>CM072555.1:36939604-39857104 GCA_036898215.1 Platycarya strobilacea
TTGAAATGGAGTAATGCTTCTTTGTCTACAACGTTGCAGGCTTCAGCGACCAGAAGCAGGGCTATTGGGAGGAAGAAAAGGAGGACGAATGACAGGGTATTGCGGTGAATAGGAACTTCCATATTTGGCCACAACGGAATTTTTTTTGTGTTGGAAAAGATGTCGTCGAGTTGTGTTTTGTGGGGGGAAAATGTGTCATGATGAGCTCTTTCACGTGTTGGGATTTTTTTCTGTTGACTTGACCGTTGGAGGGGAAGAGTTTATCCACGCTCCGTTGGGGAGTGGAGCCCATCAACAAGCTACAAATATAACTATATATATACGCACACGTAGAAACAACTCCTAGCGAGGCATCGTGTCAAGACTTCTGCATTCAGCATTGGATCCTATTATATTTTGGAGAGAGATGATATATACAAGTTTAAATATATAAATTTTGTATAAAAAAGTGGATTCATGATGGGAAAATGTTAAAAAATATATATATATTTTTATGAAAATTTACATTTAAAAAAAATTATACAAGAATTATACATTTGAAGATAATAGCTAATGTTACTTCTTTTTTTTTTTTTAATTCATGAGACATTAGGGAACTGTTGATGATGTGTTTTATTTCCACATTGATAACGGTAATTTTGTTGAGCTGGTTTTGTTTGACAATCTTTGGTTGGGTATGAAGTAGAGTGGGAAAATGAGGCTAAACGTTGGTGGGTTCCTTTTTTTTTTTTTTTTTAAAGGAGCTTCATTGGATTTGGGGTACTTATGTTTTGGGTTCTGAGGAGGCAAATAGAATTTCATTAAGCACTTCCATACCCTCTGTGGAGCTAACTAGAAAAGTAGTTGTTGATGTCATAAAAATTGGCCAATAAGTCGGATGAGAGAAAGAATTATTTCCAATTTACTAGTCCGAGTTGGGCTTCGTTCGAGGTCATTTAGAGCTTCCAATGAGGTCCCGGCATGACTATACGTGTTTAAATAGCAGATAAAATAAATAGAGATGGACACACAATTTTACGTGGTTTGACAAATATCTACGTCCACAGATATTTGAGAATAAGAATCTATTATAATGGGAGTTTTTACATTCTCTTATAATTCATTCTGTACAAGAAAAATATACATAAATATGTGAATAAAATCTGTCGGTTGAAACTCCCAAAGAAGGTTAGAGAAGCTAATATTGGGGAAGAAGATGTTGCCTAAACTCTTCCGGCAAGAGAGAGAGTCCAGCTCCCCTTATTTTATCTATTCGAATTTTTTTATAGCCAAATTTTGGTTAGTATAGTCAGATATTTTCTTTGTGTGTGTTAGTCGACTTCTTCTATTTTCTCACCGCCTTACTTTTCCTCTCTTCCCTACCCCCTCCAACTGCCCGCACATTACTCTATATTCTTTATTATTGTCTCGTCACCTGTCAATCTCAAATTTCTTTCCTCTTATGTGCTTTGGTTTCCTTTTGATCCTAATTAATAAATATTAAATATTTGACTATTTGACTATTAATTTCATCCCTTCCATGGCAATCGAATCCATACTTGAAAAAGGGAAGGGCTGAATGCCAGAAGTTGATTGTTGCTTTCTTAAACTTGGAGAACGAACACGTATCTCCGCTCATTTCTCCAAAATAAACAAATATACCAAGATTTTCTGTACAAATATTTAATATTGATTTAGGTTCCAGAAAAGAAAATCTGACATGTGAATTGTGCGTTGGTTCGCTAAGAGATATTTGGATAATTTTGTTCCAAGGAGTTCAGAAAAGGCATTATTCCAAACAATGATTTTGGGAAGAACCCCCATTTTATTAATAGTCTTCACTAATACCATGAAAGCAAAGCTAGGGGATTACCAAAATCTCAGATCAAGTCCTAAACAAACTAAAACCATATTATCCATCTGTACAACATTAAAATGTAATCTACAGTAGTCACTGTACCAAACAATCACATTAGAAAACTATATGAATAGCTACAATAAAAGAAACTAAAATGTAAACTGAATTAATAACTATTCAAAAGCAATGCACATGAAACAATAGTAACATTTACAATCTCTGTCTAAAATTTTGTAAACCAGTTTAAAATCCAACTTTAATTCACCTCATGCTAATCTAGGAAAACAAGAAGACAAATAGTGAATTTTGTGGGGTCGACTTAAATATGTTTGCATGTGAAGATGAGTTTAGTTTTTTATGAAAAAGTTGAAAACAATTGTGAATCTTACATGTAAAAAAATGTTAAAGTGAAAAAAGTTATGAATCTTATGTGCAAAAAGGTTTTGAGTTGATATGAATTTAGTAATTTGAGAGTTATATATTTAGATATTAGACTTAGTTTAAAATTAGATTGAACTGAGTTAAACTCAAATGAATCCGTCAACCAAACGGTACAAGCCAAACCTTTTGCACCATCTTTTGCTATCTGATCTGCAATTGAGATACCTTCCCTATATATGTGCTGCACTGAGAAAGAAAAAGATTGACAAAAAAAAAAAGATTATGTCAATTAAAATCTCTAAAAATTTCTACAGTGGAAACGAGACTTGAATGAACCATGTACCAGTTCTACATAATCAAACATCACTAACCCAAGCTATAAATAATATAGCAAACTTTGCTTAAATATTGTCTTTATTTTATCAAACATATTCAATCCCTCTCCTAAATGATGAGAAAAACCGAAAACAAAACCAACACCATCATCTCTCAAAACGCCTCCACAACCAGTATGGTTTGGGTTTCAAAGAGAATTTTTCTTCGTAATCATGGGTAATGGCTAGCGGTTGCAACCGTAGATGACTTCTCTTCGAATTTAATGACCCACGGTCGTGACCATGGCCCATTTGCCCACATATCTCTAAAGTTCAGTGTACAGATTGTATGACCCATCACCACAATCGTGGGTTTGTCCATGGATGATTTTTGTAACTTAAAAAGCTTGGTTTGTTTTCATATATAAAGATAAATTGAGATGAAAGTAAATAAGATTTTTTTTTTTTATGTTTTGGTAAACAAATGGGGCTTAAAATGAATGAATTCTTTAATCTTTATATATATATATATATATATAAATATATATATATATATATATATATATATTTTTTTTTTATGGAATTTTTTATATGATATGATCTATAATTTTTTGTTGGTTCCAGCTTTCAAGTTCCACACCTCTCGTCATTGTTGCCTGTTGGCTCTAAGCCTCCTTTTGGCAGTAGTAATAAATTTTAAGAGGTTGTTTGGATAATAAAATGACGAGATCATTTTAAATGATAGTTTAATATATTATTATAATATTATTTTTTTAATATTATTATTATTTAAAAATTTGAAAATATTGAATTGAAATTTGAAAATATAAATTGTTTATTATATTTTGTATAGAAATTTATGAAATTTTTAATTTGGGGTGTAAGGGGTTTAGTCTAGACTAAAAAGAATGATCAGACTAAACCATTCGGTCCAAACCTAACTGGTCTAAATTATTGATCGAGAAAAATCGGACCAGTCTTGAGATCTATAAATTTTAGATGGATCGAACTCCTATATATTTTTAAAATATTTTAATAATTTAATATATTATTTTTTATATTAAAGTTATATAAGTTAATGATGTAATTTTCATCTAATTTATTAGAATTGATCATATAAAATATTTTTTTAATGAGTTAGTTACTTAATTCATATTAATAATTCACTTATTTTTAATTAAATATTTAAATAATTTATTTATTAATTTATTTGAAAAAAATAAAAAATAATAATAATAATTAGGCTAAACCGAATGGATGGACTACACTGAGACCTAACTGTTCAGTTTGGTCCCCATGGATGTTCCATCCAGTCCAATTCAAAAAAAGTGATTAGATTGAAAGTTTTGATCAATCATCCCCCGGGACGGAACCGATTTACACTCTTAATTATAATGAGATGAGAAATGATGGTCAAGCATGTTTCTCAACTCAAATAATTCCTAAGAACAGTTTTAATGAATTGGCTAAATATATATTCAAATTTTAGTTAATATCACATGAGTTCGCATTTACCTATTCCATTCAAATAAAATCTCTATATTAAATTATCTATTTATTTTCTATATAATAATATAAAATATTATTAATTTCATGATTTTTATTCAATTATTTTTTTATCATATTTTGTAGTTCTACCAATTAAATGTTAATAATAGTTATATTCTAATTAAATTAAATCAATATTTAACACATTTATTAAATATAAAGCCAATATTAAATACTATTAATAATAATTACATTCTACTTAAATTAACAATTAACATTCCAATTAATATTAACTAATTAATTTAATTTTATCGTATTTTATATTTAATAGGAATAAATCGAACCAAATTTCTTAATTACAAAAAAACTTATATATTTTGGTGAGATGAATGAGAAATGAATATTACATGTTGGATAAATTACTGTTCACCCACATTAATTTGGTGAGTTACTGTAGCTGAAGTCTAAATTAATTAATAGACAGAGTACGTAATTCAATGTGGGGATGTTTTAAATATTTTATTAATTAAATCTGGTTAATATTGAATTTACTCAAACCAATTAGAATGCTCTAAATGGTCGTTGTGTTGAATTGGGTCTCATATGCCTAGAAGTATGTCATGTGAGGGAATAACTTCGGCAAAAATGACCTTAAAAGCCCATAAATGGCTCTAAGGTTTATATGGGCGGGAGTGTTGGATGTTGAGGGCAGTGATCGGGCACCCTGTCCCGGCATCCGCCAGTGCTACTATTGAGACTTATTTCTTCCCCTCCCTTCTATTGCTCCTCCCTCGTGAGCCTTTAAAAGGTTACGGTTTAAATTTTAAAGCAGGCCGCATTTGGATATAGAGTTGAATTAAATTGAATTGAGTTATTTATGAATAATAGTAAGTTGAAATAATGAAGTCAGTTTTATAAGATTCATCTAAAATGAGTTTTATTTAGATGTTAAAATGAGTTTAGATATATTTATGAAATATTAAAAAATATTGTAAATCTCACGTATAAAGAAGTGTTAAATTAAATCGTTATAGGTCTTACTTGTAAAAAGGTTTTAAGTTGAGATAAACTTGATATTTGAGGATTATATATTTGAATATTAGATTTAATTTAAAATTATACTAAATTAAGTTGAGCTCAACTCACTCCAACAATCAAATGAGACCTATCTCGTTTGGATTCGAAAATGAGATGAGTTTAGTTTATTTTTTAATATTATTATTATTTTGAAATTTATAAATTGTGTATTAAGATTTGAAAAATGTGTATTGGGATTTGAAAAATGTGTAAAAGAATTTGTGTTTTATATAAAAAAATTATAAAAATATAACGATGAAATAAAGATGAGTTGAACTGAGTTGCGAATACAAACGAGGCCTAAACACCCACTGTAAGAGGTGTCAATCATTTGGTGTGTCTAAGGGCTAGTGATGAACGGTTCAAATTAAAGCACTCGGCAAAAGCATAAAGACTCATTTAGGGGCAGTTTAGTCTTTTAATATGTCTCAGTATATAAATAGCAAGTGCACAGTGCCATTACACATTAGAGACGGCTGAATGCATTTGAGTTGAAAGAGAGAGGCAGAGAGGCGATAAAGGGGCTAGGGTTAGGGTTAGGGTTTCTCTAAAGAAGGAATCGGCTTGGTTTTGTCTGTATAATCTCTCGGTCAAGGTCTGTAAATATCCACTGTGATCAATAAAAGAGCTTATGGTGCTGTTCTTACCATGGATGTAGGCCATTAAGACCGAACCACGTAAATTTTCTTGTTCTTGTTTTACTTTCATTTTTCTTGTCTGCTTTGTTTAATCTGTCATAATATTTCTTGATCTGTGTGGTTTATCAAGTTTATCTTAAATCGTTTCTTGGATAAGAATCAACAAGTGGTATCAAGAGCCCTGGTTCCGATAGGGGCCACTAAATTTGATATTGAAAAATTCACGGGCCAAAATGACTTTGGCCTGTGGAGGATGAAGATGAGAGCCATTATTGTTCAACAAGGGCTCCAGGACGCTATCTCCTCGACTAAGGAGGAAAAAAAATTTTCTTCTTCCTCCTCAGAAATGGAGGTAGCATCTCTTCAGCAGAAAGTACACAGTACAATAATATTGTGTCAAGGAGACAAGGTATTAAGGGAGATTGCCACAGGTATGTGGCTTAAACTTGAGTCACTGTACATGACCAAGTTTTTGGCTAATAGACTTTATAAAAAGACAAGCCTGTATACATTCAAGATGAACCTAGGAACATCTATTCATGAACACTTTGATGGTTTTAATAAAATTATCTTGGATCTTGCAAATATAGACATAAGTATAGATGATGAAGATCAAGTTATACTGTTGTTAAACTCATTAGATTCTTCCTACTTAAATATTAAAGAAACTATACTGTATGGGAGGGAGAGTTTAACTCTAGAAGAACTACAGTCCATACTTCTTGCAAGAGAGCTCCAGAATAAGAATGAAGCTAAGACTGAAACTGGAGAAAGGTTGAATGTGAGAGGAAGGTCTGAGAAACAGAGTCACAAGAAAAAGAATAATAAGTCGAGATCTAAATCTAGAGGAAAGCAATTGAAATGTTTCAATTGCCATAAGGAATGTCACTTTAAGAGAGACTATCCTGAAAGGAAACAGTCTCAAGCCAACAAGGACAGTGAAGAAGGAAAGGCTGCAATAGTCTCGGATGGCTATGACAGTGCTGAAGCCCTAAACATTTCAGAAATAGATCTAGGAGTTGAATGGATCCTAGACTCAGGGTGTTCATTTCATATGTGTCCCCAGAGATCACACTTTGAGACCTTTAAAGACTTAGATGGTGGATATGTAGTCTTGGGTAACAACAAGTCATGTAGGATCCTAGGGATTGGTACTATAAGGTTGAAGCTACATAATGGGACTGAAAGATTACTCAATGATGTAAGGCACATACCTGAGTTAAAAAGGAATTTAATTTCTCTTGGAATGTTAGACCAGCTGGGCTATACATTCAGATCTGAGGGAGGGGTTCTTAAAGTCTCCAAAGGGGCACTAGTAGTCATGAAGGGGACTATCAAGAATGGCCTACACACCCTTCTTGGTAAAATTGTGCAAGCAGAAGCATCCGCTGTACAACATAGACCTGAGAACAAGATCCTTACTTGGCATAGGAGATTAGGCCATATAAGCCTATAAGGTCTAAAAGAATTAGAAAAACAAGGACTGTTAGGAGAAGGGAACCTTGGTGTTTTACCTTTTTGTGAGGAATGTGTGTTTGGAAAATTAACTAGGGTAAAATTTGGTAAAGCATAACATCATACTAAACAGCCACTCGATTATGTACACTCAAATCTGTGGGGGCCTGCAAAGGTAAATTCCCATGAGGGAGCAAGGTATTTTTTGTCTATTATTGATGACTATTCTAGGAAAGTTTGGCTTTATTTTATGAAAAATAAGAGTGACGCCTTTAACAAATTTAAAGAATGGAAACTACTGGTTGAAAATCAAATAGGCAGAAAAATCAAAAGACTGAGAACTGACAATGGCTTAGAGTATCTCTCTGATGAATTCAATGAATTCTGTAAAGGAGAAGGTATAGGTAGGCACAAGACTATGAAGGAGACACCTCAGCAAAATGGAATTGCTGAGAGAATGAATAGAACAATCCTGGAAAGGGTCAGGTGCATGTTAGCAACATCTGGACTCCCAAAAACTTTCTAGGCTGAAACTGTTGCAACAGCAGCCTATTTAATTAACAGGATTCCATCCTCTGCTTTAAGTTTTAAAATTCCACAAGAAGTATGGACAGGAAAACCTCTTAGATATGAACATTTAAAAGTTTTTGGCTGTGTTGCTTATGCACATACCAAAGCTGATAAATTCAATCCTAGAGCTTTAAAATGTATTTTTGTGAGATATCCTAAAGGAGTGAAAGGGTATAAACTGTGGGTTAATGAACTAGGAAGGCAAAAATTCATAGTCAGCAGGGATGTTACTTTTAATGAAAGTAAGATGTCTGGACACTCAGAAACACAATCACTGAGTAGTCATAATACCCCTAACCACACATAGCTTGAGGTGGAGCAGCCTCACAGTCCCTCTATGGTTAGCAACCAACTGGATAATGATGAAGACATTTAGCCAGAAAATCAAACAAACATAGATATATACCAGCTTGCTAGAGATAGAAAGAGGAGGACCATAAGACCACCTCTCAGATATGGGCATGTTGATATGACTGCATTTGCATTCTCCATAGCTGAAGAAGTTATAGAATTAAAACCTAAGTCTTTTAAGGAAGCAATGTCCAGCAGAGAGGCTGATAAATGGTTGTTAGCCATGCAGGAGGAAATGGAATCTTTAACAAAGAATAAAACTTGAGAATTAGTGAACAAACCTGAAAAACAGAAATTGATTGGATCCAAATGGATTTATAAGAGGAAAGAAGGAATCCCTGGGATAGAACTGCCTAGGTACAAGGTTAGGCTAGTGGCTAAAGGCTTCACACACAGAGAATGAGTAGATTTCACTGAAATCTTCTCACTTGTGGTCAAACATACCTCCATAAGACTCTTACTATCCTTTGTAGCAAATCAAGATATATTTTTAGAACAATTGGATGTCAAAACTGCTTTCTTGCATGGAGAGTTAGAAGAAACTCTGTATATACAATCACCTGAAGGCTTCCTTGATAAAGAGGCTAGAAATAAAGTGTGCTTATTAAAGAAATCACTGTATGGACTTAAACAGTCCCCAAGACAGTGGTATAAAAGGTTTAATAATCACATGATTAATATAGGTTTTGACAGAAGCAATTATGATAGTTGTGTATACTATAAATAGCTTGAAAAAGATCCATTTTTTTTTTATTGTTGTATGTGGATGATATGCTAGTAGCATGCAAGAATAAATCCCAACTTAATTCTGTTAAAGAAATGCTTAAGTCTGAATTTGAGATGAAGGACCTAGGGGCTGCTCAAAGAATTCTAGAGATGGAGATAACAAGAGATAGGATTAAAAGGCTACTCTTCTTATCTCAAAGGTCATACATTTTAAAGGTATTGGATAGATTTAATATGAGTAATCTAAAATCTCTAACAATACCTATTGGACAACACTCTAAGCTGTCTAAAGATCAGAAACCAAAAACAGATAAAGAAAAACAATTTATGGACAAAATTTCATATGCTAGCATGGTAGGAAGCCTCATGTTTGTTATGGTCTGTACCAGACCAGATTTAACCTATGCTATAAGCATGGTTAGTAGATTCATGAGTAATCCGGGTAAACCACACTGGCATGCACTTAAATATATTTTTCAATATTTGTTTGGAACAAAGAATCTGGGACTAGTTTTTGGTGAAAATGAAATGATTAGAGCCAATCTTCAAGGTTTTGTTGACTCGAACTACGCTGGTAATCTTGATACTAGAAAATCTCTAACTGGTTTTGTGTTTACTGTGTTTGGAGGATCGATAACCTGGAAAGCAAATTTACAACCTGTTGTGGCATTATCAACGACAGAAGCCGAGTATATAGCAATGATTGAAGCTGTGAAAAAAGCAATACGGTTGAAGGGAATTGCTCGGGAGCTGGGCATGTACACATGGGATGTAATTGTGTTTTGTGATAATCAAAGCACAATTTTCTTAGCTAAGAATCAGGTTTTCCATGAGAGATCCAAACACATAGACATTAGATTACATTTTATTAGAGATGTGATAGCTAATAGAGAGGTTTTAGTTGAGAAAGTATCCACAGAAAATAATCCATCAGATATGATGACTAAGTCCTTATCTGTACTGAAGTTCAGACATTGTCTAAACTTGATAAATATGAACAATTATTAAGTATCCATTAGGGGGAACATTGCAGGAGCAGTACTTAAGTTTTGAAGACTTGTGCAAGGATCAAATGCTTGCCAATGTGGAGATTGTAAGAGGTGTCAATCATTTGGTGTGTCTAAGGGCTGGTGATGAACGATTCAGATTAAAGCACTCGGCAAAAGTATAAAGACTCATTTAGGGGCAGTTTAGTCTTTTAATATGTCTCAGTATATAAATAGCAAGTGCACAGTACCATTACACATTAGAGACAGCTGAATGTATTTGAGTTGAAAGAGAGAAGCAGAAATGCGATAAAGGGGCTAGGGTTAGGGTTTCTCTGAAGAAGGAATCGGCTTGATTTTGTCTGTGTAATCTCTCGGTCAAGGTCTGTAAATCTTCACTGTGATCAATAAAAGAGCTTATGGTGCTATTCTTGCCGTGGACGTAGGTCATTAAGGCCGAACCACGTAAATTTTTTTATTCTTGTTTTACTTTCATTTTTCTTGCCTGTTTTGTTTAATCTGTCATAATATTTCTTGATCTGTATGGTTTATCAAGTTTATCTTAAATCATTTCTTGGATAAGAATCAACACCCACCCAACAATATATAACATCAATAGTATCATCTTCTTGTGATCAATTTATGAGCGTAATCATCATAGCCATCACACTTTCCTCACCAAGCCAAGATTGGATACCGGACCCCATTATCAGAGACATGATCAAGTATCTACTGCATACATTCAAGTCTTGAAAAGTGTTTTCTCAAATAAAAAATATTTTTAAATATTTTTTTTTAATTTAACTTTTTTTTTAAGTCTTAAAAAATAAAAATAAAAACTCATAGATCTCTCAATTAATGCACACATAACTTTACCCAATAGACAGCAAAAACGAAAGACCTTAATAATATTCCCTAAATTCAAATTCCACCATGTCTTTTGCTTTTTCATAATAGGAAAGACGTTCCTTGATATTTTGTTTTTTTGTATTTTGAACTCTGTTGTTGATGTGTATTAGAAGCTTTTATTTGCTCTAAAAAAAAGATTATGAGCGTATGAGGCATAACGTGACATGTTACATGGCAATAACTTTGTTCCTGGTCCTGTTTGAATTTGAAAAGAAGACGAGTTCATCTCAACTCATTTTAAATTTATTATTATTTTTTTTCATATTTTCTTATAAAATATAAATCTACTTTTTTATTCCCAAGTCAACTTTTTTTAATAAATCTTTTTTATACAATTCTAAATATGAGGTAAGTCTTTTTATTTTATTAGTAAAATCTGTTAAAATAAATTCATAATATGATAAATTACATCAATCTATATCCGTTTATAAAATTAATTTTATATAATTATTTTGTGTATAAAGTATTTACCAGAAGGATAAATAAAGTACAACAATATTTCACGGGAGACAGCAAATTTGAAAAGCACAAAGGATAAATAAAATTATATAAAAAAGCTCAAGGCAAGGGGCCTCGTGGGGAGTAGTACTACTCTACATTGTGATACAAAAACAAAAACAAAAACAATCACGTGGCTACAACGTTCCTCTGTCAGATGGATCGAGGAAACACAACCAAATCTAGCCTTCATCTATCCACCTTCGTCATCCGTCGCCATCCTATCCTCTTTGAAGGTTACTACACACTTTACGTACTCAATTAGCATCATCTATACCTATAATTTTAATATATTCATACATACATGTTTTTTTTTTCTTAAAGCAAAAGCTTTTGCTGAAATGCGTGCTAATAAGACGAAGAGTATTCAATCAAAGAACAAAAGAATGTGGGAGCTTTGAAGAAAGTGGAGAGCAATTATAAGCAGATAAAAGCTTTTGTTCTTTGATAACACCAACAATAACACCAAATTAATAACACCAACAATATTTATATAGACATAAATGTAGTCACACTGTTCAAGGAATTAAAGGGCTGAAGCTCTTACACTCGGCCAAAGATTTCTGGTCACCACCCTGACAGAAAAAGAAAATGGCCGGACACCTTATCAAACAGTTGTCCACCAGCCTCATGTTTACAGAACCCGGTTTCAGACCCATTAGAGGGTCCGGTATGGCTCCGAACAAGTAGTTCCCGCCGAGCAATAGCCTCTCGAAAGGTGAGATTCCGGGTCCGGGCACGGCGGCTTTGAACGCGTACTGGATTGGTATCATGCCCGTGAACTTGTTGTTCTCGAGAGACAAAGCGGATAGCCTTGGCATCATCGACATGAACGAGGGTAGAAAGCCGTTGAGCTCGTTGTTGCTGAGATCAACGGCTATGAGCTCGCTCTGGGTGGCCATGGACGCCGGAATTTGTATAGAGGAGAAGTGGTTGAATGAGAGCCCGAGTTGCTGCAGAGATGGAAGGGCGTCGAAGAGAAGCGCCGGGACGGAGCCACTCAAACGGTTGTGACTCAGATCGAGTACTTGCAGATAGTCCAAGTTTCTGAAACTCTCAGGCGCCATTGTTCCTTCTAAGACGTTGTCTCTCATCGATATTTGAATCAAGGAAGCCGGAAAAGTCCCCGGGAGTTTGCCGGAGATGGCATTGTCGCTGGCGTCCAAGAAGTAAAGGTTTTTCATAGAACCCAACTCGGGAAACACTCCGGCGAGCTTGTTCGATTGAAGCTCCAGCCGTTTCAAGTTCACCAAGTTGTTCATACTCGCCGGGACTGTTCCCTGGAGATTGTTGTTATCCAGATAAAGCTCCTCAAGCTGAGAGAGTGAGCCAATCGAGGAGGGTATCTCCCCGGAGAGAGAGTTCCTCGACAGACCCAAGCGGCGCAGCCTAGTCAGGTTAGCGAGCGAGCTAGAAATCGGACCAGAGAAGAAGTTTCCGGAGAGGTCAAGGGATTCCAAGTACTGGAGATTCCAAGAAGTAGACGAGAGAGAACCGGTGTAACCCGCCTGGTCAAGACCGATCTCGGTGATTCGGCTCGTTCCCGAAACGACGAGGTCGCATCTGAAACCGCAGGTGAAGCGGTCGCTGAAGAGGTTATCGCAGGGATCAACGGTGAAGTCCCAAGAGCTCGCACATGAGCCTGGACTCACTGAGCCAGGCTCGAGTCCGTTCTTCAGCTCCTTCAAAACCTCAATGTCCTCCCAATATGTCTTTGATTCTGCACCAGAAGACAGACCCGTAACCACAATTATCAGAAATACGGAAGATACAGAGAATTTGGAAAAACCCATTTGCAAATCTTGACTGTTTTTTACTTTTCAACGAGGAATTTGTGGGAATATGAGATTATATAATGTGGGCTGGAGATTACAGAGAGAGAGAGAGAGTAAGAGACGGACGACATGACCCAGTTAATCATGGCCGTTGGTTATGGAGATCGGAACCAAAGATGTTGGCTTTATTTGTTTTGGGTTTGTGAGTGGTTTTAGGGACACTCACATGTCAGAGCTCTTTGTCTAAAGCATATTTTTAAATGGAAAATGAAAAAGAACCGCCGGTGTGGCAGCTATGGATTGGGATGTTAGTGTTGAGAGTGGAAACCGAGTGTGTGTTTGTAGCCTGAGCAACACCTTTACTTGATCTTATGGTGACCTGTGCTGAATGGAGTATGTACGTGTTAACTAACTATTGATCTTTCTCTTCAAAAAATAAAACTATTGGTCTTTAAAAAATAAAATAAAAAAGTAAGAGCATTCATAATAGCTAATTAATCAAATCTTAGCTAAATATTCTATTTTTATAATTTTTGATTAATCATTTTTTATTATATTAAATATCAGACTTAACAAATTATTAATTATTTTATTTTTTACTACACTAAATTCTATTTTTAATCTCAAAAATAATTTAACTAGTGTTCATTCATTAGTTATATTTATTTAGAGAGAAAGTTATTTATAATTTATATTTTTTTTAAGGAGTAACTAACTTAGTTGCTAACCTACATAATCATTTAGTACATATTTGAAATTGGGATGAGACATATAATTTATAAATTTAGCGTTTATAATTTATATTTTAAATAATAAATTTTATTATTAAAAACTTATTTTTTTATAACCATATATTTAAAACACTTTAAAAAATATTATATTTATTTGAAAACAAATTTAAAAAAAAAGTATTTTCTGGAATAAAAATGACGGTCATTTAATCTTTTATATATTATAACCATTTTTTTAAAGTTTGCAAGTTGTAATTATTTGAAGGTTTTATGGATATTTTTTGCTAATTGACTGGCTTTTTAATATTTGAACTACATTCTAGATTAACTAGAAAAATACGTTAGAGGAAAAGAATTAAAATGATTTTTTTTTTTAAGAGAGTCATTGGGAGTCGGTCGGGCTATCCCTAGCGTTAAAAGTCCAATGGCACTTGGGCTGCTTTTTGATAATAAATATACTAAAATAAAATAAAATAAAATAAAATACAATACAATAAAAAATATAATAAAAAATAAAATGAAGAAAATATAATAAAAAATACAATAAAAAATATAATAAAAATATAAAAATATAATAAAAAAATATAAAAATAAAATAAAATAGAGATGAATTTTAAGTCAATCGGATTTGGTTGCAGCCCGCCGCTCACCCCATCGTGGTCCACGGGCTCCGACGAGCTTATCCCTTCAATGACGAGCTCCAGCGACTTCCAGTGTACTCCACAGAGATTTAAATCCGAAAAGAGTTTAAGCCTCTGTGGGGTACACCGGAAGTCGTCGGAGCTCGCCGTTGAAGAAATAAACTCGTTGGAACTCGTTAGTCCTGATGAAGTAGACGGTGTCGCCCACCACTACCAAAGACAACAGGTCGCTTTTAGTGAGGGAGTCGGTCTAACCGACTCCCAAGAAATTCCTTTTTTTAAACTTACTTTTAATTTATTTGAGATTAAAAAATATTTTAATATATACCAAATAATTTAATTTTTTTGTTAAAGAACTTTTTAGATTATTTGAATACTTTTTAAGATTCCAACAACCCCAAGCACACCTTTAAACGACAAATGTTATTTACTGTTTAAAAAATATTATTTAATATCTTTAGTATTATATTTAATCAGAAATACTAAAGTCACATAGTAGAATCCCGATTGAGGTTTTATAATTTTTATAATTTAATGATTAAGAATGTGTTTTAATATAATGTTGTATTTTCTTAATTTTTTCTAAATATTTTAAAAGTCAAAAAAAAATAATAGAAGACAAAAAAAAATTACACTAGGCGAGATCCCACGTATGTAAGCGTAAAAGCACTCATATTTAATAATTAAAAAATTATACGTTATTTTTCACTCATCTATCAAGCATTTAACATGATACCAGAATTGATCAAGGAAGATGGTTAATATTTTCTCACTTAAAATGCATCTCATTGAATCCGTTGAGACTGATAAAAACAAAAATAACATATCTGCTTCTGTTCGAGCTGTTTCTAGTTTAAATCACTTCAGAATTTTGATACTATATATGAGTTTTTAGGTTAATTCAATGCTCTAGCGTATACCATAATTTTGATTTTCTTCTATTGTTTAGATGTTTAAAATTTCTACTCAATGTAACACGCGTTTAAGAATTCGACTCCCACTTGTTTATTCTTTATACCTCTAAGATGAATGATAGTATTATTTTTAAAATGTGTCATATAAAGAAGACGAATAGCACTATTCTTCTTTTCAGTTAGCACTATGACGCATTGGTTACTATATATGTAAAAGTAAGAGAGTTTATTGGTTGCTATTTGCACATCTGTTAGTGCTAACGAACTTTGAATTTTGAAGGCCTTCGAAACCACCAACTGATGTAAATTATTGGTGATTGATCCGGATTTGGTTCTTACCAACTACCATATCTAAGACAAATTTCTTCTTCACATGAGTATCTTGACATCAGAATGTATGAGTGGCAAAAAAATCTCTTTCTACCTCAGGAGAACAAAATACAAACCTTGTTTAATTGCATAAATAAGATGGGATAAGATAAAAATTGAATAAAAAGTATGACATACTGACAGTCCGGATTGTTGGGTGCATGGATAGATTAAGAACTTGTGCATTCCATGAATGTTAAATTTTGTGTTGAACGATAAAGAAAATATAGGCTCAATTAGTTTTTATAAGTGATGTTGTAAGAGTTTTAATTGTAATTTCGACTCATCTATACTTTGGATTACAACATGGTTTTGACTTTCACATCCTCGAGTTAATACGAAATCGCTTTTTGTTTTTTGTTTTTTTTTTTCTAGTTTAGCTTGAATTTTATTTATGTTCAATTAATTTTAAAATTTAGTGTATTAGATAAGCTTACATTCGATGAAGACTATCACATAAAAACAGGGGGGGAAAGGACTAGAAGTGTATAAATAAAAAAAAACTGCCTATTAGAAGGCCATAAGTGTAACATTTCAAGGGAGGCCAAAGTCACAACTAAATGATACAATTAAAATTCTATTAAAATTATTAAAAGAGAAGAATTTTTCGGTGGAGTAAAGTGGACCATGACCCTCCAATCATAATCAAGACAGGGTAATAGAGTAAGCATGCTGCAATTATTGTATTTTTTAAAGCAGGGAATAGGCCAATGAATCAATTTGCAATGGGCCATGACCCTTCTTCAATCTTCAAGGTGATTTCATCGTCTGTCAGTGTCTTCTGTGTTATTATTTGATTCTTTCGTTGTATCGTCGGATGGCACTGATAGTGTACTCGAATGGCTCAATGGTAATGCTATAGTTCAAGAGTAAATCAAGGTTGCCCTTTTTTTCCTCTTTCGCATGGGTCACCTTGCCTCTTAAAGTTCTTTTTGAAGAGTAAAATATAAATGCAAATGATAAATACAGTTATGAAGTTGCGAGTAATATATAATCGTTTTGAAATTGACAATTATATATGAGACTCATATGACAAAAAGTTAACTTTTTCAAAATGATTGAATACCGCTTACAACTCCACAATTATATATAACATTACTCAAATATAAATAATTGCACTAGTGTTGAATTAAAAATGAAATTCATTCATTTTACAAAGCCTTTAATGATGTTAGAGTAGCAACACTAATTGACATGAGAAGAATACCAATAGCAAATGAGAGAACTAGGGTTCAGTCTATGGAACCCCTATCGTCTCCGTCGACGGTGGGTGACACTGCCCACCCCATCGAGACTGGCTGGAGCCGGCGACCCCACCCCTGCAACGACGAGTTTCGGCGACCTCTGGTATGCCCCCGACGGCCTTAAACCCGAAAATGGGTCTGCGGCGGCGACAGAGGAGATTAGGTAAGACTGAATTTCCCTTAAAAATTTATTTTTATTTTATTTTTTATTATGTTTTTTATTATGTTTTTTATTATGTTTTCTTTATTTTATTATTTTATTGTGTTTTTTAAATTTTATTTTATTTTTTATATTTTTTATTGTATCTTTTAATATTTTTTATTGTATTTTTATGTCAATTATAGGAGTTTAGGGGTGGGCTGCAAAGACACTGGGGTGCAGCCCGACCGCACCCCAACGTCTCCCATAGCAAATACCCTTAACTGGTGTTGCAAAGAAAAAAAAAAAGCTCATGACACTAAGTCCGTTACAAGCAATAGCTCTCGCCTAAGAAAGTGAAGTCTTATAGAAGAAAAGTTTTAGTTCCTCCAAAGTTCTCTCATAATCTTCGAAGGTTTTTACATTCCTCTCTCTCTATAAGTACCAACACATACAAATAGGAACCATACGCCATAGAGTCGTCACATGTGGGTTACCTCAGATACCTCTCCAACTAGCAAAAAAATCTACCAAGTGAAGAGACATGACCCACGATAAGCCAAATCTTATGAAAAACTCATCCCATAACTTCTTGACCACCTCGCAATAAAGAAGTAAATAATATACTAATTCTTCATGTTTTTTAGACATACAGCACCAGTCTACCACCACTATACGGCGTTTCCTCATATTGTATGTTGTGAGAATCTTGTCCAGAGTTGCTGTCCAAAAAAAAAAATCGCTTTTGATGGAGCTTTTGTCTGTCAAATACTCTTCCATGAATATCTGGATACTCCGAAATTAGATAGAACATAATAATAAGAGCTAATTGAGAATATATCTTTCTTAAAATGTCTCTATTACAACTTATCACACATGCCTCTGGGGATGTTGAAAGAGTATAATGATGCAAAAAATTCCCTAAGAGACTCTATCTCCCAATTTTAGACATACCTCACAGGGGAAGTTGTGATGGCTGCAAACAATTGAATCAGTTGCAGTGTTGAGAGGTTTGCAGTTTTATCTTCCTCTTGGTATCCCGAAGCTTGTCCTTGAGAGTGACTATCTCAGTGTGGTTTAGGAGTTGCAATCTATAGATGAATCCTATTCAAGTGTTGGTAATTTGATCAAAGAAGCTAAAAATCTATTGCTGTGTTTTCAAGAAGTCAAGCTAAAAATGGAGTGGCTCATACTTTGGCTCAACATGCATGGAATGTGCTTGATATTAGTTTATGGTGGGAGTAGGGATTTTTGTTCATCATGCTTTATGGTTTGATAAGAACTCTATGTATTGATATTGATTTTTTTTCTTTTGGGGGAGCTATGTATTGATGTTGATTTGAATGAATGAATGTTTGTTTATTTATTTTTGTTAAATGTAATCCATTCAAAAGCATATCTATAGGATTTCTTAAAGAAAAGCGGATTATAACTACAACATTTTCTCGTTTTAATGGTTAATATGGAAAACTCCACTCCAACCAAGTTTCAAGAATGTAGATATTTTTTTTTTACACTTAATTAAAATTTAATCAATCACAAATTTAAAACATCAATACATCATTGAATTAGAACCAAACTTAGGTTCTAATTTCTTTTAAATCAGAGGCGTTATTTTCTCTCTGCCAAAAGATTCGAACCTTCCCAACCACTCCATCTAGAGGGGGATGGAGCTTCAACTCCTCCCTCCCTCCTCCTCCCCTCTCTCTTTTTATCTAACGCATGTTGGGACTCGGAACTAATTTTTTTTTCCTCAATTTTCTTTAATTTTTCATCTATTGACGTCAAGATGTGCCAATTGCTTCCTACCGGCCTCCTATAACTGTCACGCACCCCACATTCTCCTATCACCTATATGTTCAATTAGGGCTGCAAATGATCCGATCAAATACGAGTTCGAGTCGAATCAAGTCGAGTTGGACTCAAATAACTCGAGTTCGAGTTCGAGTCGAGCTAAGAGTTTGCCGAGTCGAGTCAAATTCGAGCCGATCAAAGACGAGCTCGAGTCGAATCGAGTTATTTATCGATCTTTGTTTTTACTTTCTAACGAACGAGCCGAATTTAGTCGAGTAACTACTCGAATTTCATACTCTTAATAAATATTTGATTCAATAATTTTTTTGTGAACTTAATACATTATTATTGTAAAGAAACAAAATACTACTTCTACATAAAGTAACAAAATATGTTACTTATACAAAATATTAAAAATAATATATATAACACAGAAAATATATATAATAAAAGAATATATGTAAGAATATATACAAGATTATATATATGTGTATATAAAAATATTACGAGTATTGTTACGAGCTTAAAACGAGTCGAATCGATTTTATATGAATCTTGTTTACGAACACAAACCGAGTCGAGTCGAAATTATACAAGTTTAGCTCATTTAATTTTCGAACTAATATTAGTTCTTATGAACAACTTATTTATTAAACAAATCGAGTTCAAATCGAGTTTATACAAGTCGAGGTCAAATTCTTTACGAATATGTCTATTAATTTGCAGCCCTATGTTCAATACAAGAATGTTTGGAAAATTATTTTTTAGTACTTTTATTCATCTCTGGACTCCTGTGGGGATGACGAGTAACTCCAATTACGGCTTTTTCATGTACCTAAATTAGATGTCTTTACCAGAATGATGGCAATCCATGTTCCGCGTCCCTTACCAATACAGTAAATCCATTGAGTCATCGTTTGGAATAATGAATTTAATTTATTTTTTTAATATTATTATTATTTTAAAATTTTAAAAAGATGTATTAAAATTTTAAAAATATATATTAAAATTTTAAAAAAATGTATAAAAATCTATATTTTATATAAAAAAATATATAATAATAAAATAAAAATAAATTAATATAAATTTTGAATACAAACGGAGTCAGATTTTGGCGACCCATGCAACGGCAAAATCGCCACCTTCACGTTCACCAGATGAGAAGAGCACTTAACGTACGACCACTTCTCGAAGGTTATGACTCATGACTCATAATGACAATGTAAGGTAAACTCTTTTCTTGGTTTTGATCCTTTTTTATTAGGTGAGATAAAATGAGATAATAAAATTAAAAGTTAAATAAAATATTATTAAAATATTCTTTTTTAATATTATCATTATTTTTAATTTTGAGAAAAAATAAATTATTTCTTATATTTTATATGAGAATTTAAGAAAATACAGCAAGTGTTTGCTCATTGTTGCAGTGGTTAGAATTCTGTGAAATTCGACAGGGCTTCTCTACATTTCAAGTCTCTAGTGTCGCTTTTGATGTCCTTTCAACTTCGTTGTATTTACTGAAAGGGTTTGCTGCATTTAGGAATGTTTATATGACTAATGTAGACAAGCATCAAAACACACGTCTCCCAAAGCATTTTTAAAAAAAAAAAAACTTCTATACACCATGCCACCATCCTACTACACAAAATGTGACATATTTATCGCCATTAGATGATGGTAATAAATATGACACATTTTACATAGTAAGACGAAAGTAAATGGTGGTATAGTATATAACATTATCACTCGAAATATGAAATGCGGGTAGTATAGACGGTGATAAAGAAAATTCTATACACCACACACCATCCCACTATACAAGATGTGACATATTTATTATCATTAGATGATCTTTTATTAGATGATTCTGTATCATTCACTGGTGATAAATATACCACATCTAACAAAATAGGATGACATAGCAGTATGATGTTTAGCATTACTAAGGTGCAATTCCAATAAAGCATGATCCTATCCAATTGTGCACCCCAAAATAAAACATTTCCACATAGGAACTTGGGGCTACCAGATTGAAGTGATGATAATTAGTGTGAATTATTACCGATGAAGAAGATAGTGGACAAAGAAATATTGCTTAGGCCATTAATTGGCGAATCAAGCACACCAAGCCAAAAGACATGAGCTAACAACAAAAGCACTTGCAATATGGACATCTGATGTCTTGAAAATATGCATCAACAACTACCCCTAATTGCAGAGAGCAAAAATAGAAAACAGAATCAAACGGGAAATAATAGATGCGAAAGCAATAAAAAAATATTTAAAAAAATGAATCTCTACTTGCCGCTAGCAGTGCTTAAATTCTAAACCATTTCTACTTCTATATAGACAGATATATATACATTCCTTCCCGAGAAAGCATATACATTACATTATTTTGTAGCACGAGGATGCTCCCAGTAAAAGGGTTAACAAATACAATTGAAACTGGATATTCATGAGACGAATTACAAATGTGGAAAAAGTTTGTACCTTCTATTACCGTCTCTTTTATGGGCCCCCCTCCGATGACCATTCAAATTTGGTGTTTTCTTGGCTTCTTTTGGCAAGGTCCACTAGATAACGCCTCACAGATTTGTGATTCATCTCAAACACAAATGCCATTTCTCTAATCTGCACATTCATCATTTATAATAAGTTTCCTTTTGTTGTCAATTTTGAGCACAAGTTCCAACATTTCAATGCTATAATAACTTGCCGACACTAAGAAAGAATACAATGGTATATTCTATTTTGTTGGAGAATCACATAAAAGAGAGAATCCAATTTACATGAATTAATGACACATAGAAAACTGGTGAATTTGAATGGCATTAAAAAAAATCAATGAAATATTGGGCATTACAGCACCAAAAGATGGGAAGCAATTTACCTCAATCAAACTACCAGTATTAAGTCGCAGAAGCTGTCCCCGAGAAACTTCTTTGCCATTCAAAAAGATTGAACTCTTGCCAAGATTCTTCAGAGAGAAAGAACCATCTTCTTCCATCTTTATAAGAGCCTAGCACAATAATGAACACAGTTATAATTGAATACCAGAAGAGAGGTTCTTTCTAGAATCCCTGAATTCAAAGGCAATAAATATATTCTGAGAACATTAACCCATTGCAAATTTTCCAAAAGTACTTAGGGAAGCCCAACCAACATTGGCATCCTTGACCTTTTCTAGTTAGTAATTATAAATAGTTTGGCCCTCATTTCTGTCATATAATTATTTTCTTTCCTGCCTGCAGTTTAGCAAAAGATATTCTTTTTTTAAAATAAATTCAGGAGTTGCCTTGCTAGGGAACTGACATTTAAAATATGACTCACTAAACTCACTTTGGTAGAAAAGAACAAGTCACTTCTTTATGCAGGATTGACAAATGATATAGACTCAAGAAAGCTCTTACAAAGGATCAATACTCACAAAATATGCAAAACATTGCATCGAGATCACTCAAATAAATCCCACCTGCCGTCTAGATACTTTGTTAGCAAGTCCTTCTCTTCCCAAGTCAATATCAACTTCAAAGTCATTTGTTGCTCTGCCAAGTATAACCTGTAGTACAGAAACATATTGCACTAAGAACAAGAGAACAATCACCAATGAAGATTTACGAGTAAAATCACATTCAGCCGATTCTATTGACAGTAAGCTCAAAAATCCTGTTTGAATAGTGCTAATTTTGCATCAAGCATCCATATTGAATTTTAAATCTAATTTAGACATTTATGGTCACTACAAAGTTAAATTCACTTGGACTCTAAATGCAATTTAAGAGTAATATTCTGAAATCCCTAGGGACTGACTCAAGTGGTAAGAGCCTAGTCTTGGCAGTATGCTCCCTCTAGGTCTAAGGTTCGAATCCTTGATGCAAACAAATTAATGGGGCGTCTATTGAACTGGGAGAACTTCCCCTTGAATAAGACAAGGTGCACTTCTGGAAAACTCCCTTGTTAAGGACCTATACACCCCCAGGATCAGTCAGGACTTTGTTCCCCCAACACCCAGTGCCAATAATAAAAAGTAGTATTATGATGGTGCAGTAAAAAAAGGAAAAACCCTAAAATGTACCCAAATCTCTCTGAAGCATGTATAAGTTCACAGAAGGATGCACTAAACCAACAGCAGATCAAACTTTCGTGTGATGTCCTAAAATTGCATAAAAAGATACTAGTATATATTGACTATTCGGCAAAAAAAAAAGAAAAATACCAGATCTCCACTGTAAAAAAAGAAAAAAATTAACCAGAGTTAAATCCATGATGCAAGCCCTTCATTGACCAGAGTGAAGCTAACTGAATAATTCAGAAGGTCAAAAGTCAGAAACTGTACCTCAGTCTTCCTAATATAGTGTTTCAGATGGCGGCCATACATAATTGCGAGTGCACCTCGAGATGCAATGGCTCTCTGCATAGAAGATCGAGCACACTGTTCCAGCCTTATGATTTTCCTCTTTGTATCCTGATGTTGATATCGTAAGACTGGAAAGGAAAGAAATTAAAATCAAATGAAAATTATGATGTGAAGTGCAATATAGTTCCCTTCTCATCTAGAACAATGAACTCCTTGATATTGATTGGTTGGTGGGTTAACTTTACAATTAAACAAAAAGTTGTTGATAACATAATAGAAGTCAAATAAAAAATCTGTATTAAAGATATGCTCATCAGCATATCTGTATGAAATCTGATTAACTATAAAGCCATCAGCACCTACAACCATGAATCATTGGTGCCTAAATACTCAAGTAAATTCCAATACCTCGCCTGAAAAGCAAATTTCCCAGATTAACTTTCATCATAAGAAAGAAATGCATGCACAGAACAAATAACCTAGTCGGACCTATTTACCTTCTCTACTAACACATGGATCCTGATCATCAGGACACAAGTCCATTTCAAGTATCTGAAAGATAACATCAATAAATTATCAGAGGCAGAACCTCAAAATTAATTAAATAGAATATCATAATATATTTCCTTAGAGACAACCATTACTATTTTTACCATTGCCTCAATATCAAAAAAGGAAGGTACGTCGTTGTCGTCATCGTCAGATTCTTCCTGGTCCAGTGTTGGAGGATTTGCTTCTGGTTCAAAACCCGGTTGAGTGGAACCTGGTTGTGCATGCAGTTCTGAAGCATAGGTTTCCTGTGTACAACAAGCATTCTAAGGAATAGCATTTGGAATAGGCACAACCATGAACTTGCTGCTCTATAAAAAGCAACCAAACGTAACTAAACCGAGCTCAAATGGTACACCCTCCCCTGGCTCCAAAAACCAGGTGGTGGGTTCAAGACCTTGATTGGATCCATTAGCTACATATATAAGTTGCCAAAGAAGAAATGCAGGTACTATTTATATAACAGACCGGTAGACTTGAACCTTGTTCCTACATGACCCGATCCATTCGATCATATCATAAACGAACTTAATTTTGACATACACCTTTATTTTTAGAGCTCCATCCATGGCTGACTTTGGAGTTGAATGTGTGGATCTGCCTAGTTGACTTGGGTCAATAATGATGCTCTCTTGGGAGCCCACAGCAAGATGGTTACCATCAGGCCATCCGGTTTTGGCTCCAGAACCAACAGTTGGGCGCTTTGAACGACTCTCTGGCACTGGTTCTAGAGCCACCATGCGACTTAAAGATGGAGAAGAATTTTCATCTTTCTTCTTCAAGTTTATTTCACGCTCACCCTTCGTTTGATGCGTAGAGGAGGATGGATTAGTGGTCTTCTTAAAATTTGGCCATGTAGGAGTATTAGCAAATGCGGTAGATAAGCATAAGTGGTCATTGCACGGGATTTCCGAGTCCTCTGTATTCAATGTGCATTCCATCTCTCCGTCGTAAAGTTCTGGAAGAAGATGATCAGGCACCGATGTAGACGAAGTCATACCAACTTCGGAGGAACAAAGACTATGCCGATCAATATGACCAGATTGAGCCGAATCAGCAGCAGCAGCATCCAATTCCGCATTTAAAACCAATGTTTGAGGTTCACAAACATCAAGTACAACATCATCTTCATGAGCATTATTCAGGCAAATCAACGGAATTGAATTATCACTGTCGCAACAAGGCCTATTCGAGGCGTCTTTTGCATCTTCGTCTGCGAACGGAAGCTCGTCCTCATTCGCGAGGTTCAACAGACAGTCCGAAAGATCCACAACATCGTACACGGATGAACGTATTTGCTCGCC
Organism: Platycarya strobilacea; assembly: GCA_036898215.1. Lineage (NCBI taxonomy): Eukaryota > Viridiplantae > Streptophyta > Magnoliopsida > Fagales > Juglandaceae > Platycarya > Platycarya strobilacea. Next base: position 36,964,655 of record CM072555.1, read on the forward strand.
ATCCACATCACCGGAAAGTATCATTGTCCCGCCCGCACACTGTTCCTCACCTTCAGGGCTCATACTGATTGGCATTGCAGGCGCTGAGACGTCCTCGATCGTTTTCCAGATAGGCATTTCTGGAATCTCATAAGGCGGCCTTATATCCTCAGCTCCTTGGCTATTCCCGAAATCCTCAACTAAACTATCTTTCTGCGCATCATTCTGCTCAAAAATTAATTCTGTGCCACTATTTTCTATGGCATTTGCCGAATCCACATGCCTCTTTATGAGTGGAGGAACATGATTCAAAATCTCACCACGCGAATTCTGAAAACCTAAATGGCTATTAACACCATCGACAATCATAGAACTACCAGCCGGAGCCTGACAACCACTTTCATTGCCGAGGAGGCGATCATCCTCATTCAACGAACCTAGAAAGCTTAAATCAAAGGATTGAAAAGCTTGATGGTTGCAGAGTTTCTTCCGCATCGCGTAGTACTGTTCACGGACGCTGTCAGCTTTCCTTTTAGCCGGAGCCACCAAGCTTCTATTCCTCAGGATCGCCGACGATGAGTTACCGGAAGCAGAGAGTTCGTACTCGACCATGCGAGCAGAAGCTTCCGCAGAAACATCGTTGTCGTAGAGGAGAGAACGCCAGCGATCTCGCAATTCACGAACCGTAAATCGGCGGGAGAAGCGAACAGCACCTTTGGCAAGCGCCTCCAGAGAGGCACCTCCCTGTAAATCGGAGAACACAACGGAATCATAGAAACAAATTTGGAAGGTAAGGTTTAACATACAAGCTCTTGCACAAATCATACGAAAGCAAACAGACAAATTCTAGCCAAACAACGGAATCGAATTGAATTCAATTTGAGGGAGGAAAAGGAGGGGATCATATTGGAAAGAGAAGGGGTACCTCGAGAGCGTTCTTCAACAAAATGTCGTCCTCCGGGATCCATTTAGGGACTGAAGCCATAGCAGCCATTATAAATTTTTAAAAAAAAAAAAAAAAAATTAACTAAGCATGCTTCTTCTATAGTCGTTTTGGATTTCCCAAATTTCTGAGATGCGAGCTCTGCTCTGGGAAATTGGAGTCAAGCTTTCTCTCTCCCTCAGAGGCTTATCTAATCTAAAATCTAATACACAGAAGACTTTTATAGTTTAGACATACTCCATACTTATTACTTCCCCTTTATCCATCTATCGTTTAACTTTCACTATACTGACATCTTTTCAAATATCAACGGGTAATAATTTATAACCATTTTTATTTTAACGAATAATGATCCTTTATTTTTTATTTTTGAAGAAATAATGATCCTTTAATCTACACGTTATACTTATCTCTTTTTATACTTGTAAAATTAGTCTTTAAAAAATAAAATAAAATAATTTTATTATATACTTATTTCTCACATCTAGATATTATTTAGATTCTAAACAAAAAATTTAGGGCACCTATTCTGGCTTTTTCCCCTTGTCTGTTACCTTTCGATGGATAAAATTCGCGGCATATTCCTGTGATACGGCTTGTGTAACACAGGTCAGGTACAGCGACTTGGTTTTTTTTATTATTAAAAAATTAAGAATAATTACTGTTTTGACATTTAGATATCTCTTTCTCTTTTTTTTTTTAGTAAATAAATTTCATTAAATTATAAAAAAAATTATAAAAAAAAAAAAGAGGTGAAGTTAGAAAAAATATAATAAAACATAATAATTTTAAATATAATTTTTATTTTAAAGTTTGTAAAAGTTGTATTGATTTTGTAAAAATTGTAAAAGTTAAGATAATTCTAGTAGTAAAAGAGATGTAGAGGGAAATGCGTCTAATTCATAAGTTTTATTGAATTTCGATACAGAATAACTTAGGGTGTCAACTGCTAAATTCTTTATTAGGTATGAATTGTCTTTTAAGTTTGTAGAGAACGAAGAATTTATTAATTACATGACTGTTTTAGAGTCTCGATTTATCTTACCATCCCAAATTACTCTAAAAATGGATTGTATTAAACTGTATAATGAAAGGCAGATACAGTTAAAAAATTTGTTGTATGATTAAAGAATCTGTCTTACTACTGATACTTGGACGTCGGTGCAAAACTTGAACTATATATGCATTACTACACATTTTATTAATTGTCATTAGAGATTATATAAAAAAATACTCAAGTTTTGCCAAATTCCTAATCATAAAGATGATATTAGTGAGAGGATGTTAGAGTCGGCATAATATGGATTTAGTGTTGATAAAATCTTAACCATCACAGTTGACAATACTTGTTCATATGATGTTGTTGTTGATCACATAAAGAGGAGAATGAAAGATAATAGTAATACGATTTTTTATGGTGAACATCTTCACATGAGGTATGCTGCCCATATATTGAATATGGTTGTAAAGGAAAGCTTGGAGGAGAATTCTAAGTTAGTAACAAGGATTAGAGATGCCGTCAAGTGTGTGAAATCTTCGCCGTCAAGATTTGTCAAGTTCAAGGCTTGTGCTACAAAGAAAAATATTAGTGGGAGAATAGTTTGTTTGGATGTTTCTACTAAATGGAACTCTACGTATTTGATGTTGAGTACTGCTGAACAACATAAACAAGCTTTTGAACAATTTGTGTATATGGATGAAAATTTTAAGAATCCCCCACTACTAATGATTGGAAGATTGCACGAATTTTTATTGATGTTATGAAAGTTTTTTATAATATTACATTGAATATATCTAGTTCTTTGTATGTGAAGAATAATATCTACTTTAAGCAACTTTATATAATTGAGAATTCATTAAATGAAATGATATTGAGTACTGATGATATCATCAGTTCTATAGGCGTAAGTATGAGACTCAAATATGACAAGTATTGTGGTAATACAGATAAATTCAACCTGATAATATACATTAGTTTTTTGCTTGATCCAAGATATAAAAATATGAGAATGAAATGTTGGTTAACAAAGTGCAAAGGGTCTATGGAGGTGGAGGTGATAGAGAAAAAGGTTAAACTTGTTTTAGACTGCTTAATCGAGTAGTATAGCATATTTCGTATGACTAGTGGAGGGGGTTTTAATGTAACTCAAGGGAGGTCACACACTACTAGCAAGAAGAGTTCTGATGTGCTGGCACCACCTACGAATAAAATTCGAATAATTTTCAATCAATACCTTGAGGAGTAAGGTGGTATGGAATTTAAATCAGAGCTAGAGAGATATTTATCTGAGGTGTGTGTAAAAGATTCGTTTAGTTTTAATATTCTAGATTGGTAGAGAGTGAATGCTGTCAATTATCCTGTCCTTACTGAATTAGCACGTGATGTGTTAGCCACTCCTATTTTCACTGTTGCCACGAAATCCACATTTAGTACTGGAGGACGCGTATTGAATTCTTTTAGAAATTCGTTGTCTCCAGAGACTGTGGAAACCCTTATTTGCCCACAAAATTAGTTTAGGACCAAATCTTTAGACCTTGAAGAGTTGCAAGAATACTTACAGATGATGAACCTTGAAGGTAAGTTTGAAATTTGAAATAATTTTTTTAATATCTATTGAACTCAATTTATTATCTATCTAACTCAATGTTTAATACTTTTTTAGATGATGATATAGATGAAATTTCATTCGAAGTTGTTGTGAGTTTTCCTTCTCATTCATAATAATCTAGAATAAGTTTGTGCTATAATATTTTCCTGTTCTCAATAAGTTTGATGTTGTAGATTTTTTTATTTTTAATAAGTTTGATTCTGATGTAGCTATAATTTTTTTTTTTTTTTTGTAGAGTATCGATCAACTTGGTGGTTCAATAGTCATGACCGGGGAATATCTTTATCTTTGATTGTGGTTCAGTAGCTTTTCCATAAAGTTTTTTCTCTTAATTGATTTTATTGATTTTATTTTGGTTTGAGGTATTTATTTTTTCTCTTAATTGATTTTATTTTTGCATTGTAGGGAACTAGGCAATGAATTATGAATGTTTTGAAAATTGCATTGAAGATTGTGAAGCTAAACTTGAAGGGAAGATGTTGAAGCATTGATGAATTTTGGAGAGTAATTTAAATATAGTATCCTCAATGTAAATCTTGATGTCATTGTAGATGTGGATGGAATTCTGATTTACCAATGTAAGTTTGAGTTCAGAAAAACAATTCTGATTTTGAGCTATGTTTTATTTGCATGATAATGTTTGTTTGGTTCTAATTTTTTTTTTTTTAGCTTTAATTTGTCGGGTTTAGCTCCCAGGTTTAGATGAGAATATTCCAGTGGAGGATGTGATTTCGTGGAATTTAATGGTTTATTGGATGAGACTATTCCGGCTTCAATTTGTCTTGAATTTACTTTGACCATTTTCTTGTCAATTTGTCTTGAATTCACGTCTTCTTCTTGAATGGGCTTTTGTCTTTTCTATTTTGATGGGTCCAGAATAGTTGAAAGGATGACAAGGTTAAGACCTTATGTAATATTGTTCTTCCAATTTCCATATTGGTGTTGTTCATGGTAGTTATTTGCGTCCTTCCTTCAATTCTAAGAAAGCTGAAGAAGAAAAACCAGAGGGTAAAGAAAGTTTAAAATCAATAGGATTTATCGTATTTTTTTCTTAATGTCACAGACCAATTGGCAAATAGTTGAGTTTTAACATACCCCATTTTTTATAATCACTAAATAAATAAATAAATAAAAGGGTTTAAGATTCTAAAACCGAATTTTCGGGTTTTGAAAAAATCGGATTGTCCGGATTCAACCCGGGTAAATCCGGATTAGAGTTCAGACCGAATTTTGCCTTTTGGTTCCTGGTCGGATTGACCCAAATTCTCAATCTGGAACCTGCTTGAACACCTCTAATTTTGTGTTTGGATAATAATTAATGAGAAAGTAAAAGACTTGAACTTGAAAATTATTTAAAGTTGAAGTGATATGTGGAAATAAAATTATGATAAGTTTTCAAAATTTTATGTCTCATCTATATCAAAATGACTTCTTTAGAGCACTCTCAATAAATTAGTTAAAATTAAAGGACACTTTTAACTAATATGAGATGAATTTGTCTTTGACTATTCTATTCACATTAAGTTTTAATATTGGAATATCTATTTTTTATTATATAACAATAAAATAATATAAGATGAATTTGACTTTGGCTATTCTATTCACATTAAATTTTCATATTGGATTATTCATTTATTTGTATTGTTTTCACGATTTTCTTCTATCATAAGTAAGGATTTTCAATAAATTTGAAGATGGGTCACTATTAGACATGTGTTTCTAATTCTTTACAACAAAAAAAACACGGTAACAAAATAATATTAATTTTAAAAAATATTTGCTTTTTTAATTATTAATTTATTTTAATTAAAAGGATGGACAAAAATAATAAACTTATGCCCAGACTTTTAGATTTATGGTTTCCTAGGGCTTCCATAACAAATGTGAAAGATATGCATGATATTATATACAATGTGAAAAATGTGTTGGCGTGCTTGATTAAAGTGCTCAAGTGTCTTGGCATTGAAAAGCATTGTCGTAAAAGTGAAATTGAGAAACTTTAGTCGATGTATGATGAATAAGAAGAAGAAAGATAAATAATAAAATATTAATTTTATTTATGTATAATAACCATCAATTGCTAAAAAAAAAATAAACCATCAATTCTGAAAGTTATTTTGAAGATTTCTGTAGCTAAATCTCATTTTTTGGATTTTAGCTAATTTAGTGCATTCAATTTTTGTTAATTAATAGCTAAATACTCAATAAATCTAGTTTTTAGTTAATAGAATGCTCTAATTCTATATAAAATTGTATAGACAAGCATGTGGTTTCTTTTTCTTTTTTTTTTTCTTTTTCAAAAAAATGATTGTCTTTATTGATTCTCTTTAGAGCAAAGAAATAATATGAAGAAGCGTCTAACTGAATACTCTTTTCAAACAGTCCTAGGGCACTCTTTGCTAACAAATGTGCAACATTATTTACATTTCTAGAAACATGCCTTACAAACCAATGGTTCACCTTTCCTAGCAGTTTCTTGACGTCTTTTATAGGTTGTGTTTAAATATTAAGTGAACTCAACTGATATGAGAAGAGTTGAATAAATATTATTAGAATATTACTTTTTTATATTATGAGTATTTTGAAATTTAAAAAAGTTAAATTATTTATCATATTTTGTATATAAATTTAAAATAATGTATAAAAATTTAAGATAATTGTAATAATAAAATGAGATAAATTATGGGTTGGGGAATCAAATAATCATCTCCCATTGAATTTCCTCTCCCCTCAGAACTATTAATGACATTATCTATTGTCAATGACCTTTGAAAATAACTTGCTCCAAGCCCATCTCAGAAAATAACCCTTGTTGCAAGCGGATCTGTGCAACCATACGACGTGGCTAAGTCAAAAAGTCGGAAAAAAAGTCATAGTAGATAGCGGGATGAAAGTTTGAAACAGCGTGCATGATTTCGAATTTCTAAAATGACTTTACCAATGGATTTTCAAGCAAAAATTGGAGATTTCAAAAAGGGCATTTGAGGCACTTAACCACTGCCAAAAAAAAAAAAAAGTTTTTACAGAAAAAAATGATGGGTCGATTATGTTTACAATAAACCCAACAATATTCAAGGGTTTGAACTTTAAACATCAAAGTTTCAATAAACCCAGCAATATTCAAAAGGCTTGTAAGGAAATGACTCTTGATAGAAAGAAAAGATGCTGTTTTGTATAAGCCGAGTTCGACGTTCAGTAAATTTCTTTGGAGAAGATGCAATAGAAGACAACATTTGACTTCGTTGCTTCAAAGGCTTGTAAGGAAATGACTCTTGATAGAAAGAAAAGATGCTGTTTTGTATAAGCCGAGTTCGACGTTCAGTAAATTTCTTTGGAGAAGATGCAATAGAAGACAACATTTGACTTCGTTGCTTCTATATTCCAGCTTTTCTTTTTATTTCTTTTGCTTTTTGTTTTGTCTTTTTTTTTTTTATTTAAATATAAGTTAGACATCCATGTCAGCATCGTTGCATAATGGTTGCACGGGATCGCTTGTATGTAGCACTACGGATAAATATAAGAGCACTGCTACATACAAGTCAGGTTTATACAGTCCACTCTTACATAAATAGTATTTTTATTGTTTACATGAATAGTAAAAATATTGTTCATGTGAAAGTGGACTGTACAAACCTGTTTACAAGTATATTTATTCTTATTATAAATATATGCCTTGAGTGGATCTCAATGTTTCTACGACCCTTCCTTTTCAATTCCTTACCATAACTCATATTCTCACTTTGCATTGAACTTTGTTAATAGTTGCATCTTAATTAATTTTATTGAACTTAAAGTTTCAAACTTTATATAATTATATATCTACACATAAATTTTGATGATAACAAATTAATTCAAATCTCAAACTCAAATTATCTACATAATAGAAGCAAGCACATTAACGAATAAAGTATGAGTAAGAAAGAAAACAAATCTACAAATAAAACTCTTAGAGTAATTTTATACATCTCTTAACAAAATTTGAAATTCAATTAAGATTCAAAAGTAATCATTTCTCATAAAATATCAAATTACGCTTTTCATATATATATATGACATCATTAAAAGATTGATTTTTAAAAGTTTGAAAGATAACTGATTGTCATCTTTCACATGTGCATGTTTTGTTTGAAATTTTTGAAAAATGATTGATTTTTTTTTTACACATGCAAAAGATAGATAATTTTATTCAAAAATTTTTAAAAGTGATTGGTGCTCTTTTTGACATATGTAAAAGAAAATGATTTGGTATAAAAATTTTAAAAAATAAATCATTATCATTTTGTCATATGAAAAAAATAAAAAATTGGATTTGAATATTTTAAAAAATGAATAAATTTGTCTTTGACAACTGCAAAAAGAATAAACTTTTATTTAAAATTTTTGAAAAGTGAATGGTGCTCATTTTTACATATAAATCTTTTTAAAATTTAAAAATGACGTATCATATGCGTATAAATAACTCAATTGAGTTCTTTAAAAATATAATAAAAGTTTATACACATCAATTGTTAATTTTGCAACAATCATTCAAAACCTGCAATCTCTCATCTTTAAGCACTTAACCCTTATTCATTTCGAGAGACATATAATTTGCACTATATTATTCTTATATCATTCATTGAAGTGTGTTTTCTGATAACCTACTTACTATTAACTCTTGTATCAATAAAAAAGTGTGTATAATCCTTGTGTGTAGAAGATATTGTACACAAGAAATAATTAATCAACACATGTGAAGTGATTATAAGTGTAAAGGGTGTTCTGCACGAATCTTTGTAGCGATATTGTTCAAATGTGTGATATGTTTCTATCTCTCCCTAAAGAAAGTTAAATAATAAATTTGAAAATCTTCAAGTCGTAGTTTGAGGTAAGAACGTAGATAGTAAAGTTGAACCTTATTAAAATATTGAGTTTGTTTCTCTCTTACCCTTACTTTTTATATTTCATGCTACTTCATATTTTGTTCATATTTTATATTATTTACTTCGTTTATAATTGCTTATTTTTAAATTTAACACAATTCACCCACATCTTGTATTAATCATCTAAAAAACAAATATCATGGTAATTTGAGGGAGGTATTTTCCATTTGAGATCTATCATAGCATTTTTTCTTGCACTCTTAGAAATTTGCTGATAGTATCTTTTGTAGTCATCTCTATATATGCTTGAGGAATCCTGAGGGTCAATGAGACCCGAGGGGAGACAACGATTATGAGCCGATCCACTTGTGAGGGGAAAATATCCCAAGTAGGGTCCAGACCAGCTATTTATTACACTAAGAGACAAAAAAGGAGGCATGAAGGGACAAATGAGGGCTAGCGGGTCCTTGGGGCAAAGTGCACAAATCAAAGGTGTAAATGAGAAGTGAATGATAGAAAACAGAGACCAACTAGTACACGCAACCAAATAGATCTATAAAAAGGCAGCAATCAAATGAACAATGGGCTCTTGTTGGCCAACTTCTTCTCTAGCATCGTTTCCTTCAACCTTCTCAGAGGGACTCAGGCTCCAACTATATGATTTATGTATATTTTTCAGTATAATATGAGCTATGAGAGACTGTAAAAATACTTATTATAGTGGATTCTCTTCTCCAAAACTCTCGTGGATGTAGGCTTTATGCCGAACTACGTAAATATTGTGTCTCTTTCAATTTATTCATCTGCTATCCACATGTGTATAGCTGTACTGGAGTCTCACTAGAGGCCCCAAACGACACTTAACAAAGCCCAACTCGCACTAATGGACTGGGAATGACTCTTTTTCCTGCACTGACCTGTTAGTTGATTTTTATGACATCAATAGTTTGCGAAGTACTGCGATGGGAGAACCAATCCTAAATTAAAACCACACACTATAATAATTGGCACCTGCCTGATACTTCTGTGAAAGTTAAGACAACCTCATTCAAATTCAAAGAGCATTTCAAAATAATTGGCAAGGGGAACGCTCGCCAACTAAAAAATCAGATCCTACTTCAATTATAACTGAACCAAGCCCAACCCTTTTTCCCATTTGGTTCTGTGTAGATAAGCGCAAATATATTAAATGAATCTATCCTGAATCTTGTTGTCAGAACAGTAGAATAACTCGAAGAACTAGGCGCATTTAATGACCGGCAAAGTCATCTCTAGCATTTAATACAACCCAGCCAGCAGAAGCACAACAGGACACAAATCACTAAGTGAGTACTGATTTGCCTAGGTATGTATGATATACTGACAAAAGATATTACTCAGAAGATACAAAAAACAATAAATGATTCGAGACAAAAAAGGAAAGGATTCACTGTTATTCCTACTGGCCATTCTAAGTCAGGATGGTCAGATTAACATGGCACCTGAACCCATACAGTTGACAGGTAAGAAACAATAGAAAATCTTAAACTTTCAAATTCTCTGAAATAAAAAGTAGACCCTCTCTAACAAATCCATCGGAGAGCTAACAGGGCATCACAACCTTACTCTCTGTTGCTCTTTTGCAAGTTTATTCGCTTGGAATCACTTGATAATCCAGGATTGCAGAACACGTATCAACAATGATGCCGTCATTGGGATTCTGCTAGCGTGTTCTCTGTAAATCGGTCACGTTATGATTTCAAGTTAAGAAACTCATTATTATCACATGACTCAAGAGACAATTTGATGGAAGAACGGCTAGCTGCCATGAAAAAAATGGTGAAGAAGTTGACTGAAGAAAATGAGAGACTATAGAAAAACAACGAAGAGCTTACAGCTCGTGAAAAACCCTCCATTAGTAAATGTGTGGAATCCCGCCAAGCAAGCGAACCCAATCAAGAGGAAGAGAAGAGACATAAAATGCATTTGGAACTCAAAAAACTAAAAGAAAAATATGAAAACATAGCCAAATGTATAAAAGCCCTTTCCATTATAGATCAGCTATGCAACAAGTTGGGCACCCCTTACAGTGCAAGTGTAATGGCAATACCCTTATCTCCTAAATTTCGCACACCTCAAATGGAGCTCTATGATGGAAGCAAAGATCTGTATGAGCATATCGAAGCGTTTAGGACACACATAAGTTTACACAACTATCCTAATGAAGTGGCATGCCAAGCCTTCCCACTTACTCTAAATGGAGCGGCACAAACTTGGTTCGGGACTGTTCCACCCAGTACTGTGGACAGTTTCAATGGTCTTGCTCACCTTTTTGTAACCCAATTTTTGGAAAATCGAAAAAGGAAACGACCAGCCGCTTACCTCCTCACCGTTAAACAGCATAATCACGAAAGCCTTAAGAACTATCTCTCTCGATTCAACAGGGAACTTATGACTATAGGTGATCAAGATGAGAAAATCACCTTAGCCACCCTCCTAAGTGGAGTATGGCCAGGAAGTCCTTTCCTAGCAGAAATTGCTAAACGAACTCCTACCACGCTAGCAGAATTCATGGATAGGGCTGATGGTTACATAAATGCTGAAAACACACTACAAGCTCTCACAGAACTCCGCGGCTTGCGATTCGCTCGACAGGGGCTCGAGTCTTGAGGTCCAGTACCCAAGCGCACTTGTCAAGCTCTCACATCCAAGATAAGCTCGAGGCTTGCGATCCGCCTACCAAGCACACTCGACAAGCCTCATCCTGGATGCTATAAGCTCTCACAGAACCCACGACCAGCCCAAAGATTCGCTCGTTAGGGGCTCAAGGCTTGAGGTCCAATACCCAAGCGCACTCGTCAAGCCCTCACATCTAGGATAGGCTCGAAACTTGCGATCAGCCTACCAAGCACACTCGACAAGCCTCATCCTGGATGCTTGCGAATCGCGGGGTTAAGTCCCGGGTCTAAGTTTACGTGTAAACCTTTGCACAATTGTTCTCCCGCTAGTAACCACTTGTGAATCGTGGGGTCATAAACCCTTGCACGCAAATTGGCCTACCAATGGGCGCTTTCACTCTACTCCATTGAAAATTTTGGAATATCGACGTAATATGGCATTTTCTCAAATAAAATATGTATTGCATGTTTTCTTATCTTGGGCTCGGAAGACGAACCACCACCTTCTCAGTTTTTAAATATTTTAGAATTCTCACCAAAGTACTTTTGGTAAGAATTCGTGAAATTCTGTGAGGGGAAAATATCTCAAGTAGGGCCTAGTTTGTTACACTAAGAGACAAAAAGGGAGGCATGAGGGGACAAAGGAGGGTTGGCAAGTGCTTCGGGCAGAGTGCACAAATTAAAGGTGTAAATGAGAAATGAACGATAGAAAACAGAGACTAACTAGTACACGCAACTAAATGGATTTATAAAAAGGCAGCAATCAAATGAATAACAGGCTCTCTCTAGCCGATTTCTTCTCCAGCATCGTCTCCTTCAACCTTCTCAAAGGGACTCGGGCTCCAGCTATATGATATATGTATATTTTTTCTATACAGTATGAGTCATAAAAGACTGTAAAAATTCTTATTATAGTGAATCCATTTCTCCAAAACTCCCTTGGATGTAGGACTTATGTCGAACCACGCAAATACTATGTCTCTCTCAATTTATTTATCTGCTATACATGTACGTATAGTCATACCAGAGTCTTGTCGAGACTCCCAAATGACACCCAACAAACCCCAACTCGCACCAGTGAACTGGAAATGACTCTTTTTCCTGCCCTAACCTGTTGGTCAATTTTTGTGGCATCAACATCACCTGCTTTTGAGTGCGAAGTTTGGGCGTGTTGGAATCAAGACGAGTACTGGTCATGACTTCTATACGCTTGACATCTCTTCACAGCTATATTATACTCAATATTAGCTCCAAACGGTATAATTAAAAGGGTTGGAAGATTTCTCAAAATTGTTTTGTGTGAGCACACCCTGCTTTTCACAAGCTTTTTCACGAGTCTCCTTGCTTATACCGATGGTTAAGTAGAGAGGAAGGCAGCCTTCTCAAGGGGGTTACATAGGAACACCAATACACCCCTCTAAAGAGTTCCCTCTAATACTTTCAATCAACAGCTAATAAAAGAACTAGTCTACAAGGAGGTACTGTAAATTCACGGCTGAGATTTATTACTACATGCATTGGATAGTTTCTCACAATTTTTTTTTTCTTAAGAAGGCTGAATATTGCTAATTTCTCAGATCACATTATATCTCAAGATTTTCGAAAAAAATTGACCACTTCAGTAAAATCACTACTTGCTGATCATCACAACAACAAATCATCATGAGATCGTACACATGCAGTACTCATCTAGCTTAAAGATTAACAGTTTCTACGCTAAATTAGATAATGGCAGGCTTTATAAGGATCTGGAAGATGATTTTTATGTGTAAATTAATTAATCGTACGTGATTAATTAGCAGCTAGGAAGACTCTACATATGTGTCGGGTCGCCAATTGCCTTTCTGTGCACTAAGCATCCCTTCTTGGTTCTTGGAGAAGGTCAAATGAACCTCCCAGTGCAGAGACTTGAGCAAGTTCTCTACTTCCCCTATTATGCTCGACTCATCACGAACTATCAATTTACCTCCTGGTCTTAATATTCTATCAACCTCTGCCATTACCGGATCAAGTCTACACCTGCAAAAGTGAAAACAAACCCCATAAATATTTATACTCTATCATTTGGTTCAATAATATTTATTACTACTGCTTGATGAAGTGAAAGTGTATTCATAATTTCTACCTCTTTTTCAGCTTTGAGAAAAGATGATCGGCATGAAGAAGATCATAACTACGTGGGTAAGTGCTGAAGGATTCACACCAATCATGGTATATCCCAAAAAGGCCTCGCTCATAGATAATGGGAAGTGTATCTGGAGAGTCTACATTCACCACGTTCATGACCCACACTCGAAGGTCTCTCAAAGCTGCAGCAAACCTGAAACATTAACAGTACCCATATATCGATTAAACCACCCTCAAAATTAATTCTACACACACACACACATATATATACACTATAAAAATAAATAAATATTTATGATAAATTATTTACGACAATAACATCTATTTGCGATAAAAACATACTTATTTAGATAATTAATAGTCATTTAGGCAGAAAATAACTAATTATAAATAAATAATTTTCTTGTAAATAAATTTAAAATGTTATTATGAATTACCCCCCATAGACAGCTCTCATGTCCATGACATTTCTCACATCAGACCAACTGATCCCCAAACTGTTCATGTATGAATTTTTCACCACATGCTTCCAGTGTTCATGATCTGCTACAAAATCTTGAGGAGCTGGTTTTCCATAAATGCCCATCTGAGAGCTGTTTAACCAGTAAGGAGGTGCCTGCAGTCGACGAGGCCAAGCCTCAGGCCATCGGGTTCCTCTCTCTGTCTCATCAACAGGAATACGATGCATGCATGACTGCAAAGGCACATACCTATATAGAAATGGCCCATCGAAAGAAAAGGAAAAAAAAAAAAAGGGAATGAGCCAATATTGTTAGATGTTTAAGAACATTGATCAAAAGAAAGAGCAAAAAAGAAACAAACCAGGCGGCATTCGGATCATCGTCATTTTTGCACATTGGTGGACGTTTATGCTTTCTCTGTTCATAGCAATCATTTGAGGTGGGTTTGCGGTAAATGGCAGCACCAACTGAATTTAATTTATCCTTCTTGATGGTGACAAGGTCCCAACACATGGAAGCCGTAAGTGAAGACATTTCTAGAAAATCAGCTAATATGTCAGCATAATCCAAAGTATCTTATATATTACTGCAATATGCCCATATAATATAGATAGATGATGAAGATCAAGAAAATATGGGTATTTCCTACGTACCCTTCCAGATTTCCACATCTTCTTGGAGAGTTTGGTAAACAGGAGTAGCTGACCAAACAAAATAACCTCCTGGCCTCAGAACCCGGTTCAACTCCAAAAGAAGCAAACCACCTACGTGCATGAGTATATACCCAAGTTTAATTGATGTAATTAATGCTCAGCATGCAAATATATAACCATGAGAATAAGTAAATAATTAGTCATATGAATTAGAACATTAAGTGCTAAAAGGAGTAAAAACCTTCAGCATGCCAAGGCACTCTACAACGAGCACAGTGCACAATATCAAAGACCCTACTCGGAAAGGGAAGGCGTTGAGAACCCATGACAGCTGATATTGCAGGTATGCCCCTCTCGAGTGCAAACTGAACTTGGGCCTCGTGTTCATCTTTAGGAGCAAAAGACATGGTCAGAACGTCTCTTTCGAAAAGATAACCCCCAAAGCTGGCAACCCCGCAACCCACATCCAAAATTACTCGACTCTGCTTCCCCCAAGCAATGCCAGGTACCGACTACATGCAGCCAAGCATAAATATTATGAATAAGATCAAAACATAGTTATATATATTATATATATGGTCTGTTGCAATTATATCAGTAGTTGAGTTACCTGTTGAATAAAATCAATGTAGTGGACCGCTCCATGTATGAACTGGGTCCCACCACCTGGAAAAGTCAAGAACTCACCCATTACCTTAACCCAGTTTTGGTGCCCCTTTACCTCCGCAAGCTTCACATGTGGTACGTTGTGGTACCAAATCTATATAAAATAGAGTAACAAAGAACTATGAGTGATCAATTGCATTCTTCATGTTATTGAGAGAAGAACAAATTTTGATAAAGAATAAATGAATATTAAACCCAACCAAGCGGTTCAAATTCATTCACCATATATACCTTGTCTCTGCTTTTAGGCCACAAAATGGGCCTTTTGTACCCCTCCGGAAGTGTAACTAAGCACGTGGGTCCCCCCTCTGGACAGTGCCTCTCTCGATGCTCAAAGTGTCCAGTTGTGCGCAATTTTCTCAGAGCTTTCTCATTGTCCAAACATGGTATGTAATCAGGACCGGCCGTGACGTTACATAGCTGCCATGTGTACCCGTAAATGCTCCCCATGACGCCCGATCCTTCCTTGCCGCGTCTCTCTTTCTCGTTCTCCGACTGCGCTGCCTGAGTCGACCACGACTTCTTTGACTCCTTCGACTCTTGTGGAATCCCTGTACTCCCTCCACCGGGGAATGACTCGCCGGAGTTTGAATCTGCTGGCTTACCTTCAGTGTTATTCTCCTCTCTGGCTTCTTGGTTCGCGTCATTCTCTTGTTGTTGCTGAACTTCTTGAGTTTTTGCTTTGTTTTGCCGAGATTCTTGATCCTCTTCTGCTTCCTGGGATTGTGGGTGTTCATCATTAGTCACATCTTGAAATTCTTGCTCATGTTTTTGTTGTTTCTGTCGAGTCTCAGAGTTTTCTTCAATTATTATACTTTCTTCTTCTTGTTGTTTTTGTACTTGTTGATCTTCATCATTCTTAGAATTATCTTGGGTGTTTTCACGGTTTTCATCTTCACGTAGTTGTTGTTGTAGACGTTGTTCTTGATCTCGATTTGATGTTCGACTCTGAAACTCCCGAAGATTTTCATCTTGACTTGCAACATATTGATGTTGTTGTTGATCGTCACCTAGCTTTTGGTTCTCTGATTCTTGAGAATCAGTCTTAGCGTCCTCATCATTAACCTTTTGACTTTCTTCGTTTTCTTCATCACCTGTTTGCTGGTTTTGATCCTCAGATATCTGCTTGTCATTTTCTTTTTGCCTTTCCTGATCTTGATCAGCAGATTCTTTTACACGTGAAGTTTCTTGTTTATCATTCATACCATCATCACCATCCTCCATGTTCGAGTCCTTGGCATTCGCAATGGAGGAGGAGTCGGACTTCTGATCTTGGTGAGACTTTTTGTCATTGTTAGATTCCTGATCATCAAACTTGACGGCATCATCGGGGAGATCACTGGAATTGTCTTCAAAAGCAGGAGGATCTTTTTTAACGTTGGATTTGGTGGTTGCAGTGCGAGTGCTGGTTTGACGAGGAGAAACAGAGTTGGAGGTTAACATCCATATAGCCAAAACACACAGTGCTAAAAACACCACTGTTGTTATTGTCGATGCGTATGAAGTTGATGAGGATGATGAACGTTTGCTACTTCGAGACTTTCCTGGTGCCATAATCTCTGTTAGAGAGAGAGATTTGTGTTATGTCGTATGAGGAACCTTAATGGGGAAATTTCTTTGTAGAGACGGGAGAAACATTCCAAGTTGGAATGTCTCAAGATCCAGAGGAGTCGGAGAAGGGAAGTTGTTGAAATTACATTTTGTCCAAGCAAAACTAGCTACTACGATGGTTTGGAATAAGAAAAGCCGGTGTGGTAACTTTTCTAAGCTTGACAGCCCACTTTCTTTTTGAGGGCGAGCCCAATAGCCCACATTCTTCAGCCTACTCAACCACGGAGCATTTTAATTGTATTTGACCAAAATGTTTTTATCAAAAAATTTTGTCATATATAATTAAAAATAAAGAGAAGAAATTGGGAGAAAAGAATACAAGTATTTTGTTATCTTCAAACCCTTCAAATTCCTTCAAATTTTAGGGTTATTATTCACTTTTGAAATAAAAAAAATATATATTTTTATTCCCTTCTCTAACTTTTCATTTTTTATTTTTAATCAAATATGATAATTTTTTTTAATATGTATACAAATTTATATTTTTAAAAAAATAAATTTGACCAACCCAATGAAAATACTCTTAGGAGCGCATGGGCTCAAAGTTTTAATCTGAACTAGAGGAGTTTTTTCTTTTATTTTTTTGTTCCCTTGCTCTTCTAGTTAGGAGCTGCAAGAAGAACATCATGAATATTGGGCCTCCAATATTTATATTTTTTTTAGACTTGCCTAGCCCAATTTAAACACCTGTATAAACTCGGTTAGCAAGGTGGGGAGACCATTAGCAAAAAGCTAGCAATTCCTCCCACTTACTGAAAATTTTCCTAAACATTTCTGAATTCTGAAGAATTCTGAATCATTTCTATTCCTAAAGATTGAATCCAAATGCTATGTATCACATTGTCTAAGTTGTTCCAACTTAATAAAGAATGTAATACCAAGATTTTTTAGACCAGATAGACATAAAGTTTGGTATCCAAATAGAGGAACCAGGTTCGAATATATAAAGAATGTGAAAGTGTCAGGAACCACTCGAATTATCCATCAAGTGTGCTAATTGAGCAGCTAGTGTACTGTGATTATGAAATGACCTAATTCTGTTATTAATCCTTATCTTTTTTTTAGTTTCATTTTCTTCATACTAATAATTCCTTTTGGTTCCTTTTTCTTTCATTTTCAATTGGTCAAGAGGTTATATTAAATTTTGAATGCACCTCCATAAATCCCACTTAACCTTAAAGGTTAATCAAGTTTCAACAACAAATTCATTTACTAATCATATAGCGTACGGTTATAAGATATAAAACATCGAGAAATATATATTATTCTTACCATATAATAATTTTTAAGTACCTATTATTAATGAGATTAACATATGAAGTCATAATTTAGAATATGTCCCGTCAAAAAATATGATTAATAGTGAGAAAACTTAAAGATGAAATGCATGTAGCATTATTCTTTAAATTATGACACAAAATTATAGATATATGACTAATGTTATGAAGGGGAAAAAGGGATTTCTATTCTTCATGGTAGAGCATTATTGCGAGCATCTAATAAAATAATCAAAGGGGTTACATTTACAAAAGAAAAGCGTGATGATGTTGCCATATTACTATTTTGGGCGGTGCATCGCTTTCACCATGAGAAGAGACTTTGGTACATTTTTGAGTGGTTATTTCTACTTTGCTTGTCCAATCGAGGCAGCTTCAAAATGATGAAAATTCCAAAGGAACACATCCACCATGTTACCCACACTACATTTTTACATGATCATCCTTTTCCTTTTATGCTTAAAATATTAATTTCTTTTTCTTGACAAGGAACATATAATACTCATAATATAGGACTAGACATCTCGAGTTTTCTTGAGACAAGTTGACATGTAGATAATAGCAAACATGACAAGAAAAATAATAATAATAATAATAAAGAAAAATAGACCTTTAGTCTTGAAAATGATAGGAGCATTAAACTTTTGGAACTATAATAATCAAATAATTTCCACAAAGTTATTCTCTTGGTAAGAATTTTTTGGGGGGAGGGGGGTAAATGTCAGTACTTTTGTGCCTATATGGCTATATCTATGTTCGAGTGACCATTCTTTATATGCTTTGTGACCGAATCATGAACTAAAATTATGGCAATAAGGATGTAGCTAGATATTAAAGTTTGTGTTAGGTTTTAGTACTACTCTTGTTTAAGCATTATGTGTCGAGGCCGCCCTCTCCTTTCTACTTAATTGGCATCTGTCTTCCCTTTCGTGTTAGAAGCATGAGGAAAAGTAGCATGCATGTAGACAAGAAGAATATAGGCAAAAGTTCTTCCTTTCTTTGTTCCTTTTCTTTTTCCTCCCCTCGTACTACTACTCCCTGTTCTTCAAAATAAAATCAATAGGAATTGAGTTGCGTTACATCATGTAATGTTTTTTTATTTTTTTATTTTTTATTTTGGTCTAAAGAATAAAGTAGGCTTGTATTTATAGGTAATGGATATATTTTAAATAGTATCAACTAAAACCCATGATTTAGTGTTAAGAAGACATGCACTCGAGTCTTAATTCATAGCATTCAACAATATCAGGCCTACTAAATATGTTTTTTTAGAGCAATTATTGGGAGTATATCCAAAAATCCCTTCCCTCTTCCACAACTCTCATGCTACTTAATTGTCCAATGATAAGCTACCAATTCACTTTAAATTAATTGATTTTAGGGAAGATATATTCAAATTTTCATCATCTATATAAGGATTCTATATATATCGCACTTTGGAAGTTTATTTTCAGAAGTTGACAAGCTAATGTACGTAGATGACACACTATCCGAACTGTTGACATGACAATAGTACTTGATTTCTAAAAGAATTTATTTTAAAACTTCTTTTGATCAAATTTTACCATGTCAGCAGTGTATCTGGTATATTCACTTTATATGAATGAGAAATCGAGTTTTTTTATTTTTATTTTTATTTTTGTGGAAGAGGGATACACAACATTCGGCTCTTATTATGTTATATCATCTCATATCATTCGTATGGATGGCTAGAATGATGAATCCCACGTATTGTGTCTATCTCTCTCCTTATTTGACCATTGAATTTAGAAAAATGATTAGACTAGCTATCTACTGTGGGAAGATATGCCAAAAGTGATTTTCTTATATATATGGAGAAATGTTATTCACCATCTATTTTACTATAATTTTTTCATTAATATTATTTTATATGACATCAAATTAATAATTTTAAATAGATTAAAAAAAAAACATTAACAAATAGTTTGTCAATTTATAATTTGATGGCACATAAAAATATTAAATGGTTGATGAGTGGCCCTTTTCTTTTTTTTTTTCTTTTTATATTATATACAGTTAATTAAGTCTCTCACATATATAATATGTTGTTTATATTTATATCCAAAGAGATATTTATACAATATAAGGAGTGAAGGGGTTTTGCTTTGTGAATCAATTTTTGCCAATTGAATCGCAAGGCCAAATTCATAGCATTGTAGCCCTTTTTTTTTTTTCTTTGTTTCTTTTCCTTCTTGAGAAACATACTTAATTTATCATATATCATGATCTAGAATTATATTTTTAATGTGACACGTTTTAAGTGGTTGTAAGTTTTAAGTAAAAATTACACAAATTGTTTTAAGTTATACATTTGTTAATAAAGTGACTAAAAACATGTCATTTCATATTATAAGTAATTAACTAGAAATAATAAAATATAAGACAAAACATATATAATATAGTTCTCTCTTTTGTTCTTAATTTCTAATAAAGAAGCCATGCAAGCCATTGGTTGCTTCTTGAGTAGATCAGACTATTAACAAAAAAATCAGTCTACAATAATTATAGACTTAAAAGATTAATTAGAGAAAAACACATGACAATTTAAAAGATTAATTAGAGGTATATAGACGACACCCATTATGCATGAAAGAATAATCTCTTTCTTAAATTAATGGCATTGGGGAATTTCAACATCCCTATGTTATATTCCATTTATAGTGAAAAATTAATATAATTAAGAAAAACTTTAATTAAAATTATAGATTAATTGACACCATACGGTGACCGGACTTTAATGTCCAACGACGAAGGCATCAACATTAATTTGATATAATATATATATATATATATAAATTTAATTGGAATTAACCATATTTGTTAGATAATACTCTAGCTTAGGCTCAATTTAATACATCTATTTATCAATATTCTCCAATTAACTTAATTCCCATCCCCTCAATGAAATTTTAAATGTTTTCTTTTTTTCTGAATGAATTATTTTTTGGCACGTGCTTCGACGACTGATTTTTGGGTTCTCAAATATCTTTCAGAAAGTCAGGAAATATGCAAGCTAATGCTAAATTCCCCAGAGCAATAACACGATCATGATTTGCTTGCTTTGAAGCACAGATATTAATTAATTAGAATTAACTCTAAACTATGTTGTAAAAATCAATAGATACATATATGTATATACAAACACACTATATATCTCTAGTCTTGACCTACCAAGTCAAACATAGAGAAGCCACCAAAATCTATGGTTATTTTCATTATATTTAGGTTCTCTGGCCACTAATATGGTGATCATGATTATGTTACTTTATTTCCAAACCATCTATTCTTGTTTTTCTCTTTTCCTTTCAATTTTTTTTCTCCATTTCCTTAGTTGTTCTAGACTGCAAATTGTCTTGATCCAACGTGGAGACAGACAATTTATGTACCTTTGATTCATGATTTGATATTTTTAATAAAGAATCAAATGCACTATTTTTTAAAAATCTTCTCTAAACAGACAATAATACCTACGCTTCTTTATGATATCAGAATATTGCTGAAAATGCTTTAAAAAAAATTGAACTAGTTTTCTCTGATCTCATACACATACTATATCAACTTTAGTCATCTTTGATCCTATATATATATATATATATATATGAACCAAACCTGTCAATCACTCCTACAACAGAAGTCAAGATTTTTGATTTGCCACAACAAAGTGACCATTTTAGTCACGACCAACAATAAAAATATTTATGTAGTAGTGTGTTCTCTTTTTTTTTTTTTTTCTTTGGCACCAAGTATCTAAGAATAATGTCCCGATTAATTTTAGGAGTGCACAGACCCTCAGTAAGGAATTTTTTGTAATTACACCTTGAATAATTTAAGAAAAAAAATCTCCTAGTCCAATAACCCCTAAAAATTGTTTGCATCTAAGCGAGTTCAAACCTTAGACCTGAGGAGAGCATGCCCCCAAGCCCAAGATCCTATCACTTGATCCAATCCTTGAAGGTTATGTAATGGTGTATTCTCTCTTGTTAATCTTACATCAGATTCGTGGAGTTTACGTGTAAAATTTTGAGTCGAGTGCTAAAAGTGAGGGAGCACATGATGAAGAAGATGAGGATCTACAATAATTCACTAACATCATCAAAATTGATAAATAAACCTGCCCCCGAACCCCACCTTGAGCTACTTAGCTAGGTAGTCCTCACAAAAATAATTAGAGAGAAAAATGAAAGTTGGTTCCAAGTTATTTATACACCCATGTGCAGATCACTATTATTAATGCATTATGGAAGAGGTATGAATTATTAGTGAATTAGGTACAAAGACGAGTAAGTCAATCCCACTACATTAACCTTTTTAGTGTGGGGATTCATGCAAAGGGTCGAAGCTACGACAAGTATGTGATGCAACATGCATCCATAATACTCATGGATCTGCTGCTATTTATAAACACATTACACGTAGCTTAATTACTTGTATATATGTATAATCATGAGACTTAGGTATATAAATGATAAAGCTACTATTCTTACACAACTTTTTGTTTTTTTTTTTTTGTGAGAAATAGGCTTACTTTTCACTAAACCATGAACTTAAAGTTTACAAATGTGACCGATATAAACTAAGATAATTCAGTATACAAGCCAACTAAATGCAATTGGGACACAACTTCTAAATTTCTACAGACAAAATGCCTGAGACTCGACCATTCACTACCAAAAGGCAGAAAACTTAAGTCTCTTCCTCTAAAGGATGAAAGAATTAAAACTCTACAGACAAAAATCTGAGAGACTATTTCTCTTTTATATAAATTTATCTATACAAACAAAACTAAACAATAAACAACACAACTAAAAAAACAAAAGTAGGTTGTGGTGGCGTGTGGACATCACGCGCTACTCTAGGAGTAAATACCCACAAGTCAGATTAGTTCGGAGACCCTAAATCCAAGATTTGCACCCGGCGGAAAATGATCCTCTGGATAGCGGGGTGTATTGAGCACGCGCACATTTGGACCCCACTTGTTTGGCCCTATTTCATTTGACAAAAGCTCCAATTGACAACTAGATCGATGGATAAAGAGAACAGAGGCAAGGCGCATGGTGGGCTGAGGGCATCGGACTACCTCAAACCTGCAACAAAACCAACCAAAATTGAAAACTTGAAACTCACAATCAACATTGTACAACGATGGTGGCCAAGGAAGGAAAAAAAAAAAAAAAAGAGGAAATAGAGGAAAATAGGGAATGACGAAGTCGGGGCTCCACCCCCCTCCGAGCTAGAAGAATAGGGGACACTAAGCATAGGTGTTTTTTCCCGAGAGCCAATAATGATTAGGAGGGCAAATTTTGGATTAATTATTCTTACACAACTTTTGTACAATTATATATACACAAAGTTAATAATTTTCTTATTATTTAACTTGAACTTCAATTAATTTTGATGCGTTTGAACTAAAAATGAAAAAGTTGTGAATTGATTGTAACGGTATTATGATATATAACTAGCTAGGGAACTGATGATTATAAGGTTACGCACACCTAGCTAGCTAGTTAACTGATGACCAGCTGTTTTGGTCCTTATAGTACAGATGACATTAAAAGAGTACATGGTGAACCTTTAATCTATAGCGTACTTGCCTTCCCATAAAATTATATATATATATATATATATATGTATTCGTGGCCTCATCCACTGATGTTTTTTGTTCGGGACATGGACAAGTCAGTGATTCTAATATTTTTCATACAATCTTCTTAATTTTGGGTCGATATAATTAACGGTTAATGTATGATTGTTTTTACAATATGGTAAGAAAACTATTATGCGTATAAATTCTTGAGGTCTGGTTTGAATTTAAGAATGAATTTAACTCATCTCAACTCATATTTATTTTATCATTATATATTTTTTTAATTTTTTATACAAAATAAAAATTCTAATACAATCTTTTCAAATTTCAATATATATTTTTCAAATTTCAATTCAATTCTTTAAATTTTAAAATAATAATAATATTATAAAATAAACTAAACTCATCTTATCTTTGAGTTCAAACGAAACCTAATTTCTTTTGTTTATAGCATTATTTAATTAGTATAGTATGACACAATTTTATAGTAAAATTTTTAAAAATGTGCACAATATAATTTCTTAATAGTTAAGAATATAATGTGTCCAAAGTGACATTAATTTCTAAATACCATATTTCAAAATAGATGATATTTCGAAAAAATGGTAACTACCATGAAAGCCATGGTCCTCTAGAAGTACCATGGGATGCTCCCTTCACTTGATGGCCATGAGAGATATGATCATATCTCCCAAGACCAATTTCTTCTTTTGTTTTTTTTTTTCTTTGTTGAATAGGTGATAACTATATTATATCCTTTCTGCGCATTCTAAAAGTCGAGGGCTCACAAGAATGAGACACAATATAAGAGCCCGTTGACTAATGATATATAGTTGTTATACAGTAAATAATGCAAAAAAAAAAAACAATAATAATATATATAATAATAATAACAATAATGAATTTGTGTAGGTATATTCTTACCCCACATCTACAAAGAATGTAGGATATGGGCCATTGTTGACGCTTAAAAAAAAAAAAAAAAAAGAACACTGGGTCCGCATACACTTTTTGGGCTCCATTTTAGGCAGAGGAATTCATCATCAAAAGCTGTTGCTTGCAAAGTACTTGCTTGTTGGACAACCTTTGAACTAATTCTTCAGATAATTGGCACGCACTCAGCCTGGATCCTATGCAGCAACATAGTCAATGCAATGAGACCAGAATTGATCACAAGTCTCACAGTTTGGTCAATACTGGCTCTATATGTGTATATATATATATATATGTAATATAAACATTAATTGAAGTATGGGTTGGTAAGATAATATATGCAAAGTGATAAAAAGGGAAAACTGAATGTGATATTATGTGAAATAGTTAGTCAAATAAGACGAAAATAGGTGAGCGGACAAAGTTTGATTATTCAAATTCAATTTGCTAAAAAACAAACTAGTATTCAAAATCACCATAAAGCTGATTGCTAAAAACTCAACTTGATTTGCTATATATTAACCTAAAAATATCGAAAGACTTGACTTGTTTATAAAATTTTCTTGCAAAGCTTATAAATTTGGAGTTCAAATTACTCCATTTCATAGTATTATATAAAACAATTTAATCAATAAAATTCAACTTTAAGGAAAATATTATTTCAAGAGTCTACTATTATAAGAAATTAACGCAGAATTTTTTTTTTATTAATTCTAAAAAAATTGTCACTAAATTAGTGAAAATAAATAATTAAATTAGAACAAAAAAAAAAGGAAAACACCAAAGACTAGTTTGACATGGTCCTACCTAAAAAAAAATTGAAAGAAAAAGACAAGGAAAGATGGGTCCAAAAAATAACAACAGTGCATACGTGATCTAACTAAATTCCAACTTTGGTGCAGAGACTAGAGAAATGGGATCTCTTTAATATGATGGATGATCCAAAATCCAGACACCAAAACAATTCTCTTTCTCTCTCTAACTGCTCTGCTCTCTAGGACTAACTGATGAGAGGGGAATGTAATCTGAGTTTTTGGCTTAGGTAGGAGGCAACCAAATCTTTTACAACTTATGTTTGACTAACCCAACATCACATGCTTGCTGCTTCTCCCCCCACATTTATTACCCTGACACTGACTTGATCCTTTCGTCTTTTACCAAAATTTCTCTCTCTCTCTCTCTCTCTCTCTCTCAAGTGGAAAAGAATATCCATCTTGTGTTAATGGCCAAGTTGATCAGCACTCCAAATTTATCATCCTTCGCTCTAGTTCATGTGTCTCTGTATTAGGGTTTGCCAGATATAGAAGTTGATAACAACATGAAACTGTGAAGTAATTGGCAAAAAATAATATTGTAAAAATGTACATATATATATATATATATTCTCAATACTGCCTCTGTGACCCAAGATTAATGGGAGTTAGTTAACGTTGGGATTTGTGGTTTTTTTGGGGTTGCCCTAAATTCTAATCTCTCTTGAGTCTCTCCCTATTCAAGTCCACAGCTCTAAGCAACCTAAAGCGGCCCACTCTTCACAGTGACAGATATATTATTATATATATATATATATATAAGAAGAAAGAAAAAAAGAAAAGAAAAAGTAGCGTTGGACGTTGGTTCCTTCGGTTCTTTCTCTTTTTTCTCCCTTATAGTGAAAAAGTTATCATCACTGATCTGTGAACCATAAAAGCTGAACCATAAGGTGGTAGTCAACCATGGGAACAAACACAGGGCTCGAGAATGACAGACACAGGTACAACAATTATTGGGACTCGCACACATCATTCACTCACTCACTCTTTCTTTCTCTCAACCAAGAAAAAGGAAAAAACGAGAAAAAACAAACAAGGAAACTGTAGCTGTAGCACTTTTTCACTGTTTGGAGCTGGTTTTTGTCTTCCAATTCTTCCTTCCTTAAAGCGCGTGGCAGAGAACTTTCACAGACATCCAAATCAGTTTTGTTTGTTTTCATATTCATCCAAAAATACTGAACTGATGACTCATATATAGCAAAAATAATAGTAAAGTATTTCTTTTCTAATCTAATAGTAAAGTATTTGGGTTAACGTGGGACTGATTAATGGAACTTTCTACTAAAATTATACATTCATGCTGATCCACGATCCATGATCCATGATCCACCTCTTTTTCCTTCTAATAAAAAGCAAGCAGGCAAGCAAGCGATCGTGTTTGTTTTAATTAGGACAATTATTCCGTAATCCGTACTTGCTGTAATTTTCAATAAACAAATGCATTAACAATGATCTCACATTTTTATTTATGACTTTATAATGTCCTACCAGACCTCATTTTACTAGACATATAACTTTTTAGAATTGTATTTTGTCGGATTTAGACTTGTTCAAACAAAGAAATTTTGTTTACCAGTCTTTTAATTGTCTTTATTAAACAAGTAGCGAGATTAGATGATCATCTCTCTCTCTCTCTCTCTCTCTCTCTACACTATATATATAGAGCTCTCTTGTCGAGGCATTTACTGTGTGGCATATTTTCATTATTTTGCTTTGCTGAATGCATGACTACCATGTGCAAGTTTTAAGCACACACTGCAAAGTTTCTTTTTATTATACACATAATTTTTGTTTTTATTCTTCTTTCTTTAATAGCAAAACTGATCCACCAAGTGAAAGCATGGAATTCTACCTGCTATATATATATAGTCTCCTTGTTCAAAGCTTTTATTTAAGTAAGCTTAAAGATCCTACCACGTAAAAACGGAAAGGTCAACTATATAGATATCTTATTTTTGTTACAAGATCCAATGCATTAATGGTTGTTCATGAGTTGGTTATCAAGATTATTATTGTTATGCTTAAATAGAGTAAATTGAATTATCTTGTTAAGTCTCATGGCTTTCCTATGTTTGACATAGACACGAAGCTGGTCTAGCCATATTTGTATAATATATATATAATAATTTTTCTTACAATTCATATTTATAAACTGCATTGCAATCCTAATTGAAATTCTTTCATTTTATGAGTAAATTAATTGAATTTTTTAAATTTTTAGAATTTTTAAATTGTAAATAAGAATATTTTAACCAATTTTATTCTCAAAATTAAAACTTTTTTATTTGTTGGTTACTGAGATTGTAAAGAAGTCCAAGTTATAGACTGTATGTATATATATATATATAACAAGACTTGTTGAGATTTCTTACTTTAATCAACAAGATTGTAAAGGAGTCCAGGTTATAAACTGTATGTATATATATAAATATATATATTTATATACTAGAGTCTTGTTGAGATTATTATAAAGAGGAATAATTTTTAATTTTTAAAAAAAATATAAAATCTTATACACCACCTATATTCCTTGGTTATTACATTCTTTATACTAAGCTATTGGACCTTATTCTTTGATATGTGAAAGAATAATCTCACGATCATAAAATGCCAGAAAACTTGGCTTATTCTTAATCAAATTGGATGAATGATCACAATGATAGATGCTCGAGTTTACTTTGGCTTGTAATATAGGTTATCATGTGCTTTAACTATCGGTTACAGTTATCACTTCATTTCTTAATAGAGTGAAATGCAATCTTTTTATTAAAACAAAATATTAGTTCATAGTACGACTGCTGAATACAAATTTTTACATTAATGATCACAACTAATGTTATTTCAAATTCAATAGTTGAATCTCTCCTTGTAAGACTTGTTAAACTATGTCTCTCATCCTCCTCTACTCTAAGTTGAATCTCTCCTCGTTAAACTAGGTTAAACTACGTCTACCATCCTCCTCCACTTTGGTACGATAACATAGGGCGTCACTAGGCTAGATTTGAATCCCTACAGATTTTTTGACCGAACTTTATAGTCTCAAGCGTGAGAGAGCTAGTCAGATAAAGTAAACTCTATAGTATTTATAGTTATTTGAATGAGTTTATTGGACAACATTTAAGTTATGTTTAGATATTGAGTTAAGTTAAGATAAATTGAATTTTTTATGATTAGTAGTAAATTGAAATGATAGAATGAGTTTTGTAAGACTCATTTAATATGAATTTAGATATATTTAGATACTAAGATGAGCTTAAATATACCTATGAAAATTAAGAAAGATTGTGGATTATACGTGTAAAGAAGTATTGAGTTGAAAAAAAATTGTGGTCTTATGTGTAAAGAGGTTTTGAGTTGAGTAATAGTTAGTGATTTGAGATTTAAATGTTTGGATATTAGATTTAACTTAAAATTAAATTAAACTGAATTGATAATCGTAATTCTAACATTCAAATAGGGCCTTAAGTTGCGTGGATGTTGAGTTAAACTGAGATGAGTGAGAGTTATTTATAAACAATGAATTTATATTTATTTGGATGTATTTACAAAAAATTGAAAAATATTGTGAATTATGCGTGTAAAAGATATATTGAGCTGAAAAAATTAGTTATAGATTTTATGTATAAAGAAATTTTGAATTAAGTAATATTTAATAATTTAAGAGTTATATATTTGAATATTTGGCTAGAATTAAACTTGAACTCAACTCAAATAGAAGAATCTTGCTACATACTCGGACTAAATCATGGAATGGCGCACGGACCTCATGTAGCATGAATGGTAAAAGATTTTGCACATATCCATGCATCATTCCATTATTTATTCCATGAGCATATCATTAGATACAAAAAATCTTATATGTATTTATTTTTATGTATTTTTCTTACACTTTACTGATTAGATTAACTGCATCAATTTTTAATTTAATAATTATTTTAATCAATTATATCAATAAAATACATTAAAAAAGAGTTGTGCTAGTGACAACTTACACACCAACAGTCCCTTCATAGCTACACACTTTTGTAGCTGCATTGTAGTTGTGAGGGAGCTGTCGGCTGCCCCTAACATTTTGGTTAAAAAAATATATAAGAATAATTGTATATAGCATATCTAAAAAATGGGCATAGATTTTCTAACCATCACTGCACACACATATACAACAACTAATAAATGAATGACATGGAATCTTTATTGATAAAATGAAAAATACAACTATTTTAGGCCTTCGGCCTTTCTAGAGTATACATATAATCATCCATCTGCATGGAAAGATCTTTAATTGATCATAAAAAAATCCCTCCACGACAAAAGATTAGTAGAATCGATGGTCCATTAAGACTAAAATATTCAATATAATAACACCTTAAAATGCGATAATATTCCTAATCTGGCTATTTAAAACGTTTCAAAAACCAGCTGTAACATTGAAAGTTGACAATGACACCTTAACCCTATTCTAAAATACAAAGGAAAAGTCACCCTAAAAAATTCACGTTCATTTCACTAAAAACCAAAAAGTTATTTTCCATATTGTCAATTGTCAACAGACTGATCATATACCTTTCTAGTTTTAATTTCATTTTCCCCAAATTACAAGTAACTCCTAATTTAATCTTTAGCGTCAATCAACATGAGTATATATAATTCGATATCCAAATAAGAAAAACATTATAGATATAAAAAGGGTTTTATACAGAGATGATCTCATTAATTAACGTGATACACTATCAACATAGTATGCTAATTATTAATATTTTTTATTTTTTACTTCTCTCACGTTTTTTTCCCAACCCTTCAATTCGATTAAGAGAGAAGAGAACTCGTGCGATTGGGTGAAGGGCAGGGGGAATAGCGAAGACGACATTCCAACGAGGTGAAAGGCGAGTATATTATTACTCTTTTTATATTATCTATTTTTGAAAGAGGAAATGATACCTACAATACATTTTATAATAATATATATATATATATAATAAAATAAAGATATTTTTATAAAGGAATGATAATTTATAAAGTAGCTTATAAATGTACTGCGCTGTGATGCTTTTTTGTTTCGTTCTGATGAAGCAGTGAACTGACTTAATTAGGGTTTACGTGGAGAATAAGAAGAAGAATTCATCACATCAACATGTACAATAATATATCACGTCGATCGATCGAAGCTGGCAAAAAGCAAGCCATATAATATATAAACGTGACGCAATATATATATATATATATATTTGTTGTAGTTCTTATGATCACGACTTGTCAGTAGTACTGTTGTCACCGTTTGTGAAAAGCAATTAATTAGTGATTTGCTCGGTACTCATTCATCATTCATGATCTGCTGAATCAACTCAAAAGGGCTGTTGTGACGCATGAATGAGTGCGATAGCTTCATGACTTCCTTAGATCGATCGGCTGGCTCGATGGATATTGATCCAAGATGATGATGATGATGATCTGTACGTACGTACGTAGGACCATCCTATAATGTAGTTACTAGTTAGTGTAAGTTTTTTCTTGCTTAATTTATTAATCTTGTTGAGATTATTAAAACCTTATATACTTAATACTTGACTTTCAGCAACAGTAGTGTTGTAGTACTCTTTCTTTTTTATTTTTGCTGCTATAATTTCTCTGTTGACTGACTAATTGAGGCGTTTGGTGGTCCTAATTTAAAAGTTACATTATTAACCTAACACTGCTGTACTTTAGATGATTAACATCATTAGTTTGATTTTATTACACATATATAAAGTTTATGTTTACTAAGTTTTGAGGTGGTCCAAACTTAAGGGCAATTTTGAGTACTAGAGTATTCTAAAATTACTCCCATAATATTCATAATATTATTATTTATTTTTTACTTATTATTATTATTTATTTATTTTAATTTTTTGTTAAAGTTGCACGCCAAACTTGAGTGCCTTTCTCAAGTGAGACAATGTGGCACATGAGATGCGGCTTATAATATTTAATGATGCTTAAATAAATATTTTAGATAGTATTAGATAAATAATAAATTATGTAGTATCCATTTATATGCCGTTCTCTCTTTCAGTACTATAGGCTCTCCAAGTTCTTGCTACTTGCTAGATCTTTTTTCTTTGGTTTGCCATTAATATCCTTTGAACCTTACTTAATTAACATGTATTAATATTATTCACAATAGCAAAAAATTAAAATTGGGATTTGGATGAATAGTACTCTCAGAGCACCGTTCATGAGTATCAAATTCGATTTTATTATAGAAGACCAAATGTGGGGTTCAAAATGGTTTAAAACTTATTTTGGTCTGAATAATTTAATTAGTATAGTGATACAAGGGATTGGATGTGAGTATTCATACTATTTATTTACTATTCATAGTAATACTTTATTATTTTAGATTTTTTTTATTGATATCGTCTATTTTGAATAGAATAATGATAGAGTTATATTTTATTTACTATTATTTTATTAATTTTAAATTTTAAATTTTTTTTAAAAAAAATTTAACTTAAGAATTTAGAAAGTGACTATTACTGAAATTTTTTTTTAATGACTAAAGATGTTAAAAATATAAAAAATAATAAAGAAAAATAAGTACATTATAAATAATAAAATAATGATAAATAATAAAATAAGGCTATCATTACTCATTCAAATATGCAGCATAGTAACCGAAAGTAACAAAAGTTTGCTGATTCGTCCAATTCCAGACAGTATGGTCACTGTGGTCATTTGATCTGGCAGTGATTTGGGTTTTCTTTTTAATATTTATATATATAATATTATTATGTCTTTTTAATTTGTTTATTTGATATGTTTTTAATATAAATTTATATTTTTCTATTTTTTATTTCAAATTTTTTTAAATAAGTTCAAATATTTAAAAAAAATAGAAAAAAATTCATTTCATTAATAGTTACGTTTTAAATTATTAAGCAAAAATATGTTTTTTTTTAAATAAATATATAAGCGATTAAAATAAATAGACAAAATAAAACCGCATAATAACATATCCTATTTATATGTTAAGAAGAAAATGCCACGTACAGCATGTTGTCGTGTCATGATGGGACTGGGTGCAATTACTAAACAGAAGCCCAGACATCAACTTGGCTGTGCACCAGTGTTTCCCAGGCATAGATTTGTAGATTTCTCACGCGCTTTTGGAATGCAGAATTTTGTGAGTAAAAATTTGATTATAAGTATTTTGCATATTAATATGTGCATTATCTAATATGATTCTTTAAAATATTATATTTTAATAAAGACAGTTAATAAAAATGTATTTATTTGTATGTAATGTTATTCTTTGGTCAAACTAATGGAATTAGAGAAATCAGGGTCAAGGGAAAAACAAAGAACGGGAGAATGAAAACTGTACGATTTATAGGGATTATAATTGCAAAGTCTCTCATAAGTACTCTTTAGGGTTTTGTTTTTGGTACATAAATTTTATCGAAGTTACAATTATGCCTCTTGATTCCTTTATTTACTCTTTGTTTGGATAACGAGGTATTTGTCCGATATTTTTAAATTTTTTATAATTTCTTTTCAAACATCAGATAAACAGAAAGACATACTACTTCATATTTAAATCAAAATAATTCCGAAACCACAGTCATTGTGCCTCAACAAATGAAATCATTCACATAATGGGTGATCTAACTAAGGTTACGAATTCTATCAAAAAAGAAAAAACTAAGATTATGTTTGGCAAGTGAAATATTTTCAGGTATTTTCGTAATATTTTATTATTACTTTTTACCTATTATATTTTGTACTCGTGTCTTATCAAAACCACCCCCTTGCTTCCTTTCTTCCTTCCCTCTCCTCTCGTGCGGGCAAGATGTCGAGATTTTTTGGTTGGTTTTTTTTTTTTTCAAGTTTCTCATCAGTTACAGATGAAATAATGACACAACCATTTTTTGATGGCCTTCGGCCACCTCGCGCACCACAATGGATTCATTTGCTGGTAATCAATTTGCCATCCGATGTGTTTCACCGTTAGATGTAGAGTATCATCCACGCACGGTTTAAAGCTCTCAATTTGTGTCTATTTCACATAGAACCTGTGGGTGATCGTGCGAGTTGCAGATCACGAGTGTTCGCGACGTGTCTTTGGGTGCAGCTTCATTGATGGCAACAACAATAGTATGCCTAGAACCTCCCACTGTGATGCGTGTCAATCATGTCTCACTACCATCTTTATGGATCTTAGTGTTGTCTATATTTTTTTTTCAATTTATTTTGTTGGTTGTTCTATTGGTTTTGTTAACTGGTAATAAACTAGAATAAACTTATTCTATAGTTAGTTTCCGCTCCTTCTCGGAGAATGTGGATTTGCTACCCTCCCTTTTTTTAAATGATGGAGGTAGTGATTCTCTACTTCTCTTTAGAGGGTGGGGTTTGGTTTTATCTAGGGTTACACTTTCAAACAAATCACAAATCGAGATATAGTTCCTATCTTATCAACCCTGCAGGTTTTGTCGCTTGAGAGTTTTAAAAGTTTAGACAAATGCCCATCACAAATATATGCAGGGGCGCTACAGATTAACGAATAGTTTGACTTGTACTATGGGCCCTGTCTGTTGGAGATTATAGATGCCAGAATAATTAAAAGATATTAAAACTTCGATTCAAAGATTTCACTTAAGAATTTTTGCAGATTTTCTATAAAGTAAAATAGAGGATTACAAATATGAGTTATACAGAGGAGTTAAGCAAATATAACAAACTCTCTCACAAATTAACAAACTCTATCTTAAAATATTCTCACTTGACACTCTATTTTAACACACTAAAATAAAGTTCACACTATATTCTAATAAACTAGAAGAAATTCTATATATGAGCACAAAGAGAGGTGGTTATGGTTGGCCATTCAAAATTACAGTTGTTGACAGCCATTATATAGCCAATTTATAGCTCATGACATCTTATACACCACCTGGCAGTTTTGATAGCCCATACATAACCATTGACAGCACATAAACAATGCTTGACACAGCAATAGACAACAAATATATAGCTTTCTTCATGACTAAGTAAAAAATACTTCTTGAAACTTACTGGATTAATCTAAAATCCTACAATTTGTGTCAACTTTTATCAATTGTCCTATATCTATTAATTATAGCTGTAACTTCTCTTATTATTGTAATACAATGCAGTCTTTTCATTAAAAAAAAAACTCAGTTAATAATTATTTTTTATAAAGTTAACTTAGACACAACCTATTTTAACTTGTTTCTAATCCATTGTTTTAAATAAATGAGTTGAGATGACCTGTATATTCATTTTTAACCCATTAATATAATTTTATAATATCATGAGATAAGTATATAAATTATTCACAATAACAATTAGATTCATAATTAAATATTATATTATCAATATCCAAATCAACAATATATAAGATATTTAATGTTTTCATAAAATTAATTTACATAATAACAATAAAAGTTTAATAGTTTAAAATATTAAATAGTCCTAATATTAATTTTACATATTCCGAATAATAAGAATACATATAAGACTGAATATTTATAAAATTCGAAAATAAAATTTATTTATATTATATTGGTTGATTGTAGACTAACCCACAATTTATTTATTTTATTATATTATTATTTTTTATATATAGGATATACTTCATTTCATTCCAATAGAATCAAAGTTATAGCTGCGACCTAATGATTACAAAAGAAAAAAAAATTTCTGAACTATAAGGCAAACTACTCAACTGTTTTGAACAACCCTGCACACAATTTTTTTTTTTGTGACTAATATTGTCTTAATTTTTATGTATTCTTAAGTAACAAAATTCAGTCTTGATTTTTCTAAGAGTATAACACTCTGTAATATGAGATTATATTTAAATCCACTTATTTTATAAAGTTTGAATCCATTTTACGATACCAAGCATACCTCGAGTGAACTTTTATTTTATAATTTTCGAGTCCATTTTGCGATAATGAATTCACTCCAATCCTAAGTACACTTCATTACAATTCTTGTAATGAAAAAATGCCTTTGCATTAACAATTTCCATTTTAATTAAAGAGTTTGGCTATTTTATTTTTATTTTTAATATCAAGGCCCATTGATTGATCTAAAAGTTTAGCATTTTTTTGGGTCAAAACTCGAGTCGCAGCAAAAGAAGTGGTCACAGACGGCAAAGATCTTTTTTTCTAGTGGTGCTTATATATATATAATTAGTAATGCTATATATAGTAATAGAGTATGAAAATATTGTATAATTATTTTGAAAAATGGAGTAGTTCACTATTAAAAATTCAATTTTTTTTTTATGTAAATCTTATATTTTACTTATTTTTTTTTTTTCAAAAGGAATATATGGTACTTGCATTCATCACGACGATAAATGTATATCAATTCTCATATAATAATATTAGTAGAAGTTGACAGAGGGGTCACACACTTAAATATTAAAGGAAAAAATGGTAACGTTGAGGTTGTGCAAAGTTAAGACACTGTTTGGAGTTAGACAAAACTTTGACCAAAATACTACAAGGCAATTATATATTTATAAGTTTTAATGAAGCATTATAATGTAGGGTATGTCTCAATATCTTGTACGACACCATGGACTTTATCTAACCCTAGCAAGAGAAATTCCAGTCTTTCAATAAATCAATATGCATTTAAATGCTCCATTCTCCTTCATCAATTTCTTTGCAGAGGTAAGTAATTCTTGTGTCCCCAAGTGTCAGAAGGACAATAAATATTTGATGCAATGGAAAGAGTACATTAGTGTTTCTCACTATAACGTCCCAATGTCACTAAACCCTTGGAGGAGGTATTCGCATTTCTGCTCCCCAACTATAACATATAATATATATGTCTAACAAAAATAATTACAATGAATAAAGGAATCTAGTTTGTAGATCAGGTGAACAACAAAATAGATAGGTACGTATATAAGTATGAGATAATGTTGCAAATACTTCAATATTTGTCACTAAAATGTCTATGGTTATTGTAATTCAACCAACTCGAACCAAAAATCTTGGCAGAAAAAAATAAAAAATAAAAATAAAAAAATAAAAAGGTTAAGAAAATAATTCAAAACAGCAAGACAAATTCACATAACAGATGAAATAAGTTTTTTTTTTTCGTGTGTGTCCATCTTTAAATGAGCTAATAAATGGCATTTATTTAGTCAAAAAGTTTAAAGTCCAAAACTTATTCTGCTAGCTTTTTTTTTTTCAAAATATTTAAAAAAAAAATACACACAAATTTGTCAGTGGTAACTTTGTTTTTTACCATTTAAGCAAAATAAAAACGCGGACAACTTGGGGTGCGCATTTTACGTACAAATGGTTTTTATAACGGGTGATGAATAATGATCTCTTTACATTTTATTATTATTATTATTGATTTATTATTAGTTTTTTTTTTTTTTTGCTCTTTAAATTTAGATTAAAAATTTCAAAACATGACCTTCTTATATTATTTTAAAAAATAAATTCAAGTTATATTATTTAGTTAAAGATAAATTTAATTTTAAAAAACGTGACCTTCTTTTATTCTTTGAGTCAATTTTTACATAACTAGATTTATTTTGAATTAATTTACATGATTATATTGATTGATTGAATGAATTTTTTTTATAAATTGTATAAAAAGGTTATATAAATTTTTAATTTAAATTTACATAATAAAATAATAATTAACTAATGTAATAGTAGTAAAGGAGATATAAAAGAAATCATGTCTTTTTATAAGAGTACTAATACTGGATCTATCAAAATTTTTTTTAAAAAATATAAATTTGTACACATATCAAAAAAATTTCATTATATTTAATCAAATATGAGAAAATAAAAATAAGAAGAATGAAATAAAAGTAATTTTTGTTTAACTTTTAAATAGTAATTTATCAAAAATATATATATATTTTATGATGAATTACTATTCAAAAATTAAATAAAAAGTATTATTTTTTTTCTCTTTTTTTTCATATTTAATTAAATATAATGAAATTTTTTTAATATATATAAATTTATATATTTTTTTAAAAAATGATAAATTTATTGCTAGTGCTACGTAATGCAAGACAGTTGGGAGTCCCTCCATTTCCAATGGCTCA
The DNA here is from genome assembly GCA_036898215.1 of Platycarya strobilacea. Taxonomy (NCBI): domain Eukaryota; kingdom Viridiplantae; phylum Streptophyta; class Magnoliopsida; order Fagales; family Juglandaceae; genus Platycarya; species Platycarya strobilacea. The sequence goes on from CM072555.1 coordinate 37,001,941, forward strand.
CCACCCTCTTCTCTTGGGACAAGATTGGAGTGCCAGTTAGCCAATAAATACACTGACAAAAGAATAGCAGCTTAATTGTTGTACTGAATGGACGTATACGGTATAATGCGTTCGCTTTTGGCAAATTCCTTTTATTTTGGTTTATTATTATTATTATTTTGAGTAATGGATGGATGGATGCATAGCCACAAAATCTTGGGTCTTTAGATCCAGCTTTCCTTTACTGTCACCATATGTGTTTTTTTTTTTTTCTTTTTTTTACCTAATCTACTGTCCCATACGTTTCGTTCTTTAAATGCAAGCTGGGTTTCAAATGTAGAGCATTTCTAATAGTTAATGTATTTTATTCTTTAAAATATATTACTAAAATTTTAATTTTTTATTTTATATACTAACTTATACAATACGTTATATATTAATTTGTTTTTTTATATCATTTAAAATATTTATTCATATAAAATATTTTCTCTAACTATCAATAATATCATCATATCTTTTGATATTTATAATATCTCTCCATATATAATGCCATAATTATGTTTTATTTTAATTTAATCTAAATTTATAAGCTCAACCAAAATTTAAATTAATTCAAAAAATAAGAAGAAGAAATTATATAGTGAACATATTCTCAAAGTAGGGCCAGTTGTAATGCCAATTCATCTTTAAGGATAACAAGGGAAATTAGTTTGCATTACAATATTAATTCGACTTTGGTACAATATTTAGTATGGCCCAATTATTCAATACTTGGTACAGTATCCACTAAAGGTCCACTAAATAATAATAATAAAAAACTTATGCACTTTTGCTACTGTATCCACTAAATGTAGAGGTGATATTATAACAAACTCTATAATAGCGATGAAATACAATATAATTTCTTGGATGTGTGTTTTGAACTATTTCCTTCAAACTTTACAAAAAATTAGTTTTACAAAATCCTTTGGAAATGCTCAAAGATCTGTTTAGAATTCTAGCCTAATTTTTAATTAAATATTAGATTCAACTCTTAAATCAAATATATAAATATTTAACTCTTAAATTATTAGATTTATCTTAACTCAAATTTTCTTATATGTAAAATTTTTAATCTTTTTTAATTCAACATCAAATCTCTTTATATACAGGATTAATATATTTTTTAATTTTACATAAATATATATAGACTTATCATAATCGTTCGTTTAGATTCAGAGATAAAATAAAGTGGAACATGAAAAATTGAATAAAATATTATTAAAAATTTAGAATATAATCTCTTGATGTTATTATTATTTTTATATTTCGAAAAAGTTGTATTATTTATTATATTTTATATAATAATTTATAATAATTAAAATGAGATAAAACGAATTCGAAACTAAATAAGATCATTTAAACTCATTTAAAATAACCTTCACAAAATTCACTTTTTTATTTCAATTTTTTATTATTTATAAAAATTCAATTGATTTCAACTTAATTTAACGTTAAGACGACATTTGGAGTCCGAAAGTGAGTTAAAATCATCTCAACTCACTTTGTACGATAGACTTATTTCTAATCCAAATGGCCGTGAGATGAATTTGATTTCATGCATTTTTATTATTGTTAGCATAAGTACTGTTCACCTTCAAATATTTATTATTATTATTTTTGTTCATTATTGTAGGTCGTCTTCAAGCTTGTGGATGTCATCTTCAAGCTTTGACCCATTGTCGATATTAGACGACGTCAACGACCAACTCTCAGCGATCCCAACTTCAATTATGGAGCATTAGTCCCCAACACACAAATCGAAGTTTGAATGTGGATTTCGAACTATTTAAAACTCGTTTGACCCACCACCGGCCATTATGAGCTACACTGTCAACATCATCCGCATCACCTCGCATCAGAAACCAACTCCAGAAGATTCCATCTTCACCAATTGTGTTATGGTCTCTCACGCATCATTCAAGAGTCTCGATGCCTGTTTCTAAAAAGTTGTGGAACTCACTTATATTAATTTCCTAACTGAAAATCCTTTTTTACCCCTGTATGGCCAAATATATCTAATAATTTTCACAATCAAATTTGTTAGATATCAATCGTGTAAATATTCATAAATATGCAATAAATAAATTATTAAGCATAACACACCAATTGGTTACGAAGGGAAACCTTTTGAAAAACTCTTCAAAAGTAAAACCCTACGGGACAACCAAACCCAGGAAAGTCATTTTTATTGATTGAAAATCAGTTTACAAATAAGCTATTCAATTACAAAACCTTTATCAATTGACCTCCTTACTTGACCGGATAAACGACTCGTTTATCCCTACCGCAGTAGCAGCCAGAACCTCTGACGATCTTCAATCTATACATTTCCTACTAGAACCTCCAGTGAATGATCACGTACACCAATCAACGATCTTCTCAAATCTTAAAGAAAATCACACTCGCAAGTGTATAAAAATCACAAGGAAAATTCTCCACTAATTTTCCTCTTAAATGGCTCTCAAATATATTTAAAATCAGCTCTGGCCGAAATACCCCGCTAGGGTTACCATATGACTTGATTTAAAAAGACAATCCAAAAGTGCTGCTGAAACGCGTCTGCTGACAGGTCATCCTTAATCAGAATCCGTCTGCTGACAGGTTGCTACCAGACTTTTAGATTTACTGTTGCAATTTGAATTTCGAATTTGTCTTCTGATTTTATCCTTCCAGATCTCGAAATTCAACTTCCCAGCTTCTTTAACAGACTCTCTAGACTCCTAAATGAATTCAAAATACAATGGATAAATCCCATAGTTTAAATTACATTCATTCAAAAATCAAACTTATCCTATTTGAATTCAAATTCAACAACTCAAGATTACAGCTTTAGAGATAAGATGAAATCTTATCCTATTTGAATTCAAATACGTCAGCACTAATCCAAGCCAATAAAATTTACATTAACACTAACAACTTAAACTCATCTTATTTCATTTTTAATCTAAATATATAAAAATTTATCTTAATTTATATCAATTCACTCATTTCACTATTATTTATAATTTACCTCCTTTAATTTATCTAATTTTCAAATTAAAACGAGACCTAAAACTAGATGTAAATGGTCATAAATTCTGCATGTGAGCTTGAAATGACAACTCTTATAGTCCTTTCAAATTAAGGGAGTACATTTATCAAGGAATTACAACTTTTAAAGAATTTGTACGAGTACCACGTGTTGCGAATAACTCTTCGGATCTTCATATTATTTTAATGAAATGGTTGAGATTATTTATAAAGTCAATAATTATTATTTTTAATGTGAAACATAACATTAAATTGAAATAAATGTACAAAATGAAGTGAGTCGGGAACCCATCAAGAAACCGACCATCACATTATAAGACACATTCTAGGAAAATGTAATAATTTATTTTTATTTTTTTTAAATGCAACGGATTATTTTTTTATTATAAAAATCTAGTAATTATAGAAATATATATTTCTAAATCATTTAAGCGAAAATAATTTAATTGGACAAAAATACCCTTGTTCTATATTTCATGTCACCCTAATCCCGATAGGTAAAATTATCTGCTTCTACTTTCTTTTTGTTTTTACGTATTGTTATAAATCAAAACAAATTTTGGTTTGCTACTTTTATTTTTCTTTTTGTTACCATTTCATGGTAGAAGAACGGTTTTTTTTTTTTGTTGAATTTTGTTATGTTATATTTTTAGTGCTACCAAAAAACTAATTTGGTAGACGATCGACACCTCGATAGTTCTCACGCTTTCTTTGTATGAAGTCAAGCCCTAGTAAAAATGAACTATCGCGACACCAAGAGGGGTTGTGAGCAATGCCTCCACCTCCCCCCTTTTTCCACCAGAAGGGGGGGGTGTTGTGAGCAATGCCTCCACTTCCCCCCCTTTTCTCACCTTGCTTTCCTTTTTTTTTTTTCCTTTCATTTTCATTTTCATCTCGTTTTAGTTTTAATTTTTCGTTTCCATCACGTTGGGTGGTCTTCATTGTCTGTGAAGGCATTCGCCAGTTAGGACTCTACATGCGTGCTGTCGTTCTCCTCCTAAAGTGTTGATCTCTATGCCATGTCGGAAGTAGGAAGATCGAAGCGGCGTGTGCTTCACATGCGCTTTTCACAATTGGGATTTTATCTCTTTGCGCGCCTTTATCGGAGGGTCTTTTGCATCCACACGCGTGGTTGGAGGGTCTAGGGACTCCAGCAGTTTGTCTCCTCGCGCTACTGGCAGTAGTAATTCTTGTATTGTCTTTTGCTTTTTCCAATAAGGTTGAAAACCGGTGCTCGATTTTTTCAGTTAATTTAGAATGTTTTTTGTTGATAAAATTTAAAAAATATCCTACTTTAGGACTTTTGGTTCTTAGAATTTGTCTCCTACTTTAATGCACTAGATGTTTATTCAATGTTTTTATTTGTAATGCCTATTTCTAATGAATACAAAGATTTCCTCTTCACAAAAAAAAAGTAAGGATTATATTCCACAAAAAACCAGAAATGATTTTTATTCCAATTTTGTATGGAATTGAAATAAATTAAATATTTGATATTTATGTATATATAACCTATATACATATAGATTACTCCCTATAATTTTACTAAGTTTTTAAATATTTTATCTCAATTCATACGAGTGATAAGTATAGTTTATATGTTAGCAATGCTATTTTTATTTTAAATTTTATCATTTATAATTATACATGTTATTTAAAATATTTGAAATCATTTAATGAATAAATTACTGAAATAAAAATAATTTAATATATGATACATCAATAATTGAGAAGTAATTATGAGATTAAAATTTCTTCAAATTTTTGTTCGAATTCGAGCGCCTTTACACGAGATATATAAAGTGATCTTATACCATTCATTGATATTATGTATAAACATTTCAATTTTTATTATTACTTATATAATAATTTCGAATAGTATTAAGTAATCAATAAATATTGTAGCACCGAGATGTATTATCATTATTATTATTTTAAAAAATCTTGAAACCATGTTTGTAATTGTATGCAGTGTGCACAGTTTGGTTGGGTTTCCTCAGGTAAGATTCACGCGCCGCAGTTGCGAAAGTGGAACAAAGACAAACAAACGTACGGCCAACAATCCCTGTCATAGGGGCTCATCCACCGGTATTGCAGGCCGGCGGAGTCCGTAACCACATTTATCAGCAATATTTGTCGACGTTATATGCATCATAATTATTATTAATAATAATAAAAAAGGACAAAAGTAAATTATGCACTCGAGAGGACGAAAACACCCTCCCTCCCTCCAAATAGTCAACTCCAACATCCATATCCCGATTAAATTAAATTAATAATTGAAGAGTGAAGCACAGCCAAGCCAATTTAAAAAAAAAAAAAAAACACGCAAAACACAAAAAAAATGTAGAAAAAAGTACGAGGAGGTGGCGCTGTGTTCCCCGTCTGCTGCACAATATGCAATGCAAGATATGATTATCTTGTAGAAATTCGATAAAAATACTACCTGCCTCTTTTTCACTGCCCAAATCTCTCTACCTCATTAAACTATTCCCATGTTTTTTATTTTTTTACTTTTAAAAAACCAACCTGGTTTTAACCTAACAAGGTTCTGTTTGGAATAGAGCTTACTCATTTTATTTTGAAAAATGTTTTTTTTTCTATATTTTGGAATTTCAATTCAAATTTTGATTTTTGTTTTTTTTTTTATATGATTTTTGAATAAGTTTTTTTAAATAAATTTTTTAATATCTTAAAATATTCTTTAAAAAAAATAACATTTTTTAAAAATACTTAAAAATTATGTAAAAAAAAAAAAAAACAAATCGAGATGCAATAGGACCCCAAAATTAGGATCCTTAACATCCCTTTTTATTTTATTTTATTATTATAATATTTTTAATTTTTTATATATATAATAAAATAAATAATTCAATTTGTTTAAATATCATAATAAAAATAATATTTTATTCTATTTTCAAAACTCATCTCATTTTAATCTATTATCCAAATCATACTTAAGATATAAAATTATATTATTTCATTTGAACTATTAATAATTTAGAAAAATTAAGGACGAAACACTGTGACGTGGCGTTGAAATGATAATGATATACGCACAATCTTTATGTAATTATACTCTTAAATAAATATATATATATATATATCTCTCTCTTTTTATGTATATATATAATAATAATAATTTTTTATAAATTACTTCATGAAATTATTCATAATTTAAAACATAATTATAATGTGTAAAGGATAAAAAAAAATATGTGCGTCTACACTTTTAAATAGTGATTTATAAAAAAAAGAAAAACCTCCATACGCAAATTATGATCTTATCGTTTAAATATTCCAACATATTGACACACAAATTTTAATGCCTTTGGCTTTGGGTATTGGATTATGACATTAAGCATGATATTATTTAAGAGCCTACTTTACTACCGTATGAAGTACGTAATTACAAAACGGAATAATTAGTTTAATATGTTTTATAGGTCATTTTTGTGGAATTGTTGGGTTATATGCATTATGTCCCCACTTTCAATTATGAAAAATTGAAATCACCATCATTTGACTTATCAATATACATTATTAATTATACATATAAGAAGAGCCTAATGCCATTTTTCTAGACTTATAAATGTTCATAAAGGGTTTAAGCGTCACTCTGGTATTAAGATTCAACTTCCAAGCTTAATATATAAGTTTACGTCTTAGCGTAAATGAATAATCTCATATCATTTCATTGCTATTATTTATTATAAATAGTCTATTATTTTTGTATTACTAGTCATTATGTTTTGACTATTATAAATTATTATTAATAAATTATATAAAATTATTTCAATTAATCTTATAATTACAGTTTATGATTTTGTGGAACGGCCGAAACATATCGTACCGATCGGTTTTTCGATATATGTTATAAAGCTCTACTGTTTCGCGCAAAATACAGATTGTACCAGACTATACCGACCATTTCGGTCAATATTTTAGCCGATACCAATCATATCGGATTCGACTATTCAATTTATTTATTTTTTGTGTTTTTTACTATTTTTTATCTTAATTTATACTAGACTAATTACATATATATTTATATATATAATTATTCATATATTGATTATTATTTTGAAATATAATTTATATATGTATTTATATATGTATGTATTTATATAGATTATTTTGAAACGATACCGATATCGAAATGATTTGTTCTAGTGTCTTGACCGATATGTTCACAAATATGATATTCAAAACTTTACTTATAATCTCAATTAATTGTTCACATTAAATTTGTTCATCTGGGTCGAGCTTTATTCAAATTGAGATTTTATCTTTTATTAGTTTTAATATTTTTTATCTAAAATATTTAAAAGATTATTTATATTTCAAATTTCAATTCTCAAATTCAAAACTCGATTTAACAGACCTAATCCACGTCTTGAAACTATCATTCAGATCTTAAGCGGACCAATGCATGAGAATGTCTGTGTGTATATATAGTTGATAATGGTATAAATAGAATTTGAAAGGAGGTACAATTTCTTGTAAGGGTCTAAAGGTGCCTTTTAAATTTTAAAATATAAAATAAAATTATAAGGGATTTTGGTATAATTATACAATATTTAAGTAATACTGATTTTATGCCTCTGTTTTATTTTATAAATTTTAGATATATTTGAAATTTTCATGAGATTTAACCAATTTAATAGGCGAGAAACAATAATAATTAAATAATAAAACCAAAACAAAAAAGAGGGAAGTCACGAAAAAGTAGCGGGTTTTCCGGTGCAAAGGACGAATAAGGAAAAGCTGGTGCGGCGACACGTGGCTAGTATTTGACCGTTAGATGGAGCATGCGAATTTATGAGTGGTTGATTCAGTCGGTTTTTAAAGATTAGATAATAAAACCAAGTAGAGAGAGAGAGAGAGATGTTTTGTTTTACGGACGCAAGAGGCACTGCTCAGAGCTAAAAAGCTCAGCACCTGCAAATTAATCAGAGAGAGAGAGAGATAGAGAGAGAGAGAAGGGAGGCAAACTGCAAAGGGATGGATTGGGAGACTTAAATTGAGGCAGCTGCTTGGTGCAGAGAGAACATGGCGGCGTTGCAGAGATAGAGAGAGACACACAGAGATATTAGCTGTTGATTTCCGCGGCGTTCTTTAAATGCCTTCCTAAATAGAAGAAAGAAGAAGAAGAAGATGGAAAGAGACTGAATTCAAAGCACCGATTAACAACTGCCAAACGCAGACCGACGCCTGTCTCTATAACCCAAGTCTTTAGGGCTGCCTGCCTGCCTGCCCGCAATTAACCCTTCCCCCAACTACACCGCAATTACACAAACTCACACAAGCACACTCTTTGAGAACAAAAAGAAAAAAAAGAAAGAAACCACACACAGAACGAGAGAATTCCGAGGAAATACGAGAAGTTAGCACCACGCCCACGGACCCAACCCACTCTCGTTCAAGGCGCGGGACCCAGAAAATACAGATACTCGAGAATTATACCCATTTCATTGTTGGGTACTGAACTTGGGTGAGTGTGGAGCTTCTGATATGGATTGTTTGTCACAATTGAGGTGCGGGTCAGGCTTAGAGGAGGAGCAATGGCTGGGTTTTTCCCGTTAGGTGGAGGAAGATCAGGTGCTCCGAGCAGACAGGAAGATCACCCTCAGCAAAGCGGCAACAACCCGCCAACGGAAATCCCGCCGGAGAACTTGTTTTGGTACAAGAATGAGGACGTGGCGTACAAACAGGGTTTCGAACTATGGCAACAGCAGGAACAAGTACTTTTACAACAGCAACGACAGCAGCAGCAACAGTTACAGCAAGATCTCTACGCTTCAGCGGCTGGGTTAGGGGTGGGGCCGAGTAGGAGCTCAATCAACGTGTCTGATCATGAGTCGCCGTCGAGATCGGCGTTCATGATGATGAGGTCCGCAGGTGGAGGAATAAGTTGCCAGGATTGCGGGAACCAAGCGAAGAAGGACTGCGTTCACATGCGGTGCAGGACTTGTTGTAAAAGCCGAGGGTTAGAGTGTCCAACCCATGTCAAAAGCACTTGGGTCCCAGCTTCTAAGCGCCGCGAGCGTCAACAACAACTCGCTTCTATGCAGCAACAGCACCATCAACTTCAGCTAGTCCGCGGAGAGAATCCCAAAAGACAGAGAGAGAATCCGACCTCTTCCTCTCTCGCCTGCACTCGTTTGCCCACTACCGCGTCAGGTACCTTCATTTATTTTATTTTTTCTAAATATATATATATATTATCTCACAGACACACACTCACAGTTCTACTGATTGACTCTTCGCAAGAATTGACGCATCCGAAGAATTCTGAAAAAGAGAGAATGTGTTTGTGAGAGAGAGATAGACAGATGGAGGGTTTTGGATGTATACCCAAATAAGACCACCGTATCGATTGCGTGTGATTGAAATCGATCTCCATAGTAAATTCATCAACTTTTCTTTCATTTCCTTTTCTTTGTACGCAATACTATTATTTAGTAATTCCGACGAATGGATTGACAGGCTAGCAAGAGATTATTTTTCCAGTCTGTCTCACTCCTTTGTGCGGATATATATGATCTGTCTCATTTCTTTCTTCCAAGTTTGACATGTTTATTGTCTAAACTGACATCCTTTTCCAATGGCTAATGGGATATATTGTACTTTGTAGGGTTAGAAGTCGGACAATTTCCAGCAGAACTGAACTCTCCCGCTGTTTTTCGTTGCGTACGAGTGAGCTCCATTGACGATGCAGACGATCAATATGCGTATCAGACGGCTGTGAACATAGGAGGCCACGTTTTTAAGGGCATCCTTATTGACCATGGCCCCGAAGCTAACTACTCGGCTGCCGGAGAGAGCTCCTCCGGCGGTGGTGGAGTTCAACCTCTTAACCTCATTGCTGGCGCCACAACTGCCAGCGCCAACACTGCTAGTGGTGGTGGTGGTGCGGACGTGGGTTCTTCTGCTATGACACTTCTCGATCCTTCTTCTCTATACCCAGCTCCGCTTAACACCTTCATGGCTGGTACGCAATTCTTCCCACCCCCAAGATCTTGAAAAAAAAAAAAGATCCACATTCTTCTTCACCTCTCTCTCTCTCTGACCAACTACTCACGTCGCCAGCAATATTTTGATATCGTTGTAGCAGTAAATTTGATAGCCATTGATCAAGTAGGAGTAAAGGGAAAAAAAAAAGGACGAGAGGAAACGCGGAAAGCTGTTTGTTTTTTTGTGCGAATCTGAAGTTCTCAATGCAAGTTAAATTATTGATATTGTTCTTCACTTCCTTAAAATAGGAAATTGTTCCTCAGTTTCTGTACGAGATTAGGTGTGCAGTCCAGCGTAGTGCAGTGTGTCTGTATGTTGTTTCTATTTTGTATCTATTTTTCTCCACTGGGTTGAAATTTACTACGTTTTCTGTTTGGTTTAGATATTTGTATCTGCTTTTTTCCTGTTTACCCGTATGCTTGCCGGTTTGAAACTGGGACGGCTTTAGTTAGTTTTGTCTATGGTTGGACAAACTACGATGAAAACAGCTTATATCCATTTCGGTAGTGGCGGTCCAGCCATGCATAAGCATTCAAGTTCAAAAGGTGAAGGATCTTTCCCTCTCCTTCACCCTCTCTCTCTCTCTCTCTCTCTCTCTCTCTCTCTCTCACACACACACACAGAGAGACTCGATATGTACATATTGATAATTGCTTGAATAAGCATGCACGAGATGTGGCTTTGAGGCTTTGATGGGAAAATGAGCAGTGTTTCTTACCATCTGCTATTGTTTAAAGCACCTAAGAGGAGCGTACCTATGATACATATTGAAGATGTTTAATTATGTATGTTGAGTGTACAGTACATAAATGTGAGACTTTCTTCTTGAGTGAAAACTCTGACATGTAAACGAGATAGAAAAATGGGAAGGGGAAGGAGGAGGAGGAGGGGGGGCGGCGCGGGGTGAGTTTTCCATCATCATACTTCCCCATAGAGCGTGGAGGAGGAGGAGGAGGAGGAGGAGGAGGGGCGGCGCGGGGTGAGTTTTCCATCATCATACTTCCCCATGGAGCGTTTTTATTGTGCAGACTGTTCATTAATTATTTTATATTTTTACTATTATTGTTATTATTAAAATTATTATTATTACAACTTAGGGTTGCTTATGTGGTATATAATTTAGTCAGTGGGGACACATCGAGAGACTGAGCTAGCTATGATCTTCTTCCTACTTATCTATATGTATATCTCTCCACCCAAGGAGGAAATAAATCATATATATTCCAATAAATTTGCTTCACTTAAGGTAACTTTGTTAAAATGTGTCTTGTAATCATTTGGACTGCTCCCTAAGCATCGAGCATTTTATTCATTTCTGGCCCCTATTCATAGTGAACGCTGAACTTGACACTCCTAGATGGAGTACTGTATACTTTGGGATTGAATTTAGAGGATCCAGGAAATGTAAACAAAAAGTTATATAACTTAATGTAAACAGAAAGTTAACTAATTATCGTTTTCAATACTTCTCAACGTTAATTTGACAGTATTTTATATATTTTAGTTTTATACTTGTGGGCAAATTAGGCCCCAAGATTATCACTCCAAATTAAGCCTTAAGGCAAGGAAGACTTTAGTTTGTTGTGTTCAATGTTACTAAATGAGATTGATTTGAATTTTTGCTTGGCTAGTTATATTTTTCTCAAGATATATAAGTTTGTGCTACGATAAGAAAATGTTTTGATTTGGGATTTCAATTAGGCTCCAATTTTGATCACTTGCTGAACCTAGTGATGTATTTTGAAATTGATTTAATTGCTATAAAACATACCCTTACTGGAAAAAATAGGAGGAAGCTGTTATGTTGAGTTCAAGGAAGGTATTTAGATTATGTCAAGGCCTGTTGTGTTATGTATGGTTTGCAATCAGGAAAACACCATCAGGTGTAAGGTATGTCTGGTTTCTTATTAATCTCCTTATAGTTGAATTGATGCGAATGTTTTCATTAATAATTAAGCCATTAAAATGTGTACATTTATATTTATGTTGTATATATATATGTGTGTGTGTGTGTGTGTGTGTGTATGTATGTGTGTTATCTTTTAAGTAGAAGAACCCCATTTATCTTTCTCTTGCGCCTCTCTGTGGTTCAAAAGTAAGGATAGGATTTTATAGGTTACAATATTGAATCTTACAAGGATAACGGAAGGAGATGTATCCCCTTTTAGTCAGGGCAAGATGGAAGATTTTAGTGAAGGATCATAGAGCTAAGACCAAGCTGAACGGCTAAAAATAATCAGCGGGCCTGACGTTGTAATGCTTTATAGAATTTGCATCATAATATTTTTGATATATGGATGTAAAAATTTATATTTCGAAGTAATTGATATATTTATGGTATGGTTGTTGACTCATATATATGCAAAATTGGATCCATTTAAAGTGACATGACCAGCATAAAGAACCTTAAATTTATGTTGGTACATCCTGGTTGGGTATTATGTTTCTCCTAGGCCTGTTCATCCGGTTCTGGATCTGGGAATCCTACATATGCATACAGCAATTTGACTGTTACTAAAAGCTATTTCCTCTAGTACACATGAATTCCTTGCATGCATGTCTGCCCATATAGTGTTAATCTTCAATGTGACTTGTTTTCTTCTAAATGGTTCAGGCACTTGGAAGTTTTCTTATCCCATTGAGTTATTGATTATATATATATATAGTGGCAATTATTTTACATAAGCATATATGAAACTAATATATTATTCTTTAACCATGCACAATTGTTTATCAAGAGGGTGTCTGAACTCTTAAGTTTTAACAATGATAAACCAAGATGAATTTTTCCCAGACTTACATAAACAGAATAAGTTAGGAATTAATGGTTTCATTCTGAATTTCTGCTTGCATTACACAGCTTGTTTGGAGTCAATAATCATAATATTTTGGGTAATGTACTTTCTGTTTATGAATGGCACTTGGGGTAGTGTGCATAAAGAAGTCTATGCACACCCTTCTCTAAACAAGCTTATTAGGAAGGAGAGATAATGTCTTTTATAAAATTTAGATAAACTTTCTTCCAAAGTAGCGCATGATGGTTCGTTGTTTATCATGTTTTTATTTTTTGTTTTATTATGTATGTTAGTTGTTAGTTCCTTAATTTCTTCCAAGGTAACTTCAAAAAAAGAAAATATTTAGAGGAAATTGATATCTTTGCAGACCTGAGATCAGAACAAGATATTTTTCAGCAGCACATTCTAGAACGACTAAATCTTAAAATGTGTGGACTTTGGTTGTGTGATATTTTATTGTGCCATGATGAGAATGATCTTCAGTTGCAATTTATATATTTATTCGGTCATTTCCTTTTTTTGTCGTGTGCTGCTGCACCATGGGTTCCTTTTTGTTTTAGTGCAAGTCTCATACTGACATAAGGCTGGAGACACATTCATTTTCGCTAACAATTTAGAGAAGAGAATATGCGATTCATGCATATATCTGAGACCCTCCCCGGCAGACTTGCTTTATTATAGGAATCATTGCAATTACCATTTACCACACACACACACACACAGAGATTGAGTTCTGAATTAGAAGAAAGCTGTCCTGAAAAATGATCTGATTAATTTGTACCATTGTATGCCAGATGTTTTTATCATAGATATGAGTTATTTTGTCTGGCTAAGACTCGTATAGATCACCACAAAGGCTCGTCATATATATATATATATAAATACACGAATATATGTATATATATATGTATATAGATATATATATATATATAAATAACATCACCATTTTCCAATGCAAATATAATTGCAACCACTTTACAGAGATGATGATGATGAGAATGACTCCCGTCTTAATTTTCTGCTCAAAAAGCTTTTACCTTTTTCAGATTCTCATAATTAGATTCATCCCGTGCTGGACAATGAGGTTACTATTCCTTTTTTGGACCGCTTAGACTAACCCGCAAGCTGTACTACTACTATATTAAGATGTTTTTGAATAGGACAATAAGATTAGATGATTTTAAATAAAAATTAAAAATTCAATAAAATTTTATTTTTTAATAATATTATTATTATTTTAAAATTTTAAAAAAATTAAATTATTTATTATATTTTATATAGAAAATTATGAAAATTATAATCACTTAGATGAAATAAATTGAGAAATTTCTCAATCTAAACAATATCTAAATTCTTAAATTGTCGGTCGGCATATCATGGCATGGAAATTAGCTGCGTACGTTCATTAACTTGTTACAACTGTTTGATGGAAAGAATACGAATCTTTCCCCCCCACCCATCCCAGAAAACTTCATTTTTATTTTCTCAAAATTATCACTCATTTTGTAATATTAAAGCTGGTCATATATCACGTTATTAAAGTTATATATTATTTTGACCATAACTTGTAATTTATATACTTAATTTCATAAGATCTGACGTCCTTTATTAATTGTTTATAGATGGATAAAGTAGGTAGATGATGTAACAAAATCTCAATGATTGCCCACTAATTAAGGTCAATATCATGTTACATAATAAATCGAGGTTTTTTGAGGAGTGCTTAAAAGGTTTGTTTGTGTGTGTGTGTGTGTGTATGTATCCCTATTTGTCCCGGCTATTGAAACCCTAGCAGTTAGTTTGTCATGCTAATGGATTACTTTCTATTTTTGACGAAACGTTGTATCTTAATAATCAATACCAAGAATAATCATGAGCTAGCTACAGATATTATATATATATATATGTAATTAATTAAAAAGCTAATTAGTGGAAATAATGTAGTGATCAATATGTACCTGGATGTCACGTTTCTCTCCTTGGGTACGGAGTCACGGACACTAATTGGGATGCTTTCGTGGAGAGCCCGCAACCCAACACCAACATGCAACACGCTTCAATGATAGCCATTATATATATCAGTGTCCAGACTCTCATGCATGCAGCAGCTCCGTCGGTCGTTATATATCCAAGCTCAAAATCATGCGTTTACCTCGCACGTACACCACCCAAATATATATATAACATGGCAATTGCAGCTTTCTTCATTTACGTATTTCTCGATCTCTTTGGTGACTCCGTTTGTTAGCCAGATCAGTTTGGGGTGGCCATTTACAACCTCATGAGAAGTGTGTTATTTGGCAGTAGTACTGATCTAGATTGCAGGAGGGAGCTGGAGCGAGGTTATCTTTAAATGCCCAAAATATACATCAAGGCACTTAATTTTAGGTCTTTTATGAGAGAGAGAGAGAGAGAGAAATCATTAAAGCATGCATGATGTGAAAAAGGTTTCTGCCTTTTGCTTTCATGGGAAGCCATATATTGCAGAAGGCAAAACCAATAACCATAGAAAAGAATGGAAGCTAGCTAGGGTTTTTATGGTATTGGGGGTGGGGGGGCAGTATTAATATAGGGTGAGCCCAGATATATAGGAGTCTGAAGCACTGTAAATATAATGCAGTTTGTTTATGTTTGTGAGGCATTATTGGTGATGTGGGCTCTCTGCCTGCTGCTGCTGCTGCTGCAAAAAAGGTGGCTTTAATCAAGTCTACTACAGTTGCTGTTCTCTAATATAGCTTCTGAGCAACTAGTAGAGACAGCTAGCTGCCTGCACTGCACTGCAAAATGGTGCAAGTTTTTGTACGTTTCAGCACAAAATTGGATTTCAGAGCTAGCTCTGTGTCTGTGTTTGTAGAGTAAAGAAAGAAAAAGAAGGGCATGCAAGTGTGAAAGTGTGGATTATATGGTGGAAAGTTGAGGGATGTAGCTGTCACCTTAATTTTTTTTTTTAATTTTTTTTTTATTATTAATGTTAGAGCACTAATAGTGTCCTAACTTGGTTAGAATTCTTGTCAAAATTTAGTTAAATTGTACAAAAATTGATCACAATTCATCTACAGTATTTTTAGCCTGAATTAGTTTGTTCACTGACTAAATCTGGCCGAGTTATGCTATACAAAAAGTTCCAGTATAAAGAATTTTAAGTGTAAAATAAAATAAAAATAAATAAAATTATATTTTTAAATAAGTATGAAAAATATAATGAGGTTCCTGTTTTAAGTTTTTCAATCAAATTGCTAACCAAATATTAATTTAGCCATAAACAATTCATCTTCCCGCCTCATACTTTTATCCTCTGCGGAATGTCACGATATTATCATCAAAATCGGCTGTATAACCATTAATTTTTAATAATAAAGTCATGTACATGTCCGTAGTTTTCTTACCCGTTCATTGTTTCATTTTACCTTAAGCTTTGTATATATTATGCTATTCATCTGTTTACTGGATGTGGATGAAGTTTTCTTTCTAATTGAAGTACACTACACTGCTTGATTAATGATTTAAAATAAATGTTCAAATTACAATTATAATTATAATGAATAAAAAAGTCAAAACTAAGATTTTAATATAATTAATAATAATAAATTTTAAGAGTCTGTTATTTAATATTATTGAAAAATAACTTGTTAAATTTATAAAAATAAATTTTCTACTTAAATTTTGATCAAATTTTGACTAGATGACTATTAATGCTCTTGGATACCAAGAAGTTGTGCAATAGCAAGATTCGCAACATATTTGTTTTGAAAAAAAAGAGTGAAATTTATTATTAAAAAATTAATTTTTTAAAAATAAATATTAATTTAAGAAAAAAAAAAAAAAAGTGTCCCACTTATACATTCTATTCTAAATATCAACAGCATACTTTTTGGGTTTGGTAGGTTGGGTTGGAATTGGAGGACAAAGCGTGTTCTTATTGTATTGTCGCTTCGTATGGGCCAGGGCCAGCATTTATATGCCTTCTTTTGTTTTGCACGTGCTTTCTGTACTATGAGCCTTTTCTCTACTCTAGCGTATTTCTCGAGGGATAATGGCCCACTTTTCTTATCCGAATCAACTTTCCAAACTCTCTTTCTTTTCTTTTTTTTTTTCTTTTTTTTTTAAGCTTCCAAACCTAATTCTCTTCATCATAAATTACATTTGTCGGTATAAATTATATTTTTATCATAGAAATAGTCTAATATATTGATATAGTTAGATATGAGCTTTCGTACTTATATTATAATAAAAATAATTTTATAATTAGATATATTAATTTATAAGATTATTTTTATATAATTTTTTTTACTAAAATATTTTTAAAAAAGTTTTTTTTATAAAAAAAATAATGATTTATAAAAAAAAAATACAAGTAAATAATGGTTTATAAAAAAAATTTAATAATAATTTAAAATATATATATATATATAACATTTGCAAAATTTATAACTGTGTCTAATATTATTGGATACAGTCATAACGCTATTTATGTGTTTATATATATTTTATTTAAAGCGAGAAAACTTGAGAAGGTCTTTTTATTAACCATATTGTATAATACAGTACTAATCCTTATTGTGTGTGTGTGTGTGTATAATATATATATATATATATATAATATGATGTCTAAGAATTTAGATTGTTGAAAATGTGACTTAACTCGTGTTTGGAATGAGTGAGAATACGACAAGATTCTCAAAATGAAATTCCTACGTTAAATTTATTTTTAGGAAACCTAGGTACGAGAATATTTATTCTTTCTAAAATATCGATAGATTTGCCTCTATAAAAGCTTTTGAAATACTTTGTCGATCCTTTATTTCAACAAGATTAAACGAACAATAAAATAGCAACGTCTTGACCAAAATAGTAACATAGAAGTTCCTTAAAACCAAATAGAAATAGAATTCAACAAAAAATTAAAAAAAAAATAGTATAAAATAATCATATTTGTAGCCTGCTCTGCTTCTTTGGAGAGTTGAATCACATAATCACACACACACATATATATATATATATATAGAGAGAGAGAGAGAGAGTAATATATTATTATTTATATAAGAATAAATGTGATGAGTATGACTATTTTCAATCATTTTTAATATATATATATATATATTTGTATTTTGTAGGCTGTAGTTAGTAGCTAACAGCTTGTAAAGAAAAAGAATAAAAAGAATATGTATTATGTATAGGGGAAATCATAAAAATAGATTATATATGTAAAATTGGATTCGGTCAATCGCAGCGAGAGTTTTTTCAAAGATATTTCGCATCATATGTTCAAGCTGGACGTAAATCTGGACGTGACATTACTGAAATAACATGAAAGGGATCAGACAAAGTTATGACCCTCATCAATATTATTAGCAAAGAATCTTTCTTTATATGTTTATATATAGAAAAAATCTTTAGAGCATCCACTATTGAGAGTATCCATTGCACTCATAGGCAATGTTTAGGAGAAATTTATTAATTTATCCTTAAACATTACTCATGAGTGTGATGGATATCCTCAAATAGTGGATGCTCTCTAGCATTCCTTATATATATATATATATATATATATTAAAACTTTACTACTCATCATCTTTTACAACTACATAACAAATCGTTCTTTTTTTTATTTTTTTTCGGAGACGAATTTAATTAATTGAAAAAAAAATAAAAAAATCTTCTACTGTAATCTATATATATCAGGTAATAATAATAATAATAATAATAATAATAATAATAATAATAATAATAATAAAAGTCTGGTATTTACTATATAAAATGATGCGTAGGATTTTTTTTTTTATATTATATTTATTTTGAAATTTTACTTCTTGGTAAAATCTGAATGCATGCTACTCTTGATTTTATCAAAAAATAGATAACAAGATTGTCACCTCTTTTAATACACACAAAAGGAGTGTTAGAAGTTCATAACGTATAATCATCAGAGATATGCAGCAGGGTATTAAAATATGACATGCCATCCGAAAGGCCTATCTATCTAATAAGCTCTCAGAAAATATATTGCTCGCATGAGAAGTCTACATGTAGACACATACAGACCGGCTTATTAAATAGACCCTCATCCAACATGCCATTAAAATTGTTTATATAAATGCAAGTAAACGTATCACAAATACAGCTGGATGTAGTTAGTCGAAGATATTCATTAATTATATTTGGACTGAGCGAGGCAACGGGATACAAAGGGAAATTGTACATTTTTTTTTTTTTAAAAAAAAAAACCCAAAATTTTCTACCTGCATGGGGGGATTCTTAACCACATGAAAACTCAATCCCAAAGTCAAGTTCCCCCCCACCCACGCCATAGGATTTAGATATTTGTACAAGCAAATTGCCCTAGATCTATAGCTTCTTTAATCAACGCTTGCAAATTTCATTCAGTCACCTTGGACCAGATGAAGCACGAGGTTTCCCCTTGATGGAATTCAAGTGTTGGGTGACAAATATGACTCCCATCACAAGTATAAGGCAACCTACCAGTGTGCTGAAGAACAGTGCACCTGGTTGCCTTGTTTGGACAAAGCCATACACCCCACTCGAAGTCACAAGAATTATGTCATTCAGTCCATCATTTGAAAAGTCCTCACAGATTAGGGCATGCGTCGGTGCCCCGGGAAGATCGATTGATGTTAATGGACTTCCTCCTGGAGATATCACCATAGCTTCTTGATCTCCTGCTGCTAGGATCACTTCTTGATTGTCATGCACGCGCAACGGAAATGCCTTCAGTGTCGGGACTACCATAGTAGCTTCCATCATACCAGATGGGGATGGAAGATTTGACCATGTAGCACCAGTTGAGAGATGCCATTGCCAATCAGCACCATGCTCATGCGACAGAGGGGAGTATGAAGTTACCTATAGAAGGCATATAACATTTGAGTTTCCAATACAGAATAAAACAGTTAACGCAGATTAGATGAGCATATTTCCCTTGCAGAGCATAATTCCTAATAATTCTTAGATGCAATCAAATTTTAGGTCAACCTCTCTGCCATGGAGGTCATATTTCTGCCCCCAATGCGATAATGAGCAAAAACAGAAAACTTATTTTGGTTTGAACTAGAACCCCTCAATCCAATGTCAAGGTATCCATCCATAAGAGATTTCAATGCATCAAAATTAATATCATACCTCCCCTCGATTTGTCAGAAAGATAACATCACCATGGCTTCCCTTACGATGCCTATGACCATCACTTTTGGGGATTAAAATAGGTGTCGCCACCTCTAAAGAAGTAACATCTGGTGTACGACCATAGTATCTGGAGAAATCTCCATGCTGGAAGAAGTTTGAATGGCCATAATGACAGATTGAAGCATTGAAGAGTTGCTCTCGTGCTGGTACACCAGAGGTTGCAACAGCCCAACATGGTCGCAAAACTTCCATGGATCCACTAACAACAGTCTGCTCAGCACCATTCCCTCCAACAGCCTGAAGACAGCAAAGATTTGACATTTATTGGACCAATATACAGCCAAAAGTTTCTAATAAATGGTTGTACGCATTTCTCATTATCATTGCAGTTACTATACAAAACAGGCATCATCTCTTTGTACTTTGGCTGTACTTTGGCTGAATTCGACAACATGATTTTGGGAGAAAGCTAACCACATGCAAGGTACAGAGCAGAACATACAGCAATACAGCTACCATATAGATCAGATAGATAGGGCTTGAAGAGCCTATTGAAACAGCGACAAGACCAGAGAATGAAAAGAAACAAATATACACCTGGACATGGTCTAGGACTCCGTCGCCATTGATATCAGCATGAAGGCCACCTTCTTGAAGATGAAGCTGCATAGATGATTGATGAAGTGTGTTGAAGTAAAAATAACAACAAATACAACATAACTCAAAATGTAATGAAACCAGAATGTTAACACTTATTAACTGAAGCTTGTTAAATATAATACAAATATGCATATGGTCTAGATGCTGCTTTAACAAACAAGTTCCTTGGCTTTCCAGATATGAATAGCTTCCGTGTTGTACTGCAGCATTTACAACTACTGTAGCAAGTTTTAACATCTCTTAAAGAGAACTTCATGTTAGCAAATGCCATGAATACAAATTTTTCAATCCGTCCATTGACTTTCCAAATGAACAAAGCTTGATAGAAGGTGTGGGCTACTAACCTTACACATGGTGCGACCTGATGCCAAATGAGTAACTATTATCCCTTCCTTCTGATGAGCCACAACAACATTCGGAACCCACCAAATCTTTGTGTAGGTTGTTATGGTAGGAATATAAGGTGATGTCTGCATCCGAAAGTAAAACAGGTTATAACAAGGCAATTTATAAAACAGAAGTTTCTTCAGTAGTTCTGATAGGCAAGACATAAAGTTAAAAATTAACCTTCCCAGAGGAAAATTAGAGATCACTACCTTCACAAAAATGCAGCACAACATCTCAAGGGATGCAAGCAGCAAAATCAATTGCAGGAGCATGGTTGAGAAACTCAGTTCATTCTAACTTACCAAGTCATCATCCTTCAATTCAAGACCTAATGCTATCAGATTTCATGGAACTGCTGTAAATTGTCTTAAATCCATCAACTTTGACAAACTAATTCTGCTCTCAGATGAAAGCATCATCCATTATCTTAAAAAATCATTTCAATCAGCAACAGAGAAAACTGGAACACTTTAATTCTATGTGATAACAATAGTGACCATCTCCGAGCTTTGAGAGCTCTTCTTCTTTGTTTTGAAGCTATTTCGGGTTTGAGAATCAACCTCTCCAAATCTGAAATTGCTCCGGTGGGCCCAGTTAGTAACATTTTAGATCTGGCCAATATTTTGGGTTGCAAGATTGCTTCGCTCTCTATAAAATATCTTGGTCTTCCTCTGGGAGCCCCCCATAAATCAGCTTCCATTTGGGATGAAGTCATTGAGAAGATTAGAAGGGAGGCTAGCTGGTTGGAAAAAGTTATACCCATCTAAGGAAGGTAGAGTTACTCTTATTAAGAGTACTTTATCCAATCTCCCCTCATATTTTCTCTCTCTTTCCGATACCAGTTGGGGTTGCTAATACTATTGAGAGACTTTATAGAAATTTCTTATGGGATGGAAACAGGGAGGATAAAAAATTTCATTTGGTGAGTTGGAATAAGGTTTGTCTTCTGGTTTCACAAGGCGGCTTAGGGGTTCGCAACCTAAGACTTTTTAGTAAAGCCCTTTTCGGAAAATCTCTTTGGAGGTACCATCTTAAGAGAAATGCTTTATCGACAAATGTTGTGGATGCCTTACATAGTAATATGTGGGGGAATTGGTGTTCCAAGGAAGTTAGAGGACCTTTCGGGGTTGGTCTTTGGAAGTTTAATCGGTTGGAATGGGATGCTTTTGCTAAGCATACTTCCCTTAAAATTGGGAATGGGGCTAACACTCTTTTTTGGCATGACACTTGGAGTGGGGATTCTCCTTTTAAAGGAGTTTTCCCCAACCTTTTCAGGATTCCTAGAAACAAAGATGCAGCTGTAGCTTATTCCTACTTTTTTTCCAACAATTTGAATTGTTAGAATGTGGATTTCTCAAGAGATATCCAAGATTGGGAAGCGTTTGATGTTGCTGATTTTCTGGAAAAGTTGGACAAGATCAAGATTGTTCAGAACCGAGATGATAATTTGTTGTGGATTCATTCTAATAATTCCAGATGTTCAGTGAGTTCTTATTATAAGACACTTACAAGACAAGGGGTTGATGATTATCCGCGGAAAAGCATTTGGAGAACTAAAGTGCCTAGAAAGTAGCCTTTTTCTGTTGGCTAATATCCCTTCGGAAGATTTTGACTATTGATAATTTAAGGAAGAGAGGCGTTCTGGCTATCGAGTGGTGCTTCATGTGCAAGAAAGACAGCAAATCTATTGATCACCTTTTCCTGCATTGCGAGGTGGCTATGAGCTTTTGGAATGATATTTCAGCTAGGGCTGGTTTTTCTTGGGTGATGCCTTCGCATGCGTAAGATGTTTTTGCTTGCTGGCCAGGAATTGTTGGGAAAGATATAACTCCGACAGTCATGGAAATGATTCCCTTATGTTTATTTTGGTGTGTATGGGCTGAAAGAAAAAGAAGATGTTTTGATAATTGTGAACATTCTTTAGGAGAATTAAGGGCCTTTTTTCTTAGTACTCTCGGGCTTTGGGTTTCTAACCTTGTAAGGAATGGGAATATTTGCCCTTTTTTGTCTTAGTTTCTTGTTCTAGCTTGTAAATAAGTATCTCTCAATTGTATACCCATGTGTACTTGGGCTATGCCTATTTACTAGGAATAAAATTTCTCTCATAACTTGTCAAAAAAAAATAAAAAAAAAACTTTGCAGTTTACCATATACACAGTATGCCACAATGTGTTTACAAATTTAAGTAAGAGTAGAAAATCTCAGAGATCACCTTTACTTTGGAAAAAGCAAATGTCACTATCTACAGGGCTTACAGACAATGCCTTGTTAAACAGATCAGAGTTGTGAGGCTTAAAGATGTCCTAAAGGTGCCCCAAAACCAAAAATCTTCTTTTTTCCCATCAACATTCTTATAGTCAAAGCATGCATATCTGAAATTTATAATATAATATTAACAGTTGACTATTCGTTGTACATAACTGAGTATATGTAAGTATATAATATTAACATAAACATAAAATGATAAATACAAAATTTTCTAAAATTTAGAAATATAATAAGATAAAAAAATAAGTGCAAGGAATGAAAAACTAACGAAATAGAACTTTATATCATTCTACATAAAATATATAGATATGATTGATAATCTCCTTTTTTTCGGCAGAGTTTATTTCATGCATGCACTAAAAGAACATTTAGTAAACAGAGAACACTAGATAGTGCACAAGTTACTGGTATGGAATCAAATAATAAATGAGATGAGACAGGTCCTGAGATAACACCCCTTACGACTGCAGGAGCCATGTTTCTATCCACCCCCGACGATGGACCATGCTATTTTAGGTGACACAATTTCACCAGGAAAGGGGTCGAAAACTCTTTTTTTTCTTTTTTTCTTTTTGATAAGTAAAAGATATTATTAAAAAATGGAATGGCGTCAATTTCAGTTACAAATACACACACTTGTCCTCTTAAGTAGGCACATTAGATACTAGGAAATCATGAAGGTCCATGCTATTGAAATCCATTGCAATGGACCATGTACAAAGCATTCTAAAAAATAAAACTTCAAGCTCCTCTATTGATCTCTCATTGTCTACAAAAGTCCACTTATTTCGCTCCTGCCATAGGCACCATATAATACAAATAGGGATCATCTTCCAAACGGTTTTGATTTGTCGTGTGCCCTGCATCGAAGGCCAACCTGTTATAGTGGCCAACATAGTTTCGGGCATAACCCATGTAAAGTTCAATCTGTCAAAAACCTCATCCCAAAGAGTCCTACCTGTCTCACAATGTAGGAGTAGATGGTTCACTGACTCGCCCCCTCTCTGGCACATTCAACACCAGTTTGCAATGATGACCCTCCGTTTTCTCAAGTTGTTTGTGGTTAAGATATTACCTAAAAATGCTGTTCACACAAAGAATGCCGCTTTCAAAGGTGCCGACGCCACAGACAACGCCATGGGAATTGAGAATCGGGATCTTGAGTGAGAACCAGATAGAATGATCGAATTGTAAAGATCCCTCTCCTAACAAATATCCACCATAATCTATCATCTTCTTGTTGAATAGGTCTTTGTGAGTAGATATGGCCATGGAAATCTGTGAAAATACCCACATCCCAATCCTGTGCAGCTTGATTGAAAGCAATGTTCCAACTGGTGCTCCCTCCCCCATACTCCATGACCTCCGCCACTGTGGAGTCTTTGACACTTGCTATTTGAAAGAGTGAATGAAATAAGTCGCACAATACTCTCATCTCTACACCAAATGTCCTTCCAAAATTTAATTATTGTTCTAGCACCCAACTGAATCCTGGTGTTCCTCTGAAAAGCCCCCCCGTTCTTTTCTTATATTTTTCCACAACCCCACCCAACCGCCCCCTAACATCACAGGAACTCCAACCCCTCTAAAGACCCCCATATTTGTTATCGATCACGATTTTCCACAATGCCTCTGGTTCCTTGAGATACTTCCATAGCCATTTACCCAGCAACGCCCAACTGAATATCCTCAAGTTATTGCTACCCAACCCTTCGATTGAAATAGGACAGCAAACAGTCTCCCACTAGACTAAATGGTATTTGAACTCCTCTCCCATGCCTCCCCACATGAAATCCCGTTGAAGTTTCTCTAAGCAACCTCACACACTTGCTGGTATAAGAAAAATGGATAAGAAATATGTGGGTAAATTTGACAATGTGCTTTTGTGCTTTTGATCAATGTAATGCGATCACCTTTAGAGAGATACATTCTCTTCTACTTTACTAACTTCCTTTCCACTTTCTCAATAACCCTGTCCCAAATCCTAGTAGACCTTGAAGCCGACCCCAGCGGAAGCCCCAAGTATGTCATAGGTATGGCTGTAATCTTGCACCCGAGAGTTCCAGCCAAAACTCGTAAATTGCGGACTTCACTGATTGGCACTATCTCTGATTTGTCGTAGTTCACTCTCAGTCCAAACGTTGCTTCAAAACAAAGGAACAAAGCCTTCACCACTCGCGTTTGATCCTGATCTACCTCGCAAAGAACTAGGGTGTCATCTACAAATAATACATGAGAAATATTAGTAGTGCCCCTCTCAAGAATACCAACTAGAAACCCACTTACCGAACCATTGTCCACCAAGATCGATAACATCCTACTTTGAGCCTCCATAACTATAACAAACAGCAAAGGCGAGAGTGAATCCCCTTGTCTCAATCCTCGAGAGCTCAAAAAGAAACATTTTGGACATCCATTGATCAGCACGGAGAATCTTGCAATGGTTATACACCACCAAATCCAGGACCTCCAACTATCCCCGAAGCCGCACCTCCCTAGCAAGTACATGAGGAAGTTCCAATTGACATGGTCATACGTCTTCTCCATGTCTAATTTATACAAAATCCCTATATTGCCAACTTTCCTTTTACTATCAATGCATTCATTAGCTATCAAGACCTCATCGAGGATCTGTCTACCTTTTACAAAAGCATTCTGAGGTTTCGTGATTATTTTCCCAATAATCTTACTAAGCTGGTTGGCTAGAACCTTTGAAATTATCTTATAGACCCCACCTACAAGGCTAATCGGCCAAAAATCCTTTATCTCTATAGCTCCCACTTTTTTGGGGATTTGGGCTAAGAAAGTGTTGTTAAGGGTTTTCTCGAATTTTCCCACCAAGTACAACTCTTGGAACACTTTCATAAGGTCTTCTTTTATCACATTCCAATATTCTTGGAAGAAACCCATAGAGAAGCCATCTGGCCTAGATGCTTTGTCTTTGACCATTTTCCGAACGATATCCAACAACTCGTCCTCCTCGTATGCCCGCTCCATCCAAGCCACATCATCTAGCCCTAAAGTATCAAAAACTAGTCCATCCAAGGTAGGTCTCCAATCCTCTTGTTCCGTTAATAGCTTCTCGAAGAAATCTACTACGTGATTTTGAATGACTTCATCATTTTTAATTTCTTCCCATCAAATATCAATCCGTAAGACCTCGATATTGTTATTCCTTCAATGATAATTTGCAGTTCTATGAAAAACTTTCGTACTAAGGGGTCGAAAGCTCTAGGATGACAATAATGAGCATCGTCAACAACTCAAAAATCTAACAAGGAAAGCGAATACAAATATTTTTGTTTTATTGGTAAGTGAACAAAATCGTGATGTGTCTTGAATCCATGACCTCAGGATCTACCCATTTCTTGTGAGGGCAGGAGGTGCCACTTGGGTTACAGCTCATTAGCAAAGTGGATGAGGAGCAATGTTAGATGCCTATTGAAAAGAATCTAAGAAAGATGCTATTACCGGTCATATTTATTTCTACAATGAACCAAGTTAACAACTCCAGTATATTCTGTCAATGGGTTTGCTAACCAACAAAATAAGTGAATGACTGAACCTGTAAAATATGTTTAATGAAGTGCATACAGATATGAATAGCGAATTTAACCTTCTTAGATTTTGCAGAACTAGCATAATCTGCAGCCCTTCCAATCAGGTTTGCAACTTTTTTTCTTGTGTCTTTCCCTGGAGGATGGTTTTCCTCAGGCTTGTGAAAAGGGTAGTTTGTGGTCTTTCCAGATGTTTTCTTCAAAGTTTTCCTTTTGTGCCGCCTGAAGTGTGCCAGCTTCAACACAGTATCTTCTCTCCTATCCTGAATAGAAATAATATCAATGCTGTCATCACTTCCAACTATTTAAGGATTAATACATCTGTTTTTTCTTACATACTTACCCAGTGATGTGGCATTACTCCAAGAATTGACTCTCTGAATTCCCTAC
Source organism: Platycarya strobilacea (assembly GCA_036898215.1). Lineage (NCBI taxonomy): Eukaryota > Viridiplantae > Streptophyta > Magnoliopsida > Fagales > Juglandaceae > Platycarya > Platycarya strobilacea. The sequence goes on from CM072555.1 coordinate 37,029,206, forward strand.
ACTCAAACTGTCACATGAAAAAATTAGGAACAATGCACTTCTCTAAATGAATTAAACCATTCAACCGGTATCATTTTTTTCCTTTTTTGTAAATAGGTAATGACTGGTATTTTGAAACATATTAACAGTAACAAACCAAGCTTAAAAAGATACCTCTCCAGGATGACGACTATTCAGAGTATGAACATCAAGCTTATAGTTATGCTGCGGAATTAACTGTGATGCATCGGAAGAACGTTCTTCAGTAGTCTAAACCACAAAAAGATGAAATAAGTAGTTGGATGAGAAAAAAAGCTGATGGAAGTAACACACCATTAAAAACAACTAGATGCCATCAAGCCACACCAACAGCACTAAAATATGAGCCTACAAGAATTTGCTACAACTTAGACATGAATGAAACAAAATTTGAATTGAATAAAATCAAAGAGATGTGATTGGAGTAACAATCTCTCAAGGAAGAGCTATTGAAACAGAGTTTGAGATATGATAATGCGTTGGATGCTGAGAAATAACAACAATTAAAGTTGATCACCTCATTCTTACTACTCCATCGGATTTCACCAGATCGACCAGCAAATGCGAAAAGTACAAAATGGCGTAAATCAACAGCTCCAGGGTTATCAGAAGCCTAAACAGGAAAACAAAACACAGAATCGACATCAAGCCTTCACTACCAAAACCGAAGATAAAATTTTTCATACACCTATTAGGTCTTGTGTCAAGTGAATCATACATAAAAAAGAAAAAAGTAGACACTCAACTGAGTGAACTGAAATACAAAGAAAGCATGAGTTTCATTGTAGGAATTGAGTTGAAGTTGCATGTATGTTGGTAGGGATGAGTTGTATATGCATGGAGGAAGAGTATTATGCATTGAAGTTGATTTCATTGTGTGCTATGGATGGAGTTATGAAGCCTATAGAGATGCACAGTACGTCTTTCCTGAAACTATAAGGCGAGATGCTGAAAACATCTGTAAGAATTTTAAAAACAATTCAGACATATGTTTACCTAATAGTGAATAGCTTTTTAATGGTAAAACTTTTTAACCATGATCTATTGATAAAAGCTCTACAATTCAAAAATCCATTACCCACGGCAATCCCAAATTGGCCTTTTAATATTGGAAAACCATAAAGCTCCAATGCATTTAATTTTGAAATAATAGTTTGATGATGCTTTTGTTCAAGGATTGAACTAGTGAGGGCTAGAATTACAATGGCTGTGCGGGGATTTGTTAATTGCTCTTGTCAAAACGATGTCATACAAATTCCTGTGAGAAAAAAAGTCAATACCTCTTTTTCACTGGCACTTCTTCTATGTTGCTCAGCATTTTTTTCAGGCATCCCAATTTCTTCAAAAGGATCCATGGCAATCTGAAAGGGTAAGAAAGATAGTTGAAAGCACACTGATAAGAAAAGATATTGTGAATCTACAATTTTGCACATCAATAGAGCATCCATATTTGCAAGTGCACCGATGAGGAAAGAAATTAATAGGTAAGATTATATTTGGCTTTCGTTCTCAGGAAGAGAGGAGTTCTCAAAACAAGGACTAGAGGAACAACAATCTACAATCTCATTAGCATGCACAAATCAGAAGAGTGATAGGCAATCAAATTCAGCATCAGTATAAAAAAGCAACGACTAACACTTAGAACATGCCTGACAAAAATAAGCCTAACAGTGTCCCAACAACTCCTAGGGGTTGGCTCAAGTGGTAAAGACCTTTGCTTGGGGATATGCTCCTTCCAGGTCTAAGGCTCAAATCCCCTTGGAGGCAAACAATCTCTAGGAGCTATCGGTTTGGGGGACTTTTTTCTTGAATTACCCGAAGTGCACTTGCGGGAAACTCCTTGCCGAGAGCCTGTACACCCCCGGGATTAGTTAGGACACTGTTCCGAACACCCGGTACTGATTAAAAAAAATGCCCAAAAGCCTAAGGCTTGCCAAAACCCAGAAAGTTATATCCATCTCCGTGAATAAATAAGACCAACCAGGTGAAACAGCATTAGTGTTCAACTCCCAACAGTAATTTCCTCACTTTTGTTTTTGATATGTTTCTTTAAAATTTTTGATAAGAAATTTCCTCAATTTTCATGACGTATATGTTTTTTTTATAAGTAAAAAGACAGTAGCTGCCAATCATATCTTTTAGTGATTCTTCTGGAAAAAAAAAAAAAAAGAGAGAAAAAATTGCCCTTATAAACTAGGACAATCTTCTCAGCAGGCATATTGATGACGCCGTGCATGTATTTGTCGCTTCTTAACTCTTCTGTTCACATTTCTTGTTCTTTAGTCAACTGATAAGTATAAGGTTGACCAGATTGACGGCATCTCCTTTAATCCTTAAAGAATATCACAAGTGGCTCAATAAAGTGTGGAAAGAGAATTCTATAACTTGATCTACTAATTTCTCAGCACGTCCACAAAAGTGGAATACCATAAAGTGTAATACCATACGTGCTAAATCCTCTAAAAACAAATAAATAACCAAAGAAAAACATACATGAGGTTGCATTTCCATTCTCCCACCAACAATCACTAATCCAGCATCCCCATGCTTAATGGTGTAATTGCTTATCAAGATTGAGATCTCCCTATGATGAGCATTATGTGGGAAATCTTCCTGCCAATAAGAAACAAGAATCAGCACTAACAAGAGACCATTTATGGTTGATCTTACAAATAATTGAATTAAGACAGTAACACTAACCTGCAAATTGTTTTCCCACAGCTTTTTGAGGTTGTGATCGAAGCACATAACAGACCAACCTGAAGTAACAACAACCAGTACCTGCTTCGGCTTCTGATCTGGTTTACCTCGATCAACAAGGCCTGCAGCCATCGCTACAGGACGCCTCCCAGAAGAAATCCTGATTTTGTCAGGCAGCAAGCTCACCTCTGTGAGCACACGTGCATCACTGAACCCTTCATCCACACGCCTGGAGTGTGGCTCCAAAATCTAATAAAAACTCAACATAAATCAAAACCCCAGTAGCTAACAATGAAGTGCAGACCATGGCATATAAATATTCCAGAAAGCAGCTTAAGATTACTATTAAATATCATTGCTATCTTTAATATTAAAATTTGACCAGTAAAAGATCAATATAAAAGATCTCGATCATTATGAAGCACCAACAGCATTCTAGAATAAGAAGAAAGATTTCGATTCAAAGATAATTAAATAAATACCCTACAATACCGAAGCACAAGTTTTGTAAATATCCTCACCTGAAATTTTAAATGTGCCGAAACCAAAGCAAGCGGTAAGAGAGTTCAAAATCACCTGAATTTTGGCGTCGTGGGTGGCCACGAGGACTTCTTTCTTTCCGTCGCCGTTTAAGTCGCTTACGATTGGCGGAGGGAGGCGCTCGGCTTCGTATTTAAGAGGGTACTCATCGAATAGATGCATCCATGCCTCTCTGAATGAGAAATCGCCCTCGTGCTGGAAAATTCAGAAATCAAATTAAAAGAATTTCAATCAGAAAAATCAATGTCCACGAAAGAACGAAATAGAAATTGTTAGGGTTTGGGGTTTATGAGAAATAGAAAATGGTTCTGCTCCCGATTAAGGTGTTGGGAAGTAGTAGTTAGATGGGGAAATGTGAAGGACCTGAAGAGAGAAGAAGATAGCAAAAGCGGACAGCATGAGAATGGCCAAGTCTCGCTTCCTCATCTTTGATTTTCTCTTCTTGTTCTTCTTCCAGGCGGTGGAAGATCAATTTCTCGCAGTGTTTAGCTCAGCAGTCAGCAGCTGCAAGAGAGAGATCGGGACGCAGGGGTGGGTTCGGTCGGTACCATAAATATTGACACAAACTCGCGAGCCGGTCGAGAACTTTCGTTGCTTTTCTTCGGGCCTATGTTATTTCACACCGACCCGACCCGACCCGACCCGACCCGACCCGACCCGACCCGACCCGACCCGACCCGACCCGACCCGACCCGACCCGACCCGACCCGACCCGACCCGACCCGATAAGTATGTTTCTAACCCAACTCGATTACAGATGCATTTCGATAAGCCGATAACCGTTTGACCAATAATTGGCCGATAAGATTTTCAAGAATACAATCGAAATAAACTAAATAGAAGACGATAATTGGCCAATAACCATTTGTTCGGTTGCTGAGAAAACTCGAGAAACTGCAAATAGAACACTAGTACCAACTACCCTTTCGTCAATGATATAGGACAATAATGATGAAAATGGAACCATTACAAAACTTTGCACAAAGAAAAAAGCAAAAGAAAGAAGAAAAAGAAAAATTTTACCATTACTATAGCCGAAACTTTCGCCGGAAACTTAGGCTTTAATTTTTTGAGCTCTTAGTCCTCCAAACCCTTGCTTTCCACCACCACATTCGCGGGAACACTTCATCGAAACTTTGGGCGAGAGAGAGAGAACGAGATCGATTTTGGACAGAGAGAGTGAGACAACGAGAACGCGATCCATTTTTGGACAGAGAATGAGAGAACGGGATCGATTTTGCGAGTGTTGAAGAGAACGAGACCGCTTTCGCAAGCGTTGAAGAGAGAGCACAAATGACAACCGGGTTGATTTTGAGAGAGAAAGAGAGAAATAAGGGTTTATATCGGTATCGGGTAAAACCCGATTACCCGCTTACACAAAATGAGTCGGAATAACTGCTTTGGGTCGGGTCTGAATATCGGGTCGGGTTTTGGTTTATTTGTTCACCCCTACCAACCTCTTTGTCAAGCTAAATTATAGCAAAATATTTTTACATTTACGCAGTTTAAAAGTAAATAAAAACTTCTATTTACAAATTAGTGTGATGATTGATTATATGTAAATAAAATTAACTTTTTTTTCCATAAAAAAATTTAAGATTTAATTTATATTAAAATTTAATTTTTCAAATTTCTTTTTATAAATTAAATCATGTCATGTTAGCAATGTAAAATAGGAGACGGTAATTTAGCCGCAAATGTTTTTTTTTATAATAATAAAAAACTTATAAATTGACCTATTTTAACATAATATGTAAATTTTTAATTCATTTTTACAAAATATCTTTACACACGTGCCACTTCTTGAATGGAAGTTGTAGAATAAATTGAATAATTACTTGTTTTTTAATCTAATTCAAGTAAGATAATCTCTAATGCTTGTATGGTGGATGCCCATATGCATACACCTTGAACTGTGACTATGTGAGTGTCGACTCAGTTATATAAAACTCTACTGTTTGGATAAAAAAAAAAAAAAAGTCTTGTAACTCATCTTACATTTTTATCTAATAATTACAATCTTTTTAAAATTTTATACAAAATTTAATAAATAATTTATTTATTTTAAAATTTTAAAACAATAATAATATTAAAAAATAATATTCTAATAATATTTTATTCAAATTTTTTAAAAACGGCATAGCATATTCCCTTATGCCAATGTTATCCTAGCAAAATTTTTCATTCTCCATTTATATTTAGTCACCTATTGCTACAAAAGTTCACAATGCAATAACCTCTGCCCCTGAATCTCGCACAACCACATTAGCCCCCATACGTCGATTAGTAGTCTCTAATCCTGCATCCTAGTTTACTTTGAAGGTTCCAACTGCCGGCTTCTTCTAAGCATTTGTTCTAACAATCGGATTGGAAGAAACAGAGGATGTAAACTCATGCAGGTTGTCCATTGTTTGTGCCTGTTGATATTCATCTAGCGCACGCAATCCACTACTATACACTAACTTGGGTCACCAAACCTGCCTTCAAAATTAAATATATTCCTTCGCATCCATATCTTCCTAAAAACACAAGTGACTTCTTCAAGTTTGTTAATGCATAAACCTGAAGACAAATCCTTCCATAGCCGACTAAATTCCATTTCCTCACTGCTCCATATCTGAACTACAATCGCCTGCTCAACCCAAACATCATAAACTGCAGGACAACTCCACTAAACATGGCAAATCGACTCTTCAACCTGATTACAAATAGGACATATAGCAGCAGTGGAAATCCCTCTTTTAACTAGGTTTAATTTAGTAGGTAATTCATCATAAATAGCTCTCCAAATAAAAATCTTGACCGAGAGCAGCACATTCATCTTTCATAGAAACGAGAGCAGCACATTCCCCCCACCCCCACCAAACCACAATACAGCAGTCGAGTCTGAGGTTTCACCTCTATTTTGCCTCTTTTGTTGGATAGCTAGCTGATAAGCACTTTTAACACTAAACTTTCCATCTTGACTCATACCCCAAAGCTTCATATCATTTGTACCCAGTTTGCTTATGGGTAGGGGTGCACATCCGTCCCCGTATACACTATTCCGGCCCCGGAAAACAGTGTATCGATAAACCTTTTGGCCACTTAACCGATTGCCCGACCCGACAGCCTTATCAGGTAATCGGGTATTCCGTTAAGGTTTTTTTTTTTAATTTCTTCTTCTTCTCACCCAATAGCTTTAATCTTCTGAATTGTACTAGTGCTGATTCAAAATATTCAAAATAACTAATGGGTTGAAAAATATTTAATAAAAACATTAATTTTCAAATATGGGTTATAATACAGTTGAGCATTGAGCATTGAGCATTGATCATTTAGCATTACATATAATATCATAACACAGTTGCAAATCATCAAACAAAGAAAAAGAAATGGCACCTATAAAAAAAAGGCTAAAATTCATGATGAATGTCTCAAACTCTCAATCGGTCATAGTAGATACAAACACCTTTCAAAATGAAAACAAATAAATGAGTCCAAACTTCTTCCTCTAAGAAATGAATCGGTCATAAAGATTGAAGAGTGCCCAAGAATCAAGATGTCCTCATCCTTGTATTAATGGAACCTACACAAAACTGAAAACCCACATAAACTTATTAAGAAACTCCCAAGATAATGTAGTCAGTAATTGCAGGCTACACAACAGAACCCCACAAGCCAGTGGCAAAAACCATACAACAGAAAGAGAAACAAATTAAAAAGAAAAAAGAAAAAAAGAACAAGTCCTGCATCAAAAATAATTTTTACACTTGGGCAAAAACCAAATGGAGTGCTTTCTTAATTTTTATCTGGGCAGTTTGTTATTTAATGCCCATTTGATATATCTTAACAAAATAAGGCAAAGAACATAAGAAGGAACTGTTTGGTCATGTCAAAGTCTTGGAAATAACTGGAATGCATTACCAAATTAAAGCAGCCATTAAAAAACAAAATAAAAAACAAACAAAAAAAGAAGCAGGGAAATTGACAGGTTGTTCACATAGGAACAAGTATAGCAGTGTCCAGATTTCATAGGAACTGTTTGGTCATGTCAAAGTCTTGAAAATAACTGGAATGTCTAGATTTCATAGGAACTGTAAGAGATTTCATGATATTTTTTCCTTATTTTTTTTTCTGTTTCTTGACTGATGATCGACATGATGATCTCCCTTATAACTTTTCTGCCCTCCCGTCTCTTTCAATTGAAATTCTCTTCCTTAAAACCAGGTGAAGAAGAAGAGGATCGATCAGTATCTGCTTCATAAACTATAAATAAAGCCTAGCTAGAAAGGTCTTGGGTCGGTATTACAAAAAAATCACATGATTTGGAGCTTAATTATTGTAAGGCCCTGGCCAGGCCTCCTACCATCTCAACTTGTCCATAGGAAAGCGAACATCTATAAATAATATCATGATTAAGTAAAAAAGAGCAGAAGGTGCAAAAACTTTGTTGCATGATATTTAGTATATATACATTAATTTATAAGGTGCAGAAACTTTGTTGCTGGAAGTAGGTTGTAGGATGCTTGGAGCTTTCGGACAGGACTCTCATTTCTCTACTTGCTAGTGAATATACGCTCTCTCGACAAATCCCAGAAGAATAAATGATCTCCCCTAAACAATTCTTAAATGGTAATTAAACAAAACAAAGAAAAAATCTAACAAAAAGTTTCCAAATGTGCAAGTCATGTTAAGCATTACCAAAACTCATATAAAAACTGACATCATTTAACTTATATAAGATTTGATATCAAATGATAAATGTTCTTGGTTGGCATCCTTTGAAGTTCAACCCAAATGAAAAAGAAGGAAAAAGAAGGAAACCCAAATGAAAAAAATTGCTTTGATACTGAAGGAAACAAATTACTAACTTTAATGAGATAATTTTATAGGATGAAAAAAATAAAGGGCAGACCTTGCTTATGACTCTTAGTCTTTTTCTCAAACATTTTTCAGGCACTGTCAACTGTATTACAGAATACAATGCCCAAAAACATTTATGTAATGTTTTTAACGAATTCAACAGAATACCTCCATTTATAGAAAAAAAGTAAACACAAAGCGAACGAAAGTGGAAGAGAGACGCAAAACATAATGGAAAAGTCGCAGACAGTCACTTGGGAGGCTCTGGACTGGCAAAACAAATCGATGAAACCGAAATAATAAAACAAAACATGAATATAAGCGCATTGAACAAGCTGAAGAGCACTACGAAAATAAATCAAATCTCAGAATCTTAGCCCTAAAATGAATAATGGTCTGCTGCGAGAGTGAGAGAAGATTCGAGAAGACAAACTTGGGAATCTGTGAGGAGTGATCGGCATCCGTGAGAGAGAGCAGCAATCGACGTCGGCGAGAGAGAAGGAAACGACGTGAATCGAGTGGAGAAATGAGAATGGGGGCAGGGTTATCGGGTATTTCGGTTTAAAATTCAAATGAGTCGGTAACGGGTATTGGAAGGAGGACTTCCGTTTGCATGGTTATCGGGTCAGATTTTCGGGTAGGTAGCGGGTCGGCAGATCGTTGATTTTGTTCACTCCTACTTATGGGGAGACTATGAATAACATATGCTTATTCTGTAAGAATTTTATTTAAATTTTATCTTCCACACACCCATCTTATCATTTTAAAATAATTCAAAATTTTATTAGATAATATTTGAGTTATAAAGGGATAAAAATTACTATTAAGAGATCAGATTAAAATCTATATCTCTAATTATTATCAAACACAAACTTATAGATTTCTTAATGGTCAAAAATCTATAAATAGTACTAAGAGGTTCAAGAGTTTTTACCTACAATATTAGAGTGCATCTAACTATCGAAAGACACTTGTGAGGCAAACGTTGTTAGGACAATCTTTCTTTCATAGTCAGATCAATTCTTCATCAATCAGATGGAGAAACGTACGTTTCTCGTATTGTTGTTTATTATTATTGTAGATTATAAGAAATTAAAAATCCATTTATTAATGTCATGTTAAAATATTTAACATGTAGTATTAGAGTTACAGGTTATAGATTTTTTTATGATCTCAATAAAATATAAAGTAAATAAATGATTATTTGATTCTATATTATGCTTTCCTATATATGTGATACTGCAAAACTATAAATATTGCCTTCTCTACCTGGAAGGAAAATTACGATGACATTGTTTTATTTCATTGTCTCCGTATTTGATTTTCACGAGAGTCCACAAATTAATCAATATATGCACTTTTTGATTTCTTAACTCTTGACGTATCTTGCATTTGGTTTTGATTGGGTATTTTGTTGCCTCCGCTATGTTGGTTTTAACATTGTGTATAGTAGAAGAAAGGTATTTGAGGGGTGGGTTTTTGTGTTGGAGAGATTTAAAAAACTATGAAAAGCCGATTAATGCGTGTTGAGTAACCCATAAATTGTAGCCACTGGTTGGGCATCGTATGTGGTGGCGTTGGCTCTACACATTGGCGGCGTTAAGGGTTGAGAAACCCACTCGTCGGCCCTCTCGGTAACGGTGATATAGAGTACTCAAGCTCTTTGGCCGTGGCTATTCCTGTAAGAAGAAATAAAAATAAAAATGGATATCGAAAAGGTGAGCTGAAGGTCGCCGACAGGAGGAGATTGGCATCTCCTCATATCCGGCGAAGCTCGAAGTCGCGTTGATCTCTGGAAAGCGATGTTGGGCGGCTTCTTAATGTCCAAAGGATGAAGAAGGAACCTTAGGGTTCTCATTAACGTGGGCGAGCCAGGCCGTGGGCTTTGGGCCCAGTATAAGAAAGAAAAGAAATAAAGAAGTGAAGGGGTTGTGGGCTTGGACCAAACCTGATACCAAAAAAAGAAAAAGGAAAGAAGGGGTCGAGCCATCAAGGTTCGACCCGGATCGAGCCAGCAAGGTTCGACCCAGGTCAACCCAAAAAGGTAGACCATTTATGATCCAGGCCTTAACCCGGTTTCCCGACCCGACCCGTTTCCGAGCCAACCCAAATTAAATAATATTAATTTATTATTATAATATTATTTCCGATACAAAAATAAAAAATAATAATTAAAATTAAAAATTAAAATTTTATTATATACATATCTTAATGTTATATGTATGCATTTAAATTATGTACATGTTATTATGATTATTTACATGTATGTATGAAATATTTATTTAATTTATATACATGTTATTATTGTGATTTTCCTGTAAAATCAATTAAGGTTTAAACACGAAAATTCCTTTTTTTATGAATTTTGCTGTGGGAGTGTGAATGTGTACCAACTAAGGCAGCTCTGTTTAGGAGATTGGAAATTTCAAATATGTTCGTTGTGACCCTCCAATCTTTCTTGAAAACCTTGAAATTCTGTTTAGAAAAGAATATTCTTTCCTGGGAACTTACTTAATAAGTATTATTCACATCTGTTGTAAAATTCATCAAACCTTTTATTTCATGCATATTATTGCTATCCACATGTGTATGCATATTATTATTGTGCACTGTTTATTTTGGCTCTTATTATCATGCCATGTATATCTAATGTGGGATAAATGATTTACGTCAAAATCAAGAGAAGATTGGTTGCCCAAAGGTACAAGATTTTCTAGATTTTGGTGACAAGTCGTTAAACCTATAATAAGGTGGATATGATGGAGGGAATACTTGGTGTGTTAAGATTTACTCTCAAAGGAAGGTCTTGATGACACTACTAGTTTATCTATCAAAATAAGTTTGGATGGAACACTTTGTATGTCAGAGTTTACTCCCAAAGGAGAATTCTGATGATACAGCTAGTTCATCCACAGAATTTAATACTGGATGGAACACCATGTGTGTCAAGATCTACTCCCAAAAGGACGGTTTTGATGACACTACTAGTTCTTCCATAATTGTTTAAATTCTGATTATTTTTTATAAGTATCTAACTCAAAGAAACTTATTATAAAATTTTCTTGCAGTAAGCGTACCCACATCACTACACTGATAGACTTCATCTGTTCCTGTTTTGAATGGCTCCAATTTTTCTGGATGGGTTGAGAGAGTTAAGTTTACCTTAGGAATCCTTGATTTAGACTCATCCCTTATGAGTTCAAAACCATCACCTATCACTAAAACCAGTACCAATGATCAGAAAGAATCCTTTAAAAAGTGGGAGAGATCAAATAGGCTGAGTTTAATGTTTATGAAAATGACCATAAGCGAAAATATCAAAAATTCACTCCCTAGTACTGAGGAAGCCCAAACCTTTTTAAAAAATGCTGAGGAGAGGTTTAAATCCGCTGATAAGTCTTTAGCAGGAACACTGATGGCTAGACTCACCACCATAAAATATGATGGTATTAAAGGAATGTAGGAGTATATCCTTGAAATGACCAATATTACTGCCAGATTGCAAATCCTAGAATGAAAGTAGATGAATATTTCATTGTTCAGTTTATTCTGAACTCATTGTCACTTCAGTATGGTCCATTCCAGATGTATTACAATACTACAAAAGATAAATGAAATATGAATGAGTATGCAAGTATGGTAGTTCAGGAGGAAGTATGACTAAAACAACAAGGACATCACTCTGTCAATTTCGTGAATAAAGAAGCTGGAAAGAAAAAGCACAATTACGGTAAAAAGAAGCGAATTGGACCACTGAAAGGAAAACAATCTGTGAAAGCTAATCAGGTTCAGAACAACAGTAGCAAATGCTACTTTTGTAGGGAACATGGACACATGAAAGCTGAGTGTCCAAAATGTAAGGCTTGGTTTGAAAAGAAGGGTAAGCTACTTACCTTTGTATGTCTTAAATCAAACCTTGTAAATGTTCCTACTAATTATTGGTGGCTAGATTCAGGTTTTAATGTTCATGTTTATATAACCATGCAGGGATACCTTACAAGCCAAACACCAAACCTCAATGAGCGATTCATTTTTATGGGAAATGAGAATAAGGCTGAAGTTTTAGCCATATGGACCCTTCGTTTAGTTTTGAGTACCGGTCATTGTTTAGACCTTTATAACACAGTATTTGTGCCTTCTGTGAGGCGTAATTTAATTTCCCTTTTCAGACTTGATACTGATAATTATTCTTTTTCGTTCCATAATGGTAGTTTCAATTTGTTTAAAAACAGTTTATCTATTGGGTTTCTTTCCGATAGTCTTTATCAACTTTGCCTTGATAATACACTCATTAAAAATACCTATACCCAACGCCATGAAACATGTATTGGAATAAAAAGAAACATGATGAATGAAAACTCATATGACTTGTGACATAAAAGGTTGGGACATATATTCAAAAAAAGGTTATAGAAATTAGTAAAAGAAGGGATTCTTCCGCACCTTGATTTTACTAATCTTGAAGTGTGTGTGGATTGCATAAAAGGAAAGCAAACCAAACATACTATGAAAGGCGCCATAAGAAGTAAAGAGCTTCTTGAAATAATTCACACAGATATATGTGGACCATTTTCCATTAAATGTTTTGGTGGAGAAAAGTATTTCTTTACTTTTATAGATGACTTTTCACGTTTTGGATATATCTATCTGTTACATGAGAAATCTCAAGCTGTATCGGTACTTGAGGTATTTCTCATGGAGGTGGAAAGACAGTTAGATAGAAAACTGAAAATCATCAGGTCGGATAGAGGTGGAGAATATTATAGAAAGTATGATAAATCGAGTCGTAATCTGGGCCCATTCGTTAAACTTCTTGAACAACGTGTCATTGTTGCACAGTATACGATGCTTAGTACGCCACAACAAAACAGAGTTACTAAAAGGTGTAATCGGACCTTATTGGATATGGTCAAAAGTATGATAAGATATTCTATCTTACCCAAATTATTGTGGGGTGAAGCCATTAAGACAGTAATGTATATCTTAAACCGAGTTCCCAATAAGGCAGTTCCAAAAACTCATTTCAAGTTATGGACTGGTAGGAAACCAAGTTTGAGACATATGCATGTTTGGAGTTGCTCAGCCGAAGCTAGACTTTACAACCCATATGAAAAGAAATTGGATCCTAAAACAGTAAATGAGTATTTTATTGATTACCCAGAGAGATCCAAAGGGTACAGATTTTACTGTCCTAATCACAGTCCGAGAATGGTGGAAATAGGAAATGCCAAATTCATTGAACTTAGCGAGATCAGTGGAAAAATTGAACCTAGATATATGATCATTGAGGAAATACGGTAGATGTCCCTATACCATCATCCTTACAAAAGATAATGGTTCCTCTAATCGATCATCACGATGATACCGTGGAATAAGTAAATGATCACCCATCTCAAAATGATAATACCATTGATGAACCAAGTTCGAAGTCACCAGAACATATTGTCTTGTGCAGATCTCAGAGAAATCGGAGACCTCCCATTTCGACAGATTATGTGGTATATCTCCAAGAATATAAATTTGATATTGGGATAAGAAAAGATCCACTAACGTTTTCACAAGCCATAGAGGAAAGTGATTCTAGTAAATTGATCGTGCCATAAAAGAAGAATTGAAATCCATGAATCAGAATCAAATCTGGGATATCGTTGAGTTGCCTGGAGGTAGTAAAAGAGTTGGGTGTAAATGGATTTTTAAGACCAAACGTGACTCAAAAGGTAACATCGAACGACATAAGGCTAGACTTGTTGCTAAGAGTTTCACTCAGAAAAAAGGTATTGATTACAAATAAACATTTTCTCCAGTATCTAAAAAGGACTCATTTAGAATCATTATGGCATTGGTGGCTCATTATGATTTAGAGTTACATCAGATGGATGTGAAAACAGAATTTTTAAATGGAAGTTTGGATGAAGTGGTCTACGTGGAGCAATCAGAGGGCTTCTCAGAAAAGGGCAAAAATCACCTAGTGTGTAGACTTAAGAAATCAATATATGGGCTTAAGCAAGCTTCCCGATAATGGTATTTAAAGTTCAACGATATCATTACTGCCTTTGGTTTTAAATAGAATATCGTTGATCGATGTATATACCTAAAGGTCAGTGGGAGTAAGTTCATAATTTTGATCTTGTACATTGATGATATCTTGTTGGCTAGTAGTAATCTTGGCTTATTTTATGAAACCAAGAGTTTTCTCTCTAAGAACTTTGAAATGAAAGATATGGGTGATGCATCATTTGTGATCGGAATTGAAATCTTTCGAGATCGAAAACAAGGACTGTTGGGATTGTCTCAGAAGAGTTACCTAAAAAGGGTTCTTGAGAAATTTGATATGAAAAATTGTTCATCACTAAATACTCTGATATCAAAAGGTGATAAGTTTAGCCAATCACAGTATCCAGGGGCAAAACTAAAATTTTGTATTTAGGGGGATCGATAAAATGTGCAATAAATATAAATTTTAAAAGGATGATCATCATTGATAAAAGTGTCATATTTTGTTATTATTGAGCTCTCTAAATGTATATTAATTTTCGAATTGTTCACGTCTTTAAAAAAAATCAATAATTTTTAAGTATTTGCTCATATTTTTCTATGATTTAAGAAAAATTTATAGATTAATAATAAATTTGAGAATTTTCTAATAAGTAATGATATAGCGCTGTTAAATTTTTAACAAATTATATCTCATAATCATACAAATTAAACTAAAACTAAATAAGTGAGTATAATCAATCAATTTTACAATCATATAAATTTATAATTAATTTTTTTATTAGAGTTAAACTATTAGTTGAATAACTGTGAGATTATGTAAGTTGAAATTTGAGTTTAAGTAAAATTAAAAGTTAGAATATAAATAAATATATATTAAGATTTAGATGAATAATTTTAGTAAAAAAAATTTGGGGGGGGGGGACAATTTTTATTTATTTTTAATTTGAGAGAGAATTTTAATTATATATATATAATTATATATATTTATATTATAAATTAATTTTTAAAAATACCGCCCCCCCCCCCACCCACCTAGCTGGGTCCGTCCCTAACAGTGTCTTAAAACTAAGTGGGAACGTAAAGAGATGACAAAGATTCCCTATGTTTCGGTTGTGGGAAGTTTGATAAATGCACAGATTTGCACGAGACTTGATATTAGCTTTACAGTTGGCATGCTTGGGCGCTACCAGAGTAACCCAGGGATATCTCGTTGGAAAGCAGCAAAGAGGGTATTGCGATACTTGCAAGGAATTAAGGATTACCAGCTTACTTTCAGAAGAACTGATAGTTTAGAGATAACTGGTTACTTAGACTCTGATTTTGCCGGTTGTCCTAATAGCAGGAAATCCACTTCGGGTTATGTTTTCCTATTGGCCGGTGGAGCGATCTCATGGAGAAGTATGAAGCAAACAATCACCGTTTCATCAACAATGGAGGCTGAGTTTGTGGCGTGCTTTGAAACCACATTACATGGTTTATGGCTGAGGAACTTTATCTCAAGACTTGGGATTGTTGACTCTACAGCCAGGCTGCTGAGAATTTATTGTGATAATTCCTTTGCAGTCTTTTTCTCTAAGAATGATAGGTATTCTAAAGGTGCTAAGCACATGGAGCTCAAATACCTAAGCGTCAAGGAGGAAGTATAGAAACAAACAGTGTCCATAGAACATATTAGGACTTCGCTTATGATAGCAGACCCATTAACAAAGGGTCTGAAAGCGAAACAGTTTAAAGAACATGTTAACAGTATGAGTCTTCTGATGTAAACATGTTATTGAGCTCGTGAATGTTATGATTTTATTTTGATATTTAATGATATTAATTATGGTTATTTTGTTTCGATTTTCTTGTCTTTCTACTTTATATGTACATTGAATGGTGTGGATGAATGATGACAAGCTAATGTCTACAATAAACATGAATTGGAACCCAAAAGCATTATTGTATTAGTCTTAATTATCTCAATTAAAGATCGTGTGTTAAATTGATTATTGGTGTTGTGGTACATGGAAGAGAATTTGTTGATTATATATTAGAGGACCTCTATGACTCGCATTGGTAGTTAGTTTGACATTGATATTATGGAACTCATGAAATGTGTTTTGAGTTATGAAAAGTTCAGGAAATAAATTTGCGTAGTATGGTTAATTTCCTGTGATAAACCCATGAACGAAAAGTATAGGCCAAGTGGGGGAATGTAAGAATTATATTTAAATTCTGTGTCCTACACACTCATCTTATCAGTTTGAAATAGTTCTGTTGAACTCAAAGTTTCAAGTTTCGTGTAAATCTACACATGGATTTTGATGATAACAAATGAATTCAAAGAATAAAGGAGTCTCAAGCTCAAGTTGTCCACACAATAGAATCAAGCACATCAAGGAAGCAAGTATGAGCAATAAGGGAATAAGTTCACATTAAAATCATAGAATAATATTGTAAATCTTTTAAAAATTCGAAATTAGGATTAAGGCTCAAAATTAATATTTTATCATAAAACATTAAAATATATTTTCTACATGTGCATGAATATTTTGAAAATTAAATTTGAAAATTTTGAAAGATCATTGATTGTCATCTTTCACATGTGCATGACATGATTAAAGGTTTGAATTTTGAAAATATTAAGATGATTGATTGTCATCTTTCACATGTGCATGTTTTATTTAAATATTTTCAAAAGTGATGGATGCTTTTCTTGACTTATGCAAAAAGTAGATGTTTTTGTTTGAAAATTTTGAAAAGTAAAGTGTGCTCCTTTTGGTATATGCAAAAAGTAAAAGATTAGATTTGAAATTTTTAAAAAGTAAAGTGTGCTCCTTTTGTCACATGCAAAAAGTAAAAAGATTAGGTTTGAAATTTTTGAAAAGTGAATGATGATATCTTTGACATGTGAATCTTTTTAAATTTGAATATGAAGTCTCATATGCCTATAAATAGATCATTTGAGAGCTTCACATTCACAACACCAAGAGTATACAACATTCATTCAAAGTTTTCATTCTCTCTTCTCTAAACATTGAGTCTTAACCCTTGTTCATTTTGAGAGATATAGTTTGTGCTGCATTGTTTCTATCTCACTCATTGAGGAGTGTATTTTGATAGTCTACCCACTATCAATTCTTGTATTTGTAAGAGGGTGCGTATAACCCTTGTGTGTGTAGAAGGTGTTCTACACGGAGAATAGTTAAATCACCAAGTGTAAGGTGATTGGAAGTGTAGAAGGTGTTCTACACGGAGAATAGTTAAATCATCAAGTGTGAGGTGATTTGAAGTGTATAGGGTGTTTTACACGAATTCTTTTGAGCGGTACTGCTCAAAGGTGTAATAGGTTTTTATCTCCACCTAAAAGAGATTGAATAGTAGATTTGGGGATCCTCAAGGGGTAGCTTGAGGCGATGACGTAGGGAGTGGGGCTGAACCTCGTTAACATACTATGTTTGCTTCTCTCTTACCCTTACTCTTTATATTTATTGTTGTTTCATATTTTTTTTTATTTTATATTATATATTTGATTTATAATTATTATTTTTTTTAAATACAACTCAATTCACCCCCCTTCTTGTGTTAGTCATCTGGGCAACAAGTTCAAGATCTTATTGGATAATATTTGAATTATAAATGGATAAGAATTACTTCTAAGAGATAAGATTAAACTCTATATCTCTAATTATAGTCAAACACAAACTCATAGATTTCTTGATGGTCAGAAGTCTATAAATAGCACTAGGAATTTCAAGAATTTTCACTTACAACATTAGAGTGCCTCTAGCCATCGGGAGACACTTATGAGGCAAACATTGTTAGGGCAATCATTCTCTCATAGTCAGATCAATTATTCATCAATCAGATGGAGAAATGTACGTTTCTCATATTGTTGTTTATTATTATTGTAGATCATAAGAAATCGAAAATTCATTT
Source organism: Platycarya strobilacea (assembly GCA_036898215.1). Lineage (NCBI taxonomy): Eukaryota > Viridiplantae > Streptophyta > Magnoliopsida > Fagales > Juglandaceae > Platycarya > Platycarya strobilacea. Next base: position 37,047,227 of record CM072555.1, read on the forward strand.
ATTAATGTCATGTTAAATATTTAACATCCCCTTCTCCCATAATTTGTGAAATTAATTTCTTATTCCATCTCTTCTCGGCAACCTTAATCAAATCACTAACTAGAGCATCTTCCCCCAAAATAGACATAAGGGACTGCACTCTAAAAGTATTAAGAATGGATAACCAGTTATCTTTCCATATACGAATAGTCCTTTCATTTTCAATCCACAACCTTAACCCATCTTGAACCAATAGAACTGTTCTTCTAAGACTTAGCCAAATGTAGTAAGGAAGTTGGCCCATATGTGCTAATAATATATTTCCATCTTGAAAAGTACTTTTCTCGTGGGATAATAGCAGGAATTGAAAAAGGATGACGAATAATACGCCACACTTGCTTAGCTAATAAAGCTTAATTAAAATTGAAAATATCTCGAAAGCTTAGACTCCCTTTACTTTTTGGTTCCCCTGCTTTATATCAACTAATCCAATGCATCCGTTTTTCATGATCCACGCTACTCCATCATAAATCAACAAGTAAAGGGGAAACTTCAGCACACAATTTCTTGGGGAAACTGAAAATACTCATGGTACACATAGGGATAGTAATGCGAAATATAATAATGATTATTCTGTAAACTAGTTTCAACAAATGATTCACAAGGAAGAACACAAAAAAATTGCTCAAAACACAAAGAAAATGAATCTAATATTCAACTGCATATTATAAAATTAAGCAATATCAAAAATTAGTCCACAAACCAGACTGTATAATCAAAAATCATTTGTGTTAAAATTTTACAAAAATTGGCAAAATCACAAAAATCGTACCGAAATGAAATAAAGAATAACATAAGCAATCTGACAAAAATCTAGCCTAAATCAGGTTTTAAATCACTTCCTAAATGATAAATAAAATAGTACCAAAAATAGTAAAAAAATAATTAAAAATAGTGATTTGAAGGGAAAAGCAGTGAAATTTGAGATAAAAAACGATGCACACTAAGCATAGTTTGGCGGCCACGGCGTGCGCACTGAAAAGAACTTTTTGAATTTGGGTTTTATGTGCGATTTCAACATCTATAGCCAAACTTATGACTAGAATATTAGAATGCACTTAAAATCGCTCCAATTGAAAAAATATCACGATCACTTGTCGCATTTGCGCTAATCTGCCAACTCATAGTATCTTAGCGTCATTAATATGCAATTTGTCAGTTCAACATCATCTGTTTTGAATTTTCCTGCATTGGATAGCCTGCAAAACAACTTTTATAAGTACCTCTTTTTTTATGGCTTGAGAAAGAAATACATTCTACCAACTCTGGATCCTACTCCAAATTCGCTCTTTCATTCCTCTGAAAGAATTATATTTCGATTGACTAATCATATTAGGCAACCCCAAATATTTCTTTTAAGTCCCCACAAACTTTCGCACCTAAAATTTTTATTAGATAATCTCTAGTTTCCTTCTTGGTATTTCCGCTGAATACAATCGAGATTTTTTAAAGATTTGATTTCTGCCCTGAAGCCCCTTCATAGATATTCAACAAATTTCTTAAACAACATTTGTCTGACATAGTGGCTCTAGAGAATAAAATACAGTCATCAACAAAAAGCAAATGACTAACTCTCGTTCTTCCCCTTCTCACAGCCACCCTTTTATCCCTTCTTTTGTTTTAGCATCATTTATAAGCACAATAAGTCCTTCTACACAAAGTAAGAACAAATATAGGGATAGGGGATCTCCTTACCTCAAGTCTCGAAAAGGAAAAAAGTACTCTCTTGGCGGTCCATTAATCAAGATCAAGTATTTCACAGAATAAATACACCCTATGACTAAATTAATCCAACTTTCCCCAAATTCCAACTTTTTCATAATTTTCCTAAAAGACACCCATTCGATATTGTCATATGCTTTAGACATATCTAGTTTAATTGACATACAATCCACCTGCCCCTTTTTTTCTCACTTTCATGGAGTGTAACACCTTATAAGCAACTATAATATTATTAGAAATAGGTCTTCCTTTTATAGAAGCACTTTGGTTATGGGAAATTACATCCGACAACACACACTTCATCTTATTAGCTAATATTTTTGTAATCATCTTGTACAAAATATTACATAAACTAATAGGACGATAGTCCACCACCTCCTCCGAATTCTTGTTTTTTGAAATTAAAACAATAAAAGTTTCAAAATTCAAGAAATTCAATACAACCGTACTATCCTTATTGCCCACCAAAGTCCAATTATTCTAAACAAAGCAAGTGCCAAATCCATCCAACCTTGGTGATTTCAGAGGTCCCATTTAAGATAAAGCTGCCCCATTTCTTCTGTTGTGAACAAATATTGCAAACGTTGATTAATTGCCTCTAAAAACCTTAGGCTTTACCTCCCGTAGACACTTTGTAATATTGCCATCCTCTGGAGACGAAGACAAAAACCTTTCGCTAGTGATCCTAAAAAACAGCTCTAATTCTCTCTTCACTGGAACAAAATGCCCTGCTATGTCTTTGATGGTCAGGATTCTATTGGTCCTTCTTCTCTGAGAAGCATAAGCGTGAAAGAACTTGCTATTTCTATTGCCCAACTTGTACCAAACTACCTTTGCACAATGTCGCCCTCTTCATCTAAAAGTCTTCCCACGACTTCTTAAAGTTTTTAAAATTTTCCTACATTTTCCCTTTTACTAGATTGTTACAACTCTGTTAATTCCTGAGTCTTACTCTTCACAACACTTTCTATAGCGTTCGTTCTATTTTTATTCTATTATGAAACTAACTTACTAGATAGTAGCAACGATTGTTGAACATCTCTCATACTAACATTGTCCTTTCCTCAGATCCTCCATTCCTTTTTCTAAAATAGCACGATACCCCTCGTCATTGAGCCATTCTGCTTTGAATTGAAATATTCTGGCTTTCCTTCTCCACTCCCTCTACACCCCCCCTCTACAATTAAGAATAAGAGAGAATTGATCTGAAGTGGAAACTTCAATCTAGAAAACATTTCCCTCCACTTCCCACTAAGTTTTCAGTAAACATTTCTCTCAAGGTCGCATTGCTGATAACTCTATCCAACCTCTCATTGATGAAATTTCACCTTTCATGATTATTAAACAAAGTGAAAGCCTCCCCCCATGCAGCCCAAATTAGATAGGGAATTCAAACATAAAATGGCTCTTAAGTCCAACACACGACCACCCACCTTCTCTCTGGAAGACCTTACCTCATTAAAATCATCCAAAATGCACCATGGAATATTAAAATCATCCAAAATGCAGCTAAGAGATCTCAAGATAAGGGTCGATTTCTCACTTTTGGGTAAGCATAGAACCCTAACCAAACCCATCTTTTTTTTTTCTCATGATTCCTATTCTCAATCCATCCACTAATATGTCTAGTGGAATAATTTAGCATATCAAATGTCACATGGGCTCTCCAAAAAACAACTAAGGCTCCACTTCTCCCAATCAAGTCCACCCCAAAACATCCATCAAACCCCAACTATCTTCGAATGCCATCTAACTTCTTCTTCTTCATCATGGTTTCCATGAAAAAAATTGTAGATGGACTCTTTTTCTTCACTAAAAGATGAAGTTCTTGAACTGACTAAGGGTTCCTAAACCCTCGACAATTCTAACTAATGAAAATCATGGTTCTCGACGGGGTTGTGTGACAGCCTCCATTGATTCATCTTTCAAAGTTAAAGTATCATCCCTAATTATAGACAAGAGACGACTCTTCTTATCCCCACCCACTCAACCCCCTACTCCCCAAGAATCCATCCCCCTTTTATGAGATAAGGTTGAGGGATGTACCTAATTTGATCTACCATGAGCACGAGCCCTTTTCTTCCACGTTTTTTCAGTCGCTTGAGTGTCACATGGATTGACATCTAAAGCAACATCCTTTTGCGTCTCCTTGAGAAGGATTGGAGATTGCAAACTTTACCCCCCTCTTACTTGACCAAGCCCTAAGTCCTCAGAAGAGGGATGTGGGCCAGGAAGCCCATGACCCTGACTCTTAGATTTAAGTAAGGCCTATTTACACACAACCTCAACTTTTGACCCACGGCCCACCTCAAAGCCAAAATTCCCATTTTTCAACTGATCCAGGCCCACATTATCAAGCTCAACATCTCTTAGATCCATTCATTCCAATTGATTAGCATCTTCTCGTATCTTAATAACTAACATTTGGATTGCTTCAAGAGTAACAACCATATCGTTCCCGAGACTTCCTCCAGCAAAACTCCCCCTACTTCCCATTATTTTTGAAACCAAAGGGTTATGATCCTCATCCTCAATTTTATCACTACTAACTGTTTGTAGCCAATGCCACTCATCGTTGTTGTCACCCTCAGGGAAGAGCCACTCACCATCAAGACCCACAACGAAAGCAAGCACCATTATTGGAGTGTAGCCAAGAACCATACTGATCACTATTTCCCTTGGACTTACCAGATCCAGTTTTCCTCGCAATACAACCCTTCTCCCCATGAAGTATGCACCCACACAGTAGACAAAATTTTGGTAACTTTTCATAGCAGCACAGAATTCATATATTGTTACCATGAACTACTAAAATCCACCCCGTGACAGAGGTTGAAGAAAGTCTAGTATAATATGTACGTGCAAGAAGCTCCCATATCCAGCTCGTTATGAGCTAAATCCACATCCAGATAAGAACCATAGAATTACTTAAATGCTCGACAACCTTCGCATTCATGCACCCCATTGATAAGTTATGAAAATGGATAAAAAAAACTTCAGAATTAATGTCCAATTTGTATAGTTGATTGATTCCATCAATTTCTTTAAGCACTAACAAATTGGAGTCAAACAACCATGGTCGTCCCTCCAAAATTCGCTCTTTTTCACCCACTAACCCAAATGTCAATACAAAAGTATTCATTTTCATCTAAAAAACAATCACAGGGTTGCTAAGTTTCCATAATCATGAGAAATTGGTCCTTACAACCTCTTTCCCAGTCTTCTGATCCACATAGAGTCTTTTTAGTAGACTTCGCTCTCCTACCTCCCCCACTCCAAAGGAGATCTCGAATGGGATGTGACTTTCTTCCTTTTCCACCTTATTCAAAGACAAGTTGTCCTACGCTACTACAAGATCCTCCATCCCCAAGACCATACCCTATTGCAACAACAGTACTGCACTCTCTCTTAGAAATGTAGGTGAACCCCATGAAGGCAATCTCCAACCCTACTCAGTGGGAGTAGGGTAACTTACTCTTTTGTGTTCTTTTTTTGGAGAGAAGAGAAACTAGAGACTCTTAATAATTAATGAAGTATTTTTTAATAATATTATACTTTTTTTTAGAAAAAAAAAACTATATAAAAATATTAAAAAAATGAATGAAAAAAATGCACAACTTCAAGAGATGCCGAGAGATAATTTCAGAAGATGTAGCTGCACTCTTACTAAAATAAAAATATTGGAGAAAGCCAAGAGTCGAGCAATGTCTTCTAAGTTCCAATAATTGAGAAAGAAAGATAAAGCTGGATTGGAAAACCTGATGATTTGACTTCCAAATATAGAGCTGCTGGTTACCAAATATCTGACATATATTCTAATTATTAATATAGCAAAAATCAACTTAACAATAATTAAAACTAAACATGAAAAATAGACTAAGACTCTTCTTCAACAGGATAATAGTGCCTGTTGTATAACCAAAGAGAATCAGCAGCAACAGCATTACTATCTTGGTTACGGTGCCAAGTGTAGTGGGCATGGGTCCTATTCTTTATATCAAGAATTGCATGCCCAAAGCTTGCTTCCCGGAATGCAGAATAACTTGGTTGTGGGTCAGTAAAACTGCACAAAACATGAATAGAGACAAAATTATCCAATAAATTATTACTATATATATATAGCAACTGAAATGTAATAAAATGAATATATGAAGAGCACACCTGTTAGCAATTCCCTCAATGTTACCGCCATCACCAATTGTTATGTATATTGGTGCAGATTGGTCTTTTGTTGGCATGCTGAGTCCATCTGTTATATTGTATTTGATATTCGATACTCGCTCCTGAAGTAATAATACATTAGAAAAATGATTTGATTCCCCATTAATTGACATAGTCATGATAATAATGTAATAAAAGAAGAAAGGGATAGAAGGCTTACAGAACGCTCATAGGCATGAACATGACCGGCTAAAACAATGTCAACTTTGCTTTCAACAAACCAAGATTCAAAAGCAACTCTCATGCTTTCTCCTTCCATAAAATGGTAGTTGTTGCTGTTATACCATGGGGAGTGAAGAAGAACTATAAGCCATGGAGTTTCAGCTCGATTAACTTTGGGGAGCTCCTGTTGGAGCCAAGTGTATTGAGGAGTGTATTTACCTGTACACAAACATGACAAACTACTGTAGTTCATGAAGTACTGTATTAATTGCAATAATGATATTATAGAGAGAGAGAGAAGTTTAATCATGAGTATAATTCATACCAAATGCTGAGTAAGAAGAGAGGACAATGATGTGTGCAGATGCACGCTTGATGGAATACCAAAGTGGGGATGTACTTTGGGATGATCTGTAGGGCACGTGGTATCTTTTCATGTAGGGCTTGAAAGGAGCATATTCTTGCTGATATTATATAAATACAAACATGCTCGTTAATGTGGTGAAATCGACAACAAGTTGCAAATAATTATTTAATCGTAATTAAATAATTATAAAAACTTATTTTTTTTATAGTGAGAATACCTTGTACGGTTACCCGAGTTTGAATTTTGAATGATAGATTACAAGAAGAGATAATAATAATTAACAAGATCTAAGGATAATTTCTGGAAATACTAAAAGGAATAGTCCACTCTATAGGAAACTCCATAGAAAAAGCAAATGGAAAATAAAATGAAACAAATTACACTTATTTTTCTTTTGAAATGAGCAAAATACCATAACAAAAAATGAAAGCACATGTCATTGTGGTATATTAATTAGGTTCTTAACTCCTAATTAAAGGTAGAAGAAGTCTTACAATTTCTGGAGCAAAATCAAGTTCATGATTGCCAGCACACCAAATCCATGGCTGATATGCAGCACTCTTCTCAATAAAGCGCCCCCATGTGTCCCATCTCTCATTGTCATGATATGGGTGATCATCTGCATACGAAAGATCTCCCGGAAACAACATAGTTTGCGCTTTCGGGTTGGAAATATAATGCTCAAGCGTCTCATTAGAACTACTTGTCTGTCCCAAATCACCTGCATGAGATCATCATTAGGCAGATTGCTTCATTATATGTGTGTATATGTATATATATATATAGCTACTGCTAAAAGAACCAAACAAAACAAAAAGATCTCTTTTGTTTCTGAGATGCAATCCTCGGTAGTACTGACCAATAATACCAAATGTGTATGGAACATCTGGCCCTACTTTGGGAGGAGTTCTGAAATGGAACTGACGGGCAGACACGCCAAGCCCAATCTCATAAAAGTATTTAGTGTCGTACTGAGCATACAAAAAGAGGAAGAAAAATCATGTCAAATATAGCCTAAAGTGAGATTAATATAAAATTATAAGTTGCATATAGATTATGATAGATAGATACATAATCTCAAAAATCATGTCATAACAGTGTTTTGTTGTAAATAGATTAATATAGATAGATACATAATCTCAAAAATGAACTAGAAACCATATAAAAAACCATACTTAACCTCTAATCCTTTAATGGTGGCATGATGAATGAAACCAGAAGTATAATTAAAATATCTGTACGAGGTGATTTTGGCCGGAGTAGTAAGCTTTTGATTCTTGAGCTTTCCCTCTGCAGCCCAATAGGTCACAAAGTTCGGATGTCGCATTAATGGTGTAACCCATGAAATAATCATACCGCGTCCTCCACGATCTCCTTGGGTTATATGAACCTGCAAATATATCAAATTTCAGAGTTTTAGAATGTTTTCTGACAACTGCTACGTACATAAAAAAAAATATATATATATATAAAATAAATCTACAAAATGATATAATTTTATGAAATTTATTAGATTTATTTTATTTCAATCTAATATATCACGTTAAATTACATCAGTTTATAAATTTATTTTAATATAATCACTTTGATCATGATTTCTCAAGGCGGGAATAATGCAATATGTACGTATAGGGTAAAGGGTTAATACCTGCTCTGGTACATTGAATCCTGCAGGAGGAGGGAAAGCTTGTTTGGGCAAGTCAATAGATGGCTCAGCTTGCCTAACATAACTACTGGTAACACCACCATGGCAGAAACCAACGACGCTCAGAAGAAGAAATAGGACTGTTAGCAAACACGATGCAGTAGTACTCATATTGAACTGCATGCACGTGTAGATCAGAAAGAGAAAGGCAGTTTTCTGTGGGGGGAACAAATGAACGTGAACAATGTGTTTAAATAAAGGCCGAAAGAGTGGCGGAGATGGACTCTAATTTGGAGACCCGATGAAGGAAAGGTGTAGCAGTTATAATTTGACGTTTTGATGATATTAAGGAATATTCTGATCTTTCAGAGTAAGAAATCAATAACTAAATAGTTATCGTAATCCAGAAAAATCATAATTTGAGAAAAATTCTGAAGGCAGTTGAGAGTTCGAATTACATTTTATTTATATTAAATTATCCATTTACATTTACATAAGAGTAGCGTTTTATAAGTCCTGCTCTATACGTACCATGGTACCAATTATAATCGATCGGTAGTACGGCACGCAGGGAGGATAAGCACATAATTTAATTTAATTTTTTTTTTAATTTTTCTTGTATTTATTTTTCAAACATCTTTAAATATTTTTAAAAATATACAAATTCACTGATAATCACTTATTTAATCATTAAATAAAAAATAAAAAATAAAAATCAGTCAGTCAAACCATCAGTCAAACTATCGATTCACTACTTGGCATGATTTCTCATGTTTTATATACCACACGGTCTCATTCCACCTTCACTCTATTATGTAATTGAATGTGGCATATTTATCACACATATGCTAAGCAAAAAGAAAAAAAAAATAAAAAATAAAAAGCATATAAAATAAAAATAGGTATATGGTGCACTAGGACTGCCGAGTATAATTTTCATGTATTGAAAATGAGATGAGAGTTTAGTGCATAGAGTTTTCTTTTCATATAATAAAATACAACTAGCAAAATTCTACTTACTGTTGAACACGTGGATCACGTTGGAGGGGTAGTCGTTCACAATTTATATATTGAATAAGTACTGTAGACCTATAGAAAATTTATAAAATCGGATAAAGAACGTACGATTTAATAATATTGAAAATACAGTACTACGTTCAAGGAAATATATATATATATATGTATAGTAAATACAAAAATATTCGAATTTGTACAAACTAATACGAGTAATTTTTGCTTAAACAAGACAAAAATCTACCATATGCTTAACACAAACTTTTCAATCCTCCCTCTAGCACACGGAGATCGGCCCTACGCACCAGCAACAAAGCGTATAATCATTTTAGCTTGTTGTACCAGAGTGATTCATCGTAAAAACAAAAAAAAAAAAAAGAATAAACAATTGGTTATAGCATTTCCTATTCATTTGTCTAGGAGATGTAAAAGAAGACTTTCTCGTCTAAAGGTTGAGATGAGCTTTCTCAATATACAACGACCACTACGAATGAAGGACCAATGATGATGAAAGAGGAGTAAGAGCTAACTTTCTTTGAAGTAGGAGCTAGGTTGTATTATTTAATAATAGAACACGATTTTATTATTTGAATGTAATGCTCCTGCTGGATATAATTTTATTTATAAGAATGATACTTTGGCAACAAAGTATCCATGGAATATTGAATATGATACACGAAGACGAAAGCAATTAGGAATTGGTGATACCAAAAGTTTAATCGCATATCTGACTAGGATATTTCGTGAGTGTGATATTTGTATTATGAAAATAATCTATAAAAAAAGTTACCCTACTATACTAAAACTTACATTAAGTATTCAGTATAGAGAAAAGATATGGCAACCATGCAACCGTCGTTTAATCATTTTAAAGACAGTAAATAAAATACAAAACCCACATTAAAAAATAATAATTTGTTTATATTAAATCTCTTCTTCTTTTTTTTTCCAAAACAATTACGTGAGATTTACACATTTCACGATTGTACTAAAATTACATATATGTATAGTATAAATATATATTTATATAAAAAGAAATTGAGTACAGAGGGGTACGGGATGGAGCTCTGCTAGAGTCATACCACCCTTCGCCCCCCACCCTACTCATGTCTTTGCATGCTGGAGGGGATGAATGGAGGCGGGGTGCGGAACTCCGCTGCCCAGCCCTTAGCTGGGACTGCCCACCCCTAGATGGGAGAGATTGCCATCTGAAACCGCCATCGCAATAAAAGAGAGACCTATAATGTTTTGAGATAGTCCTAAGGAATCAAAAGTGTAAAACGCCCAGATGGTGAAATATATATTTTTGCCACCCCATAATTGCAAATCCCTTCTCCACCGACAATATTTTCTCCCTCTAGCTAGTGGATTCTGGACAGTACAATCAGCGATGTCCCGAATTTTGCAATCGTGACAAGTTAATAAAGCTCTTGGTCGCCAAAAATTTGCAAGGTAAATGATTTCCACAATTCTAAAATATGAAGTTCTGCACAATTCATTTTGCAAGCCTTGCACATGCTAAAACCATATCAAACATTATTACTCTATATCCATGAACCGAATTGCAAAATATTCAAACAGAAAAGGTAAGTAAACAAGCATTTAATACTTTGTCCATCTCTAAATTCAAGTACTTCTCGGAGAGCCTGTGGAATTCAAATTACATATATGTAAAGAGGGATACCATACCTGAGGGCTCGCAGTGAATAGGGATCTCGGGGCTCCTCTGAAGTCGGACACGCAAAAGAAATGGAATTCTGCTATGGTAATTTGACTTTCTTGAGCCACTAAAATGAATTACAAAATTGGTTTCTCGGTCAATTGTGTATGTTTCTGTATAATACAACAATTATGTGCTAATGCTCGCGAAGCTTGATAAAAGTTTCAAGCCAATGGAAAACAAATATCACCCTTCAAGGTATCAGGCCATAGCAACATTATTTATGTTGTGACAGCAACAATCGACTATATCTACTAAATTACCGATATTATCTTTTCTCGTCATTATCTCATCATCCAACCCTCTCAACATTTGTCAACTCTCTAAGGTCAGCCTTGTCAATCAGAATAATCATAGGATGAAGCTGCACAATTCTTCAGTCCAGATCCAGACTCTTTTTCATGGACTCGTAAACCATGTATGTAATACTTGCAGACGGGACGACTTTTAGCAAATTAGGGAATAATCCTTTGTAGAACCCTCTTAACCCTTCATGATGAAAGGTTCTCCTAAATACATCAGCCATCCCCTTATAAGCAGCATCAGCATTAGCACGCTGAGCTTGCATTCTGGCAAGCAGTAGCAAAATAAGCCTCATCTTAAAAGGACCAAATAGAATAGAAATTTAATCGGGACTTGAGCAATAACGAAGATGGTGAAAAACCTTGATTTACCTTGTTCTGACAACCTGCAATGGATAAACACATGTTGCACCAAGAGCTCCTGATATTGTCCCACATCCCAGTTGCACAAAAGGACCAGGTTCTACATAAAATCTAAAAAAGTTCAACATACGCGATAAAGGCGGACTTGGAATAAAACAAACATGCACAAAAAGGAAAAAAGAAAATGGAAGATAAATGGAAAGACTGAAAAGAAGCTAGCCACATGAAATAGGACCTTACCACCGTCATGAAGAATATACTTCTTGGACATATCTTTCAAGGTTTCATATGCAGTAAGATCAATTCCAGCATAGGGGATAATCCCAAGCAGAGATGGAACAACGCCCCTATAGAATGCCCGGGGTCCCTCATGAACCCATATATCTCTCGACAGAGTTCCAAGACTGGGAACTTTTCCACCTTCACAAACATGTGTTTGTAATCTAGTTTTTACAAGATCCATTGGATAAATAGCAGTCTGTGCGACGGCACCAGCTAAACCACCAGCAAACAGGCGCCCAGCAATGCCAACATCAGCCTTACTTCCTTCCCCCCCTTCTCTAGAATTAACAACGAATCTTTTCAGCATTTCATAAGTGTAGAACCTGATGGCACTTTCAGGGGCCACCTTCATAACATTCAACCCATTCCCTCGGAAAAAACCCAAGAAGCCACCTTCTCTCCAGATATCCCTTATTGCTGGCATGATACGAGCTCGTGTCGTTTGTACTTGCAAAACAACCTTTAGACGATCAAGCGGTGCAGTAGCTGTACGGGATGTTGCTCCTGCTACCCCACCTGCAATAAGATATCTACTTGCATGGATATGATGACTGATGCCCTCTGGGATTACAGTCTGTTCCCCAATATCAACAAGGCACACCCTCTCTAAATAATGATAAATGTTCTCCATAGTTGCCTCGTGAGGGTAGAGCAGAAGAAAATCCCTCCATTCTTCAAATGTAATAACCCCGTTGTTATCTTTATCAACACGCTCAACAAAACGGGCAAGTTCCTCATCATCAATTTCAATCCCTACAAAAGAGAGACTGAAGTGGCTTATAGAGTGAAACAGCCCACTTAAGAGAAAAACCATGTCTGAAAACAGTGATTTTAAGTGCTATGCATACACAGATGGTACTATAAGCTGACATGGTTATAGGAAGTAAATTGCAATCCAAATGAATTACAAACCTATCACTGAAGCTTTAAGCACTTAATATTAGAACAAAGGGGGGAAAGAAGTAAATTTATGCAATTTGCCAAAAATTTACTTAGCCTAATGAAGGTTGGAATGAAAAACATAGTTACATAAACATAATACAACTACATTGGTCCTAGTGAAGTACAACAGCTGTACATCTGCAACAATAAAGAAGGCAGTTGGTGCTATCCCAATTTTTTGTCAGAAATTTAGATAAATTGAAAACTCTTGTTCTCAGATATATTTCCCAGTTCTAGTTATCATTACATGTGACTTAGCTTGGAAATAGGCATTGAATGACATTCAAAACTCGTCATTATTACATGTGACATTGATTGGAAATAGGCATTGAATGTTAAAGAGGTAATCACGTTGGGTTTTTTTTTTATCAGATATATATAGATTAAATTTTATTAATTAACATTAAGTTCCAAAAACTGTCAGAATACTCAGCTAAGCTAAACCAGTAAAATTGTAAAAAGCACTACTAACTTTGACAAGAAACTGAACATTCTACTTTCCAAATTAACTTCGCTATGTTAATTTTTCTCTAGGGGTTACAGAAACCAGAATGGGAGGATGCAAACTTGATTCCCAAACAGAGATACCTAGGCGCATAACAGGCATATTAATAATATTGGGCTAAAGCTCGGATCCCAGCATCCAATAACCACGAAAATGGCAACATTGCCGGAAGCATTGAGACACTTTTATCAAAATACTTGTAGAAGTTGAAAATAATAATAGGGAGAATAAATGGAGTTTGAATTTACCTGCCCTAATAAGTGCATCCAAGAGCTCTTCAGGTGTAATGCAACCATTGTGCTCAACATCTATGGCTTGAAAAATGCAATAAAGCTCAAGTTCCTTGTCATCCATGTACCGCTTAAACTCCAGGTACTCGACACGACCATCTTGATTGGAATCGCACACACTTAACAAATCCTTGGCATACTTGTACTGGGATGGTATTTGGAGTGCAGAGAGGCCAGCCTCAATCTGTGTATAGTCCAAATATCCCACATTTGTGGTGTCAAAGAAATTGAACAGACTGCGGATTCTCAGGTCCCTCTCTTCTTTGGTCTCTCGCAGCGCCAATAGGACATGATCCATTGACACAGGCCCTGGTTTCCTCACCGGATTGCAGCACTCTTTCTTTGGTTTTGCATCCATCATATAGAAACCAAAGCAGTAATGCCCAAAATCCAAATTCTGCTCGATAACCACTGTAACCGAAGTGCTCTTGACTTGCAATTAAAATTTGCCGCAATACATGCTAGAGCAACTAATTTCACAATAAAAATTTATCATCAACAATACCAAGCCACAAAAAACGTATTAAAAAAACTCCTGAACAAGACAAATTATAAAGTAGTCACAGCAGTAAAAAAAAAAAATATTGAGTCTAGAGTCCCTAGTGCCTCCACGATCATCTGCTTGAATAAGTTGTACTTGAACCGGAAATGTTATTTAATTGAATGAGATAACTTAGTAAGAAGAGATAACTAACACCAGAGTGGGATCAACGCAATTTCCAATCACACTTTTATACAGAGATATGTAAAACAGTTCTATCAAACCTTTCAAAATTAATGCTGTCCATAAACCTTCAATTTAAATTTCATCCCACTTTGGGCAATAACATCTAATTTAATATTACAAAAACCAACTCCCAAGGCATTTCCATTCTTGTCAAACACTTTCATCCCTGTAAAATAGATACACTTTATAGTCTTTAGCCATGAGCCCATATTACACAGAGCCTAACGATAGCCCAATTTAAGAACCAACATCATTATTCGTTACACAATCCCCATTGCCAATCTATTCTCCACGCCCTTATAATAGGACCAATCTATCACCTCATTTGCTATAGGAAGTATTTATAGTGCTCAACAGTATGCATAATTAAAAACAAAGTAAACTAAGAATAAAACATTATAACCATATCTATACAGATACAGCCCAAATCCACTTTGCACCTTCGCTTTTATCCAATATCTCATCACACTCCTTTTTCATATAAATCCATGGCACAATTCATTTATCATTTATAATTTATCATTTCCACCACTATACACAGCCCAAAATATTCCCACATTAAAAACTCAGCTCAACTCTCTTCTTTAAACACTACTAAGAGATTATCAGCAGGGAACTCATAGATTTAGTAAGGTCCTTCTTCTTCTCGAGTTTTAAATCTGCATTTCTCAATTTTGAACTTAGCCATTTTGGATGAGGACAAAAGAGATTGCGAGATCTTTCATCACCCCCTTGGGAGAGGGTGCTTATTGGTGTTCATATAGTAAAATCTTTTTAAGCATCAAAGATGGATCACAGAAGCATTAAAAATACGGTAAAAGTTTCATTAAATCGCATTCACCCTGAGACATTAAAATAACACAGATGAATGGAAATTTTTCTTTAAATATATCACCAAATACATTCTTCGTGTCATTATCCATTTTATAGAAAACATTAAGTTTAGGGTTACTTAGAAAATATGGGCTAACCAAATCTGCTTAGCCAGCGTGTGCACACCAAAAATCTCAAATTTACACACGTTTCTTAAATCAGTTTTACCCTGTTCTACAATAAAATATGTATTTTGATATTGAAACCCAGAATAGAAAGTTACAATTCCTGAATTTACTGAATCTGTCATTCCTTTATACTTCAGTTCATCAAATTAAACCCCCACCGATACAAACCAGCACCACTTGTAATCTCTGATAGCCTACTTAATCTCTCTATGCATTCGATCTTCTCAAATTCTTCCAATTTAATCAAAATCAACTAAACTTACAAAAAAATATATCCACACAGTAAAAACCCACCACATTTTCGGATAACTAAAACCCAATATTCAATTTTCTCAAATGATTCCTATTTAATAAAAATGAACTAAATTTAACATCAGAATATCGCGATTTGGGTCGAGACTCGAATTACATACCTAGAACACACCAATGTGATGAAAGTGCCCTAAAATTCGAGATGGGTAAATCTGATCTCGCCACCTCGATTAGACTCCGCGCACCAGCTCTATTTTCGGCTATTTTAGGGGGCGGCAGGAGGCGAAACACGGTGCTCTCCTCTCTGTCTCTCTCTATCTCTCTTGTTTCGGTAGCTTCAAAATTGAAAAGAAAGTGCTCTCTTGTTCTTTTCTTTTCTTTTTTTTATTTTTTTATTTTTTTATTTTTTTATTTTTTTATTTTTTTATTTTTTTACGGAGGAAACATTGGCCGGGAGGAGGGACACGTTTACTTCACCTATGTATATTATCTTTAAATTCACCAGAATATATTCAATCATTTCCTTTAAAATTCCTAGTTTTTTTCTAAAAATTAAGGACTTATTTATTTACAAGGATAAGATTAAAAATGTAAACATATTTTAAATATATTTTTATATTTTTTGAAATTTTTATATAAAATATAATAAAAAAATTTAATTTTTTCAAATTCTCATACAATTTTTTCAAATCCTCATATAAAATTAATATTAAAAAATATTTTACAATAATATTTTCTTTTTAACTTTTATCTTATTTTATCTCTAAAAATAAACAAGACCCCGTATCATTAAAAATATATTTTCGATTGAAAAGTTTTATAAGTAAATATTTTTTTAGAACTCAGAAGTGGCGGAATTCATTAACAATATGTGTAATAAAATTGTGAGTTTTTAATTTTCTGAAAGTTTTTTATTTATTTATTGTTAAATCAGGGTAAAATGTATTAATAATGCAAATTATTCTTAAGATTTTTTTATGTAAAGATATTAATTTTCTAAAAATTTTAAAAAGTATTCAACTGTAAAATCCTTTTAAGAGCACATCATGGCATCAACATCATAAGCATTAATATCTAATAATAGGGGTGTTTATTCAAGTTTGGAATTTAAGAATCTGATTTTTCAATCTTTTTTTTTTAATTTTTTAAATAAAAATATTAAAAATAAATAACAATTTCAAAATTGAATCGATTAAAATTCGATCCAAATAAACAGACATATTTAATGGCACCTAAATCAAGTCATTCTTTAGATGATATGAAAGAAGATTCTGTACAACTTTCTTTCCAAAGAGAAACAAAATCAATTTTTAAAAAATTTGATTTTAAATTATTATTATTATTATTATTATTATTATTATTATTGCTGTCCGTTCATTCATTTCTTCTTGTTGAAAAGAATATATATTTTGTGAAACTTTGTTCAGTGCAAGAATATGTTGGGTCTTTTTCTTAAATAGCGATCCAAAAGTTCTGGTAGTTTGTCGATTGAACCCAATATTAAAAGGGCTGATGATATTTAAAAAGTCAAACTTTGATTAAAAGAGTTTATTATTATGATCCTAATAGTGATAATTTATGATTTCCCTTTTTATAAACTAAAATTTGGGAACATCACTCACTTCTTTTTGTTTTTATTTTTGTTTTTATTTTTATTTTTTTTTAAATAAGGAGTTTTTATTTAAAAAAGTAAAATTGCATTTTTAAATAAATGTGCAGAATATGAGACTTCTTTTTAAAAAATTTCTTTTAGTTATCATTGACCATTACAAGACTTGTCGAGCATAACATAAATCAAAAGAGATTTTTTCACATCTACTGCTGCATTCCAGTTCACCTTCACCTCATCCTTCCCATATTTTTGCCATCTTGCTATACCTTTTGCATCCATTGCTTCCCATATCCCGAGTACAAATTCTTGGGCTTGCTGAAAATCCTCAAGAATTGTAATGGTTGCTGAAACATCAACTTTGGGCTTTCAAAATGATTTCTAAAACAAGGCATCCATTCTATTCCATATTCTTCCCATAATAATTGTAACCACATAAAGTTTCTCTTTTGTCAACTCATTAGTTATCTTCTTCTATAATTCTAAGAAATTTGTATCTGCGCATGACCATTTATCCACAGGGATGTTTTCCTTAGACCACACATCACTAGATGCAGTACATGACATACATTCTTGTAGACATATAGGACATAATGCATAATCAATTACCTTTCAACCACAAACATTCCTTTTTATAGTGCAAAATTTCATGATATGTCTTCCATAGAAAATCTTTTACAAACCCAGGAACCTTTAATCTCATATAAGCTGCCATGCATCAACTTTGCATGCAATCTTGATGGCTCACTTCTCACTTCCTTTTTTCTTGATAACTCAAATGATAGGCACTTTTGAGTGAGTATTTTTCATCCTATGTAAATATCCAAACTATCTTGTCTTTAACTCTCATTTTAGTGTTGGGGCGACCATAGATTTTCTCAACCTCTTGCAAGTTAAAAATTCTTGTAATGTATGTTTCCTTCCAAGAATTAGTTTCACCATTAATATTTTTAGCCACTTTTGCATCTTCTGGTAACACTATAATAGGAGATAGGGGAGAGCATTGCCCGGTCCAGACCGGCCAAAATGACCAGACTAATCATTTTGAACCGAACCAAACCAGACCGAATCAAGACTGGTCCTGGTTAGTCCCGATCCAAAATTCCTGGACCGGGTAGGTTCGGTCTCGGTCTCGGTCCCGGTTTGGGTCTTTTCCACCTCGAACCGAACCGGACCTACCTTATATATATATATATATTAAATATATTATATATTATTTAATTAACTTATACATTAAGAATAATAATAATACATTAAAATTAATTTACTAAATTTATCATATTAATAAGTTAGTATATATTGTATTAATTTAATTTATTAACATATTATAAGAGTTAATAGTTATAAAGTTATAGTATAAATATAGTATATTGTATATGTATATATTTATAATAGTATAATATATTTTAGAATTGACCGAATAGACCGGACCGGACTAGACCGAAATAGACCGGTCTGGTCTAATCCTAGGGGTTCTCGGTCCGGTCCAAGGTGGGAAAATCTTGGACCAAATAGGTTCAATCCGGTCCGAAAAACTCCCCCAGGACGACCGAACCGGACCGAGCACCCCCCTAATGGGAGATTTACTTTGGAAGAAGGTTGATTTGGGAATTGGTAACTACTTATCACCCCATATGTTAATATCTTTATCATTTCCAACTTTCTATATCAAACCATCACCAAGTAAGTCCAGAGTAGTCTAAAGACTTTTCCATATTATTGATCACTCCCAATGATAACTTCCAACAGAGTCTCATATTTAAAAGGGAAAACCTGAAGATCAACCCATCTAGTTTGCCTACAAAATCAGTCCTCCAATATACGAGTGCCACATCATCTTATAATATTCTTAAATATATAGTTGTCTACACTTGATTATTAACTTGCCCAACTTACCCAAACTCATCTCAAACATACAAGGTTCAATTCCCTCATTCACGACCCCCTCATTTGATTTTCCCTTCGTTCGGCGAGGCACTCGACAAATAGAATTGTGCTATGCTTTTAATTGATGAAAACGCTGCAATAAAGGAGAAGAGGGAATCGACAATTCCAAGGTTGCAGAAATGTCTTTCCCAATTTCCAAGAACTCAACTTGAAAATGAAGAATGGTTGACTTTACAGATCTTGAAATCCTTCTGAACTCATAAAATGAGCTTCATTTCTTAGTAACCTTACATTCTTGTTTGAAATAGATGGCTTTTTTTCAAAAAGGAAATGTATTACGGAAACTGTGATCAAAGACAACTTAGCAAAATCAGATTCCAAAGAACTAGTTGAGCCCAACGGCTAGAAGACTAAAATGAAAGCTTGACCCATGATTTATGCACTTTGTTATGAAGAGATTTTTGTAGCCAGTTGTGGAGTAATTCATGCGTGTATATTCTGTCATTCTATATAGATTGATTCTGTAATATTTCATTTTTTGTATCATTGTATTATTCTCAGCATTGTACTATTAACAACATCTATATAAGAGAATCGGACTACATGGCGACCAAAAGGTATGCAAAACCTTTACCAACTCTCTTTTATCTTTTATGGCATTCAGAGCCTAAAGTGATCATTCTCCATTTTTTCTGCTATGGCATCCATTCCCATCGTTACACCCATGAATATACAAAGTCTTGTTACCATTAAGTTGACCAAAGATAATTATCATTTGTGGTCTGCTCAAGTCGTTCCTTACCTTAGAGGACAATGCCTATATGACTTTGTAGACGGCACCATCACTCCTCCTCCTCCTCCTCCATATATATCGAACCCACATAAATTATTAATCCTAAACACACAACTTAGTATGACCAAGACCAACTTGTGTTAAGCACGCTCGCGTCCTCTCTGTCTGAGAGCATCCTTGCTCAAGTGGTAGGCATCACCACCTCTAGAGAAGTCTGGATCACCTTGGAGAAGATGTTCTCCTCTCACTCACAGGCACGGGTCACGCAAATTAGGTAGTTTCTTTCTCTCACGAAATAGGACAGTTAGTCTATCTCTAACTATTTTCAAAAAATGAAGGCCTTTTCAAACACACTCGCTGCCATTGAAGAACCTCTCCAACGTAATTAATTTCAATCCTATGTTCTCAACGGACTAGATTCCACTTACGATGCTATAGCTACTACTGTTACCACTAGACTTGATCCCATATTTGTTGAAAACCTTTTTTTGTCACTTACTTAGCTTCGAACTACGGTTGGAACAGCATCATTCAGCCCTTAAAACCTCTATTGGCTTGGCAAACATGGCCACTCAAAGACAGTTCTCGAAATTGCAGAGGCAAGTCCACTTCTCAACAATGTGGATCACAGTAACAACTCCCACAATGGCACTTCCAAGAGTCGTGGGCACAATGGACGTTCACGAGGTGGCCCTCCGTCACCTCGCCCTCCCACCTCACGGCCTCAATGCCAAGTGGAAACACATGGCCATATGGTGATTCAATGCTACTATCGATTCAACCATGCTTACTAAGGTGCTCCTCCCATAGTGGTTGCTTATCTCATTGGTTCTCAATCCATTGCCGATGGTAACTAGTACCCGGACATAGGATCCACCAATTATCTGACTCACGACTTCAACAACTTGAGCCTTTATTCTAAGCCATATAATGGAGGTGAACATATTCAAGTCGGTGATGGTACATATTTGACAATTCGAAACATTGGTTCTTGCCAACTTTCATATTCTCATCACTCCTGTAAATTGTCAAATCTCTTACATGTGACTCAAATTAAGAAAAACCTTGTTTTTGTTAGCCAATTTACTAAAGATAAAAATGTTTACCTTGAGTTTCATGTATCTCATTTTTTGGTGAAGGACACCACGTCGGGGACAGTTCTACTACACGGCAAAAGTAAGGATGGACTCTACCATTTTCCCTCCGCCACAAACTCATCCATCACACCTCAAGCCAACATAAGTCAATGCGTTCCGATTGAAGTCTGGCACTCTTGCTTCGGACATCCGTCCTATAAGACAGTGCAAAAAGTCATCTCCAAATTTTCTTTACCAGTTTCTTTAAATAAAATCTCAAGTATTTGTTCCACCTGTCAACAAGAAAAGAGTCATCGTCTTCCTTTTTATGATTCTATGTCAAAACCTAATGTATGGGGACCTTCACCTATTATGTTTACAAATGGGAATAAATTTTATGTTTCATTTGTAGATCATTATAGCAAATACATATGGTTTTTTCCTATTCCAAAGAAATCAGATGTTTATCAAGTTTTTTGCTCATTCCAAAAACTTGTTCAACGAACCTTCAATTATAAAATCAAATTTGTTCAAATAGATTGGAGTATTGAACTCCGCTCTCTTCACAAATTGTTTGAATATAATGGAATTCATCACTGCATGACATGCCCTCACACGTTACAATAAAACGGATTCGTTGAAAGAAAATATCGTCATGTTGTGGAAACCGGCCTTTCTCTTCTCTCTCATTGCTTCGTTCCTCATGATTTTTGGGATGATGCATTTTTAATGGCTACATATCTAATAAACTGTCTTCCAATGGCTCCTTTTGGTATGTCACCATTTCAAAAACTCTATAACAAACCACCAGATCTTTCTCACTTAAATATTGTTTATTGTGGATGTTTCCCGTTTCTTCGTCTGTTTAATACTCATACATAGGATTTTCAGTTTAAACTTTGCATATTTTTTGGATATAATAATATGCACAGAGGTTTCAAATGTCTGGACTCTTCCACTGGAAAAATATTTCTGTCCAGGCATATTGTATTCGATGAAACACATTTCCCCTTCAAATCCCAACAACCTTCACCCCCCACAAGCCCAACAACACTTATAGTGCCCAATTACCATTTTCTCTAACTCTAAATGATGTCGTCCCCACTCATCCCATACTCTCTTCTCAATTTAATCATACTCTTGATTCTTCTCCTCTCTCAATCCCCAATACATGAATCCTAACAACGTTCTTAGCCATAGTTTTTCGGGTGGCCATTGATAGTTATTTGAGATCATTTCTTTCAAAAGAGACATAGTACCTTTAGTTGTCTTTGACATCAAAATTTCACCAACAATAGCATCAATCATAATTCAAGTTTGTCTATTCAGTCCATTGTAGAACATTTGAACCCGCAACCAATCTGTTAATAGGCCTGTTTATCTGGACCGGGTAAAAACTCGACCCAGTTTTGAAACTGTATTTATTTTTCAATAATTTTGACATTTTTATTTAAAATATTTAAGAAAGTTTTGGATTCGAAATCTAGATGAACACTCTTATATGTCAATTCATGTTGAGGGCAACAACGAATCAAATCTTTACACATTTTTCATGCCTCATAAAATGACTCAAAATCATTTTGCTTGAAATTAACCAATTTCATTCATGAGTTGGGCTATTTTTGCAAGTGAAAAGAATTTAGCAAGAAATTTTTAGCTATGTCTTGCCAACTAGTGATACTTTTAGGTCATTGTAGACAATCTCTTGCCTTGTCCCTCAAAGAAGAAGAAAATAATCTCAGTTTAATGATATCTTTAGTATTACCATTAATCTTAATAGTATCACAAATATTTAAAAATATCGACCAATGAATATTGGGATCATCTAGTAATGATTTGTTGAATCAAGCTTCTTGACTATGTTGATTAAGGCTAGTATGAGCTCAAAATGTTGGCATTAATGGCTTGACGTCTTATATTTGAGTAGTTTTCATTCACAACTGACCATACATAATCCTTCAAAGTATGTAATTGTGCATTTTGTTGTCTGCCAACCATTGTTAGTACTTTTTTTTTTCGTGATCTTAGAGTTCTTTCAATTTTTGGATCAAAAGAAATAAGGTCAGGATGTCTAGCACGATGCATCCAACGTAAAACACTTACTAGTAAAACAAAACATAATAATAATAATAATAAAATTTTAAATTAAAATCAAGATTACTTTGTATCGATATTGGCAAAAAGAAGAAGAAATCAATCTCGACAACGACGCCAACAACTTAATCGATGCAAAATTGCAAGTGTACAATATCATAGTTTTATAGTGAAATGATAACTATGTTTTTCTCATCTGATTAATTGAATTAATTCTATTTGTTTGTAAGCAAAATTAATCACCAAATTCATCTTAAGGCATCTTTTGATGGTCAATTAAAAATATTCTTATATATTATTTTACATAGGAGTTTGTAAATTAATAAAGCAAGAAAACATTAAGACCAACGATTTTAAAACTACATAGATTTATATAAGTCTTTCCATCTCTATACTTATTTATGTTAAATATCCAAATTTTATTCTATAATTCTCTCTTTCAATAATAAATCACAATATCAAGATAATCTAATTAATAACTATTTAAGTAGAAGTAATCAGTTCATAATAAGTTTGACAAACATAACAAAAATTATTTCAAATTAGTATAGAAAAGAAGTAGAGTTTAAAATTAGAATACATCATTATTTTACAATAAAAAATATTACTAAAAATTAAATGTAATATAAATGAATTTATCATAATTTTCTTCGAAGAAAAATGAAAGAAAATAAATACCGAAAGAAATACTCCTCGTAATCCCGCAACGCAGCGCCGTTCTTCAATTTCCGCCTCTGTCTTCGGTCGCATTTTTCTGCAAGTACTTTATTTTTTTTCTTCAGACTTCGATATTTTATAATTATTTTCCTAATGCACAAGAATGGGTCAACTCACGTCTCTTCGCTTTTGAATTTTGAATATATATTTTTTAATCCTCCTTATTTTTCACTCTGCACGTCGTATCCAATAGATTAAATAGCTAGTTTTTTATTTTTTATTTTTATTTAAAAATAATATACACAACATATTTTATAATATTTATATAATATAAATTATAAGATAAAAATATTTTTATAATCTATCTTATAAAATGTATAAAAATATTTTTATTTTATAATTTATATTATATAATATATGATGTAAATTATTATAAATTAGACCTGCATTGGTGGTAGGTAGAAAAATAACACACTTTTTCCCCCTTTTTCTTCTAATTTCCGTTTTTGCACCTTTTCGATTTTCAACAACTCATTCAACTTCGGCTTCTTTTGACTCTTTTGATTCCCAAAAATCTCTCTTCCTCGTCTATTTTAAAACAGTTCTTCTATATACGCACGAGGTTGCGTATACTATAGGAACACTGTTGATATGGTAATATGCCAAAACGACCCCGTTTTCTTTTTAGCCCAAAACGAATTTGTTTTCCCTCATTTTATACTTCAGTTACTTCATCTTCCCCACTGGCACAAGTCCCCCCATTTCTTCCCGTCATTTCAGAGTTCCTTCGTTCTCAATAACCCACAAAGCGAACAACAACTCATACCCAAAAATTAGAGAAGAAATTAACAAATGGAATTAAAAATCTAGAAAAACTCATGGCATTTTCGACATTAGTAAATGCTCTGCAGTCGAAATGAGATTGGGCATTTTTCAGTCAGATGGTCTTCTTCCTTTCACTCGAAATGCTCTGCAGAAATGGGTTTGGGCGGCAAAAATAAGATGCCCTCCCCCCAACAAAAAAAAAAAAAAATTCCTTGTCACTAACGAGGCCATGGGATGCCAACATTCAAATAAACTTTCAGATAGACTAACAAGAAATGGTCAAGATTCAACCCTTAATTTCTGTAATTAACACGTATATATCAGATGAAAACCCAAGCCAACTTGGGAGTGATAAGGTCAAAGAAAGCTCACGTTATTGTATAGTAGGAGTTGGTAAAAAAATACAAGAAATAAAGAAATCGTGTAGTACGTGAGAGAAAAGGGAGAGGAAGGTAAGAGTTGGGAATAACACTCCAAAGGACAGCCATTGTTGGGAAGATAGAAGCAAAATGACGCTGGGTGTGGCCGATACTTTGTCTTCCAGACCCTTTTTTTCCCTTTTCTTTCGTTTTTTTTTTTTTAATTTTTTTAAATATATTTGCCGAAGTGGGAAGTGCCGATTTCCCACCGGTTACAAATGTTCTCCACCATTCCTCCTTCTTCCTGTTCTTGGTCCGACCTCAACGCCATCAAGACGCCTGCCGCCTGGGACCTCAAGCCCCGAGACCTCTCTGAAGATACGGAGCCGCTCAACCCTAATAACAATAACAATGTTGCTTTTCAGTTTGACGACTCCGGCAATCTCGTTTCCAAGCTCTGCAATTACCAGATTGGCTCACCCAAGTCCTTTCTCCTGGAAACGAGGAACTGGTCTGTTGAAGCCAATACGCGCCGAACTGTAATAGAATGGGGGAACCCTGTGTTGAAAATAAAATTCAAACTTAAAACAAAGTATAATTTATATTTGATGAATTATTATTATAATTCACATAAAAATATTTTTATTTTATAACTAAATAAAATAAATTTTTTTAAATTTTTTATTTATAAATAAGAGTGTTTTAATTAATTTTATTCTAAAATAAAATTTTATATTAATTTATTACTTAGATTATAAAAGTGTTTAATCTTTTAGACAGTATATAATATTGTTTAAAACAAAACGTTTCATTTTATTTAGATGCCACGTGGAGGACTGTACGCAAGGTGTACGCCTAACGTGTGCAAGTAGCATTTCTCATTTTCAAAATCTGCTTCTATCTTAAATATTTTTAAAAATTTAACTTGATCTTTATTTTCAATTGGCACCGATGACCTGCTCTTCCTTAAATTTGAGAGCATATTTAGACGATAAACTTCTAGAATTTGAATATTCATTTTCTTTAAATCTAAAATAAAATTTAAATAACGATAATAAAGTCTAAAATCAATTAAATAAAATAAAATTAGACTAAAATTAAAAATGAAGAAGTGATAAAATATACGAAATTATACAAGTCATCAAATAATGCTAATACTAAATTAGCATACTAGTACTATCAATATAGTCGGTCAATAATATCAGTGGCGAAACTATACATTATATAAATGATATAAAATTTAAATTATACATTATATAAACTATACGTTATATAATATCTAATACTAAACTAGCAATATTTTTTAGGAGGGCCAATTTTTCTATTACACGAGATATTTATGTAAACTATAGATCATATAAATTATATAAAACTTAAATTATATCTAAATTATATATAAATTTAAATTTAGATATTATATATAATTATAGTTTAGATATGAATTAAAATTTAGATGAGATTAATTACATATATAATTTTAAATTATATCTAAATTATTATGAATTTAAATTGAGGTACGTTTTCAGTTATATCTAAATTATATATAAAGAATTAAATTTAGATATTATATATAAATTAAATTTCTATATATAATTTACTTATGATTTAAAATACAATTTAAATTTAAATTTAAATCATATATACAAATTTAAATTTAGATAAATTTTAATATATATACATATATAGGTGAGTTTAAATCATATATATAAGTTTAGATAAGCTATATAAATTATGTTATATTATATATAAATTTATATATATGATTTAAAATTTTTATTCATTTTCTATATATATATATATAGATAAGCTATATAAATTATGTTATATATGACTAATTTATTATATACTAGTAGTATTAAATGTATTACAAATATTTAGATGTACTAATATGTATATATATATATATATCAAATATTCATATATAGTAATATATTAGTCAAGACTACAACTTGCGATACACGTTTGTATAATTGGAAAGAAAATTATAGGAAGAAATATGATATGTTAGACAACAAAGAAACTATGCCTACTTATATAATAAGAAGATATATAAAAAAAATATATTCATAATCATAGGAAGATATCATATTAGATATGTTATATATTGCATTTTTATGTTGTATTTTTCCAATATGGGATATCTGTAAGAGCGTTTATAAATTAAAGAAGTATTTCCATTCTAATGTTTTATTTAAATAGAGAACATAAATTTGTAATGAAATGAATGTTTTCAATGATCTTTTAACAAAATTTTTAGAGTATACTTTACTCTAATAAAACAAAGATTAGGCAATTTAAGATTACTAGATTATCTAAAATAAGAAGAAAAAACTATTATGACAAGTGATTAACTCACAATCAAATGCCTATAGCTTTGCATAACCAAACTAATGTTCACTAATAGTTCATTGATAGCTAAAAAGACTTATATGGTGAGGTTATTCACACATACCATCTATGATATAGTAATAAAGTATAAAATCTAGATTTATATCATAAAAACATCTTATACAAAAGTAGCAAGAAAACAAAGAACTTAACGAGAGCTCTAGTAGAGAAGTATATGTGACTATGAATTGCATCCTTTGCATATCAATGGCCTTCAAAGTGCATAGAATCACATCTAGGTGTCCTAAGAAGTCCAGATACTACATAAAAATGTACTTTTAAAGTAAAATAAAAGATATGATAAATAATTATGAGAATGACTTTTAGAAAAAGGGAATAGAATTATAAAAATCTAATTACTACTATGAAATAAATTAAAGAAGAAATTAAAAGTATAATATTTTGAGGTAACATAAGTATGGAAAAACATATATTCAAAAGAAATCTATATTGTAAGTTTGAGTTATAAAAGGGGGAAAAATTAATTTGCCAATCAATGTTCGAGGGCTTACAATGAAAAAACTTGATATTTTCTAACAATCAATGAGAGAAATTAAAATTATTAGAGTTGGACACATGTTCATGAATATAATAAACAATTATATATACTTAGAAGTCAACTATTTATATCTTTAAACAATCAAAAGCTTATATATTTTTCAGTTTTTTAAGAGGTAGTGAGAATTATATAAACTATAT
This sequence comes from Platycarya strobilacea, assembly GCA_036898215.1. Lineage (NCBI taxonomy): Eukaryota > Viridiplantae > Streptophyta > Magnoliopsida > Fagales > Juglandaceae > Platycarya > Platycarya strobilacea. The sequence goes on from CM072555.1 coordinate 37,075,168, forward strand.
AAGAAAAATCTAAATCCATCCATTATTAGACGAATGCATCTTACTAATTTTTTCTTCACAACTATCGAATCAGATTAAATATTTAGTAATGTGTGTTGAGTAATATTTTTACAATAATAAAAAGCATGATTGCAAATATCTATGATGATGATGAATAAAATTCATATTCGAAATACTTTTTATTAGAAATGGTACATATAGAGTAAGAAATTGTCAAAATTACTAAATTGTATAAGTTTTTAGAAATAGTAAGTACGCAAACTATGACAAATGAATGAAATATCTAAAAGAAAAAAACACCTTACTAATTTTTCTAGATTAGAAATAAACTTAATAAGAAAAATACATCTGAAATTAAAAGGAAAAGGTTATAAGAAAATATTTTTTAAGTGTAGTAAGTTGTGCGAAATGTATAGACTTTCAACATAGCTGGCTTTCTCTTAATCAATTCAAACACCAAAACATCTCCTTTCTCCAAATTGTTTTATCTTATAAATAGGCTCCTTTTTTTGCTAGTTTCATTGATGAATAATCTTTGGCATTGCAAGAGCAAACAACAAGAAATTGTCTTTGATTATCAGATGTTCGAAGTTTGATAATTTGATTGTCTGATAAATATTGTTCGGTAAATTCAGCAAGCACATTCTGCACAATAAAAGTTAAATTCATAAAAAGTCTTTTCCAAAATAGTTGGATTTGAACACTAAGTTGCATAGACTAGGAGTTTAGATTTACTATATAACATTTTTGTATATTATGCTGTCTTAAGGAATGCACAAATGAATGATTTGTAAGCACTAATATATTTGTTTCTTGAATCGCTCTATTATTTGTATTACTAAGCCTTAGTCGTTGTTGCTTAAGCGTTGCTGAAGTTGATGAATTCTCTTGCTTTGGCTCTTTTTCATCATCTAATACCCAGACAAAGCTTGCCATATGATCAATAATATTGCGTGATGGATGCGTAATCTCAACTAATTGATCAAATATGAGGACATGGAATTCAGAATTTCCTTCATATCTAAACGCCAAAACGTATCCAACATTTATGCCGTTATGTTCTGCAAAGTCATGCCAACCTTCAAAAAATCATAGTTTTTGATCATATCTTTCTAATCCTACCTCCCAATAATGATTGTTTGAAAGAGTAAGTGTAACGGTAGCCGTAAACTCAGGACCAAACAACCTACCAAATTTTGGAGGGATGCCTTGGAAAGATAAAATAAAGTTATGATATCATAATAATGTTGTAAATAGATATATTTTAAAAAAATTGTACCAACAGGATTAAAATTGACTTCACTCAAATAAATAAAAATTATTTCATAATTTTGTGTTAAAATGTAATAGAGCTACTTAATTAGAGTAAAAATTATAGAAACAAGTAATAAAATATATTTAATAAATATATGCATTATTTACCCGTTTTTGTTCTATCAAAATAGAACGAAGTATTATTTTAAAAAAGTGCGACATTGGTAGCAAGCTACCACTCCTACTCCCGATCGTCATAACTTGCTTGATTAAAGTTGTTAGAAAAGAGATACAAAAACCTCAGATTGCATAGTAGATTGAGATAATAAATTTATATATTGAAATTTAAACTTTATTTGAATATTTAATTATTTTAATCTCGCTTTTAAAATCAATCTGAATTATTTTATTTTATTTTTGTTGAATTTAGTTTGGTTTTTATTATTATTATTTTTCTTTTGGAAATCATAAAATATTGAAAAGTCTAACCTCTTTTTTATTTTATTTGTCCTTATTTCATTGTTTTGATGTGGCTTCTTAAAAGCACGCCGCCAGTTTATTTCAATTATTTGAAAAATCTGTTTTAATTGATTATTTTATTTCATTTTATTTCGAATTAATATTTTTTTTTTTTATGTTTCATTTGATTTAAAATAATTTATTTAAACTTATTTTAATGAAATACTTAGTGAAGCAGTCTAACTAAATATATTTTAGATAGTTGCTAAGTTTGTAAATTTTCTACCTCAATTTCTTATAAATATTCATTTGCTTCATAAATATTGTTATTATATGGAATAATTTAATAGTTACTTTGTGATATATCATATTTATTTTGTTATTATATTTAATTTGATTTAAATTATTTGAAAATATCAGAAATAAATAATAACAATTTTAGTTTTGTAATTTATTTTAATTTATCATTTTTGTTCATCATTTCAATTTTATTTTAACTTCTTTATTAGTCAATTGAATTGAATTTATTTTAATTTAATATCTTGATTTATCTTATGAATATTTTATTGCATCCTTCATAGCCTTTGTAAAAGTGCCAGTGGTGCTGGCAGGCATTGAAATAATTTTTCAGTGAAATTGAAGGAATGCAAAAAAATCTAAGAGCATTGATTTATATGAAAGCACAACAAGCAATTTTATAACACTTTATTTTATAATATTTTATAATAACCTGCAATTTCATAACACTTTATTTGATTTGATTTTAATTTATTTTATTAACAAAACCTGTGAGGCCATTGGTCTAAATATTACTTAGATAGTTGTTAAGTTTTTGGATTTTTTTTTAACTTCAATTTCTTAGAAATAATAATTTGTAACTCATTTTAATATAATATAATATAATATTTAATTATTTGTAATTTAATATTTTATTTAGTTATATTTAATTTAGATTTATTTTCACTACAGATATTTATTTATTTTATTTTCTATAGCATGCATATTTTATTTAATAATTTTATTATTTTATTTTATTTTATTTTATTTAATTATTTATGCTAACTTATTTTATTCTATTAATCTTTTTATGTTATTTTATGTTATTTTATTCGATTTTATTTTATTTGTATTTTATATATTGGTAGGTTATTTTATTGTATTTTTATTATTTTATTTGATTTGATTATTTTAATTTATTATTTAATTTATTTATTTGATTATTTTATTTTATTTTATACTACTTTATTTTAAATGATTTATTTTATTTTATCTTATTTATTTTTCATGTAATTTATTTCGTTTTGTTTTTATTTATTTATTTATGTATACTTATGCTAACCTATTTTATTCTATTATTTTATTTTATTTATTGTATTTGATTTGATTTATTTATTTATCTTAACTGGGCCCTAAACCCAACTAAGCCCAGCCCGCAGTGAACAAGCCCGTGAACTCAGTTAAAGGCCCAACAAAAAGCCTCCTAAAACGCAGCGTTTTGAGACGGCATCATCGCTCTACCTCAAAACGCACTGTTTTGCGATTCTCCCCCTCCCCAAAACGCAGCGTTCATCTTCAACCTCCAGACGCATTCTCTCCATCAGTCCAAAACCATAGCCATTTTCTCTCCAGCGCATCATCAGTCCGAAACCTTCACACCAGCCTCTTTCCTCTTCCCTTTCACAAATACCCTCACACCACACAAAAAAAGAAACAAAGCAACACGAACAACGGAAATAATTGAAAACACAGAGAAACAAATCAAATACATAGAGAAATAAAATGCAAAGAAAAATGCAGAGAAATCCAGCTAAAATACAACACACATAGAACAAAATCCGAACCATACAATCCAGAAAACAAATAGAATCAAAAAAACCCAGCCAAAATAAAACAAGTCTTTTTCCTCTTCGATGCCGAACAACCACAAGCACAAAAATAAAAGAAAAACAAAGTAATTTGAGACAAAAGGAAAGAAATTTACTACTAGTTTCTTACAAGAAATTTACGAAATACCGATTTTTTTTCGTTTCTCATTCACAGCTTTGCTCTTTTACTTTTGAAACGTTTTCTCCTTCTCGCATAATAACTTGGGTGACGCTGGGGCTGGTCGGGCTGTGGCCAGCGTAAAAAACAATTCAATAATGATTAAGTTATTTTTTAATAATAAAAAAATAAAAAAATAAAAAAATAAAATTTCACTTATTTTTCTGACAAAGAAAAATCACATGATTCACATCAAAAGACTGTAGAAAAACAAGAAAACTAAATACATTTAAAATGGAACGAGATCAATTCAAATATAAGGAACACAGGCCCAAAACGACAGCAACACTAATGAACAGAAGACCAAAACGACGGCACCGCTTAACTATGTAAATAAAGAAATGATGAAGGGGTAGAAATAGAAGGAAAAAAATGCTGGAAAAGTACTATTTATAGCACTATTGATCACTATCAAGTATCAACACTTATATTATAGATGTTAGATATTAATATTTAATATGTATATATATCAAGCCCAACAGGCCAGAAAGTCCAGTGGACTCACAACAAAGCCCAGCTGCCAGCAGTCCATGCCGCCCAAATCAGAGGAAACGGCGCTGTCCTCTCCAATGCCCCCTAAACCCTAAAACACCCGATGCCCACTCTTCCTCATTGGTCAGTGGACCCTTACTCTCACCCTTGCACCTCCCCTCAGGGCCTCACCTCTCGTGTCGTTCCCGTCGCGCAGACTCTTTCCGTTGCGCCTCCCCTTACGGTACTTTCTCTTTCTCCCTCTCGCATTTCTTTGCCTGTGATGTATTAACAAATTGTAATGATTCGTCTACCAGAATCAGAGAAAGAAAATAACATGATCTGCAGATCAGTCTCTATTTTCGTAGGAACTAAAAAGGTTTTTTTTTTGTAAACTTCTTTCTGTGTTTGTGTGGGTCTGTGTTGATTGCATGCGTTTAGGCATGTATGTAGGGTTTACTTTTTTGTTGTTTTGCTGCTTTCCTGATTTATTTAGGTACCCATGAATTACGGTGGCTTTGGAAATGTCTAGAATTTCTTTAGTTTGGATAACAAGGGAATTAAACATTTTCTTTTCTGTTTTTAAATCGAAGTCTTGGATTCAGAAATAATCGAATTGATATGAGGAAGGTTTGTTTGATGATGGCTTTAAGCTCTCTAACTCTGTTTCAAGCCTATGCATTTTTCTAATTCCATTACGAAATGTACATCATATATTTTCAAAAACAGTAATTGTTAGTTTTTAAAAACACAGTAATTGTTAATTTGGAGTTGTAATTGGAACTTTTAATTTGAACTTGTAATTTGGACTTTTGTATTTGTAGGTATTTTTTTAAAACAATTTTGGATGTGTAATTTGTTGGGTTTTGGATGAGCTGTAATTTAGACTTTTAGACTTGTAGTTAGTGAGACACTTGGACTTGTAAAAACAGATTTTTTTTTTTAAACCAGATTTCAGTTTTTATTTTATAGCAGTTTTTTTATTGCATAATTTTTTTATATAACATATTTTTTTAGTTAAACAGATTTGTAATGAATAATTCTTCTTGGAATCTATATTTGTCAACTGCATTGCAAGTTTAATTGAAACGTTCCCGTTTTATGCGTAAATGAAATTAGTTTTTCAGATTTTGGGAGTTTTTGATTTATAAATAAGGGTATTTTGATATAGTTTATTCTAAAATGGGGATTTTCTGTCTGTTTACCGTTTGGACTGCAAAGGAGTTCAGTTTGATAGACTGTATGTAGCATTGCCCTTATTAAAATTAGAAATCCAGACTGGTAAAACCGGAAGTGCTGGTTTAGGTAGGTAACCGGTGTGTAATCAGTTATAAAAAAATGCAAAATTGATATTACGAGTTCGGTTCTAGATTCTATCCAAAATCGGATCAAACCGAACAGGTTAGGCCTCTAGTAAAAACCAACAAGGCCCATTCATTCTCTCTATCTCTCTTTCTCCATCAGCCGGTAACCTTCTCCATTTAATTTATCTTCCACCACCAAAATTGTGATACCCAATATGAGAATGATAAAATAGGTGGTGTATGGGATCCCACATTGCTTGGGAAGGAGAAGTTCTAGCTCTTTATAAGGTTCCAATGAGGCTCCAATTGTATCATTGACTAGTCCTTTTGGAGTATAGGCCATGTGGTTTGGGCCTTTTATTGGGGCGTTACAAATGGTATCAGAGCCTATCCCAACCAGAAATGTGGGATTTGAGCCGTGCCACCTACAATGGACATACCCGACGAGGACGTCGGGTATTTAAGGGGGGTAGATTGTGATACCCCATATGAGAATGATAAAATAGGTGGTGTATGGGATCCCACATTGCTTGGGAAGGAGAAGTTCTAACTCTTTGTAAGGTTCCAATGGGGCTCCAATTGTATCATTGACTAGTCCTTTTGGAGTATAGGCCATGTGGTTTGGGCCTTCTATTGGGGCGTTACAAAAACCACCGCTCTTTTTTTCTCATTATCTATCTTAGTCGCCACCGTTTCCACTAACCCACAGCAACCTTGGCTTCTCTCCTCTCTATTCCTTAAGTATTTTACCCATAGTTGGCGCCATCCTCCACAAGGTTTGCTAAACCGATGCGAAGAAATGTCTGAAGCCGTGGTTATGCCTGTGCGGAAATCTTTCAGATCTCCTTCTCTTTGTTTCTTAAATATTTTCAGAACCCATTTTCTTTTAGATCTAAGTATATATTATATATTTTGTTTAGTTTGATTGTGTATTACGTAGTGTTTAGTGTTTAAACCCCAGGTCTAGTTCGTGTTAATCTGGTTAGTTTAGCATTTAAATCAAGTTTGTTTTTCAAGAATGAATAGTTTATCAAACGAGCCAAGTTTGAACCACTCCTTCAGGAGTCTTTTTGTCTCAATTCAATTCTCTGCTTGGACTTGCTAAAAAAAAATCAATTGTTTGTTTTTCCTTCTCAAATAAATCGTGTGAGGGGACTTTGATATCAAGGTTAAATTAATTCTTTTGTCACATTGTATATTTCTAGGATGGGCTGGATCTTATTGTGAATAGGGCATTAAGAGTATAAATTTTGTTCTTGTCCATGATGATGATTTCCAATTCTCTGTGTCCTCAATATCTGAGAGTTTCCTCTGGAGGTCGTCTTTGCATTCCTAGTAGTGGGTACAGTTGGGGCAACCATAAGAAGCAGACCCTTCGTCTTGTTTGTGCTTCTGCTGATAAACCACTGGTGAAAGACCTTTGTGTTGAATCCAAGGTATCCTACTAACTTAATGTAAAGCTATTATTGTTGTTTTTGCATTTTCTTGTACATTAATCATTTGTTTGTATTTCAAATTGCAATTCTCATTGGCTGTTGAAATAGGAGAGTTGGTAAGGTTCGCTACGTGGCTTATGTGGGAACTAATGTGTTTGTTCAGAGTTTTATATTGACTTGGGTAAGCTGCTCTTGCTTATTCATTTGAAATATTCAATTGGTGTCATTTCTTAGTAAAACATGATGAAGGCCTAACCAGGCTAACTTTTGGATAAATGAACTACTAGCTTCAAAAAACGACATGGCTTTGCAGCCTATGCAGGGCTTAGCCCATGTGGCTAATAAAGATGACTTGCTTTGATATTACTGAACAGCCTTGGCATAAGTTGTCTACCAGAATCCTCTAGGAACCTTAAGCATCTAAGCATCTAATATATAAATAAGTCTTTCCAAGTGTGTGTTAATTGTGGAGGGGGCAACCCTATACCACCGGTGTACCTGGGCTTAGCCTTTTTCTATCAATGAAATCCTTACCTGTCAACATGGTTAATTGTTTTTTTTTTTGGGGGGGGGGGGGGGGGAACCCTGTTGCAACATGGTTATGTATATCATGAATCTCAATTCAACCAGACATTATGAGGCTTTTAAAATGTGGCCACCTTGGTGGAGATTTAATACATGCCTTGTAAACTGAAGTCAAACAAGGAAATCTGGTGGAGGTGTTTCCCATTCAAATGATAAACACCTCTTGAAGCTGACTACCATTGCCTGATTATATGCTTTAATTGTAATGCAGGCCACCCCAGGATTCCATGCTTCCCGAAAAAGAGGGCTCTGAATCCTAACATCCCCTTCCCTCATGCCTTCCGAAACATAATACGATTACAACAATATATATATGTAACTAACGTTATCATCCATGAATGATTGCCTCTATAGTTTTTAAGACAAATGCTTATTATGTGAGTATTTGGTATTTATCACTGCACCAACATTAATTGTCTTCTGCTGTAATTAAGATGATAGATGTGTGTGCATGCACAAGTCCATGGGCACACCCGTCTTGTAATGTTTCTTTAGCCAGCTGTCCCTGCACCTTGTCTGATTCTAAACCGTTTTATGTATCTTGTCTTGTAACACTAACCAGACATGGTTGGGTCTATACTATTAGTCATGGTAATTTGGACCTTTACATGTCCAATAAGGAAGAAAAGGAACGACAAGTGTTTCAAGAAAAGGAACAAGAAGTTGAACCACTTGTGTTATTGGGTTACTCTTTAAGATTTTTACCCTTGCCCATGATCTTTTCAACATGAAAGCTATATGTTGAGACTAATCTCAATATTGCCATTGACATGGAATTGTAGAAGATTGAATGTAGGTTGGCTGGCTGGAAAAGGATCTACTTGTCCAAAGGTGGTAGAATCACCTTAATCAGGAGCACCTTATCTAATGTCCCAACCTATTTCCTATCTTTATTTCCTTTGCTTGTAGGAATGGCTAAGAGAATGAAAAGGATATTCCGTGACTTCTTGTGGGGTGGAATGGAGGATGAGAAGAAATTCCACTTGCTCAAGTGGGATAAGATTTGTTCTGCTTTATATTCGGGAGGTTTGGGGATTAGAAAGCTGAAAACTTTCAACAAGGCATCCTTAGGGAAATGGTTGTGGTGGCATCATCAAGAAGGGGATGCTCCTTGAGGATTGTTATTGATGCTAAATAAGGGAGTATTTGGGGAGGTTGGTACTCAAATGAAGTAAGAGAGGCATATGAAGTGGGAGTGTGGAAATCATTCGCAATGGATGGAGGGAGTTCTCAGAAATCTCAGATTTGAAGTGGGTAAGGGTAACCGGTTCAGTTTTTCGCATGATTTATGGTGTGGAGATGTGGCCTTGAAGATTGCTTTCCCTTCCCTCTATAGAATTGCTTCGGACAAAGGTGCTGTAGTTGATTGCATGAGCAACACTGCTGATGTTATTCGGTGGTCAGTAAGTATTATTATTAGAGATGCCCACGATTGGGAGTTGGGGCAATCACTGATTTTAACCGCTTGCTGTATGCTTTAAATTCAATATCTTAAGGGGAGGATAGACTAATCTGGAATGAGCTTGGTAATGAGAATTTTTCGGTTAGATCTTTGTACAAAGTCTTGGGGCCACATCCTTCTAGCTATCTTTTTCCCCTAGAAAAATATTTGGAGATGCAAAGTGCCTCTAAAGGTTTGATTCTTTGGTTGGTTGGCTTCTCATGGGAAAATCTTTACTATTGATAAGCTGGGAAAGCATGGTATGGTTGCAATGGATTCATGCTTTATGTGCAAAAAGTGTGGAGAATCAGCGGATCCCCTTCTTTTTCATTGTCAAGTTATAATCCGAGTGTTTTGTCGGATGAGGTCTTTGTCAAGCCAGGCATTATCTTGCATCCAGATTATTTGAATTTACTGTGTATGATATCTTTGTGTGTATATCTTTGCCTCTTGTTGCCTTTTTTCTTGTGAATAAATTATTTTAATAATGAGTCAGTCATAGGTTTCATCCTATGCACCTGTGGGCATTATACCTTTTCTTCTTATGGTGAAGATGATTTGGTGAAGATGATTCAAAATTGACTGTTTCTTTCATGGCCTATACTCTAATAGAAGACCCAAGTCACATGACCTATATTCTGAAAGGACTAGTCAATTATACAATTGGAACTCTATTAAAACTATTATAAAGAGTAAGAACTTATCATTTCCAAGTAATGCGAGATATCATACACCATCTGTTCTTATTCTTATCATATGGTATATCACACAAAGTCATAATAATGGACATTGATTCCTATGGCCCTCTTTCCTGTTAACTAAATCACACTTTTTTGCGTGAGAGTCACAATCTATGCTTGATCTGGGCATCATGGTTCTGATTAACTTTGGTATGGTATACTTTAAATATAAGCTGTTGAGATGATATGTCAATAAAATAGTGAGATGCTGCTGATAAACATAAAAAAAGCAGTGTAGGTTGAGTTCCCCTGCAATTGATGGATAGAGAGGTTTTATGATTTAAAAAAAAGTGCATTATACTGATGGTAGTTGGAGCTGTATAAGACCACCCCCTTGTTTGCAGTTTAATATAAAAAGTTGAGGAAGTCTTTGAAGAAGATTTATGACAGTAAAAATTCCACTCCTTTATTGAAATCCACTAACTCGTTCATTCTTTATTCTCTAATAAAGCTTACACATTTATTCTTTATTCTCTAATAAGGAGAAATCTTTGTATATCACATATACATGTGTGTGTTACTAAATGGTATAATTTCAGGTTCAAACTTTGTTAGACAGTGTAAAATGGGATGAAAAAGGTTTGGCAGTGGCAATTGCTCAACATGTTGATACCGGAGCCGTACTAATGCAAGGCTTTGCAAATCAAGATGCAGTCCTTACGACCATTTCCTCTCGGAAGGCTACATTTTATAGCAGGTCACGGTCAACGTTATGGACGAAGGGAGAGACCTCAAAGAATTTTATCAATATTTATGATATATTTTTTGACTGTGATCGGGACTCTGTATGTGTCTAAAGACTTTTGAGTTGGAACATCCATTCACATTTATATTTTTTTTAGTTTAGCCAATATGTGATTCATCAATCTCTTTGGTTTCTTAAACTTTAACCAACTATTTTTCAGATATTATACCTTGGGAAGCCTGATGGACCTACCTGTCATACCGGTTCAGAAACTTGTTATTACACATCAGTTTCCGACTTACAAGAACAGGTACAGGTTTTCACCTTCAACCATTTCATGTGTCATTATCACATATCTACTAGCAAGACTTTTAGGGAATGTTTGGAAACAATTTTCTATTATTTATCTCAAACTATCTCACTTATATTCACAAATCATCTTACTATTATTTACAAAATTCTCATTTATCCTAAGCATCCCCTTAGTGATTCAGATCATTTTTTGCAGGTTGAAGGAAGTAAATTGGCATTAACCACTCTTTACTCATTAGAGTCAACAATCTCCCAACGCAAAGTGGAACTAGCGGAAGCACAAAGTGGAAAACCCTCATGGACAAGACGGTTATTACTTGATAATCACCTTCTATGCTCAAAAATCAGGTAGAGCATTGGGTCTGAATCAGAGAAGATCTTTTTAAGAATTTCAACCGTAGATTTTTATGGGTCTGAATTATTCTTTGCAGGGAGGAGGCAAATGAGTTGTGTCAAACGCTGGAGGAGAACGAGGACAAGTCACGAACTGCCTCGGAGATGGCAGATGTCCTCTATCATGCCATGGTTCTTCTGGCAGTTAAAGATGTGAAGATAGAAGATGTTATGCAAGTTCTCCGGCAGAGATTTTCTAAGTCAGGTATTGAGGAAAAGAGCAGTCGGAGATCAGAAGGCTAGTCATAAGCTATTAAGGTTTAATCAATTCGAGTGCCCCCAGGACTTGGCGTTATCCAAGCACTCTTGCATCCTCACCTCAAGTTGCCGTAGTCTAGGAACTGGTTGGCTTAAACCTTTCTGGTAAAAGACAAATTTCTTGCAACATTTTTCCTTTCAAATAGAACAGAATATATGCTTTTGAGAAGTTATAATTTAAATTTCGATTATTTACATGTATTGCTCTGGGTGAATGGGTCATTCTCACTCACCCCTTGTATCCGGCCATTTTTTTTTTCTCGCCATCAACCGAGGTTTCTTTGCAGTTATTGAGTCCTTTTGTGCCCTGATAACTTCCTCTACCATTTTCCAAGAAAAGTTTATTTATAACCTTGCTTATTGATGCATTAAATAAACTATCAATGCAGATTAGCTTACCTTCTTCCTGTAAAAATTTTGTTGGCATCACAAGATATGGTTTGCAAAGAAAAAAAAGAGACTAAATTAAATTATGGCTAAATAGCAAAAGCAGAACTCTTGGGCCTTATTTGGATATACACATGAGATAAAATGACAGATATGTAAATGGTAAATGAAAGAATTTATGAATAATAGTGAAATAATTTGATTTAAGATGTTTTTATGTAGTTTTGAAACTTAAAAACAAAAAAAAAAAAATTAAATTAAATTAAATATTTTTAAAATATTATTTGTATTTTGGGTCCCTTCTAATTATCTCCACTTTGTGTCCGGCTATTATGAGTCATAAATGATCTATAACTGCAACAAACATTCAAACCTAACGCTGAAAAAACAGCGCAACTAAAGTAGGTAGAGTGCAAATATATCGTAAAATTAGATTTATAAATTGATATAATTTTAATATGTTAGATTTATTTTAGAAGAAAATGTTTATACATCATATTATTATTTTATTTTTATCTGACTATATAAAATATGGTATATTTATTATCGTTAGATGATTTTTTATTAAATGATTCTTTATCATTTAATGATAATAAATCTACCATATTTTATATATAAATGATATGAAAGTAGAATGGTGTGTTGTATATCATTATTTATTTTATAATAAAAGTTAATTTTATAATTTAATTTCTTACGTCAAATTATATCAACTTTTTAAGTTTACTTGGATGAGATTTCAACCTGGTTAAAGCATTTCTCCTGTTAAATTAAGGTCTTGTTTGGATTAAAAAATATCTCAACTCATCTTATATAATTATTATAATTTTTCTAAGCTTTAAATAAAATCTATTAAATAATTTAACTTTTTCAAATCGTAAAATATAAATAATATTCAAATAATATTTTATAACTTTTAACTCTCATCTAATCTATATTCTAATTATCTTTACTCAACTCAATTCAATTGACTATAAAACAAAAGTAACAATGCTACCTACCGTTGTAGAATGCATAAATATGACATAATCGTTTTTAGAAAAAGTTAAATCTATTATTAAATTTTTATTTTAATTTTTTTATGTAGATTATATATTTACTCATTTTTTTAAAAAATGATTATACATTATACTGCATATATCATTTATCTAATAAAACAAAAACAATTATATATAAAAAGAAAAATGAGGGAAAATACGCACATTCAACCCATTCTCCTCATACAAAGATACTGTTCATATAAGGGATACGTATCCTCCAACGTCACCCATATAAAAAACCCTTTATGATCTCACACTCTGAAATAGAAAAGAAAGAGACCATACGTACGTTGATAATACAAACTCAATTCAATTCCATGTCTATTTTCTCTCTCTTTTTGACAGCTATATCCCGGCTGCTGAGAGTAGTCTCGGATAATGAAAGATATACGCAGATCAAGTGAATGAAACTGGAGAACTAACGATACTGTGCGCGGGCACCTACCTACGTAGTACTTGGCACTTTCGTGAAGAAGTGTGGCACCATATCTACCATCTGTTAGAATAGCCTAACCCATAGCTCACGTGGCCACCATCTGCACCGGTCATTCAACCTACCCGGCCCATTCCCTCTTACAAAAATTCAGGTCATAAACTTGTTATAAAGTTAATTAACAACTACGTACGTAAGTACGACCCTCGCTATATATATTTATACATAGAAATTAAGAAACAAGGATCGAAGACGAGGCATGGTGATGGCATCCATGGAGGAAATCCGAAAGGCTCAGAGAGCAGAGGGAGCAGCCAACATTTTAGCCATTGGCACAGCCACTCCCTCCAACTGCGTCTCTCAAGCTGACTATCCTGACTTTTACTTCAGGATCACAAAGAGCAACCACATGACCGACCTCAAAGAGAAGTTCAAACGCATGTGTATGTGCCTACATGCATCTATATAAAAATTATTAATTTTTTTTTTTAAAAGTATCACGATTACTGACTCTTTTTTTTTTGTGCGTGAGATTTAGCAAATTTCTTACAATATTTGTATTTGGAAAATTTTAAAACCAAGCTATATATATATATTGAGGTGAAAAAACGAATTTAATAAAATAATTAATTTTAAAATAAAAAAAAATGAAAATAACTAATTAAAATGTATATGTGCGCATATAAATATGCAATATTATTTATATATAACATTACTCTTTATATTTTTATTTAGAATAAGCAATAAGAGAATCATCACAGCAATTTTTTCATTCATATTATTCTTCATTGACGAAGCAATTTTTTATCATTAATTGCACATATTGATACCAAACTTTTTTAATTATACTAATAATATATATAGACGTTATTATCTTCATCAATATCTCCCTAATTTTATGATCATATATATCTTGAAAAAACTATCGCACTAGCTAATATTGATCAACAATTTTGAGTTTATATATTAACAGGTGACAAATCGATGATAAAGAAGCGTTACATGTACTTGACTGAAGAAATTCTCAAGGAAAATCCCAATATGTGTGCTTACATGGCTCCTTCTCTAGACGCACGTCAAGACATAGTAGTTTTGGAGGTGCCCAAGCTTGGAAAGGAAGCCGCATCCAAGGCAATCAAGGAATGGGGCCAGCCCAAATCTCGCATCACCCACCTCGTTTTCTGCACTACCTCCGGCGTCGACATGCCCGGTGCAGATTACCAACTCACCAAGCTCCTCGGCCTTCGACCCTCCGTCAAGCGTTACATGATGTATCAACAGGGCTGCTTCGCCGGCGGCACTGTGCTCCGACTCGCCAAAGATTTGGCCGAGAACAACAGAGGTGCACGTGTTCTCGTCGTCTGCTCTGAAATCACGGCCGTCACTTTTCGCGGCCCCTCCGATTCGCACCTGGACTCTCTGGTCGGTCAGGCCCTCTTCGGTGACGGCGCTGCTGCTCTCATTGTCGGCGCCGACCCCGATACATCTATCGAACGTCCACTATACCAACTCGTGTCGGCAGCACAGACAATACTGCCGGATTCCGATGGTGCAATCGACGGACACCTAAGAGAGGTTGGCCTCACTTTTCACTTGCTGAAGGATGTGCCGGGATTAATATCAAAGAACATCGAGAAGAGCTTGGTCGAAGCTTTTACTCCGATCGGGATAAGGGATTGGAACTCAATATTCTGGATAGCACATCCGGGAGGGCCAGCCATTCTTGACCAGGTGGAGGCCAAACTCGGACTGAGCGAAGAGAAAATGAGAGCAACAAGACAGGTTCTGAGCGATTATGGGAACATGTCGAGCGCATGCGTGCTGTTCATATTGGATGAGATGAGAAAGAAGTCGGCGGAGGAAGGGAAGGCAACGACAGGTGAAGGTCTGGAGTGGGGTGTTCTCTTTGGGTTTGGACCAGGTTTGACGGTCGAGACGATTGTGCTGCACAGTGTCAATATCTAAGCGCGTGCTCCGGTGCTCCGATCCGGCCCCGATCGTGAGTACGTAGTACCGAATATGCTTATATATTGGAAGAAGAATATTCATATCGGAAAAAAAAATAAGTACTGAATTCGTTGCCAATTGGCAAATTAATATCCATCGAGGGTGCTTAGGCGTACGTAGGAACATGTGTGTGCTTGCCCGTAGGGGATTTGTTTTCAGAATAAAAGTATCAAAATTCAATGATCATTATATAAGAGTAATAATACGTACTTATACCGTCTACGCAATTATTCTGAAAAAAAAATAAAATTTCTTATTAAAAAATTAATTTTTTTTAAAAGAACTGTATAATACCTACAAATTTCAGCATGCAAATGTCATTTATTTATTTGAAATGAGTTATTTTATTTTTAAAGCGGTATATGAAATTTATTTAAGAGTATTGATATTAGATTTATTAAAATAAATAATTAAATTTTGATAAAAAATATAAATTTATACATATATAATTTTTTTTTTACCATATTTGATCAATGCTCTAATAAATAAAATATCAATTATACGACCTAATTTGATTTAAAAATTAAATTTTAAATTTTAAATTTTAAATCTTATAAAATAAATCTTACCATTTAAATGACATGAATCATATTCATTTGAAAGTAAAATAATTCAAAAAATTGATTAAAAAAAATATTAGAAAACTATATTTATTTATATTGTATAAAAATATATATAAGAAATTGAAATGAAAAGGATAAGGAAGAGAATTAGCTAGAGAGATGGACAAACCTTAAATTAAAGACCATTTTTATTACTAACGGTGAATTAATAATTAATTATACAAAGGATATGTTTTTATTTATAGAAGACTAATTACGTATAATGATGAAAATTAAATAGGATAATAATCAAGTCAAAGTTTTAATTTAAAATTATTTTAATATTCACTCAAAAAGTAAATGAAATTTAAGCATAATCTTCATATTCGTTTACTAAAATGATATACCAAAACGCATTAATACCAAGATATTATATTCTAGTACTTAAACTGAAACGACCATTGATAGAATTTAAAAATATTGGTGCAAATGGCAATGAATATTTATCTTGCAGCTAATTACTGGCACCGACCGTAAGGCTTGGATCCGCTCGCTGTTGAAGTAAATTGTAATGCTTTGGATGTAGGACACTGTAAGGCCTGATAATTTGGTTATATAAATAAAATTATCCTATCTTATTTTAATTTATATAATTATTATAATTTTTTAAATTATTACATAAAATATAAAAAATAATTTAATTTTTTAAAATTAAAAAAAAAGAATATTAAAAAAAATATTTTAAGAATATTTTATTTAATTTTTAAAACTCTAATTAATAATTATAAAATTGAGGATTATCACATCGACAAACTCTAATTAATAATTATAATTATAAAATATTTTAAGAATATTTTATTTAATTTTGTCTCTTAACTATTTTGTCTCCTAAAAATAGTTAAGAGACAAAATCACATCGACATCCACCAAAAGGATTGTTGGTTTGTCCTACACCTAGATGTGGAGTACTCATTTTGTCTTGTGTTGGCATTATCAACTGACTAGCCTTTAACTCTCTTTCGCAATGTTAACCTCACCTACCACCAACTATTTATTGAAAACCCAAATCCAAATAAGCTTATATTCATCTAAATTAACAAGCATAATTGATTCTACCAAATAACATTATAAAATGAAAGATAATAAGTTATGTTATTTAGGATTGGTTTAAATATAGAGATGAGATAAATCATCTTACCTCATCTTATTTTAAGTAATAATTTTATTATTATTAATAAACTATCTCAACTAATTTCATCTAATCTTATTTCATAATTAAATTAAATCCTTATATAATATATTAAATAAATTTTTAAATTTATATATCTGAATTATAGAAAATTAATTTTAAGCATTTAAATCTCATTAAGTCTGGTTTGGATATCAAAATTATTTTAACTCATCTCATTTTATCCAATCTCATCTCAATAAATTTTTATCTAAAATATAATAAATCATTTAACTTTTTTCAAATTTTAAATTAGTAATAATATTAAAAAAATACAATCTTAAATATATTTTATATAATTTTTAATTTTTATCTAAAACTATCTAATCTATCTCACTTATTTAGATATCAAAGTTATATTAACTCATCACAATTTATATCAATATTATCAAACAACTTTTTATTTATTCCTTTTTTTTTATCACGTGCACGTTAAACAACTTGCTCCGTAAGATAGTTCACTCTCTCTATTTTTTTATAACAATAATTTATTCTCGCACATCCATGTGTGACTCCTGGTTATATAAAATTTTCAAAAAGAGAAACAATATTTATATATAATTATAATTTTTTATTTTTTATTTTTTATTTTTTATTTTTTATCAGTAAGAAATCTATTATATTTCTATTATTTTTAAATTATTTTTTATCAGTAAGAAATCTATTATATTTCTATTATTTTTAAATTTTTAAATAATTTAAAAAATATTTGAAAAGAAAAAAAAAAAAAGATGTTTACTAGAATAAACAACATAGTCGGCGATGATCTTGCTACGTGTACTTATATATGATTATTTATTATTTACAATATCCAGCTTGCATCATGGGATTTTCCGTGCGTAGGGGGCCTGTCGCCGTGTCCTAATCGTGTCCTCATCCTCGATGGCAACGTCGTAATTCAACTCAAATCCTAAGGTTCAAGTTTTAAGGATACAACCCGTTCTCTGTTGCTTATTTTTATGACGGTAGGGGCGTTTCATTTTGCGTGTCGAGGCTGTTTGTTTTGCGAGAAAATCTTTGGGGAAAGAGAGAGAGAGTGTGTGAGAGAAATGGCAGCAGAAGAAGGGCAAGTGATCGGTGTGCATACTGTTGAGGCCTGGAATGAACAGCTCCAGAAGGGCAATGACTCCAAAAAACTGGTTTCTCCCATTTTCATTTATTATTAAAATAATTTACTATTGGTATTACTTTTGGCTTGGTTTATCTGTATTATGGATTTGACTTTGTTAGTGTTATGGTTTTATATGTGTTATGGATTTGTGGGTCTTTAGGATATTCCAAATATTGGATCTAAGTTGTTTTATTCTTATCTGACTCATTTAGTTTAATCTGGATTTTGCGTCTGTTACATAGTCTTGTATGAGTGCGTACGTTACGATTTTTTGTTGGGTACATGTGTTTGTGGTTTCTACTAGAACTATCTTGATGCCGTAATAGGTGGCATTCATCTGACGAAGTTTTGAACTTTGGTTTCATTTTGTTATCTTTGAATCGTTGTTTTCATCCGAATATGTGCCTCTACAGGCCTGTTTATCTGTGTTTTTTTTTTTTTTTATAAATCTATTTGAGTTTTCTTTTGTTAAGACTATTTGTTAGGTCAATATCTTTGTATGTTTATCTCAACTCGTTCTGTGCTGCTTGGATGCTGAAAAGTTATAATTTTGTTTCTTTTTATTTCCCATATTTTCTGAAAGCCAAAGAGGGAGTTTTAAAAGATGGTTTTGGGGAAAAAGAGTCTTTAAATCCACATGCAAGTTGTATTTTGTCTTTGCTTCATACTTTCACGTGAATCTAGCTGTGGAGAAACTCCAGAATTTTTTTCATATGGGTCCCGTATTAATTCATTTTTTTTAAAGGAATTACGCGATGTTTACTCCCTTCCTGATTGTAAATATAATTTCTTATTAAAAAATGGGGTTCTGGATTTGTGCTATATATATAATTGAGATACAAGAAAAAGTTTATGGTTGCTAATTAGTTGGGTTATGTATGAACTTTTGGTAGGTGGGATTCTGGTTGGGGTTGCAAGATGTACGCTAGCATAGTTATTTTAATGGAAAAGTGGTCACTAATGGGAATGTGATCACTGGGATTAAAAGTTTAAAACAAGGCATTATGTTCTTTTAGTGAAGTCTTTTTGAGTTGGCTTGAGCATTACTTGCCTAATTTTGTAACAAATATGTGGCTCCGATTTTGTACCATATTATTATCCCATTGCCAAATGTTTCTTTAGTTTCTAACTTGACATGGCTGATACAGTTGGTTAGAAAGGAAGATTGTGACTAGGGAAAGGACGGTCAGCTTCTACAACAGAGTACAGCCTGTCGTAAAATTTTAAGAAATAAATTGAGATAAAAAATTTCTTACCTTCTGGTCAATTTAGTCATGTTCTTGGCACTACTAGTTGAGTTTGGATCTTGCATTTTAAATCTACTTATTTGATGCAGATGGTTGTCAATTTGACAGTTTGGTGGCCTGGACCATGTGTTTCCCATTGATTTCACATAGTTTGTCATTTTGTTGCTCTCTTGCCATTGTACTCATCTCTCTAGTTGATGCAGATCGTTGTTGATTTCACCGCTTCCTGGTGTGGTCCATGCCGCTTCATTTCACCATTCCTGGCAGAATTGGCTAAGAAATTGCCACATGTTACATTTCTCAAAGTGGATGTGGATGAACTGAAGGTAATGAAAATTCAACAAGTTGTCATGAAAAACTTCTCTTCAAAATGTCAAGCATTCAATACAGAAAAAAAAGCAAGAAAATTTCTCGTTCAATAATTAAGAAAAGAAAATTATAGGTGGCTTTAGAAACATTTGCTACATACTCCCACTCCTCTAGGAAAATGCTATATATTAAACTCTTCTTTCGCTTCTATCCTACTTTGTTGATGTGGCAGTACCTATAACTCTTGCATAAGCTTTTTTTATTTTTTGAAAAAAAAATTCAAGGTTAATCGACAAATACCACACCGACATTGTAAGATGAAAGTGGGATAAATATAATAAGAAATTATATTTGCAATCGAGTATTATGTAAATGCCGCGTATTCGTTTTGAAAAAATCGTGTATTATGTAAATGTCGCGTATTCGTTTTGAAAAAAGCCAGTAAAACACAGGATTCACATGAAAAAAACTAATTTCTTAATTGTGGATTCCTTTTTTATTTTTATTTTTTCAGATTGATTACGTAACGCTTATGCAGTTTACGATTGTCTATAACATTACTCTTTAATTATGAATTAATTTGTCGTTTGCAGTCGGTTGCACAAGACTGGGCTGTGGAGGCAATGCCAACTTTCATGTTCTTGAAAGAAGGGAAGATTGTGGACAAGGTGGTGGGAGCAAAGAAAGACGAACTGCAGCAGACTCTAGGAAAGCACATGGCTACTGCATAAACCTCAATAGTGATGCAGTTCATTCTGTCTGAACGGGGTTTATTACATCTCACCTTTATGCTACTTAATGTGAATCTTGTTAGTTTCCTGTTCCCATTTGTATCGAATTTCGTGGTTTTGCTTGTTTGAACTTTGCACTTTGAATATGGGAAGAGTGCCTTAATAATGTTAGATTTCGTAAAATGCACTCGGGGTGTTTGAATGGATACTTTTGGAGGTTGAATGGCATGCAGAATTTAGGAATCATGAGTATATACACAACCCCCGATATAAATTATTAAATTCTAGAGTAATAAGGTCAGATATATATATGCATTCGGAAAAAGAATTAAGAAAAGAGATCAAGAAGAAATTTTTTATTATTGAAATTTTTATTTATAAGTTAGTATAAATGACACATTTTCTGTATTTGAAGTCGAAACTCTCGAATCTCCTTTTAATAAAATTTCATCAAGTTAGAGGTGTGGATGGTAGAATTAAAGGAATAGAATCTAGATGTCTATTAAAAGTTGGATTCTCTTTTAGCCCCCCCTTTTTTTTTATGGTAATGTATTCTCTAGTAGAGAGAGCGAATTAACATTATGAACAGAGTTTCCTTCAATTAACGTTTGGCAAATATTTAAATGGTTGAGGAAAACTTCCTAGAATTCTTTTTTTTTTTTTAAAATAAATTTATATTCGAACATTTAGATCACTACGTCTTTATGAATGTATTTTTCTTTTAAATGGACAAAAAAGAAAGTTCGTTATTATTTCTTAATTGGATAAAAAGTTATTGCTGTGCAAAAAAGTACAAGATACATGCTGTGCAAAAGTAATAGAAAGGTACCACCATGAAGAAAGATGGCCATGGAATTGGCTTTAAATTAATCAATTGCACAGAAAACAGAGGCGCCATACATGCTAGGGATACGCTCCCAACATGAACCCAAATTGGGGTTGACTTTTCCCCATTTATACAAACAGAAATACAGATCAAACTAGACAGAAAACCACTACCTCTTTTCCCAGTTGCCCATTTCCAGTTAAAAAGGTAGAAGAATAGGGCTCTAAATTTAAACACGGACCAAATTGTAGGACCCCTGGCATTTACAAACTCACCTACTAAAAATCACTGTTTCACACTAATTCAGTTCATTAACCTCACTTAAATTAAGAACTAATTGCCTTCGGCGGCAAGCACTTTAGCCAGAGCTACCACCCACCTGACAGACTATACGGCATTATGCATTCTACCTAAACAAACTAGAATACCTTTTTCCTATACCTTCCTTTTATTCTTCTTTTCCTGCTTCTCTTGCCGGTATTATGTAGTTAAAAGTCAGATACAACATTTATAAGCAGTTCTAGCCTCTTTTACCTGATTAATTACCCCAATTTGTAGTACCCATGGGAGCACAAACAGCTTCAACTGATAACCTCTTCAACACATTTGGACACGGGTCTTGCCCAAAGTTACTATTGGATATGGTGACTGTGCATCTCGTCTTCCCTATACACTTCTGTGGAAAGTCAAATACAGAAGATTAAATATGATTATCAAACCAAGGCATGTATTCTATTGGATTGTAAAAGATGAGAACCCATTGTTTGAGTACCTTCTCTAAGATAGCATTTGAGGTTGTGGCATGGCATGTTCCTTGCTGGTAACTCCCACAAGTTCCTAGAGGAGTTCCAAAGCTGGCAAATTTAATTGAAGATATGGTCTGCCCCTGACTACACTGCAGGTGAACTTTGGGTCTTTGGAACTCTTGTGATTGTCCAGAGCTTTCAATGTGCCAATTCTTTATGGTTGGATGGTACTCAGAGACCTCGGCGCAAACACCAGTCATCGATCTCTTCACAAGAGAAATCCTTGAGGGATCCCCGCCAAGTTCCTCGAAGAGAACCAGCAGATTTTGTGTTGGCTTCAACCAAGACCGAGGCACGTGGTACCTGAAAGGGGAAATATTGTTATGGGTTAATCAAGAAATTGTCATTATTCAGAATAATTGAGTTTGTCATAGATCTCCTTTTTAAGTAGTTACCATCGTTGGGTGGGCTTGCCACAACCAAACTGACACTTGGGCGGTTTAAATGTTCCGGCGTAACTGCACCCATTGCAATTACCGCTAGCATATGCAGTCCAATATCTCCCAATGCTCTGTCCATTAATCCATATTTGACCTTTTCCCATGCTCTCCATGTCCAAGGCCAGTGGTTCATCTCCTTCTGGTGCATTGAAATATGCCTGGCAAGTAAAGAGAGATTTATTTTCAATACCAACAGATTGTTTTCCACCATGACATGGACTGCATTTGCTTTGTTTTGTACCTTATGCCAAGTCAATGGCTGTTGTTTCTGTGCAGCTAATGATCCACGCGTCCATTCGACTGAGGAAATTCCATTTGGAGAAATAAGATTCATGGCCTCTCCTTTTAGCCCTACCTGTTTAGGGAAGCAGCTGTCAGGTAAAACTCTTTTAAATCAACCATATATATTGCCGACAACTGGGAAGCAATGCACAGCTACCTGGTAGGTCCATTTCTGCCAGGACAAGTCCCACTTTCCTTGATCAAGTCCATGCAATGCAACTGGACCAAGGATTCCTGTGTTCCATGTCTCAAAGTGGCCACCAACATTCTTGAATGTGAGACAGAAAAGTTAGGTCCGCGAATAAATAAGAAAAGAAATAACCATGCAATCAAAAGTTAAAAAGGTCTATGCAATATGATCCAAGTTTCAGTACCTGAGAGTTTTGTTTAATAGGTAGAATCCGTGATTAATAAAATGGTTTAATTACATTGTTGTTTGGACTAGGCTTGATGTAAAGCGACCAAAACTAAAGAGATTACATTTTACTTCAGGATTCGTTTCATCAACAAAGAACCCAAAGAGTTCTTTTTATTTCAAGATGAATTAGTCCACGCAGGATCAACTAAGCCTTTTCTCATCCTGTGGTCATAGTTACCCCAGAATAGAATAGTCTGATGATAAGTTATCATAAGTTGAGCTATCTCCCAATAGATTTGAAGTAGCAGATACCACCTTCTTTACTAAATGGTTGCACAATACTAACTTGTTCTTTGTTTACCATTTTACAATATCACGAAAACAATATACGTGGGGAAAGGGAACTAACCGGCAAACCAATAGCAACACTCAGTAGTGCAATTCTGTTTGTTCCAGCACGCAGATTGACCTTGCCAGTATAAGTGAATCTCCTTGTCTCCCTTGTCCCAAAGGCAGATCCTAACATAATAAAACAATCTATGTTGAGTTTCTCTTTGCTTAACAGATTAAAAGGGAATCCACAGGAAAGCACATTAATGTACCTGAAAGTTCTCCATTAACAAAGACATGGACAGCATGGCCTGTTGATTGAACAATTAGAGTGGCAAGTTCACCTCCACGTAAGAAGGATTCAGACTGGCCAATCTCAACACTGCAGCCAGATTGAAACGAAGATTTGGTAATAATATCTAACTGTAAGATCTTTCCAAAATTCCTTTGAATTTTCATAGATAAAAGAATTAGGCACATGTAGCACGCTAACAATAAATATCAGTGCTATTTAATGCATGTAAAAATACTTTTCTCCAAGGTTTTGAAATTCACTGGTATTCCGTTTCCCACGTTGTGGGGTTTCTAGGGAGAAAAAAAAAGAGTTGACGATCCACTGCACCAGCACATGGAAAACGATGCATAAAATAGACATCAAAATCACTGAAGACGGATTTAGCCTCACCTAGTTATATACCATAGATAATCGCTAGCGTCCCTTGTGACATTTATCTGCTCCAAAAGACCAGGAGCTGTAATTGTTGAGCTGTCATCCACAGATGAAATATCTTCATCGTAGCTCTCCCATGAGAGCATCTCAACATTTGTCGGCAACATTTTTAATTGTGATGTTTGAACTCCAACCTAAATGGGGAAATGAGAACCAGTCAATACCTCAGAAAGTTCTAATCTTAGATTTAGAATGAAATAAGATATGAGAAAACCTCAAGTTCATACAGTACCAAGAACGTTAAAAAACCATTACATAAAGTTCCATACCTTTGCAGTATTGAAGACTACGTTTCTGCAATCAGGAAGGACACTGATGGACCAAGGGGGCAAATTGTAGTGCTTGTTATTGAACATCACTCTTGCAGCTGACTTTGTTTCATAGTTTGCAAGAAAAGCTGCACAATGTCTTGATTCTGATGAGTATACATAAGCCTGGACAATGACAAGGATCGATTTGAGTCAGTGAACATTGCTAAATCACACATTGCCAAAAGCATGAGGGTTTAAGAATAGAAGTTAAGACCTGTTGAGAGCTCCCTAATGAAGTCACAATGGGATCGGCTGAAACCAAAGCTTGCTCGCACATTTTAATTGCCCTGTGAAGCTCCTTCAGATGATCATACTTTGGTTGCCTAATCAAACCTAACAAGTTTGTGCAGTCAAGCTTTCTCAACAAGTGGTATAAAGTATATCAGGGTGATATTACAAGTACATACACATATATGTGTTAATACAGTTCCTCCCATGAACTATCATCCCATTCTCATTTAAACTGTAATCTTTTAATCATAAAAATCAGACATCATATTTTTTAAGTACTGGTATCAATTCTTCCCCTCCATAAAAATGACTTTTATTTTAGATAGAATTATTTGAAACAAAAACAAAACGAAATATCCTTGACATTAAAACTAAACCTTCCAATGATCGTGAAGGCTAGTTTTATCTTCAAATTTTTTTTTAGAAGTTAATGGCGGTTTTGTGGAAGGGAATATCTTCTATAAACAATGCATCCACTAGAATGCTCCCTAGTTACCCATTTAACAAGTCAGACAGACAAAGATGGACTTAAGACTGGATTATCTCACGTGCCCATTTACATTTCTTGACTACACTCAGCTTTCTTTTCTCTTTGGTTGCAACAGTCTTCAAGTAAGAATCACTCAATAATATGAACTACGTGGAAAAAGAGAACTGAGGAATATTTTCCATTCTTACCATATTCATCAATTGGAGCATCATAGTCATAGCTTGTAGTGATGAAAGGGCCTCCAGCTGTACGCCCAAAATTGGTTCCTCCATGGTACTGTTTTATATACAACAGGGATAACTCGATTACACTCTCGCAGCTTCAACCTTTAAATTGCAAATATCCATGGAGGAAAATTAAATAGAGCTAACCATGTAGTAGTTAACAAAGGACCCTCCTTTCTGTATGAATCGAGCTACTGAAAATGCCAAATCCTGGACTGGTCGCTGGTGGATTGGACCACCAAACTCCGAAAACCTAATAAAAATAATTAAAAGGAAGTGAAATGGAGTACTTTTAAGTTATAGTAAACCTGCATATCTGTGGCCTGTGTACAAATAATGAACAATTTATATGTAACATACCAGCCACTCCAAGCCTCTGTCCACATTGTGGGCTTGTATGGTTTGTTGGGAGTGAATGAATCACAGTAAAAGCCATTACACGTGTTTATCTATGGCCATGAACAGGAAAAGGAGCTTTTAGACCAACAATTTCTTCTCGTAATTAATTTAAAAATGAATGAGTCGCTATCACACTTTAGGTTGTACATCAAAAGCCAAAAAAGAGTGAAGTAAAATTGAGATATGCTGGAAAAGAGTGAATATGCTTTACCATCGGATCTGGGGCATCTTCTTCCTTGCACATAATCCATGGGACCCCAGTTCCCAATTCAACAGCCATATTTGCCGCCCAAGTGATGTAATTGTGGCCAGCAGCCCCAAGTAACTTACTCTGTTTTCCATACTCGTTCTC
Organism: Platycarya strobilacea; assembly: GCA_036898215.1. Taxonomy (NCBI): domain Eukaryota; kingdom Viridiplantae; phylum Streptophyta; class Magnoliopsida; order Fagales; family Juglandaceae; genus Platycarya; species Platycarya strobilacea. Next base: position 37,101,363 of record CM072555.1, read on the forward strand.
AATCTACATAAACCACAATTTACACAAATCATTATTGTAATCCAATCTAGATTAGTCAAATTTACGGGCATGAGATATGCATCCGATCTTTCTTCCTTTACCCAAGGCAATTACAAAAACTTCTATATCGTTCACATATGGTTACTGTTTTAACACAAAGCCAAGACAAAGTGTCGCAATAAATTTTGCACTTGCAAATGGAGAAAGGACAAAATGGAAAGTCCAAAGACTAAACCTTTTACCTGAGAGAGTATGATGGGGCCACCCTGGGACTCAAATAGTTTTTCACCCTTCATCAATCCAACAATCTTCTCAGTAAATCCTTGCATTGCCCTCTGCAACACCCATGTGCTTACGCTTAATCAACAAATGGTATAAAAAATAATGAAATCATGGAATTTTATATTTGCTTCATTGATTTTTCGTTTTTACTATTGATACAATTCAATGCTTCCCAGGTTTAGGAATTTAGACCTTGAAAGGCTCATTGTCTGTTCTGAAGCTGATGCCTGGGACATATTTGAGCCAAACAGGAAACCCTCTGAAACATATCACAGAAATAGAAATTGAAAGCAAAAAACAAGGAACGGAAATAATCAGATCAAGCCCGCGTGAAACCATACATAAGGACTGTAAAGATCAAAAGGAAAAGATACGCGGAAGAAAAATTAATGGTGAGAATGAGTGTAAATCTAGAAAAATAAAATGGTGGGTACCCAAAATTCCACTCTGCACAGACATATGGTCCAATGCGGAGATTAGCATAGAGCCCGGCCTTTTGTACTGTCTTTATGAATCTCACCAAATCATATCTCCCTTCGAAGTTATACTGAAACCCACTCAAAAAACAGCGAACAAAGCACATTTACAGATAAAATGCCAAAGAGAAAACAGAACTACAGCTGTTTAGTAAACAAATTCGGAGAGAAAGTAAAGTACATTGCCGGGAGAAGGCTCATGAACATTCCAAAAAACGTAGGTCTCAATCACATCCAGACCTCCATCTTTTGCCTTCTGTATCAGATCCTCCCACATCTGCGCACGCAGCACATTGCCGAAGAAATTCACAAACACAAGCAGTATTCAGCCAGAACACACGCAAAGACAGAGAAATGGAAACAATAAGTGTACCTCGGGAGTGCTTCTGGGATAATGTATAGACCCAGAAAAGAGAATTCTCCTCTGCCCATTGATGACAATGGCCTTCTTATCGTAGGTGACGCTGCAATGGATCGGCCGGAAACCCAAACTCAGGAACCAAACCAAAACACAAAACAAAACCAACTTGGAAACCGAGTTAATTTCCATTGCTTTCTGTACACTCAGCTGGGCTCTTTGGCGAGAAGGAAAAATCACTGAAGCACGTGAAAATGCAGAGAAGTAATAGAAGGAGACGAAGTTGACGGGGTTTTCGTATACTTAAGCGTGCGGTGGCGGAGCAACAGGGTTCATTCTATTCTATGATTTGGACTCCACACTCAGGTCCTCCTGAGACTCTCAGCAGAGCAATTTATAAATTGAGAAATTAAATTTACAACATATTTTATAATATTTTATATAATATATGTTAATTTTATAAAATAATTTATAAAAACATTTCTATAAGCCTGACAAACAGGAAAAACAAAGTAGTAAATTTAGGGACTATTCTACAGCTCTACCTCCTTACTTTAATTTAGGGAAATTTGGGGGACCCTACGATAACGTTGTCACTTTAACGGTTTAACCTCCTTACTTTCTGAAAAAAGAAAATATATTAAAATCAAAACTTTTTTGACATAATTAAAATCAAAACTTAAATTAATATAATTTATTAGAATAATGTTAGATATAATGACAGAATATGCAAACATGGTATAATCTTAAAAAAAAAAAAATTTATTGATAATTTTTTTTTATAGGAGTTTCGTATTTATATTTCTTTAGAGAGATTAAATTACAATAACTAAAAACATGGTATAATTTTATTTTTTTTTTGCATATAATTATATATTTATAAAAAATTACAATAACTAATTCTAAAAATACTTTAAATACATGAATCCTAAATAATAAATAAATTTTTAATAGAAGAGTTAATTACATTATTAAACTTTAAACTATAAATTTTAAATTAAAAATAATATTTTTTATCGTAATTTTAAATCGACACTAAAGTCACATAAAAGGGGATAGTGCATTTTTTTTTTATATAATTTTTAAATTTTTTTAAAAAGTTTATCATTATTATAAATACTTTATTAATTATTAAATAAAAAAATCACTGTTAGAATTCTAGTCGGGGATCCCATGCGTGACTTTAGCATTTCTGACCTTTAAATGAAATATAGAAGAGTAACCGAAAATAATCTTATACACCAACTGCGCCTAAAACCACCAATAAGAAATTCAGAAGTGCGGCCATCAAACTAACACCTGAGGTAAAGGTTTATACACAACCTCAGACGAGCCTGTCTCATATTTATGTACTGAGCAGTAGAGGTTTCTGTCACTTTGACAGCTACATGCATAACATTCATTAGTAAATGGAAAATGCTGTTGAGAACTATTAATTTGACCGAGACTTTTGACCGAATGTACTTTTTATTTCTATTTTTATTTTTTAAAATATTTTTACTTATTGATTAATAAAATGATTATAAATATATTGATATTTTTTATTATTTTTTAAAAATGTTTTAAAAAATATATAAAATTATTGAAATAAAAAAAATAAAAAAATAAAAAAATTTGTACTCATAAGTCAACTTCTTTCGATAATTTATCGATTTTTGTAGTAGTCTCTTTAGTAAATTTAATTTATAAAATATTTAATTTAAGTGTTAATTTTTAGTATTAAAAATAATTAAAATATTTAATGATAAGTAAAAGATATTGTGAGCCATTGAACAATAATAATAATTCGGTTGTCTAAATTTAAATTAAATTGTATCATTATAATTTGAATTAATGCATATTCCTTGGAGACAGGAGCTTTAAATCGCTTGCCAACCAAACAAGGGATTGTGCCCTTTAGTAAATTAGAGTTTGATGTATTCTCGAATATTTGAGAAGCTATAACTTTTCAAAAGTATTTCTTTATTCTAGTTATTTATGACTTTTCACAAATATTATTTCGTTTAAAATTTAAATAAGCTGTGAAAAGTTACAACTATCATTTCATTTAAATTAATTGTGATTTTTTTACAAATGTTATTTCATTTTAGTTATGACTTTTTACAAATATCTTTTCATTTTTTATAAATAAAAAATTTCACCTACAAATTTACTAATTTAAAATTCTTTACAAAATTAGAGAATCATTTCTCCTTCTTTTGTTTTTTTTTTTTTTTAGATTTTGGCTAATTTTTATATTGAATTTGAGGATATTCTTTTATGTGTATTAATAAAGAGACTAACAGGAATCGATGTTATTATATTTTGAGAGTAGACTGTGAACAAGCCTAATGCATATTTAAATAGCAAAATCTATTAATCTAAAAAAGCGTAAATCATAACATACCTCAATACCAAATTCCCTCTTTCTAATTTATTCTGTTAGTTTACATATTTTCTAATTTACAAAACACTTGCATATAGATGATTTATTATTTAAAATATTCCTAACAAAAAGTTGCTGTCCCTATTTTAGTTTTCCGAAGAAAAAATACTAGTTTATCAGTCTTTTTTCCTTTTATATTTTTTAAGAGAACTTTATATATATATATATATATTAGACAGTGGTATCATGCCTACTCAAGCATAACCGCTAGGCTAAATTGTTACTTTTATTTTTTATTTTTATTTTTTCATTTTCATTTTTATTTTTAAATATTTTAAAAATATTTTTAAAAAATATAAAAAAAATATCAATATGTTAATAGAAACTTTTTTAATTATTAAATAAAAATAAAATAAAATATATGAAATGTCAAATTAAATATAGGCAAAATAGCATTTCCCATATATATATATATATATATATATATATATTTCCTGTCAGCGTGGTGTTTGAGGTGTCCACATGATCATAATTAAGACTAGAATCATTAAGTAACGTATTAAACAGGAAAAACTTAATATGTACGAACTCAGTTAGCAGCAGGAAATCGCAGAATCATCTCAGCACGTGTATCTTCTCTTGGTGACAATTAATAAAGCAAGGGAAGATATGGTGAGATCTAAGTGAGATCTTACTCCAGAATTCTATAAGAATAAATTTATTGTAGAAAGAAATAATACAAATTATAAAAAAAAAAAAATTATACGAAAAAAGTAATTACAAAAAAAGTACTCTGCATGATGTATGAGAAATTAATTAAAAAAGAAAATCTTTTATTTTTTATTTTTTATTTTTTTAAAGTTATTATTGCATTTTGGAAATGGCACATTATATATATATATCCAGCAAAGACCGTCACCTTTTCTGTCCCTCAAATCCTCTTTGTACTCATGTCGATCCGTAGATCCGGTGGTACATTGTATTATTGTCGAAGACCACAAGCTGCTAGCTGGAATAGCTGTCATTCCAGCTAGGAACCAATAATATCAATACTAAAGGTTGTCCATGACGTTGTTGCCGATTCATTTAATGTATGGTAATAATAAATGCTCAAATTTATTGCTTTTATCGGCTCAATTTTTACTTTATTATGTTACCATATGATCTAGTGTCAAAATAGTCGGTCTCGCTCTTCTTCTTTTTTTTTTTTTTTAAATGGAAAATTGCTCATATTCATACTAATTGATCAAAGATTGATGTATATATAAAAGAGTGTCATCCAATAGAATGCTCTCCTCAGACTCAAAGAGTTTAAGTGCATTCTTTACTAGTGCATGACCTACGACACTAGTATTCCAACTTCCAAGGAAGCTCTCTAACATGCAGACCATGGAATTGGAGACATCTTGCCCAACAGGTTTTGAACTTCTGATGATCTACTAATCAACCTAGGCGATCGAGCTCCATTTCTGGACAATTGATGTCATTGTCCATTGACAGAGCATCACCCTCAAGAATTACTTTATGCAATCCTAACTGATCTTGGCAAAGAAATATAGAAGCTTTAAGTGCTGTATAGGGTTCTTCTATGTGAGCATATATCAGGAAATAAATTCCTAGGTGATCTGAGTGTAGCTACTACATGGCCTTCCAAGTTTCGAATTATGACTCCCATTCCCACCTTACAATGTATTTTATCAATGGCTACATCCCAATTAATCTTGAAGGTGTTGAGAGGACTAGGTGTACTCCATATCCAATCTTGATCTACATCCCAATTTCACTCCATCCTTATATTCAGTAACAACTTTGTGAGCCATGATTTGTACTACTTTACAAGGAGACTGAAACTTTTCCTCAAAAAGCAAAAATGTTTCTTCTTCTCCAAATCTGATAGGCTATGACAGCTAGTTCTTCTAATCCCTAGCCTCTTCGTTAAGGAGAGGAAATTAGATATGACAATACTTCCATGAATCGTTTTTCCATGACCAGCCCCTTTTGAATTAACCTTTTAGAACAAGATGCCCACATATTCTGAGCTGAGATGCAAGACCACAAAACATGAGTAACAGTTTTTTGAATCTTTCATGCACACTGGACAATCAGGATATAGTCTATTATTTTCCTCTTGAACAGGTTCAACTTGGCATGCAGGCAAAAACTCGATCGATCGTGACATGCAACACCAGCATAATATTTATATGTAATATGAAAATAGCTAGGGCCAAATATAATGAAATAATGAATTATTATATAGTCTCTTATTTTCTTGAAAGCTGGTTATGTACCAAGAAAAATGTGCATTAAGGATGGTGGTTAATTCAATAACTCATAATATTGTTGCAGATCATTTTCGAGTTGTCTAGCTACTACATTAATGGGGCCTACAATAGGTTATCATATGGAGCTAGCTGCATGCATATTTCCCTACAATCTAGATTGTTGTTGGGTATTTTTTTAATAAACTCGCTCAATTTTTTATAATAACTTTTATGTTTTTTAAGAAAAAAACAGCACCACAATTTTATTGATTATCTTGATACTTTTGACAAAGGAAAATCATGATTAGAACTAGATATCTGGGGATTACAAAAATCCAAACCCAGGCATCAAAAGGATCAAACTAAGATATAATTTCTTGTAATAGGTAAAAGTATTTTTGTCTATAATTATAGATCGAACCTTCATGCATATTCAAGGGTTAATTAGTCGAACACATAAAACACATATATATCTTCATCCACCGGCCTCTGTGAAATATAAGGAAACACTATAAGAAAGTTTATTTATTTGAGATCATTTATTTCTAGTAAAATGATTATTTAAAATAAAATTAATCTATTTTTACATTTTTATTATAAATAATTTATCATAAATATTATTTTTTAGTTAAAAAAAAAGAGTCATTTAATTATTTATGAGTCCATATAAGAATATACTATTTATATTATTGATGTGCAATGATTTGATTTGTAGGATTTAAATTTAAAAACATTTTTATGAATTAAATTTTATCGAATCAGCTTACATACCGAGCTATAAATAGGTTTTTTTCAAGAAAAAAATATTTTATAAACCTCGAGAGAAGAAGTGTACAAAGTGAACCTACTTTATAAATATTAAGGGTATTTTTTTTTTTGGGAGTGTGAACCTACTTGTTCATTTATTTGTTTATTCAGTCATGATATAGACATTTTATCTAAAAACTAATACATAAAAGATTGGTAGGCTGATCTATTTATTAATTGGCGTAAGAATATTCCCATGCAGCCTCGCTGTTAGATGGTTTGGTTGGTCGATTGAAATATTTTTTTTAAGAGTAATTCTTACTTTCATATTATGTTATCTTTCCTGACAAGGACACTTTTTTTTTTTTAAGAAATAGGCTTATTTTTATTAAATAAAAAAACTTGAAATTTATAAATGTGATCGATGTAAATTGAGAAAACTCGACATATAAGTTAACTAGGAACAGTTGAGGTACAATTTCTAAATCTCTATAGATAAATTAGCGTTTGAGAGACTATTCACTGCCAAAAGAAAGTGAATTAAAATCTCTTCCTCCAAAGGAAGATAGAACTACAACTTTATAGACGAAAGTCTGAGAGATTATTTTTCTATTATAATTATTTTTCTATACAAACGAAACTAAACAAAACTAACCAAATAATATAACACAAACAACAATTCAAAAACAAAACCAGTTGTGATGGCGTACGTGTGGACAATACGCGTTATTTTAAGAGTGAACACTCATAAATTTGAATAATTTGGAGATCCTGTATCCATGATGAATTGCGCACGCACGAAAGAATTCTTCAGATAGCAAGGCACGTAGAGCTCGAGCTATTTGGATCCCGCATGGTCAGTGCAAGTTTTGTTTTGTTCGACAAAAATTTTGATCGATAGTAAGATTAGTGAATAGGAAGAATGATGGCGAGACGTGTGATGGGCTTAGTCTATCGAACTACTTCAAACCTGTAATAAGCCAACCAAAATCATAAAAATTCAAAATCCATCATTAATACTGTACAATGATGGTGGCCGAAAAAGAAAAAAAGAAAGAGAAAAAAAATAAAGGATAGATGAAAGGACGGAGTCGGGGTGTCACCCCCCTCAGAGGTGGGAACAATGACATAGTGTTTTTTCAAAGGATTGGATTTTTTTTATAAGAGAGAAAAAAAAGGAAAAAATGATTAACCAATAACATTCCCAGACAAGGACTCTAATATTGTATGCAACACCACTTTAAAATAAATACGAAAATCTAAAGTAGATTTAATAAATGGAACCCATTAATTTATATAAATTCTAAAATTATTATTTATAGAAAAATCTCAATAATATAACATTTCGTAATAAAATAAAAATATTGCATTGCTCATAATTCTCTTGAATTATCTAATAAAAATGTTGCATTGTTGAGGAAAAAAATTATTAAATCTACTTTTCTTTATAAATTACAATAAATCTGGTATAAAGCAATATTTATAGAACAAAATTTGCAATTTTCCAGTATATTTCGCTTAAATATAAAGGAGGGCAACAATTTGTGCAAAAAAAAAATGGAAAATTTGTAGACAACAAATTATTAAAAAAAGTAATAAAAAACCAGAAACATCTTGTGGACACTATATAGAGAGACACCTCAAATCACATTATTATTATTATTATTATTTTAAGACTCAAATCACATTATTATTTAGGCTAAAAAATGCAAAAGTTGTCCCACAAAAATAACGAATGCTATTATTAACTCAACATGTTTGTTTCTATTATTATCTAATTAAAACAAAACAATAAAAGATCAAACAGAAAATTCAGAGTTTTTCTTATCATTGAATGGCCCGCCGCCCATTAGATTGAATACAAAATAAATGGAGCTAGCGTCGGTGCACGTGGCGGCGTGATTGCCGGAGGATCTGGAGAGCTCACTGCATTTTATTATTGTTTTTAATTTTCTTATTATATTCGACTTAAAACAAGGAAAATGTTCGGAACATTCAGGTTTGGCTAATGCAAGTGGCCGCCCGCTCTTACAGTCTTACTGATTGATTGCTAGCCAGTTCTAGTTCATTCATTTTTTTTAAATATTTAAAAAATATATAAATTTAATAATAATAATTATTTAAACATTTAAAAAATGAAAATGAAAATAAAATAAAATAAAATAAAATAAAAAACAATACACTAATTATAACTTTGAGTAACGTATTTGAGGAGACTAAGCATTTTTCTTAAGATTTTATCCACATTATATAAGTTTATGCCTATAAATAAATGAGAAATGCTTTAGACTTTGGCCACAAATTAATTCGGTAAAACTTATTTTGGATTCAATTTATTTATTAAATAAACTATTCGTGAATATATAATAATAATAATAATAAATTCTGTAAAATAAATATATATTAGTATAAACTAGCTAGTAAAATTAATCTTCCAAGAGCCACGTGGCTCCACAAGAAGGAAAAGCAGCAACAGATAAAGTAGGTAAACGTTCTAAAAAGTAAAGATCGGTGCCAATATATATATATATTATATAAATTTCTTTATATTCCTTCGACAAGACTACAGTTGTAAAGCAGAATATTGGATTCCCCACTCGTTAATTTTTCCCCCTTTCTTGGTTTGGCAGGCTAAAGTCCATAGTCAACGAAAGGACTAGAAAGCCGTTTTTTTGCCACCATGCCAAGAAATTTTTTGCTAATCATTCTGCACTTCATAGATTATTTTTATTTTTATTTTTATTTTCTCTTATCGAATATAAATGATAAGTAAAAAAATTTAACTAGTTTTAAAAAATAAAATAAAAAAATAAAAAAATAAAATTTATTGTGGCGGTTGATGAAATCAGATAAAGAATGACATTATATTAACATACATTAAATATTAGAAAAAAAAAAACAAAGGTTTGAGAAACAAGATAACTTCTTAATTAATGTCCCTAATTTTTAAGACATTTTGTTTGTAGGGATGTTTGCAAAGAAAAAGAATGGAATCTTGGGTGGACATGCCATGCCAACTTTGGTTTTGTGATATGATCATCACTCTCCTACTTAGATCTTCTGGCTAATTTGTGCAAAAAGGATATAGATTTCTTATAACTTTTACTTGCACTTTAACTTCTATACTAAAATAGAGATACATATATAAATAAAATAGATCTCACAATATTTGTTAAAGTATTTAATATTATTTGAGAAACTTACTCTATTCTTGTAAATGTTATTGAATTTACATAACTTATTTCTATTCTGTTTTGAGAAGTGATATTTGCAATTCTACCATGTGCAAGATCTACATGCTCATTTTGAAAAAAAAAAAGTACATATAGAATTTACGTGAAAACAATAATTTTTTAATAGTAAATCATACTTTAATTTAAAAAGAGTACACGTGATTTGTATACATTAAAATTATATCAAACATTATTCGCTTGCTTAAGCCGTGGGAATTATAGTTTTTTTTTTTAAATAAATCCAAATTCTTGCAAAAATATCCTGCGAAAGAATCGGGGGAACATTGATATAATATGGGAAAAAAGTCCATGCCAAACAACTTTACAAGACCACCCACATGCATTTTAGCAATAGAAACTCCTTAAGCTGCATTGCGTAATGTTATGATTTTGACATTCATTACTCAAACGGTTGGATGATGATGTTGACTAACAACGTTACTTAACCTAATAATTAATGCCGTGTAGGTCATTTGCCCATCAAAAGCTTTTAACTAGCCGTTACTTTACCGGCATTACCATGAAAAGTTTTAAAATATGAGAAAAAATCTTTAATCTATAATTGAATTTATAAAAAATATGTAAATTCATGTGTTTGATATAATTTATTAGATTATAAAATAATTTTTATTATAAAAAAAATATAACGTAATATATTATGATACAATAAATTTCATGTAAATCTATTTTTAATTGTAGATTTTTAATCTCTCAGATAATAAATCTTTGTGTCAAAGAAATATCAATCACTTTTAACTAATGAGGTCTCTAGTCACCTACTAATTAAACTTATGATCTGTCTAGAATTAAAGACATGAGGCAATAATTGTCGACTTTGTGGTACAAAGCCTAATCCAGTGGGCTACCTTCTACAAATTAGCTGGCTCTAATAATATTGTTGTTTTGGTTCTATCATTCAAAAGGTTAACAACAGTGCCAATAAACGAAAGATTAAGAAGTAGCCTCCTCATTTACATATAATTATGTGGCTTACAATCCCAAAAACCAAGCAATGAGAATATAAATAAATAAATAAAACCCCAAACCTAGTAGAAAATTATCTAACATCATTAGAGGACTCTTGTTGAATTATGCATTTGCAAATACAAAATTTGCATAATATATTATGATTTTGCATTTGACTATTCTATTTAAAACTTATTATCACATTGGATTATCTTATCTATTATTCAAAATAATAAAAAAAAATAACTTAATAATATTTTTTTAAAAAAACTTCAAAAATGATGTATTTTTAATAATAGTATAATATTATCTATTAGTCAAAACTTATGTTTTATTTATTTATTTTTTCTATTAATGCCAAAGCAATAACCTTTGAGTCAATCCTTTTGCATTTGCCTAGTTTATTGTAGGAATTTATTAGGTTCTATTATGCAAACACTTTATTGGATTTATAAATGAATAATCTAATAAAATAAAAGTGCTCTAATCATGATTTATATGTTGAGTTTGTGGAGTTTGATTTATTCTTATGATGATTCGATTTGATGATCTGATTTGACAATAATTCACCTTTTTGGTAAATTTTCAAAAGAGAATTTGACCTTATATGTGATTTGAGAATAGGGGTGTAAATGGTTCGGTCCGGTCCGAGAAATTTGTGAACCGATTTCATTCGGTCAAAAAATTCTCTCACCCTGGACCGGACCAAACAGGAGTTCGGTCCATACCGGTCCGGTCCAGGGGTGCCGCATATGATTTAATGGACTAAATTTAATATAAAATTCTACAATGATCAAATATTTTTTTGCCTAAATTTAACTATTATAAATTATAATATGTTAATATTATAAAAGTATATATTATATATTAATATGTTAGTATATATTATATATTAAGTATATTAGTAAATTATAACTAATAGTCTAATAGTCTAATAGTCTAATAACACTTTCACATTAGTATATGTTAATAAACTATAACTAATAAGTAATAACACTATTACAATTTACATTAGTATATTTTGAACCTAAGATTTCAAGTTTCGTGTAAATCTACACATGAATTTTGATGATAACAAATGAATTCAAAGAATAAAGGAGTCTCAAACTCAAGTTGTCCACACAATATAATCAAACACATCAAGGAAGCAAGCATGAGTAAGAAGAGAACAAGTTTACATTAAAATCATAGAGTAATATTGTAAATCTCTTAAAAATTCAAAATTAGAATTAAGGCTCAAAATTAATATTTTATCATAAAGCATTAAAATACATTTTCCACATATGCATGAATATTTTGAAAATTAAATTTGAAAATTTTAAAAGATGATTGATTGTCATATTTCACATGTGCATGACATGATTAAAGGTTTGAATTTTGAAAATATTAAGATGATTGATTGTCATCTTTCACATGTGCATGTTTTATTTGAATATTTTCAAAAGTGGTGGATGCTTTTCTTGACTTATGCAAAAGGTAAATGTCTTTATTTGAAAATTTTGAAAAGTAAAGTGTGCTCCTTTTTTCATATGCAAAAAGTAAAAAATTATGTTTGAAATTTTTGAAAAGTAAAGTGTGCTCTTTTTGTCACATGCAAAAAGTAAAAATATTTGATTTGAAATTTTTGAAAAGTGAATGATGATGTTTTTGACATGGGAATCTTTTCAAATTTGAAATTGAAAACTCATTTGCCTATAAATAACTCATTTGAGTTTTGCAAAAAAGATAACAAGAGCTTACATATCTATTGTTAAGTTTTGCATCATTCCTTCAAAACTCTCATTCTCTCTTTTCTAAAGTTTTGAGCCTTAATTCTTATTCTTGTTGAGAGAGATATAGGTTGTGCTGTATTATTTCTATCTCACTCATTGAGGAGTGTACTTTGATAGTCTACCTACTATCAACTCTTGTATTTGTAAGAGGGTGTGTATAACCCTTGGGTGTGTAGAATGTGTTCTACACGGGGAATAGTTAAATCACCAAGTGTGAGGTGATTGGAAGTGTAGAAGGTGTTCTACACGTCTACACGGGGAATAGTTAAATCACCAAGTGTGAGGTGATTAGAAGTGTAGAGGGTGTTCTACATGGATTCTTTGGAGCGGTGTTGCTCAAATGTGTAATAGGTTTCTATCTCCACCTAAAGGAGATTGAATAGTGGATTTGGGGATTCTCAAGGGGTAGCTTGAGGCGAGGACGTAGGTAGTGGGGCCGAACCTCGTTAACATACTGAGTTTGCTTCTCTCTTACCTTTACTCTTTATATTATTACTGTTTCATATTTTGTTTATATTTTATATTTGATTTATAATTGTTAATTTTTTAATATAACTCAATTCACCCCCCTCTTATGTTAGTCATCTGGGCAACAGTATATTATATATTTATATGTTAATAAATAGTAAAAAATTAGTAATAATATATTAAATAATAATAATACACTTATTATTTATATGTTAATATATAAGAGTATATATTATATATTAATATGTTAGTTAATATTAAATATTAAGTATGTTAGTAAACTATAACTAATAATCTAATAGTCTAATAATACTATTACATTAGTATATGTTAATAAACTATAACTAATAAGTAATAACACTATTACAATTTACATTAGTATATTATATATTTATATATTAGTAAATAGTAATAAATTAGTAATAATATATTAAATAATAATAATACACTTATTATTTATATGTTAATATTATAAAAGTATATATTATATATTAATATAAATATTAAATTTTATATATTATTATTTATATATACATATATTTAAAAATAAAAAAAATAAAAAACTCTAGGGATTCAGTCCGGTCCGGTCTGGTCCAGGGGGATGAACTCCCTGGACCGGAACTGGATCGGAATTTTCCGGTCCATGTATTTTTTGGACCGGACCGGACCGGACTCCAACCGGTCCAGTCCGGTCCCGGTCCGGGACAACCGGTCCAGTCCGGTCCGCCGGTCCAGTTCGATTTTTTTACAGCCCTACTTGAGAATCACCTTACAAAAATTCACTAAAAGTTCATATGACTACTTGTTCCAATAAAACTCAGGCATATGGTTTGCTTAACGCTTACTCATCAGGTTGCTCAAGTGAATATTAAACAAAAAATTCGCTCAAAGCTCTCTCAAGCGAATAACCCTAATAATTATGATTTTTTTTTGTTTTGTTTTATTTTATTTTTCTTGCGTTACTTTTCACAATGCTATATAATCTTAGGTTGCACAAGTCTCTACAAAAATTGACAAATATAAAACTTGCATGAGAAAATTAAATTTTTAAAAACAGACTTTACTTTTTTTTTTTAGACGGAGTGTGCCTAATTTGAATATCTTATAACTATATCTATCATTACTCTCAATCACTTTAATCCAATTAAGAAATTGAAGCCATAATTTGCTATTCCATGTTTTGTGTGTGTGTGTGTATATATATATATATATTAAAGACAACAGTTGTTGTTTATTCATATACGTAATTTAGGCAATAAATGGGTTTGGTTATCTTCTGGTTATGCCTCCTCAAAAGGGTTCTGTTTATTAAAATTGGTTGGGGCCAATCAAGCATATTGGTCCATCTCGAACTCATGAGTTTCTCACATAATCACCACATATTTTAAATGAGTATTACTAGGGAGTATCTATATTCATCACACTCACTCGTATGAATAGTAATATGTTATTGTTTATGTGAAGATGAGTGTGATGAATATGAATATTTCTAATATTTTTAATTTTAAATATATGATTAGGTCATTAGGTGTAGAGGCCCACGACATGTTTGGTCACTAGAAAAAAGCTAAAGAGTTTTAAGATTCCAACTCCATCTATTTATAAGGTATTTATTAATGCGTATTGATCAATGTTGAACACATCCTCTCGTCTTTAATGAGTTGAAGCGATCCCTTTTGGCTGGCCGCACATGTTTTCCAGAATAAGTTGAGATGCACCGCAGGCCCCTTTCATCTTTTTTCATACTTTAAGCGACGTCCGTTTTGAGCTTTATTTCTGGGTGGGCTGGTGTCTGTCCCTGATTTAAGAGTTTTAGAAACCTCGTCCAAATTTAAGAGTTTTAAAAGAGAGAGAGAGATATTATTAAATGCTTCATTTAATTACTTCATAAATATGACAAAACTCATTTGGCTAACTCAAGTTTTTCAATGATAATCATCGCCGGTGTGGGCTTTTTTTGTCAGTCTAGTGAGTCTACCTTTGAGGCCCAAATCTTCTACCTTGAACCTGACACAGGAAAAGTAATTCTCTTCTCGTAGTCATACCAATTCTCCCTCCCTCTCTCCATCTGCGAGGTGTTGCTCGATATCTTTCATCACAGCTTCCACTGCAGCCAATTTTTTGTAGCGTTCACTAGGGCTGTTCTCCGACCCGACCCGAACCGCCAAGACCATGTTCCGACCCGACCCGAAACAATAACCTTCCGATTAGCCGATTGCCCATTTATCCCGATTATCCGATTTCGATTTCTTCTTCTTCTTCTTCTTCTTCAACAACAAATCCTATTTACAGAATCTAACACAAAAATTCCAAACGAAATCCAACACAAAAATCCCAAATCAATCCAAAAAATCTAAGAAATTTAGAACAAAAACCCAAGCAATTCCTCGAGATGTCTTCTTCTTCTTCTTCTTCTTCTTCAATAAATCCTATTTTCAGAATCGCAAATCAATCCAAAAAATCATATTTTTAGAATCCCAAATCACTTCGAAAAATTTAAGAAATCTAAAAAAATAAAAAAGCAGAAAATAGCGAAGAAGGAGATGCGAAGAATCGGAGAAGAAGATATGAACCAGTCGCAAGGAGGATGAAGCAGACGAGAATAAGCAACTCACGGTGCTTCTATACCTCTGTGATCTCGCCGGCGATGGGATTGAGAACCAGTTGGAGTCGTGGTTGATGCTCACGGTGAACGGTAGTTCGCGATTGGAAGCTTGATTCGGCAGATCTGGGATTCTAGAGGTCGACATCGGCAGGGAGAGAGAGAGAGAGAGAGAGAAGATGGAAGAAATTATCGGGTAACGGAAGAATTCCGTTTCCGCTTTTAACCCAATCGAGTCGGGTTTTCGGGTCGAAATGTTTCGGTGAAACGGTCGGGTCGGGTCGGACGGTTATTTTGTTCAGCCCTAGCGTTCACAGCTTGAGATTCAGAAAAAAAGAAAAAAAAAAAGATCACAAACAGTAAGTTCGTTCGAGTCTCGCTTCATAGTGGGCTCAAACAAAATTCAGATAGAGAGTTCGTGTAACACTTACTCAGCTTGGTACTTGAGCAAAAATCAAATAGAAAGTTCGCTCGATGCGTGCTCGACACTCTATTAAAATAAATATCGTAGAAAAGTGAAAATTAGGACATTCATCGTGTAACCCTATAGATATGCTTATTATGATCAGTAATGTCATAATGAACAATAGTTATTTTACCCCAAAGTGTATTTGTGATTCCATTGCATAATAAAACTTTCTGCAACTCCATGGACGTAGACAGGTTACCAAACTACATAAATTTATGTTGTGTGACTGATAGTTTACTTATTTCTTGTTTACTTTTGTTTTATTATCATCTCTTTTAGCAACATATGGTATCAAGAACCAAGGTTTGGATTTATGGGAGAATGATGATTGAGGATAAAGTGAAGGTATTTGGGATTGAGAAGTTTGACGACACATACTTCAATGTTGAGAATGCAGATAAAGAACTACCTCTGTAGGAAGAAACTCTAGCTTCCATTATTGGGAAAGAAGCTGGACAACATGTAGGATGCTAATTGGAACCTATTAGACTGATAGGTCTTGGGGGTTTTTTAGCTGACTTTCTCTAGATCAGTTGTACACAATGCCATCAAGGAGAAGACCACAATATACCTCATGACAACTTTATTAGGTATGCATGAAAAGTAGTCACTTTCGAATAACAAGGTGCACCTAATGAGAAAGTTATCCAATCTAAAGATAGTAGAAGATACGTCTACTGCCCAACATCTAAAAGAGTTTAATACTCTTATAAAGAAACTGAGTTTGATGATGAGATTTAGGCACTGCTATGTTAGCATTATTACCAAAATAGTTGGTAAGCCATGAGAATGACTGTTAGTAATTTTGCCAAGAAGATGGAATTAAAATATAATGATATTTGTAATTTGATTCTAGTTGAGAAGTTGTGCAAGAGGGATTCTAGCAAGATCTCGAATTCCAATTCCGCACATAATGTTGAGCTCGAGGGAGAACATATGATAGAAACTCTAACAGAGATAGATCAAAATCAAAGAATAGGGGCAAAAGTCAGCCAAGGCCTTGACGGATATCAAGCAACTTGTTAGAATTGTGGCAAGACTGGCCACATAATAAGGAAATATAAAATTTAGAAGAAGACGGAGAATGCAATGCAAACGTGGTAACTAAAGAAGTACATGATTCACTACTACTTGCAATTTACAATTTGGTCGATAATTAGATATTGTATTCAAGGGTTTCCTTTTACACCCACTTTGCATTAAGAGATCATGCAAAACTAAGTTGCTGGTTATTTTAGGAAGGTATATTCGATTGATGGAGATGCACTAAATGTGGTGGGAATGAGAGATGTTGATATTATACTCCCTAACAGGAGTGTGTGGACCTTAAAAAAAGTCAAACACATTCTTAAGTGGAAGAAAAATCTCATCTCTATAAGATAGCTCGACGATTGTCGTCATTCAGTAATGTTCTCTCATATTACGTGGAAGGTTACTAGAGGAGCAATCATGTTGGCCTTGAAATAAGAATACTAGTACTATGTGCATGACATCAAGATCGAATGGCATTATTGCTGCTACCATAGTATAGAGCACCACAAAGTTAGCTACTGTTGAAAGTGCATGAAAGAACTACTATTGAAAGGTAAGGTACCAGAACTAAAGTTAGCTAATCTAGGTATGTGTGAGAGTTGTATATTAGAGGAATAGAAAATGTCAATTTCTTGAAGAGGTAAAGCACTGAGATCATGACAGCTAGAACTTGTACCCACAGACTTGTAGGGCCCTTTCCGAGTGTCATTGTAACACCATACTCCTTCTTTTCTCTAAGACTTAGCGAATCTTAAGTAAATGATGTGACAACTCGTTTATTTTATTCAATTGGGACGAGCCTTGATACTTGTGCCAGGTCTCAATACACGTGCCCAACCCCAACTGCGTGTTTTAAAAGATAATTGTTGATTTTAAAATAGGTCCAGTATTTTAATGCTATTAAATATTTTAAATGTCCTGAAAATATTATATGAAGTATTTTCAGTGTTATTGGACCCAAATCTGATTTATAAAGAACTACAATCATAATATTTTAAAGAATTCCAAAATATTATAACTGTACAAAATCGCTTTATAAACCTGATTTTAATTACTTAAGATATTGTAGGATTTTAATTATACTTTAAATTTTCGATTTAAATATATGGTTTTATCCTTTTAAATAATTAGTAAGTTTAATTATTTTAATTAATAATAGAGAATATTATGTTATAAACTAAATTTAATTTAAAATATAATTCTATCTTAATTCCTCTGAGTGTTTTAAGTTAAATTGGTTTTACGTGTTTTCAAATTAATGTTTTAAGCGCACCGTTTGTTTGAAAACTCCAACACGTATGACTTATAAATAGTCCAAAGAATCTCAAGCCTCTCACTTTCTTCTATTTCCTTTTTCTCATCAAACATTGGCATTACAAAGAATGTTTATGACGGCTTGGGATACATGAGAAGGAACACCATCCCACCACATCTCTATATCTACAACATTCCAAACATGTCTAGCTAGCAAGCTATGAGCAGTCTCATTACCAAGACGATTGACTGCACGTTGAACACTACAATCCTGGAACATCTGCATAAGTCTTCTAGTTTCCTGCACTAACACTCGTTGAGGAGCAAAAGAATCACTAATATTTGAACATATAACTGCAGCGCAGAAATGATCATTAAGCTTTTGAATCCCCATATTTGCACACATAACTGCAACCCTCGAAACATGGCAAGAATTTCAATAGTAGTAGGATCAGAAACTTAAATATCTTCCGAGAGAAACCGGGTTTTATCTTCTCTTCCTGATGCTAGCAGTTCGCCCCTGCCTCCCGAATTAATCTACCAATAACCAAGCAAGATTACAATATAGCTGGTTATTTCATCAGATTGTTGTAGGGTATTGTTTCTTATATCTCAAGCTTCAGGTCCTGGGTTGGGGGCTGGTGGCACAATGCTGTTTCAAAAAGGATATAAATTAATTTAAATCGAACTATTTACACTATTAAGTAAAAAGGCTACCCATTATTGTCTATCACATTTTTTCTTTTCTAGATCTGTAAATCAAGATACATAGTTATTCTTTGGTGTTCATTTGTTCTTTTAATTAACACCAATAGTACAGGCATGTAGTCGTATTTTTTTAGGAAAATGCTATTTTGAAACCTCATTTTGACATCTCATTTTAACATTTTATATATTTTAATATATATATTTTTCTTTACTTAATAGTTAAAAAAGTAATTATTAGTGTATTAATTTTTTTATATTTCTCAAAAAGATTTTAAAATAATAAAAAATATGAATAAAAAATTACAAAAATAAAAAATGAGAAGATAAATTTGTGTAAATGACACATCCAGCCGTCAATGCTCGAGGACAGCCTAAGTACACTACTCATTTTTTTTTATGAAAAAATCTATACATAAGCCTATATTACACCACATGCCATATATATATTTTTTATTTTATAAAATATTTAGTATATAAATAATAAGTAGAAAATTCAGAAATAAATAAATTGTATGGTGTGTAGTGTAAAGATATTCACTTATGTATAGCAAAGTTTTTTTTTATAACCATATTACTTTTCATGAGTCGTATCTCTCGCTGTTTCTAACTATTTTATATTTTGGTCACTCGAAACGTCGATTCCCATTGCGCATTTCATGGCATAAAATTAAATACTACACTACCATGCAAGGTTTGATATAACTCCATTGACACCCCTTTGTTTTCTACGACGCCTGTGTGTGATCAGTTCATTGGCGACTTACTTGCAGATGACGTGCACATGACTAATTTTGATGCAGTAGTTAATTGAAATAAATGTGTATAAGAAAATGAGTGAAAATTAGAAACAGTAGTGGTAGGATGTATTGAATTCCAAATGAGTCCCCTAAGATCTGTAGCCACGACTAATGCATTTTATATAGTTCTTAACCAATATAGTACGTCCTACTCAGGGGTGGAACTAGAATTTAGTATTTGGAGGGGCGATCGATAAAATATGTAGTACGCGTGAGAATAAATAATATGTATTTCTTTTGCATGTGACTATATATAAAGACAATAATCATATGTCATAAAATTATATGTAAAAAATACATGCCATAAATCATCTTATAAAATAATTTTTTTGTAAGATTTTTGTAGTTGGCTAGAGAGTCGAGACCATTACAAAAAGAAAAGAAAATGAAATATCAACTGAAAAATACTAAATAAGTAATAATATAAAATTATTAGATTTTTGGTATAATTTGTCTATTAAAAATAATTCTAATTAATCTGCAAACTACAATACCCAATCGATAATCCAATCCAAATTTAAATTTGTTGATGATACAATATAAAAAAAATCATACATATAGATATTTATATATATATATATACATGAAAAACATGTCTTTTTTATATATCTTATACAAAATTAATATTTTTCTATCAATAATCCATGCACTAGTTAAATGTATCTGAATTCAATGAGAGAAACTGAACACTATTATATGTGAATCATATTAAAGAAGATTAAAAAAATCTAACATCATTGCAAAACATGTAATAATTAGAAAGAACAAGAAAGATGAATAATTTTTTTTATGGATAACAGAGAATAGCACAATGAGTAATATGAGTACTTGGGAGTAATTTTAAGTACCCTTAATTTCTATTAGAGCAATTCGTATCTTGGGGGGGCTAATTTTAGTGTGGGAGGACTAAATTTAGTAAAAAATTGATAAGTAGGATAAAAATATACTAATATATATATATATATATATATACTATATTAAATTTTTGAAAAAGTTTGGGGGAGCGGTAGCCCCGCCTAAGACACACAATTCCACCTCTGGTCCTACTAACGTAATTTCAATACATAAAATAATATCACAGGATAAAAAAAATAAATGAATTAACTTTTGACAATAATAATATAAAGATTGCATAAATAAGACATAAATCCAACAGTTCCCAACCGGCCTTATATATCAATTAGGAAGGAAGCTGGCATTACATACAAACTGACCCAATTCGAAAACATAAAAATAGTTATTGGTACATCGATACTAGTCTCACAGGATGAACACGTACGTGGTATCCCATTATATGACAAGATACCATGCCATTAAACATATAATATTAGAATTTATATATGAAACTATTTTTAATATATATATATATATATAGCATGAGATTTTGTAATAGAATATGCATACGTACCATGTCATTTCATTGCCCACCTTATAAGGTTAATGAAGGCGAAAAGAGGGCCAATAAAGAAGACAAGACCAAATCCGAAGGCAAAAGAAGCAATTTTCGGATAGTAAGGAGCCAAGACTCCATATGAGGCTGTAGAATAAGATACCACCAATGCATAAACAGCCCCTGGAACGAGTAGCTCGGAGTAAGCTAGGAATCCTGAGAATGCATCAGGGGCTTCGAATTTCCATCCAAAAGCCAAGAAATGGAGAAACATTGAGGCAGCTGACAAAACAAATGAGATGGTATTCGCAATTGCGAATGCGCCGAAAGCCAACTTCTGACAAAAAGTTGCATCATCCTGTTTATAAGGCATGGTGAAAATAGCTGCAAAGGTGACAGTGGCAACGAAGGTTGCTACAATTAAGTTGACATTAGCCTTCTCCTTAATAAAAGAAATATCTGCTTTCCCCTTAATATAATAAGATATTGAGTTATTTTCTTCTTGCTTTGATGTGTTTCCACTCTGGATTTGTGGTTCGCTGGTCCCAGCTGTAGTACTTCGTAGTACTTTGATGCTCCTTCTGGGAAATGCTGCTTGCAAACTTGGTAGTAAGCCAAGGGCCTCTGATGCAAAGATGATGTCCTGTAAGTTTTGGAAACAGGCATTGATTAGTAATACTATTCTGTTTTATAAAGACATAATGGATTAAAACCAAAACCAAATCCAAATTCTATATACAAAATACTTATAAGTTGCTATTCATTAAGTAGGGAATATTATAATTTGGAAATTACTGATCACACGTTAATTAATTATTTATAAACAGTACCACACGTCTATGTTAAATGAATTTATAGTACTAGGATATATGGGTCATATATATATATATATACACCTTTCTAGCTGGTAGATTCATAATTCTTGATTGAATAATTTCCAAGCAACTTAGGCCTTCCTTGTTAATAGCCCCTTTGTCCACTCTTCTAACCGATGCCAGTACAGCTAGCACAACGAACTTTGGATGGACAGCAGCCAGATGCAACATCGTGTTGCCCCTGTTATCTTGCTTGTTTACGAGATCATCAGGCGCATTCGAAATCAGAAACACGAGCATCAATAAGCTTTGCCCACTTTCCGCAGCCACATGGAGGGGCGTACGGCCTCTATTGTCCAACAGTTCGTACGTACTAGGAAATTTTGAAACCACCTTCTTCACTATCTGGAGGTGGCCTCGCTCGGCTGCAATGTGAAGGGCAGACATTCCTTCCTTGTCCTTTTTGGAAAATGCCGAAGAACCTGCATATTGTAAAAACAGTTCCATCACTTGCTCTCTGCCGTAGTATGTAGCATAGTGCAGAGGAGTCCACCCAAAAGCATCTGCTTCCGAGGCTAAATTTGGCTCTTTTTCTATCACCTTCAACAGAAAATCAAAAGCTACAATAGAACAAAATTAGGAAATGTTACCAAATGAATTAAGAGATATCATAACAAGGCTTAATCCTTCTCTATAAATTATTCGATTTTACTGAATTAATTATGTCCTTTTTAGAACAACATTGTGCCACCATCTGATCTCAAACCCAGGACCCAAAACTTGAGAAATAATAAATAATACCCTATATACACCAATCTAATGAAATTAATTACCTGCTACATTGTAATCTTTCTTGGTTATTGGTAAAATTTGGGAGGCAGGGGGCGAACTGCTAGAATCAGTACGAGAAAGTGAAATCCAGTTTCTAAGGCAGGCCGAAAAGCTTCTGATCAAGGCATGTAGTAATTTCACTTGCCTCTCTGGGATAGCGAGGGGATCGAGAAAAAACAACAGAAACAAGCATTTAGCAATAATAATACTTTATACTACAGACAAGAGACAGATTAAGGTGATGGATTTGTAACTTACCAAAATATTTTCTCACCTTTCTAATTAATGAGATATATAGGATCTCTTGTTTTCTTTCTATCTGAATATAACCCACTATTATGAACGTTCAAACTAAATCCGTCATTCTGGAGTGCTTTGATTTGCTTGATCAATTTATTAAAGCTTAGAATCATGCTCATTCCATAACTAATACAAATTATAATAATGATACGTTAGATTAACAATTAATAAGCTTTGAGATTGAGATGCGATCATGTGTAAGGATAGATCAGTTTCCTAACATTGTTTTCCTGTTTAAGTTTATATGATGCCTCGTAAATCTGCTAAAATTTAAGCTTGGTAAATAAATATATTCAATCCTCCCATATTATTGTAAGTGAGTGGGAAGATTTGAACTCGTGCCATGTAAATGATTAGGACTGTACAAATAACCCGTTTTCCGACCCGACCCGTTATCCCGATTAATCCCGACCCGAAATACCGACTCGATAATAATTATAATCGGAAACGGGTATACCCGATACCGATTAAAACGTCTTCTGCTTTACCATTTTCAATCTTATTCTCTCTTCTCTTCTCTCTCTTCTCTCTCGCTCTCTCTTCTCTCGCACTCTCTTGCTGTCTCTCGCTCCCTCTCGATAGCAATGTTGTCGCCGTCGCCGGATAACATTCCGGCGGTTATGGAAGATGACCACGAAGCCTCTGGTAGCGGAAAAATTGCGTCGGCAAGGCCACCAGAGCACGGTATTGGGCTTTGCACAACGTTCCCATCGGCGGAGGTTGCTGGGAAAAAAGAAGGTGAAATCTTCTTGGTGAATCGAGTTTGGTTAATCGAGTTTGGTTAATCGATTTTGTTAATCAAGTTTATCCGATCGTTCATTTCCTTCCTAGATCTAGGGTTTATCTCTTACTTTTATTGGATTCTAGTTGTTAGAATTTTGTGTTATTGGATTCTGGTATTAGAGTTGGTGTTCTTGGATTTTGCCGCTCGTTTCCAAAAAATTATTGGGCATTCGGGCTAGGGTTTGGTGTTCTTGATATTAGGTCTAATGTTCTTTTTTATTTTTCTATTTTTTGGTTATCGACGCCTAAAATTCAAAGGGTGGGCTGGTTTTTTTGCTTGTTTTTTTACTGAGAAAATGAAAATTTTAGGCGTCGAGGGTTTACTGAGAAAAAGTTTGTTTACTAAGAAAGTAAATCCATTCTTCGAATTTCAGGCGTCAATACTCAATAACCAAAAATATATATATTGGGTAATCTAATTTTAGAACGGAATTGCACCAGAAACGGTTCGGGTCGGGTCGGAGAACAACCCTATAAATGATCATGTGCTCGGTCACAGAGGAGTTTAGAAATGAGGTGCACAAACATAGCATATATTATTCGCGTCTGCTTCTTACTTGAGTTCCCTGGTGGGGTCAAATGGGAGTGTATTTAATCTGAAGGCTTGGTGATAGATTAATTGTCAGAGAATTGGCAATTGACATAAAAGATTGTTCCTCTTGAAGTTATATATGATCTTTTAGCTTGGTAATTGGATCCCTGCA
Organism: Platycarya strobilacea; assembly: GCA_036898215.1. NCBI lineage: Eukaryota > Viridiplantae > Streptophyta > Magnoliopsida > Fagales > Juglandaceae > Platycarya > Platycarya strobilacea. The sequence continues at coordinate 37,125,976 of CM072555.1, forward strand.
TATTGCTACAAGCGAAATAGTTTTTTGTGCCCAATTTCTTTTGTGTCAACGTAATGTTAGATGCAAAAGGTTAATTTTGTGCATTTCCGTCGTTTCATGAGATCCACTCCGACTAATTTCAATGTGCCTTCTTGTTTCCCTCCATGTTTGGTTTTAGTAGTTTAACATGTATTGCAATCATCAACAAATTCATATGAACATATAATTGAAATGAAGAACATTGGTTTTTCCACTTATTTCGCAAGAAGACTGGGGCATCAGAGGTTAAGGATTACTGCCTTATTAGCCTTGTGAATAGGATCTATAAGATCATTTCCAAGGTGCTTACAAATCGACTAAGAGGAGTTTTGGGACAGATCACTATGAAACCCCAAAATGCATTGGGAAGATAGATTTTGGATTTAGTTCTTATTTCGAATGAATGTCTTGATGGTAGATTGAAATAGGAAGATTTAGGTCTCTTGTGCAAGTTGGATATGGAGAAGGCTGATGATCATGCCAACTGTAATTTTTTATTGTATTTGCTGAGGAAATGTAGTTTGGGGAGAGGTGGTGCACATGGATTAGGCAATGCATATTGACAAGGAGTTCTCAATTTTGATAAATGGTTGCCCAATTTGTTTTTTTAAAAGCTCCCAAGGCTTAAGGCAAGGGAATCCCTTGTCCCCACTTATATTTGTGATAGTCATGGAAGTACTTGACAAAATGATTTTAGCAATGGGTAATAGTGGGTTTTTTTTTTGGCTTTTCGATTGGTCACACACAATGAGGTATCATCCACATTTCTCATTTGTTATTTGCAAATGATATCCTTATTTTTTGCAAGATAGATCTAAACAAGATTCAGGCACTAAGGGCATTTCTACTTTGCTTTGAGGCAGTCTTTGGGTAGAAAGTGAACTTATCCAAGTTAGAATTGGTTCTAGTAGGCAACTTTCATAATATCTTGTTATTGTATAACACCCTTGGCTGTCAAATCTCTTCTTTCTTTATGAATTATCTTGGGCTTCCTTTGGGGGCCAACTCCAGGGCTACAACTATTTGGGATGCAGTAATTGAGAAGATTGAATGAAAATTGACAAGTTGGAAGAGATTATACTTTTCAAAAGATGGTTTGACTACTTTAATTAAAAGCACGCTTTACAATCTACCTTCATTATTTTTTTAAACCTTTGTTCCCAATTCCCACGAGTGTAGCAACACGTATTGAGAAACTGCATCGTGACTTCTTTTGGTTAAGTAGGAAAAGATATGCTCCCTAATCTATTATGGTAGCTTGGGAGTTAAAAATCTAAGGGTGTTCAACCAGGTTTTACTTGGGAAATGGTTATGGCACTATAATACAGAACTTGAAGCTTTATGGAAATTGGTGATCGATTAAAGATATGGAGACTTGTGGGGGATGATGCTCTAAGGAGGTAAGCAGGGTTTATGGCGTGGGTCTATGGAAGCATATTAGACGAAGGTGGAGAGTCTTTGCTCGTCATGCTAGAATTGTAATGGGAGATGGCATAATAACTAAGTTCTGACATGACATATGGTGTGGAGATAGAGCTCTCAGGACTTATTCCCTACAATATTCATATTTGCACGTGAGAAAGAAGCTTCAGTGGCAAAGCTCATGAAAAGGGATGGTGATTTACTCTAGTCAAACATGAGCTTCACCAGGACGATCTAAAATTGAGAAGTCGGCAACTTTAAAGATTTCTTCCAAGTCATATAATCCATAAGACAACGCACTCAAGGAATTGATACTTTGTGGTGGACAACTACCATAAAGGTATGTTTTCAGCTCACTCTTTCTGTAAGGTCCTCACACAACCATAGAACAATCAATTTGCATGAAAATAAATTTGGAAAAATATGGCCCCTCCTAAGGTGGAATTTTTTGCTGGACAACGTCTTTAGAGAAGATTTTGACAACAGATAACTTACGAAAATGTGAGGTGATAGTAGTGAAAGGAAAATGCTAAGCTTCCCGGTGAAATGGGTTCCGTTTGGGTCTCGTTTCACTGGTATATATATATTTTTAATTTTTTTATTTTTAAGTATATATTTTTAAATAATAATATGATTTTTTTATTTTTAAAAAATATTTTAAGATGTTAAAAAAATAATGTAAAAAAATATATGTTTTTTTACATGATTTTTTAACATTTTAAAACATTTTTTAAAAATATAAAAAAAAATCATATTATTATTTAAAAATATATACTTAAAAATAATATAAAAAAAATAAAAATAAACCGGTGAAACGAGACCCAAACCGGACCCGTTTCACCGGGATAACTAGCATCACCCAATGGTACTACATGTGTAAAAAAAGTGGGGAGATTGTGGACCATCTTCTACTATATTGCAAGATTACTAAAGTGTTATGGGTAGAGCTAGCCTGGGTTATGTCTACTACAATGGTCGAGTTTTTGGCATGTTGGGTGAACCTTGATGGCATCCCACAAATTTTAGCCGTGTGGAAGATAATTTTCAAATGTTTTCTATTGTGCATTTGGAATGAATGAAATGACGGGACATTTGAAAATAGGGAGTGTTCATTGGAGGAGATTAGATTATTATTTGTTAGAATCCTATTTCTTTGGGTTAAAGATGTAGATTTCCATGATCTCGATTTTCATGATTTTCTTGTTTCTATTTCTTTCTTCTAAATAGGTGTTATCTCTTGTGTTCCCTTGGGTATTTCGGCTATGCCTGTTCATATTAATATAATTTAACCATTTAAATAAAAAAAAACAACAACATTGGTTTTGACCAAGATAGGAAGATGATTGGTGAACTTACTTGCTCCCATCCGAATGATGGCTACGTGCAACACATTCATGTGGTCCCTTCCTCCACAGTGTATTGATTCTGGAACAACATCTAAGATGTAGTTAGCAGTATGGTAATTGTTTCTTTCTACGGCAAGAAAGAGTGCGGATTCTCCAGCTTCATTCACCATCTTTGCTAGTACTGGGTTATGGTGAATTAGTAACTGCACAACTGAATGTTGAGCATTTCTCACAGCAACGTGCAATGCCGTATCCTTATCTATGTTCACTGTCTCCAAAATACTTGAATTATCTATTAGGAGTTTTGTGATGCCCCAACACCCTATACTTGCTGCAACATGTAGTGGAGTGTCACCTTTCTTATTTTTTTGATTAATAAGTAATTGGTTCAAGCTCATGAGTATTTTAGCTAACTCTTCCCGTTTGAATTTTGTTGCAACATGTAGAATGGAGTCCTCATTGTCCGTTATCGGCTTGAGAATATCCTCAGAACCTTGTAGGTCGGACTTGATCTGGTTAAAGAATGCGGTGTCATTTTTAGCTGCAGCTTTATAGATATTTGTTGGATCCATCACCTCGAGTTACAAGACTATTTCAAATAAACTAATATTGCTGATGATGAAGTTAATTCAGCAGGCCTTCTCAGATCCTACGTACAAGCCTTCCTTACAAATAAGCAATATAAGAATTAGATTTATGAAGTAGACTCAAGCATATATTGTAGTAAATGAAATCTATAGTCATATGGTGTACAAACCTTACGTATCTTCTGTAATGTCTGTCTTTATGGTGGAACTTTAAGAAGTAGTTTTAGAAAATGACATTAGAATTACTAAACTTCTAAAAACTTTTCATTTTCTCCCTAAGATATAAAAGACTATAATTAAATAAAACTTGTTTTGTAAATTTAAAAGAGAGTTTACAACACAATTAACTAAAATAAATTAGAAAGTTCATTATACAAAATATGATTTCATACGTTACATATAACATACATAGGTTTCTGTTACCTTTTCCTTAGACATGTATGTCCTAATCAACATTTCCCACACCTTGGAATGCTTGCCTTTTTGATGAACAATCTTTTTATGTCATTTCCTTTTCATTTACATAAGGATATTAAACACATAACTTGGATAAAACTACCACTAACTTAAACTTCCTTCATATAGACCAATTCAATTATCTAATAAATTTTCGTCAACCATTTACTTGCATACTTCCTAATAATATTCCTAATTGTACAAACTTAAACCTCTAAGTATTCATAACTTCCATTTCATTCCACTTGTTCAAACCATCATTTAATCTTAGAAGCATAGCCATTTGCATAAATCTTAAACCTAAGCAACTTCATTTCTAACTAATGATCTCACCATCTTTGAGTCCTAACTCCACCTCACCTTCCTTAGTTTCATTTTGTTAAATTCCAAGACCATGACTTAGATCCCATTAAGTCACATCTCACCAATACTTAGTATTTAACTTCATGGCTTATCACAACAATTGCATCCATTCAAATCAACTACAAAATGCCCAATACCCTTCCTCCATAAATATATCATACCATGTCTATCCAATGCAAAAAACCAACCCAAAGAATTCATAATCAATTCATCTATCATTCAACTTCAGCATAAACCCACCACACAACCATATAGTCCCACAAATTTCATACATACACACAGCAAGCCATAGCGGCCCGTGACCCACTTGAGGTCACCGTTCAACCTATTTCATCCAATTTCATGGCCTTATACTTTAAAGTGAATCTCCATGCCTCACTTAAAAGTTCCAAGGCACCAATCGTATCATTTTCATCAATCTCTTTCAAACCATTATTCAATCCTTTAAGCATAACCAGTTTCATTTAATCTTAAGCCAATATATGAACCTAACAGCCCAACTTCATTTCTAAGTCATAAAGTGAGTTTACATACTTCACTTTTAACATTCAAAGCATCACTCAACAAGCCTTACAAAATAATCACACTTCACCATGAGATATAAACTACAATTACAACACCCTTTCTCCATACATACACAAGCCAATCCAACACCAACTCAAGTTCCTATTCACTTCCTCACATACAAACATATAATATAATCCAAATTAGGTAAACATACACAACCAACCAAAAATACTCATTGACATGGCTTCCCAAGTTTCATTCATACACAATATATTTAATATACATAAAGATTTTCCACCATAAAAGTTAAACTAAACACACCTTATCTTAGTCCATATGCCAAAACATCCAAAACTAACACAATTAAGCAATGACCGAAGGACTCACTAATGAAAGTTGCAATCCAACATTTAGAAACCAATGCAACCGTCATACTTTTCAAACTTCATTACAACTCTATCATTTAAAATCTAAACACTTCAAGATAATCCATCTGAATCCAAACTTCATGCATTTATATCCATCTCAATATAATTCAATTATGTAGCATAGCACCAAAATCAAGCATAATCGTGCAATTACAAACCACTTCCATGCTCAAACATCTGATATAAGATAAGCCAAAGATTAAATATTAAATATGTCCAAAAATAGTGACTTGTTATTTTTCTATACTTTTCATATATACAATACTGACAATATTCTTTTGTGGTCTTGGAAATAAATCTCCCAACATTTCATATCAAAATATCATCTGTGTTGATGTGATGATCTGATTTATTTTCTTGATTTTACTATACTTAGAGTAGTTATAGATACCTTGGAATTTATATAGTTTATTTGTTGGAATTTCTTGGAAATATAATTCATATTTCTTTGGACTTTCTTTGGAGGGTTTTGGTCATAAAATAAATATTTAAAATATCTATAAAAATAGATGGAGACATATGGCATGAGTCAATGTATTATTTAGGAATTAGTGAATGAAGCTAAGGTGGTTGTTATTGGCCAAAAGGAAGCTACGGTTTGCACTTAAAATATTTTTATCTAAATATATTTTTAGCTTAATTGGAGGATAAGAAGTTATGTGGCAAGTAGAGATTAGATAAAAAGTGTGATCCATCAATTGAATTTTTCCTTGGTATGTTTCGGCTTTGACGGAAACTTAAGAGAATTTTCAATTTGTTTAAAAATAAGAAAAGACACTTGGCATAAGGAGAACTAACCTAAAGTTAAGCAAGTGGGAGGAGAAGAGATTTTGTTATCTAATGCATGTGGTACCGAAAATAGGTAGGAGAAAAGCAAAATAACCAACTTAAGCATAGGAGCACAAACTTTGAGTTGTCTTCTTGTAATTTTTTTTGTAACACCTATGACAATTTGCTAAGTGTAGGGACACATGGTATCTTAAGGGTTTAAGTATGAGAAGTTTTAGATGATGTGTAAGGGGAAATGAAGTTGGCCGAATACTATATTTGTCTCACTAAAGGATTTTGTGCTCAATAGGAGATCATATGCCTATCTAATCTTTTGGCTTCTTCTATGAAATGTCACAAAGAGAACTTTTTTCACTTTACTTGCTAACAAAGACTAAACTAAGGGGTACATAGGAAAGTGTGTGTTTTATCATCTAGTTACATGCATAGCCATCGAAAATGAGTAAGAAAAACTTAAAAAAACCGAATGAAGCATGGGTACACCGACTTTGATATATGGTAACTGACTTAGTGTTTATTTTATTTAGAATATATTTTGTAACATATTATAATATGTCACGTGTGAGGACAAATGGCACCACTTAGCTTAAGATAGACTTTGATCATTTCATAAGCCAACTAAACCTAAAATGAAGCAATTGAGCACACTATGACCTAAGTGAAGGGTATGTAGCACGACTTGACATATCCCAAGTGTTTTGGATTATCTTTCCCCATTTGGTTTAGAATTTTAGTCACTTATTGGCTTGACATGTGTATGGACACATGGCATTATAGGGACTTAAGTTGAAGTAGAGTTCAGATTGGTCTCAAGGGGTGAATTGGAGTTGCCGAATGCTCCTTTATTTTATCTTAGATTTTGTAACTCAATTGATAATGATATGCATATCTAATCTTTGGATATTTTATCTTATGTGTCACAAGATCAACCACTAATTATTTGTTTGTCAACTAAGCCTAAAATAGGATGAAATGATAATCCTAAATCTAAGAAGACAAGTGGTCCACGACAATAGGAACACATGTGATTCTAGAAATATTTCCCTATTCCTTTATATATATATATATATATATATATATATTGGTCGACCTAGAGGCATGGGGTTCTCTCCCTTCTCCCTAAGTAAAACTCACTGCCAAAAACTCACTCCCTAAGTAAAACCCTCTCCACATTTTCAAACACTCTCAAAAAATTTTCAAAGCTTTTAGGAGTGATTTCCAATGAATTTTCCAAAACAAAATTCTTCTACAAGTAGAATTGCTTGGAGAAAGCTATAAGTGCACATTGAATTTTATTTGAGTATTATTTTGTATATTTAAATGTAACATGTGATTAGTTGCTCTCTTTGAGTGAATACCTTGCTTATAGAATGATCAAACCCTTATATAATTGTGATAAGTTAAGTTTCCTATGGAAGAATAAGGAAGTATAGGTAAGAAATCTTTTAAGGATTTATTTTAAAACAACTATGAATGGAATTTTAGAAAATTGATAGATGGAATTTGTTAATTAAAGAAGTGAAATTTTGAAACTTGCAAGGGTTTCTAAGGGAACCGGCCTTGGTGCGATTCCTTAGAATATTATTAATTTATTTTTTTAGATTAATAATACAATGGTAAAATAAAGTTAGTAAGTGGTTGAGGAAAGTTTTATGGATTAGTTCTTTTGAAAATTAGTAGAAGATTTAAGATTATCGGCGCCCCAGCTTACGCTTGGGTTCATACGCAAATTGCGACGTCGGGGATGAGCGTCTCAAGGAAGTTCATCCCTCATCGTTACACGCGAAAGCATTATATATATATATAAATAGTGTTATTATTTAAGTGTTTAATGTCCCCTCTTTTTTTTTGTAACTCAACAATATCTCGAAGTGGAAAAAGGTCAAGCCAAAAAAAACTTCGACAAGGCGTTTACGCTTGTCGCACATCACATGGTTAACGAAATATAAACCCAAATTAAACATTATATATATACATTAAAAGTTAAGATTACCAATGTTAAAAATTTATACAAAAGCACTTCCCAAAACAATGGAAAGATTTCCTTAAAATATACTGGTAATACAAAATAGATGCATTCACGATCCCCTCCATCTCCGCCAGACATACTAATAGGCGGGTTCTTTCTTTATTTTCTTAAAGTTAGGACCGTAACGAAAACGGTCCAAACTTAGACCTGGGCCTACGTCACACATCATCCCAGAGGATGAGGTAAACAGGCATCCCATATGGAGGAACCCGTTCACTCCTAAAACTAGACAACACCCCGTAGGGCGTAAGTCGTTAAAAAAGTAGGTCGCCATAGAAAGCGACTCTGCTACCCACTGACCCAGCAGGTCTAGAGTCATTGGCTCAGCAGAATCTGTCTTAATCGGGCCCTTGAGGGTCCGACCCATCTTCTCGAGAGTCGTAATTCGCAGATCCATCTTTTCCTATAATAACTTCTATCGTTCTAAAGGGAGCGATAGTAGAGATAATTAAAAGGAGGGTGAGATTTCAGGAGAAATCTCAGCAAGTATTCTAGCACTTTAACTGAAGCATTTCAGGCATACAGATAAGTGAACCAAACAATCATAACTAATGCATATGCAATGGATGACCGACTCATGCACATACTTATGTAAACTTTCATACAAACTTGCTTCTTTCAGACTTCTTTTCATATAATTGCTTTTCAAATCATTTCTTAAAAATATTTCACATCTTTTATTCTTTCTTAGGCGCCACTTATCAGATACTGATATTTTCTTATGGCTCAAAGCCCATCTTGTCATGACTTATCGCGTAGCATATATGAAATACAACACGGTTCCCCTAAGCACCGCGTGTTCCCTACTGGTTACCGCATCACCTTAAGGTGAGTGCGTCACGTAGCTTATAGTACGGCAGGTCCTTACACCTTACCCGTCTTTGGCACCCACCAGTGTTAGGTGCGACCGCGATCCGGACACCTTCTGGAGCCATACACGGTCCGCCGACTGTTTTTCGTCGACTCAGGGGCTTTCACTCGACTTTAATCACTCCTTAGTGAACAGAGAGTTCTACTGAGGTACTACCCCGTCCCAGCCTTTGGGGTTCTTTTAAAACTTAATTTTCTTTTTTTTTTTCTTAAAAACATGTTTGACTCTAAAAACATGCTCTTCATGATTTATGCATGGGACATGCAACACTTACTCATTTTCATGCAAAAACCCGAGGTGAGTTCGAGTGCATTCACAATTCATTTTCTTTTTTATTGGGACAAACTTCACAATTTTCCACTTAGCCGTCATACCCTAACACCCAGATTTGGGCTCAGGATTGAAGTAGGGTACTCGGCTCATATCCAAACCATTAAGGCCGAAACCTCCTAGGGTCTTTCCTAGAGTTTTTTTTTCTTCATCATTTCACTCTAAGTATCTTCCAAGATTTAAAAGTGTTTAATTAAGACATATACCATTTCTAGAAAGAGGTAACCAAAACCTTATTATCCAATAAGTAAATATTTTTACATCCAATTTTATTTCATTCCAACTTCTTCCATTCACATTTTTAACTTAGAAGATTTTCTACTATTAATTCCTTCAAAGTTTCCACATCAACAAGTGTCTTCTATAAGCTTAAACTATATAGTTCCACAAATAATCAATAAAATTTAATCCTCTAACTTTAACCTTAAACATCACAAGATCCCAAATAAAAGCTACTAGTCATCATATATACGTTATCACTCATTTTCATATGCATGCATACACCACCACAATTCATATTAGTCATATATTTTCTTTCCATGTCAATTCTTCATTTCCTTATGACAATATCCTACTCAAATAAGTCAATCATACTACTTATTTCCTTAAGTAAATTTAATCTTAGCAAACATCAAATTTTATAAGCTTAATACTAAGATCCACCATACATTAACCTCATCACTTCATATAATACTCATACTTTCCATTTCTTTTTGCTACTAATACTTGATCCATTATCTATGCTCATATTCTAACCTCATTTTAACATAGATATTTACACATGAATATTCATACTAAATACAAACATTAACACCAATCAATTTAATCCAAATATGGCAATACAACAATTAATCCAACAAGCATGATCACTTAGCCATATACAAGAAATGTTAAAGAAAAGGTGAAAGTATACTTACAATACTACTATTAGATTTTTGCTTATAATCTGAAAATATACACATAGAATATCTTATTAAACTAGTTATAAGTATGGAGATTCAAAAGAAACCTTATTTCTTTTTAGCTAAAACAATGGTGCTATATGTGTGTGAGTGTTCTTCCTAGGCTTGCATAAGTCTAAGCACTAACCTTTTCTAAAGCAATATCCACTTCAAGACCCTTGATCTTAGCTCCACTAATTTAGAACTCTTCAAATTGTGTGGTAAAAGAAGAAGAAACAATGGTTTGCTTTGTGTCCGAGAGGTGGAGAGAGTGGGGTAGAGATATGTTTGCTTTGTGTCCAAATGAAACAAGCCAAGGAAAGTAGGCATAGGGTCACACGGCCAAACCCTTCCTCTAGGGTCTTTGGTATACATTTTACTATTCTTAGGTATGGCCAATGATGGATCAAAAGATTGACAACACTAGGTCATTCCAAGATCAAGTCTTGGCTATACCTTGGAAGATTTGGTTCTTCCCCCCTCACTTGCTATGGCCGGCGCCCCCTTGGGTGTTTAGTTTTCATTTTTCTTGCATTTCACTCAATTACCTTCCCTCCATCATCTCATGTGTCCATCCAAATGATCTCAAGGCCATGCTTTTTGGGAATTGAGCAATGCATGGTTCGGCCAAGGCCTTCCTTGTTCCAATCGAAACCCTCCATTTGTTTCATCTCCTTCCTTTGTCATTTCCATCACTTACACATACCATACCTCTCTTCACATCACCATACCTTCTTACACTTTGTACTTTATTCACTTACACATTCCTTTCTTGTCTCATCAACTTTTTGGTGGCAACACTCCATGAAAACCCTCCAAGGAGCTCAATGAAATGCCTCCCCACCGAACTCCCTTGCTCCATCCCTCCATCCTTCTCTTCATTCCACTTGTCACACTCACATACAATATGACTTCTATTGAAAAATCAAGGGATGGTGCATTGTACTTCCAAAATCCATGATAGGAAAAATCTTTTCATAAGATTCTACATTCCATCCTACATAGCTACCAACTAGTCAACCTTCACCCACTAGCAATTTCCTACAAGCCTTGGATGATTTTCTAGGGTTTCTCTTCAAGTGACATGTGTATCTAATATGGGCTTGGTGGGTCATGAATTCATATTATGGGCTTATGGGCTCACTACTACTCTCTTGACCCATTCACTCAATCCATGTCTCCAAAGCTTTATTTCCAAACCCATCTCTTTAGAGCTTGTTCTTATAAATTATCACTAATTTTTCATATTAGTGTTTAATTAAACATTTAAATTAGGACAAGAATTTTAGGGTTGTTACATTTATTGGATGGTAGAATGATATTTTGGATAAAGAAAGAATTGAAGAAAAATAGATGTAGTAGGTGAAGGGAGATTTTCGGCTAAAGGTCTTGTGGGTTTACATTATGGAATTTTAACACATGCTAATAGCAAACTAAGTAGGACTAAAGGAAAGAAAAAGAATTTATAATCTATTTTCTACTACACGGCCAAGTTTATTCTAAGACTAAGCTTATATTGTTTTATTTCAAAGTGAATTATTTATAGTTTATTTGAATAAGAATTCTTAGTATGAGCAAACATGTATGTTATGTGTAGACAACACATGTCTTATATGTCACACGACCCTATGAAAACATGTAGCATGTACGAAGAAGTCTAATGATACATGCATGTCTATTTACGTCACAAAATTTCATGTTTTGAGTCATATCATTTTTCAAGAAATAAGATTACGAAACTTTATAAGAACAATGAAAGAATAATGAAAGAATAAGATTATGAAAAGTCGCGTCATGACGGTGAAGGCGATTTGATTTGCAGGATGACTGACGTGCCGACAATGAAGGCGATTCGATCTGCTGCCATAATATAATAAGTCTCGTCATAACGGTAAAGACAATTCGATCTGCCAGACAATTGATGAGAATATGAAGGCTGACGATGAATGTGATTCGATCTACCATCATGCTAATCACCCGACGGTGAAGGCGATTCAATCTGTCGTCGTGATTAAGATTATGATTTATAAGAATAAGAATGAAAATATGAAATTAAGATTTTCATGAAAAGATACGTCACGATACGAAAAGTGTGCACCTGTGTCAACTAAGATATTTTTTCTAGAAAAAATGCATATTTTTATTAAAGATGCACAATTCAAATGTAAGTCATGCATAAGTCATGTACAAGTCATGATTAATAGGTCTTATGGTCATATCACGTGCATTTATATGTTATTTGTGGATTCTGTTATTACTCTTGTTATGCTAAATGTGTACTTACTAAGATTTCTCGAAATCTCATTTTTTGAATCTTACATATTATTTATGTCGAAATGAGAGATGTTATTGTAGGAGTAGATGGAGACCCAGACCGCGCAAGAGACTCAGGTAAGCCTTGAGGGGCTACGGATTACTCTCTTTTCGACAATTATACCTCCCCTATATTTGACTGTATGTTAGAGGAAATTAGACAACATGAAGCTGCATTATCTGAGGAAAGACTACGAATAGGGTGGTCTATCACTGAGTCAAAGTGGTATTTTGTCTCTGAGTGGTGTTTACGTAATGCCATCAAGGGAAACTTTTTCCAACAAGATTTTGATATTAGTATGAACATGTTTCGATATGGAAATGAGTATAGAGAAGTTAAAAGAGAACCCATGTGGTTGAGGTAGTTATCTTATGTTATGTTTATTTTGGAAACACTTGGGCTGTAAAGCTTGATACAGTATACTAAAGTAAATATTAAGTTATGTTTTTATGAATATATGTTGTCAGGTGAACACTATATGCAGAAATTAATTTTTCTTACGTACTTTTTGGAAAGTGGCCTTATTTTTGCTACAACATGAATTTCATTTTATTAGTAAGTTTAAGTGCACACAGGACATTTCATACATGTATGAGAGATATGTAGTCTTGTGTTACCTATCTCAACGCTTCAATTTACGTTATAACCCAGACGTAAATTGGGGATGTCACAGTTTAGAAGTGTAATTGATCCGATTTTGTAGAATTTTTGAAACTACACTAGTTTGCATTTTCAAGAACCGATTCTACACTAATTACTCTCTTAAACTAATATTTTCGATTTTATCGATTCGGTCCATTTTTCAAGATTTAATCAAGTTTCAATTAATTAGAAAAAAATAAATGTAACCAAGTTTAGACTTTTGACAAAATTATCAAACTGTTAAGTCTTGAGTAAAAAGGTCCACAAGTACTGAGTTAATATATGATGTAATATTATTAGTTTGAAAAGTAAGAACTGAAAAGATAAATATAATACCCAAGTAGTCCATTTTTCTTTTATTTTTTTGGCTTCTAAAAGCTGGATTTTTTTTTCTTCCTAGCTAATATATACAAACCACTAATGTTTATTAATATTACTAAATTAGTATTATTAATGTAATATGTATTTATCAAAAAGAATATATTGAAAATTTATTAGGCCATAAAATGTAATTAATATATATTTTACATTAACGAGTCCATAACTCGCGCAATGCGCGAACAATTATTTATACTAAATTTTATAAATCTAAATAGTTCATTATACATAATTATTACCACAACTACTAAAGAAATGTATATCAAATATATATATAATAGAATATGCATATATAAGAGAGTTCACATTACCAATAAATATTTCATGGAAATTTACAATATTAAAAATAATATATATATATATATATATATATATATGATTGTTCAATTTGAACAATGTACAATAGATATAATTAGTATGAGACATGATTGTATATTTATATTTTAGAATATTATATCAATCTATCATTTTTTTTAATTTAAAAATCTCCTCTTAAATATAGTTATTTATAATTCTTTTCCTTCAGTCAAGCAATTAAAAATATGTGAATGGGGAAAAATTGTAAATGTTGACATGTATAGATTAAAACAAATAGATGCAATGAAGGCAGTTTTTTTATTATTTATCGGTCATGAATAGCGTGTAATTAAGAATATACTAAGATTGCAATGGTTTTGCCAAGTGGATTGTAGGACACGACTATTTTATATATATATATATAGTAATAGATAACATATGATCAAATAAATTATAAATGTTCACATTTAAGATTAAATTTTTATGTTATAAACTATAATATAAAATTATTTCATTAATGATATATAATTATATATATTATATATAAATTATATATTTATAATTCGACCTATTAATAGGACCATCGAATTTGCACAACAATGATGACCAAAAACAGAGTATAAAAGTTGAAAAATAACAGAGGCAAAAGCGATGCAGAAGAAGACAAAATTTCCCTTTTTAAAATTGAATAGATACAGTAACAATGCGTGGCTGTATACACATATATCCTAACTGACTAACAAACCAACCCAGCCATCTAATGACATCTGTATACTTGAAATAAGTCAGAAAATACATAAAGAAACAAAAAACACAAAGAAGAAGAAATAAAACAGTTTTATGCAATATTAAACGACATGCAGCTTAACTTGTCTTGTATCATCTAACCCCCCCTCCCGACGCGTGCCCCGGGCGAGAAGATGAAGAATAGTAATTTACTATTCCCATCTTGGAGAGATGTGAGTGTAGAAGATAGGAGGGCAAGGCTTTAGTAAATATATCAGCCAATTGATTGTTGAAAGAGACACGTGCAGTAGTAATCTCTTCAGCTTGAATTTGGTCTTTAATTAAGTGACAATTGAGCTCAATATGCTTCGTCCTCTCGTGAAAAATCGGGTTGGCAGCAATATGAAGTATTATCTGATTGTCACAAAATAAGAAAGCAGGTTGTTAATGAGGAATTCTAAGATCTTGAAGGAGATAACGAAGCCAAGTCAACTTAGTACATGTGACAGCCATACTTTTGTACTCAACTTTAGCTGAGGAGCGAGAAACAACAGTTTGCTTCTTGGATATCCAAGATACCAAAGAATTACCAAGAAAGATACAATATCATGTAGTTGAGTGACAAGAATCCGGGCAAGGGGCCCAATCTGAATCACAAAGGCCTTGAGTTGAAAAGTAGATGAAGTAGGAAGGAGAATGCCTTGCCCTGGAGCTGATTTGATATATTGGAGGATTCTGTATGTGGCTGCCAAATGAGAAGATAATGGACAGGACATAAATTGACTAAGTAATTGTATAGGAAAACAGAAGTTTGGCTGAGATATGGTGAGGTACAAGAGCTTCCCAATAAGTAGTCTATAAATGTTAGGGTCAGAAGGAGGAGCCCCATCATCCTTGCTAATTTTAAAATTCTGACCAAGAGAAAGTTTAAGGGTTTTACAGCCCAACATGCCAGCATCAGCCAATATGTCCAAGGCGTATTTCCTTTAGGAAATGTGAATTTTCTTAGATGATCTAGCAATTTTTAAGCCTAAAAAATAACGTAGGCAGCCAAGATCCTTAATTTTGAATTTAGAGTTAAGAAATGACCGAATAGTATCAATCAAGAGTGGAGAATTGCTAGCCACAAGAATATCATCAACATAGACTAATAAACTATAAATGAGTCTCCATCATGCTTAGTAAATAAGCTATAGTCAACTTTGGACTGATTAAAACCAAACTCTAGCAAGTATGAGGCAAGTTTGAAATTCCACTATCTTGAGGCTTGTTTAAGCCCATAGATGCTCTTGAGCAGCTTGCAAACTTGATGGGACTGACCTTTAGTATATCCATGTGGTTTCCTCATATAAATTTCCTCTTTCAAGTCACCATTTAAAAAAGTATTATTTACATCAAAGTGATGTAAATACCAGCCTTTAATGATAGCAACAACAAGGAGGCATCTGACAAAAACAAGTTTGGCAACAGAAGAAAAAGCTTCATGAAATCTATGTCTTCTTGTTGTGTGTAGCCCTTGGCTACGAATGTAACTTTAAGTCTCTCCACACTACCATCGAACTTAAATTTAGTTTTGAAAATATACTTACAATCAATAGCTTCTTTTTCCGAAGGTAAGTTTGTGAGTGTCCAGGTTTGATTGTGTTCCAAAGCTTCAAGCTCAGCTTCCATTGCCTGAGACCAACCAAATTCTTCAAAGCCTACTTATAAGATGTGGGCTAGGTATGAAATGAAATGGAGGGTGTGAAGGCTTGAAATGAAGGGTTAAATTTATAATAAGACAAATAGTGACTGAGAGGGAAAATCTTACCATTTAAAACAGGTGCATCCTTGGAAGCCAACTGGTTAGGTGTAGACAGCAAATCATGGTTGCAGTGAAAATCTTTTCGATATGCGGGGGCTTTCCTGAGTCTAGTGGACCTCTTAAGGGTTGAGGTAGTGTGATGGGAGGTGGAGGAGGAGGTGGGGAAGCTATGGGCAGGGACGAAGGAGAGTTGCTGTTAGTATTTTGCTCAAGACTGAAATTATGTGGTGAAGTGAAATCAGGTGTGGAAAAAGACTCAAACCTAGAAATAGGAGTTGATGAAAAAACTAGCAGTGTAGATTATGTGGAGGAGGGTGTGGAAGATGTGGATTGTTGGAAAGGAAAAATGGACTCATGAAAAATAACATCTCGAGAAATGAAAATGGTGTGAGTGGTGAGATCTAAAAGTTTGTAGCCTTTAGTCCCAAAAGGGTACTCGAGAAACACACATTTCCTTCCATTTGGATCAAGTTTTTGTCTAGGCTAAGACAAGGTGGCTGCAAAACAAAGAGAGCCAAAGACTCTCATTTGAGCATAAGAAGGTGGTTTTTAAAAAAGAATTTCATATAAGGATTTATTTTGTAAAATCGGGGTGGATAACCTGTTTATTATGTAAGTGGTCATGAGTACACAGTCACTCCAATATGTCAAAGGTAAATTTGATTGAAATCTAAGAGTCCAGACTATATTGAGTATATGTTAGTGTTTCCTCTCAACAATGTCATTCTGTTGAGGGGTTTGCACATAACTTTTGTGATGGATGATGCCTTTATTATTGAAAAAATTGGTTATGGAAAATTCAGCACCATTATCACTTCTTAGGATTTTTATTTTGAGCCCAAATTGAGTTTCCGCTAGATTGTAAAATGATTCAATGCAAGTTCTTGTTTCATATTTGTTTGCCAACAAATAAAGCCAAGTTGAGCAGGAAAAATCATCCACTATGGTTAAGAAGTATTGTGACCCATCATGGGCAATCGTAGAGCTAGGACCCCATAAGTCACAGTGAATGAGTTCAAAAATCTTTGAGAAAAGATGAGTGTTGTCATTAAAAGGTAATCTATGAAATTTTGTCAATGGAAAAATGTTGCAAGGATTTTCATTGATTGAAGATGAGTATTTGCTTACAATCGGATTAGCAATCATTCTAAGCCTAGGAACAAATAAGTGATCTAGGCGATAGTGCCATAGGTCATTGTGAGTAATTGTGTGAATACTATGAGGGAATGTGTGGGAAATATTATGAGTGATAGATGTATAATCAGACAGGGACTACGCAAAGGCTGAAGGTGAAGTTTATGAGCAAACCAAGTTGTACAGACCATGTTTCAACTCACCCTTCCCAATTATTTTTCAAGAAAGTAGGTCTTGAATGAAATAGTAATGAGAGAAAAACAAAAGGCAACAAGTTAGAAAATGAATCAACTTAGTTGCAGAAATTAAATTGAAAGAAAATGAGGGGACACAAAAAACATCTCGTAAAAGGAGAGTTTTAGTTAATTGAATGTTGCCAATGTGAGTAATAGGAGTAAAACTCCCATTAGGAAGCTTAACAGAGTAAGTAACAACAGATTTTATTTGGGTGAAAAATAAGGAGTTACAGACCATATGATCTGTAGCCCCTGTGTCGAGTATCCAACTAGCAGAAGTGTTATGTGATGTGTTTTTGTGTGTGTGGAAAAATAAGTATATGTAACAGACACTTTTGATGGATGAATGGAAGAAGAAGAAGAATGTTGAGAGGAAACTCCCAAGTGGTTGTGGATAGCAACAGTTGAAGGATCCTATGGTTGGATCAAGGACAGTAGCTATTGGTATTGAAGCTTGGTCAAACCAATCTTGTCATCACTAGCAACTTCGGAATCAGGAGCCAGTGAAAAAGAAGCCATATGTGCACTTATTCCAGAAAGGGGTTGCTATTTGGTATAAAATTTGTGACCAGGGGGTATCCAACCAGCTTATAACATTTGTCAACAGGGTGACTAGTTAAATGACAATGTGAACAAGTAGGGGCAATAGCATTGTCAAGCTTGAAATAGTTTTCCAAGGAATGACCAAAAACTTTGTAGTGGGTGGGTGCAACAAAGATGATCCTTCTTAAAATGTGGGTTTGATTTTGAGGTCTGTTTGGAGGGGGGATAATATTTCTTAATAGCCATGGCCATAGTGTTGGGAGAGGGTACAATGGTTAGCATCTAATGATACCTCTCTTAATGTTGGACCAGCGAGAAAACTTTGGTAACAGACGAATAGGATCCATCAGCATAATCTGGTCGCAAATTGGGGTTTTAGGATCGGGCAAATTCAGTGGAGGGTTGGGTGGATTCGGTGGAGGGTTAGGGCTTAGGGAATTAGAAGGAGTCTAAAGGTTAGAGATAGAATCTTCCATTGAGATTAGCTCTCGATACCATGTAAGGTAATAAAACAAAGGTCTACTACACAGCAACGATGACCAAAAACAGAGCATAAAAGCTGAAAATAACAGAGGTAAAGTCGTTGGAGAAGAAGATGAAATTTCCCCTTTCTAGAATTGAATTGATACAGTAACAATGCGTGACTATATACACAAATATCCTAACTAACTAACAAACCAATCCAGCCATCTAATGACATCTGTACACTTGAAATAAATCAGAAAATACATAAAGAAACAAAATACACAAAGAAGAAGAAATTCGACAATTTTATATAATATTAAACGACTTGCAGGTTAACTTGCCTTGTATCATCTAACACCATCGCATTTGTTAACAATTTTTTTTATTTAATTCTTGAAAAAATCCAACTACAAAAATTTATTAGTTCTCTCAACTATCTCAATTATGTTGCTAAATCCTACAAGAATATAAGGGAACAATGTCGTCTATTATTTGAGCAACTTATATATTATATATGAAATTTTTATATATAAAAGGGTGCTGCTAGTGACCCCAACAAATGTGACTCAATTGGATCCCTATTTTAATATATATATATATATATATTAGTTTTTTATACGATTTTTTTAACATCTTAAAATATTTTTTAAAAATATAAAAAAATTACAATATTATTTAAAAAACACTTAAACAAAAGTCATGTAAAAAAAAACTTAAAAAAAATGGGGACCCAATCGGGATCCCAATGTAGAGGTAAGTAGCATTTTCCTATATAAAATATTTTATTATTTATATAATATTAAAAATTTAATTTATATATACTTTTAAACTGGTCGAGTCCAGCCCGATCTGGTGAAACACCTAACCGAAACTGAACGGATTCCAGGCAGTTTTTTCAATATATAAATTGGTTTCGGGCCGGACTGGTCCAATCAGTCTCAGCCAGTTTCCCGGTTTAAAGTTTCACTCCTAGGACTCACTCTCATGGGCTGGGTGCTACAACAAAGCTTGAACACAGCCAACTCCCGTTTAAGCCATTAGGCCCAAGGTGGTGGGGGAAAAGGTGCTAAACGCACCGTATAGCCCGTTTAAGCCAACTTCCCTCATATCTCTCAACGGTTTGCTCTCTCTCCATGACCAGTCTCTCTCCCTTTCATCGAGCCTCACTTCTCTCTCTCTCTCTCTCTCTCTCTCTCTCTCTCTCTCTCTCGTTCCCTTTGTCTGCAACTAACGATCCGGCCAGTTTCTCCTCCACACCGTGAGACCGTGAGGCGCTTCTTCCTCCAAGCTGCATCGATCAACCCTCCCCAGACTGCAAGCCCCATTCTAGCCAGCCAATAACAAGCAGCCACCACGACCTCACTGTCGTAAATAGTGAAGTCTAGCAATACCTACAGCCGCAACCCTCTGTTCTTAGCCAAACGTCGCACACCTCGTCGAACCAGCCGCTTAAAACATCTTGTTGGCCAGTGGATGTCATCCCTAAGCCAACACTACGACCCTACGTTGGAAACAGAACCGTAATTAGCCACCACCGTCTTCAGCTAACGACAAGTGCACGTCCAAACCAGTTCATGCGAACTATTTCGAGCCCCTCTGTCCAGCCGTCGCCCACGTCCAACACAAAGTCCAGTTGCACCGCTGTACTTCTCCTCCATCAACCACCACGCAACAAGCCTCCACGTCCCCTATTTCCCTTGCCAGAAACAGACTAGTTTTTCCCATCGGAGTGCTATAAGCTAGCTACCACGCTCTCTTCCTTGTCGCACCGCCAGTTTCTTCCACAAGTGAGGCTGCCTGCATGTAGTCTTCTGTAAGGATAATACTCATTTACTTTATTACCCTTGGTCTGTAGGGCAGCAGCAATTTTGATCATCATTTCAAGTGCAACATATTTAAGTTCGGCTTCATTCTTAACTTGGCTTCTTAGTGGTGGGTTTGGTTTTTAAATCTTTGAATTGGGAAAAGCTCCCAGCCGGTCAATACAAATTCGCCACGTAGGATGTGTACCAAATTAAAATTCACATGTACATGTGCATGTACATGATGATTTCATTTTATTTTTCCATATCTTCCTCTCTCTCTCTCTCCCTCTCCCTCTCCCTCTCCCTCTCCCATCCCGACGCTTGCAACCCCCTCTCTCTCAAGGACGTATATACAGCATTAGTAATTTATTGCTAAGAAACATTTAGATTTGAGATTGTCTAGCATTTTTATAGCTTCACAAGAAAAATAGCCAATTCAAACAGCTTCCTAATTGCAATTAGAAAGAACAAGAGAACCAAATATGCCTCCAGAATAATGTAATAACAAATCACCTGAGCCGAGGAAAGGCTGAAGGAAAACAATGCAAGACGCCAAAAATTAAGTGGCACACCCTAATTCCTCCAAACTGATCTGGAACAATAACCGAGAAGCTTTAGATACATATTAGACTAAGAGAGAAGCACAAGTAGATTTTTTTTCAAAGAAGAGTTCATCTTTTCTCAAAGCCAGAAAATCATAGATATATATAAAACCCAAAGAATTATAGATTTCTTGATCGTAGAGAGATGAAAATAGAGAAGAAGATAGAAGAAAGAATATAAGAAAACTTAAAAAATGAAGCATTGGGTAGAAAGATGAAAAGACAAGAAAGCATATAAGAAAACTTAAGAAATGAGGCATTGGATAGATGGAAGCTTCAAGCAAGAGAAATCCTGCCCTTAGAGCACTAGTATAATAGTATTGCATCCATGAAATGATCTATCAAATATAAACGTGATATTTTTGCTAAAAAAACACTCAAATTGGACTCATCAAATTTCCTAGTGTCTAACTTTGAGTTATAGTAAATCTTCTATATTCTTCATTTTGTAAGGATCATTGTTCACATGCTAAACACATACTTTAATATATTTTATTCTCCTACTTTATTTCTCTCATTTTCTTCTTCTATTTTTTTCTCTCTCGTGTTGAAAAATAATTATTTAAGTAATTATTTGGTTGAAAAATTTTCTGGTTTATTTTCAGATATGAGATGAAATAAAAGGTAAAAAATATATATTATTATAAAATATTTATTTAATATTAGCTTTATTTTAGAATTTGAAAAAGTTGTTTTAGGATTTAAAATTTAAAATTATTTATTTTATTTTGTATGAAAAATTGAAAAAGTGTAATGATAAGTTTGAAATAAGATGAGATGGGATGAGATAGTTTGAAAAAACAAACAAGGCCTTGGTTGAAAAAAATAATTTTTTAACAAGGAATTGATTTTTTTTTTTCAAAATTTGGTTGAAAAATAATTATTTAAGTATTAAACTATTAATAATTATAAAATATGAAAAAATATTTAAATATATTCTTATTAAAAAAATTATATTATTATTTTGATGGATTTAACGACGAATCTAATAGGATTAGATATATTAGAAATTCATTAAAATTGTACTTTTCATCAAATTTTAATTAAAAGTTTGATGTATTCAATACTATTACTCTTATTGGCTTAAATCTATGATCCTAAGGACACTCCCAACGGGTTGTCTAAAACCCATATTCATGTATAATTTGAAGATAAAAGTCTGAAAGTGGCATCCGGCGGATCCTTTATTTCATCTGTATTTTTCATTTCGCTATAGTGTTACCGCTACATCTAGTGGTAACTGTTCACGAATGTAAACCCTTTTTATTCATTTCTCTCTCATATGTGTACTGTTATTTCAGAAAGGGTTGAATCAGAAACTCTCGTCGCTCCCGCAGACAGCATACTCCAAACAGAGGTGAAGCAGAAGTTAGTGTCGCAGAGCCTGAGCTCGCTATGGAGGAGATTGTCCCAAACATGAATGAAGCAAGGGATGCGGTGGATGAAGGGGTAGATGAAGGAGAAACTAAAGGATAATGCCAAGAATGGAGCTAGGGATGAGGTAGTTGATAATGAAATAGATGATCCAAAGCCAAATGCAACAGGCGGTGCGGAGCCAAGTTTGAGGTAGAGAACAGGGAACAAGAGAAGCCCCTGATGTATAATATTTAAATAAATATCTAAATAAATAAAAATAAATAATAAGAAAATATATAATATTTAAATGAGATGAAAAAAAATAAATAAGTTGGTTATGCTATATTGTAAAAATCACTACGTAAAATAAATAAAAAATGAATTTTGACAATGTATTTTAAAACAGAGGATTCATTGGAATACTCTTAGAACCAAACCCCCAGGAGATGATACCGTTTTAGTAGGGCGATTTCCTCCATGTTTTGGCTAGCGTATTTTAGAGAGAGAAAAGTGGAAGAGATGAAAAAATAAAATGAAATCAAGTGCATGTGGGTGTAAATTTTAGTTTGGTAGTACACATCCTACGTAGTGAATTTGTATTGGCTAGTGTTGTTACCCAGATGACTAACACAAGAGGGGGGGTGAATTGAGTTGTATTTAAAAAATAACAATTATAAATCAAATATATAATATAAAATATAAATAAAATATGAAACAATAATAAATATAAAGAGGAAGGGTAAGAGAGAAGCAAACTCAGTATGTTAACGAGGTTCGGCCTCACTGCCTACGTCCTCGCCTCAAGCTACCTCTTGAGGATCCCCAAATCCACTATTCAATCTCCTTTAGGTGGAGATAGAAACCTATTACACCTTTGAGCAGTACCGCTCCAAAGAATCCGTGTAAAACACCCTCTACACTTCCAATCACCTCATACTTGGTGATTTAACTATTCCACGTGTAGAACACCTTCTACACTTCCAATCACCTTACACTTGGTGATTTAACTATTCCCCGTGTAGAACACCTTCTACACACACAAGGGTTATACACACCCTTTTACTGATACAAGAATTGATAGTAGGTAGACTATCAAAATACACTCCTCAATGAGTGAGATAGAAACAATACAGCTCAACCTATATCTCTCTCAACAAGAACAAGAATTAAGGCTCAAAACTTTAGAAAAGAGAGAATGAGAGCTTTGAAGAAATGATGCAAAACTTAGCAATAGATGTGTAAGCTCTTGTTGTGAATTTTGCAAAACTCAAGTGAGCTATTTATAGGCAAATGATTTTTCAATTTCAAATTTGAAAAGATTCTCATATCAAAAACATCATCATTTACTTTTCAAAAATTTCAAATCTAATATTTTTACTTTTTACATGTGACAAAAGGAGCACACTTTACTTTTCAAAAATTTCAAACATAATCTTTTACTTTTTGCATATGACAAAAGGAGCACACTTTACTTTTCAAAATTTTCAAATAAAGATATATACCTTTTGCATAAGTCAAGAAAAGCATCCACCACTTTTGAAAATATTCAAATAAAACATGCACATGTGAAAGATGACAATCAATCATCTTAATATTTTCAAAGTTCAAACCTTTAATCATGTCATGCACATGTGAAAGATGACAATCAAGTATCTTAATATTTTCAAAATTCAAACCTTTAATCATGTCATGCACATGTGAAAAATGACAATCAATTATCTTTCCAAATTTTCAAAGTTCAAACATTTAATCATGTCATGCACATGTGAAAGATGACAATCAATCATCTTTCAAAATTTTCAAATTTAATTTTCAAAATATTCATGCACATGTGGAAAATATATTTTAATGCTTTATGATAAAATATTAATTTTGAACCTTAATCCTAATTTTGAATTTTTAAGAGATTTACAACATTACTCTATGATTTTAATGTAAACTTGTTCCCTTCTTGCTCATGCTTGCTTCCTTGATGTGCTTGATTATATTGTGTGGACAACTTGAGCTTGAGACTCCTTTATTCTTTGGATTTATTTGTTATCATCAAAATCCATTTGTAGATTTACATGAAACTTGAAACCTTGGGTTCAACAATCTCCCCCTTTTTGATGATGACAAATGCTTGATAGAACCTGAATCCTGTATTAATACTTAAGCTCCCCCTGAGAATGTGCGTTAGTTTTTCAAGCAAAAATATAAATATAATTCCAAGCATATATAACAAATTTAGCAATTTAAATAATGTTAATGTTCTAGTCTAAAACTTCTCCCCCTTTTGGCATCATTAAAAAGGAATCATAATTAGATCAATAAGATATATTCCTGCAATAACCAATAGATAAATAAAACGCTGCGTTAGTAGAGACTGTAAAGAATTCGGTGCGTAGCCACACGTGTTCGACAAAACTTGCAAAGGCTGGAGGCCTAGTTTCGGTAATTCGGTGCGGAAGGAGATTTTGTAAAGAGTTAAATAATTGAAACCATCCGTGCCCGACAAAACCTGCAAAGGTTGAAGCCGAATTTTATCATCTCAGTGCGGAAGAAGATTTAAATTCGCTTGATATTATTGACGAATTAGATGTTCCAGAGATTTGAAGTTGAATAATTAAAATTATTCGTGTCCGACAAAGACAACAAAAGCTGCAGGCCTAGCTCTGGCAATGCGGTGCGGAGCCATGCATGTCCGACCTGCAAATGTTGGAAGTCTAACTCTGGCAATTCGGTGTAGAGCCACGCGTATCTGACAAAACCTATAAGGGTTGGAGGCCTAACTCTAGCAGTCGGTGCGAAAGCAGATTTAAATCAATCGTATGATGTTGTTGACAAACGGGTTTGAAGGCTCTGAGTTTCTATAAAAAAAATTATTTTCACCTATCGGATACCAAAAAAAATATCGCTTCTTGACCTAAATTCTGTTTTTTCATAACGATAGAATGACGAAAAAAATTTCGTCTGATAATCTTCCTGATTTGAATCAGGAACCGTCTCGGAGATTACTAGCGAGGGCAAATGAAGTTGATCGACTTAATAATCAAATATCTGTTCTGCATCAAAAGCTTGCAAATAAAGGCAGAAAGAATAAGAGGTTAAAGCAAGAAAATAAAGATTTGACGGAATTCGCACGTGTTTTGAAACTTCAAATAGAGGAATCAGAACGAGTAAGAGTTCAAGCACAGAGTCAACATCAGCAGATAATGGCAGCGTTTCACGAGAGAAACAGGGACAAATATAATTAATCTCGCTAGCTTAGTTCGGTAACTTTTGACAATATGCATCCGACATATCTTGTAAGCTTGACTAAGTAAGATTTGAAGAGATGACAGCTTGTCTTCTACTTATTTCCATCTTTATAAAAGTAATCCTTAGCTTTATCTAATCCACATCAAATCTTCTTTTCATTATTGTAGTTCATCTTCATTCTCACTTCACAAAATCTTAATGGCTCATCATTTCTCCTTCAGTGCTTCTCGTGATCAATCTATTTCTGCATCTGTTGTAAGTGCCATGAAGCAGCAAAACACTGATTTGGCTAATAAATCAGATCATGATGCTATTTACGAGCTTGTGGGTCTTGGGACTCGATACTCATCTTCCATTGTTGCTTTTTCCGCTCGGTTGCAGTCAAAAACCCACGAGATAGAGAAGCTTAATGAGAAGATCGATATTCTTCAATGACTTGTTCAAGAGTCTAACAAAAAAATAGTAGAATTAAAGCAACAGAATAAGGATTTGAAATCCTTGCTTACTTCTTCATTTCGATTGCCTAATCCTTTAGACAAGGATGGCATGATGATTTATGAGGAGCAAATGCATTTGAATGATGAGGCTAAAAGTCTCAAGTTTCTGTAGGTCATTTAAGATAATGAAATAAAAGTATCTAGCAGATATCCATGGCATGCATCATTCCTATTTCTCTTCTAATCATGCATAGTCTATCTTCTGGTAGGGATTTTGTGAAAATGTCTGCCAATTGATCATGTGTACTAGTGAATTCTAATACAATATCGCCCTTTTGCACATGATCTCTAAGAAAATGATATCTAATTTCAATATGTTTGGTCCGAGAATGTTGTATTGGATTTTTTGAAAGATTTATAGCACTTGTATTATCACATTTGATTGGAATGTGATTGTACATAAGTTTCAAATCCTCAAGTTGTTGCTTCATGTAAAGAACTTGAGCACAACAACTACCCGCAGCAACATATTCTGCCTCAGCAGTAGATAGTGCAACAGAATTTTGTTTTTTACTAAACCAAGAAACTAGTGCACGACCTAAGAAGTGACATGCTCCACTAGTGCTTTTTCGATCTATTTTACAACCAGCATAATCTGCATCTGTGTAGCTGATTAGATCGAAAGATGTGTGCTTAGGGTACCATAACCCTAAGTTAATTGTACCACTAAGATATCTAAGAATGTGCTTAACTGCAATTAAATGTGATTATTTTGGAGATGATTGAAAGCGTGCACATAAACACACACTAAACATAATATCTAGTCTACTGGCTGTCAAATATAATAAGCTACCAATCATACCTCGATATACCTTCGAGTCAACTAGTTTACCGGTTTCATTTTTATCAAGTTTAGTGGATGGACTCATTGGTGTTCCAGTTTTCTTAGCACCTTCCATCCCAAATTTCTTCAGCATTCCTTAATATATTTCGATTGATTGATGAATGTCCCACTTTTTGCTTGCTTAATTTGCAATCCGAGAAAGAATGTAAGCTCTCCCATCATGCTCATTTCAAATTCTTCCTGCATAGTCTTAGCAAAAACTTGGCACATATTTTCATTAGTAGCACCGAATATTATATCATCAACATAAATCTGAATCAAAAGAATATCATCATTTTCGTATTTAATGAAAAGAGTTGTATCAATTTTTTCTCTTGAAAAGCCTTTTTTAATCAAGAAACCACTAAGTCTCTCGTACCACGCTCTAGGAGCTTGTTTGAGTCCATATAGTGCTTTTGTGAGTTTGAAAACATGATTTGGAGAAATATGATTTTCAAAACCTGGAGGTTGCTCAACATATACCTCTTCATTTATAAAACCGTTTAAGAAAGCATTTTTAACATCCATTTGAAAAAGTTTGAAATCTTTATAACAAGCATATGCAAGTAGCATTCGAATAGCTTCTAATCTTGCGACTGGTGCATATGTCTCATCATAATCGATTCCTTCTTCTTGATTGAAACCTTGGGCTACAAGTCGAGCCTTATTTCTAGTAATGACTCCGGACTCATCTTTCTTGTTTCTAAAAACCCATTTTGTTCCAATAATAGTATGATTTTTTGGTCTAGGAACAAGTGTCCAAACATCATTTCTTTCAAATTGATTAAGCTCTTCTTGCATAGCTAGAATCCAAGATTCATCAAGAAGTGCTTCATCAATATTTTTAGGTTCAATCTGAGATAGAAAAGCAGTATGATTGCAAATATTTCTAAGAGATGATCGAGTGCTTACACCTCGTGAAGGTTCCCCCAGAATTTGTTCCACTGGATGATCTTTCACAAATTTCCACTGTTTGGTTGCATCTTGTATTAAATTTTGATGATCTTTCCTGATATCTCCATGTTGGACTTCCTCTATTGTGTTCTCTTTGTTGAAATTGAGACTTTCCGTATTATTTATACCTCCTATTTCTTCATCAATAGATTTCTTGGAGAGTAGAGAATTAGATTCATCAAATACTACATGCATAGATTCTTGTACAGTCAAAGTCTTTTTATTGAATACTCTATAAACTTTACTATTAGTAGAATACCCGAGAAAGATACCTTCATCAGATTTTGCATCAAATTTGCCTAAATTATCTCTGTCATTTAAAATAAAACATTTGCATCCAAATACATGAAAGTAACAAATGTTGGGTTTTTTCTCATTCCAAAGCTCATAGGGGGTTTTATCTAATTTAGACCTTAGCATAACTCTATTTATAACATAACATGCAGTACTTACCGCTTCAGCCCAAAAATAACTAGGCAAGTTGTTCTCATTGAGCATTGTTCTTGCCATCTCTTGAAGAGATCTATTTTTCCTTTCTACTACCCCATTTTGTTGAGGAGTTCGAGGAGCAGAAAAATTATGCACAAAACCATTTTCATCACAAAATGTTTCAATATTTTTATTAACAAACTCTTTTCCCCTATCACTTCGGATACTTGAAATAGTATAACCCTTTTCATTTTGAATTCTCTTGCATAACTTGGTAAAAGCATTATGTGCCTCATCTTTATGAGTAAGAAAGATGACCCAAGTATATCTAGAGAAGTCATCAACAACAACAAATGCATAATATTTTCCTCCTAAACTTGCAACTCTATTTGGTCCAAAAAGATCCATGTGTATCAGTTGCAGTGGTCTAGTAGTGGAAATATGTTTCTTGATTTTAAAAGAAGTTTTTGTTTGTTTACCAAATTGGCATGCATCACAAATTTTGTCTTTAAGAAAATTTATTTTTGGTAAACCTCTCACAAGATCATTTTTTGAAAGTTTGGAAATAAGTTCCATATTGGCATGACCTAGTCTTCTATGCCATAACCAATTAGTTTCATTTTGAGCTGAAAAACAAATCGCATCTTGTGAGGTAATTTCTTCAAAATCAATTGTATAAACATTGTTACTTCTAAAAGCAATAAAACAAATATTATAATCATAATCATTCAATATAATGCACTTATCCATTTTGAAAGTAACTGTAAATCCTTTATCACATAATTGACTTATGCTTAAAAGATTATGTTTTAAACTTTCAACAAGTAGAACATCTTCAATTATAAGAGAAGACTCATTACCAATTTTACCTATTCCCACGATCTTCCCTTTCGAGTTGTCTCCAAATGTCACGTGTCCTTTTTCTTTAGATCTAAGATCAAAGAACTTAATTTTGTCTCCCGTCATGTGTCTTGAACATCCACTATCTAAAAACCATTTATTTTTGTTCATGGAAGACATCATGCACACCTCAATGTCATCTTTAGCCATAAGACAAAGATTTCCTGATTCTCCATTACTTGCTTCACTATCTGAGCTACTTGAATCATCATTCCACGTAACTTTCATTGCTTTTTTGCCTTTGTTTCGATCTTTCTTTAGCAGAGGATAATCTGGCTTGATATGACCGGGTTTATTGCATTTATAACAAATTAAAGTATCATTTTTACCTGAATCTTTCTTGGAAAACTTATTGAAGGATTTCCTTGGAGGAGTTTTATTTTTCTTTAAGAACCTCTGAATTCTTCTTGTTATCATCGCAACTTCTTCATCTTTGTCGTCATTTTCCTCATCTTCATCACTTTCACTTTCATGTGGAACAGCTTTAAGTGCCAAGCTCTTCATTGACTTTCCTTCTTCTTCTCCTCTTTTCAATGTGTACTCATGGGTGATAAGTGACTCGATGAGTTCATTCACTTCGAGCTTCTTGAGGTCTCTAGCTTCAAGAATCGCTGTCACTTTTGATTCCCAACGTTTTGGTAGAGAGTTGAGAATTTTTCTTACTATCTCCACTTTGGAATAAACTTTGCCAAGAGCTGTCAAGCTATTTATGATGTTAGTAAAACGAGTGTACATACTAGAAATAGATTCATCATCATTCATCTTAAACATTTCATATTCATGAGTAAGAATATAAATTTTTGATTCCTTGACTTGAGAAGTTCCTTCATAAGTAACTTCCAAGTTATCCCAAATTTCCTTTGCTGTAGCACAAGTCATTACTCTATTAAATTCATTACCATTGAGAGCATTATATAATAAATTCATAGCAGTTAAATTCAAAGTATAAAGTCTATCGTCTTCACGATTAAACTCTTCTTCTTCCTTTTTGACCTTTACTCCATCAACTACTTTTGTTGGAATATAAGGTCCATTTACAATACATTTCCAGATTTCTCGACCTTGAGCCTGAAGGAATATTCTCATTCTAACTTTCCAGAATGAGTAATTGTCTCCACAAAAGAGTGGAGGCCGACTGCTAGATTGACCTTCACCAAATGAAGCTGCAATGTTAGCCATAAGATCTTAACTCAAAATATAGTTAATCTTATAATAGAGCTCTAGCTCTGATACCACTTGTTACCCAGATGACTAACACAAGAGGGGGGGTGAATTGAGTTGTATTTAAAAAATAACAATTATAAATCAAATATATAATATAAAATATAAATAAAATATGAAACAATAATAAATATAAAGAGGAAGGGTAAGAGAGAAGCAAACTCAGTATGTTAACGAGGTTCGGCCCCACTGCCTACGTCCTCGCCTCAAGCTACCTCTTGAGAATCCCCAAATCCACTATTCAATCTCCTTTAGGTGGAGATAGAAACCTATTACACCTTTGAGCAGCACCGCTCCAAAGAATCCGTGTAGAACACCCTCTACACTTCCAATCACCTCACACTTGGTGATTTAACTATTCCACGTGTAGAACACCTTCTACACTTCCAATCACCTTACACTTGGTGATTTAATTATTCCCCGTGTAGAACACCTTCTACACACACAAGGGTTATACACACCCTTTTACTGATACAAGAATTGATAGTAGGTAAACTATCAAAGTACACTCCTCAATGAATGAGATAGAAACAATATAGCTCAACCTATATCTCTCTCAACAAGAATAAGAATTAAGGCTCAAAACTTTAGAAAAGAGAGAATGAGAGTTTTGAAGAAATGATGCAAAACTTAGCAATAGATGTGTAAGCTCTTGTTGTGAATTTTGCAAAACTCAAGTGAGCTATTTATAGGCAAATGATTTTTCAATTTCAAATTTGAAAAGATTCTCATATCAAAAACATCATCATTTACTTTTCAAAAATTTCAAATCTAATATTTTTACTTTTTGCATGTGACAAAAGGAGCACACTTTACTTTTCAAAAATTTCAAACATAATCTTTTACTTTTTGCATATGACAAAAGGAGCGCACTTTACTTTTCAAAATTTTCAAATAAAGACATATACCTTTTGCATAAGTCAAGAAAAGCATCCACCACTTTTAAAAATATTCAAATAAAACATGCACATGTGAAAGATGACAATCAATCATCTTAATATTTTCAAACTTCAAACCTTTAATCATGTCATGCACATGTGAAAGATGACAATCAAGCATCTTAATATTTTCAAAATTCAAACCTTTAATCATGTCATGCACATGTGAAAAATGACAATCAATTATCTTTCCAAATTTTCAAAGTTCAAACATTTAATCATTCATGCACATGTGAAAGATGACAATCAATCATCTTTCAAAATTTTCAAAATATTCATGCACATGTGGAAAATATATTTTAATGTTTTATGATAAAATATTAATTTTGAGCCTTAATCCTAATTTTGAATTTTTAAGAGATTTACAACATTACTCTATGATTTTAATGTAAACTTGTTCCCTTCTTGCTCATGCTTGCTTTCTTGATGTGCTTGATTATATTGTGTGGACAACTTGAGCTTGGGACTTCTTTATTCTTTGAATTTATTTGTTATCATCAAAATCCATTTGTAGATTTACATAAAACTTGAAACTTTGGGTTCAACAAGTATTAAATTTAAATTGACACCCGACTGGAGCTTCTTCCTAAATCTAAATAGAGAGTAACATTATTTCTTCAAAAACAAACAAAACAAGGTGAGTGGGGGGTACGGAAGTTGTACTAGGACACCACCAACAGAAAGTAGTTCAAAGTGTCCAGCACATGCAAGCAGTGGAAACCATGACCCCATTTAGAGTCCATAACAGCCACAAATTTTTATCGAAGCAACCAGAAAATTTTTGTACATTTAAAGCTAGATTTCAATAATAAATCTTCACCGCTCGAGGGGTTCAGCTTTAAGGACTGAGGACTGGAGACTGGCCCCAAAAGGCGGTACCCGTCTCCTGTTCCTGCAATGAAATTAGACAGTGACTCTAGAGCTAACACAATTATAGACTTCCACTTGATGGAGAGGCCTCCTCGTGGGTCTCACGTCCACTTAGATATGTATATTTATCCTCCTTTGAGGTTGAAATCGATGCATTTCCTGGGCAGCTTCCTTCCTTTGATCGATATGTTAGTTATAATCTTCATTAATCTTTGTGCCAATCTATAGCTGTATCCAAGGTACGATTTGGATAGTAAGTTGATAGGAATGGATTAAAATATTATATTTTAATATCATTATTGTTTTAAAATTTAAAAAAGTTTAATTTTTATTATATTTTGTATAAAAATTCAAAAAATTTATAATGTTAAAAAGAGATGAAATGAAATAAATTAAGATTATGTCTTAATCCAAACTAGACTTAAATATATCTATAGTAAGTTGATCATGAACAGATCAAGTGCTTGTGGGCGTAACTCTGATGGGGAGCTTTCTCTTCATCTTGACCGTTGGAAAGTAGACAATTTCATCTTCTTGTGCCACCCATCTGCACAGTTAAAAGCAAAAAGAAAACATGAAGTGCCTCAATCGATTAATGACTGCTTTTCGTAAATAGATGTTTTAGATCTGCACGGATATTTTACAAAAGCAAACTTAGGTAATGACAATGATGCATTACATTTATTTTATAATAAAAAATATATATATTTTTAATTTGAGGTATAAAGACAAATTAGTTTATAAGTAAATTTAATTTTGTAAAACTTCAGTGTATGCCATATATTTTTGTCTTTAGTTTGCATGATTTAGTGGGAAAAGTAATTTACCTGTAACTAGTGACAAGATGGTGAAGAAATATTGAGAGCTCAAGCCTGGAAAGTTCTAATCCAGGGCATAGCCTCTGTCCACCCCCGAATGGTGTAAAGAAATTGTTATTAACAGCAGCTCCCATTTTCTGCAGATAAAGAATCCCTACATTGTTCAGAGATGACTTATGCATGCTGATTACACTGATGAATTAACATGATTTCTCTTGTTCAATTGAAAGTACCAAATTAAATAATGCATATATAGATATATAGATACCTCCCATCTCCATGGATCAAATCGATATGGATTTTCGTAGTTATTTTCATTCATGTGAACAGAACTAAAAGAGGCCAAGACGCCCCATCCTTGTGGTATATAATAACCTGTTGAATATCCCACCATTAAGTCCTATATAAAATTGAAGAACAATCAAGTCCAAGGAAAAATTCCCTATAATCTAGAAACTCACTGACCTTTGATCTCTACATCCTTGACTGCTTTTCTCCAAACCCCATTGATGATATTTGCCAGTCTGAGCGTTTCACTGATCACCTTATGAAGAATAAGATCAATAGCAGGTTCTGATATATTAGTATAGATTTTTGGTTTCTAGAAGAGGAAAAAATCAGATAATACTTCCCAAACATATATATATATATATATATCTACTTTTATTCCTCTTCTAACATATAAGCCTCACATTTTGAGTAAATTGCATGGACACGTAGTCAGTCCAAGCATAACCTTCAGAGGAATCCGTCTTCTGTTTCTTCAGTTCCATGTTTTCCTCCTGCATGCCAACGTTAAATAAAGCAGTAAAGTGAAGCCAAATATAGATAGTACCTTAACTTTTTGTATAAATGCAGTAAGGTGTATTTTGATAAGTACAATGTGGAAATAGGCATCTAATGCATGTGAGTTTCATCAGAATAAAGAGAGACGGGTTGGGTACTCCAAATTTCCCTGTACATATTAATCTTGGACATGTCCTTAATTTCCAAGTTTTAAAAGAAATGAATGAACAGTATCAAAATCTTTGAGAGATGTTAGTACTTTTTGCATTAATGTTTTACATTTTTCATCCAATGTACTAAAAGTGATACAAACAATTAATGAACTACAAGATCCGAGGTCAATGTTGTCACACTTAACCTATTTTTCATCCATATTAACTATTAATCAGAAAGAGATTATACAAAAACAATCTATAAAACTGACATGATTTCATATGATCTGTTAGATTTATTTTATAATAAAAATAACTTTATAATCTGACGAATCACATGAAACCGTATTAGTTTGTAAGAGAATTTTTGTATAATCTACTTGTGGCTAAATTAATTTTCTTTTTAAATACTATACCAGAGTACCAAATGCATGTCAATCTAACTCGCAAGATCAACTTCTTAGCATTCTGCCATCAATCATTTTACTAGCAAGCTTGAGGATCCAATCTTTTAGTTTCTATGATAATTCTTGAGTTTCTAAATCTTAATCCTGATTCTTGACATTTTTCAGATTTTACCATTTCAATATTTACAATTCTTAACATCATCACCACTTTCCAGAACTTCATCTATGCCATGAAGATTAAGCATGTGCTGAGTTGGACAACCTTTGGAGAAGAGAATTTCACCATACTTAAAAACTCCCTGAAATTGATATATAAAATTAACGATTATATGAAGAAAAAATATATAAAGATAGATAAGATACTCAAAATTCAACAAATAACTTTTCATCTTTAACCATTTTTTAGTAATGATTTGATAAACAAGCAAGTAAGAATAACAAATTTCATGAGGTTTCGTGGTTGAGTCCCTTTTCGCCCATGTAATTATAATTTATTTTATATTTTTTCTTGATTCATTTTTTTATATAGAAATAATAAATGAGGGTGTACTGATAAAAAAAATATATATATATTTTTATATTTTTTTCTAATTAAGAAAATCCTTAAAAACTCAAAGGAATTCCAATCACGAGCCGCATAGAAATCTTCGTATAAATATTTTGTAAGAAGGTAAATTCTTGTAATATAAATATGATTTTTTTTTTTTAAAGAGTTGTGTCAACTTGGACAACAAGTAAAGTAAAGCTAAATTGTTTTAAAAGAAACAAATTGAAATAGACATTACAACGTCATGATTTGATATAATATAATAAAAATTATATTTATAATCTTTTATATTTGATATAATAAAACAATAATATATACTATTATATCTTCTCATTTTATTTTTTCATTTTGATTGTTTATTTTTCTAAAAATTTAATTTTTATTTAATAATTCAGAAAGTGATTATTAATATAAAAAATAAATTTAACATATTTCAATATGTTTAAAAAATACTTGAAATAAAAATTAAAAAAATATAATTTACATTAACGGTACACTAAATGAACAAATTAAAGAAGTATAATAGTAATAAAATACACAAATACCGCATATATTTTTTAAAAGTGAACAGTAAATTTTAAATAGGTAGAAAAAATTATTTTGTAACAATACATTTTGATTTTTTAACATTACTCGGCAATAGATAATATAAAAAAATGAAAAGAAAAGAAAAAAAAAAACTGGCAAATTGACAGCTAGTGGTCTCAACAAGCACAGACACGAAGTTATTAGGTGGTCCTAATCTGACAACCGTTCAATCAAAATCAGACGGCTGGTGAACGTCCACTCCATTCTTTTTACTTTTTAGCCCATGTGGACACGTACTCTTTCTGTCTCAGTTGTGCGTTCTGTGTTCGTGCTAAGTGAAAACGACTTCTTTAGCAAAAGGTCAAACACTACTTTATACAGTATATCTTGACGTGGACATCTTGGGACCCATCCATATACGAATGACAGATAATCCCCACCGTCGATATAAAATCCAATTCCAAAGAAAAAATCAAGTATGTTCGTACCTACCATTAGCTTTTCTAGAGCCACGGGGCAATCACTGAGAAATTTGACAGCTAGTGTCATAGCCGTCGGCATAGTTTCCTCACCAGGGACAATCAATTCTATGATATTCCCAGTGATGAAATCAGACGGTAGGCGTTGCATCTCGCTTGATTCTTCGATATCTCGCAGTAACACGTCGACAAAATCAATTATTGGAGGCCTCTCTTTT
The DNA here is from genome assembly GCA_036898215.1 of Platycarya strobilacea. Lineage (NCBI taxonomy): Eukaryota > Viridiplantae > Streptophyta > Magnoliopsida > Fagales > Juglandaceae > Platycarya > Platycarya strobilacea. The sequence goes on from CM072555.1 coordinate 37,162,172, forward strand.
GTATTTCTCAGAGCTGTTTTTCTTTCTGCCACGATCCTCTTCACCACCTTCATCATCCTCTCCTTAGCCTACATGCACCAGAGGTCACCATTTTTATCAGGAAAACCCCACTACTGAGCTCTGAAAATTAATGCATTCAAGAAATAGAAATTTTTAAAAAGCTGATTATTTGTAATAAATTATTTCTAATAAAATAATTTTTTTCAATTAAAATAATTTTATTTTATTTTTTTGCAAATAATTAATCATAAATATCAATTTTTCATGCCGTACGCGTGTCATGTATTTGTGTGTGTACTTGAAATTGAATTACCTTGAGAGATTTGTACAGTCTGGTTCCAGGAAACTTAATAGGTATACAAATCAAGCCTTTGATGAATTCTTCAAATTCTTTTTTCAGAAACTTCATATCCTCACCTGGACCAATGCTCATCAATGCTTCAACCAGTACTTCAAACGTAATCTGAAACATTCGGAAGCCAAAAACTTTATTAGAGAGAGAGAGAGAGAGAGGACAAATCGACTAATGGAAACTCGATCGGGGTGTTGGGAGTAGTTTAACCTTTTTGGTTTCATCTTGGACATATATTTCGTGCATATCTTTCCAAGTAGAAAGGGTGAATTTGACAGAGTGTTCAATCTCTTTGGTAATTCGGGCTTTGAGTTGTGGGGATCTCAGGAAACCTCCGATGAGTGAATGCACTCTCTTCTGAAGAGTTCCATTAATTTGGAGAATGGAATTCTTTCCAAATAACTCTGTGATTGATTTGGGATAAGCTGGGATAAAAGTGCTCCCATGGTTCTGTAAGATAACCTTGTTGACTTCCGGATCTGTAGAAACTATGATGGGCGTTCCCAAGATGTTTGTTCTGAACACCTTCCCGTACCTGTTAATTAGAGAGAGACAGAAGAAGGGTTCCTGTTTAATTCCTTCTTTTGTTACTTTCTCATTGATGGAAGGAAGATAAAAGGGCTTTGATACATCAAAAGGAAATGATCAATTCATTGGAGAAGGACTAGGAGAATAGGCTGTGGTTACTGCAGATCCAGGCTTTTCACCACCCTTTTAACTTCTTGGGGGAGCTTTCAAATTACCTTGTTTCGCAATGGTCACCGACTCACCATCAGTCATGAATGAATGAAAAATCCAAACATGAACTCCTTGTATCCAATGTTTGATTTATAAAAACCATATATATATATATATATATATATATATATTTCTGAATGGTTTTTTCTTGATCCTTTTAGTGATAACTTATTTCGATTGATTGTGAATCTTGAACATAGTCTCGAAACTAACTTTGCATGTATTATTTGTCTTTCTTCAATATTTAGGAGAGAATTTTATCAAAGATTGTTAACTGCTATTTCAGATCATTCATTTAAACATCCAAATCAGCCACACTTGAGAGTTACTAAAAGGATGCCCTTTTACAGTAATCGATCATCAATATTAATTGGTTATGATTAATTGGTAATTTGAACAAGTTACTAATAAAGCCTTTCACTTGGCGATGGACGCATAGTGATATTGTTGGATATCCATAAAAATATGGGTAGAGGGTACGTCTGAATCTCTGATAGACGATTAATGGTCATGAAGGCTTCCATAGACGGAACTTTTTCTAGGTATATATATACACACGTATATATATATATATAGACAGCATGTATAAGCATGAAAGATGGGATGTGACAATGCTATATATACTTAAGACTGCAAGCCTTTTGTAACATGTGAAATGATTTTTCGAAGACAACAAGAACAAGACAAATAAGTTCTAGACAAATGCTAATTTGATATTATTGTATTTTCATCAATTTTTACTACTCTGTTTACTATTTATAGAGAGAAGAATTTCAGAAAGTTATTTGCCAATCTAGGGAGTCCATCATGAAAGAAACTTTAGCATACTAGCTAGCTAGAAAAGACATATCTGCATTTTGACCAAGGTTTTGATCAGGATAAAGAAAACAAAATTCAGCCCCTCTGAAAACGAATTGTCAAATTCATTAAGAGGAAAAAGATAAAAAAAAAATTAAAAAGAAAGAGAAGAGAGAGGGGGGGGGGTATAGAATAGAAGAAGTGAAGGTGATCAGGAGAGATGAGAGAAAAGCTTACAGAGATCTGCGTTTCTCCATGAAACTGACGGGTCGAGAGGTGTAGCCAGAAGCAACAAAGTCAAGAGTTTCTCCTATGAAAGGCCAACCTAAGTTCCCTTTAGGAAGCTCATGCCCATGCTTGGTTTCTATTTTCTTCTTCTCCTTAATCCAGTACCAATATCCTACAATTATACCTATGAAAACCCAGCACCCAATAAGCCATTCCATTCTTTGACTGCAAGAACTTCTGAAACCCTAGCTAGTTTCTACACCCTGTAATTCTTTTTTTGAGACACACGGGTTAACTTCTCTCAGCACCAGAACCCATGCAGCAGCTTTTATTAATTCAGTACTGCTACTGCTCTATGTGTGCGTTTTTTGTCTGCCCTGGTCAGGAGTAAGAGAAAGAGGAAGAAGAGCCAAGGAGGGATTGACAGGGAAGAAACTCCTTTGTCCTTTTGAAGAGCCGGATGAGATAATTGAATGAGTGGGGATATTAGATATACATACCATACATACATGAAGAGAGAGATAGAGAGAGAGGGAGATTCTGAAGATCTAGGGCTTTAGCTTTTCCAACAATCAATAAATGAGGTGGCCATACTTGGGATGTGAAACTATGTCTTGACTTTCAATTAGATAGATAGGAATTCATTTACCCGGAGTTGTCTACTCATGAATAACAAGGCCCGACCCACCAAAGTTGTCTGTTGATCTTATTCGGATCGCGTATATACGTTGTTTATGACATTAAGTTACGTGCTGGTCCTGCAAAACAGTACTGTTCCTGGAAGACCGGTTTCCCTGTCAATTGACGCGAATGATGTGGCACAAACTGTGCATGGTTGAATGAGTCTCATACGAGATATCAATCAGACTTCATCTATATATATATATATATATGATTACCTATATAAGAATGTTCTACGTTAATTAATAGGTTTCTTTAGTTGTTTAGCTGTTGCTGACTTTTTTTGGAAGAAATTAATGACGATTGGACTTTTTCCAGCTCTCTTTATGCATTATGAAGTTATCTATCTGGTAATGTTAGGAGGTTTCTCATTTCTTTCGCATCGTTGTTATGGTTACAAAAATAATAAAACAAAGCTAAAATATCGATTTTTTTTTTTAATAAAAAGACTCGCCCATTAATTAATGTGTTGATCAGTTATTTATAGTGGGATTTATTTTAATTTTACCTTCATTAAATATTGCAAATTGCATTAATTAATCCTCACCTCATGATCTGCAGCCTTGATCTGCACAGAGCTCCCATTCCCATATTATAATTCCTTGTAAAATTAGGTATCAAAGAAGTCCCTTTCACTTTACAATACGGCACTAGCCACAAAACGCCTCCTCCTCCCTGTTGACCCGGCCTCATGCACGTTTCTTTTAGCTTGGTATTACATCCAAGCAGTTCTTTTTCCGGTTTGAAAGTTGACTCCACAAAAAATCTATATTACTTCCCATTATTTATACAATTTTCATCCATCACACTTTTTTTAATTTTAATTTTATTAAATATTTAATATATAAATAATGAATAAAAAATAAAATTATTTTAAAAAGAACAAATTAAAAATAAAAATTAAAAAATATTAATGTGTATAGATTAGAGAGATTGTATAGAACAATCGGTTGACTCAATATGGAATGAAGATATATATATATAGAGCACTTCTACACAACCTTCTAACTTCTACATACCATCACTTTTTATTTTTTATTTAATTTTTTTAATATATTTTTTTTGAATTTGTTCTTTTTAAATTAATTTAATTTTTTATTCATTATTTATATATTAAATATTTGATTAAAAATAAAATAAAATAATGTGTGGTGTATGGAGATTATGTGAATAGTAAGAGGTTGACTAGAATTTTTCAATATATATATATATATATATACTGGTGTACTACTTAATATATGTCAATTCTGATTATTGCAATTTGTACGTACTTATTTCAAAAAATGAAGTTTAAATCGAGACACATAATATTATAATTAAGATTTCTTGATAATATATATATTTATCTTTGTGTGTATTTTTTGTTGATAGAATATGATCTCCAAAAAATAATAGATTCAATATTGTTGTACAGATTAATTCATTATTGTAGTTTAGTGACAAAGTATACCGATATTTTTTAGTAGAATCAATTTTTATTTAATTTTTTATTTTAATTGAATAAAGAATGCTTTTTATAACTAGTTTTCCATTTAGAAAACTCAAAAAGTAAAATAAAATGAGAAATTGATTAATTACAATTCGATTGCATGTTAGCCCAAATAGTAGTGCTTGGAGTCCGGAGTAATTTGGATGGTGAAATAATGAGATGAGATGAGATGAGATGGGATGAGTATTTGAGATGATTTTGGTATCTAAAGAGGCTCTTCATATCTTAATCACATTAATTTTGGTTCCAAAAATCAACTCCTAATTTGGTATCCAAAACCAATTTCTCTTGTTATTGTTAGTAAGTAAATCATGGATTTAGCATAATAATCCAAAATATGGTAGGTGAGGGTTGGGAATCCTATATTCGCTCCCAAAATAATTGAGATATGGAAAATTCATTAAGAAAAATATGAATATTACCCAAGTTGTATTTTTTTTTTAATAAATAAGGATGGCTAAAAAATATTTCAAAAAATGAAAAAAAAAAATTACAATTTACACTAGTGATAACTTTGAGAGAGCAAATATACGAGGCTGAGTAACAGCAATCCCCGGACAAATTATACAATATTTGAGATCCACATTATTTTTTTTTTTTTTTAAATATGGAATCACGAAAACCGGCCAATAGAATTGCAGCTCCTCTAAGAAAACTTCTATTCGGCAATGTGGGATTACGAAGATTTCTTCATCACTCCTCTAATAGCACTTCTAAATTTCTAATGGAGATTTTAAAATACATATTTATTTAAAATACATGAAAAATTTCCCAAAACCATGCTCCAGTAAAGCATGTATTTTACAAAAAATTTATAATGCTGAACAGTAATTCCGTTACCTATAGTAAAATACTGTTCATCATTATAAAAATATTTTAGTACTGTCTCTTTTCTTGCATCAGTATCTCCATTTTAGCCATTTTGCTGCTGCTTTTTTTCTCCGTTGCGTGCAGTTTTTTATCGGAGGTAGTTTTCAGTACGTTTGAATTTAAAGGCGAGAGAAGTTGAAATGAATTTAGTTTATTTTTTAATATTATTATTATTTTAAATTTTAAAAAATATGTATTAAAATTTAAAAAATATATATTAAGATTTAAAAAATGTGTATAGAAATTTGTGTTTTATATAAAAATTAAAAAAAATATAATAATAAAATAAAAATCAGTTGAGATGAGGTGAGTCTCGAATTCATGTAATCTTACATCAGTTTTCTCCAATTTATTATTTTCTTTTTTTTTTTAATATATTTATTGAGTTTTCATGTGTTCATGTGTAAAATAATAAAAAATAAAAATAATTATATGACAATTTATATGGAGAGATATAATAAACATAAAAAAATATAATATCATTGATAGTTAGAGAAAATATTTAAAATGAATAAAAAATATTAAAAAGTATAATATTTAAATGATATAGAAAAAAATAGATTAGTTGATGGATGGTATATTATAAAAATGAATAAATAAATAATAATATATTAATAATATATTTTGAAGGAAAAAATATGGACTCCTGAGTGCTCTAAGTTGGACTATATATATATATATATATATATATATGTGCAGCTCTTTGCCATATGCTAAATTGAAACAAAAATTTGGGTTAGTAGTTTTGTCAAAGTAGAAATCTCCGAATGGTCTCGTGGAAAGTATATTGACTCTGGACCAGTTGATATTTAAGAAAAATAATAAAAATACTAGTATTGATTTTATCAAAAAAAAAATTCAAAATTTGATGAAAAAGTACAAATTTGATGGAAAGAGAATATCTAAAAATGTCTTATATTAGATTCATCAAAAAACTTTTGTCATATTTAATTAAAAATGAGGAAAAAAAAGTGAAAAGAATAAAATAAAAGTACTTTTGATTTAATTTTTAAATAGTAATCATTTATATTGAATAATGTGGACGCATGAATTTCAGTATACAAAAAACTTGTTAAACCCAAGGTTTCAAGTTTCATGTAAATTTACAAATGGATTTTGATGATAACAAATGAATCCAAAGAATAAAGGAGTCTCAAGCTCAAGTTGTCCACACAATATAATCAAGCACATCAAGGAAGCAAGCACGAGCAAGAAGGGAACAAGTTCACATTAAAATCATAGAGTAATATTGTAAATCTCTTAAAAATTCAAAATTAAGATTAAGGCTCAAAATTAATATTTTATCATAAAGCATTAAAATACATTTTTTACATGTGCATGACATGATTAAAGGTTTGAATTTTGAAAATATTAAGATAATTGATTGTCATCTTTCACATGTGCATGACATGATTAAATGTTTGAACTTTGAAAATATTAAGATGATTGATTGTCATCTTTCACATGTGCATGTTTTATTTAAATATTTTCAAAAGTGGTGGATGTTTTTCTTGACTTATGCAAAAGGTAGATGTCTTTATTTGAAAATTTTGAAAAGTAAAGTGTGCTCCTTTTGTCATATGCAAAAAGTAAAAGATTATATTTGAAATTTTTGAAAAGTAAAGTGTGCTCCTTTTGTCACATGCAAAAAGTAAAAATATTAGATTTGAAATTTTTGAAAAGTAAATGATGATGTTTTTGATATGGGAATCTTTTCAAATTTGAAATTGAAAAATCATTTGCCTATAGATAGCTCACTTGAGTTTTGCAAAATTTACAACAAGAGCTTACACATATATTGCTAAATTTTGCATCATTTCTTCAAAGCTCTCATTCTCTCTTTTCTAAAGTTTTGAGCCTTAATTCTTGTTCTTGTTGAGAGAGATATAGGTTGCGCTGTATTGTTTCTATCTCACTCATTGAGGAGTGTACTTTGATAGTCTACCTACTATCAACTCTTGTATTTGTAAAAGGGTGTGTATAACCCTTGTGTGTGTAGAAAGTGTTCTACACGGGGAATAGTTAAATCACCAAGTGTGAGGTGATTGGAAGTGTAGAAGGTGTTCTACACGGGGAATAGTTAAATCACCAAGTGTAAGGTGATTGGAAGTGTAGAGGGTGTTCTACACGGATTCTTTGGAGCGGTGCTGCTTAAATGTGTAATAGGTTTCTATCTCCACCTAAAGGAGATTGAATAGTGGATTTGGGAATCCTCAATAGGTAGCTTGAGGCGAGGACGTAGGCAGTGGGGCCGAACCTCGTTAATATACTGAGTTTGCTTCTCTCTTACTCTTACTATTTATATTTATTGTTGTTTCATATTTTGTTTATATTTTATATTATATATTTGATTTATAATTGTTATTTTTTTAAATACAACTCAATTCACCCCCCCTCTTCTGTTAGTCATCTGGGCAACAAAACTCATAATATAAAGGAGCATTAGTTTTTAGAGAGAGAGAGAGTCTCGCAAAAACACCGTCTTTGTATAAACATCTTCCCTGTGTCCACCCCTTCCGCAGGGAGCTCTGATTTCGTCCCTCCCTTCGTTTGGTTTTTCTTCCTCTTTCTCTTTTCCCGACCACCGTTGTACAAGGTTGATGGTAGTTTTTGGGTTTTAGGTGTTTTGTTCTAGCTTGTTTGTAGGCTGGAGGTAGTCCGGTGGCTCTAGTTCGACATGTGCCTTGCTGTCGTTCTTCCAGTTCGCCGATCTTGGAGTTGCCAAAAGATTTTGTAGAACAAAGGAGTGCGTGCTTTGAACGTGAGAGGTATATCTCTGATGCACCTCGCTATTCTGGAGGTTTCTTACCGTCGTGTGCGGTTCTTTGTAGAACCAAAGCCCTCAAGCTCCTCAGTCATGCGGATTGTCACTCCTAGAGTGGCGTGTTCACAACACATGTCATCACAACCACTGTGGTTTTTTTTTTGTGTTTTGTGTATTGCGTTGTTGTGTGTTGTTTAGTGTTTCCTATATTAGTATTGTTGTATATAAATAATATTTTATTGAGAAATAGTCTTCCAGACCTTTAGTACGTGGAGTTGTAGTCTCTCTCATCTTTTGGAAGAGAGATATTAATAAATGTTTCATTTGAAGATAGTGATTAGTCTTTTAGATTTTTGTCTAAGAGATGTAGAAATATGTGCTCTAATTGTCTTCTAATTGACGTGTATATTGAGTTTATCTTAGTGAATGGTCACACTTTAAAATTTTGAACTCTTAGTTTAATGAATGTGAACCTATATCTCAAATACAAAAAAGTTTCAGCATATTGACTACGAGGGGGCTGTGAATTGTTTGATCTTAAATATCTTTAGATACAATAATCTATAAAGCAACCTCTTTCTCTTTGTTGAGCAATATCTAAGAAACTGGTAATGTGACACGTATCAACTACTTTTTGTCTTAAGAGAAAACAATAAACACAAAGAATTTATATAAAAGAAAAAAGGAAAAGGAAAGCAGATGGAGAGAGGTGTCGAAACTCTTTTTCTCCACCCATGACATCGAAACGTTATACACATGGAATTAATGTTGGTATAGAGACATTACCCAACCAAATTCAATACGAGATGTCAAGAAATTATAACTCCTAGAAGAAGAATATTTAACAAATAGTTTTAAGACTCTTTGTATTCATTTTTAGTGATTTTTTTTTCTAAGCAAATAGGTAGATTTCATTAATATTAAAAAAGATAGTTCATGAGGCAGGGGTAGAGATTTCTAACAAAAACTTTAGAACAATAGCAACAATGCAAAGAGGTGAAAAAAAATGAATTTTAGTGATAAATTTTTTGGTCTTCACCCAAACTCTACAAAAAGGACATCATTTTAAAAGATGGGAGTTAGCTGTTCGCAAAAAAATGTGAATGATACAACCACTACTTGTGGTGGTAGAGCATTTGCTAGAAGCAAAAAAAAAGTGATAGGTATACTATTGTTTGTTGTTTTGAGATGATTTTTAGAAACATCCACAATCCCTTCTTCGAAATCATTGATTACGAAAAGCAATAACATAGGGAGAAAACTAGCATTGGATGGATTGAGCTGTTGTAGAGCATCTACATGTTCACGCCTCTGTGATGGTGCGTGTCAACCATGTGCTGGCGGGATGGAGATGTGGGTGGCCCCAATCTAAAAGATCTCAGTGAGATGAATCTACTGGAAAAAATCTTGTAGATGTTGGAGGCGGCGCGTGAAGACTACACACTGTAACAAGCTGCGCGTGTAGCTACGAGCCTGTCATTTTGGTGTGGCTCTACTCCGTTCTAGTAGATGGGCAATTGTAGGGGGGGCAAATGGTGCGCGTATAGGCAGATGGTAGCTGGAGAGCAGTATGTCTGATCAAAATTGAACTGGTGAAAGGAGGAAGAAAAAATACTACTTTAAAACATATATATATACATTGCAGAAAAAAAAGTGAGGGGATGTGTCCGACAAAAATACTTATTACAATGAAGAAAATCCCAGAAAGAATGAGAAGTCTCTCTTTCTCTTAAACTATTTTTTTTCTTTTCTGAAAGCATGCATTATATAGATAAACTAAAATGTTACAAGGATGCAAAATTTAATGATGTGAGAATTCTCCAAAATCATCCAATTCCAACAAAGACACAAACATATACCAAAAATAAAAAAAGGGTTTTAGAGCTGCAAGTGCGGCTCTCACCAATCCCGATAAAGGGAGCTGCCTAAAGCGGTTGTGAAATAGTCTGTTCAGACTATTGGACTGTGACAAAAAGTCACAACGAAAAGAGGTGTGTTGCATTCTATTGAATCGATATGTCTGAAGGAGATACCCAAGTCTACGTCGCTTAGATCCCAAGTTAAGAAAAATAGAAAACAACAATTCGGAGGAGAGTTGATACACTGAAAAAGGACAATTGTCGACTGTTGTAGCGTGTGAGGAGCATGCACTGGAATGGAATGAAAATAGAAAGAACAGAGTGAAAAATTAGAAGTTGCTGATTCTAGAGATGCCGCACGTGGTGGCAAAGACTCTCCAAGTGCGGCGGCGCGTAGATATCATGTACACCCATTTAAGAGCATGAGAGCAAGGCTTCATCCGTCCGGCATGTGGTGGTTATAGAGGACCAATAAGTAATAGATCAAAAAATTTATAGATTGTAAACAAAATACTATAAAATCATAAAAAAAAAAAACTTAAAAAAACAAATAAGAAATCCCATAGGACTGGGTGGGAGGGCGGCACTCGAAAATGGCCTATTATGACTGAAAACCGACAACAAAAACTAGAAAGAGAGACTTCAGAGAGAGGACAAAAGAGATCTGTTCTCTCTAAAAACTATTCGAAACCATTTTTTCATTTTTAGTGATGGTTCGAGAGTTTTAATACAAGTTTCGCTTGATGATAATTTTCAGATTTTGTCGGCTTTTAAATTGAGTTATTGGAATGGTTGGAGCTTATTAAAACGAGAGTGCGGAGCAGAGAACATGCAAGAAGAATCCATTGGGTTGAGAGAGGGCGCCGAAATTGTCAGCTTCTTTTGCCTCTCGGCTTTTGGTTCTTGGGACTAACCAAGTTACCAAACCATCGCCTTGTCTTCATCACTCTACAGTAATCCCATTCTTCACCACCACTTCTTTCTCTCTCTTTCAATCTTCTTACTTTTAAAGAAATATTTTTTTTACCATTATAAATTTATAATTTTGTTTAGATTATAAATTTATAATTGGTTGCACTTTTTATGTCTCTTTCCTCAATTAAGTTTTTTTTTAATTTTACTTAGGAATAATAATATATTTTACAATTTTTGCACAATTTAAAAAAACATTATTAATTTTGAATTCAAACTCATTACATCAGAAAATTAAGGAAATAATAAGATTTTCCTAAAAGAATTTATCAAAACTAATTTTATTTATATATTTATGTTTGTTTAACACATTAAGATTAAGAAATTTGAAATGTTTAATTGAATGAGTCTGTCATGGTTAATTCATGTATATGGTCTAAGCTCGACTCGAAAATTAGGAGGTTAGAATCAAGGGATTCAACACATTTGAGTTAATCCTATTATAATGAATTCATACATAACTTCACTCGACTATAATCCGAATATGAGCCAATGGCCAATACAGTAGAAACTTAAGGACAGTGAGGTGGTCAAATGATCGACGGTGGGTGGGTCAGGAAGGCGAACCTTTTGAGAAAAATGTTTTGAGTCTTGACCCAAACAATTTATTTTTAAAGAGCGGTTACAATTATAAAGAAATTATATAAATAATTTTTAAATTAATTTAATTTTATATAATTTTTTAGATTTATTCTATAATTTTATAATTTAATAAATTATATTAATTTATAAAATTACTATTACATAATCACTTTATAATAACAAAGTTATTTCTTTTTATTTTAAGTAAATTTTCTTTGCAAATATATGGTTTTATCTCATGTGGTTGGCTGCCATTAATGTTTTAGAACCAAACAACTTTTTCCGTTAAGGTGATTTTCCTATGCATTTTATCAGGAGTAATGATATATTTACTTCTTATTTATTATTATTATTTTATTATTTATAGTGTATTTATGTTTTTAAAATATTTTTTTAATATCCTTAATTATTAAGAAAATTTTTAAAAAATATATAATTTCATTAATAATTATTTTCTTAACTATTAAGTAAAAAAAATTTCAAAAAAATTAAAAGTAAAAAAAAAATAATGATAAATAAGATATAAGATTCAATTTGAATTGAGAGGTCAAATGAGTTTTAAAGATTAAGTAAAATATTATTATAATATTATTTTTTTTATCATTTTAAAATTTGAAAAAATTGAATCAAAATTAAAAAAAATTAAATTATATATTATATTTTATATAATAATTTGAGAAAATAAATAATAAATTTAAAATATTTAATTCACGATCCTAAGCAGGGGGCTGCCATTTCCCTCGCCATAAGTGCACCAAGCAAGTGGTCCGCTTCTTTGCATGTGAAGAATGTGGTGGGTGAGCGAGACAGGACCCACTCTTTTCACTGACCACTTTATACGTGCTAAAAATGCTTACGTTTGACGCAAATATGGTCCTGGATGCTGATGGACGATAACGCATTACTAGGCCAAACTCGAGTCAGTGACACATTTGCTGTCGATGCCAATGATATGCCAATTATCATCTCTGTTGGGTCAAAAAAGAAGGAACTGAGATAAAGCAATTAGCTCAGAGAAGACATGGGGATGCTCATTCATCCTTGTCGTTTACCTCCCTGAGACGTTTACCTCCCTGAAAAGAAAATTGAAATGAAAAAGAAGAATGACTCAAATGTAAATCATAGTTTGCACTTTCTATTTCCTTGGAAACATATAAACAATTACATTGGAAACATATAACTACAAAATTGAATTTGGATCAAAAAATGGTTTGTTCAATGCACATTGCATTTTCAATCTGCACATACTAATTGAAAAATTGCTGAGCCACTACACTATATGGAAGTTGCAGGTCATCAGTGACAGTTTGAAGCTCCTGATCTTAATCAACGAGTAGGAAGCTGCTGAACCAATGTTAAACAAGATTTATTTGTAAATTGGTTTCAGAGCAATGGGGAGACAGAATTGCCCGTTTAGAACTGGCCAATTTTCAACTTCTGCTTTCACAAGCAACAGCTTCTTCAACCATATTGTTGTAAAATGAACTCAATTTAGTTATAGCGAGTGCCTCTCCAAAGAGCGTTGCCCGTGTAGATTTCAATATATGAACTTCCACATAGTCACCAACTACAGGGTTTCGTCTCCCGTTAGTATTATCATCACAATATGGTACTGGAAGATTAGTAAATGAAACTCTATGACCTCTATCACTCTTTCCAATAAGCTCCGTGTCAGGAGCTCTCTTATTGGGTCCTTCAACCAGCACTAGTTGTATAGTCCCAATCTGAGAGTCATAACATTGACCTGTACTCTCACGGAAAGCATCGATCAGTTTGGTCAGTCGCCTCTGCTTGACTTCCTCAGGAACATTATCAATGTAGTTTTTATGGGCATGGGTTTTCTCCCTCATACTATATGCAAACATGTATGCCATATCATAACCAACAATCTTAATAAGGCTAAGTGTGTCTGCATGTTCCTCCTCTGTTTCACCACAGAATCCTGCAGAAAAGAGTAATTTAAGAGAGAATTAAGTAAGCGTCTAAGCTTTCACAGAGTGAAAGATAGGGATGAATTGTGAATTGTAATTTCAGGCTGAGGCATGCTAACAGGCCATCTATTACCAGAATAACTTTTTACAAGGTTATTTATATTATGCTATTTCTCAAGCAGAAAACAGAAAAATCAGAAAATAGTAGTAATAGTGAGTAAAAAATTAGGATGACGTGAAAATCTCTCTCATAACTCATAAAGCATCATAATGATACAAACTAAGCATGGTTTAAAAAATAATAGCATCATAACCCCTAGGAATTAGCTCAAGTGATAAGGCCTTGGATTTGGAGGTATGCTCCCTTCAGGTCTAAGGGGTGCAAACAATCTCTAGGGGCGATTGGATTGGGACATTTTCCTCTTAAATTACCCGAGGTGCACTGGTGGAAAACTTTTGACTGAGGGCCTATGCACTTCCAGAATTAGTTGGGACGTTGTTCTTGGACACCCGGTGCCAATTAAAAAAAACAAAAAAACTTAATAATAATGTATTGTTTTCTATTTACAGGATAAAAGAATTTGACTGGGGATGAGATTGCCTCAGGCCCTCATGTCACCCTGAGAGATCAAATTATACATCAATAATGAAAGAGTGCAAAAAGCGCAATGATGGCATTGTATTTTTATGATGTAAAAGAATTAACATGGTATTTGCAAGCATGTAGGCTAATGATCAATAGATTGGTGTCATTAACTTAAAAGAGTATCAAAATTGTCACATGATTGGTCATCTGATCTCTAACATTCTTTTGCAGTAAGAAAAAGACATCCACATAGAGAAGCTTCACTTCCAAGATGGCTGAGATCACTTAATCTTTTATATTTCTATCCTAAAGAATTTTATTGGACACAATAGAAGGGAGGTCTAATAGTATTCACAAGTAAAATTCTGAAACATCATTCACATTTACAAAAGGTCAAATCAACAGTATACCAGCTGATGTTCTTTGAACACTAGACTTCAACAAAACAAGTTTCACAAGTACGAAAAATACAAGAATCTGATAAGACTTACCACATATGAAATCGCTGGTTATTCCTGCATCTGGAATAATTCTCCGTATCTTTTGCACAAGATCTAAGTATGCCTCTCGGGTATATCCCCGACGCATCCTTTCAAGTACTTTGCTATTCCCAGTTTGTGCAGGTAAATGGATACATTTGCAAATATTATGTCTATCACGCATTAGATAGAGTAACTCATCAGGGAAATCTTTAGGATGTGGGGATGTGTATCTGAAACGCATCTCAGGGAATTCTGAGGATAGTCGATTCAATAGATCAGAAAAACGTAAACCCATTTTTTTGACCTTGCACATACTGGAAAAGCCTTCACTATGCCTCCAATTAGTCCCGGGTTCAACTTCTTTTTCGTCCACACATGCATCATTATAGCTGTTTACATTCTGGCCAAGAAGCATTACCTCTTTCACACCTTCTTTCCAAAGCTCCCCCACCTCCTTCACTATAGACTCTACAGGACGTGACCGCTCCCTGCCTCTTGTAAAAGGAACGATACAAAAGGAGCACATATTATTGCAGCCTCTCATCACAGAAACAAAAGCAGTAACTGAATTTTTCGAGATTCTAACTGGATTGATATCAGCATAAGTTTCTTCAAGTGAAAGAAGAGTGTTTATCCCCTTCTGACCGTAGTCTACCTCTTCCAACAAGCGTGGTAAGTCTCTGTAAGCATCAGGTCCACAGACCACATCGACCATTTTGTCCGCATCAAGTATCTTGTCCTTTAACCTCTCAGCCATGCATCCCAAGACTACAACTTTTGGAGGGCGCAGGGAATTTGACCTTCCAATTTTGAAATTGCTCTTCCATTCTCTCTTGAGAAACCAAAAGTAATTGAGCCTCTGCCACACCCTTTGTTCTGCATTGTCCCTGATAGCACAAGTGTTGATAAAAATGATCTCTGCACTCTCAGGATCATCCACTACTTCACTATATCCAGCATTCTTCATGATAGATAGGACAATCTCCATATCATTGATATTCATTTGACATCCATAAGTCTCATGATAGATACGCCCACTCAAAGTGATTTTAGAATCTGGTAATTGGCTAGACACATAAATCAAGATGAAAACATAGAGGTATGAGATACAAGTGGCAGAATTTGCAATTGGGAGAAAATTTATTTATTTATTTTGATGAGTACATGAAAATTCATTTCACAGTAGAAAAAATCTAGTCGCTCCATTGTTCTCTCAAAGAATGAAAGAACTGAGGGAGAGATTCTGAAAAAACGCAGCAACACAATCAAATTAGGGGAGAAAAATGGAAGCTTTGCATGCTAAGTTTGCTAAGAAGTCTGTATTGGTAATGCATCAAAGTTGAGTTGGACAAAGCTCAAAAAATTGATATTGGACTCAGCAACGGGGAAGGACTGTTTCAATGAATCGAACGATTTAATTTGTTGCACTGGGTGATTCATGAAAAGTTTAAATCCGGTATTTAAATATTAAAAAAAATATTAAAAAAAAAACTATATAATGCATTTTGTGCATCCAAAACTATGTATACAAGAGCTCAAATTTTGAATTCATTGACTAGCTTTAATGAAAATATCATATGAATCTATATAGTTTCAATAAGCCTGCAATTCATGGATTCAACCTCAAGTATCCTATTTTTTTGCCTCAAATATTATTGTATATGATGAATATAAATACTCTTAATTTTAACATAGTGGCAATGGTAGTATTATTTTGTGGACAGTCAGATTTAATAAAAAATACCCATTCCCATTCTACTTTTTTCTATGTAACTATCTAAAGTAAAGAACTCTATGTTTTATCTTTTAAGTTTTATACTCTTCTTACTGAACACTAGAATAAAAATGTAAACTCTGTTTAGTTGTATTTTCACCCGAGAATTAAAAAGGAAATTCATTTCTCAAGCACAATCTAAAAAAGAAACAAAAATTTGAACCCGCTAAAGTAGGTTGTGAAATCTGCTAGAATTGGTCTGAATCAACCAATTGAACCGGTACTATGAGTGATGTAAAGACTGCAGTAAAAGCACTTCTGGTTTTTGAATTGGCTGAGTTTGTCTAAATTGAACCGTTTTTTAAGTTGTGTCAAAACACTCTGAAGTCTAAAGCTGTACACAGTAAGCCAGGCACACAGAAAAGGTGGAAGCAGTGGCTTTCTAGGCCATATTATGCGCCCCAGCCGTTGTGTTGCTCTCTTAGTTATTAAATTATTCATGCAGGTATTAACTCAAATAGACTTTGCACCTTAGGGTTGGGATTTTACTTGTTAATGATTTGAGAGCAAGACAGCAGCCACTAAAGAAATGTTTGGCAAACCATAATTCATGTGACTATGTAACAATGCAATCAATTGCCATTGTAAAGCACTAGAAGTCTAGAATCAACAGCTTTAAACAACCCTCAATAATTGAAGAATATGTCAAACACTTGAGTATAATACGTGAGTGGGAAAACTTACTCGGGCTGGGCATCGGAGGAGGCAGTGAGAGAAGCTTGAGCGATGAAGTGTTGCAGGAATGGGCCTTCAGAAAGACGGATATTTTTTTGGGAGAAGCTTCTGGAAGAGGAGCGGAAAGGAAATGTCGTTTCGAGTGGCAGTGGCGCGCGGTGCCGGAAGCAGCTCCCGACGGAAGCCTGGGGCTTCAGTGGGGATAGAAAACAGAGGCTTAATCGGCATCTACTGTGCAGCTTCTTGAGGCAGAGCCCGCAGTGAGATTGGCCGAGAACGGAGGATAACGAGATGAGCGTCGACGCCATTGAAGAGAGACAATCACTGTGTTTCTGAGCAAGGCAGGAACAGAAACTTGGTATTGGATAGGGAATCAGCCAGATCGTGGGCCAGGCCTGCCTAGTATTTGTATTGGAGCCCCGAGCAAGGATTAGGCCCGAGGTCCCGAAGTGCACAGAGACATACCTTTCTACATTTAAAATTAAAAAAAATTTATAAGTATAATGAACGAACGAAATTTATCAGTCGCCCAAGTTCCATCACTAAATTATGTGAATGACCCCATCACTATTATTTTAAATTTTGCATAGTGACTTGTATAGTGACTTGCATAGTAACTTGCATAGTAATTTCAAAGCCTATAAATAAGGGATTCAGTTGTAATGAAATTCATAAGAAAAAATAGAGAGAGAAAGAGAGTTTCAGTTCTTAAGAGTTTCAGAGAGAATTTCTTATTTCTCTTTTGCAATAGTAGTTCCTTTCTTTAAGTTTCATAACACGTTATTAGCACGACGGTTCTACCAATTCTGAAGCTAATGGCCTTATTCCTCTGTAAGTTTTTCAATATATTATTTGAAATCTTTGATATATTTTATTGATGATTATCTGTGTGAATTTATAAATATATTTTCTGAAATACACATATTTATTATTTATATGTGTAGAAAATGACAAATCTTACAAAATTGGAATTTGTTGCTCTTGATATATCTGGGAAAAATTATTTATCCTGGATACTTGATGCTGAAATACATCTTGATGCAATGAACCTGGGAGAAACTATTAAAGAAGGAAATCAAGCATCCCTGCAGGAACGTGCTAAAGCAATGATTTTCCTTCGCCACCATCTTCATGAAGAATTGAAAACTGAATATTTCACAGTAAAAGATCCCTATATTTTGTGGAACAATTTAAGGGAGAGGTATGAACACCAGAAGACTGTCATCCTCCCAAGAGCTCGTTCTCAATGGATGCACCTGAGGTTGCAAGATTTTAAAAGTGTTAGTGAGTATAATTCCGCACTTTTTAAAATAAGCTCAGTATTAAAATTATGCGGTGAAAAAATCACCGATGAAGATATGCTAGAGAAGACTTTTACTACATTTCATGCCTCGAATGTGCTCCTGCAGCAGCAGTATCGAGAGAGAAAGTTCAAGAAATATTCTGAACTTATATCATGTCTTCTAGTAGCTGAGCAGAATAATGAGCTCTTATTAGAAATCCACCAGTCACACCCTACTGACTCAATATCATTCCCTGAAGTGAATGGTAATAGGTTTGCATCATTTCCAGAAGTGAATGGTGCATCATTTAGAAGAAATCGGAGGCGTGGACGTGGTAGGAGAAATTATAGAAATGTTGGTCCCAGGAATGACAACATTAAAAGGGATTATAATATACCATAGCACCAGAAGTGGTACAATTCAGAGAGGGGTAAAAATCCTCAGAATAATTCTTCAAAGAAAAGTGAAGAGGTGTGCCATAGATGTGGAATGACTGGACATTGGTCACGTACCTGTCGTACGGCCAGGCACTTAGCTGATTTATATCAAGCTTCTATTAAAGGAAAGAATAAAGTGCATGAAACAAATTTAGTAGAACCATCAGATGATTTATTAGATTCAGTAGATGTAGACGTTACTCATCTTGATGTATCTGATTTCTTTAATAATCCTGATGGTAGTATTGAACACTTAATTGGATATGGAAGTGTTCCACTCAATTAATGTATTTTCTTTCTATCAGTAATAAAAGTTTTGTATATTTTGTAGAATCATGGATCACATTGATGAGTTTTTTATCTCTGAGTTGAATGATAAAGATATATGTCTGGCTGACAGTGCTACAACTCACACAATTCTCAAAGAAAAGAAATATTTTCAAAATTTAATACTAAGTAAAGCCTATGTCCATACCATATCAGGTTCATCGGATTTAATTGAGGGCTCCGGAAGAGCTTATATTGTGTTGCCTAATGGCACTAAATTTTGTATTGATGATACTCTATTCTCTTCCCAATCCAGAAGAAATTTATTGAGTTTCAAAGATATACGTCGTAATGATTACCATATTGAAACGACCAATGAAGGTAGTAAAGAGCATCTTCTTATTACTAAAACAGTATCGGGCCAGAAGCTCGTATTAGAAAAACTGTCTGCTCTATGTTCTGGATTGTATTATACAAAAATGAGAACAATTGAATCATATGTGGTAATGCACCAGAAGTGTATTGACCCTAAAGTATTTATGACTTGACATGATCGCCTTGGATATCCGGGTTCTATAATGATGAGACGAATTATTGAAAATTCGCATGGGATTCCCTTAAAGAATCAAAAGATATTTCTACCCAATGAATCTCCGTGCTCTGCATGTTCTCAAAGTAAGTTAATTATTAGACCATCTCCCTCAAAAATCATTGTTGAATCTCCATCCTTTTTACAAAAGATTCACGGAGATATATGTGGGCCTATTCATCCATCAAGTGGACCATTTAGATATTTTATGGTTCTAATTGATGCATCTAGTCGATGGTCACATGTTTGTCTTCTTTCCACTAGAAATGTTGCATTTGCTAGACTTCTTGCTCAGATAATTAAACTACGAGCACAATTTCCTGAGTATCCAATTAAGACCATTCGATTGGATAATGCAGGTGAATTTTCATCTCAAGTTTTTGATGATTATTGCATGTCAATAGGAATAGATGTTGAACATCCTGTTGCCCATACACACACACAAAACGGTTTAGCTGAGTCTTTGATCAAAAGGATTCAACTAATCGCTAGACCTTTACTTATGAAATCAAGACTACCTATTTCTGTTTGGGGACATGCTATACTTCATGCAGCATCTCTAATTCGCATTAGACCATCTGCATATCATAAATATTCTCCATTACAGCTTGCATTTGTTCAACAACCAAATATTTCTCATCTTCGTACTTTTGGATGTGCTGTATATGTTCCAATTGCACCTCCACAACGTACAAAAATGGGCCCTCAACGTAGACTTAGGATATATGTTGGTTTTGATTCTCCATCTATTATTAGATACCTTGAACTCCTTACAGGGGATATGTTTAAAGCACGTTTTGAGGATTGTCATTTTGACGAATCAAATTTTCCGTTAATGGGTAAAGAAAAGTCGGTGTCTGAAGTACGACAAGATATTACTTGGGATAATAAGACCCTGTCTCATTTTGATCATCCTACAAATGAATGTAAACGGGAAGTTCAAAGGATTATTCATTTGCAAAATGTTGCAAATCAGTTACCGGATGTATTTACTGACACTAAAGGTGTAGTAAAATCTTATATTCCTGCTGTTAATACTCCAGCAAGGATTGAAGTCCCTGAAAGACAAATTGTCAAAACAGCAATAGGTGAATCTAAAATACGCCTGAAGCGTGGAAGACCTATTGGTACAAAAGACAAAATTCCCAGAAGGAAAAGAATACAAAATGAATTTGGTATTCCTGAAGAACACGTACCCACAATACAGGCCACAAATATAATTGGTGCTCCTAAAGAGCTTAAATCTTCTATTCCAGAACCTCCTGAAGAGGAAACTCTTAAAGAGTATAAATCTCCTAAAAAGGGACATCCTGAAAAGGTGTGTCATGAAATATTTTCCCCTAAAGAGGAACAGGTACCTGAAAATAATGAGATCTCAATACATTTCATGAAAACAGGAGAAATTCTAGATAGAAATAAAACTGTTGTCGACAACATATTTTCATATAAAATGGCCCTTGATATTACCAGAAGTAATGAAGAAAGTGAGTCAAAAAGCGTCGAAAAATGTCGACGTAGAAATGATTGGCCAAAATGGAAAACAGCTATTGAAGCTGAATTAAATTCGCTAGCAAAATGAGAAGTATTTGGACCTGTTGTCCAAACACCAAAGAGTGTAATGCCTGTTGGATATAAGTGGATATTTGTACGAAAACGTAATGAGAAAAATGAAATTGTGCGATACAAAGCACGACTTGTCGCACAAGGTTTCCTGCAGAAACCCGGGATTGATTATGAAGAAATATACTCTCCCGTTATGGATGTGTTGCCCAGATGACTAACACAAGAGGGGGGGTGAATTAGGTTATATTAAAAAATTAATACTTATAAACTAAATATACAATATAAAATATAACCAAAATATAAAGCAGTAGGAAATATAAAGAGTTAGGTAAGAGAAAGCAAACTCAGTATTTTTACGAGGTTCAGCCCCACTGCCTACGTCCTCGCCTCAAGCTACCCCTTGAGGATTCCCAAATCCACTATTCAATCTCCTTTAGGTGGAGATAGAAACCTATTACACCTTTGAGCAGCACCGCTCCAAAGATTCCGTGTAGAACACCCTCTACACTTCCAATCACCTCACACTTGGTGATTCAACTATTCCCTGTGTAGAACACCTTCTATACACACAAGGGTTATACACACCCTCTTACTTCCAATCACCTCACACTTGGTGATTTAACTATTCCCCGTGTAGAACACCTTCTACACACACAAGGGTTATACACACCCTCTTACTGATACAAGAATTGATAGTGGGTAGGCTATCAGAAAACACTCCTCAATGAGTGAAATAAGAACAATACAGCACAAACTATATCTCTCTCAACAAGAACAAGAATTAAGGCTCAAAACTTTAGAAAAGAGATAATGAGAGCTTTGAAAGAATGATGTAAAATTTAGCAATAGATGTGTAAGCTCTTGTTGTGAATTTTGCAAAACTCAAGTGAGCTATTTATAGGCAAATGATTCTTCAATTTCAAATTTGAAAAGATTCCCATGTCAAATAAGAGCACTATTTACTTTTCAAAAAATTTAAATAAAAACATTTCCTTTTTGCATTTGTCAAAGACAACTCCATTCATTTTTCAAAGAAATCAAACCTAATCTTTTGCTTTTCATACAAGACAAAATGAGCATGATTTATTTTTCAAACCAAATCATCTTCTTTTTGCATATGTCAAAAAAACACACAACCACCCTTTAAGATTTTCAAACAAATCATCTATCTTTTATATTTGTCAAAAAAACACACAACCACCCTTTAAGATTCTCAAACAAAATCATCTACCTTTTGCATTAGTCAAAAAAACACACCACATCCCTTCAAGACTTTCAAACAAAATATGCACATGTCAAATATGATAATTAATCATCTTATAAAATCAAGTTTTTATAAAAAAAATATAATTTTCGAAATTATTTTGTTTGATGGTGTTATGCACATGTGAAAAACATAATTTTCAAAACTAAGACATTTAAAAATGTCTTGCATATGTGGAAAAAATAATTTGATGTTTTATGAGAAAAAAGAGTAATTTGGAGCCTTAATCCAATTTCTAATTTTATCAAGAGATGTACAAAAATAATCTATGAGTTTCATTTGTAGACTTGATATCTTTCTTGCTCATGCTTGATTTCTTGATGTGTTTAGCTCCCTTCATGCATAGACAACTTGAGCTTGAGTTTTCAATATTATTTGTTATCATCAAAATTTATACGTAAATACGAGACTTGAAACCTTGGGTTCAACAATCTCTCCATTTTTGATGATGACAAATACTTAGTAGAAATCTGCGACCTGCAGTAATACTTAAGCTCCCCCTGAAAATATGCGTTAGTATTTCAAGAAAAATATAAACATGATTCTAGCATATATAACAGGATAGTATAATACTAGTATAAGACTTCTCCCCCTTTTGGCATCATTAAAAAGGAACCGTAATTGGTTTCAATAAGATTTTTTTTTTTTTTCGTAATAAGCAATAATCAAATAAAACGGTACGTTAGAGAGTAGAAGTTGGAACCACCCGTGCCCGACAAAACCTGCAAAGGTTGAAGCCGAATTTTATCATCTCGGTGCGGAAGAAGATTTAAATCCGCTTGATGTTATTGACGAATTAGATATTCCAGAGATTTGAAGTTGGATAATTAAAATTATCCGTGTCCGACAAAGACAGCAAAAGCTGCAAGCCTAGCTCTGGCAATGCGGTGCAGAGCCATGCATGTCCAACAAAACCTGCAAATGTTGGAAGTCTAACTCTGACAGTTCGGTGCGGAGCCACGCGTGTCTGATAAAACCTACAAAGGTGGCCTAGCTCTAGCAGTCGGTGCGAAAGCAGATTCAAATCCGCGTGATATTGTTGAAAAATTAAATATTATTGAGATTTGAAAGTTGTCATTTAAAAGACCGTTTTCACCTGTTGGATACTCAAATAAATTTTCACCCCACTCATTGATCCGGTTTCTGTTTATTCAAAACGATAGAATGGCGGAGAAAATTTCATCTAATAATCTTCCGGATTTGAATCAGGAACCGTCTCAACCAGTCATTTTATCTCATGAGGTTGTCAATACCATGATAGAAGCAGAGATGCATTTTTCAAATAGAACTGATTCTGAGGTTGTTGCAGCATCAAGAACTCTCAGTGCTCAATATGCTGCCTCTGTTACGACCATGTCTCGGAGATTACTAGCGAGGGCAAATGAGGTTGATCGACTTAACAATCAAATATCTGTTCTGCATCAAAAGCTTGTAAATAAAGGCAGAAAGAATAAGAGGTTAAAGCAAGAAAATAAAGATTTGACGGAATTGGCTCGTATTCTGAAACTTCAAATAGAGGAATCGGAACGAGTAAGAGTTCAAGCACAGAGTCAACATCAGCAGATAATGGCAGCGTTTCACGAGAGAAACAGGGATAATTATAATTAATCTCGCTAGCTTAGTTCGGTAACTTTTGACAATATGCATCCGGCATATCTTGTAAGCTTGACTAAGTAAGATTTGAAGAGATGTCAGTTTGTCTTTTACTTATTTCCATCTTTATAAAAGCAATCCTTAGCTTTATCTAATCCGCATCAAATCTTCTTCTTATCTTCATTCTCACTTTACAAATTTTCAATGGCTCGTAGATTTCCCTTCAGTGATTCTCTTGATCAAGATTTGAGGTATCCTTCACCTCAGTCTCAATCTATTTCTGCATCTGTCGTGGGTGCCATGAAGCAACAAGAGATTGATTTAGCTAATAAATCAGATCATGACGCCATTTACGAGCTTGTGGGTCTCGGGACTCGATACTCATCTTCCATAGTTTCTTTTTCCGCTCGGTTGCAGTCCAAAACCCGCGAGATAGAGAAGCTTAATGAGAAGATCGATATTCTTCAACGACTTGTTCAAGAGTCTAATAAAAAAATAGTAGACTTAAAACAACAGAATAAGGATTTAAAATCCTTACTTGCCTCTGCATTTCGATTGCCTAATCCTTTAGATAAGGATGGCATGATGATTTATGAGGAGCAAATGCATTTGAATGATGAGGCTAAACGTCTCAAGTTTCTGTAGGTCATTTGAGTTAATGGAATAAAAGTATCTAGCAGATATTGATGGCATGCATAATTCCTATTTCTCTTCTAATCATGCGTAGTCTATCTTCTGGTAGGGGTTTTGTAAAAATGTCTGCCAAATGATCATGTGTACTAGTGAATTCTAATGCAATATCGCCCTTCTGCACTTTGGTCCGAGATTGTTGTATTGGATTTTTTGAAAGATTTATAGCACTTGTATTATCACATTTGATTGGAATGTGAAAAATCCTCAAGTTGTTGCTTCATGTAAAGAACTTGGGCACAACAACTACCCGCAGCAACATATTCTGCCTCAGCAGTAGATAGTGCAACAGAATTTTGTTTTTTACTAAACTAGGAAACTAGTGCATGACCTAAGAAATGACATGTTCTACTAAAACTTTTTCGATCATCTTTGCAACTAGTATAATCGGTACCTGAATAACTAATAAGATCGAAAGAAGTGTGTTTAGGATACCATAACTCTAAGTTAATGGTACTGGCAAAATATCTAAAAATCCGCTTGACTGCAATCAAATGAGATTGTTTCGGAAATGATTGAAAACGTGCACATAAACATACATTGAACATAATATCAAGTCTACTAGTTATCAAATATAATAAACTACCAATCATACCTCGATATACCTTTGAATCAACTGGCTTACCGCTTTCATCTTTATCAAGTTTAGTGGTTGGACTCATTGATGTTCCAATTACTTGATTTGCAATCCGAGAAAGAAATTAAGTTCTCCCATTATGCTTATTTCAAATTCTTTCTGCATATTCTTAACAAAATCTTGACACATATTTTCATTAATAGCACCAAATATTATATTATCTACATAAATTTGAACTAGAAGAATATCATTCTATTCATATTTGATTAAAAGAGTTATATCGATCTTTCCTTTTGAAAAACCTTTTAAAAAAAACTATTTAAGAAAACACTTTTAACAACCATTTGAAAAAATTTGAAATCTTTATAACAAGCATATGCAAGTAGCATTCGAATAACTTCTAATCTTGTGACTGGTGCATATGTCTCATCATAATCGATTTCTTCCTCTTGATTGAAACCTTGGGCTACAAGTCGAGCCTTGTTTCTAGTGATGATTTTAGACTCATCTTTCTTATTTCTAAAAACCCATTTTGTTCCAATAACAGCATAATTTTTTAGGTCTAGGAACAAATGTCCATACATTATTTCTTTCAAATTAATTTAGTTCTTCTTGCACAAATAGAATCCATGATTTATCAATAAGAGTTTCATCAATATTTTGGATTCAATTTGAGATAGAAAAAGTGTGTGATTACAAATATTTCTAAGAGATGATCGAGTACTTACACCTCGTGAAGGTTCTCCTAGAATTTATTCCGCTGAATGATCTTTCACATGTTTCCACTATTTGGTTGCATCTTGTACTAAGTCTTGATGATCTTTCCTTCTATTTCCATGATCTTCTCTTTTGAATTGTCTTCAAATATCACACATCCTTTTTCTTTAGAAGTGAAGTCAATGAATTTAGTTTTGTCTTTTGTCACGTATCTTGAGCATCCGTTGTCTAAAAATCATTTATTTTTACCTGTAGAATACTTCATGCATACCTACAAAAGCAATTAAAAACAATTCCCGGTACCCAAGTTCTTTGGGTCCTTTATTTATTAGTATTAGAAGAAACAAGATATTTAGGTACCCATATGGCCCTAATAGTCATTGTATGTTTTCTTCTAATAGGACAAGTAAGATAATTATGACCATTTCTATTACAAAAATTGCAAATAGCATGTGACATATATGAAGAACTTGAGTGATTATAATAGTATCTTTTTTTAACAAAATTATTTTTATGAAAAGAATTTTGAATATTGGACTTTGATGTAGAAGGATTATCAAAGAAGTTTTTATAAGGTTTGTATTTTTGTTTTGGCATATATCCCAAGCCTGCCTTATCAAAAACACATCTTTGACTACCAAGAAGTTTTTCAAAATTTCTTTTTCCATTCGTAAAGTTTTCAATAATATTTTCTAAATCAGTTTTCTTTTTCTTCAACTCAAAATTTTCATCTTTCAAAACAATATTTTCTTTTCTTAAAATATCAATTTCGTTTGTTAAAGAAGAATTTTTCTTTTTCAAAACAGTATACTTGATACCTAATTTTTCAAATTCCTCATATACCTCTTCTAAAACATTTTGCAATTCTTCATATGAAAGATCTTCAATATTATCAAGATTTGTTACCTCAATGTCATCTTTAGCCATAAGACAAAGATTTGCTGATTCTCCATTGCTTGCTTCACTATCTGAACTACTTGAATCATCATTCCACGTAGCTTTCATTGCTTTTTTGCCTTTGTTTCGATCTTTCTTTAGCAGAGGACAATCTGGCTTGATATGACCAGGTTTATTGCATTTATAACAAATTAAAGTGTCATTTTTACCTGAATCTTTCTTGGAAAACTTATTGAAGGATTTCCTTGGAGGAGTTTTATTTTTCTTTAAGAACCTCTGAATTCTTCTTATTATCATCGCAACTTCTTCATCTTTGTCGTCATTTTCCTCATCTTCATCACTTTCACTTTCATGTGGAACAGTTTTAAGTGCCAAACTCTTCTTTGAATTTCCTTCTTCTTCTCCTCTTTTCAATGTATACTCACGGGTGATAAGTGACCCGATGAGTTCATTCACTTCGAGCTTCTTGAGGTCTCTAGCTTCAAGAATCACTGTCACTTTTGATTCCCAACGTTTTGGTAGAGAGTTGAGAATTTTTCTTACTATCTCCACTTTGGAATAAACTTTGCCAAGAGCTGTCAAGCTATTTATGATGTTAGTAAAATGAGTGTACATACTAGAAATAGATTCATCATCATTCATCTTAAACATTTCATATTCATGAGTAAGAATATAAATTTTTGATTCCTTGACTTGAGAAGTTCCTTCATAAGTAACTTCCAAGTTATCCCAAATTTCCTTTGCTGTAGCACAAGTCATTACTCTATTAAATTCATTACCATTGAGAGTATTATATAATAAATTTATAGCAGTTAAATTCAAAGTATAAAGTCTATCGTCTTCACGATTAAACTCTTCTTCTTCCTTTTTGACCTTTACTCCATCAACTACTTTTGTTGGAATATAAGGTCCATTTACAATACATTTCCAGATTTCTCGACCTTGAGCCTGAAGGAATATTCTCATTCTAACTTTCCAGAATGAGTAATTGTCTCCACAAAAGAGTGGAGGCCGACTGCTAGATTGACCTTCACCAAATGAAGCTGCAATGTTAGCCATAAGATCTTAACTCAAAAGATAGTTAATCTTATAATAGAGCTCTAGCTCTGATACCACTTGTTGCCCAGATGACTAACACAAGAGGGGGGGGTGAATTGGGTTATATTAAAAAATTAATACTTATAAACTAAATATACAATATAAAATATAACCAAAATATAAAGCAGTAGGAAATATAAAGAGTTAGGTAAGAGAAAGCAAACTCAGTATTTTTACGAGGTTCAGCCCCACTGCCTACGTCCTCGCCTCAAGCTACCCCTTGAGGATTTCCAAATCCACTATTCAATCTCCTTTAGGTGGAGATAGAAACCTATTACACCTTTGAGCAGCACCGCTCCAAAGATTCCGTGTAGAACACCCTCTACACTTCCAATCACCTCACACTTGGTGATTCAACTATTCCCTGTGTAGAACACCTTCTACACACACAAGGGTTATACACACCCTCTTACTTCCAATCACCTCACACTTGGTGATTTAACTATTCCCCGTGTAGAACACCTTCTACACACACAAGGGTTATACACACCCTCTTACTGATACAAGAATTGATAGTGGGTAGGCTATCAGAAAACACTCCTCAATGAGTGAAATAAGAACAATACAGCACAAACTATATCTCTCTCAACAAGAACAAGAATTAAGGCTCAAAATTTTAGAAAAGAGATAATGAGAGCTTTGAAAGAATGATGTAAAATTTAGCAATAGATGTGTAAGCTCTTGTTGTGAATTTTGCAAAACTCAAGTGAGCTATTTATAGGCAAATGATTCTTCAATTTCAAATTTGAAAAGATTCCCATGTCAAATAAGAGCACTATTTACTTTTCAAAAAATTTAAATAAAAACATTTCCTTTTTGCATTTGTCAAAGACAACTCCATTCATTTTTCAAAGAAATCAAACCTAATCTTTTGCTTTTCATACAAGACAAAATGAGCATGATTTATTTTTCAAACCAAATCATCTTCTTTTTGCATATGTCAAAAAAACACACAACCACCCTTTAAGATTTTCAAACAAATCATCTATCTTTTATATTTGTCAAAAAAACACACAACCACCCTTTAAGATTCTCAAACAAAATCATCTATCTTTTGCATTAGTCAAAAAAACACACCACATCCCTTCAAGACTTTCAAACAAAATATGCACATGTCAAATATGATAATTAATCATCTTATAAAATCAAGTTTTTATAAAAAAAATATAATTTTCGAAATTATTTTGTTTGATGGTGTTATGCACATGTGAAAAACATAATTTTCAAAACTAAGACATTTAAAAATGTCTTGCATATGTGGAAAAAATAATTTGATGTTTTATGAGAAAAAAGAGTAATTTGGAGCCTTAATCCAATTTCTAATTTTATCAAGAGATGTACAAAAATAATCTATGAGCTTCATTTGTAGACTTGATATCTTTCTTGCTCATGCTTGATTTCTTGATGTGTTTAGCTCCCTTCATGCATAGACAACTTGAGCTTGAGTTTTCAATATTATTTGTTATCATCAAAATTTATACGTAAATACGAAACTTGAAACCTTGGGTTCAACAGGATGCAATCACATTTAGATTTTTGATTAGTCTGGTTGTTACAAAAGGATTAGAAATGCGGTTGATGGATGTGGTCACTGCATATTTATATGGATCCTTAGACCATGACATATATATGAAAATCCCTGAAGGATATAAGATGCCTGAAGCATCTATAAGTACATCTAGAAATATGTACTCAATCAGACTACAAAGATCTTTATATGGGTTGAAGCAATCCGGCCGCATGTGGTATAATCGCTTAAGCGAATATCTATTGAAAGAAGGATTTGAGAATAATCTTATATGCCCATGTGTTTTTATTAAGAAATCAGAATCCGGATTTGTCATTATTGCGGTTTATGTTGATGATTTAAATATTGTGGGAACTCCTGAAAAGATCTCAAAAACCGCTATATATTTAAAGAATGAATTTGAAATGAAAGATTTTGGCAAAACAAAACTTTGTCTCGGCCTGCAGCTTGAGCACTTGCCAAATGGAATTTTTATTCATCAGTCCATGTATACTGAGAAAGTCCTAAAGCATTTTTATATGGACAAATCTCATCCCCTGAGTACTCCAATGATTGTTCGAACACTTAATGTGAAGAAAGATCCATTCCGTCCTTGTGATGACGATGAAGAAATTCTTGGTCCTAAAGTACCATATCTCAGTGCAATTGGAGCTTTGATGTATCTTGCAAATTGCACTCGACCAGATATTAAATTATCAGTTAATCTGCTTGCAAGATATAGTTCTGCACCAACTCGAAGGCATTGGAATGGCATTAAACATGTCCTTCGTTACCTTCATGGTACGGTTGATATGTGATTATTTTATCAACATGGTTCAAGTCCAGAATTGATTAGGTATACAGATGCAGGTTATTTTTCAGACCCACACAGAGGTAGATCTCAAACTGGATATTTATTTACTTATGGAGATACTGCCATATCATGGAGATCTGTTAAGCAGACACTATCTGCTACTTCTTCAAATCACTCAGAAATTATTGCTATTCATGAAGCAAGTCGAGAGTGTATTTGGTTGAGATCAGTTATTCAACATATCCAGGAAAAGTGTGGACTTCCTATGATCGATAATAGCCCAACAATCTTATATGAAGATAATACTGCTTGTATCACTCAAATCAGAGGAGGATATATCAAAGGTGACAGAACCAAACATATTTTACCAAAATTCTTTTATACTCATGAACTTCAAGAAAAAAAGTGAAATTGATGTCAAGCAGATACGATCTAGTGATAATCTGGCAGATTTATTCACAAAGGCGTTACCAACTTCCACATTCAAGAAGATTGTGCATAATATTGGAATGCGAAGATTCAAAAATCTTTTGTCATGCACTTTTCAGGGGGAGTAAATGTGCTGATTGTACTCTTTTTCCTTCGCTGAGGTTTTGTCCCACTGGGTTTTCCTCTGCAAGGTTTTAATGAGGCAATCTTAAAGCACTTGTGGATACATAAGAAGACTGTACTCTTTTTCCTTCGCCATTGGTTTTTCTTCCCACTGGGTTTTTACTTGGCAAGGTTTTAATGAGGCAGATTCCTTATTGGCGGTCATTCAAGGGGGAGTATAATGAACGAACGAAATTTATCAGCCGCCCCTGTCCCACCACTAAATTATGTGAATGACCCCACCACTATTATTTTAAATTCTGCATAGTGAATTACATAGTGAATTGCATAGTAACTTGCATAGTAATTTCAAAACCTATAAATAGGGGCTTCAGTTGTAAAGAAATTCATAAGAAAAAATAGAGAGAGAAAGAAAGTTTCAGTTCTTAAGAGTTTTAGAGAAAATTTCTTATTTCTCTTTTGCAATAGTAGTTAATTTCTTTAAGTTTCATAACAATAAGATATACTACCATCCCATTAAATAAAATATATCATATTTATTATTATTAAATATCATTTATTATTAACTTGCCAAGTAAAAACCCAGTGGGAAGAAAAACCAATGGCGAAGGAAAAAGAGTACAGTCTTCTTATGTATCCACAAGTGCTTTAAGATTGCCTCATTAAAACCTTGCAGAGGAAAACCCAGTAGGACAAAACCTCAGCGAAGGAAAAAGAGTACAATCAGCACATTTACTCCCCCTGAAAAGTGCATGACAAAAGATCTTTGAGTCTTCGCATTCCAATGTTATGCACAATCTTCTTGAATGTGGAAGTTGGTAACGCCTTTGTGAATAAATCTGCCAGATTATCACTAGATCGTATCTGCTTGACATCAATTTCACATTTTTCTTGAAGTTCATGAGTATAAAAGAATTTTGGTGAAATATGTTTGGTTCTGTCACCTTTGATATATCCTCCTCTGATTTGAGTGATACAAGCAGTATTATCTTCATATAAGATTGTTGGGCTATTATTGATCATGAGAAGTCCACACTTTTCCTGGATATGTTGAATGACTGATCTCAACCAAATACACTCTCGACTTGCTTCATGAATAGCAATGATTTCTGAGTGATTTGAAGAAGTAGCAGATAGTGTCTGCTTAACAGATCTCCATGATATGGCAGTATCTCCATAAGTAAATAAATATCCAGTTTGAGATCTACCTCTATGTGGGTCTGAAAGATAACCTGCATCTGCATACCCAATCAATTCTGGACTTGAACCACGTTGATAAAATAATCCCATATCAACCGTACCATGAAGGTAACGAAGAACATGTTTAATGCCATTCCAATGCCTTCGAGTTGGTGCAGAACTATATCTTGCAAGCAGATTAACTGAGAATGTAATATCTGGTCGAGTGCAATTTGCAAGATACATCAAAGCTCCAATTGCACTGAGATATGGTACTTCAGGACCAAGAATTTCTTCATCGTCATCACAAGAACGAAATGGATCTTTCTTCACATCAAGTGTTCGAACAATCATTGGAGTACTCAGGGGATGAGATTTGTCCATATAAAAATGCTTTAGGACTTTCTCAGTATACATGGACTGATGAATAAAAATTCCATTTGGCAAGTGCTCAAGCTGCAGGCCGAGACAAAGTTTTGTTTTGCCAAGATCTTTCATTTCAAATTCATTCTTTAAATATATAGCGGTTTTTGAGATCTCTTCAGGAGTTCCCACAATATTTAAATCATCAACATAAACCGCAATAATGACAAATCCGGATTCTGATTTCTTAGTAAAAACACATGGGCATATAAGATTATTCTCAAATCCTTCTTTCAATAGATATTCGCTTAAGCGATTATACCACATGCGTCCGGATTGCTTCAACCCATATAAAGATCTTTGTAGTCTGATTGAGTACATATTTCTAGATGTACTTGTAGATGCTTCAGGCATCTTATATCCTTCAGGGATTTTCATATATATGTCATGGTCTAAGGATCCATATAAATATGCAGTGACCACATCCATCAACCGCATTTCTAATCCTTTTGTAACAACCAGACTAATCAAAAATCTAAATGTGATTGCATCCATAACGGGAGAGTATGTTTCTTCATAATCAATCCCGGGTTTCTGCAGGAAACCTTGTGCAACAAGCCGTGCTTTGTATCTCACAATTTCATTTTTCTCATTTCGTTTTCGTACAAATACCCACTTATATCCAACAGGCATTACACTCTTTGGTGTTTGGACAACAGGTCCAAATACTTCTCGTTTTGCTAGCGAATTTAATTCAGCTTCAATAGCTGTTTTCCATTTTGGCCAATCATTTCTACGTCGACATTTTTCGACGCTTTTTGGCTCACTTTCTTCATTACTTCTGGTAATGTCAAGGGCCATTTTATATGAAAATATGTTGTCGACAACAGTTTTATTTCTATCCAGAATTTCTCCAGTTTTCATGAAATGTATTGAGATCTCATTATTTTCAGGTACCTGTTCCTCTTCAGGGGAAAACATTTCATGACACACCTCTTCAGAAGGTCCCTTTTTAGGAGATTTATACTCTTTAAGAGTTTCCTCTTCAGGAGGTTCTGGAATAGAAGATTTAAGCTCTTTAGGAGCATCAATTATATTTGTGGCCTGTATTGTGGGTACGTGTTCTTCAGGAACACCAAATTCATTTTGTATTCTTTTCCTTCTGGGAATTTTGTCTTTTGCACCAATAGGTCTTCCACGCTTCAGGCGTATTTTAGATTCACCTATTGCTGCTTTGACAATTTATCTTTCAGGGACTTCAATCCTTGCTGGAGTATTAACAGCAGGAATATAAGATTTTACTACACCTTTAGTGTCAGTAAATGCATCCGGTAACTGATTAGCAACATTTTGCAAATGAATAATCCTTTGAACTTCCCGTTTACATTCATTTGTAGGAGGATCAAAATGAGACAGGGTCTTATTATCCCAAGTAATATCTTGTCGTGCTTCAGGCACCGACTTTTCTTTACCCATTAACGGAAAATTTGATTCGTCAAAATGACAATCCTCAAAACGTGCTTTAAACATATCCCCTGTAAGGGGTTCAAGGTATCTAATAATGGATGGAGAATCAAAACCAACATATATCCCAAGTCTACGTTGAGGGCCCATTTTTGTACGTTGTGGAGGTGCAATTGGAACATATACAGCACATCCAAAAGTACGAAGATGAGAAATATTTGGTTGTTGACCATATGCAAGCTGTAATGGAGAATATTTATGATATGCAGATGGTCTAATGCGAATTAGAGATGCTGCATGAAGTATAGCATGTCCCCAAACAGAAATAGGTAGTCTTGATTTCATAAGTAAAGGTCTAGCGATTAGTTGAAGCCTTTTGATCAAAGACTCAGCTAAACCGTTTTGTGTGTGTGTGTATGGGCAACAGGATGTTCAACATCTATTCCTATTGACATGCAATAATCATCAAAAACTTGAGATGAAAATTCACCTGCATTATCCAATCGAATGGTCTTAATTGGATACTCAGGAAATTGTGCTCGTAGTTTAATTATCTGAGCAAGAAGTCTAGCAAATGCAACATTTCTAGTGGAAAGAAGACAAACATGTGACCATCGACTAGATGCATCAATTAGAACCATAAAATATCTAAATGGTCCACTTGATGGATGAATAGGCCCACATATATCTCCGTGAATCCTTTGTAAAAAGGATGGAGATTCAACAATGATTTTTGAGGGAGATGGTCTAATAATTAACTTACCTTGAGAACATGCAGAGCACGGAGATTCATTGGGTAGAAATATCTTTTGATTCTTTAAGGGATGCCCATGCGAATTTTCAATAATTCGTCTCATCATTATAGAACCCGGATGTCCAAGGCGATCATGCCAAGTCATAAATACTTTAGGGTCAATGCACTTCTGGTGCATTACCACATATGATTCAATTGTTCTCATTTTTGTATAATACAATCCAGAACATAGAGCAGGCAGTTTTTCTAATACGAGCTTCTGGCCCGATACTATTTTAGTAATAAGAAGATGCTCTTTACTGTCTTCATTGGTCGTTTCAATATGGTAATCATTACGACGTATATTTTTGAAACTCAATAAATTTCTTCTGGATTGTGAAGAGAATAGAGCATCATCAATACAAAATTTGGTGCCATTAGGCAACACAATATAAGCTCTTCCGAAGCCCTCAATTAAATCTGATGAACCTGATATGGTATGAACATAGGCTTTACTTAGTGTTAGATTTTGAAAATATTTCTTTTTTTTTGAGAATTGTGTGAGTTGTAGCACTGTCAGCCAGACATATATCTTTATCATTCAACTCAGAGATAAAAAGCTCATCAATGTGATCCATGATTCTACAAAATATACAAAACTTTTATTATTGATAGAAAGAAAATACATTAATTGAGTGGAACACTTCCATCTCCAATTAAGTGTTCAATACTACCATCAGAATGATTAAAGAAATCAGATACATCAAGATGAGTAACGTCTACATCTACTGAATCTAATAAATCATCTGATGGTTCTACTAAATTTGTTTCATGCACTTTATTCTTTCCTTTAATAGAAGCTTGATATAAATCAGCTAAGTGCCTGGCCGTACAACAGGTACGTGACCAATGTCCAGTCATTCCACATCTATGGCACACTTCTTCACTTTTTTTTGAAGAATTATTCTGAGGATTTTTACCCCTCTCTGAATTGTACCACTTCTGGTGATATGGTATATTATAATCCCTTTTAATGTTGTCACTTCTGGGACCAACATTTCTATAATTTCTCCTACCACGTCCACGCCTCCGATTTCTTCTAAAGGATGCACCATTCACTTCTGGGAATGATGCAAACCTATTACCATTCACTTCAGGGAATGATATTGAGTCAGTAGGACGTGTATGGTGGCTTTCTAATAAGAGCTCATTATTCTGCTCAGCTACTAGAAGACATGATATAAGTTCAGAATATTTCTTGAACTTTCTCTCTCGATACTGCTGCTGCAGGAGCACATTCGAGGCATGAAATGTAGTAAAAGTCTTTTCTAGCATATCTTCATTGGTGATTTTCTCACCGCATAATTTTAATACTGAGCTTATTTTAAAAAGTGCGGAATTATACTCACTAACACTTTGATAATCTTGCAACCTCAGGTGCATCCATTGAGAACGAGCTCTTGGGAGGATGACAGTCTTCTGGTGTTCATACCTCTCCCTTAAATTATTCCATAAAATATAGGGATATTTTATAGTGAGATATTCAGTTTTCAATTCTTCATGAAGATGGTGGCGAAGGAAAATCATTGCTTTAGCACGTTCCTGCAGGGATGCTTGATTTCCTTCTTTAATAGTTTCTCCTAGGTTCATTGCATCAAGATGTATTTCAGCATCAAGTATCCAGGATAAATAATTTTTCCCAGATATATCAAGAGCAACAAATTCCAATTTTGTAATATTTGCCATTTTCTACACATATAAATAATAAATATGCGTATCTCAGAAAATATATTTATAAATTCACACAGATAATCATCAATAAAATATATCAAAAATTTCAAATAATATATTGAAAAACTTACAGAGGAATAAGGCCACTAGCTTCAGAATTGGCAGAACCGTCGTACTGATAACGTGTTATAAAACTTAAAGAAAATAACTACTATTGCAAAAGAGAAATAAGAAATTCTCTTGAAACTCTTAAGAACTGAAACTTTCTTTCTCTCTCTCTTTTTTCTTATAAATTTCATTACAACTGAAGCCCATATTTATTGGCGTTGAAATTACTATGCAAGTTACTATGCAAGTCACCATGCAAGTCACTATGCAGATTTAAAATAATAGTGGTGGGGTTATTCACATAATTTAGTGGTGGGCCAAGGGGAGCGACTGTCGACTTCGTTTATAACATAAGGCTCTTTATCGAAGACATGTAGGCCAAGAATGTGAATACTGTTTCAGCGAACATTTCGGTTAAATTCCGAAAACTCTCAACGACTTGTAGTTAAAGAATGGCACATCCGAGTACAAGTGCATTATGGTCCTCTGTGTCATTACAATAAGCTGAAGCTGTCGCACCTGGAAACCAAAGGAACTGACAATGGAGAGGTTGAGAGCTGCGCGTCGTCTCCTTCATTATTCATCATCGAAGTCCCTCCTTGGTCCTCGATCGAATCCAACTTCCGCAGAGCATCCAATGCGTCGCTCTGCCTCGAGTAACGTTCTTTCTCACAATTCTCCCTTCGTTTATCCAATTTTATGACGCCATTTTTGTTTCGATTGCTATATCTTTGTCCGGGGTTTAAAACAGGCGTTCGGTATTGGTGCCCTTATATTGCGGATCAAAAGGGGAGATTCGGAGGAACTTTTTGGGGTCCTACTGTGGGGACAGGCCTTGGAAAGACGATCAGAATCCAGAATAGACGCTTTGGTTCATTGGCAGCAACTATTCAGAGAAACCCATCATTTTCGACTCTGAATTCCGATGATATAAGCTATTTTAAGGGCGTGTTAGGCGAGAAAAATGTCATTCAGGATGAGGACTGGCTTCTTTCTGCAAACACGGACTGGATGCGGAAGTACAACGGATCCAGTAAGCTTCTACTACAACCGAGGAGCACTGAGGAGGTTCTTCTTTCTCTGTCTTTGCATCGCTTATTAATTTTTTGTTCAATACTTCTGAAAAATGACTTTTAAGTGAAAAAAAAAGCAATTTAAGTTGAATTAGTCACAAAAAACTATTATTTTGGTCTAAACTATTGGCTCAAACGATACATTTAAATTTCAAGGTGACGGGGAGATTTTACCATTTTAATCCATAAAGTTAAAGCGTATGAGTATGATGCAGATATATCAATCATTCGCATTTGTTATGACTGATTATTACTATGCAGGCTTTACCAGCCTCACGTGTTTACTCCAATATGAGATATATTTATTGGAGTATAAATTATCAAAATAAGAGGTTCTTCTATTTCGTTTGTTATATTATTTCATTTTCCTGTTGCAGGTCTCTGGGGTTCTTAAATACTGTAATTCCAGAAGCTTGGCTGTTGTACCCCAGGGTGGAAATACTGGCCTTGTAGGCGGAAGTGTTCCTGTTTTTGATGAAGTAATGTAATTTTTCAATTATTGGTTTCTTGGTCAGGTTTGGACACTTGGAGTATCATAATTTTGTAAATAATAGTGAAAAAGATTGAGTGAAGCTGCTTTATTGGGATTTGGGAATGAAGTGAGAAAACATTTAATAAAAATTTTGTAAAGTTAAAAAATAGTTAAAAATAATGTTTTAATATAATTTTTGTTTTGAAGTTTGTAAAAGTTAAATTGATTTGCTTGTTTGACTCATGATTAGATGAACATGTTGAAAATTTGAAATTGAAAAGTGTTATGTTTGAGTTATATTTGGGAATGAAATTACGAGAAGTTTTGAGAATTTTCAGTGTCCAAACATGCCTGTAATTTCACTGCCAGTTGGTGGAGATTGGGGTTATGCCTATTACCTTTATTTCCATGAATAATGCCTTCTTTTCCATTCATTATCTGACTGAAGAGCTTTTTCTGCGACACATGTACAGGTGATTATTAATATGGGTTCAATGAATAACGTCGTATCTTTTGATGAGGTAGATATTTCAGAACATTACAGTGTTCTTGTTTTGAGGGATTTCTCCTACTTATGTGTATATTAAGATGCGTTATTAAATTGATTTCGGCTTATTTTAAATTCTAAAGTGGTTGACTTTCTAATGTTCAGTACTTAAGATATAGCAGTAAGCACACTAATAGCTCATCTTTCACGCCAACCGCTGGATCTTGTCTTACTGGCTCTCCTTTTAGCTTATTCTCCTTGAATGAAATTTAAAAAATCCTAAAGTTAGGGATTTAAAGGCTGTCTGATTCAAGTATCCAGTTCTTAATGACCCAGAAATTATTTTAGTTTAGATGCTTTTTGGGTCATTTAGATTCTTTTGGGGGAGAGAGAGAGAGAGAGAGAGAGAGAGAGAGAGAGAGAAGCGGGGGTGGGGGAGCCCCCTTTCTCAGTCAATTTGTGCGAGTGATTAATGATAGATTGTCCTTTGCACCTATTTCAGGTCAGTGGTATATTGGTATGTGAGGCAGGGTGCATTTTGGAAAACCTGACTTCCTTTCTAGACAACCAGGGGTAATTTTCTGTTAAACCATCTCATGAGATATGTAATTTGTTTCAGTTACAAAAATAAAAATTTCAAATTTCATAGAGCCATAAGAGCAGTACCGCATGTATAATTGTGTCACATTATTGAATTGTTGGTTTGTGTCACGGCTCTTTGCCAATTTACGTTATACAAAATGGGAATTTGGCATGTTTGCTCTTTTCATATTTAAGTAGTTCATGCTTCCATTCAGATTTATTATGCCACTGGACTTGGGTGCAAAAGGAAGCTGCCAGATTGGTGGAAATGTTTCAACTAATGCTGGTGGTTTGCGTCTTGTCCGTTATGGATCTCTCCATGGAACTGTACTTGGTGAGGATAATTGCCTGTTAAACTTTTAGCAAAGTGTACTATTGTATGATTCAAGGTCCATATACATATATATTCCATTATATGGAACTGTAATTGGTGAGGATAATATGCACGTGGCTAGTAATCAAATAAAACATAGGATGAATGCATTGAATCTTTCTTAATCATATTTTACATATATGTTACAGGTATTGAAGTTGTTTTAGCAAATGGTGATGTGCTTGACATGGTTGGGACTCTAAGGAAAGATAATACAGGGTACGATTTAAAACATTTATTTATAGGTATGTATTAAACACTTTAAACTGCGCTGATACCCTTAATATAAAGAACTATAGCTTTGATTGTATGATGCAAGTGCTTGGATGTTTGCTATTATCATTGTAGGAAGTGAAGGATCCTTGGGAATTATAACCAAGGTTTCCATTCTTACTCCTCCAAAACTATCTTCAGTGAATCTTGCTTTTCTTGCATGTAAAGACTATTTCAGCTGCCAGGTATGACTATTTCAGCACCATACTTGAAACATAAGTTTGATGCTGTAAACGGTATTTCCAACAATTATGTGCCAAAATGCATCACACACAATATTACAATTTTATTCTCTCTCTCTCTCTCTCTCTCTCTCTCTCTCCAGTAGAACATACTGAAACTAGACCGTGGTGACCTTATAATCTGAAGAAGAAAAGAATTCTGAGATTAAGAAAAGTAACCTTTTATTCATGCAGGGCAAGAAGATTATTAGATAAGGTTTAATCGAATAGATCCTGGTTATATAAATCTGAAACTATGAACTTCTCCTTACCGTTACCTCCATCGAAAAGAGAAAGAAAATGAATTCATTCTCACTTCATGTTGAACCTGAAAAGTGGTAATTTATGACACAGCATACCAGAACCTCTACTGGTATGCTCAAGTTGCTCCGAAAAGGATAAAAAAAATGGTGTTCAGTTTTAACTTAAATCTTTGCTTATAAAAATTTTGGGGTCCAGAGCTTTACATGTAATGCTTGAATAGCCCAAACCACATGACTTATACTCCAACATTGACTAGTCAATAATACAATTAGAGTTCTATTGGAACATTATAAAGATAAAAAACTTCTCATTCCTAAGCAAATGTGAGATCACATACACCACATACCCTTTTCACTTATCAAAATGAGGTATCGCATTACACCAATAAATTTCCTGTAGTTTAGTAGTTATATTGATCTCTCTCATTTATGTTTCTTGAATGATCAAGGTTTAGGTAGGAAAATCTAGATTCTGACCTTTTGCCTTAACTGTTTGTTAGAAACTTCTACTGGAAGCAAAGAGGAGACTTGGGGAGATTTTATCTGCTTTTGAATTTTTGGATAATCAGTCACTGGATCTGGTAATCATTCTGGAATTGGTGTAATTGATGAGATTTTTTTCCGCTTATATGCATGTAATTTTAATGGTCAATTTCAGTGTATACTTTTATGAATGTTTGATGTATATGTGACTGTCTATAATTAGAGTTTTCAAATTTTGTGGGGTTGTTTGTTTTCTTTTTTATTCTACTTGTGGTCAATGAAATGATTCTTCATTTTGGTAGACAATGTTAGGACTTGATTCATACGTGCAGTATTGTAATATGTGAAATTCGGAGGTAACAGCTTTTATAATCATCAATTGTAAATTGACAAATACTTTTAATAACATCTTTATTCATTTATGAGTGGTCAATGAACAAGCTTAGAATGTTTTTCTTTAACACTTTATTTCATTTGTGGATTGTAATAGACTTCAACGGCATGAATATACATGACTTCATTATATCCCTAGCCGACTAAGTAGGTGTTGCTCCTGTATACACCCCATGTACTTGGCTATGCCTATATTTATTAATAAAATTATTATTTACCGAAAAAAAACTCCTTTTCACATCAAGAAAATGGTCTTGAAGAATTTTTTGTATATTTCAAGAAAAAAGGGGTGGAATTTTCTGTTTTATCATTGCTTACTTTGAGGCGTACGCATTGTATTTTATGTAACAGGTTCTGAATCATTTGGAAGGTGTTAGGAATCCATTACCTCCCTCAATGCACAACTTCTATGTTCTGATTGAGACAACTGGCAGTGATGAATCTTACGACAAGTATGGTCCTAGCCTTTGATTGTTAAGTGCTTTTATTCGTACAAAAATAGTCTCTCTCTCTCTCTCTCTCTCTTCGTGAGGGCAAGAGAAAAGAAAGTTGTCTTGAACTTTAGTTCTAAATGCCACCATTCATTTGCTAATATGATGACCGGTCATTTAGCATTTCTCCTTCCAAACTTCCAGCATCAGGCAGGTACTATGTGCATTGTGTAACCACTTAGTAGAGTCCAATATTTTTAATAAGAGAAATTGATACACACACAATACATTTTACAACACTTACACAACATATGTTATAAAGTAGGGGTATTTTTGTAAACTGTCTTATAAAATTAACATCACTTTACAAAAATATTCCTACTTTATAACATATGTTGTGTAAAATGTTGTAAAAAATGTTTTGGATTTATCATTTCTCTTTTAATAAACAGTTGCTACCCCTTCGTATCGACATATAAAGCGAATGTACGGGAAAATAATGAGCAATGGGTAAATTTATTCCATTACCGAAGCAATCCAAACATTATTGTGAAATTCTAAAAAGGTTCACAAACCGAATCACATCTAGACCGTGTAATTGCTGTTCCAACTCTGGTTGTGACTCCTCATATTTACATAAAACTTACTGAAAGCTTGTGTGAAATTTGGTTTCTAACTGCAGACTGTAGGAGAAAGTGGAAGTGAATTCTGTTTTTCATAATATTCATGAAACCAGTCCAGTTCAGATTGTTAGTCATAGAGTCCCAAAAATCACCTCAGATGAAGTTCCAGGGATTCCAACGTGGAGTTCTCCAACACAAACCTGATGATATGCTTAAATCAAGTTACAGATTCTCAAACTAACAAGTCCCTCATTACTTTTTTTTAACAGCTATATTTCTATGATTATCTATCAAAAAAAAAAAAAAACTTTTGTTTTAACAGCTGTCTATACTTTTTACAATGAGTAATGCTGCACACAATCTTAGAGTGCATAAACATTACGTAATAGTTTTGAAAGAGTGTGGTCCACTATTACAAAATTAGTTTTTTCATGTGGGTTCCATGTTTTACTAATTTTTTTAAAAACGATTGCACAATGCTTACACACTTCACGATTGTAAATATCATTTCTCTTTTACAATATGATCTGATTTTCAGTTGGTTTCTTTATGGATGCCAATAGCATCCTTGGCTTGTGATATCTGATTTATGCATGGCTATATTTTTAGAATGTAATTTGATTCTTTAATGTCTTCACAATGTTCACATGTTCCCATTTTTGGGGGCAAGTGATGGCATCTTCATCTTTCTAAGATTCTTCACTTTTATTTAAACATATCCAGAGAAAAGCTTGAAGCTTTCCTACTTCGCTCCACGGAAGGTGGTTTGATTTCCGATGGTGTTCTTGCACAAGACATAAACCAAGCTTCATCATTTTGGCGTATACGTGAGGTTAACATTTTTTTTTTTATGTTCATTGACCTTCTTTATACATTACCTTATGTTCACACTGTCCTAGATATCTTTTGGAATCACATCTAACGTAATTATCTTCTTAAGATGTTATAACAATGTGCTCAGTGGGATTGTTTTTCCTAATGATCGTAGGGTGTAGCAGAGGCACTCATGAAAGCAGGAGCTGTTTACAAATATGATTTGTCATTACCTGTAGAAAAGATGTACAATCTTGTCGAGGAAATGCGAATAAGGCTTGGTAAGACAACTTGTTAATGCCTCCCTGAATTTTGAGAAATTGTTTTCTTCTTGTTTCGGTAGCAAGATGTGTCTCCCCCCTTCAGTGATTGGGTAAGTAAGATAGGGTGTGGATGTGGACCTTCAGGGTTTCCCGTGCAGTAGCTGCCAGATTCAAAATATTAATTTGAATAGTGGAAACATACATTGTGCATGCCCTTAACTTGTTAAGCGTGACCAGTTTCTAATTTGTCAACATATATTCCTGCAAAAGCTCTACTATTTCTTTAGAATAAAAAATTGTTTATGTCGGCGGTATCATGACCTTTCATGCCACTGAACAGGTATGGATTATTAGTCTAAAACTTCAGTTTCTTAATATATTTATTGTCATTTTACTTTTAGGTGATTCATCTAAAGTAATTGGATATGGTCACCTTGGAGATGGAAATTTGCATCTTAATATTTCAACTCCACAGTATGACGATATGGTAATTTCCTTCGGCATACTCCAAAAGGTTACTTATGTAACACATGTTTCAACATTTATATAGTCAGTAAATTGCAGATTTTAGCTCAAATTGAGCCCTTTGTCTATGAATGGACATCTAAGCACCGTGGGAGTATTAGTGCAGAGCATGGATTGGGACTGATGAAAGCTAATGAGATTTTCTACAGCAAATCACGTGAAAGTGTGAGCATTTTGTGAAAAGCTAAACATCTAAGATGATCTTCGTTTAACACGAGTAATGTCTAGTCACTTTATAGAGATGTATGAAAGAAGAATCTGTTTGGACAGGTGCAACTAATGGCTTCCATCAAGAAGTTGATGGACCCCAATGGGATCCTGAACCCATATAAAGTTCTTCCGCACTCCCTTTCTTACAGCTGAGGTGAGGGACTTGATCTATGATGCTTTTTGCCTCATCCTAGATCATCACACTTCATCGTTCCCATTTTTAGCTCCTGAAAAGCAATTTCAAAGTTACATATTAAAAAAAGGAGTAATTGCATGGTTTGCTTTTGAAAATTAGAAAGGTAGTTGGGGAAGGAACAATAGCCTTGTGAATTAAGCCAGTTTTACCTGAAATGAGGGACCCGCTTCCCCCGGAAAAGAGGGATAACAGTGTTTAATATTTCATTGAAAGCTTCTTAAAATTTTATTCTTCAGAGGATTATTACTATTTATGTTAATTCTCAGCTGATGTGTGTTCATGTTTTTCTAATGCAGTCCAAAGCTCAATCGACCACACCCTGAGGTAGCCAGCAAAATAGTCTGGTTCAAGTTGGGGCAAGTCGACTGACCTGAGCTACAGGCTTAGTAGGCTGCAACTCTAACTTCATGGGGGTAAACTACGAAAGCTTGAGATGCTCTTTGGTAAGTAATAAAGCATCTGACTGGAGAAAGAAGTTGTAATACTTATCACTACTGTGGCAATTGGCAGGTTGCAAACTCCATTCCATGACAATAAGCTGTGTGTGTGAGGGGCCTGAAAGGTACTAAATACTTGATGAATAAAAGCATGACCTTTGAATTAGACTAGAATCAGAGCCAGTGTCATCTTTAGATCAAGGCTTCAGTCATTTTAAAATTTCTCTTCCATTTGTTGATGCTCTTATGATACGACTTCTAAAAACATATGGACCTTTGTTGGCTATTAATTCAGTTGTTTTACATAAAACACAACAGCAGAAGTCAAAACTCTTCATGTTGCTGTCAACTC
The DNA here is from genome assembly GCA_036898215.1 of Platycarya strobilacea. NCBI lineage: Eukaryota > Viridiplantae > Streptophyta > Magnoliopsida > Fagales > Juglandaceae > Platycarya > Platycarya strobilacea. Next base: position 37,206,849 of record CM072555.1, read on the forward strand.
AATGAAAGGTGTTTGGGCGTGGGCTTGTTTTATTGTGGGGACCTCTGTCCGCCTACTTTCACGTGTTGTTCAGTCATCTTTGACTCAAAAAACGTTTTTGGTGAAACTTTCCTTGTCCGGATGCCTTTGAGCGAAGATGCACTGCTCAAAGGCATCCGAATTTTGACTGGCAAAAGCAATACTCTGGGAATAACTTTTTATTTTTATTTTCACCAAAATCGTATTTCTAGTTGTCTTATTCACGGTGCCAGTGCCAGGACATTTCTCTTTTCTTCATTTCCCCCCTTTAATAGTCTTTTTCTTTTATAAAAAGAAAGGAACGAATGATAATGCATCAAAAGCAATCAAATTTTAGTAGTGAAAATTATTCCCTTAATTTTTCGAGATCGATTAGATGAGTTGAGTAAATTTGAGGACTGAATAAAATATTATTAGAATATTATTTTTTAGTAGTATTATTGTTTTGAAATTTGAAAAAATTGAATTATTTATTATATTTTATATAAAAATTTGAAAAGAATAATGCTAATATGTCACCTAGCAATGATTGCTGGGCGTGCCTCCTAGGCTAAATGCTATTTTATTATTATATTCTCTACATTTCTTAAACATCTTTAAATATTGTTAGAAAAAAAAACACCAATATGTTAATATTCATTTTCTTAATTATATAGTAAAAATAATAATAATAAAAATTTTAAAAATATGAGTGTTCAAAATGAGAGCAAATTCATGGGATATATTAGTATTTTGTATTTGAGAAATATGTAATAATTAAATAAAATGAGATGAGTTAAAAAAGTTTTGTGTCCAAACCTCTCCTAAAATTTCAAAGTAGGAGAGAGATAATAGGTGAAGTTGGTCATGCAACCGTTGTTGATATTCAATAAATACCATATGATCTTAATTCCTAGAGATTGACTCCAATGATAAAGATTTTAGGCTTAAGGGTATGTTTTTCTTAGGTTTAAGGTTCAAATTCTTTAAGTGTAAATAATCTCTATAGTTTATTGGATTGGAGAATTTTTCTCTTAAATTATTCCAGATGCACTTACAGAAAACTCTTTGGGCTTAAGGGTATGTTCTTCTTAGGTTTAAGGTTCAAATCCTTTAAGTGCAAATAATCTCTATAGTTTATCGGATTAGAGAATTTTTCTCTTAAATTATTCGAGATGCACTTATAGAAAACTCTTTGCTGAGAGTTTGTGTACTCTTAAAATTAATTGGAACGACTGTTTCGAACTCTTGGCTCCAATAAAATAAAAATACTATATGATCTTATTTATGTGATTGTCTCATGATTCATATGTGACTCTTTAACATGAAGTTTAGGTTATTTTGATTCGCATTCTTGTGAAAGTTGTTTAAAATATTCTTACCTCTAAGATTTTCCAAGGGACATGCGAGGGAACATCTCCACTAATCAAGGCTGGAATATGCTTATCTTAGTGTGGCATGGCCCTCGAATTACATGCCTTGAAAGATGCCGAAAAGATAAAGAAGATACTTAGAAAAATCCAATCCGGGTTCCTTATTTCAAGTTAGCGATAATAAAGAAATGGAACACAAAACAATCTTGCACAAAGCAAAAGGGTTCAGTAGAAAGTTTCCACCCACCTCCCAAATTTACAAGACTGATATCATTCTGCTTTTCCGACTTTGATTTGTCCTTTGCTTAATCACAACAGTCAAGTTCTTATAAAGTTATATAACCACTTGATCTAAAAAAGACGAGTTATTTACTCTGATTTATTGATTTGAGTTTGAATCTCTTCACTTGATCTAAAAAAGACAACTCACATGAGTAGCGTTACATACCGTCTATAAATTGATCAAAATACTATTATTTACAAATCAAAAATTTCTAATATTAATTAATTTCATTTACATATAAAATGAGAATATTTCAATTAGGTTTATAATACATTCTACCAATATAAACTAAAAAAAAAAAAATTATTCTTAAAATATATTGGGAAATTATTAACTTTTTTATTATTTTTAAATAAACAATGGCTGAGACATCATTGTTATCTTTCTAATAAATATTAGGTGTTATCGACGCTATGTCGTTTAGGGATGGAAATTATTTGAATTTTTTTTAAAAAATATTTTTGTTCATTGAAACTTATAGAATTTAAAGCTTACAATATGATCAATTAATTATATACTGATGTATAATTTTTAAATCTCTCAGATAAAATTTGAGAGAATTAACATTGTCATTAGAGGAGACATATTAATTTTCTCCATAAAAAAAAAAATTAAACTCCTAACAGATATAAATTTCAGAAAATTATTTTTCAATTATTACAAAACGAGTAACGAGTGATGATTATATTTTTATTTAGACATAAGTGAAGCTCAAATTTTTCATGGAGTTAAAATTTATATGTCACGAACGAACAAGTCATTTAATATTTAAGCGAGTTAATTTGTTGAAGAGTTGCTTACTTAGATAAAATAGATTATTTAAATTATATTTTATTATTTCATTTACAAATTTTGACAGACATTTGAACTTTGCTAATTTTTTATTAGAGGGCGTAAATAATACACCTCGTCCGGTTGGAGGGGCTACCAAAATACAAATGCCTAAATAAATAAATAAATAAATAAATAAATAAAATATAAATAAACCGTCACCGCCGGTTCCTTTGTCAATTTCGTCAAACTCCACCACCATCTCTCGCTCTCTCGCTCTCAATTTCTCCGTCATTGTAAAGTTGAGCCATGACCAGCTCCTCCGCCGCATCTCGCAAGGTTTGCCCTAATCTTCTCACTTCACTAATACGCTTCATAAATATATGTGTTTAGAGAATACGGCAAATAACAGTAATTTTGTATATCTATGTGAGTGGGTGGTGTATATTTCTGATTGTGTTTTTTTTTTTTTTTAGTTGTTGTTGATAATCTGATTGAATATTATGTTTTTTTTTTTTCATTTGGATGCTTTTAGGCTTTGAGTAAGATTGCTTGCAATCGCCTTCAGAAGGAGCTTGTCGAGTGGCAGGTCAATCCTCCCGCCGGTTTCAAACACAAAGTCACCGACAACCTCCAAAGGTTTTTATTTTTTACTTTTTTATTTTTTCATTTTGATCTGTTGTTAAGTTTTCATGCATTGATCAATACAGTTCGACCTCTGTTTGGCTGATGTGAAAACCAAGGAAAAAGTACTATTACGGAAAGTAAAGTTTAGGGTTCATAATCTGAATTTTTTGTCTTTCCATCTAGTTTTAAATTCTTCTCACGGAGTTTCTTTTTTCCTCTTTCTTCCAGTCTTTTTTTTTTTAAATTTCTATATTAGCATGCTTTATTTAGTTTGTTTGAATTGAGTTGTTATTGGGAGTTTTGGATCCAAAAGGTGGGTTATTGAAGTCAATGGAGCTCCAGGAACTCTGTATGCAAATGAAATTTATCAACTGCAGGTCGACTTTCCTGAGAACTACCCAATGGAAGCCCCGCAGGTTTGCTGAAAGTCCTTTTAATTCTACCGATTTTTTATTTTCGTGATGATGTTTTCTCGTTTTATTTTGATTCTTGAGGCGGGTTTAACAGGTTATATTCCTGCATCCTGCTCCACTGCATCCTCATATATATAGCAACGGCCATATTTGTTTAGGTGATTTTACTGCTCTCGTATTACTGTCTTTCCTCCCCTTTTTAGCATATCATCCTTGCACAATATCTTATTGTCTTATAACAATGTCTTGATTAAGCGTAGTTTACTTTTCCAAATTGAGTTGTTATGGCTCACTCTTTCTAGGAGGTCTTTGTATGGGTATATGATTTATAATTGTTACAGCTTGAGTTCTTTTGCATCTTTTCCTCTGCATTCGTTCTATTCACTCTTTTGCTGGCTGTGATGGTTGTTCTCGATTTATCTGTAATATTGATAATGAATATATCTCTTTTACTCTGGAAGATTCTTTCAGATGTTTTTTGATACGAGGTTAATTGTTATTTGTCTATAAGATATCTCTTTTACTCTAAAAGATTTTTTTCACATTTTTTTCGATACGAGGTCAATGTTATCGGTCTTTAGAAACTTAAATCTATGTTTTTATTTTTTTTATTTTTTAAGCAACACCTTAAAACCAATTGATTGCTTAGAAAATGTTGGAAGTGATACGGAATTAATATACGGCGTTATGATGTGAAACCTCATCAAGTGGGGGCATTTAAGACCCATTTTTGGGGAGTAAACCTGGATATATGGAGCCTTAAGTCTATCTGGAACATGAGTGAAAACTTCCTTTGAGACAAGGCTAGCACAAATCTTGTATCCATGGTCCTGGAACATAAAGAAGGAAAGAAAGAACTTTCGAGGCATTGGCTTCCTTCTTTGAGCAGTTTAATTGCTTTCTATACTTGAAATTAATAATTTAAAGTCCTATACATAACGTACTGTATGAAATTCTACCTTCTTATTCACGACTTGTATCAAATGGGCAGAGCTGTATTTGTACTTCTGAACTTCAACACTCACTGTTTAACCATCTCTCTCTCTCTCTCTGTAACATTCACACTCAGTTTAAGACTTAGGTGGATAATTGGACTTATATGTAGAGACCTCTGTATGCAGCCAAAAGTTGGGAATGAATGGCAAGAAAATGAAGCTTAAAACTATTGCAATTGCTTTGCATTGTATACTTATATATGAAGGTGTGCAGAAATCAGGGTAAGGCTAATTGGTTTTATCATGTTTAGGTGTCTGCAATGTCATTATGTCTTAGCATGAAGTAACAAGAAGTGAACTGTGTGAAGTTCTACCTTCTTATTCATGACTTATAGCAAATGGTGGATGTGAATTGTACTTCTGAACATCAACTCTCACTGTTTTGCAATATGTTTCTCTCTCTCTCTCTCAGTCACTCACACACACACCCACACACACAGTTTAAAACTTGGGTGGATAATTGAAATATATGGATATACCTCTATATGCAGCCAAAAGGCTGGGAATGAATGGGAAAGAAAAAGCTTAAAATTGTTGCAATTGCTTTGAATTTTATACTTATATATGTGGGCATGCATAAATCAAGGTAGGGCTAAGTGGCTTTATAATGTTAAGGTGTATGCAATGTCATTATGTCTTTGCATGAGGGAACAGTAAGTGATCAGGAGATAATTATATTATGTCTGCCGTAGTGCCACTTTTCAATTAGGAGATAGGTATATTATGACAGATTAGTGTAACAACAAGCCATTTAGGCATGTTATGTTAGCTGTAGGTATATTTCTTCCTGTTATGGCATTCATAGTACTAACATAAGCCCAGACTATTTCAGTTTTCGAGAATCATTGTTGGAGTTGAGTACAGATCAGAATGGCTAGGTTTGCATTTATGTTTAATAATGTCTTAGCTGTATGCCCCCATTTGATCTTTAATATCTTTTGTATGCTGGGAACCTTGAAGTTGCTGTTGTAGGTGGATGCCAAAGTCATAATATCTTTTTGGCTATTGATGTTACTATATTTTTTTTCATTTGGAAACAGTGATGACTAATATCTCCCAAAGAAACTTTTTTTTTATAGTATTCAAATTATTGTACTTGCTTGTTAAAAGGAATATGAGAGAGCGAGTGTGTGAGAATTCAAACCTGGTTTTTCCTACTTTCTGATCCTGTACCAGTCTGAACAAGAGTGAACAATTATAATAATAATAATAATGAATCAAATTATGTTAGAAAATATTTCCTGCAGAAGGATTTGTGAATTGGGTTATATAGCTTTTTAGTACTTTGTTATCATTCTCCTTGTCTTATAAACTTTATCCAAGTTTGATTGCCTTAAATGAAATGTACAGTACCTTTGCAGCAAGACTGACATTTAATGTACTACTTGAATGTGGCAATTTTTTTGTAGATATTTTGTATGACTCATGGTCCCCAGCCATGACTGTTAGTTCTATCTGTATCAGCATTCTCTCCATGCTATCAAGCTCGACTGCGAAGGTTTGAAACTCATTATTCGCTTCTAACTTTTAGGATCTTCTGAATCCTTCCATTTTCAAGTCACTGGGTTGTACTTTTAGGCCTTGTTCACTTCCACAAAATTTTTTATCTCATCTCATCTAATCATTACAAGTTTTTCAAAATTTCACACAAAATAAAATAAATAATTTTTCTTTTTCAAATTGCAAAACAAAAATAATATTAAAAGAATATATTTTAGCAATATTTTATTCAACTTTTTATTTCAACTCATCTTATCTAATTTCATTTTATCTACGAAAACCAACAAGGCCTTAGTGTGCCACGATTGTTACTGATTTTTTAGAGTACTCGTGATTCTGCTAAAATTTTCAAATCAGAAATGAGCAGTTGGTAAACGATAGATATGCCCTTTACTCTCTTTGTATATTGATCTTTTGTTGTCATGACCTTGCTTGCAGCAACGCCCTGAAGATAATGACCGCTATGTAAAGAATTGTAAAAATGGCCGATCTCCCAAGGAGACCAGATGGTGGTTCCATGATGATAAGGTGTAACATCACATCATCTTTTTTCTTAATTGGTTGTTCAAGAAAACCAAGTAGATGTCTAGCTTTCTCAAAAGAAAGACAAGAAAAGAAGCATTCTGAACCAGGATTTTGTCAAATGTTCAATAACTAATGTAAATTGGCAATGCCTGGTGTTTGTAAAGGAAGATTGACGATCTGTGTTTCAAGCAAGGGGACAAACAAACTCGTGTCTCTGTTGTTAAAGGTGAGCACTCTCTATGAGATCATCTATTCGAGAACTTAAATCATTCAGAAGCTTTGGAATGATTATTAATCTTGATCACCATTTCCCCCATGTTATATGTGCGTGGTTTCTATTTGGTAGCAGATAATCGTCATTTTAACAGTTTTCGGTTGCATTCCATGTAATTTGCTTCTTATGGGCATTTTCTCTTGTGCAGAACTTTTCAAGAAATTACGTGAACTTTTTGTTTTGAGAAACGCTGCTGGCCGTGTTGCTCTTGAGCCAAAACCAGCCCTCCAACCAAATTATGACACCCAAGAAAAATAAGAATTTTTTAAATAGATATGAATGCACTTTATTGAAATCTTCATCTTCTCACACAACCCATAGACCCCATGATCGTCTCCCTCCCATTTCAATCCAAGCAAGATTCAACATTTCTAGCTCCAGAATACACTAAATCATTGTCCAAGGAATTACCCAAGAATCCCAATTGGAAAATGACCCAAAATCCCTATACAAGCCATAGCCAACTCAATCCCAGCAAGCACCCCAAGAATCCCAATCGAAAATTGACCAAAAATCCCCATAATCGTTGTCGTGTTCTCTGCCGAAACAAGAAATAACGAAAAATTAAAAATTAAAAATTAAAAATTAAAAATTAAAATAAATTAAAAATGGAAAATACGGAAGGAGAGAAAGAAAAACTCAAAAAAAGGAAAAAAAAAAAAAAGTGGAAGACAACGTGTTGTGGAAGAGGGGTGGAGTTAGACGAAATGAGGGGTTGTTGTTGTGAAAACAATTTATTTGATTTAAGAAAATAATTTTTGTTGTTGCTACTGTGAAAACAATTGAGACCAAATATTCCATTTTTGCGTGCAAGGGAAAAAGTAGAAAATGAGAAAAATGGACATAGAGCAGTAGCAACCAGACCTCATCGATCACTTCACAAAGCAAGAGTCGGCTCTCTAGGATTCGGTCCTCTCTAGGATTTTAAATATTTTTTATTTTTTATTTTTTATTTTGGCATTGTCCTCTTCTCTTCTTGATCGGTGTTCTTGTTTGACCGTTCTCTAATTTTTGCAAGCTTTCTGATATTCAAGCAAGAATTCATGGTGAGAAAGGCACGAGTTGATGTTCGACTGTAGGCAAATGTATACTAATAGTGATAAAATGCTGACAAGGTAGATTTTGATTAGAGGGCTGGTATTTGAAAGAGATCAGACGATCTGGTCTCAAGATTTTCTCTTTTGTTTTTAATCTTTTAGTTTTGTGAGACGGGAAGGGTTCTGCATATTACTTGTTCTTTTCTTGGTAATCGCCAATAAAGCTGAGGCTGAGATTTTGTTAGGAACCATAATTTCTGTTCTTCATAGATAAGGAGAGTTTGTACTTTTTTATGTTTTGCATATTAATGGAAGAAAATATCTTCCAATATGCGGTCTAACTTTAAATTTATTCGATTGTCATTTCGGTAAGGGATTAATTAGAGATCGGTCTGTCCGATCTCCTTAAAAAACGGTTGCCAGTGGCTCCGGTGGCGGTGGGTAATACCGCCCACCTTATCGTGACTGCAGGCTTTAGGCGACCCATCCCTTCGACGGCCACCTTCGACGATTTCTGGCGTGCCCCACACAGTGCCAAACCCGTTTCGGATCGGCGGTGTCGCCTACCACCGTCGATGCCGCCTCTGTCTGAGTTGAGGTCGAATATCTTTTAAAATCTTCATTTTATTTTTTTATTGTATTTTTATTATTATATTATATTTTTATTATTTTTTCTTCATTTTCTTTTTTTTTATTATATTTTTTTATTGTATTTTTTTATATTTTATATTTATTTTTTATAATTTTTTATTGTATATTTTGTAGGGGCTAATTTTATATGGGGTCGGACGGACCGACCCCCCAGCGTCGGGTAATTAGGCTTTCTTTTTAGATGGTTAAGGATTGACGGTACTGAGAAATCATGCCTAAACCCTGTGAGGAAAGCCCATCTTCCTTCTATCTAAGGACTATGCCGGCAAACCTTAAGGTATATCTTTGGTCATCTTACATCACCTGCACGGGTGGCCTTGGCATGACCGTATATCGTTCTTAATTGCTCTCAAAGTGCCATACATGCAGTCATCTCACATCCATCCTGGCCCTGGCAATCCACCATTTGTTTGGATGGATCTTTGATTTTATGGGGCATTTTAACCACGTGCGTTGTTTTACTCTTGCTTTCGTCACATGTAAACCAAATAGGCATCCTCTCTCAATCACATCCAATCTCAAAGAGAAAGGCCTTTCCTTCTTCCCTCCATCCGAAGATGGGCAAGGACTAGCGGTTCTGAGAAATCACGCGTACGCAATAAGAAATTCCATTCTTCCTTCATTCTTCCTTCCATCCGAGCGCATCCAAGATGAACATGGATCGGCCGATAAATCTCTACGCGTATCAATTTCAAATCATTTTCAAAGCCCCACCGTTGGGAATAAGGATAGATAGTGGTCCCCACTTACAAAACGTCGTAAGCTATCGCTTGCGAAGATGGGATCATCCGACCATGCTGTTAAGTGTTAGCATTCACTGTCTGATCAGCACAAAGAGCACTACGATTAACGAGCATGCGATCACTCCACTTGCGGTTGGATCTCGAACTGAACTGATTTTTTTTAAATAACGATAAATTGAGATAGTTGAATGAATTTTATATCATCCACTTAAATAAATTTAAAATATATTTAAATAATTATAAGAAGATAGGGATTTATGAGATCCATGATCTGAAATTTGTCCCTTAAGCGTGCATCACTTGCAAAAGAAGAAAAAAAAGGCATTAAATGCTTTTAATGCTCCTAACGGCTTTGGCTGCTCAGAGAGAGAGAGAGAGAGAGAGAGTTGGTGTGAATTAAAAAAATAAAAAGACTGTCAAGGAATAAAATAAAAAATATTGCTTTGTTTGTGAGACCCGATCGGCGATAATGTCGCTCAATACCACTATTGTACATTGAATTCTCTTTTAAAGTTAGTTAAATTTGTTTGTTTGGATAATAAAATAAATTTAAAATAGAGTATTAAGTGTACATTGATTTTTTTTAGCCAGCTTATCGTGCAGTGGCAGAGTCGCGTTGGCTTGAGGGGTCATGGCTTCCTACTCCTTGGCTCCACTTATTTTAAAAAAAAATTAAAAAAAAAAATTTTTTAAAAGAGAAAATAATATAAGTTAATTTTTCTTTTATAATTTAGTAGAATAAATATTAAATTTATCTTATATTAACCAACTCTCTAAAAATTATTTTGACTCCTTCTATAAAATTTAATCTAATTTAAAAATAAAATATATTTCATATAAAAGAAAATAATATAATAACATAATGACATATTTTTATTATAGAAAAAAATAAAAATAAAAAAGAATTTAAATAATTTCTAACATATTATTAATATATATATTTTTTATTATGATGATATACTCTTGACATATTAGATATATTTTTAATATATAAATTGTATTAAATATATTTTATTTTTATTATAAATTTTAATATTAGATTATTTTATACTATATAAAAAAATATATAAAATAAAATAAAAAATATTTTATATATTTTGTATTAATTTTACTTGGCTCCTAAAACAAATCTCTAACAAATCTCTGGTTCGTCACTACTGCCGTACTCTAAAGCTCTCCTATTGCTGCCTTCCAATAGTTGGGGAAAAAAACAAAAAGAAAGTATGCTCTTGCTATGAATTACTAAGAAATGCTAGTCTCCACAAGACCTTGCTTGGGATCATGAGCAGAAAGAAAGCATATTCTTCCTCTAGATTATCGAGCAAGGATGTCTTCACAAGACCCTGCTTGGGATCATCGAGATAGAAGAAAGTATGCTCTGTTCGGGATTTCAAGAAAGACTTATCTTCGCAAGTCATTGCTCGAGATCACCAAGGAGGAAGAAAGTATGCTCTTACTTTGGATTACTAAGCAAGACCAATGCTCTGCTCATAATTCTTGAGTAAGGCCTATCTCACAAAATCCTACTTGGGATGTCAAGCTGGGAGAAAGTATAATCTTGTTCGGGATAACCAGGTAAGGCATATCTCACAAGACCTTACTCAAGATCACCGAGCAGAAAGAAAGCATGCCCTTGCTCGAGATTATAGAGTAATGCCGATCTTCACAAGAAGTTGATTGGGATAATCAAGCAAAGGAAAAAAAAAAAAACCTTGCTTAGGAATCACGACACCAATCAAGGCCAACGTTTTTTTGTTTTCTTTTTTTATTTTACTTGGGATTCTTGAGTGTTGCCCAGATGACTAACACAAGAGGGGGGGTGAATTGAGTTGTATTTAAAAAAATAACAATTATAAATCAAATATATAATATAAAATATAAACAAAATATGAAACAACAATAAATATAAATAGTAAGAGTAAGAGAGAAGCAAACTCAGTGTGTTAACGAAGTTCGGTCCCACTGCCTACGTCCTCGCCTCAAGCTACCTCTTGAGGATTCCCAAATCTACTATTCAATCTCCTTTAAGTGGAGATAGAAACCTATTACATCTTTGAGCAGCACCGCTCCAAAGAATCCGTGTAGAACACCCTCTACACTTCCAATCACCTTACACTTGGTGATTTAACTATTCCCCGTGTAGAACACCTTCTACACTTCCAATCACCTCACACTTGGTGATTTAACTATTCCCCGTGTAGAACACCTTCTACACACACAAGGGTTATACACACCCTTTTACAAATACAAGAGTTGATAGTAGGTAGACTATCAAAGTACACTCCTCAATGAGTGAGATAGAAACAATACAGCGCAACCTATATCTCTCTCAACAAGAACAAGAATTAAGGCTCAAAACTTTAGAAAAGAGAGAATGAGAGCTTTGAAGAAATGATGCAAAACTTAGCAATAGATGTGTAAGCTATTGTTGTGTATTTTGCAAAACTCAAGTGAGATATTTATAAGCAAATGAGTTTTCAATTTCAAATTTGAAAAGATTCTCATGTCAAAAACATCATCATTCATTTTTCAAAAATTTCAAATCTAATATTTTTACTTTTTGCATGTGACAAAAGGAGCACACTTTACTTTTCAAAAATTTCAAACATAATCTTTTACTTTTTGCATATGACAAAAGGAGCACACTTTACTTTTCAAAATTTTCAAATAAAAATATCTACCTTTTGCATAAGTCAAGAAAATCATCCACCACTTTTGAAAATATTCAAATAAAACATGCACATGTGAAAGATGACAATCAATCATCTTAATATTTTCAAAGTTCAAACCTTTAATCATGTCATGCACATGTGAAAGATAACAATCAATCATCTTTCAAAATTTTCAAATTTAATTTTCAAAATATTCATGCATATGTGGAAAATGTATTTTAATACTTTATGATAAAATATTAATTTTGAGCCTTAATCCTAATTTCAAATTTTTTAAGAGATTTACAAAATTATTTTATGATTTTAATATGAACTTGTTCCCTTCTTGCTCATACTTGCTTCCTTGATGTGCTTGATTATATTGTGTGGACAACTTGAGTTTGAGACTCCTTTATTCTTTGGATTCATTTGTTATCATCAAAATCCATTTGTAGATTTACATGAAACTTGAAACCTTGGGTTCAACAATCTCCCCCTTTTTGATGATGACAAATACTTGATAGAACCTGAAGTCTGTATTAATACTTAAGCTCCCTCTGAGAATGTGCGTTAGTTTTTCAAGCAAAAATATAAATATAATTCCAAGCATATATAACAAGTTTAGCAATTTAAACAATATTAAAGTTCTAGTCTAAAACTTCTCCCCCTTTTGGCATCATTAAAAAGGAATCATAATTAACTCAATAAGATATATTCCTACAATAACCAATAGACAAATAAAACGCTGCGTTAGTAGAGACTGTAGAAATTAGAACTACCCGTGTCCGACAAAACTTGCAAACGTTGAAGCCGAATTTTATCATCTCGGTGCGGAAGAAGATTTAAATCCGCTTGATATTATTGACGAATTAGATGTTTCAGAGATTTGAAGATGAATAATTAAAATTATTCGTGTCCGACAAAGACAGCAAAAGCTGCAGGCCTAGCTTTGGCAATGCGGTGCGAAGCCATGCATGTCCGACAAAACCTGCAAATGTTGGAAGTCTAACTCTGGCAATTCGATGCGGAGCCACGCGTATCTGACAAAACCTGTAAATGTTGGAGGCCTAGCTCTAGCAGTCGGTGCGAAAGCAGATCAATCGCTTGATGTTGTTGACAAACGGGTTTGAAGGCTCTGAGTTTCTATAAAAAAAATCATTTTCACCAATCGGATACAAAAAAAAAACATTGCTTCTTGACCTAAGTTCTGTTTCTCCATAACGATAGAATGGCCGAACAATTCTCTTCCACTAATGTTCCAGACTTGAATCAGGAACCCTTGACGCATCAACCATCAATCTTCTCTCCTAAGGCCGTCAATGCCATGATAGGAGCAGAGAACCGTTTTTCTAGTAAGAAAACTTTTGACAATGTGTGTCCAGCATATCTTATATTTCTTTTGACTAATAAGATTTGAAGAGACAATAGTTTGTCTTGTTCTTTATGCTATCTCTATAAAATCAGTTTTAAAGTTCATCCGATTTGCATCAAATCTTATTCTCATCTCTATAACTCATTTGCATTCCTTCAATATTCTCGCTTTAAGTTTTCAATTCTTTTCTCAATGGCTCATTCTTCTAACATTCCTCTAGATGCATTCATGAGGTATTCTACATCTCAATCTCATGTCCTTTCTGCAGCTACCATTGTCGCCATGTTGCAGCAAGAGAACAACAGTTTGGATAATAAGCCAGACTCCGATGCTATCTACGACTTGGTGAGTCTTGGGACTCGCTACTCATCCTCTATTGTCGCTTTTTCCCAGCGGCTACAAGTCAAAAATCATGAGGTTGAAAAGCTTAAAGAACAAATTGTTGTACTTCAACGAATTGTTCAAGAGTCTCACACAAGGGAAGGAATCTTTCGGCAGAAGAATAAAAAGTTGAAATCTCTATTGGATTCTTCATTCCGCTTGCCAGTTCCCATGGATAGGGATGACATGATATTGTATGAAGAGAATGAGCGTCTCAAACATGAGGCTAAGAACCTCAAGTTTATGTAAAAGTATTTAAAAAAATATCTCTCCATTTTTATGAACTCTGATCTATCTTTCAAGAGATATTCATAACATGCATCATACCTATTTCTCTTCTAATCATAAATAATCTATCTTCTGGTAAGGGTTTTGTGAATATATTTGCTAACTGATCATGTGTGTTTGTGAACTCCAGTACTATATCGCCTTTCTGCACATGATCTAAAAAAAATGATATCTTATTTCAATATGCTTAATTCTAGAATGTTGTATTGGGTTTTTTTTTTAAGATTTATAACACTTGTATTATCACATTTGATTGGAATGTGATTATACATAAATTTAAAATTCTCAAGTTGTTGCTTCATGTAAAGAACTTGAACACAACAACTACTCGCAGCAACATATTCTGCCTCAGCAGTAGATAGTGCAACAGAATTTTGTTTTTTGTTTTTTACTAAACCAGGGAACTAGTGCACGACCTAAGAAATGACATGTTCTACTAAAACTTTTTCGATCATCTTTGCAACCAGTATAATCGGTACCTGAATAACTAATAAGATCGAAAGAAGTGTGTTTAGGATACCATAACTCTAAGTCAATGGTATTGGCAAAATATCTAAAAATCCGCTTGACTGCAATCAAATGAGATTATTTTGGAAATGATTGAAAACGTGCACATAAACATACACTAAACATAATATCTGGTCTACCAGCTGTCAAATATAATAAGCTACCAATCATACCTCGATATACCTTCAAATCAACTAGTTTACCGGATTCATCTTTATCAAGTTTAGTGGATGGGCTCATTAGTGTTCCAGTTTCCTTAGCACCTTCCATCCCAAACTTCTTCAGCAATTTTTTAATATATTTTGATTGATTGATGAATATCCCACTTTTTCCTTGCTTAATTTGCAATCCGAGAAAGAATATAAGCTCTCCCATCATGCTCATTTCAAATTCTTCCTGCATAGTCTTAGCAAAAACTTGGCACATATTTTCATTAGTAGCACCGAATATTATATCATCAACATAAATCTGAATCAAAAGAATATCATCATTTTCGTATTTAATGAAAAGAGTTGTATCAATTTTTCCTCTTGAAAAGCCTTTTTTAATCAAGAAACCACTAAGTCTCTCGTACCACGCTCTAGGAGCTTGTTTGAGTCCATATAGTACTTTTGTGAGTTTGAAAACATGATTTGGAGAAATATGATTTTCAAAACCTGGAGGTTGCTCAACATATACCTCTTCATTTATAAAACCGTTTAAGAAAGCACTTTTAACATCCATTTGAAAAAGTTTGAACTCTTTATAACAAGCATATGTAAGTAGCATTCGAATAGCTTCTAATCTTGCGACTGGTGCATATGTCTCATCATAATCGATTCCTTCTTCTTGATTGAAACCTTGGGCTACAAGTCGAGCCTTATTTCTAGTAATGACTCCAGACTCATCTTTCTTGTTTCTAAAAACCCATTTTGTTCCAATAATAGTATGATTTTTTGGTCTAGGAACAAGTGTCCAAACATCATTTCTTTCAAATTGATTAAGCTCTTCTTGCATAGCTAGAATCCAAGATTCATCAAGAAGTGCTTCATCAATATTTTTAGGTTCAATCTGAGATAGAAAAGCAGTATGATTGTAAATATTTCTAAGAGATGATCGAGTGCTTACACCTCGTGAAGGTTCCCCCAGAATTTGTTCCACTGGATGATCTTTCACAAATTTCCACTGTTTGGTTGCATCTTGTATTAAATTTTGATGATCTTTCCTGATATCTCCATGTTGGACTTCCTCTATTGTGTTCTCTTTGTTGAGATTGAGACTTTCCGTATTATTTATACCTCATGTTTCTTCATCAATAGATTTCTTGGAGAGTAGAGAATTAGATTCATCAAATACTACATGCATAGATTCTTGTACAGTCAAAGTCTTTTTATTGAATACTTTATAAGCTTTACTATTAGTAGAATACCCGAAAAAGATACCTTCATCAGATTTTGCATCAAACTTGCCTAAATTATCTCTGTCATTTAAAATAAAACATTTGCATCCAAATACATGAAAGTAACAAATGTTGGGCTTTTTCTCATTCCAAAGCTCATAGGGGGTTTTATTTAATTTAGACCTTAGCATAACTCTATTTATAACATAACATGCAGTACTTACCGCTTCAGCCCAAAAATAACTAGGCAAGTTGTTCTCATTGAGCATTGTTCTTGCCATCTCTTGAAGAGATCTATTTTTCCTTTCTACTACCCCATTTTGTTGAGGAGTTCGAGGAGCAGAAAAATTATGCACAAAACCATTTTCATCACAAAATGTTTCAATATTTTTATTAACAAACTCTTTTCCCCTATCACTTCAGATACTTGAAATAGTATAACCCTTTTCATTTTGAATTCTCTTGCATAACTTGGTAAAAGCATTATGTGCCTCATCTTTATGAGTAAGAAAGATGACCCAAATATATCTAGAGAAGTCATCAACAACAACAAATGCATAATATTTTCCTCCTAAACTTGCAACTCTATTTGGTCCAAAAAGATCCATGTGCATGACATGATTAAATGTTTAAACTTTGAAAATATTAAGATGATTGATTGTCATCTTTCACATGTGCATGTTTTATTTGAATATTTTCAAAAGTGGTGGATGATTTTCTTGACTTATGCAAAAGGTAGATGTTTTTATTTGAAAATTTTGAAAAGTAAAGTGTGCTCCTTTTGTCATATGCAAAAAGTAAAAGATTATGTTTGAAATTTTTGAAAAGTAAAGTGTGCTCCTTTTGTCACATGCAAAAAGTAAAAATATTAGATTTGAAATTTTTGAAAAATGAATGATGATGTTTTTGACATGAAAATCTTTTCAAATTTGAAATTGAAAACTCATTTGCTTATAAATATCTCACTTGAGTTTTGCAAAATACACAACAATAGCTTACACATCTATTGCTAAGTTTTGCATCATTTCTTCAAAGTTCTCATTCTCTCTTTTCTAAAGTTTTGAGTCTTAATTCTTGTTCTTGTTGAGAGAGATATAGGTTGCGCTGTATTGTTTCTATCTCACTCATTGAGGAGTGTACTTTGATAGTCTACCTACTATCAACTCTTGTATTTGTAAAAGGGTGTGTATAACCCTTGTGTGTGTAGAAGGTGTTCTACACGGGGAATAGTTAAATCACCAAGTGTGAGGTGATTGGAAGTGTAGAAGGTGTTCTACACGGGGAATAGTTAAATCACCAAGTGTAAGGTGATTGGAAGTGTAGAAGGTGTTCTACACGGATTCTTTGGAGCGGTGCTGCTCCAAGATGTAATAGGTTTCTATCTCCACTTAAAGGAGATTGAATAGTAGATTTGGGAATTCTCAAGAGGTAGCTTGAGGCGAGGACGTAGGCAGTGGGGCCGAACCTCGTTAACATACTGAGTTTGCTTCTCTCTTACTCTTACTATTTATATTTATTGTTGTTTCATATTTTGTTTATATTTTATATTATATATTTGATTTATAATTGTTATTTTTTTAAATACAACTCAATTCACCCCCCTCTTGTGTTAGTCATCTGGGCAACAATTGGTATTAGAGCTAGTTGACCTGTACTGTTCATACAGGCAGATCACTCATGGGAACTCTCGCTTGTGACTGTGTCACCGAAGCAAGACTCTCCGACCATGGGTGACGGTGCACCGGTAGAGACGGTGGCCGGCTAGTCTGGTAGGTACAGTTGTTAGGTGATATAGGTGCGGCCTATGATCAGTAACAATTGGTATCAGAGCTAGTTGACCTGTATTGTTCATACAGGCAGATCACTCATGGGAACTCTCGCTTGTGACTGTGTCACCGAAGCAAGACTCTCCGACCATGGGTGACGGTGCACCGGTAGAGACGGTGGCCGGCTAGTCTGGTAGGTACAGTTGTTAGGTGATATAGGTGCGGCCTATGATCAGTAACAATTGGTATCAGAGCTAGTTGACCTATACTGTTCATATAGGCAGATCACTCATGGGAACTCTCGCTTGTGACTGTGTCACCGAAGCAAGACTCTCCGACCATGGGTGACGGTGCACCGGTAGAGACGGTGGCCGGCTAGTCTGGTAGGTACAGTTGATAGGTGATATAGGTGCGGCCTATGATCAGTAACAATTGGTATCAGAGCTAGTTGACTTGTACTGTTCATACAGGCAGATCACTCATGGGAACTCTCGCTTGTGACTGTGTCACCGAAGCAAGACTCTCCGACCATGGGTGACGGTGCACCGGTAGAGACGGTGGCCGGCTAGTCTGGTAGGTACAGTTGTTAGGTGACATAGGTACGGCCTATGGTCAGTAACATTGAGCAAGACCTATCTTCACAAGACCCTGCTTGAGATTATTAAGTAGGAAGAAAGTATGCTCTTGCTAGAGATTTCTGAGCAAGACTTATCTTCACAAGAGCCTACTTGGAATCACTAAACGAGTGTAAAACATGCTCTTGTTCGGACTCATTGAGCAAGACAGATATTAGAAGAAATTACTCTAGATAATCAAGTATGGAGGGAAAATAATACCTTGCTCGGGATCATCGAGCAAGACCAATGCTCTTGTTTGGAATTATCGAGCAAGGCCTACCTTGACAAGAACCCACTCGGGTTCACTGAGTAGAAAGAAAGTATACTCTGTTTGGGTCTACTGAGTAGAAAATTCTACTGATCATCCTTACACTACACACTACACACTACACACTACACATGTTTTAATTATCTTTCTTACTAAATATGTAGTATATTGATGATGAGAAGAACAACTCAATATTAGTTTAGGAAGAATAAAACAAAAATAAAGATAAGAAATAAAAATAAATATGATGTGTGGTGTATGGTATTTGTGAGGTCATCTATTATTAATTTGAAAAAAATAAAAAAAATGGACAACTGATGCACGTTCGATAATTTAATAAATAACTCTATTTCTTATTTTCTTATTGTAGCTAGTATAAAGAGTTTTCAAGTCAATAATACGTCATTACTGTTGGGATCGGCGGAAGCTCACAAATAATATGGAGACCAGAATTTAACGTGGTTCGGCCAATTTAGCCTACGTCCACACACACAAAGAGGAGAATTTGTATTAAACAACAAACTAATTATTTACAATGGTTTCTCTCTTCTAATTTCTCCAACGGACCTCACCTCCGACTCTCTTCCTCATTACAATCTTACATGTATTTATAGGAGAAAGAAATAGTGTGAACGTGTAAATGACGGTGGAATTCCGGCGGCCTCCATTCTTGAATTTTTCGGCAGCGCCTACCTTCCAGCTATTACTGACGGTGCCGTCTTCCAGAAGCCTCCAGCTTCTTCATCACGTTGCGTGTTGATTTCCAACAATCTCCCCCCCCCCCCAACACCAAACGGAGGATATCCTGGCACATTTTAGTTCAAGGTACTTAACCTGACTATGTTTCTACATAGCTCAAGTTTTTCGTATGTGACTACCTTCGTTAGCATGTCCGCTGGATTCTCCTTCGTATGGATCTTTACAATTCAACAGCTATTGCTCCATTACTTCACGTATCCAGTGATACCGAATATCGATGTGCTTTGTTCGGGAGTGGTACATCGAGTTTTACTCAGATCAAGAGCACTTTGACTATCACAATAGATTCTGTACTCTTTTTGACTGACTCCCATTTCTTGGAGGAACCGCTTTAGCCACAACATTTCCTTTCCTGCTTTTGCTATCGCAATGTACTCTGCTTCCGTTGTAGATAAAGCCACACATTTCTGCAGTTTGGACTGCTATGATATAGCTCCACCTGCAAATGTGTAAATATATCCTGATGTAGATTTTCTATCATCAAGATCACCTGCTATATCAGCATCTGTATAGCCATCCAAGACTGGATTAGCTCCCTCGTAGCACAAGCACAACTTTGATGTACCTTTAAGGTACCTGAGAATCCATTGTACTTCTTTCCAGTATTTTTTCCCTGGATTTGAAAGAAAACGGCTCACAACTCCAACAGCGTGAGCGATGTCAGGTCTGGTACAAACCATGGCGTACATTAAACTTCCTACTGCTGAGGAGTACGGTATTGTAGCCATTTCTTGAACCTTTTCTGGTGATGAGGGACATGAGCTTTTGCTCAATTTGAAGTGATTAGCCAGTGGAGTACTGACTGGCTTTGCTTTCTCCATGTTGAACTTTCGTAATATTTGTTCAACATACTTTTCCTGTGACAGCCATAACTTCTTTTTCTTCCTGTCACGAGTGATCCTCATGCCCAAAATCTGCTAGGCAGGTCCTAAGTCTTTCATCTCAAAGACTTTGGAGAGATCCTTCTTTAGCTTCCTGATAATGGATGGATCTTTTCCAATAATCAGCATGTCGTCAACATAGAGCAGTAACATCACGAAGTCACCTTCTGAAAATCTTCGGATGTAAACGCACTGATCTGCAGCAGTTTTCTTGTAGTCATGACTCATCATGAATAAGTCAAACTTCTTATACCACTGTCTAGGAGCCTGCTTCAAACTGTAAAGGCTCTTTTCCAACTTGCAGACCAAATGTTCCTTTCCAGGAACTTGGAAGCCTTCTGGCTGCTCCATGTAAATTTCCTCATCAAGGTTGCCATGAAGAAATGCTGTCTTCACATCCATCTGTTCAAGCTCCAAGTCAAGACTTGCCACCAATCCGAGTACCACTCGAATTGAAGTCATCTTCACAACAGGTGAAAATACCTCATCAAAGTCAATTCCTTTCTTCTGCTGGAATCCTTTGACGACCAAACGAGTTTTGTGCTTTACCTGCTTGCCATCATTTTTCAGCTTGAACACCCATTTGTTTCTCAGTGCTCTCTTATCGTTTGGAAGTTCCATCAGCTCATAAGTCTGATTCTTCTGTAACGAGTTCATTTCATCCTGCATAGCCTGCATCCATTTGTTGCTATCTGGATGAGATATTGTCTCCTAGAAGTTTTCTAGCTCCCCCTGATCTGTAAGAAGAATATAATCTGATTCCGGATATCTTCGTGATGGAATCAACAATCGCCCTCTAGAGGATCTGTCCTGCTGAGGTCGATCACCTGACAACTGTGGAAACTCTGCAGTGGTGGTTTCTCCTTTGTCAGTATCCTCTTCTTCTTCTGAGGAAACTTCCTGTCTATCTTCAGTGTTTGAAACAGACTGAAGTGGTAGTGAACTCGGAGCTGGTTCTGGAGCACTTGGAGTTGTTTGTTCTGATCCAAATATCTGGTCTTCATGGAACACTACGTCCCTACTTCTGATGACCTTCTTCGCTTTTGGATCCCATAATCTGTATCCAAACTCTTCATCTCCATAGCTGATGAAAAAACATGGAGTAGACTTTTCATCAAGTTTCCGTCTTTTCTCCTTGGATACATGTGCAAATGCTTTGCACCCAAATACTCTTAAATGAGAGTATGAAATCTTGCGGCCTGACCACACCATCTCTGGGACTTCAAACTGTAGTGGAACTGATGGTGTTCTGTTGATCAGGTAACAGGCTACTTTTACTGCTTCACCCCAGAATGGCTTAGGCAACTTTGCCATACTCAGCATGCATCTGGTTCGTTCCACAATAGTCCAGTTCATCCGTTCTGCTACACCATTGTGTTGTGGGGTGTAGGGGACAGTCTTCTCGTATCTGATGCCATGTATGGAGCAATATTCTCTGAACTCTCGAGAAGTATATTCACCTCCATTGTCTGTCCGGTGGCATTTCAGCTTCTTGCCAGTTTCTCTTTCTACCATGGCATGAAAGTTTTTGAATTGCTCAAAAACTTGATCTTTCCTTTTTAGGAAATACACCCACACTTTTCGTGAAGCATCATCAATAAAATTAACAAAATATTTGTTACCTCCAAGTGATTCAACTTCAAAAGGACCGCAAACATCAGAGTGTACCAAGTTCAATAACTTTGATCTTTTTCCAGCAGATGTCTGGAATGAAACTCTATGCTGTTTACCAAATAAACAGTATTCACAAGGATTGAGAGCAATACCTTTGTTTACTGTAATCAATGCTTTCTTTGCAAGCATAAACACCCCTTTTCCTCCCATGTGGCCAAGTCTCCGATGCCACAAGTTTGGTGATGTATCATCTTCAGCTACATTGAGACTGTTTGCACATATCTTAGCACTTGATTTGTACAAAGTGCCACAGACATGTCCCCGTGCAACGACCATTGCTCCTTTCTTCAATTTCCAAGCATTGTTGCTGAAGATGCTCTCGTAACCCTGTTGATCAAGGGTTCTTATAGAAATTAGGTTGAGTCGAAGATCGGGTACGTGCCGAACGTCATTTAGCACCATAGTACAGCCAACACTAGTTTTTATCCTGACATCTCCAATGCCCACGATCTTTGAGAAACTCGAATTTCCCATCTTGACTGTACCGAAGTCTCCTGCCTTGTAAGTACTGAAGAAATCCTTACAAGGAGTGGCATGATAGGATGCTGCTGTATCTATTACCCACTCGGCTTCCTCGCTTGAAACGTGCAAGCAAGATTCTTCACCAGCGGAAAGGAGTACACAATCTCCAGAAAGCGTCACTGCAGCTTCGCCTTCTTCGTGCTTTGACTGATTACTTGGCTGATTTTGCTCCTTCTGCAGCTTTCGGCATTCTCTTTTAAAGTGGCCTTCAATACCACAATAAAAGCATTTTCCCTTTTTTCGCTGTTTACCGCGACTTTGGGATCTCCCTTTGCTTTGACTTCTGTTTCTTTCTCGACTTCTACCTCTACTATTTCTCTGATGCCTTCCTTCTGTTACAAAGGCATCTGTCTCGTCTCCTCCAATCTCTTTTCGTCTAGCCTTTTCATTAAACAAGGCGTCTATCACCATTGACATGGAGATCTTTCTATCTGGAGCTGAATTATTAAGTGAGACCACTAGCGTTTTCCAGCTATCTGGTAGGGAACTGAGAAGTAGTAGAGACTGCTCTTCATCTCCGAGCTTAAAATCTACGGATGCAAGTTGATTTACAAGATTCTGAAACTCGTTGGTGTGTGTGGCCACTGAGATGTCGCTTTTGAGTTTCAAGTTGACAAGATGTCTCATTAGTAATGTCTTGTTCCGAGTAGTTTTTGCCTGGTACATGCTTTCCAGCTTTTTCCATAGTTGATAGGCATCCGTTTCTTGTGCAACATGATGAAAAACACTATGGTCAATCCACTGCCGGATCTGACCAATAGTTTTCTTATTCAACTTATGCCAGTCTTTTTTCGCTACATCATCTGGCTTTACGCTTTTCTCTTCAATTGGATTGAAGAGATCTTTACAATTCAGGAGATCTTCCATTCGAGGTCTCCATAGTGCGTAATTTGTAGATATTAGCTTGATCATCGCACTTGCTCCCGAGTCCTCCATCAGTTCGGCTTTAATCTTTGATTTGAGTGACTGTTTCTTAACGTTCGGAGTTGAATCTCAACAAACGGAGCTCACCGTTGCGTCCGGAACGGTGGAAAACCTTGGAAACAACTCTTGTCTCGTTCCAAACCGATCAAAATTGCGCCGAAAACTTGAAAAATAAGAAAAATGAAATATTCCTTCGTCTGCCAGAATATTCCCCACCGTCCATCAGAATATTCTCTCCGGCCACTGGAATATTCTCTCAGTCATCGGAATATTCCTGCACCAGAATATTCTTGCCGGCGACGGAATATTCTTTCCGGTGACGGAATATTCTTCCGGCGACGGAATATACCGACGAAATATTCTTTATCCGTTGGGTTACTGTAGCGGGTTGGAAACCGGGTCAAATTGGTTCGGGTTGGATCACCCCGGATTTAACGGGTTGGATCACGCGTGTGGCGCGTGGGTCCCAGACCGGCGCGTGGCTGTCGCCGAGTCGGCGCGTGTGGAGCGTGTAGTTTCGTCCGGTGTCCGTTTGAGACAAAATTTTTACCAAAAGTTTCATCTTGACCTGAGGAATCTGATGGTATCCTCCAAACTTGATTTCGATCAAGTTTAAAAATGGGTCTTTTACGAAAATTCACAAATCCGGCCTCCTACCGGCTCTGATACCACTTGTTGGGATCGGCGGAAGCTCACAAATAATATGGAGACCAGAATTTAACGTGGTTCGGCCAATTTAGCCTACGTCCACACACACAAAGAGGAGAATTTGTATTAAACAACAAACTAATTATTTACAATGGTTTCTCTCTTCTAATCTCTCCAACGGACCTCACCTCCGACTTTCTTCCTCATTACAATCTTACATGTATTTATAGGAGAAAGAAATAGTGTGAACGTGTAAATGACGGTGGAATTCCGGCAGCCTCCATTCTTGAATTTTCCGGCGGCGCCTTCCTTCCAGTTGCTACTGACGGTGACGTCTTCCAGAAGCCTCCAGCTTCTTCATCACGTTGCGTGTTGATTTCCAACAATTACGTATGTCAATAAACTAACTTACAAATAGATGTACTTTTCATTTAATACGCCCAAGGCAGTATAAACTACATCCTCTTCCTATTCGGCCTATTCCACTATAAATGTGTTTTACTTATACTTTTACATGTTCTAAGAACAGATAGGAGACCTAAAATATTTATTAATTACATATGTTGGGGCTTTGTCCTCTTTCATGAAAAAGATTAGCCACTCATGTGCGTCATGAGAAAAATTACTTGTCTTCAGTTTTCTTATAGAAAAAAATTCAAATAAGAATTATCAATCCGATGACATAAATACATGTTAAAAATCTCCATCTTAAAACCACAAGTCGATGGCAAATACACATAAGAAACCTTCATCTCTAACCCATGGATGCCAACGCCATGGGTCTCCAGTGTGAAAGTACAGATATTTGTAGTTATTTCTATTATAAATCGTCCACTAAGTAGAACTCATCATTGAAAATTGGCTTATAAGAGAGGAGTGCCTAGGAGCTTATAAAATACTAACCAATTCTATACTTGGTCGATGTGGGATTATAACAATTACCACGCTCTATAACCGATGTCTATGGTGGTCCTAGCGCTCACACGGGTTGGTTGTGTGCTAGGTCTTTTCTAGCTCCGAATGAACATTACCATGCCGAAATTACCTCCCGTGCCACACGATTGCAACCGTTGCAATACAATCTTAGACGTCGAGCAGCTTTAATACCATTTATTATGAACTCACTAGGTAGAACTCATATTTGAAAATCCGTTTATACGGGAAAGGTACCTAGAGACTTATAAACTACAACCATCCAATCCCATAGTACTTGATTGATGTGAGATCGTAACAATTTCCATTCTGGGTTGATCGTGCTGATGTCAAATTAGGTCATGTTGACTCGATCATCCATGTTTGTCGTGGTTTGTGTTATATCTAACGAACAAACATGACTAGACAATTTCTCTAGCGAAGGAGAAGTCTGAAGCAGAAAGATAAAAGAAAGAGCAGCAGAATGAAAAAGAAGAATAGGGTAAATGGAGAATAAGGAGTGCGAGAGAAGATGAAGATGAAGATGAAGTTTATTATGGAGATTTATGGCAATCATCATTAATTGGTTTGATATGGACCAGGAATATTTCTGTTTAATTTGGTCTGATTTAAGTATTTTAGTCACTACATATATGTGGTAGTGGCATTTTAGCCTAACCTAAATCTCTTGCAGGAGCACCTTGGTTGGATCAACATCTATAGCAAGAGTATTTATATTTCAGTCCAACATGACATCTGTAGAGCTAGGGATATTTTGACCCAAGTCATCGCATAGATTATCAACGGATATATAGGATCTAAAATCATACATACGGTAGAAGTCAATCGATTTATCTTGGTGTTAAACATGGGCATGTGTTATTGTAGATCTCTGTTCTACCTACTTTCACGTGACGCGCGTGTCGATGTTCAGTAATATTCTTTTATGGAAAATGCTATATTTTCCGTTGATAATCATCCCGTTTAGTTTCCGTTACATTTTTTTTTATTTTTTATTTTAATTTTATTTTATATAATTTTTAAATAAGTATTTTTAAATAATGTTGTGATTTTTTTTATATTTTTAAAAAATATTTTAAGATGATAAAAAAATTATGTAAAAAAAATATATTTATATATTTTTTAGATGTTTTTTTAATATTTTAAAATATTTTTAAAAATACTAAAAAATTATAATATTATTTAAAAACACTTAGTTAAAATTATATTAAAAAAACTTAAAAAAAAAAAAAAAATACAACAGGAAGCCAACGGGATGCTATTCACCGGGGTGAATAGCATTCATCACGCCCTTCTTTTATTTAGGAATTGTTTTTTGTGGATATTTCCTTGCCCAGATGCCTTTAAACAAAGATGCAATATTGCTCAAAGGCATCAAAATTTGACGAGCAGAAGCAATACTTAAGAGGAATAACTTTTCTTTCACCAAAATCTTATTTGTATTTGTCTCATTCACGCTGCCACATCCTTTCTTCTTCTTTCTTTCTTTCTTTATCTTTAATGGACTTCTTTTAGAGAAAGAAAAGATAAGATAAGAATAATAATGCAGCAAAGCAATCAAATTTTATAGCGCGGAAAGCGATTTCCTTAATTTCGTGCCCAACTTTAGGGTCTCAAGTGGGATAAAGATAGCCATATGAAGTTTGCCATGCAGCATTTATCAGCCCATCTAATATTTGGAGTAGCGTCACATGCTCAATAAATATTAGATGATTCATTTTTATACGATTATCTTTCTCATATTTTGTTAGAAAAAGATCAATAGCAACAACAGATATTAAAAATAGTAAACAATAAAGCGATTATTAATCTGTCTCTAACTAAATAAATATTAGCTCTCACTTGAATTGAGTTACGCAAAAGAAAATCTGACAAATATGTCCTATATTTTTTATATAGTATACAAATTGTAAATTTTGAATAATAACTTTTAGAACGAATAGATGTAATATTAGTGATTATAACATTCCAATTTGAATTTAAATAAAATAGTTTCTATCTAAAAATGTGTAAAATAACTGTAATGGTTAACTATAATTGTAAAAAATAAAAAATAAAAAATAAAAAATGAAAGAACATATCATTTCGTTCAAGAAATTTTATCACTTGTGACGATATATAAGTGTTAAGTATGTCTAAGTCTAAAACCAAACATGTTTATTAGTTTCCAATGGACATGCTAAGGGATCATCTTCGCTAATCAAGGGCGCTGGAATATGCTGATCCTATAAGTTTGGCGTCGCCCTCGAGTTACATGCCTAAAAAATACCAAAAAGGTAAAGGTATTAAGAAAATTTGGGTTCCTAATTTCATGGTAGCTTCATAACAAGGAATTGGAACATAAAACAATCAGCTTGCACAAGGCAAAAGGGCTCAACAGAAGTTTACATGCAGTACCGCCTCTCAAATCTACGACACAACAACCATAATACTTCCCTAGTTCGGTCTGTCCTTTGTTTAAGCACAACAGTCAAGTTCTTATAAATCTTATAAAATCTGATCGAAAAGAGTCGGGCAAAATGTTACTTTTGAATATAAAACAGTTGAGTTGATATAATCTTTGCGTTATCGATTAAGGTATGCGTCTCCTCACTGTACGCATTAGTTTTTTAAGAGTGACATCAACTCAAATATCTTGAATCTATACATGCAATATATAGTACAGTATAACATTTAATTATTACTATATGGGTATGAATCGAGTTCGAGCGAATAATATTGATAATGGCTTGTTTATTTGAATTTTATTTGAACACGAATCGAACTCAAACTTTTCATTGTGTTGGATTTTAAGTTTACGAACATATATATTATATATATATATACTTTACTCCTAAACATATCACTTTTTTTTTAAGTGCTAAACATATCACTTGAGTACTCCTTATTAATCTAGATAATTTTTAATATAAGTAGATATAAACCATATAAACATATAAAGAAAATGATTGAATTTTATAATTTTTAATATATGTAGATGTAAACATATAAATATATTAAGAAAAATGATTGAATTTTTAGATAAAGTTATAAAATATAATTTAAAATAATCTATTTTATTTAAATAAAGCAACTTATTCACAATCAATCATAATTTTGTGTTTAGGAACTAATATTTAAAATTCTATTTTGTTGATTATTTTAGTTTAAAGTATTAAAATGAAATATTTCGATATTAATGTATTTTAGTGAATTGTTTCATAAGTACTATTAAATATATACTGATAATTAATAAAAAAAATATATCATATACATCTTTGAAAATAAATCCTATATCTAGTGAATAAATATTTTTGTTTTGTTTTTAAATGAACAAAGGTTGGGTCATTTTAATTTTGTTACGGACTGTAATGTCGTTTAAAGGTGGAGAAGATTGATTTTTATGGTGCCCGTTTAACGACGTCGTCTCGATGGTGCCTTGTCAGCATGAATAAAACCATCCTTTGCAAGATAATATAAAAAATAAATAACTAAATAAAAGATAAATAATCCGTCGTTCGTCTTCTTTGTCCATTTCGTCAAACTCCACCACCATCTCTCGCTCGCTCGCTCTCTCTCTCTCTCTCTCTCTCTCTCTCTCTCTCAAATTCTCCGCCATTGTAGAGTTGAGCCATGAGCAGCTCCTCAGCCGCGTCTCGCAAGGTTTTCCATAATTTTCTCACTTCACAAATACGCTTCATAAATATATGGGTTTAGAGAATACAAAAAACAATTGTAATTTTGTATGTCTATATGGGTGGGTGCGTGTTTTTCTGATTTTGTTTATTTATTTTTTATTGATAATCTGATGTATTTTATGTTTTGTATTTCGATGCTTTTAGGCTTTGAGTAAAATCGCTTGCAATCGCCTCCAGAAGGAGCTTGTCGAGTGGCAGGTCAATCCTCCCGCCGGTTTCAAACATAAGGTCACCGACAACCTCCAAAGGTTTTTTTTTTTTCGTTGTGATCTCTTCTGTAGGATTTTATGCATTGATCAGTACAAGATGACCTCTGTTTGGCTGCTGTGAAAACCAAGGAAAAAAGATTATTGCGGAAAGTAAAGTTTAGGGTTCATAACTGAATTTGATGTCTTTTTTTTACTTTTATATTCTTCTCACGAAGTTCCCTTTTTCTTCCCGTGCTTTTTTTTTTAATTCCTATATTTTCAAGCTTTAGTTAGTTTGTTGAAATTGAGTTGTTATTGGGAATTTTGGATCCAAGGTGGGTTATTGAAGTTAATGGAGCTCCGGGAACTCTGTATGCAAATGAAACTTATCAACTTCAGGTCGACTTTCCTGAGCATTACCCAATGGAAGCCCCGCAGGTCTACTTAAACTCATTTTAATTTTATAACTTCTATTTAACCTAGGTAGAATTCGTTACTATTTTTTTTCTATCTGTGATGATGTTGTGACGTTTTATATTGATTCTTGTGGCGGGTTTAACAGGTTATATTTCTGCATCCTGCTCCACTACATCCTCATATATATAGCAACGGCCATATTTGTTTAGGTAATTTTATTGCTCTCGTGTTACTGTCTTTTTTGCCCCTTGTTAGCATATCATCTTTGGAAAATATCTTATTGTCTTATAACATGTCTTCATATAGGGTAGTTTACTTTCCCAACTTGATTTGTTATGGTTCACTCTTTCTCGGAGGTCTTTCGTATGTGGTATATGATTTATTCTAGTCACAGCATGGGTTCTTTGTTGTCTTTTCTTCTGCATTAGTTCTATTCAATCTTTTGCTGGCAGTGATGGTTGTCCTTTTTTTGATAAGTGTGATGGTTGTTCTTTTTTTGATAAGCGTGATGGTTGTTCTTGATTCATCTGTAATACTGATAATGAATTAGATATCACTTTTACTTTAGAAGGAGAGAATTTCACAACTTTTTCAATATGAGGTCAATTTTATCTGTCTTTAGATACTACTATCTATTTTATTTTATATTTAGGAAAGGCATTAATACCACAATTAAATGCTTAGAAAATGCTGGAAGCATTAAAGATTAATATACATTGTTTTTCAAGATGTGAAATGTCATGAAGGCCGGACCTTTCAGACCCACCCTTGGGGCCTCTGGACTAAACCCTAGATTATGGAGCCTTAATCCTGTCTGGAACATGAGATAAGGAAACCTTACTTTGGAACGAGGCTATCACAAACATCGTTTCCATGGTCCTGGAACATACACAAGTAAAGGAAGATTTTTTGAGACGTTGGCTTCCTTCTTTGAGCAGTTTAATTTCTTTTGTTCTTTCCTTTAAATCCATAATGACAAGACCCATATATAATGAATGGCGGTTGTTTGAAATTTTACCTTCTTAATCACAACGACTTATACCAGACGGGCAGAGGTGAATTTGTACTTCTAAACTTCAACACTCACTGTCTAATCATCTCTGTGTGTGTGTGTGTGTGTGTGTGTGTGTGTGTGTGTGTGTGTTTGTGTGTGTGTGTGTGTGTGTGTGTGTGTGTGTCACATACACTCACTTAGTTTAAACTTAGGTGGATAATTGGACTTATATGTAGAGACCTCTGTATGCAGCCAAAAAGTTGGGAATGAATTGAAAAAAAAAAAAATGAAACTTAAACTATTGCAATTGCTTTGCATTTTATACATATATATATGAAGGTGTGCTTAAATCAGGGTAGGGCTAATTGGCTTTATAAAGAACAAGAACTCCTCATTCCAAGCAATGTGGGATTCCATACACTACCTACCCTTATCCTTATTATATGGAGTATTACAATCTTTCCCTTAAATTCCCGACGTCCTCATCGGGCTAGTTTGTCGTAGGTGGCATAACTCAAGTCCCACATTTTTTATTGGGATAAGGTCTGATATCATTTGTAATGCTCTAATGGAAGGTCCAAGCCATATGGCCTATACTCCAAAATGACTAGTTGATGATAGAATTAGAGTCCTATTAGAATCTTATAAAGAGTAAGAACTTCTCTTTTCCAAGTAATATAAGATCCCATACATCATTTATCATTATTCTTATCATATGAGAATATCACAATTATGTTAGCTGTAGTGTAACTTTTCAATTAGGAGATAGGTTTATTATGGCAGATGTTGTGCAACAATAAGCCATTGAGGTATGTTGTGTCCACCATAGGTATATTTCTTCCTGTTATTGGCTTTCATAGTATTAACATTAGTTCAGATTATTTCAGTTTTCCAGAATCGTTGTTGGGGTTGAGTACAGATCAGAATTGCGACGTTTGCATTAGTGTTTAATTATTTTTATGCCACTTTTTGAATATTAATGTCTATTGTATGCTGAGAGCCTTGAAGTTGCTGCTGTTGGTGGATGCCAAAGTCATATTATTGTTTTGGCTATTGGTTTTTGTTGTTTACTATATTTTTTTATTTGGCAATAGTGATGACTAATATCTCCTAAATAAACATGGTATGTAAATTATTCTACCTGCTTCTTGAGAGAAATATGAGAGAGTGAGTGTGTGTGAGTTCAAACCTGGTTTTTCCTAGTTTCTGATTTTGTACCAGTCTGAACAAGCAGGAATACTTGATGATGATAAAATTATGTCAAAAAGAAAAATGATTTCTTCAGAACTTCTGATTTGGGCTGTATGGCTTTTTAGTGGTTTGATATCATTCTCCTTGTGTTATGGACTTTATCCCATTTATATTGCCTTAAAGAAATTGTTGATTACCTTTGCAGCAAGACTGACATTTAATGCACTACTTGAATGTGGCATTTTTGTAGATATTTTGTACGACTCATGGTCCCCTGCCATGACTGTTAGTTCTATCTGTATCAGCATCCTCTCTATGCTATCAAGCTCAACTGTGAAGGTTTGGACCTCATTATTTGCTTCTAACTTTTGGGATCTTCTGAATCCTTCTATTTTGAAGCCATTGGGTCGGACTCTTAGTGTGCCACCATTGTTACTGACTTTTGAGAGTGCATAATTGTCTTGGTAAATGATAGACACGCCCTTTACTCATTTTGTGTATTGATCTTTTGCTGTCATTACCTTGCTTGCAGCAACGCCCTGAAGATAATGACCGCTATGTAAAGAACTGTAAAAATGGCCGATCTCCCAAGGATACCAGATGGTGGTTCCATGATGATAAAGTGTAACATCACAACATCTTCTTCCTTCATTGGTTGCTTAAGAAATCGAGTATATGGCTTGCTTACCTTCTCAAAGGAACAATGAAGGCAAAGAAAAGAAGCATTCTACACCAGGATTTTGTCCAATGCTCAGTAACTCTGTAAATTGGCATGCCTGGTGTTTATATCAAAGATTGACATTCTATTTCAGCAGGGGGGACAAACATACTCATGTCTTTGTTGTTAAAGGTGAGTACTCTGTATGAGATCATCTATTAGAGAACTTCAATCAATTTACAAGCTTCGGAATGATAATCGATCTTAATCACCATTTTCGCCCCCATTCTGTGTGTGTGTGTTTTGGGCAGACCGTTTTGAGAAATTACTCTGAACTTTTTGTACTTTAATCTTTTATTTTTGCAAGGGTGAAAGGATTTTGCATTTTATTGTTTTATTGGAAGTCGCCCATAAAGCTTCTTCTAAGTTGAAAGTTGAAACGGCATTCAAAATTTCTACTAGGGGCTTAGGGCTGAGAATTTTTCTTTTTTAATTGATCGTAGTGCAAGTTTTGGGTGTGCAAGCCTAGGTTAAGCTCCTTGACAAAAAGAGGAATCCACCATAAAATAAAAAAAATAAAAAAATTGAGATTTACAGGTATTTAGAGGAAGGCTTCTTCTGAAGTTGCACACCCTGGCCTAGGACTTCCCTACTTGCACCCCCTTGGATTGACGGCCTGCCTATTCAGCCCTAACTTTCTCCCATGTAGTTTTATGGAATAGCACTAAAATAATGATCTTTATAATTTGTTCATGAAGAATTGTGAAAGTTCTGGATAATGCTTCCCTCTCTGGCACAGCAAAAGCCGAAGGGTATTGAGAGACAAGTCCATAGGCTCAAAAGGATGTCATTTTAATACATCCTCAACTCGATATAACCTAATAATGTATAATAGATGAATTAGATAGAATGGCAGATGATATGGGTAGTGGATAAAGTGTAACCTATATTGACGTGAAATACATGTAGTCATCAACTATTTAAACTTATTCCAATCAACTTATAACCCATAAAAGTAGACAAACAGACAGACTTTGTAATAAAGAATTGCTCATTAAATTTCTTATCATTTAACACAAAAATGAATACCGAGGCTTGACAACAACAAAGCTCTTCTCGAAATTTATGAATATTCACCGGCCTAGGCCTATGATTTTTCATACTGTAACCAATTAATTCTGGCCATACCGAATTAAGTCAAATTGATACCTGAAAGCTGAAAGTTCTCTTTTCCTTTGTGGTCGTAGTTTCAATTCTATCTGTACTCTGTCAAAATTCTTCTTTGACTAAAGTACAAGCTCACCAACTTCCTAATATGATTCAATTATCCCTGAATTGCCGCCATTGATATCACAAAACATCATTCTCTCCCTCTCTGTAAGATTTGAGAAAAGTGAAAATAACATGAGTGAGGTGAATCACCAAAGATTCAAAACCAATGGAATATGGATGCACATAGCAGAGCTAGGGACAGGGCCATTAGTGCTCTCCTTCTTCATGAATTCCCTGAAATTTGGTATTCATGGCGCCATCAAATTACCTTTTTGGCCAAACATGGTTATCATGTGGTGGCTCCTGACTTGAGAGGTTATGGTGACTCCGATTGCCCTCTCGGTCACAATTCCTACACATTAATACATCTTGTGGGTGACCTCATTGGACTTCTTGACCATTTTGGTGAACAACAGGTAACATCTATATGCACGCTTGGTTAATTAGTAATTTACCCTTTTCTTGATTTTTGTTGATTTTATGAAATGAAAAAGGCATTTGTGGTGGGACATGATTGGGGAGCAATTGTTGGGTGGCATCTGAGCTTGTTAAGGCTTGACAGAGTCAAGGGGCTAGTTACTCTCTCTGTTCCATACTTCCAAAGATCTTGGAGTTCTGGAGTTGTTGAACATTTCAGAGAAATGTTTGGAGATGGCTGTTACATCTGTCAGTTTCAGGTACCATGATTGTATTTACATCTGTTAGATCCTTGTACTGAGACATATTAGGTGTTTGTATTGATGGGTTTGGTTGATTAGGAAGCAGAAAGAGCTTTTGCAAGGTATGATTATTTGACAGTGATGAAGAAGTTTCTGTGCCTAAGTAAGAGAGAATACCTGGTAGCTCCTCTGGGTATGGAGATCATTGATTATCTGGAGACACCATCGGTTTTGCCAAAATGGATTAGTGAAGGAACTCCAGTTCTATGCAGACAGGTTCCAGGAATCTGGCTTCACCGGTCCTCTCAATTATTATCGTGCTCTGAACTTGTAATTCGAGAAAGACTACCTTCTCTCTTCTTAATTTCAGTTTATTAGTTGAGAAATGATATTTATAATCGTAAATTGTGTAAACATCACGCAATCGTTTTAAAAAAAAAAAAACTATTACTTTTGGGACATGTTGATGCACTCTATGATGCACTCTATGATTCATTACTCTTGGGACATGTTTGGGATTGTAGTGAAAATTATTACTTTTAGTTTAAGGCTTATAACTTAAAGTTTAATGTAATAAACTATAACTAAAAAGTCATTTAGTATTTGTGATCGATATGTTTAAAATATTTTTAAAGTTAGTTATGATAGTTTTTTAAAAATATATAATTATCTACAGGAGCTTTTTGATAAAAGCTCTAATTTTGTACTTATTGAAAAAGTTGATTTTTAGATTTTTTAACCGACTAAAGCGTTTTTAATAAAATTACCCAAATATGTCATTTTTCTTTAAAAGTACTTTTAACTGCTTAAAAATATTTTTAAAATCTCAAAACGCAATTTTAAACATGCACTTAATCTTATTAGCTTTTGTCACTATTGGAAGCAGTATGAATTGGCTTTAACCGTACGATTAACAAAACCATTACTCTGTTTTTACTTCGTATCATGAAAATGTCATAGGTAATGGGACCTTCTGGCAACATGGCATGGATCAAAGATTACCGTTCCAACAAAATTCATAGTAAGTGATAAAGATATCGGTTTCGAATCCATTGGTACAAGCTGGGAATATGTGACTGGGGATGCTTTCAAGAAACTTGTCCCTAACCTCGATGTTGTTATTCTTGACGGTCCCCATTTTATACAACAGGAGAAAGCTCAAGAAGCCTCGGACGAAATTTTGTCCTATGGACTAATAGATCGAATAATTCTATTTAAAAAATCTTTACACCCGACATTATCCAGGTTGCATAATTTGATCAGATTGTCTTACATTCGAGGCAGAGTTTTAGCAGTAGGTAGACAATATTTATAAAATCCAAGACTTCATCCTCTCTTCCACCATTACACCCAAAAAAAAAAAGACATACCAATCGCACTTGTATTCAACCAATGTTTTTCTGTTCTTTTATTCAAAGAGTCAATGCATAAAGGAAAGCCATGAATATGCAGATGTATATTAAAATAAATATGATTTACGATAATATGAGAAATTATTCATCAGTCAAATTTAGGCACGACGAAAAAACTTTCCCGCGCAGTTATGCATCCCTCACTCTGAATAGACAAGACTAGAATGCGTTAAAGACCAAAAGCCAAAAAGCCTTCGATCTGGGCAACATTCATATTCAAAATCAGAGATTTTGGAGCAAAAAGCCAAGAACACATAAATTCGAGAGGCTGCAAAGTACAGCACTGTTTAAAAGATAACGATTAAGAAAAAAGAGGATTAAAACATTAAACATATCATCCAGTCACACCCACCTCCATTCAATCTTTTAGGGCTCCTTTCATTCAGTTGTGTCAAGTTGCAAAGGTTTATTGCTGGCCTCGGAAGCCATCGGAAAGATATGCAAGGTACAACTCTGAAAGGTCCATGAAATGAACGTATCCATCCTAAATAACCAATTCCAAGAAAGGTGAAAAGAGTCTTTAAGAAAGTTCAACCGGAAATGCAAGTTCTTTTTTTTTTTTGAATGCAACTTGCTCAAAATTTCCTTTCTACCAGCCGGAAATTTAGAAAAGCAGATTTGAAGAAATTCGAGTGTGGTACATTAGTGTCTGCAATCCTCCATATTGACATTCTGTATCATAACGCCTCACACTTCGTGGTCTTCATCCTCTTCTCCTGCATAACCTAAACCGAAAATTAAAACTGAATGTAAGGTCTTGAACTTGCCAAGAAAGATATATGTTGTGTTTGCCTCGAAACATTAGCCTGTTATGAGGCTGTTTGTGCATGTATTGCCACTTGACACATGACAAGTAATATATTTCCAAATTAAAAAGAAAATGTGAACCATTAGCAAATCCTAACAAATCAATGTGCACCTTAATCAGATTTTTTTTTTTTTTGTGCGCATCTTAATAAGACTTTGACTGCTCCATTAGCTTCCTTGTAGCCCAATAGACTTAAGTGGCTAAAACATTTTTAAACAACTTCCGATCATTTTTTTTTTTTTTTTTATAGAAGCATCATGTACATTCATTTTATAACTAGACATCCTTCCTCTAATTTCTCTATGTTCAAGAGCCCTAACATGCCAGCCGAAAAAGAAGGCAGGAAGAATTGATTCATGCAACTTTTGGTCACAAATGGAAAACAATATTTTGCTTCAGATGGGAAAGGTAAGATAATCACAGGCAAGCACGATTGACTTACATTTCCTTCCATCATACAACTTCACTAATAACATCATTGCCCATTGCAACTCAGTAATGCAGACTCCTCTAATGATTATAATGGTTTACTCAGTCCTAATCATCAAAACCAAAAGCTACTGCCAACTTGTAAAAACACAGCAACCTCACTTCTAACAAGATTTCTACTTCCAAGATTAGATCTCACTTCTAATTTAACAAAATTCTTTCTCCTGATTTATGATTATTCAAACAACAATATTCCACTTGGAAGAGTACGGAAGAAGGGTTTATTATAAACTCATTATCAATTTGATCTACCCATACATTTCCTTCCATCAATTTGTCACGCTTATGATATTCCATATTTTGCTCATCAAATTTGTAGCACCCAGCTTCTACACGGAAAAATATATGCATGAAGAGCAGAAGCAACCTCATTAGAGTGCCCTAAGCATCTAGCTACACCTAAACAATGGCTTGGTGTGGTGCTATAATTGAAGATTAACCATGCCAAAGCCCCGATTAAGGATAAACTATCTTACAATCGTTTAATTCCAGGAAAAGAACACCTTCGCATATATTGATTGATCATATCAGCTATACAAGCGAAACACATCCATTGAGCAACACTCAACAAGTGATAAGTAAGGATTTTCTCTTAGCACCATGAAGTGGGTGAGTGCGCCAGACCCTCAAGGGACAAATCAAACATAGATTACAACCAAAATATATTCGGAACCAACTCCTTCAGAACAACTCATCACGATCAATTCAATCATGTTGACATTACAATTATCCAGCATCCAAAACTTCAATGCAAGAGTAATTGTCCGGAAATAATAAAATCAAAAATTGATAAAAGTCCAAGAGTACATTACCTCATTCCATCGAAACTTTGGCCCCGATCTCCTTTAACTTCGCAATAATCTTCTCCGCCTCGTCCTTGGTCACCCCCTTTTTCAACAGGGTCGGCGCCTTCTCCACCAAATCCTTCGCTTCCTTCAACCCCAAATCGGTAAACGTCCTCACCTCCTTAATCACCTTGATCTTCGCCGCGGCATCGAACCCTTCGAGCTTCACATCGAACACCGTCTTCTCTGCCTTCTCCTCCGCCTTCGGCGTCGCACCGCCCTTTCCCGCCGCGCCCTTTAAAGCCCCAGGCACCATCCCGGGCATCATCACCATCATCGTCGGCATCTCAGTGACGCCCAACTTCTCGCGCAGAACCTCCACGAGGTCCGAAACTTCGAGCAGTGTGAGGCCCATGAGCTCGTCGACGATCTCCGAGACCCTCACAGACGGGGCTGATTTCGAGTCTTGTACAGAAGAGGTGCACCCACGCTTAGAATTCAACAAACACGAAGATCGAAAAGATGAAGTTTTGGATTGGATTAGGGCCAAGATATTAGGGTTAGCGGTTGGAGGGAAATTGGGGATGGGGTTTTGCCGAAATGATTTTTGAATATGGGAAATGAATCGTAAATACCTCATTTTTCTGGAAATCTAAGAGTCTGGGTCAAGAAGGATATGAATTATGTGAGCATTGGTTGCTGGTGAATTAGCTCCGAACTGCTCCCATGGCTTTGAAATTTCCCGGAGCATAAAACCCTCTGGGAAATGCCCCTAAGGTTTCGTGGACGTATTATTTATTTGAGGAATCCTGGGACAGACGGGCTGCCCCCTCCATCAAAGCAGTTCCTGCCGCTGCTGGTGGCGGTGGGTGACACCGCCCACGTCATTGGGACTGGCAAACTCAGGTGACCTGACTCCTATGACTGCGAGCTCTGGCGAACTCCGGTGTGCCCTCGGCAGCCTTCAA
Source organism: Platycarya strobilacea (assembly GCA_036898215.1). NCBI lineage: Eukaryota > Viridiplantae > Streptophyta > Magnoliopsida > Fagales > Juglandaceae > Platycarya > Platycarya strobilacea. The sequence goes on from CM072555.1 coordinate 37,245,125, forward strand.
CTCGTTTCGGACCCGCCGTCGTAGGAGTGAGGTCGCCTGAATCTGCCATTCCCGATGGTGTGGGCGGTGTCGCCCACCGCCGCTGGCGGTGGCTCCGTTTTCTCCATGGTCGAATTTCCTCAAAATTCATCTTCATTTTATTTTTTTATTGTGTTTTTTATTATATTTTTATATTTTTATTGTATTTTTTATTATGTTTTTTATTATATTTTGTTTATTTTATTTTGTTTATTTTATTTTTTATCTTTAATTTTTTATTTAATTATATATTTTTATTTTATTTTAATGTGTTTTTCATCATAAAATAGTCCAACTAGCATTGGATTGTTGAGGACAGCCAGACCGGTCCCCAGCGTTTCTTTAAATTTCAAAAGAGAGAATATATGAAGTAAAGTAAGAGAGAGAGGATAAAAAGAAAATACTAGACTAAATTTCAACTTCTTTTAATCTTATAATAGAGACTATGATAAGGATGAGATCTCCACTAGAAAATAAAACCCATACGGGAGACTGTAAAATAATATATTATAGTAGATCTTTCTCTCTCCAAATCTTTGTGAATGTATATATATTATGTCCGTAAAATTTGTGTTATTATCTCTATATTTTCTCTATTAATTTACTTCTTAGTACATAGATATTGTACTTTTGCATCGAACTTTTGCTAGGAACTCCATTCTACACCGATCGAGACTTGGATAGTCGTAATTTGAACATGATTCTTTCTCCCATTTTGATCTGCTGTGCTATTTTTAAGCGTTCACTTATAGTTCACACAAAGATGACATTAGCCACTTTGTCCGAGTTTTAATACTAAATCATTAAAATTTCATGTTGGGATGTATACTCTCATGATCACTAAAGTTAAGTAAAAGAATTTCTGTAGAGCTATCGGAATATTAAATAGATTCTTGTTGCCCTAAAAGATGGAGGAGAGATGTAAACAAGAGTTTTGCAAATCATTTATGCAATACTTTGAAAAAGAAAGGCATTAATATTTTTAAATATTAAAACAATACATGAATCCATTATCTCAAGAAACTACATTTGATGGTGCTTGATTGAACTTGCCTAGATTGTCAAATCGATAAGAGTGACAGGACTTAAGTTTGCCTATATTCTATCCTGTTGATTCATCTAAGCTTTTGATGGGCATGAACTCGTGAAGAGAATATGGAGAAGGTACAAACGTGGAGAGTTGCTTGAGATAAGTGGGCAATATCTCATCTCTAGTAGCGGCTAGGTAACTTTTTTTCATTTCTTCTTATAGAGAGAGCATATATAAATTGCAACCTTCATTAATATTTTGCTAAAATTATTATCAATAATATGGGCCAGGGTTGTTTCCCCCAACCCTCCAACAACATGTTCTGACCCGGCCTGAGACTTTTCATGTCAATTAACCATTATCAATAAGCCGACCGATTTTCTATTTTGTTGTTATTGTTGTTATTATTATTATTATTTTCTAATCCTAGTTCTCAAAGCCTAATTGATTTCAAAAAAATAAATCATTGTAAATCTCTAATCCAGTTCTTAAAACGTTAATGGTAGAATCCCTAACCTAGTTCTAAATCATAGACGTTAATGGTAGAATCCCTAACCCAGTTTTAAATTGTTCTAAGTCTCTAACTGATTGCAAAAAATGAAATCTCAACCAAATTCTAAATCACTAACTAATTTAAAAAAAAAGTTCTAAATCCCTAGCCCAAAGTTCTAAATTCCTAACCGATCTTACTCTAGCAATTAATATTATATGCAAAAATAGTTTTGCTTTGTTCTATCGACGTCGACTTTAATGCCCATCTATGCCGACTATGGAACAAACCCCTATTGGGAAGACATGCAGTTCCGAGCATTGCGTCGATGGAGAGAGAGAGAGAAGATTAGCTTATTTTGAATCACATCAGCAAGGGTGGCGGGTGGGGTTTGAAAGTGAAAGTTGAAATAGGATTATGAATTTTAATCAGGTAATGGAATACCCGTTTTTGATTGAAGTCACTATCGATTCTGGTAATCAGGTAGGATAATTTGAAAATTTAGGTCCAGTCAAAAATTGGGATTTTTTGTTCAGTCCTAAGTATGGCAGTAATAGAAACTTTTGATGATCTGTACAAACATCTCTCAAGAAAGTTTGAATAACTTTCCCCCATATTTTTAATGATCGATGCATGTTTCTTGTTTTTAGTTTTCACTTTTTTTTTTTTGGAAAATACCCCATAATTAAACCCAAGGATTTTTTTTATCATAATTATAATAATTATTATTATTTTTGCATTTCTTACATGAAGAAACATTGTAATTTGGAACTTCAACTTTAAAAGTTTCGAAACCTATGAATATTGGCCCATGCAATGTGTCAAGGACCCTCGTCCAAAGTACATGTTTCACTTATTTTCAACACTTTTGATGAGACAATCAACATGACCCAATAACGACTAACTCATTTATAGCTTCATTTGTCAATCGAAGGGGCGCCTTTGATTTGGATTTTTTTTTTCTTTTTATGGAAATATAACTTCATTACAAAGAGGTAGAAAAAACTAAGTCATATTACATGATAGCTTATCAACATAAACAATATGTTCAACAACACTGAAAAACATAGTTTGCATTTTAAGAGAAACTAAAATGCCTAATCAACATGCCATGTTAAAATATCTAAAAAAGATTCAATTACCATAAAATGAATAAAGTAATTGAAATCAAGAAAATCAAGCTAGCTAATATTATTGATCAAATGTTCTAACTCAAAATACATTGAAAGAAAAAAAAAAAGAGCACAAAAATAACTTGTAAGCTATTTACCAAACAACTTTCTTAACATAAACACGATCGGATATAGACCAATGTGATCAAAGACGTTATTGGCAGTGGAAATTAACCTGCCAAGACCATTAAGTACCACGTTCATCAATTGATTAAGTCAACTGATCTAAAATTTTCTTCAGTGGTGATGTTAACATCAACCCATGCAACAAGCTAGCCTGATTCCCACTATTAACATCAGCCCATATCATGTAACAAACTGGCCCGATTCCAATGTGATCAAAGAGGTTATTGGCAGTGGAAATTAACCCGCCAAGTCAACGGCCATTAAGTACCGCGTTCATCAATTGACCAAGTCATTTGATCTACAATTTTCTTCAGTGGTGATGTTTGTTGACATCAACCCATGCAACAAGCTGGCCTGATTCCAATGTGATCAAAGACGTTATTGGCAGTGGAAATTAACCCGCCAAGACCATTAAGTACCATGTTCATCAATTGACCAAGTTAATTGATCTAAGATTTTCTTCAGTGGTGATGTTTGTTAACATCAACCCATGCAACAAGCTGGCTTGATTCCCACTATTAACATCAGCCCATGTAACAAGCTGGCCTGATTCCAATGTGATCAAACACGTTATTGGCAATGGAAATTAACCCGCCAAGACCATTAAGTACCACGTTCATCAATTGACCAAGTCAACTGATCTTAAATTATCTTCAGTAGTGATGTTTGTTAACATCAACGCATGCAACAAGCTGGCCTGATTCTCACTATTAGTGGTGATGTTTGTTAAATTATTTGATAGTTTGGAAAGCAAGCTGGGAGCCTCTTTCCTATATATACATACGTACATATATATATATATATATAGCCTGTTAGTGCTAGCTCTTCTCATAATTCTCAAAGTGATCATCTCCAAATTATTAGCAAGACTTTCTTTAGACAAGTTTGTTTTTTTAAGCTGTGTCCAATGGTTCCCATAAGCACTCAAAGAGCCTCATCATCAGTACCATCGTATTCTTCCACTTCTCCAAGACCTCGATGGAAACATGATGTTTTCCTCAATTTCAATGGCGAAGACACCCGCAAGAGTTTTACCAGCCATTTATACACTGCTTTAAAAATGAAAGGCATTATCGCCTTTAAAGACGACGTGGAACTTGAGAGAGGAAAGTATATTTCTCAAGAGCTCTTGAAAGCAATACGTGAATCCATGTACGCCATCCCCATTATTTCAAAAAACTATGCTTCCTCACGGTGGTGCTTGACTGAGCTTGCCCAGATTGTCTAATGCATGAGAGAGACGGGTTTGACAGTTTTGCCCATTTTCTACCATGTTGATCCCTTTGAGGTACGGAACCAAACTGGGCCTTTTGCAGAAGCTTTTGCTAGGCATGAAGAAGACCCTAATATTGATATGGAGAAGATGCAAACATGGAGAATTGCTTTGAAAGAAGTGGGCAATAAATCCGGATGGCATTTGCATCTCAGGTAACTTTTTTTTTTATTCTAATTATATATAGCGAGAGCATGGACATGTTTGTTTTTAAGGAAAACAATCGATGGACATAATATGTTCAGTTATGGATATAAATTTCTCTGATAAATGAACATTTGGAACTTTACCAATACGCTATTTTCTTTTGTTATTGATTTAGTTTTCACTATTGTTGATATTCTCTATAGACAAGAGACACTAGTACTTTTTGGCTAAATAGAATCTCAACATCATCCTTTAAAGAAAGAGAGGACTCAACCTCTATAGACAAACGTTCGGGAGATGAATTTTTTTTTTTTAATTAACAATAAGGAAATCATAAAGAAAAGCAGTACGATATATGCAAAAAAATACAGATTACAGTTTGAACTAACTTTAGTAGACTTAAAAATTTGTTACGGGCCATGAAAACAACAGTACACTAGTCACTTTTCACCAAATGATTTTCAACCTATAAATTTGTTTATGTTATGCGTGTCTCTCGATAGTTGCCAAAAATTAGCTATATTTTTTGGTCTTGAAGAAAGCAAAATAACAGTAAACAACACAAATCTTGATAAAAATAAGATAGGTGCATGGATACGTTGGAGATTATAATGTTTTCTCAAATTAGATCCATATAAATGCACATGATAGTAGACTCCTTCTGAGTTAGCGAGTTGTGACATAATTATAAATTCTAGATGTGAAATCTAACCCTTTAATTAAATAAATTAAATATTTGGTCCTTATGGTCAATTACTTTTACATTAGAGAAATGCTACTGTCACGACTAGGTTTGGATTAAAAAAGCATTTTGTCTCACTCTTATATTATCTCATCTAGATTATTACATTTTTTTTAAATTTTTACATAAAAAACCATTAGATAATATAAGTTTTTGAAATCTCAAAACAATAATAATATTAAAAAATAATATTCTAACAATAATTTATTCAACTTCCAACTTTCATCTTAATTTAATATATAATCTTCTCAACTCACTATTCAAATCTCTGGTAAGAGATTTGATAAACCTAAATTCATAAACAGATGTGATTTTATTTAATACACTAAATTATGAAATTCTTTTTATTTAAAGAGATTTTATGTTATACTCGTTATTATTTCCAAAAATTATAAATTTTAGTTAGAGGCCTACCTAGACTTGCCATACCCGCCCCCTAGCTAAATCGCCTGATCCGTTGGCCACCATGAGTCCATGCATGAGAGCCTTCTATTATATATAGTGTATGTACAACCATGTGAAAGGAAAAATATAATTAGGAAAATAAAAAGATGTTACAAAGGATTTGGTGTAAAGTTGCCATATATTCAAATTGTAGAAGTTGGGTTGTTGTATTGAGTCTCGGTTTCCATAGATCCATAGATCCATAGAAGGCTTTGTAGCCGTAGTGTTGCTGATGAGCCTTTGTGGGGTTGAAGTGAATCTTGAGTTCCATAATTTCCATAGAAGGCTTTGTAGCCGTTGGGCCCTTGTGAATATCTTTAGTAGTTTCATCTTCGAAAATTGGCCATTTAGCTATTGCCATCGCCTAATTTTCCCTTTTGGTTGGATTTTTTTAAAATATGTATATTTATCTTACTATTAATTGACGTGGCAATTGCCATCACCCAATTTTCACTCATGGTTCCTCCTTTTTAGGGACTTGATTACTTTCTTAATTTGCATCCATATCCATTCCTCTAAAAGTCGGCATTCTATGGCTTTCCTTCATCCTCAGAGCTACAACTTCTTCCTCTGGCTTTACTAATGCATGCAAAAATTATTTTTGACTACATATTATTGCATTGCTCCCTAAGCGATTCCCTTGTACTTTACCTTCAAATATATGAAACTATATCATGCCTTGTCCCTTTGGATTTGGCATCAACAACAACTCCCAAATCATCAACATACCAAAAAACCCTGGTTCCTTCTCAAAACCTACAATTCTCTTATGAATTTTAATTTAGAAATTATTGAGAATAGACCAGTTAACAAACAACAAATAGGAAGTGAACGCAATAGAAATGCAATAGAGAGAAATAAGACAATCACACAGAACATTCTAGACACTAAGATTTGAAGTGGTTCAGTTTAACATAAGCTTACATCTACTATTGGGTCGGTCTCAATGAATTACTATAGAACAAAAGATGGAGTATAGAATTGAATCAGATGATTCTTATACTAGATCACTCAATTTCACTTACAAGTTGCAAAACTCTCTTTCACAACTCTCAAACCTTACAAATGCTCTCAAAACCTAAATCTAACATAAAAATGAGTTCCTCTCGTCTCTTAGCGTTCGAATGAAAGCGAGCCTTTATATAAGCAAATCTTGCTCGAGTGAGACTACTTTCACTCGAACGGAACACTATTTGAAATGGCGTCAACCTTGGTATAGAAAATATTTGCTTGAAGTGAATTGTCGAGCGAGTTTCGAGCGAACGTCTAAGGTTGACTCTTGCTCGAGTGGGAGGTCGAGCGAGAGTTGAGCGAAATTCTGCCTGGATCTCGCTAAAACTGGAAGTTGAATGAGGGTCGAGTGAGGGTTACGCAAAGTTTCTGTCTAATGCCTCGCTCAAGCTAAACGTCGAGCAAGGGTCAAGCGACCTTACGGGTTGAGTCTCACTCGAGCTATAGCTTGAGTGAGAGTCGAGCAATGAGCATACTGATGTGCTTTCAAACAATTCAAAAAACATCTCAATAGAAACAACACCCAAAATCTCCCAAATCAGCCAGCAATACACCCTAATTCTCACAAAAAAATAAAATTGACATATAAGGGTCAAAAGTTAAATATTATTAGGGTGCTATAATATTGTATATATGAGAACGGTACCCTAATTTTGATTCAAAACTCTTACTTATGGTACCTTATACAAAGGGTGAATAGAGGTTACAACCAAAATCCCAAAACCATGCTCCTTATAATGTGCTATATTGCACATTAATACATTATCATACATTTTGCTCTTGAAAGGCAATCACTATCTCATAATAATTAACTACCTTATCACTTTCTCCAGGAATGAATAAAAAATTGTCCAAGAAATCATTAAAAGGATACATCAAGGACTGAGTCGTAACTTTTCAACTCTGTCCAGGGACCTTGTTGGAATAGAATCCCGTGTGGAGGACATGATGAACATACTTGGTATTGGATTGGATGATGTTCGCTTTATAGGAATTCATGGTATGGGGGAGTGGGTAAGAAAACAATGGCAGAAGTCATTTATGATAGAATATCTTACCAATTTGAAGTTAGCAGCTTTATAGCTTGTGTTAGAGAAGAAACTATAAATCGTGGTTTAGTTTCTTTACAAAAACAACTTTTTTCTAAGATCTTCATGGAAAGGGAAATAAATATATGGGACGATTGTGAGGGAGTGAATATGATATGGAATAGACTATGTTATAAAAAAGTCTTTTTAGTCCTTGATGATGTGGACAGAGAAGAACATGTAACAGCATTAGCAGGAAGCCATGATTGGTTTGGTCTGGGGAGTAGAATCATTTTAACAAGCAGAGATAACCATTTATTGAAAAGACATGGAGTGAATGATATCTATAGGGTTAAAGAGTTGAATAATGATGAAGCGTTGCAGCTCTTTAGTTTGGCAGCTTTTAAGAAATCTCATCCCGAAGAAACTTATGTGGATTTATCCAAAAGTTTTGTGAAATATGCTCAAGGCCTTCCTTTAGCTCTCAAAGTTTTAGGATCCTCCTTGTTTGGTAGAGGAACAAATGCATGGAAAGGTGCTTGGGATCAACTCAAAGCAAATCCTTGTAAAGGAATTTTAGATATACTTCAAGTGGGTTTTGATGGATTGGAAGATTTGCAAAAGAAACTGTTTTTAGATATTGCTTGTTTTTTCGAAGGAGAGGTCTTGGATAACATTTTAATGGATGTATTAGAAAGTTTCGGTTACTATCCATACCTCAATATTGATATTCTCATGGAGAAATGTCTTATAACCATCTCATCAAAAAGGTTGGTGATGCATGATTTGCTACAAAAAATGGGTCAAAAAATAATTTATGATGAATCCCCCGAAGAACCTTGCAGGCGTAGTAGATTGTGGCATTGTAAGGATATCCTTCACGTGTTGAAGAATAATACTGTAAGTGGATTAATCCATATATAGATGTATAGTGTATTTTCATTCTAATTCTTCAGCTTTTTTTTTTTTTTGCAAATACTTCTCACACAATTTTATTGTTCTTGTTTTTTAGGGAACTGATGTGATTGAAGGCATAGTGCTAAACTTACCAAATCAAAAAGAGGAACGTCTCAGTGTTAGAGCCTTCTCAAAGATGAAGAAATTGAGAATTCTTAAAATTCACAACGCAAGTATTGTCAACAATTTTTCTAATCTCTGTTATAAGCTACTTAATCTGCAATGGCAGTACAATGACCCTTTAAGATCCATGCCAACACATGGGTTACGGGTGCTAGAATGGTCCGCATATCCTTCAAAATACTTGTCAAACAGATTTCAAGCAGATAATCTTATTCACTTTAGCTTTCGATACAGTCACATCAAGCATCTGTGGAAGGGGATTAGTGTAAGGAGTTTTCTTCTTGTTCTTCTTTTCTTCTTTCTACTAATGGTACTAAGCTCATTAATGCTTTCTTTTTTGTTCAATATTTATTACTTTATAACAGAGTTTAGGGAGTTTGAAACGCTTTGATCTCAGCAGCTCTCAAAACTTTTTGGAGACACCAGACCTCACCGGAGTCCGAAGTCTTGAGACACTGGACCTTCAAGATTGTACAAGTTTATCTAAAGTCCACAAATCTGTTGGTGTTCTCAAACGGCTTAGACGATTGAACCTACATGCTTGCAAAAGTCTTAGAAGCTTTCCAAATGAGATTAGCTTGGAGTCTCTTGAATATTTTTATCTTTCTAATTGTTCAAGATTTGAGAAGTTTCCAGACATTGTGGGAAACATGACTTCATTGCGGTTACTTTATTTGAATGGTACTGCCATAAAGGAACTACCCCCATCATTTAAGAATTTATACGGCCTTTCCATATTGTCTTTGAATAACTGCAAAAAACTCTCAATTTTTCCGAGCGTTATTTGTAGTTTGTCATCTCTTAAAATTCTAGATGTATCTGATTGCCTAGCACTTGGCGGAATTCAAGACATGAATGGTGAGGGGTATCTGGAACAATTTTATACAGGTGGAACTGTTATCAAATCCACTAAGTTTTTCGCAATTCTAGAGTTTTTCTCAAATGCTTGCTCTATGCTAGAAACGTTTTTGACCAATGATGTCTCTATTGGGGCCTTCTATTTTGGTTATGATGACAAACTCTACTACATTAGAAGCTGCTTGAATAATGAAGAAAGCAATTTGCAAACAAAAGGCTATCACAGCGTTGTGAGTCTCTTTCTCTTCATAAGATGCTTTGTAGAAGTGGTTATATTTTAATATATATACTCCAATTAACATTTTTCAATTTTTTTGTTAATTTTTACTTTACATGCAGGAAAATAATTGTTTGGTAATGTGTTACTCTTTCTTGGGAGCTGAAATTTTAGAAAACTTCAACATTAGAAGTTTTGGTTCTAATGTGACAATGAAATCCATTGCACGTGCACATTAGTTAGGATGTTCCCTTTATTTTACTGTACCATATATATAGCTTCGGCTGATTAATGAGATGAAGTTGATTTTCAGATTCCCAAATATCGATTTCGCATTTGCTCTGCTCACATGGTATTAGAGAAAAACAAACCCTAACCCTAGTTCCTTTCTCCTCGCCTTACATCCGCCCTTTCTCGTCTTCGATGGCCTCCGAACACACAAATCATTACGAATCCTTCGATTCTCATCATTCTTCCTCTGAGGATTATTCTAATCCTCTGTATCTCCAGCACGGTGATCATCCCGGCTGTGTTCTTGTTTCTCAACCATTGAATGACGACAACTACCTCACTTGGAGCAGATCCATGTCCATGGCTCTTTTATCCAAGAATAAACTCTGTTTCATCGACAGAACTCTCTCACCCCCTCGTGACTCCGATTCGAAATATCATGCTTGGCTCCGATGTAACACGGTGGTTCTTTCATGGCTTCTCAACGCCATGACCAAAGAGATTGCTGCGTCTGTCCTCTACATCGACTCTGCTCAAGATACGTGGAACGACCTCAAGGAGAGGTTTGCTCAAAGCAATCGCCCTCGCATTTTTCAGATCCGTAAGAGTATTGCTTCTTTAAATCAAGAGGCTTCATCTGTAAGTACTTACTTCACCTGTCTAAAGTGTTCTTGGGAGGAGATGATACATCTCCGCTCGTTACCTACTTGTTCCTGTGGAGCTATCAAGAAAATTATTGATTTTCAACAAGAAGACTACATTATTCAGTTTCTGATGGGGCTTAATGAGACCTATGCCCCTTTAAGGAGTCAGATTTTACTTTCTGATCCCTTTCCACCGATTAATAAAGTTTTTTCTCTCGTTCTTCAAGAAGAAAAACAGAGAGAAATTGCATCTGATTCCAATGCTTCTGTTGAACCTGCTGTGCTCTTTTCTCATTTTGATGGTAATCGTGATCCTAATCGAGATGTTAATCACGGATCTAATGCATCTAGACAGAGCAAGTCTACTAGCAATAGGAAGGATCGTCCTTTTTGTACACATTGTGGCTTATCTGGCCACACTATTGATAAATGTTACAAGATCCATGGCTATCCTTCGGGATACAAGATTAAATCTCGTAATCCTAATATCAATCAGGCCACTGCTAACCAGTCGGTCTCTGATTCTGTTTTAAAATCATTTCCCTTTTCTCAAGAGCAGTGTAACCAGATCCTTACATTCCTTCAAAATCACTCTAATGTTTCATCTGTTAATAAAGCAAGTCCTATCTCCACTTCGTCTTCTATTCCATCAAATTCAGAATCCTTTTCAGGTAACTCTGTTGTGCTTTCATCTCATGATCACAGCCTTATTCCATCTAATTCCTGGATTCTGGTGCAACTGATCATATGATTACTTCTCTATCTTTTTTTCCTCTATAAAATCATCTGTTAATTTTTCTGTGAAATTAACTAACGGTTCATACACTCAAGTTACACAAATTGGCACGGTTAGAATTTCTGCTTCATTCATTTTAACTGATGTTTTATATGTTCCAGCTTTTAGTTTCAATCTCATATCTGTTAGCAAACTCGTTTCACAATTATCTAGTTTTCTCTTATTCTTACATGATTTCTGTTACATTCAGGACCTCTCAAATTGGAGGACGATTGGAGTAGCTAAACAATCACACGGACTCTATCATTTACTGCATGTACCAGGCATTCCTTCTATTTCTTGTAAACCTGCAAACAATAATAATTTTTCTCCCTGTAATTCTGTTAGAAATAACTTTCATATATGGCATTCCCGACTTGGACATATTTCTAATGCTAGAATACATGATCTTACTTCTGAACTTTCTGATTTTGCATATAAACCTCATCATCATTGTGATGTTTGTCCTCTTGCCAAACAGAAACGCTTACCTTTTCCTTTGAGTACTTTTAATTCACTCTCTGTGTTTGAATTAATTCATTGTGATGTATGGGGGCCTTTTGCTATACCTTCTTACAATGGTTTTAAATATTTTCTGACCATTGTAGATGATTTCAGTGGGTGTACTTGGGTTTATCTCCTGAAAACTAAAGCTGAAACCAGACAATATATCCAATCCTTCTTTGCTTTAGTTGAGACTCAATTTAGTTCCAAAGTTAAAGCTATCCGCACTGATAATGCTTTGGAATTTGACATGCAATCTTTTTTTGCCACCAAAGGTGTTATACATCAACATAGTTGTGTTTACGCTCCTCAACAAAATTCCATAGTTGAAAGAAAACACCAACATATCCTAAATGTTGCTAGAGCTCTCAGATTTCAATCTCATATTCCTTTACAATTTTGGAGTGATTGCATTCTAATTGCTGTTTATCTTATAAACAGAATACCAACTCCAGTTCTCTCAAACAAATCACCTTATGAGGTTTTATTTTCCTCTAAACCTCATCATAATCATCTTAAAGTTTTTGGATGTCTTTGTTATGCATCCATTCTTGGTGGTTCATCCACAAAATTCTCTGCCCGAGCCCAACCTTACATTTTTTTAGGATATCCTGCTGGTATTAAAGGGTATAAATTGTATGGCATCCATACAAAATTATAATTTCCAGAGATGTGATATTTCATGAAACAATTTTTCCATTCCATTCAAATTCTAATTTCAGACATGCTGGTTCTGATTTGCCTAATATCTCTCAAATTCATCCTGTTTTACCTACACCCTTATCCGACTCTTCTGATATTCATTTGCCATCATTTCCTGTTTCTGACTTACCAAATTCTTCAGAAAATATGACTGTCTCTGGTTCCCAACCAATAAATTCTGCTCCTACCCGAAAATCTACAAGAAATAGGAGATCACCTGCATACTTGCAGCAATATCATTGTTCCTTAATTACTAATAATGAAGCTACTCCGTCTCCTCTGATTGGTGGTTCTTTAAGTCCAGGTATTGTGTATCCTATTTCTTCCTACTTGTCATATTCCAAATTCTCCAATTTATATAAACATTTTTGTAATGCTGTCGACTCTCTATATGAACCGGAATTCTTTCACCAAGCCATTAAACATCCTCATTGGAGGGATGCTATGGCAGCTGAAATCCATGCTCTTGAATCTAATAAAACATGGATTTTAACTGAATTACCCCCTGGCAAACGGTGTATTGGTTGTAAATGGGTTTATAAATGTAAGCTGAAATCTGATGGTACTTTAGAGCGTTATAAAGCTCGTTTAGTTGCAAAGGGGTATACTCAACGTGAGGGCATTGATTATTTTGATACTTTTTCCCCTGTTGCAAAACATACAACTGTTCGTTGTTTTCTTGCTTTGGCTGCTATTCATAATTGGGAATTACATCAATTAGATATAAATAATGCTTTTTTACATGGAGAACTTGATGAAGAGGTGTACATGACATTGCCACCTGGTTTTTCTAAACCAGGAGATTCCCAGGTATGTAAATTGCTCAAGTCTCTCTATGGTTTAAAACAAGCTTCTCGACAATGGTTCTCTAAGTTTTCCTCTACTCTGATTTCTTATGGCTTTAATTAGTTTAAATCTGATTACAGTCTCTTTACCAAATTTTCTGGGACATCTTTTATTGCAATATTGGTGTATGTTGATGATATTGTTATTGCCTCAAATAATTCCAAATATGTGGTTGATCTTAAAGCCTTTCTTAATCTGCATTTTCAGTTGAAAGATCTTGGAAATTTAAGGTATTTTTTGGGTCTTGAGGTGGCCAGATCCACTACTGGTATTTCTCTTTCTCAAAGGAAATATGCACTTGAAATTATCTCTGATTGTGGTCTTCTAGCTAGTAAGCCAGTTTCATCCCCTATGGATCAAAATCTGAGGTTATCCAAAACTGATAGTTCTGATCCTTTAATTAAGGATCCAGCTTCCTATAGAAGATTGGTTGGTAGACTACTCTATTTGACACTTACAAGACCTGATATATCTTTTTTTGTCAATGTTTTAAGTCAGTTTATGGATCAACCTCACCAATCTCATTTTGATGCTGCTCTAAGAGTTGTAAAATATCTCAAAGCCATTGCTGGTCAAGGTTTATTTTTTTCTAGTGCCTCCTTGCTGAACCTAAAGGGTTTTTGTGATGCTGATTGGGCTACATGTCCTGATTCCAGAAGATCAATCACTAGTTATTGGTTTTTTATTGGTGATTCACTTATCTCATGGAAGTCCAAGAAACAAGTAACTGTCTCTAGATCGTCTGCTGAAGCCGAGTATCGTTCAATGGCTTCTGCTTGTTGTGAATTAAAGTGACTTCTTGGATTACTTGCTGATTTTAGAATTACATTTTCAGATCCTTCTGTTTTGTATTGTGATAGTCAAGCAGCCATCCATATAGCTGCTAATCCTGTATTTCATGAAAGAACTAAACATATTGAGATAGATTGTCATTTAGTTAGGGATTTGATTCAAAATGGCACTGTAATTACTTTACATGTTTTTAGTGAACATCAATTAGGTGATTTTTTTACTAAAGCTCTTGGAACAGACATGTTTAAAATTTTGCTTAGCAAGCTGGGAATGTTGAATCTGTGCATTCCAGCTTGAGGGGGCGTATTAGTTAGGATATAATATTTTATTTTATCACCTATATGCACGTGCACATTAGTTAGAATGTTCCCTTTATTTTACTGTACCATATATATAGCTTCGGTTGATTAATGAGATGAAGTTGATTTTCAGATTCCCAAATATCGATTTCGCATTTGCTCTGCTCACAGGATATGCTCATTTTATTCTTTATGAAGTCGATGAGCTTGAGAATTCAGATCCTAGGATTTTTGATGCCGGCAGTGATAACCAGTATGTTGAGTTTGTTTATCATTTTGAGACTAATGAAGGTCCTCTAAAAGAACCATTAGTCCTTCGTGCCCCTAAAGACCCTTCTGTAAGGCCAGTGGGGTTTGGGGTGTATCTATCATTCAAGTGGTTTTTGGAGCAAGCAGATAATTTGGATGGATGGAGCTACATTAGAGCTTAAGTTAAAACATGTAGCTCGAACGTGAAGGTGAAGGAGTGCGGGGCACTCGTTCCATATCTAAATCCTCATTCTAAATTCTATGATACCTTTATTCCTTATGGTTTAAAATTAGAACTTATGCATCATCTTAGTTGTTGTTTGAAAAAGGGTAGTCAACGTGTTCTACCTATTCGTTTCTAAGGCTGCATAGTAAGGAATTAAAATATGTGAGATTGGTATGTACTTGGACCATGTTGTTTAGGCCCCATTTGGTTGTTAATTAGATTCAATTTAGATCAATTCAGTTCAGTCTAATTTTAAGTTGAATCTAATATTCAAACACTCAACTTTTAGATTATTAAACTCATATCAACTTAAATACTCTTTATATGTAAGACTCACAACCTTTTATAATTCAACACTTCTTTACAAATGAGATCCACAATTTTTTTTTAGATTTTTATAAATATATCTAAACTCATTTAACATTCAAACACGTTTAAACTTATCTTATATGAATCTCACAAAGCTCACTATTATTCATAAAAAACTCAATTCAATTCAACTAATTAGTTTAACATCTCAGCACAACCTACATGGATGCAATTCATGTATATATTAAGGGTTCATCAATTTTTAATGCCAGCGATTAAACAAGACGTTTGAGAATGCATGAGTGAGATTTGTAGTGCTCTCTACACCAGCACATTAATTATGAGATAGAACTCTTCATTCAGGTTGTACAAAAGAGATAAGCTAAGCAGTGTTCCTTTACATTTTTTTCACAAATTTCTAATATTAAAATATCGATCGCCCTCTTAAATATATATATATATATACATATTCATGTGTGTGTAAAAAGGTTTATAATATGGAAAGCTCTTGTTGAAAACGAGTTTGTGCACCGATGCGTACCAAAAACTGACACGGAAGCTGGGTTTAAAATAAAGATGAAACGGTGCGTGTTGATAAAGGCAGGAGACGAGGCCCTTCTTTGTAAAAGTCCTTTACTTAGCTAGAGATTTTTTTTTCTTAGGTTTTTTCCTTTGGCTCTGCTATATACAAGCACCAAACTTGCGCACCCAACCGACAAGTCACGAGACACATTGTTTTATTGAAAAAGAAAAGAAAAGAAAAGAAGAAAAACAAAAGCCAACTTCGTTCCTTCAATGCCAGACTTGTATCTTGTTCCTACCCAAGCATTTGCCGACTCTCTTTCTATTAACACGACAGCAACAAAATCACGTATATGAGAAATAATTCCAAAAAGTGATTCAAAAAATATAGCTGAAAGATTAAAAAATAACTTGGGAAAGTTATCCATGAAAATAACCTCACGTCTTAATAATTCTAAAAAGTCATTCCTTCATCCATCACTCACGAAACTTTTGTTTTGTTTGCCACTGTAGTCGAAGAAATAATACCCTCTAAAATTCTAAATTGACTCTCTAGCCCAGAGAATGGAAGGGAACAATAGCCAATAGCCATAGCCGAAGAAACAATTATTATTAAAAAACCTCGAACATTCTCAAATTTGCTATCTTAACTCACTCTTCTTCTTCGTAGTTTTGGAATTAACGGTTGAAATAAATCCACCGTTCCAAAATCCCCATCAACACCATACCCACCATTTCTCCTCTGCTTACATCCTTTCTTTTTCTTGTATAAGTAAAGCAAGTAAAGTATAACCCAAATCATTCAACAAGGAACTAATATTTATTTCAAAAGAAATCCCAAAAGGAAAATAATAATAATAATAATAATAATAATAATAATAATAATAGAGATATGAAAGTCAAATACAAAATAGATATTTCTCTATTTTCTGGTTTCAGATCATACTTTTCGTTTTTTGGATCTGTAAATTTTCAGGTTTTAATTAAAAGATCACAATTAGGATTTAAGGGACAATATCTGTTTAAGGAGTTTGCGGGACGCGTGTTGGAAGGGGAGAGAAGAGAAGGGGATGGCTACGGGACGTGTTTCAGTCGATTGGAAAAGAAGAAAAGAAAGGTTTGGCTATGGGGAATGAGAGAGAATGGGACTGGGAGGAAGTGGGAAAATTTCTGCTTTCTAGGTCATCTTCGGTGCGCGGTTGTTGCGGGAAACCGCCTGCAAGTAGAGTTTTCCTTTTTGCCTAGACGAAGTTGAAGAGAGAAATAAGACTTCAACAAGAGCCATCTCCCTTCAAAGTCTTTCAACAAGATCTAAAGAGAGAAGACAAGACTTCAAAAACCCACACATTGTAACCTCATATGCTGCTCCGCGCGGCAGTGCCTATGCCTTGACTAGGAGCAGGACCAGACAGTAAACAAAAGAAAAACCCACACCTCTCTGTTTTTTTGTTGAATGGTGAAGGGACAAAAGTTAGAAATGGCGAAAATGACCAAATTGAGGTCGAAATAATCACGCCACAAAAATTTACGAATTCAACATACCTTTCAAATTTTAGAATAAAAAGTTCAAATCGAGTCCAGATAAATGTATAAAACTCAAATTGCGGAAAACTTCTCAAGTACAATAGTAGTTTCGTAGGCTGCTTCATGGTATCAAACAAACTATTTGTTCTCTTCCTTTTCAGCCTTCGCAGTTCTTTTTATTCTTGCACCAACACCTCAGCTTGTTCGTCCTCTCAATACGGAGTTTGTGATGCCTTGAATGATTCATCTCTTCAATAATCTTCACAAGCTCAACAAATGTCTTCTCGTGTACTATGAGCATGTATGAGCCTTGGACCTAGGTTCCAGTTGCAAGTTCCTCGACAGCAGAATCATCTCAACCTGATCTTTCGTTCTTACTTTTATTTCATTTTCATCTTTTGTTTTTTGTTTTTTAATAAAATAACTAAACATTTCCTAGTCATCTTCGGTACGCAATTGGTATGCAAAACCGCTTGTATCCAGTATGATTTTTATACTATAATTATGATAGAATAATGCTATATATATAAATAGATTTGTGGACTAATTTCTATACCAATAAATGCATATTGGTTACCTTTATATTTATTGTTTTAAATATACTGGTCCCGCTTGGATTCGGAGATGAGATGAGTTGAGATGAGTTTGATTTATTTTTTAATATTATTATTATTTTGGGATATGAAAAATGTGTGTTGGAATTTGAAAAAAGTGTATTGGGATTTGAAAAAGGTGTATAGAAATTTGTATTTTGTATAAAAAATTATAAAAATATAATGATGAAATGGAAGTAAGTTGAGATGAGCTCAACCCACTTCCCAATCCAAACAACCCCTAAGTGTTTCATTCAAATCTATATTTCTATCTCAGTATTGGCGTGTGTATTGATGCGCAAATTTGCTTACAACTAAAATTTCTCTTTCTGATATAATAACCGAGTACGGAACTAGCAATGTTTTAAATTACTTTTATAAAAATCAACCGTATATATGATCATGCATTTACTATTCATTAGGGTTTCTTCTTTTCTCAACCCCCACTGATCTCAATCTTTAATTTGTTGTCATCTTTCTTAATATATAGAGAAATATTACTCCCACAAACGGGTGGAAATCTCGACTATGGTAGTTTTATCTTCTTTTTTAATTTAATTTTTATATATATTAAGGATATGTGTTTTTATAATGTTGTGATTTTTTCAATTTGTTTTAAAATATTTAAAATTGATAAAAACAGATATAAAGAAAAAGCAAAAAAAAAAAAAAAAAAAAAAACTCGGCAGGATCCCAATCGGTACCGCCGCTTGTGAGTATCACTCTTCTTAATATAATTCTCATCGCAGTCAATCATCACACATCTTAATCCCATATTATAATGAGTTGTTCTACACAACCCCCAATTTCCACACACCAATATATTTTAATTTTTTAATATTTAATTTTGAATTTGTTATTTTTAAAATAATTTCATTTTTATTTATTTATTATTCATATATTAAATATTTAAATAAAAAAAATAAAAATAAAATGTGGTATGTGAAAGTTGTGTGGATAGTGGGAGATTTGATAGATTTTTTCTATTATAATATGATACTTGCAATTCAAAAAGCTCTATGAGCTCTCAGCTTGGACGATAAGCGTAAAACCATACCAAACTTTTACGGGAACATTCATACACAAAGTTATAGGCGCCTATTGGTTTATATGCGATTTCAGAACATCCTATAAAATTATAAAATCATGTAGGCGGAGTATACAAGTATACAAATCAACCTCGCTACACCCCCGCCCCCCCATACTCGCTACAACTCTTTTGGACGGTAATAAGGATTTTCTCTTAGCACCATTGAAGCGGGTGAGTGCGCCAGACCCTCAAGGGACAAATGAAACATAGTTTACAACCAAAATATATTAGGAACCAACTCCTTCAGAACAACCAAAATATATTAGGAACCAACTCCTTCAGAACAACTCATCATGATCAATTCAATCATTTTGACATTACAATTATCCAGCAACAAAAACTTCAATGCAAGAGTAATTAATTGTCCGGAAATAAAATCAAAATTTTAAAAAAATCCAAGAGTAAGTTTCCTCATTCACTAAAAAAAAAAAGGCTTTTGTGGCCATTTAATTGCGACAACGACTATTTGTAGCCAATTTTAACTGTAAATAATTATTTGGTCGCAATTAAATTACCACAAATAAGTAGTTTTCTTATAGTGATTTCATCAAAACTTTGGCGCTGATCACCTTTAACTTTGCAATAATCTTCTCCGCCTTGTCCTTGGTCACCCCCTTTTTCAACAGGGTTGGCGCCTTCTCCACCAAATTCTTCACCTCCTTCAACCCCAAATTGGTAAACATCCTCACCCCCTTAATCACCTTGATCTTTGTTGTGGAATCGAACCCTTCGAGCTTCACTTCTGAAATTTCATTTTTACCCTTGTATGGCCAAATATATCTAACAATTTTTACAATCAAATTTGTTAGATATTAATCATGTGAATATTCATAAATATGCAATAAATAAATTATCAAACATAACACACCGATTGGTTACAAAGGGAAACCTTTTAAAGAACTCTTCAAAAGTAAAACCCTACGGGGCAATCAAACATAGGAAAGTCATTTTTATTGATGGAAAATCAGTTTACAAGTAAGTTATTCAATTACAAAACCTTTGTCAATTGACTCCCTTACTTGACCGGACAAACAACCCATTTATCCTTACTGCAGTAGTAGTTAGAACCTCTAACCATCTTTAATCTATACCTTTCTTACTGGAACCTCCAGTACGTGATCACGTACACTAATCAACAATTTTCTCAAACCTTGAACAAGATCACACTCGCAAGTGTATAAAAATCACAAGGAAAATTCTCCACTAATTTTCCTCTCAAATGACTCTCAAATATGTCTAAAATAAGCTCTGGCCGAAATCCCTTCCTAGGGTTACTATATGACTTGATTTAAAAAGACAATCCAAAAGTGTAGCTGAAACGCGTCTGCTGACAGGTCATCATTCATTAGAATTCGTTTGCTGACGAGTTGTTAATAGGCTTTCGGATTTACTGTTGCAATTTGAATTTCGAATTTGCCTTCTGATTTTATCATTCCATATCTCGAAATTCAATTTCACAGCCTCTTTAATAGACTCCTTAGACTCCTAAATGGACTCAAAATACTATGGATAAATCACATAATTTAAATTACATTAATTCAAAAATCAAAACTTATCCTATTTGAATTCAAATTCAACAATTCAAAATTACAGATTTAGAAATAAGATGAAATTTTATCCTATTTAAATTCGAATACGCCAATATTAATCTAAGCCAATAAAATCTATATTAACAACTTCAAACATTATCTTCTCTGCCTTTTCCTCTGCTTTCGACGTCGCACCGCCCTTTCTCGCCGTGCCCTTTAAAGCCCCAGGCACCATCCCGGGCATCATCACCATCATCGTCGGCATCTTAGTGACGCCCAACTTCTCTCGCAGAACCTCCACGAGGTCCAAAACTTCGAGCAGTGTGAGGCCCATGAGCTTGTCGACGATCTCCAAGACCTTCTCAGACGGGCTGATTTCGACTCTTGTATAGAAGAGGTGCACTCACGCTTCGAATTCAACAAACACGAGGATAAAAAAGATGAAGTTTTGGATTGGATTAGGGCCAAGATATTAGGGTTAGTGGTTGGAGGGAAATTGGGGACAGGGTTTTGCTGAAATGATTTTTAAATATGGGAAATGAATCATAAATACCTCATTTTTTCTGAAAATCTAAGGGATATATCCCTATATATATATATCCCTGTAAGCAGGGGCGGACTTACGTTATTCCTAGGGGGGGCTACCGCCCCCCAAAATTTTTCAAAAAAAAAATATAGTATATAAATATATGTAATTATTTATATATAAATAAAATTGCTCCATTAGATTATAAAATAAAATAAAATTGTCCCCCCAATAATTTTTACTAAACAAATAAACTAAGTTCCCAGTTTTTTTTCTGATGTTTTATATTTTTGAAGTTTTATTTAATTGTTTTGTGTTGATAATTGGATTTGTGAATTTCAAATTAGCTAATTTCACTTCTTTTGTTGGTCATGAAATTTATGAATTATGAGATATTTTGTAATAATTAACTTGCTCATTTGTCACTTTGAATTGATTATAAATTTTTATAATTGTCAAAATTAATTGATTATATTTATTTAATCTCATTCTAATTTATATAATTGTGAGATTATTGTAAATATAATTTTATAATATATAATTATTATCTTTATATATAGTCATGTATAAAAAATATAATATATATATATATATCACATACTTTATCGATCGCCCCCCCCAACACTAAATCCTAGTTCCGCCCCTGCCTGTAAGCAATTATATGGGTGCATAATAGTAGATCCTACTCTCTTCACCCTTGTGGATATAGGTATTATGTCAACTTCCGTGAAATTTATGTGTCATTATCTTTATATTTTCGCTATTTTTTATTACTCACTGCACGGACACTGCACAGTCGTACTAGATTACTCTTAGGAGCTTCATACTATACCGATCAAGATCCGAATAGTCTCAGTAGGCCGAACACGATTCTTTCTCCCCTTTCGACTTCTTGTGCTATTTTTAAGCATTAATACTTATAGTTCACACAAAGATGATATTAGCCACTTTGTCCTAGTTTTAATACTAGATCATTAAAATGTCATGTTGGATGAATACTCTCCTCACTAAAGTTAAGTAAGAGAATTTCTGTAGAGCTGTCAGAATATTAAATAGATTCTTGTTGCACTAAAAGATGGAGCAGAGATGTAAACAAGAGTTTTGTAGATCATTTATGCAAGAGCGGTGCTACATCCCCCGAGGGGATGTAGCCTGAATTTGTCCCGAAAGAACAATTTTTTGTTTAATTTTATTTTCAATCATTTTTTTGGTAGTTTTAAATAATTATTATTAATTAAAAAAATTCACATCATTATTAAAAAACATTTTTTAATCATCTAATAAAAAAGGAATTAAAAAAAATCAAATTCGGTACATAAAACATTTCTGTTTATGCAATGCTTTGAAAAAGAAAGGCATCATTGTTTTTAAATATCAAAACAATACATGAATCCATTATCCCAATAAACTACACTTGATGGTGCTTGATTGAACTTGCCCAGATTATCAAATCGATAAGAGTGACAGGACTGATAGTTTTGCCTGTTTTCTAGCGTGTTGATTCATCTAAGCTTTTGTTGGGCATGAACTCATGAAGATAATATGGAGAGGATACAAACGCAGAGAGTTGCTTGAGATAAGTGGGCCATATCTCATCTTTGGATGGCATTTGCATGACAGATAGCTAACCTTTTTTCGTTTCTTCTTATAGCGAGAGCATGGATAAATTCAACCTTCATGAATATTCTGCTAAAATTATTATTGAATATAGTATGGCAGCAATATAAACTTTTGATGATCTGTGCAAACATCTCTCTCAAGAAAGTTTGAATAACTTTCCCCCATGTTTTTAATGATCGAAGGAGGTTTCTTTTCGCTTTTAACTTTCATTTTTAAAAAACTTTATTGATAAGTCGGTTGGGGCACACACTCCATACACCGTGACATGGCAAATCTGGTTCACCCACCATGTCATGATTTTGATTACTGTAATTGGTCCAACACTATTACTCAGAAATGTCTCTCTCCCATCTTCGATTAGCAAAGTAGCACTTGCCCCCTTGCATTTCTGCCCCCCTCGCTATGTCTTTGCCCCCTCCCCCTGCATTTTCATGACCTCTTCTGTAACACTCCGTACTCGTAGGGGGTCGAGAAGTCCAACCTATTTGGTATAATCCGTCCTCAACTACAAATAATAGGCATCCGACCATATTCAAATAAAAATATTTTCCACATTTCAATCTATATAAAAATGTCCACCAAGTCATAATTCAGAGAATATGAATAATCATAAATGAGAGGGTTCACATTCTCTCAATAAGTTTAACAATAATGAATAAATAATATTCTAAAATTCAAATGAACTAGAAACAGAACATCTAATATAAATATTAATTGTTTTCCTCCATCTGGTCTGTGGCTCTAACTACTTAAACTTGGTCGAAACTCTATTCTTGGTCCTCTGTTAGAACATCCAAATCATCTGAAAAGTATATGAGATAAGGGAGTGAGTTTTTCCACAACTCAGTAAGCGAAGAACTTATACAAGCGTGTAAACATGAGCATTTACTAAGTAATAAAGTACGGAACAAAACATATTTATGCATAAAGGAACAAATGATTTTCAAAACAATTAAATCATAAAGTACTTTGGCATAACAAATCTGAGCATTATCACTATATCAAACGGAGCATTTCACAATGCAAAGACCATGTTTAACCCCTGTGGTAGGGTTGTGCAAATCCCGCTGGCCAAACCAGGCAGAAACAGAGGTGAAACTTTCCCTTATTCGTTCTCGGAGCCCCGAGTGTGCACACAGGAAAGCTCACAATAAACCACTTTATTTCCAAAGTGGGTGCACTCAGAAACAGGAAATTGGTACCAATCCAAACAGAACATAGACAGAGCAGAGCAGAGCAAGCAGAGATAGAGTCAATTACCAACTAGAATACTATGCCAAAGATTTTCAGAATTATTAAAGACAGATAGTTCCAAACTATTTTCAGAATAAAGCTTATATAAATAAAACATCATCAACGCAATCAAGGCATAATTTTTCTTAGATAGACAAAAATGCTCTTTTTCACATTTCAGAAAATAACACGACAAAAAGTAGGCTCATGTCTACACAATACATGACAAAAATATTTTTCTTTCTTTCATATAAGCTTTATGAATAATGCAAACAATCGACTGATGTTGGTTTTTCTCAAATTTTCATTTCATAACTAACAAAAGCACGAATTTTCAAATGTCAACCTCAGTCATCTTTTGGTATAAAACCGAGCATACGAACCCCGCTTACCTAACTCCTGCAGCGAGTTATCAAAATTTTGAGTCCGACCTCTAAGAGTTTCGTCACCTATTCATAAAAATATTCCTCGATGTTAATGACCACTCCAAAAGGCTTAAATATGAAAATTATAAGATAAACTACGCCGCTTGCTTAAAATCATAATTTCTAGCAAACAAAGTCCAAGCAACCAGCCACCCAAAATTATTTAATAGCATGAACAACGCTTCCAAATTAAAATCGCTAACAAACAAATTGCCTAAATCTCCTTAAACAAATGTTTATCATTCAGAATGGCTAGAATTACATAAACAATTTCCAGCAACTACACATCAACACTATCTATCATGTATCAACTCAGAAACATTCTAAATCCGTAGCTATAACATCACAACACAGCAAAAAAGTACTCAACAAAAATCTGGACAGCCATCGGAAATACCCTTCAATACCGATTTAGTATTTCAGCATTAAAAGTAGTATTCAACCAAGGTGCATACGTTTCAACTAAATTCAAAATTTCTTCAAACCCACAAAATTCAGCAACAACCCGTCCACTTCACCTGTCATGAACCACCCAACCCATCTCCATTCCGATTAGAATGATACAAGACAGCAAGAACAACAACGGCCGTCTAACCTGATTATATTCCCAAGCATACTCTTCAGAAATCTACCCAATAAATTTTCAACAGCAATTTATCAAATCCAACTATCATATATTAATTCGCTAACCTCCCCAACCATCCAACTAAAGCAGTACACTCTCGGCAACGACATGGATAATGAACCCAAAAAATACCACCAATAATACCCCTCGGAAAGACCCAGTAATTTAAAGAAATCTCTAAACCAATTCACATAAGTTAATCATCCATTCAACAATTGAGAATCTTACCTGAGAATGGAGAACAACCCGCAAGAACGACAGAGCCTAAGAAATTGAATTCCTTGTTTCTGTTATGGCCGCCTACAACCACCGATGCAAACACAAATAAATATTCCGAATTGAAAAACCACAAAACGCAACCCTTGAATGATGGAAAAGCTGAGAAAGAAGAGAAATCTAGAAAGCTTACCGGTGAAAATGTAGAGGTGTGAAAACTAGAGGGGATCGGCGTAAGAGAGGAGGCCCAAACAGAAGTAAATCGCCGTAGGGAGAGAGAGAGAGAGAGAGAGAGAGAGAGAAACGGGTGAGCATGGAATTAACTTCCATCTGATGGAGAAACCGTCTGCTACGTGGGGGCCGGCGAGGGAGATTCGGAAGGCAGCAAAGCAGGGGAAACCGTCGGGCATGAGAAAGGAGAAGGAAAGGAAAAGAAAAGAAAAGGAGAGAAAGAAGAAGGGGCGGAAGTAACATACTGGGAGTGAAACGGCGTCGTTTCTGAGTGGTTTGGGTTGGCTGAACCGGGTATGGGCCTGGGCCTAGGCTTAGGTAGCGGGCTTGGGCCCGGGTGTTATATCTTCCTCGCCTCCTCCCTAAACCCTATGTCTTCGAGACGTCGCCCCCCTCCCTGTGCTTGCGAATCTTATCGAAAGCCTTAGATCTCCCCCTCCCTCTGCGAATTCTGGTCCTCTACCCAAAAGCTACCCCTCGATAAAAACCCTAGAGCTCCTAAAGTGCTCTGTTGTAATCGTGCGGTAATTATGATGAATATACGGAATAATTGAAAGAGAAAACAAGAGAGAGGGGCAATAATTTCACTATCATCTAAAATAGAGTTACATCATATGTATTTATAGTAATTCTATGTATACGGATGTATTTGATGAAATTTACAAAAATACTCTCATACTATCGCTCGCCCACTCGCTCCGCCATATGCCATATTACAGCTATATACTCATCAAATATGAGCCATATACTTTAACACCCTCTTTGACACCCCTCATCATCGACACCCTCAAGAAAAATCCTAGATCTCCCAACGTTCACAATTACCACCAACACCGACACGGGTACGGTATGATCACTTCCTCTATTCTTCTTTTCTTTTTATAATTTATTTAACGTGTTTCTTACAAGTTTCACTACTGTTACTGATTGCTATATGTGTTTTGGTTTCTGTTATCCCAATTAGGTAATTAATTTTCTTGTGATTTTTGTTTTGCATTTTAATTTTTAATTTTTCCCTTGGTTCACCATATGGTAAAATTTCTCGAGATATTTATTAAATTGGATATGTTACTGTATTATGATTTAGCTATATATTAATTCAAACTATTTTTCTGCTTGATTTATCAGTCATGTCTCCTGGGATTTTTTGCATTGTTTAAGCTTTTGATTGTTTGGTTGCTACACCAGCCCCACCAGCCCTTTAGTGGAGTGAAGGATGCAGAGGATTCAAAAGGAAAATGAAAACAGAAAATAGTGAAGTGAATTTGGAAATGAATATAATTTTTAGTTCCAAGAACTTTTTTGTTTCTATTTTTTTTTTCTCACAAGCATATGCTTGTTTGCAGCTAGCTTACGAAGTTTCTGGATTATGTGCAGGTGCACATTTTAGAAAATCCACTTTATGCGTGGACATGCTCACTGTGTTTACTTGCTCGAAGTTGCTCCAATACATTTCTAGTTCTTGTTTTCATGCCAACTCAGTATCTCTCACTACTTTGTTTTTTTTTCAGTTTTAATTGTGCTTGTAAGTAAGTGTTAAATTAGTCATTTTCATTTAAGTTTTCATCAAATCTGTAAGAGCTATATCCTGTTGATGCTTATGTAATGATTTTGTTTCTTATGCTAGTAAGAAAAAATCTGATTAAGTTCAAGAATTGAAGTGTGGCTAAGTGCTCTTGGTATGGCTAAGTGCTATTGGTATGAGTGAGGTTTAGGTTGTGTGTTGGTTTAGGTATGTGGTTAGTGAAAAGGAAGTTCCAGGTTGCCAGGTTTAGGGTAGTGAGGGACTCGTTAAGGAATCTTCCTCTACCCAAAAGCTACAATTTATGAAAAGCTTAAAGCTTAGTTAAAAGGTTTGTAGTGTTGAAAACTAATCTAGAAATCATGTTGGTGTGGCTTGAAAGCCTCCTGGAAGGCAATTTTACGCCTGTCCGAAGTACAACATGATAAAACAATTTTTTTTGTCATATTTTTTTTTTTGCTTTTTAATGTGTCATATTTAACGTTTGACACATTAAAAGACTTATTAATTAAAGACAAAAAAAAGTCATCCTATTAAATTCTTGCACCTGCATGTGCCAAAAAGAATCATCCTGACAACCACACAGGTTGCAAACAAAAACCCAGAAGATAGAGCCTAATGACAGCATTACTCTTCATCATCATCCACTTTGCTGGTGTGGGTTTTCCTACTAATTATAAACTCATTTGTTCTAAGTGCTCGATACCCAATTTTATGTACCATATAAAATCTCTTGCTTTTAGCAGATAAAGACCTTTTACAAGTTTAGTATTTGGGACTACAAAAATAAAAACCAAACAACTTTTTCCCTGTTTTTTTTTTTTTTTTCTGTTTCTAAGCCATTCTTGGTCCAAGAAGAGGAATATGAACAAGTCAACAAGCTCTCTTTTTCAATTTTGATCTAGTTGTCTATCAAAAGCATTGAATGGCAATAGCTTGGCTAGTTACCCAGCTTTGAATTTCGATCAAAATTAACCAGCGTTTGGGACCATCAACCGTGTAGCAGAACCAGAATTTAGATCCCATAAATTAATGAGAAAAAAACAGAGTATGAGTGATTTGCCTTGTGTGCAAGTTCTCAAGTTCAGGCTGAAAGTGGCTTGAAGGAACTAAAAACTAAATCCCACAGAGTATAAAAACTAAAATAATGTTAACAAAATCTCATAAAACCATTCAAGAAATAAATCCCACAAAATTCTCTGCAAAACACCCAAACAGCAGCGACTATCTCCTTCAGTCATTCCTAGATCATCTCATCCTCTTCAGTAGGTAGCGAGTTGCTCATGCGAATGGGTGACCTCGCCCACAAGAAGACGGCGGAATTCAAACAACACGGCAGACAGAAGACGGCAGCTGACGACGACAGAAGACTGGCGGGAACCGAGCAGGAACCAAGGCGCGAGCCGAAGTTTTTTTGGAAGGGAGAAATTCGAATTTGATTGGCAAGCCTAAATTGTCGGGAAGGAGGAAGTAGGGGTGTAAATGGTCCGGTCCGGTCCGGGAAATTTGTGGACCGATTTCATTCGGTCTAAGAATTCTCTCACTCTGGACCGGACCGAACAGGAGTTCGGTTCATACCGGTCCGGTCCAATTCGGTCTAGGGGCGGTCCGGTCTGGTCCAGAGGTGCCCCATATGACTTAATGGGCTAAATTTAATATAAAATTCTACAATGATCAAATATTTTTTTGGCCCAAATTTAACTACTATAAATTATAATATGTTAATATTATATTATATATTAATATGTTAGTATATATTATATATTAAGTATGTTAGTAAATTATAACTAATAGTCTAATAACACTTTCACATTAGTATATGTTAATAAACTATAACTAATAAGTAATAACACTATTACAATTTACATTAGTATATTATATATTTATATGTTAGTAAATAGTGATAAATTAGTAATAATATATTAAATAATAATAATACACTTATTATTTATATGTTAATATATAAGAGTATATATTATATATTAATATGTTAGTTAATATTAAATATGAAGTATGTTAGTAAATTATAACTAATAAGTAATAACACTATTACAATTTACATTAGTATATTATATATTTATATGTTAGTAAATAGTGATAAATTAGTAATAATATATTAAATAATAATAATATACTTATTATTTATATGTTAATATTATAAGAGTATATATTATATATTAATATATTAATATATATTAATATTAATATTAAAATTTATATATTATTATTTATATATACATATATTTAAAAATAAAAATTAAAAAAAAAAACTCTAGGGATTCGGTCCAGTCCGGTCCGGTCCTAGGGGATGAACTCTCTGGACTGGGACCAGACTGGAATTTTCCGATCCATATATTTTTTGGATCGGACCGGGACAACCTGTCCGGTCCGGTCCGCCGGTCCGGTTCGGTCTTTTTACAGCCCTAGGAGGAAGTGTTATTTTGAGTAAAACACTGCGTTTTATTGTAGTCATTTCAAAAAAAAAAATGCCACATGGATAAGACTTAAGAGTGTGGAGTTGGATATTATAGCCGCTACAGTACCGGTTGAAGTATAGAATTACTCTTTTTTTTTTAGAAAAATCCACAATTCAACACAACGATTTTTTAATTTTTTTTTTTAAATTTTTGCACGAAAGAAACATTGTAATTTGGAACTTCGGCTTTAAAAGTTTCGAAACCTATGGAATATTGGCCCATGCATATGCCAAGGACCCTTGTCCAAAGTACATGTTTCACTTATTTTCAACACTTTTTATGAGACAATCAACATGGCCCAATAACAACTAACTCAGTTACAACTTCATTTGTCGATCGAAGGGGGCGCCTCCGATTCAAATGTTGAAATCAGTTTTTAAAATTATTATTTGCATATGTTTAGAGTTTTTAATTTGAACGGTCTAAAATGCTTATTAACAAGATCATAGCATTCCAAGTTCACACTTTTACTTTACCTTCTTGAATAATCCAAACCAATAGCAATCCCATATCCCAATAGCTTGGTTTAAAAGATATAATTTCTTAATGTGATGCTTAAACGATGATCAAGACCTTACGACTTACGAGATAGTTAGGACAAATGGCCATGGATGGGTTAGCTTAGGGGTGTGCATCTGGATTCCGGATCTGGAAACTCGGGTATCTTGACCCGGAACCGGATTTCAAATATGGATCTGGAAATCCGAGTATCTAGAACGGGACCCGGATTCTAGATTTGGGCCGAAATCCATATGATTCTGGGTTTTAAAAATGCGGATTTGGTTTTTGGACTTGAAATCGGGTTTTTTTTTTTCTTTGAAAAGTTTATATTTTATTAAAACAATTATTGCATTTTTAAGTTTTAACTCTGACTCCTTCTACAAGAAACACTCAATAAAGCTCCGGAACTCCTCCGACGCGCTCTCCGGCAAGCTCGGCGGCTCACCAAAACAGATTGCGCACATTAGGGTCACCCAGTCCGGTCTCTAACCAGGTGGTAGGAACGGAAAATGGCCCAAGTGCAGCTCCAACAAGGTTAGCCCCAAGCTCCATATGTCGCCTTCGTAACCATTGTAATTCCCACCGTAAGTGTCTGGGTTGAACCGTTTGGGGCTCATATACGCGCAGGTACCGACGTCTGAGTTGCATGCATCCAACGTCTGGCACATGATTTTGCTGACTCCGAAATTGGCAATCTTCACCTCCATATTGTCGTTGACCAAAAGGTTGGAGGGCTTAAGGTCTCAGTGGATGATCTTGTGCCCGTGGAGGTGGTTCAGACCGTTCAAAAGTTGGCGAGCAACGTCGGCAAGTTTGGGCTCGAAAAAAGTACAATGAGAACTCTTGAGCACTGAGTCGAGAGTGCCCTAGTTCATATACTCCATGAGACTCAGGGGAGGTGTGACACTCAGATTCCTGAGGAGCCAAATTTTTTTTACGACATAGTTTTAACGTACGATTTTTTTTTCTTTGTTTAATTCCAACGGGGTCTCTATTTTATATTTTACGGTTTAAATTTCCTTCCTTCTTGGTTGATTTTTTATTCTCACATTTCCTTCTATACTCATACATTTGCCTCTTCCGTTAGTTTCCTTTCTAACTCACTGTTGCCATATCTCAAAGAATCAGGCATCGTAAGGAGCAATCTTAGATCTTCAGCTTATGCAACACTCACGCCCGCACACATTTTTATTTTATTTATTCCCTTTTCGGTTATGTCCCTTTTACCTTACGGGTGTTGTATCCTATCACCCATGCATGCATGATTCGGATCTTCCCATATCTTTAGATACCACGTTTGTTCGCTGCACTCATATGCTAGAAGCCGAATCTTCTCTTTTTGAAATTATATTTTGATAGGAACCAGTTCATTCCATCCCTCGCGCCCTTCCCTTCCGCAAGTACGCGCCTCTTCCCATCGCTTACTCTTTAGGGATTCTCAAGCCTCTATTTATAGATGTGTTTATCCTCCTAAAGCCCTAAGCCACAACCCTCTATGTACAAAATCTTCCCTTCAAAGCCAAAGCCTCTCCTCTAGCTCGACACTGCACCCCGTATCATGTAGCAGCCTCCATACCAGTGACTGAACCGTGAACAACCATGCTCAGCCACTGAAAGCCTTCGCATAACTCAGCCTCGCCCAAACTTAGTAGCCTTGAACCCACGGTGGAGGAAACTAGCCGCTAGCCATCACCGAAAACATCCCCCATTTTTGTTCCCCGAAACAGAGCACCTCCTATCGCCACTTGCTCTGTCCAGCTTGGCGCCACCAGTCACGACAAGGTGGAATCATCGACGTCGTGTAGGAAGACCTCAGAAACCGCCGACCTTGCCGCCACCCCTACGACACCACGTACTGCCAATCACCTCGCAAGGCTTTGCCTCACGTCGGATATCACCATGAGAACAACTCAGCCACAGCCCCAAACATCCTCTATTTTACTTTACCCTAAACAGAGGATCTCTTTTTCTTAGTACCGTGAGCCACCAGCCACCGTTTCTCAGTTGCAAACTCGCTGTCTTGACCACCGTCTCCCAGCCTTGTGCAAACCTCTCGGTAAGCATGTTCCTTCCAGTGAGTGTTTTTCCCTGTGAGAGCTTGAGCATGTGTTTTTGTATGTTTTTATCTTCGGGGGAGTTATACGTTGGTACCTTTGGTTTTCCTTTCAAAATGGGCCTGGACAACCACTTTTTGGTTTAGTAAATATGTTCTTTATAAGCGGGTTCATTTTTTTTTAATTCCACTGTAGGACCGTAAACTTTGATCTGTGTTTTTTTTTTCTCATTCACGTAGCGCCTTGGCGAAGTTTGGTAGGGAGGACGGGTTAAATCAATTACTATTATTATTATTATTTATTTATATTGTGCTATTTTAGTAAGAGTTGATTTCAGCCCTTTCAGATTTGACAAAAATTTCCAATGAAACCATCATGTTCTACATGGCCTGCTTTCCCTTGTATTTTGTTAATCTTTTATTAAATAAACCTTCTCTTTTAACCACAAGTTTTAATAAAGAAACGATCGGGTTTAAATTGTCTTTGATGGATTTTAAAATTTCTATTATTTGGTTTTCTTTTGATCCGAGTCGTTAAAGGAAATTTAGAAATGTTGAGAATTTGCGATATTTTGGGGTTGGTGAGTTTGTTACTTTAGAGTATTCAGGAGAATTGGTTATTTTATGGTTCTAGGCTCAAATATTGAAATACATTGTTGATTTGAGAATTTATGGAAGTATGCATCAATTTTATAGGTGACGACTAATTTTTGTTCAACCGTGTGGAGATAAATTCTGAGAAGCTAAGAAGTCCAGGTAAGCGGGGTTCCTATGCTAGACTTTGCATTAAAAATATGAACTGAAGTTTCTTTTGGAAAATATGCATGTTTTAGTTACGAAAAGAAACTTTGAAATCACCTCAGCTTTGTTTCACATATGCATAAGATTTTTGTATAAGAATAAA
The DNA here is from genome assembly GCA_036898215.1 of Platycarya strobilacea. Classification (NCBI taxonomy): domain Eukaryota; kingdom Viridiplantae; phylum Streptophyta; class Magnoliopsida; order Fagales; family Juglandaceae; genus Platycarya; species Platycarya strobilacea. Next base: position 37,277,929 of record CM072555.1, read on the forward strand.
GTGTTTCTAGCATGAACTGGTGTAGACATGAGCTAATTTTATTGCATTCTGTTTTCTGAATTGAAAAAGAGCAAATATGAAAATTTCTGCATAAATGATATTTCTGATCTGATTCTGTTCTGTTTTGGAAAAGTTTTGTACTCTAGTGTGATATGATATGATTTCTGAAACCTCTGGCATGACATTTTGGTTCTGTTTCGCTCTGTTCTGTTCTGGGTTGGTACCAACTATTCTGTTTCTAGTGCACCCACTTTGGTTGCAAAGTGATTTTTTGCGTGGTCTTTCCTGTGTGCAGACTCGGGGCTCTAAAAATAATAAGGGGAAGATTCACATTCTGTTTGATCTGCTCGGTTGGCCGCCGGGGTTTACACAATCTTACCACGAGGGTTAAACATGGTATTCCTGTTCTGATAAGATATTTCAGTTATGCTATGCCAAATGGATTTCTATTTCTGTTTATATTAAACTTTCGCTCTAATTTTTTATAATATAATCTGTTTTCTGCATTTTCTGAAAAGTAAGAAGTATTTTTGTTCTGCATTTTGAATTTTGATAAATACTCATGTTTGCACACTAGTATATGTTCTTTACTTACTGAGTTGTGGATAACTCACCCCCTCCTCTAATAACATTTTTCAAATATTTGAGATGGTTCAGTGCAGTCTCAGCCAGAGTAGCCATTACTAGAGAGACTTGGTGATCATAATAGAATAAGTGCTCGAGGATACAAGTTTTCTTTGAGTCTTAGTAAAAATTTATCTTTGTTGATTATTTTAGTATGTTAAGTTTTGGATGTTGCAAGTATTCGAAGTCATTTAATTTTTATTAAAGTTTATGTTTAGTTTTTCTTGGAGAGTATAATGAATATTTGCTAAGTAATTATTAAATGTCTTTTTAATAATAGTTGGTTATTGGAGATTTTGGAATATATGAATTGGTGCTATTTGAGATGATTCGAGAAAAAGAACTTAACTTTCTGGACATCCGGGACTGGGTCGTTACAAGAGGGGGGAAGAAACTAGAAACTGGATCCAAAAAGGGTGCCGTTTTGATTTTTTTTTTTTTAAAAAGATTTGGATTGATAAAGCAAGTTTTGACCCACTTTTATGTAATCAGAAAATCAATTCCAAATATTTCACTTCGGCCCATGTCGAAAAATAAACTTGCTGAAAAAATTATGGTGCAACTTCCACGTTTGATTTTCCTGGAAGTTCATTAGCCATCGACATGAATTTCCACTACACACTCTGCATCAATGTCAAACCAATGCATGTGTACAAACTTATGGAACAACTAACAGTAATACATCCTCTATCATGGCACCTTTCAGAATTAGCGGCATGCCATGAGGATGTACATGTCCATCTTCAAAGAAAATCATCTTCTATAGAGAAAGACGCAATGTCAACTTCGTTGTCAGTATCTCTATTTACTGACTTGGAGCCTTTTGCCGTACCTGCTCCATCTCTTTGACAATTTTTCCTGATGTGTCCAGATTGTCCACACCTCCAACAGATTGCTTTCTTCTTCATAGAATTCTTCCTCTTCCAATCACCAGCTGTTACCAGTATTAAGTTCTCAGGTGAACCATTTTTTCCACCATCTAGTATTCTCTCTTCAGAAAAGAGTTTAATGGTAACCTCTGAAAAAATTATTTTCTCATTCTCATGTATCAAAATAGGCTTCATATGCTCATCGGAAGGTGGAAGAGACCAGATCAACCTCAAGGCTTGATCCTCGTCATCAAGTTTAACTCCAATAAATTCCAGCTCAAAGACAATGCCATTGAAAACACTTAAATGATCTAAAATAGTCGTATGAAACTCATTTAAAATAGTCGTGGTCAAGTTTAACTCATCTGCAGTGTATGAAACTGTTCCTTCAGTCTGATACAACTCGAAATGCACATTTGGAACATTCTTGACCAGGCACAAACAAATCGCACTTTCCTCTATCAAATCCAGATGCTCCCAATTTTTATCCCTCATTTCAAATTTGCTCTTTGTTTCACCAGTAGCGCTGGAACCGCTACTGTTTTCAAGGACTGGTCTGCCTTTCAACGCTTTGTGTAATCTTGATTGAATCAAGATATCCTTGACTTACACTTGCCACAAGCCAAAATTGATTCTTCCATCAAATTGCTCCACCTCAAATCTGATAAGATTTGAAACCCTACTTCCTAACATTGCTTCAATGAATTTTATTATAGATATAAATAGTACTCACTAAGTAAGTTCCCAGGAAATGTTGATCTTTCCTAAACAGAATTTCAAGGTTCCCGAGAAAGATTGGAGGGTCACAATAGACACGCTTAAAATTTCCAATTTCCTAGATAGAACCTCCTTATAAGACTGTATGTATTCACGCTACCATACCAAAGCTCCACCCCTACTAAAAAAACCTAGTAGCTCTAATATCATTTGTTGAAAATCTAGACCTCCCAAATTCCCTCTACCAAGACCTACTTTTGAAAATATATAAAAAAATAGAGAAATAATAATAACACAAGAATTTATATGAAAAACTCTAAAAACAGGAGAAAAACCACTAAACTCAGAGAAAAAAATTCACTATGTGAAAAAATGTTACAATCAGACAATTTTTGTCCTTACCCCAAGGACACCCACAATACTTTTTCACTAGTAAAATTTTAACTTTTACCTTCTTCCCTTTTTACATACAAAAAGGATAATAGATGAATTTTTTTAAAATAAAAAATTACTAAATAAGTTTCTGATTGCTGTACTTAAACGAAGGAGGGTTGGTCTTCTTATATGAGTCCATGGCCTTGCCCCACTCCCAAATACCATCGATGTGGGACTCTAAAAGAAGCAAAAGTCAACAATTTCAATAGGTTCAACAGGGTCCTAGGTCTGAGGTTGATACCTTAAAGACTGCGAGAGACAAGATCAGGTGGGATGCTGCTTGGGAGCTGAAGAACAATAGAATGGATACAAGTATTATCACTTGTGACTAAAGGGGGGAAGTATTGGTCTCTCTCTATGGAGGGCAGTGGAGTTATGTATTAAGTTAAAAACGACTGATGTTGTATTTGAGGGGATGCACGGGTAGTGGTGAGGGCTATTTATAGCAGAGATGACATCTGATCCTGGCATGGGCACTTCGTGGACGTTGTTAGAGCTTTCTTTGTACGTAGGGAAGGGTGAAAAATTATAAATGTCCTAGGGAGGTAATAAGGTAGTTCACAAATTGGCAAAGTTGTCTTTGTCAATTACTGAGGAGTTAGTTTGGGTTGAGGAATGCCCCGAGGAAGTTTGTAGGGATCGAGTATATGTTTGGCAAAATGTGTAGAGATTGAATTTTAAGATGAATGAAGTATACTTTATTTAATGGATATACCAGAAAGTTTTGCTTACTACCTATATTTTAAAGTGTAAAAGGTTGATCATCTTGGCTACAGATTTTATTTATTATTGGAAATGGAAATAAACTCATAACAACCCGAAAACTACGAAAGAAACAAAATACAAAATAACCATACGTTGAAACAAAGTTGGATGTTTATCAAACATGAGACGTTTACGCCTATTCAGGTATGGTTCATTTTCTAATATTTAAGATCGGTGAAAAATAACAATTTTCAACCACAATCCCTAAACAATATATTAACAAATTATCAATTTGATTATGCTATATAAGACGTGCCAGGTGTTGAAAACCCACCAATCCAAGACCAAACTTAGGCCAGGTTTGGTTATCAAGATATCTCTTATTGTCATTACATTTTTTTAAAATTGATCTTATATTAGATATAATATACAATTCAATAAATTTAAATCTCTACATAAAAATAATATTAAAAAAATATATTCTTATAAAGTAAATTCATTTTCCCAATAAAGTAAATTCAATGGTACTAAAATAAATATATATTGAGGCACGTGGTTGTCACATGTTGCATAAAAACCAACCAAATGATTGCAAGCTTTAAAACTCACGCGACTAGCCATTTAAATAACAAAACAATTAAAGAAGTAATATATACAATTGTGAAATATGTAAAATGATTAATTTTTAATAATAAATTTCATTATTTTTTAAAATGATTACGCGATAGCTACGAATTTTATTATAATACCAATCAGCATGCCATTGTGAAAAGTAAAATAATAAAATTACACGGCTAGCCATTTAAATGATTAAAAAATTAAAGAAATGATTTTTACAGTTGTGAAGTTGCAGATGCCGCGTAATCGCTTAAAAAAATAAGTAAAATATGAGATCTACTTGAAAAAATTAATTTTTTGACAGGAGATCTCACCATTTCTCAAAATGAATATGTAGAATTTACGTACTCTACGAATTAGCATGCCATTGTGAAAAGTAAAAAAGTAAAATTAACATAAAAAACCACAACTTAGAAACTTATATTAAAATGTAAAAACAATACTATAAGGTTTATCATGGCTCAATGAAAGAATATTATATATAATGAAATTGGAAATAAATTTATAATGGCTAGCAGAAATTAGGAAAAAAAACCACAAAATAATTTGTAGGTTCATATGAAATAAATAGTTTTCTTACATAAACAAAGTCAGGTATTTACCAAAAATTAAATTCTTAAGTCTATTGACTAGTGCATTTTGCAGAAGCAAAAACGAGCTATGATAAAAATATCATTTTTCAACCACAATATTAATGATCAACTGGAAGATATGACTGGCACCATTCACCAAGACCCAAGTCCAAGACCAAGGTTCATCGATTCTCAGTCTCTTTCAAATTTTCTAGGGTCCCTTTTTCTTTTTAATTCATTGAAATTAAGATCACCAACTTATTAAAGATCATCCCGTTCACACACACACACATCAAATGTATATCAAACTTCAAATTGGTTGACATGTTACCCCCTTATTGTCACTACAACAAGATTGACTTATTGCGTCCAAATATGTTCTGTCGGTCAATAACGTGTCGCTATAGATGAATTATTACATCTTCATTAGACCTACCACAAATAACCAACAAGAGTGGTCCATTAGCTACATGAACAGTGTAAATTTTATTTCCAATGTGTCAAATCATCAAAGACGTTATTGGCAGTGGAAATTAAACCTGCGAAGACCATTAACCGCATTCATCAATTGTCCAAGTCAACTGATCTAAATTTTTCTTTAGTCTTTTTTATATCTTCTAGGCTGAAATTAACATCAACCCATGCAACAAGCTGGCCTGATTCCCACCATTAATGGTGATGTTTGTTAAATTGTTTGATAGTTTGGAAAGCAAGTTGGGAGCTTCTTTCCTATATATAGCCTGTTAGTGCTAGCCCTTCTCATAATTCTCAAAGTGATCGTCTCCAAATTATTAGCATGAATTTCTTTAAACGAGGTTTTTTTTTTCTAGTTGTGTCCAATGGTGTTCCCCTAAGCACTCAAAGTGCCTCATCATCAGTACCATCATCTTCTTCCACTTCTCCAAGACCTCGATGGATACATTATGTCTTCCTCATCAATTTCCATGGCAAAGACACCCGCAAGTGTTTTACAGACTATTTATACATTGCTTTAGAAATTAAAGGCATTACAGCCTTTAAAGACGATGAGAAACTTGAGTGAGGAAAGTATATTTCTCAAGAGCTCTTGAAAGCAATACATGAATCCATGTACGCCATCCCCATTATCTCAAAAAACTATGTTTCCTCACAATGGTGCTTGATTGAACTTCCCCAGATTGTCGAATGCATGAGAGAGATGAGTTTGACAATCTTGCCTGTTTTCTACCATGTTGATCCCTCTGAGGTTCAAAACCAAACTGGGGCTTTTGCAAAAGCTTTTGCTAGGCATGAAGAAGACCCTAATATTGATATGGAGAAGATGCAAACGTGGAGAGTTGCTTTGAAAAAAGTGGGCAACATATTCAAATGGCAATGTCATCTTAGGTAACATTTTTTTCATTTATTCTTATATATAGCAAGATCATAAATATGTTTTTTTTTTTAAGGAAAACAATCATCATTCATTCATCAGAGAAATTTAGATTCATGACCGGATACATTATGGGATATCTCTATATCACATATGACATCATAAACCAAAATAATACATTTGGAACTTTATCAGTACATTATTTTATTGTGACTAGTCTAGTCTTCATTATTGTTGATATTCTCTACAGACAAGTGACAACACTCTCTTGCTAAACAGAGAATTAACATTATCCTTCATAGAAAGAGAGGACTCAACCTCTACAGACAAATGTCCGAGAGGCAAACTTTTTTTTATTTTAATCAACAATAAGGTAATTATAAAGGAAAGCAGTAAGGTAGATGCGAAAAAGACTGATTACAGTTTGGGCTAATTCCGATAGACTTTGAAATTTTTGACAGGCCCGAAAACAACACATACACTCCATTTCCTCCAAACAAATTTCGACTTGTAAATTTGTTTGTACGGTGAGTGTCTGTCGGCAGCTGTCGAAAAATAGCTGTAGATCTGGCTTTTTTGATCTTAAAGAAAGTAAAATAAAACTAAAAATAAATCGTGATGGATAAGATAGGTGCATGGCCGATATGTTGGATATTGTAATGTTTTCTCAAATTAGATCCATAAATATAAATGCACATGTTAGACTCCTTTTGAGTTAGCAAGTTGTGACATAATTTTAAATTCCAAATGTGAAATATAATCCCTTTAATTAAAATAAATTAAACATCTGATCCTTATAGTCTATTACATTTATATTAGAGGAAGTGCTACTGTCCCGACACTGTGTGGATTAAAAAAGCAATTCATCTCAGTCTTATTTTATCTTATCTAGATTATTATAATTTTTTCAAATTTTCATATAAAGTACAATAAATAATATAACTTTTTTCAAATCTCAAAACTTTAATAATATTAAAAAATAACATACTAACAACAGTTTATCATTCATTCTTCCATGGAAACTATGGAACCCAAGATTCACTTCAACACCAAAACGGCTATAAATCCAACTGTGGAAACCAAGGCTCATGAACAACACAGCGGTACAAAGCCTTCTATGGATCTATGGAAACCGAGACTCAATACAACAACCCAACGGCTATAATTTGTATATATGGCAACTTTACACCAGATGTTTTGTAACATCTTTTTATTTTCCTTATATTTTTCCTTTCACACAGTTGTACATACACTATATATAATGGAAGGCTCTCATGCATGGACCCGCGGTCGGTGAGACATTTTTACAAACAGTTGGAATCCAATTTTCTTTATGGTATCAAAGAACTAGTTGTATGGGCAGGCATATCTCCCTCATTGATTTCCTAAATTTGTGGTCATCCACAACCAAAAGCAACCAAACAGATCTTGATTCAGAAAATTAAGTAGATCATCAAATATTCAACAAATACAGAGTCCCACGTGTGAGAGAGAAGGTGATGGAGATAAGCAGAAGTGTATCATTGGCTTAAATGTCTATCTAGTTTTACTTTTAGTTTATAGCATAATGAAACTAGTGAATAGGTTATAACTGGGAGGGGGAATACTCGCTTGTTGGGTGAGTAGGTTGCTCGCATGGTGGCCAGCAGATTAGACAATTTAGGTAGGTGGTATGGCAAGTCTAGGTAGGCCTCTAACTAAAATTTACAAGTTTTGTAAATAATCGCGAGTGTAACATTAAATCTCTTTACATAAAAATAATTTTATAATTTAATGTATTAAGAACAATTACATCAGTTTGTGAATTAGGTTTATGAAATCTCTTACCAAAGGTTTCATGAATAGTGAGTTGAGAAGAGATATTAAATTAAGATGAATGAATCCTTGTCCCTTTAAATTTTGCATCAGTAGCAACTCCCAAATCATCAACGTGCCAAGAAACCCTGGCCCCTTATCAAAACCTATAATTCTCCTACGGATTCTAATTTAGCAACAACACCCAAATCTCCCAAATCTACTAGTAATACACCCTAAATCTCACCAAAAAACAATAGACTTGTAAGTATCAAAAGCTAAACATTATTAGAATGCTATAATATTGTAGATATGAGAACGGTACCTTGATTTTATTGACAACCCTTATATATGGTACCTTATACAAAGAGAGAATAGAGGTTGCAATATAGCACATTAATGCATTATCATACATTTGGCTCTTGAAAGGCTATCACTATCTCATAATAATTAACTATCTTATCATTTTTGACCGGTATGAATCAACAATTGTCCAAAAAAATCCTTAAAAGAATACTTCAAGGATTGAGCCGTAACTTTTCAACTCTTTCCAAGGACCTTGTTGGAATAGAATCTAGTGTTGGTGAACATACTTGGTATTGGATTGGATAAGGTTCGCTTTATAGGAATTCATGGTATGGGCTGAGTGGGTAAAACAACTTTGGCAGAAGTCATTTATGATCAAATATCTTACCAATTTGAAGCTAGCAACTTTATTGCTTGTATTAGAGAAGAAACTAGAAATTGTGGTTTAGTTTCTTTACAAAAACAACTTCTTTCTAAGATCTTCATGGAAAGGGAAATAGATATATGGCACGATTGTGAGGGAATGAATATGGTATGGAATACACTATGTTATAAAAAAAAGTCTTTTTAGTCCTTGATGATGTGGACAGAAAAGAACATCTAACAACATTAGCAACGAGCCATGATTGGTTCGATCTGGGGAGTAGAATTATTTTAACAAGTATAGATAACCATTTATTGAAAAGACATGGATTGAATGAGACCTATAGGGTTAATGAGTTGAATAAAGATGAATCATTGCAGCTCTTTAGTTTGGCAGCTTTCAAGAAATCCCATCCTGACGAAAATTATGCGGATTTATCCAAAAGCTATGTGAAATATGCTCAAGGCCTTACTTTAGCTCTCAAAGTTTTAGGGTCCTCCTTGTTTGGTAGAGGAGCAAATTCATGGAAAGATGCTTGGGATCAACTGAAGCAAATCCTAATAAAGCAATTTTAGATATACCTCAAGTAGGTTTTGATGATTGGAGGATTTGCAAAAGAAACTGTTTTTAGATATTGCTTTTTTTTCAAAGGAGAGGTCTTAGATAACATTTTAATGGATATATTAGAAAGTTTTAGTTACTACCCATACCTCAATATTGATATTCTCATGGAGAAATGTCTTATAACCACCTCATCTAAAAGGTTGAGGATGCATGATTTGCTACAAAAAATGGGTCAAAAAATAATTTATGATGAATCCCCCAAACAGCCTGGCCTGCATAGTAAATTGTGGCATTGTAAGGATATCCTTCACATGTTGAAGACTAATACTGTAAGTGGATTAATCCAAATATAGATGTATAGCGTATTTTCATTCTAATTCTTAAGTTTTTTTTGGCAAATATTTCTCACAAAATTTTATTGATCTTGTTTCTTAGGGAACTGATGTGATTGAAGGCATAGTGCTAAACTTACCTAATCAAAAAGAGGAACGATTCAGTGTTAGAGCCTTTTTAAAGATGAAGAAATTGAGAATGCTTAAAATTTGCAACACAAGTATTGTCAATAGTTTTTCTAATCTCTGTGACAAGTTATTGAATTTGCATTGGCATAGTGACCCTTTAAGATCCATGCCAACTTAAGCATCATCTTGGTTGTTTGGAAAAGGGTCGTCATTTTGTTCTACCTATTCGTTTCTAAGGCATAGTAAGGAATTAAAACATATGAGATTGGTATGTACTCAAGCCAAGTTGTTTAGGCCTCATTCAGTTGCTAATTAGATTCAATTGAGAATAATTTAGTTTAGTCTAATTTTAAGTTGAGTCTAATATCCAAACACTCAACTCTCAAATTACTAAACTCATCTCAACTCAAAACTTCTTTATATATGAGACCCATAACCTTTTACAATTAAACACTTCTTTACATGCAAGATCCACAATATTTTTAAAGTTTTCATAAATATATCTAAATTCATTTTAACATTCAAATTAGAGGTGTCAAATCATGTTGACGATTCGTATTCATGTCATGTCAAGACATGTGTATTATACTATATGAGTAAATCCTAACCCAACCTGTTACACTTATCCCTTCAAAATCTCAAAACCTAACACAACCCATTAATATAATGAATTGTGTTGTGTCAACCCGTTTTGACCCATTAGTGAAGAGTATGAAATAGGTTATAACGACACAATATAACCTGTTTCAACTAACTTATGTAAATGGGTTGAAGATGCCGAAACTAACTTGTTTGACTTGATTAAAACTAACTACTTGTCCAAAATTACAATCCAAATAATAAAAATATCGTAATTAAAATTCTAATAATTTTACTTATAGGTAAAGATATAATTATAACGGTATCTTTCGTAACATATCATAACGGATAATAACAGGTCAACACAGTTTAACCCATTATCAACTTGTTAAACAATCGCATATTAATAGATCAATCCGTTTTGATCCGAACTCATTAAGACTAAATCTTAACCCACTATGATCGTGTCGTGTTCATGTTGAGTTAATGGGTAGTGTAACATATTGATACCCCTAATTCAAACACACTTAAACTCATCTTATATAGATCCCACAAAACTCATTCAGCTATCTCAACTCACGATTATTCATAAAGAGTTCAACTCAGTTCGACATCCCAGCACAACCTAAATGGGTGCAATTCATGTATATCTTAACGGTTCATCCCACAAAACTCTCTCCGTCCTCTAGATGTTTCTCTCAACCAGTCTACCCCAGCCATCGGCCATCCTCCATCCTTCTCTGCCCAAAGGGGGTTTGGAGCTTTAGCTCCTCCCTTTCCTTCCGTTTGGCATCAGCTGGGGCTGTACATAGTTTTCCTTTCAGTTTTTTCCATTTTTCTCCATCTGTAGCACATGGATTTGTCTATCTGCTACCTTTTGGCTCCCCTAGACTGTCATGTGCCTCGCCTACAGCTCCTTCTACTGTTGATCTTTTAGACAATCGAAGAAGTTTTTCCAAAAGTGCGGCCCATGAGCTCACTTGAGGCTAACACCGTACGTGAGTTTCATGCACCACCATGCCTGTGAGACTCTACAGGCACTAAGTGCAACTCTATTGGGATTGGTGGCCTTAATTCTCTTAGAATCGACCACCAGTTTTTTGCCTAGTATGGCGCGTGTTCCGCACACGCCATCACAAACAGTGGAGGTCTTTCGTAGGTATTTCTACTCGTCATCCGATTGCTACGTTCTTATGTATCTGCTTTCCTTAACCGATGATCAAGACATAGTGGTCGTGGAAGACTTCGACAGCCAGTCCAGACAAACAAGCTGCAGCATTCCTTTTCCTACGAATTTTAGTCGTAGTGTGTTAGTCTATTTATTAGACTACTTTACCACTTCATGCGGCATCTCCTCTATGGAAAATGGGTGGGAGTCATTTTTGGTTCCAAAGCTCATCTTTTATTTTCTTGGTATTCCACTTGCTTGTTTTTGAATGACTGTTAGGGACTCCTACCCAATAAAAGAGAATATAAGACTTCAAAAATCCTCACATTGTAGCCTCAGACGCTGCTTAGCACGGCAGTGCCCATGTGTTGACTAGGAGTAAGACCAGACACTAAACTAAAGAAAAACCGACGCCACTTTTTTTTGCCCCAAAAATTCATGAATTCAACATACCTTTCAAAATTTAAAATACAAGCCTCTAATCGAGTCCAGATAAATGTATAAAACTAAAAATGCAGAACACCCCTCAACAATAGTAGTTCCATAGGCTGCTTCATGGTTTCAAACCAACTATTTGTTCTCTTCCTTTTCAGCCTTTGCAGCTCCTTTTTAAACCAACATCTTAGCTTGTTCATCCTTTCAATACGGAGTTTGTGATGCCTTGAATGATTTCATTTCTTCAATAATCTTCACAAGCTTAGCAGAGCCTTGGACCTAGGTTGCAGTTGCAAGTTCCTCGGTAGTAGAATCATCTCAACCTCTCTCATTCTCGCTCCAGCTTGGGCACTACAGATAAGGGCAGATGAACGCGACAGTCAAGCCTTTTATTTCATTTTTATCTTTTGCTTATTTTTTAAGGAAAACTTTATATACAAGCAACATTGGACACCTATATGTGCACCAATGTTGAGGTGAAAATATGGACTTAATAAAATACTTAAATTTAAAATAAAAAATATGAAAGCAACCAATTAGAATGCACATGTGCACGTATGAGTGTGTTATATTACTTGTATATAGCATTACTCTTTTTTTATAAAATGGCTAAACATTTCCAAGTCATCTTTGGTATGCAATTGATACGCAAAATTGCTTGTACCCAGCATGATTCTTATAATATATTTTTGATAGAGTAATTCTACATACAAGCAGATTTGTGGACCAATCTATATACCAATAAATACCTATTGGTTGCCTTCATATTTATTGTTTTAAGAGCACTGCTAGGTACAAGCAATCACGTGCAACAATTGCGTACCCATGCTGACATGAATGCTTATATTATATTAAAAAAACAAAATAAAAAGTAGAAGAAGAAATATAAGAAAAACCGAGGAAGAAGACAAGCCGCGAACACAAACACCGAATTCGTCTCCATTTTGTCCATCTTCTCAATCCTCTCAGTGTACGAACAAGAGAGAAAATCTCATTTCCAAGCGAATCAAGATCTAAAATGGTGAACCTGAATATATTTCAGTTGCTGATTTGATTTCTATTTTCAATTGCTTGCAATTTTGTTTTTTGGGAACTGCTTGCAATTTGATTTCGAGACTCTATCAATATTTTATATGGGGTTTGTTGTAACAACTACTTCGCCATTATCCCATGTTTGATCGAAACTAGAAGTATTTATTTTTTGGCATGTAAATGAATGCCTTTTGAATTCCAAGAACCCGACCTTTCTAGAAAACCTTTTTTTCTTTCATTTTCTCATCATCCAAACAAGACACAATAAACTATCCTCTATATTCCAAGCTATAAATTCAAACGGTAACAGATAATCAACAAAAATGATCAAAATCAAACTAAAAAGACAAGTTAAAGATAAGATAAGCAGTCTGGAAGAAGAAGAAGATGAATAATAAAGTGGGAAAGAAGAAGAGGAACATTAAAATCTATGTCATTTGAATTGTCTAAAATACCCCTACATGTCAATTTTGGTGCGCAGATGTTGTCCATATTCGCTTGCAAGAAGAATTTTCCTTGTTTTAAATATAGGTGTTTCATTAAAGTCTACATTTCTACCTCAATGTTGGTGTGCGAATTAGTGCGCAGATTTGCTTAGAACTTAAATATCTCTTTTTGATATAATAACCAAATATAGAACTAGCAAAGTTTTAAATTACTTTCATAAAAATCGACCATACATGATCATGCATTTACTATTCATTAGGGTTTCTTCTTTTCACAACACTCTCTGATCTCAATCTTTAATTTGTTGTAATCTTTCTTAATAGAGAAATATTACTCCCACAAACGGGTGGGAATCTTGACTATGGAAGTTTTATCTTTTTTAATTTAATTTATATATATATTAATTAAGGATATGTGCTTTACAACGTTGTGATTTTTTCAATTTTTTTTTTAAAATTTTTCAAGTTGATAAAAACGGATGTAAAGAAAAAGCAAACGAAAAAGAAAAAAAAAAAAAAAACTCGGTAGATCTCAGTCAGGACCCTTCGCTTGTGAGTGTAGGGTTTAGGGTTTATAGCTTTTTGAATTGGAAGTGTCTATTGGTTTTACGGGAAAATTCCATAAAGTTTTAGGCGTTTGTTGGTTTATATGCGATTTCAGAACATCTTATAAAATTGTAAAATCATTTAGGCCCGGTTTTGATAAAAGAATTGTTTCATTTATTATCATGAGCTCATATCATGAATATTATAACTTTATCAAATTCTTTTATAAAATATAATAAATAATTTAATCTTTTTAAATGATTTTAAAATAGTAATAATATCAGAATATAATATTCTAGTAATATCTATTCAATTTTTAACTTCTTTCTCAAGTCATCTCATCTTAACTTATTATCCAAACGACACACCATCACATCGCGATTTTACTAACTTTACAATAACCTAATAAAATTGAATAAATATTTTTAAAAAGAAAAATTATAATGCCCTAAAATACGAGTCATAAACTTTATAAATTAGTAATCTAATTTTGAATTTTAATAGGCTTTTTAATCACTATTCCGACCACCACTTAGAGAGATCGCCAAAATCTTGCAACTATTTCAAGCATATTAAAAAAATGTGTCAAATATTTCCACCTTTAATACGTAGAAACTTATCAATCATGCACATTGTTACGCTAAAAGAAAATTGATTATTTATAGTCCGTTATATTCTATTAAAACATTACAACAAACATGGCCTTTTGTGGCCATTTTTTTTTCTGCGATTAAATTATTGTAGCAAAAGGTGGCTTTTTGTTCACAAGATGTATTTCTTCAGAAAGAAACAATGAATTTGTCAATAAAGCCTTCCAATTTCTACTACATAATGTTGGCACAAATGTAGCCCCTAGCTCCTCCACTCTCCCCCACGCAAGAACCTATCTCCCATGGGTTTATCCACCTCGCGGCTTAGATCCGTCGCCATATGGCCTCGTTGCCACCATCATCAGATCCCCCTTTCTCCATCGACCTCCCCCAAGTTTACCTGAACTAGCATGTACTTTTTTCATTTTTAACTTGAATTTTCTTACACACACACACACACACATACATTACAAGAAAAATGAGCTTTTGTAGCCCTTTAATTGCGATCAAATGGTTATTCGTAACTAATTTTGGCTATAAATAATTATTTGACTAAAATTAACTAGCTGCAAATAATCAGTTTTCTCATAATGACACACACACATATATCACAATTAGATAATTCTCATTGATGCTTCTTCTGAATGGAACTACATTTCAAATTGTTGGTGTCGAGACCTTACTACCATGATTTTTGCCTAACCCTAAACCTTACTGTCATGATTTTTTAGTGGGGTAAGAGAAGCAGCTGGAAACATTAAAAGCTACTTTTGGGATTTCTTTATGTTGCCTCTGAAGCTAGTTGAGAGAGCTCGTGGGAATGGGGTCAGTTATTTTAAATTGCTCGTGCTATTTTAAATTTGGAATAAATATTTGATGTGGGTTATGCTCTTTTTGAGTACATATTTTATATTTCTTTATAGGAAAAGGAAAAATCATAGAATCCATTTTAAAATTTTGCACAAGATCAAGAAGTTAGTAATGAATGTTAAATGCCATAATATGAACTATTTTATAGAGCTGTGGAGTTTTATTTCATTATATTTATTGCAATCATGAATAAGTTAATGGGTTGTTTATTTAGAATTAGGCAAATTCATGGATTTAAGGTCTAGAGTTTAGATATCGGAATGGTCCCTAATGTGGAATGATCAGTGTGTGTGTACTCATTGCAAGGATTTTTGGTGTTTAATGCTGTTGATGGTGGTATTGAATCTGGTCTTGGGTCCCTGTTGTGTAGCAAGTATTATTTCTAGCAAAAATTAGTTATGTTATGTTTGCTAGATTTGTGGGACAATTGCTTATGTAGAAGCTGAGAGACAATTGAGGGCTCCCTACTCTTAAAGATAATTCCTTTAGTTTTTCTTTTGTATGTGGAGGCTGGGTTTTCGTCAATGTAGCTCTTATCAATGAAGAATTCCATCCTTTTCTCTTTTCAATTCACTTTTATTTTATTTTATTTATTTTTTATTAACTCAATTTACTTTTCATTAGGATTGACAATACTAGCTTAATTGGTTCTTTTTAGGCAAGTTGTGTAGAATAAAAATGGCTTTGGGGTTTTAATTTACATATTGGTGTCATATCATTGTAGTATATGTTCATACTGTGACGCCCCCAAATTCCCCTTAAAATAACACGGGAATCGAGGCGTCAGGATGATGACAACACGGGTCACACATCCCAACGACAAGTGTCAAACGTGTGTGCACACGTGACATACATAAAAATATAGGTCGCAGCGGATAATAAATTAATATCTAAGTACCAGAATTTTTAGAAATATTTTACAAACCATTTTAATATAAATTCTCCAACAGGAGATTTAATACAGTCATCCAAAAATACAAATTAATCAAATACATAATTATAAAAAGGGGAAAATAAATTTCCCGAGATATCAATTAATAATAATAACACCTCAATAGCGGAGCCGTCTCCTCAGACTCGGCCTCTCCAAAGTCTACATCCAAAAACTACGACGTCAAGATGGCATCGCAGGTAAGTACAAACCAACCAAACCAAAAGACAGAAATACATTAATGCCACAACAATAACCATGAACAATTACCATATGCATGAGGCTTAAAATCATTTTCCTCAAAGTCGATGAAATAATCACACTCGTCAAAATCCCATTTGATCCACAATAAAATCCCAATAAAATCTCCCATCATTTCCCATAAAATTATATCCTCAAAACCGATCATACTGGGCGTTACGTATCGCCGTTCCCGATATGATTTACACACACACCCGAAACCATAATGGGCGTTACGTATCGCCGTCCCCATTACGATCCACACACACTCATTTCATACCGGGCGTTACGTATCGCCGTCCCCGATATGAAATGCACACCCGATGACCATAATGGGCGTTACGTATCGCCGTCCCCATTATGACATCCACACACTCACACGCTGATCACAACGGGCGTTACGTATCGCCGTCCCCGTTATGACTCAGCCCAAAACCATTAAAATCCGTTAAACTCAATTTAAATCCCAATTTCCATCTCCAACACATATATATCCAAAATCATGCAAAAATCCACTTTCCAAATATTTTCATGAGCATGCGCGTAAATACACAATGCAGACAACCGTGTAACAATAACCAACATTTAATTAATCCAATCAACCAACAAATACCAACATCAACCAACACATAGCAACAATAATCAAATACAACAACTGTTGATGCCAAAAATATATTTAAATCTTAAAACTCGTTTGGAAAGTACTTACAGCGGTAAAAACGCATTTCCTTGAACAACGCCAATCTGCAGCGTTTGTAGCGGTCACATGTACGTTAGGCTAAAACACTCGGTTTGACACCAAAATTTAGGGAGGTACTCATTGAAGGGTGGAGAATCTCATGGAGGTGGTGGTGTGGCGGCACAACCACCAGAAGGTGGCGGATCGGGGTCAAATGGGGTGAAAACCCATTTTCGGGTTTGGAGTTGTACCGGGAAGGTGAGAGCGCGGTTGGGGAAACTGAGCTAGGAGGTTGACCGGCTGGACAATAGGAGTCTTTTGGTGGCGGTGGTGAGGCCTACGGTGGCCGAACGGCGGCGCGGCGAAGAACGACCCGTTTAAGACCCATTTCGGGTGGAGGGGGTAACCGGTGGCGATGGGTGGCTATCGACGGTGGGTTATGCTCGCCGGAGGGTGGGGAGTCTAGTGGTGGTGGTCGGAGGCCAAGGGGTGGCCGGCGGTGGCCGAAAAATGCAAGGGAAGCAAAAATGGCCATTTCAGGTTTGTGGTCGTGGAGGGGCGGTGGGGTGGCCGGAGGGGACACCACCGGTGTCGTTGAGCTCGCCGGCGTGTGGGGAAGGTAGTGGGCTGGGCGGTGTCGCCGGTGGGTGGCCGGCGGCGGTCCTGGGGCTGAGGAGAAGGGATGGGCGAAAGGGAGAGGGAGGCAGGGGACGCGGGTCACATGCGAGGAAGCAGAGGAAGAGAAGAAGAAAAAGAAAAAGGAAAAAGAAAAGAAAAAGAAAAGAAAAAGGAGAAAAAGGAAAAAGAAGGGAAAAAGAGTCCAATTAGAAAAACACAACAAATTAAATAAAAGCTGGCTTTAAATACTATAATTTTAATATCAATAAAATAAAATATTCAAAGCCCCAACAATATAAATAAATTAAACTCAAGCACAATATTAAAAATAAAATAATAATTAATATAACGAAAGCAGATCAAATAAATTCACATAATAAAATAGAGGAATTAAATTCCCAATCATTAAAATAATTAACTCATTAAAATAAATAAGAAAAGCAACGTAACTCGATATCAACTAATTAATAGCTCAAATAAATATCTTAAATAAATAGAATACGACTAATAATATTATTAAAATAATTAATACCGAGAATAAAATAACGTGTAAAAATACATGTAAATATGGGATCTCACACATACAGATTGGTGTACTTAGGCAACACCTTTTATATCAATAAATTTTACTTTTACTTATTAAAAAAAGGATATGCTCATACGAATCCTTTAGAAATACTGCCATGGAAATAATGTAGTCCGGTTCTAGAATAGGAATAATGAAAACTGAAAGGTTTGATTATTATTTCCATTAGTATAGTTTTTTATTAAGTATTTCCATTAGTATAGCTGATTATTACATTTAGAAAGAATTAGTGTAGCTTAAGTGATCAGAAACGATTATAGTAAACAAATTTAAAAGGGTTTGAGCGTGTGTGGGCTCATTACAGGACTCCATTACCTTACCACCACATTTTTCATGGAGTTTTAATCCGTGATTTGGTGCTTTTTTAGGCAAAGTTTCTTATTTATTAAATTTAAAAGCTCTGTTGAATTAATATTCTTTCGAAGATCTTTGTTATTTATATTGTAATAGATGTAAAAACAACAGTGGTCTGTTGGGTGTATCAACTAAACAAGCATGTAAACAAATTACAAGTCTTAAAACAAAAGACATATATACATAGATATATACGTTACGTTAGGAATTTAATGGTTAATGTATTTTGTTTGTGATAATAAATGATTGAGTTAGTAGTAGTGGACAAAATTGAAAAGTATATGCAATGATAATTGCTTTTTTGGCACATACAACACATCATAGATGATGATAGATAGAAGCTGGCTAGGTCAGATGGTAAATTTGCTCAGTACTTACGCAAAATCTTAGGGTTGTACTTCTCTTATCATGATTATGCATACAACACAAAAGGTTTGTTCATTTGGAAGGTTTTGTTTTAACTTCATTTGTTGCAATAAAAATCATTTTCCACTGTAAACCTCATTTTAAGCTGGTAACCTCATTGAAGAAATCCAACTTCAAGTTTACATGTTATCAACCAAATTTGATCCTGCAGAACTTCTACTATGGATAATATATGTTCCCTTTCAACTTAGAATTGTACACACACTGCCATATTTTTTCTAGAATCTTTGTTTGTTTCCAGAAAGAGACAAAACATCAAGTCTTTGATTTTGTCCATGGTGCTGATGGACTTGGCAACCAAAACTTTCCTCCACCAACAGAAAAGCCAAGTGAGCAATCAACAATTGCCTCTCTCATTGAGCAAGCAAACCTCTATCCTAGAAAAGTCACAGTGGTGGCATTAGGCGCACTTACAAATATTGTCTTGGTTAAATATCCTCATAAATAGTGTGATGCCCCCAATTTGCGTTCATAATTCAACGTAAATTGAAGTGTCATGATAAGTAACGCTAGGCTATTCACCCTTGTACTTATCGAAATTTAATGAAAATCGTAGCGGAAAAGTTTTGAATAAAAATTTTCTAATGATCACATGGTGAAATAAAACCACAATATCCACATTATCCATTCTTAAAAAAAAAATCATTATATCTTTACATGCATAACCCAATTAGTTTTCTCTATCAATACATATACAAACTTATTAAAACTTCAATTTAGGGTCGCCCAGACTCCTTTTTCACTTCAAGAAACCCTTTCTTCATGCCAATGTTGGTCTCTACTATTACCAACTGGTCAAACACTTTTACAGAGAGAGAGTACTCTGGGGACCCCTCAGGGTTTCTCCGGGTCTCTCGAGTAATTGAGACTTAACCCATAACTGTTATCCAACCCTGCAATAAAATCAATTTCCAAAAAAAAAAATAAACATACAAGAAAGAGATTTTCAGGGAAATCTCAGTAAGTACATACGTAACTTAATAAAAGCACAGACATCATAAAATAACCATATACAGGCCAGACAACTGAAGTGTGCTTCATTTGACTCATGCGTAAATTAGACTTATCTTTTATGTGGACTTACACTAACAAATTTATTTCATACATGAACTTTTTCATTCTTATCTTAAGATTCTTGTTCTTATAAGTCTTTATTTATATCCATTATTATTACCCGTGGTTGGGCCATGCCACTATTATTACCCGCGGTCTGGCCATACCACTATTACCCATGGTCGTATTACCCATGGTCGGGCCATGTCATATAAAGTTTTCTTATCTTATTTTTTAAATGTTCGTCATGACTCGTAACAATTCTTATATGACGATATGTGACATGAACTTTTCTTAAAAAATGGACGTCATGACTTATGACGACACATATGTGACAGAATGCAACGTACATGCAAAGTTAGACTGGTGACATGTATGTTTCATGTTTTCATAAAGCATATGACATAGAAAAGTATAACACAAAACCTACATACACATACGTCGCCTAATTTCATGACGTCAAGCTTAACAAATAATACGTATAAAACTAAATAAAATATTAAATTTTTATTTAATCAAGGTATGGATGAATGGAAAACATTCTTAATTATTTGTTCTTTTTAACTAATTCAATCTCAAGCCCACAAGTTTGCATAATTTCATGACTTCAATATTTTTAAGTGTTTCTTGAACTATTCTTATATATAAAATTTTATTATTATTTTATTTTATCTTTTTATGATAATAATTCTTAAAAATATCCTCCTAATATATTAAGATTCTTTTCATACTTGTTGAAAATATTATTCAATTAATTCACTATAAGTTTTAAATTGAAGGAAAACATCCCTTTTTAAGAGTTCACCTACTCTATTTTGTGAATCAATTCCAGTTTCGTCTATCATATAGTTCTTATCTCTTAAAGCTTGAAACATAAAAGTTGTAGATCTATGTCTTAGCTTTGCATATCATTTTGAATCAATCAATTTCGACGTCACACTAACACGTTATGACCATTTTACTGAAGGATGTTAAATCTGTCTACTTAACTCCTTTGAAATCCGAAAGTTACTAGGGTTGTCTATCATTTTTTTTCCAAATCAAGACCTCATATTTTCACATAATATTATTCATATAACATCATATAATATATTCCTAAGGTCTCATAATTTTTCTAGTATTTTATCATAGCAAAAACCATACCAATACTCAATAGGCTTCAATTTAACACATAAACTAATATTAAACTCAAATAAATATCAAACATGATCTAATCACCAAACCACTTATTCTATGCCAAGATTAAGTTAATATATGCATTTAAAAATTTTCTTTCTCAAAAGCTAGATTGAATGTCTAAGGTTGATCTTACACCACCCTTTTCTCCAAAACTCCTACTTAGCTTTCTTTTGATGCTTAGGTGATGTGAATGGGTTTTTGTGTATTTTTCTTGGCTATTTATTACTATGGCCGACTGGTATATCTCATGGGGGAAGAAGAAAAGTCATTCCATCTATTTATAGGCATGAGAGGCGTTGCTCAAGCCCAAAAGAAAAGAGGTGACTGGTTACTACTCCAAAGACCATGTACACTTGTCCATCTCCACTTAGCCCCCATCATTACCTCTAAACCTTAGGCTAAATGATAATATCTCCATCTAATGGTCATATTTGATCCACTTGCAAACCTTATCTTAATCAAGGGCTCAAATGATTCCAGCACATGGGAGTAGAGACAAAACAATATAATAGAAAATCTTCCAAATGGGTGTATCTGGCCACTTGGCCTCTCCAGGGGATCAGCCACGTTCCAGCTCAAATAAGTCATTGATCTGATT
The DNA here is from genome assembly GCA_036898215.1 of Platycarya strobilacea. Taxonomy (NCBI): domain Eukaryota; kingdom Viridiplantae; phylum Streptophyta; class Magnoliopsida; order Fagales; family Juglandaceae; genus Platycarya; species Platycarya strobilacea. The sequence continues at coordinate 37,299,639 of CM072555.1, forward strand.
TGATTATTCAAAATATCAAAATATGAAAGTTTAAGATCATCCTCTTAAGGTTTTATATAATTTTGAATCACTTCATTAAAAAATAAGATGAGAGAGATATGATTACTTAACCGAAACACGTCAAAACTTACCCGAGAACACTCAATCCGAGTTTTCCATTTGTTTTCCTTTGTTTTCTTACCTACCAAGACTTCTAGATAAATTCTTACCAACTTACCACATGTTTCCACACATGTCAATACTTCAGGGAATTTGATAGCCAATCACAATTTTTGTCACATGGCCGAACATAAGCCAACTCATCTAAGTCGGTTACCAGTTGACTTCCATTCCCGTCCGTCCACTTCACACCAGATTTAGTCCTTTATTCGATCCTTATCTTCAAAAACTCAAAACATGAAAGTTTTAGATATACCTCTTAAGGTTATATATAAATTAGAATTAACTCATTTGGATTCCATACGAAGGAGTTATGATTATTATACAAAAACTCGACGAACCAGCCCGAAAACTCGTTTTGGCACACCAAGTGTTTGATGTTTTGTTCTATCACTTCCTCTTGAATTTCTTCCTCAAATTTCAAAAATTTACTTCTTTCTAGGTCCAAATAAAATTTCTCTAGTTGGTACCTTCTCACAAAACTCAAAAGTCAATCCAAAATTTATCTTAGAATACATTTAAATCTCAAATCCTTTTTTCATGAAAAATATTTTCATTAAGTCCCTTAAAATAAATTCTCAAAAGAATAGTTTATCTTAAAAAAATTGGGCTATTACAAATAGTGTGGTTTTAATGTAGATGAATATTAGTGATGTTTTAAAGTATGTTATACATTGTTGTAGGTGAGGTCCCGAGGGTAGAGTTCGTGAGTGGAGTCCCATGTGTGCCTAGCAAGGCATGTTTCCCGAGCCCCTACACATGGCAATGTAGTCCCATGTGTGGTCCCAAACGTGTATAAGTCTGTGAGCGGATTGGCTCGAGTGCATGCATGGTGAGGTCTCAAGGGTGGAGTCTGTGAGTGGAGTCCCATGTGTGCCTAGGGAGGCGTGTTTCTCGAGCCCCTGCACATGGAAATGTAGTCCCGTGTGTGATGGGCTTTCTCGAGTGGGCTTCCTAGGTATTGGTCTGAGTGTGGTGAAGTCATGCTTCCCGAGTGGGTGAGGCAATTCGGGAGGTAGTCTCAAGTAGGTAAGTTGTGGCCCGTGCCATACATGGAGTTGTCAAGCTAGTGGGGTCTCGAACATGGGTGGTTTGAGTTGTGCTCCATGCCATACATGGAGTTGCCGATCAAATTTCGACCATTCTGATTAAATTTCAATCATTTTGGTCTCTATTCCATTTTGGATTGTTGAATGATATATATATATATATATATTTTTAAAATTTTAAATTTTAAATCTAGATGGTATTTAATTGATTATAAATTCTAAAATATATTTATATAGTTTTCATTTTTTTGTAACTCTAAATATGCCTCTCATTTTTTTTAATATTAAATATCATTATTTTTAATAATTTATGATCATGTTTTTATTTTTATTTTTTCTCTACTTTGTGTCTAAACTCAATTTTATGATTTTTTTAATATATATTCATTTTATAAATCCTCAATTCTTTCCTATATGTATATATATATATATATATATGATACATACTTACATATATATATATATTCTATTAATTGTCAGCTTATATATATATATATATATTTATATATAATATATAATTAATTTTGAAATAATACATCAAAATATATTAGAATCGAAATATTTCATTTCAGTCGTTAAACAAGAATAACCATCCAAATGGAATTCTAAACATTGCCCAAAACTCCCCAAAAAGAAAAAGGCCCGAACAAAACACCCAAAAAGGGCTATGTGAAAAACAACGCCAACAAATAAAAATAAAAACCCCAAAAGAGGCCAAAAAATGCCTCAGAAAAGCCATAAATATTAGGCCCCCAAAAGTTGGCAATAAAAATGCCAGGGGGAAACAAACGCCAAAAAAAGGCAACAAAAAAAAGCCATAAAACACCCAAAATAACGCCAGCAAAACGCCAAAAAAAGGCCAAAAACAAATGCCAGGAAAAAAAGGCCACTAAAAAATGCCAGAAGAAACGCTCCAATACGGCCAGCAGAAATTAGGGAAAAGACCCCACAAAATAATTTGTAGGTTCATATGAAAGAAATAATCTTCTTAACATAAACAAAGTCAGATACTTATAAAAAAAAAAAAAAAATTATTATTTCTATTGACCATAGCATTTTTGCAGAAGCTAAAACGAGCTACGTTAAAAGTATCATTTTTCAACCACAATATTAATGAGCAACTGGAAGACATGAGTGGCACCATTCACCAAGACCCAAGACCAAGACTCTGTTCCATCAAAACAAAGACCAAGACTCTGCAAAAACGAACTATGATGAAATTATCAAAACTGGAAGATATGACTGGCGCCATTCACCAAGACAAAGATCAAGACCAAGACCAAGACCAAGACCAAGACCAAGCTTCTTCATCGATTTTCATAGTCTCTTTCAAATTAATTTCTTGGGTCTCTTTTTCTTTTTAATTCGTTGAAATTTGAGATCACCAACATAAAGATCCCGTTCACACACACACATCAAATATATATCCAACTTCAAATTGGTTGACACATGTTACCCTATAGCTGTATCAAAACTAATGACATATATAATATGTCTAGTTAAAATACATAATTTGCATTTTAAGAGAGACTAAAATGCCTAATCAACATGCCATGTTAAAAAATCTAAAAAAGATTCAATCAACATAAAATAAATAAAGTAATTGAAATCAAGAAAATCAAGCTAGCTAATATTATTGATCAAATGTTCTAACTCAAAATACATTGAAAGAAAAAAAAAAGCACAAAAATAACTTGTAAGCTATTTACCAAACAACTTTCTTAACATAATTAACACGGTCGGATATTACCAATGTGCATGATCAAAGACGTTATTGGCAGTGGAAATTAATCGCCAAGACCATTAACCGCGTTTATCAATTGTCCAAGTCAACTGATCTAAAATTTCCTCCAGTCTTTTTTATATCTTCTAGGCTGAAATCAACATCAACCTATGAGTATTTGTAGTTGTAAAATGTGCAAGCGTCACATAATCGTTTTAAAAAAATAAAATAAAATATAACATTCACATGAAAAGAATTAATTTTTTATTAGGGGACCCTATTATTTTTTAAAATGGTTACATGGTGTTTATGTACTCTACAATTATACCTTACGGCACGCCATTGTGCAAAGTAAAAATATAGAATTAACATAAAAACCAAAACTTAGAAACTTAAATTAAAATTTAAAAATAATATTACAAGGTTTATCGCGGCTCAGTGAAAGAATATTATATCTTGTGAAAAGTGAAAATAAACTTATAGCAGTTAGCAGAAATTAGGAAAAAAAAACTACAAAATAATTTATAGGATCATATGAAATAAATAATTTTCTTAACATAAACAGTCAGATATTTATAAAAAAAAAAATTAAATTCTTATTTTTATTGACCAGTGCATTTTACAGAAGAAAAAATGAGCTATGATTAAAGTATAATTTTTCAACCACAATATTAACGAGCAATTAGAAGACATGAGTGGCACCATTCACCAAGACCCAAGACCAAGAAGATCACTCTGTTCCATCAAAAAGAAAAAGAAGACCAAGACTCTGCAAAAAGGAGCTATGATAAAAGTATCATTTTTACACCACAATATTAATGAGCAACTGGAAGACATGACTGGCACCATTCGTAAAGGAAAAATAATATTTTATCTACTAATTTTGATATCTCAATTTGATATTTGATATTTGATATATTATATTTTTTTTACTAATTAATAATTAAATAATTGATTATTAGTATATTTTTATATTTTTTAAAAACATTTTAAAATGAAAAAAAAAATATATTTTTACCTAGGGTCATCTGGAGCGATAAGCTCTAAGCTCCTAAGTGACACGCTAGCATAGACATGTTACTTTCTTGCTGTATCAAAACTAATGACATAATATGTCTCGTTAAAATACATAATTTGCATTTTAAGAGAGCCTAATCAACATACCATTATTAAAATATCTATAAAAGATTCAATTACCATAAAATAAATAAAGTAATTGAAATCAAGAAAATCAAGCTACCTAAATATTATTGATCAAATGTTCTAACTCAAAATACATTGAAAGAAATTAAAAAATAATAATAAAAACACAAAAATACTTGTAAGCTATTTACCAAACAACTTTCTTAACATAAACATGGTCGAATATATACCAATGTGATCAAAGACGTTAATGGCAGTGGAAATTGACCCGCCAAGACCATTAAGTACCGCGTTCATCAATTGACCAAGTCAACTGATCTAAAATTTTCTTCAATCGTTTTTATATTATTCTAGGCTGAAATTATTAACATCAACCCATGCGACAAGCTGGCCTGATTCCCACTATTAATGGTGATGTTTGCTAAATTGTTTGATAGTTTGGAAAGTAAGCTGGGAGCCTCTTTCCTATATATATATATATATATATATATATATTACATATCGTTTTAATGCTAGCTCTTCTCATAATTCTCAAACTGATCATCTCCAAATTATTAGCAACAATTTCTTCAGACCAAGTTTTTTTAAGCTGTGTCCAATGCTTCCTCTAATAAGCACACAAAGAGCCTCACCATCAGTACCATTGTCTTCTTCCACTTCCCCAAGACATCGATCATGGCTACATGATGTTTTCCTCAATTTCCATGGCGAAGACACCCGCAAGAGTTTTACAGACCATTTATACACTGCCTTAGAAATGAAAGGCATTCTCGCCTTTAAACATAACGAGAAACTTGAGCGAGGACAATATATTTCTCAAGAGCTCTTGAAAGCAATACGTGAATCCATGTACGCCATCCCCATTATCTCAAAAAATTACGCTTCCTCACAATGGTGCTTGACTGAACTTGCCCAGATTGTCGAATGCATGAGAGAGACGGGTTTGACAATTTTGCCTGTTTTCTACCATGTTGATCCCTCTGAGGTTCGAAACCAAACTGGGGCTTTTGCAGAAGCTTTTGCTAGGCATGAAGAAGACCCTAATATTGACATGGAGAAGATGCAAACGTGGAGAGTTGCTTTGAAAGAAGTGGGCAACATATCCGGATGGCATTGTCATCTTAGGTAACATCTTTTTCTTTTATTCTTATATATCGCGAGAGCATAGATATGTTTTTTTTTTTAAGGAAAACAATCATCATTCATTCATCGGTGAAATTTAGATTCATGATCGGATACATTATGAGATACTTCCATATCACATATGACATCATAAACCAAAATAATGCATTTAGAACTCTAACAATACAATATATATATTTTTTATTTTGTGACTGGCCTAGTCTTCATTATTGTTGATATTCTTTACAGACAAGTGACAACACTCTCTAGCTAAATAGAGAATTAACCTCATCTTCCATAGAAAGAGTCAAAAGCTAAATATTATTAGGATGCTATAATATTGTAGATATGAGAACGGTACCTGATTTTATTGACAACCCTTATTTATGGTACCTTATATAAAGAGAGAACAGAGGTTGCAATATAGCACATTAATACATTATCATACATTTGGCTCTTGAAAGGCTAGCACTATCTCAAAATAATTAACTATCTTATTATTTTCTCCAGGTATGAATCAACAATTGTCCAAGAAATCATTAAAAAGATACTTCAAGGATTGAATCGTAACTTTTCAACTCTTTCCAAGGACCTTGTAGGAATAGAATCCCGTGTGAAGGAAATGATCAACATACTTGGTATTGGATTGGATGATGTTCGCTTCATAGGAATTCATGGTATGGGCGGAGTGGGTAAGACAACTTTGGCAGAAGTCATTTATGATAGAGTATCTTACCAATTTGAAGTTAGCAACTTTATCGGCCATATTAGAGAAGAAACTAGAAATCGTGGTTTAGTTTCTTTACAAAAACAACTTCTTTCTAAGATCTTCATGGATAGGGAAATAGATATATGGGACGATCGTGAGGGAATGAATATGATACGTAATAGACTATGTTATAAAAAAGTCCTTTTAGTCCTTGATGATGTGGACAAAGAAGAGCATCTAACAACATTGGCAGGGAGCCATGATTGGTTTGGTCCGGGGAGTAGAATCATTTTAACAAGTAGAGATAACCATTTATTGAAAAGACATGGAGTGAATGATATCTATAGGGTTAATGAGTTGAATAAAGATGAATCATTGCAGCTCTTTAGTTTGGCAGCTTTCAAGAAATCCCATCCTGAAGAAAATTATGCGGATTTATCCAAAAGCTTTGTGAAATATGCTCAAGGCCTTCCTTTAGCTCTCAAAGTTTTAGGGTCCTCCTTGTTTGGTAGAGGAGCAAATGCATGGAAAGGTGCTTGGGATCAACTGAAAGCAAATCCTAATAAAGGAATTTTAGATATACTTCAAGTAGGTTTTGATGGATTGGAGGATTTGCAAAAGAAACTGTTTCTAGATATTGCTTGTTTTTTCAAAGGAGAGGTCTTAGATAGCATTTTAATGGATATATTAGAAAGTTTTGGTTACTACCCATACCTCAATATTGATATTCTCATGGAGAAATGTCTTATAACCATCTCATCTAAAAGGTTGAGGATGCATGATTTGCTACAAAAAATGGGTCAAAAAATAATTTGTGATGAATGCCCCGAAGAGCCTGGCCTGCGTACTAGATTGTGGCATTGTAAGGATGTCCTTCACGTGTTGAAGAATAATACTGTAAGTGGATTAATCCATATATAGATGTATAGTGTGTTTTCATTCTAATTCTTTTTAAGTTTTTTTTATTTTTTGGCAAATATTTCTCACACAGTTTTATTGTTCTTGTTTCATAGGGAACTGATGTGATTGAAGGCATAGTGGTAAACTTACCCAAGCAAAAAGAGGAACGATTAAGTGTTAGAGCCTTCTCAAAGATGAAGAAATTGAGAATTCTTAAAATTCGCAACACAAGTATTGTCAATAGCTTTTCTAATCTCTGTGATAAGTTATTGAATCTGCATTGGCATAGTGACCCTTTAAGATCCATGCCAACACATGGGTTACGAGTGCTAGAATGGTATGAGTATCCTTCAAAATACTTGTCAAACAGCTTTCAAGCAGATTATCTTATTCAACTTAGCTTTCAATGCAGTCACATCAAGCAACTGTGGAAGGGAATTAGTGTAAGATGTTTTCTTCTTGTTCTTCTTGTTCTTCTTTCTACTAATGGTACTAAGTTCGTTAATGCTTTTCTTTTTGTTCAATATTAATTGCTTTATAACAGAGTTTTGGGAGTTTGAAACGCTTTGATCTTAGCGGCTCTCAAGACTTGTTGGAGACACCAGACCTCACCAGAGTCCCAAGTCTTGAGACACTGGACCTTGAAGGTTGTACAAGTTTATCTAAGGTGCACAAATCTATTGGTGTTCTCAAACGGCTTAGACGATTGAATCTGCATGGTTGCAAACACCTTAAAAGCTTTCCAAATGAGATTAGCTTGGAGTCTCTTGAATATTTTTATCTTTCTGATTGTTCAAGATTTGAGAAGTTCCCAGACATTGTGGGAAAAATGACTTCATTGCGGTTACTTTATTTGAATGGTACTGCCATAAAGGAACTACCCCCATCATTTAAGAATTTATGCGGCCTTTCCTTATTGTCTTTGAATAACTGCAAAAAACTCTCAATTTTTCCGAGAGTTATTTGTAGTTTGTCATCACTTAAAATTCTGGATGTATCTGATTGCCTAGCACTTGGCGGAATTCAAGACATGAATGGCAAGGGATATCTAGAACAATTGTATACCGGTGGAACTGCTATCAAATTTACTAAGTTTTTCGCAGTTCCAGAGTTTTGCTCAAATGCTTACACTACGCAAGAAATGTTTATGACCAATGATGTCTCTATTGGGGCTTTTTATTTTGGTTACGATGACAGACTTTATTGCATTAGAAGCTGCTTGAATAATGAAGAAAGCAATTTGCAAACAAAAGGCTATGACAACATTGTGAGTCTCTTTCTCTTCATAAGATGCTTTGTGGAAGTGGTTATATTTTAATATATATATACTCCAATTAACATCTTTCAATTTTTTGTTAATTTATTACTTTGCATGCAGGAAAATAATGGTTTTGTAATTTGTCACTCATTCTTGGGTGACGAAATTCCAGAGGATTTCAACATTAGAAGATTTGGTTCTCATGTAACACTTGAGATCCATCCAAACTTAGATAATAACAGTAAGTGGGTGGGATATGCTCATTTTATTGTTTATGAAGTCAATGAGCTTGAGAATTCAGATCCTAGGATTTTCGAGGCCAACAGTCATCCTGATAACCAGTATGTTGAGTTTGTTTATCATTTTGAGACTAATGAAGGTCCTCTAAAAGAACCATTAGTCCTTCGTGCCCCTAAAGACCCTTCTATAGGGCCATTGGGGTTTGGTGTGTTTCTACCAGTCACGTGGTTTTTGGATCAATCAAATAGTTTGGATGGATGGGACTACATTGAAGCTTCAGTTAAAACATGTAGCTCGAACGTGAAGGTGAAGGAGTGCGGGGCAGTCCTTCTATATCAAAATCCTCATTCTAAATTCGATAATACCATTATTCCTTATGGTTTAAAAGAAGAACTTAAGCATCATCTTGGTTGTTGTTTGAGTCATGGTACTCATTTTGTTCTACCTATTCGTTTCTAAGGCATAGTAAGGAATTAAAATATGTGAGATTGGTATGTACTCAAGGCCAAAATGTTTAGGCCTCATTCGGTTGTTAATGAAAATCAATTGAAATTAATTTAGTCCAGTCTAAATTTAAGTTGAGTCTAATATCCAAATACTCAACTCTCAGATTACTAAACTCATCTTAACTCAAAACCTCTTTATATATGGGACCCACAACCTTTTACAATCCAACACTTCTTTACAAGCGGGATCCACAATTTTTTTTAATTTTTTATAAATATATTTAAACTCATTTTAACATTCAAACTCAATGTTTTGAATACCGTACTAGTGGGCGTACCGGTCAAACCACTGAAACGAAATATTTTGATACCGGTACTGTTTCGTGTACTGTTTTGGAATAATTTATACATAAATAAATTATATATATAAATACATATATAAATTATATTTTAAAATAATTATTAATATATGAATAAATTATATTGATAAATATATATATATATATGTAATTAATTTAATCTGAAATGAGGTTTAAAAATAGTAAAAAAATGAAAAAAGAAAAAGAAAAAGATGAGAGGCTGAAATCTGACATGGCCGGTACAGAGAATATCGATCGGCACCGGCCGAAATTCTCTATACTGGTTGGTACAACTGAAAAATAATCCGAAACGAAATCTTAATTTTTTTGTACCAATTGGTACGGTAAGAAAATTGCAACTATGTTCAAACTAGGGGTGTCAAAACGTGTTAACAATTTGTATTCGTGTCGTGTCAAGACATATATATTATACTATACGAGTAAATCCTAACTCAACCTGTTAAGTTTATTTTATCAAAATCTCAAACTCTAATATAACCCATTAAGATAACGAATCGTATTGTGTTAACTTGTTTTTACCTATTAGTGAATATTATGAAATAAGTTATTCCGACACAATACGGCCTGTTTCAAGCTACTTATGTTAATTGATTGAATATATCCGAAATTAATCCGTTTGACCTGATTAAAACTAACAACAAGTCCAAAATTACAATCCAAATAATAAAAATATTAAAATTAAAATTCTAATAATTTTACTTCTAGTTATATGGATATAATTGTAACTTTATCTTCCTTAACGTATCATAACGGATTATAACAGGTTAAAACAGTTTGACTCGTTATCAATCCATTAAGCAATCGTATCTTAACGGGTCAACCTGTTTTGATCTAAACCCATTAAGACTAAATCATAATCCACTATTATCGTATCGTATTCGTATTTGATTAACGGGTCGTGTAATATATTGCCACACCTAATTCAAACATATTTAAACTCATCTTATATGGATCCCACAAAACTCACTGTAAAATTTATATAAAAAACCAAAACTTAGAAACTTATATTAAAATTTAAAAATCTTATAAGAATTTAAATAAATCGTAAAAGGTTTGTCATGCATGGCTCAGTAAAAGAATAATATTATTTATAATGGAAAGTGGAAAAAAACTTATAACAGTTAGCAGAAATTATGAAAAACAAATCCACAAAATAATTTGTAAAATCATATGAAATAAATAATTTTCTTAATATAAACAAAGCCAGATATTTACCAAAAAATAAATTGTTATGTTTGACCAATGCATTTTGCATAAGCATAAACCTAGTTATGATAAAAGTATCATTTTTCAACCACATTAATCAACTAGAAGTCTAGAAGACATGACTTGCACCATTCACCAAGACCAAGACCAAGACCAAGACCATGACCAAGACCAAGACCAAGACATCCCTTTCATATATTGTGGCATCCATGACTCTTCTTTAGAGTTTAAAGGGGCTCGCGACATCACGATGATGATCACACAAATCATTCACTCCAAGAGAGTGTGCAACACGCATAAAGTGTACAATTAAAAATTCACAACAAAAAATAAAAGGAAATTCATTCTAGTACCAGAAATTTAAAGTTTACAACTCAACTAAAAATAATTCTCTAAAATTAGATTATATAGTCATCCAAAAAGAAAAGCAATAAAGAGATAGATAACAACATCGGGGATCATAATCCCACTCTCAACCATCATAACAGATTACTCCTCCTATGGAGTCTGCCTCTTGAGCTCAACCTCATCCTTTGCATCAAAATCTATAGCTTCATAACACAGAATCGCAAGTAGAAAAGAAACACCACATGAGATGTGAATCTCAGTAAACAACAATCCATCACACTCCAAACAGTATAAATAACAACATACAAGCAAGATAATCCACATGTTCTCAACCAAGCATAAACACACACAAGACCAATCTATTCTTTCCAAAAAAGAAACAGATCAAACTGTCATTCATTAGAAAGGAACACATCAAATCCATATATGCCAAAAACCCAATTTCTGGCCTACGACACAAACCATATTATTTTATTAAGTGTATACTATAGCCTCCCCTAGGGACCATCCATATATCCTCACTCTCTTCATCACACCGTGCATGTAACTCCGTAACGAACAATATCCAACTTAGCGCCCAGCGCGTACCATGACCAGACATCCTTTAATCCTCGCTAGCAAATGGGTCACAGAGTCAGCACGAGAGCATTACCATCTCGTCCGATCCCGTTGTCGCCCAACAACAATCCAATGGATGTCATATCAGTTTATTCCGCTCTTGAGTGACCAAAGAAGCTCCACCGAAATAATGTCCCATCTCGACTTGGGGTTGTGATATGCATGCACCCACAAGCTGTGACCAAACCAATATCATCCAAAACACACACATCACCATAACACAACACATTTTAAATAATCATACCAAATAAGAAATAACGTATGCATGATAAGCAAGTATTAGATGGCATGTCAATTGTACATAACAAGCAAAACCACACTAACACAACATTTCTAAATTCAACAATCATATTCCACAATTTATTCACAACCAATCAACTACGGGGTGATCTCATCCTTCATTTAACGACCTCGGGCCCAACCAACCTACTCACATTTTAATATTATTAAATAGTTAACCAACACTTCAAAATGCAAATAAAGGTTAGCACATAATTAATTAATCAACTAAAATCTCAAATCATATTGGACTGTTACTTACGACATGCCAAGGCAATCTGGATGATCGAGCATGCGTCAACCTACAACTACCACGATCGAACGAGTGCACGCCGCAACTCAAATAATCATGAAATCATCATATAAACGTACAAACATACAATGAAGATTAAATATATTGAAAGGTTAATTTGGCTCATTGAGATGGCAGAGAAAGCGATGAAGCAACAACCGGGCAGTAACGATGCAAAGCAACATCGACGGAGGCGCACGATTTACCGTGACAAATCCGGGTAACACGTCGATGGCAAATCCGAAAGGCTTGGCATTGTGCTCCTCCATGGTGGCCGACGACAACAAGGGATGACAACAACACAAAGAGAACCTAACTTGAGAAAGAGAAGGCCGAGAGGAGGAAAATAGAGGAAGCAAAGGCTTATCGGTAGTGTAAGGCCACGAGATGGTGGCAAGCAGATGCTCGACAGATCTTGTACAATGGTGAAGCGACACTTCCACGATAACTCCAACGGCTTTGCATGTAGGGGAGAGAGAGAGAGGTATTTGGGGAAAAAGGATGAGCTATCGAGGGAGACGATGATGCGAGGTGGAGGAGCGAAGCACTTGATGCACGAAGAAGAGAAAATCTTGGGAAAAGACTCATGGTTGGTCTGCAACTTGGGGAAGAGAAAGAAGAGAAACTTAAACAAGAAAAGAGAAGGAAAAGAGGAAGAAACACCCGAAAGAGAGAGAGAGAGAGAGAGAGAAAGGTTACTGTCATGGGATCAATGGTGAACGTTGTAGGTGTTGATCATAAGTGAAGAAGGAATAAGTGGCAGTGGATTGGTAGTTGATTTTGGTTAACAAACAAATACAATATGTACCGTTTGAATAAATGACTTGTAATTGTCAATTGTTGTCGTTTAAGTCATTTAGCTTTAAAGTTGGTAGTGATACGATAGCATTTTAATAAGTGTTGATGCCATTGTAAAGTGAGTAACGGAAATAACTGTAAATTAGGAAGATCATCTTCTTCCTTACGTCTATAAAATGCACTGCCAAGCTGAGAATAAGGTCACTCGGAATTCAATCCTAATTTGGAAACCCTATCTTTGTCCATCTCTCTTTCTCTCTCATCTCTGCATTTAGCAGAATTCTAGAGCCTAATGAATCTTGAATTCATATGTTACTAGTTGAGTTGCTACTCTATTACTTTGGTCCATCCCAAGTGGTATCAAGAGTCACACATGGCGGAAGGCAAGAAATCGTATGCGCAGGTCCTGGAATCTGTCAATCAATTGAAGCAACAAAAAGACCAGCAACAAAAGCAAATCGAAGACGCAATTACTCTTCTATTACAGCAACAAGAATCTGCAAGATTGGATCAAGAAAGTCAAGATAAAAAGTTTATGAAAATGTTACAACAGATTTCTAAGATCTCTTGTAATAATCAGCATGAAAGAAATGATCATGATGTAGAGAATCTTAATGATTCTTCTCATGAAGACGATACATAGGAGCATGTCTGGGAGAAGATTTTGGCGGATAAGAGTACTATGAAAGGAATTCGACTTGATTTTCCAAGATTTTTTGGCAAAGCACCAGCGGCTTGGATTTAAAGAGCAAATCAGTATTTCTTTGTGCATCAAGTTCCTCCTAGCCAGTGGATATTTCTCGCATCATTTCACATGGATGATGAGGCTTTGGTCTGGTTTCAATATGCAAGTGAAGCAGGAATGTTCAATACATGGGAGGCATTTACTAAAGCTGTGCAAATTCGGTTTGGATCTTCACCTTATGACGATCCTATGGAGGCTTTGACACATTTAAGGCGAGTTCATTATGCTATTGCCTATAAAGCAAAATTTGAGTTGATCTCTAATAGAGTTAAAGGTGTAACTGATAGAAACAAGCTAAGCTGTTTCTTAAGTAGTTTAAAAGATGAAATTAGGTTGTCGATTTGGCTGTTAAATCCTACTACTTTGCATAAGGCTTTCAGATTAGCAAAATCCAAGAGCAATATGTTTGGAGTGCAAAGAAACTTTGGAAAATGTGTATTGATTATAAGGTGTTAAATGAAGCCATTGTTAAGGACAAATATCCAATATTGGTTATTGATGAGCTATTAGATGAACTTTTTGGAGCAACAATTTCTTCAAAATTGGACTTTAAATCTGGTTATTATCAGATCAGGATGAGATGAAGACATTCAAAAGACTGCATTTAGAACGCATGAGGGGCATTATGAGTTTCTTGTGATGCTTTTTGGGCTCACAAATGTCTCCTCTACTTTTCAAGCAACAATGAATGAAGTCTTTAGACCTCTCCTTTGGCAGTTTGTCATAGTTTTTTTTATGACATTCTGATCTATAGTAAAGATTTGGCAGCTCATTTAATTCACTATAGCTACTGTGTTGGAAATTTTGAAGAATAACCAGTTGTTTGCCAAAAGATCTAAGTGTTACTTTGCATGTAAGGAAGTTGAGTACCTCGGCAATTTAATTTCACAAGATGGCGTGAGAGCAAATCCTAGGAAATTTGATGCTATGGTGTCATGGCCTTTTCCGAAGAACCTGAAAGCATTGAGGGGTTTTTTGGGATTGACTGGATATTACAAGAAGTTTATTCGTGGTTATGGACAGATAGTAGCCCATTTAATTTCATTATTGAAAAAAGATGCATTTAAATGGACTGAAGATGCAACTCGGACATTTGACGCACTCAAAAAGGCAGTGACTAATCTACCAGTCCTTTCTTTACCAGACTTTTCTAAGGAATTTATAGTGGAATGTGATAACTGTAGAAAGGGTGTAGGAGCTGTGTTGATGCAAGATAACAAACCACTGGCTTTTCTCAATCAGGCTCTTAAAGGAAGGAATCTGTTGTTGTCACTATAGGAAAAGACACCTTTTGTGGCGCATTCAATCGCCGCTAATAGTAGCTAAAATCGTCGAAAATTTTGATTTGTGACGATTTACGGGCGCCGGCTGTTCGACAGTATTGAAAAGCTACTTATAACTATTTACAGCGAAAACGTAAAATCGCCGCTAATAGTAGACCATTAGTAGCGATATAATTCGCTGCAAATAATGACAATAGGCACTGGAAAATGGTTCGACTATAATGAATCCAACGCTGCGAATACTATTTAGCAGCGAAAATGTGTTGCTGGAAAAACCAATTATTCGCCGCAAATAAATTTGCTTTGGCTCCCCCAGATCGTTGTTGCGGCGATTTATTTCGTCATGATATCTATTTTGCAGCGATTTTCTTGGCGTATTTTAATTGAACGTTAATTGCAGTTTTGGTTTTGCAGCATGTTCTGGGTGTTTTGGTTTCGTTGGCTTTTTGGGAGCTGGTTTCCTGGAGCTTATTAACAACATTTCCAAATTAATGTACACAAGCAATAATTTTAATTTTTTGATTAAACCAAAAATACTAATCATCCAATATATATGAAAGCATATACCAAAAACACCAATCATCCAAAAATACCAATCATCCAATAGTACACTGATTATCTAATAATTTTCAATTTTTTATTAAGTTTAATTTCATCTATATGAAACCATAAGTTCTGGTCATCCAATAATACATGACTGGCCTGGGTGCATTAATTGAGACAATTAAATACTACATAAGAGAACAACTAATGTTTCATTTAATCATGCCCATTAGTATTTGCGGCAATAAAATATTAATATTAAAATCTTCTCAGCCTGCTATTTCACCAACGCATCTTGCTTGAGGTGAAAATGTCAAGTACGTAGTGTTTGCAGTGCATATTGCTTTTGTCCACAGATTTTTCCAATAGTACTCTGCATTATGATTGTTAAGTGAATCAGTTTCAAAACATAACATATGAGAAAACTTTATTTTTATATAAGAATAAGAAGAATAAAGTTTTCTGTCGTCAATGGAGATTAATTGTAAACATATTTAATGTTTGAAACAACAGCAAAATCATTTAATTGTCATGCATATTTAGCACATGAGAACAAGTAGAAAAACAATAAATTAAAAAATATTGCCACACGTTACAATGAATGTGGAATTCAAGCTAAAAGAATTGACCATCTCTTCTAGCTCTATTATGCATTGCTCCAATACCAAATATTCAAAGCATCTCAACAAGTAACTGAAAATTTCATAGAAATATATAAATCATTTGAATTTATGTATTATCAACTAAAAAATTTGGAACTGCTAAATCATTGATTGTCGTCATGCATAACACCAACTAGTAAACTCAACCTAAAGAAATGGGGGTCAACTATTTATAAAGAGACTCCTTTAAGATCTCTTAAACAATTTTACCATTTGTGCACCAAACTATTCAAAAGAAGAAATATATAAATATTCTATAATTTAAATGCACAACTGATTGACGTAATAAATTATAGAAAACAACAATGCCACACATAGCTAAAGTAATAAAGGAAGAAATGTATGGGTGAAAAAAAAAATTGACTAAACCCATGCATTTGAAAGTTTGTGTTTGTAGCTAAGATGAATGGGGTTACACTTTAAGTGTACAATTTATAAATCTTAATCGTAATTGACTTGTTCAAGACATTATTGGTGTTCATTGTTCAAGGTTGGAGAATTTTAGAGGGCTGTATTTGTACAACATCATGTCGATATTGGTGTGTAGTTTTTTTCTATGTAAAAAATACCATTCCTTATCACTATAACAAATGCAGACTTAAAGTTTTAAGCATCTTTCTTCAGCTGCCATGTGGCTTAAGAAGAAGCTACTTACAACATGGTATTATGCTTGTAGTTACTCTTCTAACATTGATGTTTTAAACCAATACTAATAATTATGGAAGATGAAAACTCTCATTGTAACTTTTTAATTATGGAAGATGATTAATACAAATGTTTTAAGCGATGCCTCAAACACTAATTAGTGGTTTGAGGATTTTTTTTCCATTCAAATATACAAGGTGCAAAAGCTATAAATCATCCATCTACTTATCTCAGGCATCTACTTGATAAAATACTTAAAAAAAAAAATTGATAAAGAATTGAATTAATATAAAAACAGAAAGGATCTAATAGCTATTGAGAAAGTAATATCCAAAATAACTATTGAAACTATAAAATCTATATATTACTTATACCCTACGGTTTTCAAATGGTATAGCTTTGGCATAAAAAGAAAACAAAAAAGAAGGAAGTAATAGCCTTACTGTCTTATTCTACCTTTTCTTTCCATTATTCATTAATGGGCTTACTTAATGATTTGTCCTAGATTGCTCGCTACAGATTGCTTCTTTTGCTATATAGGAACAAAAACTATTATGAAAAAAACACTCGAAATCATAAAAGTTACCAAACAAAGCAAATTAATCCAAAGAAGCACTGTTGGTAATATGAATTGGTAATCTGTACATACCAATACTAATAATTGGTAATTTGCACATATCATTCTAAATAATATCTCATCGTATAGTAATAGTTTCAGCAATTTATTTATTTACAAAGAAAATTACCCAGACAAACATTAAATATAAAAACAAAATAAAAGTAAAAACAAAATTAATGTGCCTTATCGCCCCTGTTTGGTTCTTCTCTCATAGACTTTGCAGAAATTGTTACGAAAATGTAACTCCTCTCATTTTTGATCTGTAATTTTTCATATAAATGTTATGTTTTCTCAAGTGGAGAGTGCTGTTTTTTCACAAAACCAAACACGATGTAACTTAGTTTTATCTCTATTCTATAATGCATCAGGATCTTTCTTATGATCTGAGTACCATATATTTTAGAGGTATTACAATCAAGTAGAAGTTGAAAATGCTCTAAATCTATGTTTGGTACTTTAACTCATTGAGCATCTTCAAACATTAAAATGTTGAGCCTTGCCTTTGTAGTGATTAATGTCCTATCTAAATTCAGAATTTGAAAAATTGTTCTAAACAGTGGTAGTTCTATGCTTTGCCAAAATAATAGGATGAGCTCCTTAAGTCTGAAATTTGATAAACATACATGACTATTTGAGACACTAGATGAGAAAGCAAATATACCTACTATTTGTATTAGTGCCTAGCAAAAGCAATAAAAATTAAAAAATGTTTGGGGTATGCTGAGCCATTGTCAGCTCACTCGTACAGCATTGAATGAAGGAAGGTTTGAAGGAGGAAGGCAGGCTCGGGCAACGTAATTGAGTTGAGATTTTTAATGAAACTACAAATTTTCGCATACCATAAACCATTTTTTGTGGTCCTAATCAAACAAATCTCTGCATGCCATTTATTATACCTGTAATTCATATTATCTATTTACTGTGATCATCTTCGTCTCCCATGTGAATACTGAACAAATCAGTTTGAGGAAAGGTTTAAGAGCATCACAACCCACTAACTAAAGTTTAGCTAAATTTTAATTTAAAATTTTACTTTTATAAATTTTAGCTAGTCACTTTTTACTATATCAAATAACAGGCTTAACAAATCAATAGCTATTTTATTAAAATAATAATTTCTAACTTTTCATTTATTTTAATTTCAATTATAATTTCAATATTGGTTTATTATTCCCAGCCATGAAAGATGAATTGGATAACATTTTCTTCATTTTCTAGACTATTTTCAAGCTCTGAACATATTGATCATATTACTCAATAGTGTTACCATAACTCAACCTATTTTTCCAACCCCTTCTACACAAAAACTCTAAGCCAAGAAACCCCAATATTTCCCTCAAATATTGGCTGGCAGCAAAAATAACAGCAACCAATACATTTTGTGTTTGCTCTTTATGTTTGCTCTGTCTGCATTTCATTCACTCCACAAACTTTTCAAGTCATAATGACCTTTATGTTTGCTCTTTACTGTCATTTGTTTAAATTTAAAGGCATATTCACAAACTTTGTCATTAGATGAGGAAAACAATACCTGCAATAATGTATCTAGCAGCAATGGCACATTTATGATTGAAGTTGTCGAACTATTGGATAGAAGATCATCTCCAATGAATCCCATTAGTCGAAGAGATGCAATCACATAGTATCTCGCACCACCTACATCAATAGATACCACCATCAAAGCAGTCCATACTACCATCAAAACAGTTTAGACCATCTACATTTTGAGAGTGAAAATATGACTTGAAAAGTCCATACCACCATCAAAACAGTCCATACCACCATCAAAACAGTCCATGCTACCATCAAAACAGTCCAGACCATCTACATTTTGAGACCATCTTTCAAACACAAGAATAGATCGAAATACTCTATTTGATAACAATATAAAGAGGGCAAAGAAAATGTATAACGAATGTTTCAAAACTTTCTGAAATCTTAATATACATAGAAATATCTCTTTTTGGCTTTTTTATCTATTGGCTGAGCTGAAATTATTTAATTTATATATATCATGTAATTTATATGATATGGCTCCTTCAGAATTAATATGTTTTGCTCCCAACAGTTCTTTCAATTTGATGGATAAATTCTAAAAAATGTTAAAACTAAAAATAGATTTATTAATAATATGAACTCTAAAACTTATTATATTGATAAAGTGCACAAAAGAATGCATAAAAATGAGTGTACATATGATTTTTCGACACAAAAAATATTTATATTTTATATGAAACTTGTCTAAGCTAGCTTACGTACTAGAATAAAATATGAGTTACGTACTAGTGACTCTTTATGTCCTTTGGGCTATTTTTCCTAATTCAAAATTTGCAAAGCACATTGGGCATTACAGCACCAAAAGATGGGAAGCAATTTACCTCAATCAAACTACCAGTATTAAGTCTCAGAAGCTGTCCCCGAGAAACTTCTTTGCCATTCAAAAAGATTGAACTCTTGCCAAGATTCTTCAGAGAGAAAGAACCATCTTCTTCCATCTTTATAAGAGCCTAGCACAATAATGAACACAGTTATAATTGAATACCAGAAGAGAGGTTCTTTCTAGAATCCTTGAATAACACTGTCAATAAATATATTCTGAGAACATTAACCCATTGCAAATTTGCCAGGCGTACTTAGGGAAGCCCAACCATCATTGGCATCCTTGGCCTTTTCTAGTTAGTAATTATAAATAGTTTGGCCCTAATTTCCATCATATAATTATTTTCTTTCCTGCCTGCAGTTTAGCAAAAGATATTATTTTTTTAAAATAAATTCAGGAGTTGCCTTGCTAGGGAACTGACATTTAAAATATGACTCACTAAACTCACTTTGGTAGAAAAGAACAAGTCACTGCTTTATGCAGGATTGACAAATGATATAGACTCATGAAAGCTCTTACAAAGGATCAATACTCACAAAATATCCCACCTGCCGTCTAGATACTTTGTTAATAAAAGTCATTCTCTTCCCAAGTCAATATCAACTTCAAAGTCATTTGTTGCTCTTCCCTAGTCAATATCACATTTACTATTATATTGAAGTCTGAAACTACTTCCAGAAACCAACAAAGAAGCATGCACAAACACAAAAAAATATAAAAAGTGCTTGAAAACTAAAATAGTCTGGTTTGGAAACTTACTTCCATAGAAAAGTCTCAAACTAACATCCAACACGTACCTGAATCTCCAATATGATAAGTAGTAGAATTATCCCCTTAAAAAATCTCATCAAACTACAAAACAGAAAACTTAGATTCAAACACCCGAAATCTGGAATACTATAGAAAACATGTGCAAAACTTAGATACTTATATTTCTGATATTACCTTCTACTGAGACAATACTCCTGGGAATGGCCAAAAAACTGCTTCTTACAACCATCGTCGCTCCCACAAAAAATATATCAGTCCTAGTCTCTCATTGTTGTATATACAGAGATCTATATATATATAGTTGTCTATTGTCAATACTATGTCAGAACTACACAAAAAATACACCCAAAGACCTCACAAAAAATTTCCCTCAAAATATGATTATTTCTTGAACACCAACTCACTACGTCTCTTGACGAGACGCAGCAATGGACGAACGCTGCCCCAACAACTCTCGCATCAGTCGGTCAGTTTCCTCTTGTCTCTGCTCTATTGCAGCCAACTTCGCCTTAACATTCTCCAACTCACGGGTGGAAGCTTCAGCTTCGCCTTTTTGGAAGAACTAACTTCTCACGAAACCCATGCACTCAAACACAAATAAACTTCTACAAAAAAAAAGCGCCAAAGTTCTCATCTTTCAACAAGAAAATATGTAAATGTACAAAACCCACCAATTCTTCGTGCCAAGCAATAATATCTGGACCCCCAAAATTGAAAAAAAGCCATAAATGTTCTTGCATATTACAGCATGCATTCACACATTACAATCCCAAGATTTTTAGCCTCCATGATTCTATCAATCAGTTACCATATAAATATTTATATTCAGTACAGATTAATTTGATTTATTTCCTTCTAAAGCACAGGCATTTATAGCTATATAATTAGACTCAAATCAATGAAAATAGTATGAAAGCTTTTTTGCCAATTCTCTACTTTGCCCCACTTACCAATTTATGCCAAAAAAGGGAAAAAAAAGTGCCAAAGAGATTTAAATAGAGTAAATTGCAAATCTTAGCTGCCAAAAGAAAGAAAGAAGATAAAAGCCCCATGAATCAGTCCAAGTTTGTACAGGAGTTTTAGGAGGTAAAGGCAGTATGCAGCAACAGGTTTTCTACGTAAAATATATGTTCATATCATTTATATTTTGAGTTTTTGTACATTCAAGTTAACTCCCTAATATCTCAAGAATAATTCATGCATATATGTATGCATGCCCCAATTTATATTTCTGTTCCATGCAGTATGAAGGTGCAGCTTTTGAGGATGGCAAAGGATTAAGTATGTGGGATTATTACAGCCACAGATATTCAGGGGCCAGGTCTCTCTCTCTCTCAATCTATTTCATTTTTTTTTGTAGAATATAAAGTTATTGAGATAATTGATTATTTAAAATGATATCAAGCCCGTACATACGTGCTCTGGAGTTGTAACCTATATAACTAACCACATGATACAGAAAATGTCATTTTGGCTCAATGTTGATTAAAAAAATGACTGCTACCTCTAATTGATGCAACCTTATTTCCTTGTTTCATCCCCTCTTGAGCCTTCACCCCTTTAAGACCAGTCCTCTCCTAACTTGTGTTTGGGCTATAAAGTGTTATCAGGTTTATACATTTCCAAGTTCTTAACATAGAAATTTCCCAACATATGAACATACTTCTTGGTCAGTGTGAGTTAAGAGATTAACAATACAATAATATTTGTCCTCTCATTTGGGTCCAGCTGATCTGGCTATAACAATTGTTTATATATATACATACATATATATATATGTATGTATATATATAAATAGTTTCCATTTATATCAGTAGTATATATGTGTGTGTATATATATATATATATATATATATAGGATAATGCTAATTAAACCCATACAAGATCATAATTTTGCTCCCAATTAAAATCCAAAATACCACATTGTATAGAATAAACTTCAAGCATGTTTAAACAAGTAGAGATATCTAGTAAATCAAACAGAGAATAAACTTGAAACCATGTTTAAGCAAAACCCCAACCTTAAAGCATGTTTATATGCAGTAAATAAAAAACCCTAACTTATCCCCACAGGACTGAGTGTTAAAATTCAGGTAGAGGTCTCACCACAAGATCGAAGCAGCAGAGCGTTGATCTACAGAAGGCACAGATGGGGAAGCGATACCCAAATCTCAGTCCCGGATTCCTCAAAATCCAATCTCTCCAAGCTGCGAAACAGTAGTACTCTTTGTGATTAGGAAACAAAAAACAATTATTTTCTACTATAAATCGTCGTTTCTAATGAAATAATTGAGAGAAAGATTCGGTTACCTAAAAAACTCGAGAATGAGAAGTAGAGTTCCACGCGCAGATGGATTTTAGGGTATCACGGGTGAGCTGGTGGCACCCGTACGTCGCCGGTGGGTTTCTGTAACGATGAAACTCGAAATCGGTGATGAATCCGGCACCGATTCTCATAACGTTCTTCGCAGACCAAGGTTTTCGTGGGAGGGAGGGAAAATGCTGAGTGCGGGGAAAATAAGAGGGAAATGATGGGTGGGGGGAAAAGAAAAGTATAAAAGCGTTGAGGTTTCGCGCGCGGGTTCATTAAAAGGTCTTTTGCGACAAAAACATTCGCTGCAAAAGTATAAATTTTGGAGACTACGGATATAACGGCGACTTAATTCGTCGTAAAAATGAGAAGATATATTGCGGCGCAATAAATCGCCGCAATATTAACTAAAATCGCTGCAATAAATCAGTTAGTCACCGATACGTTATAAATTTATAGCGATGTCAAATTCGCAGCAAATATTAATCTTACCCCAGCGAACTCATTATCGACGCCTATAAAATCGCTAGAAAAAATACATTTTCTTGTAGTGTGTCTACTTATGACAAGGAGTTATTAGCACTTGTGATTGCTGTAAAAAGATGGAGGCCTTATCTGTTGGGATTTCCTTTTGTTGTGAGGACTGATCATCACAGTCTCAAATATTTGCTTGAATAGAGAATAGGAACTCCCTCCCAACAAAAGTGGATTACCAAATTGTTGGGGTATGAATTTCAAATTAAGTACAAAAGTGGGATTGAAAATAAAGTTGCAGATGCTTTGTCTAGAAGACAATGTTGTGATGAAGCTACTTTGATTCAAGCAGTTTCATTTCCTACACCATTTTGGTTAGAGGAATTAAAAACTACTTATGCAGTTGACAGGAAAGTCTAAGATTACATGGCAATGTTGCAGGATGGTACTTATTCTCATTCAAACTTTGCTATTAAGCATGTTTTGTTGTTCAGGCAAGGTAGAATATTTATACCTGTAAATTCAAAGTTGAAATTAAAGATATTGAATTTTGTTCATGCCAGCCCATATGCTGGTCATTTTGGCTTCCATAAAACACTACATAGGGCTCGGCAAGATTTCTATTGGCCAGGACTTAAGAGGGAAGTGAAGGAGTATATTAAAGAGTCTGATTTATGTCAGAGAAATAAAACTGAGCATACATATCTTGTGGGCGTATTACAACCACTACTTGTGCCACTTTCCATTTGGATAGAATTGTCCATGGACTTCATTGAAGGGTTGCCATTGTCCAAGGATTATTCATTCATCATGGTGGTGGTCGACAGGCTATCTAAGTACTCACATTTTATGGCATTGAAACACCCGTTTACAGCTTCTAAAGTAGCATCACTCTTCTTTGATAATATTTTTAAATTGCATGGCATGCCTAAGAACATTGTTTCTGATCGAGGTGCAACTTTTACAAGTTTATTTTGGAATAAGCTTTTTAAGCTACAAGGAGTTACATTTTCATATTCTTCGGCTTATCATCCTCAAAGTGATGGTTAGTCCGAAACTGTTAACAAGTATATTGAGCATTTCTTGAGGAGCTTTACAGGTGATAAGCCGAGATTGTGGTTTGAATGACTTACTTTGGCTGAGTTGTGGTATAACACCACCCTTCATAGTTCGACTGGATTGACTCCTTTTAAGGCAGTATATGGAGTTCCACCTCCTAGGTCACAAGCTTATATTCCTGGGATGACAACTAATCAAACAGTTGATGAAATGTTGAAGTCTTGGAATCAAATTTTGTCAATTTTAAAAACCAATATGGTGGCTGCACAGGAACGGATGAAATTGCAAGCTGACAAGAAGAGAACAGAAAGGGAATATGACGTTGGAGATTGGCTTTATCTGAGGTTACAACCCTATCATTAGTAGTCAGTGGCGGCTAGAAAAAACTTTAAACTCTCTCCTAAATTCTTTGGACCTTTTCAGATTGTCCAGAGGATAGGCAAGGTTGCTTATAAATTGGATTTTCCTTCTACGAGTACCATTCATCTAGTTTTTCACATCTTTTGTCTTAAGAAGAAGTTTGGACAACATCACTTGCCTTTATCCACTTTGCCTCCAATGGATTTGCAAGGAGAATTAGCTCCTGAACTAGAATTGATTCTACAGAGATGAACCAGGAAACAGAACAACCGAGCTGTAGTCAATGTTCTAATACAATGGCAAGGAACTACTCCAAAAGATGCCACTTAGGAGCCTTATTAGTCCTTATGTGACAAATTTCCTCACGTTGTGAACAAAGTGCTCTAATGGGGGAGGGTATGTCATGAGATCAATGGTGAACGTTGCAGGTGTTGATCGTAAGTGAAGAGGGAATAAGCGACAGTGGAGTGGTAGTTGATTTTGGTTAACTGACAAATGCAATACGCACCGTTTGAATAAGGGAAAAGCTTGGGTCCAGACAGCCTATAAAAGGCGTTTCTGCAAATAGCCATTTAGAAATCGCACATCACATATCACTAAAATCTACTCTAGACTCACATGCAACTGAAAATCGAAACTATCCACTCAAAATGAATGAAACCAACGAACAAACCCAGTTGAAAATCGAAACTTGCAGTAGTTGCCAGCGACGAGATTAGCATAGTTTTCGCCGACGAGAGGGAAGTATTTATAAGAGGGTTTGAAAGCCCATTTTTGTTTTATCTGTTTTTTCTTTCATATTCATCTACTTCTTCCACTGAGTTTTAGATGAAAAGGATACAAGAGAAAAGTCGCAGTACTAGAGCAGTAACTATATGAAAAGGTCATGAAAGTCTGTAACACCACAAATGACTAACAATTACTTCACTCTTTAATGCACTCCATTTTCAACAATTGTAATCTTTTTGATGAAGGGCAAAGGAAGGGGATCCAAGAGGCACACATGATTTTACCTGCTCTCATATTTTTATATGCCAATAAATTAAGGATGATGCTTGACATGTTTAGCCGATTTTACAAATCTTACTGCCGTTGGTGTTACTCCTTTGGCCAAGTCCCACATAGGAAAGAAAAGAGCGAGGAGTGTACCCATGAGTCTATTTAAATGAAGTTAGCCTCCTTAGTTTATTACATCAGTTAGAAACTTATCTAGTAACTTTTGATTTTAGTAAAATTCATCTGTGGTTCTTTTTTGTATGTAAAAAGGAAGAGAGGTGAAAGTTAAAGTTTTACTAGTGGAGAAATTTTTGTGGGTGTCATTGGGGTGTGGAAAAAAATTGTGTGACTGTAATAATTTTTCACATAGTGGATTTTCTTCTCTGGATCTGGTGGTTTTTCTCCTGTTTTGGGAGTTTTCCACGTAAATTCTTGTGTTGTTATTATTTCTCTATTTTTTTTATTATTCTGTTAAAAGTAAATTCTGGTGGGGGAAATTTGGGAGGTCCAAGATTTCCAAGAAGTGGTATTAGAGGTACTAGATTCTTTTGGCGGAATGGAGCTTTGGTGTGGTAGTGTAGATACATACGGTCTAAGCAGGTTCTGTCTATGAGATTGAAAATTTTAAGTGTGTCCATTGTGACCCTCCAATCTTTTCTAGGAACCTTGAAATTCTGTTTAGGAAAGATCGAGCTTTCCTGGAAACTTACTTAGTAGGTACTATTCATTTCTACGATAGAATTCATCGAGATAATGTCAAGAATAGAGGTAGAGAAATTTGATGGGAGAATCAATTTTGACTTGTGGCAAGTGCAAGTCAGGGATATTTTGATTCCATCAGGATTATATAAGGCGTCGACCAACCCATAAAGTCAGCAATTTGCTGGAGGTGTGGACAACCTGGGCATGTCAAGAAAAGTTATCAATAAGAGGTAGAGCCGGTTCGGCAAGTGGTTTCAAGTCAGTAAATGGAGATACAAGTAGTGATGCTAACGTTGTGTTTCTCTCTATAGAAAAAGAGACATATACATCATCATGGCATGCTGCTAATTCCAAAGTTGCCATGATAGAGGATGTGTTAATGTTAGCTGTTCCACAAGTTTGCACACAGGTATTGGTTTGGTATTGATACAAGGTGTGTGGTATAAATTTATGTCGATGACTGATGAACTTTCAAAAAAGCCAAACGTGAAAGTTGCACCATAATTTTGTAGTAAGGTTATTTTCAACATGGGTCGAAATGAAATGCTTGGAATTGATTTATTCTGAGCGAGTATACTTTTAGGTGTAGTATGGTAGCGGAAGCTTTGAAAATCTTCATTGTAGTGAAGTGTGGCTGTGAGATCAGCCAAAGTCGCAAGATGAAGATTGTTGGCGTTACTCATTTGACCAAGTCCCACGTGGAAAAGAAAAGAGTGAGGAGTATACTCATGAGCCTATTTAAGGGGGCTTAACCTCCTTGGTTTATTACACTAGTTAAAAACTTATCTAGTAACTTTTGACTTTAGTAAAATTTCTCTGTGGTCCTTTTTTGTATGTAAAAAAAGAAGAGAGGTGAAAGTTAAAGTTTTACTAGTGGAGAAGCTTTTGTGAATATCGTTGGGGTGAGAAAAAAATTTGTGTAATTGTAATAATTTTTTACATAATGGATTTCTTCTCTGGGTCTGATAGTTTTTCTCTTATTTTGGGAGTTTTTCACGTAAATTCTTGTGTTGTTATTATTATTTTATTTTTCTTGTTATTCTATCAAAAGTAAATTCTGGTAGAGAGAATTTAAGAGGTTCAAGATTCCCAACACCTGCCACTCAATTTCTTGGAAAAGGCCTATACGTATTGATCTAGCTCCTCTAATACATAATTCGACTTTCTAATATTATCTGCAGCCAAAAACTTTCAATTGTTTTGTGCCATTCGAAAGCTTATTCAGCTGTTGTTGGCGCTAACTGGGCTAATCTCGTCAACGGCAACTGTTGCAAGTTTCAGTTTTCAACTGGGTTCGTTCGTTGGTTCGTTGATTTTCAGCAAGGATGCGTTCGTTTGCGAGGATGGTAGTCAACAAATTTCAATTTTCAGCTGCATGTGAGTGTAGGGTAGACTTCAGTGATATGTGACGTGGCAATTTCTAAGTGGTTGTCTGTAAAAACATCTTTTATAGGCTGTCCGAACCCAAGCTTCACTCTTTGAATAGAGTAAATGACTTGTAATTGTCAATTGTTGTTGTTCAAGTCGTTTAACTTTAAAGTTGGTAGTGATACAATAACGTTTTAATAAGTGTTAATGTCCTTGTAACGTGAGTAACGGAAATAGCTGTAAATTGGGAAGATCATCTTCTTCCTTACATCTATCAAAGGCACTGCCAAATTGAGAATGAGGTCACTCGAAATTTAATCCTAATTTGGAAACCCTATCTCTGGCCATCTCTCTTTCTCTCTCATCTCTGCATTTAGCAAAATTCTGGAGGCTGATGAACCTCGAATTCATCTGTTATTAGTTGAGTTGCTACTTTGTTACTTTGGTCCATCACAGTTACCTCATGGATCGGCGTTGATGAGGCCCAACGACGATGGAGACATGCAACAGCGAAATGGGCGGCACGTGACAGCGTTGAGGTTGAGGAAGAAGTGGGCGACAACAAGGGGGCTTTACGAGTTCGCTGGAAAAGAGAGGAACCAGCAGAAAGGAAGAAGAAAATGAAGAAAGAAGAAGATGGTTGCAGCAAGAAGGAGGGGAATTGGAGAAGAAGAAGAAAGGAACGGGAGTAGTCGGCGCAAGGGGCAAAGAGTTGAAATAAAGCCTAAACTCAATTATAGAATAAAGCCTAAATTCAACATGTCTAAACGACATCATTTTGGGCAGTGAAGGTTGAGCGTTCTCAACCCCATGGGTTGGGCCCTCAGAAGCCCACCCAATCACAAGATGAAATAAAGCCTACACCTAAGCCCAGCCGAAAATAACCAAATAAAATCCAATATAGTCGAAACCAATACAAGCCCAATCCGAAAATGATTAAACAAAACCATATTAAAATAAACTACTCAACTTAGCAATAGTAAAATCAAATCATTAAAATCCAAAATGCTACTTAATGAAACTAAACTAAAGAATAATGAATACAATAAAATAGAATAACCAAACAATAATACAAATAAACACCATACAAAAAGCCTAAACTCAATTATAGAATAAAGGAAAAAGATTCAATATATATTAAATTAAAATGCCACCAAACAAAATTGAGTAAAAAAAAATAGTAAGACCTAATAATTTAATAACTTGAAATCAGTGAACCAGTCCAAAAAGATCCAATAAAATAAAATGTTCATTGAAACAAAATAAAACACAACAAATTGAATAACCATGAGAAATACAATAATTAAAACCAAAAACAATAAAGGTATCAATTCAAATGAAAGGAACAATATTAATATGTAAATAATATAACTGAAAATACTAAAATAAAGAAATCTTGGAAAAGACTGTAACAAAATAAATAACATAATCCAGATAATAAATAAATAAAAACCCCAATAATAATAATAAAATAAGATAAAACAACTAATGATAAGAATAAAAATAATACGTAAAATTACCCAAAATTTGAAATCTTACATAAATCAAGTTTATATCAAACTTCAAATTGGTTGACATAGTACCCTCTTGCTGTATCAAAACTAATAACGTAATGTGCCTTGTTAAAATACCTACTTTGTGCTTGAGAGTAACTAAAATGTCTAATCAACAAGCTAGCCATGTTAAAAATCTAAAAAAGATTCAATTAACATAAAATACATAAACGTAATTGAAATCAAGAAAATCAAGTTGATATTTTACAAATGTTTTAACTCAAATTACATTGAAAGAAAAAACAGATGCACAAAAAGAACTTGCAAGCTATTTATCGATCAACTTTTTTAACATAAACACGGTCGGATATTTGCCAAATATAAATTTTATGCCTATTTCCCAATACATAAGTTTGCAGAAACCTAAATATAAGATGAAGAATAAAATCTTCTAATTAATTATGACGTTTGCAAAACAATAGATCAACTGGAAGCTGCTGTTTGGAGTGTAATTAAAGGAGTGATCAATGTGATCATCATGCCATGGAAGACGTTATCGGCAGTGGATGAAATTAAGCCGCCAATTAAGACCATTAACGTTCATCAATTGTCCAAGTCAACTCATGATCTCAAATTTTCTTCAGTCTTTTTTTTTTTTTTATCTTCTAGGCTGAAATTAACATCAACCCATGCAATAGTATGGGAAGCAAGGAAGCCTCTTTCCTATATATATATATAGTTGCAGAAATATGAAAAATTCAATTGATAAAAATAAAATTTTTAGAATATCTTTGATTATAAGATGAAGACTTTCACTATCCAAACAGCTTTTTTAAATAAAAAAAACTATTGTAAAATTGAAACGGTAAATATGTTTAGAATATCTTCTATTAATTTCAAATTAATAAATAAACTATTCAATTTATATAAAAGTAAAGAAAATATTTATCTTTCACAATTATATATCTTAATAAGTTAATAAAGAAAAATTAATAAGAAGTCGTAAAATGTAACAACCAATTCAATATGCATATGATATAAAATAAAATATTGTCCAATATTAAAGTTTGTTTTTTTTCAAGAGTTAATTCTTTTAAATAAATATTTTATGAAGAGTTACCATCAATTAAAAAAAAATCATGAGTTATTATTTTTAAATAAAATCTTATGAAAATTACCATCAATTTGTAGAAAAAAAAAACAAAGTTACCTGGACTAATTTATAAACGGTGCGGACAGGGAGAGACTACATGCCGTTTGGGAGAAGCTTTTTACCTGGTCTAATCGTCACATGTAAGCCCAAAGGTTATAAATGGAAGCCCAAGCCCCCTCCCCATTCCACACGGCACCGTTTAAGGCAAAGAATAATGGTAGAGATTATTCACACTCATCATATTCACTCTCACATAAATAATATGAGTAATACTAGAGTGAATCCACACTCAACACACTCACACTCACAGAGTACTGTTCATAAAATCAATATGTTTTTAAAAACATATTGAGTTTGGAGTCCAAGACATGGATCATGGATATATGATGTTTTCCTCAATTTTCATGGTGACAACACCTGTAGGAGTTTTACATACCATTTACACACTGCTTTAGAAATGAAAGGCATTGTCGCCTTTAAATACGACGAGAAACTTAAGCGAGAAAAGCATATTTCTCTAGAGCTCTCGAAAGCAATATGTGAATCCATGTGCGCCATCCCAATTATCTCAAAAAATTATGCTTCCTCAAGATTGTGCTTGATTGAACTTGTCCAGATTGTCGAATGCATGAGAGAGACGGGTTTGATAGTTTTGCATATTTTCTACCAGGTTGATCCCTCTATAAGGTACGAAACCAAACTAGGGCTTTTGCAGAATCTTTTGCTAGGCATGAAGAAGACCCTAATATTGATATGGAGAAGATGCAAACGCAAAGAAAATTTTAGAGTCAAGCCGAACAAAATTTAGCCCGGATGAATAGGCCTAACCAAATCGAGGAGGATCTCTTCAAAAGCTAAAAAAGAAAAAGAAAAATAATCGGAAATAAAAGACTGAGGAAAAAAATTATGTTAGGGAGAAAATAAAGATGTGATATAAAAAAAAGGGAAGATATGAAGTAAAGTAAGGGAGAGAGGATATAAAGAAGAGACTAGACTAAATTTCCTTCTCCAACTTCTTCAATTTCACAATAGAGACTACATCGAGGACTAGATCTCCACTAGAAAATAGAACTTATATCACTATTATACAAAGACTTTGAGAGATTTTAAAATAACTATATTATAGTGGATCATTCTCTTTCCAAACCCCTGTGGATGTAGGTATTATGTCAAACTATGTAAAATTTTTGTCATTGTCTCTATATTTTCTCTATTTATTTACATCTCACTACATAGACACTACACAGTCGTATTAGACTTCCGCTAGGAGCACCATACTACACTGATCATGGCCTAAATAGTCTCAACAAGTCAAACACGATTCTTTCTCCCATATTGACCTGTTGTACTATTTTTAAGCATTAACACTTAAGAGTTCACACAAAGATGATGTTAGCCACTTTGTCCGAGTTTTAATACTAAATCAAGGTCTAAATGGTCTTAGCAAGTCAAGGGGGAGCCTTTGATTTGGATTTTTTTTTTCCTTTTATGGAAATATAACTTTATTGCAAAGAGGTAGAAAAACCTCAAGTCATATTACATGATAGCTTATCAACATAAAAAATATGTTCAACCACACTAGGAATAGAATGCCACCAAAGTTGAAGATTGGAATTTGTCCAAGCATGTCATGCTAGACCATGTGCAGCAAAATTAGCCACTAGTTTCATGCTCTAAGGTGCATTTCTCAAACTTCAACATCAATCTCTTAACCTTAATAACAAAGGTCGCCACAATAGCCATAGATGTTGATGCATTATTAATCTCATTAACAAGATTAATATAGTCACTAACTATAAGCAGGTTGTTAATATCAATGTTAAGACTGAATTATAGCCCCTTTAATACTGATGTTGGCTCAACAATTTATGGATCAATGAAATCAGCTTTTCCTTTACTAAGGGCCATGATAACATCTCCTTTTGGATCTCTTAGAATGGCACCACTACTAGTCCTGTGAAAATTGAAAAAGAGGGCTCCATCAATATTAAGTTTGAACCAGCCATCTATAGGAGGAAACCACTTATAGTTGACAAGCCTGTTCTCAGCTTGTTTCTGCATACCAAGAAGCAACCTTGATCTTGTAGATAAAGCAAACTCAATCATCCGTTGTGGAGGAAGCTAAACTTGGTCATGTATTATTTTTTCTATACCAAAAGCCTCAAGCCATGAGGAGAAAGTCTGCTAGATCATCTATTGTGCCTGCTTGATACAAATCCATTGCGATAGCCAAAAAAGAGGAATATTACTTTGGAGTTTGCAACTTTGGAAATCTCTTCATCCAAAATTCATGTATTGAGTGACAATATAGTAAGGCATGAGCTATATCCTCTTCGCCTTGAGCATAGAAACAACAACAATATCAATTTGCATTTGCTTTTTAATGAGGTTAGATTTAGTAGGGAGGATATCTTTGCATGCTCTATTTTCAAAAAACCAAATCTTGTGTGGTAGTTTTAACTTCAAATAACATCATAGAATCTCTTAATGACCTCCCCATTTGATGGTTCTCCTGCATTAGTATTGACTAGTGTACTAAAATAGATGTATGCAGACCTCACTGTGAAGGATCCACTTCTATCATGCTCCCACATCCATTGGTTAGTATCATTGGAGTAACTAGAATGAATTCTCAATATAGATTCAACAATGTTTGGATTAATGGGAGATTTAACCCTTGCAAAGTCCCACCACTTGGTATTATACTCAATCAAAGATGAAACCTGGGACTCCATCTCAGACAATCTGTGCTGTTGCTATGGGGCAAAGGTCCATAGTTCTTTTCTTAATTCTCAAACTCCTGGGACCTAGACATCATCAAGAATATGAATAGTATTTCTTTTTCCCACATTCCATCTTTCTCATTTTTTTAGAAAATTCTTTGCTTCCCATATACTTTTTCATGCAAATGAGAGTGAATTACCAAGATTAGCATCAAGAACATTACAATGGAGAAAATACCTAGAGCAGTAAACCTTGTAGAATATGGAGTCTTTACTTTGCATCAATCTCCATCATTGTTTAGCTAACATCGCTAAGCTAAAAATTCCAAACTCTTTGAAGTCGAGACCTCCCACAGCTTTAGGTTTGCATAGATTCTTCCAACTAGACCAATGAATTTTCCTTTCCTCTTGCTTTTGTCCCCACCAATATCTGGCTATTAAACCTTTATGATCTTAACACAACTGTTGGGGAAGCTTAAAGCAACTCACCGCATGGTTGACTTCTTTTAGTTAATTAATTGTCCTGAGGCATTTTCAAAAGTTTTTAGTAAATCAAGCACTTTAGTATTAGTATCCACACTTGCATCACAAAAAATGAGGCTATCAACAATAAAGAGTAGACGATTCAATCGAGGTGCTCTCCTACAGATTTGAATTCCAGAAATTGTATTTGAAGCAACAACATTTTTTAGTATCCCAAAAAATCCCTCTATGCATAATAAGAATAAACATGGAGATAATAGATCCCTTGCCTTAAGCTTTGAGAGGGTATAATGTGGCCAGTAGGTAGGACTGCAAACGAACAGAGCTGCTCGTGAACAATTTGAGCTCGACTCGTATAAACTCGATTCGAACTCGATTCGTTTAATAAATGAGTTATTCGTGAGCACTAATATTGGTTCGAATATTAAACGAGCTAAACTCGTATAATCTTGACTCGATTTGTATAAACTCGATTTGTGTTCGTGAACAAGATTCGTATAAACTCGATTCGACTCGTTTTGAGCTCGTAACAATACTCGTAATATTTCTATATACATATATATAATCTTGCATATATTCTTACATATACTCTTTTATTATATATATTTTCTGTGTTATATATATTATTTTTGATATTTTGTATAAGTAATATATTTTGTTACTTTATGTAGAAGTAGCATTTTATTTCTTTACAATAATAATGTATTAAGTTCATAAAAAAATTATTGAGTTAAATATTTATAAAGAGTAAGAAACTCGAGTAATTACTCGACTAAGTTCGGCTCGTTTGTTAGAGAGTAAAAACAAAGATCGATAAATAACTCGATTCGACTCGAGCTCGTCTTTGATCGGCTCGAATTCGACTCGACTCGGCAACCTCTCAGCTCGACTCGAACTCGAACTCGAGTTATTTGAGTCTAGCTCGACTCGACTCAACTCGAATTCGTTTTTGATCAGATCGTTTGCAACCCTACCAGTAGGTGAACCATAATAGGGATGGAGAAAGAAGCATGTTTAACACATCCATTACAAGTTGGATCAGTTTTCTAGGAAACTCCAATTGACTAAAATAGCAAAAAGATAAGGTCATTCAACTCTACCAAAGGCCTTAATCATGCCAAGCTTTAGAGACATATAACATTTCTTACCATCCTTTTTCCTCTTCAAAAAGTGGAGCATTTGATAGGCTACTAGAACATTATCTATTATTAGCCTGCTAGGAACAAAAGTAGATTGGGCTTCTAATATAACAGTGGGTAGCACACCTTTAATCCTATTAGCAGGTATTTTAGCACAATTGAGAGCATTAAGGTCCATCCCTCTAAGGACAATGCCTAATTCTTTACCAAGATGGTACAACTCGAGGCGTGAGTTTCATTCCAGCGGAGTTGGTCATGACGCGGACAACTGCTACAATTTGAAACATCAAGTCTATGACCTCATTGATCAAAAGCTCTTGATATTCCCGAGGACAAGCCTCGTCCAAAATCATCTTCCCATTCATGAAGTTGGAAGTAGTAGTACCACTCCTACCGTCAATATGATGTTCTCTCTTATATTCAATTAGAAGAATGAAACGAGTCAGTCTATTAATGAGTATGAATAATAGGGGGTACAAAGTGAACTTTCCTCTTCCAATGGCAATGTAAAGAAATCTTCTTCACCAGAGACTCTCGCACCGGGATATGAGTTGAAAACAGCCTCTTAAGGAGAGTAGTTAAGCTTGACCAGTAGTTGGTGTGGTGGAGTGAAGGCTTAGTTTTGAAAGAAAGTAAGAAAATAAGAAAGACTCAATCTAATCCGTGGCTATAGTAAGCAGCCTACTTTGCAGTAAAGAAGAGAGTCGGCTTACAATAAAATTGACCTTTTGCGACACTAATTTTGTTGCAAAAAGTTATTTCCAGTGAAAACAGTTATTTTGGTTGCATCAGATTGGTTATTTCTGACCCTTTTTCTTGTAGGATCATTGTGTCTTGGAGTGAACCAAAGGCAAGGTACTGAAGACTCGGCTAAGCCGGGAATGAGTGAAAGTATTTTCATGAGTTGGATAGGAACGAAAGTCACTCTTATGAGCCAAGGAAGGAAGAAAGAAGCTCGACAAAGACTTAGCCAGCTAGGAAAGATTCTTCAACCTCAACTGAATAAAGATCGAGATCAGAATCGGGAGAAAGAGAATAAGATATCCCGAATCAAAGGGAGATCCTCAACATAAGCATTTAATTCAGTATCAGCAAAAGCAATACCTAGTCCAGAAGCAGGAATTGAATCGAGATCAATATTAAGTTTAGTGGATCTTGCGACAAAGACAAAGACAGAGAGGAACTCTTTTGAAAAAAGGTTTGTAGTTGACGCAATAAGTTTTTCAAAGATAGATTCAACCGAAACCGGGGAATCACCTAAGATAGAGGGCTTCACAATCTCAACAGATTCAACCAAAACCAAGAAATCAGTTGAGAGAGAATGCGTTGCGAGATTGGCTGCTCGACCAATAGGATAGGGATGCGGAACCAGGTTGTGAGGACATTACAAAAATTAATGGGTCTAAAATCATTAACTTTTATATGATTTTTTTTTCTTTCGCATCAAGGTGATAAATGTATGGTTCAAAAATTGAGGAAACACTCCATAATTCAATGCGTCTAACATGGAAAAGGTGATAGAGGTACCAATTTAGGGCCAAAACTATTGGAAGAATAAAGGAGGCAATCTATTAGGACCTGTGCCTTCAAGGAGTGCATATCTTTCAATGCTTGTTGCACTTCCTCAATAGTATAGCCCTTGAGAAGATCCTCCAGCATACTGTCTGGAATTTTCCACTCAATCTATTTGATAACAGCAGCCACATCTTTTGTACCTACAGCACTAAACAAACTTGAGAAATGGTTAATGATGACAGAGTTACATTCATCCCCCTCCAACCATCTACCACTTTCATCCATAAGCTTGAAATTAGTTTTTAAACTTATAATTTGCATATGTTTAGAGTTCTTTGAACGGCCTAAAATGCTTATTAACAAGATTATAGCATTCCAAGTTCACACTTTTACTTTACCTTATTGAATAGTCCAAACCAATAGCAAATCCAAATACCAATAGCTTTTAGTGTAAAAGATATAATTTTTTAAGGTGATGCTAAACGATGATCAAAACCTTATGACTTATGAGATAGTGAGGACAAATGGTCATGGATGGGTTAGCTGATGAATTAAATAAGAAGGAAATAAACAGTGCGGCTCTTAGTTTTTCCAATAGGGCTTTACAGTTAGGAGGAAAATGTTAGATAGAAGATGAACCAAGTAAGGTTTTACTCTTGTAATGGAAGATATGACTTGTAATAATTAATTATTTTAATGTTAATAAATGAGAAGAGGAGTTCTTATTTTCAAAAATATATAAATGAATGCACAGTAAGAAAAGCACAGTAAAAAAAGTAATGGAAAAAACCCACAAGAAAAGCAAAAAATGCAAAAACAAAACCCAAAAAAAGGCCAAAAGAAAAAATGCCAAGAAAAAAAAATCCAAAAAAGTAAAATGCCAGATAATAATAATATAAAAAAAACACCAAGAAATGCAAGAAAAAAAACTTTAAAATCATAGTTTTGAATTCCATTCTGTTTTAGTCGAAATAGCTGAGACTTTTCGTTTTGATCGAGTATCCAATATATTATACCCTTTGTCCTATTTCATTCCAAATTCCTGTTCGTTTCGGTCATTTCATTCAAATTTCGACCATTCTAGTTAAATTTATGTCATTTTGGACTGTTGAATGATATTTTTTAAGAATTTTAAATTTAAATGATATTTAATTGATTCTAAATTCTAAAATATATTTATATAGTTTTAATTGTTTTGTAACTCTAAATATGCCCCTCATTCTCTCTTTTTTTTTTTTAAAAAAAAAAAAAGATTAAATATCATTATTTTT
This sequence comes from Platycarya strobilacea, assembly GCA_036898215.1. Taxonomy (NCBI): domain Eukaryota; kingdom Viridiplantae; phylum Streptophyta; class Magnoliopsida; order Fagales; family Juglandaceae; genus Platycarya; species Platycarya strobilacea. Next base: position 37,337,004 of record CM072555.1, read on the forward strand.
AATAATTTATTATCTATTCTTTTTTTTTTTGTGTCTTAACTCAATTTTGTGATTTTTTTAATATATATTTATTTTATAAATTCTCAATTCTTTCAAATATGTATATATATATATATGTGATACATACTTATATATATATGTATATTTATTCTATTAATTGTTAGTTTATATATACATATAAATATTTATATCTAATATATATTTAATTTCGAAATGGTACACCAAAATATATTAGAATTGAAATATTTCATTCCAATATTTAAATGAGAATAACCACCAAAATGGAATTCTAAACATCGTCCAAAACTCCCCAAAAAGAAAACGCCCCAACAAAATGCCCTAAAAGGGCTAGAAAAATAACAACGCCAAAAAGATGCCCCAGAAAAAAAAAAACCCCAAAAAAGCCATGAATAGGCCCCCAAAAATTGGCAATAAAAATGTTAGGGGAAACAAACGCTAGAAAAAACACAACAAAAATGCCACAACACCCAAAAAATGCCAGAAAACATGCCAAAAAAAAGGCCAAAAACAAATGCCAGGCCGAAAAATGAAACGCCACAGAAAAAGGCCACTAAAACTAAAAAATGCGAGAAGAAACGCCCCAACAAATGCCGAAAAACAAAAAAGTAAAAAAAGTCACAATTAAAGAAATAATATCTACAATAATGAAGTATGCAAAATGATTAATATTTTAATAGTGCACCCCAGTATTTTTCAAAGTAATTAAGCAATATTTACACATTCTACTATCATACTTAATTAGCATGCCATTATGAAAGTAAAAAAAGTAAAACTAATGCGACTATATATTTAAATGACAAAATGAATAAAGAAATGATATTTGTAGTCGTGAAATGTGTAAACATCACATAATTATTTTGAAAAAAGTAAGTGAAATACGGAATTCACATGAAAAAATTTAATTTTTTTTTTATAAGAAATCTTACTATTTTTCAAAACGATTATTTGGAATTCACTTACTTTACGATTATACCTAATCAGCATGCCATTATGAAAAATAAAAAAAGTAAAATTAATATAAAAAACCAAAACCTAGAAACTTATAATAATATTTAAAAACAATACTATAAGTTTTATCATGGCTCGGTGAGAGAATATTATATAAAATGGAAAGTGGAAATAAACTTATAACGGCTAGCAGAAATTAGGAAAAAAAAAACCACAAAATAATTTGTAGGTTCATATGAAAGAAATAATTTTCTTAACATAAAAAGTCAGATATTTAAAAAAAAAAAAAAAAAAATTCTTACTTCTATTGACCAGTGCATTTTGTAAAAGCAAAAATGAGCTATGATATATCATTTTTCAACCACAATGTTAAAGATCAACGGGAAGACATGACTGGCACCATTCACTAAGACCCAAGACCAAGCTGACCATGACCGCAAGTTGCAACCAAGGTTCACCGATTTCTCAGAGTCTCTTTCAAATTTTCTTGGGTTCTCTTTTTCTTTTTAATTCGATGAAATTAAGATATCAAACTTCAAATTGGTTGACATGTTACCCTCTTGCTGAATCAAAACTAATGACATAATATGTCTCGTTAAATTAAATACGTAGTTTGCATTTTAAGAGAAACTAAAATGCCTAATCAACATGCCATGTTAAAAAATCTAAAAAAGATTCAATTTACATAAAATAAATAAAGTAATTGAAATCAAGAAAATCAAGCTAGCTAATATTATTGATCAAATGTTCTAACTCAAAATACATTGGAAGAAAAAAAATAGCACAAAAATAACCTGTAAGATATTTCCCAAACAACTTTCTTAACATAAACACGGTTGGATGTTTACCAATGTGCATGATCAAAGACGTTATTGGCAGTGGAAATTAACCCGCCAAGACCATTAACAGCGTTCATCAATTGTCCAAGTCAACTGATCAAAAATTTTCTTCAGTCTTTTTTATATCTTCTTGGTTGAAATTAACATCAACCCATGCAACAAGCTGCCCTGATTCCCACTATAAATGGTGATGGTTGTTAAAATGTTTGATAGTTTGGAAAGCAAGCTGGGAGCCTCTTTCCTATATAAATATATATATATATATATTACATATCGTTTTAGTGCTAGCTCTTCTCATAATTCTCGAAGTGATCATCTCAAAATTATTAGCAAGAATTTCTTTAAACAAGTTTTAGTTAAGCTGTGTCCAATGCTTCCCCTAATAAGCACTCAAAGAGCCTTACCATCAGTGTCATCGTCTTCTTCCACTTCTCCGAGACATCGATCATGGATACATGATGTTTTCCTCAATTTCCATGGCAAAGACACCCGCAAGAATTTTACAGACCATTTATACACTGCTCTAAAAATGAAAGGCATTATCGCCTTTAAAGACGATGAGAAACTTGAGCGAGGAAATTATATTTCTCAAGAGCTCTTGAAAGCAATACGTGAATCCATGTACGCCATCCCCATTATCTCAAAAAACTATGCTTCTTCAAGATGGTGCTTGACTGAACTTGCCGAGATTGTCAAATGCATGAGAGAGATGAATTTGACAATTTTGCCTGTTTTCTATCATGTTGATCCCTTTGAGGTACGAAACCAAACTGGGGCTTTTGCAGAAGCTTTTGCTAGGCATGAAGAAGACCCTACTATTGATATGGAGCAGATGCAAACGTGGAGAGCTGCTTTGAAAGAAGTGGGCAACATATGCGGATGGCACTTTCATGTTAGGTAACATTTTTTCTTTTGTTCTTATATATAGCGAGTGCATGGATATGTTTTTTCTTTAATTTTTTATTTTATAGAAAACAATCATCATTCATTCATAAGAGAAATTTACATCCATGAACGAAATATATTATGGAATGTCTCCATATCATAAATCAAAATAATACATTTAAAAATCTACCAGTACACTATTTTTTTTTTTTGGCTGGTCTAGTCTTTATTATATTGCTGATACATTCTACAGACAAGAGACAACACTATGTGACTAAACAAAGACTCCACCTCATTTTTAATAGAAAGAAATGACTCAATTTTTATAGATAAATATTTAAAAAGTGAACTCTTTTTTTTTTAATTAACAATAAGAAAATTATAAAAGAAAACAATAAGGTAGATGCGAAAAAGACAGATTATAATTTGGACTCTTTTTGGTTGAAATTTGTGATGGGCCATAAAGACAACACATGTACTCACTTTCGTCCAAACGATTTTTGATATGTGAATTTTCTTGTAAGGCGTATGTCTGTGGATAATTGTATAAAAGTAGCTGTAGATCTGGCTTTTTCGATCTTGAAGAAAGCAAAATAAAAAGTAAGCAAAATAAATCCTCATAGACAAGATAGGTGCATGATATTTTGGAGATTGTAATGTTTTCTCAAATTAGATCCATATAAATGCACATGTTAGACTCCCTTTGACTTAGCGACTTGTGACATAATTATAAATTCTAGATGTGAAATCTAATCCCTTTAATTAAATAAATTAAACATTTAATCCCTATGGTTGATTTATTACTAGTACTTTTATATTAGAGAACTGTTACTGTTATAACGTTTGGATTAAAAAAACATTTCATCTCAGTCTTATCTTATCTCATTTAAATCATTATAATTTTTTTTTTAAATTTTTACATAAAATACTATAAATAATATAACCATTTCAAATTTCAAAATAAAAATAATATTAAAAATAATATTCTAATAATAGTTTATTTAATTCCCAATTTTCATCTTAATTTAATTTCTCATAAGAGATTTGATAAACCTAAATTCACAAACTAATGTGATTTTATTTTATACATTAAATTATAAAATTATTTTTATTTAAAGAGAGTTTATGTTATGCTCATATGATTATTTGCAAAAATTGTAAATTTTAGTTAGAGGCCTACCTTACCCCCTCCCTAAATTGTCTGATCTGCTAGCCACCATGCGAGCAACCTACTCGCCCAACATTTTGTTCACTAGTAATATTTTGTTCACTAGTTTCATTATGCTATAAACTAAAAGAAAAACTAGACAGTCATTTGAGCCAATGTTGCACCCTCTTTTCTTCTTTGTCTGCATAGCTTCTGTCCTCCTCGTCTTATCTCCATCACCTTCTCTCTCACACGTGAGACTCTGTAAAGAAACTCTCTTTGGATTCTTTGTTTTTTAAAAATATTTGTTGAATATTTGTTGATCTATTTAATGTTTCTGAATGATCAAGATCTGTTTGGTTGCTTTTGGTTATGGATGACTACGAATTTAGGGAATCGATGAGGGAGATCTGCCTGCCTAATCAACTGGTTCTTTGATACCATAAAGATAGTTGGATTCCAAGTGTTTGTAAAAATGTCTCACCGACTGTGAGTCCATGCATGAGAGCCTTCCATTATGTATAGTGTATTAACAACCATGTGAAGGGAAAATATAAGGAAAATAAAAAGAACAAAGGATTTGGTGTAAAGTTGCCATATATACAAATTGTAGCCTTTGGGTTGTTGTATTGAGTCTCGGCTTCCATAGATCCTTAGAAGGCTTTGTAGCTCTAGTGTTGTTGATGAGCCTTAGTTTCTGTAGTTGGATTTATAGCCGTTGTGGTGTTGAAGTGAATCTTGGGTTCCATAGTTTCCATGGATTGCTTTGCAACCGTTGGGTCCTTGTGAATATCTTCAATAGTTTCATCTTCGAAAATTGGCTATTTAGCTATTGCCATCACCCAATTTTCTCTCTTGGTCGGATTTTTTTAAAATATGTATTTTTGTCTGACTCGTGGGGTTTGCCATCACCCAATTTTCACTCATGGTTCCTCCTCTCTATGGACTTGACTACCTTCTTAAATTGCATCCATATCTATTCCTCTAGCATTCTATGGCTTCCCTTCATCCTCAGAGTTACAACTTCTTCCTCTGGCTTTACTAACGAATGCATTAGTTGCTTTTAACCACATATCATTATATTGCTCCCCAAGCGACTCCCTTGTACTTTACTACCAATTATATGAAACTATATCATGCCTTGTCCCTTTGGATTTGGCATCAACAATAACTCCCAGATTGTTAACGTACTAGGAAACCCTGGTTCCTTATCAAAACCTACAATTCTCCTATGCATTCTAATTTAGAAACAACACACAAATCTCCCAAATCAACTAGCAATACACCCTAATTCTCACCAAAAAGCAATAGACATGTAAGGGTCAAAAGCTAAACATTATTAGGGTGCTATAATATTGTAGATATGAGAATGGTACCCTGATTTTATTGACAACCCTTATTCATGGTACCTTATGCAAAGGGAGAATAGAGGTTACAACCAAAATCCCAAAACCATACTACTTATAATGTGCTATATTGCACATTAATACATTATCATACATTTGGCTCTTGAAATGTTATCATACATTATCATTTTCTCCAGGTATGAATCAACAATTGTCCAAGAAATCATTAAAAGGATACTTCAAGGATTGAGTCGTAACTTTTCAACTCTTTCCAAGGACCTTGTTGGAATAGAATCCCGCGTGGAGGAAATGATGAATATACTTGGTATTGGATTGGATGATATTCGCTTTATAGGAATTCATGGTATGGGCGGAGTGGGTAAGACAACTTTGGCAGAAGTCATTTATGATAGAATATCTTACAAATTTGAAGCTAGCAGCTTTATTGCCTGTATTAGAGAAGAAACTAGAAATCGTGGTTTAGTTTCTTTACAAAAACAACTTCTTTCTAAGATCTTCATGGAAAGGAAAATAAATATATGGGACGATCATGAGGGAATGAATATGATACGGAATAGACTATGTTATAAAAAAGTCCTTTTAGTCCTTGATGATGTGGACAAAGAAGAACATCTAACAGCATTAGCAGGGAGCCATGATTGGTTTGGTCCAGGGAGTAGAATCATTTTAACAAGCAGAGATAACCATTTATTGAAAAGACATGGAGTGAATGATATCTATAGGGTTAATGAGTTGAATAATGATGAAGCATTGCAGCTTTTTAGTTTGGCAGCTTTCAAGAAATCCCATCCCGAAGAAAATTATGTGGATTTATCCAAAAGGTTTGTGAAATATGCTCAAGGCCTTCCTTTAGCTCTCAAAGTTTTAGGGTCATCCTTGTTTGGTAGAGGAACAAATGCATGGAAAGGTGCTTGGGATCAACTGAAAGCAAATCCTAATAAAGGAATTTTAGATGTACTTCAAGTAGGTTTTGATGGATTGGAGGATTTGCAAAAGAAACTATTTTTAGATATTGCTTGTTTTTTCAAAGGAGAGGTCATAGATAACATTTTAATGGATATTTTGGAAAGTTTTGGTTACTACCCATACCTCAATATTGATATTCTCATGGAGAAATGTCTTATAACCATCTCATTTGAAAGGTTGATGATGCATGATTTGCTACAAAAAATGGGTCAAAAAATAATTTATGATGAATCTCCCCAAGAGCCTGGCCGGCGTAGTAGATTGTGGCATTGTAAGGATGTCCTTCACGTATTGAAGAATAATACTGTAAGTGGATTAATCCAGATATAGATGTATAGTGTATTTTCATTCTAATTCTTAAGGTTTTTCTTTTTTTGCAAATATTTCTCACACAATTTTATTGTTCTTGTTGTTTAGGGAACTGATGTGATTGAAGGCATAGTGCTAAACTTACCATATCAAAAAGAGGAACGATTCAGTGTTAGAGCTTTCTCAAAGATGAAGAAATTGAGAATTCTTAAAATTCACAACACAAGTATTGTTAACAATTTTTCTAATCTCTGTGATAAGTTACTGAATCTGCATTGGCACAATGACCCTTTAAGATCTATGCCAACACATGGGTTACGGGTGCTAGAATGGTCTGAATATCCTTCAAAATACTTGTCAAATAGCTTTCGAGCAGATAATCTTATTCAGCTTAGCTTTCGATGCAGTCACATCAAGCATCTGTGGAAGGGAATTAGTGTAAGGAGTTTTCTTCTTGTTCTTCTTTCTACTAATGGTACTAAGCTTGTTAATGCTTTCATTTTTGCTCAATATTTATTGCTTTATAACAGAGTTTAGGGAGTTTGAAGCGCTTTGATCTTAGCGGCTCTCGAAACTTGTTGGAGACACCAGACCTCACCGGAGTCCCAAGTCTTGAGACACTAGACCTTGAAGGTTGTACAAGTTTATCTAAAGTCCACAAATCTACTGGTGTTCTCAAACGGCTTAGACGATTGAATCTACATGCTTGCAAACGCCTTAAAAGCTTTCCAAATGAAATTAGCTTGGAGTCTCTTGAACACTTTTATCTTTCCGATTGTTCATTATTTGAGAAGTTCCCAGACATTGTGGGAAACATGAGTTCATTGCGGTTACTTTATTTGAATGGTACTGCCATAAAGGAACTACCCCCATCATTTAAGAATTTATGCGGCCTTTCCATGTTGTCTTTACATAACTGCAAAAAACTCTCAAAATTTTCAAGCGTTATTTGTAGTTTGTCATCTCTTAAATTTCTGGATGTATCTGATTGCCTAGCACTTGGCAGAATTCAAGACATGAATGGCAAGGGGTATCTAGAACAATTGTATACAGGTGGAACTGCTATCAAATTCACTAAGTTTTTTGCAGTGCCAGAGTTATGCTCAAATGCTTTCTCTACGCGAGAAATGTTTATGACCAATGATGCCTCTATTGGGGCCTTTTATTTTGGTTTTGATGACAAAGTCTACTACATTAGAAGCTCCTCAAATAATGAAGAAAGCAATTTGCAAAAAAAAGGCTATGACAACGTTGTAAGTCTCTTTCTCTTCATAAGATGTTTTGTGGAAGTGGTTATATTTAATATATATACTCCAATTAACATATTCCTTTTTTTTGTTAATTTTTACTTCACATGCAGGAAAATAGTTGTTTTAATCCCAAGGTAATGTGTGGCTCTTCCTTGAGAGTTGAAATTCCAGAGTGGTTCAACATTAGAAGTTTTAGTTCTCATGTAACACTCGAAATCCATCCAAACTCAGATCATAACAGTAAGTGGGTGGGATATGTTCATTTTACTGTTTATGAAGTTGATGAGCTTGAAAATTCAGATCCTAGGATTTTCGAGAGTAGTCATCCTGATCACCAGTTTGTTGAGTTTGTTTATCATTTTGAGACTAATGAAGGTCCTCTAAAAGAACCATTAGTCCTTCGTGCCTACAAATACCGTTCTGTAGGGCCATTTGGGTTTGCGGTGCATCTACCAGCCAAGTGGTTTTTGGAGCAGTCAAATAATTTGGATGGATGGAGCTACATTGTGGCTTCAGTTAAAACATGTAGCTCGAACGTGAAGGTGAAAGAGTGCGGGGCGCGCCTTTATCTATGTCAACATCCTGATTCTGAATACTATAATTCCTTTATTCATGATATGGATGGTTTAAAGTTAGAAATTAGGCATCATCTTTCTTGTTGTTTGGAAATGGGTAGTCATATTGTTGTACCTATTCGTTTCTAACGCATAGTAAGGAATTAAAATATGTAAGATGGGTCAGTCGATCCAGGCCAAGTTGTTTAATGGATGCAATTCATGTATATTGAGGCTTCATCAATTATTAATGCTAGGGATTGGACTAGACGTTTGAGATCAATGCAGAAGTGTGAGATTTACAGTGCTAGCTCTCTATACCAGCACATTAATTATGAGATAGAACTCTTCATTGAGACTGTACAAAAGAGATCAGCTAATTAAGCTATGTTCCTTTACATTTTTCCACAAATTTCTAAAATTACAATATCGACCACCCTCCTAAAATATGTGTGTGTGTAAAAATGTTCATAAAATATTTCTGATATGACCAGTCGAGTACAAAAGCAAAAAAATATAAAACTTTTATAAAAATCTACCATATATGATCATGCATTTACAATTCACCCACCATCGCATCGTGGTTTCACTAACTTTACAATCACTAAAATTGAATAAATATTTTCAAAAAGAAAAATTATAATACCCTAAAGTATGAGCCCTAAACTCTATAAACTCTAATTTTGAATTTTAAGAGGCGTTCTATTCACTATTCCAACCACCACTCAGAGAGATCGCCAAAATCAGCTCGCAGCCATTCAAGCATATTCAAAGAATGCGTACTCAACTTTTTTCCACCTTTTAATATTTAGAAATTTAGCAATCACCTTGATGTGCTACAAGAAAATTGATTATTTATAATACGTTATTTTATATTAAAATGAATTGTATGTTTTCATCGTAAATAGTTATTATCAACATAAATAATCTATTATAAATATTTAATTTTCTCATCGTAACCGCTTTCTAAAATCTTAAGATAATATTCAAATATTAATAATACTTTTCATCCCGTAACTTTTATTCTTAATCATTTGTTAATCATATAAGAATTTCGGACTGACCCCTCTACAAAAGCAGCTCTCATCACCGCCGGCTACCGGGGACCGCCATGGATCCATTTCGGGTTTAAGACTGTGTGGGGAAGGTGGAAGTTCGCCGGGGGTCGCCGTTGCAGAGGTGAGGTCGCCAGAGGAAAGCAATCTTGATGGTATGGGCAGTAATGCTCTCGATGGCCGGCGGCAACTCTGTTTGGATTGAGGCCAAACGCTTCCCTAGAAATCATCTTTATTTTATTTTTTTATTGTATTTTTTCTTATGTTTTTTTCATTTTATTTTTTATTGTGTTTTTTAAATTTTAAATTTTTATTATGTTTTTATTGGGGGCTACTTTTGTAGGGGGTAGACCGACCCCCGTTGTCTCCCTAATCATATATATAGCACATTATACGCGGGTTCATATCCGTCCAAGCACTTAAAATTTCATGTAGTATTTAGATAATCAGGGATACATTGCAGGAAATGCACATAACACTCGATGGAACTACAGTAATACAATAGAGCAAATCAGGAGTTAATCTTCCTACAATTCTTTCTAATCTCTCCCCTTGAACCTGTCAATGGAGTAATATACCCCATCTTAATCATGGACTGGGCAAACTGCTGGAAGAACAGCTCGTTGTTTTCTGAATATATCTTCACCAATTCCATGGATGCTTCGTTCTTTGTGAGAAGAACTTCATCAAAGTTTAAAAGGCCTTTAGAAGACAAGAAGTTCTTGAAATAGCTGTTGTCGAATTTTGTTGGGCTGACAAAGTCCAAGAAAAAAAGGTTCTGATCACCACCTGATCTCGGGCATCTGGTTCTCAATTGGGCAGCATATGATTGATCAACTGTGCTGTCGGGCAGCCCATTGGCTGACTGGTTGTAGAGTCTCTGCCTGAAGCTGACGCACCGGGCATTTCCAATCGTGTGGCTCCCTCCAGCATAACAATTATTTAAACATCAATACTCTCATTGCCATAGTACTGAATTAAACCAGGATAATTCAGATGGTGACTCTCTTTTGCAGTTAAATGGCCAGGTTAATCACTTGTGTTCTGGGTAATTTAGATTCCTCCACACCCATTCCATTAATCATTTATCCTTAAATTAAGGACCCAGAATCACGGTTTTGCACAAGGGTATGTTGAAGCTAGCTCTTTAAGTATTACCGGATAAGGCAACAAGATCAACGAAATTAAATCGTTGTCGCTTGAACTTGGTGAGAATAGTCTAGAATGTGTTGTTTGGAGCAGGACGTGGTTGTTTGAGCCACTCAAGGTTGCACCTCTGGAGTCCCTTCTTCCTAATGGAACCTCCCAGCTTGGTCCACCAGTCTGCATATTCAAAACATGGTCAAGTTCTGATTTTTTATATATATACCTACACATATATGGTGGCTGGGGTTTCAAAAATCTTGAGTGTTCAACTAGGCTATGTTAGCCAAGCAGTGTTGGAGAATTTTCTCTAATCCTTTTTCTTTGGCTGCTAGAGTTCTTAAGGAGAAATACTTTTAAGCATTCAGATTTTCTGGAATCAAAGTTAGGGAATAGACCCTCTTTGATTTGAAGAAGTCTGTGGGGGCACTTGAGCAGTTAAAAGAGGGGATGTTTGGAGGCTAGGGGAATGGACAGCGTGTAAGGATTTTGGGGCATAGATGGGATCCAAAGCCCACTTTTTGTATTCAGTCTCCATAGAAAGTGCTTAACAAAAACTCTCGGGTTAAAGACCTGTCTATGGAGGGGGTCGATGTTGGAATAAGGGCCTGGTCAGAGACATTCTTTGCAATGAGGAAGCTGAATTAGTCTGTGGCATCCCCATTAGCTTAACTGGTATTCCTGACAGGAGGATTTGGATACATTCAAAAAATGGGTATTCGTGGTGAGAAGTGCATACCATGTAGAGATGGCAAGGAATCAAAAAAGGAGAGGTGAGTTTTCTGGTGCTGATGACATGAAGGAGGAGTGGAAGAAGATGTGGAGGTTGAATGTCCCAGTTAGAGTGAAGACTTTCTTGTGGAAGGCTTTGAATGAATGCCTACCAACAAAAAAGAACTTGTTCCAGAGGAAGATAAGTGACTCTCAGCTGTGTCCCATCTATGAAATGGAGGTGGAAGCTGTGACACGTGCTTTGGGGCTGTAGTGCCTCATCAAATGTGTGGTGTGAATTTCCTGGCCCAATTCAGAAACGACATTGCACTGAAAATGATTTTATGGTGCTGTGGGAAACTCTCAGCAAGAGTTTATCAGAAGAGGTCTTGGAGTGGGTGGCAGTAACCATGTGGTGTATATGGTTGCACAGAAATAAGTTTGTTTTTTAACAAACTTTCTCAAGTCCATATGTACTGGCACAAGCTGCAAAGAGGAGTACTCTAGAGGAGTTTGAACAGGCTCAAGAGGGTCCTAGGTCCGAGGTTGATTCCTTAAAGACTGTAGAGACCAGATCAGGTAGAAAGCACCAGAGGGTAGTAGAGTCAAGCTGAATTGGGATGCTGCTTTGGAGCTGAAGAGCAATAGAATGGGTACAGGTATTATCATTCGTGACTCACGGGTAGTGGTGAGGGCTGTTTATAGCAGAGATGATATTTGTTCCTGGTATGGGCACTTCATGGACGTTAGAGCTATCTTTTGTATGTAAATAATGTAGGGAAGGGTGGAAAATTATAAATGTTCCTAGGGAGGGTAATAAGGTAGTTCACAAATTGGCAAAGTTGTCTTTGTCAATTACTTAGGAGTTAGTTTGGGTTGAATGTTTAGAGATTGAATTTTAAGATGAATGAAGTATACTTTATTTACAGTAAGAAAAAACTGTTAGAATTTTAGGCTCCTCCTTGTTTGGTAGAAGGAAGGAGATTATATCTTAGACAACATTTTAATGGATACACTAGAAAGTTTTGATTGCTACCTATATTTTAAAGTGTGAAATTTTTGTTTATTACGGGACATGGAAATAAACTTATAACCTGAAAACCACAAAGAAAACACACACACACACACACAAAAAATAACCATACGTTGAAACAAAGTTAGATGTTTTATCAAACATGAGCCGCTAATGCCTATTCAGGTATAGTTCATTTTCTAATATTTGAGATGGATGAAAAATAACAATTTTCAACCACAATCCCTAAACAATATATTAACAAATTAAGTTACCAATTTTATCATGCTATATAAGACGTGCCAGGTGGTGAAAACCCACCAAACCAAGACCAAACTTAGGCTAGGTTTGGTTATCAAGATATTTCTTCTTATTAATACCATTTTTTTAAATTGATGATCTTATATTAGATATAATAGACAATTCCGTAAATTTAAATCTCTATATAAAAATAATATTAAAAATCTATATTCTAATATTTTTTTTTTAATTTTTAATTTTTATTTTATTTTATCTCATTTCATCTGTATAATCAAACATGGGCTTAAAGTATGCAGTCAAAGTCTTGTGATATCAAACTTTCTTCGGTCTTTTTTTCCTTATCTTGTACTAAAATTAATTACATATGTATGCAGTGTAATTTCATTCTTTTTTTTCTCAATAAAGTAAATTCATTGGTACTAAAATAAATATATATTGAGGCACGTGGTTGTCACATGTTGCGGAAAAACCAACCAAATGATTACAAGCTTTAAAATTCACACGACTAGCCATTTAAATGACAAAAAAATTAAAATAATATAACATCTCCAATTTACGAATGAGATTTATGTAAATTGAAGCGTCATAACTTATAAAATTAGGTTATATTCTTCTTTATTCATGTCGAAAAATATGTGCATGCACAAACTTACTAGTAGTATGAAAAATATATCGCAACGGAATAAAGTCAATTCTAAAAATACAACAAAAAAATCTAATTTTTTACGATTTTCACATGGTAAGCTATATTAAAATCCATAACTTATAAATCATCAAGCATACCATACCAAATTTCTTCTTTAACACATATCAATATCTGATAATCTTAGGAGAATTATTCAACTACCCTCTATTATCTATAGGGGATTCTTTTACGCCTTCTCTCTAATCTTGTTATCAACAATTAATCACTTCATTAACAGATGAGTATTCTGTAAGACTCTCAAGGTATCTCAGAATCTCCCGTGACGTCTAGGTCTCGTGATGAATCACATATTCCTATAATAACGTCCATTCCGTAAGGAGTGATAGATAAAATCAAAATAGTGAAATTTTCAAGAAATTTCAGTAAGTACACATATAACATAATAATAACATAGCCAGGCTTCAAATAATATGTGCTTACATGAACATATGACTTATACTTGACTTATGCTCGAGACTTATGTCATGACTTATGTTTGACTACTGCTTGAAACTTATGTCATGACTTAGGCTTGACTTATTCGCCCTTTTACAAAACTTGCATACTTTCATGAAAACATTTCATGAAAACGGGTGCAAAACTTTCATAACGTATAAAAATATTTTTCTTAAAATTTTTGTTCTTTCATGCTTTCATTCTTGTTCATGTAATTATTAGACTTGACCTTAACGGCAGATCATAACGTCTTCACCGTCAGGTTTCTTAGCATGACGGCCATCAGCTTTCATATTCTCGTCAGTCATTTTGCAGTTACGTATCGTCTTCACCGTCGTGATGAACCTTATCATATTATAATAGCAGTTACGTATCACCTTCACCACCTTCATGTCAGTCACACGGTAGTTACGTATCACCTTCACCGTCATAACACGACTTCTTATCATTTGATGGCAATTACGTATCGCTTTACCATCGGCACGTCAGTCATCCGGCAGTTACATATCGCTTTCACCATCATGACGCGACTTTTTATAATCTTATTCTTTTTTTATTTTTGTTTTATTCTTGTTTTCTTTAAAAACCACGAGGTCTTAAAACATGTCGTTTGTACCATGAAAGATTATGCATGCCCACTTGACTTTACTTGCGCATGGTTCATGACTTAAAACATATGATCTTATGACGTAATTGGACATCATGTACTTTTAGACTTTTTCATGCACGCTACATGTTTTCATGGGCCATATGAGACTTTCATGTAAGTTGCATGTATTCATGGGTTATATGACATATGACATATAAAACATACCTTATTAATACATGGCATATACATATTCACTTACATCAAATATCATTCATTAGCTAAAACATACATAAATCACTTGGACAAACATAAAAACAATTTAATCTTAACCTTAATAAGTATAAGGCCGAACCTTAAAGTGAAGTTAACTCAATATTCTCTTCTCCTTTCTTTAATATCAACTTATTCTCTACTTGAATTATCTTGAAAACCCATAACCAAACCAATCTAGCTCATAGCCAAAAATCCTCATACACTTTATAACATTTTTTCTTCAACTATTCTCTCATCAAATAATCAATCCATCATCACTATATCTTACATTATTTTTCAATAAATTCAATAATATAATTTTCTTCAATCCGTGAAGAATTTATATAAATTATCCTATAAATCACTTATAAATTTAAAACTCAAAATACCTTTAGGTATCCCACGAAGAACCTAACAATTGCAAGTCTCAAAATTCAACTTATTTTGCTAAACAAGCTTCACCTACAGATTCTCCCAAACTTTCATCTATGGTCTATTAAAATAAATTTACTTTCACAAAGTTTTCTCTAAGTATTTCCTTACTTCTCCATAGAACCACTTAACATAAACATATATTGATCTAATCATTCTATAGACATATTATTCACTCAAAGAGAGCTATCAATAACATATTACATCTATATACATAATCAAAAGCTATAATTAGATTATATGTGCACTTACAACTTTCTCCAAGAAATTCTACTTGTGGAAGAGTTTTGTCTTGAGAAATCCCTTGGAAATCACTCTTAGAAGCTTTGAAAATTGTTTGGAAAGGTAAGTGAAAATATGATAGAGTGAAAGGGGATTGTCTTTTACTTTGGCCGTGAGCTTCCCTTAGGAAAAAGGAGGGAATTTCACACAAGTTTGGCCAACTACCTTATATATATAATGGAGTGGAAGAAAAAGATTCTAGAAATTACATGTGTGCTCATTGCTGTGAGCCACTTGTATCCCTTTAGGTTTAGGCAATCATTCCCCCTTTTATTTAGACTTGGTTGGCAAGCAAAGTAACAAAAGCTCCCCTTGTGCCACCTCATAGATACACATGTGATCTACTATTGAGCACAAATCTTAGAGAAAGACAAATATAGGATTCGGCTCTCCCTTTGGCCCTAGATATCATCCGAATATCTCTCAAGTCTTAAGCCCCTAAAACGTACTTGTCCATCCACATGTCATGGCACTATGATATTTGGGTAGATTCTTCAAAATTGGATCCTATGCTAAGTCGATAGACATGCTAAAGTCGATGCTCCTTGTTCTTTTTCCATCCATGTTTTCGGCTACACATGTATTTTGATAACTAAGTCTCTTGTTTCACTTATCTCCATAGTTCTAGGCTTAGTCTTCCTCATGCCAAGTGTCCTCTTTTAGTTAGGAACCAACTAGATTGTTCCTTGAATCTCACCCTAGCTTAATTTTATCCAAAGAATTGTCTAGTTGTTTTAGTTCTTCATCCTCTTCTAATCACTACTTGACATCATCCTAAATCTCTCCATGCTTAAGTCCCTAAGGTGCCATGTGTCCACACACATGTCAAGCTAATAGATGGTTAAAATCTCTATTAGGCCTTAGTATATCACTTTGCCATGCCACCTTACCCTATTAGGCCTTAGTATGATCATTCATCCTCCTTATAGGCTTGGTTAACAAGCAAGATATCAAGGGCTAATCTTAAGTTGAGGAGGCCACTTGTCCCTACACATGTCAAGGTGTCATAGGTGGTAGAAAGATATTTCCAAGAGGCAAGAAACTAAGTCGGTTTTCAAAGGTCAAAGTCGGTAGTCACTCGCCTGATATGATTACGCAACTTCAAGCCCGATTTAGTCCTTAATTAAGTCGGTATATCTTAAAACTCAAAACATGAAAGTTGTAGATATTTCTCTTGGTGTTCCATAGAATCTTGAATTATATCATTTGAAAATCAGATAAGAGAGTTATGCCTATATTACCGAAGAACGTTGAAACTATCAAAATTACCCAATCCGATTTTTTCCATGGAATATACTTTGCTTGATTCTTTGGAACTCTATAAAAATCTAACTCTTCTTTTCATACTATGAATTCTTGTAATTCCAAATAAACAAATATTCTCTTGGTGCCAAGTGTCTCAAATGATTGTTCAAACACTTAAAAATTTCCCAAATATTTTTCCTTCACCTCATTTGTGTCTTATTCCAAGTTTTTTGCTTCATTACACATATGCTTAATACCAATAAAGGGTTTATTGGAAATATATTTTCAAAAAGTTCCAAAGATTAACTAAAATAAACCTAGAGAAATTGCAATCATTCCAAGTATAAAAATTCAGGTTATCACAAGAAATAATATATGCAATTGTGAAATATGTAAAATGATTAATTTTTTAGCAATAGATCTCCTTATTTTTCAAAACGATTTTGTGATACTTACGAATTCTATGATTATTCCTAATCAGCATGCTATTGTGAAAAGTATAAAAGTAGAATCAAACGGCTAGCCATTTAAATGAAAAAATAATTAAAAAATGATATTTACAGTTGTGAAGTTGCAAGTGTCACATAATCACTTTGAAAAAAATTAGTAAAATACGAGATCTATATAAAAAAATAAAAATAATCTTTTGGTAGTGGACCTCACTATTTTTTAAAATGATTATGCAGAATTTATTTACTTTACGATTATATCTAATCAGCATGTCATTGTGAAAAGTAAAAAATTAAAATTAACATAAAAAACCAAAACTTAGAAACTTGTATTAAAATTTAAAAACAATACAATAAGGTTTATCGTGGCTCAATGAAAGAATATTATATATAATGGAAAGTTGAAATAAATTTATAACACCTAGCAGAAATTTATAACACCTAGAAGATATGACTAGCACCATTCACCAACACCCAAGACCAAGACCAAGGTTCATCAATTCTCAAAGTCTCTTTCAAATTTTCTAGGATCCCTTTTTCTTTTTAATTCGTTGAAATTAAAATCACCAACATAAAGATCCTCCCGTTCACACACACACATATAAAATATATATCAAACTTCAAATTGGTTAACATGTTACCCTATTGTTGTCACTACAGCAATATAGACTTATTGCATCCAAATATGTTCTGTCGATTAATAACGTGTTACTATAGATAAATTATTATGTCTTCATTAGACCTACCGCAAATAACCAACAAAAATGGTCAAATTAGTTACACGAACAGTGTAAATTTTATTTACATCGACTTATATTTATTTGTGTCTTTTTCTTTCACAAAAAACATTTAACTTGAATAGACCATTAAGCAATATCAATTTTTTTTAGTCATAAAAACAAAACTAGCTTGTTGCGATGGATGTTTAATCTTTTGTATCCAAATTATTGACACAAAAGAAGAACTATATATGCACTATGGACACCCGTTTAGTTATTTTTTCCCCAAATGTTGGCATCCAACTATTTTTGCATTCCCATCTTTTTATTTACGATGACATTAATTTGTCGCCAAATGATCTATATGGTAATTAAGTATTTGTGACCATTGTTTAACTATTTCCAATAATATTGTACTTACACAAAAGGTGAATGTTACAAACAGACGAACATCCTTTTTAATTTTTCTCCCACCTATTTTTTTCTCCTATTTTTCCCAATTGCTTCCCATTTTTTTTAACAGTTCTATTATGTACAGTCGAGGATGGGAGTCGGCATGCAATCGTCTGAAGCAAGTGTCACGTCAGTGTTAATAAAGAATTAAAGAAAAAACAAGAAGAAGATTTGTCCCCCAATTAAGATCGAGGAAACTCCCCAAACATTGCTCCCAAAACACTCTCTGATCTACCTCTTTTATTCAGATTTTCAAGAACAGCAAAAATGAACTGACCCCGATGTATCTAATCAGATCTAGTAGACGGTCAGGTTCATCCTCCAGGAAGTCGAGGAGAAGGCCAACGAGATCTCTGTCTTCATCGAAGAAGAATTCAATATCAAAAAGTTGCAACTTGTTAAGGGCAGAAAGAAAAAGCTCAGGCAAGAGTATGAGCCAAAAAGTTCCAATTTCATTCTCTCAAACCTACTTTGCAACTTTCTCCCAAACCCATTACTAGAACTCGAACCCCCTTCTCTATCATCTCTACTCATGTCCTCAATCCCCCACAACTCATTCATTTGTTAAAGAATTGATCACATTCATTTGTTAATGATAATAGTATTTCAATAGACATTACCAAATTATGCTACATCTGATATGCATGTGCTTCAACTTGTGACTATCAATACTAGGGGTGAACTTCCGACCCGACCCGCCAAGAGGATTTATGGCTTGACCCAACTTTAGTAGGTGCCGATAGGCTGTTTGGCCGATTAGTCAAACCCGATACCATTATCGAGTAATTGATATTCCTTTTTTTTTCTCATCCCAAACCAAATGACTGCATTGGATTATCTTATTTCTCTAGAAAGTGATCTATTGGTACCTACATATGATGGAAACATGGCAAAAGTTTTATATTAGCTTCCAAAACTTGCAAACTTTGATGTCAGGTCATAGTGTTTTTTCTTTTCTAATTATTTTTCATTTCAGGTTTTTAGGATTCAGAAATAATGGTATGATCCCATAAGCCTTTCTGATTATCTGATCCCTGATTGCACATAAAGTAGATAACATTAAAGAGCTGTTTTCTTGATCTGCATGCCACAAACTATGGCAATTAGTCTCATTAAACATGACATCATGACTAGTCTTGGTGCATGAAAATGCACATATTTGGGATAAACACTGTCGAAGTAATCATCATAAGTGGGTTTACTAATTTACACAGTATTGAAGTTCCTCTGCTTTATCCTATATTCTCTAGAACCACACTTGGGTCTACTAATCTAATGCCAAAAAATTATGCAAGTTAAAAGGATGCAGACCACACACATTGTAATTTTTCAATTCAGACAAGAGGGGCAAAATAAATGTAAAGGGAACAAGAGCTGCAAAATAAAGTGAAGGATCAACAGCCAACAGGTTTTACAATACAGCACCTAGAGGCTAGCGGCTAGCGGCTAGCAATTAGTAGGCTAGCACATAACTACAAGTCTGCAGCACTGTTTTGAAAAAACAAAAGCCGAGTAACTATAGAATTGTTCCGAATACAAAACCCAGCTACCACCAACCCTCTATCCACATGATTCAAGCCATCTAATAGCTTCCAGAAAATGAATTCCCTTCTTTTAGCTACTTTGAAGACTCTTTTTTGAAAATAGTAACTAAAGCAAAAAATAAAATTAATGTCACTTTTCTTCAATATAAGATACAGAAATGGAAAGACATTATTGAAGATACAGAAAAATGGAAATACAGAATAAAATTTACCACTTTTGAATATATAAACTAAAACAAAAAGAAAAACATTTGAATATATACAGAAAAGTAGATCTAACCATGTTAATGTCTATGCCTCGACAGAGATTCCATGCTTCTTTTTGGTTAATCAATATCATTCAAAATATTTTGCAAAGTTATCTCTATACGAAACAAAAAATTTTGTTAAACATATAATTAATTGAAATGTCTAAAATAAAATATTATTTAATTATGAATCTTACCAGTTTCTAACTTGTAGCTTTCAGCATTTTCCATTACATATTGGGAGTCATAATTAATAGAGGGAGCCTTCAACCAATTTTGTATGTAGACAAGAGCTTAACTGTTGTTGGGCCAATGAACTATAAAATGAATCAAATACACGGTCCCTAGTACTAAATACCGACTCAAAAGCAACAGTAGATACAAGAATAGCTAACACATCTCGAGCTATTTTGGCAAGTCTTAGAAATCTAGTTGAGTTTATCTTCCACCATAGTAAAATATTAAAGTCAAGTGTCATCCGTTCAATACTCTCCATAAAATACTTATCCAATTCTGTTTTGGACTCTTCCACACCTATTTATGATTTATGTTGAAAATACATATATAATATATTCTCATTATCATCATAAGAAGTGTTACTTTGGGTCTCACATCCGCCTACACTTGATTGGCCTTTATCTGAACCTACACTGGATTTTGGATATTTCTTATATATCTGCTCAAGCATCCTTTTTAACCAATCAACAAGTTCAGATCTTTGCTTATGGCCAATAGCATTTGTAAAAACAGAATTTCAAAACATCCAACTTGTTGCGTAGATCAAGCATAGCTGCAATGAACAACATTTTGTTCAATTGACCAAAATCCTCCCAATACTTGTCATATTTCAATATCATCTTCTTTGACATGGATTTCAGCATATTGCTCTCACTCCTTGAAAATTTTTTCAAATGGTTATAGATTGCAAATATTTCTCTTATAAACAAATTTGAAGTTGCATAAATTGAGCTTGAAATCCGCAAAGTCATGTCATAAAAAATCTTCAAAAATCATACAAAAATCTTGATGTTTTCCCAATCTTGTGAAATTAGTACTTCACATTTCACCTCACATAAATATGGGACAAACTCACTATCTTCATCTTGCAACACCTCAAATGCCGCATAATGTTTTAGAGCTGCACTCAACATTAGATATGTTGAGTTCCACCTAGTTGGACCGTCAAGACAAAGAAGTTCACTGAGAATATTTTTTTTCTCTACACATGACTTGAGCTTATTAAATCTTGCAAGGGAAGATTTCACATATTTAACGGCATATCGAATCTTCACAACTGATATATTAATTTTTGTCAAACCATATTTGACGATGATATTCAAAATATGTACACAACATCTTTAATGCATAAACTCCTTATCTAATATTATGCAATCCCTAAACTTAGCAATTCTTCTCAAATAATCAATGGTCATATTGTTAGCCAATGCATTATCTACTATGACTGTAAAAATCTTCTTTATGCCTCATTCAAGTATGAATGACTCAATCTATTTTCCTATTGTGATCCATTTGTGATTAGGAGCTTTCTTAAAATGTATTATTCTCTTATGCATTGTCCAAACCTCATCAATAAAATGGGTTGTTATGCACATATAGTTAAGATTTTGAACTGATGTCCACATATCAGTTGTAATGCAAATCTTATAATCAGATTTCATAAACATGGGTCTTCAACTTCTCTTTTTCTAACATATAAATTTTTACACAATCTCGCATAACAATAACACAAGAGGGGATTGTAAATCTAAGCTCAACTACGGTCATAAAGTCTTGGAAACCTTCTTTTTTTACAAAATTAAACGATAGTTCATCCTTAATTATCAATTTCGCTACTGCTAACCGTATCTTTTGTTCATTGTACTTAGCAGGTCCAATACTATGACTGCTAGTTGTACCATCCACCCTTGTCCTTCTAGCCCCGATCTCTTTTAATGGGGGGTTACCCCTTCTAGCCCCAACAGTAGCATGCAAGGTTTTGCATTTTTCAACATGGTACTTCAAGGATGAAGTACCTTATTTTTTAGGATGACATTATAAAATCTTACCACAATAATCGCATGTGGTTGTGGGCTCATTGGGATCCTCAGCATTTCTCTTAAAGTATCGCCATACATTTGATTTGCCCCTTCTTCTTGTGATAGGAGGGAAAACTTAAGAACTAGTTACTTGGAGAGAGCTATCTGAAGGTGTAGGTAGATTGCTATCCAAATGAATGGGTATTAATTTAAACCTAGATGAACGCATAGAAGAACTAGGTTCCATAGGATTCAACTGCAAAATTATATTGGAGTTTGTAAAAGTGGATAGATCAAGTTGAAAACTTGTTTTGCAAAAGTTTGTAAAATGGAAAGGACGAGTTATTAATAGAGACTGGAGCTATATAGATAGTTGGTGAAGGAAACTCTTCACACAACTCTGGATATCTCAATATGCAGAAACATTAATGGAAGAAAAACAATATATAGGCTTATAATTCCAATAAATGATACATATGCAATGGTTGATTATGAAATGAATTTATAAAGAGTGGTAAGCTGTATAATCAACAAATGACAATCTGTATAAGGAGGGAGTTGATCATATATAAATAAAAACCTAATAAATAAATAAAACACAACAAATTATTGTCTAGTTAAGTCATCAAACAGAGCCACAAAAAAACAAAAACAGACTTAAAATAAGTATAATTGAAGCCTTGAAGGTTCTGCTTTGAAGACAGTTTATTATTGGTGCAAGAACTACAAGCTATCAGCTACCCAAGAGTCTTCCTCAAATGCTAATTTGATAAAGGATGTTAAGAATTGATGATGCATTTTGCAAATTTGCATGTTTAGGAGATTTACAATATTGACTAAGAGTTTGAAACAAATAAACCCAAAAAATGAGTTTCACAATATTAATAGTGCATTTAATACTATCTAAGAGCCTTTGCCCTTTTTCTTGTATTGTTTCTCTATTTTGAAATCATTGAGGAATAAAACTGTTTCTTTAAAATAAAAGTGATGTTAATAGCTCAGTTTTTTCAAATATTTAAGATGAATACGTTAATATCACAACGGTAAATCTAACAAACTAAAAGTTTATACTACATCAATAAACCTGGAAAATTCGAGTGCTTTTGCCATATTAAACTCAACAAGGCACGGGGAGTATGGTCTATGTCCATAGAAGATTCACAAGAGACTTGTTATTGGGAACAAGAAAGAGTTCAGTTTTCTGAGATGTACCAAGAATTAGTTAAACCTCCTCATCTTTTTTCTTGCTGTGGTTAGATGTAGTTCTGTAATAGAAGCATCTATAGGATTCTCCTTTGCATTTTCACAAACACTTTAGCTTTATTTTCACAAGCTCTTCCTTAGTACAATACAAAGACTCATCGTGGGGATCAAGATCAACATACTCCCACCAAATAAACAACTAAAAAATTAAAACATACACTTGTAAAAAAACCCAAAGAACATTGGGAATCAATGTTAGACAAGAAAAAAATCACAATATATATCAAGCAGAATATAATAAAGAACTAAAGATAAACATGTCGAATACAAATAAACAAAAATGATAAGAAAACATGAAAGATGCAGTGAGAAAGCGTAACCTACGGTAATAAGAAATCGACAAAGAAATTAAAGGAGCAACCGACGAAGAAATCGATTTGAGGAACAACCGGCGAAGAAATCAAACTGAGAGGAACAACCAGTGAAGAAATCGATCACGTAGAATCACCAAACTGGGAGGCTCTCAAGCAATCGGCAAAGAAACCAGATGGGTATTTTGAGAGAGAGGAATCAAGCGAGAGAGAGTGAGAGTGAGAGACTAAGAAAATGAAGACCTAATTGCCTAAGTTATCAGGCATTACCCGATTGCTTAATGATTGGTCGAAAACGGTATCGAGATACCCACTTCCGCTGTCTAGTTTGGTTACCAAACCCTCATCAACTTACTTCATCTCATCATTACAACTTTCTCAAATTCCCATACACTTTCTCAAATTCTCATACAAAATATAATAAACAATTCAACTTTTTCATATCCCAACACACTCATAATATTAAAAACTAATATTCTAACGATATTTTACTCAACTCAACTCAACTCAGCTCAGCTCAGCCCAACATCCAAACGCACTCTAATCATATCAGAACGAGTGTTTTGGGTCGAAAGCGGGTCGGTTTATTGGTCGGGTTGGGCTTGCGGTTATTTCGTTCACCCCTAATCAATACTCAACCTTCACCACATTCAAAATTGGTGACACTACACAAACTCTCAAGAGAAGGAAAAAAATAAACTCTCATCCATATAAAAGCAGCCTCAAACTAAAATCATATGACATTACTTGTACCAATTGTGTTAAAGGTTCTCTTCCTCTTCTCTAAAGACATTCGACTGCTTCGCTATGGAGTTCTTCCAGTAGTTGCAAATAGATCCAATCAAGCAATGACTCCAAATCCTTAGAAAAGTCAAGTAGATACCAATCATCCTCAAATATCCTATCCTTTTCTTTAAACATTTGTTGGAGATTTTGAAATGCGGTTGTGGGAGATGGAGAGGATCATGTTGACTGAGAAGAAGATAGAACAGGGAGAAAGAGATTGAAGGAGAAGGGGCGAGGGGCAAATACGAGAAAATGCTTTTCTTTATTAAAGTCATGTGGGCCCAAAATGCATCACGACTACATAAGACGACTATGTTTAGCTTTTTTCCTTTTTTAATTTGTATACGATCCGAGAGAAGAAGATAGAGAATGAGTGCGAAAGAAGAGGAGAAGAGTCAATGAAAGGAGGGAAGGGGCCGATCTAGGAAGTGGTGACATGGGTTCATAGACAACCTCCGAAAATGAGGGTGTTTCTAGCAGTGGCGTTTTCCATGGCCGCACTTGTATTCCTGCAAATGATCATTCACGATCATGACAACCTCTTCGTTGCAGTCGAGGTCGTTCACACCTTGTCATCTCCGTCCTTATTTACAAGCTCACCAAGGAGAAAATCTTTACTAGGCTTTCACTCAAATCATAGGAACTAACGGCCCTATTTCTGGCACTGCGGGTCATGCAGAACACAAAGATTGTGGAACCATTCA
The DNA here is from genome assembly GCA_036898215.1 of Platycarya strobilacea. Classification (NCBI taxonomy): domain Eukaryota; kingdom Viridiplantae; phylum Streptophyta; class Magnoliopsida; order Fagales; family Juglandaceae; genus Platycarya; species Platycarya strobilacea. The sequence continues at coordinate 37,361,926 of CM072555.1, forward strand.
CTGCACATCATGTCTTTGCACTGGGTGTCGCAAGGTTCTTGAGTTGTACACACTAGCTTCTCTAGGTATTGGATACTCAAGGTCGCTTGCTGTCAACTTTGAGTTATGGTTTGTGGCCTTCTATACTTGTCCTCTTTGAAATTGGCCAGACTTTTATTCTTGCTGATTTTTGCTACTACTATGTGAAAAGCATTTTTGGTAGACAACTTGTTTTGCAACTCTCTTCAGAGGTGGTGTGACATTCTACATCGGCAACTTAACTATGTAATGTAGTATTTAGTAGTTGTTGGGATGTTTAAATGGATACTTTATTCTTGATGAGTATGGTGGTTCAGAAGTTATCCTCAATGTTTTAAGCCCATATATTTTTTGTGCTAAACATGAATGTTAACGTATCAAGATTTAGTTCTACATTAATGTTTAGGCCTCATTCATTTGTTAATTAGATTCAATTGAGATTAATTCAGTTTAATCTAATTTTAAGTTGAATCTAATATCCAAACACTCAACTCTTAGATTACTAAACTCATTTCAACTCAAAACCTCTTTATATATGGGACCCACAACTTTTTATAATTCAACACTTTTTTACATGTGAGATCCACAATCTTTTTCAATTTTTCATAAATATATCTAAACTCATTTTAACATTCAACCAGTTAAGCAATCATGCATTAACGGGTCAACCCGTTTTGATCCGAACTCATTAAGACTAAATCCTAACCCACTATTATCGTATCATGTTCATGTTGGGTTAACGGGTCGTGTAACAATTGTCCCCTTTAATTCAAAAACATTTAAACTCATCTTATATGAATCCCATGTGACGCCCCCAAAATTCCCCTTAAAATAATACGAGAATAGAGGCGTCAAGATGATGACAACACGGGTCACACATCCCAACGACAAGTGCCAAATGTGTGTGCACACGTGACATACATAAAATATAAATCGCAGCAGATAAAAAATCATTATCTAAGTACCAGAATTTTTAGAAATATTTTACAAACCATTTTAATATAAACTCTCCAACAGGAGATTTAATACAGTCATCCGAAATACAAATTAAACAAATACATATTTTTAAAAGGGGAAAATAATTTCCCGAGATAACAATTTTATAACAATAATACATCAACGGCGGAGTCGTCTCCTCAGGCTCAGCCTCTTCATAATTTGCATTCAAAAACTACGACGCCAAGATGGCATCGCAGGTAAGTACAACCCAACCAAACCAAAAGATAGAAATATACTCATGCAACAACACTATGCATGAACACGACTCCAAATGCATGAATCTCAAAAGAACATATTTCTCAAAATAAATAAGATAAACACACGCCAAAATCCTACTTGGTCCACGATAAAATTCCAGTAAAATCATTCATCATTTCTCAGAAAGTAATATCTGCAAAACTAATCATACCAGACGTTACGTATCGCAGTCCCCGATATGATATACACACACACCCGAAATCATAATGGTTGTTACGTATTGCCGTCCCCATTATGATTCACACACACTCATTTCATACCGGGCGTTACGTATCGCCGTCGTCGATATGAAATGCACACCCAATGACCATAACGGGCGTTATGTATCGCCGTCCCCAATATGTCATCCACACACACATGCTGATCACAACGGGCGTTACGTATCGCCGTCCCCGTTACGACTCAACCAAAAATTATTAAAATCCATAAACTCAATTTAAAACCCAGTTCCCATTTCCAACACATGAATATCCGAAATCATGCAAAAAATCCAATTTCCAAATATTTCCATGAGCATGCGCGTAAATACACAATGCAGACAACCATGCACCAAATAACCAACAATTAATAAATTCCAACAATAATCAAACACCATAATTGTTGATGTCAAAAATATATTTAAATCTTAAAACTCGTTTGGAAAGTACTTACAGCAGTTAAAAGAGTAAATCTTTGAGTAGACGTCATTCCACAGCGCTCGTAACGATCACTTGTACGTTAGGCTAAAGTGTTTGGTTTGACACCAAAATTTAGGGAGATACTCATTGAAGGGTGGGGAATCTCATGGAGGTGGTGGTGTGGTGGCACAATCATCGGAAGGTGGCGGATCGGACTCAAAATGGGTGAAAACCCATTTTCGGGTTTGAGGTTGTACCGGGAAGGTGAGGCAACGGTTGGGGAAACTGAGCTAGGGGGATGACCGGCTGGATAAGGGGAGTCTTTTGGTGGCGGTGGTGAGGCCTACGGTGGCCGGACGTCGGCGCGGCAAAGAACAACCCGTTTTAGGACCCATTTCGGGTGGAGGAGAGAGAGAGAAATTGGGGTGGCTACCAACAGTGGGTTATGCTCTCCGGAGGGTGGGGAGTCTAGTGGTGGTGGTCGGAGGCTAAGGGGACCGGTGACGGAGTCAGAAAATGGGTGAAAACCCATTAAACCCATTTTCGGGTTTGTGCGTGTGAGGGAAGTGGGGTGGCCGGAGGTGACACCACCGGTACCGGTGGACTCGCAGGCGTGTGGGGAAGGCTGTGGGCTAGGCAGTGTCGCCGGTGGGTGGCCGATGGCGGCCCTGGGGCTGAGGACCGAATGGACGCAGGGGGGGAGGGGCTTGTGTCGCGCACGGGACAAGGGGCTAGGGAAAAACTGGGAAAAAAGAAAAGAAAAAGAAAAGAAAAAGAGAAGGAAATAAACAAGATCCAGTCCCTACAACTCGATTCACAGTGTTGATCTAATAAAAGAATTTCAAAACATAGAGCTGAATAAATTAATTTAAACGCCGAGACTACTTAAGATAAAATAATAAATAAAAACACATCAAATAAATTCGCATAATAAAATAAAGGAATTTAAATTTCACTCATTAAAATAATCACCTCACATTTAAATTAATAAAGAAACAACGTAACTCAACATTTAATTATAAAAACAACATAAAACTAACACTTACTAACGAATAGCTCAAATAAATATTTTAAACAAATAAAACACAACCAATAATATTATTAAAATAAATTAAAATAATTAATACCGAGAATAAAATTACGTGTAAAAATACACGTAAATCTGGGATCTCACATCCCACAAAACTCATTCAATCATCTCAACTCACTATTATTCATAAAGAGCTCAACTGAGTTCATTATTGCACCAACATCACAGATTGTTCATCCTCTCAATACAGAGTTTGTGATGCCTTGAATGATTTCATCTCTTCAATAATCTTCACAAGCTGAACAGATGTCTTCTCGCATACTATGGGCATGTATGAGCCTTGGACCTAGGTTGCAGTTGCAAGTTCCTCAGCGGCAAAATCATCTCAACCTCTCTCGTTCTCACTCCTACTTGGGCACTACAATGAAGGCGAGACGAACGCAACAGTCAAGCCTTTTATTTTGTTATCATCTTTTGCTTTTCTTTTCTTTTTTTAAAGGAAAATTTTAAATACATGCAACATTGGGTACCTATATATGCACCAATTTTGAGTGAAAAGAAGGACTTAATAAAACATTTAAATTTAAAATGAAAAATATGAAAACAACGAATCAAAATGTACAGGTGTGTGTATGGGTACGCAATATTACTTGTATATAACATTAATCTTATGTTGATTGCAATCATGAAAAGTTAATGAGTTGTTTGTTTAGAATTAGGCAAATTCATGGATTTAAGGTCTAGAGTTTAGATATGGAAATGGTCCCTAATGAGGAATGATGAGTGTGTGTGTACTCATTGCAGGGGTTTTTGGTATTTAATGTCGTTGGTGGTGGTAGTGGTTCAAGTCTTGGGTCCCTATTGTGTAGCAGGTATTATTTCTCGCAGAAATTAGTTTTGTTATGTTTACTAGATTTGTGGGACAATTGCTTATGTAGAAGCTGAGAGGCAATTGAGGGCTCCCTAATCTTAAAGATAATTCCTTTAGTTTTTCTTTTGTATGTGGAGGTTGGGTTTCCGTCAAAATAGCTCTTATCAATAAAGAATTCCATCATTTCTCTTTTCAATTCACTTTTATTTATTTATTTATTTACTAACTCAATTTACTTTTCGTTAGGATTGACAATATCAGCTTAATTGGTTCTTTTTAGGCAAGTTGCATAGTATAAAAATAGCTTCGGGGTTTTAATTTACAGATCGGTGTCATATCATTATAGTATATGTTCATACAAATTGGTGTACTTAGGCGATGCCTTTTATATCAATAAAGTTTTACTTTTACTTTAAAAAAAAGGATATGCTCATACGAATCCTTTATAAATATTGCTATGGAAATAATGCAGTCCGATTATAGAATAGGAATAATGAAAACTGAAAGGATTGATTTATTATTTCCATTAGTATAGTTAATTATTACATTTAGAAAGAATTACTGCAGCTTAGGTGACCAGGAACGATTATAGAAAACCAATTTAAAAGGGTGTGTGCTCATTACAGGTAAACCTGTGCACCCGGATTCCGAATCTGGAAACCCGGGTATCTTGACCCGAAACCGGATTTTAAATCAGGATCTGGAAACCCGGGTGCCTAGAATCAGAACCGGATTTCAGATTCGGGTCGGAACCCATACGAATCCAGGTTTCAAAAATGCGGATTTCGGATTCCAGATTTGAATCCTGTTTTTTTTTTCAAGCTTATATTTTATTAAAATAATTATAACATTTTTAAGTTTTAACTACAATACTAGCCAAATTGTAGAAAAACATTCTGAAACCTCCTGGAGTTCTAAAAAATAATTTACATGAGTGCGTTAATTGTATATTTGGCAAACACTATCATTAGTTCCGCTTCCCCTTCTGGTTCACTATCATTGGAATCGATTTGAACGTTTTCTTGGGAACCAATGCTAAAATAACCTGAAGTTTCTGATGCAATTTGTACGCTGAATCCCCATGTCTAAATCTTTCTGAATATGATACCTCAGACTCTGCTTCTGGCTCAATGCATTTGGAATTAGTTTGATTGCTTTCTTGTGAAAGAAACCCAGAACTCTCACCTTTTTCATGTCCGAAATATAAAAAATTAAAACACAATTATTCATGGAATGACATCAAGTATAAACAAATTTTTGAAGTCAAAATTAGTATTTAAATACCTGAGGAAGACTCTGTTTAGGTAACCGAACAGAGTGAGCCAAAGTCTGGAAACAGAAGCCAAGAGGAGGCCAGCAAAAAGTTTAAATCTGAATACATGGCATCAAATTATGTTGTACCTTGAATTAAGTATAAATAATATATTTAAAAAAAAAGATGTTCAACCTTCTCTCCCATCACTTCTTGTATCAGAGCAATATCACTTGAAATTTCGTGCATGATATCACCAATAATCAGTCCAAAACGAATATTAGTTGAGATTAAGATGGCACAACATAAGTCCGCATGGAACAAATATATAAATCATTGGCAAGATTTTGTCATTAATCTCCCTGATCATGTGCGTGTCATCAAGATCATTTCAACCCAAGTTTCTTTAAGTTATCATCATGATTGTCAAGAATCAATAGATTAGAAAGAGTTAATTATATAAATTAGTTTTGGTAAGATGGCATTGAACAAAGTACAATTATTTACCTCTTTCTTCCAATCTGTTCGGAATGTGACCCACAATAAGATGAGAGTCTGTATGAAAGTGCCTCCTATGATCCCAGACCATATTCCCTACACCAAAACATATTTTGAGCAATTTCTATTACATATTATTGAAGTAGAAAACTCCAAATAAAAGAAATCCTTAATGGTACGTAATTAGTCAGCATAAATAAGAAATGGGTAGAAGATTTGGAAAAATTTAGTACTAATAATATTTCAAGCCCAGACAATGAATTAAGCCAATCATTTTCTTATATATGGATGTACGTTGATCAATTTCTGGTTGCATGATGGGATTAGGGATTGCAAAAGGATCAACTATTGAAGAATCAGAAGCAGATATGGCAGGTTGGGGAGCAAATAGATCAATCTCAGTCTACACAAATGGTATTAACAGTTAGTGCAGAAGAAGGGTCCATAGAACCTAACAGTTATGTTATAGCACTAGTATTTGCATAATTATGATACATGCATTTTTACCCAAACCTGAAATTAGTTTTTGAAACCTCCTTTGAATGCAGCAACCCAAAAAACAAGAGTTCATTTCACTTATTCCATTTATCCTGAAATAGGTTTTACTTGCATAGAAACTTATTTCATTTATTCCATTTATCCTGACAAGAAACAAGTGGAATACTAAATTAAATATTTAAGAAGCTTTACAAGTAATGCACACAAGTAATAACGTACTTACTCTAGTTTTTTTAAGCATGAATGGAAAGGGTGACTCACATTAGCCTTAGTCCTGGATAAAGCTACTAGATAATCATCTAAAAAATATTAAAAAAACTGAGTTAGATATATAATAAAATAAGTTAGATAGATATTACAAAAACATTTCATGTTTTAAACTTACTTTCAAGCTGCATCAACTCAATGTATTCTTCTAACTCCTAGATGTCAACAGGTTTGGTCCTTAACCAATTTTGGGTGCAAATAAGAGCTTCAACAGACTTTAGAAACAATGAACTTCTAAAAGGATTCAAGATGCGTCCTCCAATACTGAATGCAGACTCCGAGGAAACAGTGGAAATTTGGGTGACTAACATATCACGTGCTACCTCAGCAAGAATGGGATAATTAGCAGCATTAACTTTCCACAAATCCAAAATATCAAAACTGGGTGATTTTACTACACGTTCCTCCGACAAATACTTATCTAGTTCTAGTCTAAACTCTATAAACCCATGCTGCTCAAGATATTTTTCTAACTTCATGTCAAATTTACTCGAGCTACTAGAAAAAATAGAAGTAGTGCTTGGCCTCCTTTGAGCCACAATAGAACTCCCCCCACAAGCCAGACGAAATCTGCTATACTCATCCCATTTGTATTGTTCCAACCAAAATCTCAATGACACCATTTTGTAATATGGATCAAGCACATGAGCAACATATATCAACAAGTTGAACCTATCTGTATTACCACAATATTTTTCACACTTTTCTTTCATGTTTTTGTCCATGGTCCTAGTGATGCTATCCTCACTCATGCATATATCATTTATTGTATCTTCAATTACGCACAATTCTTGGAAATATACATTAGCCGTCACATACAAAGATCCAGAAATGTTCAATGTGACATCATAAAATATTTTCAACAACTCTACAAAAATTTGTGTTTTTTTTAATCATCACTATTGGGGTTTACGAAATCATGATCCACATACATATTATAGCATTCAAAAGCTTTTTTGTGTTTTATAACGATACTCAACATCAAATATGTGGAGTTCCATCGAGTGGAAACATTAGTGCACAATATCCTTCCGCTAATATTTTCCTCTAATGCACAAGCCTTGAACTTAAAAAATCTCGACGGTGAAAACTTCACATATTTGATGGCTTCTCCAATCGTTGATATTAAATGTTTAACATCTTCCACGCCGTTGTTAACAATCAAATTCAGTATATGGGCAGCACACTACATGTAAAGGAACGCACCATTCAATATGGTAGAATCACTATCTATTATCCTCCTCTTCATGTAATCAACGCCAACATCATTAGATGAGGCGTTATCAATGGTGATTGTCAAAATCTTATTAATATCCCAATCAAGCAAGCTCAAGTTTAACACTCTCCCAATAGTTTTTTCCCTACAATTGGAAATTTGGCAAAACTTTATTATTTTCTTATATAATCTCCAATTGCAATCAATAAAATGTGCAATAATGCACATGTAGTTCACATTTTGCACCGATGTCCAGGTATCGATAGTTAGACAAATTCTTTGACCCCCTAATAATTTCTTTAGTTGTATCTTCTCTGCATCATACAACTTCATAAAATCCCTTTTTAGAGTGGTTCGGGATGGTAAAATAAATCGAAACTCTAAATCAGCCACATACTTAATAAGCCTTTCGTGCTCTACTAGCCTAAAATGCAATTCATACCTAATAAAAAACTTCGTGGTAGACACCCTAAGTTTTTCAGCATCATAGTTGACTAGATCTTGTGAGCTTGGGCTACATGTTTTTCCCTCCGCATCCCTATTACTACTAGAGGATTTACTTATCTAGGACGTTTACGGTAAAGAGGCGATTTTTCACATATATAATAAAGGTGGTGATTCATAGAAGAAGTTTCATTCTTGTAATGACAATTAAATAGCTTATCACAATATTTGCATCGAGCTTTTGGTTCATCAGGGTCAATAGGTAGCATTTTCTCAAAGTGTTCCCAAGACACCGATTGGTTACTAGGTGTCTTCCTAGGTTTTTTGGGTACAGGTGGAACGGAACAGGTATGTGTGGATGAATGGGGTGGAAGACTCCCGTGCTCCTCCACATCCACTGGAAAAGAGGAGTCGTCACCACTAACCCCTTAAGTCGTACCAAGATTCCAACTTGTAGAATCTTCTTCTATCTATTATTGAGTAATAAAACAACTTATCAAAAAAAAACAATTATTGAGTAACAAAATATAACAAACCAAACCAAACCATATAATTAAGTAAAAAATCATGTACAACTTAAAGCATGGATATTTTCAGCAAATAATACAAATCCATAATTTAAGCGTGGATATTTTTAGCAAACAATACAAATCAATACAAAAACCCAAGTTGATTCTAGGGTTTTGCCTCTCTGAAGTTTTCTGTTATGTGTAAATGATCGTTTGTTTCTTCTATTTGGGTGTTTTTCAATTTTTTGTGGGTTGATAAAGATTATAGTTTTGAAGCTAAAATTGTTGGTTTATGGCAGAATTGATAGGTCGAGATTGTACAGCTGTTGTAATTCCCTGCATACTATTTCCCTTTTGGTCACAATATCAAAAGGGTTGGACAAGGACTTAACTCAACCATAAGGCATAAGTAGTCTAGTTTATAGAATGAATTCAACTAGGCAGTATACATTGGTAAATTCTAGCCTATACATTGATAAATTCAACCAGGTAGAATACAAAATGAATTCAACTAGGCAGTATACATTGATAAATTCAACCAAGCAGTACACAAAATGAATTCAACCAGGCAGTATACAAAATGAATTCAACTAGGAAAAAGTACCAGAATCCTAATAAACTACGTTAAAACAAAAGATTGAGATAGAAATTACAAATTTGGGTTTAAATCTTTTGATGTAAATCATTCCTAGCCAACAGAGTAGAGGCTACATGGAAGGCAGTGGGTAAGAAACAAAATACACACATAAATCCACTAACAGTAACTTTGAGCAGTACATTTGGAAGAGCAGAGTAGCAACCCCTAGATTATATGATATCATTTCCGCCTACCCATAAAACCCTAGAAACAACTTAGGTTTTTACCTTTAACAAGTCCATTCCTAATCCTCGCATGGTTACAGGGAGGAAAAAGAGAGAGAGAGAGAGAGAGAGAGAGAGAGAGAGAGAGAGAGAGTACCGAAAAAGTGTGATGTGAGAATGACAGACTGTGCAGCGTTGACGTGAGATGGAGATTCAGTGACGGAGATTCAACGACAGAGATTTGGCGACGGAGATTCGTTTGGAGACAGCGATGGGTCGGACGCTAGGGTTTGGAGACGGCGATGGGGGGTGGGGGGGTTTAGAGGCAAAAGTTTAATGACGTCGTTTTATTGAAGTAGGATATGGGTTTTAAAAGCGGGTTCCAGATTAATTCGGATATCAGACCAATATATATCCGGTTTACAATAAAACGGATATCCAGCCCGCATTATATGATCTGGAAACTGGATTTGGAATCCGGGTGTTCGGATAGTAATTTGGGCCGAGTAAAACTCGGCCCATATGAATACCCCTAATTACAAGACTCCATTACCTTACCACCACATTTTTCATGGAGTTTTAACCCGTGATTTGGTACTTTCTTAGGCAAATTTTCTTAATTATTAAATTCAAAAGCTCTGTTGAATTAATGTTATTTCGAAGATCTTTGTTATTTATATTCTAATAGATGTAAAAACAATAGTGGTCAATTGGGTGTATCAACAAAATAGACATGTAAACAAATTACAAGTCTTAAAACAAAAGACATATATACATAGATATATACGTTACGTTAGGAATTTAATGGTTAATGTATTTTGTTTGTGATAATAAATGGTTGAGTTAGTAGTAGTGGACAAAATTGAAAAGTATATGCAATGATAATTTCTCTTTTGGCACATACAACACATCATAGATGATGATAGACAGAAGCTGGCTAGGTCAAATGGTAAATTTGCTCAGTACTTATGCAAAATCTTAGGGTTGTACTTCTCTTATCATGATTATGCATACAACACAAAAACTTTATTCACTTGGAAGGTTTTGTTTCAACTTCATTTGTTGCAATAAAAATCATTTTCCACTATAAACCTCATTTTAAGCTGGTAACCTCATTGAAGAAATCTGACTTCAAGTTTACATGTTATCAACCAAATTTGATCCTGTAAAACTTCTACTGTGGATAATATATGTTCCTTTTCAACTTAGAATTGCACACACATTGCCATACTTTTTTGGTTCACCAAATCATTGAATCTTTGTTTGTTTCCAAAAAGATACAAAACATCAAGTCATTGATTTTGTCCATGGTGCTGATGGACTCGGCAACCAAAATTTTCCTCCACCAAAAGAAAAGCCAACTAAGTAGTCAATAGTTGCCTCTCTCATTGAGCAAGCAAACCTCTATCCTAAAAAAGTCACAGTGCACTAGGCGCACTTACAAATATTGCCCTGGTTAAATATCCTCATAAATAGTGTGGTTTCAATGTAGATGGATATTAGTGATGTTTTAAAGTATGTTATACATTGCTATAGGTAAGGCCCCGAGGGTGGAGTCCCATGCGTGCCTAGCAAGGCATGTTTCCCGAGCCCCTGCAACATGGTAATATAGTCCCATGTGTGGTCCCAAACGTGTGTGATGGGCTTTCCCAAGTGGGTTTCCTAAGTGTTGGTCTGAGTGTGGTGAACTCATGCTTCTCGAGTGGGTGAGGCGATTTTGGAGGTAGTCTCGAGTCGATAAGTTGTGGCCCATGCCATGCATGGAATTGCCAAGCTAGTGGGGTCTCGAACAAGGGTGGTTTCAGTCGATGTGTAGGGTGGTCCGTGCATGCGTCCCGAGCCCAGGTTAGAAGTCCCGAATGGATCACACATGGAGGGGGTCCCGTGAGGTGGAGTCTGGGAGGGTGTACTATGCATGGGGTGTGTCCAGTTTAGCCTGTGTGGCAAGTCTTGAGTGGGTGCGTGAGGGTCCCGTGAAGTGAGATGAGTGAGGTGAGTTGCATGTCCCATGCATAGGGGTGCTTCTCGAGTTACGTTCTTGAGAGGTGAATGTCCCGTGAAATGAGATGAGTCCCAACACCAGGTGAGGGCGAGTCCCGAGTGATGGTGCAAACGACTGGGAAGGGAATCCTGAGTGGTGCACGTGACTAGTCGAGTGGTGGCTCGTAGTGGAGTCGTGAGTGATTCGGTTCCTGTCAAGGAAAAACAAGGGGAAGGAATGGCTGCCCACCCTAATGGTGGTGGTGATCGGCCCAGAGGGTATAGAACTTGCTGACGCGGTAGTTGGTGGCCATCGACGTCTCCTAGACCAAGCGTGCCTTTGTCATCCAGCGTTGTGCATAGTGCTGATGATGCCACGAATTGGGGGCATGCCCATTAGTGACAAAAAATTCCGGCGACCCTTGGGGTGGTTGCCAGAGATGCAACTAGGACACGACAACTCTAGGCTATCCAACTAGCGTTGATTCCGTGAGTGGTCTCAGAGCACTATTCAGGACCCCCGATAGCTTTATGCATGCATTGCATGCACGTCCAATCAGGGGCGGAACCAAGATTTGATATTTGGGGGGGCGATCGACAAAGTGTATTGTACGTATGAATATAAATAATATATATTTTTTACATGTGATTATATATTAAAACAACAATCATATATCATAAAACTGTATACAAAAAATACATGTCTAGTAATTCACTAAATTCAATATCAACACAAAAAATTTAAATAAAAAAATTTTAAAAAAAAAAATCATTCGAAAATAATAAATTGAATTCAATAAGTAAGAATAACATAGTTAATAATTTAAAACAATTAATATTGAAGCAATGATTTAGAGAAAATTAGATTAAACATAGTGAATTAATTACTTTGAGAATATTTTCATTGTATAATCTCTTTTTTTTTTTGAATTAATTTATATTTTGATTTAGCTTATAAATTTGGATTAGGTTAAAATAAAGCATAATTATATGACATTGTATTTGGAAAAATATTGTAAATATCAAAAGATATGAGGTTAAAATATTGATAGTTATAGAAAATATTTGAAATGAATAAAAAAATATTAAAAAAATATAATATTCAAATGGTATGAAGGAAAAATAGATAAATTAATGTGTGGTATATTACAAAATTTAGTATGTAAAATAGAAGAATTAGATTTTGATGATATATTTTAAAGAATAGAAAAGAATAACTATTTAGGAGTGCTCTTATGGTAAATATGAAATTAGATGAATTGAAAATTTAGATATCAATGAAATTAAAAGTTAAAATGGAATTAGATAAATATTAGAATTTAGAGGATAATTTCAATAAAAAAATTAGAGAAAGGGGGGGGCAATTTTTTTTTTTTTAAATATGAAGGAGAAATTTTCATTATATATATAAAAATATATATATCTATATAGTAATTAATTTTTTTCAAAAATTTTGGGGGGGCCGTAGCCCCCCCATAGCATAACTTGGGTCCGCCCCTGCGTCCAATGCATGCACAATGGACATGTACTATGCATGAGTGCACAGTGTCGCCCCATGCGCATAAGTGCCATATGAATGCTCTAATGGGCGAGCCCAGTTCTTGCTATGTTAAAAACAATAATAATAATATTGGAAGCACTTAGCCTACATGCTCGGGAGTGTGGGAGTTCGAGTGAAGGAAATACTATAAAATTATCTTTGTGGCGAGACCTCTTCTCGTCTTTTGTGTATTTTGTAATTATAAGAATGAACAAGAATTGAAAACACATATCTGGGAGAGCTGTTTGCACCAATGGCGATTTATTCAGTGCGTCGGTAAATCATCATTCTCCCACTCCCGGCTTACAAAATATTTAGATCCCACAGACGACGCCATCGGGATGAGAGAAAGCGTCATTCCCAACCCACGCATCAGATTTAGGCTTCGTTCGGTATCGTTTGGAGCCCCTTGTGAGATTTCGGTGCGGCCAGTGCATACATTAACAAAATATGAAATAAATAGATATAAACACGAGATTTACGTGGTTCGACGTAAAGCCTACGTCCATGGACATTTGGAGGAAGAAAATCTACTATAATGAACATTTTACAGTCTCTCATATCTCACTATATAAGGAAAAATATAAGTATCTATGGAGGAAATTCTTCTAGTTGGAGCTCCCAGAGGCCTTTGGGAAGAAGATTTAAACTGAAAGAGAGAATGCGTTAGAGAGTCACGATTTTCATTTGCTTGAGGTCCTTTTATAGGCCCTTGGCCTATGTTAGTATTTTTTTTCCATTTAGCATTCTTCCTTTTCCTTCTTTTCTATCGCCTGCTTCTTCACATGCATATTTCTCTTCCTCCGTACCCACACCTACCAGGCCTCTTGCTTTCCTTGACCGTCCCATGCCTTTTGTCCCATCATCTTTCTTTCTCCTTGTCCTTTAGTGTAATAAATAGTAGGGTTGGCTCTACTTTCTCATCCCCTCACAAAAGATGAACCAACTAAGGTTTTACTCTTGTAATAAAAGATATGACTTGCAATAATTAATTATTTTATTGTTAATAAATGAGAAGAGGAGTTCTTATTTTCAAAATTAAATAAATGAATGCATAGTAAGAAAAGCACAGTAAAAAGTTTAATGGAAAAAACCCACAAGAAAAGCAAAACTGCAAAAACAAAACCCACAAAAAGGCCAAAAGAAAAAAACGGCCCAAAAAGGAAAATGCCAGGAAAAAAACCCAAGAAATGAAAGAAAAAAAAAAAAGCCCCAAAATCATAGTTTTGAATTCCATTCTATTTCAGTCAAAACGGCTGGAAATTTTCATTCTGGTAGAGTATCTAGTATACTTTACTCCCTTGTTCTCTTCCGTTCCATTTCAAATTCTGGTCCGTTTCGGTCATTTCGATCAAATTTTGACTATTCTAGTTAAATTTCGATCATTTTGGTCGCTATTCCGTTTCGGACTATTAAATGATATTTTTTAAAAATTTTAAATCTAGATGGTATTTATTTGATTATAAGATCTGAAATAATTTATATAGTTTTAATTTTTTTTGTAACTCTAAATATGGCCCTCATTCTCTTTTTTTATTTTAAATATTAAATATCATTATTTTTAAAATTTATTATCTATTTTTTTTCTTTGTTTTTTGTCTTAACTCAATTTTGTGATTTTTTTAATATATATTCAATTTATAAATTCTCAATTCTTTCATGTATGTATATATATGATACATACTTACGTATATGTATATTTGTTCTATTAATTATTAGTTTAAATATACATATAAATATTTATATATACTATATAATTATTTTCGAAATGGTACACCAAAATACACTGAAGTCAAAATATCTAGTTTTAATCTTTAACAAGAATAATCACCCAAATGGGATTCTAAACATTGCCCAAAACTCCTCAAAAAGAAAACACCCCCAACAAAACCCTCAAAAAGGGCTAGGAAAAAACGATGCCAAAAAAATGCCACAAAAAAAAAAAATAATAATTAAAGGCCAAAAAATGCAAAAAAGCCATAAATAGGCCCCAAAAAATTGGTAATAAAAATGTTAGAGGAAACAAATGCCAGAAAAAACCCAAAAAAAAAAGCCAGAAAAAGGCCAAAAACAAAATCAAGGAAAAAGACGCCACAAAAAAAGGCCACTAAAAGTCGCCAGAAGAAATGCTCCAAAAAACGACAGGTAAAAAAGTCACAATTAAAGAAATAATATTTATAATTATGAATGTGCAAAATGATTAATTTTTTAGTAATGGACCCTGTTATTTTTTAAAACAATTACTCAGTATTTATGCATTCTATGATTATACCTAATTAGCATGTCATTAAGAAAAGTAAAAAAGTAAAACTAATGCGGCTAGCCATTTAAATGATAAAATAATTAAAGAAATGATATTTACAGTCGTGAAATGTGCAAGCGCTACGTAATCACTTTGAAAAAAAGTAAGTAAAATACGAGATTCACAAGAAAAAATTAATTTTTTAATAAAAAAATCATATTATCTTTCAAAACGATTATGCAGAGTTTACTTACTCTACGATTATGCAGATAAAATAATTTCTGCTAGTCATTTTGTTCTACCTATTCGTTTCTAAGGCATAGTAAGGAATTAAAATATGTGAGATTGGTATGTACTCAGGCCAAGTTTTTTAGGCCTCATTCAGTTGTTAATTAGATTCAAATGAGATTAATTCAGTTCAGTCTAATTTTAAGTTAAATCCAATATCCAAATACTCAACTCTCAGATTACTAAACTCATCTCGACTTAAAGTCTCTTTATATATGGTACCCACAACCTTTTATAATTCAACACTTCTTTACATGCGGGATCCACAATATTTTTAAATTTTTATAAATATATCTAAACTCATTTTAACATTCAAACTAGGGGTGTCAAATTGTTTTAACAATTTATATTCGTGTCGTGTCAAGACATATATATTATACTATATGAGTAAATCCTAACTCAACCTGTTAAGTTTATTTTATCAAAATCTCAAACCCTAATATGACCCATTAAGATAACGAACTGTATTGTGTCAACTCATTTTGACCCATTAATGAATATTACGAAATAGGTTATACCGACAACATACGACCTGTTTCAACCTGCTTATATAAATAGATTGCATATGTCTGAAATTAACCTGTTTGATCTAATTAAAACTAACTATGAGTCCAAAATTACAATCCAAATAATAAAAATATCAAAATTAAAATTCTAATCATTTTACTTCTAGGTATAAGGATATAATTGTAACTTTATCTTTCGTAACATGTTATAATGGATTATAACAAGTCAAAACGGTTTGACCCATTATCAACCCATTAAACAATCATGTCTTAACGAGTCAACCAATTTTGATCCGAACCCGTTAAGACTAAATCCTAACCCACTATTATCGTGACGTACTCGTGTTGGGTTAACAGGTCGTGTAACATATTGACACATTTAATTCAAACACATTTAAACTCCATCTTATATGGATTCTACAAAACTCACTAATCATCTCAACTCACTATTATTCATAAAGAGCCTAACTCAGTTCAACATCCAAGCACAACCTAAATGGATGCAATTCATGTATATATTAAGGGTTCATCCCACAAAGCTCTCTCCTTCCTCTAGATATTTCTCCCATCCCAATCTATCCCAGCCATCCTCCTTCCTTCTCTGCCCAGAGGGGGGTGGGAGCTTCGGCTCCTCCCCCTCTTCCTCCCGTCCAGCATCAGCCACGACTATCCATAGTTTTTCTTTTGGTTTTTTTCATTTTTCTGCATCCGTAGCACATGGATTTGTCAATTTGTTGCCTTCCGACTCCCATAGACGCCACACACCTCACTTGGAGCTCCTTCTACTTCCAATCTTTCAAACAACCGAAGGAGTTTTTCCAAAAGTGCGGCGCATGAGCTCATGCACAGATAACATCATGTGTGAGTTTCACATGCCACCATGCCCGTGAGACTCTACTAGCATCACTCGCGGCTTTGCTAGGATCGATGGCCTTGGTTCTCTCAGAATCGACCACTAGTTTTTTGTCTAGTATGGCGCGTTTCCGAATGCGCCATCATAGATAGTGGAGGTTTTCTGCCGGTGTTTCGACTCATCCTCTGATTGTTGCATTCTTATGTTTCTGTTTTTCCTAACCGATGATCAAGACGTAGTGGTCCTGGAAGACTTCGACAGCTAGGCCAAACAAAAAAGTTGCAGCACTCCTTTCCCTGCGGCTTTTAGTCGCATTGTGTTGGTCTGTTTATCGCTTCATGCGGCATCTCCTTTATGGAGAATGGGTGGGAGCTATTTTTGGTTCCAAAACCCCTTTTTTATTTTTTTGGTATTGCATTTGTTTGTTTTGGGTTGATTGTTGGGGATTCTCACACTATAAAACCCTGTATCATGTTATCTTAGTATATCAATAAACTCGTCTGCCTAGAAAAAAATATATATTAAGGGTTCATCAATTTTTAATGCTAGCGATTGGACAAGATGTTTGAGAATGCATATGTGTGAGATTTGTAGCGCTCTTTATGCTCTTTATACCAGCATGTTAATTATGAGATAGAACTCTTCATTCAGGCTGTACAAAAGAGGCTGAAAAAAAAAGGTTGTACAAAAGAGATCAGCTAAGTAGTTTTCCTTTACATTTTTTCTACAAATTTCTAATATTACAATATCAACCGCCCTCCTGTGTCTCTGTGTGTGTGTGTGTGTGTGTGTGTGTGTAAAAAGGTTTATAATATGGAAATCTCTTGTTGAAGGCGAGTTTGTGCACCGATGCACACCAAAAGTTGACGTGGAAGGTGGAAGCTGGGTTTAAAATAAAGATAAAATGGTGCGTGTTGATAAAAGCAGGAGATGAGGCCCTTCTTTGTAAAAGTCCTTTGCTTAGCTAGAGATTTTTTTCCCAAGTTTTTTCCTTGGACAAAGTTGAAGAGAGAAATAAGACTTCAACAAGAGCCATCTCCCTTCGAAGTCTTTCAACAAGATCTAAAGAGAGAAGATAAGACTTCAAAAACCCACACATTCTGACCTTATATGCTGCTCAGCACGGTAGTGCCCATGCGTTGACTTGGAGTAGGTACAAACACTAAACTAAAGAAAAACCTACACCTCTTTGTTCTTTTGTTGAATAGTGAAGGGAAGAAGATAAAAATGACGAAAATAAGCAGTGGAAGGGAGACTTTTTTTTTCAATTACCAAATTGAGGTCGGAATAGTCTTGCCACAAAAATTCATGAATTCAACATACCTTTCAAAATTTAGAATAAAAACTTCTAATCAAGTCCAAATAAATGTATAAAACTCAAAATGTAGAAAACCTCTCAACAATAATAGTTCCATAGGCTGCTTCATGGTATCAAACCAACTATTTGTTCTCTTCCTTTTTAGCCTTTGCAACTCTTTTCATTCTTGCACCAATATCTCAGCTTGTTCATCCTCTCAATACAGAGTTTGTGATGTCTTGAATGATTTCATCACTTCAATAATCTTCACAAGCTCAACAGATGTCTTCTCGCATACCATGGGCATGTATATGATGTTCTAAATCGCATATAAACCAATAGGCACCTAAAACTTTGTGTAAATGTTCCCGTAAAACCAATAGACACTTGCAATTGAAAAAGCTATAAGCCCTAAACCCTACACTCACAAGCAGAGGGTCCCGATTGGGATCTGTCGAGTTAAATTTTTTTTCTTTTTTCTATGAGATCCCAAGTTTTGTAATTTAAGTGTTTTTATTGTTGGTTGTTTTATTTATTTTATTATTATTGTCTGTTGTTTGCGAGATTCTAATTTAAGTGTTTTTAGTTATTTTATTTAGTTAATATTATTGATTCTTTCATTTCAAATCGTTATTATTATTATTTTGGTTTGGTGGTTTTATTTATATTATTGTCTAATTTGTTGGGTTTTCTTTTATTACAATGAGCATTTTATTTTATTGGGCCTTTTAGATTAATTCCTTTGTTTTAACTTATTAAATTATCTGATCTTATTATTAGATTCTATTTCATATTGTGGTATTTTAATTCAATTTATTGAATATTTTTCTTCTAATTCTATTTTCGAGTTTAGGTTTTTGTGTAGTGCATTTATTTGTATTACTATTTGGTTATTTTACTTTATTTTATTATATTAGTTGTTCTTTAGTTTATTTTTATTAAGTCGTATTTTGGGTTTTAATGATTTTATTTTATTATTGCTAAGTAGTGAAGTTTATTTTAATGTGTCTTTGTTTTAATTATATTCTATTTTGGGTTGGGTTTTGTATGTGTTGTTTAAGTGAATTTGTTTTTATATAATAGGACCATTTCGAGCCGAACCCGAGTGTAGAGGACCCAGCCCGTGTGACCAACCAAACCCAGCCCCTCATGTTGTTAAACAAAGTTGTTTTGGTGCCCCAAGGGTTAAAACCCTAATCCTTCTTCTTCTTTCCCCTATCGCCTCTCACCAACCCTCTTCCTTTCTCTTTTCTTCTTTTCTTCTTTAGCTTTTCGTGTGCGCTCAACCCCTCCTGCAAGTTCTCTCATTTCCACCACTTCAAACCAACTCATGAAGCTCCTTGTCATAGCCCACTTCTCCCCCAACCTCAACGTGTTATGATGCATTAGAAGAGGGCTAAGTGGCAGAGTGTATCGAGACCTTGGACTTCACTTAGGAAGTCAGTTAAGAGTTAGTTACTCTTACACGTGTTCTGTTAGGAGATGAATGTATTTTTATATCCTTACTTTGCTCTAGTGTTTTACTTTGATACCCTTAATTGTAGCGAGGAAGTCCTAATAGTCTTCTCTATAAAGTTCGAAGCAATTGCTGTAATAACTCATTCATGAAAGTTGTGAATAAAAGCATTCTTGGAGGTTCTTGATCCCTGGAAGATTAGAGGTTTTTCTTTCCAAATCGTCTCTATTTCTCTTTATTACTCTTACAATTGGCATCAAAGCAATTCCGCAAACCCTGGGAAATTCTTGCTCAAAGATGGCAAACGGTACAGGATTTAAGGATTTGGAAAAGCTAGTTCTTGGATTGAAGCAAAATCAGGAGTCGCAACAAAAGCGTGTAGAAGATCATCAGAGTGCTTTGGCGCTTTTGGGGTCTAACATGGATTTGTTACTGGAAGCAATGAAAAAGGGGAAGAATCATAAGGTACAATGAGGGAGTTCATTCTGAGAATTCGACTGTTGTTCCAGGAATACATATTAAAGGTACTAAATTGGATTTTCCAAGATTTGATGGGGGAAATCCAATTGGATGGCTTTATAAAGCATATCACTACTCTGATTTACATCCTATGCCTGATGGATAGAAGATTATGATGGGCTAATTTTACATGGATGGCAGTGCATTGGTGTGGTTCCAAGATGCTGAAGAAACTACTTCTTTTACTTCTTGGATTCATTTGTCAAGGCGGTTCAATTGAGGTTTGGTAACTCCAGTTATGATGATCTTATGGATTTACTAACGAGGTTGAGGCAAAGTTCAATAGTGGCGGTGTATAAGACTCAATTTGAGAAGATTTCAAATGGGCTCAAAGGTTTGTCTGAACCCTACAAACTTTCCTATTTTTTGAGTGGTCTTCGTGATGAGATTAGATTGCTTGTAAGGATGTTGCATCCTAAGACTCTTGATACTGCCTTTGGATTAGAAAAAGTCCAGGAGGAATATGTTCAAACTACTAGAAGGAGTAGTAGGAATTTTGTGCCATTTGGGGGTAATAAGACAGCTATGGCAAAATCTATTATTCCCATTCAAGAAGTATCAGCTGATGAGATGAAGGATAGAAGGAAGAAAGGATTATGCTATTTTTGTGATGAAAAATGGAATCCTAGTCACAAATGCAAGAAAGCTAAGTTGTTTGTGTTGGAAGGTAGTGGATTATTTCAAGAAGAAGAAAAGCAATTTGTTGAACAGCAAGAAGAGGGTAATCAAAATGATGGAAGTATTGTTGATTGAATGTGAAATGCCCGAGATATCATTGCGTGCTATTGCAGGATATACTAATTCAAAGACCATGAGAGTGAATGGTAAAATCAGTGGTTGTCCAGTGGCAATTCTTATCGACACAGGAAGCACCCATAACTTTCTTGATCCTGTGATTGCAAGAAAGTAAACTTGCTTGTTGTGAGGGATAAGCATATTCAAGTAAAGGTTGCAAATGGTGATATGATGGCTGGAGAAGGATTTGTGTTGACTGTACCTGTTCAAATGCAAGGTCAAAAATTCGAAATTGAGTTTTTCTTGCTTCCTTTGGGAGGTTGTGATCTCGTAGTAGGTATACAATGGTTGAGGACTTTGGGTCTTGTGATTTGGGATTTTTATAGTCTCACAATGACTTTTGAATATGCATTACAAACGGTGAATCTTCAAGGCTTGAATTCTACCAAGTCTTGGTTGGTGGAAGATGTACAAATATGCCAACTAAGTATGGTGGAAAGAAAAGGGGTGCTGCTGCAGATTGTTCAAAAGCATAAATCTGTGTTACCAGCAAAACAATATCCTGAGATAGAAGTAGTATTATCTAAGTTTGTTGTGGTATTTGATGAACCTAAAGGCTTGCCTCCCAGAAGAATGAAGGATCATCAAATCAACCTTAAAGAAAGGATTGTGCCCATATCTGTTCGACCCTATAGGTATCATTTCTTTCAAAAATCTAAAATAGAAAAAATTGTAAAGGAAGTGTTAGAGGCGAGAGTGATAAGGAGTAGTCAATCCCCATTTTCTTCTCCTATGCTTTTGGTGAAAAAAGTTGATGGTTCATGGAGAATGTGTATAGATTATAGGGGTTGAATAGGGAAACTATTAAGGACAAATTCCCTATACCTGTTATTGATGAGCTTCTTGATGAGTTATGTGGAGCCTCAATTTTTTCAAAACTTGATCTGAGATCTGGGTACTATCAGATCTGAGTAAGGGATTGTGATATTGAGAAAGCAGCATTTAGAACACGCCAAGGGCATTATGAATTCTTGATTATGCCATTTGGTTTAACAAATTCCCCAACCACCTTTCAGGCCTTGATGGATGAGGAAATTTGTGATTGTGTTTTTCGATAATATTTTAGTATACAATCAGTCCAAAGAAGATCATTTACAGCACTTGGTTGTGGTTTTGCAGACCTTAGCAAAACATACTCTTTTTGCCAACAGTAGTAAATGTAAATTTGCTTGTGAAGAAATTGATTATTTGGGTCATTTGGTCTTTAAAGAAAGGGTAAGAGTAGATCCTTCAAAGCTGCAGGCTATGACAGATTGGCCTTTGCCAAAATCCCTCAAGTCACTTAGGGGATTCCTTGGTTTGACAGGGTATTATCGAAAATTTGTTAAAGGTTATGGGTTAATAGCTGCACCATTAACCCAGTTGTTGAAGAAAGATGCATTTATATGGATGATGAAGCCACTGATGCCTTTGAACAATTGAAGAAGGCAGTAACAAATCCCCCAGCTTTGGCCCTACCAAACTTTTCGAAGCTTTTTTTGTTAGAATGTAATGCTTCTAACTGTGGTATTGGTGCTGTCCTAATGCAAGAAGGTAGACCATTAGCATTTTTGAGTCAAGATTTGAAAGGAAAAGCATTAGACTTGTCTATATATGAGAAGGAATTGCTTGTAATTGTGTTGGTTGTTAAGAAGTGGAGGCCATATTTGCTGAGAGTTGTGTTTGTAATAAAAACTAATCAACGAAGTTTGAAGTTTTTATTGGAACAAAAGATTGGAACCCCATCTCAGCAGAAGTGGATTACTAAATTGCTTGGTTATGATTTTACTATTGAATATAAGAAGGGATCCAGGAAAGAGGAGATTGAGTTTTCTGCTATAACTGTGTTGGATCCCTTGTGGTTAGAAGAATTAAGGCAATCTTATCTGCATGATGAAGAGATAGCAACAATTTGTAGGAAGATTCAAGAAGGCAAGCTCGATGATAAGAAGTTTGAAGTGAAGAATGGACTATTATTCAAGAGAGAAAGATTGTTTTTATCTTCTTTGTCACTTGTGAAGGAATAGGTTCTACTATTTATACACAATAGTGCTTTTCGAAGCCATTCGGGTTATTTGAAGTCAATTTATCGAGCCAAGGCTGACTTTATATGGTTAGGCATGAGGAAAGATATCAAGCAATTCATTAAAGAATGTCAAATCTGTCAAAAATGCAAGTCAGAGAATTTAAAGCCTACAGGCGTACTTCAACCATTGCCAATTCCGAATAGATCATGGAGTGATATCTCCATGGATTTCGTGATTCCTTGCCTTGTTCAAAGGGGATGTCGGTTATCATGGTGACAGTAGATAGGCTCACAAAATATGCACATTTCTTGCCTTTATCTCACCCTTACACAGCTGTGTTTATAACAACTTTATTCAAATCTCAAGTATTCAAGTTACATGGTATGCCTTCTACCATAGTAACTGATAGGGATGTTACTTTTACAAATAATTTTTGGAAAGAGTTGTTTAGGGTGCATGGTACCAAGTTGCAATTCACATCTGCCTATCATCCTTAATCGGATGGGCAAACTGAAATAGTCAATAAGTGTGTACAGCAGTACTTAAGATGTTTTGTTAGTGAAAGACCTAAGCAATGGGTTCATTTTCTTCCTTGGGCTGAATGGTGGTATAATACCTCAATTCAAGGTACTACTCAGAATACTGCTGTTGAAAAGAAATTAAAATCAAGAGATGAAATTTTGCTGCTGTTGAAGAAGAATTTACTTGCTGCCCAGAATGCTATGAAACAACAATATGATAAGCATCACATTCAAAGAAAGTTTCAGGTGGAAGACCTTCTTTATCTGAGAATGCAGAAGTACAAACAATTTTCTGTCAGCCAAAATATTAAATCAAAGCTTGCAACAAAGTATTGTGGGCCATTTAAAGTGTTGGAATGCATTGGTGAAGTTGCTTATAGGCTGGAATTGCCATCAGGTTCTTCTGTTCATCCAGTTTTCCATGTATCTAGGTTGAAGAGATTTATTGGTACTGATGTTGAAGTTTCTCCTGTGTTACCATTGCTTGATCCTCATAGTGATTTTAGGCAAGAACCAGAAACCATCCTTAGTAGAAGACTGACTCCAGTGAACAATGAACCTTTTATTGAACTGTTAGTTAAGTGGCATGGCTCATTCGATGAAGACTCCACGTGGGAATCAGTTGACAGTTTGCGAACTCACTACCCTGACCTTGTGGGCAAGGCCTTTTAATGGGGGGTAGTTGTTATGATGCATTAGAAGAGGGCTAAGTGGCAGAGTGTATCAGGACCTTGGACTTCACTTGGGAAGTCAGTTAAGAGTTAGTTACTCTTACACGTGTTCTGTTAGGAGATGAATGTACTTTTCTATTCTTACTTACTCTAGTGTTTTACTTTGATACCCTAAATTGTAGTGAGGAAGTCCTAATAGTCTTCTCTATAAAGTCTGAAGCAATTGTTGTAATAATTCATTCATGAAAGTTGTGAATAAAAGCATTCTTGGAGGTTCCTAATCCCTCGAAGATCAAAGGTTTTTCTTTCCAAATTGTCTCTATTTCTCTTGATTACTCTTACACAATGCCGTCGCACGTCGCACATCTCACTATCACATGTCGCCATCGCCGTCGAGCCTCCTCAACACTATTCCATGCGATTCTCTCTCTCTCTCTCTCTCTCTCTCACGCACGTGCGATCCCTCTCTCAGGTTCACCTTTGAGCACCGAGCATTTGCCATTGTCTCTGGCCTTCGTTTGGCCACCGGTAGCATCCCCCCTTCACCTCAACCTCTAGCAGTCGTTAATGCCCCCTGGCAACCCCTTCCCCTCGCTGGTAAGCTCTCTCTCCCTTCCCATTGATCTCTTCCCCCTCCTTTAACTCTCGTTTTTATCATTCATTTATCTAAGATCAAGTTGTAGTAATGGAAATAGGAATCTGTTGTCCTGGCAGCAAACATTGGTGGAGGTTCAAATGTCGTGGTTCCATGCGTCGGTGTCATTTGTGTGTCCCCTATCGTTGTTTCACCGTCGGTTGCCACTCATTCAATCCGAGAGCTTGAACCCCATCATCGTCGTTGCCTTTTTGTGCCATCGTTGTCCCGTTGCTATGCTGTCACCTTTGGCGACACCTCGATGAGCAGATATGGTCGTTTGGTTGTTTTCTTAAATTATATTCAGTATTATATGACTAACGCTTTGGTGTTCGTTTGAGTCGTGGAGTGCACACCCCTTTAATCGCAAGACACTATAGACTGACGCACATACGCTTTTCTAAAAGTTTGCCAGTCACTTGGTAAGTAATCATTCAAACTCAACTTTAAGGTTTAAAGTGATATTTATGCATCAATATTATACATTGCCTGGTTGGTTAAACTGGGCTTTGAGCCTAGTAAAGTGTTTGTAATATTAATAATAAAATGAAAGTAGGTTGGTTGGGCCAAGGCCAAAAAATAGAGGATGGAATCACCCCGTAATTTTTTTAGCTGTGAATTATAAATATTGAGAACCTTGTGTGTAAATCTATGTTTGTGAAACTGTTCATGTAACTATGGTTGCGATATTGTGTTTATGCTTGCCATGGTGTTGGTATTTACTTGTGGAGTGAATTGTCATGTCATCCAATACCTGTCTTTCATGTATACGTACATCCGTTTAATTGCTTTAATTAATAAATTGTGTTGTTATATACTATGTTGTATTAACTGGATTTTGTAGATTATGCTGTATGAACTGAATTTTGGAGTGACATGTGCTAGCTATGGCATATAAGTGGGTGTGTTACAACCCTAATCCGAGATTGGGGTGATGTGTGTCTCCTGGATTGTCGTTGGGCGACAACGAGATAGTACAAGATAGTGACGTTCTCGTACCGACTTCATGGCCCCTCGCTGGTGGGGGTTAGAGGATGTTTGGTCATGGTATGCGCTGGGCGCGGAGCTGGACATTGCTCATTACGAAGTCTATGCACTGTCGTTACTCGTGGTGTGGCGAAGAGAGCTAAGGTATGCGGATAGTTTTCAGGGGAAACTATGATGCATGCGTAATTAAACAGATTGTATGGATTGTGTGAGTCATGACCCCAAGCTGAGATGAAACATTATCTCTGTGGAGCTCCTCTGGTCACTCGGGAGTGAAACAAACTGATGTGACGTCCTCTGGGCTGTCATTAGGCGATAGCAGGGTCTGTCAAGATAGTAACGCTTTTGACTTGACCCGTGGCCCCTCTGCTGGCAAGGGTTAGAGGATGTCGTCACAGTACGCATTGGGTACGGAACTGGATATCGCTCATTACAAAGTTGCATGCACGGTCGTCACCCTTGATGTAACGAAGGGAGCCAAGATGTACGGATGATCCCTAGAAGAGATCATGGTGTACACTTATGTTTGGATTATGTTGTGGGCCGAAAACTGGGTTTTTTGGCATGTATGTGTTAATGTATCCTTTTAGTGAAAAATGACAAATTAATTCTTGCATTTGTTAATGTGTCCTTTTTGAAAAATGAGTCTGTTTTCATAGTCTGTTATTTTCTATTAAAATGAATATATTTTCATCATAAATAGTCATATTATTGTTATAAATAATGTCATATCATTTCTTTTTTCTTGTCGTAGCTGCTTACTAAAATCTTAAGATAATATTCAAAGATTGATATTACTTTTCATCTCAGATCTTTTCATTCCCAATCACTTGTAAATTATATATATATAGCACACTATACGCGGGTTCATAAATGTCCAAACACTTAAAATGCCATATAGTGTTTAGATAATCAGGAATACATTGCAGGAAATGCACACAACACTAGATGGAACTGCAGTAATATGGTGGAGCAAATCAGGAGTTAATCTTCCTGCAATTCTTTCTAATCTCTCCCCTTGAACCTATCAATGGAGCAATATTTCCCATCTTAATCATGGACTGGGCAAACTGCTGGAAGAACAGCTCGTTGTTTTCTGAATATATCTTCACCAATTCCATGGATGCTTGGTTCTTTGTGAGAAGAACTTCATCAGAGTTTAAAAGGCCTCTAGAAGACAACAAGTTCTTGAAATAGCTGTTGTCGAATTTTGTTGGGCTAACAAAGTCCAAGAAAAACAGGTTCTGGTCACCACCCGATCTCGGGCATCTGGTTCTCAATTGGGCAGCATACGATTGATCAACTGTGCTGTCGGGCAGCCCATTGCCTGACTGGTTGTAGAGTCTCTGCCTAAAGCTGGTGCACCGGGCATTTCCTATCGTGTGGCTCCCTGCATAACAATTATTCAAACTTCAATAATCTTATTGCCATAGTACTGTTTAATTCAGATATCTACAACAGAAAGCATTTTTTCCTGTTTTGCAGTTAAATGGCCAGGTTAAACACTTGTGTTTTGGGTAATTTAGATTCCTCCACACCCATTCCATTAATCATTTATCCTTAAATTAAGGACCCAGAATTATGGTTTGGCACAAGGGTAGGTTGAAGCTGCTAGCTCTTTAAATATTACCGGATAGGGCAACAAGATCAACGACGTTAAGTCCTTGTCGCTTGAACTTGGTGAGGATAGTCTGGAATGTGTTGTTTGGAGCAGGGATGTTGTTGTTTGAGCCACTCAAGCTTGCACCTCTGGAGTCCCTTCTTCCTAATGGAACCTCCCAGTTGGGTCCACCACTCTGCATATTCAAGACGTGGTGGTCAAGTTATGATTATACGTGTAATATATTTATATATATATATATATATATGAGAACGGCTAAAAATGTAAAGAGACTAAACAAAATAAATTTACAAACTAACGTACTTTCAAAGAATCTATTAAATTTACTATATGCTAAAAGTAAATTTACAATATGACATACCATAACAAACTACATCAATTTATAAGTAATTTATTTTTGTGCAATTTTTTTGTAATTAAAGTATTTATATATATATAATATATATATATATATACCCACACTGGCTAGCCAAAAGTTGTTTTTTGGAAAAAGTATATTTTGCTCCATCAAAAAATTATGAAGTTTTTACAGTTTGTACCTGATCAAGCTAACAAAATTTACATTATATTGCACGCGGTTCAAACCATATACAAGTGACATTTTGTGCCATAAGAAATATGGTTGTTGAGGCGAAAGAAAAATTGTTGATGTGGCACAATCTTAACCATCAAATCTCAATGGACAGCACAAAAAATTCATTTTCTTTGATATAGTTTAGGGATATTGCAAAATATATTTTCGCTTATTTCTCATGCCATGCAGCAAAATTATGACAAGACTATAAAAAAGTGTCACTTACTAGAACGGTGGAGTCTCTAGCAGCTAGAGCCACAGTATCGGCACAAGATACTGTAAGTGGACACTCTTTCTCCAAAGCAGATTTGATCTCGTCCAGAACTTCAAACCCTCGAGCAGAGTTCCTGTTTGGGTTTGACCTCTTCTCACTGACTATGCTTCCTCTGCTGTCCAACAATAGGGATGCGTCGCAGCCCTGCAAAATATGAAGAGTTTTTTTGGATATAATTAAGTTGACATGCATGCATGGATAATTCAATGTAAAATCAAAAACGAGTATTTATAATAAATTATTTATGATAAAAAAATTATTTATGACAAAAATCAACTCATTTTAAAAAGTTTTGGGAAGATGGAAATTGACCTGGACAAAACAGTCGTGGAAATGGAGCCTAAGCAAAGAAGCCGCCATGCGAGCCTCTTTGGCCACAGCCTTGGCCACAATGGACCTCACAATCTGTTGAGCATTTGGGCATGAGTGATCATAAAACTGTGGGTAGAGATAACCCCCATGGGTCTTGCTAGAGAAGCAGCAAAGGGGAACAAAGGCAAAAAGAGAAAGAAGAATTAAGAAAAGGTTCGTAAACTGAGACATTATTATTATTGTCTCTCTCTCTCTTTTTGTCCCAATATTTTCAAGAGCTGCTATGATGAAAGCTGATGAATGGCATTAGGGGGAATTTATAGGGGAAACTTTTTGTAGACATTTGACGATGTCCTGAGAGAGAGAGAGAGAGAGAGAGAGAGAGAGAGAGAGAATTGGAAAATTAAGGGAACAGAAAACAGTTGGAGTTGGTATCTATCTTAATGTCAAAGAAAAAGGAATAAAAAAAAGTGACAAGAGACTTGGAGTGGGTACGTAGCTTTTCGAAAGCTTAGGCTTGCAGCTTGTTCATTAATATGATATCCAAGAAACTCCTAGCTTAATCCTTAAAGTGAATGCATTCTATAAATTCCCTTATAATTTTAACGTCCAGAAAACAGCAATCCATTGGGTCTTAGATCGTTCTCATAAAGATAGGTGGAATGAAAGGTCTAAATCAAGAGCTACTTTGCTTCATAATTAGCAATATATTGATTTTACGATACTCATTATTCATTAATTAAAATAACTAAAAACAGGTTCTGATCTAGTCATGAGCTTTAATTCTTGTTCGTTATAATACAGAATATAAATAATTAATCTAGAAGTTTATAAGTTGCTCAACCTGATCTATTCCTGCAGGTTGTTTTTGGGTCAGGACAGGAGATGGACGCAAGACATTATCATGAAATAGAAAATTGATCAGGATGGTGCCAAAAAGTGGATGTTGACTCACCTGCTCTATTAACAACACCAATATATATTGAAGTACTCAAAAATTATTGGTGCCATCCAAGTGCGACTATGTAGGGAAGTAAACCCGAAGCCAACGAAAAAAATAAAGCCTTTACAGCAAGCTCATGAATCTTTCATGTTGGCACCTTAAACTACTTCTGCTTACCCATGTTTTATTTTTCAGTTGACCATGGCCATTTCCTAGAATCATCCATCTTGTTCAAGTGTGGGCTAGCTATATGCTCGTCTATGCCTTCCGTATCACCGGCTTCTTCATTAGATGTTGGGGATATCAATGCCTTTCAGGCAATCTTCTAGTAACATATATATTGATAAAAAAGCATTTAACTTAGATTATATTTTAAGCTCTCATTTTCCACCTTTTCATACTTGATAAGGTATGGTACAAATTTAAGATCTTGTATGGGAATTCATGAATACTCAATCTCTAGAGGCGCCTTAGTCAACTTCCTGGCCTTTACAATATTGTGTTAGTTGCCGAGTTGGCCGTAACCGCGAGATTGTATTAATGAAAAATGATTGGAATAATGACACAAATATTTCGCTGCAGTAAATTAACACAATCAAATTAAATTACTTCTATGGCTTTCCTTTCCTTTTTTCTAGTGAATTAGTGTTTTGTAAGTAGCGATAGTACTCTAAATTAATACGTGAACGTGTTAATTTATAAGATCTAGATCAAGCATCAACCGCTTTTGATTGGTTGTTCATGCAGATATTAATGTCACGCATCACCTAATAAAAAAATTAACATAATATGGTCAATAAAGATCATGTATGGAAGATGTGCAATAACTTAAAATTCATTTATCATGAATTAATTTTACAAAAGTAAAAAATCGAAGTCTTGAATTGTAAAAATATGAAAATGATCTTGCAAGCTGGCGCTGTTACATAAATTTAGTTAATAAAGATCATGTATATATGGAAGATGCAGTGCAATAACTTTCCCCATTTTTTCTAGAAGATGGACTAGTTGCTTAATCAAGTCCTGTTTTTAGATAGTGAGATGAGATGAGATGAGATGAGATGATATAATTTTAGATAAAAATTAAAAATTAAATAAAATATTAAAAGAATATTATTTTTTAATATTATTATTATTTTAAAATTTGAAAAAATTTAATATTTATTATATTTTATATAAATATTTAAAAAAATTATAATAATAAAATAATATAAAATAAGATGAAATGAATTTTAAATCCAAACCCGAGCTAAATATTCTCCAAATGCAGCTTTTGAGATGTTGCGTGCGTGGGTCATCTCTTTTATATATACTTTTTGTGGGGCTGTATTCAGCATTATGCAGTGCATATTGTTGACTTTTCATTCAACCTAACAATCTTATTTCGTAATTATAGGTGTTTGCCTGCTTTGTAGGTTCCGACATATATAGAAAAAACTAATGCTTTAGTCTGAAAACAAAGATGACGGGAATATTTTTAATTTTGGATAGGTAAAGATAACGGGAATATTAGGTTAAATATTCTATCCATCCACTAATATAATAAATTAAATTAAACAAAGATATTATAGGTAGGGTTAGAGAAGTACCAATCCTTTTAGACTAAGAACATTCTTATTGAATTGATTAGATTTTTGGCATTTCAAATATTTTTTAATTATTTTTAGAATATTTTATTATTATTTATTATTTTATTATTATTATTTATCTATTTTTATTATTATTCATTACTTTTTCACTATTAATTAATATTCTATTATTATTTTTCACCTATTTTTTATTACTATTCACTGATGGAGATGCTCGTGGACGTGAGAAAGTGCAGCAACAGAAAGCAGAAAAACAGAGTAACAGAAAGGAGGCGAGGAATGAGTAGTCTGTTATTCTGTATGAAGAATGTACAGTGCATGGCTCTATTTATAGATACAAAAAGAATTAAAATGAATAAAAGAAATATTTACAAAAAACAAACAAAGGTGCCAGCTATTTGTCTAGAGGTACAGCAGGAGGGAAAACTGTAGGAGAAACTTGAGAGGCGGGTATTTCTAATATACCCCCGCAAGATGGAGAGTAAATGTTGATTACTCCCATCTTGGACAGAAGCCTATTGAATGAAGGAGAGTTCAGGGGCTTTGTGAGTAGGTCTGCAACTTGAAACTGTGAGAAAACGTGTGCAGTTTTGACATGGCCAGCTGTGATCTTGTCTCGAACTAGATGACAGTCTAGTTCGATATGCTTAGTTCGTTCATGAAATATGAGATTTGCAGTAATGTGGATGGCAGCCAAATTGGCACAATACAAAGTTGCAGGTTCTGGAATGTTGATACGCAAGTCGGCAAGCAAATATCGAAACCACGTTAATTCACAAACGGCTGAGGCCATTGCCCTGTATTCGGACTCTGCAGAAGATCTTGAGATGGTGGTCTGTTTGATTTCTACGAAATCAAGGATTTGCCGAGAAAGATACAAAATCCAGTTGTGGATCGTCTTGTATCTGGACAGTCAGCCCAGCTTGCATCAAAGTATGCTGTGAGAGTCAATTCAGAATTAGCAGGGAAGAAAAGTCTCTGTCCTGGTGTACCTTTGACATAACGGATGACCTTGAGCACAGCACGATAATGTGGAATGAGGGGTTTCTCCATGAACTGGCTTAGTAAATGAACACTTTGACTGAGACCAGGTCTTGTGTTAGTTAAATAAAGCAGCTTCTCAACTAGTCGACGGTATAAACCTGGCTCTGATACCATGATGGAGATGCTCGTGGACGTGAGAAAGTGCAGCAATAGAAAGCAGAAAAACAGAGTAGTAGAAAGGAGGCGAGGAATGAGTAGTCTGTTATTCCGTATGAAGAATGTACAGTGCATGGCTCTATTTATAGATACAAAAAGAATTAAAATGAATAAAAGAAATATTTACAAATAACAAACAAAGGTGCCAGCTATTTGTCTGGAGGTACAGGAGGGAGAACTGTAGGAGAAACTTGAGAGGCGGGTATTTCTGATATTCACAACTCTTTTCGATATTTTTCAACACCCAAACCTACTAAAAGCATAAATCTAACGAGAATTTAGCCATTAGGATTTAAAAGAAGTCCACATGATTAAATTGTCTAAAAGTCATAAATTTTGACTTAAATAAACAGTAATGTTAAAAGAAACTCTAAATTTGGAAGCTTTAAGTCAATAATCAAACGCTTATTTTATTAGTTTCTCTCTCTTTTCTTCTTTATCACATAGAATATGATTACTAATTAATTTTTCTTATTAATTTCTTTCTTTCTTGTCAACTTCTTATTAATAATTTAATTTAAATAGAGTATAATTACTAATGAATTTTTTAAACTCATAATTTAATTAAAATATGATTATTAATTAACATATAATAGGTAGAATAGTAAAAAAATGATAAAATAAAATAGATTAATAATTACAAATAATAAATATTTTTCTAATTATTAATTACTCGCTATTATATATCTTCATAAATGGATAATCTAATATGAAAGTTTGATGTGAATAGTCAAACTCAAAATATTGTTATAGTATTTTATTGTTATATAATAAAAAAAAATAACTATTTTAATATGAGGATTAATGTGAATAAACAATGGCCAAAAATTAAAATCTAGATTATATTGGTTAAAACCGTCCTTTTAACGGAGGACAATCCAGTGAAAATACTGATCTAAAGCATTTCTTAAGTATATAAGCATTTGATTCTTTGATCTCAAGACATTATTTTATATATAATATGACCTTTAATTTACTAGCTATGTTTGAAAGAAATATCTCGATCAAAAACGTGGCACCATCCCATATAGTGGATCCAATACCATTTCTTTGAAATTTATCTCCAATAATAGTTGTAAATATAGGAGGACTAAAGAAGATTCCCGAATAAGCTTTGCCCGCGGATAAAAAAACAAGCCAGCTCGTATTTTGCATGTTTCTATTGGAAAAAATTTATTTCGTGTAAGTTAGATCTTTTCAGTACTACTCTTCAACCAAATCTGACACATCAATTTTTTATCAATAAGAAGAAAATGTCCCACAATGCTAAATCAAAACTTGAAATAAAAATAAAATAAAATAAATCAAAATTTAAAACAAGAATAAGAATACAAGGGGGCCGGTTGCCCATCAATTTAGGACGGTAAACAATTCAATTAAAAATGAATTCGAACTGAATCGAGTTAAATTAGATTCAAATAACTCGAATTTGAGTTTGAGTCGAGTTAAGAATTTGTCAAGTTGAGCCAAGTTCAAGCCAATCAAAGATGAGTGTAAGCCGAATCGAGTTATTTATCGATCTTTATTTTTATTATTTAATAATCCGCACAAATCAAGTCGAACTTAATTGAGTAATTACTCGAGTTGCTTATTCTTTATAAACATTTAACTCAATAATTATTTTATGACTTTAATACATTATTATTGTAAAGGAACAAAATATATTACTTATACATAAACTAACAAAATATATAACTTATACAAAATATTAAAAATAATATATATAATGCATAAATTATATACAATAAAAGAATATATATATATATATAAGAATATATGTAAGAGTATGTATATATATATTATGAATATTGTTATGAGTCCAAAATGAGTCGAGCCAATTAGTTTATACAAATTTCATTTATAAATTTAAATTGAGTCGAGTCAAGATTATATGAGTTTAACTCATTTAATATTTGAATTAATATTAGTAGTTACAAATAATTTATTTATTAAATTAATTAATTTCAAATCGAATTTATATGAAAGAATTTAAATTATTCACGAACAGCTTTATTAATATATAGCTCTACCCATCATGATGTCCAGTATCACTCCAAAATGATTTTCCAATCGTTTGAAGAGAAGGAACCCTAATTTCGAGATGTGGTCGGGTACTACACTATATTATAATTTAATATGTTGCGGCCATCTCACATTGTGATGGTCATGTCGTCATAATATATGTATATATCATGTACATCCACACATATAACAAATTATTATAATATTATTGGAGCCAAGCTGCATGCAATGATCTCCATGAACATGACTCAGCCATTCCGACCTAATCCATAACTAATCTGGGACAAAAGTACTAAATTAAGTCTCCATATATATAATAGAAAAAATCTGTCCAGCACCCCTCTATATAATATAATATGGGTAATGCTACATACAGTCGTGGAGTTGCAAACGGCGTGCAGTCGTTTTAAAAAAAAAAGTTAACTTTTTCACGTGGGTCCCATATATATTCACTTTTTTTCAAAACGACTGCACGCCGCTTGCAACTCCACGACTGCATCTATCATTTCTCATATAATATATGATGTTCTACGACAAGGTAGTTCCAGACGTATGGGACAACCGGCACGTGCAAAGATGTGTCAATCAGGAGGAGTTTTACACAATTTTTCATCCTTTATATATTTTTATTTTTTATTATTTATTTATTTATTTTAATTTTTTAAGATTTTAATTTTGAATTTTTTCTTTTTAAACTAATTTAATTTTTTTATTCATTATTTATATATTAAATATTTGATTAAAAATATAATATAATATAATATAATATAAACAAATTATTTGAATAATAAAAGATTGAGTAGATTTTTTCGTCAATCAGTAGTACACACAACAACACATGCATGGCCGGCTGCAGAGCCGGCGTGGTACGCATTCGATCGTCGACGCAGTACATATATATATATATGCAAACGTACACTGTTTACAATGAAGGGTTAGTACTATAGTACATGTACTTCAAAGTATATATAGCATTTGATTCTTCGGTCTCAAGCTTCTTTTTTCTATATATATATATAGTTTAAAGAGTGTGCTACATCCCTCGAGGGGATGTATTCCGATTGGGCATTTTTTTTTTTTTTGATTTATTTTGAATCCTTTTTTTTTTTGAAGGTTTTAAATAATTTTAAAAAGTTAAAAAAAAATCACATAATTATTAAAAATCATTTTTTAATCATTTAATAAAATTAAAAAACCATTTGGAAGAAATGCTATTTTATCCGAATCTCTAGTTCAAAAGCAGCGTTTTAATTAAGATGCACTATAAAAAAATTTATTTATTTATTATCAATTATTTTAATAAAATAATTCTTTTCAATTAAAATAAATATTACTTTTATTATAAATAATAATTTTTATTATAAATAATTAATCATAAATACTTAATTTTTTTTTATTGAAAATGATATAGCGATGATTATCTTGATGTGCAGGTGGCACCATTATATATAAAAAAAATCTACTCAATTTCTTATTATTCATATAATTTTTACACACCATATATTATTTTATTTTATGTTTAATCAAATATTTAATATATAAATAATGAATAAAAAATTTAATTAATTTAAAAAGAATAAATTCAAAAAAAAATTAAAAAAAAAATAAAAATAAAAAATAATAGTGTATAGAAATTAAGAGGTTAGTTAAAAATGCTCTTATATATAATCGAGAATCATCTACTAGAAATGGACGAAGTTGGCTCGTGGCCGTACACGTGGAAAAATGAGTAATAACTTTGGACAAAAGCAGATATAATATCTGCTTAGTTTTTTTTTTTTTTTTCTAAGCAATATCTGCTTAATTAAAGCATCTTTAGCCGGCTCAAGTAAACCTTTATTTCTAAACTTTCTCGTTAGAAAACTAGCTCACGTAGGGGCGCTACTCCTTTTTAAGAAAGCAAGATTTTATCAAGGATATGCACACCACAACTTTTTTATAATTATGTTTTAAAATTAGAATATAAGAGCACTAATATTAATTTCATCAATTTTTTTAAAAATTTGATAAAAAAAAATATAGGTTTAATAAAAAGGAAATACTTAAAAAAAAATTTACATTAAACTCATCAAAAAACTTTTATCATATCTGATCAAATAAAAGTATTTGATCATATTTGAAAAATTACTATTTAAAAGTCAAACTAAAAGTATTTTTATTTTATTCTTCCTACTTTTTTTTTCTTATTTTTGATCAAATATAACTAAAATTTTTTAAATGAGTCCAATATAAAAAAAATTTTAGTGTTTTTTTTTTCATCAAACATGTATTTTCCATCAAATTTCAAAATATTGATGAAACTAATACTAATGCTCTAATTCACATAAAGTGATATTATTTTATAATAATCCTTCAAATATGAAGGATTATTATTAAAAAATCAAATGTACTTTTACTTTATTCTCACCACTTTATTTTTCTCATTTTTGATTAAATATGACGAAATTTTTTTTATGAGTCTAATGTAGGATTTTTTTAGGTATTTCTTTTCCAACAAACTTATATTTTTCATAAAATTTTAAAAGAAAATTTTGATGGAACCAATATTAGTACTTTGATTCACGTAAAGTGATATTATTTTATAAGTCATTTTATAATAATCATGCCTCTCAATATTTAAAATATAATTGTAAAAAGTATGTAAAAAAATTGCATGTCTATTAATTAAATTAAATAGTTAAAACGACTTAGGGCCGGTTATAATTAATTATATTATGTTTCAAGCGTACACTTAGGATTAATGGTAATTAATGAATTATAATGATATGCTACACTTGGTTTCTCTTTGGAGCATGTGTAAGAGAGCTTTCCATGCCCGCGTAATTAATACGAATGAGTGTGGTCTATATATAGTATTATTCTTCTAAATACAAGTAAAGTCTATAAAGTAATAACACTTATCTAACTAATTGAATACGCTTAGGACTAGTTGAACACATCAGCTTATTACTATTAGATCACTTTCACTTATCAAACTACTGCCCTAGTCTGGTAGCCCTAGTCTGGTAGAGTCCTTTAGCAGATCATAGATTGTTTGCCTAGAAGTCCTACAGTCTTTAGCGTCACATGAATTTGTTGGTTGAGATGAACGCAACATAAAGTCTTTATCCTTAACATGAACTACACGTTAAGCTTTGATCTAAGTTTTCCAGTAACATGAGTGATCTTAATTATCCAACGGGTATTCTGATCTATATCGGCATGTTGAGTACGTAGCATTCTCTATATATCTTGCTTCCTTGTTGGGAATTAGGGTCTACTTTGATACGCAATGTGAGAGCAAAAATGAAAAATCTGCCACAAAGGGTGGTGTCTCTAGGGGTGAAAATAAAAAACTAGTGAATCAATAAATCAAATCAAACTGAATCGAACTTGCAGTAAATTCAGTCTAGTTCTAAATCAATTCGGTCCAATATCAGTTTAATTTTTTATTTTTTAAAACTGGTTGAAATTGATCCAATTCTTCTTCTTTTTTTAACATCGGACCGAACCAGATCATATCAATATATTTTATTATAAATGTTTTTATATGATTTTTCACTATATATAATTTGTATATCTAATATATATAATCATATATAACATAATCTTGTATTAATTACATGCTAAATTAGTAATTAAAATAACATTAAATTTTAAAGTTCTATATAAATTTATATATTAATTATTACTATAGGTAGTCTATGGTATTAGTAGTTATACTAATACAATATCACTATAATTATAATATATATTATAATATAATACAATATATTATCACTATATTAATATACAGTATAATATATATATATAGCATATTATATAGATTATATATATAATAACCAAAAATTACCAAATTGAAATTAGTAAAATCGAAAGTACTAATTTAATAGAATAATTGCTTACGATCTCGAGTATTCAAATCTCAAAATTAGTGTATACCACTTCGGTTCTAGAATATGTCCCAAATCTCATTGAATCAGATTGGTTACACTCTTAGGTGGCTCATAGTCCTTGGATTACTCCAAAATGCGTTGACATTCACTATTTGTGTTGGATTCCAATTCGAATATGGAACTTATTCTTATATTAACTACTTAAGTATTCGTTGAAGTACTCTCTAGTGGGATTGAGATTGAAGATCACACATGACGTACATCTCTTTTTACAGTCTTTTATATAAATAATAGAAATTTTTTATACATTATACTATCATTTAATTTTCATCATATTAAATATGATGTGGTATATTTATTACTATTGAATGATCATTTATAGTATCCTTCTTTATTATTTGATGATGATAAATGTGTCATACCATATTTAATAAAATAAAAATAAGATGAGAATATGGTGTATAGCATTACTCTATAATTGTATATAAAGCTTTACTATAGTTGTATATAAAATAGTAAAAATTAGAATTATATCTATTATTTTCCTTTAAATAGTTCAAACTTGACTTAATATATAGAACACATGTGACTTCTCGTCTATGCCCTTCGTGAGGCCAATTCCAAATGAGTAGGGTGCTGCTATGCTCCCCCCTTCCTTTTTACTCGATGAAAAAAATAAAAAATCTAGTGATAAAAAGGCAACCGCTCAAAGTAATTAACGGGCTTAAGTTTCATTCCTTTAATGTCGTTGTAAGCAACTTGAACCTAGTCTAATTTAATGGATCAAACTTTATAGAAACTAAATTTTACAATTAAATTAACACTTTCAAATCATGGTGGTGTGATCATTTTTTTTTATTGGCTGGGAATATTTAGGGTGCACAGGCCTTTGATGATGAGTTTCTCGCAAGTAGACATTGAATAATCTAAGAAACAAATTTCATAGTTCAATGGCCTTCAAATATTGTTTGCATCTAGTGCTGGAATTCGAACCTTGAATCTTAGAAGAAGTATTGCACTAATTAAGACTAAGGCCTTCGATGATGACGGTATGCTTTTTGCTTGTTTTGGAAATTAGAGTCTCGAGTCTCGACTCCACAAGACGTGCAAAATAAAATCCATTTATTTCAGGACACATGTATTAACTATCGACATACAAGGACTTTGGCTTGCTACAAGATAAAATCCATTTTTGAGGTTTGAAAAATGGGTCACACTTAATAGATCCATTAATTAATATGGTGTCATTTCTAGCAAGTAGCGCAAGACCAGACCTAAAATTGATCAGACCATCAGGAATCCAACAAGAACCAATTAGAAATTTAGCCAGAGTGGGCAAATAAAACTGTTACGTACGCAAGAATTTTCGGTTGCTGCATTGGAAGATAGAGAGTCGTTTTCCAGGTTTGAAAATTTGTTGATGCTTTAATAGATTTCTAAATGCATTAATTACGTTAGTATCTTCTAGGAAGATCAAGACATGATCCCGTTTAGACAATTAGATGA
The DNA here is from genome assembly GCA_036898215.1 of Platycarya strobilacea. Taxonomy (NCBI): domain Eukaryota; kingdom Viridiplantae; phylum Streptophyta; class Magnoliopsida; order Fagales; family Juglandaceae; genus Platycarya; species Platycarya strobilacea. Next base: position 37,401,415 of record CM072555.1, read on the forward strand.
GTTGAAATTATTTGTAAATAGTAATAAAATTGATAGTTAAAATTAGATAAAATGAAATAAAATAAAATATTTTTGTATTCAAACGGATCCTATATGACATGAAGCAAGTAGAAAACTTTAACAATATTTATAAATTCGTCTTATAAAATAAAATTAAATAAAAAACTTGATTATATGAATCGATAGGAGACTCATGAAAATCTAAATCAATCTGCATAAGTCTGCACACAATAATTTATCACGCCCATCAGGTCGCCATTGGATCATATATGTAGGGGTGTTCATCTGGATTCTGAATTCCCAAATCCGGAACCCGGATTCGAAATTTCCTTAAATATTTTTAAAAAAAAATTCAAAAATGTTAATAAATAAATAAAATTTTAATGTACTCAGCCTAGATGAACACCCCTACATATATGTACTGTAAATTAATTAAGAATCTAAAATAAAGTAGGTTTACGAAATCTACCATCTGTATAGAATTCTGGAGCCCATAGTTAATTGAAAACAGAACAACAACTGAGGCAGCCCCAAATGGCTTAATACGACAGTTTAAGGTTTGATTTGGATTCAGATATGTAATGAGATAAGATAATTTTTAATAAAAGATAAAAATTAAATAAAATATTATTAGAATACTATTTTTAATATTATTATTGTTTTAAAATTTAAAAAAGAGAAGTTCCTTATTATATTTTATATAAAAATTAAAAAAATTATAATAATAAAATAAAATAAGATGTGATGTGATGAATTTCAAATTCAAACAGGGGCTAAACAAAACAGAATTTGTGTATGAAAAAAAAGAAGCGATATAATCTTTTTATCCCAAGGCGCTATTGGATAAAAATATTTCATTTGACCCCAAGCAAAAGATTTGCTTAGTTTACTTTATAAAACTTTCATCTAATTATTATAATTTTTTTAAATTTTCGTACAAAATAAAATAAATATTGCAAATCTCAAAAAAATATTTTAATAATATTTTATTAAAATTTTAATTTTTATCTCATCTCATCTACGAAAATAAACTAACAAACTAGACCTATAAAAGATCTGAAAACCCAAAATAAGATTGCAGCTTAGCAGTACCAATTATAAAATCTCTCTCTCTCGACTCTCCCCCTAATAATTCCTTGTGAAATGTAAATTTCACTTTCTGGATAATTTTTGCAAAGCATCACTGCTCAGTACTACCTGGCATAACGGCCAAGGCCGAACAACAAAGTAACTAACAATCTGCAAACAAAGCTTTCGCTTTGGGCTAAGCCCATTAACTAATTTACTAATGTCCAACTAAATAACATAAGACTAAAAGCATAAAGAATAACATAGTGACGCCCATGAGCCTTAAGGTTAGACAAGCTTCAGTTCTTCCTTGTATATCTTGACGCTACCGTTCCAGATCCTTTCTAATCTCTATAAATTATATAGTTGATTAAATTCAATAAAGTAGGAGGTAATTATTGTTCCTAAATGGTATGCTTATACTATAATAATAGTATATGACATATAGTGTGATGTTTGTATAAACTAATGTAATAACTTGTAATAGTAAAGTATAAAGACTAATTGTATATAATACTAATATATATTAACTAATTTAAAATAGCATTTAATACTAATGTACAAACAGTAGATTTAATAATATTTTAAGTTTTCATTACATGTTATTATAAATTTATATTTTATATGACTAACTCATATAGTTAGTTAAATTTAATAATAGTATGAACTAATTATTGTTTCTAAACAATATACTTATACTATAATATAAATAGACCAAATTAACTAATAATAGTGTATGAAATATATAAACATATACTAATAATTATAAAATTACTTTTTATATGATTACAACTTATATAGTTAGTTAGATTCAATAATAATATGAGCTAATTATTGTTCCTAAATAACTTATACTATTATATCAATAGACTAAAATAACTAATAATAGTGTATGACTCATGTAAACATATACTAATGTATAATAAACTAATGTAACAACTTAACTAAATTATAACAAGATTTAATACTAATGTACAAACACTAATCTATATATAAATTTATAATGACATCTAATACTAGTATACTAATATACTAGTCATTATACTTTTAACTTTAGCTATTATACTACGTTATTATAAGAATTTATATTTTATACAACTATAAATTATATGGTTAGTTAAAATCAATAATAGTATGAACTAATTATTGATGCTAAATAATATATTTATACTATAATATAAATAGACTAAATTGATTGACAATAGTGAATGACATAAGTGAACATATACTAATGTATAAAAAGCTAATGTAATAACTTGCAATACTAATGTATAAAGACTAATTGTAATACTAATATATAATGAAAATCTTTTTATTATACTAATTAAATAATCATTTTGTTTCCTATTTAACGTATCTTTTTGTAATACTAATATATAATAACATTTAATACTAATGTACAAACACTAATCTATAAATTTATAATAACATATAATAGAAATAAGTTAGACACTAGTTATAGTAAAAATAGAATGATAAGTTGATAACATATAACTAGACACTATATATGATCACTACAAAAAAAATATATAGTATTTTGGACTATATTCATTTCCGGCAACATAAATTTTGTGGCAAAAAGCCACTTTTGCCAGTTTCAGGTTTTTCTTTTTGTCAACTAATAAAAAGTAGCCAGAATAAAACATAATTTCCCAATATTTTCCCAATCCCACGACATCCTCTCTCTCTATCTCTCTCTCTCTCTCTCTCTCTCTCTCTCTCTCTCTCTCTCTCTCTCTCTCTCTCTCTCTCTCCCCTTTCAAAGTGGTTTTCCATTGCCAGCACTGCCATAATCTCGCCATCTTCTCACCGCCACTTGGACCACAAGCTTGTTTCCAAGCTTCGCTGAAGCCCCTTTGTTAGATTCGAACAAGGCAAGTAGACCATATAAGGAACAAAGTGAGTTTTAAGATCAATTGCATCCATGGAATACATAGATGGCTCTAGACCAAGGCATCTTCCATGTGTCGTGCACTCGTACTTTCAGAAACGAAAGTCATTTGAATAAAAAGGTTAGGCCTATACTCTTCTAATGAATTTTTATATCTTTCACCTACATTAAATATGTATTCATATTTAAACTGATTGAAAGGATTTTTGAACAAACATGATTGTAATGTAGTTTAATTACTTAGTTACTTGCCTGTTTCCTCTGATTTTTTGTATGTGTGCTACAACTCTTCTATTATCCTTTCTTTTCATTTTTTTTCTTTCAATCTTTTAGCATGGTGCTTTCATTTTAAGGGATGAATCTCATGAGTTTTTTTTTTAACTTTGGATTGGATTCTATTTTCATTGCATTGTAGGGTTTGGTTGGTTTCCTAGCAAGAATAGGAAACATTGGTTAGAATATTTCCAACTTTGCTTAGGGCTCACTTGCTTCAATAGGAGGGAGAAGTATAAAGCTTAAACAGATTAGTTAAGAATTCGAAACTTGACTTTGAACTCAAAAATTTTGGGAATTTGTTTATTTGTTATGTTTTTATCGGTTGTGTTGCTATTTTTTATTGGTTGTTTGGATGAGTCCTCTATTTTTAATTGGTGCTTTTAATTTGCTATTTGGTTTTAATTTGTTATTTTTGTTGTTAATCATCTATTACAATTTGTTGTTGTAATTGGCAATGTGACTATGAGTAATACAATGGTACAAACCTTATTCTAGTCTCTGTCTCGAAGAGCATAAGAGACTGGCACCATCTATAATATTGAACAAGCCCTGCCCCTTAAGAGCAAAGGCTGTACCAATAACTGAAAATACAAAGAAGCAGAACTAGAATAACATGTACATATATAAAATAAACAAAATTAAGCATTCTTGTTAATAAAATTAAGCCTGGGCCGAAGCCAAAGTTGTGATATTAATCGTGGGGTTCTCTTGGCTATTTAGAAAAAGTCAATCCATTAGTAATAGCTTAATTTCTTTCCTCTTGGGGGGTTTTAGCTTTACATACAAGGAAATTGGTCTCAAAGTTTTAAATTTTTAATATACGAGATGTGTTTAGATCGAGAATGAGCTTGATCCAACGATGATGCCCATTGAGTGCACAGATTTAGGATTTATGCTAGAGAAGGGGATGATTGACAATAGACAACCTAGCAATTCCATGAATATAGAAAGCTCCATTTATAAAGCTTTTACCATGTTTTAGATGAGGTCGAACTATTCCATATTCCAGCTTTCAAGATTTTTGGCTGTCTTCATTTTTCAAGGGTAATTTAACCTTTGACTTATAAATACATAGAATTTTCATTTTCCAGCCAAACGGATTGACCACTTAACACAATCTTAAACCTAACACTAATTTAACCTAAGTTTAAAAAAAATCTAGTTTAGGTGAAAATGAAAGGGGTTATAATTTGCAGATATAAAAGTATGTAAAAGTAAAGTAATTTTATGGTAAATGGTCTTGGCTTCAATGCCAATGCCATGTATCAAATCTCATTAATATACAGGTTATAGAGGAGTTCGAAATACAAAGAGTGTTGACAAGAATTATAATGTATAACAACTCCTTAGGAAACATTTTTTGTCCATCTCATTTGCATTTTCTAGTAGCAAAATTTTTTTGAAAAGACTCATGGCATGCATTTGCCCCGATGTCCCATTAAAACCCATTTTCTATAAGTTAAATGTTAAGTAGGGTGAATTTTTGATTCACACTTTATAGCTAGATACACAAAAGTTCTCATGTAGATTTTTATGACTATGATCTCTGCCTTTTGCCTTGCTCACAAGGTTTTGTAAGTTCTCTTCTAGCTTCCACAAAGATTCATCTTTGGATTTGGATTCATGCCTTGCTTTTTCAAGCTTTATGCAATAGAAAGAAATGAGTAAATAAACCAAATCCGAAATAATGCTTAATTGTTATTACTGTAACTTAACAAAGTGTGAATGGTATAGAAGAAATGCAGCTATTCATCTAGTAAGAGTTATTAGTCCTATGGAAGCCGTTGTTCAAGGAGCTTCAAACAACAAAGTATTGTTGAAGATAAAAAAAAAATAGAAGCAACCAACAAACATTAATTCATCAAGAAACGATGAATTGAGATGAAACATTTGTGGTGGCATTAATTTCCAAATGTGGTTAATCAACAAAGTATTGTAAAAGCATCTCTATAATTGTGTTGTCTTTGATATTATTGAACTCAAGGTTTCAAATCTCGTATTTACATATAGATTTTTATGATAACAAATAATATTCAAGATTGAAGCTCAAGTTTTCTACTCATGAATGGAGTTAAGCACATCAAGAAATCAATCATGAGCAAGAAAGAGAATAAGACTACAAATGAAGTTCATAAAATAATTTTGTACATCTCTTGATAAAATTAAAAATTGGATTAAGACTCAAAATTAATCTTCTTTTACAAAGCATCAAATTGCATTTTTTACATTTGCATGTCATTACTAAAATATTTAATTTTGAAAATTATTTTTTCCACATATGCATAAAATTTGAATTTGTAAGATGATTGATTGTCATATTTGACATGTGCATGTTTTGTTTGAAAATCTTGAAGGGTGGTTATGATTCTTTTGACAAATGTAAAATATAGATGATTTTGTTTGAAAATCTTGAAGGGTAGTTGTGTATTTTTTTTAAATATGCAAAAAGAAAATGATTTGGTTTGAAAAACATACTCATTTTGTCATGTATGAACAGTAAAAGATTATGTTTGATTTCTTTGAAAAAATGAATGGAGTGGTCTTTGACAAATGTAAAAAGAAGATGTTTTTATTTAAATTTTTTGAAAAGTGAATAGTACTCTTATTTGACATGTGAACCTTTTTAAATTTGAATATGAAGACTCATTTGCCTATAAATAGTTTACTTGAATTTTGTAAAAATCACAACAAGTGCTTACACACTAATTGCTAAGTTTTGCATCATTCTTTCAAAGTCCTCATTCTCTCTTCTCTAAGTTTTGTGCCTTAATCCTTGTTCATTTTGAGATATATATAAATTACGTTGTATTGTTCTTATTTCACTTATTGATAAGTGTACTCTGATAATCTACCTACTATTAGCTTTTGTATTTGCAAGTGGGTGCGGATAAACCTTGTGTGTGTAAAAGGTATTTTACACAAAGAATAGTTAAATCATCAAGTATGAGGTGATTGCAAGTGTAGAGGATGTTCTACATAGATTCTTTGTAGTAGTGTTGTTCAAATTGTAATAAATTTCTATCTCCACCTGAAGGAGATTAAATAGTGAATTTGGGATCCTCAAAGATTTCCTGTTGTTTCGTATTTTATTTATATTTTATATTGTGTATTTGGTTTATAAATATTAATTTTTTAATATAACCAAATCCACCCCTCCTTTTGTGTTAGTTATCTGGGGCAACAGATATTTCAAGGATTTTATGAAGTATCTGTTAAAAAAAAGGTGGAAATAGAAATTGAATTAATAGACTATAAATAATAGAATTGAATCCAGAAGAGGGGAATTAATGCTAAAGCTGATACCCATATGCAAAGATAGACTATGAATAGTGGATAATAGAGCAAATAAATTGCATAGTGTGCCACATGAACTAACATCATTGTGGATTTATAGACAAAGAAACCATTTAGTTTTCATTGCATAACAAATTGAAATGCCCTACTGCAAGATATTCCTCTCACCAAAGGTGATGAACACATCATTAGTTGAAAATGAATCTTGCCCCTAGCTAAAGTTAACTTGAAACCCAGAACTGAAACAGTTTGAAAGACTTATTGAAAATGTTGTTTTAACCTATAGATCATTGATCTGATCCCTCGATTCTATTTTTTTCTCCCCTCAGTAAAGGGTTTAGTGCATATTTTACTAGGTTTAATGCAGAAATATTAATATTAATATTAATATTAATTTGGGAAAGTATTATATGTGTAGGATATTAATATTAATTTGTTAAGAATAACCCACTCACGTTTGTGTTTTTACTTATTGTTCTTATCAATAAGTACTTTAGCTATGATCTAGTGGCATTGTGTTGCATTTATCGCTTATTAAACAACTTTTTCCTCTCTATTTTTTCTCAGATGGACAAAAGTTGAATGTAAATTACTGATAGATTTGGATCAAGAGAATATGCTAAAGGAGTTCAGAAGTTCCTTACCTTGGCCCGATTTCATGCTACAAGTAAGGAAATTTGTTGTCCATGTATCCGATGTTCAAATAATTACTTTATACCTATAAGTTAGGTAGAGAGACACTTGTTCATTAAAGGCATTGAATGTGTTGTCCACATAACTAACACAAGAGGAGGGGTGAATTGGGTTATATTATAGAAATTAACACTTATAAATTAAATACACAATATAAAATATAAACAGAATATAAAGCAGCAAGAAATGTAAAGAGTATGGTAAGAAAAAGCAAACTCAGTATTTTTACGAGGTTCAGCCACACTGCCTACGTTCTCGCCTCAAACTATCCCTTGAGGATCCCAAATTCACTATTCAATTTCCTTTAGGTGGAGATAGAAACATATTACACTTTTGAGCAGTACCACCCCAAAGAATCCATGTAGAACACCCTCTACACTTCCAATCACCTCACACTTTGCGATTCAACTATTCCCTATGTAGAACACATTCTACACACACAAGGGTTATACGCACCCTCTTACAGATATAAGAGTTGATAGTGGGTAGACTATCAAAGTACACTCCTCAATGAGTGAGATAGAAACAATACAGCGCAACTTATATTTCTCTAAAAAAGAACAAGAATTAAGGCTCAAAATTTTAGAAAAGAGAGAATGAGAGCTTTGAAAGAATGATGCAAAACTTAGCAATAGATGTGTAAGCTCTTGTTGTGATTTTTGCAAAACTCAAGTGAGCTATTTATAGGCAAATGAGTCTTCAATTTCAAATTTAAAAAGATTCACATGTCAAATAAGAGCACTATTCACTTTTCAAAAAATTCAAATAAAAATATTTCTTTTTTGCATTTGTCAAAGACAACTCCATTCATTTTTCAAAGAAATCAAACCTAGTTTTTTTTTTTCATACATGACAAAATGAGCATGATTTATTTTTCAAACCAAATCATCTTCTTTTTGCATATGTCAAAAAAACACACAACCACTCTTTAAGATTTTCAAACAAAATCATCTACGTTTTACATTTGTTAAAAAAACACACCACCCCCTTCAAGACTTTCAAACAAAATATGCACATATCAAATATGATAATCAATCATCTTATAAATTCAAATTTTTATATAAAAAATATAATTTTCGAAATTATTTTGTTTGATGATGTTATGCACATGTGAAAAACATAAATTTCAAAACTAAAACATTTAAAAATGTCTTGCATATGTGAAAAAAGTAATTTGATATTTTATGAGAAAAAAGAGTAATTTGGAGCCTTAATCCAATTTCGAATTTTATCAAGAGATGTACAAAAATAATCTATGAGCTTCATTTGTAGACTTGTTCTTTTATGCTTGATGTGCGCTTCGCTCTATTACGTAAATAATTTCAGCTTGAGACTTAAATTTATTTGTTATCATCAAAATCTACATGTAGATACGAAATTTGAAACTTTGGATTCAACAATCTCCCCATTTTTTATGATGACAAATACTTAGTAGAATTTTGAGACTTGCAGTAATACTTAAGCTCCCCCTGAGAATATGCGTTAGTTTTTCAAGCAATAGATAAACATAATTCCAGCATATATAACAGAGTTAAAAATCTAAATATTTACGTCTAAAACTTCTCCCCCTTTTGGTATCATTAAAAAGGAACCGCAATTAGGTTCAGTAAGATTTTTTTTTTTCGCAATAAGCAATAACCAAATAAAACGATGCGGGAACCACCCGTGCCTGACAAAAACTGCAAAGGCTGGAGCCGAACTTTATTGTCTCGGTACGAAAGAAGATTTAAATCTGCTTGATGTTATTGACGAATTAGATGTTGCAGAGATTTGAAATTGAATAAGTGAAGTTATCCGTGTCCGACAAAGGCAGCAAAGGTTGAAGGTTTAACTCTGGCAATTCGGTGTGGAGCCACGCGTGTCCGACAAAACCTGCAAAGGTTGGAGGCTTAACTCTGGCAGTCGGTGCGGAAGCAGTTCAAATCCGCGTGATGTTGTTGAAAAATTAAATATTATCGAGATTTGAAAGTTGCTGTTTAAAAGATCATTTTCACTTGTCAGATACTCAAATAAACTTTCACACCACTCATTGATCCAGTTTCTGTTTGTTCAAAACAATAGAATGGCGAAAAAAATTTCGTCTAATATTCCAGATTTGAATCAGGAATCGTCTCAACCAATCATTTTATCTCATGAGGTTATCAACATCATGATAGAAGCAGAGATGCATTTTTCTGGTAGGACTGATTCTGAGGTTGTTGCAGCATCAAGAACTCTCAGTGCTCAATATGCTGCATCTGTTACAACCATGTCTCAGAGATTACTAGCGAAGGCAAATGAGGTTAATCGACTTAACAATCAAATATCTATTCTGCATCAAAAGCTTGCAAATAAAGGTAGAAAGAATAAGAGGTTAAAGCAAGAAAATAAATATTTGACAGAATTAGCTCGTGTTCTGAAATTTCGAATAGAGGAATCGGAACGAGTGAGAGTTCAAGCACAGAGTCAACATCAGCAGATAATGGCAGTGTTTCACGAGAGAAATAGAGACAATCTGCAATAAATCTCGCTGGCTTAGTTTGGTAACTTTTGACAATATGCATCTGGCATATCTTGTAAACTTGACTAAGTAAGATTTGAAGAGATAACAGTTTGTCTTGTACTTATTTCCATCTTTATAAAAGCAATTCTTAGTTTTATCTAATTCGCATTAAATTTTCTTCTCATCTCTGTAGTTCATCTTCATTCTCACTCTACAAAATTTCAATGGCTCATCAATTTTCTTTCAGTGCTTCTCGTGATCAAGATATGAGATATTCTTCACCTTAAACTATTTCTGCATCTGTTGTAGGCGCCATTAAGCAACAAAACACTGATTTGGCTAATAAATTAGAACATGATGCCATTTACGAGCTTGTGAGTCTTGGAACTCGATACTCATCGTCCATTGTCGCTTTTTCCGCTCGGTTGCAGTCCAAAACCTGCGAGATAGAGGAGCTTAATGAGAAAATCGATATTCTTCAACGACTTGTTCAAAAGTCTAACAAAAAAATAGTAGATTTAAAACAACAGAATAAGGATTTAAAATCCTTGCTTGCATCTACATTTCGATTGCCTAATCCTTTAGACAATGATGGCATGATGATTTATGATGAGCAAATGCATTTGAATGATAAGGCTAAACGTATCAAGTTTCTGTAGGTCATTTGAGATAATGGAATAAAAGTATCTAGCAGATATTCATGACATACATCATTCCTATTTCTCTTCTAATCATGCATAGTCTATCTTTTGGTAGGGGTTTTGTGAAAATATCTGCCAATTGATCATGTGTACTAGTGAATTCTAATACAATATCGTCCTTCTGCACATGATCTCTAAGAAAATGATATCTAATTTCAATATGTTTGGTCCAAAAATGTTGTATTGGATTCTTTGAAAGATTTATAGTACTTGTATTATCATATTTGATTGGAATGTGATTGTACATAAGTTTAAAATCCTCAAGTCGTTGCTTCATGTAAAGAACTTGAGCTCAATAACTGCCTGCAGCAACATATTCTGCCTCAGTAGTAGATAATGCAATAGAATTTTGTTTTTTACTAAACCATGAAACAAGTGCATGACCTAAAAAATGACATGTTCCACTAGTACTTTTTCGATCAACTTTGCAACCAGCATAATCCGCATCTGAATAACTAATAAGATTGAAAGAAGTGTGCTTAGGATACCATAACCCTAGGTCAATGGTACCCGCAAGATATCTAAAAATACGCTTGACTACAATCAAATGAGATTACTTTGGAGATGATTGAAAACGTGCACATAAATATACACTGAACATAATATCAGGTCTATTAGATGTCAAATATAATAAATTACCAATCATACCTCGATATACCTTTGAGTCAACTAGCTTACCGCTTTCATCTTTATCAAGTTTGGTGGTTGGACTCATTGGGATTCTAATTACCTTCGCACCTTTCATCTCAAACTTTTTGAGTAACTCTTTGATATATTTTGACTGATTAATGAATGTTCCACTTTTTACTTGCTTGATTTGCAATCCAAGAAAGAAATTAAGTTCTCCCATCATGCTCATTTCAAATTCTTCATGCCTGCTCTTAGCAAAATCTTGACACATATTTTCATTAGTAGCACCAAATATTATATCATCAACATAAATTTGAACTAGAAGAATATCATTTTTTTCATATTTGATGAAAAGAGTTGTATTGATTTTTCCTCTTGAAATTTTTTTTTCAATTAAGAAACTACTAAGCCTCTCATACCAAGCTCTAGGAGCTTGTTTGAGTCCATATAATGCTTTTGCGAGCTTAAAAACATGGTTAGGAGAAATATGATTTTCAAAACCTGGAGGTTGCTCAACATATACCTCTTCATTTATAAAACCATTTAAGAAAGCATTTTTAACATCCATTTGAAAAAGTTTGAAATTTTTATAACATGCATATGCAAGTAACATTCGAATAGCTTCTAATCTTGCAACAGGTGCATACGTTTCATCATAGTCGATTCCTTCCTCTTGATTGAAACCTTGGGCTACAAGTTAAGCCTTATTTCTAGTGATGATTCCAGACTCATCTTTCTTATTTCTAAAAACCCATTTTGTTCCAATAACAGCATAATTTTTGGATTTAGGAACAAGTGTCCATACATTATTTCTTTCAAATTGATTTAGCTCTTCTTACATAGCTAGAATCCATGATTCATCAATAAGTGTTTCATCAATATTTTTGGGTTCAATTTGAGATAGAAAAGCAGTGTGATTACAAATATTTCTAAGAGATGATCGAGTACTTACACCTCGTGAAGGTTCTCCTAGAATTTGTTCCACTGTTTGGTTGCATCTTGTACTAAATCTTGATGATCTTTCCTGTTATCTCCATGTTGGACTTCTTCCATTGTATTCTCTTTATCAAGATTGAGACTATTTGTATTATTTGTACCTTCTGATTCTTCATCAATAGATTTCTTGGAGAATAGAGGGTTAGATTCATCAAATACTACATGCATAGATTCTTGTACAGTCAAATTCTTTTTATTGAATACTCTATAAGCTTTACTATTTGTTGAATACCCAAGAAAGATACCTTCATCAGGTTTTGCATTAAACTTTCCTAAATTATCTCTGTCATTAAGTATAAAATATTTGCATCCAAATACATGAAAGTAACCAATGTTAGGCTTTTTCTCATTCCAAAGCTCATAAGGGGTTTTATCTAATTTAGACTTTAACATAACTCTATTTATAACATAACATGCAGTACTTACCGCTTCGGCCCAAAAATAATTAGGTAAACTATTTTCATTAAGCATTGTTCTTGCCATTTCTTGAAGAGATCTAATCTTTCTCTCTACTACTCCATTTTGTTGAGAAGTTCAAGAAGCAGAGAAATTATGTAGAAAACCATTTTCATCACAAAAAGACTCAATATTTTTATTGACAAACTCTTTCCCCCTGTCACTTCGGATGTTTGAAATAGTATAGCCCTTTTCATTTTGAATTCTCTTGCATAGATTGGTAAAGACATTATGTACCTCATCTTTATGAGCGAGAAAGATGACCCAAGTATATCTAGAGAAATCATCAACAATAACAAATGCATAACATTTTCCTCCCAAACTCACAACTCTGTTTGGTCCAAAAAGATCCATGTGTATTAGTTGCAAAGGTCTAGTAATGGAAATATGTTTCTTGATTTTGAAAGAAGTTTTTGTTTGTTTACCAAACTGGCATGCATTACAGATTTTGTCTTTAAAAAAGTTTCTTTTGGCAAACCTTTCACAAGATCATTTTTTAAAAGTTTGGAAATAAGTTCCATGTTTGTATGACATAACATTCTATACCATAACCAACTATTTTCATGTTGAGCTGATAAACAAATAGTATCTTGTGAGGCAATTTCTTCAAATTAAATTGTATGAACATTATTGTTTCTAAGAGCAATAAAACAAATATTGCAATCATGATTATTCAAAATAATGCACTTATCCTTTTTGAAGGTAACTGTAAATCCTTTATCGCATGATTGACTTATACTTAAAAGATTATGTTTTAGACCTTCAACAAGTAGAACATCTTCAATTATGAGAGAAGACTTATTACCAACTTTACCTATTTCCACGATCTTCCCTTTTGAATTGTCTCCAAATGTCACGTGTTCTTCTTCTTTAGGAGTGAGATCAATGAATTTAGTTTTATGTCCTATCATGTGTCTTGAGTATCCACTATCTAAAAACCATCTTGTTTTACTTACGGAAGATTTCATGCATACTTACAAAAATAATTAAAATAATTTTTCTTGGTACCCATGTTTTTTGGGTCCTTTATTTATTAGTATTAGAAGAAATAAGATTCTTTGGTACCCATATGGCCCTAATAGTCATTGTATGTTTTCTTCTAATAGGACAAGCATGATAGTTATGACCATTTCTATTACAAAAATTACAAATAACATGTAACATACTTGAAGAACTTGAGTGATTGGAATAATGTCTTTCTTTGACAAATCTATTTTTAGGAAAAAAATTTTGAAAGTTTGGTTTTGATTTAATGGGTTTGTCAAAGAAATTTTTATAGGGTTTGAGTTTTTCTTTTGACATGTATCCCAAGCCTACCTTATCAAAAACACATTTTTGATTACCAAGAAATGTTTCAAAATTTCTTTTTCCATTTGTGAAATTTTCAACAATCTTTTCTAAATCAGCTACTTTCTTTTTCAGTTCATCTTGTCATCTTTTGAAACTATATTTTCTTTTCTTAAAACATCAATTTCATTTATTAAAGGAGAATTTTTCTTTTTCAAAGCGGTATACTTAATACCCAATTTTTCAAATTCCTCATATACCTCTTCCAAAGCATTTTGTAATTCTTCATAAGAGGGATTTTCAAGATTTGTTACCTCAAGATCATCTTTAGCCATAAGACAAAGATTTGCAGATTCTTCATTACTTGCGTCGCCGTCTGAGCTACTTGAATCATCACCCTATGTAACTTTCATTGCTTTCTTGCCTTTATATCAATCTTTCTTTAGCAGAGGACAATCTACCTTGATATGTCCTGGCTTTTTACATTTATAACAAATTAATGAATCGTTTTTACCTGTATCTTTGTTGGAAGATTTTTTGAAAGGTTTCATTGGAGAAGTTTTATTTTTCAAGAATCTTTTAAATCTTCTTGTGATCATTGTAATCTCTTCGTCATCGTTTTCTTCATCTTCATCACTTTCACTTTCATGAGGAACGACTTTGAGTGCCAAGCTCTTCTTTTGCTTTCCTTTTTCTTCTCCTCTTTTCAATGTGTACTCATGGGTAATAAGTGACTCGATTAGTTCATTTACTTCAAGTTTTTTAAAATCCTTAACTTCATAATTACTTTATACCTGTAAGTTAGGTAGAGAGACACTTGTTCATTAAAGGCATTGATAAGAATTACACAGTGTGAATTTCTCATGGCGAGAAAGAAGATTTTATCGTAACTAATGATGATGATCTACATGATCTCAAACAAACGAATGACTTCATTGATGATGTTGATATTATGTTACGAGATATTCGGGCTGGGGGAATTCCTGATATTTCCATAAGTGACTCATTCCATGCGGAGGGTTCACTGTCGGTTGATACAGATTCATCTTGCACTTTTGATCAACTGTTGGTTGATTCCTGACGTCCTCTTTATGAAGGATATGCAAATTATTCTAAACTATCATTCATTATCAAGTTGCTACACATTAAAACACTTGGTGGTTAAAGTGTAAAGTCTTTCGACATGCTTTTGCACTTGCTAAAGTCAACTTTTTATAATGCCCTTTTGCCAAACTCATATCAAGAGTCACGTAACTTAGAAAAAGGCCTGGGATTTACTTACAACAAGATACATGTTTATCCGAATGACTGCATACTTTATTGGAGGGAAAATGAAGATAAAGATGAGTGCCCGAAATGTAATCTCTCGAGGTGGAAATTCAGCAACACTAAGAAGAGAGAAATTTCTCAAAAGGTTCTACGACATTTCCCCTTGAAGCCAAGGTTTTAGAGATTGTTTATATCACAAAAAATGGCAGCGGATATGTAGTGGCACAGGGATCAACGCGTCATTCAACAGGGTATTCTAAGTCATTCTGCTGACTTTGAGGTGTGGACAACATTTGATCAAGAGCATGCTTGGTTCACGGAAGATCCAAGAAATGTCAGGCTTGGTTTAGCTAGTGACGGTTTCAACCCGTTTAATAATTTGGCTAAGCCTTACAGTGTATGACTGGTGATTCTTGTCTCTTACAACTTCCCTCTGTGGTTATGTATGAAAGATCCATTTTTTATCACTCCACTATTGATTCTTAGACCAAGATCACCAGGAAATGAAATTGATGTTTACCTCCAGCCTCTAATAGATGAATTAATTGATCTATGAGATAATTGTGTTAATACATATGATGCAAAGGTTAGAGAGACTTTTTTATTGCATGCATCATTGCTTAGACAATTAATGACTTTCCTGCTTATGAAAACCTCTCTAAATGGAGCAATAAAGGGAAGTTGGCATGTCCATCATGCAAGGAAGAAACAAATTTCATGTGGTTAACATATAGCCGAAAGTATTGTTATATGGGTCATTGCCGATTTCTACCACTGAGCCACATCTGGAGAAATAAAAAGATTATTTTTAATAGCAGTTCAGAGCATCGCAACTCACCTACAATGTATACAGGAGAAGATATACTCACTCAACTCCAACATACTTCTAATGCAAATTTTGGCAAAGCCATAAAGAAAAGAAAGCGTACGATTGAGGAGTTCAATTGGACCAAAAAAAGTATCTTCTTTCAATTGTCGTATTGGTCGACTATTAAGATTAGATATAATTTAGATGTAATGCACATTGAGAAAAATACCTATTACAACATTTTAGGAACTCTAATGAATATCTTCGGCAAAGCTAAAGATCATCCTAATATAGATCGTTACATTTCCAATCTTAATATAAGGAAAGAGTTACACCTTATTTAGGATGAATAATGCATTAGTATGTCACATGCATGTTATACGTTGTATGGAGCAAAGTGGACTAGTTTCTGTAATTGGTTGTATGGTGTGAAATTTCTAGATGGATTTGTTTCGAACATTGCCAGATGTGTTAGTGTAAGTGATTGTAAAATCTCGAGAATGAAAAGTCATGATTACCATATTTTCATGCAAAGATTACTTCCTGTTACAGTTTATAAATACGTACGCCAAGATGTACGAATAGCACTAACTGAGCTAAGCACTTTTTTCAAAGAATTGTGTACTAGAATATGTAAGGTTGATGTCCTAGAGTGGCTACAAGCTGATATCGCCGTTATCCTTTGCAAGCTTGAGATGATTTTTTCACTTACCGTTTTCGACATAATGGTGCATTTAGCCTATTATTTGTCACGTGAGGCATTGCTTACAAGGCCAATTCAATATAGGTGGATGTATTCTTTCGAGAAATATTTTGAAAATTACTTACCAACTTTATGATTTTTCATTCTCAAAATACCAATTTACGTTGCATCCCCTACATATACTTATTAACCGATGTTGGCCTTCTGTCTAGTGAGCACTACATGTAGGGTAAGTGAAGAGTATCCCGATGATGTCGATAGTATGCAAAATTTCCAAATTGGTTCAAATCACACGTATGCAAACCCATTTAAAAGCTCACCCCTATTTTCCTCATGAATATGATTGTTTTATACCAAGACATGTATTATTTTTATTTTATGTGGTTCCTTGTTTAAACTTGTGATAGATTCAAGGTAGGCGTGCTAATAATCCCAAAGAAGTTTCGGAGGATCTATATGGTCTAGTGTGTGGTCCTGACCCTTGAGTTGCATTTTATTCTAGTTGCATAACCAACGGTATAAGATTTCACACAATAAATTGTGAAGAACATCGTCGCACCCAAAACTCAGGTGTGATGGTCATTAGTGAACAACCAAGATTTGAAAAGCTTGAGTTCTTTGGCAGACTAATAGACATTTTGAAAGTCTGTTACATGAGTTGGTGTTGTGTTTACTTATTCAAATGTAAATGGTTTGACATCTTTAATTCCAAACGAGGGATACGTGTGGAATGACATCTTACTAGTGTGAATATGTCTCGGACAGCTTATAAGAACAACCCTTTTGTTTTGGCGTGCCAAGCGTTGCATGTATTTTACCTAAAAAATCGTAGAATTCCTGGTGATTGGTATGTAGTGCAAAAAGTCATACATAGAAATGTCTATAACCTTCTACGAGAACCCCTTATTGAAGATGATAAATCTAATTCTAACGACGTTGATGCTTACCAAGAGGATAATTCTAGCAATGCCTAGGTGAGTGTCCATGCTAATGAAATCCCATTGCAAACAGACATGCATAGGCCTAATGTTGAGCTAGAGTAGATTGAGACACACTGGTAATACAAAGGTCCAATTGGGACCACTTCGACCAATATTTTATTAACGACAACACCAATAAGGACAGTTATACTCATAGTGCTAAACTGGAGGGTAGCATAGAAAAAGATAGTTTCTTGATAGAGGATGAGATGAACTAGCCATTTGAAAGCTAGTATTCTTTTTAGTTGAATTATCATAGAAAGCTTTTATATATTTTTCTTGAATATAAATATTCTTTTTAGTTTAAGTATCATTTTGTGTAATTTAATTTTTCATAGAATTATTTAGTTTGTGTAATTTGCCTTGTAAAGTATACTAATATATAAATAATTGTATCTACTTATTATGATTACAGGGACAATTCCGGTTGGCTAGCCTTGGATATGATGATAACTGAAAAAGGTAGAAGTTGAGGTAGCTTTCAAAGCAATAATGAAGTTCGGATGCCCAAAGCATTACCCCTTGCTGCCTTGAATGTCCAAGATGATTCAGACTCAAGCTCAGATGACTCAATTGAGTTAACTAATGTTTTTCCCAGTATAGAACCAAATGACATGCCACATGTTGATATGCCACTAAATACAAACCCGTTTGGTATTAATCCAATTTTCATTTATATTGTTTTATATTGTATGTTTCATGTTAATTAGTTTGATTGTTCTCATGTATATAATGCTAACATGTCAATTGAAAACATTAGTACCACCTAGTCGAAAGCGTGGGCGAGGAGTAGCGAAAAATACAGAATTTGAAAAGCTATGAAAGTATGGAAAAATACCCTTGAGGATAAAGGATAATGAGACTGCACCTTGTTGTGAAAATGCAACCATTTTTACTACAAGGGTTACATGGTTGGTCAAGTATCATGTGGACTTGAGTCATGCTAGTTGGCATCTCGTACCAGATAATGAGAAGGAATAAATTGATTTCACACGTCCAGGTAAAAGTACAAGAATTTGATACATAATGATAGAGTATTTGTAAAACTTGTAGTAATAATTATAATTAATTTATTTGTTATTTGTCCTTAGAATGACTTCATACTTGATTGGAAGAAACAAAGGTAATAGTGAGAAACAAAAAAATAATCATACGGTTGGACGAAGGTCATTTGTATGACTAATGGAGATGAGGGTAAGTTAATAGTTTTTGTTGTAAGTTTAAGTTTAAGTTGAATCTAATTTTCTTGTATTTTGCAGTCTAAGAATGATGAGAGTTTAGTCGATTTTTTTAAAGCAGTGAGGTGGTTAAAGAAGAAAGGCAAATTTGTGATTCCCATTGAGGAAGAATAATATGTGAGTGTAAAAGTAAAATCCTGAGAATTTTGTGTTGAATAAGTGCATATCCCTTACTAACATGTTTGATTTCCAATGATTGATATCTGAAGATGGCTGCAAAGATATCAGAGTTGGAGCTTGAGGAGTAGACTAAGGAGGCTGCAGCAACAATTTTTAAAGAAGTTTTGGGTCACAGACCAGGGTAGTAAGGGGGCTCGGCAAGATTATTATTTTCGAGTCATCTAGACAAGCAGCTAATGCCCAAATAGAAGAATCTAGACAAACAATTAATGCCCGAATAGACGAATTAACAAATGTCATGCTACTATTGGAGAAACAAGCCAAATACGACGACTTTATGAAGAGATACGAGTCAGAGAGTCAGACTCAGGGACCTGCATAGCTCGGTTCTTTCTTGTACACTTCTTTTTGTATCTAGATTGTACTTTTTGCACTTAACAAATTAGGCCAAAGGATAATATATTAACAATACAAAATGGGTTTAATTGATGAAGTGTTTGATGGCATATTCTTCTGGCACGCATTTAACATTTGAGTCAATATAACATCCTTAATCGTGGTTGAAATTTTTGTTGGCTTGAGCATGAAAAGGAATATCTATTGCAATGAATCGCAATGAATGTGGTTATTGCTTTCGAATTGCAGAAAAACCAAACAAACAAGCAAATTTGTTTTATGTTCTTGATTTAAGGTTGTCCACGCTACAACTATTTGTAGTGTGATTTTTTTTGCTTAGAAGTAAAAAATATGAGTAAAGTAGTAGCTAACTTTTTTCTCTCATGTTCTACTAAAGTTTCATATTTTTAGGCACACCACTTAATGTTGAAAGGTGGCTTGAATTAAAGCACTTATCAGTATGCTCGCTTGACATCCAACTCGAGCGAAACTCAACCAGTAAGTACGCTCGACTCTCGCTGGACATTCAGCTCGAGTGAGATTCCAACCCAAGAGTTCGCTCGACCCTTACTTGACATCTAGCTCGAGCGAGATTCCAGGCAGTAAGTTAGTTCGAGTGAGATGCAACCCTACACATTCGCTTGATAGTTTCAATTCGAGCTAATTTTTTTTCTAAGGTTTGCGCCGTTTACAACAGTGTCTCACTCGAGCAAGATACACTCGCTCGAGCAAGTGTTACTTATATAAAATGAACGATGTTCATTTGAATGTCGTTCATTTGTTTTTTAACTAAGAGCTCTGTTATTTTGGGAAATTCATTTTGTGAGTTTGAGAGCAAACACGTGAGGGAGTGTATATACGTGAGGTTGAGTTATTTTTTTGTAAGAATCTTGTGATTCAATCTCTGTACTCTATCTTTGTTTTATAGTGAAACTTTGAGACCGATCTCACAATAGACGTAGGCTTGTTTTAAGCCGAACCACTTATATCTATATGTTCTGTGTGATTATCGTATTTTTTATTGTTGCATTTCCGCTGTGTTACTTCCTAGTTGTTTGTTAACTGGTCTATTCCCAACAAATTGCTATCAGAGCGTATGCACTATGAAGATCTAAAAGGATGGTCACAACAAGATTTGAAGTGAAGAAATTCAACGGACAGAACAACTTCAATTTATGGCGCATCATGATGAAGGTTTTGTTGTGACAGTAGGGATTGTTCAAAGTTCTAGAAGAATGGGTGTTTGCTGATTCTCCAGTACCATCTAAGGACGAGTAAGAAAAGATACACAACACTATTCTTTTATCACTATCTGATGGAGTTTTAAGAGAGGTAGCTGAAGAGGAGATCGTTGTTAGTCTCTGGGAAAAGTTTGAGAGCTTGTATGTGAAGAAATCTCTCACAAACTGTTTGTATTTTTAACAATGGTTATATACTCTCAAAATAAATGAAGAAATTTCTATTTCTAAACATCTAAATGAATCTAATAAGATTATTATAGATCTTAGGAATGTAGACTTAAGTTTGAAAAAGAAGATCAAGCAGTAATTGTTTTGTGTTCATTACCTATGTCATTTGAAAACTTTGTGAATTCCATATTGTATGGAAGAGATACTATTTTCTTGACAGATGTAAAATCTATTTTGAATTATAAGGAATTCAGAAACAAATTCTCTGACAATGGTAATGAAAATCAAGTCAGTGACTTGTTTGTTAAAAGTTCCTCTGATTGAGGAAGATCTAGTGAAAAAGGTTCAAAAAAGAGCAGAGGCAAGTCTTGGGGTAAGTCACAGTCAAAGTTTAACAAGCAAAATGTTAAATGTTATTACTGCCACAAGTTTGGATATTACAAGAACGAGTGTACTAAACTGAAGAAGAAGAAGAAATATGAGGAATCCACTAGTTCCTCCAATGTCATTAGTGTTGCTGATGAAACATCTAGTGGCTCAGATATTATCTTAGCAATTAGTGACTCGAGCAGTCGCTTCATCAGCAAGTGGGTCATGGACTCAGCTTGTATTTTTCATATGTGTCTCAAGAATGATTAGTTCACGACTTATGAACCAATCAACGGTAGTTCTGTTTTATTAGAAAACGATATGGCTTGTAAGATTGCAGGACTTGGCTCAGTCCAAAAAAAGATGTATGATGGGATCATTAGGACATTGTTTAACGTTCAGCACATCCCAAATTTGAAGAAAAACCTTATCTTGATGGGCGCTTTGATTCTTTGGGTTTTAAGTACATAAGAGAAGGTGGAGCAATGAAAGTCAACAAAGGCTCCATGATTGTAATGAGAGGGGATAAGTCAAATGGACTTTATTTCCTTCAGGACAGTACAGTGACTGGTGCAGCTACAATATCTGTATTAGATGATCTAGATTCAGATATCACTTGTTTATGGCATATGCGAGTGGGCCATATGAGTGAGAAGAGGAATCCTAAATAAGTAAGGGTTGTTAGGAGGACAGAAGATAGGTAAACTTGACTTGTGTGAACATTGTGTGTTTGAAAAATAGTGTAGGGTTCAGTTTACTACAAGTGTTCACAGAACAAAAAGTACTGTAGACTATATTCATTCTGACATTTGGGGTCCATCTTCTATTCTATCGAAAGGTAGAGCTAACTATTTGTTTACTTTGATTGATAATTACTCACGGAAGATGTGTGTATATTTTCTCAAGCAAAAAATTGATGTTTTCACTAACTTCAAATTGTAGAAAGCTTTGATTGAGAATTAGACAGGTAAGAAAGTAAAACGGCTTCGAACTGACCATAGTATGGAATTTTGTAGAGGTGAATTTGATAAATTTTGCAAAAACGAAGGCATTGCCAGGTATCGTACAGTTAGACATACTCCACAGTAAAATGGGGTAGCTAAATGGATGAACCAAACTCTGTTAGAAAGAGTACGCAGTATACTTTCAAACGCAAGCTTGTCTAAAGACTTTTAGGTCGAAGTAGTCAACACAACTTGTTTAATGGTTAATTGCTCTCCAGTCACATCTATTGGTTTGAAAATACCAAAATATGGTATGGTCTGATACTCATTTGATTATTTAAATTTAAAAAATTTTGGTTGCCCTACTTATTTTCATGTTAATGATGGTAAGCTTGAACCAATGATAAAGAAATGTATATACATGAGATATGCTAGTGGGGTGAAATAATATAGAGTGTGGTGTACTGATCCCAAATCACCCAAATTTGTGATTAGTAGAGATGTTGTATTTGATGAATAGTCTATGCTTAATTCGGAAAAGGAGTTTACTATGTTAACAGGTACATTGATGTCAGGCATTATTTCCTCAGAGATATCATTACAGATGGTATTGTGGCAATTCAGAAGATTGCTACTACAGAGAATCCAGCAGACATGGTGACAAAGCCAATTCTAGTACACAAGTTCAAACTTTATTTGGACTTGATTGGTAATTAGGGTTTACAAATCTCTTAAGGGATTTTTTAAATGGGTTGGTCTTCTGTGAAGAATGGTTACTGTGAGGCTTGAAAGAATTTAAGCCAAGGTAGAGATTTGTTGAGAGGTAACTTGTATTAAAGCACCTATCAATATGCTTGCTCGAGTCTCACTTAACATCCAGCTTGAACGAGACTCAACCCGTAAATTTCGCTCAACTTTCGCTCGAAATCCAGCTTGAGCAATATTCCAACCCGAGAGTTCGCTCAACCTTCGCTCGACATCCAGTTCGAGCGAGATTCTAGGCAGTGAGTTTGCTCGACCCTCGCTCCAGCGGGATGCAACCCTACACATTCACTCGATAGTTTCACTTTGAGTTAATGTTATTGTCTAAGGTTTGCGCCGTTTACAATAGTGTCTAGCTCGAGCGATATTCACTCAGTCAAGCAAGTGTTACTTATATAAAAGGAACAACGTTCACTTATTTTTTAACTGAGAGCTCTGTTATTTTGGGATATTCATTTTGTGAGTTTGAGAGCAAACACGTGAGGGAGTGTATACACGTGATGTTGAGTGATTTCTTTGTAAGAATCTTGTGATTCAATTTTTGTATTCCATTTTTGTTTTATAGTGAAACTTTGAGACTGACCCCATAGTGGACGTAGACTTGTTTTGAATCAAACCACTTATATCTATGTGTTTTGTGTGATTGTCATATTTTCTATTGTTGCATTTCCGCTCCATTACTTCCTATTTGCTGTTTGTTAACCGGTCTATTCTCAATACTTAATTTAAACACACAAGGTCACTCATCATCTGTTTGGATAATATTTTGGCAATCTTATTCTGGTAAACAGGGCCAACTTAGAAGTTTTGTGGGAAATTTTTAATTTTCCTACTGACACAATTTTGCCCAGAATGATAGAAAATATATGGACATTACAATCATGGGAGGCAATAGAACCATGGATACTAGAATCATGGAGAAGTACAGAAGATCCTGCTCTTGGTCTTTATAGCTTGGGGGTGATACCATGGGACCGGTCATTGGAAAGTTATTGGTTAGAATATTATGAAGGAAGTCCTTTGATGTTGATGATTATTGAGAATGGTTTTATTACGTGACCTAGTAACCACACTTCAAATAATATTTCAAGAATAGTGTTAGATGTATTCAGGCAGCTTAAACTGCAATTATGGTCACAAGATGAGAAAATATGGATTTATATGTTTTCAGTGGCAATGACAAATTACTAGAACTTTCAATTAATTATCTATTTTTTTTAGACATTCAGTTAATTATCTTGGTGCGCATTTCATTGTGATAATATTTTGACCTCTCTTACCCAATAAATGCTTGCTTAATCGTTGTGGTACTAGGCAAAATTGGTTTATAAAACTAACGTTGGCATTGGTTGTTCTGTTTTTCTGATAACAGTTTTTGGTGGTTTTGGATTAAAGTTGAA
This sequence comes from Platycarya strobilacea, assembly GCA_036898215.1. Taxonomy (NCBI): domain Eukaryota; kingdom Viridiplantae; phylum Streptophyta; class Magnoliopsida; order Fagales; family Juglandaceae; genus Platycarya; species Platycarya strobilacea. Next base: position 37,425,587 of record CM072555.1, read on the forward strand.
AGTGCTTAGTGCCATAATAGGCTTAAGCAAAAGGTGATATGAAGCTGCTTAAGCAAAAGGTGATATGAAGCTGAGGTTTGGTCAATTTCTTTCTTTTATTGGCATCAAATTGATAGAAAATGGATATGTATCATGAGTAACAATAATGAATATGTGACTATGTCATAATTAGTCTATTTGAAGCATAATTTAAAGGGTACTCTTGAAGAGTTTAGAGTAAATGCATATGGTGTTTTATGTCCATATCAATATCATAACTCGTTCATATTTCACTTTTTTTTAATCTCCTCTTTCTCCAATGGGAAAGTTAACTATTCTTTTTTTTGTAGCTGTTAGATCAATTGGAAAGTTATCTTTTGCTTCTTTTACTATAATACATGTGACTAATTCATATCCTAATCTATCATTTATCTACTTTCTTTCAAGTCTGTTTATATTAAATCATTTAGTTGCTAACATTTTTTTTTTTACTTATGCAGCAAGCTGCCCTTTGACATAATGAATGAACTTCCAACAATCTTTGAAGTGATGAGGAATACAGAGATGTCTCTGTTGTTGTTAAGGGTGTTCATCCGGACCGGTTATTTATCCGGTCCGGTTTGAAATCCAGATATCCAGATACGGATTCTGGATCCGAATTAATTTAAACTGGTATCCATATTAAAATATATCCGGTTTAATATTTTAATATGGTCCGGTACCGGATCTAACACCCGGTACCCGGTTTCTAAATCAACTAATCCGGATAACAATCGCATTCTCATCAACTAATCCGGATCTCTCTCTCTCTCTCTCTTTCTCTCTCTAACTTCAAACCCTAGCCTCGCCGTCGAGCAACAATCGCGCCCATCTTTGTGACAGTGACCGTTCACGTCAACGTCTGGGTTTAAATCGCGCCTATCTCCGTTGATTCTAGGGTACTCTTTCGCTCTCTCTCGCTTGCTCACTCTCTCTCTCTCTCTCTCTCTCTCTCTCTATGTTTCTGTGGTATGATTTGTGGGTGCATAATGGTTTAAGTTTGTGTATGATTTATGGCAGATCTTCAGGTATTTGATTGATGTGTTTAATGAACACTTGGTTTAATGACATCGTCAAGGACTAATCAATTCTCTTTACCTGCATAATCCATTTCCATCGTTCCAGTTTAACATTCGTAAAGAAAACTGTAGAAGTACGTGTTTTGTGTTTATTCCTCTATTAAATGTGCATAATGAAAAAGAATTTAACACAAATTTTTTTTGATGTTTTCCCACCAGTTTCTAGGTTTTTTTTGTTCTTTTTTTTTGTGCTTAAATATATTCTGCAAGTTCTTCCTCTTCAATACTACAACAAAATATGTATGCTTCAGTGATGCATATTTTTCTTTAATAATTAGTACCATTATATCTCAAGACACTCTCTTGTGGGTCTTTTGAGTACTCATATTAAAGAAAGCAACACTAGTAATTAATAAGACTAAAAATGGAAGCTTGTGAATACTCCCGTAAAGATTGTTCTTTGTTTTTTTTTTCAATCATTAATCAAATTATAAGGCCAGAATGGTAACTATTCACTCTATTAACAGCTGTGTGATTCATATGCAAAAGGTTTTTCCAACATCCCAATCTCCCTCTTTTTTACCTTCCTAATTATCTACAAATGTGGCCCTGGGTTATTTTTTTTTTCATTTTTTACCTTGCTCTGTTTTACAATCATGTCTATTTTATACCTTAGCAAATACAATTCAGAAAAATAGGATACGGAGTACATCATGGGATATGGTCCAAACATGGAACTCTAGCACCAGCAAATAGGGAACACTTAGAAAGTAACTGAAGTTGAGAGAAACTAAAGTACAGAGGCTTTACTGGTTTGTGGCCTTTTTAATGATGTGTAACTTTTGGGAATGTGTCTTTTGAAAAATTAAGCTAGTTTCCTGGAGATCTAGGCAAGAAATTAATTCGAAAGAGATCAAGATTTAATTGTCATGGTATAGGATGATAAGATAAAGTGCAGGTAATAATATTACAATCATGGTCATGATGGCGATAGACTTTCTAAATTATCATTAGTTTTCTTTTCTAGGCCTTTCTAGATGATAATTTGGGTTGTTTCCAAAGCTCATATTTAATTATTCAAGGTGACCAACTCTTGATTAGTAAAGGATGAGGGGAACTAACTTCTATTATGTGTGTATATATATATAAGTAAAGGATGAGAACCGAACCTATTATTGTATTTCAAAATACTCTACTATTTCAATGTTATTGTGTCTGATTATTATTATTTATTTATTTTATGTTTTGTGGTTGTGATTTTTCAATAATAGATAAAAGAAGATTCTGTGAGTTGTAATATTGGTACAACTCAATGATTTGACAGTGATTCTTCTATTTCAGTGGATGTGGAGGAACAAAACCCTACTAGTTCCACGCCACCTGTACCAAAAAAATCCAAAAAAAACCTAATAATAGATCAATAACTTGGGATAACTTTACTAAAGTAGAATCTATTGATCCCGATGACCCAAAAGCTAAGTGCAATTGGCATGGTAAGGAATACAAGTGCTACTACAAGAATGACACTTTCTCTATGAGGACCCATCTTTTTAATTGTTTAAAATCACAATTTTTTTTCTCCAAAAAATACCTCTAGTAGTAAAAGGGATGTAGAGGGAAAGATGTGTAGCCAACAAGTTCTATTGAACTTCGATACAGAACAACTTAGGGTGGCAACAACTAAATTCTTTATTAGGTGTGAATTGCCTTTTACGCTTGTGGAGAACGAATGATTCATTGATTATGTGGCCGCTTTAGAGCCTCGGTTTACTTTACCATCCCGAATCACTCTAAAAATGGATTGTATTAAGCTGTATAATGAAAAGAAGATACAACTTAATAATTTGTTGTATGGTCAAAGAATATGTCTTACCACCGATATTTGGACGTCAGTGCAAAACTTGAACTACATGTGCATTACTGCACATTTTATTGATTGCCATTGTAGATTTCATAAGAAAATACTCAAGTTTTGCCAAATTCCTGATCGTAAGGGTGATACTATTGGGAGAGTGTTAGAGTCAGCATTGCATGGATTCGGTATTAATAAAATCTTGACTATCACAGTTGACAATGCTGGCTTAAATTATGTTGCCGTTGATTACATGAAGAGGAGAATTAAAGACAATAGTCATACGATTTTGGGTGGTGAACATCTTCACATGCGGTGTGCTGCCCATATATTAAATATAGTTGTAAAAGAAGGCTTAAAGGATAATTCTAATTTAGTAACAAGGATTAGGGATGCTATCAAGTATGTGAAATTTTCGCCATCAAGATTTGCCAAGTTCAAGGCTTGTGCGGCAAAGGAAAATATTAGCGGGAGAATGGTTTGTTTGGATGTTTCTACTAGATGGAACTACACGTATTTGATGTTGAGTACCGCTAAACAACTTGTGTTTATGGATGAAAATTTTAAGAACCCCCCAACTGCTAATGATTGGAAGATTGCACAGGTTTTTATTGATGTGCTGAAAGTTTCTTATGAGGTTACATTGAACATCTCTGGTTCTCTGTATATGACGAGTAATGTTTACTTTGAGCAACTTTGTATAATTGAAGATGCATTAAATGAGATGATATTGAGTACTGATGATATCATTAGTTCTATGGGCGCAAGTATGAGACTCAAGTATGACAAGTATTGGGGTAATATGGATAGCTTCAACTTGATAATATACATTGGTTTTATGCTTGATCCAAGATATAAAAAGATGGGAATGAAATGTTGGTTAAAAAAGTGCAAAGGGCCTACAGAGGCGGAGGCGATAGAAAAAAAAAGATAAACTCCTTTTAGACCGTTTGATCGAACAATATAACAAATTTTGTGTGGCTAGTGGAGGGAATTCCAATGTGGCTCAAGCGAGGCCACACACTACTAGTGGGGGGAGTTTTGATGTGCCGGCACCGCCTTCAAATAAACTCCGGATCTTTTTCAACCAATACCTTAAGGAGCAGGGTGGTATGGAGTTTAAATCAGAGCTAGATAGGTATTTATCCGAGGCGTGTGTAAAAGACTCGCTTGGTTTTGATATTCTGGATTGGTGGAGAGTTAATGCTGCCAATTATCCTGTCCTTGCTAAGTTAACACGTGATGTGTTAGCTACTCCCATTTCCATTGTTGCATTGGAATCCGCATTCAATACTGGAGGACAAGTATTGGATCCCTTTAGGAGTTCGTTGTCTCTAGAGACTGTCGAAGCCCTCATTTGCACACAAAATTGGTTGAGGACCAAACCTTTCGACCTTGAGGAATTACAAGAATACGTACAGATGATGGACCTTGAAGGTAACTTTGATATTTGAATTTTTTTTTTAAATATCTATTGAACTCAATTTATTATCTAACTCAATGTTTAATACTTTTTTAGATGATGATATGGATGAAACTTCAATCGAGGCTACTGTGAGCCTTCCTTCCCATTCATGATAATCTAGAGTAAGTTTGTGCTATAATATTTTCGTGTTCTCGATAAGTTTGATGTTGTGGGTTTTTTTACTCTTAATAAATTTGATCCTGATGTTGTTATAATTTTTTCTTTGTAGAGTATCGATCAACTTGGGGGAATAAAGTTTTTTCTTTTTGACTGGCATTTGACTTGGGATAAGTTATGGATTTTGTCAATACATCCTGATAAGTTGTTCGCACTGATGGACCTGCACTTGATTCATTTCGTTGGTTCAGTAATTAGCTTTGATAGAATTTGTTTACAGAAATTCCAGCTTTGTGGATATTACTTTTTTTTTTTTTATGAATACTAGGGCAGTTCTAGTGATTTCTTTAGACATCCTACATATGGTATCGACTTAAGTAGGCAAATATATTTCTTTGTTTTATATATTTGAAGTCCCAAAGCAAGGTCTGATGTCCTCCATGAATCCATATTGAAAGTTTATTTGAATACCTCAATGCAAGGATTTTGTGAGAAGTAATGTTTTATGTATTGTCATGGTACCACCTTTAGGCATATAAGTAATGTTTGGTAATGTTCTAGTGATTTCAAAACCCATGCCATTCCAATTATTGATCATCAATATTATATAATTTGTAGATTTTATAATCAACACTCAACAGTACAAATAATTTTGATGTTGCAGAATTTTAATTTAATTATCGGCAATACTCATGAAAAAGTAGTTTTTAGTTTTCTATTCTAGAGAAGAAAAAGCACATGATGCTTATATATATGCAGAGAGAATCATGCAAAATTACTTTGAGGTTCTTGACCATATCCAATATCTTTCGTTTTCAAGCAAACAGAACTTACACTAATTTATTACAGTTGAAGAAAGAAAATGAAGTGTTGTAACCTGGATGAAAATAGTTAAGGTTAAACACTAAAAAAAAAAAAGCGGGTTAAAATCCGGAAACCAGATTTTCGGTTCTTGAAAAAACTGGATTGATCCGGATTTCAACCCGAGTGAATCCGGGTTGGAGTCCAACCCGGATTTGTCCTTTTGGTTCCGGGCCAGGTTGACCTGGATTCCCAGTCCGAAACCCACTTGAACACCCCTAGTTATTGCAAGATTTAGCCTTTTGCTACAGTTTCTATTATTGATAAATAACATTGTTTTGTGTTTCATTGGTGGGGCGGAATTTGGATGGCAGAGCGATGAGGGTAAATGTTGCTGAAGAATGGAGGAGGCGTTGAATTTGGATGATTTTCTTATTAAGAGGATTGTTATTCAAGACTTCACAATTACTCTTTCAGTTTGGTATAATACTTTTGGAATAAAGGATTTTGTCATTTATCTTTTTTCCCCCTTTTGAGGATTGAGAGAGGAAAGTTTTGGATTAGGAGTTGAAGTTATTGTAGTCTTATCGGTCAAGAATAGTTGTGACTATATCCTCATTTGGTGAATTTTTACAAAGAGAAAATCTTACCATGCTAATCTGGTATGGGGTGTTTTGAAGCAGCTTGAAGAATAAGATAATTGCACATTAATTGTTTTTTCTTCTACAGAGAATTTGTCATTTCTCCTCACTGCTTTTGCAAGTTGAATCAGCTCTCTTGTTCTCATGTGCATTTATATTCATGGCCATTCATAGCATCAAGAATGTGCCATCCCTACAATATCTATTTTAATGGTTTTTTAATTAATCCAATCTCTCTCTCTCTCTCTCTTTCCCCTGTGCCTTTCTGGATTGAATTTGAGAACAATGTAATTTCAAAGACAATTAGTTTGCATTCAGAAACTTCTATATTTGGAGTACTTGGTTGTCCCTTTAATGGATGGCCAACTTGAAGATAACTTAGAAGTCGTGTATGGAAATCACAGGTCGTTCCGCCCTTCCCCCCCTTCCCCTTAAAAAAAACTGGTTTCAAACATTTTCGGCGCAAAAATTACATAGGGCGACAAGCCATTATTTTCACAAGCTCTTTTGTGACAAACAGTTTACTTATTTGCTACGATATTTTGTCACCGAAAAAAGTCCTTATTTCTGTCAACTTTAATCATAGCCAAAAATTTTTCTCTTGGCTCCTTAAAAGCGACTATTCTAGGATGATAAGTTTGAATCGAAATTAAGGAATTTCGATAACTTTAATTACCAGAAAAGATATTATTTTTTGTTGTGGATAAAATGTTAAAAGTATAATACGATAACACATAATTAATATATAATAATAATCAATATTAAAACCTATAAAAACCATAAATAAAAAAATTTAGGGTTAAAAGCCTAAAAGAAAGATTAGATTAAAATTAAATTTAGGCTTTTAAAAAATAGTGTTTAAGGAAAAAAAAAACCCTACAATAAAGGAAGAAAATCGGATATACAAGCTCAAAAGGGCCCACATCGAATTAGACCTGCCCAAAATGTTAGACCCAGTCTAAGATTCAGGCAAATGAGTTATTTTTCTTTCGAAAATAGTGCATTTTTTTGCCTATATCCCTTGGTTTCTTACACCCCCTCTCGTGTGACCTCACCCTCCCTTCCTCAGTTCGGGAATATAATCGGTTCAGTTTGATTTTGTTTGATTTTAAACAAAATTTAAAATCGAATTAGTACAACCAATTTTATATTTTTTAAAACTGGTTATCCCCAAAATCGATAGTTATTTTACTATTTTTGGTTCGATTTTTTAATTTTAAATTAGTCTATATTAGTCTACTACTAATAGTATATATATTAATATTAATTATAATGATTAAAGTAATTATATATTAATATTTGTTATAGTAAGTTTAAATTTTTATACTTATATCATTAATAGTGATAATATTAATATTATTATATCATTATTTTATATATGATTATTTAGCATAATAATTATATATAGATTTAAAATATATTATTAATAGTAATATAGTATTAGACTATTAGTATTATACTAATACTAATCATTTATATTATATATAAAAATATACATATTATTTTATATACTAATGTATAAAATAAGTAATATAATTTTTATTATTATATATAATATGAAAAAAATTAATTTATAATATATATTATATTGAATCAATTCTGTGCAATTCTAAAAATATTAAAATTGAAATCAAACATGTCCAAACCAGTTTTAACATTATCAAAATCAATTTCGAATTAATACCGACTCAAAATTGAATTAATTCGACCGCCTTAAATCCGTCGTCCGATCTGATGTTTCGATTTTTTCTAATACCCCTACCAGGTTTGACTTTCCTTTCTTTTCTTGAAAACCCTCCTACTAGCCCATCTTCGTCATCACGTTTTGCTTTCAGAGGGGCTGTTAATCTTAGTAGATTTCACGACTTTGTCGGATTTAGCATGTAGGCCCAACAATATCTATTTGAGCTAATATTTACTATTTTGAGACTGTTTTTGGGACTGTTTGTGTATAAATTATAATTTGCGTAGCTGTATATTTATTATAAGTTGTTTGTCATGTCGACCTTGAAGTTAAATTCAATCTGATTGCCTTATAAACTGAATAATGTGGATAGGAGTGCTTGAAAGTTGACATCGCACCTTAACTCTTATCTTTTGTGCAGTGTGTCATACTAAAGTATTTTGGTTCATAAATAAAACTGCACCTTAACTCATATTTAAACATTTAAAGTATGTTGGTTGAAATTACACCTTAACTCATTTAAACCCGAAACTGTACCCTAACTAAAATCTTTTCATATCTTTTTCAGGCACAACTTGGAAGATGGAAGGACAGTGTGACAGTTGGAACATTTTTTTATTTTAGTTCATTTATTGGTCATTGAATATTTGTTAATTTGGCACTTAGAAAATTTTGGATTTCTTTTGTTGTTAAGATGGAAACTTAGAAAATGTTTGCTGCAGTAATAATAATAATAATAAAAAGATCGTATTAAGATTGATGAAGATGAAGTGGGGGTGGTTGATAGATGACGGGTGTGGTGTTTATTATAGTAATTAGTTGGATGTGAATGATTGATGATGGGAATGGATGCTTATTGGAAGTGATTATTCCTTTTTAATTTTTTGAAGCAGGTTAATATGTTGCTTGTTTTTATTTAGTTTTAGTTTTTGTTATGTATTTAGTAAAATTGAAGCAAAAGTGAATTAATTACTTTATATTGTATTTTTTGGAAAATTAAAAATAAAAAATTCACACAACAAGTTGTATTGTAAAAAGGGGGGACAAATATGAAGTTAAAAATAGCCTAATAAATTAAAAGGAAGTTCCAAATTTAAATTCTTTCCAAGAAGATGTAGTCAAAATTGGAATAGAGGATGAACATCTCAGAATTAGAATTGGAATCTTATCACCGATATAGTTAGAGTTAAGTTAGAGGATGAGAATATTGACTCGAACTTGGTGGATGCTTGGCTTGTTTGCTTATAAAGATAAAATCAAAACTCAAAATATATATCAAACTTATTATTATATTTTTTAAAATTTTTATATAAAATTTAATAAAAAATTTAATATTTTCAAATTTCAAAATTATTTTTTTAAATTTCAAAATAAAATTAATATTAAAGATATATATTATAATAATATTTTTTAATTTTTTAATTTTTATCTTATTTTATCTTATTTTATCTCTAAAAATAAATAAAACCAAAAATTTAATATTAATTTTTCTCACTATCCAAATCTTCTCTCATAAAGATAAGCAAATTTCGGTTAGTGAAAAACTCTGTCCGTCCATGTATTAATCTCAAGATCTTTTAAATTTAATAGTGAAACTACGCTAACCAATAAAAATCTGTCACGCACATTATTAACGATAAAGTAATTTTGATACATTAGGTGGAATCCAAGGCCTCCATTTTGGAGGTGCCTTAGGTACCGCCTGATTGCATTAACAATAACAATAACAATAACAATAAAGTTACCTAATATGAATATTAAATAGTAAATAGAACTCAATATATATTCCAAATGTCCAAGTGGGTTTTAAAAATGCTATTCATTCATAAAGTCGATTGTCTCCATTCTCCTTAGACTGATGCGAAGCTTCAAAGTTCCAACGCCATTGTCGTTTGTCGAAATCCTCAACAAAATCCGAAGTCCTCTTTACTCTTTACAAGTGTCAATTCCGCATAGCCAAATGTGCAAACTGTACCGCGCCGAGACCGAAATCCGAACCCTAAAATGCCGAAGAAGCTCTTAGCCAAGCTAGCAGTCCGACTCCGAACCCCTACCCCTAGCAATGGCGAAGCACTCGAGCGGGTGGGTCGCTTTGCACAAGCGCTGGCTCCTTGCTCTCCTTCTACTCCTCTCCGTCTCCACGTTGATTGCGTTCTTCATCAGATCCGCCTTCGATTCATGCGATCGCCACCCCGAAATCGTGGATAAGCGGGTTAACTCGGTCTCGCGGTCCGGGTCTGGGGCGAATCCACTCAGTTTTATGAAGTCCAAGCTCGTCCTGCTCGTCTCGCACGAGCTCTCTCTTTCCGGTAACTCTGTTTATGGCTTCTTTCATTCGACTTGATTTATCCCAAAATCATTCATTATGTATTCTTTCACTGCATTTTTAGTTAGTTTTCAATGATACTAGGTTTTGTAAATTTCTCTCTCTCTTGTTCTCTTGTATCTATCGTTAGGAGGTGTTGTTTGTATATGATGATATATGCTATGATTGGGATATGTACAACACCTTGACAATTGATTATTCCTTAGTAAAAACAGGCCCCAGACGTTGAGGTTTTGTTGAGTTGAGTTCATCTATTTATTTATATATTGATAACTGAGTTTTTATTGAGGACTGCAAAACCAGTTTCTGCGTACAAGTGCTATGCTATCTAATAACGTATGATATTATTCCTTTTAAGTCCCGCTTTCTTTCTAACAAAACTTAACAGGCATCTTCTTTCACTTTTTTGTTTTAAATATTTTTGTTCATATTCTTTCAGGTGGACCATTGTTGCTGATGGAGCTTGCATTTCTTTTAAGAAGTGTTGGTGCCGAGGTTTGTTGGATTACAATCCAAAAGCCTCCAGAATCTGATGAGATCATTTACAGTTTGGAGCATAAGATGTTAGACCGAGGAGTACAGGTAATTTATTTGTTGGCTTATATATTTGATCTTTCGTCCTGCTTGTTAAGTTTTTTACCTAATGCCTACCTAATCCCAGCAACCTGTCACCACTTGAGTCCAAATTCCTAGTGGGTGAGTATTTATATATCTTTTATGATAGAGGAAGCGGTCTGCCTTCTGTTATTGGTATGTAGTGTGGAGATTTTAGAATAATATTTTTCTATTTAAAAATATAAACAAAAGGAAAATATGCTTGTTGTTTGAGTGTTAAACATCAGCCTCTATGTAGTTAGTATGCATTGCTGGTGCTAATTTTGAAGAGTTTGATTGATGTCTCTAGCTTCTAATCACACTTTTATATACACACTTTTAGGTCTTCTCTGCCAAGGGTCAGCAAGCTTTAGAAACAGCCCTCAAAGCTGATTTGGTTGTTTTGAACACAGCAGTTGCTGGGAAATGGATGGATGCTGTTCTCAAGGAAAATGTTCCTCGTGTTCTACAAAAAGTTTTGTGGTGGATACATGAAATGCGTGGGCATTACTTCAAATTGGACTATGTCAAGCACCTGCCTTTGGTTGCCGGTGCAATGATTGATTCACATGTAACAGCAGAATACTGGAAGAGTAGGACTCACGAGCGCTTGAGGTAGGCTTCTAAAATCTCAATGGGAACTCCGTTAGGTTAATCCTTATAGATGCGATCACCCAAGTATACTGGGCATGCAAGGAGCACACCCTACTAAATAGAAGATGAAATAAGAATAGAATATGAATCCTAGAAACTGCACAAGCATAAGCTGTTCTGAGCAGCCATTCAAATATGAAGAGACTTGAACATAATGGATTTGAGTTAAAGTTACCCAGTGTTAAGGGTCAGTCATTCATAAACTTGGGGCATGTTCTAAGGGGGAAAAGGCTTTTATTTTATAAAAGGTGGTTTATATGGTGCCTCTTTCTTCTTTCAAATGAGGATACTCGCTCTCTTTTAACAGAGTGTTGTCTGCTTGTTTCCATCAAGCTTTCCCTTAGCTGGGTGATTGAGGTTGGATGATGGTCTCTTTTTTGTTCAAGTATTATTGGCAACCCTTCATGGTAACTTAGCGCATGTGGAAAATACTTAGTGTATGTGGAAAATGTTTTAAGTGAACTACTAAACTCGTAGGGCAGTTTTAATTGAACTACTAAACTCACAGACCTTGGCCCAAAGGGGAGATCAGTCCCAACCTAAATCTATCATTAGAACCACATACACACATGCTCGGGCATAGAGACACACAAGCTTTGATTTTTGTACAGTTCTGGCAGTTTAGGTAGGCTGAATGGGTCAGAAACTCTCAAATGCAGTTATGCTTTGGGATCCAGTATTTCATATGCCAATAATTTTTCCTCAATCCTGTTTTTTCAACCGAATGCTGAGGATAATATTTCCACTCATTTGCGCCCTGCAGAATTAAAATGCCTGATACCTATGTTGTTCACCTTGGAAATAGCAAGGAACTTATGGAAGTTGCTGAAGATAGTGTAGCAAAAAGGGTTTTGCGTGAACATGTCAGGGAGTCGCTTGGAGTGCGGAATGAAGATTTACTATTTGCTATCATAAACAGTATGTTTTCGTTACTGATGTTATCATATATGCCAGTGTTGTGGTTGCAACTGCTTCAACCCAGACCAATTTGCATCATAGGAATGCTTGTTAGGTTTATGCTATTTATTTGTATAATCATAGCTTATGGGCACTAAGTTACTTGATATAACAGGTGTTTCCCGTGGAAAAGGCCAGGATTTATTTCTGCGTTCATTCTATGAAAGCTTGCAACTGATTCAAGAGAAGAAGTTGCAGGTGCCAGCAATGCATGCCATTATTGTTGGAAGTGACATGACTGCTCAGACCAAGTTTGAGTCAGAATTACGGAACTTTGTAATGCTGAAGAAAATACAAGATCGAGTTCACTTTGTAAATAAAACTCTGACTGTAGCACCTTACCTAGCTGCAATTGATGTTCTCGTTCAGAATTCCCAGGTAGTCTTGCCATACACATAACTCTCTCTCTCTCTCTCTCTCTGTGATGCTATATCTTGTTTTAAGCAGTAAATTAGTTTATTTGTTATTGATCTTAGATTGATGGTGGCTATTTTCATGCACACATTGGTTGTTTCTGTTTTATGGATTATTAGTTGGCAACAATGTCATTACCAATAGAAAAGTTTTAATCACTATTTTTACTATTCTTTAGTTTGCCTACCACTCCTTAACTTCCTGTATCTTGGTCATCTTATCAGCTAAGAAGGGAAAAAAAAAGTAGGTAAATAGAGGAACAAAATATCCTCAAACAAACTGCAATACACGAATGAAAACTGAATATAAATGTAAATGTGAAATGAGTAAGAAATCTGGTCGTCGTCTGGGGAACCGGGGTTGTGACGATACTCTGTTTTTAGTTGTTATTCATTTTGCGGATACTTGGCTTGAAAAGCAATGACTTGTGACAGGATATATGAAAGCAGTCTTAAAAGACATTTTGAAGGCGTGTGAGGCACCGAGTATGAAATGTGTCTGAGACACGTGATGGACATGATTATGAAATGGGAGCCACATAATAGCTTTGAACTATTTTCTTTGCTCTGTTTTGCATCTTATGATCTACTGAGTTTCATCATGGGCATGCCGGTTAATTTTATTCAGTACAATGTACATTGTCGTGGTCTTCTGATCACTCTGTGTCTGTTCACTTATAAGTTTCTTGTTCTCTTCAAATAATTAGTTGGAGTACATGATCCTTATAATCCGTTCTAATATATAACCTGCATCTAGGCCCGAGGAGAATGCTTTGGTAGGATAACAATCGAGGCTATGGCATTTCAGCTGCCTGTACTGGTAATTGACTCCTCTCCATTTGTTTTTGGCACTTATCTCCTAGCCAAGGCTCTAATTCTTATCAGAACAATGAACAGTATTCCTGGGGAAGAAATTAAAATGAACAAAAGAAAAGTAACAAGAGCAGTGTGGTGGAATTTTCTTCTATTCTGATGCACTAAAGGAAGCTTCTTATTTTTTAATTCTTAAAAAACATTTGGTAGGGAACGGCGGCAGGTGGCACCACAGAGATCGTAGTGAATGAGACGACAGGTCTGTTGCATCCAGTTGGAAAAGAAGGGGTTTCTCCCCTTGCCAAAAATATTGTGAAACTCGCCACTCATGTTGAAAGGAGGCTCACAATGGGGAAAAGAGGCTATGAGAGGGTCAAAGAGATGTTTTTAGAGCGGCACATGGCGCATAGAATCGGTGCTGTTCTGAAGGAAGTGTTGCACAAGTCAAAGAACAGCTAACTGGCTTTAAAGGCTTTTAGGGGGGGCATATCATTTTAAAGCCAAATTGGGAGTTTTGAGTTTCTCTGTAGTGTAATAGCCAAACCTACTCCCCGGCTGCTTGCTATAGTTCGTATTCTTAGAAAGGTTTTAGATTTGTGTACAGATAAGAAATTAAGCTTAGTAGCTTGTCACAGGGTTGCCATCATTATACAGTGGGAAATTTTTGTTGTTCCAATAGTATTATTGGCTTTGCCATCTCATGGCAGTGGGACGATGGTTTTTGGCAGATAGCTCATAATTACAAACCTTCTTCTGTGTCATAGAAATAATCCTTTTGATTTTAGCGTAAGATTAAAATATGACGGAGATATTTGGGTGATCGAGATTGTTAGAAATTTTGAATGCCAGATATGTAATTAAGGACAGCTCAACTGGCTTAAGTTAGTAGGAAAACATGGTGGACTTCATACCAATTTACCAAACATGCATGTCCTACCAAGCAACTAATGAAATGAATTTCTTGAATGATCCAGGTGCATGAATTAGTGATTGATCAGTGATCACAACTCCAGGCGTACAAAAAAAAGTCCACAACCGATTAGAAACGGATTGGTAATGAAACAAATTCAATTATAGAAGTCCAATTTTCTATCGGAATGATATGAATTATCCGAAATGTGTTAAACAATGTTGTTAAACTTTGATTAAAATAAATTTAAAACTAATCAGAAGCGGGTCGGATTGGATCGGAAATGCCGATGAACAATAATATGTGTAGGACATTCGGTCAAACTTTTCGAGTAAAAAATACTTAATTCGTTTCAAAATAAATTCGAGCCGGGTTGGAAGTAAAATCTCCTACTTACTCGGTTTGGGGTGAAGAGTGCTTTTCACACCAAAACATCAAAACAAAGCAGACAAAAAAATAACCAACACAGAATGGACAGGTAACGCCATATTTATATATATATATATATATATATATATATATATATATATATGGAGCGCCTGTGTTCAGTTTTCGGGTACTCATTCAAAAGAAATAGGAGCTAACATTAAAAAATAACTTTTTTTTGAGTTTCATATTTTTCCACTTTTTAAAAGAATATGCGGAGACTGTACACTCTAAAATTGCAAATCACGTCTCTTATAAAATGGTAATTACATCATATGAAAGTTTAAAGATAATAATTAGTTTTATTGTTATTAGGGCGGCAAACGAATCGAATTGAGTCCTATTCAAACTTGATTAACATATTTACTTGCTCGAACTTGAATAAAACTCGAATATCCTTATTCGAACTTGGTTAATTAACTATTAATGTTATTCGAATTCGACTCGAGCTTGACTAAAAATAAACAAATGACTTGAGATTGAACTCGGTTTTTTATTTTAAAATTTCTAATCATATCTTTTGATTAATAAAAAAATTTTAATTTTACAAAATAAATAAAATAAAACCATTTAACTATTCAACCAAGTAATCTTGATTCAAAGTTCTCATAGTATAATATTTTCTAAATAAAAATAACTTATAGTTATAAATTAAAAGAATAATACACAAGATAAATGTAATAAACTAAATTATTTAATATGTATAGATAATATAATAAATCAATAGTTATAGTTGTATGATATATTATTATACAAATTATCTTATACACAATTTTTAGAACATAACATATCTATATTAAATAAGGTTAATTATAAATAAATTAATAATATACAATTAAGTATAATAAAATATAACTAACATATAATATATATATATAACACATACATATGTTAAACACATTACGAGCTTCAAAACGAGTTCAAACGAGTCCAGTTTAATTTATACGAGTTTTGTTCACAAGTTGAGCCAAATTTATACGAATTTTACTCGTTTAATATTCGAACTTATATTAGTATTTACGAACATCTTATTTATTAAATGAACCGAATTCGAACCGAGTATAATATATGAGCTAACCTCGATTTGTTTATAAGTTACTATGTTTATTTGTAGTCCTAATTGTTATGCTCTTAATTATATTTACATGCGAATCTACCAAAATTAATTATCCTCGATAACAAAGTTTTCAGCCTATTTTTCTCATGTAACAAATTTACAACCTTAAAATAAACATTTTATCGTAATTATCTAAAATATAAATAACTCAATCATGTTCGTATTAAAAAGAATAAAAGTTTTTACCAAATGTTACAATAGAAAAAGAATTTGACATTCACGTAAAAAGAGTGAAAAGTATTAAAATCTAGGTGTGGATGGCAGGACTCCGCCAGCCCCTTCCAATTATATATATAATATGAATATTAAAAAATAAATTTTTTTTGATAGTAATTTAATCTTAAATTATATATGTTTTACATTAAGTTTGATTACATTAAGGAAAAAGCTTCAGATCGGCTGTGTTTGAAACGTTTTATAATAGAAAAGGAACGCTAATGTTAGCCCTCGAGATTCGTCCTCAGTAGACCAGAAGAGGAAAAAATTAAACTGCACACAGCGACAATTATTGTTTTAAATTTTGTACCGTATCGTACCAGAGCAGTGGCTGATACAAAAAATATGTATGTTTCGTATCGGTCTAGATTTCGGCCTTACCGGTCTGTATCGGATTTCGAGATTTCATTTTTTTTAATTCTTGCTATTTTTTATACTAATTTAGACTAGATTATTTACATATATATTTATATATATAATTTATTTATATATTGACTATTATTTTGAAATATAAATTATATATATATTTATATATATAATTTTTTTATGTATAGACTATTTCGAAACGGTACACGAAACGGTACCGGCATCGAAATATTTCATTCTAGTACCTTGACCAGTACGCTCACCAATACGGTATTTAAAACATTGGAGCTTACAATAGCCCTTTTAGCAATAGCTCCAACGGAACCAACAGCTACAACAAAAACATCTAGGCGAAGTCTAGGCCTGAACAATGAAATTGGACTTTCCAGTGTTCACAATAAAGACCTAGCTTGCGGTTGGAGTTACAAAGTTAATCAATTTTTCAATTTTTATAACACAATGCCATATCACATATTGAGGCTTGCCTCTTACCACATAGAGGGCAAAACCCTCATTTGGTTTCAAGAGATGGAACAAAATGCCTCAATCAAGAATGAGACTCACTTACTAATGCTCTCTTAGTGATATTCGGGCCTAGTGCTAATGATGATCCGATTGAAGATTCACTAGACTAAGACAGACGTGCATAGTACAAGACTATCAGATAAGGTTTGAAACCTTAACCTATAAATTAAGGGGGCTATCCGATATATATAATCTCAGATGTTTTTTTAGCAGACTTAAGAATAAGTTTCGTTTAACGATACGGATGTTTAACCTCTCTAACCTCTTTATAGCTTTTAGCCTAGCTAAAATACAAGCAGAAAATGTAAGTTCTCCAAAAAGAACCACATATCCAGCATAGACTACTCACCTAACTCTAGATTTTTGAAAACATCAAATATATACCATGTTGCCCAGATGACTAACACAAGAGGGGGGGTGAATTGAGTTATATTATAAAAATTAACACTTATAAATCAAATACACAATATAAAATATAAACAGAATATAAAACAATAAGAAATATAAAGAGTAGGGTAAGAAAAAACAAACTCAGTATTTTTATGAGGTTCAGCCCCACTGACTACGTTCTCGCCTCAAGCTACCCCTTGAGAATCCCAAATTCACTAGTCAATCTCTTTTAGGTGGAGATAAAACTTATTACACCTTTGAGCAGCACCGCTCTAAAGAATCCGTGTAGAGCACCCTCTACACTTCTAATCATCTCACACTTGGTGATTCAACTATTCCCTGTGTAGAACATCTTCTACACATACAAGAGTTATACTCACCCTCTTACTAATACAATAGTTGATAGTGAGTAGACTATCAAAGTACACTCCTCAATGAGTGAGATATAAACAATACAACGCAACCCTATATCTCTTTAAAAAATAACAAAAATTAAGACTCAAAACTTTAGAAAAGAAAAAAATGAGAGTTTTGAAAGAATGATGCAAAACTTAACAATAGATGTGTAAACTCTTGTTATGATTTTTACAAAACTCAAGTGAGCTATTTATAGGCAAATGAGTTTTCAAATATCAAATTTGAAAAGATTCACATGTCATATAAGAACACTATTCACTTTTCAAAAAATTCAAAAAGTATTTCCTTTTTACATTTGTCAAAGACAACTCCATTCATTTTTCAAAAAAATAAACTTAATTTTTTGCTTTTTATACATGATAAAATGAGCATGATTTATTTTTCAAACCAAATCATCTTCTTTTTGTATATGTCAAAAAAACACACAACTACCCTTTAAGATTTTCAAACAAAATATGCACATGTCAAATATGATAATCAATCATCTTACAAATTTAAATTTTTATATAAAAAATATAATTTTAGAAATTATATTGTTTGATGATATTATGCACATGTGAAAAAGATAATTTTCAAAATTAAGACATTTAAAGATGTCTTGCGTATGTGAAAAAAATAATTTGATTTTTTATGAGAAAAAAGAGTAATTTAGAGTCTTAATCCAATTTCGAATTTTATCAAGAGATGTACAAAAATAATCTATGAGTTTCATTTATAGACTTGTTCTTTTATACTTGATGTGCGCTTTGCTCCATTACATAAATAATTTGAGTTTGAGACTTGAATTTATTTGTTATCATCAAAATTTACACGTAGATATGAAATTTGAAACCTTGGTTTCAACAATTTCCCTCTTTTTTATGATGACAAATACTTAGTAGAATTTTGAGACTTGTAGTAATGCTTAAACTCCCCCTGAAAATATGCATTAGTTTTTCAAGTAATAGATCAACATAATTCCAGCATATATAATATAGTTAAAAATCTAAATATTTATGTCTAAAACTTCTCCCCCTTTTAGCATTATTAAAAAGGAATCATAATTAGTTCAATAAGACATCTTCTTACAATAACCAATAGACAAATAAAACGCTGCGTTAGTAGAGACTGTAGAGAATTCAGTGCGGAGCAACGCGTGTCCGACAAAACTTGCAAAGGTTGGCACTTCGGTGCGGAAGGAGATTCAAATTTGCTTGATATTGTTGACAAATAAGATAAGTAGAGATTTGAAAGTTTTCAGTTTCTATTAATGACCATTTTCACCCACCGAATGCTAAAACAAATCTCACATTGCTCATTGATCAAGAATTTATTTATCCAAAACGATAGAATGGTGGAGAAAATGTCATCTAATAATCTTTCGGATTTGAATCAGCAATCATCTTAACCAGTCATTTTATCTCCTAAGGTTGTCAACACCATGATAGAAGCAGAGATACATTTTTCTAATAGAACTGATTCTGAGGTTATTTCAGCATCAAGAACTCTCAGTGCTCAATATGCTGCCTCTGTTACGACCATGTCTCGGAGATTACTAGCGAGACTAAATGAGGTTGATAAACTTAACAATCAAATATCTGTTCTACATCAAAAACTTACAAATAAATGTAGAAAGAATAAGAGGTCAAAGTAAGAAAATAAAGATTTGAATGAATTAGCTCGTGTTCTGAAACTTCGAATAGAGGAATCGGAACGAGTGAGAGTTCAAGCACAGAGCCAACATCAGCAGATAATGGCAGCTTTTTACGAAAGAAATAGAGACAATCTGAAATAAATCTCGATGGCTTAGCTAGCTAACTTTTGAAAATATGCCTCCAACATATCTTGTAAGCTTGATTAAATAAGATTTGAAGAAATGATAGTTTTGTACTTATTTCCATCTCTATAAGAGTGGCTATCAGTTTTATCTAAATCGCATCAAGTCTTCTTCTCATTTCTGTAATTTATCTTCATTTCCGTAGTTCAAATTTTTAATGGCTCATCAATATCCTTTCAGTACTCCTCGTGATCAAAATATGATGTATTCTTTACCTTAGTCTCAAATTGTTTCTGCATCTGTCGTAGGCGTCATGAAGCAACAAAACACTGATTTGGCAAATAAATCAGATCATGATGTCATTTACGACCTTGTGAGTTTCAGAACTCGATATTCATCGTCCATTGTTACTTTTTCCGTTCGGTTGCAGTCCAAAACCCGCGAGATAGAGAAGCTTAATGAGAAGATCGATGTTCTTCAACGACTTATTCAAGAGTCTAACAGAAAAATAGTAGACTTAAAACAACAAAATAAGGATTTAAAATCTTTCCTTGCCTCTTCATTTCGATTGCCTAATCCTTTATATAAGGATGACATTTGAATGATGAGGTTAAACGTCTCAAGTTTCTGTAGGTCATTTGAAATAATGGAATAAAAATATCTAACAGATATTTATGGCATGCATCATTCCTTCATTACTATTTCTCTTCTAATCATGCATAGTCTATCTTCTGGTAGGAGTTTTGTGAAAATGTCTGCCAATTGATCGTGTGTGCTTATGAATTCTAGTACAATATCACATTTTTGCACATGATTTCTAAGAAAATGATATCTAATTTCAATATGTTTGGTCCTAGAATGTTGTATTGGATTTTTTGAAAGATTTATAGCACTAGTATTATCACATTTCATATAAATATGATTGTACATAAGTTTAAAATCCTCAAGTTGTTGCTTCATATAAAGAATTTGAGCACAACAACTATCTGCAGCAACATGTTCTGCCTCAGCAATAGATAATACAACAGAATTTTACTTTTTTACTAAACCATGAAACAAGTGCATGACCTAAACAATGACATGTTCCACTAGTACTTTTTTGATCAACTTTGCAATCAGCATAATTCGCATCTGAATAACTGATAAAATTGAAAAAAGTGTGCTTAGAATACCATAACCCTAGGTCAATGGTACCGGCAAGATATCTAAAAATACGTTTGACTGCAATCAAATGAAATTACTTTGAAGATGATTGAAAACGTGCACATAAACATACACTGAACATAATATCAGGTCTACTAGTTGTCAAATATAATAAACTACCACTCATACCTCAATATACTTTTGAGTCAACTGGCTTACCGCTTTCATCTTTATCAATTTTGGTGGTTGGACTCTTTGGTGTTCAAATTACTTTCGCACCTTCCATCTCAAACTTCTTGAGTAACTCTTTGATATATTTTGACTGATTAATGAATGTTCCACTTTTTGCTTGCTTGATTTGCAATCCAAGAAAGAAATTAAGTTCTCCCATCATGCTCATTTCAAATTCTTCATGCATGCTCTTAGCAAAATCTTGACACATATTTTCATTAGTAGTACCAAATATTATATCATCAACATAAATTTGAACTAGAAGAATATCATTCTGTTCATATTTGATGAAAAAAGTTGTATCGATCTTTACTCTTGAAAAACATTTTTTCAATTAAAAAACTACTAAGCCTCTTATACCAAACTTTAGGAGCTTGTTTGAGTCCATATAATGCTTTTGCGAGCTTAAAAACATAATTAGGATAAATATAATTTTCAAAAGCTGGAGGTTGCTCAACATATACCTCTTCATTTATAAAACCATTTAAGAAAATACTTTTAACATCCATTTGAAAAGGTTTGAAATTTTTATAACATGCATATATAAGTAACATTCGAATAGCTTCTAATCTTGCGATAGGTGCCTACGTTTCATCATAATCGATTCCTTCCTCTTGATTGAAACTTTGGGCTACAAGTCGAGTCTTGTTTTTAGTGATGATTCCAGACTCGTCTTTCTTATTTCTAAAAACCCATTTTGTTTCAATAACAGCATGATTTTTAGGTCTAAGAACAAGTGTCCATACATTATTTCTTTCAAATTGATTTCGTTCTTCTTGCATAGCTAAAATCTATGATTCATCAATAAGTACTTCATCAATATTTTTGGATTCAATTTGAGATAAAAAAAGTAGTGTGATTACAAATATTTCTAAAAGATGATTAAGTACTTACACCTCATGAAGGTTCTCCTAGAATTTGTTCTATTGGATGATCTTTCACATGTTTCCACTGTTTGGTTGCATCTTGTACTAAATCTTGATGATTTTACCTGATGTCTCCATGTTGGACTTCTTTCATTATATTCTCTTTATCGAGATTGAGACTATTTGTGTTATTTGTACCTTTTGATTCTTCATCAATAGATTTCTTGGAGAGTAGATGATTAGATTCATCAAATATTACATGCATAGATTCTTATACAGTCAATGTCTTTTTATTGAACACTCTATAAGTTTTACTATTTGTTGAATATTCAAGAAAGATACCTTCATCAGATTTTGTATCAAATTTTCCTAAATTATTTCTGTTATTGAGTATAAAACATTTGCATTCAAATACATGAAAGTAACTAATGTTGGGTTTTTTTTCATTCCAAAACTCATAAGGGGTTTTATCTAATTTAGACCTTAACATAACTCTATTTATAACATAACATGCAGTACTTACCGTTTCGGCCCAAAAATAACTAGGTAAATTATTTTCATTAAACATTATTCTTGCCATTTCTTGAAGAGATCTATTTATCCTCTCTACTACCCCATTTTTTTTAGGAGTTCAAGAAGCAGAGAAATTATGTAGAAAATCATTTTCATCACAAAAAGACTCAATATCTTTATTATCAAACTATTTCCCCCTGTCACTTCGGATGTTTGAAATAGTATAGCCATTTTCATTTTGAATTCTCTTGCATAACTTGGTAAAGACATTATGTACCTCATCTTTATAAGCGAGAAAAATGACCCAAGTATATCTAGAAAAATCATCAACAATAACAAATGCATAATATTTTCCTCCTAGACTCGCAACTCTATTTGGTCCAAAAAGGTCCATGTGTATTAGTTACAAAGGTCTAGTAGTAGAAATATGTTTCTTGATTTTAAAAAAAGTTTTTGTTTGTTTACCAAACTGGCATGCATAATAGATTTTGTCTTTAAGAAAGTTTGTTTTTGACAAACCTCTCACAAGATCATTTTTTGAAAGTTTAGAAATAAGTTCCATGTTTGCATGACCTAACCTTCTATGCCATAACTAATTATTTTCATGTTAAGCTGATAAACAAATAGTATCTTGTAAGGCAATTTCTTCAAATTCAATTGTATAAACATTATTATTTTTAAGGGAAATAAAACAACATTGCAATAATGATTATTCAAAATAATGTACTTATCCTTTTTGAAGGTAACTGTAAATCCTTTATCACAAAATTGACTTATACTTAAAAGATTATGTTTTAGACTTTCAACAAGTAGAACATCTTCAATTATAAGAGAAGACTTATTACCAATTTTACTTATTCCCACGATCTTCCATTTTGAATTGTCTCCAAATGTCACGTATCCTTCTTCTTTAGGAGTGAGATCAATGAACTTAATTTTATCTCCTGTCATGTGTCTTGAGCATCCGCTATCTAAAAGCCATCTTGTTTTACATACAGAAGACTTCATGCATATCTACAAAAATAATTAAAATAATTTTTTTTAGTACTCATGTTCTTTGGGGTCTTTTATTTATTAGTATTAGAAGAAATAAGATTTTTTGGTACCCATATGGCCCTAATAGTCATTATATGTTTTCTTCTAATATGACAAGCATGACAGTTATAACCATTTTTATTACAAAAATTACAAATAACATGTAACATACTTGAAGAACTTGAGTGATTGTATAATGTCTTTCTTTGACAAATCTACTTTTAGGAAAAGAATTTTAAAAGTCTGGTTTTGATTTAATGGGTTTATCAAAGAAATTTTTATAGGGTTTGAGTTTTTCTTTTGACATATATCCTAAGTTTACCTTATCAAAAACACATATTTGATTATTAAGAAGTTTTTCGAAATTTTTTTTTCCATTTGTGAAATTTTCAACAATTTTTTCTAAATCAACTACTTTCTTTTTAAGTTCATCATTGTCATTTTTTGAAACTATATTTTATTTTCTTAAAACATCAATTTCATTTATTAAAGAAGAATTTTTCTTTTTCAAAGCGGTATACTTAATACCTAATTTTTTAAATTTCTCATATACCTCTTCTAAAACATTTTGCAACTCTTCATAAGAAAGATTTTCAATATTTTCAGAATTTGTTACCTCAAGATCATCTTTAGTCATAAGACAAAGATTTGCAGATTCTTCATTGCTTGCGTCGCTGTCTGAGCTACTTGAATCATTATCCCATATAGCTTTCATTACTTTATTACCTTTGTATCGATCTTTCTTTAGCATGGGACAATTTGCTTTGATATGTCCAAACTTTTTACATTTATAACAAATTAATGAATCATTTTTACCTGTATCTTTGTTGGAAGATTTTTTGAAAGGTTTCCTTGGAGGAGCTTTATTTTTCAAGAATCTCTTAAATGTTCTTGTGATCATTGCAATTTCTTCGTCATCGCTTTCTTCATCACTTTCACTTTCATGAGGAACGGTTTTGAGTGACAAGCTCTTCTTTTGCTTTCCTTTTTCTTCTCCTCTTTTCAATGTATAATCAAGGGTAATAAGTGACCCGATGAGTTCATTTACTTTGAGTTTTTTAATATCTCTAACTTCAAGAATCGCCGTTACTTTTGATTCCCAACGTTTTGACAAGAAGTTGAGAATTTTCCTTACTATCTCCAAACTGGAATAAATTTTATCAAGAGATGTCAAACTATTTATAATATTAGTAAAACGAGTATACATAAAAGAGATAGATTCATCATCATTCATTTTGAACATTTCATATTTATGCGTAAGAATATAAATTTTTGATTATTTAACTTGCGAAATTTCTTTATAGGTTACTTCCAAGTTATCCCAAATTTCCTTTGCTATCCTGCAAGTCGTTATTCTGTTAAATTTATTATCATTGAGAGAATTATATAGAAAATTCATAGCCATTACATTCATAGTATAAAATCTATCGTCTTTACAATCAAACTCTTCCTCTTCCTTTTTGACCTTTACACCATCAACAGTTTTTGTTAGAATATAAGGCTCATTTACAATATATTTACAGATTTCTCGACCTTAAGACTGAAGAAATATTCTCATTTTAACTTTCCAGAAAGTATAATTATCTCCACAAAATAGCGGAGGTCGACTACTGGATTGAGTTTTAGCGAAAGTAGCTGTAATATTAGCCATATGATCTTAACTCAACAGATAGTTAATCTTATAACAGAGTCCTTACTCTGATACCAATTGTTGCCCATATGACTAACACAAGAGGGGTGAATTGAGTTATATTATAAAAATTAACACTTATAAATCAAATACACAATATAAAATATAAACAGAATATAAAACAGTAAAAAATATAACGAGTAGGGTAAGAAAAAGTAAATTTAGTATTTTTACGAGGTTCAGCCCCACTGCCTACGTCCTCGCCTCAAACTACCCATTGAGGATTTCAAATTCACTAGTCAATCTCTTTCAGGTGGAGATAGAAACTTATTATATCTTTGAGCAGTACTGCTCCAAAGAATCCGTGTAGAACACCATCTACACTTCCAATCACCTCACACTTTGTGATTCAACTATTCCCTGTGTAGAACACCTTCTACACACACAAGGGTTATACTCACTCTCTTACTGATATAAGAGTTGATAGTGGGTAGACTATCAAAGTAGACTCCTCAATGAGTGAGATAGAAACAATACAGTACAACCTATATCTCTCTAAAAAATAATAAGAATTAAGGATCAAAACTTTAGAAAATAGAGAATGAGAGTTTTAAAAGAATGATGTAAAACTTAACAATAGATGTGTAAGCTCTTGTTATGATTTTTGTAAAACTCAAGTGAGCTATTTATAGGCAAATGAGTTTTCAATTTCAAATTTGAAAAGATTCACATATCAAATAAGAGCACTATTTACTTTTCAAAAAATTCAAATAAAAGTATTTCCTTTTTGCATTTGTCAAAGACAACTCCATTCATTTTTCAAAAAAATAAACCTAATATTTTTTTTTTCATACATGACAAAATGAGTATGATTTATTTTTCAAACCAAATCATCTTCTTTTTGCATATGTCAAAAAAATACATAACCACCCTGTAAGATTTTCAAACAAAATCATCTACTTTTTATATTTGTCAAAAAAACACACAACCACCCTTCAAAACTTTCAAACAAAATATGCACATGTCAAATATGATAATCAATCATCTTACAAATTTAAATTTTTATATAAAAAATATAATTTTCGAAATTATATTGTTTGATGATGTTTTGTACATGTGAAAAACATAATTTTCAAAACTAAGACATTTAAAGATGTCTTGCATATGTGAAAAAAATAATTTGATATTTTATGAGAAAAAAGAGTAATCTGGAGTCTTAATCCAATTTCAAATTTTATCAAGAGACGTACAAAAATAATCTATGAGTTTCATTTGTAGACTTGTTCTTTTATACTTGATGTGCACTTCGCTCCATTGCGTAAATAATTTGAGCTTAAGATTTGAATTTATTTGTTATTATCAAAATCTACACGTAGATACGAAATTTGAAACATTGGATTCAACATACCAAATTGAACCCATCACAAGCCACCAAAATAAACCTACCTTACCCATCCACAAATAAACCAAACCTAGATGAAATAAAGGAGGGACAAAGGATTATATTAATATTGTGATGCCAAGTGGACCCTTGGGCATAAATGCCAAAATTAGATAATTTACTTGTTGGAAGAAGTATTGATGGATAGTGATCTTACTGTTGTATCAGGAAAGGAAGCATACGAAAAGGGGAACAAAATCAAGTTGTTCCAGAATCTGTCCACAGCCCCTTCAAACCTAGAAATCTCATTTATATCCAATTACGAGATCCCACAATCCAATGACCGGATGAAGGCCGGATGGGTTGAAAATTAGTAGGTTACTATTTTGTTTGACATTGGGTCTACTTACAATTTTTTGAACCCAATCATTCTTAAAAACACTTACCTACCCATTGATAACTTGAAAAAATATCAAGTTGAGGCTGGCTAATGGAGACCTCATTCTAAGTGATGGAAAATGCAATGTAGTAAGAGTGTCAATTCAAGGTACTACCTTCCTCTTAGAAGTACGAATATTAATATTGGTAGGGTGTGATATAATACTGGGAATTATGTGGGTCAGGGAATTGGGTGTTTTTTTGTGGGAATTTGATAAACTATCCATGAAATTCAATTATGAAGGGAAGTAGGTCACTTTGGAAGGGCTAACAATAATGCAAATGCTAAAGAAGGGTCCTTACATGCAATTAACAAGCTAGAACATAAAGAGTTCATTCTCCATCTGCTAGAAAGGGAACAATATATTAAACGACAACCTACCAATGAGATTCCAATAAACATTCAGGTCCTATGACAGCAGTTTGGCGATGTATTTCTTAAACCAAAGGGATTACCACCCCCACGTACCCATGACCATTCTATAAACCTCATAACAAGTACCAAGCCTATTTCGATACAACCTTATCACTATCCCTATTATCAGGCAAATGAAATTGAAAAGATCATATGGGAATTGTTGAAGACGGGAAGTCATTCAACCAAACCAAAGCCCCTATGCATCCCCCATCTTGTTGGGAAGGAAGGTCGATGGATCGTGACGGTTGTGTACATTATTGTGGATTGAATAGTGTAACCATCAAGGACAAGTTATCTATTCTAGTGGTTGAAGAACTAATGGACGAGTTACAAGGTGCAGTCATGTTTTCCAAGTTGGATTTGCAGTCCGACTATCACCAAAATTGAGTTAAGTTTATGGATGTACCCAAGACTGTTTTCAGGACTTATGAGGGGCACTGAGTTCCTAGTTATGTTATTTGGGTTGACCAACGCCCCTAAACCTTCTAAGGTTTTCAGCCATTTCTAAAGAAATTTATACTTGTTTTTTTATTTATGATATTCTTGTGTATAGCAAATCAGAAATAGAGCATGTAAGCATGCATCTACAATTCAACCTAGAGACGTTGCGACAGCACAAACTTTTTGCAAAGTAATATAAGTGTAGTTTTTGGCTGCAAAGAGATCACCTATCTAGGCCATTTAATCTCAGCTAGGGGTGTGAAGGCAGACCCAACAAGTTAAAAGGCAATGGTGGAATGGACCTTATCAAAGTCCCTAAAGGCATTAAGAGGATTTTGGGATTAACTAGTTACTATAGGAGGTTCATAAGAGGGTATAGAGTAATTGCAACAGCAATAACTAAAATGCTTAAAAATGATGGCTTCCAATAGAGTGATGCAAAGACAAAGATGGCCTTCCACAAGCTTAAAGAAGTAGTAACACAACTCCTAATTTTGGCCTTTGTGAACTTTAGAAGACCATTTATGATTGAGTGTGATGCATCTGACACTGCGGTAGGAGTTGTTTCAATGCATCAAGACAGACTATTAGCATTCTATAGCCAAGCCTTGAAGGTTAGGGATCTTTCTATGTCAACTTATGAAAAGTAACTCTTCGCTCTAGTTTCAATAGTGTTGAAGTGGCAACCCTACCTATTAGGAAGAACTTTTGTTGTGCGTACCGGCCAACAAAGCTTCATACAGTTGCTAAACCAAAAGATCAAGACACTCATGCAACAATGATGGATTACAAAGCTTCTTGGCTACGTTTTTGTAGTTTATTACAAGAAAGGGTAAAAAACATTGAGCAATAAACGCATTATCCAACAAAAAAGAAAAAAAAAAACAAGAAGCTGAAGGGACACTCATCTTAATTATTTTTCCTAATCTTGATCGTGTGAGTGGATGACTTGAAACAAGCCTATCTAAAGGATTCACATTCGCAGATCCTCATTGAGAGTTGTTCAACAAGCAAATTGAATTCAAAATACCTTATCAAAGATGGTTTGCTGCTACAAAAATAGGTTGTACATTCCTAACCATGAGGAGTTCAAAAACAAACTAATGGAATTGTCTCAAAGCAGCCCTGTGGGAGGATACTTTGGCTATGATAAATTAGTTTAAAGAATGGGAAGTGAATCTATTGGCATGGGAAGGATTTGAAGAAACTCATTAGGTCCTGTGATTTATGTCAAGGAGTCAAAGTAGATGACTCATACTACCTGGTGTCTCACTGTAACCCTTACCCATTCCTTTCCAACATTGGGCCCACATTGCAATAGATTTAATTGATAGGCTGCCAAAATCTCATGGCTATAATAGCATATGGATTGTTGTGGAACACTTGATAAAGTATAGCCATTTCGTGCCCCTAAAACACCCCAACATAGTTGATACAATGTCTAAGTTGTTTCTTAAAATTATATTCATGTTACATGAGTTACACTCATCATCGTTTCTGATTGAAAAAGTACATTTACTAGTCAAGTTTGGCAAAAACTCATTTGATTGCAAAGAGTTCAGATGGCCTTGACCATGACCTATCACTCTCAAATGAACGAACAAATTAAGGCAGCCAACAAGATCGTGAAAAACTATTTGCGGTGTTTCATCGGAGATAAGCCAAAAGATTGGTCTACATGAATTACCCTTAGCTGAGTGGTGGTACAACTCCACTCAACATTTATCAATAAAATTAACACCTTTTGAGGCTCTCTATTGCTACCCCTCAACCCGGTTACTACACTACATCCTTGGGAAAGCTTATGTGGAAGCAATGTTACAAAACTTCTCAAGCACGCTTACACCAAGCATAGAGTCGCATGAAGAAGTATTCTAATTTTAGAAAAAAAAATAGTAAGTTTTTTGAGGATGGCAAATGGATATACCTAAGTCTTCAGCCTTATTGACAGTCCACTATAACTCAAAACCCAAAACCTCAAACTTGCACCAAGTTTCTTCGGTCCATTCCAAATTTTACAAAAAATAGATAATGTCGCATATACAAGCTATTAAGCAAAAAATTGGATCCAACATCACGACAATCCCATCTCTACCCCTTGTCGGCAACAAAGGGTTACTACGACTTGAACCGGAGGGAATAACCACTAGAGGTATGATCATAATAGTGGGCAACAGTACTCAAGTGGATCAATTAATTAATTATCGATTTGCATGACCAAGATGTGGCGAACGCCACTTGGGAACCATCCTCTCACTTGAAGGAAGGCTTGTCCCACCTTGCGAACAAAGTATTCTAAAAGAGTTTGTAACAAATCCATTGTGGAGCACTAAGGTACGGAAGCGGCACGGCAGCTTGAAGGGGGAAATAGCTGTAAGGAGACTTTTGGAGTTAAGGATGAAACCTGGCCCACCTCAAATACTAAGGGAAGAAACTTGAAACTTAGTTTAGATAGGATCTGTCCCCAAATGTTCTTATAGGCTTAATTTAATCATGTTTATAAATCATGTTTATAAGTTACTTTTAGGGTTGTTCTCCGACCCGACCTGATAAGTCTCCTCCTCCTCCTCCACAAACTCCACTTTCAGAATCCAAACAAAAATCTCAAATCAATTATGTTTGATTCCAACCCAAACTCCATTTTTCAACAAGAATCTTAAGAATCGAAACAAAGTCCTTATATTTTCAAAAATCGAAACCCATTTTGGCGAAGATGGAAGCCTAGTCCACTTTCGTAAACTCCATTTTTTAACAAAAATTTCAAAAATCCAAACAAACTCCATATATTTTCAGAAACCAAAACCCATTTCGGCACCTATTTTCCTTTCTACTCTATTTCTCTCTTGAAGTACTGTTCAAACCCTTCTAAAGTCGTTCCAGACTCCCCTGTCCAAAGCACCCAGCTTGTTGAAATAATCCAAGTCTCAAATCAATTATGTCCGATTCCAACCCAAACTCTATTTTTCAACAAAAATCTTAAGAATCCAAACAAACTCATATTTTCAAAAACCAAAACCCATTTTAGCGAAGATGGAAGCCTGGTCCACTTTCGTCACTTAACGTCCTAGTTGCTGCCAAAACGAGGCACGATATCCAAACTCCATTTTTCAACAAAAATTTCAAAAATCCAAACCAACTCCATATATTTTCAGAAACCAAAACCCATTTCGGCACCTATTTTCCTTTCTACTATATTTCTCTCTTCAAGTACTCTCTCAAAGTTCAAACCCTTCTGAAGCCGTTCCAGTGTCCCCCGTCCAAAGCACCCAGCTTGTTAAAATCTTTAGATAAATTATGTTTTCACCGTAGAACCTGATCAACCCCTCCACAAAAAGCTCAAATAAAAATGAAAAATATCATGACCATCACATATTAATAAACCGGAAACTTAAACAATATAACACTATTTATACCCAACAAAAAGCACATAAAAAAATATGTACAAGATGGAACCGCATACGCTAGTTATATATCCACCACCGCATGCATGACCACTCATTAAACACCTTATAGCAGAATTGAGTTCGTTATAACCAACGTTCCCAATCCCTTATGAACCCATACCTAAACCCTATAACACTGTGTAAGCTACAAACAAGCACTAATAACTTTACATATAGCTCGCACACACAAGCGCACATATACATACACATATACATGCAAGTTCTAGTACTGGTGCTCAGAAGTATGGTGGGCGCCTGGAAGCTTCTCTTTGATCTTTTCCATCACCCCCTTCTTCTCGTGATGGTGCTGAGCCTCATGAGTAGTCTCTGTATAACCCGGTGTTGTTGTTGCAGATTTCGCACTTCTGTGCTCCTTGTGCCCCATACCTGGTATCTTCTCCTTTACCTTCTCCTTCAGCCCCTTCTTCCTTCTCCCGCCTTGCCCGTCGTCCTCAGACTATATTATATACACATTTCGCCGATAAAGAAAAGATTACAACAACAAAAACGACTAACCAACAATGCTTTTGAAAAATCAAAGTTAAAAGAGGACATACGGAGCTAGAGCTAGAGCTTCCAGAGCTATGAAGCTTGCCAGTACGGTCCCCGCTATGCAGGTCACCCCCTCCGTGCGTGCCTGCAGTGGTGCCGCTGTGACATATCGGGTTGCCATATTCGTCGGTTCGAATCACGGTGCCGTATTCATCTGTGCGTATCACGTTGCCACATTCGTCGGTGTGAGTCACGTTGCCATATTCCTCGGTGCGAATCATGTTGCCATATTCGTAGGTGTGAATCACGTTGCCATATTCGTCGGTGCGAATCACGTTGCCGTATTCGTCTCTACGGATTACGTTTCCGTATTCATCGGTACTGAGAACGTTGCCGTACTCGTCAGTTTGGCATGCACCGTATGGGCTTTGGAAGTGTGCCATTATCAAGGAAATAAGCAAGAAGAAGATCAGAAGCGAGTACGCCTGAAGTAGGTTATGGATATGGATGGATGACGGGATTTAAAGATGGATTTTAGTTTATATTGGCGGGCACAAGAATGGTACTGGTAGCACTAGCTGTCGTGCCCCTGCCACGTTACTATTCATAGCTACGTGGCGGCTTCAAAACGCAGACAAATGTTTGACTGTGTTGACTTGAGGCAGGCATCGGTGGTGACACGTTGCCGCGTCCATGAATTAAGCAGGCATAATCCAAGAGTAGTTAATATTTTACGGCGGATGGATGGTCGGTAGATCGGAGATCTTAAAGGATCCCACGTGTAAAATTTTATTCGAAAACAAAAATGCTACTCTTTGGATCCATTCAAAAAAAAAAAAAATACATAATTTTTTTAAAATAAAATATTTTTAATAATATTGATGGATTTTTTAGAAAAGTATTTAAAACTATAAAAATAACAAAAACACATTTTTGCTCTTATCGAGATCGTGCTACACTCTTTATGAGTTTTTAAATATTTAAAAATATAAAAAATTAAATTTAAAAAAAAAAAAACTTTTTGCCCTTATCGGGACCATCTCGAACATGATTCTCCAATGTCTACTAAATGTGTCTATTTATATTTTTTTTTTTTTTGTCTTTTTAATAGTTAAGAAATTATATTGGTGAATTATATTTTTTTTAATGGTTAAAACTGTTTAAAAGGTACTTAAAGAAAAAGAAAAAACCTCATTTTCACCAGTAAAAAGAAAAAACCTCATTTTCACCAGTATATACACATATATTTTTTCTTTAATTTTTTTTCTAGATTTTATCCTTGCCCGCATTAATTTATAAAAACCTATTCTATTTCTCTTTCATCATAAAACTGATTTATAGGTGTTACATTTTGAAATTTTCTCTTAAATAAATCTAGGTGATACAAATAATTTATTAAAAGTAATTTTACTTAGTATTGATATTTTTTTTTTATTATCCTTTCAGTATTCTATAATATGGTATTAGATTATTAGCGAGTACTATTTCTAATTATGGTTTACTTGTAAATTTATTATTTAATATTATGAAATGATAAAAAAAAATGATAATTTCTTTTTTATTAAATATGTTAAACACATTTATAAAAAAATAAAAAACCGAAGAATAAATAATGGAGCTTAAAGTTTAGTCTGCTATATCTGTTGTCATGAAATTTGATTTTTTCTACAATTTAAAAAGTTCATAGAAAGTTTACCAAGTTTTAGATTATAATTTTTTTATAATAGATTTCAACTAATGAATTATTACATTTACACGTTACGTTATTAATTTGTAAATTCCTTTTATAAGGTTTATTTATCTTTAGAATATTCTACACTTGAAAGCCGAAGGAAGCCGTAATTTTTATTTTTATTTCCAATAAGTAAGAAATGGAAACAAAGGCCAAGGTTCTCAAATCTCAAGGGGTCATAGCTAGCGGGCATTGGGCTGTGATCGAGTCAAGTCAAGTCGAGTCGAGTTAAGTTTTGACTTATCTAGCTCGACTCGACTTAAAATATTTGAGTTTGAATCCGAACTCGAGATTTTTATTTTTTCTTTATTCAAGTTCATTTGTAGGACGAATTCGACATCGAATTGGAAGTTTAGCTTACTAATTAGTTGAATAAAATTTAAAATTAAATAATTTAATAAAAATCTAAAAAAATTTCATACTAAATACCTAATTAGTTGAAATTTATTCATCATAACAATATATTATATACTTACATATATTATTAATAAATACACATGATATAATAACATATATATATTTCATACATGGACGTTCCCACGTACTAATATATATCATTATTAAATTTTATTGATTAATAGTTGTACAAATTATAAAATATAACTATAAAGTATATTCATTATATAAATATAAGTAATTAGATTACATATTACATATTTAATTATAAAAGTGTTATACTTATATAATTAGCAATTAAGGGTGTCAAAACGTGTCAACGGATCGTGATCGTGTCGTGTTAGGGCATGTACATAATGGTTAAAAGGTCAACATGAACACGTCCTGTTAAAGATTTCGTGTTAAAAGTTTCAACTTTGACACGACTCATTAAAATAACGGGTTAACACAACACAACCCATTAAGACCCGTTAAGACCTTTGACACTATATGATACAATATGACATTACACGACACAACACGATCTGACATGTTTCAACCCGCAAATCTGTTAGTGACCCATTTGAGTTTAACCTAATTGATTTTATACAAATATTAAAACTTAAATAATAGTTATAAAACATAAAAAAAAATAATTATAAATTACAATTTTAAAATTACAATTCAATAAATGGTATACTATAAAATATGATAAATATACAAATATGACCTACACATTGTAAAATATTAAAATTATAACCCAAATATATTTAATAATAATAATGGGTTAACTCGTTAATGATTTTCTAATAAGTACTTAAATGAGATAACTAAGTTTCTAAGAGTATAAAACTAATTTTAAATTAGGATTTTTTGAACTTTAGGTCAAGAGTATAAAAGAAAATTCAAATTTCTTAACGTGTCTTAACAGGTTCGTCGCGTTATTAAATGGGTTGACATGATTTGACTCGAAATCCGTTAAGACTAAACACTAATATGTTTTTATCGTGTCGTGTTCATTTCGTGTTAACGTGTCGTGTCACATATTACCACCCCTATTAACAATACATATATATATATATAACATATATATATATATTATCAATATATGGATAAGTTTTAATCGAGTCAAATTAACGAGTCAATTCGAGTATAAATGAGCTAGTTTTAACGAATCTTAGTCGAGTCGAGTCTGCAAGTTTTGTTAGGTGTGTGTCATTTACTAATTAAACAGATATTTACTTTCACGAGTGAACTTTTTTCTTCACGAGTCGAGTTCGATTCAAGTTTAACTGAGCGAACTATCGAGTAGCCTATTTCATTTATAGCCTTAGTAGGCATAAACATTGAAGGCATGGGATATGAATTTTTCTTGTAGAAGCAGCTCAAATAACTAGATTGTGCGCTAAAAATTAGTACTTGTATAAACTTTTTGAATAGATTATGTGGAAATTTTGTAGAGAAAGAGATATATTCTTGATTATAATTAAATTTTTGTTTTGTATTAAGAAAATAAAATCTAATATAAAAGAAGATGGAAAAGAGAAAAAGCGAGGAAGAGACTTTAGATGACTTTATCTTTACTTCCTAAATTGGTGCTAAATACGAGACATAGATTCTAATTTATAGAAAAATTATATTGAGATAAGATAAGGTAAGTATTTTAAATGTTATAAAAATCAAATCAAAGTGATTTAATAAACATTAAAATCAAATCAAATCAAGATAATATTGATTTGATAATATCTTCAACACTCTCCCTTAAATTCAAGATGGAGAACTTTAAAAACTTGAATTTGAAATTTGAAAATAATAACTTTCATATTCATTAATTGATCATTGATCGCCAATGACATGATGGTATTGGTGATTAAGTGGTATAACTGGAACATCAAATCTAGAGTTGTGACTAACAATAGGCTATATACGGCATTAGTTAACTATTGGACCAAAATCAAAAGGCTAAAATGGGATCTAGGGTTTCAAACAAAATATTTTGGAATTGCTATTTTGCTGAAAGCGAGTCTCCAAGTCAATTTAGAGATCACATGGAGTGTTGTAATATAACAAATTGCCTGTGAGAGAGGGTACAATAGAAACAAGGAGCCATGAGAGATATTTATCTTCATGAAGAAGAGGTTTGACTGAAAGGAATTTTGGGTGATTATCAAAATAAAGATAGTATGGGAAAGATAAATCGGTGGTGGCTTTGAAAGTGCATCAATAAAGCAGAGTTAATTATTTTTGGCATTGAGGGTTCGGTGAAGTGCACGTTGCCATTTAGGAAAATCATCTTCGGTGAGATGGCCAAAGACAAGGAAAATGCTGGAAAAATAGAGGGATGTAGAAAATATAGATAAGAAAGTTCGAAAGAGGAAACCGTGAGAGGCAACAAAGGTATGCCAGAAACGAGTTTTGGCTAACATCATGTTAAAAGGTTCTATAATATTGATTTGATCTTCAACATTTTGGATGAAGATGATATTGTCCAAAGAGTCTCCGACCACTAGAATAATGTTATCAAGTTAATTCGAGCTTAAGCTCTTTTTAACCATGAGAAAAGCTAATTTAATATAGCTTCACATACTAAAGGCTCGTTTGGATCATATTTGGCTGTCCATGTATAGAAATATGATTATGCCACTTCTAATGGTTGCAATTATAAGTAAAGTTGTGTATTGAATTTGATTAACTTAGAGCATTTGAGGTAGCTCTTCATGCATTCAACCATCTTATCCTCGAGAAAGGAAGCATGATCATGTGTCTTTTTAAGAGAAAATAAATGATAAAGAACTGTCTCTCAAAGAGAGAGAGACACACGAAATTAGTGACGGAACTAGAAATTTTGTCACGGTCAGGAGGGGGGGGATTTTTTTTACTGTGTAACACATTTGTGCAAACAATAATGTTAGATACAATGTAGTATGTGCAAGCTCTACATACTTCTTTTGGGAAGAAAATGAGGTCCACTACTAAAAAAGAGATATATAATTTTTTTATATGGATTCTATTTTCCAAACTTACATACTTTTTTCAAAGGGAATGGACAAGGCTTCACATCCTAACACTATCAGCATCATTTCTCTTATATAATTAAAAAAAGATTGAAAAATCATAAAACCATAACTACATATAAAATTATATTTCAATAATTTGCTACATATACTTTGAAATAAAATTCTAAAATCACAACTTCTTATATATTTAAGATTCTAACAATAAAGTTTCATGGTAATTTGTAAGGAAATATTTGTAATTTATTTTCTTCATATAAACTATCAAGGGATCTTTTAAAATGTCCTCTTTTTATTTTAGTCTGTAAGCTACTTTATCAAGTTTATCCAAAATCTTAATATTTTTTATAACATATTAAACATATAATGCTATAATTCAGAGTTTAAATAAATTCTTTTCTTGGTCAATGAAGTCTAGAGAGCAACATCTCTCAAGTATTTTTCATATAGATCATCGATCATCAATAATTTTTCTTGTATCTTCATTTTGGATTTCATATAATTAAGAAGCTCAATATTTTATAACAAAAAAAAAATTCAAGATCCATATTAATAAACTTATTGTTTCTCCTAAACTTAATTTTAATTTTTTTAGAAAGGCCACATTATTGCAATTAAATAACATAGAAAGTAAATAAAATCTTGGGACTATAAGAGAAAAATTGGAGAGGCATTTATAGGTATATTAGAATTTTAGAACATTTTAGAAAGTATATAGAGATTTGATGAGTGCACAAAATGCACTCTAAATACCATATTTAAATGCTAAAAGAAAAGAGAAAATAATGATATAACTCATTTTATTTAATTTAATAACTATTTCTCTTGAGATGGATATGAGCATGATCTAATATATTTAAGTCTCAAATAAATACAAAAAGAAACACATGAGTTAAATCTATTAAATAAGTCTCATAGCAATTCATTTTATCTTACACTTCAAATATGCTACATGCATTCACATTTGGTATTACAAAATGACACCTCATGCTATGCCCCACATATCCCATTAAGTCTCACATGTTGGGTAAAGCTTTAAATCCATCAATTGGATATTATTCATTAATAAAAAGTTCAAGCAAGCACAAGTCAACAATTAATTTGGATGACTTCATGCGTATTCACACTTGCACCTTAATAATCATGATTCTCACTTACATGGTTTTAAATCATGGAAGGCCCCATAACATTTAAATCTTGTCTCCCACTTAGACTTCAATTTATGCACTCTTGGTTTTATTTGTTGATAGCCAACAACAATGATGGAAGCAAATGGAAATACATGGCAACTACTAAGTACCAATTCAATTAAGCACCAACTTCATTATAGCACAAGGTGACAAATCAATTGGCGGGCTCCACTTCCAATCATGTTGAGTTGCATGTTGATTCAAGAGAACAACACATGGCTCCTCATTACTTCTACAAGAAACCGGCCACATATTTACATGCCAACTCACTTATGCTACCACAATCAATCCCAAGATTCAGTACTCTCAAAGCTGGAAAATGGAGTTACACGACACTTCAATAGAAGAAGACAAGTGAAGGAAGCAAAGTGGTTTACTTAACCATGCATATTTCGGCTATGACATATGGAGGTGATCAAATCAAGCTTCAAGACACTTTATTTGACTTATCTACAAACTCAATACGCATTTCATGTTGGAAGAAGAATAAGTGATATATGGCAAAACAATTCAACTCCACCAACTTGCAAATTTCGACCAAGGCATCAAGGAGACAACAAAATGCCAACTCAAACCCACTTGGAATCCAATGGATGACCACTTTAATTTGTCATGATTTTGGGCATGTCAACTTGCATGAAGAAATCCTATAAATAGATGGAGGGGTGTGTGTTCTAGTGCATGCTTGGATGGGGGGAGAGCCTTCTCAACCCTTGACAAAAGGGAGGAGCATATCAAGTATTGTTATTTTATTTCTCTCTTGAAGAATTTGGTTGTTCATCATGTGGATGAACAACTAAATAACGGCTAGGGATGAACTTGTGTGTGATGGTATTTGTAATTTATTTTTGATTTATGTATTTGGTCTTTAAATATTAAAACTCTTTTGTTCTATCATTCTCAATTTATTTCTGATGTTATTTTCATCTTCAAATAATTATAGGATCTATTTCATTTATGGATTCAGTCATGCTTTTTCCATTGTAAGGGTTAGTTCTATGATTATGTTTGGAGCAATTGACTGTCTATATTAATTTAATTCTCTGCTGCAATATCGCTCCCTGAGTATATTGTCGACGTTGGATTTTCTCAATAGTGATAATAATTTTTGTTCTTAAATCACGACGAATGATTTTTTAAAAGATTTAAATCTAGTTATTAATGTTATATCTTCCGATTGAAAATTTGGACATAGATTTCTTGATTGAGTTATCAATGAATTAAGAATAAATTTGAAAACTAGAAATATGCAAGGACTTCCCTACGTTCTACTTTTTATCTTATTTTTATACTTTGTGAATTACTTATTTAGTTTTAGTTTACGTCACACTTCAAAAATCACTTTTTGCACTCTTCTACACTTTTTTGTTAGTTTCGTCACTATCTTTCATTTCTCGATTCATCTCCTTGTGAAATCAACAACCCAAATCTATATTATAAACAATCGTGTTATTTTTTGGACTTAATCAAATTTTAGCGCCATTGCCGGGGAGATGGTAGAAGAATTGTTAGATAGTTTTTTTAGTAGTTTGTAAAAAATGGTAACTTCGTTATTTATTTTTAGCTTTCTGCATATTTATTTTATTTTATTTTTCTTTTCGTAATTATTTTTTTTAGTATTACGTTTTTCTTTACTTTGCATGCGCAGGTATAGAGACACTTTTGGACAATTTGCTAGTAGACCCGTTCTTGAGTCAGACTCAGAATCTAATTTCTATAATCGCTTGTTTGATAATTCTTCCAATTTTGACGCGATGAGTGAATACGTGGACCAACCTATTAGAACCCTACAAGATTATCTTCATCCCGCACGAACAGTCACACCATCATGTATCATGTTCCCACCTAATATATGTCATGTAGATTTTAAAACTGAGATGATACAGTTGCTTCCTACTTTTCATGGTTTAGAAAATGAAAATCTCTATATTCATATTAGGGAATTTGAAAAAGTAGTTGCAACTTTTCATAGTCAGAATTCAACTAATGAAGTGATAAGATTTAAGTTTTTTCCTTTTTCTTTGAAAGAGAGAGGTCAAAGTTAGCTATACTCACTAAGACCACAGTCTATTGGATCTTGGAATGAGATGACTCAATTGTTCTTCAATAAATACTTTCCCCAACATAAAACCACTGTTTCAAAAAGACAAATATCTACCTTTGAACACAAGAATAGTGAGACTTTATATCAGTCTTAGGAAAGATTTAAAGAATTATCGAGTATGTGTCCGTATCACGGATATGAAAATTGGTGTTTAGTGAGTTATTTCTATGAATGGCTTACGCATAGGGAATGCCAATTCGTAGAAATGATGTGCAGTGGAGAATTTTTGCAGAAAAATTCAAATAAGGCCATAGAGTACCTCAATGAGCTTGCTGAAAAATCTTATACTTGGACTAGACCAAGTGCTACAGATAGTACAAACAAGTCATGACCTATGAAAAACCCAAATGGTGGTGGTATTTACCATCTCAAAGAGGAGAATAATCTAAAAGCCAAGGTTGAAATGCTTACAAGGAAAATAGAGTTGTTAAAGACTAAAAACTTAAAGCCAACATACATGGATAATCATGCAGACTCTTTTGGGCCATGTTGCGTATGTGGCAAGGTAGATCACCTTACCCAAGGATGCCCTACATTAACTGAGAAGAAAGGAGTATATGAGGAAGAATGTGGCATGTATAAAAAGCCTTTTACACCTTACTCTGATACCTATAATCCGGGTTGGCATAATCACCCCAACTTCAACTGAAAGTCTGAAAATCAATAGCCTGCACAACCACCTAGATCATATCATGCACCATACCATGCACCTCTATTTTCTAGAAGTCCTTTAGAAAATACTTTGCATAATTTTATTGAAGTATAAGGTAAGACTAATCAAAAATTTAAATATTTGATTACGCAGGTTGTTGAAGAACAAAAGGAGATAAAGAGCTAGGTGTCTAAGATAATAAGCTTCTTGAGTGTGAATAAGGGAAGTAAGTTTCCTTTTCAAACTCAGTCTGTGCCCCATGGTCAACATATGGCACAAGAAACTGTAAAGAATGACGAGTGCTACTAGACATATATGATTGACTCACTCATAGATAGAGTTTTTACAACTCATGATTCTGATTCCCTTGAGAATTTCATTGTTGATTCTGAGTTTATTCATATTAATGATCCGTCTGATGTAGCTAATATTTGTGAAATTTTTTATAAAACTCAAGATTATAACACACAGGATTGACAACCGAAGTTTGAGGAGTTGCCTGAGAAAAATGAAAAACTATTCATTCAAATAGAGAAATACCAAAAGCTAATATGAAGCCTTGCTACCTACCTGTGAAGCTCGAGTACCGAGTTTATTGGGCAAATAAGCGTTTTGTTTTTTACCAAGGAGGAATAGTTCTAAAAGTGGAAGATAATCTGGTTGCAAACTTGGTCTATCAACTTTGATCATAGCATGTAACAATTATTATTATTATTATTGTTATTATTATTATTATTATTATTATCTTTTTTGTTTTGTTTTTATTTACTACTATTTTCTTTATTTTTGTTTGCAAGATAATTTTATTTTGTCATTTTAGATCACCATTTTTTACGCTTAGCGAGCTATCCACATCACATATTAGTTGTATCTTACTCTTTTAAGTTACTTCCCATTTAGTTTTTATTATTAAACATTGAGGATAATTTCTCATTTAAGTTGGGGTGAGAATGCAAATTTATCATTTAACTCTATGGCATATTTCAATCAAAATATAAAAAATTGCCAAATTTAAAAAAAAAAAAAATTGCATCACACAGGCATCTTTTCACACATGTATACTCATGCTCATTCATAACCATTTTAGTAAATTTAACAAACCCATCTTAATCATTTTGCTATGGCATCCACAAAATCTTTTATACACTTATCCAAACTTTGTGGTAATATGGTGATTTGACACATGTAGCTAGAAAATTCTTTTGCTTAAGTATTCATGTAAATTTTAGAAATAACTAAGAGCTTACAAATACATAAATTGTGATAAGTATTTATTAATTTGTTGAATTGAACACTTCTTTTGATAATATCATTACATGTTTTGTGGTAAGATGGCGGATATACTTGAGATATGACGAAAGTCAACTTAGGATTAATGTTTGGGCTTTTCAAGCGAACCCTTTTCATCATAGACCCCTAGTAGCCAATTTTGAGCCAACAAACACATATGACTTTTTCTTTTCATACCTACATCATCCATACCTCTCCACATTGGAGTATAGCTTATACACTAATTTTTCCTACCATTTTACTTCCAAGTGTGTACTAGGTGTGAAATTTGCATTTCTAAAAAAAAAAAAGACTTTGATAGAAATGGCAAGAATACTATGAAAAATGGCATGGTGCTAGGCATGTCCATCAAAATATTCATCAAAGTGTTCATTAAATGGCAAAAAAATATCAAAGTGGCAAAAGAAGAAAGAAAATCATTCTTAGTCAAAAATCTGAAAAGTTTAAAAAAACATCAAAATAAAAGTATGGTCTACAGAGATATCTAACAGATTTCCTTTTATGTATACTTGGAAGTTTTTGAATATCTTTCACCATTTTCTTCTTATAAGTCCCAAACCTAAGTCACGTTACAACCTTTTGTGTTGATTATTCTGATCCTAAGTATGCTTGTGGAAAGAATGGTGTAATTCTCATTTGTAAGTATTCTTATCATAAGATCAATGTTTGCTTATTACTTATACCTAATTGCCTAATTCCACATTAGAGTATGTGTACACTTTTGTCAACTCCATAAAGAGAATTCTCGTACAAAAACACTTATATACCCGTGAGTTATGGAGTTGAACCTTTTACTTAACATATTCCTAATGTTGTATATGTCGAAATCTCTGATTTGATAAAAATAGTTTAGAGCACACATACACTCTGTGGATTGCTATATTTGAATTACTTGTGAAAGGGTTATTAAATTCTTAAGATTGTTTTGATATGTGAATTTGGAAAATGTGTTTAGATGGCTCCTATATGTGATTTTCTTTGGTCTCTCATATTATTTTGAATAAAAATTGCTTGGGACTAGCAATGAGTAAGTTGGAGGGTGTGATGAGTGCACAAAATGCACTCTAAATACCTTATTTAAATGCTAAAAGAAAAAAAATAATGATTTAACTTATTTTATTTTATTTAATAGTTATTTATCTTGAGATGTATATGAGCATGATTTAATAAATTTACGTCTCAAATAAATACAAAAAGAAACACATGAGTTAAATCTATTAAATAAGTCTCATAGCAATTCATTTTTTCTTACACTTCAAATATGCTACATGCATTCACGTTTGGCATCATAAAATGGCACCTCATGCTAGGTCCCACATATCCCACTAAGTCCCACATGTTGGGTAAAGCTTTAAATCCATCAATCGGATATTGTTCATTAAGGAAAGGTTCAAGCAAGCACAAGTCAACAATTAATTTGGATGGCTTAATGCGTATTCACACTTGAACCTTAATAATCATGATTCCCACTTACATAGTTTTAAATCATGGAAGGCCCCATAACGTTTAAATCTTGTCTCCCACTTAGACTTCAATTTATGTACTCTTGATTTTATTTGTTGATAGCCAACAACAATGATGGAAGCAAATGGAAACACACGGCAACTCCTAAGTGCCATTCAATTAAGCACAAACTTCATCATAGCACAAGGTGACAAATCAATTGGCGGGCTCCACTTCCAATCATGTTGAGTTGCATGTTGATTCAAGAGAACAACACATGGCTCCTCATTACTTCTACAAGAAATCGGCCATATATTTACATGCCAAC
Organism: Platycarya strobilacea; assembly: GCA_036898215.1. Lineage (NCBI taxonomy): Eukaryota > Viridiplantae > Streptophyta > Magnoliopsida > Fagales > Juglandaceae > Platycarya > Platycarya strobilacea. Next base: position 37,469,223 of record CM072555.1, read on the forward strand.
TCACTTATGCTACCACAATCAATCCCAAGATTCGGTACTCTCAAAGCTGGAAAATGGAGTTACACAACACTTCAATAGAAGAAGACAAGTGGAGGAAGCAAAGTGGTTTACTTAACCATGCATATTTCGGCTATGACATATGGAGGTGATCAAATCAAGCTTCAAGACACTTTATTTGACTTATCTACAAAGTCAATACAGGTGTCATGTTGGAGGAAGAATAAGTGATACACGGCAAAACAATTCAACTCCACCAACTTGCAAATTTCGACCAAGGCATCAAGGAGACAACAAAATACCAACTCAAACCCACTTGGAATCCAATGGATGACCACTTTAATTTGTCATGATTTTGGGCATGTCAACTTGCATGAAGAAATCCTATAAATAGAGGGAGAGTTATGTGTTCTAATACATGCTTGGATGGGAGGAGAGCCTTCTCAACCCTTGAGAAAAGGGAAGAGCATATCAAGTGTTGTTATTTTATATTTCTCTTGAAGAATTTGGTTGTTTATCATATTGATGAACAACTAAATAAGGGCTAGGGATGAACTTGTGTATTTAGTCTTTAAATATGAAAACTCTTTTGTTATATCATTCTCAATTTATTTGTGATATTTTTTTCGTCTTCAAATACTTATAAAATCTATTTCATTTATGGATTCAGTCATGTTTTTTTTCCATTGAAAGGGTTAGTTCTATGATTATGTTTGGAGCAATTAATTGTCTATATTGATTTAATTTTTTGCTGCAATATCGCTCCCTGAGTATATTGTTGATGTTGGATTTTCTCAATAGTAATAACAATTTTTGTTCTTAAATGGTGACAAATGATTTTTTAAAAAATTACATTTGATTTAAATCTGATTATTAATGTTATATCTTCCGATTGAGAATTTAGACATAGATTTCTCAATTGAGTTATCAATTAATTAAAAATAAATTTGAATACAAGAAATACGCAAGGAATTCCTTGCGCTCTACTTTTCGTCTTGTTTTTTATACTTTTTAAATTACTCATTTAGTTTTAGTTTACATCACACTTCAAAAATCACTTTTTGCACTCTTCTACACTTTTTCGTTAGTTTCGTCACTATCTTTCATTTCTCAATCCATCTCCCTGTGGAATCGACACCTCAAAACTATACTACAAACAACCGTATTATTCTTTTAGCGTAATCAAGATTATAAATTTTTTATCATTATAAATCATGTATAAAATCTAGAATTATTATATATTTTCAAAAAAATTTGGAGCCCCTCAAGTCCAACGTGGATCCGCCACTAAATGGAGTAACTTTTTGCAATGTGTGAGATGTTGGATTGATGGTTTGAAAAGATAATTAATAATTTAACATAGAATAATGATAGATACAGTCATAAATTATAAATGACACATTCTTTTAAAATGATAAAATTTATTATTAAAAAATAAAATTTTTCTATAAATATTATATTTTTTTTATTTTTTTATTTTTAAATAAAGGACATTTATGATTTCTTTAATTAAAAGAAAAAATCTACTTAACCTTCTACTATTTATACAACCTCCACACACCACATATTATTTTATTTTATTTTTAATTAAATATTTAATATATAAATAATGATTAAAAAAATTTAATTAATTTAAAAAGAACAAATTCAAAAAAAATATATCAAAAAAATGATGGTGTGTAGAGATTGAGAGATTGTATAAAAGTGCTCTTAATTAAAAATATCATTAGTACGACACATCACAATTGTGATGAATGGCCAATTCAAGGTTTTGAGTTTGTACTCTTTTGGTGAAGAAAAAGAGGCAATGATCACCAATATTTAAAAATAAAATGGAATGATGCCAATTAATTAGGTCAGTTGAATATGAAGAAGAAACCCTAACTCGCTTTCTCCTTTTTCTCTAGCAACCCTTCCCCCCTCCAAAAAAAAAACCCTAGATTAGACAAGGGGAGTTGGAACTTTGACTCCTCCCTCTCTCCTCTTTCCATTCTTCCTCTTCCCTCTAATTTTTTTTTTCTAGTTTTGATTTGTTTCTTTTGTTTTACAATAAGGCAACAAGACCAGTGAAAGGCTTGCGATGGATTGCCAGACTGCTCTTGGCAGCAATTTTTGTGGGGTCCCAACGTGGTGTCTTGGTGATGGTGGCTTCAAGCGGCTCAAGGAGAAGCCATACTCTATTTTCGGGTGAGGAACAGAGTAAAATGTTGTGGGTCGTATAGGTGTGATGGTGGGGTCAACTGGGTTTATTGGGTTGTGGAGGTGTGAGGAACGTCGCTGGCTTCGTGCAGAATGATCTCAGTGTCAGGCTATCACAATGGTTGTTGCAAGAGTTGCTATGGTGGAGTTGGACGACGGCTGGAGTGTGTTTGTTCCTAGGATCACGAGGTCACGAGGTGATGTGGCCGTGAGAGGTTACAAACTCACGTGGTTCCGAAACTTAGAAATAAATACTACCCCTCATCCTGATCTGGCTTTGGCCGTGAGCGATGTTTGCTCCAAAGTTTTGAATACCGTTTTATGTATTGTTTCAGAATAGTCTATATATAAAAAAATTATATATATAAATATATATAAATTATATTTCAAAATAATAATCAATATATAAATAAATTATACATATAAATACATATATGTAAATAGTCTAATCTAAATTAACGTAAAAAAAATAGCAAGAAATAAAAAATTTAAAAAAAATCAAAATCAAAATTTCGGTACAACCGGTACCGGCCGGTAAGGTTGAAACAAGCCGAAACAATCGAAATTTGCAGTAAAACGAAACAACATATTTTTTGTACTGGTCAGCGGGCCAGTACGACATATTTCAGCCGTAGCGGCTAGTATGGTACGAAATCTGAAACATTGGTTTGTTCTCCAAAATCCAGTGTCTACCATCTGTTTTTTTTTTTTTCCTCTAATATTGAAAATGTAGATCTACAAATTTTTAAGCTTAATTTTGCTATTTTTCCACGTATCTTTTGTTATTTTCTTTGATTTAGATTAATAATAATAATAATAATAATACATAATCGCTTGAACTTATATCTATAGAGTGTGTCCTCTATTCTGTCTTAGACAGAGTGTGGGGTTATAATTGTCTTTGGATAGAAAGTATGGTTTCTAAAATTTGTCTTATAACAATATGCTATTTCTCAGACCTTTTTTTTTTCGGAAGTTATAGCTATGGAATAGATTATGTTAATCACATCTTTGTATATTACGGAGCTTCAATGGCAATAATTGACTTGTATTATGTATGTTTTAGGTCAATGTTGTAATGTCTCTTTAATAATGAATGAAATTTGTTCTACTTTAAAAATAAATGATGCTAATAAAAATAAATAAAGTGTTTTATTTTAATTGACACTGTTATTTATTCAAGATAACAATGAGAAAATATAGCGTGTACACATTTTTTATTTTTATAAAAATAAATTTTATTATTAAAACATAAATTTTTTTATATAAATTTTATATATTTTTATATTTTTGAAAATGATTAGATGACGTTTACGGAGTCGATATAATATGTAGCATCACCTGATTACAAAAAGAAAAAATATGAGCAACAGCCCGTGTGCCGCGGCATACTGAAGAGAAGAAAAAAAAAAGTGATGAATGTGATATGCCAGTGTGCTACTATGTGTAGCAACACACCGACTGTTGCCAAGAACGATCCAAAATGCACTACGAAACAAATTACAGTGTTTCCCCTAAAAGGCAAGAACCACATTCACAAAAGGGAAGTGATTTACACAATATATTTTTTAATATTTGTACAAGTTATAAAATCAAAATATTTTTTTAAATTATCTTATAAAATTAATATTATTTTATAAAAATATTTTTACTTTACAACACATATGTAGTGTCTTATGTTGTACATACGAGAAATGCTATATAGAGTCGGTTTTCAGTAAACAACTTGTAGCCAGTTGACGTGGCATCACCGTTATTTAAAAAAATAAATATTAAAAATAGAAAATGAAACAAATCAAATTTGAAACTTCTCTGGTGATGAAAATCAAACCTCCAAATTTGTCGTGTCGAAGCTTCTTTGGTGATGAAATTCCCATTTTAGGTTCATCTTCCCCTTTTGGTTCATCTTCAACCTCGTTCTAGGATGGTAAGAGGGAAAATGCTCTCATTCCCCTCTTCTCTTTCTCATTTATTTGGTTACCGAATCTCCACTCTGGTTGCAACCGTATCCTAAGCTTCTCCTTGAGCTCAACCTCGTGTAGGTGTAGAAGATTTATGTGGGTCATTTGCTTCGGGTGGGTTATCTTCGGTCGTGGGTCATCTGCTTTGGGTTCTTTTTGATAAGATACAAGCAGAGTCAGTTGTGGATAAAAATCAAGATTGCATTTCATAATTCAAATGTTGAGCTTATCGTATTACATTGTAATAGAATCAGTTTCGAATATCTGTAAATTATAGGTTGTTCTTATCTTCCTTTTGATTTTTGAACCATCTAACAAACTCTCGATTGTAACCTCTATTTATAGAATTGAATTCACGTCAGCCAGTTATTTTGGCCCTTCACAATTCTGTTTCTTCAAATCATTCATGGCATCAGAGCTTGAAGGTTCACACCAACCATCCATCCATGGCCGAATCATTAGTAGCTTCCGCAAATCTCTTTTCCATTCCAAACATTGCTCATCTCGTCTCCACCAAGCTTGATGACAATAACTATCTGATATGGGTCTGTTAGTTTCTCCCTATTCTGCATACCAATGGTTGCCTTAGTATTGTAGATGGATCAGAACCTTGTCCACCCAAATATCTACCAAACTCTGATAAGAAAAATCCCACTATTAATCCTGACTTTCTCACTTGGGAAAGAAATGAGCAATATTTCCTTAGTTGGATTATATACACTCTTTCAGAAAAAGTTACCTCTATAGTGTATGGATTGAACACCTCTTATCATGTGTGGATTGCACTATCGAACAAGTATGCTTCACCCTCTAGGGCTCACATCAATCATCTAAGTCGCAGTTGCAAAATCTCAAGCAAGGAAACAAGAGTTATTCAGATTTTTTGCATGCAACCAAGACACTTGTTGGCCAGTTGGCTCTAGTTGGAAAGCCAGTAGGAGATGATGATCTCATCTCTTATGTCTGTGGAGGCCTTAATCCACAATTCATTGCCTTTATCACCTCACTCTCCTTTGCTACAAGGAATGGATCACTGACTATTGAAGAATTTCAATCAGAGTTGCTTAGCCATGAACAACTTCTAGAACAACAACATGCAGTAGCTGACAGCAACACTTCAGTAGCCTTTTTCTCTCAAAAGGCTTCAAACTACAAGAAGAAAAATGATGGAAATCAACATGGCACTCCCTGGAAAAACACAAATGCACAAAGAGGATACAAAAAGACCTATAACAATGGAGGAAATTCAAGTCAAGGGAAAACATACTCTGCTCCAACAGAACAAAGAAATGGCAATCGACCTCCCTGCAAGATCTGTGGCAGAAATAATTAGCAAGCACTTGATTGCTTCCATAGGATGGATTATGCCTTTCAAGGTAGACATCCACCTAAGGAACTAGTAGCTATGGTAGCTCAAAGCAATGCCCTTTATGAAGAAGGAGAGGATTGGATAGCTGACAGTGAAGCCAACAACCACATCTCATCTTCATTGGAGAATCTCACCATTCAGCAACCTTACAAAGGGAATGAACAAGTGGCAATTGGAAATGGTAATGGTCTTCACATCACACACATAGGATCTTCCTCTTTCAAAACCAAAAAGTCCATTGTTCACCTTAAAAACATTCTTCACTGTCCGAATGTATCCACTAATCTTCTTTCAATTCAAAAATTCTATAAAGATAATAACTGTTGGTTTAAACTAACTGAGAATCATTTTGTTGTTAAGGACAATGCAACAAGGGAGATTATACTGCAGGGGCCCAGTGAGAATGGTCGTTATCTAGTGAAGTTGAAGTAACAAGTTTTTCAAAATAAAGGAAGATCTGTGGCCTTTGTTGGAGCTTGAACCACCTCAGAAATCTGGCACCAAAGATTAAGCCATCCACATGACAAAATTCTCAAAAAGCTCAGCACCACATATCATCTTCCTATCTCTCAATCTAGTTTAGTTTCTCGTTTATGTATTTCCTGCCAAATAAGCAAAATTAGGCAGCTGCCTTTTTCATCTTCTACTCATGTAACAAACTCTCCATTAGAGTTGGTACATAGTGATCTTTGGATTTCACCAATAATGTCAATAAATGGCGTCAAATATTATGTTGTGTTTGTAGATAATTATTCAAGATTAACCTGGTTGTTTCCCCTAAAACTCAAATCAGATTTCTTCAATTGCTTTACTAAGTTCAAATGCCTCATTGAAAACCAACTTTCCACTAAAATTCGACAGCTCCAGACTGATGGAGGAGGGGAATACATGTCTCATATCTTCACTAGCTTCCTCTCATCTCATGGAATTCACCACAAAATCTCATTTCCACATACACCCCAACAAAATGGGATTGCCGAAAGAAAGCATAGGCATATCATAGAAACCACTCTCACTCTCCTAAATCAATCCAAATTACCCAAAAGTTACTAGGTTGAAGCCTGTCAAACTGCTGTCTACTTGATTAACAGACTCCCTTCAACTTCAATTAATTTTGCCATTCCATACACCAAACTGCTTCACCATGAACCAAACTACAACCACCTTCGAGCCTTTGGATGTGCCTGCCATCCATATCTTAAATCCTACACCAAACATAAGCTTGAATTTCAAAGTAAACAATGCATCTTCCTTGAGTACAGCTCCAACTACAAAGGGTACAGATGTTTGGATCCTTCCACCAACAAAGTGCTTATCTCCAGGCATGTTATCTTTGATGAACAGCTGTTTCCTTCACTTGATAAGACCATCACTGCACCTCAATGTAGCAGTAGCTCTCCTACAGGTATTCTCTTAACAGATGACTCTCAGTTCTTGTTTGATTCCTTTCATATCAGTTCATCTCCTCCTGCAAACACTAATGCTCTTCATGAGAACACATGTGCTTCTCATCCTTTGGAACTTGCAACCACAAATGAATTTATTCCCACTAGTGTTTCTGAAAACACTAATGATTCTCATGATATAGTGCTTCCTCCTCCACAGATCCATCAGCTTCCCATCTCTCCACAAAATGCACCCTCTCACAACCATATCTCATCCACAGAAAATCACTCATCCCACATAGTCACTCGATTCCAGACTGGTAGCCTCAAACCTAAAACCTTCCTGATGAGTGCACAAAAATGCACTCTAAATACTCTATTTAAATACTAAAAGAAATGAGAAAACAATGGATATAACTCATGTTATTAAAATTAATGGTCATTTATCTTGAGATAGATATAAGCATGATTTAATATATTGATGAGAATATAAAATGCCATATTTTCCTCTCTTAATGTTTAAAACTTTATTCTTATTTGATGCCTAAATATACTCATTATTCTTATATTTTGATTTAGGACACAAATAGAGGCATTAGGAGCAAATGAAGATAATTGTGGAATTTTAGACAGTTCTGACATCTTTTCGTAATATGGGCATAACTCTCTCATCCAATCTCCGATTGATCTGATTCAAGATGATCTAGAACCGGAAGAGAAATATCTATAACTTTTATGTTTTATGTTTGAAGAGATATCGACTCAATCTAAGACAAAATCGACTATCAAGTAGACGCACCTGCACTTGACGTTCCTGGATATTTTTCAGCCACTTGCATCAAATCCAAATGTCATCATAATATTTTCCAGCAAGCACTCCTACACCAACTTGGAAATTCAATGATCAATTCAGATACAAGATGAAGTGCACTCAAGTTTCTTCAAGACAAATTATTTGACCACAAGATATTAAGTCATACAAGACAACTAATAGATAGAGAAGCAAAATTGAAACACTCAACCTACAAGCAAAATCCAGCTCATGCATAGTGGAAAAATAAATGATCAAAATGACAACTCACAAATCACTTGGATTCAAGAATGGCACATGGCAAAACAAGTTGAAATTGTGATGATTTTGTCATGACAACTTGCATGAAGGATGCTTATAAATAGAAAGGAGGGGTGTGTGTTCTAAGACCATGCTTAGTGTGCTTGGGTGCCTTGGAAGATACATTGTTTTTGAGAGCTTGAGAAAAGAAAATAAAAACCAAAGAAGAGAGAAGAAAATAATGGTTGGCTCTTCCATATTATCCCTTGAAGAATTTTTGTTACATATTTTCAATATGTGTAACTAATTTTCTAGTAGAGCTAGGGATGAATTTGTATATATGATGGTATTTGTAATTGTTTTTGATTCATATATGTGTTCTTCAAATATTAAACTCTTTTGTTTAGTCATTCGAAATTTATTATAAATGTTTTCGTCACCAAATAATCTTAGAATTTATTTCATTTATAGATTCAGTCATGCTTTTTCTATTAAATGCAATAATCCTTTGATTATGTTTGGTTCAATTGGTTATCTATTTTAATTTAATTCTCTGCTGCAATATTGCTCTACGAGTATATTGTCGACGTTGAATTTCTTTAATATCGATAACAATTCCTGTTCTTATATTGTGATGAATGATTTTTCGAAAGATTACATTTGATTTAAATCTGGTTATTAATGTTTTATTTTCCGATTGAAAATTTGGACATAGAATTTTTAATTGAGTTATTAATGAATCGAAAATAATTAAAATACCAATTATATACAAAGGATTCCTGATGCTTTACTTTTCGCACTCATCTAAATCTTTTTGTTAATTTCGTTACTGTTCTTCAATTTCTCAATCCATCTCCCTGTTGAATCGACACCCCAAAACTATACTGCAAACGACCGCGTTATTCTTTGGGCGTAATCACTTCCCTAACTACCAACTTTTCTACTCCACTAAACATCCATTAAGGGCCTTTACAGCAACCTCGCTCCCCCTTGAACCCAATACATTTCTAAAAACTTCTTTAAATCCCCTTTGGATGGCTACTATGGAGAGTGGATTCAATGCTTTGATTGAGAACAATACCTGGTCTCTCTGCCCAAGTCCATCCAACAGAAATATTATTGCAAATAAGTAGGTGTATAAGCTCAAAATAAAACCTGATGGAACCATAGATAGATATTAGGCAAGACTAGTTGCCAAGGGATTTGAGCAAAGGGATGGAGTTGACTTTACTAAAACTTTTAGTCCTGTTATAAAACCAGCCACTATTAGGCTTCTATTGGCATTAGCTTTACAATTCAAATGGCCTTTAAAGCAATTAGATGTTTCTAATGCTTTTCTACGTGGAAATCTGTCTGAAGAAGTTTATATGGAACAGCCCAAGGGATTTGTCGACCTTACTCACCCCCATCATGTTTGTAAATTACATAAAACTCTCTATGGGCTTAAACAAGCCCCAAAAGCATGGTTTCACAATTATCCCAAGCTCTCCCATCTCTTGGGTTCACAGCCTCTCAAGTGGACACCTCTCTCTTTATGCTTCATCAAAGACCAGTACACTTGTTTGTTCTAGTATATGTAGATGACATTATTGTCACAGGAACTCATCTCACTCAGACCAGTAGTCTAATTTATAGTCTGCAGCAGGAATTCAAGTTGAAGGACCTTGCCAATTTATCTTATTTCCTGGGCATACATGTACAGAGGATAGAAAATAACTTTCAACTCAGTCAAACAAAGTAGATAATTGATCTTCTTCACCGAGTTGGCATGATTGGTGCCAAACCCTACTCAGCACCCTGCACTTCAGGGAAAAGATTAACTCAATTTGATGATGAGCCAATTGCCGACATTTCATTGTATCGACACATTGTGGGCTCCCTTCAGTATTGCACCCTTACTAGACCTGACATAGCCTTCACAGTTAATCAGCTTTGCCAATTCTACACTCACCAACAACAGCTCATCTCACAGCAGCAAAAAGAGTTCTTAGATATTTGAAGGGGATAACAGACTATGGACTTAATTTGACCCCTGGCACTGTCAATCTCCAAGCATACTGTGACTCGGATTGGGTTGGAGATGCCATTGACAGAAAATCTACTAGTGGTTATGGTGTTTTCCTTGGCAACTGTTTAATCTCTTGGCAATCTAAGAAGAAACCCGTGGTGTCTAGGTCAAGCATAGAATCAAAATACCGATCAATGGCCATTACTACAGCTGAGTTATTTTGGTTAAGAATGTTGTTTCAAGTATATGTTTGTTCTAGTATATGTAGATGACATTATTGTCACAGGAACTCATCTCACTCAGACCAGTAGTCTAATTTATAGTCTGCAGCAGGAATTCAAGTTGAAGGACCTTGCCAATTTATCTTATTTCCTGGGCATACATGTACAGAGGATAGAAAATAACTTTCAACTCAGTCAAACAAAGTAGATAATTGATCTTCTTCACCGAGTTGGCATGATTGGTGCCAAACCCTACTCAGCACCCTGCACTTCAGGGAAAAGATTAACTCAATTTGATGATGAGCCAATTGCCGACATTTCATTGTATCGACACATTGTGGGCTCCCTTCAGTATTGCACCCTTACTAGACCTGACATAGCCTTCACAGTTAAATCAGCTTTGCCAATTCTACACTCACCAACAACAGCTCATCTCACAGCAGCAAAAAGAGTTCTTAGATATTTGAAGGGGATAACAGACTATGGACTTAATTTGACCCCTGGCACTGTCAATCTCCAAGCATACTGTGACTCGGATTGGGTTGGAGATGCCATTGACAGAAAATCTACTAGTGGTTATGGTGTTTTCCTTGGCAACTGTTTAATCTCTTGGCAATCTAAGAAGAAACCCGTGGTGTCTAGGTCAAGCATAGAATCAAAATACCGATCAATGGCCATTACTACAGCTGAGTTATTTTGGTTAAGAATGTTGTTTCAAGAACTTCAACTCCCCCTTTCAGCTCCACCAGTACTCTGGTGTGACAACTTGGGAGCTATCTCACTTGCATCTAATCCAATATTTCATGCAAGGACCAAACATATAGAGATCGATTATCATTTTATAAGGGAAAAAGTCTTGCATAAGGACATAAAGCCTCGTTTCATCTCCACAGTTGAGCAATGTGCTAATATTTTTACTAAAGGACTTACATCCTCTCGGTTTCTATTTCTCATAGACAAACTTATGGTCTCACCACAGCCCATCAGTTTGAAGGGGGCTGATAAGATACAAGCAGAGTCAGTTGTGGATAAAAATCAAGATTTCATTTCATAATTCAAATGTTGAGCTTATCGTATCACATTGTAACATAATCAGTTTCAAATATCTGTAAATTATAGGTTATTCTTATCTTTCTTTTGATTTTTGAATCATGTAACAAACTCTTGATTGTAACCTCTATTTATAGAATTGAATTCACGTTAGCCAGTTATTCTGGCCCTTCACAATTCTGTTTCTTCAAATCTTTCACCTTTTTCTTGTTTCTATTTATAACTAAATATTTGTTGTTAGCATTGTTGGTAATTTAAAACATAGCCTCTTTCATGTTAGCTTAAAATGATTTAGGCGATTTGGAGTTAGGTTTGCTTGAGCATCGGCTTCAGAGTTAAGTTCCTTGTAAATGAACAAAATATGTAGATTCTATGAAGGATCATTGAAAAATGAGCATCGACACCACACCACGCTCATATTTGTTATTTTTTTATTTGACTGGGATGCCGTTTCACAACCATTGCAATTTGAATTCTCTGTTGCCATTATCTTGTGAAGTTCTTTCACTAGCATTCCCAACCTGCTTCTCTGGCAACTTGCTATTCCTGATGCATTATCTGGGAGTCCTTAGATGTAGGTCCTTGCTTCCTATTTTCATGATAATCTGTTGACACATGCACCGAGCCAGTTTCTAAGTTGGCATTTCGAATTTGTTCAACAAAATTGGAGATAACTTTAAAACCCTTTACTACTCTATATGTTTGCTCATAATGCAAGTGGTATCAACCACATTTGTTTATCCAACCCCAACGCTTTGCAACTCCCTTGATGACCTTGCCTATCCATCTTTGGTGTCTTTTTCAGCACTCTTGTTGGACAGTTGGTTTCCTTTTGGTTGAATCTTGTTGTTATTTTTGAACTTTATAGGTAAGAAAATAGGAGATATACTGTGGCATTGAGCAAGGTATGGTTGTAAGTGAGGGTGCCTCAGCAGCTTTGCAGCCTAAAGTGTGGAAAAGTGAAAGTTTCAATACAAATTCGTTACTTTGAGAAAGATAGGACATAGAGCTAGGCAATTTGTACTCTCTGTTGGCATGTGGTCTTGGCTCTTTCTTAGCATGCTCTTGATCATTTGTTTCGTGCATTCCATCTTACATTAGTTGTCAAATATTCATACTGAATATATATATTGGGTGCTTGCTTCAAAATCAAAGCATTCACTTACAATGTAGAGGAATACACAGCTGGTAGTGGAAATCATTATTTTTCTCCGATTTGCCTCTTTACTTATAAAATCCCTTAGTTGTGTTTTCTTATGCAGCTTTTTAGTTAAATTTGTCCAAATAAATTATTATCTCCTTTGCATCTAGTTGGGTTGGTATCCTTGATGGTTAGTTCAATTAATTTGATTTTCGTTTCTTTTATCTTGTTTGGGTAATATTTTGTGGTTGTTTCCTCATCTGACATGTTATACTTTTGGCATGCAAGTTGTAGTTAGGACACAGGAGAAGCTAATGTCTTGATTCCTATTTATGAAATATTTTTTGTGATGTATGCCTTTTTATGAAATGTTGTTAGGGGACAATTAATTCAGGCTGGAATAGGATTCTTGTTGGACATCAGAAGTTGGTGTGTGTGTCTATATATGATACTTTACTTTTGATTGTAGTAATAATGAATTGCTTGTTGAACTTTATTCAGGTTTCTTTGGAGGGTTTTAGGGCCCTGCAAGGTATCTCTGGTCCTCAAAGGTTTCAGATTTACAAGGCATATAGAGCTCCCAACCTTCCTAAGTAGAGGAATACACAGCTGGTAATGGGGATCATTATTTTTCTCCGATTTGCCTATTTGCTTATAAAATCCGTTAGTTGTGTTTTCTTATACAGCTTTTTAGTTAACTTTTTCCATATAAATTATTATCTCCTTTGCATCTAGTTGGGTTGGTATCCTTTATGGTTAGTTCAGTTAATTTGATTGTCTTTCTTTTATCTTGTTTGGGTAATATTTTGTGGTTGTTTCCTCATCTGACATGTTATACTTTTGGCATGCAAGTTGTGGTTAGGACATAGGAGAAGCTAATGTCTTGATTCCTATTTATGGAATACTTTTTGTGATGTATGCCTTTTTATGAAATGTTGTTAGGGGACAATTAACTCAAGCTGGAATAGGATTCTTGTTGGACGTCAGAAGTTGGTGTGTGTGTCTATATATGATACTTTACTTTTGATTGTAGTAATAATGAACTGCTTGTTGAACTTTATTTAGGTTCCTTTGGAGGGTCTTAGGGCCCTGCAAGGCATCTTTGGTCCTCAAAAGTTTCAGATTTACAAGGCATATGGAGCTCCCAGCCTTCTTAAGTATACCTCCAAGGAAAAGCTTCAAGAACGCCTACTAAATCCATCAAATCTAGATGAACAAACTTTATGGTTGTTTTTAGGGTTGTGATGTATTGAGTTATTTTATTTCTCTTATGTAATGTATTTTAATTATATGAAACTAGTTCATGAGAAAATAGTTAAGACTGAAAGTTTTTGTGTTTTGCAAAGAAGTTAATTGCAGACGTGGAAAGTTTTTGTATGGATATTAACATGCAATAGAATTCGTTATTAATCATCTTCTTGAAAATAGATTAGGTTGGTGGATTCTCCGATATATTGTGCATAGTTTTTTCCATGTTAACCATCTAATTAGGTTGGGTACTTGTAATCCAAGTTTTTTATGTGCTTTTCTCTAATATGTATACTGACCGGTGTGTGTGGCAAGATGTATGTAGAGTAGACTTAGGCCGATGTGCTTCATGTTAAATAGTTTGTGAATTACCTATTTAGGATTATATGTCAATTAGCCAAGGCCTATTGGCCTAATGTCCAAAGACCCATTTTTTTTTTATTATTTTGTAAAGGAAGGGGTTGGTCTCTTCCTGTTGAATATGGAATGGCAAAAAGTTCATTAGAAAGTAAACAAAATCTTCAAATATCTCTAATAAACAAAGAACGACAATAATATTGATAATATAGGAAATCTACCTTTTACATGGCTGGAGTTATAATACAAATAATTAAAGGCTAAATTCTCCCACTAATATCACTTCATATTCTCCCGCTAATATTACACAAAACCAAACCCAAGTCATTAACTAGAAGTTCAGTCATTGAGCAATAACTGAGATGTTAGGAGGAAACATTAGTACATAAGACCATGGGCAGCTATAGGCAATTAATCACAGCCTTATCTCACTCCTTTTTTGTCTTTAAACGACAAAGCAAAAGAGATAATCAAGAACCAATAGGGCCATTTAGTTCTTGGATTACAACCTCATCTCACTCTTTTTTTGTCTTGAAAAACATCCTTGGTGTAATTGAATAGATTTGGGTACTCACGTATCAGTTTCTTGTTACACTTGAAATGGAGAGCATAAACCTGCAATTACACATTGTTAAAAAAAAAAAAACCAAAAACAAATCTAAGTTACTTGAAGACAAAAACTCAAATTGAATTGCTCAAATCATTCAAAACTTTCCCATGCACGTGTCTTTTTTCATAAAAGCTCAAATTGAATTGCTTAAGCATATTCGATATGCAAGAGTTTCCAAACCATTGCAATGAAAAAGGGATAAAATGGCTATAGAAAAAATCACCCATGAATTATTGGTAATTGCATAATATTTTTCATAAGGTGGCCTAAACTTTTTAGAAGTACTTTTAGTTTTATAAAATTAAAAATTTTTAAAATTGGGATAAACTAAAACATCTCCTATGTTTCGAGGGACCAAAGTTAAAATTTTATACTAAACTAATAATAAGTGAGACACCCCCTTGAGAAATTGAAGGATAAAGAGTCCAAACAAACCAATAAAGGAAATGAAAAGTGGCCATTAGCAGACTCACAGATAATGCATGAGGAATAGCAAATTGCCAGAGAAGTAGGTTGGGAATGCTAGTGAAAAACTTCACAAGATAATGACAACAATGTGTGCAAATTGCAATGGTTATGAAATGGCATCCCAGTCAAATAAAAATAACAAATGTGAGGATGCTCATTTTCAATGATCCCTTATAGAATCTACAATATTTTGTTCATTTTCAAGGAACTTAACTCTGAAGCCGATGCTCAAGCAAACCTATCTCCAAATCACCTAAATCATTTCAAGTTAACAACATGAAAAAGGCTATGTTTTAAATTATCAACAATGCTAACAACAAAGATTTAGTTATAAATAAAAACAAGAAAAAAGAACCCTAAGCAGATGACCCATAGTCGAAGATGACCCGCCCAAAGCAAATGACCCACACAAATCTTTTACACTCACACGAAGTTGAGCTCAAGAAGAAGCTTGAGATAAGGTTGCAACCAGAGTGAATATTCGGTAACCAAAGAAATGAGAAAGACGAACGGGAAAAATGAGATTTTTTCCTTTTACCAGCCTGGAACAAGGTTGAAGATGAACCAGAAGGGGAAGATGAATCCAAAAGGGAAATTTCATCACCAAAGAAGTTTTGGCGCGACAAATTTAAAGGTTTGATTTTCTTCAATTACACAAGGTTCGATTTTCATCACAAGAGACTTTCAAATTTACTTTGTTTCATTTTCTATTTTTAATATTTTTTTATTAAATAACGGTGGATGTGGCGTGATGCCACATCAGCCAACTACAAGTTGCTTACTGAAAACCGACTCTATATAGCATTTCTCGTGAATCGTGGGTTTATCATTTCCCTTCACAAAAACCGTTTCCTCCTCTGAATGGGAAAATATGCAACGGACGACAGCAGTGCAGCACCGCCTTTGGATGCCATTAGCTCTACCTCTTAACTTTCTCGTCGCATATAGAGATACCAATATAATCATATATCTAATAAGACAGCAATGATATCTTCTATGTTGGGAATATGGACCTTCCAAATTTTTCCTACCAGGATCTACTTTTGACAAAATACCAAGAAAAATAGAAAAATAAATACAACACAAGAATTTACGTAAAAAACTCCTAAAACAAGGGAAAAATCACCAGACCCAGAGAAGAAAATCTACTACGTGAAAAATTGTTACAATCACACAATTTTTCTCCACACCCTAATGACACCCACAAAAACTTCTCCTATTAATAAAACTCTAACTTTCACCTCTCTTCCTTTTATATACAAAAAGGACAACAGAGAAATTTTACTAAAGTCAAAAGTTATTAGATAAGTTTTTTACTAGTGTAATTAACTAAGGAGGCTAGTCCTCCTTTTATAACCCCATAGTCTGCCTCCTTTTATAACCCTATAGTCTGCCTCCTTTTATAAATTCCACCGATGTGGGATTAAGAAAAGGAGCAAAGTCAATAATCTCCACCTTGCGACTTTGACTGATCCTACGGTCATACTCCATCGCAATGAGGATCTTGATAGCTTTTCTCTATCATGCTCCACCATAAAAGCATACTCATTCAGAATAAACCAATTCCAAGCATTTCACTTCGGCCCATGTCGAAAAATAACCTTACTGAAAAATTATGGTGAAACTTTCACGTTTAGCTTTCTTGGAAGCTCATCAGCCATCGACATGAATTTTCATTACACACACTACATCAATGTCAAACCAATACCAGTATGCAAACTTGGAACAACTAACATTAACACATCCTCTATCATGGCAACTTTTGGGATTAGCGACATGCCATAAGGATGTACATGTCTCTTTTAACAGACATCATCTTCTGTGAATAGAGATACAATATTAGTTTCATTATAAGTATCTTTATTTACTGACTTGGAGCCTTTTGCTGAACCTGCTCCACCTCTTGGATAATTTTTTCTGACGTGCCCAGATTGTCCACACACCCAGCAGACTACTTTCTTCTTCATGGAATTCTTCCTCTTCCAATCACCAATTGTTACCATTGTTAAGTTCTTAGGTGAACCATTACTTCTATTAAGATATCCTTGACTTGCACTTGCCACAAGCCAAAATTGATTCTTCCATCAAATTTCTCCACCTCAAATCTGATAGGATTTGAAGCCTTACCTCCTAACATAGCTTCGATGAATTTTACCGTAGAAATGAATAGAACCCATTAAGTAAGTTCCTAGGAAAAAGTGATCTTTCCTAAACAGAATTTCAAGATTCCCAGGAAAGATTGGAGAGTCACAACAAACACACTTAAAATTTTCAATCTCCTAGACAGAATCTCGTTAGACCGTACGTATCCACACTATCATACCAAAACTCCACCCTGCTAAAAGAACCTAGTGGCTCTGATACCACTTGTTGGGAATCTGAACCTTCCAAATTTCCCCCACCAGGATCTATTTTTGATAGAATACCATGAAAAATAGAGAAATAAACACAACACAAGAATTTATATGGAAAACTCCTAAAACAGAAGAAAAACCATCAGACCCAGAGAAGAATTTACTTTTGTTACAATCATACAATTTTTCTACTCACCCTAACGACACCCATAAAAACTTCTCCTACTAGTAAAATTCTAACTTTTACCTATCTTCTTTTTACATATACAAAAGAAGAAGTTTTTGTGAGTGTCATTGGGGTGAGGAGAAAAATTATGTGATTGTAATAATTTTTCACATAGTGAATTTTCTTCTTTGGGCCTAATGGTTTTTTCCCTGTTTTGGGAGTTTTCTACGTAAATTCTTGTATTGTGTTTATTTCCCTATTTTTTTTTTATATTTTGTCAAAAGTAGATCCTGGTGGGAGGAATTTGGAAGGTCCAGATTCCCAACATTCCATTGCTTGGTTACCACGGAGCACTGCGAATCCTGTGCCCAGTGTGGTCGATCCTCCTTCCAAAGAAGAAATCGAAAAGTTGATTAAGTCCTGCACTTTGGAACCATGGTCAGTTATTTTAATGACAACAAACTGGATTTTGCTCTATTTTAATCCTTGGTTTTACTTCCATGCCTTGCGTCAATTGAAGTTCAACGGATACATTTTTTCTTCACTAAATTGCACATTTGTTTGTTTTAGTTCGTTGGTTAGCTAGATGGAATAGGGCGAAGACGAAGTAGCAAAACGTTTAATGTAAATTGATCAACTTTTTTTTTTGATAAGTAATAAGCATCTTTATTAGTGGGAATATAAATAGGCATAGCCCAAGGACACGAGAGATATACAAAGAATTACATTCCAAGAGTTCGAACTAAAAGATAGGAAATCATGCATTTTGCTTTCAAAGGGTACAATGGCTGAGAACCATAGTAATAAAGTATACAGAAAAAAAATCCTAGAGCTTCTCCATGGTTTTCTCTCTATCTTCAAAATAATGCTCATTCCTTTCTGATCAAATGCACCACATAATTCACAATAGGATCATCTTCCATGCAGTTTTCACCTGTGGAGAGCCTTTGATTCCCTCCCAGCGAGCAAATAAATCAACTACCTTAACCGGCATAACCTAGGCAACATGCACTTGACTGAAGCCCGCATGGTCAACTTTATCTTTTTAGACAATAGCTAAAGGTAGAAAACACGGCTAGGTGGCGATAATGTAGAAGTTGCATGTATATTTCTTGTGTACGCAGGCTATACCTAGTTCATTCCTTTTAATAAAATTTATCTTTTACTTATATAATAAAAAAAAAAGATGTAGAAGTTGCATTGGAGTAGAGTCAACTTGGAATTTGGGTTTTTAATTGGAGCCCTATGTTGTATAATATAATACAATCAAATCAGCAAGAAAGAAGGAAATGTGTGCATTATGGAGCTAGCGTGGACCTACTCACTGCCTTGCACAAGTAGTACTTAAAAGAGAGCTGTTTAGCATTGATCTCAAATTAGAGCCCTGTGTTGTATAATACAATCAAATCAGCAAGAAAGAAGGAAATGTGTGCATTTTGAAGTTAGCGTGGACCTGCTCACTGCCTTGCACAAGTAGTACTTAAAATAGAGCTGTTCAGCATTGATCTCAAATTAGTTTTGCACAAAATCTTATTCTCCCATTCGGCTAAATAGTTCATATGATAATCTAAAAAATCCCAATGAAAACCCAACCTCCCAAACACCCCTAGTGGTTGGCTTAAGTGGTAAGGGCCTAGGTCTTGGTGGTATGCTCCTTTCATCTCTAAGCTTCAAACTCTTCGGTACAAACAAATTCTAAGTGCCATGTCCATTGGTGAAAAGCCAATGATTTACTTGATTTTTGTGATGGAGGTACTCAGGTACATTACATGGGTTAAAGACATGTTGCATTGGCATAGTCTCCGTGATTCCTCGTCACAAAAAAACACAACTCCAAAACAAACCGATTCTATTGTAATAACGTAATTGTCACCTGCCTAAGACAATCCTTAAAGAAAATGAAGAAACTCCTCTTTGATTCACTCAAATAGCATCAGCAGCAAATAAACCTTACCAATGAAATAATTCTACGTGATTTTTGTTATGTACATGAGAATCAAAAGGGTTGCTAAACAAAGTATCTGATGCATTGTCGTAAAAAATCATATGGATGAATTAGTAGTACTAGTGCTTAAGGTCTGGATGTGAGCAAAGAGGAAGTTTGGGGAAAACCTTCTTTGCAGCAACTGATGTGTTCATTTGAGGGAGAAGCACTTGGTCCTTGGAAATCTTGGGATAAAGTGTTATTTTGAAAAGACAAATTTACTTTAAGGAGACAGCCCTTATTACTCCTATTCTTTAAGGAATCTCACCAAGTACCCATGAAGGATTTCATAAAACTATTTAATAAATTTGTTTGAGGTTTTACTGGATGGGAGTGATTATACAAGTGAAGGAGTTCATAATAAATTGCGAGGTTTTTCAGAGGCATAGTGAATTTTGGTGGGATTGCTGAGGCCATTTTCCATTCATTTATAATTATGGACAGACAACTCTCTGGATTTCATTACGGTGCTACAACCATTGAGAGAGAGAAGACAGCCAGGTTTGTAGTTGTAGATCTATTTCCAAAGCATGAAAATTTCGCGCACTTATCATATCCTTTTAATTCATTACGTGCGACCCAAATACCTTTTGCAAAGATTTTCAGGATACATCAAATGACATCTATTGTGTGTGGTCACGATCTTACATTTATAAGTGTTTTTTGGATGGGAAATTTTTGGCTTCAAGGGACTAGTTTAATTTCTTTTCATCACCAAACTGATGGGCAAACTAAAATAGTAAATGAGTCAACAAGATGAACGAGATGTCTTTGGTGATTTACAAGTGAGAAACTGAATATTGGCACCATAAAGTATTTGAAATACAAGTATTCATCCTTCAACCACAAAATCCCCATTTGAAGTTGTATATGGTTTACTTCCATACTTTCTTACCATTTGTTGTGGGTACTTAATCATTAATAGAAAGGAATTGGTTGCTCAATGGCATTCATGATCATTTGTGGTAATCCCAAAATAGAATGAAGAAATATTTTGATAAAGAACACTAGTAATAGGGGTTTCAAAAAGTGATGGGTGTTTCTTGCATATAGTCTTATCATCATAAATGTTAACCTTAAAGAAGAATCTTAAGTTTTCCCCTAAGAACAATCTCATGTGGTGTCTATAGCAGAAGCGTAATGACTGGACGTTTGAAGACAGGGAAAGATTATTAGAGGAGTTAAAAGCTTTCTTTTTTAGAACCTTATGTATGTGGGCTATTGCCGTGGACTTTAATGGCATAGACTTGCATGATTTTCTTGCTTCTAATGTCCCTTTGTAATTGGCATGGACCATTTTATACTTTTTAATTGGCATTTATGCCCATTCTTTGATTAATAATACTTATTTACTTATCAAAAAAAATGTTAAAAGGTATGGCGGGTGACAAAGCTCCAGGTCCGGATGCCTTTTCTGTGTCTTTCTTTCAAACTTGATAGGAAGTGATCAAAGACGATATAATGGGGGTCTTTTATGAATTTCCTAAAAATGGAAGATTTGAAAAAGGCCTCAATGTAACTTGTATTGCTCTCATCCAAAAGAAAAAGGCCATATGTGGTAGAGGTAAAAGATTGTGCAACTAGTTTGGTGAGAGGGATGTACAAGTTCATCTCGAAAATGTGGACAAATAGATTGAGGATGGTGCTGGTGAAGTTATTATCAAAGCCTCAAAACACCTTTTCAGATTTGGGCAAATCCTCGACTTAGTGCTCATTGCATATGAATGCTTGGTTAGTAGACTCAAGTTGGGATAACTATGGCTTTTGTGCCATCTAGATATGAAAATGTCCTATGAATGAGTAAATTTGAGATTCCTGCTTTACATGCTCAAAAGATGTGGTTTTGATATGAAATTGGATCCAACATTGTATCTCTACTGCTTGCTATTTTATCTTAGTGAATGACACTCTGATGAGCTCCTTTAAAAGCTAGCTCATGTGGCTTGAGACAAAGTGATCCTCTATCTCCGCTAGTATTTATTTTACGTAATGAAAGCTTTTAGCAAGATGATCTAAGGTATTGTCGAGGGTGGTTTCATATACGGATTCTTAGTGGGTGAGGCAAATATTTGTTTGCTTAGCATATCTCATCTCTTATTGCCGATGAGTCAATGACACCCTAATCTTTTGTGGGACGAGCCATGATCAAATTTGAACTTTGAGGGCTCTTTTTCTATGCTTCAAACCCACTTCTGGATTGAAAGTGAACTTGGCCAAATTAGAAGTGGTTCCTATGGGGATGTTCCTAACATGGAGAGTATGTCTTCTATTTTGGGATGCAAGATATCTCACTTGCCTATGAAGTATTTTGGCCTCCCCTTTGGGTGTTCCTTTCAATTTGAAATCAATTTGGGATGATGTGCTAGAAAAAATGGACTGGAAATGGCTATTTGGAAAAGGATGTATTTACTCAAAGGTGTTTGGTTCACTTAAACTAAAAGTACACTATCCAACTTGCCGACCCACTTCTCACTATCATGCTCCTCAACAGGGTGCCTCATTGCATGGAGAAACTTCAACAAGATTCCTATGGGGGGATGAATGACTAGTAAAAATTTCGCTTGGTAAAACAGGTCACTCTATGTTTCTCAATATCAAAAAGAGGATTTGGTATCCGGAATTTGTTGACTTTTAACAAGGCTTCTTTGGTAAAATGGCTATAGAGACACCTCTTAGAACCTTGTGAAGAATAAGTCATAGAATCAAAGCATGGGAAGGATGGTGTTCAAATGAGATGAGTGGGCTACATGGGGTGGGGCTATGGAAGCACATAAAAAGAGGATAAGATACAGAGTTTGGGAATAACTGCTTTGAGGTGGGTGATGGTCTAAATTAGATTGATAAGGCACTTAAGGAAGCTTATCCAGAATTATATTGTATAGCAAGAATGAAAGAAGCCTTGGTTGAGGACCTCTTAGTTCTATCCATGCAACCCCCCAATAGAATGTTACTTTCTTTAGATATGCCCAAAATGGGGAAGTTGATGCTTTTCCCAAGTTCTATGAACTAGTGTAATGTACACATATAAGGGGGAGAGTGGAAGATTATATTTCTTGGTGCCGCCCCTCTAAGAAGGGAAAGTGCACTATCCACTCGTTCTACCAAGTCATGAATATGCATAATGCAAGTCCATTCCCATGGAAGAGTATTTGGAGTATTTGGAAGACAAAGGCATTTCTAAAGGCAATCTTCTGTATGGATGGCTTTCTTGGAGAAGTCTTCACACTAGATAGCTTAAGTAACCACCGAAACATTTTCATGGGTGGGTGTTGTATATGCAAAAAGAGTGGGGAGTTTGTTGATAATCTACAACGTCATTGTGAGATTGTTATGACCTTGTGTAATGAATTCTTTACTCGAGTGAGATTATCTTAGTTGATGATGAGAAAGGTGATCAATCCCCTAGTTTCTTGGATACATCTACTAGGCTTTCTATCACATGGGTAATGCCTAGGAGGGTGGTGGATTTATTATCATGTTGGAGAAGGATCTAGGGTCACCACCACATTGCAGCTGTTTGGAAGATGGTACTTCTATATTTAATAAGGTGATTTTCCCTCTCTTCGCTACGCTCGTCTCCCCTCAGGGAAGAGAGAGACAAAAACAACAATTGAGAACACTTTTAGACAGCCTTCTAGGACTATTCAAAAGCATCTTGTCATCAAAGCCAGTTTGCCTTTGTTCCGACAAAGAGTGTGCTGCCTTATTCTTTTTGAGCTTTGAGCTAGGTTTCTCGTAAGAGAAATTGGACACGCCCTCACTCATTCTTTTTTCAAGATTTTTGAGCCTCTTAAGGATGCCCTAGGGATTCTTCTCCTGAAAAGTAGAGAGCTTGGAGCTAGATGAACTAGAGTAGAAATCGGCTTGGCCGTAAGCATGTTGGCACGCTGGAGTAAATCTAAAGAATACTTGGTTTGAGTCAAAACTAAGCAATCAGGCGAACGCGAGACCTCCATACCTAGGATATAATGAAGGACCTTGGTGACCCTTAAGGCCTGATGCTTAGTTTGCTTCTAACTTAGTATTGATCCATTGTTATTGTCTGATTTGCTTTCTTAATGTTGACATCTTTGTATGCTGATCTTACAATGAAGCGACAGAAGAAGCTATTTGACAGTAATCTATCTTAGCCTATCTTAGCCCCTAATCCACTTCTTACATAACCAATTCTTTTCCTGAATAGGTTGTTAGTGTTCGGTCCTAATCCAAGATGAGGAACCCCAAACCAAGTCTTGAAAGTCTTCCTCAAGTGAGTACTGGTCCACCTATCCGGTATGTAAGGAAGTTTCTCCCATGGAATACATGGATTGAAAGAAATGGTCGTTGTTTTGAAAATAGGGAATGCTCTTTAGATGGTTTTAGTGTCGTTTTTATCACACTTTGTTGCTTTTGGCTTCATCTATTGTATTGAATGGAGCAAGCTTTATATGCTACTTTTCGTAGTGCATAGTTTGAAACTAGGCTTTTTTCTTTATATTTCCTGTGTACTCGGGCATTGCTTATTTACGTGAATCAATAAAACTTCTTAAATAAATAAATAAAAATTCTTGGATAGGCCTTTAGGGCAATTTTTAAATTGCAGAAATATGGAAGATGGTCCCAATGGCCTATGGTGGTATATTTAGAGGGATAGGAACGAAAAAAACTTAAAAAATCGAGATCGGTCAATGGATGAACTTAGAAATTTAATTGTCAATACTTTGATCTATTGGTTGATTGTAATTGATTTAATGGCATGCAACAGATCAAAGCAATTGGGAAGATGATCCATCTATGCATCATGTAGTGCTTGTAGCAGGAACGCAGCGAGTGGAGGTTCGAGGACAAAGAGAGATTGTTGGAGGAGTTTAAAGTTTTATTTTTTAGAACCCTTTGTACATGGGCCATTGTTGTGGGTTTTGATTGTATGGACCTACATGATTTTCTTTTCTCTAATATGCCTACCTAGTTAGGGCAGAAAAGTTTTGTATTTGGCTATGCCTATTCTTTAATTAATAAAACATTCCTTATAAAAAAAAATTGATCTAATGACATAAACTTTGATGAATTTCTTGTAATAGTAACTAACACGCATAGGCAATGCTCTTGTACATGTCCCGCATACTTGGGCTCTTGCTTATTCTTATGATCAATTAAATTTTGTTTATCGAAAAAAAAAACTATTCGTAAGAAAAAGATGTTCACAAAATAAATTAAAAAATAAGTTTTAAAAAACAAGATGGTAATATATTTAGCCTATTAACCTATCAAAAAAATAATAATATGTTTAGCCTATTAGCTCTATTTATCAAATCTTATGTATCAACTAAATACTTAGAATGATATTTGTATTGTTGTAAAAACAATTACAAAAGTGTGCTTTGCTGCACTATAAGCTCACACAAAACTATCGAAAAGTGCTGCTTTGAGGCTTTGGCGCTTTGTGCTTAAGAAAAGCTTTTACAAACATTGGATTGGAGAAATAATATGGTTAGGAAATGGATGCTTTTCTGATTATTCTTTTCCATATTTTAGAGACCTTCGTATTAAATAGAGACAATGTTCATGACTTTCTTTCTTTAATTTCTCGCTCTTAGAATGTATCTAGGTGTTCCTTTGTATACTTCTTGTGTACACGGGCAATGTCTATTTCTTCCTTGTTAATAATATTTATCTCTTACTTATATAAAAAAAATTAGAAACCTTGAATTTCAAAATTCAGAAGATTTATTGAATGTTGTCATCGATTTTTTTTTTTTTTAAATGATGATGCTGATGCATTTTGGCATAATTTAATCCAGAAAGAAAAATTAATATAGATTATCAAACTGTTCTTGAAATTTGGATATATTTGGAGAAATATTTTTATTTCCTAGACAAAAGAAAAGGTTGATCTCGATCTTGTTCTGTGTTAGTCAAATTCTACCGATAAAAAAAATGTAATAGTCAAATCGGGCTTTATATAATGATGAGGCTCTTTGGTAATGTAGTGGAGATGGTGACAGTGAGGAAAATGACAAAGAAATGAATGTTGATGCTGCCAAGGAAGCTAATGAAGCTGCCCATGCATTGGAGGTGGCGGATGCACTTGGAAGAACTGCCAATAACACAAATTCATGGACTGGTTTTGATGATGTAACCAACAGCTTGAGGGAACTTGACATGGAACATTATGATGAGGAGGATGATGGTATCCTTCCTGCTTTAGTTCTCGGATTTCCTTTCTTTTTTCTGTCTGTCTTTTCCTTTCAAATTTTATTTTTACCTTCTCTTGAAAAGGAAAGAGGGAGAAATGTTTGTTTTTTTTGGGGGGGGGGGGGGGAGGGAATGTTTGGAGTTTGCTTTATGTTGGTGATGTCAGACTATATAATCAAAATTTAGATCAGGATTGGCCTTGAAGGATATTTAAATGAATGAAATTGGGGCATGTACCAATTTGCTAATGACAATATTTTTGTTCTTGTTCCTTGAAACAAATTTCATATTATATGTGATTGGTCCCAAAAACTAAAACAAAAGGGTATGTTGGATGTATAACAAGGACTTCATTTTCTCATGGCTTACCTCAGGCATTGAATTATTTACCACGGGTCTAAGGGACCTCTACTACCCAAGTAATGACATGGATCCATATTTAAAAGATAAGGATGTAAGTTTGATTCTTTCAGGTCTCTCCTTCTGTAACTTTTTACCCTTCTGATTCTAGAACGCCACATTTTTTCTGGTCATTCCAGGATGAGGACTCTGAAGAGGTCGAGGACATGACTATTAATCCAATGGATGCTGTCATTGTATGTGCACGCAGTAACCAGGATGATGTCAGTCATCTTGAGGCATGTAATATCTGGAAAAACTCCACTCTCTCTCTCTCTCTCTCACATACACACACAAGTCCGCTTGCGCATGCTAGCCACTGGCCATGGGAATCCCACCCCTCCAAAGGAAAGAAAAGAAAAAGAATAACTTTCTTCAGGCACTCGCAAGTGATCCCCTTGATATGCTTACAGGTTTGGATATATGAAGAATAAGATGATGGTGATGCAAACATGTATGTTCACCATGATATCATCATTTCAGCGGATCCACTTTGTACTGCATGGCTTGATTGTCCACTTAAAGATGGAGAAAAAGGTGGGACATACTGATTTCGGTTTAATTTTGGAGTTTATCCAATAGCAAATGCGCTTCTGTTCACATAATTTTTCTTCTTTCCCATTGAAATGAAGAGATGGATGTTGATTACGCCCAAAGAATAACGCGGTCGTTTACAGTATAGCTTTGGGGTGTCAATTCTACAGGGAGATAGATTGAGAAATTGAAGAACAGTAACGAAATTAACAAAAAGATTTAGATGAGTGCGAAAAGTAAATTTTAGAGTGTGACGTAAATTAAAACTAAATGAGTAATTTGAACAGTATAAAAATGAGACGAAAAGTAGAGTATCGGGAATCCTTTGTATATAATTGGTATTTTAATTATTTTCTATTCATTAATAACTCAATTGAAAATTCTATGTCCAAATTTTCAATCGGAAAATAAAACATTAATAACTAGATTTAAATCAAATGTAATCTTTCGAAAAATCATTCGTCGCAATATAAGAATAGGAATTGTTATCGATATTAAGGAAATTCAACGTCGACAATATACTCGTAGAGCAATATTACAGCAGAGAATTAAATTAAAATAGATAACCAATTGAACCAAATATAATCAAAAGATTATTACATTCAATAGAAAAAGCATGACTGAATCTATAAATGAAATAACTTCGAAAAGTATTTGGTGATAAAAACATTTATAATAAATTTCGAATGACTAAACAAAAGAGTTTAATATTTGAAGAACACATATATGAATCAAAAATAATTACAAATACCATCATATATACAAATTCATCCCTAACTCTACTAAAAAATTAGTTACACATATTGAAAATATGCAACAAAAATTCTTCAAGGGATAATATGGAAGAGCCAACCATTATTTTCTTCTCTCTTCTTTGGTTTTTCTTTTCTTTTCTCAAGCTCTCAAAAACAATGTCTCTTCCAAGGCATCCAAGCACACTAAGCATGGTCTTAGAACACACACCCCTCCCTTCTATTTATAAGCATCCTTCATGCAAGTTGTCATGACAAAATCATCACAATTTCAACTTGTTTTGCCATGTGCCATTCTTGAATACAAGTGATTTGTGAGTTGTCATTTTGATCATTTATTTTTCCACTATGCATGAGCTGGATTTTGCTTGTAGGTTGAGTGTTTCAATTTTGCTTCTCTATCTATTAGTTGTCTTGTATGACTTAATATCTTGTGGTCAAATAATTTGTCTTGAAGAAACTTGAGTGCACTTCATCTTGTATCTGAATTGATCATTGAATTTCCAAGTTGGTGTAGGAGTGCTTGCTGGAAAATATTATGATGACATTTGGATTTGATGCAAGTGGCTGAAAAATATCCAGGAACGTCAAGTGCAGGTGCGTCTACTTGATAGTCGATTTTTTCTTAGATTGAGTGGATATCTCTTAAAACATAAAACATAAAAATTATAGATATTTCTCTTTTGGTTCTATATCATTTTGAATCAGCTCAATCAGAGATTGGATGAGAGAGTTATGCCCATATTATGAAAAGACGTCATAACTGTCTAAAATTTTGCAATTATCTTCATTTGCTTCTAATGCCTCTATTTGTGTCCTAAATCAAAATGTAAGAATAATGAGTATATTTAGACATCAAATAAGAATAAAATTTTTTAACATTAAGAGAGAAAAATATGACATTTTATATTCTCATCAATATATTAAATCATGCTTATATCTATCTCAAGATAAATGACCATTAATTTTAATAACATGAGTTATATTCATTATTTTCTCATTTCTTTTAGCATTTAAATAGAGTATTTAGAGTGCATTTTTATGCACTCATCAGATGTTAAAAAGAGTTGCTCAGGATTTAGATCTTATTTAATTTTGATTTTCAGATGGCTTGAATTTGGATTTGAAAGATAGTCGCGAATGATTATAATTGGTTTTTGGACTTGGGTAGATCCAGTCAGACTAAGATCTAAATCTCATGAAATAATATAAGTACAAGTATGTTCGTGGTTTAATTACTTGAAATCACAGTGAATTTCAATGTTAGTCTCTTTTGTAATTATTAATTTTTTATCTGAACTTGGTTGTCTTCAAAGTGAAGATTTGAATCCAGAATTTATTTATCAGTTTTTCACTGGAATCCAATTAAAACTGTCTTGGCAGCACTTTGTTAAAAATGTTTCCCAATACTTGTAATGAAATTATAACCATTTTAACTGTTTAAGTCCAATCAAGTTTTCCACTCCAAGGTAAAATCAGAATGGCCATTAAATTTACAGCACCACATAAGAACAATCCTTCTAGAGTAGCTGTTGATATGAAAACTGAACCTGTGTTATAACCAATTTTGTTGAAGTGAATATTTACATCATAAAGGATTGTGGTTGGCTAGTATTTTGCATTAAAGTTGGTTTGTTTTGTTATTTATTCATTTGTTTCATATTTAAAAGCTTTCTTGTGTTGCCAGAGAATTTTATAGTTGTTGGCTCCATGGAACCTTCTATTGAGATATGAGACCTTAACATTGTATGTGGACTATTGATATTGATCTAATTAGACTAAAGGTTTTGTGATGTTCTTCCAGACCCTAATGTTTTTTTCTCTTGTTTTTAGATTGATGAAGTACAACCATGTGTAGTATTAGGTGGCATTGCTGAGAAGAAGGGGAAAGGAAAGAAGGTTTGTCACTGAATTCCAAGATGATGCCAATATGGTGCTCCCATGTAACTGATATTTCCTGTGATGTTGCTTAAAACTTGTAGGCTTACTGCATTTATGGTACTATGCAGTTGTAAACTTCACCCAATTTCTCCCCCTAATTTTTTCCATGTAACCCTTAGGGTTTGACTCAAGTAGTAAAGGCCTTGGGCTTAGGGGTATGCTCCTCCTAGGTCTAAGGTTCAAATCCTGTTAGATGCAAACAATCTTTAGGGGTTATCAAATCGGAGGATTTTTCTCTTGAATTAACCTAGTGCACTTGTAGGAAACATGTGTCTGATCTCATCCAATCACTCTAATGATGGAACTGATAAAAGTGCTAGTTCTAGTTCTCCCTCTTATATCCCCCTTGACAAGAGCAATTGCCACTTTATTTTTAAATCCTCTTTTGTACTCCACAACAAAGTCATATCCTAACATTTTGCTAAGCCATTTCTATTGTATAGGAGTCCTGATCTTTTGATCTAGGAGGCATTTTAGACTAGTGATCTGTCTTCACCACAAAGGACCTACCTAAGAGGTAAGGTCTCTATTTTTATATGACTGCCACTAAGGCATACAACTACCCCTCGTACATGGACAGCAAGAGGGACTTGCTTTAAAGGCCTAACTATAAAAGGAAATGGGCCTGCCTTATTCCATCAACACAGCCCCAACTCTATTTCTTGAAACATCACATTCAATCACAAAGGTCTTAGAAAAATCTGGGAGAGTTAATGCTAATGGGCTTGTCAATGCCTTTTTGAGTTTTTTAAAAGCTTCATCTACCACTTAATCCCAATGAGAACCGTTCTTTCTCAACAATGTCATAAGACCAATAGCAGTAGATTCATTATGAACCTCCTGTAATATACTAAGGCTTGGGAAGCCCCTCAAGGATTTAAGTGTTCTAGGCTTGGACTAATCTGCATAACAACTAAATCAAAATATAATAAAACAAAAATAAAACAAACTTCCTTAAGAAAGGGCGAAAAACCTCATTCATTTAGCTCTGAAACATGGATAGTGCATTTGTCAGCCCAAAAGGCGTGACTAAAAACTCATAAGGGCCCTTCATGAGTGTGGAATGCCATTTTGTGCACGTCTTCGGGTTTGGCCCTAGTTTGGTGGTATATCCCGATCTAAGATCTAGTTTTGAGAAAATCTTTGACCTCAGTTCATTTAGTAGCTCTTCCGCCATTAGAATTGGAAATTCGTCCCTCATCAGTCACTTGATTTAGGGTTCACTTGATGGGCACCATCAACAATTTGTTCGTGGGTTCAAGGAATTTTCAATCCCACAGGTTCTCACCATCGGTAGGCCATGCACATTTTCCAAGTTTCACTAGTCTTCCTCAACAACAATACAAGAGAGGAATATGGGTTTTGACTAGATTGGATCACTCTTGAGATCAACAATTCTTTAGTAATCTATCTTTTTGAAACAAGGATACCTGTAGAGCTTTATCAACACTGGTTTGGACCCAAGCAATAGGTTAATGGAGTGATCTTGGGCTCTAAAGGGGGAAGCCCCCTAAATTATTGGGAAACATCTTTGTACTAGTCCAACACTCCTCTTATGAACTCAGAACAAGATTGTTTATTGCTCATTCCATCTTCACACCACTTCTTCTTCTTCTTTTCTAACTTGCCAATGTGGTTGCAGAAACCCTCCTCCAGACATTGAGTTGTCACCATACTTTGCAATTTAGACATGCATTGAGAACTGCAAGATAAGATTTTTAAAATTCCAAGAAGTTGTGCCCAATGTTTGTAATCATTACACCTTTAAACCATTCCACATACTACTAACTCCATTACGAAAAGGTCTAAGGTGAAAGAATTGTCTTCGATATTCACCTTAACCTCTTACTCTTGCCTTCACTGCACAGTTGTTCTCTATTGGACACACTAGCTTTCATATTTTCAGTCTCCACGATAGAGACCCGAGACTTTCTAACTACTGCAGCATCTAAAAGTTATGGTTGCTGCTTGGGTCAATTAATATGACCACCCATTGCCCAGCCACCTTCCCCATTACTTGTATAGTTTTAGGAATAGATGACCCTCTTAAGGCGTGGAGGGATATTCTAGACCTGAATCCACCTCGGGAAACTTTGCAACCCCCTTTCCAGCTGGTGTTACTTGGTTGTCCCCCTCAACCTCATTCCCTTCTTCATCATTTATCTATTCAATTAAAAAAACTTTGAATTTTTACACTCATGCCCTGGATTCAATTTGGAATCGCAATAATAACATAGCCCCTTGTCTCTTCTTCTTTCATTTGAGTATGATCAATTTTTTGCACTCATACTACAACCTTTTTCAAGTTTTGTTCCCCAAACTACCACTCCCTTTCCCATGTTTAGACCCAACGTGACCAAAGGAAAGAAGGCTTAAATTGTTTTCTACTAACCCTTGTTTTTTCCTTCTAAATTTTAGCCAAGCTTAAGGGTGTTAATAGGTCTGGTGGGTTAAATTCAAACAAGAAGTCCGATCTCATCTTTTAACCCACTCAAAAAACAACTTAGTTTGTGAAAATCAGATAGTTTATGTAATCTATTAGATAATGTTTCAAACTCCACTTTATACTCCTTTAACAGTCCCCGTTTGCCTTAACCTCGTAAGGGCCTCCATAGGATCTTTGTAGGAACTTGGCCCAAATCTAATCAAGAAAGCCTAAACAAATATTTCTCATCCTGTGATGGTTCCAGATTCCTCCAAATCTTGAAACCAAACCATGGCCCTACCTCCAAATCTTGAAGGAGGCCAACCTTGGTTTTTGGTGAGGCAAGGTGTTATGAAACAAAAAAAATTGGTTGACCTTATCTAACCAACCCAAGGGAGTATCTCCCTGAAATGAGGGAAAGGCAAGCCTCACTGACCTGGGGTTAACCTCTGCATGAATCTCTCCATAACCTTCTGCTATGTGATATCCTCCTGAGGAAGATTCACTATTCGGATTACTTCAGTTCATTTTTTGCAATTCTAACATCTACGCAACCAGCTGTTGAACCACTCCATGATCTGCCTCTTGAGGACCAAAAAGATCAAGAAAGTTTTGTTCACCTGTGGAAATCTGGATTCAAATCCTTTATAAATAAAAAGTCTCTTTTAAGCGTCCCAACTCACCCCTTTTGCCTCTCTTCTTTCTGCTCTGCCTGTTGATATAGAGAAAAAGATGGCACCTTTGTTGAAGAACAATATCCAATGATATTTGACTTGCAAATAAAACGTCCAACGGAATTCCGTGAGATGTTCTGGCCAGACCTAGTGATCACGCTCCTTTCTTTTTATTGAAGACAGATTGATATAGAAAGGGGTCACAGACTCGCATATTCCAGTCAAGAAAACAGAAGGGGAGGCAATGGCAAAAGAACCTAGCCTGACTGAACTCTTAACGAATTACGAACCTGGTGGATAAACACACCACTTATTGTAGGACCCCTTGCAGTTATTAAAAAGAAAGAAGAAAAAGCCAAAACTATGTTTATTAGTTGATGTGACATCTCTGTATCCTCCTTGAGATCATCATATTCACAACAAATTTCAAGGAAAAATTGAAAATAGCTTTAGAAGGCGATACTAAAAAGAAGAAAGAGAGCAGAGAAAAAATCCTCGTGATGAGAGAGCCGTGTGATACATTCATGGATTTTCATTGCAGTTCTTTTTCACTTATGTTTTCTTTTTAATTCCTAAGAGAGCGTTCCACCAAATAGATCCGGCAAAAATGCTTTTTCTACTCTTTCATTGATAACTTAAATGTCTGATCTTTCAACAAAGTCATGATAAAAGGGTTAGACATCACTTTTTCTCGGTCTTCATATACAGTTAAAACAGAAATGGGTACTGTACTCTGCATAGATGACAAAGATAATCTTATGAGGCAAGAAAATGAGGTCAGTATCTCCTTTCTCGCAACCACGGATTTGATCAATTCTTTCATTTGACGTGTCAACATAAAATTCTTTCTGATAAGTGCCGTGCCAACACGAAAGCTTCATCAGCTAAATTCTGTTTCGCAGTCTTCTATCTTCATATAAAATTAGAACAAAAATTGGTACTTTACCTCTGCATAGATGACAAAGATAAACCTTGAAGGCAAGAAAATGAGGGTGGAAGTATATCCTTTCTCGAAACTAAGGACTTAATCAATTCTTTTATTTGACTTGTCAACATGAAAACCTCTTCAGCTAAATTCTTTGTTTCCCAGTCTTCTATCATCCTGCATAAACTTGGTTACATAAATAAGTAGAGAAGACTTAGTTGGGGGGAAGGGGAAAGCATTTGGAAATTCGACAAACCATAATACACCAAGCTGAGCAAAACATGGCACATAAATTCATAATGACCACTAGACAGGATAAATTCATAATGGCACGTTTTGTGGAATATCTAAATAATGCAGATTAAACTCGAGTGCTTCATGACGACAAACAGACATCTCCACATAAAAAGTGCTTGCTGCTTTGTCTGTGCCAACAATGTCAGAGTGAGCATAAAATATGGCAAAACTTTCTGTTGATTATAACACTGTTATTAACTCAAAAATGGAAGATATAGGCTTTCAATTGAACCCCCTGCACTTCCCGTGTTAAACAATAATGGTTAAGGAGTGAATAAAGCAGATACCAAGAAAGTAAAATAAACTATCTAACCTCAATTTGGATTCCGAACTTTTGTTGCAGTCAGAAAATAGCACTTTGATAACCGGCTGCAGATTTATATTTGAAACGAATCCGGTGTTCTCATCTGCGCCCAAACAGTAACCAGTAAAGCACCAAGAATTTGGATTCAGAAGAACGATTTGCAGCAAGGGGGATTTTGTTTTCACATCCCTGACCACAGTCCGATATGATGATTCATCCTTTGCACTTTCCAGTAGTTGATTTGTAAACATTCTTTCCAAGGTATACTTCCTGTCAAAAGAACAACAAAATTTATGTGCTGAAATTTTGTTACTGTAGCAATAGTCAAGAGGATTATAAATCCAATTCTTCCTTCTCTGGTAATTTTTTCCTAAAAAAGAAAGGTACTCCTACTCATGGTTTAGCTACTGCTTAGTTCAAGCATAATTGAAAATAATAGCCCAAAACTGCTGTGTGTGTGTGTGTTTGAGAGAGAAAGAGAGCGCGGGAGAGAGAGAGAAGGGGGAGGGGGGGATGATCATGTGCATGTTGCATAAAAGGAATTTGTCTAAAGATGCATGCAGCACCATGAGAACTTAACCTTCTACTCACAATGATAACTTGCGATCTATGCTTTGTACGAAATTTGTGTTATTTGAAGGTTACAGTGTCAAAAAAGTTCATAATAAATTATGTTACTCTCAGATTCATACGTACCCATGCAGTTACAAAAGGAGCTCAAGTCTTTAATGGATTCTTAAATTAGTTTTCATTGAGGTACAATCTTATTGTTACTTGGCATCATTTGCACTCTAGCCTACCGCCTACGGCTCCATATTATGCTCATCTTCCTAGGTTTCAGTCCTAACTTTAGAACTTTAACAATCATTTGACATCTCAAAGAATACTTCCCAATTGAAAAAGCACAAAGTTTTGCAGAACCTTTTTTGAAGTCTAATAACATCATACTAAAACATACTATCACATACTTATTAAAAAGCATATTAGAACTTGAATTGTAG
Source organism: Platycarya strobilacea (assembly GCA_036898215.1). Classification (NCBI taxonomy): domain Eukaryota; kingdom Viridiplantae; phylum Streptophyta; class Magnoliopsida; order Fagales; family Juglandaceae; genus Platycarya; species Platycarya strobilacea. Next base: position 37,504,218 of record CM072555.1, read on the forward strand.
ATCATTACGTGGATACCTGAATGAATCTCCCGATTCCCCAACAGGCAAACTAGTGGAAATGTAACATTTAAATAACCGAATACCAAGATCTATAGGCCCAAAGCCATTTCCACAAGGGTAAGCTCCAAGAAGAGATGAACAATGAGGGCAAACGTATTCAATCCACTCAATATCGGCTGACTGATTGAAGGATCTAACCATGAATATATTCCCAAGAAAGCCATTGAGCAAACATTTCTGATTTTCACTGATCTCTGTAGTCTCAAACACATTATCTGTGCAACCTTCGTCTATATGATTCAGAGCTTGGCTTTTAATATGACCACAACAACCAGGCGCTGATGCCACATTTTTAGAGAGATTTAGGTCTGGCAACAATAAAAAGGAAGCATCATCATTAATTTCTTCCATATTAACTCCACATTTGAATTTTAAAGCAACATTTTCATTCTCATAATGCATGAATCTTGGTTTTCCTCTAGAAGCACACATTTCCTCACTGGAATCATCACAGGTTTTGATTCCCACATACTTTCCAGAATCGAGAAAAGCTTCACCGAATCCATCAACGTGTTTGAAATCTTGTCCAGAAGAATTATGCTGGCATCCAACCCAATCAGGGAGTTTCCATTCCACAAGATCATTCTTGGAAATGGTAACCGTTGTTGAATTCAATTGGCAAGTACCCTCAACACACGTGTAGGCATTTGCATACCTAGTCACCAACTTCTCACTTACACCTCCAAAGTTACAACAGCAAGTCCCAAACCAGTTATCAGCCACCTCTCTCCAATCGACTGACGGCATTTCAACAAAATTTCTACACATAAGGATTATGTTTTAAATAAAAAATAAAAGTCAGGAGGAACATTTGAATGCAGGTTATTCACTCTAGGTAGCACATATAAGAATTTTTTACTTCTAGGACAAACAATAAGTGAGGTGTAATGAAAGCCAATAAGTTTAGGTGTTTTCTTGTATACTACCAGTGTACACGGGCTTTGCCTATTTCATCCATATCAATAAAACTTACCTCTTACTTAAAAAATAAATGAAAGCCAATAAACTGGCACGACTGCCACAAGCCAAGACTGAACATATGCATTCTCAATCTCCCTTTTATACTAAATATCTGCAGCTTCTCACCAAAAATGAGAAAACAAAGGAACCATCGCATACTTATCTGTTTGTGCTCTTTAAGGAAGTTCAGAGGCATGGATCATGCAGCGCAATGCAGGTTCAAAACACAAATTGGTGCCAAATAGAAATAATTGTGTTGGTAGTGTGTGTGTGTGTGGGGGGGGGGGGGGGGGGGGGGGGGGGGGGTGGTACGAACAGATTACGGCGATGGGGTAGATAGGGTCTATGGTGTGTCTCATAAATAAATAGTAGTGACAAGTGAAAAACAGTGATAATATATGCAATTAAACGTAGTAAACAAAAGTCACCTGATATGATTTTTTGTCAGCTTAAACGAGCAACTTCTACAGTAAAAATGAACTCCTCCACCAGAACACAGAATCTCCAGATCTGAACCACAAAACCATAACGCCAAGAATAGGCATTTCGGTAGGACGATGAAGTATAAAACTGTCAAGTTAAGAAGAAGAACTACAAATATGGGCAAAGCAAAAGGTCCATCCTTTTTACATTCCTCGAAACCCAAAAATGAAAAAGCCACGCTGACTAAATATACAACAATCACCAAATAGCGATTCATATATCATGATTTCTCTTTCCCAAATCACTAAAGTTTTCAGCAACCAAAAGCATCCTAATTTCACAAATATTGGGTGCATTAAGTAGAGGCAGAATAGAAAGCTCACCAGAGTCCATTTCTAGCTGCTTCGATGCATCATAAAACGAGATTTCGTTGCCTTGGGACAGATTGAACACGGAGTCGAAGCTCGAAACGATTGGATGATCCACCGGAAGAAGCAGGACAAGCTTGACCTCAATGTGATCATCTAAGGCTCGGAAACTCACCGGAGATTCGGAGTCGATCAAAACCCTAGGAGCCGGAACCCTAAGCGAGACTTCAAGGTCTTGGAAGAAGCTAACGAGTACCAGAGATTTAGAGAGATTTAGATGGACCCTGAGATTATGGCACTGAGTTGAAGGACTAGTGTACGAATCGAAGATGAATAACCGAAGGATTGGGACGTGAGATTGAGCTTCCCATGTGAACCGCCATTTCGTAGGGTTCTGGGCCGACATAGTTCTTCTACTCTGCTCCTCGCTGTTCCAGTAAGAGTTCTTCTACGGCCACCAGTTGTTCCCGCTTAAAGCTTCCCTTTACGTGGCATGCCACGTTTTATTTGTGAAATAATACGTGTTTTTATATTAGAAAAATGAAAATTCTATATCTTATATTAGAAAAATAAAAATGAAATAAAACGTGTATTAACCATCATCATCATTATCAGGACAGTTTACTCAAAAGAAACATATATTACATAGAAAATAATAGATACATAATAACTTTCACAATAATTTGTATAACACATGATAAATTTAAGAGTATTTTTATAAACTATTGTTAAAATTAATAACAGTTTACAAAAATTCTCTCATCTTTATGCTTGTGTTGTGTAAGTTGTTGCGTAAAATGTTATGTATGCATCATCTCTCATATTATATATACCATCCTAGATCATGGCAACAAAAAAAAAAAAGATATATATCACTATATTATATATTACAATACAATATATCACTATAATCTAAAATATAAATATAATATATATAATAATTTTTATTTTTATTTTATAAGTAAATAATTGTATTGATATAATAGGTAAAGCTCAAATATACAAGATGGCATACAAGAAACAAGACCTAACTAGATTGTAGATAAATTATAAGAAATAAGGAAGTCATGAAGATGGAGCCTATTGAAATCTACAGATATGGACCATAATAATAAAGTACGAAAAAAGAAAGAACGAAGTTTCTCCAAAATCCGCTCCTTATCTTCAAATGTTCGATCGTTATGCTCTCGCCAAATACACTAAATGATACAGATAATGACCATCTTCCAAACTGATTTAATGGAGTAGAGCCTTTAATTGATGTTCAACTAGCCAACAAAGTAGCCACTGTGGCTGGCATTACCCAGTTCAGGTCAACTCGATTGAAAACTTCAAGCCACAAATGTATAGCTATCTCATAGTGTAGTAAAAGGTGATTCACGAACTCTCCAAACTTCTTACACATGCAACACCAATCTGTGATTATGATCTAGCGCTTTCTCAAATTATCAATAGTTAAAATCTTGCCTAGTGCAGCTATCCAAGAGAAGAAAAGAGCTTTGGGTGATGCCTTGTTCCTCTAAATTTTTCGCCAAGGAAATTGAGTATTTGGTGAGGGCGTTACGGTTTTGTAAAAGGAACGAACTGTGAAATTGCCCTTACTCGATGGATTCTACCAAAGCTTGTCAACGCATCTTCCATTCGGTCTTATGGAGTAGATGAGAGTAAAAAAAGCCACAAAGCTGTCAACTTCCCCGTCTTGAGCTGCTCTGCTAAATGTTACATTCCACTGAACTTGATCACCTAAGTAAGTTATGAGGTCTACCACAGAAACTTCTTTATCACAAGCCAGCTGGTAAACAAAAGGGAAAACATCCATGAGGGATTCCAGTCCACACCACTTGTCCTTCCAAAAATTAATTCTCGAGCCCTCACCAAGTACAAGTTTAGTGTGGCTAGAGAAAATCCCCCACCTTTGTCTAATGTGCTTCCACAACCCCACGTCATGCACCCCATTTACCTCTCTAGTGCACCACGCCCCCATAAGCCTCCATATTTGCAATCGACTACCAATTTTCGTAGAACGTCGGTTCCAAATTGTACTCCGATAATCATTTACCCAGAAGGGCCTGATTGAAGAGTCTAATGTTTTTTAAACCCAAACCACCTGATGATAATGGCCTGCATACCTTATCCCAACGAATAAGATGAAACTTGTTTTCATTTCCCATTCCACTCATAAGAAGTCCTGATAGAGTTTTTCAATCCTCTTTGCCACGGAAGCAGGAATGAGGAATAAAGACAAGAAATAAGTGAGTAAGTTGGATAAAGTACTCTTAATGAGAGTAACCCGACCTCCTTTAGAAAGATACAATCTCTTCCATCCTACCAGTTTTCTTTTTATATTCTCTATCACTATATTCCAAATTGCTAAAGCTCGAGGAGTTGTCCCCAAAGGTAAACCCAAGTACTTCATTGGGAGAAAGACAATCTTAAACCCAAGAGTATTAGCCAGAAGATGTGGGTTGGTGACATTCCCAATTGGCGCAAGTTTGAATTTATCAGAGTTAACATTTAGGCCTGAAGTAGGCTCAAAGCACAACAATAAGGCCTTTAGCACCCTGAGTTGGTTCTGTTTAGACTCACAAAAAATTAAAGTATCATCTGCAAATAATAAGTGGGAGATAGAAATAGTGCCGATAGAAAATCCTGCCATGAAACCATTTTGGACCACAGCTGCCAGCATCCTACTTAGAGCCTCCATGATAACAACACAAAGTAGAGGAGATAGAGGATCTCCTTGCCTTAAACCACGGGAACTGCTAAAGAAACCGACCGAGCTGCCATTTATCAAAACTGAGAATTTTGCTATTGAGATGCACCATCTAATCCATCTGATCCACCTACACCACCTTTCCCTAAAATCACATCTCTCCAACAAAAAGATAAGGAACTCCTAGTTTATATGGTCATATGCTTTCTCCATATCTAATTTGTAGATAATCCCTGCGATCCCGGCCTTTAGTCTACTATCCAGGCATTCATTAGCTATAAGAACTGAATCCAAGATCTGACAACCCTTTATAAAGACATTTTGCGGCTTTGAAATGATTTTGCCTAAAGCCTCCCCAAGCCAGTTTGCAAGCACCTTAGAGATAATTTTATAGACTCCATTTATTAGGCTAATGGGTTTGAAGTCTTGCATCCTGGAAGCCCTAGATTTCTTTAGTATTAAATCAATGAAAGTAGTGATAAGGCTTTTCTCAAACTTGCTTGCCATGAACAATCCTTGAAAAACCTTTATTATATCCTATATCACAATCTTCCGACAAGTTTGGAAAAAATCCATCGAAAAATCATCTGGTCCAGGTGCATTGTCACTCGCCATTTTCCTTACAACCTCCCAAATCTCTGTCTCTTCAAAGGGTCTCTCCAACCAAGAAGTTGTCTGTGATTCAATCTAATAAAAAACAAGCTCATCTAGCTTTGGCCTCCATCCCTCTTGTTCTGTAAATAGTTGTTCATAAAAATCCACCACAAGATCCTTAATAATGGAAGCCTCCATGCACTCTACACCATTGATTTTAAGCATTTTAATGGTGTTATATCTCCTATGAGAGTTAGCCACCTTGTGAAAAAATTTTGTGCAGCGATCTCCTTCCTTAAGCCATAAAGCCTTTGACTTTTTGACGCCAAGAGATCTCCTCTAAGGATAATACTCTCTCCAACTCTAAAATCAACTCCGACTTACGATCTGTTTCCTCTTGGGAAAGTACTCTAGTCTCGAGTATCTTCTCAAATACCTAGAAGTTCTTCCACCAAGTTTTTCTTGCATTCCCCGATGTCATTAAAAGATTGAAGATTCCAAAGCTTTAAGTCTAGCTTGAGCGCTTTTAGTTTCCTTGCAAGAATAAAAGAAGGTGTACCTTGAGAATGATAAGACGACCACCAATTTCTTACCATGTCTACAAAGCCTTCAGAGTTGAGCCACATGTTTTTGAACTTGAAATAGCAGCGCCCACCTTTGAATGCCACCTCCATCCAACAAGATAGAGAAATGATCCGAATAAAGGCGAGGCAATCTCCTTTGACACACCTCGGAGTAATAAGATTCCCACTATGGCGAAATAAGAAATCTTTCCAACCTAGACTAAGTCTGGTTGTTGGACCATGTGAAAGAGCCACTTATAAGGGGAAGATCCACCAAGTTCAAGTCGAATATGCATGAAGAAAAATCTGCCATAGCAGGGCGCAGACGACCATCTCCAAATCTCTCACTAGGGAACCTGTATATGTTAAAATCTCCGCTAATGCACCAGAGGAGGTCCCACCAACTATGTAAAGCAACAAGTTCATCCCATAAAAGGCTTTGGAGATTATCAACATTTGGCTCATAGACACCTGCGAAGACCCACAAAAAGTTATCCATCATAGCTTTGAAAGAGACGACCATTGAATATTTCCCAATAAAATCCTCAACTTTCTCCACCACTCTTTTATCTCACATCAACATAATGCCGCTTGAGGCCCCATTCGAAGCTAAATACACTTAATCAACATAAAGACAACTACAAACACTTCTCACTACGTTTCTAGAAATCTTTTTCAATTTCGTTTCTTGCAGACAAACAATATCTGCCTTCCTTACCCTAAGTAGATTATTAATACGCTTGTGTTTATTAGTATCATTCAGCTCCCTCACATTCCAATACACGATTTTTGGCTTCATAAAGACAAGATAGTTCCCTTCCCTTTTGAACGGTTTCGACTTGTGCTACTCTCATTCAAGGACCATGTTAAATACTTGAGCTCTCTATGAACCTTGGGCTCCAATGTCTTAGACTGATTGTGTCCTGTGTCTATGGCAGTGAGAAGAGCCATAAACTGGTCCTCATACATAGTACACTCCATACAAATAGAGTGTTGTATCATCTTAACACTATTAAGAACCCAATCTGATACCTCAAACTTAGGAGGTACCTCACAATTAAGGGAAAGGGGCTCGCTGACATTGAAAGCCCCCTCGTTAAAGCCTCCCCACTCAACCATGACACCAGAACAGGCCACCTCGTTGGCAGGGAGTGATGTGAAAGAGAAAGTTGCTTAGACCTCAATGTCAAGACTACCATTGTTTGAAGAAAAGCTAAGCCCGTCGTTGTCCTCCGATAAGTCCTCCAGATGCGCATCACGTAAGAGGGATGCCTCATCCTGAGCCTCTGCCCCCTCCCCCTCTACCCCCTCCCTGATGGATTTCGGCACTGTTTGGCCACAAATGAAGGACGCTGGCAAAATCTAGGCGTCAGGGCTTGACGTCTGCTCCATCGGGGTTAAGAGCACCCTTATTTCCTTGATCTGCGACGACGCTAGAACTACCTCCAACATCGCCGGCAGTTTCTGTCCCACTGTCGAGATTCCCAGCTTCGGTAGGTGAGATGCCGCCGGTATCTCCTGCACTAGGTTCCGGTAATTATCCTTCTGCGATGCCTGAAAAGAGGCTTCGAACCTCAGGACTGGGGTTACAGGCTCAGGCCCATCGGAAAATACCGGCCCAACGTTGGGACATCCTCTCATTACTGCTTCAAACCCTTCGAAACCCAAGCATACTGAACCAAGCCCATCTGAATCAACCCCAGGCCCCCTGGGTTCCGATCCCTCTCCAGGTCCAAGCCCATCTCCTTACAATTAGAGGACTCCAAGCACCGTTTTAGTAAGAAAACATTACGTTGCAATTCGACCATCTATTTTTCCATCTTAGCTATCATCCCCAACAAAGTTTCTTTAGTTAGGCAGGCAAACCTATCATCTTTCCCTCCCTTTTGAGCTTCAAATTTAAAGCAGGCGGTCTCCGACGCAAGGAATTCTCAAGCCCCACCCACCACCTTTGGTTGTTGCAGCGCCTTACGGTAAGACCTAAAAGACCGAGATGGGAGTTCCATCACCTGCGGCAACTTGGAAGGCCACCTTGGACCGTTGTCTAGCAAAGTATTCTCCGCCGAAACAGAGAGCTCCAAAACTGTTGCTTCGAAATTTCTCCACCCAACACCAAGCCTCCCTTCCGGCACCATCAACAAACCCCTATGCCTCCTAGAGCTTAAAACTGAGAAGGTGAAAAACCTCCTATAAGTGTTTTGTTGTCTTTGCAATACCAACATTTGAGAACCTTTCCTTCACGATTTGACAAACTCAGAGGAGCCTTTTGAGGCTATGCTTTCCTTCACCATGGCAGCCAACCATCCCAAATCATTATGATCAATGAGGAGATATTTTACGACACGAGGGCTACTCTCTATTATTCTCCACCATTTATCACTTTCCTTCTCGAATTCAAAACATTTGTGTTCAATAATAATATTCTTGGACGACCCCATTATAACCACCTTTTCAGAGTAGAATGAGCAGAGAGAAGCGGGCAAAACTAATCAAGGTTTATACATTATTACTATATTATTATATCATATATTATATTTAGTATAGTCATGACTTTGCTTTGAGACATATTGTTCTGGTAAGGGTATATTGATTGTCTTTACTATCCTAATAAAATATTGTTAGAATATAAATTAATCTCATTCAACGGTAAGCATTAAAAAATCATCAAAAAATTTATAAATTTTCTACTGAAGACTGGCCATATAAATACCATGAAAGTACAACAATTCCATGTCACTTCAATTGTAGGAATAAAATGGAATTATCTCATTAATAGTACACGTTAAGTATCAGAATTTCTTTGCCAATGTAATAGAGTTTACTAATTTAGGGTAGCACAGTGAACACTTCCACATCATCCATTTCTTGGCTTCTAACCGAGTATTGAAATGTCCATCCATGGCAAGCCCCAGCATGCTTCCCATTCTTATTAATAGCAAAAACAGCTCCCACAAAATCAGGAAATTTTCTTGCTATTCTTGATATTGCATCCTTTGCAGCAAGCTTTGGTTCCATTCCTAATCTCATACTCTCCACTACTTGATAACTGTAATCAAATGAGACGATTTCTTGAGACTAAAAAACAGAACAGAAAATAGGACATTATAGTTCTTCTACTCAGCAGCACTTCACCACACACCTGCCGAGGGAAAAAAGAAATAAAACTATAAAAAAATAAAAGCAAGTGTGTGGTGTAGGACTGCTGAATAGACTTTTTCTTATATTAATGGTGTAGCAGCAGTAGACAAAATAGGGACTGATTCAAGCATGTGAATAAACCAGAAGTTATTATACAAAATGCACCAGGGAGAATATTTGGCAGTATATGTTCCAGTGCTTTCCAGATTTTCAAAGAACTTTGCCTTATGGAATTCAGATTCTGAATGATTAAAAACTGGTGCCATGAATGATCCCAAACTGAAAGAAACTTGAAGTTATGTACGTCACCATGGAAGGAAGCGCATCATAATGTCGCCATCTCCAGTTGCCCCACATGCACCAATTTCGTCATCAGCATATGCTGAAGATCCCGCAATGGGTCCGTCACCAACCCTGCAGGATGGAAGAGTTTTCAACAGTGACCTCCAAAAGCCTATAAAGTGTATTGTCAATTCTCGTTGAATCTGATTCATTGCTATAAGAAACATTCAGATTCTTCAACTTTATAAGATTATATTGCCATTGACTTCAAAAGTTTAAAAGAAAACATAGTGCAATAATTTGATAATTTACGTCAATAAATTATTTGCATCCCTTAAAAGAAAAAAAATCAAGTTAGTCTATTAAGTTGTTCATGTTCCATAAAACTGTTGCTGTTTTCTGCATCAGATTTATCTTCTTTCCTACATTCCCCCACTCCATCTTTCAAACCATCACACTTTTGTTTGATAAGAGGTCAAGTAAGGGTATGCATTTCAAGCAACCTTGAACAAAATTACAGAGACACGATAAACTCCCAACCAACAACCAACTCCAATTTGTACCTTTTTTAGCTTTCTACCTCAAACTACACCATGAAACATTATATGTTGCATAAAATATGGGATGGTCAGAGTCAAGCCATGCTCAGCATTTGACAGCAAGCTATTTATCATTACTCTGGAAAAATGGTTATCTAAAGGGATTAATGAAAGGTTGATTTGTTGCAGTCACAATGGCATATAAGATCTTACATGCTGCAATCACACTGGCACATAGGCTCTTGCATTGCGAGACCTAGTACCAAAAAATATTTGTTTCACTAGAGCACCTTATATACCATATACATTAAAATTTACTTCCTTTCTGAACAAATTTAATTTTTTTGACAAACTCATTTTCACTAGTCATATCATCAATTTTTCAGTTAGCATGGCATGTAATTAAGAAAGATTATTCCCAATCAGAACTGAAAGAGCATCTTGGCAATTTCACATGAAAAAATGTCAAGTGTTCAAGAGTGAGTTCAGACTCCACAGCCACCTAAAAATGATGAATTGCCAAATGACTGAAAAGAACATTAACATAGAAGCCCTTGGGGCAGCTCAAGCGGCAAGAGCCTTGTCATTGGTGGTATACTTCCTCTAGGTCTAAGACTCAAACCCTTGAGTGCAAATAATTTTTAGAGGCCATTGGACTGGGGGAATTTCTTCTTCGATTACCCGAACTGCACTTGCAGAAAATCTTTTGCCGAGGGACTTTGCACCTCCTTGACATATTAATGTTTAGAATTGTGTTTTACCAATTAAATCACAACAGTATCAACAAGATCACTGCTTTAATATGGTTCCATTGTATAATCAGATCAACTCCAATGGTTGTAAGGCCTCATGCCAAACTTACCTGCCAGGGATCTTAAATGTTGCTCCATTAGTTGATGTACCAACGGCAAGGTGCCCCATCTATACAATAAACAAGAATTTCACTTAAATTTAATGAATATAATTAATGGAACAATGCTTTCATCAACAACTTACTCTGTCAATGACAGCCATTGCTATAGTGTCATGGTTGTGAAGACCAACGAGGGATGATCTTGATTCAATAGTTTCCATAAGCTTGGCTTTGGAACATGCCCCTTTAGTTAGGTCAAGAGGATCCCTTGGATGATATGGGCCACAACTGTTAATAGGTACAACATTTTGCCTAAAATTAGGTTGGCAGTGATTTTCTTTCCATTTACTCCACTTCCCCAAAGACTCGGATGAACTAAGGTTTGTGGGTCCCGGGAGACCCATTGATAAAGCAAATGCAGAGGCTTGCTCTCCAACAAGCAAAGTGTGTTTAGTATGCTGCATTACTAATCTTGCAGCTCTGATGCCGTCCTTCACGTACCTCATAGCAGCAACAGCTCCAACCTCCATTGTCACCTATGTGTGTCCTTAGCAGACACATGATAGATGGTCATTTCTATTGTGCACCGAGAAACATGCTACAATAGAGAGAACAATAATGAATGGAAAAAACATCAAACATGAAAATGGTGGTTACCCCATCCATGACCAAAGCATCTATCGTAGTTTCTCCATTCTCATCTGGACTTCCACCAGGCCCAACTGTTCGGAGTAAAATAAAAAAAAGTCCAAAGGATAGTTAAGCTTATTAACCATTCTAACAGTGATAACTAAAAGTCAGAAATAATACTCCATTTGAGTGCATTGGAAGTTCTTGGAGACTAGATAAAAAGATGATAAATCATACACAGCCGAGAAAATATCAATAAACTTCTGTTATGTTTTTCTTCTGTAGCATGAAAAATAGACTTGAGAGAATAGCAATTTATAACGACACTGCCTGCTATTAATATAAAATCAAGATGAAAGTTCCCACCTGTTCCATCACATTGCAGTTCCTCGCAGGCCGAGCAACCCTCCACAACAGCGTCAACTGCTGAAAACCCACTATCGACAGCTCTCCAAGCAGCTCTAACAGCATCTAGGAAGGGCCATGTGCTCACAACCAGTGGGTTTGGACCTGAATTCAAAGCTTCATGTACAACTACCTGGTGGGCAGTGAATGTATAGAAGTTAGTATAGAGTGACTCAATGTAAACATGGGTCTCGTAATAAAAATGAGAACAAGAATCGTCGATTGATGAGAAAGCATAGGAGAAGGAGAGAAATCAAACAAATTTAGATACCCATTCAGAAGAGGTCTACCCTCAACTAATTGGCTCTTCTTCCACTTTCCCAGCAACGAAACGGCGATAAAAGGGAAAAGGATACTTTTTTTTTATAAGTAAGGGAAAAAGGATACTAAGAAAGCAAGAACATAAAAAAGAAACCATCGATCGGTTTGGCCGCCGAAGAACCCTAGAAAAGAGGCCCAATGGGGAATCGGGCTTTGGTTAAAAGATACTGGAAAAGCATGCTCCGATACCTTACGGCATTAATTCTTGGCTATTCTAATTCGGTTAAACTGGCTTAAGATCTGAACAAAACAACCCAGAATTTCTTTCATTCTCTCACTATATTCTCTCATAAACCAAACATAAAGCAATAGCAACCGGCAGTGAAAGACTACACTTCGTGGTCTTCTTAGTTACCAGATGAAGTAATGCAAGGAGCAATGTATAAGACAAGAACAGGTTCTTGGTAGCCATGGAGAGGAAGTGGTAGGAGCTGCTTCATCCAACTTGAGATTAACGTTTTGGAATTTTGAGTTTTGACTTCGTTCTTATTATTATTTATCAAGATGCATCTATATATTTATGAAAACATATTAGGAGAAGTTTGTATGTCGAGGGAAAAAAAAATGAATAATTTAGAATAATTTATTTTACGGTGTATATTTGATAAACTGTATTATAGTTTCATATAAATATTTTTATTTTAAAATTAAATAAAATAAATGTTTAAAATTTCTTATTTATAAATAAAGATATTTTAATTAATTTTAATTATTTATTATTTTAATTATAAAAAAATTTAATTTTTTGAAACGTATGTAATCTAAAAATTTATTATTATTATGAGGGGTGTGTTGGTGTGCTGCCCCCAGCACGCCTCTATGTTTATATGGTAGTTAAGGGACATGACGTGCGTTCACGTTGCCCTATTTTATACATATTTTTTATAAATATATATGACAAAATATATTAAAATGGAATAATATAGAATAATGGTAGATGGATGCTTATAATGTCCCGATGAGACATGCGTGTGATGGACCCTCTTCTCCTAAATATTGACAATGCTTGGACTTGGGCACGAGCACATAGATTACAAGATAAACAATAAACTCTGTTTCTTAAGATCTATAAAACCCCAATCATCTTTAACCTAAAACCCCATACACGAAATGCTTATCCATCTCAACCAAAATTTCCTTGGCAACAGAAACTTGAATCCTATCAATTAGACAATTACACTATCAGCAACTGCATGAATATCAATAGCAATGGAAAAATAAAATTGCTTTAGCAAGACAAGAAAAAGTACCACATATATCACACTTTTATCCTATTCTTATTTTAGTGTATTGACTCCATGGGATTCGTTAATTTGATGGTTGCTTTAGCAAGACAAGAAAAAGTACCACATATATCGCACTTTTATCCTATTCTTATTTTAGTGTATTGACTCCATGGAATTCGTTAATTTGATGGTTTATCAACAATATCAAACCAATATGGTGTACGGGATTGTAGTTAAGACACTAACTTGAGTTTTTATTGTGGTTGAGTTGCGAAAATAACGGTACAAAGCTATATCCAAATACAAAACTATATTAGGTTTTTCTTTTTTAAAAAAAAAAAAATTGCTATATAGAATTTTCAAAAGAAATTATTTGTGCAAAAGTAGTTCTACAATCATATATAGAGATCTAGACGGGAATACTGCCAATAAGAGTACAAAAAGATCGAATCAGACTGATAAATTGGACTGAATTGCATGGACCGAAACACATGGATCGAATTAAGATTGGTCTGGATTGAATTCGGTCCGGTCAAGTCCATTTTTTTCATAAACCGAACATTTTCAATACAGTCCCTATCTATGGCATTTCTCTCCTAAATCGGATCCGACCGAACCAAATGACCTTATATATATATGTATATATAAATAATAGTATATAAATTATAATATTAAAATTAATATAATTTAAGAGTAGTAGTATAATATATTAATATATAATATGTATTCTTATAATATTAACATATTATAACTCATAGTAATTAATTAGTTGTAGTATAAAAATTATATAAAAGATTTATAATTTTTTTTTACTATTTTATTAAGATTATTTTTTCTTTTATCAATTGTTTTAAGAATAAGTTTTTTTTAATATTTGATTTAAATTTGTGATAAATATGTAAATTGGGCTGAAAATAATTAAATTTGGGTTACAAATTATTTTTCATCATTGTAAGATTTTTAATTAAATTTAATCCATTAAATCTTATCAGGTGTTCCTGAACCGAGCCGGACTAAACCGTCACAAAATTGAATTAGATCAGACTGGTATGGATTGAATAGGAGTTCAGTTCGGTCTAGAATGAGAAAATTATTGGATCGAATGGAATCGGTCCGTATTTTTTTCAGACCGGACTGGACCAAACCATTTACACTCGTAACTGCGTATGTAAAAAATATTTTTCTTATAATTTTTAATTTTTTAATTTTTTAAAATAACATTTAAAAAAAATACAACCTTAAACACTAAATAAAAAAAAAAAAGAAAAAAAAATTGAAAACCCACTGTCGGATCCTCATCGAGATCCCAATGTGTGGGAAGTAGCATCTTTCTCTGTACAAACCTCGTGTATTATAAAATGAGTGTGCTGCTAGCTAGATCACCCCAAAACCATCTCTCGAAATTTTTTGAACAGTATACTTTTATTTTCTGATTTTTTTCCTTTTATTTTTATAATATTCTTAATATTATTAAAAAAATAAAAAAACTCACAATATCATTAGAAATTTTTTTCTTAATCATCAAGTAAAAAATAATTAAAAATAATTAAATTTTCTAATATTAGAAGAAATCTAAGGGATAAATTTTAAGAAGATTTAGTATTTTTCTTATAAAAAAAAGTAGATTTCATTTAAAATATTTATATAAGACTTATATATCTAACATTTATACCTAACATTACTAATATCCACCGTGAATATAATCCGGACTTCTTTGGACCTGATTTTCCGGTTAATTACTCCTATAAGTTTAAAAAATAAAAAATTGCATAATTTGACGTAACAATTCTAAAAATTGAGGGATGAAATGAATTAGAATGGATTGAGTTAAATTTATTTTTTAATATTATTATTATTTAAAAATTTTAAAAATTATATTAATATTTTAAAATTTTATATTTTATATAAAAATATAAAAAAAATATAATAATAAATTAAAAACTCGTCTCGTCTCGTCTTTTTTAAACTACTTCGTTGAAAAATATCAATACAACTATTAGCGCGACAAACAACATCTTTGAAAGAATTTCTTTTAGCGCGACAAAGATCCATAATTCGTCGCAAAAACATTTCTTTGAAAGAATTTTTCCCGGGAAAGGCAACAGGCGTTGAGAATGGTGTCTCGTTATATCCGTTGGTATGTGAACGGAGCGGCCTTTTTTGTCGCCCATCTCTTTCTCTCCCTCTCTCTAAAGCAATCATAGATTGCTAATGGCGATGAGACCCAGTCAAGAGTGTATATATTCTCTCTCCAGTCAAGAGTATATCTATTCTCTCTCTCGTCGACCTCACTCACTTTCTTTGTCACAGCTGTCAAAGTTTACCTCCGCCATTTCCTTAGGAACGCTCGTTTCTGAGAATCATACGGTCTTTTATACTATATTTTTCTCTCTCGCTTGCCCAGAAGCAGCTCCTCCTAGCTTGTACAGAGGCCGGTAATTCGCTCCGTCTCCCATAACCTCTTTTTGTTTCTTCCGAGTCCACACAATCATGAGTTTTTTTCGTTATTTACTGGTTGATTGATTTTCAAAGGAAAAAGAAAAATCAATTTGATTGAGCTTGATTGAGTCCTTGGGGTTTTGGATTTTTGGTAAAGATTGAAACTTTATATGTTATCCTATTTCTTCTTATTGAAGAAAGGGAGAATATGGTTGTGTGAACGTCTTAGTTTTCGGGTTGTACTTTTACTCTTATTTTCTGAAAAAAAAAATGGTGAGAAGATATTTGTGGGAATGTGTTAATATGCAGGGCTTTGGCTAGGGCTTCGGTTCTGGCATTTGCGATATGAGTGTTTGATAATTCTGCCCTCCCAGTCAGAGCAGATACACCATGTCTGGACCACTTTCTCCCAAACCAGGTAGCCTAATTAAAATCTTTTCATACTCTTCCTGAATTCTTTGATAAGAAGTTCTCCGTGCGGTTCAGATAATGCGATGCATATCAGTGATTTCACCGTCTTGAAAACAATCCAAATATATTTTTTAACACTTTTATTCAAAGAGCAGTGTTGCACCCCAAATACACAGTACGTAGAGAATAAGAACACCAACCATGTGGAAGAAGATAAACAACATAAATAATTGTAATATATATTTTTTGGAAGATTTTTTCTTTGATTTTATTGAGGTGTGCAACTCTCAGTTAAGTCCCCAGGACTAGGAGCGTGATTTGGAAAAATATATCTTTATAATAAAAAAATTCATGACTAAACTATAGTCTATAATGGTAAATACGGTGCTGGATTATTGGACGAAAGAGGGTGCGAGGCAGAGCGAAAGAAATTTTTTGCCTTCCGATTGAACAAGTACTTTTGCTTTTTTGAATAGCTCATATATGATGGTTATACATACTGATTTACAGTCCTTGAAAGATCTGATGTCGAGAGCTTTGACGATGAGAAGAGGACTAGAATTGGGTCTTTGAAGAAGAAGGCAATCAATGCCTCGACCAAGCTCAGGCATTCTTTGAAAAGAAGGGTTAGGAGAAGTAGTAAAGTCATGTCAGTTGAAATTGAGGATGTGCATGATGCGGAGGAGTTGAAGGCTGTGGATGCTTTCCGTCAAGCACTTATTTTGGAAGAGCTTCTGCCTGCAAAGCACGATGAGTATCATATGATGCTCAGGTTGTTTACTTTTTTCTTCCATCATCAGTTTTGTTGATGTTTGCATGGTTGCAGTTCCACTCCTTCACTGTAGAGAAATATGGTGTCTTCATAAAATAGCATGCATTCAACAGTTTGTAAAGATTATTTCTCTAAAGGGGACATGAACATAATTGCTGTACTTTATTATCAAGTAAACTGCAAGTTTTCCTTTTTATTTTCCTTATCAAGTTATTTGAAAACTTCTACAATACAGATTCTTGAAGGCCAGAAAATTTGATGTTGAGAAAACAAAGCATATGTGGTTTGACATGCTCCGGTGGAGGAATGAATTTGGTGCTGACACAATTATGGAGGTAATTGTTGTAGAATGGGTATAATGCTTGACAGTTTTTTATTATCTATTTAATTCGATTCATTTCTCTAGTTATGCTTCAAAAGAAGTCTTCAAAGAAGAAGTTCACTTTAGAAATAGTGTTCCCTCTGAATGAGTTGCATTCCTTTTTTCCTTCCTTGCTCTCGTTTTTTTTTTCTTTTTTCTTTTCTTCTTTTTTTTTTTCTCAAGGATTTTGAATTTGAGGAAATCAATGAAGTCCTGGAATACTATCCTCAAGGGAATCACGGAGTAGATAAGGATGGAAGACCTGTGTACATCGAGAGATTGGGGAAAGTAGATGCTGCCAAGCTAATGCAAGTCACAAACATGGACCGCTATGTGAAGAACCATGTAAAGGAGTTTGAGAGGACCTTTGCCATAAAGTTTCCAGCTTGTTCAATTGCAACAAAAAAGCACATCGATCAAAGTACAACCATCCTGGACGTGGAAGGAGTGGTACGCAACAACAGTATTCACCATTTAGAGAAAGATCATTCTCTTACAAAACAAATAAAAGTGAGAGAGAATTGATTACAGACCTTTATTAACGTTTTCACAGGGACTGAAAAATTTCAACAAAGCTGCAAGAGAACTTGTTACTCGCCTTCAGAAGATTGATGGTGACTATTATCCTGAGGTAACTTCTTCCTGATCTGTTTGTCTATGAACCTTGCGTTTATATGGAGGATAAAATCACCATTGATGCCTTGTCAATTGTTTTCTTCATTGCAGACATTGAATCGCATGTTCATCATCAATGCTGGCTCTGGATTCAGAATGTTGTGGAACACTGTAAAAACTTTCCTTGATCCTAAGACTGCAGCAAAAATCCATGTAAGGAAACACCTTATGCATAATCCAGTTTTTGTAATCAGCCTAATATTAATCAGTAAATGGTATTATTCACCAGGTTCTTGGCAATAAATACCAGAGCAAGTTGCTTGAAATAATTGATGCTAGGTAATTCTCTGATGAGTAATCCTTTTGCAGTTTTATTTCATATTTGTTTCTTGTTATCTTTACCTATTATGTACTCTATTCTTTGATTGTTATTTTTTCTTCTTGTACTTGAAAGAAATTGTTTGTCTTGTTGAACCAGTGAGTTGCCAGAATTTTTAGGAGGCACTTGTACCTGTGCTGATCAAGGAGGCTGCATGTATTCTGACAAAGGCCCATGGAAGGATCCGGAGATCTTAAATGTGATTTGAAAAATTATCTTCTATATTGTGTAATTTTCGTGTGATTGATTACCTTTGCATCATTTATACTAGAATTAGCAACCCCACTTTCTTGATATATGGACCTGCAGATGGTTCAGAATGGTGCTCATAAATGTACAAAGAAACCTGATATTCAAATTGTCGAAGAGAAGACAATATCTGAGGATGAGATAGTATACCCTAAGGTCTTGCCTGATCTTTGATCATGAATCTTTCATTCCACATTTTTCCTTGTTTGTTTAAAGAGATGCAAATCTATCATACATCAGCTCACTTTTTTCCTTGTTGATGTACCTCTGTAATTGAAATTTTTTGGTGCCAGATTATCTGTACATTCTAATTTATTTTGGCTTTCAATTTTTCTGCTCATTGATATACTGCCTATATGTGTGTGTGTGTTAATTTTCAGGGTCATCACTTGTTCGGTGTGGAGGCAGCTCCAGATGTACATGTAGATGGCATGCATTCTTTATCTCCTAGACTCCCAAGGGAGCATGTCGAGCACTCTCAACTCTCTACTATTCCTGAAGAAGTAAGTGTAGCAGACTTCCTTTTTAATAATTTTAGTAATAAAAAAACTGTCAGTGTCAGCAGCTAGGTAATAGTTTGCATGAATGGCATTCATTTGTCCGATGGTGCTAGTGATGATAAATGCATACACAAGGTTATATTGGAATTTATTGGTTTTTGAGCACCTGAAATCCTGATTCTATTGTTAGTTTCTTAGAATTATTTTTTTTCTAGCTGGATGCATGACTTTAAAAAAGCTAGAACTCTGTGTTCCTAGCGTGACAGCTGACTCAAAATGCTCATTTCCACTTGGAATTCTTTGTTTGTCTTCACTTAGATTAACAAAGATAAAAGTAAAATTGGAGGAGGTGGGAGACCCCAACAAATGCTACAAAACAAAGATTACAGTGCAATAAATAAAAAACCTCTGGCAATGGAACAAAATAGTTCTGGTCCCATTATTTCACAACATGCGGTCAAGAAAAAGGCCGCCTCAATGCCTATTTTGTTGGTTGAAGGAGGATTTATTAGCACTAAAATGAGCACTGGAATTTTTTGTGTTGAGGCGATCAATGAGGGTCTTCTCTCTTGCATCCTTGGATAAGGAGTAGAAGAAGGTATCTTCTGGCAAAAGAAGTGGCAGGATTTGCACATAGCTCCTGGCAAAAGTACAGTGCAGTGCTAGTGGCATATTAGACCCAAGCTTGCCGATGGTGGCATGTGTAAGCCCATGCATAAGTCAAAAGGTGGCAGTGTTCAGTGGGATGGTAGAGCAAAACACTAGGATTCTAGATGGGATGTGTGAGCTGAAAAGGGCCATAACTTTGTGCAGATGCGAGATTTATTTTGTTGAAAAGACAAGAAGAGAACGGGAAAAAAAAATACATAACAGGGCTATTGTGATATCTCATATGATAAGGATAAGAGTAGGTGGTGTATGGGATCCCACATTACTTGGAACGAGAAGTTTTTGCTCTTTATAAGGTTCCAATGGAGCTCCAATTGTATCATTGACTAGTCCTTTTGGAATATGGGCTATGTGATTTAAGCCTTCTATGGGGGCATTACAAATGGTATCAGAGCCTATCTCAACCAAAAATGTGGGACTTGAGCCGTGCCACTTACAAGGAACAGGACCGACGAGGATGTCGGGCATTTAAGGGGGGTAAATTGTGATACTACATATGATAAGGATAAGGGTGGGTGGTGTATAGGATCCTATATTGCTTGGGAAAGAGAAGTTCTTGTTCTTTGTAAGGTTCCATTGGGGCTCCAATTGTATCATTAACTAGTCCTTTTGGAGTATGGATTATGTAGTTTGAGTCTTCCATTAAGGCGTTACAGCTATAAGCCAATAAAGTGGCCTAGAACACAACGAAACTAGATGGAATGCCACGGCCAAGCACACTGGAGATAGCACGTCACAGGCACGCATGGGCAGATGGAAGCAGATGATGGTTGGGGTTGGCCAGTGAGGGGACAATGCTTCCAATGGTGTAGGGGCATAGAGAGAAATTGTGTCCTAAAACCCTAATCTAGCTTCCAATGGCTTAGAAAATGAGAAAGCTTGGGAAAATGAAGGGGGAAAAACAACGGTGAGAAGAAGAGGAGGAGCTTCTTCCTTCGTCCAGTGTTTTTTTTTTCTTTGTTTTTTTGGAGGGGGAGGGAGCTGCCAGGGGGATTCAAATGTTGGGACTTTCACTTCATTTTATATATGTTTAATGATAGCCACACACATAAGTTCTATTCATGGGTTACAGTCTGAGGTTATTGAGAAACTTGATAATAAATGTGCTCCGCTAAGTTTGTCAATTTCTTTATCTTAAATGCTCACTCGTATCCCCCCTGCCCCCTTCCTTCTTCTACTCAGTTCCTCTAAATCCCCTATTTTTTTCAGTCTAAGTGAGAGTTCATGTCCACAGGTCCTGATACCACGAAATCACCAAGAAACCTATGTGTCTGAAGAATTTGTGCCAATGGTTGATAAAACCGTGGATCTCAGTTGGCAACAGATGGTAGATAACAATCAGCTTTCCCTTTCAAAAGGTACATCACCTACAGTCACAATTGTATGTATGTATTCTCTTTTTTGAAGTATTTATTGGCTGTTATCATATCATAAAGGGTGATGAAGTAACTACATTGATCTGAAAATGACTATTATGCTTGCCTTCTCTCTTTTTTTTTTTTCCCTTCCTGTACAGCTTCTCTGTAATTTAAACAAGGAATTAGAAAGAAGTAAGAAGTGGCACTTTTTTCCCTACATAGCATAAACTTGAATTACTTTGAGATCATTCATGAATGAGGAGGGGGAAGAAGCTGACATGGTATTCAGCATGTTCCTCCATCTAGCTTGGGTTTTCCTGGTGCTTCAAAATGCTCTGGTTCATCATATTGGATGGTTTACAGTTCCTCTCACAACATGCTAGCAATGAATTGCATAGAGCCTAATAATTGGGGCTTAGCAGAAACATTTACTTATTTTGCACGTATTAGGTTCCAATAAGAAGTCTCAAATTGTAAAGTCAAAGGATTTATGTGCAACCATTTTGTTTGACGCTGTGGCTCATTAATCCTTACCATTTGTTTATCAGGAGTCTTATCATTTCCTTCTTAAAAGTTGATGATATAGAGGTTTTCCTGATAGAGATTCCCTCCACGAAAACAAAAATTGGTAGATTACAATTGTCCATATGTGGACCTTTTTCTTATATGTTACGTTTTTAACAATATAAATTTTTTTGGTTGCCTTACTAATGCATAAATAATGTTCAGGCGACATTCTATCTGTCTTTTGTTCGTCTTACCTTTCTAATCCAGAAAATATAATAGATTACTAGAAAAAAAATCATAAAAGTTTTCTATAAATCCAGCAGCAGATTGTTTTGCCATGCATGATGCTTGCAACATTCCCAAAGGATTCAGTTCTCAATTTCTTACTGGTGTTATGGCCTTTCTTATGGGCTTCGTCACCATGGTCAGATTGACACGCACCATGCCCAAGAAACTCACAGAAGCTACCATCTACTCCAATCCTCTTTACTGTGTTGACCCAATCTTCAAAGACCAGGAAACTTCCCACCAGTTTCCTGACAATGCCATCTCTGGCACTCGGTATATGTCTGTCTTAAAATGCATACATGAATTGGAAGATAAAGTGAACGCTCTGAGTTTGAAACCTGATGCCATGCCAGCTGAGAAGGAAGAAATGTTGAATGCTGCTGTAAGACGGGTTGATGCATTGGAGCAAGAGCTTATGGAAACCAAGAAGGTATGCATGAATTCCCATGTTATGCATAAAATTCAAAATAAAATAAAATCCGACCATGAAGATGGAAAAGCAAAAGCTATAATCTGCATGAGAATTAGGTTTTATTTGTTTGAAGTTTTTGGGTTATTGATATTTCAAAAGCAGAATTTTCTTTTGTTTTTTCTATTGAGTGAAAATAAGAAAGGAGAATTGTATTGTTGTTAACTCTACCATTGGTTGCTGGGGATCACTGGTCATCATCCAAAAGCTTAAGATGGGATAAATTTTTCTTTGTCAGAAGATTTATTTGGCATTTAGCTTAAAATCAAACTATTGGATGCTTGGGTTCCTCAAAAAGTAGTGGGTTAATTACTTTTTTCTACATTAACTATATCTTCATCATCACTTATTTACATAAACTATGACCATTGATAGCCTAATTAGAAGTTCCAGTGTTTGTTACTTTCAGACCAAAAACCATTGTAAATCTAATAGAAAATGATGAAATTACCCTTCATACATGGTTGAATGGTTTAATTTGATGTTAATATTTTCTTATGCATAATAAGATAATAATTTTGTCTTCTTTGATGTTTTCTTTCAAAAGCAACTACTTTTTATGGCACTAACCTAACAGCATCCAAGGAAAACTTCTAATCTTTGGCCATCCTACTTGGACATAAACCGCACCTCTTTGTTTAGACACTTTCATTTGGGCATCAGAAAAGTTTCCATAAGTTGCTGAAACTGAAACTGAAAGTATCTCAACTTTATCTTGAGACAATTTTCTTTTCAAGATTGTTTAGACGCTTGCCTTACTGTATTTGTTAAGCAGTCACAAATGTGGGCATTACTTTGAAAATTCCAAGTTCTAGCTGGAGCTGCCAACAAGTAGACATAAATTAATTTGTTTAAAAAGTACAGTTTGGAATGAGCTATCTGTTTGAGAGGTTCAAATAGAGCAAAAATGACAAGTTCAAGTTTCTAAGATTAAATTGATTTGTCTTGCTTTCATTTGATTCTTTTTCATGGCATACTAGTAGTGTTGAACAATCCTAAATCGAAGGTGAAGATTGCTTTGTTAAGATTTAATAATATATATTACGTTAAATAGTCAAGCACTTAGTAGACATATATATTGGTATCTAGGGCTGAGCAAAAACCCAAATCCGAATCTGGCACCGCTCCAATTCTGACAAAATGGAGTCAGAGTCAGATTTGTTTTTAATTTTTCAGTCGGAATCAAAGGTGTCACTAGACCGACTTCGACTCCAACTCCGATTCGATCTGACTTTATGCTCCGATTTTAACTCTAAATCTAACTCCGATATTGTTTATATGTCATAAAAATATATATTTATCTATATATTTATCATATATATTAGTAATAGTATAGTTATATAGTATATAACTATACTAATATGTATAATAAATAATGATAGTTTAGTATATATAAACATCATAGCATTACAATCATACATAAGCAATTATAGAAATAAGTAAGACACTAGTATTTAAATAAGTCTAATATAATAAGTTAATAACACATAATATAAGTCTTTCTAGTCTAGTATATTATAAATTAGACACTATAGTATTTAAATAATACTAATTAGTATTTAAATAATACTAATATAATAAGTCTAGTATAGTGTAATTAGACACTATACTATAAGTCTTGTATGGAAATAAATTAGACACTAGTATAGAATAACTAATAAGTCTAGTATAATAAGTTAATAACACATAATACTAATTTACTAAAGTATAATAACATGTAATTAGACACTAGCAATAAGTCTAGTGTTCAAATAGTATAAATAAGTTTTTTTTATAAGTGATAAGTTATAAATAAGTTAGACACTTGTATAATATAATAACATGTAAAATTATAGTATAATAAGTTAATAACCTATAATTAGACACTAAAAGTAACATATAAATACTATAGTATGATAACAAGTAATTAGACACTGTAGTTTAAGTCTAGTATAAAAATAAGTTAGATATTAGCGCAAAAGTAAATTAGTAGTGAATGATTTAGTTTTAGTTTTTAATTTTTTGGAAAAATTGCAATCTGAAAGCCCACAAGAAATTATTTTTTAAAATGGGCTAAATATGAAGCTAAAAAAAGTCTAAAGTTGAAGCCCAAATCCAACTCTACTCCAACATGTTGGAGTCAGATCAGACCCTAAACAAATCGGAGTCAGAGTCAAGTTTTCGACTCCGACTAAGTCGGTGCTCACCCCTATTGGTATCTCTTTCTGCCATGAGCTGTGTGGTTCACGTCCCTTGTCTCAATAGTTTGGACAAAGTCATTCACACAAACAAATTAAGGCTAAATCATAAATTGATCTTCAGAGTTTGAATTTATTATACCTACAAATTGGTCATTCACTTGTTTTTTCTTAATTTAATAAAGTTTTTTATTATCTTCTTTTTTGTTTTTGTTTTTGTTTTTGTTTTTTTTTTCTTTTATACATGACACAAGTGGCTCACATGTGTCAAATTGCCAATGGTGCTGATATGATATCTCTAATTGTTCACCAATGGAAAATATACTGATGAACTAATTTGATATTCGAAAAATTCCATGGAGTAAAACTTAAATAAAAAGGAAAAAAACAACTTGTATTGAACACATGAGAAAATTGTAATGCCATAAGGGCAGCAATGTCTCTTTGCCTGTTTTTTTCTTCAGTAGATATGGTTTCTCCTTTTTCATGAAAATAGTCTAATCAGGTTGCTTCATCCTGGGAAGGTTAGTTAGAATGCTTGTCTAGCAATTTCCAGAATGGTTCTCTTTCTAGCATAATTCTTAGAATTAGTTTATGGTGGCTGTTTACTGTATATTTAAGTAGAGATGGACAATAGTTTGTATACTTGATTCAAGAAGAGTAGTGAATGTGTTCACTAATATGCTCTTTCCCTGGATTTCCATGAACTCGGGCCAACAGAAGACCAAGTAACATATAGGGTTCTGAATGAACATTTTGCTTTATTTTTTCCACTGGTGTATTGTGGTGGAAGTTGTGCACTGGTGTGTGTTCTTGAGTGGTGGAAGTTGCTTTAGGATTTATTCTTGTGTTACTTTGACTGGACCTTGGGTTTATTGTGGATGATGGCTGGTACTCGTCTACTTGCTAATCTGTGTAATTTCTGGGGAAGTTTTGAAATTGCCGTGGGAGCCACTAGAGTTGTTGAAGAACTCTGGTCGCTGTAGAAGTTTCAGGTGATGCATCTCACTAGTTGTTTGGCTTCTACACTATGCATTTTGTTTGGCTGATTTTCTCGAGCAGTTGGTTTTTCACCTTCTCTGTTTTTTATATCGGCTCTAATCCAGTAGTGTCAGCATGGCTCTAAAGCTGTGGTATTCTTCTAGTGCTAGGGGATTCTAAGTGGCTGTTTCCTCCCTCGTTCTCTGTATATAGTGGTCCGTTTGCAAATGGTTAATTGGTATTTTATTGATGAAATAGGGGCTCAATTGATCTAAGTAGAATGCCAGGAGTCAAAACTGATAACAAATCCAACCTTGAAAATACTAATTAGTAATTTATAGTTACATTTGTTCTAAAGTACATAACTTGATTATTTAGAATCTTGATCACTCTTGTTTTTACTATAAAGGCTTTAGAGGACTCTCTTGCCCAACAAGAGGAGCTCATGGCTTATCTTGACAAAAAGAAGAAGAAGAAATTGGTACCTTACCAAGACCATAACTTTGCTATGTTATTTATGCTTTATCAATTGAATTGGCCTGATTTTCTAACTTTGCAATATAATGCAGTTCAGCTGGTGAGGGAAGAAATTCTGGACGCCAAAAGCTGCTCAGCATACCAACATCATTTCTCCAAAACCATCCAAATGTACTCACTGTTCCATTGCAAAATATAT
This sequence comes from Platycarya strobilacea, assembly GCA_036898215.1. Classification (NCBI taxonomy): domain Eukaryota; kingdom Viridiplantae; phylum Streptophyta; class Magnoliopsida; order Fagales; family Juglandaceae; genus Platycarya; species Platycarya strobilacea. The sequence goes on from CM072555.1 coordinate 37,530,144, forward strand.
ATAATAAAAAGCTCTTGTAGATTATGTAATTTGCCCCTTCATTTTACGGTCGTATATATCTTAAATAAAGTTTGGCGTCCCATGAGTCCACAACTGCTAAAAGCAGGGGAAGAGAATTGCAAAGAAACTCGATGTTTAAAGTTCAAATTGATTTAAAAAAAAAAAAAATTATAAATGATGCTTCACAAGATAGTGAAGGACTATAATTTATAGAGTTACACCAACTTGGTTCGTGAATTTCCCTAGAATTCAGGAGTACTCATTTATTCTAGACTCAAGTGATGATTGAAAACAAGTTGTTTTTGAAACTTAGGAACTCCCAATCCAAACATTGTTAACTAATCAAGTCTCCATTTCCCCTTTTGAACCAAGCAAGCTTTGCAAAATTACTACTTCAGTTTTTTCTCAGTCATTAAATTTTGTTTGGTCCATCATGATGTCCTGGTTTGACTGCATTCCTGCGGATTCCACTCTTTGTATAACTTTCAAATCCTTCCTTGAGATCGGGTACTACACCTTTTGTAGAAAAATATATATTACATCGTAACCATTCGGAACCTTCCTCAATTTTGATAGCATTCATATATACCCAGCCAAATTGCGAGCATTTCTTCATGAATATATTCTTACTACAACAAATATGGCCTATTCCTGCAATGCGTTTGGCCACAATAACCAATAAATGTTGCCACAAAAACATCAATACTGGCAAAATAGGATTGGGACATGTATGTAAATAAAAAAAAAAACCCCAATTTTCAGACCAAATTGGCAAAATGCTGCTGTGCCAGGATTGTTGCCTTATTGCAGCAACAATCTTTCGTCATGTATGAACTAATATTTGGCCAAAAATACTATTTCAAATTCGTTACCAATAGACCCAAAATCATATTTCCCACGGTACAATATTGCCCCAAAAGAGGTTTTAGATCAACATGTCTTCTCACAGTTGATTAATTTGCTACAATTTTCTATGGTTGCTGCAGTACTTATATATACTGATTGTACTGTCACTAATCAAGTATATTGACAATATACATGGCCATAAAAAAATATTTCCTACAAAGAGGCATCATAGAAAAAGAGTTTAAAGATTGTTAAATTCTCATCCAAAAAAGATTTCTGACAAAATTTTTTTTTAGCTAATTCCTTTTATCTACAAATTATTGCTAAAAATAACCTATTTTGGTAGAAAGAAAATATTTGCGGCCACATCATGTTGCTGCAAATAGAAGAAAAAACTCCAAAAAAAAAAAAAATATAAAGTTGATAATTTAAATCTCTAGCACAAGGTGTGAACATTATGTAAAATGTATATTGTTTGGTATTCAGTTAGCAGGATGGAACCTAGCAACCAGATGCCTTACATCTACTTAAGTTTAAAACACAAAAATACACAACTTTCATTACTGATATTACATTTTTCCATTTTTCTTTTTCTTAGCAACCAAACATTGGACACTTTCACTTTCTTTATAATTAGATGGAGTTTGCATAAACCTCAGTAACATCTGCCAAAACAATATTAATATCCATATTAGACACTATGACAAGATACATTTTTCAATTCTAAGAGATAAAATTATAAATTTAAAATTTGGGACTTAGTCTAAGATTGGAAATCTCTTTTCTTTTTTCAAGACTCTCAATAATCTCTATTCTACTCAATAGAAAGATGCAAATTGACCATAGGATTGCCTTACACGCCACCCTAAAATTTAGCAAATATTCTAATAATGAATTTGTTGTACAAATAGACGTTAATTAGAGAGGAACACCATTAAAGAGCATCATAATCCTTAAGTAGATATAAAATTCAGATTATAACAAATTGACCAAAGTGCTTGTATCTAAAAAAATCTGCAACTATGATATGGTATGTTCTCAACATAGAAGATTAATGGTGTCAAAAGGGGAAAACAAAACAAAGCAAAAACAACATTACATATATAGGTAAATGAGGACCTCCTCAAGAGATGTATTTTTATTTCAGTGTTCTTCAAAGCAGAAGCCAATAGATTCTTTCTAAATGACCTTATAGGTGGCCAACCCACAACCTGTGCCCTGCCACACAAGGAATATTAGAGAAATTCTAATGGTTAAGCTCAAATCCTTTCCACCATTGGATTCATTTAACCTCTCGTTTCTCTTTTTTGCTTTGATGGATAGAAGAAATCAGTTGACAAACAAATGAGTAAAAATGAATGAATTTCAACAAAACACTAAGTGAGTTTCGCCCAAAAATGTAAGAGGAAGATAGTTTTCAGAGTGAACTAAAGGTTCGAAAGGGGAAGAATCACACAGGAACGAGGCCGCCTATTATATTAGCCACTTATTACGGCAACTTTGTCTCGTTACGATTAATTGTAGATCTTAAAATGATGGATAACTCCGCAGTGGCGATTATAAAATGTCAAAACAAATATATGAATTGTCAAGAGAATTAGTAAAATGTCAAAGACATTTATTGTGACATAATTTTGTAGAAATAGAAAGCTTTGATTGACCATTCCACCTCCTATTTCTAGAAAAATAAGTCTTGTTAAAAATACTCAACTTTTGCTGCAATTTCTCACCCACAAAAAAAAAATGGTAGCAAAAAGCTGGGTCTGCTGTAGTGAATATCACTCTAAATTAATGATCATCATTTCCATCATCATCATTGTTCTCACCATGCATTGGTTCTTTACTAGTTGCTTTCTTTTCAGAGGTCTTCATGAGTTTGGACCTATGTCTCTATCTTAGCTATGACAATTGGTTCTCTACTAATTTGCCATTTGGATACAGAAATTATCTCATCATTAACTATCATAAATCTTCATACAAAATATAATAAACAATTCAACTTTTACAAATACCAAACCATAATACTATTAAAAATATTATTCTTACAATATTTTATTCAACTTTCATATAAAACTATCTTATTTCATCTCATATTCAAACAGAATCTATTTTTTTTTAGTAGCCACAAATCTTACGAGTATGACATCAGTCAAGTTGTGTGGCTTCAAATGAAAAGCAATACCCTACTCATGGTTAGATTTTTGGCCATCACTAATATTGCAATTATTGTCATTATAACGGAAAATAATTGAATGTTGCTATTGTAAATACATGAAATGTATATGGTGAATGATTATTAGAATTATCCCACTTTTATATATCCTTATTTTTCATGTTCATGTATCCCTTTAATTCATGAAGTCATTTTCTAAGTTCATGTACTTATTTAATATCATGTATCACTCATGCCCATAAAATGGTGTCTTGAGTGGTATTTGTGGTAAACACACAACAAGGAAGTTGAGAAAAATAATATATGGTTCTTGAAAAACAAATTCTAGAAATTGTGATCTTTAAATTCTCTTACTACTTTTCTTTACTTTTACAATTCGTTATCAACACGAAACTCTAGCCAATCATTTTGTTATTTGACGTTGGAAGATATTTGTGAGATTACTTTAATCATTATAAGTCATTCCACAATTCTATAATGTCATTTGATAATCCTCATGATATGAATGATGTTGTAATAGATATTTTATGCAATACTCTTTGAAGTAAAATACTATATTGCCAAAATAATTCATATGACTTCATAAAGTTTATAATTCTTGCATATTCTAAATCTTATAATATTTACTTATTCATTTTTTAAATATATTTATTATAAAAAATGTTGAAATTTACAAAATTAGAATTTGTTGCTCTCGACATTTCTGACAATAATTATATATCTTGAATTTTGGATACTGAAAATCCATCTTGATACAATAAATCTTGGAAATACTATCCAAGAAATGAATGAAAATTTCACTGAATGATTGTACTAAAACAATGATCTTCTTCGCCATCATTTGAATGAGGAATTGAAAGCTGAGTACCTCACTATAAAAGATTTCTCAATTTTATAGAATCGTCTAAGAGAGAGGTGTCCATCCAAAGGCTCACTATGATTGGATGCATCCGAGATTACAAGATTTTAAAACAGTGTTTGAGTATAACTCTGCACTTTTTTAAAAAAAAAAGCTCACAATTAAAATTATGTGGTGAGAAAGTCACTGAAGAAGATAATTTAGAAAAAAATATATACCACATTCCATGCTTCGAATATATCCATGCAGTAGTAATATTGAGAGTGCAAGTTCACAAAATATCTGAACTAATATCTTGTTTGTTGGTGGCTGAATAGAACAATGATTTTTTAATATAAAATCATCAATCTCATCCAACTGATTCTACTATATTCTCTAAAGCAAATGGAACTTCATTTCATAATCATAAAGGAAAACGTGAATGTGGTCAGAATCGTGGACGTGATAAGAAAAATTATTTAAATTAATGAGACCGTACTCAAAATTACTCAAAGAAAAACTCAGTATTCTACCAGAAGTGGAATAACACTGAGACAAAAAATAATGAAAGTAAAGGCTCACAGAATAAGCCTGTGAATAACCATGAGGATAAATATTTTAAATGTGAAATGAATGGACATTGATCACAAATCTGTCGTACACCAAAATATTTGGTAAACCTATATCAGACATCCATTAAAGAAAAGGAAAATAGAGTCGAAATAAATTTTACTGATTACAAGAATCCAGTAGACTCAACTTATACCCCTAATGGAATGGATCTCACATATCTGAATGTTTCTTATTTTTTTATGAACCTTAATGAAAATACAGATTTTCTGATTAGTGATGGTTTTGGTTATAATAATGAATTTTCTTTTTTTGCCTTGTAATCACATTATATTCTAGTTATTATCTTCGAATACATTGTTATTTTTCTTTAAATTAATAAAGTTTTATATGTGTTTTGTTTTTATTAAGGAAGTATGGATTTTATTGATGAACTGATCAATTTGAAGAAAATTACCAGAAATGTATATCTCAAAGATAGTTGTACCACACATACAATTCTTAAACATAAGAAATATTTTCGATGTTTAAAATTGAATAGAGTTCATGTCAATACCATATCTAGTTCTTCAAACCTAATTGTAGACTCCAAAAGAGCAAATATAATGTTATTAGAAAAAAAAAATTGTATATTGACGATACTTTGTATTCTTCAAAATTTAGAAAAAATTTATTAAGTTTTAAAAATATTCGTCATAATAATTATCATATTAAAACCTCCAATAAAAACAGTAATGAATATCTTTACATTACTTGTATAATTTCGGACAGAAGTTCATATTAGAAAAACTATCAGCTTTTTATTCGGACTTATATTATACAACTATGAGTACATTGAATAAGATGTTGTAATTCACTGAAAGTGCATTGATCTAAAAAAATTTATACTTTGGCATGTTCGCCTTGGATATCCGGGACCAATTATGATGCGATGAATAATTGAAAACTTATATGGACATCATCTAAAGAACCTAAATATTCTTTTTACCAAATGATTATCCGTGTGTATCATGTTCTCAATAAAAACTTATTATCAAATCATCTTCTTTTAAAGTAATAATTGAATATCTATCATTTTTAGAAATGATTTATGAGGACATATGTGGGCCAATAATTCCACCATTTGGAACATTGTGATATTTTATGGATTTAATAAATGCATAAATTAGGTGGTTACATATGTGTTTACTCTCTACTTATAATGGTGCGTTTGCTATACTTCTTGTATAAGTTATTAGATTACAAACTCAATTTCCTAGTTATCCAATCGAGTCTATCAAATTAGATAATGTAGCAGAATTAACATTTCAAGTTTTTTATAATTATTGAATGCCAATAGAAATTCATGTTGAACATTCGGTTGTCCATGTGCATATTCATAATGGTTTGGCCGAATTGTTTATTAAACGACTTCAATTAATTGATAGACATTTGCTTATGAGAACAAAACTACATGTTTCTGATTGGGAACATGCAATTTTATATGTCACATTATTAATTTGGATTAAACCATCTGTCTATAATAAATACTTTCCATTGCAATTTGCTTTTGGTCAACTATCAAGTATTTTTTGTTGCATTGTTTATATTCCAATTGTACTTTCCAAACGCATTAAAATAGACCCTTAACGATGACTTGAAATTTTATTAGATACCTTGAATCTCTAACTGGTAATATTTTTAAGGCACATTTAGAAAATGTCATTTTGAAAAAATAATTTTTTCATCATTAGTAAAAGAAAATGTGCCTTAAGCACAAAAAGAAATAATATGGAATGTTTTGATATTATCTCATATTGATCCTCATACAAATCAATGTAAATTAAAAATTTGAAAGATTATTAATTTATAAGATATTACAAATCAATTATCGGATGCATTTATTGGGCATATGAAAATAAAAAAATCTTATATTCCAGTTGCTAATATCCCTACAAAGATTGAAACCCCTGTAGGACAATTAAGAAATTAAGTAGGAAATAAATCTAAGATATGCCTGAAGCGTGAAAAACTTTTTGGTGCAAAAAACAAATTATTCGAAAGAGAAAAGTAAAAAAAAAATAAATTGGTGTTCTTGAAAAAACCATATCCACAAAACAGGAAACAAAATTAATTGATTCATCCAAACTTTCAATACCAAGTTTTCCTGAAAAAAAAAAAAGAATCTCTTGAAAAAAAAGAATCCCCTGAAGAAAAATAGGTACATGAAAATAACGAAATTTTAATAAATTATATAAGTATAAATGAATTAAAATTATAATCGACAATATATTTTCATTTAAAGTTGCAATTAACATTATGAAAAGTAATCATAAAATTGAATTACAAACCGTCACAGAATGTCGACGTAGAAATAATTGATCAAAATGGAAAAATGCAATTCATGCTGAATTGAATTCACTTGCAAAACATGAAGTATTTAGATTTGTAGTCCAAACACCTAATGGTGTTGGACTTGTTGGATATAAGTGGATATTTGTACGAAAATATAATAAGCAAAACAAAATTGTGAGATATAATATATGACTTGTTGCATAAGATTTCTCGTAAAAACCTGGTATTGAGTTTTAAGAAACATATTTTCCTATAATAGATTCAATTACATTCAGATTTCTTATTAATTTAGTAATAATAAAAAGCTTGGATATGCATTTAATTAATGTAGTTATTGCATATTTATATGGATCATTAAATAATGATATATACATGAAAAATCTTAAAGGATATAAACTGCCCGAAGTATATAATTCAAAATCTACAAATATTTATTCTATCAAGTAACAAAAATCATTATATGGTTTACAAAAATCTGAACGCATATGGAACAGTCGTCTTAGCGATTATCTATTGAAAAATAGATTTAAAAATAATTTAATTTGTCCATATGTTTTCATTAAGAAGTCAGAGTCTGGATTCACAATTATTGTAGTATATGTGGATGACTTAAATCTCATTAGTACTCCAAAAGAGTTCACGAATTGCAACTTATTTGAAAAATGAATTTGAAATGAAAGATTTTAGAAAAATCAGATTTTGTCTTGGCTTACAAATTGAAAGTTTTTCAAATGGAATTTTAGTTCATTAGTCTACATACACAGAAAAAATTTTGAAACACTTTTATTAAACTCACCATTTGAGTCCAATGATTGCTAGATCACTTGATGTTGAGAATGACTTTTTTTGTCCTCCAGGAAAAGATGAATAAATTCTTAATCTTGAAGTACTATATCTTAGTGAAATTAGTATTTTAATATATCTTGCAAATTGTTCCAGACCTGATATTGTATTTTCAGTCAACTTATTAGCAAGATATAGTTCTACACTAACTTGAAAACAATGGAATGGAATCAAACATGTTCTACATTACTTTTATAGTACGATTGACATGAAATTATTTTATCAGAAAGAATCAAGCACACAATTAAGTTGATGTGCAAATGTAGGTTATTTATTTGATCTGCATAAAGGGTGTTATCAAACAAGATACCTATTTATATATGGAGGTACAACTATTTCATAAAAGTCTATCAAACAAACATCAGTAGCTACTTCTTCCGATCACTCAAAAATCCTTGTAATATATGAAACAAGTCGTGAATGCTTTTGATTAAGATCAGTAATTTAGTATATTCAAGAAAAGTGTAGATTATCTACAATCAAAGGTGGCCCAACATTATTATATGAAAAAAATGCGGCATGTATTATACAAACAAGAAGCGGCCACATTAAAGGTGAAAGGATCAAGCATATTTTATCAAAATTCTTTTATACACACGAGCTTTAAAAGGGTGACGAAATTGATATAAAGAAGTTATGGTTAAATAATAATTTGACAGATTTATTCATTATAACTTTATTAAATGTAACTTTCTAAAAATTGGTAAACAATATTGGAATGCGAAAATTTAAAGATCTTCCATCATAAATAATTAAAAATTTGAATGCTTATGAGGGGAACTCAATTACTATCTAAATTGTACTCGTTTTTCTTTACTAAAATTTTTTCCATAGAATTTTTCTTTGCAAGATTTTAATGGAGTGATCCTAAAACATTCAAAGACATAATTAAATGTTGTACTCTTTTTTCTTCATCACAAATTTTTTTCACTGGTTTTTTTTTATCAAAGTTTTAACGAGGTACATTTTTTGTGTATGGTCATCTAAAGTGAACTGTTGTAAATACATGAGATGTATTTAGTGGACAACCATTACAATTCTCCCATATTTATGTATCCTTATTTCCCATGTTCATGTATTCTTGTGATTCATATATTGTCATTCCCTAAGTTCATGTATTGATTTAATATCATCTTTTCTTCATGCCTATAAAAGATGTCTTAAGGAACATTTATGTCATACACATAACAAGAAAATTGAGAGAAATAATATTTAGTTACTAAAGAACTAATTCAAGAAATTGTGATCTTCTAATTTTTTTATTACTTTTCTTTAGTTTTACAATGGTTGCTTTCGTTAAACCATGCAACATTATTTTTGTTGTTTTCTCAATGGTCACAGCTAACTTTTGAGTCATTTTTTTAATATTATATTATTGCTCACAATAACAACATATTGTTTGGTTAGTAAGTTAAATTCCTCTACTTACAAAAAGGAGAAAAAATTACAACTTTTATATGTATTTATCCACTAATTGCAAACTGTTCTCCCTTGAATATTATTTTCTAGCCGAAATTTTTTTCTCATTTTCTTTGTCACCTTTTCCTATGACTGAAGGGCAAAAGTTTTAAGTTTTATCCCATTGAAAATGTCTTTATGGAAATTTGACACTCATTCAGCAAATTGAGTTGATTGGTCATGCATAAAATCATTTGATAAACAAAATGGCAAGTGATGGTCATAACAGACTAGCTAGAATAGCTATTTATAGAGATATACACCAAGTTTCATATTGCATTGGCCTATAAACTATTATATTCATTTTTTTAATCTAGATAGGTGAGTTATCATAAATATATGAACATTCATTTTAAATTAAACAATCTCGTAAATAGCTTGACGTACTATAATATTCTCCATAGCTCTAATCTTGCTCTTGGATTAATTCGATCCTTGATTGCTTTGCTAGAAATTAAATGGTTTGACTAATATTATGGTTAATTATAGTTTTCCCTCTCCAAATTTCACCCAATTCACAATATGCCCCATAAACAAAAAATTTTAACAATTGACCTTACAGACTTCTAATTTTCACAATATATTTCTTTCGTCTATTAACCACGTCAAAACAGACGAAAATTCTTTACGCGTGCACTGCATATGATGAAACTGTCAAGAAAGATGAAAATACCCTTGCCCAATGCTCCCTTTCTCCCAATACTATGGTGACGACACCGATGACATTAACGGTCCTGAAGATGAAGAATAAACTAAAAATGGTTACTACTAACATCAAGAAGGGCCTAGTGAGTCGGAATGGTCTTCACAACGTGATTGTCATGAGCCTCATCCACAAGCTCTGAAGACATCGTATCCTACACCACCATGAGAAACCCTCAGTTGCCTCTTTCGACTGATTTTTAATTCTCCCAAATAGATTACAGCGATTTCCCCATTGAGTCTAGTAGACATTACTAGCATGTTCCCTCAAAGTTTCGTCTATTTCGTACACGCAACCTTCTTTCTCGCAGACTCCTTCCATGATAATGTGAATTAATTTTTCTTTATTTTTGTTAGGATTAAGCGGATTGTTTTGGGTCTTTCTTGCTATTCCCTTAATCAGAATACATTTATTCGCATCTATCAAATTAATGCGGACTACCAAGAAAGAATTTATACATCCATCCCCACCACTGACGATAGAAAGGCAGAGAATGATTGGCTAACCTGTCCCAATTTTGGTAGTTCTTGAAAAGCAAATCGTGAATTGCAAGTCCACATATAAATGTTGTATGTATGTTTTTGGTATTTTGTTAAATTGGTGAATCTGGATTGGTTGCTCGTGTGATAAAATTTGTACTTTCAAAGTGCTTTTCTATTTGGAAGATGTTGCCCTTTTCTCTCTGCTCTCTCTGGTTGCCTCCTATTCCCTTCCTATCATCCATCACCAGAGCCACTTCTCGGTACCTATTCATTTTAACTCTCATTCTGTTGGTCTTTTTATTAATCTTAGACGTCGTATTTTCATTCACTTTTGTGTTCTGCATTTTCTCTATGCCCTTTTTTGGGAGCTCAGTTCGGCAATGTGGTTGAGGTTGGATCAAAGTCGAATGCCAGAACGTCATTTATTGTGCCGATGCAAAAGGTTTCTTCACCCATTTTGGTTCTGACTCAATTGGTTTTGTGATTCATTTGCATTTGAGGATGAAATTGAATTAAAGTCTTTGCCCGTTTCGATTTTGGCTCAATTGGTTTTGTGATTGATTTGTATTTAGGGATGAAATTGAATTAAAGGAGGGGTTTTTTTTCTTTCTCGATAGTTTCATCACGTGCAGTGCACGTGTAAATTTTTTTTTTTACTGTTTTGACGTGGTTAATAGGCTAGAGGAGTACATTGTGAAAAATTAGAAGTCTCTACAGCCAATTGTTAAAATTTTTTATCCAGAAGGCACATTGTGAATTAGATGAAAGTTGAAGAGGGCAAAGTGTAATTAACCCTTAATATTAATTAAAATAATCAGCATATTCAAATTAAATTGGCTAAAACCAAACCAGTTTCAATGAAATATTATTCGATTCAACAACATAAATTTTTAATGGTTGATTCAAACTGACTCAAACCCTTAATTCCTGTATCTTTGGTGTTCACTTTTACAATACATTCCAAATGCATGTGTTATTGTTTGCTCTTGTACTACATGGGATCTTCGTCTCGTCAATGGGCATGCTATAGAGGCTTTTTGAGGGCAAGGATAAACGTAGTTTGCTTCAACTTCTCTCATGATTATCATGCTTACCACCAAGAGGCCCTCAATAATCTCAGGATTGCTATGAACAATACCAGCATTCTTTGTGCTATCATGTTGCATATTAAGATAAGAATTTTCCTTGCTCTTCCTTAGCCTTACTTTTCTATCTTTCATCTTGTTACATGTGTGTTCAATTAATTTTTCATTTAATTCTTAGCATAAAAAAATTGGGTTATAGTTTTGAGATTTGGGTATGTTAGCTTTCCTGTTATATATTTTAGAATTACACATGAAAAGAAAAATTATGTTTGTAGTACTAGTATAGCAAGAAAGATTGTACTGCTATTTCAAAAAAATTATTTTTATAGACTATTCATCAACATGAAATCGAAGTCTAATGTTTGGTCAAAAATTGATTTACCTTAAACTTCTCTCCATAAATCATCACTAATATACATTTTCCTAACTTTAAAAAAAAGTTGCTATTGTAGAAAAAGATGCTTTGTAAAATAAGAGGTATTGCATTAAAATCTTTTCCGTAATCTTAAGTTTCTGTTAATGTGCTCTAGAATGATACTAATTAATTTACTTTTTAGTAATAAAGATCTTCGTTGTGTTTTGAAGATTTTTAATTATATCGATGCTGACTTTTTCCAAACAGTACACTCATGAGGGACTGAGTGTCTTGTTTTTAGTTTTCTTTCTTAGAAGAAGTTTCAATTTAGCTATAGATCATGTTGACGATATTTGACTTTTTTGTTTGTTGTTGATTTCATGTTTTTTTTTTGTCTGGGTGTTTGAAGGGATCAAAACACATATATCTTTAGTAGGGTCAAGCTATTACCATCACCATTGACTATAGTATAGAAGGCGATGACAATAAGATACGTATGAGCTATCCAAAGTTGGCCGAGGATTTGAAGCCACAAAGTGTTATTCTTTGTGCCGATGGGAGTATTTCCCTTACTGTCGAGGCTTGTGATAGGGAATAAGGTTTGGTCTATTGTATCTGGAAAAAATTTGCAATTCTTGGTGAAAGGAAGAATATTCATCTCCCTTGGGTTATTGTTGACCTGCCAACTGTATGCAAAGAATATCCTTCTCATGTCAAAGGTATGTTGATATATATGAATCATTTGCTAGGATTGGCAAACATTTGAAAACTTTTTTGTCAATACTCGAAGGAGAAATGTTTGAGCTAGAATTACTTGTCTCCAATATCATATATATTGACTATATATAAAACTTATTTACCAGATAACATTCTGATATATTGATTGTTTTCTGTGTTTTGGTAGGTTGAGAATCAAGAAGGCGTTTCTAATTTTGAAGATGTTTTAGCCAACTCTGATGCATTTATGGTTGCATGAGGTGATCTAGGAATGGAAATTCCAGTTAAAAATATATTCTTAGTTCAATAGATGATACTGAAAGCCAACATGTAAGGAAAACCAGTGGCGACTGCTACCCAAATGTTGGAATTCATGACCAAATCTCCCCAGCTAACTCGAGCTGATGCCGGAGATGTTGCTAATGCAATTCTTGATGGTATTGATTGCGTGATGCTTAGCAGAAAAACTATTGCTGGGGCATACCTTAAAAATTACTATTCAAACCATGGCGAGAATTTGCACAGAGGCAGAGAATTTTATAGACTATGAATAACTTATTAAGAAATAATGAAAACTACACCAACGCCTATGAGCCCATTATAAAGCTTGGCCTCTTCGGCAGTGAGCACTACCTATAGCATCAAAGCAGCCTTGTTTTTGGTCCTAACCAAAGCTAGAACCCCGTTAAAGCTGGAGGCTAAGTACAGGCCGAGTATGCCCATTCTGTTTGTAGTAGTTCCAGAGATAAAGACAGATTCTTTCGACTGGTACAGTGATGAGGTGTCTATAAGGCATAACCTTGTTTATAGGCGTCTAGTTCCTGTTTTGAGTTATACATCTGCAAAAACTTCACTTGAAGATTGGACTAACGAATACATAGAGTTGGCCTTACAACATGCAAAAATGAAGAAACTTTGCATGCCTAAATCTGTCTTTGTCTTGCACAAAATAAACATTGCATTTGTTATCATGAACATGACTATTAGTTGATTTTTATTTCGTTGGATTGTTACAATAGTTTATTAATCTAGTTTTGGTTAGGATCTTTGAAACATTGATGGTTTAGATACACCATTACTACAATTTTGTATCTTCCTTTTTAATTCTTTTTCGGATCTTCCTGTTTTTTCTTATCTTTCATCGAGCTATTCAATTTTTAGAGGAAAACAAATCCTAAATTTAATACAAATATTATCTTATGAATTGATTTAAAAGTTCATGTAACTGGTGACACGTTATCAATAAATCAAATTGTAAAACTTATATAATAAATCTTGTTGCATCTCAAAGTAACAAAAGAGAGAAACAAACTTATTTTATATTTAGGGTGATATTCTATTTAGTATATCTTTTCATATTTTAGGGATGCTCTCCTATATGATGGTTATGAAAAGATTTATTTACGAATATCCTTGACATAATAAATATATCTAACTGGTAATTATGATGAGTCTAGTAATAAGTAGTATTCTTACATTCCAGATCATATACAATGTCAATATGTCGTGCAGTCTTAGGGTTACTCATAAAAATAATATTTACAGTCTTAGATGTGCAAGCATCATATGCATAATTTAATTTTTTAATGATAGACTCCACTATTTTTCAAGAAAAGTGTGTGACTACATAACCTATAACTGTATTTAACATTATCGATAATAGATTCATCTAGGTAATATAGAAGCTTGAAAGGACACACGAGTTGACACTCTTCCTTCTCTCTCTCTCAAAAGCTTTTCAATGTTCTAAAAAAATTGTAAGTACAAATACAAATCTTCTCAACTTCCTATTTTTGGTCATCCATTTCATCAATCATTGTTAGATTCTATTTATTTTTATAGAAAATATAAGTATAAAATCAAAATATGCTCAAATATAATTTTATATTCTACTACCCAATGCATAAACAAAGTCAACTCAGAAATATGATTAAATATAGTGAAAAATAGTTTAAGGAAAGCAACATGATAATGTCTAAAAAAATTCTAACACTTTTTTTTAACAGAAAGAAGTAAATTTACATAAACACTACTGTTACCCAAATGACTAATACAAGAGGGGGGTGAAATGAGTTGTATTTAAAAAAATAACAATTATAAATCAAATATATAATATAAAATATAAACAAAATATGAAATAATAAATATAAAGAGTAAGGGTAAGAGAGAAGCAAACTCAGTATGTTAACGAGATTCGGCCCCACTGCCTACGTTCTCGCCTCAAGCTACCTCTTGAGGATCCCCAAATCCACTATTCAATCTCCTTTAGGTGGAGATAGAAACCTATTACACCTTTGAGCAGCACCGCTCCGAAGAATCCGTGTAGAACACCCTCTACACTTCCAATCATCTTACACTTGGTGATTTAACTATTTCCTGTGTAGAACACCTTCTACACTTCCAATCACCTCACACTTGGTGATTTAACTATTTCCCGTGTAGAACACCTTCTACACACACAAGGGTTATACACACCCTTTTACAAATACAATAGTTGATAGTAGGTAGACTATCAAAGTACACTCCTCAATGAGTGAGATAAAAACAATACAGCGCAACCTATATCTCTCTCAATAAGAACAAGAATTAAGGCTCAAAACTTTAGAAAAGAGAGAATGAGAGCTTTGAAGAAATGATGCAAAACTTAGCAATAGATGTGTAAGCTCTTGTTATGTGTTTTGCAAAACTCAAGTGAGCTATTTATAGGCAAATGAGTTTTCAATTTCAAATTTGAAAAGATTCTCATGTCAAAAACATCATCATTCACTTTTCAAAAATTTCAAATCTAATCTTTTTACTTTTTGCATGTGACAAAAGGAGTACACTTTACTTTTCAAAAATTTCAAACATAATCTTTTACTTTTTGCATATGACAAAAGGAGCAAACTTTACTTTTCAAAATTTTCAAATAAAGACATCTACCTTTTGCATAAGTCAAGAAAAGCATCCACTACTTTTAAAAATATTCAAATAAAACATGCATATGTGAAAGATGACAATCAATCATCTTAATATTTTCAAAATTCAAACCTTTAATCATGTCATGCACATGTGAAAGATGACAATCAAGCATCTTAATATTTTCAAAATTCAAACCTTTAATCATGTCATGCACATGTGAAAAATGACAATCAATCATCTTTCAAAATTTTTAAAGTTCAAACATTTAATCATGTCATGCACATGTGAAAGATGACAATCAATCATCTTTCAAAATTTTCAAATTTAATTTTCAAAATATTCATGCACATGTGGAAAATATATTTTAATGCTTTATAATAAAATATTAATTTTGAGCCTTAATCCTAATTTTGAATTTTTAAGAGATTTACAAAATTACTCTATGATTTTAATGTGAACTTATTCCCTTCTTGCTCATGCTTGCTTCCTTGATGTGCTTGATTCTATTGTGTGGACAACTTGAGCTTGAAACTCCTTTATTCTTTGAATTCATTTGTTATCATCAAAATCCATGTGTAGATTTATATGAAACTTGAAACCTTGAGTTCAACAACTACTATTATAAAAGATGGAAAAGTTATTTTTAAAAAAAACCAAAATAATGAAAAACTGAACGAAATAAATCTTACAATAGTTTCTTGGCATCTGAGGAAACATTGGTCACATCTTATTGTAATACAAATGATAATTAATGTAAATTATTACACGAATTACCGTCTTTAAGATGCTAGGGCAACTATCTACAATGCAGGTCAAAATGTCTCTCTAATCCCTAATTATTTTGAAAAGTCATAAACTATGTCATCACTGCTATTTTTGTACTTAGACAATATATTTAAATGGTCAAATGCTATAAGTTTTATGAATCCATAGTCATAGTCTCTATATAAACTCCATTTGGTTTGAAGGGTGGTAAACAGTGAAAGGTTTTCTCATTCATCACTAGTAACTACGTATATTGTTCCATTCAAGGTGTCTTTATAGTAACGTTTATCTCCGTTGGTGCAAATATTTTGTGAAGAGTGGCAACAAATATTAACTTACAAGTCTAGAATACAATCGTTGGTAGCATACAAGTATTTCACAAAATACATGTCTCATGTTCTTTGGAAAATGGATATTTGACAAATTGCACACCAAAAACCTATAGCTCTGGGCAATGTTTTGAATACCGTATCGGTATCAGTACCGGTCAAGTCACTGAAACGAAATATTTCGGTACCGGTACCGTTTCGTGTACCGTTTCAAAATAATTTATACATAAATAAATTATATATATAAATACAATTATAAATTATATTTCAAAATAATAGTCAATATATAAATAAATTATATAGATAAATATATATGTAATTAATTTAGTCTAAATTGAGGTTAAAACATAGTAAAAAATTAAAAAAAAAACCCTCAAAGGCCGAAATTCGATACGGCCGAAAAATCGGCCGAAACGAAACTATAGTTTTTTTGTACCGGCCGACCGGCTGGTACGGAACATTCCGGCCGTACTGGCCGGTACGGCACGATATTTAAAACACTGGCTGTGGGAGATTTGCACAAAAATAACCAACTAAAAAAAACATGTGCTTTTGTTGTCAAAGTAACCCAAATAGAGGTGACAACCATGGTTTAATTGTTTACTACTAATGTTGACGCTTTTGTTTTTGCTAATAGATATTGTCTTGAGACAAAACATAAAATTATCATTCTCAGAGATAGGAAGAAAAGTCATCAAGTAATGCATATATCCTATAGATCAAAAATTTGTTTTACATCTCAAAGTCACAAAATATGTCTTTAATATTGGCAGGCTACTTTCGAAACAGTCCAGAATTGAATTTTCATAATTGTACATATAATTAGAAAAAAAGACCTAGTATATAGAGCATATCTTTTTATAATTGTGCACATGGCCATACACAATAATGTCAACCTTGTATTTCTACCAGAGTTTTTGAAGGCTCTCCCTCCTTATTGGTTTCTCAAATGATCCTTCTTCTACATAACTGATATATGATTAATAACTGGGTACCAAGATACTTCTAGCTCAGAAATAGATGATATTGAAAATCAACATGCAAGGAAAACCAATGGCGATTGCTACCCAAATGTTGGAATCTATGACCAAATCCCCCGGCCAATCCAAACTAAAGCCACAAATGTTGCAAATGTAGTTCTTGATGGCACTAACAGCATGATACTCAGCGGAGAAACTACTGCTAGGGCATATCATGAAATTACTATTCGGACCATGGCGACAATCTATATAGAAGCAGATAGTTTTATATATTACGGACAACTTTCTAAGAAAATAATGGAAACTACATGATGCCTATGAGCCCATTAGAAAGCCTGTCTTCCTTAGCGATGGGCACGGCCCATAGCATCAAAGCAGTCTTGATTTTGATCCTAACCAAGGGTGAAAGCACAACAAAGCCGTAGCTAACTATAGGCCTAACATGCCTATTTTGTCTGTGTTGGTTCTAGAGATAACAACAGATTCTTTCAACTGGTCTTGTAGTATAACTTGTCTTTTTTTTTTTTTGGAGTAGGTGTGATCAGACAATATATATATTTAGTAGCAAAAACATTTTCCCCACTAATTTGAGTCATGGAAGAGTCATGGCCTAAAATTAGTGATACTAAGTCTTTTCCCACAAAAAAAATATATTCGTGAAAAATGCTTACCTTTTCCCACAAGATCAATCGCAGGAAAAAATTATTTCACCATGAAAAATATGATGACTCTCGATAGTAAATCATTGGAAAAAAAGTGTTTTTAATAACAAATTTTTGTTGGAAATACTTATTTACTCAGAAAAAATTAAAAAAATAAGACTTGAACAAAAGATAATCATAACAAATAGTCTAATATAGGCTAATAAATATATCTGAACCTTTGAGATTGAAATTCATACTTATAATAATTTTTAAAAAATATTATGAAAATTTACATTTTTTTTTACAAGTTTCATCCATACCTAATACATTCAAGTTTTAGAAACCAACACCATCATCATACTTTACAAATTTACTACAACTCTATCACTTAATCCCAATACACTTCAAATTATCCATCTTCTTTCCAACTCCATTCTATGCTGAAACATCAATACATAAATCTGTCAAAATGCATAAGTGAAAAATGCATAAGTTTTCTAAACTAAGCCCTAAATTAATGTGATCATGATACAACTACACAGTTTAAATGTGACAATATTGAATACAAGAAAATCTAAAAGCATGCTAGGACTAATTGTTTCTCCAAAAATTTCTGAACATGACTTATTTGTTCAAGGAAGTTATCAACTCATGTAGTAGCCTTCAGATAATTCAATGCAATTAGCCTATTAATGCACACATAAGGTTTTATGAAAACATCTAACATGGATGTAATAACTTTATATTTCAGTCTACCGCTTGTTAAAAAAAAGGACAAAGTAGAAGATAATGCAAACCTATGGCAAACATATAAACTCTTTAGCACACAACTCACTCATTTCAAAGAAAAAAAAACTATGTTACAAGAGGGAAGCAAATAACATGATAATCAATAAGCTATTTCATCTCAATGGTATGGAACATTGCCAAGGTAGGGCTCTGTGCACCCACTTTTGGGCAATAAAACTCTGGATACACAACTCCACCTGCTAGAAGCATTTCATGACCCTGAAAACAAATATGGACATTAACCACACCACAACATTAAGACATAACTATAAAAGGGGAAAGTAAAAAGGCAAATAAAGTATATGATTTACAAGTAGCATACATATAATAGGCATGTTTATACTTTAGCTTGAGTGCATGAAGTGAGAAATATAGAGTGAGGGAAGAAGATTCGAAGTAATATAATTGTTGGCAACCCAATTTACAATTATATCTAATACACTAAAACATTAGATTGCACCACAGTAAAATTTATAATTACATTGAACACACCAAAACATTAACTTGGTGTAGGTCTCTCTTTGATCTTCATTGTTGTGAATGAGATATAGACATCAAGAACATATCCAAACACATGACATAACATAATATAGGATATGGAATTAAAAACAACTTAGTAACTAGTACAATCATGCATAAGGCATCATGTTATATGCTGCCACATTAAATTGAGCAATATATCATCTTAATAAAAGCTTTTGGACCCATGAGTGAAAAATAACAATTTGAAACCATAGTGCAAATACAACATCCGAGTTCCAAGATTGATGGCCTACTAGAATACTAGCCTTAGCCTTCCATTGTAGTTTCGCTTCTCCTTCAACCTTGATCCCATATCACCCTGCCAACAACATCAACAAAAAAAAAAAAAAAAAATCACTTTAAAACCAATGTCATTTTCACACAGCCAAATATAGGATTACAAAATAGACACAATAGTTACATAATGAACTAGTCCATAGAGTGTATACACAAATTCATGCTCCCTTATAACTAAAAACTTTAGGATTAGAAAAAAAAATGCACTAACTAGGATATATAAAAATGGAACTATAGTTGGTGAAATTTTCTTCAAATCTTGCAATGTAACTTATACAAATTATATCAATGCACCATGCTCATGGTTATTGATTGGCATTTCAATAGTATTAAATACATTAAAACCCATAAACTCAATGCTATAGCTTATAGAACCCTCTCCACATGCCAGTAACATAAACTTGCTATTGTATAGAAGCATTTCTACATGAGGATCCAAAAATCCAAAACATATTTTCTAAAGTTAAAGATGAGAGTGTTTTTGACAAATCATTAATTTCCTAAAGCTATAATGAAGTCATTATTAAACCAAATACATATATCACATAATAATGCAAAAGATCTCAAAGTTTCAAATAAAATTGATGAAAAGATGACAAGGATTAATGTTTAAAATGCATGATGAAGATAAACCTTACCTTGTTCTTCTCCAAACAACCTTTGACTCTATCTATAACTACCTCAAAATGATGAAAAGTGATCTTTGCATCTCATTCCTTGCAATATCTGCTCTAGCAAATCCAAGAGTAAGAGCAGCGAGTTTTTGACAATCAAGTAAATGTTCAAAAAATTATTTGTATTAAACTTTTATCACGAATTTGTCTCCTTAAAAATAGGTCTAGCAAGCCAGTTGCCACAGAAATACCAAATTGACAAAGGTTTTGACAAAACCTAAAAGTATAGTTTCAATAAAATCCTAAAAGCATACTTTTAATATGACTAATTGAGATTCAAGAACAACCCCTAAATAATGGATAATTTCTCACTAGAAACCAACTAAAAAGCATCTATTTTCGTTTATCCCACAAAATAATCGAACAAAACAACTCTAAAAATCATTTAATCAAATTTAATAGATCGCAATCATAGCTTGGTAAAGACAAAGCTAGAGAGAAAGAGAGAGCTCAACTTACCATGGATGGATGGTTGGTTTTGGTGGCACACAGTGCACTGGGCCATGGAAAGAAATTGGAAGGGGGGGGAGAGAGAAAGAGAGAGAGAGATACTAAAAATAGAGTTTTGTAGAGGAGATTAGTGATGGAATGTGGAAGATCCATGACAAACTCACTGAGAGGTGAGAAACATAAATGGTGTATCTAGTGGGGAAGAAAGAAAAAAGGAGGAAAAAGTTTGTTTAAATATTAAAACTCTTTGCGGCAAAGTAAACTCACTGCAAAAACTAATGTTACTTGTTGCAAAAACTAATGAATTGAAAAAATTAATATTTATGGGTAGTCTTTTTGCCTCGCCTTTTTGTCACAACAAGAAGTCGTCATCTTGCCGCAAAAAGTTGTTTCCCGCACAATTTTGCTAATTGGCCTTGATCTAGTGGCAAAAGACAAGTTCTTTTTTCACAAACAATTTTCGTATCATCAATTAACTATTTGCCACAATAGTGTATCATGGAAAAAAAACTTGTGGTATAAGATAATAGTTGTTGTAGTGAATAAATGAGAGAACTAATTGTATATTAACTTTTTTCATCTTTATATTGGTATAATGGTAGAAGACTCCAAGGATAAAAATATGAAATGGAGAGAGAATGACAGATTTCTATTTTAGATTTGTGATTATGCCCAAAATACTTATGAAGGCCTTATAACTTAAAAAAACTGATAGTCTCTGTAAATGATGAGCATAGTTGAGACAAATGAAAAATTAGGATATTTGAGGTAAGATTTATTGTGACGTCCCCAAATTTTTTTTAAAATAAATACGGGAATCGAGGCGTCGGGATGCTGACAACACGGGCCATGCACCTCCAAAGTCAAGTGCTAAGTGTGTGAACACGTGACATGCATAAATAAAAGCAATGGATAATTAAAATCAATATCTAAGTACCAAAATTTTTAGAATTATTTTACAAACTATTTTAATACAAATTCTCCAACAGGAGATTTAATACAGTCATCCGAAATACAAATTATACAAATACATATTTATTAAAAGGAGAAAACAATTTTTCAAGATAACAAATTATAATATGAATACTTCAACAGCGGAATCACCTTCTCAGACTCAGCTTCCATAAACACTGTATCCAAAAACTACGATGCCAAAATGGTATCGCAGGTAAGTACAACCTAAACAAACCACAAGATATAAAATATACTCATGCAACAATAACAACCTTACTCATGAACATGATACCGTATGCATGAAACTTAAAATCATCTTCTTCAAAATAAATAAAATAACACACGCCAAAATCCCATTTTGGTCCAAGATAAAATTTCAATAAAATCATCCATCATTTTCCAGAAAAAATATCAGTAAATCCAATCATAGCGGGCGTTACGTATCGCTATTCCCGATATGATATACACACAACACCAATCATAATGGGCATTATGTATTGTCGTTCCCATTATGACTCATACACGCTTATTTCATAGTGGGCGTTACGTATTGCCGTCCCCGATATAAAATACACACTCAATGACTATAACGGGCGTTACGTATCGCCATCCCCGTTATGTTATCCACACACTATCAATCATAATGGGTGTTACGTATCGCCGTCTCTGTTATGTCATCCACACACTATCAATCAGAATAGGCGTTACGTATCGCCGTTCCCATTATAAAATACACACACAATGACCATAACGGGTGTTATGTATCGCTGTCCCCGTTATGTCATTCACACTCACTGATCATAACAGGTGTTACGTATCGCCATCCCCATTATGACTTAGTAAAAAATCATTAAAATCCATAAACCCAATAACCACATCTCATATTAAAATCTAAACACTAAATATCCACATGATCAAGCGTGTAATTATACAATGTAAACCACAACACACAAAATAATTAACAATTGATAAATTACAATATCAACCAATAAATCTCAACGTCAAACAAATACAATATTTGTCGATGCAAAAATATATTTAAATCTATAAGTTTATTTGGAAAATATTTGCAACGGGTAAAATCCAGATCATTGAGCAAACGATCCACAGTGTTCACAGTGAGTCACTTTGTACGTTAGGCTAGGGTGCTCGGTTTAACACCAAAATTTAGGGAAATACTCATTGGAGGATGGAGAATCTCATGTAGGTGGTGGTGAAATGGTGCAACCATCGGAAGGTGGAGGATCGGGCTCAAAATGGGTGAAAACCCATTTTGAAATTTTGGGTTGTATAAGGAAGTTGAGGCCAAGGATGGGGAAACTGAGTTAGGGGGTGGTCGGTTGAGCAAGGGGAACCTTTTGGTGGTGGAGGTGACACTGGAAGGTGGTGGACGGCTGCGGCACAAGGTAAAACACGTTGGTTTCACACCCATTTTGGGTGGAAGGAAGAGAAGGAGATGGGGGCTCACCGGTAGTGGGCTATGCTTGCTGGTGAAGGGGGAGGGTACCACGAGGTTGCCGGAACCATGGGTGGCCAAAGGTAGCGGCGGCGTGGCCTGAAAATCCAAGAGACCCATTTCGGGCCTAGCCTGCATGGAGGAGATGAGGGAGCTGCCAACGGCAAGGTAAGGTCACCGGAGTGAGGGGAGACTGATGGTGGAGGCGGTGACGTCGATGGGTGGCTTACGAAGGAGCTAAGGCGATTGGAAGCTTGGAAAACCCATTTCGGGTTGGGTAGCTCACGCGCACAATAAGGTTGTTGTGAGGTGACATCGCCGGTGGGGAAAAACTCGCCGGCAGTTGGTGGTCCAAGTATGAACGGCGGTGAGGACTGGTGGCAGACGGTGGCCGGTGGTGACTGTTAGAACAGAGACTGCCAAAAGGGGAAGGGGTGCACGAGCTGGGGGTGAATGCAAGGGAAAGAAGAAGAAACAAGAAAGAAAAAGGAAAGAAAAAAATAAAAAGAAAAAGAAAAAGAAAAAAGGAGAAATGAAAAAGAAAGAAAAAGAAATGTAGTCTAACTAGAAAAAGAGCATAATAAATGAAATAAAAGCCAATTGAAAATATTACAATTCAATATCAGTAAAATAAAATACTTAAAACCCATCAATAAAATAAATTAAATCAAATATAATTTAATTATAAAACAATAGTTAATATAAAGAAAGCACATCAATTAAAATCTCATAATAAAATAAAGGAATTTAATTCCAATCATATTAAAATAAATTAAATCAATTAACGACGAGAACAAAAAAATATGTAAAAATACACGTATATCTGGGATCTCACGTTCATTAATTGCATTGTTATTTAATCTATTCAGACTCATGACATGATTTTCTCATAAATTAAGATAATTACAAAAAATTACTTTTAAACTATGTCCATTTTATGTTTTTTTATAAAATATTATATTAAAAGTCTTCAATAATAGTTTGATCCAACAAAATTGAATTACCTGATTCAATTAATTGGTACTTACCCGATTTTAAATTTTTCTAGCTTTAATCTGAACCAACCTCAACAATTTCTTTAATTTTTCCTTCATTAATTCGATGTCCATGCTCCATTGTAAGAAGATTAGACCATTGAAAGATCTCGTAATACCATATTGAAAATTAGGGGTGGCAATAAGTGTTCGTAGGTCATGTTTGTGTCATATCAAATTATAGACATTCGACTATATGGTTCATTAACTTTTTTTTAGCAAATAGTCAGAATCACATATCTAATAGTGACTTCTATCCCAAATTTATTGCAATACCGGTCTCATTTATGATAAGTGAATACCGTGATAACAACTTTACACTTGGAGGTTACAAGATAAGAGAGACAAAAAAACCCGAACCCGTGTCCAAAATGAGTAAACAGGTCAGAACTTCAAACCCTAACATGATCTATTTAATTAACATTTTATCCATTTAAAAATTTAATTATAAATAGGTCAACATGAGACAGTTAATTTCAACTTGTTTCAAGTAAATAGGTACTTGAACTACCCCGTATATATAATCTATTTGACCTGATTAATATTATTTTACATAAAGTTAAAATATATATTTATGAGTAGCCACAAGATCTAAAATAACATACCGACTAACAAAAAATATCCATGTTTTTTATATTCTCATTATAATATAACTAAGATTATAAACTCAACAATAACAAATATGAGAATATGTCTAGAACTACAATCCCAACGATAATAACATAAACATGTATTTGAGAAATACTAATATTACAATCCAACAATAAAAAAATTATAGTTTGAAATAAAATTTAAACAGATTATTGATGGTTAATCTTGAATTAAATGGATTGACTCATTATTGATTCATTTATTAATCGTGTTCTAATGGTTAACCTATTTTGATTTGAACTTATTTATATGAAATCCATGATACTCACTAATTCCTTATTGTGTTTGTGTTGAGTTCACTAGTTATGTCACATATTACCACCCCTAATTAGATTAATTAATTTGATTCATCATATCAACTGTTAACGTTTATGGAAGATGTGATAATTTAACACAAGTCCATATAAGACAGCCAGTGGGCTACTTCTTCTACTAAACATGAACAATTTCATATATAGAAAGATTGAAATACAGTGTGCAAGGAGTAGCCCACGAAAATAAAATAAAAATTAAAAAGAAAAGAAAGAAAAGAGACGAGCATAAATTAAGTCCATATAAGACAGCCAGCCAGTGGGCGCGGTTACTGCTGGGGTTATATAATTTTCATGATTTCAGCATTATTAATCTTCTTAAATATTATTGGCCTTCAAAGTGTCCGATCTCCTTTATTACTGGCCTGCATGGCGACCAATTAAGCCCTTAGGGATGATCAAAACCAGTTATATATGATGCACAAGATTTTGGCAAAAGGCACAGCCCTCTACTTTTTAGGTCTGACTTCACTTGATCACGATCAGTTCCATATCCCTCCTTGCTCAAACCCTGCCATTATTTAAAAAAAAAAAGATTAATTTGTAAGAAGCTCATGTGAGATTAATTTCTGGAAATAATATTGTGTATATATATGAATACATATATATATATATATACATATCATACCGGTTGCATGGTTGATCTAATTATGGGCTTGCTGCGGGAAGACCTCATATAAGGCATGCTCAAGTTCTGCAGGGATATTTAAAAGCATTTTGAGTACGAGTTCTAGTGGGATCAAGAGCATTCATATATGTCCTTTTAAATTTAATTTATTTTATGTAGTCTCTTGCACTTACCTTATAAAAACGGTAACATATATAGCTTTGGAGCTTTATCCTAGAGTAGAGACCTAGTTTTTTTTATTTATGGATATATTCCACTATCTAGTGTACGTACTACTTACGTACATATATATATGAAAAACCCTAGCTAGCTAGCTTAAACCTTTCCAACCCGAATGCTAAATCTTGCAGCTAATTCCTGGGAATTGCTTCATTATATATGATGCATTAATTAAGAGGATATATTATATAATCAAAGGTCGGAAATTTATAAGGTGAATAAAGTAATGACCTGCACTCGATCATGAAGGAACTGTATGTATCCAATTGCTTCTGTTAATACTGAGGCCGTGTCTGTCTGTCATGTCCATACATCAAATATATTAAAATAAAGTACATGGAAGCATGGCCTCAATTAAGATATTATAATTCCTGTCCTCTCTTACACTCGCATATAGTGGGTTCTGATGAAGAATGAATGGCTTAGAATATAATATAAATATATATAATATATATGTTTATATAATAGTACCTTGCCAAAAGGTGCCACCAACTTTTGAAGAGCTGCAATCCTGTCTCCTAGTTTCTCCTTTCGTACCTAATAATTTAAAACCAATTCCGCTGCTCACTTAGTTAATTTTATATATAAAGTGAATTAAACATTGACTTGAGATTGGTATCTTAGTTAAAAAAAAAAATTGATAAATCACCTTCAGTGGTGGGCATGAGCATCGTGACACTGATCGCGACTTCTTAGCTTCTGCATGAGACCCTTTTGGCTGATGATCAGAAGAACGGCTAGGTCTTTTTGCTCTTGTAACTTCATTCATGAAAGCTGTCGTCTTTTATAATTTAAGAGAGTAAAGTTTATAAAATATGGATCGTGGAAATGAGAAATATTAATATGCTTTTCAGTCTAGAAATAAGAGACATGAAAAGTGATCAATTATATAGTAATTATTAGCACATCTATTAAGCAAAAGTTATCTGCACTTGTAAAGAATTATTCAGGGGATTGAAAACATAAGAAAAACTGAAGGCAAAAATCGAAACCCACGAGTTTCTTTTCCTTGGATCTAAACCCACGAGGAGGAGGAAGAGGAGGAGATCAAGAAGAAGAAGAAGAAGATACCCACCTTGTTGGAGCTGTTTGATGGACTATCGGCCAGTTCATGCACGTGATCATCCGGGCAGCTTAGAGATACACTTCCTTTACGAATACCTAAAGTATCGTGTGAAGGCTGGCTAAAATTCCCACCAGTATTGGTAGATGTCAAGAGATCCAATGTTTGCAAGTTCAAGCCTAGAGAATTTGAAGCTAATGAAGATGAAAAATACGAGGGTAAAAAGGATGGGAAAACATGACTGAAATTATATGATCTGTTGGATCCATGAGCTACACCTCCCAAACTTTCAGAGTTGTGTGTATTGGAGTACAAATCTCCAGCCGAATTATGAGCACCCGCGGAGAAGTTGCCGAGGCAGAGATTCTCAAAGAAATCAGAAGAACACTGCTGTTCATGTTTTGGAGTTAGCAGATGTGATGCTTCTGCATTAGAGAGGTCGCATACTATTTCGCTCAATTTATAAGGGAAAGTGGCTGCTGCAGGCATCTCTTCTTTGAATTTCGCACGGTGCAGTTCTTCGTTTGCTGATTCCTGGGTAGTTTTTGCATTACAAAAACTCAAGTCTTGACGTACCGAAGATCTAAGAAGAGGCTCATCGACCGAGTACTTTGACCATAAATCTCTTGAATTTGGGACGCTCTCACTCAGATAGCTATTCATGTAGTTACTATCATTTCTGCAATTAATGATCATTAATGCAGTCATTATATAACGAAGTATATGAGAGAAACATCGTTATTTAACTAATCAAACAGCCGAAATAGAGAGCAAAACAAACATGAAAAATAGGCCAGGGAGACTATATACAAAGTCGTCTAACAAGCTGTCAAAAATCCTGGAAAACTAATACAACTAAAGCTAACTGATTTCCCTGATCATCCATGCATGGCAAAGAGAAAATCTCTTGCCGTGGACACACCAAACAGAGAGCCAAAAACAATGAGCTAGCTCCAGCGCATGAATAATCTCTCACGTCCTAACTCAGCAAAGGCCAGGCTCAACAATCAACCCATGTCCGCGAGTCTCATAAAGTACCCTAGGAAACTAACGTCACTATTCTCGTCAAGTATCTCAGTTAGCTATACGAATAATAAACCAGTGAACTAAATTTTTAAAATGATCTTAACTTGATTCATATCAACCCTAAGATCGATATTCTTACATAAAACTAGCTTGATTGAGAACTTGATTGAGAAGCATAAATTTGATCTTTTGCTTATAAGAACAGGTACTACTCTCGATGTTTTTGGTCCCTGTAAGAAAAATCATTTATTATTATCTATAAACTGAACTACAGTGATATTGTTCATCTTCCTTCGATCTACCGATATTTTCGGCTACTAATATCAGTCCTCTTAGCTAAAATACATCATCATGTATATTTCATAGATATGCTCATGAAAACATCAGAAAACAAGACCGCTGGCTTGAATCCTCAGACTGTGTATAATATTGCATGGATTTAGTTAGTTTAGTAGAAGATAAACTACGTACTCCATGTTATTTAAATAGAGATACTTACAAAACGATGCTTGGGTTCCAGTCATGGCCGGTGATTGAAGGTTTATATCCGGATTGATTTGCTGAAGTAAAATACTCGGCAAACTGTTCTTGGAGCTGATGCAGATGAGGAAAATTTGCAGACTCCATTAGGTTTTGTATTTAAGAACTTGAAAATCCCGAGATACGTAAATGGAATTTGCTGGCGCTAGGAATCTTTCACTTTAAAGAAATAGTTCAGACAACCCAGGCTAGCTTTCACCTTTAGCCTTCTCACTTTGTTCTCTCTTTACTCTTCTAAGTCCAAGCGTCAACTTGCCTTTTCGAAGATAATAGGATCGAGAACAAAGATAAATTGCCTCTCTCTCTCTCTCTCTCTCTCTCTCTCTCTCGATTCTCTTCTTATGTATAGGAAACTTTATGCAGCTGCTTAAGTAGCTCTAGAAAACCCTAGCTAGCTATATCTCATGTATTATATTCGATGATGGGTTTTGCGCACTCTGCCTTAAAAGAGTCAAAAGATCATTTTACTAATGGTGGCGTATAAGATCATATATATATATATATATATATATATATATGCATTCATTTGTTTAGAGGCTCAAACGTACAATTGGAACGAGAAAAGATTGCGGGGAACATATATGGTTTATTCTCCCTACATACCGCGGATCGAGGCCGTCCTACTTATTAATAACTACGTATATGTTAATTAACATATAAATTTACTCATTGGTATATATAAAGTTACTCGAGTGCATGATATTTAGGCCCGTTAGAGGTTGACTTGAGATGATTGAATTTTTTTTTTTTTTTATGAATAATAGTGATAAGTTGAAATAGTAGAATGAATTTTAAAGAGTTTCATCTAAGATGAATTTAAATATTATTGTATTTAGATGTTATGTTGAGTTTAACTATATTTTTAAGAAGTTGAAAAAAGTTGTACATCCAATATGTAAAGAGATATTGAGTTCAAAAAAGATTATGAGTCTCACATATAAAGAAGATTTAAGTTAATATAAGTTTAATAAGTTAAGAGTTGAATATTTAGATATTAAATTTAGTTTAAAATTAGACTGAATTAAGTTTTTCAAAGAGGCTTAATCTCACCAATAGAAACCATCCAATTGCTTACAAAGGGATCGGGGGTATCCAATCGCTTTGATACAATATGGTTACTTAAAATTACATTAGTTATGTGGTATATACGTATGTACACTTGGATCATATAAAATAAAACTTTAACATTAATCAAACTCTAGATCATAAAACCATATTTATTAAAAAATTATATTCTAATAACATTATTCTGCCGATAAAATATGGAAATAATCAAATTCAAAAAGTTTGCCCCAACTTGTTCACAACTGGTTCTTATTTAATATGCCTTTCCGATCAACCAGACACTAATTATCAGCAAACTCTAGTTGTACTCAATTGCTCGATTGAACATTGAGTAATAAGTCACGAACACTTAGAGCTGACCATTTTTCTCTGATTTTCTCTCATTTTCAAGTTATTATTGTCCTTTAAGCTCTTTTACGCCTTTAATATGGATCCCACTATGAAAAAGTGTGAAAATTTTAATTTTTTTTTTTATGAGACCCACATTATTACAAAAAGGTTGTAAAAGAAACTAGCATATTTAGATTTGATATAAGTGGTCTTGAGTAAAAATGGGTTGATTTGTTAAGATACTATTAATAAATGAGTCAATAACGAATCAAACCTCTTAACATAAAATAATTCATTTAAATTTTATTTCAAAATTAAAATTTCGTTATTGCTGGGTTGTAATATTACTATTTTTTAATATGCTTATGTTTTTATTATTGATATTGTAATTTTGAACCTATACTCATATTTGTTATTGTTAGGTTTGTAATATTAGTTTAATTATAACTTAAAATTTTAAAAATATTGATTTTTTTTATTCAGTAGATAGTTTTTAAGATATTGTGGTTACTAATAAATATAAGTTTTAACTTTTATATGAAATTATGTTAAACAGATCAAATGACTAGTTATGTGGATTATTTCAGCATATTTACATGAAACAATTTGAATTGAGTCATGTTATCAAATTGACCTATTTTTAATTAATTATTAAAGGGAAATACAAGTGATACATGCACGACCCGTTATTTAAATAGGTCGTGTTTCGGTTAATCCAGGTAGTCGAATGTCCATGACTTGACACAACCCATAAACGTCACAATTAATTGTCATCCCTACTAAATGCCTCATATCTTCATGACTTCTGAATGTAATCTTTAGGTCTCCCTTTGAGACTCAAACTTAAGTCCAACTCCCTTGAACTAATATTCAACGAGCTACATCTAGTCTCATTCTCAACATGGTGAATATTTATGCTAACCCTTGAAAATCGACTTGCAAGAAGAGGATGTCCAAGGAAAACACACACATATATAGATACATACATATATATATATATATGTATACATATATATATATATATATGCATATACATGTAATGTAAATGTATGTTTGCATGGTTTACTTATAATATATATGATTTGTCCATATATCTCACAAATCGATAATTAATTAGGGACTCCATATACTTGTAAACCTAGATTTAGGATAATATGATCTACCTACCATCATACAGATACAGAAAAAAGTGGCTGATATTCTCTAATTAATTAGCCTCGGGCCATGATGGGAATATATTCATCAAACAATTAAGGAGAGACCCTCAATATTTCAACAAATTCAACTGCATGCTATTTATGAAATTACACTAATTATTGTGATGCTTGATACATTAAATGAAAGCCAAAATTCACCAAGAATATATACTATTGAGGATGTATTTTGCAGCTAAGCTCCTCATGATGATCCAGTCAACTCAAACCTGTGAACAAAGAGGATAAAGTTGGGTTGGGGTCCGAAACCTCTCTGATGCCAAAGGAATTTCTAGGGAGAAAGCTTGGAATGATATATGAAAATAAGGGCGTGTTGAGAACGTAACCCTGTTTATGGTGAGTTGGGTGCTATTTATAAGCGCTCATACGTTAAACCTGTGGATAGAGATGGTAGATGACGTTCGGTGACACTACTCGATCGTCATTCGGCCAATGATGGTCTAGTACCTTTCGTTCCATCTCAGACATATTAAGTCCCCTAATCAACAACTAGTAAGGCTTGGGTTCTTAGGCAGTAATTAATGCGGCATGCACCATCCAGTCCCAGTAATTAATGTAGCACACATTGCCCAACCTTGCATTTAATGCAGAACTTCGCTCAACGAAGTCATGTCCCATTGTTTTTAATGTAGGAGCAAAGGTACTGAATGGGGGTCTAGGATGAATGCCTTGACACCTCCTCGAACTCTGTGGACGCTCAGGATAACCCGGGCTTATCTCCCCAATTGGAGGGACAATTAGAATTACTTGGACTTGTCCCCCCGATTGGATCCCTTTACTTCCCTGGGCTTGGGCTCGGGTTGACTATGAGGTCTTTGGGCCTTATTATTCGAGTGGGCTGGGCCCGCTCGGGTTCTCTCTCTCAATACCCAATGAATCCTTATTGTATGGACGACGGTGGGGACTTTATGTTTTTCTTTCCTTCAGTACTTCCTTCTTCAACTTGGGAACCAAGCGGGTTCATTCCTTAGGGTCTCCTGACTTGGTGCAGCTTATCCAGAGTCAACCAACTCATTGAGCTTACATGGCTCTTTTTGAGGCCACTTGTATTCCCACATGGCTCAGGTTTGGGCAGTTCATCTTCCGATGGGAACTCATCTTCTGAATCCACATGGTATTTAATGCACCTTGGCTGTCATCCCATCGTTTCGACTTCTGAACTGCCAGCGTTGTTCGTGTGCAGTCATCTTTCAATTCGAGGGCATTTAATGCACCCTGGCTGTCACATCCCATTGTTTCGACTTCTAAACTGCCAGTGCCATTCGTGTGCCACGTAACCAAGCGATGATTGGCTCGTGCCCAACACGGGCATACCACCATTACTCCGCCTAACATAAATGCGCATGCCTCTTGCTTCTAATTGGTTCTTACTAATCATGCCCCCACGCCTCCAAGAGTCACATTGGGCTACTGGTTGTCATGCTTCTTCATTTTTTGCGCGCTTTAATTCATCTTCGATTATAAATACCCCCAACCCCCCTTCATTTCTTGTCTTCTCCAACCCTTCTGTTGTCTATAATCTCTCATCTTCTTTAGCCCCTCATTTCCTTCCGTTTCTTTCAAACTTCATTTCCATGGTTGCCACTACCCCTCTCTCCTTTTTTTGCCAGCCACAGCTAGACATCCGCCGTCCATCCTTCCGACATCAACTCTCTAAGGAAGAAGCACGAGATCCCCTAGCGAATCAACTTGGAAGTGCCTAGGGACAATGTAAGGGCCTATGATGCCGTAGGGAAAACACAGAAAGTTGTGGTTTTCCCTGTTTATGCTCGCGAAGAGTTTCTGTTTCCCCTTCATCAGGCTTGTTCGGGAGGTCTCCATTTTCTAGGCCTAGCCCTAACCCTAACCCAAAATTTGCCGAATGGGTGACGCCTCCTATTAGCCAATTGCGTGGCCTTCCAGATCGTGCTCTCGGAACAAAATGATGTCTACCCCGACTTAACAGCTGGAGAGTTCTTTTCACTGTACCAACTGGTACGCCATGACGAAAACATTACAAGCTTTCAAATCCAGGTCAAAGATCGGAAAGCTAATCCAGATGGAGGATAGGCACTCGAGCACCAATGGGGGCGAAAAAGAAAGCTCCAGCTCTAAGGGAGAGTTTCAGGAGGAGGAACGGACTGGGGAGACCTCCAAAGTTCCCTGCCGTTCAGGTGATGCCAAAGGCGAGCGTGAGGTGAGTGAGAGTCTGGGTGGGGCTGATGTCCCACTCATAATTCTTACTAATGAGTCATCCCTAGACCAAATGTGAGGTCCCAGATTTACGTTTATTTTTACATAGTATTTTATTTTCGGTGTTAATTATTTTAATTTATTTTAATAATATTATTAGTCGTGTTTTATTTGTTTAAGATATTTATTTGATCTATTGATTAGTTAATATTAGTTTTATGTTATTTTTATAATTAATTATTGAATTACGTTTATTTTCTTATTAATTTTAATGTAAGGTAATTATTTTAATAATTGGAATTAAATTCCTTTATTTTATTATGTGATCTTAATTGATGTGCTTTCTTAATATTAATTAGTGTTTTATATTTAAATTGTTCTTAAAATTAAATTAGCTTATTGTTGGATTTTAAATATCTTGTTTTGTTGATATTGAATGGTAGTATTTTCAATTGACTTTTATTTAATTTATTGTATTTTTCTTCTAGTTAGTTTTTATTTCTTTTCTCTCTTTTTCTTTTCTTTTTCTTTTCTTTTCTTTTTCCTTCTTTTTATTTTTTCCTTCTCCCATGCTTCCCCCAGACCCGCGACCCCCTAGCCCGTGCGTCCCCTGCCTCTCCCTCTCTTTCCTTGGCGTTTCTCTCTTCTTCCCCAGCGCCACCATGCGTCAGCCTCCGGCAACACTGCCCAGCCTACCACTACCCTCACACGCCGACGAGCCTCCCCTACCGTCGGTGTGCTCCATGGCCATCACACCACCCCTCTACGGCCACAAACCCGAAATGGGTTTTATGGCTTCTTTTGCATTTTCCTGCCACCGCCGACCACCCCTTGGCACCGACGACTTACCAGCAACCCACCACCTAAAACCACCCAGTTCCGCCGTTTGCTCCTCCACCCAAAATGGGTCTTCAAATGGCTTGTTCTTCATCGCGCCGCCGTCCGACTGCCGTGCATCTCACCTTTGCCACCAAACCACTTCCCTACCCCAGTCGGTCATCCCCCTAACTCAGTTTCTCCAATCGCCGCCCCACCTTCTCTATACGACCCCAAACTAGAAAATAGGTTTCCACCTATTTTGAGCCCGATTCGCCACCTTCCGGTGGTTGCACCGCCACACCACCACCTCCATGAGATTCCCCACCTTCCAATGAGTATTTCCTTAAATTTTGGTGTCAAACCGAGCACTCTAACCTAACGTACAAGTGACCGCTACGAACATTACGGATTGACGTTTACTCAAGGATTTACGTTTCTACCTGCTATAAGTATTTTCTAAATAAACTTTAAGATCTAAATATATTTTTGGCATCAACAAATATTGTATTTGGTTATTGTTGAAATTTATTAGTTGTTGACTATTTGGTGCATAGTCGTCTGCATTGTGTATTTACACGCATATTCATGTGTTGAAAATGGAAACTGGGTTTTCATTGTATTTATGTTTTTGGGTGCGTGTGTATCATAACCCCAAACCGAGATGGAATATTATCTCAGTGGAGTTCCTCTAGTCACTCGGGAGCGGAATATACTGAGTGACGTCCCCTGAGTTGTCGCCGGGCGACAACGGGATCGGACGATATGGTAACGCTCCCGTGCTAACTCCGTGGCTCCTCTACTGGTAGGAGTTAGGGGATGCCTGGTCATGGTAAGTGCTGGACGCAGTTAGCTGGGCATCACCCGTTTCGAAGTCACATGCGTGGTCGTTACGTTTGGTGTGATTATGAGAGTCAGGGTGTGCGGATGATCCCTAGGGGAGATCATGGTGCATATGGTTAATAAAATAGATATTTTGGCCATTTTCTGGGAAAGTGACGGGTTTTAATTATTGGTTTTAAGTAGACCATTTTCTAGAAAAATGGTTGTAATTTTAATAGATTTACGGTCATCATTTTTTGAGAAAATGATGGATGATTTTATTAGAAGTTTATCTTGGGATTTTGAAGTATATGGTTTATTTATTTATTTTGAGAATGATGATTTTAAATCTCATGCATATGGTGTCGCGTTCTTGTGTTACGTCGTTGCATGAGTATATTTTATATCTTGTGGTTTGTTTGAGTTGTACTTATCTGCAATGCCATTTTTGGCGTTATAGTTTTTGAATGCAGAGTTTTGTGGAAGCTGAGCCTGAGGAGGCGACTCTGCCGTTAAAATATTCTTATTATAAATTGTTATCTTGGAAAATTATTTTTCCATTTTTATAAATACGTATTTGTTTAATTTATATTTCGGATGACTGTATTAAATCACCTGTTAGAGAATGTGTGTTAAATTAGTTTGTAAAATAATTCTAAAAATTCTGATATTTAGATATTGACATCAAATATCCGCTACTTTTATTTATGTATGTCATGTATTTACACACTTAGCATTTGACGTTAGGGGTGCGTGACCCTTGTTGTCATCATCCCCACACCTCGATTCCCGTATTATTTTAAAGGAGAATTTGAGGGCGTCACAAGTGGTATTAGAGCAGTTCGATTCTGGATAAATCTGCAAGTTATTTAGGAATTGTACCAGAAAAGTTTTTTGTTTTGAATTTGTTTGTTTATTTGTTTGGTTATTTTATTTTATTTTATTATTCTAATCATTTTCTAAGTTATTCATACTATGTGGTATTATAAGATTTTAAATAATTGTTTCGGTGTGTTGTGCTTTTTATTTTAATGTGCCTTTTATTTATTATTTCCAAATTTATCTTAGTTCTGGATGGTTGAATTGTTTTGTTTTATTTCATTATAATATTTGTTCATTAATATAAATTTGGGTAGTAGTTAAGATTTTAGTTAGTTGTGAGCATTTAGTTAAGTTGTGAGCATTTATTTATTTTTATATATGCCTTTATTTTGTTAAATTTATTATATTTTCATCTTTCCACTTGCTTATTTTAAAAGTTTATCTATTTATTTTGACGAGTGGATTTGTTTTGACAATTTGTTAGTATTATTTATTAATTTATTTATTTTACTATGTTTCGTTTCTTTTAAAAGTTTTAGATTTTGGAGATTTCTACAATAAATCTTTTTAGAGTTGGATTTTGAGGAGAATTTCAAAAATTTAATTGTCATTTTATTTCCCGTTCTTCTTTTAATTCAATTTCCTTGTTCTATTTAATAAAAGCTTTTGATAATTTTGTATTTATCAAAGGAGATGGTCTTAAACGGCTAGCATTTATTTATTTGTTTATTATATCTTTTCCCTCGTTTTATTTTTATATAATATTTATGTGAATTATTTGGGTTTCACTTAGCGTCTAAGTATATTAGTATATCTTTGTGACACAGTTTATTTTGATAAATTATTGGTATTTACATAAGTGTATTTCTTCATTGATGTTTTATATGCTTTTTATGTGTATTGCTTGGGTCTCAGTGAGTATTTGAGTTTTTAAATTCTAATGTTATTTCTGGAAGATCGTTAGAATTGTACTCTAAGTGGACTCTTCTTGTGAGTATGAATATTTGTCCATTGATATACTATTGTGGAATCCATTTTAGGAATACTTATGATAGTAGGCGATCATCTATTTCTTTAGTGAAGTTTTGGTTTTGTTTGTGGATTCTTAAAGATTAATGTGTAATAGTTGTGAGTGTATAAATTTTGGAGAGTACTTATATTTGATTTATGCATGACTTGATGGAAGTTATTTTGTTAAGTGATAGAGGTTGATTTGATGCGATAGTATTAAATTCAAGATATCTAAACCATAGGCTTTTGGGCAAATTAATTTGGGCGAGTTGATGGGGTGGATAACTTAAGTATGATATTTGGAGCATTTAATGGTTGCCTTGTTGAGGTATATTAAGGAATTAGTATGACTAGAAGTCACTTGGGAATTTGAATATTGGAAAATATTCTTTCTCTTGGGTATTGAAGGTCCAGATGAGTAAGATAATTATGTGTATCATGGTTACCATGCTAACTAATTTGAGTAGAATTGATAGGATTTTTAGGTGATGTACATTGGAGTTTAGGTATTAACCATGGTGGTATAATCAGAATTATATGATATTAAGATTTTAGAATTTGGAAGTGTGGTATATGATTTCTTGTAATAGGTGTTGAGCCAGTTTTTACTCAATGGTGATAATTTATAAGGATTTAATTTTATGCATTTGGTGAGTTTTTAGATTGTGCGCGAAAGTGTGATGTCTTGCAATGTAGTTGGAGGTTCAAATCTTGTGTTGATTTTGAGAAATTAGTGGTGACTTGAAATTTGGGATGATACTTGTGAGTGTAGATTTATCTTTTGGGTTGGGTAAATTATGTTTATTGATGGTTATGTTGGAAATATAAACTTGGGAGTTACTTTAGGATGACACAAATTGTTGTATGGAGTTAGTGAACATTAAAATTTTGAGAGGTTATACTAAGATTCTTATACATATGGAGTTCAGATTAATTGGCTACATCAAGAGTCTTAAAAATGAAATATTATTTGGAAACTATACGATTATGATGGAATAACATCTATTTGTGTTTGACGAAAATAGATGATTGTGCTAATGCTTGGAGTGAATGTTGAGTGATGTAGTAGGTGAGCTATTAGAGTTTCTATAAGTTGCAGCCGAGCGAATTTTGGGGACAAAATTCTTTTTAAGGGGGGGAAAATGTGAGATCCCAGATTTATGTGTATTTTTACATAGTATTTTATTCTCGGTGTTAATTATTTTAATTTATTTTAATAATATTATTAATCGTATTTTATCTGTTTAAGATATTTATTTGATTTATTGATTAGTTAATATTAGTTTTATGTTATTTTTATAATTAAATATTGAGATACGTTGCTTTTCTTATTAATTTTAATATAAGGTAATTATTTTAATAATTAGAATTAAATTCTTTTATTTTATTATGTGATCTTAATTGATGTGCTTTCTTAATATTAATTAGTATTTTATATTTAAATTGTTCTTTAAATTAAATTAGTTGTTGGACTTTAAATATTTTATTTTATTGATATTGAATGGTAGTATTTTCAATTGACTTTTATTTAATTTATTGTGTTTTTATTCTAGTTAGTTTTTATTTCTTTTCTCTCTTTTTCTTTTCTTTTTCTTTTCTTTTCTTTTTCCTTCTTTTTTTTTTCTTTCTACCCTGCTTCCCCTAGACCCGTGACCCCCCAGCCCTGTGCGTCCCCTACCTCTCCCTCTCTTCCCTCGCCATTTCTCTCTTCTTCCCCAGTGCTGCCGTACGTCAGCCTCCGGCGACACCGCCTAGCCTACCACCACCCCCGCATGCCGACGAGCCTCCCCTGCCATCGGTGTGCTCCACGGCCATCCTACCGCCCCTCTACGGCCACAAACTCGAAATGAGTTTTGTGGCTTCTCTTGCATTTTTGGGCCACTGCCAACCACCCCTTGGTACCAGCGACCTACCAGCAACCTCCCCTTACTCCGGCGAGCATAACCCACTACCTATAACCATCCAGTTCCGACCGGCCGCTGTGCATCTCACCTCCGCCACCAAACCACTCTCATACCCCAGCCGGTTATCCCCCTAACTCAGTTTCTCCAACTGCAGCCCCACCTTCTCTATACGACTCCAAACCTGAAAATGGATTTCCACCCATTTTGAGCACAATCCGCCACCTTCCGGTGGTTGCACTGTCATACCACCACCTCCATGAGATTCCCCACCTTCCAATGTGTATTTTCCTAAATTTTGATGTCAAACCGAATACTCTATCCTAACGTACAAGTGATCGTTACGAACGCTGCGGATTGACGTTTGTTTAAGGATTTACGTTTTTACTCGCTGTAAGTATTTTTCAAATAAACTTAAGATATAAATATATTTTTGGCATCAACAAATATTGTATTTGGTTATTGTTGGAATTTATTAGTTTTGGCTATTTGGTGCATGGTCGTCTGCATTGTGCATTTACACGTATATTCATGTGTTGAAAATGGAAAGCCCCATCCGAAAGTCTCTTATCCCAATTAAATAAAACCCAAGAGCATATATATATACACGTATATACATATATAATTATAAGTTTAAGCCCAAACTGAAAACACATAACATAAATTAATTAAACACATTAAATCAAAATAAAATAATTTGCAACGCTTTAATTTAAATGCCAAAATAATAAAATGATGATATTAAATTTAAGCATTAAATTAAATGCACCAAAATATAATACTATAAGGAAATAAATTAGCTTACTTTTTAAACACGGAAATAATTTTAAAAGAAGATGAAATATCCAAATATTTTAAACACAAGCACACTAAAATAATATTAATATCAATAAACTCTTAACACAATATTTATATTAATAAACACTACATATATAATATTAAATTACAAAGGTAGTAAAATTATGGATCCTCACAGGCTTGCCCCGAGTCTCCTCGTCGCCCTCATTCTCTCCGGTTCTGCAGCAGAGTTGCTACCCTTGGGCAACTTTTCGAGTTGGAATAAGGCCAACAGGGAGGCCAGGAAGGTGGCTTGAGTGAAGGACCGGTCTCAAGTTCTGGCGCTTCTTCACGAATTGAATAGGCTAGGGTTGACGCCACCGAATGAGCGGCTTAGATGCTAGAGCCTCTTAGCCGAGGTAAGGTTTCATTGCTCATTCTTTTTGTCTCTTGCTTTGGTTGGGCTTGACTGATAGTCCTTTCTATGCTTAGGTTGCGGGGCAAGTTGTTGGGGCAATTGGCTCTGAATTGGCGGAGCTCGGGGAGTTCAGTCAAAAGCTTAGGACATTCTGTAGATTCATTTGCTTCAAACTGAAGTAGATTGAAAGGTAGCTCGAGGCTTCCAAGTAGATTTGTGAGGGGTTAGTGAAAATCGTCGAAGAGCTAAAGACGGAGAAGGAAAGTCTGGAGGAAACCTACATATCCTTACAGACTAAGCTAGACAATGCTCGAGAGTCTTTGTCTGCTGCTAACTGGAGATGTGTCCATCTTTCTGAAGCCTGAGCCACTGTTGAACAAGACCGAATGTATGTGGAGAGAGAACTGGTTGCTCGGAGCTTAGAATTGGTTACCTCTACTCAATAATTTGCTTTGAGGGGGGAGGGCTTGGTAGTTTCAGAATGTGCCTGGGTTGCTCGGGAAGAATATTTGGCTGCTTCCAAGCGTGCACGAGTTGCTTAAGAGGTCGAGCTGACGGGTGCCCAAGCCGCCTTAGACAATGCGAACAGGAGGTTGGCATAACTTGAGCTTTAAGTGTCTCAAACAACAGTAGTTCGTAACTCTGCCTGGGGTTACGGCTATGCAGAAGGTTTGCGTAGGTTGAAGGCTAAGCTTTTGGTAAACCCTAAACTCAACATCGAAGCCCTCAACCCGGGGTCCCTCCGTCCAAATCATGTCACAAAAAAGTTCACCAAGAAGATCAGGAAGCCTAGTTATCCCCCATTCGAAGACTCAGCTCCTCCTCCCCCACCCCCAAAAGCTTGATTTTGTAATTTTTTTAAACAATATATGGTATGAAAGGATCTTTCATTGCTTTTCATACTCGTCTTTCTTTATTTTACTTACTTCTTACTTCAGTACCCTGCAAATTCCTGCTAGGGAACTTGGGTAGGAATTGCTTAAGGCTCGGGAAGTTATGTTCTCGAGTTTGGCGCCTAGGAGTTGATTTTTACCCTGTGAACTCATGTTGAGGGTGCTTGGACAGGAATTGCTTAAAACTCATGTTAAGTGTGACTTTGAGTAGTTCTACTACTTGTTAAGTCTATTGAGGGTTCAGGTCTGATATTCGGCCTCTACCCTACGAGAGTTAATTTCATGTGGGTGTATTGAAAGCTTGGGTCTGATGTCTGGCCTCTACTCCACAGGAGTTAACTTTACATGGGTATCTTGAGGGCTCGAGTCTGATGCTCGGACTCTATACCGCGGGATTTGACTTCACGTAGTTGTGTTGAGGGCTCAAGTCTGGTGTCCGACCCCTACTCCATGGGAGTTGACTTCACGTGGGTGTGTTAAGGGCTTGGATCTGGTGTCCAACCTCTATCCCGTGGGAGTTAACTTCCCGTGGATGTGTTAAGGGCTCGTGTCTGGTGCTCAGCCTCTACCCCTTAGGAGTTGACTTCTTGTGGGTGTGTTAAGGGCTTAGGTCTTGTGCCCGGCTTCTACCTCACAAGAGTTGACTGTGCGTGAGTGTGTTGAGGGCTTAGGTTTGGTACGGCCTCTACCCCATAAGAGTTGATTGCGTGTGGGTGTGTTGAGGGCTCGGGTCTAGTGCCCGGCCTCTACTCCATGGAAGTTGATATCGCGTGGATGGGTTAACCACCTTATGGGAATTGACTTCACGCGGGTGTGTTGAGAGCTCAGGTCAGATGCCTAACCTCTACCCTGCAGGAGTTGACATCGCGTGGATGGGTTGACCACCCCGCGAGAGTTGACTTCGTGTGGGTGTGTTAAGGGCTCCGATCTGGTTCTCGGCCTCTATCCCATGGGAGTTGACTTCATGTGGGCGTGTTGAGGACTCGGGTTTGGTACTTGGCCTCTACCACACGTGAGTTGACCTTGTTCGGGAGAGTGAGAGCTTGTTTATGAGTTTCAACACCTAATCTCATTAATAATTCAAATCCCACAGATAAGGCCACCATTGAGAATGTATTTTGCAGCTCGGCCCGTCACGATAGCCTAGTCAACTCGAGCTTGTGAACAAAGAGGATAAAGTTGGGTCGGGATCCGAGTCCTCTCCAATGCCAAAGTTAGTTTCTGGAAAAAAAGCTTGAAACGATATATGAAAATAAGGGAGTGTTGAGAACGTAACCCTGTTTATGGCGAGTTGAGTGCATTTATAGGCACGCTTATGTTGAACCTGTGGATGGAGACGGTGGATGGTGTTCGATGACACTACTCGGTCGTCATCCGGCCAATGATGGCCTGGTTCCTTCCGTCCCATCTTAGTCGTATTAATTCTCCTAATCAATAATTGGTATGGCTTGGGTCCTTGGGCAACAATTAATGCAGCATACACCGTCCAGTTCTAGTAACTACTGCAGCAAATCTTGCCCGAACTTACATTTAATGTGGCACTTCGCTTGGCAAAGTCATGTCTTATTATCTTTAATGCGGGGGGCAGAGGTCTTGAAGAGGGGTTTGGGCTGAATGCCCTGACACCTCCTCGAATTTTGTAGACGCTCAGGATAACTCAGACTCATCTCCCCAGTCGGAGAGACAGTCAGGATAACTTGGGCTCATTCTCCCAGTTGGATCCCTTTACTTTCATGGGCTTGAGCTTAGTCTCAAGTTGACTATGAAATCTCTGGGTCTTATTATTCAAGGGGCTGGACCCACTCGGGTTCTATCTCTCTCATATATATGTATGTATTATATATATTTATATATTTACTTTGACATGCAGTAATTTCCAGCGAATGCACAAATTCATGGATCCTTGGAGGAAGTCATATATATATATATATAGAGAGAGAGAGAGAGAGAGAGAGAGAGAGAGAGAGGGGGGGATGGGAATGAGCTAGCTAGGAAGAAACATGCATGGTGTATTTCATTGATCGAATTGATCATTTTCTTATAATAATTGATGAATCCGACAGATTAGCTTACAAAGGAAGAGGGCAGGCCAATTACTCATGATCGCTGTGTGAATCAATTAGTACTTTATAATATATATATATATATATATATATGTATGTATGGTTGTAGTGGTACTGCTGAATTATTGGAAAAGAATGGTCGACTAAGCTGTCTTATAGTGAAAAGAGCAAAAAACAAGGAGTATTTATAATATAATCAGATCATCAGCATGCCACAAAAAAGTTAACATCAGAGAAAAGGGTTTAATTCATGGCCGCGGGAAGTTTGTCGTCACCTCCAAACTTCAAATAATCCTTTTCTTTTTCTCTCTTTCTCTTTTTCTGTTTTTCTTTACTTCTTTTTAAGGCTATTATCTACTACTCATCATGGAGAAATGCCTATTGCCGCCCTTTTCTTATTCCCCTTCCATTCCTTGATCAATTTTGATCATAACCTTTCTTTAAACAGTGATCATCAACGCTTTCTGTTTAACTTGTGTTAATCTAAACAAATTAAGGTTTAAGATTTCGGCATTATTAATATCGATAGAGAAATTTTGTTCTTTATTTTAAATTTGAGTACTTATGCTTCTCAACCTCCCACACATCATATTTTTTTATTTTTTTAATTTAAAAAAATAGTTTATTTTTTTTAAATTAATTAATTTTTTTTATTCACTATTCATATATCAAATATTTGATAAAAGAAAAAAATAATAAAAATTAAAAAATATATAATGTGTAGGAGATTGGAAGGCTGTATAGATTTTCTCTTAAGCATTATCAGTTCAACTTTAGTAATTTAAACTATATTTTGAGGAACAAAATTGAATTGTACAACTTCTCATGTAGGTAGCTAGGTAGGCATATATATAATTGATCAAAATCAAGGTGCTAAAAGACTTAATTATTGACAAGAACATTGGGATCCCAAGATGCCATTCGCTAGCCATTTGTATAATATTAGATGTATATAAATAATTAAGCCACATGAATATAAAATTACAAGAGAAAGTCTCTGTCTAATCCACTTTGCATACCCAGCCACAGATTGGAATCCACATTAGACGCACTATAAATATATAAATATATATATATATATATATATACACACACACACACATACAACTGATCTTCCACAACTCTTTTCGTTTGTTATATTCTAATTTTTATATATATTTACTTTTTTTAGGTAGATGGAAATTAAGAATTAATTATATATATTCGCTATGATCACTTATATATTGCCAGTCAACCAAGCTCAAAATTTTGGCCAATTAGATTGCCTTCCCTAAGTGGGAAAACTTTTATTTTGGTGCTCAAAGCCTATTAATTATTCTTATAACATATGTTAATCCTTCCTAAACATATATCCTTCACAAGATCATTGCCCATGATCCTCATCTATACCTTATTATTTCTATGATAAATAATTTGAATCATATTTAAAAGTTTCAGACTATGCTCATTCCTTGTTGGTGTACCTGAACTACAAGATATTATTCGTTTTACGACGATAATAAATCATTATAAAAAATCTTAAAATCGTTATAAAAATGCATTTTAACGTGAAGAAAGTGAGTAGTCGCATGCAAGTGTCTCATCTTAAAAATACATTTCCGGTAATGAGTGGGAATAGTAAATACACTTATAGCCATTGAATCACATTTTGTTAAGAAAAATTGAAAACATGTATTTTTCTACAGATCGTTGATCTACTGAAGTCATATATGTTCAATCTATTTTAAAAATTGACACGTCTCTTGAGTACTGTAATGAGTATATATATATATGTATTTCTTAATGAATGGACTTATATCTATTTTTTTTTTTAATTGAACCCTTTAAAAAGCATGTGATTGTCACACATGTTTAATAAAAACTTGTCACATTTATTGATGTCCGGTTAGATGAAGCTTATTTGAGAGAAAAGTAGTCTAACCTAATTTTTTTAGACTAGCTGATAGGGTAAGGCTTGCAGACAAG
Organism: Platycarya strobilacea; assembly: GCA_036898215.1. Classification (NCBI taxonomy): domain Eukaryota; kingdom Viridiplantae; phylum Streptophyta; class Magnoliopsida; order Fagales; family Juglandaceae; genus Platycarya; species Platycarya strobilacea. The sequence goes on from CM072555.1 coordinate 37,575,050, forward strand.
TAGGTCTGGTTTGGATAGAGATTGCTTCCATGTCATCTCTTTTTATTTTATTTTAATATTTAAACAGTATAAATACAAATACAAATATAAATATAAATACATTTTAATTTTAATTTTTATCCAAACATTACTTAATTATTAAAACATTTCTAAACTACAAATAAAACAAAAAAAAAACATTTCAAATTTTTTAAATCTTAAAATAAAAATAATATTAAAAAAATATTTTTATAATATTTTAAATTTATAATATTTTTATTCAAATTTTTTCTCTCATTTTCTAAAATTCTATAAAACATTTAACTACTCAAATTATTTTAACTCATCTCAATTCAAATATCTCACTATCATTAATAAATATCTCAACTCAAAATCCAAATTATTGTATCAACATAATTTTTTTTTATTTGAAATTATTGTATCAAGCCATATAAAATACTTGAGTTTTATTAATAAGATAATGTTAGTTTATAAGAGTGGAAAGTTACATATTTTTCAGCGGATAAGACCGAAAAAGTGTGGGAGGGACGAGGCCGGTGGTCTCTAAAGTTGCCCCTGCTGCGCAGGCTTAAAGGCAATATATTCTTAAATTAATTTGAAATTGCATATTTTTCTTTTTGAGGGAATCAATTGATAAATAATTTGTATTAAATCAGCAGGTCGCATTCATTCATTGATTGGACCATCATGAATTTGATTGATAAACAAATTATGCCATCGATCCCTGTCAATGCAGCTTGTTGCAGGTATAAATTACCTTGTTTTAATTAGCAAAAAGCTAGCTGCTTATAATATGTCACAGTACTGTGTCAGGAATGTATATATAGACCATAGTTTGGAGGGATTCAGCAAAGACATGGTATGGGTTTCACATAATTAATATTATTCCAAATTAATGTATCGATACCAAGGACTGTCAGTCAACATGTCGGATGTATGAAATAAGAAATCCAAATATCATTCATTACCACTTTTTGAACAACATGAACAAGCTTCAAGTAGTAGAAAATCCTACGATATTATTTTGTTTATAATTCTCAAAATTATGTATATATATACACACATCGAAGCTGTCATCAAGAGCATTATAATTACCAACTCTTTCATTGATGCAAATATAAAGAATATATATATATATATATATATATATAGTGTTTTTAGTCTTCTATTAACCAGCCCACATGAAAAAATTGATTATATATTTAAGAAAAATCTTATTTATCATATATTTTACTAGGCTAATAATACAATTCCTTTACTAGTACTGCGCCTTTACTAGCCATTTTTCTTTTTTTCTTTTTACAATTTGAATCTTGATTGAAACTCCAAAATATGTTCAACCAACCAACGTAACTATGTAAATTGATTAATAATTGACTCAGAGCCAAAAAAAAAAATGCCAATTTTATTTTTTTTTTATAAATTGAATTGAATTTTTATTAATTTTCATGATTATGTTAGTTGATTAAATTTATTTTCTTTTAAATTTTGGAAGAATGTCATGTTTTGAGATTTTTAATTCAGATCCAAAGAGCAAAACGAAAAAAATAGTTAGTTAGTAAAATAGTAATAAATGAAGTATAAGGATATCATTACCGATTTTATTATTGTCTCTTCAGCATGTCATGATGTGAAATCAAATGATTAACTTATAAATTAAACATAATAAATCATTTACAATCATTTAATATCACATAACAGTCTTATAAGATAATAGGAGGATAATAATAAAAAGAATGATGGATAGTATTACTCAATTTTAATGCGACAAGATTTTGTCTACAATTTTCAATCTTCTCTATAAATCAATTTCTATAATATCAATAGTATAAAACGTGTGTCATTTACACCAACTTATAAATATACTTTTTTAGATTATACAAATTAGTAAGATTACAAACTTATAATCTCTTATGAAATTTATGAAATTTATTTTATAATAAAAATAATTTTACAATCTGGTATACCATATTAAGCCATAATAATTTTGTGAGTTTATTTCTATTCATTTGTAAATAAAGGTATTTATATTTTTTATGTTGGAAAATTGTAATTAATATTTAAATCGGCTGCTGCTAAAGTCATAGGCCCAACATTAAGCCCATTACCATATTTGGTATTTATTCTATTTGGAAGCCGTCGATCTTATATTAGGCCCAACATTAAGGAAGCCGTTTTCACAAAATAAATTTATCGATTTTATATTAGGCCCAACATTAAGGAAGCCGTTTTCACATAATGTAATTATCGATCTTATTTTAGCAAAAACCATACTTTGTAAAAAAAATCTTCCATCAATTTATCCTCTTTATTGAAAAATATGTTTATTCGAACCCCCCTCCCCCCAAAAAAGAAAAAAAGAACCACCTCGTTGATCAGAATAATTTATTATTTAAATAAAAAAATTATATTATGAACCATATTTATTTTATATATATATATATATATTGTGAAACACGCAATAATTGGCTCGAATGATATGTTTATATGGGATTTGTTTAGCTGCAGCCGGACTGCCGTTAATATTTTTTTCTTTCTATATTTCATGGCCAATTATTTGTCGATTTTCGCATGTTTTCCATGTGATGTGACACTTTTTCTTGCACGGAAATCCCTGAAAAGAAACTGGCCAACATAAACATTGCTTTCAAATATACATGGACGGATGGACCCATCCTATGACCAATCATAATCAATATCATATCCATGGAGGAAAGATAAAGCTCTAGCCCATGATTTCACATTTTCTTACATTTCCCTTTCCACATAATATTCTTTGAATTTGTAATCCTAAAATTAAGATTTTATTTGAATTTAAAGAAGAGGTGAATTAAGATAAATTTAATTTATTTTTTAATATTATTATTATTTTAAAATTTTAAAAATATAAATTAAAATTTAAAAAAAAATATATTAAGATTTGAAAAATGTATATTAGAATTTTAAAATGTATATTAAGATTTAAAAAAGATATATAGAAATTTGTGTTTTGTATAAAAATAATAAAAATGTAATAATGAAATAAAAGTAAGTTGAGATAAGTTCAACTCACTTCTAAATCCAAAAGGAGTCTAAACTTACCCAAAAAAAAAAACCTTAAATAAAAAATAATGCAATTAATCATGCATTGATGAGATCTTAACAATAAGTTCAAATATTTAAAATAAATTAATTAATAAGATATATGCATGACAAAATCAAGCACTATTATATATATATATATATATATATATAAATATATATAAAAGACATATTAATTTGATCATTTAGGTCGAATCTTAAGAAATAAGTTGTTGCAATATTCACATCATCTACATGCGAAATAACTATAACAATAAAACCTTTTCTTTTTTTGTTAAATAAAGTGTTTTAATAATTAACATAATTAATGGCCCAATTAAATAAATCCCCCATATATATTTTCCTAAGGATAATGCTATTATGTTCACTCCATTTGACACCTATTTTTGACACCTCATGTATTTTGATATTTGATTTTTTTTTTAATGATTAAGGAAGTGATTATTAATATATTGATATTTTTTTATATTTTTTTAAAAATATTTTACAATGATGAAATGATGATGATAAAAAAATAGAAAAAAAAATTATTTTTTTGTATTTTTCCTTTTCATATGTTTTTAATATATTTAAATATTTTTTAACATATAAAAAAAATATCAATATATTAATAATCACTTTTTTAATCATTAAATAAAATAAAAAATTAAAATGTAAAAATTGTTAAAAAGAAGTATCAAATAAAGTGAATATAATAGCATTACCCATTTTCCTAATTAGTAGCACATATATAAAATGGTCAAAATTGATGATCATCGGTCAGCCGAATTGAGTAGAGAGATCACCAAATGTTGATTGGTTATGTAACAAATTGAAAGAGAGTACTAAAGTTGGTGCTGAAATGAAGAAAAAGGAGAGAGGCCGACCGGCCTTAAAGCACTTAAAATATGTATTAGAATAGTAGTGATGTTGTCCACACGTGGTGCTGTGCTGCACCGCACCGCTTGCTTTCTAGAGGAGGAAATTAAAGCAAGTTATTGGTACAAAATCATGTCCACTTTCATGCCTTCACGAGATTGAATGATTGAATTAATGAATTTTGTGAACCAAAAATGAATTAAAGTGCAAGCAAAGTCAGTCTCTTTACCTTATACATTTGTTATTTGTAGGCGCTTCTCCTAAAAACCCATATCCTCTCCGCCGACCCTTTTTGCCTGCCCCACAACCTCTCGGCTTCGAGCCACACGCCATAACTTTTTATATCCTTATAAAAAAATTATTTATTATTTATTTATAATCAATTAATCTCAATAAAAATAAGTATATATTTACAATTAAAATTCATTAAAACTATCTTTTCATTATAATTGATTAATCACAAAAATTAATGTTGATCTCTAGTTGCATTTGATCTTCATCTTCATGTTTAATTATTTATTATAAATACGTATAGTGGGTCATTGAATGGCATAAAATATTCCAAATATTCCTTTGAGAGATGGAAGAGGAAAGATAGCTATTTATGTAGTTAGTCTTTATTTCCTGCAAAAACAAATTTGGTAAATTAGTAATTAGAGTTTAACTTATATACTGTGAAATAAAGTATTGGGTGTGTCTATTTATATAAATAGATGGATAAAACCAATTGAAGTGAATAAATAAAATTAATAAATACATTTTATCCGTTCACAATCATATTTATTGGTTTTTACACTAAATATAAATCCAACTCAATAATCATATTCCGTTACCAAGTTTCGAAAGGCTTTCAAAAATGAAAATTTAGTTCTGTTTGGACATTAACGAAGTAGTCTAAACATATTTAATTAAAAACAATTGTGTTTTTTAAGAGAATTAGCTCTGTTTGGATATCTAAATGATTTTATCTTATTTTATATTATTATTATAATTTTATCAAATTATTATATAAAATAAAATAAAATAAATATTTTAATTTTAAATTTTATTTAAAATTATACTCACTTCTAAATTCATGATTTTTACACGACGTAAGGAGTGAGCCGTGAGTTGATCGAGCCGATGAGAGGCGTGCGAGAACACGAGACGGCTTGGCGCGATGAAAAGAAGTATATAACTAATGTAGACCTATAATTATCCATTTATCTGATCGTTTGTCTGTGCATGAAAGAAAGAGAGACTGATAGATAGGAGAGGTGATATTTCCTAAAAACAGCAAGAAAGATCCGTAGTTGTCGTTTATCTTCATTACACGGAAAGCATTGCCGTGTAAACTCCTCTCCTCTCCTTCGATATTGGCTCTTCACACCTCTACCCTCTAGGGCCTCTACTATTTCCCTCCCCTAAACCTTCCTTACAAACCCATCTCCTCTTCTCTTTCATCTCTTCCTCGTCTCTCTTTCACCCGACCACCACTCCTAATTCCCATACCCATCTGATCTGTTTGCATCTGAGTTCATCGCCCACTTCCTAAGAGGTCAAATATCTTTTTTCTTTCCCAGATTCTTTTTTTTTTCTAATGAAAAAGAAAGTGATTTTTGGAGGGTGGGTTAATTTGCTTTGGATCCAGTGATTCGTGGATTGCGTGAAATATCGAGCTTCGTTGTCTGAAAACTGGGTTCGAGAATGATGTGAAAGCTGAGGAATGGTTCCTGCCTCGAATCATGCTCTCCGGATTTGTAATCTGAGAATGTTTTCTTGGTGGGAAAAAGTTAAAAGTTCTAATTTTTAGAATAAAGTAAGGGGGAAAAAAAGTCGAAAGAGAAAGCGAGACCGCAAACAAGGCAACCGCAAAAGATCAGAAATTCGAAACCCCCGCCGAAGTTTAATCCGCAAGTAAGGATCGAATTCTGAACACTTTTATAATTATCTATGTATAGATTGCTATAACTAGGACTAATATAAGTGATTATTGTCGTTAATAGTATCGTTAATGTTGTTCCAAGAAATAGTCATAACTTTTGTTGGTTTGATTGCTTCTGATGAGTAAATTGTCATTATTGGGGTGGTGAATTTAAAGGGCAATGGCGACTCTGGTTGAGCCTCCAAATGGAGTTAGGCAACGAGGGAAGCATTACTACTCAATGTGGCAAACGTTGTTTGAGATCGACACCAAGTACGTGCCGATCAAACCCATAGGTAGAGGGGCATATGGGGTAGTTTGCTCTTCCATCAACAGGGAAACCAACGAGAAAGTTGCAATCAAGAAGATCAACAATGTCTTTGAGAACCGCATTGATGCCCTGAGAACGCTGAGGGAGTTGAAGCTTCTTAGACATATTCGACACGAGAATGTTATTGCTCTGAAGGATGTTATGATGCCTATTCACCGGACGAGTTTCAAGGACGTGTATTTGGTTTACGAACTTATGGATACTGATCTTCATCAGATTATTAAGTCCTCACAGCCGCTTTCTGGTGATCATTGCAAATATTTCTTGTTTCAGGTAAGTAATTTCTCTCTCAAGAAGTTTATGATACTATTAATTTGATCTTTTTAATAGAGTAAGTACTTGATTTTGAGGGCCTAATGTTGGCGTACGTTTGCTTTCTTACATTGTAAATGGGTACCGGTTGCTCAAGTATATGCTGCTGTTAATAAAAGTAACCAATTTGGGTATCGAAGTGCTAGGAACAATGAAATTGGAACTGGCATGTAGATTCATATCGGTGTTAAAGCAGCAAGCTGTACTGTTTTACAATCAAAGCTCATAATAGCTTATGATTCTGATGCTTGTCCTTTCTCAGTTCTTGTATCATTGGATTCCTGTTATACTTTATAGGAGCTACTATAGAGGGAAAAGAACAATAATATTAAAATGCTGTAGGGGTGCAACTATGGTTACCAACTTCTTTTTTTCTTGGAAAAGTAGTTCAAAAAAGTAGACCAATACACAGTTCTACAATTCAGACTTGTTTATAAATATGTGCTATTTTTACCGTACATGCTCCTATTTTCATTGTAAAGACTAAAGACCGGGTTCTTTTGTGATTCACTTGTTTTTGTTTTTTGGGAGACTAACTAACAAGTGTTCCTCTGCTCCTAGAGTGGCTTCCTCTTGTAGTAATGCTAATGTCCAATATGATGCAAACAAGCTATTCTTGAGTACTGGTTCCTAGTATTCCTCCTGCATTCTCCTCTATGCATCTTATTCAATATGCTCTGAGGAATGTTGATCTTGGTCTTGCATTGCTAATATCTTATTAAAGCTTTAGTTAATTTCTGATCATCAATGTTCTTACTACTAATTGATCACATAATAGTTGCTTCGAGGGCTCAAATATCTTCACTCAGCAAACATCCTTCATCGGGACTTGAAGCCCGGGAACCTCCTTGTGAATGCTAATTGTGACTTAAAGATATGTGATTTTGGGCTGGCGCGAACTAGTGGAGGCAATGGTCAGTTCATGACAGAGTATGTTGTCACTCGTTGGTACCGTGCACCGGAGCTCCTCTTGTGCTGTGACAATTATGGAACCTCCATTGATGTTTGGTCTGTGGGATGCATTTTTGCTGAAATTCTTGGTCGAAAACCAATCTTCCCCGGAACAGAGTGCCTCAACCAGCTGAAACTGATTATCAATGTTCTTGGCAGCCAAAACCAAGCTGATATTGAATTCATTGACAATCCCAAGGCCCGGAAGTTCATCAAATTACTGCCCTTTTCAAGGGGAATGCAATTTGCCCGTTTATACCCCGAAGCTGATCCTTTGGCTATAGACTTGTTACAGAGGATGCTTGTGTTTGATCCAACTAAGAGAATTACTGTCACTGAGGCACTCCAACACCCTTACATGTCAGGGCTGTATGATCCAAGAAACAATCCTCCTGCCCAGGTCCCAATTAATCTTGACATAGACGAAACTTTGGGAGAGCAGATGATTAGGGAGATGATGTGGAATGAGATGCTGCTTTACCATCCTGAAGCAGCATCTGCCATTGCATAAGTACTTTGGTAAAATGAGGAAACTTGGCTCTGAGAAGTGTGCTCCTAAACTTCGTGATTGCACCAAGATTTTGTTTTAAGGTACTACTTTTAAGTTTTGAGTTCTTTGTAGTATGAGACAGGCATCTTCTAAGTTATAACTTGTAAATAGTTAATGCTTGTTATTTGTAGTTTAGAATATCTGCACTTTTTGTAATTCTTGATGCATGTATGACACGACCCTTAAAACATTTCTAAAATAAATATGCATCCATAATTATGAGTTTTATCAAGCCATGTTATACTTTCTGTCTCTGGAAAATTGGATTCTCACAGGCAATCATTTTGATGAGATTCGTTCGGATTCTCATGGGCAATCATGAACATGATAATGCATATCTTTTGTGATACATACATATGATACATAAAAGAAGCTTCCCTCTCGATCTAATAATGAAGACTCCCAACATTCTCTTTTCTGTCTATATAAATAGAGGTGTCAAATCGTATCAACGGATTGTGTTTGTGTTGTGTTAAAACATATATATTATACTTTATAGATCAACCCTAATCCTACCCGTTAAGCTTATAGTATTAAAATCTCAAACCCTAACACGACCCGTTAATATAACGTGTCGTGTCGTATCATGTTAACCCGTTATGACCCATTAATGATATTATGAAATAAATTAATATGATAAAATATGATTCGTTTCAACTTATTTATGTAAATGTGTTGAATATGCCCGAAATCAATCCGTTTGACTTAATTAAACTTAACATAATTTTATATAAATGTTAAAATCACAATATCTATAAAAATTATAATACTAACTACAAGTATGAATTATAATATAAATAAAAATATTGAAATTAAAATTATAACAATTTTATTTTTAAATATAAGGGTATACTTGTAATTTTAATTTTCTTAACATGTCATAACGTGTCATAGCGGGTCAAAACAAGTTGACCCGTTATCAACCCGTTAAGCAATTGTGTCGTAACGGGTCAATTCGTTTTGACCTGAAACCCATTAAGACTAAACCATAACCCACTATTGTCGTGTCGTGTCCGTGTTGGGTTAATATGTTATGTAACATATTGCCACCTCTATATATAGGTCCATGAACTTTAAATAATGGTTTAAAAAGCGTTTGCTACAAAACTATGAGGAAGAGGGAAAGTTTTAAGTCTCCGTTTGGATTGAAAGATGAGTTGAAATAAATTTTAAAAGTTGACTAAATATTATTGAAATATTATTTTTTAATATTATTATTATTTTAAAATTTAAAAGAATTAAATTAAAATTTTTAAAAGACTAAATTATTTATTATATTTATTATAAAAATTTTAAAAAATATAATAATGAGACTGATATTGTACTCATTTAAGGTCTCAATCTATACCCACCCTAAGTCATTTTTACTTTAAGTAATAATTGGAAACCCACCCTAAGTCATATTTACTTTAAGTAATAATTTGAGTCACTTGAAATCATTATAAACGGCAAGAATATTTTCCTCTAAAAAAATGTGGGATCTAATTCATCTTAATTCCTGTTCACCTTTTCTCTTCTGCAGTTGAAAAAAAAAAACATAACAATAATATTAATATTTTGGTCAATAGATCCCTCTATATACGTCACTATTATAATGTAATTACGTTTTGTGGGTATGGCCGGCTACTAGTATTTCGATTAATAAGATCTGCGTGCAAAAGTGTAAGGTACTGACTCATTTAAGAACCTTCCCCAATGAAAAATTAGCATTATTTATTATTCTTTTTCTGGAACTATTGTGTAGTTTCTAACTAGCAAGAACCCTAGCAACATTCAATAAATATATAGAGTGAAAATTAAGTGGAACATAATTTACAGTTTATAGTGCAGATTCAAGCTTTTTTCTACTTTAGGATGTAGAATGAGAAATGACTGATAATTTGAAGGTGAAGGGGCTCCAAAATTATAAGGCTCTGTTTGAATTTAGAATTGTTTTAACTTATTTTATTTTGTTATATTATTATAATTTTTATAAATTTTTATATAAAATATAAAAATAATTTTTTAATTTTTTAAAATTATAAAATAATAATAATACTACAAAATAATATTTTAATAATATTTTATTCTAATAATATTTAAGAATCGTGCAAGTTTGGCTCTTTTTGATCTATTTTCTTATCCTAGGAGATATATATGAAGTATGAACTAAAATATGGGCAATAAATAAATAGGAAGATAACCATGTGTATCTGCTTGCCAAATGGAAGCTTCCCCATCTTCCACGCACTGACTTTCAAAAAATGCAGAGTGCATTAATTGTATGTTGAAATTGAAAATTAAAGCTAACAGTCAAACTTTGGAGAATTTTTTTTTTTTTTAGAAAAATCTTTTGCTTGCAATATTCTAAACCACAAGATGAGCAGTACTTGCTGATCAGAAAAACGCACGGGATTGGCAAGGATTTGCATGCGCCTTGAATCATATCTCCCACGATCGAGATTAACAGTATCTTCTCTGATATTGAATCGATGACCTTATGTGTATTAGGGGATGTATTCAGAATTTCTTACAACTTGACAATTTGGCTTGAAACTCTCCCTCTTTTAAGCACTGCTTTTCTTCCCCCTGTTTTTTTTTTCCTTTTCTTGTCTTATCTTCTGCCTTCCTGACCATAAACAACAAAACACATCAACACATGCAGCAAGCTGTTCTTAAAGGAAAAAAATATATATCTCTCTTTAATTTGGTGATCTAGGACTCTGTTATATATATATATATCATATCAAAAATATATATATACATATATTATATGTGTGTGTGGTTTTGCCCCCCATAGGGTTAATATAGCATCAAGATTAGTAGATGATCTGAGTAATCCTATATTTTCATTTGGAAAAATTGTATCTCTTACCAAATGTATTGGTATATGAATGATAAGTAGATCACTACAAGAAATAAGGATTTTTGCCACGAATTCTTTTTCTACCTTATACGATTTAGGTAAATAGTATGCTAATGACACGAAAAGTATTCTTGGGAAAAAAAATAAGCTTTTTGTCACGAGAGAATGCTGACGAGTAAAATTCTGTGGGAAAAAATATTTTACTGTGAAAAACAACAATTTTTATTGGAAAATTGTGTCATGGCAAAAAAAATATGTAACCTTTGTTGATTTTAATTTTTGCCATGAGAAAAAAATTTTGTGAGAAAAAGATTTTTGGGCCATAAAAGTATATACAAACATATATACATTGCATATTTAGAGTGAAAAGTATATACAAACATACTAATGGTAAGTTACTAGACTCAAAATTTCTATTCGAATTTTTGTTTTTATGCTGGATCATACTTTTATGTTATATCTATTTCTTCTTTAAATTCTTATTGAGGTGTACATATATGCCATAGTTCAGTTATGTCTAGAAATACAAGATGTCCCTCACCCTATTTTATTTTTCTGTTTTGATGTTTTGCAGCCTATATTTGATTATGTCTCTAACATGCATACTTTTTTTTTTCTTTTATTAAATTCTAGTTTGAAATGATAATTAAGCAAGCATGCTAGTTTCTTCCAACTTGTTGACATCTTCTTCCAGTGGCGGCTCAATACAAATTGAGGCCTAAGGTGAATTTTAAGTAAGTAAATTTTAATTATAATATAATAAAATATAAGTTGTTATATTGAATATTTTTTAAAATTTTCAAAAAAATAGGCTTTATTTAAAATATTTGAATAACAAATTTTGACTTTATATTTAATACAACAATTTAAAATGAGGCATCATTGTAAATATTATGCTTCAATTTAGCAAGATCATAGACAAATTTATTAAAAAATATAAATTATTCACTGAATTAAATATTAAATTTTAGTATCATGGGGCCTTCCACATTTTTTTTATAAGTAATTTTTTTTTTTATGAATGAGAATAAACCGTCTAAGTACACAAGGAGTGTATACGAGTTTAAACCTAGTTAAAAAAAAAAAGAAGATAAAAACAAGAAAATCATTAAAATCTAGACCATTGCAATACATTGAAAAATATAAAAAAAAAAGTTAATGAAATGCTTTTTATATATCTGTTGCCCAGATGACTAATACAAGAGGGGAGTGATTTAAGTTATATTATAAAATTAACACTTATAAATCAAATACATAATATAAAATATAAAGAGAATATAAATCAGCAAGAAATGTAAAGAGTAGGGTAAGAAAAAGCAAACTCAGTATTTTTACGAGGTTCAACCCCATTGCCTACATCCTCACCTCAAGTTACCCCTTGAAAATCACAAATTTACTAATCAATCTCTTTTAGGTGGAGATAAAAACTTATTACACCTTTGAGCAGCACCGCTCCAAAAAATCTGTGTAGAACACCCTCTACACTTCCAATCACCTCATACTTGGTGATTCAACTATTTCCTATGTAGAACACATTCTACACATACAAGAGTTATACTCAACCTCTTACTGATACAAGAGTTAATAGTGGGTAAACTATCGAAATACACTCATCAATAAGTGAGATAGAAACAATACAGCGCAACTTAGCGCAACCTATATCTCTTTAAAAAAGAACAAGAATTAAGATTCAAAATTTTAAAAAATAGAGAATGAAAGTTTTGAAAGAATGATACAAAATTTAGCAATAGATGTGTAAGCTCTTGTTGTGATTTTTGTAAAAACTCAAGTGAGTTATTTATAGGCAAATGAGTTTTTAATTTCAAATTTAAAAAGATTCACATGTCAAATAAGAATACTATTCACTTCTCAAAAAATTCAAATAAAAGCATTTCCTTTTTGCATTTGTCAAAAACAATTTTATTCATTTTTTAAAGAAATCAAATATAATATTTTGCTTTTCATACATGACAAAATGAGTATGATTTATTTTTCAAACAAAATCATCTTCTTTTTGCATATGTCAAGAAAATACACAACTACCCTTTAAGATTTTCAAACAAAATCATCTACCTTTTACATTTATCAAAAAAATACGCAACCATCCTTCAAGACTTTCAAACAAAATATGCACATGTCAAATATGATAATCAATCATCTTACAAATTCAAATTTTTATATAAAAAAAATATAATTTTCGAAATTATATTGTTTGATGATGTTATGCACATGTGAAAAACATAATTTTCAAAACTAAGACATTTAAAGATGTCTTGCATATGTGAAAAAAGTAATTTGATGTTTTATAAGAAAAAAGAGTAATTTGGAACCTTAATCCAATTTTGAATTTTATAAAGAGATATACAAAAATAATCTATGAGTTTCATTTGTAGATTTATTTTTTTTCTTAATGTGCGCTTCGCTTCATTGCGTAAATAATTTGAGTTTGAAACTTGATTTTATTTGTCATCATCAAAATCTACATGTAGATACGAAATTTGAAATCTTGGATTCAACAATATCTTTCAAAAAAATTATTAAAAAAATATTTTTAATTTTAATTTTGGATGCCTTACACAAGGTGGGGCCTTAGGCAATGGCCTAATTAGCCTAATGTTTGAGCCGGCCTTGTCTTCTTCTTTTTCTTTTTTTTTTATTTATTTTTTAGTGAAAGGACATATACTCCATTCTGTATTTTGCTAATAGATCTTGATTGGTAAATTCCATTTTTTTCACACTATGGAAGTATGACAAATATAGAGGGTTATAATGGCATGTAGATGGATACTTCATATTAATAGAGGATTATATAATCTTTATGGTTGGTTATGTGTTTTGGGTCATTATTAACTTTTATAAAAAGTACAGAGCATTGTGTATATAACTAAATTAAATGGCTTATGAGATAAATGTTGATGTTAGCACTAGCTATTAAATTTCTAACTATTCATGCTAGCACTAGCTATTAATATTTTTGTTATATTGGGGTTAAATTGATGCCGAGTTTGGGATAATCTTGACTCAATTAAATGAATGAGAGGGTTTACTTAATTTACTGTTAAGGGTAGAGATAATACATCCCAACTTGAAATATTAATTTGTGGTTTGACTATGTCTGTATAAGTTAATGTTAAATTAATTTGTGTAAATGGTTGAGAATGGTATTTTATTAATCATTAAGTTCTTCCTTAAGTAATGTCGCATTACATAGATAAACAACCCTTGTAATATATTTACTGAAACAAGGAATAATATATAGCTGTGAGGGTTGTTAAGGAAGTTTGTTGACACCTATAAGGCATGCATGGTCATACTTGCCAACCCAGAGACATTTTTTTTCATGTCTAAATACTAACAATTCAAGATCCATATGTTTAAATGGGATGTTCATGTATGATCAAATACCTTAAATTAATGAATTATAATTTATAACAGTAATATAGATGACTCTGTTATATTTGCTAACATGAAATAGTTGGTCAATGTGTTTAATTTTGATATTAATACAAATTCTGTTTGCTAGAAAATTGCCTTGGAGTAAGATATATAAAATTATGAATGATTATTTACATATATTCATGTGTCAAAATATATCTTGTACTTGGATTCTCATTGGGAGTTTTTCATGTAAATATGTTGGCATAATTTTTATTGTTTTGAAATTATTATTAGTATCAATTTGAATATCCAAGTTTTATATATAAATTTTTAGCTTATATTATGAAATTATTTTATGATTTTTACAATTATGATTTTTTATTTATTTATTTTTTCTGAAATCTTTAATATTTGTCTTGAACACAACTCATGGCAAATACTTTTGCCAACAAAAGTATACTTTTTGCTATGAAACTTTCTCATATGGGCATATGCATACGATCAGACTTTGTGGTAAAAAAGCATTTGTTACAAGTTGATAGAAGAGAACACGATGCTAAAATATTTTTTACCATGATCTGTTTTATAGTGCAAACAACAAGATTTTGTAGAAAATTAATAATAGCCATAAAGTTATAACATTTTTAAATTTTACTTCCATAAGCAAAATCGACTATTACCATAAAAAATGTTGTGAGAAAAAATATCTATTTGCTACGGAAGTATATGGCCCGTGGCAAATGCTCTTTTACCACGAGTTATATGTCACGAACGTCTCACAAGTCAAATTGGTAGGAAAAAATACTTTAACCACGAAAAATCTATTTTTAGTCACAATAACTCTTTTTGTCAAAAATTCTTAAATGTTGTAGTGAGAAGAATTTAAAAATTTTAAGAAAAATAAAACTAAAACAAAAAAGTAGTGCTTGTGTGGTACTGTATGTGAATGATGCAAATGAAAACTCTTTCATTTGACTATTATAACATAGTATACTAATTAATTAAGAGGGTCTGTCCCATACATGAAGAAAAGTATTAGACTACTAACCAAATGATTAAATTCATATAATTATGCATGTGAGAATTAGGGGAGTTAAAAGCAATGGTAGTTTCGAGCTTAAGATTATTTTTAATGTAAAATCACTGATTGCTGAATAATCTCATGACTCTTGACATTTCTCAAAATCATGGAACATACTGATTATCGAAATGGTTCTAACAACATTTTAAGAGCATTTTTTGGTTCCAAACTTTGGGAAAGGAAAGAAACAATCTTCATGCCATTATTATCCTTATGAAACAGACCAAGCGTGTGCTATTCACCTCACACCATATCTTCTTTTATAGTTTCTATGCCATCTGATTAGAGAACCTAATTAATTAGGCCATCTAATTAGAGAACCTTGACAAATGCGTCAAGCAAGTGGATACGATAAAGACGAAGTATTGCAGTACTGATTTAGTACTGTCATAGACACATCGTGGCCTGCATATGCATGTGCCAAACTCTGTCTGGTTATTTCCCTTTCAAGTTATTACCTTTTGTTAATTTCCTTTTGAAGTAGTGTATAATCATATTCACCCCAGACTAAATTTTTTTATTTTTTATTTAGTTTTTTTTATAAATTAATTGAATTCTTTTACTTATCATTAATATATAATAAATTTACATATATCATATATTTGATTAAAAAAAAATTATCTATAATATATGGTATGAAGATGATGAAATAGAATTTGTCCCAATTGGTCAGTTCCGGGTGCTATTTCTAATTGTTTGGGAATATTTAAGAGCCACAGGATCGAGGTCATTCTTTGCCTGTACAATGAAGTTTTTAATCTGATGACAGGGAGCATGCGCATTGCGCGGAGAAGGTAAACGGGTTCACCAAAATCTGGCATAGTTTCTTTCTTTTCTTCCCATCCTCTCGTCTTTTTCTTCTTCTTCTCCTGTTTTTCATTTATTTTTAATATAATATAACTGCTGATGTCAGAGGGTGCGCAGGGGTGCTGCACCAATTCGTCTATACGTAGCAGCACTGTTTAATATTTTCTCGGAAAACTTAATATTAATATTTTTTTATCAAATAAAAAAGAGAAGTAGCTAGGCAGCCTCTCTTCGCGCATGCGCGTGAACAGAACCCGTCAAATTATCAATTAGGTCCACGCTTTCTTGTTTTTTTTTTTTTTTCATTATTTTATGAGTAATATTACAGCTATGCGATCCTGGGTATCTTTTATAAAATTGATAGTATAATAATAATGTCGAGTCAATTAAAATATTAAAAAATAAATAAAAACATGATGACAAAAAAAATATACGAATATTTAAATTAAAAAATGTATAAAAATAATATTTATATACAATTTATATATAATACACAAACTACGTAAAAATAATATTTTTCTTATTTTATATTCTATAGACCCAATTGCTTTATTTTTAAAGAAATAATTTAGTTACAAGTGGGCGTTTTTTGGTTATAAAATGGGCCAGCAACACCCTGCAAAACCTCTTCTCCTCCTCCATCTTCTGCCCCCTCAAAATTTCAGGTCTCTCTTCCTATGTCCTTGATCTGATTCTCTTCAGGCTGGCCTTCACCTCTAGATCCAAAACTCTGAAACTCTATCATTAGAAACCCATATCCCTCTCTGCACGTACAACATCTCCATCTTTCTCAATTCTCTAGCTATCACATTTTTTTTTTTAATGCAAAATATCTTGTTCTTGATGTTTGAGACTCATGTCTCCGGTAATCAGTGAAATCATCCGTTCTGGGTTGATGATAAACTCCACCCTCAGGCGCAGGACCCACTTGGTTCAGTCTTTCTCTGTTGTCTTCCTCTACTGGTTTTACCTTTTTTCATGAATTAAATAGGGTCTCCTCTCTCGCTGCATCTCGAAACTAGACCTTCTTTATAATATAGTTCATATACTATCAAATGTAATACATGTAATTAATGTCTCAGATTTTATTCAATTGAAGATCACAAATAATATAAAGTAAGGACTATTTATAGAAAATACATTACCGACTTAGGAAAGCAACAAACTTACTAAAGATGAAAAATTACATAAATGAGCACTGTTTATCTTAAATACATCAGTAATGAAAATGTACAAAATTATAATTGTAATACTCCCCCTCAAGATGGAGAGTAAATAGAGTGAACTCCCATCTTGGATAACAATGTAGAAAATTGTTGAAGTCCCAAACCTTTAGTAAGTATATCAGCAATTTGATACTGTGAAGCTACATGAAAGGTGTTGATAATTCCAGCTTGAAATTTGTCCCGTACAAAATGGCAGTTGTACTATCACAAAACAAATGAGCACTATGGGGATGAGAAACTCGAAAATCTAATAGTAATGTTAGAAGCCAAATAATTTCACAAGTAGTAGTAGCCATGGATCGATATTCGGCTTCTGCTGATGATCGAGAAACTGTTTGTTGTTTCTTAGACTTCCAGGATACCAAGGAATCTCCAAGAAAAACATAATAACCAGTCGTAGATCTTCGAGTATCAGGACAAGAATCCCAATCTGAATCTGTGAAGGCCTTGATGTGAAGAGAAGAATTTGCTGAAAAAAATAAGCCATGGCCCTGAGTAGATTTAACATACTATAAAATACGGTAGGCTGCTTTCTAATGTGGACCACGAGGTTTATCCATGTATTGGCTAAACCGATGAACAGAGTATGTTAAATCTGGCCAAGTTATTGTAAGATACAATAACTGACCAATCAATCTTCTAAAAATGGTAGGATCTTTTAACAAATCACCTTGATCCTTTAATAGTTTCAAATTTTGTTCCATAAAGAAGGATGATGGTTTAGCACCAAGAAAACCAGCATCTTGTAATATTTCAAGTGCATATTTCCTTTGACATAAGGAAATTCCTTGAGATGATCTTGCAACCTCCAATCCAAGAAAAAATTTAAGCTGCCCAAGGTCTTTCAGCTTAAACTTATTGTCCAGTAAAGACTTTAAATCATCAACAGCATGTACATCATTACTGGCAATGAGAATATCATCAACATACACAAGAAGTGCAATGAAAAAATCTTCAATAGAACGAGTAAACAAGGAGTAATCAGCCTTAGATTGATTAAAACCAAGTTCAAGAATAGCACTTGAGAATTTAGAAAACCATTGGCGAGAAGCTTGTTTCAAACACTTTATTGTTTCAAACTATAAAGTGACTTGTTCAATTGGCACACTTGAGACTCCCCCTTAGTATGAAAACCGGGAGGAAGTTTCATATAAACTTTCTCTAGTAATCACCATGCAGGAATGCATTATTCACATCTAATTGAATCAATGACCAATTTTTTACAGCAGCTATGGCAAGTAAGGCACGAACTGTTACCATTTTTGCCACGGGTGAAAAAGTCTCAGAATAATCCAAGCCCTCACGCTGAGTGTACCCCTTAGCAACTAATCTTGCTTTGTAGCGCTTAATAGAACCATCAGCTCTATATTTGATCTTGTAAACTCATTTACATCCAATGGGTTTTTGTTCAGGGGGTAAAGGAGTAACAGTCCATGTATTATTATTTTCTAAGGCTACAATCTCAGCAGCCATAGCATCTCTCCAATGAGAGTATTTGACTACCTGATGATAAAATTCAGGTTCTATATCAGCAGTTATGGCTAATGCAAAAGATTTATGTTTAGAAGATAAACGATGATATAAAAGAAAATTATGAAGATCATAAGGAATACCTGCTGGAATAGGAATAAAACCTGTGGAATTTGATGAAAAGTGTATGGCAAGAGAGTTGCAATAATAACTCTACAAGTAACCACGAGCTCCCCGAGACCTAGAGGACCTACGGATAGGAAGGGACGATGATTAAGAATTTGTAGATGGTATAAGTGATGTAGAATCTGTGGGAGGTTCTGAAAATGGTGAATCTGAATTTGTGAGAGGTTCAGGACAGTTAAATGAAATTTCTGATGATGCTGAATTTACAAGTTCAGTACGATTAGGTGAATCTGAATGTGCAGAAATTTCAGCAATAGGAAAAACTACATTTGAAGGCACATTAATATTATTATTTGTTGAGATTGAGTTTGAAGGCACATGTCCATTTAAAGATTTAAAATGCACTGAAGTAGAGTTATTAGGCAGTACAATAGGTAAGGAGAAACGAGTTTTATATGGAAAAATATGTTCATGGAAAATAACATGCCTTGAAACAAAAGAAGTATTTATGGTAAGATCAAATAACTTGTATCCTTTCATTCCAAAGGAATAACCAAGAAATATGCATTGTCATGACCTAGAATCAAATTTAGATCTTGATCTAGATAAAAAAGAAGCAAAACAAAGACATCCAAAAGTTCTAAGATGATCATAAGTGGGAGGAGTTTGAAAAAGTAACTCACAAGAGGATTTATTCCTTAAAAGAGGTGTAGGTAATCTGTTTATAAGATGAGTGACTGTGAGAATGGCATCACCCCAAAAAATGAGAGGTAAATTTGACTGAAACATTAAAGTCCGAGAGGTGTTAAGGATATGTTGATATGTACGCTCAACAACAGAATTTTGTTGAGGAGTTTCAACACAACTTAAATGATGTAAAACACCTTTTAGACTTAAGAAAGGAATTTAAGAAAAATTCAGTACCATTATCGGTACGAATTTTCTTAACTTTAGTGCTGAATTGGGTTTTAACAAGTTTGAAAAATAGAGGAATAATAACAGAAACTTCAGATTTGCATTTTAACAAATATATCCATGTTGCCTGTATACAATCATCAACAATTGTGAGAAAAAATTTGTGACCTTCTAATGTAGGAGTAGAAAAGGGGCCCCACACATTACAATGAATTAAATCAAAAAGAAATTGTGAAAAATGGAGTTACTAGGAAAAGGAATTTTTTTTTGTTTAGCCACTGGACAAACACAGCAAGGACATTCATTATCTAAAATGATGGGAACAAATTTATTAAGTAATTTCATCCTTGAAACTGAAGGATGACCTAACCTATGATGTCACAATTGAAATAAAGCATGTTTTGACTTTTTAGGTAAAGGTAAAGAAGATACAGTTAAAGAGTGATGTAGATCACTAGGAGGGGAGACCGATTGCTGCAGGAAGTATAATCCTCTCGTGTGCCTACCCACTCCAATCAGCTTCCAAGTTTTCAAATCTTGCATAAGCACATGATCAGGAAAAAAAGACAAACAACAAGTCAGATTTGATGTTAACTTGCTAACTGAAATTAACTTGAAAGAAAATACTGGAATACAAAGGACATCTCTAAGTATCAAATCCTTAGAGATGAAGACAGTGCCGATATGTGTAACAATTACACTTTGGCCATTTGGCAGCTTGACAGTGGTATTGTGGACTGGATTATATGATGAAAAAATAAAAGTGGATGGAACCATATAATCTGTGGCTCCAGAGTCCAAAATCCAAGACAAAGAATCAATATTAGTAGGCATAAGACGATTTGTAGAAAAAACAGAAGAAATGTGAAAAATTGAGAACCTATACCAGCATTTGAAATAGAGATTGCATTGGCAGTGTGTTGAGAAATGGAAGGAGAAATTGCATGATTAGAGGACTGAAACATAGCCAAAAGCTGCTGGTATTGAACCTAAATTAAAGAAATTGGAGATGCAGCCGAAGAAATATTGTCAGAGACAACTTGATTGGCCATGGGCTGCTGCCTTGGTTTGAACTTGTAACCAGGAGGATATCCGTGAAGCTTGAAGCATTTTTCCATGACATGTCCAACAACACCACAATGCTTACAAACAGGTCTCTCTTTCTTAGAAACAGGCTTCACATATCGGTTAGCATCAATATTTACAGCAAATGCATGATTCTCATAAGAAGAAGTAGGGACTGAAGCAGGGAGAATAGAAATCTCACGCTGCTGTTCCTCTTGTAAAATAAGGCTAAACACCTTATTAAGAGAAGGCAACGGCTCCATTAATAATATCTGAGTCCTAACAGATGCATACGACTCATTTAATCCAACAAGAAACTGAATAATACGTTCCTGTTGAACATACTTATTCAGTGTTTGAACAGCACCACAACTACAAACTGGAAGTGGCTTATAGTTGATCAATTCGTCCCAAAGACCTTTCAATTTAGTAAAGAAGGCACTAATACTCATCTGGCCTTGAGAAAGATTCGAAATAGACTTCTGAAGTTGAAAGATACGCGGTCCATTCTTTTGAGAAAACCGCTCTTTGAGATCATTCAAGATCTCATTTGCAGTGTTTATGTAAAGAATACTAGTTGCAATCTTTGAAGAAACAGAGTTTAAGATCCAGGAAATTACCATATTGTTGCACCGTGTCCAAGATGCAAGAGTCGAATCATCTGTTGTAGGTTTGCGGATCGAACCATCAGCAAATCCTAATTTATTCTTCACAGACAAAACCATATGCATTGAACGGGACCACGAGTGATAATTATCACCGGTAAGGAGTTGATTGACGAGCACAGTGCCGGGGCTATCTCCGGGGTGGAGAAAGAATGGACTGACTCGGAGGTTGACGAAGATGTATTCTTAGTCATGAATCTTGAAAAAGAAATGAAATCGAAGAACAAATCGAAGAGAATTGATGAAATATAAAAGGTAGGGTTTGCGGTTTAGGCAAAACGCGAAATCGAAAGTGGAATCGAAAGGAAATAAAAAAAAGCGAGAGAGAAAACACTCGATGGATAACAGAATAAAAAACGAAACACGAAATCAAGTTGATCCGTGATGAAATCGAGTTGATTTGTGATGAAATCGAAGCACAAGATCGCGATCAAGAAGACGATGAAATCGGGAGGTCTAGTACGAAAAAAGTAAAGTGAAATATTGAAACAGTAAGATGATTTTACCAAAGGAGGAAAGATACAAAAGCAAAAGTGAATGACAAAAGTGCAGAAGACTTTAGAATATACTCTGATACCATATCAAATGTAATACATGTGAATAATGCCTCAGATTTTATTCAATTGAAGATCCTAAATAATACAAAGTAAGGACTATTTATAGAAAATACATGACCAACTTAGGAAAGTAACAAACTTACTTAAGATGAAAAATTACATAAATAGATACTGTTTATCTCAAGTACATCACTAATGAAAATGTATAAAATTATAATTGTAATATATACATATAAAGCCTATCTATATTAAACATACGCCACAAATATGGATTCTTCTAGTACTGGAGCTGCTTCTTCAGGGTCCGGCGCGCTTCAAAACTCAGGGTCTGAGGGCGACGATCTGCAACATGTTAAGGATCAAAGAAAGCGGAAAAGGACGCTGTCAAATCGTGAATCGGCGCGCCGATCAAGACAGCGCAAACAGAAGCACATGGATGATTTGATGGCTCAGGTGCGCCACCTCACGAATGAGAATCATCAAATCCTCACGAGCATGAACATGACCTCTAAGGTTTTCTTGAATATTGAGGCTCAGAACTCAATTCTGAGAGCTCAGATGGCTGAACTCAGCCAGAGGTTAGAATCTCTTAACGAGATCGTCAATTATCTGAACTCCAGCACAAATGGCCTTTTCAAGACAGAAGAAGATCATGCCATTCAGACCCATGATGATTATAATAGCCTCATGCACCCATGGAGTTCTATCTATGATCTGAACCATCCGGCCATTATGGCGCCGTCTGCAGATGTATTTATGTATTGATCATCATCATGATCTTAATTTGGTCTTCTAAATTCTTGCTTCCTGGTGTTGCTGATGGTTCTTGTTTATATCTATTTTATTCGTTTATGGTTTCCAATTGTTCTTTATTTTGTGAGTAGTTATTTTTCATTAAGATAATTATTTTTTATTAAAATACGTCGATTTTAATCATAAATAATTATTTTTATTATAAATAATTTATCATAAATACTTAATTTTTTTATATAGTGTATGATAGAAAGGTACACAAATTTATATATTTAAGAGAGTTGAGAAATGAGTTAATATGGTATGCAAATGGGTTAACTGTGTAATTAATCCATTGATTTAATAGTATTTCTGTTTTCTAATATATATTAATCTTTCTATACTGTAAGTTGGTGCAAGGTAACGGCCATCTTGAAAACTACACAAGGGATTTCTATGACGTGATTTATATTTTGTAATAATATATGTACATCATGAGTTGCGGTACTACTTTCGAGCTCGCGTACTATAAAAAACTTAAAAAGGCAGAAATGTTTTTGTAATAACTAATCATGTGGTAGGCTTCCGATCGATAGGGAATTAAGTGTTATTTGGCCAAGTAATAAATCGACTTTTGCCAGTACGTAACCAGTACAGTATTGGATTTAAAAGGTTCCATTATTAGTATAAATTATATTTAGTATTGGCACACAAGACAAACATATATAGTGTGTTAAGGTCCTAAAAATCAGCCAATAGATCGGTGTGAGAGAAAGAATTATTTCTAACCCACTAGCGCGAGTTGGGGCTTCATTCGAGATCGTTTGGAGCTCCCGGTGCGGTCCCGGCGTGGCGGTTCATACGTGATAACAGATGAAATAAAGAGAGATGGACACACAATTTTACGTAATTTGGCGACTGCCTACGTCTACGGGTGTTTGGGGATGATAATCTATTATAATGGAGATTTTTACAGTCTCTCATAGCTTACTGTATAGAGAAATATAAATGAATATCTAAAAAAATTCGCCGTGTGATGCCTTTTGAGAAATCTGGGGAAGCCAAGGTTTGAAGAAGAAGCCAGAGCCCTGTTCCAGCCGGCCAGAGTCCTTCTATAGCCAAGTAAAATATCTGGACAGCCAGATATTTTACTTTGGCCGTATGTACGCGTCACTTCCTTGCCGTCTTGCTTTTCTTCTCTTCTACTCCCAATATCCATCAGATCACCTTTCAGTCCCATCATCTGTCCTTTTGTTCCCTTTGTCATAAATGCACAATAAGTGTCTTTAATTTCATCCCTTTCAGTACCCCACGAATTCTTAACAAAAGATATTTTGATGGGAATTCTATCTTGTTGTCTTGTATCCTGAATTTCGAGCGGTGTAGTCCATGTATTTGTTGGGCCTGAGGTGGTGGATCACTGAGCTAAGAGAGCTCGGATTTGAGGATTCCCAAGCTGGGATCCTAGACTGGAGGATCTCTGAACTGGGAGAGCTTGGACCGAAGGTGTTCGAGTTGGGAACCCTGAGCATGGGGTGAAGGATCCCGAATGGGTGGAACCCGAACTGCGATGTCCGAGGAGGATGCTCGGATTTCGCCATCTGAGAAGCATGCTCGGAATCAGCGAGTTGAGGGAGCTCGGATTGACGAGCTGGTGAGATGCTAGGAATCAGCGAGCTGGGGGAGCTCAGATTGATGAGCTGGTGAGATGTTAGGAATCCGACCCTGAATGCACACCATGCCCATGGAGTGTGCCTTTCCACCTAGTGAACTGGCCGACGGGGAAATTTCTTCGCGTGAGGCCCGACGGGAGTACATCGCCCAGGATTCTGTTACTTTGCGTAGGTGGGCAGACCGACCCCGCGGGATTCTATTACTTCGCGTAGGTGGATAGACCGACCCCGCGGGATTCTGTTACTACGCGCAAGTGGATTTTTGGGTAGGTTGTGGATGGTCCGACAATTCCGTGAATTGTCAATGAAATTTCGCTATAGTGAGGCGAAGAGCCTGTTCCGTCGCAGTATGAATCATTACATGGGACTTGGCGGGAGGTGCATTGCGTGAGACCTGGCGGGAGTGCATCGCCAAGGGCTCCGCGGGAGGCGTCATCGCCCGAGACCCAACGGGGGTGCATCGCCTAGGACTCCGTGGGAAATGTCATCGAGCGAGGCCTGGCGGGAATGCATCGCCAAGGGCTCCGCGGGAGGTGTCATCGCGTGAGACCCAACGGGAGTGCATCGCCAAGGGCTCCGCGGGAGGTGTCATCGCGTGAGACCCGGCAGGAGTGCATCGTCAAGGGCTTCGCGGGAAATGTCATCGCGTGAGGCCCGGCGGGAGTGCATCGCCAAGGGCTCCGTGGGATATGTCATCGCGCGAGGCCCGACGGGAATGTATCGCCAAGAGCTCCGCGGAAGGTGTCATCGCGTGAGACCCGGCGGAAGTGCATCGCCAAGGGCTCCGCGGGAGGTGTCATCGCGTGAGATCCGGCGGGAGTGCATCGCCAAGGGCTCCGCGGGAAATGTCATCGCGTGAGGCCTGGCGGGAGTGCATCGCCAAGGGCTCCGTGGGATATGTCATCGCGCGAGGCCCGACGGGAATGTATCGCCAAGGGCTCCGCGGAAGGTGTCATCGCGTGAGACCCGGCGGAAGTGCATCGCCAAGGGCTCAGCGGGAGGTGTCATCGCGTCAGACCAGGCGGGAGTGCATCGCCCAGGGTTCTGCGGGAAATGTCATTGCGTGAGACCCGGCAGGAGTGCATCGCCAAGGGCTCCGCGGGAAATGTCATCGTGTGAGACCCGGTAGGAGTGCATCGCCAAGGGTTCCGCGGGAAATCATCGCCAAGGGCTTTGCGGAAAATGTCATCGCGTAAGGCCCGGTGGGAGTGTATCGCCAAGGACTCCACGGGAAATGTCATCGCGTGAGACCCGGCGGGAGTGCATCGCCAAGGCTCCGCGGGATTCTGTCATTTCACGTGGGTGGATAGACCGACCCCGTGGGATTCTGTTACTTCGTGTAGGTGGTGCAGACCGACCCCGCGGGAGGTGATAATGCGTCGACGTCCCCTGCTACAGATAATAACTTTATCAGTACAAAGATAAATTCACATATTGTAAGAGACAAACTGATGTATGTTTGTCTGTGGAAAAAATGTTCGAGTGTCGAATGTCGAGTGATGAATATCTGAACGTCAACTCTCGAGCGAGGAGCTGTGAGATCGTAAGCATTAACTCCCGAGCGTCGTGTTCCGAGTGTCGAGACATGGGTGGTGGTTGCCTGATTCCTGCAAAAAGGTGAGGAAGGAAATTCCGAGATAAGGGAATCTGGTCCGAGCTGAGAGAAATCCGAGTTGGGAGAAAAATCCGAGCAGGCTAAGAAAAATCCGACCGACCGAGCTGAGGAAATCTGACCGAGCGAGCTGAGAAAATCCGACCGAGCTGAGAAAAATCCGAGCTGGGAGAAAAATCTGAGCAGGCTGAGAAAAATCCTGGCTGAGAAATCCGAGGATCCGAGCTGAGAAAAATCTGACCGAGCGAGCTGAGGAAATCCGACCGAGCGAGCTGAGGAAATCCGACCGAGCTGAGAAAATCCGAGCGAGCTGAGGAAATCCGAGCTGGGAGAAAAATCCGAGCAAGCTAAAAAAATCTGAGCTGGCTGAGAAATCCAAGGATCTGAGCTGAGAAAAATCCGAACTGGGAGAAATCCGAGCTAAGAAAAATCTGACCGAGCTGGGAGAAATCCAAGCTGAGAAAAATCCGACCGAGCTGAGCGAGCTGGGAGAAATTCGAGCTGTGAGAAAAATCCAACCAAGCTGGGAGCTGAGAAAAATCCGATCGAGCTAAGCGACCTGAGAAAAATCCGACCGAGCTGGGAGAAATCCGAGCTAAGAAAAATCCGACCGAGCTGGGAGAAATCCAAGCTGAGAAAAATCTGACCAAGCTGAGTGAGCTGGGAGAAATTCGAACTAAGAAAAATCCGGCCGAGCTGGGAGCTGAGAAAAATCTTGCCGAGCTGGGAGAAATCTGAGTTATCTAGAGAAAATTTGTGTTGAATCGGTCGGTCGGATACTTTTATTCAGTGGGTTAGAAAGTTATCATTTTCTCACTACCGATTCTCGAATCCCACAGACGGCGCCACTGTTATTTGTGTTGAATCCGAGTTCTCACTACCGATTCTCGAATCCCACAGGTCGGTGTGAGAGAGAATTATTTCCAACCCACTAGCGTGAGTTGGGGCTTCATTCGAGGTCGTTTAGGGCTCCCAGTGCGGTTCCGGCGTGGTGATTCATACGTGATAACAGATGAAATAAATAGAGATGGACACATAATTTTACGTGATTCGACGACTGCCTACGTCCACGGGTGTTTGGGGATGAGAATCTACTATAATGAAGATTTTTACAGTCTCTCATAACTCACTGTACAGAGAAATATAAATGAATATCTAGACAAATTTGCCGTGTGATGCCTTTTGAGAAATCTGGGGAAGCCAAGGTTTGAAGAAGAAGCCAGAGCCCTGTTCCAGCCGGCCAGAGTCCTTTTATAGCTAAGTAAAATATCTGGGCAGTCAGATATTTTACTTTAGCCGTATGTACGCGTCACTTCTTTGCCGTCTTGCTTTTCTTCTTTTCTACTTCTAATGTCCATCAGCTTACCTTTCAGTCTCATCATCTGTCCTTTTGTTCTCTTTGTCATAAATGCTCAATAAGTATCTTTAATTTCATCCCTTTCATAGTGTATGAACACCAATTCCAAGTTAATTGCATTCAGTCAATGTATGAAAATTAAACTTTTGATATTTAAAACCAGTTATTTTAGAGTAGATATATAATTTTATTTTGACAGTATATGAAATTTTTTATTATATAGGCAGCTTGATAAGGAGGTTAAAATATTTTATTAACAAAGTGGAATTTATTTATTTGATAATTGGTCTGAAGAATTTACGGGATTAGCTCATCATGGGTTATTTTAGTGGTTGTATTGACTATTGACTCTATTCAGTTCTATTATAATTTATTAAATACTCGACTTGTGAAAATATATTGTGCCATCCGATCGAAGAGATCTTTTTGACTGCTCTAGTTAGCCCAACCCATTTGTTAAGTCTATATATATATATATATATATATATATATATATATATCATCTCATATCTTTTAAAAAGGTGATGATAGAGTTATTATCCTCTTAAAACTCTTATTACGTATCCATTTACTACTATGTGAAACTGCCAACCACCTTAACTCCCTCCCATAGACCACTATAGCCACCCACGCACACGGGAACAAACCACAAGTGATAATAATAATATAAAACCTTATTACGAGTGATAATAATGGTATACAACTCTTGTCACTAATGATAATAGTATTATACGATCCTATCACAAGTAATAATAGTGGTATACGATCTTGATGCGGATAGTAATAATGGCGTATGTCCTTGCCACATATAGTAATAGTGATGTACAACCCCACGGATAATAGTAGTAGTCTATGTATGAGTGCACACTATTTTGGTGACAAAGTGATTTTAAGTTCTACATCGAGGAATAAACATGGTCTCAGTTTTGATATATATAATACTCAATTAGGCTCTGACAAATGATATTTTTAAAAAAAATATTCTTTTAGAAGTTCTGCTCTAATACTTTTTATGACATATTATGATTCTACATTTTAAAAATAAGAAAAAGTATTTTAATCGATATTCTGAACTTTTTAAATACTTATATTTAAATAATAGTATATGTTTTCTAGCTTACCAATTTGTTGATAATTCATTCCTTATTTTCACAATATTTTTGAATGATTTTGATAATTTAGTTAGAAATCAAGAGTACAAAGTATTAAAGAAGTTTGACGATCGTAGATGAATAAGAATAAGTGTCAAAGAAAACAAGAATTTATTAGAGAATTTTATTTAGTCGATTTATTATTTTCCAGTACTTTGGTTATTTTTTAGACATTGATATGTTTAGTCTTTATGGAGGTTTTAATTCATTTGTTGAGGCCTTTCTCTAATGTCGGGTGGAGGAACATATATATTGAGTTTGAACAAGTAAATTTATATTTTATGAACTTTCCATATATATATATATATATAAATCATGTTGTGAGAGTTGATTAATTTTAGATACAATGAGCTAACTCTAATATAGCGTTACATAAAAATATCACTAAATGATGAGCTAGATGATCAGACCTAAATTATTGTCAAGGGGATGATCAATATATATATATATATATATATATATATATATGCCTGAAAGAAA
Source organism: Platycarya strobilacea (assembly GCA_036898215.1). Classification (NCBI taxonomy): domain Eukaryota; kingdom Viridiplantae; phylum Streptophyta; class Magnoliopsida; order Fagales; family Juglandaceae; genus Platycarya; species Platycarya strobilacea. Next base: position 37,604,176 of record CM072555.1, read on the forward strand.
TGTATGTCTTAGACCTAACTATATCTAAAATATAGGTTGTTGTAGATAACTAGCTCACGCAATCGGTGATTATCCTAAAACTCAATACTAAGATTTTATTTCTCCACAAATATTAGGAGGTCATGACTTTCTTATTTGAGTGTGGCTATATACTAGCCGTATCCTATAACTCGGACCATAACGAAAACCATTTGCAATAGTCTAAAAACCATTACCTCACGTCTTAGGTTTGGCTTGTATAGTGAGACAGCGATAGGAAATGAGATTATTTGTAAATAGGGGTTAAGAGTAGTTATTATGCTGTTGCATATTTGCACATTTTTTTATATTAATTTTTTAAAATTTTTTTTCACTTTAAACAATTGGTGTGCAGTTTGTATACCGGCTATTACTTTTTATTTTTCTTGTATAAATAATAATAAAATAATTTATAAATAATAATAAAATTAAATTGCTATGAGACGGAATTCAATGATCGGATATTCTACCAGCCTTAATATTGAGCAATATAATACGGAATTAAAACCTACAATCCACCGTATCAACATGCGGTCTTGTCACTGTGACACATGCATTTTCAGAACAGTTTGTTTGAGCTTAGAGCATTAGAATTAATCTTATCAAAATTTATTATTAAAAATTAATAAAAAGTATAAATTTATATACACATTAAAAAAATTTCATCATATTTAATAAAAAAAATATAAAAAATAATATAAAAACACTTTTTACTTGACTTTTAAATTATAACTCATTAAATTTCATATGAAGCAACTCATCAAATTTCATTAAATTGATAAGTTATTATTTAAAAGTCAAATAAAAAATATTTTTATACTATTCTTTTCACTTTATTTTTTTTTGTTTTTAATCAAATATGACAAAAAAAATTTTAATGTTTATCTAAATTTAGACTTCTTATTAATTTTTGATAATAAATTTTAATAAAATCAATGTTAATGTTTTTATAAATAAATTATCATCAGCCTTCACATTTAGCCAGACATTGACCGATACAGGACGTCACATGATTGGGGAAATGAACGGCAGAATGGCTAGCATTCAACTTCTGTGAGCGGTGATTATAATTATATAAGCTAGCCAATTGAGAGCTAGCTGGAGAGAAATCGTGAAGATTTAGATAAACTACACATACAAGCTGTCACGATAATCCACTACAAAAAAATATTTATTTAATTTGTAACTAATTATTTTTTATTAAAATAATTATTTTCAATCAAAATAAATTTATTTTAATAATAAATAATTATTATTATAAATAATTCATCACAAATATTCATTTTTTTTATAGTAATACTAACACTTGTATTTGATAAAATGTTATTTTGTCTACTTATTTTGACATGTCATTTTGATATTTCATATATTTTGATATTTTTTAATTTTGTTTATTTAATAGTTGAGAAAGTGGTTATAAATATACTGATTTTTTTTTTTATATATTTTTAAAAACTTTTTTAAAATGATAATAAAATATGAATAAAAAAGTTAGAAAATAACAAATGCAAATTTTCAACTAGTCATATATAGTAAATTTGAGCGGTATTATTCAAAGGGTAGAATTGCACCGCTCCTAAAAACCTAAACAAAGAAATAACGTCACTCGATTGAATCTCATGGTGCATCAAAATTTAATAAGTTCTCACATTCGATCAGATAGTGATGAATATTCCATAAAAAAAAAAAAGATTGTGATAAATATAATTTATGAATTGCATAATATTAAATTTATTTATGTATAACGTGGGTTCCAATGTTAATTCTAATGGGATTTATGTATTGTATTTATATCTCCAAACTATATATCATAAAAAAAAAAATTCAAACAAAAAAAAATATTATAGGAAATCTAAATAACAAAAAATAATATTATAAATCTTTTTCACAAGATTTTGTTTCCATCCGTTGCCATCTTTATTTTGTGCTCTACCCTTTAAAAAAAAAAAAAAAAACTTGGATATATTTGTACCCTGCAAGGACCAATATTGATCAGATGAGATTGGAATTCACACGCGCCTGTGATATTCACGCTAATCCAAAAAGACCGTGCATGCACGATGCGATGCATTGGGGCGGAATTTTGTTGGCGGTGGTACTTGGTAGCCCCCAAAAAATTTTCAATTTTTTTTTGGTATATTATGTAAATATATATACAATTAAAATTGTCCCCAAATTAAAAAAATACCCCCAAATTTTATTAAAAGAATCTTCCCAATTCCAATATTCATCTAATTTTATTCTAATTTTTAATTTTATTAATACCCATAAAATATTGTCATCAAACTTAATTTTAAGAAAAAAATTCTAAATTAATAATTTCTTTTCTTTTCTTTTTATAATGGTTTCTATCAAACTTTAAAAATTCTGAAGAAAATCGTCTTATAAAATTATTTATAGACATATATATTTTTATACAATTTTATAACGTAGGATTATTATTTTTGTATAAAAAATACACATTACTTATATTCACACATATTATATATTTTGTATAAATATATAATTTTAATTCTGCCCCTAAAGATGCATATGTCATGTTGTATCCTTGTGCAAGGCATGTTCAGCCATTATAAAAAATTAAAAAAAAAATTGGCTTTTGTAATTGATGAATGATAATCATAAAGACTATTTACGATAAAAATAGTATTAAAATTTTGAAATTCATGTTAAGTCGTAATCCTAGCATCATAAAAAAATTATCATGAAATAAAAATAAGTAAAAAATAATAATAAAACACCTCAGATCAAGCAATCTTTAATATTTATTGATCATAGAATTTATTTAACTCAACTACAATAATTTCTTAGTGTCTATAGTAGATAAGTAATAATAATTTTGTTAATATTTTGAAATTAAATTAAGAGGTGATAACAAAAGTTGTGATTAATAAATCATACAGTATCACTCTTAGAATTTTAAAATAATAATGTTAGCGTGAAAAATACATAGGATTAAAATCTCAAATCAATTGTTAAATAAGATTCAAGAAATGTTTTAGTCAGTAAAGTAAATTTAAAGTATGATATGAACTCACATTAGCATATAAATTTACTTTTATCAAATCTTTTTATGACCGTACTACTCTATATATCCATTATATTAACCTTTTAAAAAATTTAGAAAATGTTTGATAATTGATATGCTGTAAAGTTCGAGCTACGAATCTTTATTTATTTGTTTTTTTTTAAAAGGCCTGGTCTGTTTAATAAATTTGGGCCTATTAAGATATTTGGACGGTTGCAGCCACGAGTCTATGCATGCTTCCTCAGCCCAAGAAGTTGGACCCAAAAGCAGAAAGAATTTAACCGTTTACGCGTCGACGATGGGTGGTCTTTAGAACTGCTAGTTGCCCTCGCATCTCTCTCTCTCTCTCTCTCTCTCTGCGCGTTCTCGACGAAACCCTAGTTTCTCTCGAGCTCGAAGGTCTCGTTACACTCCACCATCGTTCCGTCACAGAGACCGCCATCGGAGCTTTCTATCATTGCATTGTTCTCTCTCGTCGGGTCTTTTGTGTGGATTTGGATTTTTAGGTTTTCTGATCGTGAATTATTGATTGCTTGGACTAAGAGGGGCCGAGATGTACAACGGAATAGGGTTACAAACCCCGAGAGGTTCTGGAACTAATGGGTACATACAGAGCAACAGGTTCTTAATCAAGTCAAAGACTGGGAGAGTCTCCGAAACCACCAAGGGATTTGAGGCAAACCAGGGCACGGCTGGTATCACCAGGAAGGCGAACAAGGACATTCTTGAGCATGATCGCAAGCGTCAGATCGAGCTCAAGCTTGTCGTACTCCAGGATACACTTTTAGATCAAGGTTACACTGACGCTGAGATTGCGGAGAAGCTTGAGGATGCCCGGAGGACTCTGGAAGCCTCCGCAGCCACCTCCCAGGATGGTCCCACTGCCATTGCTGGGGCTAACAATAAGTAATTTCACTCTTTTCAGTTTTTTGAAATTCAAAAATTTGAAGCGTTTTGTTTTTACCTTCTTCCCGCAGTTGCTTGTGTATTAATACTTTGTCTTAATTTAAAAAAATGCTGGTTTATGGTTTATACTGGTATGCAATTTCATGAGATGTGTGTGTGTGCGTTATGTAAAAAAATGCTGTGTGTGTGTGTGTTGTGTAAAGGATGCTGCTTTATGGTTTATATTGGTATGCGTTTTCATTTTGTGTGTGTGTGTGTGTGTGTGTGTGTGTGTGTGTGTAATTTTCTTTTTTTAAATAACTAACGTTTTCGTGATATATTAACAGTACTTCTAGACTAACAAGATTAGTGTGGCACGATGTAACACTCACCAAAATGTTAGTATACCGTGCTATTGGAATTAGCTGTTTTGCCCTCATGGCTGCAAGGTGTAATGAATGAAGGCTTCTTTTTTATCCAAAGCTGGGGTTCAGTTGGGAATTTATGTTCTGACTTATAAGTTTATAACTACTTGGTTCTTTTTTGAATAACTTTCGTTTATTTATCTCATTTTTATGTTTTTACTTCTTTATATCTGGAATTATTTCCTTAGGGATTTTCAAATAGAGCAGACTTGAGAGCTTGTTATATTAAGCACAGGTATATTTCAATAGGCACTTTTTCTTTTGTGCTCGGTATTCATCTCTTTAGATATGAAGTGCAGGTGTGTGTGTGCCAGGAGATAAGTTTTGGCGTGTGAGGCTACATGTAATTTTGTGTATAAATTAAAAAATCTCCAATATGATAAACTTCAAGGAAGAATAATTCTGTCACGTATGTAACATCTCTCAACATAAAAGAAGAATGTCTTAAGAAGTGGTTCTAGCTATACTTACCACCATGACTTTTAATAGGTTTATTTTTCTAGCTTTCAATGATGGACATTCTCTGAGAGTCTGTTTTCATTTTGACCAGGCTTTCAGAGACTCAGACCCACCAAATTGCTGCTAGAAAAGAAAAGCAGCTGGAAACATTAAGAGCTGCTTTTGGGATTTCTGCATCGGAACTCGAGGAACACAGTATTGAAGGGAATGATGATGCAAGAGATGGCCGAAAAAATGTTCATAGTGACAATATCAAGCGTGAACATGCTTTTCTAGATAGAGAGTTCAGGTCAAAGAAAAATATAGAGGAAGATCCAAAAGTTGAAAAAGATGATAAGAAAAAGGGAGTGAAAGAATCTGGGCGCCATAAGAAGGAAGAAAGTAAAAAGAGAAGGCATGAGTCTGATTCTTCTGATACAGATAGCAGTGGGAAACATGCAAAAGGTCTTCAAGCAACGCACCACAGGAGTAATAGGCGGGGTGATCATGAAATTGACTCTGACATTTCTGTTGATAAGAAACACAGGCCTTTAAAGAAGCATAAGAAAAGAAGGGTGCATGACAGTGATGATTCGGATTCTGCCACAGATTCTGGGGAGAATGTTGATGTGCGCAAGACTTCAAAGAATCACAGTAAAAGAAGGGTGCATGACACTGATGATTCTGATTCTGCTAGTGATTCTGATAGTGATGTTGGCAAGAAGCAGAAGACCTCAAAGAAGCACAAGAATAAAAAGTACGATAGTGATGATTCTGATTCTGATTCTGATTCTGCTACTGAGGAGGGTGGCATTGGCCATGAGAGTTCCAAAAAACAGGCCATGTACAAGAAGTCAAGTAGGAGGCATGGTTCTGATGATGATTCTGATTTTGATGAAGGCTCATCCAAGCGGCAAAGTCTGAAGGGGAATCAGCAAACACGGACTAGGGGAAGACATGACTCAGAGGATGAAACTGATGATACCAATAGTGAAGTAGAAGAGAGAAGAATTCAACTGGAGAAAGAGAATGATAAGCATAGTAGGGGACGGTGGAAAGAGGGAGGTGACTCTGATGTGGAAGATATAAAAAAAAGCAGCAATGATGGACATGGGAAAAGGAGCAGAATGAATGATGTGGTTGATAAAAGTCTGAGAAGTCAGAGGCATGACTCTGACGATTATGATTTTGGTACTGGTACTGATGAACAAATAAAGAAGGGTGGAATTAGGAGGCACAATACTGATGAGGACTATGGTGTCAGTCGCGATCAGAGAAATGCTAATAGGAATGCGGGGAAACACAAAACAGTTGAAGAGGCAGCAGTTTCTCCACTCAATGACGTTGGTAATGATCTGTACAAGTCAGGGAGAGATACTATGGATAGATCCAGGTACAGGAGTCAAGAAGTAATGAAGGGGAAGAGGAATCCTGATGATGGAAAAGAAGATCCTGACTCAAAGTTAGCAAGTCGCAATTATGTGAAAGAGGCAGAGCACATTGGGGAGCAATGGAAGGACTCTAAAATTAGGTACGAATTGAATACCAAAGCACACTTGAGCAAGGATGATCATAAGAGGGACACAAGGCTTAGATCTGTGGCACAGCAGGATAGCGAAACTGTTGAACAGGGTGGCATGAGTTATAGCAAGGATGATGAACCACAACGCATAAATAGAAAGGATGAGCGGGAGCATGAGGAGCTTGGGGGAAGGGGAAGACAAAGCAGATATGAAGAGGAGTACAGAGCGAGAAAGCACAGAAGAGATGAAGACTATGAATATATAAGGCATGAGAGGGCTAATGAAGAGCAGCGAGGTGGAAGTAGAAGGCAGGCAAGAGGAGAGGAAGTAGAGCGTGAAAATAGAAGTCAAGAGATGGGCAGCAGACATATGGATTATTCCAAGAGAGCAAGATACGATGATTTGCGAGCAAGTGAGAGAAAAAGGTATGACAGACGTGATGATGAGAGAGCCAGGCGCCGAGAATAATACTGCCATTTATCTTGCAGTTGGAATGCGGATGGTGAGTTGGTTTCCTCCCTTGAAATCTATAGATACATGCTTTGCTTTTTATCTAAAAAGATTGAAGTTGGGCTGGCTGGGGTTTATTCTCCAACCAAAGTTTGCAGGATCCTTTGGTGGTTTTCTGATATTAAATGTGTTGTTGTGTGCTTGTCAGATAGAAGGTGTCTAAATAAGCTGTCGCCACACAGAGGTAAATCCTACGTGCAGAGAGAGGGTTTACGGTGGCTATGCAGAAGTTTGTAACTTGGTAAAATATAGATCTAAGCATGTGTTCTTTTCATCGAAACTTGGTACTCGGTCATTTATTTTTTAGCAAGTTTATTATAAGGGTGTGTTGTTTTCATTGTAATGATGTGAAATGTGATTTTACCTCAGTTTATAAACCTTGCTATATCTGATTATTTACAAGGATTGTGAGAGAATTTTTATTACATGTTCCTTCTTTTTTCTTTTGGTTTTATGATTATAATATCATGCTTGATCTGTTATGACATCACAATCTTTTTATCTCATCGGAAGGGATATTCTCAATTTTAAAACAATCTTGGATTTGCTCAAAAATCTCTTTTCGATCTACTTATCCCAACAGTAGTCATTCTATAAGTAAGAAATTTATTAGAAACCACGTTATTACTAATTAGGCTCAGTCCATTTTACACAAAAAGTATACAAGAGAAAAATACTTAATTACAAATTGAAGCTGAAAAGCAGATGGAAAGTCATTGGAACCAAGTCCATCCTTTACAATAACCCAAGTCTAAAGCAACAAACTATGAAAAAAGGAAGTCCTAATCCCATCCACAGTTCTCTAATATCAAAATAGCGTCCATTACTCTCATTCTATATACAAGTTACAAAGCATTAGGACAAAGATCTAATCCCATAAAGCCCTCGACACATCATAATAAAGAAAAAGGTGATCCACCGATTCTCTACACCTTTTGCACATAAAGCACTAATCCATTACAATAATTTCATGCTCTCTTAGCTTATCAATAGAAGTATTTTCCCACAAGCAGCCAACCACCCAAAGAATTGGACCTTGAGAGGCACCTTGCTCTCCAAATATTTTTCCAAGGGAAAAAAATCACTAGAAGATTGTGGCACCAAGATTTTGTATACAAATCTAACCACTAATTTCTTATTACCAAGCTAATTCCAGATTAGTCTATCCTCTCTAGATTTTAAATTTAAGGCATAAAGCAAGCTGTAAAAATAAGTAATAGCCCCCATCTCCCACTTTTGAGCATCTATAATAAAACTTACAGATCACTGAATAAGAACAATAATGTTGCCCATGCAATCAGCTACAAAAGGTGCCTTTATCCGAAGGAATTCTAAAGAGGGAAGGGGAAAGCAATCGTCAAAAGCCACATTTCCGCACCATACATCATGCTAAAAACTGATCGGATTACCCTCCCCACTTCAAATATGAAACTTTTGAACTTCCCTCATTCATTGTGAATAAATTCCCACACTCCCACTCTATATGCCCCTCTAACCTCATTTGAGTACTAACCTCCCCAAATACTCTCATATTTGGCATTAATAACAATCCTCCATAACATCCCCTTCTTGATGAAATCACTAACACTAATTTCTTAAAAGTACCTTATTAAAAAGTTCTCTAATTGCCAAACCTCCTGAAAATAAAAGAGAGCAAATCTTATCCTATTTGAGCAAATGGAATTTCTTCTCATCCTCCCATCCATCCCACAAAGAGTCACAGAAAATCTATTCAATTCTATTAACCACTCATGTAGGCAAATGGAATAAAAGGTAGGAAATATGTTGGGATATTTGATAAAGTACTCTTGATTAAGGTGATTCTACAACATTTGTACAAGTAGATCATTTTCAAGCCAATTAACCTACTTTCAATTTTCTCTAAACCCCATCCCAAGGTATCTCCAAGAGAAGGCCTAAATATTTCATAGTCAAAAACTTTACGTCACAATATATCTGCCATGGATAGAATTGGCCCTCGTGGAGTTCGAGATAAAACCCTATCTGCCGCCACCATCATCATTCTATTTAACACATCTATAAATTAAACAAAGAGAAAATGGGACAAAATATTCATTTGTCTTAATTCCCTTGAACTGTTAAAAAAATCAACAGGAGTATCGTTAACCAAAATTGAGAATCTAGTTGTAGAGATGCAAAACTTCATCCACTTGCACCATTTTTCACCAAAACCATGCCTACCAAGTATATATATATATATATATATATAGAGAGAGAGAGAGAGAGAGAGAGAGAGAGAGAGAGAAGGAGGGGTTCACTATGATACCAAAAGGGGACAGAAGTAGGGAAATAAAAGTAAAAGAGGGGTCTAAACCAAATAACTGGATATAAAAAAGAAAAAAAAATTAAGATCAGATAACTAGAATAGAAAAGAGAATATAGAAGTAAACAATAATTAAAAGAAGATAGAAGTAAATGAAATAGTTTATTTAAAATAACCATTCAAAATAACTTACAAAATGTATCCAGAAGTTGGATAAGGAAAAAGAATTGAGAATATTAAAAAAAGATTGGAGGAAAAGAAGATGATCTTCTCCAGGCAAGGGTTTCCTTTTATAGAGCAAGGTGAAGCTTTTATAAATCTAACTTTTTTTCCTATACATTTGACCACAATAAAGCTTACTAAAAACAAAAACTCAATCAGCATGAATCTTTGTTTTGTTGGCTTGTACCACGTTTATAATTAGATCAATCATTCGATAACCTTGAGGTGGTTTCTGGATCATGTCAAAATATATTATCATAAGAATTAGTGTTATCATCAGAGGCTTCAAAGGATGCCTTAGACTCATAATCAAAGTTGTCATCATCATTATCATTGTCCTCCTAGAGGGACTTCAATAAATAAATCAAATATTTTTTCTTCAATCTTTCGAGAACATACTTTTTCTTGGACTTGGAAAAATTATTTGATTTATCATATATAGAGGAAACATTAGCAACTTGTTTAGCATAAGTAATGGCCTTAATTATTGGGTACTCAGGCAAGAGTAATTTCTCAACATTTAGGATGGTCAAAAGTCTTCTTCATATCCAATTTGTAGGTTGAGGTAGAAAGCTATTGTAGTTAAACTTATTATAACTATGTATACACTATTACCACGAATTACTGCTACAAATAGGAGTTTGTTGTTGGTTGGGACTTTAACGTATATTTGTAGTTTTGTTCAAGGTTTCTTGAAATGCATACCCTTACTTGGCCTCTTATCAAACAAAAGTGCGGTGGTTTGAAAGAAAAGTGGAGGGATTAGGAAAAAGATAAATCTAGTCTAGGAAACAACAAGACCAATTTTATAGAAACGAACAGCCTGGTTTGGATTCAAGAATGAGCTCAACTTATCTTTATTTCATCATTACATTTTTTTCAATTTTCCATACAAAATACAAATTCTAATACAGCCTTTTCAAATTTCAATACATATTTTTTAAATTTCAATTCAACTTTTTCAAATTCTAAAATAATAATAATATTAAAAAATAAACTAAACTTATTTTAACTCATCTCATCTCTCAATACAAACGGAACAGACTATTTAAAAGAAAAAATCCTTTAAGTGATGCAGGTAATTTACTGACGTAAATTAACAAGTTATTTCACTACATTTTCTTTTAAACTTTTGAAGTCAACAATAATTTAAACTTATAAAGTTGAATAATTTGGATGTTCTCATAGCGATGAATCAAAAGCAACGAGAATCGAATTCTCTCCCCGCTCTCTTCTCTCTCCCTTCAAAACCCTAGTCCCTTCTTTAGTGGAAACGTCGCCGCGGGTGGGAACTCTGTTGCTCTCTCTCTCTCTCTCTCTTCTTTTTTGGTTTTTCCTCTATTTCTTCTCTTTCCTTGTTTTCTCCCTCTCGCCCCCTTTTTCTACTTCTGTTTTTCTTGTTTTGCAGGAGCATCGACAGCCATTTTTGCCCCATGGAGTTTGGTATGCTCATGGCCTTGCAAGGCTCTTGGGTTCGAAGGCCACAAGATTTGGATTTGGAAGGTGCGACCATCATTTGAAGCCCACCGGTTTGTCTAGAAGGAGGTTGCACCCTGTCGATAGACTCGCATGACCCCAATCTCATTGGCAGGGATGTTTGCCGCCGTGCAGGAGCGCGCAAGGTCGTATGCGCCACCGTTACTGGTGGTTTTCGTCCTTCGCGAGAGTCTCCACAGAGCTTAGGGTCTCTGGCTGCCAAACAACTTCTAATAATCCTCATGCCAAGGGGGCACATGCACTCCACGCTCCTATTACTGCTGCAGTTTTCTTTTGGTTGTGTGTTTAAATTCTTCCAAGGTTGAAAATCGGATTCGTGTGATTCGATTTCCTCATTTTATTTTTCTGTTGTCGAGTTAAAAAAAAACAAAAACAAAAAACACATGTCTCCAGGACTTATAGTCCTTAGAGTTTGTCCCCTGTATGGGGTTTTGTCTTGTTTTTTTATCCGGTTGTTTGGTGGTTATCAATCTGGTTTGGATAAAGTTGTGCTATTTTTCTTACTGTATTCTTGAGATTTTAATAGTTAGGATTAATATATGTCAATCGTACTAGGAAGCTACAGAATAATTTGTCTTTGTAATGAATGTTTCAAACCCATTTGTAATGCTCATTATTATTAATGAATGATGTGTTTCATTTTCCAAAAAAAAAAAGCAATGAGAAGTGAAGGTACACTTTATAGGCTTTTTTAGATAACTATTGAAGACTTTTCCTTCCTGCAGGGGAGGTAACGAACCCATATCTTCAACAAATGCTGATGATGAAATTAGTAGATGTAGAGGTGTAAATGTAATTTCATATTAGCTAGGATAAGAGGATTTGAGTTTAAATTCTGAATATCAGATAATTGTAATTTTAAATATGATTCTAATGGTTATCCAAATAATAAGATTTTGCTTAGTAATATAACTCTTAGCTTCTAACTTTCAAATTCGAAGATGTGAGATTTAAGAGTTCTAGATAAACATTTAAATCTGAAGATCAGCTGAACATATTAAAATATCGAGATTGAAGATTTAAATGAAGATATCAAAGCAGATTTGAATTCAGATACATCTAGTAGAAGTGTTCCAATCCAACACATTTTGTTGAACACGCCAGAAGCAATACTTCACAAATATTTTCAAGTAATGTGGAGAGCTTGAAGTCGAGAGTCTTCATGTGTTCGTGTAAGAGAAAATTCTCAATAGTTGCTCAAGCCGTAGGGTTTGAGTGTGAACATACTCCAAAGGGAAGTTGAAGTGTCGTATTTTAGCAATTGGAGTTTTCAGGAGAAAAGACAACGGATTGGAGATCATTAAATGTTTTGATAGCTACTACGATAGAAAGCAAACGAATCGTTTATCGTGTTAAGTAAGAATGTCAAGTTGTAAATGTTTTGTAATTTGGAAACTTTACTTGTAATATCTGAATATAATAAAATTAGTTTTCCTGAATTTAGCTATTCTATAGGATTTTATTATTTAAGAATTTTTCATTGAGTTTCCATTCATTACCTAATATCGTATTTATTTTATTACATATTTCATGCATAATATTTTATTACATATTACATAATAGTTGGTTACTAACCCCTTTTTGCTGTTCTCGTAAAGCCTAACTTTCATAATCAAGTATAACAAGAAAATTTCAGGCGGCAACTGGAGGTGGTGACACCATGATGCGCTTCCTTCCATGGTGACGTACATAACTTCTAGTTTTTTTCAGTTTAGTATCATTCATTAGCACTAGCTTTTAATAATTTACAATCTGAATTTCATAAAAAGTTTTTGAAATTCTGGAAATCACTGGAATATACACTGCCAAATATTCTCCCTGGTGCATTTTAAATTATAACTTTTGGTTTGTTCACATGCTTGAATCAGTCCCTACATTTTCTACAGCTCCTCCACCATTAATATAAGAAAAGATCTATTCAGCAGCCCTACACCACACATCTGCTTTTACTTCTATATCTTTTTATTTTATTTTTTTCCCTCAGCAAGCGTGTAGTGTAGTAGTGCTGCTGAGTAGAAGAACTATAATGTCTCATTTCGTGGTCCGTTTTTCAGTCTTAAGAAATCGTCTCATTTGATTACAGTTATCAAGTAGTGGAGAGTATGAGATTAGGAATGGAACCAAAGCTTGCTGCAAAGGATGCAAAATCAATAATAGCAAGAAAATTTCCTGATTTTGTGGGAGCTGTTTTTGCTATTAGTAAGGATGGGAAGCATGCTGGTGCTTGCCATGGATGGACATTTCAATACTTGGTGAGAAACCAAGAAATGGATAATGCGGTGTCCCATAAACACTCCGCACTCGGATAGAAATTCCCCGAGCTAGATATAGTAAACAGAATCCAAAAAGAAAGCCATTGGGATAAATCCAAATTATAAGGGAATTGAACAACACAAGCACACGTTTAAAACCCCAAAAGACCTAAAATGAGAATCCATGTAGACTAAGTGCAATTCTTCCGTTTTCAGTCGGAATCAGAATCAGGATTCATTGAGGATCTCACTGCCCTGCGCATATTTTCATGATTTCCATCGTCTTCTTCATCTTCATCTTCTTTCTTCTCACTAATAATACCTGTAATAACGATTGTTGAGACTCTTGTCATGCGTTAAAAAAATAAAAACATGCCAGACAAGCATTTATACCTTTCTTTATTAGTAGAACTTCCATTGTCTTTGTGGTGAAATCATCTTTTCCTCCCAGATCTTGAAATCCAACCATCCTATCAATCGCGACTCCTTTCCTGAGTAAAATTGTGACAAGAATGTCTTGATGCATGAACTTGAACTTATATCTGAAGGTCATATAAGTTCTCATATATGCATATCAGCACTGCCAACCTTAGGTTAACAATCATTAAGGTATCATTCTGGGCTAAGCTCCAGGAAAATAACACCAATTGTTCATCCTTACTGTTTTCAAGAAATAAACTAAAAGAAGCCCAGAATCATACAGAGCTCTATTTTTAGAATTCCAACTTCTTCTGGCTTATCCTGTCTTTCAAATTACCAAATCGGACAGTACCGACGTGCCTCTAGCATCTACAAGGAACAGAACATTTAAAAGACAACAGATATGCCCTTACCTGAACAATATGACACAAGGCAAAGTCTTGACTCCTAGTTTCGCTATGAAGAAGGGTGCATTCTGCATTTCATTTCAGTAATGTATCTAAGTATGCATCTTGATTTCCTTATAAGGTCAGACTTTTGCATCAATTGAATCTTCAAATTCCAATATTGGGATCAAGCACACTCAAAAGAGAAAACAAAAAGAAAGTTCTTTCTTGCAACATATTTACACAAACTAATGTATACAGACCTCTGCATCCAGCTTGATGAACTTTGTACCAATGTGACTTGGTGCTAAGGACTTCAAATGCTTATCCATTATCCTACACAGATCCATTTGGTATGAACACATGAACTTTTCAATTCATATATTTAAGTCCATGATCATGTGCATCTATTTTGGGGGAGGGGAGGGAGACAGAGAGAGAGAATATAAGATTAAACTAAATGGTTTACTTGCAGCGATAGAACTCCTGATGATAGAAATGACAAATCACTTTTTCACTACTGGTAACTTCACCCAAAAAATCCCCCTCAGTAATCTCCCTGTATTCTCCATGCCCTTGCCTTTTTAATGCTTCCCGCTTCTCAGCTTCTTTCTGTTCAAATGAATCCCATCATAAATACCTACTAATTACAGTATACTCCCGCCAAATCAATTTATCAAAGTACACCCAAGAAAATTTAGAAAAACATCAAAACACTAACCTTGAGAGCTGCAATCCTATCTGCATGCAATTTTTCCAGCTCCGGATCCTAATATCACCCAATGCAAGTACACCTCATAAATAGAAAGAAATGCATTAAATACCAGATGGACTAGATAGAAGCACTGTCAAACTTACATCCATCAACTCATCAAGGTCAACCTCCTGGTTGAAAGAACTTGATGCCTGTGGCTTTCCTTGAGCAAGCAACTCCTATAAGATATGAGACCACATTAGACAACAAACAATAATCAACATACAATTCAATGTGGCTTGCAAACTAATGCAATTAAACAATATATTTTTAATCAGTTGCTTAAAAAGCATACCCACTTTCATGCAACTCGGAAGGAAAGTAATATAACCAAGCAAACCCATCATTTACTGTCATCTAAGTTAACCACTATTCAGCCCGCTTCAATCAAAAGAAAGTTATAGTACAGCAGAAATTTGCATAATCTCAAAACAAAAACTCTACATTCGGCAGGGAAATAAACAGGCTTAATTTACATGGGGGTAGAATATCAATGAGGTCTCAGATCATTGCTTAACATATTTTTTTTACGATAAGGAATTCTAGAAACCGTGTAAACACAACATGTATTTTACCCAGTTAAACGTTGGACAAATATAATGAACCACCACAACACAAATCAAGTAAATCATCGACTTCACCAATGGGACGTGACTCCTAAAAACTTTATGCATTTAAGTGTTTGAACCTTACACCTGGAATGAGCATACCTCCAAGACCAAGACCTTTACCGCTTGAGCCAACCCCTAGGAGTTCAATGCTTAACATATTGACAGAAAGATATCTGATGCTTGAACTAATTCAATGGAACGCCTTACAGCTTCGCCAGAGGAGATGGCTATACAGGAATTGAAAGGTAATTGAACGCTACAATAGCTGTTGAGATCGTTGTTTGTTAAGAAAATTGTTATATATAAACCCTAAAATCTAGGAAGTGTTAATCACATTTCTTTACTTGCAAAAACTTAAAAAACCCATCATTGGAACATAAGATACTAACATAAAATTACATAATAAAAAGAAGGCAATGGTTGATAAACTTTCATTTCAAAATTCAATTTAAGGATGACAGAATGGATTATAAACAATATGAGAGAGAAAAATAATCAAGAGAAAAACCTTCTGATAGTCACGAGCAGCAGCTGCCATCACATTTCCAAATGCTAAGTTAGACAGAGTTGATTTCACTGAATCCGGATCCATCTGCTTCCTCTTTCCTTTCCAAACCTTTGATCGGCAAATTCTCTTCTAATGTCCAAGGGAAGTCGTGTACAATGATCTACGTATAGTTAGGATTTTATTAGATCATCCAGAGACTCCAAACCCAAGTGAAATCGTGTTTCCCACAATGTTCACTCGAGTCAAGGTCAAGCTAGAGTTTAACTAACTTTATGTTTAGTTGTTCGATTGGTTCGATGCTGAGCTGTTTTGACCAAGTAAAAGTTAAAATTTGAAGATTCTTGTAAAATATAAATTTGTGAGTTAGCTTTCCAACGCAACCAGAATCATCTCAACCCAATGTCAGATCTAAAAAAGGATGCAAATCTCAACCTATTTAAGTATATCAATTTCATAGTCATTTTATTACTAGAATTTGTTCCGGGATTCTTATAAAAATAGAATAAATATCTATCTCACATGGTAGCGGTAGGAAAGTTCAAATAACAGAAACAAAAATAAGGCCGCGAAGTAAGAGGTAAATTGTATATTATAACAAACAAGATTTAGGGAAGATAATTGTCAAAATTGTGTCAATAATCTAGTTACAATCATCACGACTATAGGAAACTGTTGATTTCGTAAACCTTATGTTTACTCAGAACAAACTTGTGCCAAGATCAGTGTAAAGAAAATACTTAAACAAATCAAGAAATGAAAGAAAGTAACAGAAAATCAAAAATAATAGAGCACAAGGTTTTACGTGGTTCGATCCCTATTGGATCTACGTCCAAGGTGGGAACTGGCTTAGGAGACTTCTTATTGATCAATCCAACGATTACAACGGTGTAGATCCAAGCTTTATCAGCTTTAGCTTTCTCACATACAAGCTTCTCTCAACCATACATTGATCAATCTGTGCTCTCGGCTCTCAAATGGTAAAGTAACTCTCAAACCCTAAGACTTCAGCCGCTCGCATCTCTCTCTGTTATTGTGCTAATGAGATAAGTGGCTTTATATATGACAGAAACATATAGCCCTAATTGCCCGGATGAAGACACGTGGTCTCTTCATAGACCATTAATTTACATATAAGATAAAACCACATATTACTAATCAGCCCTGCTAAGATCAGCTTAATTACACATATACTTAACAATCTCCACCTTGTGATTAATATGATTTTCCTTGCAGCTTCCTTCCTAAGTCAGTTGGCATCCTCCTTAGGCCAGCAGCTTCCTCCCTAAGCCAGTTCCCACTCCTAAATCTTGTTCCAGCTCCTGGTCATGTTGATAAGGTCCATGCAGTATGTAAACTTCTGCTTAGGCAAGGACTTGGTCAGCATATCAGATGGATTGTCTTCAGTTGGTATTTTCTCCACCTTCACTTCACCACCAGCTATTATATCCCTTACAAAATGCAATCTGATGTCTATGTGTTTTGATCTTTCATAAAAAACCTGGTTTTTTGCTAGATGAATGCAGCTTTGGTTATCACAATTAATTGTAATATTTCCATCAAAAATTCCTAATTCATTTGAAATTCCTTTTAACCAAATTGCCTCTTTTATGGCCTCAGTTAAAGCCATATATTCAGCCTCAGTTGTAGACAGGACTACAACTGATTGCAGGTTGGATTTCCAGCTTATGGCACCACCATACGCAATAAAAATATAACCAGTTAATGATTTCCTAGTATCTATATTACCAGCAAAATCAGAATCCACATAGCCACAAATTTCCTTTCCCTTTTCAACAGTTTTTCCAAAACTTAAACCTAAACATGAAGAACCAGAGAGATATTGAAAAACCCATTTCAAAGCATGCCAATGTTGTTTTCCAGAATTTGCCATAAACCTACTAACAACACTAACAGCATATGCCAAGTCTGGTCTGGAGTAGACCATGGCATACATCAGACTGCCTACCATGTTTGAATATGGTATTTTTATCATAAACTCTTTATCTTCATTAGTTTGAGGGGCTTGAGTGATGGAAAACTTACAGTGTTGTCCTAATGGAGTACACACAGTTTTAACAGACTCCA
Organism: Platycarya strobilacea; assembly: GCA_036898215.1. NCBI lineage: Eukaryota > Viridiplantae > Streptophyta > Magnoliopsida > Fagales > Juglandaceae > Platycarya > Platycarya strobilacea. Next base: position 37,622,022 of record CM072555.1, read on the forward strand.
TTCCAAATCTTTTCAAGATTTTTAACAGATATGTTCTTTGAGACAATAAAAACAGTTTTTCATTCCTATTTCTTATTATCTCCATACCCAATATTTTCCTAGCTGGTCCAAGGTCTTTCATTTCAAATTCTGACTTAAGGATTTCTTTAACAAGCTCAATTAGCAATTTATCTTTGCAAGCAATAAGCATATCATCAACATACAGCAAAAGATAAACAATACATCCTTCAAAATCCTTAAAGTATACACAGCTATCAAAATTGCTTCTTTTGAAACCATTTTGTGTCATATGAGTGTCAAATCTTTTATACCATTGCCGTGGTGATTGTTTTAAACCATACAAGGATTTCTTTAATAAACACACATGATTTTCATCAATGTTATTATTAAATCCTTCTGGTGGTTGCATATACAAGGTTTCTTCCAACTCACCATGCAAGAAAGCAGTTTTGACATCTAATTGTTCTAAAAATAAATCATGATAAGCAGTGTAAGACAGAATTAGTCTTATAGAGCTGTGCTTCACAACAGGAGAGAAAATTTCATTAAAGTCAACCCTTTCCCATTGTGTGAAACCCTTAGCAACTAACCTAGCTTTGTACCTAGGTTCTTCTACCCCTGGGATTCCCTCATTCCTTTTATAAATCCATTTAGAACCTATAAGTTTGACATTTCTAGGTTTAACCACCCAGTCCCAAGTTTTATTCTTATTAAGAGATTCAATTTCTTCTTGCATAGCAAGAAGCCATTTTTGAGAATCTTGACTTCTCATTGCCTCTTTGTAAGACCTTGGTTCTATCTCTTCTATTTCTTGGGCAACAGAGTATGTAAAAACAGTGAGGTCAACTTGTGCATATCTAAGAGGGAGTTTAATAGTCCTTTTAGGTCTATCCCTTACAAGGTTATAAGACCTGGGACTTATCTGCCTAGCTTGTTCCATATTGGTTTTTGAGTTATCTCCAAGTGTTTGGTCTGTATCATCAATGGACTCCAGTGATAGCTCCACCTCAATCTGCACTCTATCAGTAGCAGATTTATTTCCTGGACACTCCTTTTCCAGTGATGTCATGGCCATTTGTGACTCATTAAAAGTCACATCCCTACTAATTATGCACTTTTGTTTTCCTGGTTCTAGAACCCATAGCTTATACCCTTTGGTTCCCTCAGGTTATCCTATAAAAATACATTTAACAGTCCTGAGTTCTAATTTTTCAGTTTTAATGTGTGCATAAGTTGTACATCCAAATATCTTCAGATTACTATAATCTGAAGGTTTACCAGACCACAATTCTTGAGGTGTTTTCAGGTTAATGGCAGAGGATGGACTTCTATTTATAAGATAGACAGCAGAATTAACTGCCTCAGCCTAGAAAGTTTTTGGTAACTTGGCATTAGACAGCATACACCTGACTCTTTCAAGAATTGTTCTGTTCATTCTTTCAGCAAGACCATTCTGCTGTGGGGTTTATCTAACTGTCTTATGCCTAGCTATCCCTTCTTTCAGACAAAAGTTATTAAATTCGTTTGATAAATATTCCAGTCCATTATCAGTCCTCAGTTTCTTAACCTTTCTCCCAACCTGGTTTTCAACTAAAGTCTTCCATTGTTTGAATTTTTCAAAGGTGTCACTCTTGTGTTTAATAATATACACCCAGACCTTCCTAGAAAAATCATCAATAATGGATAAGAAATAGTTTCCTCCACCATGGGAGCTGACCCTTACAGGTCCCCACAAATCAGAATGCACATAATCAAGACAATGTTTAGTGTTATGAGTACTGACCTTAAAACTAGCCCTAGTGGATTTTTCCAATATGCAATCTTCACATAAAGGTATCTCCTCTAGGTTAGTCTCTCCAAGAACTCCCTGCTTTTGGAGTTCCTGTAAGCCTTTCATACTAAGAGCATGTTTGGGATTGCGTTTCAAATCTTTAAAAGCGCTTTTAAGCAGTTAAAAGTACTTTTAAAGAAAAATGTGTTGTTTGGGTGACTTTATTAAAAGCGCTTTAGTCGGTTGAAAAAGCTAAAAATTAGCTTTTTCAATAAGCACAAAATTAGAGTTTTTATCAAAAAACTCCTACAAATAACTATATATTTTTAAAAAACTATCATAACTAACTCTAAAAGTGCTTTAGACATATGCATTCCAAACAATAAATAGCTTTTTAGTAGTAGAGCTTATTATATTAAGCTTTAAGCTATAAGCCTTAAGCTAAAAGCAATATTTCTCACCACAACCCCAAACATGCACTAACATGAGCTAATCTCCTGTGCCAGAGCACAGACTTGCTATCCTCAGATTTTTGAGCAACAGAAGCCTGTCCAATTATAGTTTTGCCCTCAAGAGTGTACAAACCATTCTTTATAAACCCTCTCATTACTATTATGGACCCCTTCATTACACTCAAAATTCCTGCCTGGGCCTTAAATATACAACCAGACTTATCAAGCATACCAAGAGAAATTAAATTCCTTTTTAGTTCAAGTATGTATCTTACATCATTAAGAATCTTTTCCATACCATCATGCAATTTCAATCTAATTGTACCAATGCCAAGAACTTTGCAAGACTTATTGTTCCCTAACATTACAAGGCCCCCATCTAAATCCTTAAAGGTTTCAAACCAAGATTTAAAAGGGCACATATGGAAAGAACATCCAGAGTCTAGAATCCATTCTTTCCCAGACTCTGTTTCAGAGACACATAAGACATCAGCACTCTCATAGCCATCGACAGCAACAGAGGCATTCCCTTCAGGTTTTGACTTATTCTCACCAGTTGACCTCCTTTTAGGACAATCTCTTTTGAAGTGTTCTTTATGACAATTAAAACATTTTAATTGTTTCCCTTTAGTCTTTGTTTTATTCTTGTTTTTCTTTCTTTTATTTTCAAGTCTTTCAGCTTTTCCCCGAGCAATCAGACCCTCACCACCCTCAGGTTTTGTCTCAGACTTCTGTTGTAGTTCTCTAGAATGTAATATTGACTGGACTTCATCCAAAGTCAGGCTCTCACAACCATACATGATGGTCTCCTTGAGATTAGCATATGTATTATCTAAGGAACTTAATAAGAGGATGGCTTGATCTTCATCTTCAATAGTTATATCAATGTTTGCAAGATCTAGGATGATTTTATTAAAATCATCGAGGTGATCTTCCAGAGAGACTCCTGGACTCATCTTGAAGGTGTACAACTTGGTCTTCTTGTGGAGACGGTTTGCCAGGGATTTAGTCATGTACAATGATTCCAATTTTAACCAAATCCCTACTGCCGTCTCCTCACTGGCTACCTCCCTAAGAACCTTGTCACCCAAGGATAAAATTATGGCACTATGTGCCTTTTGTAAGATTTTGGGTTTTACCTTCTCATCCATGAAGGAGCTAGCTTTTCCCTCAGGCGAAGCAACGGTAGGTTTTCTTCCTCCATGAAGCGCATCTTGAAGTCTATTTTGAACCAGAAGAGCCTTCATTTTGATTCTCCACAGGCCGAAGTCATTCTTGCCTGTAAATTTCTCCACATCGAACTTTGACCCCATCTCGACCTTGCTCTGATACCACTTGTTGATTTCGTAAACCTTATGTTTACTCAGAACAAACTTGTGCCAAGATCAGTGTAAAGAAAATACTTAAACAAATCAAGAAATGAAAGAAAGTAACAGAAAATCAAAAATAATGGAACACAAGGTTTTACGTGGTTCGATCCCTATTGGATCTACGTCCACGGTGGGAACTAGCTTAGGAGACTTCTTATTGATCAATCCAATGATTACAACGGTGTAGATCCAAGCTTTATCAATTTTAGCTTTCTCACATACAAGCTTCTCTCAACCATACATTGATCAATCTGTGCTCTCGGCTCTCAAATGGTAAAGTAACTCTCAAACCTTAAGACTTCAGCCGCTCGCATCTCTCTCTGTTACTGTGCTAATCAGATAAGTGGCTTTATATATGACAGAAACGTATAGCCCTAATTGCCCAGATGAAGACACATGGTCTCTTCATAGACCATTAATTTACATATCAGATAAAACCACATATTACTAATCAGCCTTGCTAAGATCAGCTTAATTACACATATACTTAACAGAAACAATTAGGAAATAACAAACTCTAAACAACTGATTAATTATGACTTAATGAACATCCATCTATTTTTGTGAAGTGTTCCCACACCATTGATGGGTCCTTGCCTTCCTTTTGGGAGGGAGACTGGTGTTACTATTACTAGATAAGTTAACGTTTGAAGCTAAAGGAGTAGTAATTTCATTGTCTCTTAAATTTGTAGGAGTGTCACTTCTGAAGCAATCCATGATATGAACTGACATATAATGATCATATAAAAACATGAGAAAATAAAAAAATTCAGCAACACTGTACCAAAAAGATTTCAACAAATATATAGGACATGTGCATGCATTATCCAAGATTATATGTCTAGAACCCAGCAAAACAGATACATAACAGTAAACACATTTATCCCTAAATTGGTGAATTTATAATTTATCAACCAAAAATGGGAAATCACCAAAAGTGGGAAATGAACAAAAAAAAAAACATGGTTTTGGTTTGTCCAAGAAAGAAACAAGGGCTCAAAAGAAACTTGCACCAGTTGTTAACTGCCTCTCATACTTCTTTTTGTCAAAAGAAACTGTCTCTCACATTTAGGACTTCTGCTATTCCAAATTTGTAATATTATTCATAGAGGTTTTAGTGGGATTTGGTCCTATAATTACATGCAAATCTTTATGACCGCACACTGTTTTGTAAAAATGTCAAGATTTCTATCTTCATCTTCTTGATTGGACCAAATTTGTTTCAAACATAAGAGCAGTAAATCGAAGTACAGAGATTCTTGTTTCCAGCAAAAGTAAAAAGCGTAATGGACAGGAAAATATTATTAGAGATTTGGGACACGTACCGAAAAAAAGGTCACGGGATCAGAGGCACTGTGGCGGTTTGTTCGGATCTGACAGAGAGCTTCGGCGAAGCTTCAATGCGATTCAGAGAGAGAGAGAGAGAGAGAGAGGGGAGAGAGAGGGCGTTCCAATGGGGATTTGCTTAGCTATTGTCTCGTCCTGGTTTTATAAGCGAATGAATCTGTCACATAAAGGTTTGTTTGTATTAATTTATGTTACTTAGGTTTTAGTTTAGATTTATTTTTTATTTAAATACATAACTTTTAAGTTATTAAATATTATTTAACTCTAAATTTCTTTATTCGAAAAATTTATAATGTTTTTAACTCAATACTTTTTTATTATATGAAACTCATAATTTTTTTTAAAATTCTTCATAAATATATTTAAATATAATATTTAAATATATTTAATCTAATTTTAGATGGATCTTACAAAATTCATTTCATCATTACAAATAAGTATACCTATAAAAAATAAAAAACCCAAAAGAGCAAGCAATGCCCCCACTAAAATATGAGTCACTGCAATGTATATCATTCAATCAAGTCGTTTTAGAAATGCCCATGTTTTTTCTGAGTTAATTAATACTTGTTAAAATATTCACATAATGAAAAGGTCATCTAGTAAGATTCATCACACAAAACTTTAAGAAACATTAAGAAGAATAATGTCTAATTTGTGTCTTCAAACAAACTTATTTCATCTCATCTTTTTTTTAATTTATCATTATATTTTTTTAAATTTTTATATAAAATAAAATAAATAATTTAATTTTTTTAAATTTTAAAATAACATTAATATTAAAAAAATATTTTATAATAATATTTTATTTTTTTTAATTTTTATCTTATTTTATCTCATCTCTATAAAAATAAATCAAACCATCCCAAAAATAAAATTTGGCATGTCAGAAACATACTAGAGTTTTGCTGATAGCCTTGTGAATTAGATCCTTCAGTAGGGCTTGGACCTGGAACCATGATCAAATGAGTCACCAAGACAGGACAAGATGTCAGACCCTAATCTCTGATTTCACAAATTAAAACTTGGGAACAGAGCTCGTTATTATTTTCGGTAGTTTGGACACCTGCAACTGTTCTTGTTTTTATACCTAGTATAGTGACAAAAAAGTTTTCGGAGGGACTTTACTTTGAAGGGGCTAATGCTGTCTACTTAGCTCCAACTATGCCAACGCTATAAACAAATCTTAAATCTGTTCTAGTTTGAATCAGGTTTGGATGTTTTGCCTGACCCATTTGACTAAAGCCAAACTTTTACTTCAGGCCCAGTTGCAGTATTGATCACAAGAAATTCATTGGGGAAAACTTGAAACAGGTCAAATTGGGACAAAAAGGGCAAAATGTGGCATAATGTACTGTGATTATGTAATTTTATTGTTATTAATTGTGTTATAATTGAGCAGCGTGGTCTAGAAATGACAAGCAAGGCAGCCCATTTTGTGTTCTCCTCAAAATGGGATTAATGGAAAATGGATTTCATATAATTTGGTCTAGATTTTTAAAAACGAACTCAACCTCCAATGCATTGAGAGAAATAGCTTATCATGGACGGTAGATGGAACTCTACTGCAATGGTGAGCTTCGAAGGAACGATTGCTTGGTGTGCTAGAGAATTTGATACTCGACACGCAATACTCGATTGCTTGGAGGTGCGATCGAAGGAAGAGAAAAAGACCTCTAGCCTCTAAGATTTGGAATGGAGAAGTCAAGACGGGCTGCTCTTTCATCCCGTTAATCCGTCATTTTGAACTCACATTTAACATGTGGGATGGACGAATTTATCGAGTGGATCGGGCAATAGTCCCCCCCCCCCCCGGCCCCCCCGGCTCCGTGCCCTGCAAATATATGCAAATATATATGATTAATGTCACATTCAAAAACAAACTCTTAAGGCGATAATAGTTGTCTTTACAAGAAGAAGTATCTTTCACCCCTTAGGCAAGGCAATAATAGTTGTTTTCACAATTTGACTTATGAATATTAGCATTTTGTAAATCTCATTAAAATGAGTTTAATTATTTTATATTGAGATGAATTTAAATTTTTAGATTAAAATATAAAGTAGGTTGAGATGGATTTAAGTTCTTTTATGAAAAATTAAAAAAATAGTAAACCCCTTTAATAATTCATTTAAGATGAGTTGAGGAAGAAAAATAATTGCATGATTTAGGTTTAATTTATTTTTAGAGATGAGATTGAGATAAGATGAGATAAATTAAGATTAAAGTGAAAAATTAAATAAAATATTATTATAAAATATATTTTTAAATATGATTTTTGTATTAAGATTTGAAAATGTTAAATTGTTCATATTATTCTTTATTAGAATTTGAAAAATATGTAATGATTAGATAAGATAAAATCAAATAAAAACATATGTATCTTAGCTACTAAGATAAAATGAGATTTTCACATTATAACTTTCTCAACTCTCATGCAGAATCTATTAAACATTCAATTTTTATAAATTTTAAAATAAAAAATTATATTTTAATACTATTTTATTTACTTTTTAATTTTTATATTATTTCATTTATATAATCAAACGAGACATAAAATAAAGAAAGTATCCATTAAAGACTGCCATAACAAAAGCCCACAAGAGGTACTTTGGGAAATACGTTTTCAACCATTTGTTTTTAGCATCGTTTTGCAGATGCTCCATCTCACAAGAAAACCACCATTGTCCTAAATGCAAACCATCATCATCAAGGATAATAATCACCAAAATCTAACAACTATTTTTTCTCTAGAGATTTTAGAGAAGTTATTTACTATTACTATAAAATTATAAAAATAAAGAGTTACATATTAACACGATTTAGTTTAATAGGTTAAATTTATCTTTAAAAAAAATATCAAACCACATTGTTTGTTAAAATTATATTTTAAAAAATTTTTTTATTGACAATATATTTCTCTCTTTCTGTTATTTTTTATTCAAGAAATAATTTGCCGAAATTTACTCCCATTTTACACTTGTGGGATGAATATAGTAGTAGGTTTATTACTTTCTTACCCTTCTTGTAATATTCTTAATATATTTGAAATTTTTATTTTTTATTATCTTTTTAAGTATTTTTTTTAAAACATTCATAAGCATTAAGAAACAATTTAAAAAATATAAAACTTCATTAATAGTTGTTTTCTTAATTATTAAATTAAAAGCTTTTTTAAAAATAATTAAAAAAATAAAAAGGTGAAAGATAGTGAAGCTATCATTGTTGTTCAAAATATAATCTACGGCCTCTTACTGCTCTAAGAGTACTTTTATTAAATTGTTTAAAGTTAAAGTATACTTTTAACCAATCTAATCTTCATTTTAACTTTTGGTCATTCCATTTACATGATTTTCACATTGAAATGTCTTTTTTTTTTCAAAATATAACAATAAAATAATTAATAATACATCTTTTTAATTATTTACATTTATTAAATTAATTAATTTTATCGTATTTGACTATTCTTTCTATTATATGTTAATTAATAATTATGTTTTAATTAAATTATGAGTTTAAAAAAATTATTAGTAATCATATTATATTTAAATTAAATTATTAATCGATATTTAAAAAAATATTTTTACTTATTCTTCATCAACTATATTTTTTTTATCAAAAAAGAGAGAAATATGAAAGAGAAGAATAAAATAATAGATATGGTCAATCTAGCTAACTTGCTATATTTGATATTTTATTAGAGTTTATTAGCACAAAGACCAAGAAATTTAGTATTTGGACAATCTAATATAGAGTTAAAATGACTTTGAATATCTAGATTTTTATTAGATTTGACTTTTAACCAATTCAATGAGAATACTCTAAGAGTACCGTCTCTTGCTGCTTTAAGAGCACTAACAATGAACTGATTATAGCCTATTGTAAAGCCAAAATAAAGTTAAATTTATCAAATTTCTTTGGTCGAGTCGTAAAATATAGCCTTTTGAACTGGCTTACTTTCTTGAATGTGTTTTTGGACTGTCTTTTTTTTTTTTCCTTGTCCTTATGGGTAATTCATGTCGTTTCATAGTTGTTCTTACGCTTCCAAACATGAGAGGAAAGATCTTTTTTTTTTAACCTTCTTTATGCTTTCGGTATTCATGGTCTTTTTTTTTTTTTTTCTATTATCGTATTCTCATTAGTTCTTCTACCTATTTGTGGGTTTTAGGCAAATATGAGTTCTGGGTTTTGAAGGAATTTCATTTCTGACACGAAAATTGTTGTTGGATCTGTTATGTTAGGTTGCAACTCGTTGTTTGACCATTTTATATTGAAACTTGATGTAGATCTGCATCTTCTTTTTAGTATGTTGAAAAATAACTTATGGGTTTGACTAATTAAACGTTACTCACCAGGCCATTTTAATTTACTTCATCAATCACTTTGAGTTTAGCTTGTTTTGGGTTATTGGTTACATAAGGATAAGGTATTGATGAATTTTCTCTTTAAAACAAATATTCATTCATGTTAAGAATTGGGCCAGATGAGTTGATGTCGGGTGTTTTGAAAATCTCACGTGTGAACATTAAGACATAGTCGGTAGGTTTTGGGTATTATTTGGTGCAAATTATGGTTAGAATCCTAAGAGTGCAGTCTTCGCACAATGCAACATCAACAATAGGTGTCATTGTCTAAAGGTTGGTTCTTGGATTTTGGTTTCTGCATAAGCTGAAGTGATGAGATCAAAATATGGTCAAAATTGATTGTCAAACTATTGCTGATCTGTGGTTAGTTTCTGCAATGTTGCATTTTATATGTGTTAGAATGTCAAGCTTGACACTTGGAGAGATCTACAACTGATGATGTAGCTTAAAGAGGAGTTGATCGTGTGGCTGAGATGCTATGTGTGACCGGACTTCTTTAGGATTTCATTTAAGGGCATTTATGTAATTGTATACTGAGTTGTATAAATTCAAGCGATGTTACAGTAATGAAAGATGAGCCGCATATGAAATCAGGCAGAGAGAGGGAGAGAGAGAGAGTCTGAGCTTAAGGCGATTTAGGGTTAGGGTTTCTTTTTGTTCTTTGGGCTGATTTCTTGAAGTATCTGAGAAGATGAAGTTCTAAGGTTGTATTTCTGTATCTATTACTCTTAATCAATAATATTTTCTCCTAGGGTTCCTGTGACGCCCCCAACTTACGTCTCGGATTTAACGTAAATTAAGGTATTTGGATGAGCAACACTTGGCTACTCACTCTCGTACTTAACAAGAATAAAAAGCATATCTCACTTAATTCGCAGCGGATCAGGTTTTAGATATAAAACTTTCTAAAGATCACATGAGAAATATATTTACAACATTCATTAAAACTTAACATTGTACTTTTTACATATACAAGACTCAAACTGTAGTAAAATATTTTACATTCATCCAAAAAAACTTTCATTCACCTCACTTTTTTTCCCTCTTAATTTCGGGGTATTCTCTCCCATAGCGAAACCTATCCATACTAACACTAAAGTCTCGCTGGAGCTGTTATCCCTGTGGAGTCAAATAAACTCCACACATAGACAATGAGTCATCTACTCCTAAGGTTAAACAGCATCCTGTACGTCGCCTCTCCTCAGCAAAAGTGGATGCGTCAAGACTCCAAACTCCGGTGGTTTGATTACTGATAGGAGGTCCGAAGGAAACAAAAGAAATGTCCATATAAGGACTATAGTCGGAAAGTCCCTCAAGACTCCCCGAAGTCTCCTGCCTCGTTTGGGCTGTCCCTTTACTGGTTATCGAATCCTGTATAAATTGATATGCATAAAAATATATGGAGCTACAAAGGAGTGAGATTTCGAATGAAATCTCAGTAAGTACATAAACAGCTTAAAGGAAACAGGGAAAAAACAACAATAATATTATCACCACTGATGACTAGGGAAATTTACCCTAATATACCCCTCATAAGACCACTGTCTAACTAATACTTTTCTTAACTCAACCAAAAACATAATCTTATACTCTTTTATACTCTTTTCTTAAAGATTCTTATTCTTTCTTATCACTGATGGGCGTTACGTATCGCCGTCCCCACCACATACACTCATCAATCATCCGGGCGTTACGTCTCGTCGTCTCCGTTGTGATGAGTCTAGTATCAATCTCACGGGCGTTACGTCTCGCCGTCCCCGTCTTGACACAAAACATATACACATATTACTGCGGGCGTTATGTATCGCCGTCCCCGCTATTCAGGTCAATCTCACGGCCGTTACGTATCGCCGTCCCCGCTATTCAGGTCATCTCACGGGCGTTACGTCTCGCCGTCCCCGTGAAGATCAGTCATTCTTATAATGCGACAGGCGTTACGTGTCACCGTCCCTGTCGGCACGTCAGTCATCCGGGCGTTACGTCTCGCCATCCCCGTCACGACGTGACTAATTTAATCTTATATATATTGTTTTCTTTCTTTTTATTTCTCTCTTATTCATACGAGCTATTTTCACTTATAACCCTTTCCTTTTGAAATACCAATTCTATTCTAGGAAAACCCCGAGTCTAAGGAAAACAGAGAATCTCGCTCGAGCGGGTTGTCGAGCAAGTATCGAGCGAAGTCTCGGGTTGGAACTCGCTTGAACAGAGTATCGAGCGAAACTCTAGCGAGGGTTCATATTTTGCCTTCGCTCGACTCACATGTCGAGCGAGATCACAACTCTAAGAGTTTTTCTACTCAAAACATGCCAATCTTTTTAATATACCCTATTTAGTTTCTTAAAAACTTAAATCTAAGTTCTTACAATTTTATTGAACATATTTACGAGTCAAAATAAAACCCTACTCATATGTCACTTTGTCACTTAATCATGTTCTTAAGAGTTCAATATTAGTAAACATAGTTCAATCATCTCAATAAAACATTTCCATGCTTAAGTTAAGTTAGAATATGGACTTACAAATTCTTCAAAACTCAAGAGAATGGATCCAATCAACTTCTTGCAAGTTTTCTTCCAACTCACTCACTTAGCTCACAAATGAACTCTTTAAGGGTTTGGAAAGATTTTTCTGGTATGCCTTCCAAAGGGAAAGTGTTCTTTCCTTCTAAAGGAGCTTAGAAAGCTCTCAAGGCTCTATTTATAGGGTGGTGGTCAACCAACATGAGGGAGAGAAAAGGAAAAGCACCTAAGGTGCACTAGTTGCCAGATTTGCATGGGTGATGAGGTGTCCATCTAAGCAAATCTCATGATGAGGATTAAGCCTCCCAAATCCTAGGCTTTGCAGCTGGATTAGTCATCCAAGAGCTCACATTTGAGATGTTTTGGCTGCCCATTTTGATCCATGGCTGAGAAGTGAGATAAAGGGATAAGAGGTGAGGTGGCATTTCACCTAACCATGCATGCACCCCTCATCTCCAGCCCTCTCCTTGTGTTACACGCCCCCTTCCAGATTTTCCTACCCATTTGATTCCTTCCTAACTCCCTTAAGTCTCCCGTTAACAAGTTTTAGAAGGCCACTTCTTAGTTTAGTTAAGGTAGAGCCAAATTTGATCCACTTAGTCACCTATCAACTAGATTTTGGCTCCCCTTGAGTTTCCATCATACTAACTATTCAATTGGCTTCCAAATCAATTCTCCATCCATTTATAACTATCCATACACATGTTCTGATCCCAGAAAATCTTAAAACCAATTGCCTAATTAGTTACATGCCCCAATTTAGTTCAATTTATCCAACTCGGGTTCCATTTAAGCCCATTCCAAAGCTACCTACTTGATTCCCAAATAAGTTATTGATTCCTTCTGAATCTCAGGAAACTTCAAACATAAAAGTTTTAGATATATCTCTTAAGGTTCTATAAAAATTAGAATCACCTCATTTGGACCTCATATGAATAACTTATGACCATTTCACTAAAACTAGACAGATTAATCTGAAAATGCATAATTCCCAATACCAAGTGTTATCTCACATTCCTCAATTAAATCTCCCACTCTAATTTCCTAATAAATAAATGCATCAAATAAATTTCCTTAAAATAATATCCATAAAATAATTTACCTTAGAAAATTTGGGCTATTACATCCTCCCCCCTTAAAAGGATTTCGTCCCCGAAATCGCTAAGATATAAATAATTAAAGGTTTAAGGAATCTATACCTCGGTTGCTAGCAGTAGATTCTTCTGAAGAGGCGGGTACTTTTTCCTCATTAAGCAGCGAATTCTGAGAGTGGTAAAATATCATGTCTACATCGGGATCATAGTACATATTCACACTTATTTCTTGCAATATACGTAATCTCTCTTCCTCTGTCTTTTCTATTATGGGTCCCTCTTCATATTGACGTTTACGCTCTTCAGATCCATCAAATGACTCTACTATGACAGCTTTTCCTTTATCCTCTCTTCTCAAAAATCTTTTCTCTGCTTTTAACCATTTTCGAGCGGGTTGTCTTTCCTCACCTGGTAACGCTCTTCTACTTATAGGGTTACCTTTTTCGTCTATGTCCATAATATGAGTTCTGTGCTTCTCACTTTTATTTAACCAGCTCAATCTCTCAGTTTTCCATTGTTTCAATTTTTCCCTACGAAATCTCTCTCTAATTCTTTCAGATCTTTTCTTTAACTGATCTACAGGGGTGACTGACATACGTGCGTTTCTTTTTGGAGCCATAATCCTGTATAAGGTTAAATATTAATGAATATAAACATAAGAGAAAACACAAATATCATACAAATGTCATACAACTAATTCAATTTATAACGCATATTATTACAAATATGTTTCAAACAAGTAGGAATAATTAACTCTCATTACATCCTCACGTTCCCAAGTGGCTTCCTGAAAAACAGGATTATTCCAGAGTACTTTTACTAACACTATGGTACGATTCCGAAGGGTCTGTTCTTTCTGATCTTCAATTCGTACAGGCCACTCTTCATAAGTTAAATTGGAACGTAAATTATTAGGACGCGGATCCATTACTGCCACTGATTGATCATTCAAACACTTTTTCAGAGAAGATACATGGAAGACATTATGAATTCCTTGTAAATCATCAGGTAGAGCTAGGCGGTAAGCCACTGGACCTACTTTTTCTAGAATTTCATAAGGTCCAATATAACGAGGACTCAAATTCCCTTTCTTACCAAATCGCATGGCTCCCTTTAGTGGCGAAATCTTCAAGTACACCCAGTCTCCCACCATAAAATCTAAAGTCCTTTTACGATTATCTGCATAACTCTTTTGTCTACTTTGCGCTGTCTTTATCTGATTTCTAATCTTTGTGATCTGCTCTTTAACTTCTTGTAAATACTCGGGTCCCAAAACACTACTTTCACCCACTTCATCCCAATAAATAGGATACCTACATTTCCTCCCGTAAAGTGCTTCATATGGCGCCATCTATATAGTAGCTTGAAAACTGTTATTATATGCAAATTCAATTAACGGTAGCAAACTTTCCCAATCTTTGTCAAAATCTAACACACAGCCTCGTAACATATCCTCCAAAGTCTGAATAGTTCTTTCTGTTTACCCGTCCGTTTGAGGATGATATGCGCTGCTGAAATTTAAATTGGTACCCATCATCTTCTGTAAATTTTGCCAAAATCGAGATGTAAATCTAGGGTCTCTGTCCGACACTATAGTTTCGGGTATTCCATGTAAACGAATTATTTCCTTCACATAAATTTTTGCTAACTTTTCCATAGAATCCGTGTTGGAGATAAGTAAAAAGTGAGCACTTTTCGTCAATCGATCCACTATTACCCAAATCGAATTTTTTCCCGTAGATGTTCTTGGAAATCCTACCACAAAATCCATAGATAGATCCTCCCATTTCCATTTGGGGATTGGTAGAGGTTGCAACTTACCGGCTGGTCTTTGGTATTCAGCTTTTACTAACTGACACACTGGACACTTGGCTACAAAAGTCGCAATATCCTTCTTCATTCCTTCCCATCAAAACTTTTCTTTTAAATCTTGATACATCTTAGTACTTCCAGGATGAGCAGTATATAGTGTACTATGAGCTTCTTTCATCAACCTTTCTTTCAATTCTGGGGCACTAGGGCATCCGGAATGATTTTCCTTCTTCCAAAGTATAACATTCCATCGCCTGAAATCATAAAGTGCGAAGACCATTTTCCTTCCAGTATTTACTGTTTTATCTTCTCCAGCTTAGCATTCTATTGTTTTTTTTCCTTAATTTCTTTGTCCGTTAAAGGAACAATTTCTTGAATCTCCATTAGCTTGAGGTCCTGTGATAATCTGTTTACCAGAATTTCTCGTATCGCTGCCAGTACTGATAATTCTTCTGTTTGAACTTTCCTACTCAAGGCATCGGCTACCACATTAGCCTTTCCATGGTGATATTTGATTTCGCATTGAAAATCACTTATAGTCTCTATCCACCTTCTTTGTCTCATATTCAAGGTTTTCTGGCTAAAAAGATATTTGAGACTTTTATGGTCCGTAAATATTTCACATCTTTCTCCATATAAGTAATGCCGCCAAATCTTTAGAGCAAACACTACAGCTGCTAACTCTAAATCATGTGTGGGATAGTTCTGTTCATGGTCCTTAAGTTGTCGGGATGCATACGCAACTACTCTTCCTTCTTGCATTAATACGCACCCCAATCCCATTTTTGAGGCATCACTATATATCACATAAGGTTTATGAGGTTCTGGCAATGTTAAAATTGGTGTTGTAGTCAATCTCTTCTTTAGCTCTTGAAAACTCTTTTCACATTGTTCACTCAAAACGTACTTAGCATTCTTCCTGGTCAATGCGGTCAGAGGTGCAGACAGTTTGGAAAATCCTTCCACAAATCTTCTATAATATCCAGCTAATCCCAAGAAGCTTCGTATTTCATGTGCATTGATTGGTTGCTGCCACTCTATCACTGCTTCTACCTTTGCTGGATCCACGGAGACTCCTTCACTTGAAATAACATGACCCAAAAATTTAACTTCTTGTAGCCAAAATTCACACTTACTAAGTTTGGCGTACAATTGGTGTTTCTGCAAAATTTCCATTACTACTTTTAAATGTTCTTTATGATTTTCGTCATTCTGAGAGTAGATCAAAATATCATCAATAAAAACCACCACAAACTTGTCCAAATATGGTCTAAATATCCGGTTCATCAAGTCCATGAATACTGCTGGTGCATTTGTCACTCCGAATGGCATAACCAAAAATTCAAAGTGCCCATATTGGGTTCGGAAAGTCGTCTTATGTACGTCTTGCTCCCTGATCTTCAACTGATGATAGCCAGACCGAAGGTCTATTTTTGAAAACACAGTTGCTCCTCTTAATTGAACCAACAGGTCATTTATCCGTGGCAACGGATATTTATTCTTAA
Organism: Platycarya strobilacea; assembly: GCA_036898215.1. NCBI lineage: Eukaryota > Viridiplantae > Streptophyta > Magnoliopsida > Fagales > Juglandaceae > Platycarya > Platycarya strobilacea. The sequence goes on from CM072555.1 coordinate 37,638,257, forward strand.
TGGTAACTTTATTCAATTCTCGGTAGTCTATGCACATCCGCATTGTCCCATCTTTCTTTTTCACAAACAGTACTAGTGCTCCCTATAGGGATGAACTGGGCCTGATAAATCCTTTTCTTAAAAGTTCCTCAATCTGAGCTTTCAATTCTTCTAATTCCACTGGTGTCATTCTATACGGAGCCTTATGAACTGGAGTTGTGGCCGATTCCAATTCAATAACAAATTCTGCTTCTCGATCAGGAGGTAGTCCCGGCAGATCATTCGAAAAGACTTGAGGAAAGTCTTCCACCACAAGAATTCCTTGAATACTTTTAACAACTTCTGAAGAATTTAACATGATTACCCAGTAGCCCTTTGTCTCTTTGTTAATACTTTTCTTTATTCGCTTAGCAGTTACTATGGAGGAAACTGCCTTTAACATTTCCCCCTTGTAACAAAATTTCTCTTCCTTGGGTAAGCCAAAAACTATTTCCTTTTTGCGACAGTCCAGTTTAGCATAATACTTAGCCAACCAATCCATACCTAAAATTAAATCAAATTCCATCAACTGGAATAGTATCAGATCAGCGACTAGCTGTGAACCTCCAATCTCCAAGGGGCAACTTCTTACCATCCGGTGGCATCCTGCTACCTTTCCATTGGGCATGACTACTATAACCTTTTGGGCCAAAAATTCTGTTTCTAAATTACACCTTTGGACACAATCATATGAAATAAAGGATCTTGTCACTCCCGAATCAAACAAGGTATAGACCATGCATTGCTTTAGCTTAAGCTTACCTAAAGAAAATTTTATTCTATTATTATTATTATTACCACTCCCAAAGAATCCATTCATTAACTAAAAGAGGAGACTTAGAAATTTACCAGTAATAACATTAGCATCTATTGTCTCGTCTGCCTCCATATCTACTTCTCCAGGCGTGACAGCATAAACTTTAGCTTTCGCAGGAGTTTTGGCTTTTCCTCCGGGTAGAACTACTGCTTGGGAGGTATTTTGAGGACAATCTTTGATCAGATGTCCTGGCCGACCGCATTTAAAACAAACTCTAGTATCCACTCGACAATCTCCCTGATGTCGACGTCCACATTTTGCACATTGCGAAAATAAAATCGGCACATTTGGATTAATTGCTATTCCTTTTCCTCTATCCATGGATCTAAAATTTGGTTTCCTCCTAGCATCTTTTCCCCCAGAAAATTGAAATCTTCTTTTTCCATATGCTTGAGTTTGTGCCATAACACTCCTCTGTTTAGCTTCCGCTATGGCTGCTACATTCACTAGTTCTTGAAAATTCTCAATTTGCAAACATGCCACCTGCATACGAATTCGTGGCTGCAATCCTTCCTGAAACTTCTGGGCTCTCATCTTTTCAGTAGCTACCAGATGCGGAGCAAATCTCGCCAATTCCATAAATCGTGCTGAGTACTGTTCCACCGCCATACTGTCTTGTATTAACATAGTAAATTCCAAAGCTTTCTGCCGCTTCATAGATTCCGGAAAGAATCAATCATCGAACTCTTTCTTGAACCTTTCCCATGTGGGCACTACATTTTCTCCCAATTCTAACTTTAGCAGCTTTCGCTTTGTGTCCCACCACAGTCCTACTTCTCCTTGTAACAGATGTCCTGCATACTGCACTTTCTGAACTTCGGTGCAACTACTAACTTCGAAGGTACGTTTCAAGTCTACAATCCATTTGTCTGCCTTTAATGCTCATTCCGTTTCGATAAAGGGCGGGTATCGGTACGCTAAAAATTTTTCATACGGACACCCTTGAGCTTCTCTTCTATTTTCATTCTGTTGATGATAACGGCTCTGTTCTATTTGATTTCTCACCACTTCCGTCATTTACCGAATAGTTTCAGCTATTGCCTGGCCTCCTTCTAATGGGGGGTTTTGCGCCACTGGTCCCCCTTCCAAGGGTGGATTCCGTGTCCTCTGCTCTTCTCCCAATAATGGGTTCCGTGCCGTCTGCCCTTCCCCTAACGGTAGGTTTGATGGCGTCTGTCCTACTCTCAACGGTGAGCTTGGTGCCATCTGCTCTTCAGTACGTGGAGGGGTAACCAGAGAAGGATTCTGGTTTACCACGTCTATTCGTTTCAAGGGAGGACGACCTCTTGGCATATTGTTTTCCTGAAATATACCCAACTTTACCATAAGCTATACTTACTTTAAAAACTTCCAAATTCCTAAAATCCAAACATTCATCCATATTCCTCCAAACTCCAATCTGATAAAGATTCAAGCCTATACTGGTACCATGTGAACCATTTTTCCTAGGGCACTGTGGATTTTATCCAGAGACGTAATAGCTCTGATACCACTCTGTGACGCCCCCAACTTACGTTTGATATTTAAAATAAATTAAGGTGTCTAGATGAGCAACACTTGGCTACTCACCCTCGTACTTAACAAGAATAAAAAGCATATCTCACTTAATTCGCAGCGGATCAGGTTTTAGATATAAAACTTTCTAAAGATCACATAGGAAATATATTTACAACATTCATTAAAACTTAACATTGTACTTTTTACATATACAAAACTCAAACTGTAATAAAATATTTTACATTCATCCAAAAGAATTTTCTTTCACCTCACTCTTTTTCCCTCTTAACATCGGGGTATTCTCTCCCATAGCGAAACCTATCCATACTAACACTAAAGTCTCGCTGGAGCTGTTGTCCCTGTGGAGTTAAACAAACTCCACACATAGACAATGAGCCATCTACTCCTAAGGTTAAACAGCATCCTATACGTCGCCTCTCCTCAGCAAAAGTGGATGCGCCAAGACTCCAAATTCCGGTGGTTTGATTACTGATAGGAGGTTCGAAGGAAACAAAAGAAATGTCCATATAAGGATTATAATCGGAAAGTCTCTCAGGACTCCCCGAAGTCTCCTGCCTCGTCGGGGCTGTCCCCTTGCTGGTCATCGAATCTGTATAAATTGATATGCACAAAAATATATGGAGCCACAAAGGAGTGAGATTTCAAATGAAATCTCAGTAAGTACATAAATAACTTAAAGGAAACAGGGAAAAAACAACAATAATATTATCACCACTGATGACTAGGAAAATTTATCCTAATATACCCCTCATAAGACTACTGTCTAACTGATACTTTTCTTAACTCAACCAAAAACATAATCTTATACTGTTTTACATTGTTTTCTTAAAGATTCTTATTCTTTCTTATGATTGATGGGCGTTACGTATCGCCGTCCCCATCACATACACTCATCAATCATCCGGGGGTTACGTCTCGCCGTCTCCGTTGTGATGAGTCTAGTGTCAATCTCACGGGCGTTACGTCTCACCGTCCCCGTCTTAACACAAAACATATACACATATTACTGCGGGCGTTACGTATCGCTGTCTCCGCTATTCAAGTCAATCTCACGGGCGTTATGTATCGCCGTCCCCGCTATTCAGGTCAATCTCACGGGCGTTACGTCTCGCCGTCCTCGTGAAAATCAGTCATTCTTATAACGCGACAGGCGTTACGTGTCGCCGTCCCTGTCGGCACGTCAATCATCCGAGCGTTAAGTCTCGCCATCCCTGTCACGACGTGACTAACTTAATCTTATATATATTGTTTTCTTTCTTTTTATTTCTCTCTTATTCATACGAGCTATTTTCACTTATAACCCTTTCCTTTTGAAATACCAATTCTATTCTAGAAAAATCCTGAGTCTAAGGAAAACAGAGAATCTCGCTCGAGCGGATTGTCGAGCGAGTATCGAGTGAAGTCTCGGGTTGGAACTCGCTTGAACAGAGTATCGAGCGAAACTCTAGCGAGGGTTCATATTTTGCCTTCGCTCGACTCACATGTCGAGCGATGGTCGAGCGAGATCACAACTTTAAGAGTTTTTCTACTCAAAACATGCCAATCTTTTTAATATACCCTATTTAGTTTCTTAAAAACTTAAATCTAAGTTCTTACAATTTTATTGAACATATTTACGAGTCAAAATAAAACCAACCCTACTCATATGTCACTTTGTCACTTAATCATGTTCTTAAGAGTTCAATATTAGTAAACATAGTTCAATCATCTCAATAAACCATTTCCATGCTTAAGTTAAATTAGAATATGGACTTACAAATTCTTCAAAAATCAAGAGAATGGATCCAACCAACTTCTTGCAAGTTTTCTTCCAACTCAGTCACTTAGCTCACAAATGAACTCTTTAAGGGTTTGGAAAGATTTTTCTGGTATGGCTTCCAAAGGAAAAGTGTTCTTTCCTTCTAAAAGAGCTTAGAAAGCTCTCAAGGCTCTATTTATAGGGTGGTGGTCAACCAACATGAGGGAGAGAAAAGGAAAAGCACCTAAGGTGCACTAGTTGCCAGATTTGCATGGGTGATGAGGTGTCCATCTAAGCAAATCTTATGATGAGGATTAAGCCTCCCAAATCCTAGGCTTTGCAGCTGGATTAGTCATCCAATTGCTCACATTTGAGATGTTTTGACTGCCCATTTTGATCCATGGCTGAGAAGTGAGATAAAGGGATAAGATGTGAGGTGGCATTTCACCTAACCATGCATGCACCCCTCATCTCCAGCCCTCTCTTTGTGTCACACGCCCCCTTCCAGATTTTCCTACCCATTTGGTTCCTTCATAACTCCCTTAAGTCTCCCTTTAACAAGTTCTATAAGGCCACTTCTTAGTTTAGTTAAGGTAGAGCCAAATTTGATCCACCTAGTCACCTATCAACTAGATTTTGGCTCCCCTTGAGTTTCCATCACACTAACTATTCAATTGGCTTCCAAATCAATTCTCCATCCATTTCTAACTATCCCTACACATGGTCTAATCCCAGAAAATCTTAAAACCAATTGCCTAATTAGTTACATGCCCCAATTTAGTTCAATTTATCCAACTCGGGTTCCATTTAAGCCCTTCCAAAGCTGCCTACTTGATTCCCACATAAGTTATTGATTCCTTCCGAATCTCAGGAAACTTCAAATATAAAAGTTTTAGATCTAGCTCTTAAGGTTCTATACCAATTAGAATCACCTCATTTGGACATCATATGAATAACTTATGCCCATTTCACTAAAACTAGACAGATTAATCCGAAAATGCATAATTCCCAATACCAAGTGTTATCTCACATTTCTCAATTAAATCTCCCACTCTAATTTCCTAATAAATAAATGCATCAAATAAATTTCCTTAAAATAATATCCATAAAATAATTTACCTTAAAAAATTTGGGCTATTACAGTTCTTACTGTGAACGTAGGCCATTAGGATCGAACCACGTTAAATGCTGTGTTGATCTTGTTTTTCTTTATTGCCGTTTTATTCTATATTTTTCTTATCAAGCTTGGTAAAGATTTCGAAAACCTAAAATCAGAATATTTCAATCCAAAGATTTCTGTAAGTATTCTGTAAATAACTCAACAATATGAACATTTTCTTAGTTGCCTAGAGGCTTTGATGTGCTATTGGCTTATGGTGTAGGACTGATTATTAACTTGTGGTCGTTATATGGGCTGTTACAACAAGTGTAGTGGGTATGATGCCTTTGCCAGGGAGATCAAGCTTATTTTGGATGTTGTTAACCACTTTGGATACTTTTTTATTTGCAGTGGGCTGTTACAATGAGTGTAGATTCTTCACCCACACAGCTGATTCAAGTGATCATTCTACTGGGTATGATGCATATACTCATGTGGTAAGTTTCTTTTTTCCTCTTTTCTCCACTTTCATCTCCTCAATATAATATAAATAAAATGCACTAATGTGAATGGACCAAGAGGAATAGTAAGTTCCATTGGGATATCTGAGCCCATTGTTGAGTTTTATTTAGTGTGAATGAAGATGCCATATGCTGGGATTGTTGCAGTGTGAGTGAAGATTTTTTAATCGTATTTGTGTTAGATTAATTTACATGGACAACAAGCAAAACAGAAATTTAGTGGGATTAGAAGTAAAGTTGTAAATTTGCTGATGTTGCTATAAATTTGCTTGATGTGCCATTGGTGGAGTTCATTTTTGTTTATTTATTGATTCAATTCTAATGTTTTTAACGTTTTTGAATTGTGTCCATTGAATTGTGTTGGTAAAATGTAGTACAATGTACTAAAATTAATGATAGGTTAAGAGAAGAAATATTTTAAAAAAAAAATGTGTTAAAATATATTTTGAATAATTAGGTTGAGAGAAGAAATAGTTAAAAAATAATAATTTTATTGTTTACTTAAATTAATATTTAATATATTAAGTATATTTGCAATTTAAAAAAATATATTTTTGATAATATATAATATTATATTATTATTTATATTTTGAAATGATTAAACTAATGTAAACTACTTATCTAAACTATATACATTATAATCAAAAGATTAAATTTAAACTTTATTTTAGACTTAATAATAACTAAACCATTTATAGTACTCCAAGAATACCCAAATTAGATTACCCAAATTAGATGCATCAAATGCACCCAATTTCCAAGGGATATTTTGGAGTTTAAGTCCAAAATACCCCCGCATCCGATCCCCAGAATGGGGAAGAATTTGAGATGCTCGCAAACCTTCCACCCCTTCCCCTGTATTTGCTCCCAAGGAATCTATTCACATTAGCTTTAGGTTTCAACCTCTTTGCCTCCTGATCTTCTTCAGTCTTGTTATTAGTCCCTACATCGTCTTTAATCTCCTCACCTTCATCCTTTTTGCGTTTGAGGAAATTCACAAGCTCTTGGAAAGCAACATTGGCATCATCACTCTTCATTAGCTCTTCGGCAACCTCGGCTGGGGTCACCTGCGTGCTGTCTATCAGGCCTTCGATCTCTGCGTACAGGTGGTGGCAGTCACGGCGGTTATCGGTGTCGGCACCGAGGTAGTTTGAGGCCAAGAGCTTGAACCCACGTCTGGTGCAGTACGACATGTTGATGTGCATATCCATCCGGCCTGGACGCAACAGGGCCGGGTCGAGCCGGTCCTTGTGGTTTGTCGTGAACACGATGATTCGCTCGTCTCCACAGCTCGACCACAGACCATCAATGAAGTTTAGTAGACCCGACAACGTCAACTGCAACAAACAAGCATAAAACAAAGAACCCGGAAAGTAATTTTTTATAATCTAAGATTAAGATTAATAAATTATGGAAACAGAATGTATGTAAAAAGCATAGGAATTTACCTTGGTATGAGAAGTTTCATGGTGGGCATTCTGATCTTGCCGATCCTGCATTTCCACGCTGCAATCTATATCTTCGATGACCAGAATAGACCTATTGGTGGTGGACAACAAGATACCTTTCAGATCGGAATCAGAGTAAATGCTGGTTAGCTCCAAATCATAGATGTCAAACTTGAGGTAATTAGCCATGGCAGCGATCAGGCTCGATTTGCCAGTACCGGGAGGGCCGTACAACAAATATCCTCTCTTCCAAGCCTTTCCCACCCTTTTGTAAAACTCCTTCCTGCTCAAGAACCTGTCCAAGTCGTCAATTATGGCCTTTTTGAGCTCGGGATCCATGGCCAGAGTGTCGAATGTGGCCGGATGCTCCAGATTGATCGCCCCCCACATGCCCGGCCGGCCCCCTCCTTCCCCGTCGCCGAATGGGCACTCACGGTTGTAAAGTTTCACTACCTTTTCCTCCTCCTTAATGGTTTCGGCTCTGAGCAGAACATAAGGGAGGTAAGAGTCGAACACCCTGTCTTTGAATTTTTTGTTGAAGATCAGCTCGAAACGACGCTGCTCTTTGGAGTGCTGGTTCTTGGGTTCGACGCAGACAAACCGCCATGTGAGCTGGATGTTCTCGAACCTATCCAGGATCTGCTCGCCCTTCGTGATGGCGACGCTGAGGTTCTTTTGGCGTTGGGTTTTACCGACGAGGAGGCGGTCGGTGGAGGGGCTGATCTTGGTGCCGAGGTAGACCTCGGCGGCATCGTAGACCTGGTTCCGGGCCATACCGCAGTGCTCGTCAATGACGAGGGTGAGAGTAGAGGAGAGAGGGGTGAAGAGATAGCGCACGGCGGAGAAGAGGTAGGAGCGGAGCTGGGGTGGGAGGAGGTCGTTGGCCATGGAGCGGACTAGCATCATGGAGGCGGCGAAGGAAGCATAGGCGGAGAACAATGTGGAGGCTGTGGGGGGCATATCTTTGAGAGAGAACATCGTACAAAACTGATCAACTCAGAGCTTGGAGAACTCAGGAATGGATGCTCAGAACTGATAGAACAGTTGAACAGAAGTGTTTATTAATATAGGAGAGGGGTCAAGAGTCAAGACTCGAGAGACGAGTTGTTTAACTTGTTTTGCCCTTCGATCGGCTTGGGAGCCAAAAACTGATTCTTCTTGGCAAGCAATTTGAGAAGTTGGATAATTAGTAAAAGGACCGGATCACATGCATCAAGCACAAATTTCTATTAAGTGCATTCAAAAGAATTAGGTTATGTATATCTAAAGAGATGATAAAGTAATGATATATAAGTGGTAAAAAAAAAATATTTAAATTAAATAATAATAAAAATAATAAATAATAACTATAATAATAATATAATTACTTTACCATCCAATACAGCCTTTAAAAAACAAAGACAGAAAGCTAAATAAGATACCGATCATTTGCTTGTCAATTTGCTTGTCAATTTGCTGATTGGATTCAGCTTTAATCGTAGATTCACAAGTGATCATATGAGGTTGTGGTGGAAAGGTTTGTGAAGGAAAGCTATATGGTGGAGTTTGAATTCAGTCTCAAGAAATATTATTATTTATTTTAAAATATTAATATTTTTAATTTATTTAATTATCATTATAAAAAAACAAATATTTGAGACGAATTATTTATAATCATGATGACTTTTAACGATCAAAACAAATTTATTTAATAAAAAATAATTATTTTATAAGATCATAATTAACTATAAATAAATAATTTTTTTTATTGTATTTTATAAAAGATTTCAATTTGGTGAAGTTCGCTATACGCGAACTCCACTAGTACAAAAATTCTTTTAAAACTTAGGATTAATATTTGAATTCTTAAATTATTTTTTGCAGTTCTAATTTTAGTTTTCGTGATGTTCGCAATTAGTACATCCGGCAATTTTTTTGTTATAAAATTAATGGGATGCCATATTTCAATTTTTTTATTGACTAACTTATGACATAAATATTCATATTAACCAATCAAAGGCTTACACAAATATGCTTAATTTGTGAGTTTAATGAAGTTCACGCATCAATTTGTAAAAAATAAAAATTGGGAAACCTTGAATTGCAAAAACAAAACAAAGCTAAATATTAATTCTGCAATTAATCTTAATTTTTTTCATTTTCTAACATTTAAATTAGTGTAGCAATTTAAAGTGAATTTAAATTCAATTAATCCATGCACGAATCACTTCAATCGCATTATATTAATTGATGTGACTAATTACAAGTTTAGGAAATTGTCCTAAAAGACAGGCGAATACATAATTCAGATTCGTTACCGATTACAGAGTAACATAACTCAGCTTGGCCCCCAAGTTTTGATGACTTTGTGCCAGGTGTTTCCTTCCACTTATGGGAAGAGTCACCCAATTCAATTTATGCACGCTATATGTTCTCTGTTTGGCCAAGACATACTTTGTTTTTTTTTTTTCTTTGGTCAAGAAGTACTGACTGACATGATATATGATCCGAGTATCAGCGATCCGATAAGTCTCGGTGGCGCAGAGGAATGGATGTAATTTGATGGATGGTTGCTGTGTTGCGTTTTGGTAGTGAAGTAATTTATGATATTTTATAAATAATATTAAAAAAATAAAATAATAGAATAATAAATAATAATGAAGTGTTCTCAAAATATTCTACAATTCAAATAGAGTTTAAATCTTTTATATATATTTTATATCCTACATTTTTTTTCCGAAAGAATTCACATTATTAAAATACATATCCTTAGGACCATAACCACCAAAACCTCTTATAACATTGTAGACATCTCCACCTCTCTCTCCTTGAGATGAGTTTCTCCTCAACTCTATGTAGTTCTTCACTTTCCCATCAACCCTTATCTTTAACCTTCGGTTAACCTGTCATCATTTCTCTACTTACCGACTTTGACTTTTAACAGCATTTCCTTTTTCCATCCCGAATCTTTCGTGATCATCATCATTTCTTTCTTTAATATTTTTCTTTTTCCCCTCACCAACTTTTCTTTTTAGAGTAAAGCCTGAAAGGGTCCCCTTTGTACCGGCCCCCCACCCTTGCGCGTACAACCAAAATCAATTTCAGCTATGTCTAAGAATAATCTGAATATTGAGCAGTTATACAAAAGACGAAAGCACTTTCTTAAGATGACCTCATCCTATGAAATAGCCTCCAGGTTAGACGATCATGTGGTAAACTTTTCTCTCTAAAAGCCCTCAATATGAATATCTTTCACTCCTCTATTCTTACTGTATGGAACTTTGTTCAAAACTTATCTATAAAGGATTTTGGCTTCAATTCCTTTTTATTTAAATTTCCTTCCTGAGAGGACAAGTTTCGAATTTTTAACCAACAGCCTTGGAACTTCAGAGGTTATCATATAATCCTAAAAGAATGGCCACCAAACATTAGTCTACTGGAGGTAAATCTCTCTTTCTTTGCCTTTTAGGTTCAGGTCCATGGGCTCCCCCTTGGCTAATGCATGAGAAAACAGCATCTGATGTAGGAAAGGTTCTTGACCACCTTCTAGAAATAGACCCAGATTCTCTATCCACTCATACCAGTGTTCCATTATTCTTCCTTACAAGAGTGGAAGTAGATATCGAAAAACCACTCCAATATGACTTTATGGTACCCAAGCTTAATTTACCACTAGCCATTGTTGAATTCAAATATGAGAGGCTGTATGATTTTTGCTTTAGATGTGGCAGTCTTGGCCACCTTCGAAAAACCACTCCAATATGGCTTTATGGTACCCAAGCTTAATTTACCACTAGCCATTGTTGAATTCAAATATGAGAGGCTGTATGATTTTTGCTTTAGATGTGGCAGTCTTGGCCACCTTCATCATGCTTGCCCAACAGCCCCCCAGAGTGGAGGGAATATTCCGGTATGAATAGGTGTTACATGTTGAACCCCTGACTCGGAAAGAGGCTCTCGAAATACTGACCCAGTTCAACCTCTTAATCCCATCATTAAGTAGCTCCTCCCACCTATTTGAATCAAAGAAGACCCCTCTACTCTACAAGCCTCTTACAGTGCTGCTAAAGAAAAACATCCTGTTAAGCATATGGGAAAGGCAAAAGCTAAGCCGATTTATACACCGAATGGCACACGTTGCGAATATTGCATTGACTCTCTTTTTTCCATTAGCCTTAGCATGAACACGAAGAACCTGGGTGATGAAATTGTTCGTGCCATAGGAAGTGACATCCACCAAGGATTTGATCCAGCTCTTAACTTTACACGTGGAAGCAATTTGAAGTGGTCATCAGAGCTGTTGCTAGCCATCATCGAGCGCAATAATTCCCTCTTCCACATATCACTATCTAACTTCAGTCTTATTCCCTAGATACAAAATGTTGAACTCAAACTTTCAAATTTCGTGTAAATTTACACATGAATTTTGATGATAACAAATGAATTCAAAAAATAAAGAAGTCTCAAACTCAAATTGTCCACACAATAGAATCAAACACATCAAAAAATTAAGCATGAGCAAGAAGGGAACAAGTTCACATTAAATTCATAGAGTAATGTTGTAAATCTCTTAAAAATTTGAAATTAGGATTAAGGCTCAAAATTAATATTTTATCATAAAACATTAAAATATATTTTCTACATGTGCATGAATATTTTGAAAATTAAATTTGAAAATTTTGAAAGATAATTGATTGTCATCTTTCACATGTGCATTACATGATTAAAGATTTGAATTTTAAAAATATTAAGATGATTGATTGTCATCTTTCACATGTGCATGTTTTATTTGAATATCTTCAAAAGTGATGGATGCTTTTCTTGACTTATACAAAAGGTAAATGTCTTTATTTGAAAATTTTGAAAAGTAAAGTGTGCTCCTTTTGTCATATGCAAAAAGTAAAAGATTAGATTTAAAATTTTTGAAAAATAAAGTGTGCTCCTTTTGTCACATGCAAAAAATAAAAAGATTAGATTTGAAATTTTTGAAAAGTGAATAATGATGTTTTTGACATGTGAATCTTTTTAAATTTGAATATGAAGTCTCATATGCCTATAAATAGATCATTTGAGAGTTTCACATTCACAACACTAAGATCATACAACATTAATTCAAAGCTTTCATTCTCTCTTCTCTAAATATTGAGCCTTAACCTTTATTCATTTTGAGAGATATAGTTTGCGCTGTATTGTTCTTATTTCACTCATTGAGAGTGTTTTCTAATAGCCTACCCACTATCAATTCTTGTATCAATAAAAGGGTGTGTATAACCCTTGTGCGTGTAAAAAGTGTTCTACACAAGGAATAGTTGAATCACCACGTGTAAGGTGATTGTAAGTGTAGAGGGTGTTCTACACGGATCCTTTGTAGCGGTGTTGTTCAAAGGTGTAATAGGTTTCTATCTCCACCTGAAGAAGATTGAATAGTGAATTTTGGGATCCTCAAGGGGTAGCTTGAGGCGAGGACATAGGCAGTGGGGCCGAAACTCGTTAACATACTGAGTTTGCTTCTCTCTTACCCTTACTCTTTATATTTATTGCTGTTTCATATTTTTTTTTATATTTTATTTTATATATTTGATTTATAACTTCAATTTTTTTAAATACAACTCAATTCACTCCCCCTCTTGTGTTAGTCATCTGGGCAACACAAAATAATCCTATCCTAACTAGCCAAGTGTCCAATCAAATCCTCACTCAATCCCAACCAAATATCATTCTTGTTCCCTTCTATAACCAACGTATACTTGGATTGAAAGAAGGCCCGGTAGGCTTTAAAAAAATGATTGTCCCTCTCTTCTCGATATTAGACTCAGTAGGCCCATCAAATCCCACCAGCTTGAGTCCTTTCCAAAAACCCAAAAAATTGGCCTCAAGCCCTTCTTCCAGAAGATATTGCAGCATTTCAAACAAGCCCAATTGCAAGCCACCCATAACCTTTTTTACCTCCACAACCCATCAGGTAAATCTTGTCTTGCCACCAACTCCCTTCAAGTCTTTCACCATATCCCTACTAACTTTCAACCCAAGCCCATTGAACAAAACGAAAGCTTCCCCATCTTTGATAAAACAAACATGATCCAATTTTCCTCATCAGCATCCTTCTCATCTCCTAAACCCAACTTATAACTAATGATGAAGAGGAAATTTCATATGCAGGAGAGTGTCAACCAACTCCACCCTCAGAAAAAATGTTTTTTTAACCCACCTTTTTTTGTTGATAGTGCAGGTATTCACCATGTAGTCCCGAACATGGACATACCAAACCTTTCCTAGCTCCCAAGCATCTTGTGAAGAATCTGGATCAAGAGAGTAGCAAGGCCTTAGGTTCATCCTCAGCAACTCTTCCGATGGTAGTTCACTCTACATTGTACCCAACTCAGCTACTTCAAGCGTTGGGTATTCAATTTAATGAAGGCTCCAACTTCCTTCCACAACAGCCAAGGAACGGTCCCATGAAGCAGAAGTCTCTCAAAGGAAGCTCCCCACGAAAATCCTCAAAAAGGCACTCAACCACAGTTCGTTACGCTCCATATCTAAACCAAGCCATTTATGGATTTGGTAATAGGGTAGAGTCACAAAATCTACATATGTTTCCCTTTAATCCAACGGCCAAGGTGATAGGGCCCATACTTTCCCCAAATGAGACGTGGCTGATCTCCTGAAACTACAGAGGTATTGCCCGACCTCGTGCAATTAAGTCCTTAAGGGCAAATATCAAGACTCAAAATCCTGATTTTATATTTCTATCTTATAATTTATTAGCTGATAAAAACACTAATACTATTGTGAATAGATTAGGCTTTAACTTGTTTGTGAACATTCCACCCCCGGGTAAATAGGATTGTCTACTCCTTTTGTATTGTCATCGAGTGGATTTGGATGTTGTCTATATGTCTAGCAATATACTATCTATTTTTGTGTACTTGAACCGCCTCACTTACCTTGGCTCCTTTCACTTGTCTATTATCCTGTCTCTTTTTGTAAAAAGCAAGTCTTTTGGGATGATCTCATAAAAATTACTGATACTTATCCGGATCCTTCTTCTATCATTGGTGATCTCAATACTGTTATCTCCCAAATAGAAAAAATCGGGGGCAAACATGTTGCTCAATCTTCCAAATCTAGAGATCTTCGACTGCTTATGGAAAAAAAATGATTTTGTAGACCTAAGCTCAAATGGTCCCCATTTTACTTGGAGCAACCATAGACAAGGTCTTAATTTAACTCGAGAAAGACTTGATAAGGGTCTGGGAAATGTCCCTTGGCTCAATCTTTTATCCAAGCCACTATCACTACTCTCACTTGTGTAACCTCCAACCATGCTCCAATCTTTCTGGATACTTTCAATAGGAGAGACAATCATAAATCCTTTAAGTTTGAAGAATTATAGATTAAGGACCCATCCAGTATCGAGATAGTAAAACAAGCATGGCACTCTCAAATCCTTTGATCCCTTCCTTCATCCTTTCTAATAAGCGCAAAGCAACAAAAAAAGTTTTGAGGATTTGGAATTAGCAATGGTTTGGCCACATTCAAACAAATCTTCGCATCCTCAATGTTAAGCTTCTTGACATTCAATCCCAAGACCTTTCCTCTTCAGACAATGCCGAATCCAATATCCAAAAAGCCATCAATGAACTCCTTCTTCGAGAAGAATCCATTTGGAGGCAAAAATCTCGCATTTCTTGGCTTACCACCCCTGATCTCAATACCAAATTTTTGCATGCCTCCACAACTATTCGTTTAAGACGTAACTCTATTGACTGTCTAAATGTTGAGAACAATCACTAGTCTTCGGACCCTGAGGTCATCAATTCCACTATCTTTTATCATTTTCAAAGTGTTTTTACTTCTTCTAATCCTTTTTCCCCGGATGATTTAGATAGCTTGTTTCCCAACAAAATTTCTTCTCTCGACAATGAATTTCTTTGTTCCATCCCTTCAGCAAAAAAAATTACCAAGATCATTAGGCAACTACCCTCCACTAAAACCCCAGACCCGGATGATTTCACGGGTCTCTTCTTTAAACACAGGGATATCATTAACACCAACCTTATTGATGCTATCCAAAACTTTTTCATCAGTGACAAGCTTCTCAAAGAAATGAAACACACCAATTTGGTCCTCGCCCCTAAAGTTGATAACCCAATTGAGGTGAATCATTTTTGCTCTATTTGTCTATCCAATGTGTGCTATAAAATCATTGCAAAAATTATTGTTAATCATCTTAATTTGTCCTCTCCCATATTATCTCTCATTTCCAATCAACTTTTATTCCTAGAAGACTCATTCAGGACAACACCATTGTGACTCAAGAGATTTTTCATCATCTGAAAAAAGGAGAGGATCGGTTGGTTATATGGCTATTAAGATAGACATAGCAAAAAATTTTAACTCCATGGAGTGGTCTTTCCTCCTTTCTATGTTGCATCATGCTAGCTTCAATACCAAATGAATTAATTGTATCTAATAATGTATTACCATTGTTTCCTATTCTATAGTGGTAAACGACTCCCCTAATGGTTTCTTCCACCCCTCTAGAGACCTCAAACAAAGTGATCATCTTTTGCCTTTCTTCTTCATCATCTATGTAGTAAGGCTATTTCCTGTCTAATCCTCAAACAAGAAATTCATCTCCATATCAAAGGATTAAGATTTCCAAGAACTGTTCGGTGATATCTCATCTTATGTTTGCTGATGACCTTTTTCTATTTGGTTCTACAACTACCACGACAGCTGAAGCTTTCCTAGACTGTCTCAATCTTTACAATGCCTGGTCGGGTCAAATTATCAATCAAAGGAAATCCTCTATTCATTTCAGCCATAATACACAACCCAACACCAAATCTGACATCAACTCCCTCATCAATTTTTGCATCTCCCCTCCCTCCACTAAATACCTTGGTCTCCCTCTCTCATAAGGATCGAACACCAAACTCTTCTTCAAAAACATCATTGAGAAAGTCAATAACAAACTCCAAGGTTGGAAAGCGAAGCTTCTTTCTCAAGTTGCAAAGACGGTTCTCATCAGATCGGTGGCTAGTGCTATTCTTAGCTATGCTATGGCCACTATCTCTCATCACTTAGATTTTTATCTTTCGTAGATTTTGGTGGCGGGTTGAGAGTTTAACAACAAAAAATATACCCCAAAATCTTGGAAAGAAATCTGCACACCCAAATCCATGGGAGGTCTAGGCCTCAAGAATATGAATCTCCAATTCTACCATTCTTTCAAAATATGCTTGGTCCTTTCTGAGCAGTTCTGTTAGCCTCTGGGAGAGATTCTTTTAAAAAATTACATTTCCTCATCCTTTTTTAATACTATCACCCAAAACCCCAATGACTCCTAATTTTGGAAATCTATTTTTAAACAGTGTGACGCAATCAATTCCAGTTATTGCATCCAGATTAACACGGAACCACTACGAAAATCTAGACCGACCCTTGGATCCTTACCCTCCAATCTCTCATACCACAACCCAAACTAGATTCCACCCTCCTTGATCATACCTCAATTGTCTCTGCATTTTTCCTAGAAGAACCCTAGAGATGGAATTCACTTCTTTTAAATGCTCTCTTTTTAGAAGATACTGTTAGAGAGATCCAAAAGGTACCTCTGGCAAATATGCTTTTGCCAACCTTGTTCAAAACCAACATCAACCTCAAACCCTTCCCAACCCCACCAAGTGGAAAAGTCTTTAGAAGTTGAAAATGCAAGACTGCCTGAAACTCCTCCTTTGGAAAGTTTACAATGACATCCTTTCCACCCGCTCCAAACTCAAACACATTATTAACCTTGACGATGAACAAACCCTTTGTCCCTTCTGCCACTCTGAAACAAAAAACTCTCAACACCTCTTCCTCAATTGTCTCTTCTCAAAAATTATGTGGAGGAACTCTGATTGGCCTATTGACATTTCCATCTTAGCTAGACAGCCTATCACTACCTGGGACAATAATATTCTCAATCCTGGTTCTTTTCTTCGAATCCCTAAGTCTAATCACCATAAATTCCAACTCTTTGCTGCCATTGTCATGGGCTCTATTTGTTTCACTTGGAAAAATCTCATCCATAATCAGGTCCAAACCAATCCCACCAACTTCATGGAAACTGTCAAGAAAAGTTTTCAGGAGCACAAGCATGCTTGGTCTGTTCATCTGGGTAATTAGGATGATGTTGGGATTCCTTAACAAACTTAGGCTGAAGATTAGATTTTGTCTTTTGTTATTGCATTTCAAGATAGTGGCAGTTTCATCTCAGCCATTTATAGAGATTCACAAGGTGCGATTCAGACCACCAGTTTAAATACAAGAAAAGCTTCCTCTGCACTTATGGCAATCCAAGAGGCACAACTCAGAAATTTGCATCATATCATCTTGGAGGGAGACTTTCAAGTGGTCATTACCGCCATCAACCATTCCCCATTAAGTTAAGATTGGATGCTAGAGCCCATCATCAGCAACATCAAATCCTTACTACATTCCTTTTAGTCTCGGAAAGTGAGAAAATTCATCAATTCCACGATTGATGTGCGTATGATCTAGCATAATGGGCAGCGAAAATACAAGCCCTTGATTTTCCCCCCTTATCTCAGCTTCCACCTTGTATTTTGCCTTTTCATAGTGGAAAAGACCCACCTCTCTAAATTTGTATTTCTTGTACTTTGTGTTTGGTTGGTAATAGAAGTAGTATTTGCTTAACATAAAAAAAAAATCCTTAACCACTAAGTTAAAAAATTAAAAAAAGTAGCCTCACAAACAAAACAATGATGCCACTTGCCGGTTAATATGTGGCATTCTATTATAAGAATATTGGCATTGGATCTATCAAACTCTCTTTCAAAATTTGATGGAAAGTATAAGTTTAATAGAAGACCAATACCAATATCTCCTTATCCATAACTCCACATTGGATACATCATTTGATTCCTCAAAATAATAACATAATAATATTTTTTTAACAAAGTTGAGAGAGAAAATTGAGGGAAAGAAAGTGGAGGAGAATAAAACACATTAAATAATTAGCTTGGAGTGTGAATAATGACCTTTCAAAGATGAAAAATGGACCTAAATTATTGTATCTCAAAATTTGAGATGATGGAGTTTGATGGGTCAAATGTGGGATTATTTTAGGTAAAGCCATCAAATTTGTATTTGATGAGTCATTTGATGAATCCAATGCCAATAGTCTTAATATGCTCTAATGTGAGACTGATGATAATAGCTATGCGAATGCAAGTTTCTTGAATTTTAAAAGTTATAGTACAGTGAGATTTTGAATTGCAAAAAATGAAAAATTCTACTACTAATTTTACTCAGTTAAAAAACAAAGCTATTGATTTTAGAATGGAAAACACTATCCCATTTGGCTGGCAAATTCAATTGACATAAACTCAGTTTAATCTAATTTTAAGTTAAGCTTAATATTCAAATTCTTAACTTTCAAATTACGTACTAAACTGATATCTCAATTTAAAATCTCTTTACACGTGATATATTATATAATTCTATTTAATTAAATACTTCTTTATATATGCGATCAACAACCTTTTTTAATTTTTTATAAATATATCTAAATTCATCTTAATATTTAAACATATTTAAATTAAGTTTAGATAAACCTCACAAAAACCATTCTACCAATCTAACTCACTACTGTTCATAAAGAGTTCAACACCCAAATACAGCCTAAAAGTACACATTAAAAGTAGAAAACATTTGTGTTTAGAAATGAAGTCAGTGTCCTCTTGTGATGCATCCACAGGCTAATATTGATACTTGCAAAACCCAACTCAAGTATATGACTTGGAATTCCTTAATTTTCTAGTCCAATTCTTTTTTATGGGAAAATTAATTCCATGACACTTTAGTTCTCTTTTCATTTGAACCCTAGAGCAGCCTTTACTTACTCGAGACATGAATCTAAACCCTAGTTAGAAAAGACTAGGTGCTAGCTACTCAATTCTTGTATATAGTTGACATGGTTGATTAATTAGAATTTGAGATGGGGATCCCGAATGGGCCTGGCCCAATATAAAGCCCGTAGTCCCTACGGTTGACCTGAGTCCAAGCCCAGAGGGATGAAGGGAAAGAGCTAGGAGGGGGGAGGGGGAGGGGCCCGGGAAATCCCAAGCGTCCACAGGATTTGAGAGGTTATCAGGATGACCATCTTAGACATCCCTTCGTTATCCCTGCCCCCGCATTAAAGAAAATGGGACGTAATTTTGCCCCACTAAGTCATTCGTTAAATACAAGGCTAGGCTAGATGCGCCATAATAATTACTGGAATTGGGTAGAGTGTGGCTCATTAATTGCTACTCGGGATCTAGCTTCACCAAGCATTAATGAGGGGAATTAATACGGTTGAGATGGGATGGGAGGAACCAGGCCATCATTGATTAGGTGACGACTGGATGGTGTCGCCAAACGTCATTGGCCATTTCCGTACTCAACGTGAAAGCACTTATAAATGGTGTCCATCTTCCCAGGAATTGAGGTACATTCTGAATACTCTCTCATTTTCCAGATATCATTCTCTCATTTCTTCTTATAAACTAACTTTGGCATTGGAGAAGTCTCGAACCGTGACCCAACCTTTCCCTTCAGTTTGTAGATTTAGGTCGATTGGATCACCGTGAAGGGTTGAGCTGTGAAATACGTCCTCAACACAATCATTTTCTTCTAATCATGCTCTTTGCTCTAGTGTTCCTCATAGATTTTCTTGGTTTGTTCTGCAATTTTTGCCTTTTGGCCTTCTGAATTCCACCATTTTTTTGATTTGCAAGAGCAATAGCATCATCATACTCAGCATCATCGCCTTCGATGTTCTTCCGCTTGAGAAGCTTGATGAGTCCTTGGAGTGCAACATCAACATTGTCACTCTTCATCAACTCTTCGACAACCTGCGCATGAGTTACATGTGTGTATTTAGGAAGCTTTCGGTCTCTGAAAACAAGTGGTGTTGGCTACGAATTCCGAGGTAAGTGTTGGCAAGTTGCTTGAAGCCATGGGAGGTGCAATAGGACATGTGAATGTGCATGTCCATGTGCCCAAGATGCAACAATGTAGGATCTAACCTTCCCTTATGATTGGTGGTGAAGACAATGAATAACAAAAAAGCAGATAAATAACAGTTTACACATATTTATCCCTAAATTGGTGAATTTATGATTTTTCAACCAAATATGGGAAATGAACAAAAACAAAATATCATGGTTTTGGTTTGTCCAAGATAGAAACAAGGGCTCAAAAGAAACTTGCACCAGTTGTTAACTACCTCTCATACTTCTTTTTTGTCAAAAGAAAATGTCTCACACAATTAGGACTTCTACTATTCCAAATTTTGTAATATTTTTTTTATAGGTAACAAAGGAATCGAATAATCGCATTCCCTTCACAAGATTACTACATAAAAACCAGACCATTTCACCAGAAAGAATAACCAAAGGGAACTTAAGTTTATATAGGTTTTAGTGGGATTTGGTCCTATAATTTTACATGCAAATCTTTATGACCGCACACTATTTTGTAAATGTGTCAAGATTTCTATCTTCATCTTCTTGATTGGACCAAATTTGTTTCTAACATAAGAGCAGCAAATTGAAGTAACGAGATTCTCGTTTACAACAAAAGTGGAAAGCGTAATGGACAAGGGAATATTATAAGAGATTTGGGACACGTACCGAAAAAAAGTTTATGGGATCACAGGCACTGTGGCAGTTTGTTCAGATCTGACAGAGAACTTCGATGAAACTTCAATGCAATTCAGAGAGAGAGAGAAAGGGCGTTCCAATGGAAATTAGTTGAGCTAGTGTCTTGTCCTGATTTTATAAATGAATGAATCTGTTATATAAAGCTTTGTTTACTAAAAGAAATGATGATTTTTTCTAAGAAGGGTCATGGTGGGCAAAAGTATGGTTTTCGTGGCAAATAATCTTTTCCTATGAAATCGTGTCGTGGAATGTTCGTGGAATAAAATTGGTGAAATAAAGTATTTTATTCCAACGAAAGTTTAAACTTGTGGGAAAAAGCTAGATTTTCCCACAAAACTATTTGCGGGAAAAAACTATTTGCTCGTGGAAAATAATCTCAGATCTTGTAGACTTTAATATTATTTGCCATGAACTCGGTTTGTGGGTTTTGATTCTTTTGAAATATCCCCAAATACTACTAAATACTACTAGAGGTCATGTGAGTATTAGCATTACCCACTAGAACATTTGGTGGGAAAAACTTTTTCTGACAAAAAAAAATGTAGTTGTCATAAAGTGTATTCATGGAAAATGGTAAAAGAACCTAGAAAAAAAAATCATGATATTATTTTACACATACTAATCAATATCCAACTAAATTATTAATAATCACAAACATGTATGTAGTTCACAAGAGGGAAAATAAAGAGTATTGTACAATCAACAGAGTATAAAGGCATTACCAAAGACAAACCATGACACTCCAGTCACATGGCAGATAATGGCATAAACATGTATTGTACAATCAAGTTTCATAAACTACAACCACTTGTATTCAATTGATCAAAAAGTAATGAACGTACTAACTTAAATGCTATTCTAAAGTTACCTATCAAGATAATAAGTGCACTGTTGTTAGATTATAAAACATTACGAATGCATCACTGGTATCCAATCAAATATGTGTAAACATAAAAAAATGAAGAATTGGGTTAGGGGCATTTTCTATAATTTGGAGAAGATAAAGTTGAAGAAGAAAGATAAGACACCCAAAATTGATTGAAAATATGAAAACGAACGAGTCTTATCCATAACTAATCTCATGTATATATATAGCTGATCTCATGTATCAATTAAAGTTGAGATAGCTTTATTTCAAATTGAGATAGATTTTCAAATAAAGCTATATTTGAAAAACATGAATGTAACAAGTAGAAGGCCTTCTCTATTTCAATCAATTTCCAAATAAAGCTATCTTTGTTTCTGACCTTAATGAAATAGATCTATATATAGCTAATCTCATGTATCCATAAACTATAGTTCTTTTAAATAGGTTATCTAGTTTGTTCCATTTTCCAGCACAATCCATTAACCTTGATCCAAAACGCCCAAAAATTTGAACTTGTGACATCTGATCATGTGTATCTTGTGGCACAATCTAACAAATTTTCCATAAATCCTTGTTGGAAGAGATTAGATAGTTTACCATTCCCACAAAGATTTGCAATGGCTCAGCATTGACTGCTGTGATCGACAACAGACCAATACCCTTTTCACCCATGATGAGCTAGCTCTTGATTGGATTCTGATATGACACAAGGTTGCACATATGAGGAAAATCAAGACCAAAACAAGTAATACTATCAACCAAGAGTAGTATATATTCATAGTAATGTACTTGAAAAGTTTACCGTTCAACACAAGATTGGCGATTGCACCTGGCTTATAATTATTGATCAAAGAAAGGATAAGGAAGACATATCCTGGTGTGAAGGGGAAGAGACAAAAATTGTAAGACGTGTTATATAACACCATTTTTGGCCTCTAAGATGATTATATCTAGCATATAACACCGTAAACTAAACAAGACAATGAAAATAGCATTACTAAAAATACTATGCATGTACCTACATTATTTTGTTCAATGATAAACGACAAGATATTGAGTTTAAAATAAGATTGCCCGTGTGTTAGATGTTGAAGCAGAGCAATTGTCTTCACTTCCAACTGGAACTTTTTCAAAGCCATGTTTTTGCTGATTCTTCGCCAAATATTGCTCTTGATCAGGTTTCTTTATTGATTCCATATAATCTCTCTGATATTTTACTCTTTCCTCCTTCAAAAAGAGAAGGCATGTGTTGATTTCAATATGCAATTGCAAAACCATGATAGTTGCTGAATGAAGTTCAAGTGGCAATCAAAGTCACAGATATAGCACAAAGTCTCCACTTACAACAACTATTCCCATTAAGAGATTAGAAATCACTGGAAGTAGATAGTTTACTTTCTCCAAGTTACAAAATCATGTCAAAATCCAACAGCTTTCTTGAGGGAACAGAATAGATCCATATATAATTGAAAATAGATATAACTTTTAAAGAGGCCACTGCACATTTGTCTTTAGAGAAGCACCTAGAGAATGCAGGTAATGGTTTAGGGCCTACAAGAATGCAGATTGAAGTAGTTTAATATCCCAAAATTGTAGTGTATTAAATATATTTATAGCTAAATGATTGTTATTGGAGCACATATATGTTACCAACCCCCCTTCTAGTACATGACTAGATGTTTGTATTCGACAATTTGAAAGTGACAAAACAGCTGTTTGCATTGGCTGGATTCCTACAATTTGGTCGTATTTAATGCAACAAACTATAGGCTGAATCTAGTTATGTAATGGGATGATTGCAAACTATATATGGATAACTTTTTTACTCTGTGTATATATGAAACAATTATACCTAGCTGCCCATCAATATTATATTTGCAGAACTTGCCTCAATTAAAGTAACAAAACATGAATTAAAAGCTATAAACTACATTTGCTAAACCTAGACCAAGAATAATAATGTAAAAAGATCTCAAAGGATTCCTAAATGGGCTGGGCCTATAAAATAGGGAAGCTACCTCTACAGAAAATTCCAAATCACATAGAGTGGGAAAGTAATAACGGTATTAATAGGTGTTACTACGTGAAATTGGATGTATGTCGTGATTCTAAGGAAGCTTCAATTTAAGTTTAATGAAATCTTAATGACCAAAAAAAAAAACATAACATTCAAGTAACAAACATGCCAAGCTTGATATCCATTTGACAGAACCAAGCCCAAACAATGGGGAAGAAAAAAAAAACCTGAAAACCAACAACTTATGATTATCATGCAAAAACAAAGATGAAACCAACAATGAAATTCAACAACCCAATCATTTGAATACTTAAATGTCACAATATTTCCATTAAGGAAACTGATTAACATCATACACTAGACAAGCATTTTAAACTCGCAACGTACGTTAGACAAAGCACAGTTTACACTCACACATATCAATTTAACCAACATACTGGAAGTATAAACCTTTCAAATCAATAAAGTAATGCACAAAGATGAGAAAAGTTTAGAGTAGTACAAAAATCTTCCCAACCACAACGCACAAAGAGATGAGAAAAATTTTAACTAGTAGAATACTATCCAGTCTTCCCAATCATGTTGGAGTACAAAATCTCAAAAATATCACAGCACAGCAAATTTCCACCCAAAAAGTAAATTGAAAATGAAAAGAAAACAAAAGAAAGCATAAATGTATATAAGTCCCACTATGTTTTTTATGGTGTTCTGCTACAGTCCCACGCATGAAGACAACCAAGAAATAAAAATCTACTTCGATTTATTGTCTTTTGCTTCTTCATTAATAAATCATTGGTAAACTAAATGATTAACAAGAACAATATATTTTACTGAAACATGACCTAGTAAACATAGTTAAGGATCTATTTTACCGAAATATGACCTAGGTTGCGATTTCATGTAGAAGTAAAATCCACAAAAATGAAAACCAAAATTTGAAAGCTTACCTATATTTATTTATCTCTCTCTTTGAGAAGATTTAGGCTAGGGTTCTACCCTTTGAAAATGAAAGAGCACGAGAGAATGAAAGACAAGCGAAGAGGGAAAGCATGCGAGAGACACTCTCCTGCCAAGCGAGATGGCGACGGCACGGTAGCAACGAAGGGGTGGCACAATCACACAGAGAGTGAGAGAGAGAGAGATTGGGATTTAGCGGTGTTTGAATGTTGTGGAGGGTATCGTGAGAGCTAAGCCTGTACAGTGTCGGCGTTTGTGGCAAAACCGCCACCAACCGACACCCAACCGACACCCAACCAACCAATTTCTTGGTCTGATCCGCCAATCGCCACCGACCTTACAGTGTCAATGGCGTGTCGGCGTCGGCACTGTGGTCGGTGTGCCCATTGGTTTGGGCCCTTTTTGGGCCGGCCATTCAATTATTTTTTCCCCCTTTATAGTTTTTATTTGTTAATTTTGTTGGGACTTTTTTCATCTATTTTATTAGTCAATTATCAATATTCTAGTAGTCAATTATCAATATCTATTTTAAAAAATAACTACTAACTAATAATTTAATAACTACTAAATTTTAACTTCTAGTTCTAATTATTAAGTAAACAATAAAAATGTCCACTATATGAGTCGATGTGTAATACAATTACACATAAAATTAAAAATACAAACCAACATGCCACATGGCAACACAAACTGTTTTAAGTAATAATAATAAGCAAGCAACTAAAATACAAAGTTACAAACCAAAATTAAGAAAAGACAAAAAGACCAAGAACCAAAAGGCAAAAAGTGTCTTCAATCATCACTCTTCAATCTTCAATACCTGTGACACCTGTTTGTTCTTCCAACTCTATAAAAAAAAAGATTAATAAACTTGGATAAGAAAAAATAAATTAAATGAATTAATAAAAATAAATGAATATTGAATAAAAAAACATTATCAGATTCTCCCACAAAGCCTTCGACATTATCCATAGTATCTCGAAGATTAATTGTGGTTGATGAATGTCGCAACCAATTTTGAATACAAATAATTGCCTCAAACATTTTTGGAGCCAATGAATTCCAAAAGAGATCTAGTACACCTCCGCATGCACTAAATGCCGACTTTGAGGCTACAATGGAAACAGACATGACTAACAAATCTCGTGCAATCCTCGCAAGTATAGGATAATTATTTTCATTACTTTTCCACTAGACCAATAAATTAAAAGATGAACTGCGTGCCTCACAACCATCTGTTAAATATTAGTCCATCTATATTTCGAAAACTGTAGTTCCAAATTCTTCACTTACCTAATATCACTCATCCATCAATTGTATCTCATGACTCTCTTTACTGTCTTTTACGATTGTAGATGTCGGAAGGGTCACATTTGAATCACAACTCAAGGTAGAACCAAATATATCATTGTACTCATCGTATAAGTTTGATAATAATTATTTCACACCAAACACCAAAGATTCTGCCTAAGTCTGACCATGTATTTTTCTCAAGTTCATAGTGAGAAGCCCTAACTTGCTTCGAGGATCAAATACAACGACAATCAATAGCATTAAGTTCATCTTATCTAATGAATCTTAATATTTATCATATTTTGTTTTCATACTCGTGGCCATAGACCTCAAAGACTCTCTAGGAGCCTCACTCTGCCTAACCAACTCTTTCTGGAGCATACAAATCTCTGCAAAACTTGTATTTGCCTTGAAATGAAGAGATTCAAAAAATCGACGAGTGGCATCATAAAACATCTTCAAAAATTTCACAAAAACTCTCACTGTTTCCCGCTCATAAGCTCTAGGAGACCCCTTTTGGTCATCACTAAAGTAAGAGAGCAAATGGTAATTCTCATTCTCCATCCGCCTAAAGGCCTTCTAAAATCTCTTAGTTGCATCTAACATCAAGTGCATGTTTGGGATTACAGTAGAAAATATTGCTTTTAACTTAAGGCTTATAACTTAAAGTTTAATATAATAAGCACTATTATTAAAAAGTCATTTACTATTTGGAATCCATATGTCTAAAACACTTTTAAAGTTAGTTACAGTAGTTTTTTAAAAATATATAGTTTTTTGCATGAGTTTTTTGATAAAAGTTCTAATTTAGAACTTATTGAAAAAGCTGAGTTTTAGTAAAAAAGTCATTCACTAAAGCGTTTTTATTAAAGTTATCCAAATATGTTGAATCCAAGGTTTCAAGTTTCGTATTTACGTATAGATTTTGATGATAACAAATAAATTCAAGTCTCAAGCTCAAATTATCTACGTAATGGAGCGAAACGCACATCAAGCATAAAAGAAAAAGTCTACAAATGAAACTCATATTATTTTTGTACATCTCTTAATAAAATTCGAAATTGGATTAAGGCTCAAAAATTAATATTTTCTCATAAAGTATTAAATTGTATTTTTTTATACATGACATAAGCATGACATTAATAATGCTTTCATTTGAAAAATTATATTTTATATGTGCATGACATATACAACGATCTCATTAAATACTTTATTTTCAAAAATTATATTTTACATGTGCATGACATATGCAATGACTTCATTCAAAAATTTGAATTTTGAAAATTGAATGACATATGCAATGACTTCATCAAAATTTGAATTTTGAATTTGAAAGATGATTGAGTGAGACTTATTTGCCTATAAATAGCTCACTTGTATTTTGTAAAAATTACAACAACAAAAGCTTACACATCTATTGCTAAGTTTTGCATCAATTTTTTAAAGTTCTCATTTTCTCTTTTCTAAAATATTGAGCCTTAATTCTTATTCTTTTTAAAAGAGATATAGGTTGCGCTGTATTGTTTCCATCTCACTCATTGAGGAGTGTACTTTGATCGTCTACCTACTATCAACTCTTGTATTTGTAAGAGGGTGTGTATAACCCTTCTGTGTGTAGAAGGTGTTCTACACTGGGAATAGTTAAATCACCAAGTGTGAGGTGATTGGAAGTGTAGAGAGTATTCTACACGGATTTTTTGGAGCGGTGCTGCTCAAAGATGTAATAGGTTTCCATCTCTACCTAAAGGAGATTTAATAGTGAATTTGGGATCCTCAAGGGGTAGCTTAAGGCGAGGACGTAGGCAGTGGGGCTGAACCTCGTAAAAATACTGAGTTTGCTTCTTCTTACCCTACTCTTTATATTTTTCACTGCTTTATATTTTGTTTATATTTTATATTGTGTATTTGATTTATAAGTATTAATTTTTATAATATAACTCAATTCACCCCCCTCTTGTGTTAGTCATTTGGGCAACAATTGGTATCAGAGTAAGGGCTCTATTATAAGATTAATTATCTATTAAGTTAAGATTATATGGCTAACATTGCAGCTACATTCGTTGAAGGCCAATCTAGTAGTCGACCTCCGCTATTTTGTGGAGACAATTATACAATGAGAATATTCCTTCAGTTTCAAGGTCGTGAAATCTGGAAATGTATTGTAAATGGACCTTATATTCCAACAAAAACTGTTGATGGAGTAAAGGTCAAAAAGGAAGAGGAAGAGTTTGATCATGAAGATGATAGACTTTATACTGTGAATGTAATGGCTATGAATTTTCTATATAATACTCTCAATGGTAATGAATTTAACAGAATAATGACTTGCAGGATAGCAAAGGAAATTTGAGACAACTTGAAAGTAACCTATGAAGGAATTTCGCAAGTCAAAAAATCAAAAATTTATATTCTTATGCATGAATATGAAATGTTCAAAATGAATGATGATGAATCTATCTCTTCTGTGTATACTCATTTTACTAATATTATAAATAGTTTGACATTTTTTGGTAAAGTTTATTCCAGCTTGGAGATAGTAAGGAAAATTCTTAACTCCTTGCCAAAACGTTGGGAATCAAAAGTGATGGCGATTCTTGAAATTAGAGATTTTAAAAAACTCGAAGTAAATGAACCTATCGAGTCACTTATTACCCATGAGTACACATTGAAAAAAGGAGAAGAAGAAGGAAAGCAAAAGAAGAGCTTGGTACTCAAAGTCGTTCCTCATGAAAGTGAAAGCGATGAAGATGAAGAAAGCGATGACGAAAAGATTGCAATAATCACTAGAAGATTTAAGAGATTCTTGAAAAATAAAACTCCTCCAAGGAAACCTTTCAAAAAATCTTCTAATAAAGATACAGGTAAAAATAATTCATTGATTTATTATAAATGTAAAAAGCCTGGACATATCAAAGCAGATTGTCCTCTGCTAAAAAAATATTGATACAAAGGTAAGAAAGTAATGAAAGTTACATGGAACGATTATTCAAGTAGCTCAGACAACGACGCAAACAATAAAAGATCTGCAAATCTCTGTCTCATGGCTAAAGATGATCTTGAGGTAACAAATTCTGAAAATATTGAAAATCCTTCTTATGAAGAGTTGCAAAATGTTTTGGAAAATGTATATAAGGAATTTAAAAAATTGGGTATTAATTATACCGTTTTGAAAAAGAAAAATTCTTCTTTAATAAATGAAATTGATGTTTTAAGAAAAGAAAATATAGTTTCAAAAGATGGCAATGATGAACTAAAAAAAAAAGTAGCTGATTTAGAAAAAAATGTTGAAAATTTCATAAATGGAAAAAGAAATTTCGAAAAACTTCTTGGTAATCAAATATGTGTTTTTGATAAGGTAGGCTTGAGATACATGTCAAAAGAAAACTCAAACCTTATAAAAATTTCTTTGAGAAATCCATTAAATCAAAACCAAACTTTCAAAATTTTTTTCCTAAAAATAGATTTGTCAAAGAAAGAAATTATTACAATCACTCAAGTTTTTTAAGTATGTTACATGTTATTTGTAATTTTTATAATAGAAATGGTCATAACTATCATACTTGTCCTATTAGAAGAAAACATACAATGACTATTAGGGTCATATGGGTACCAAAAAATTTTATTTTTTCTAATACTAATAAATAAAGGACCCAAAGAATATGGGTACCAAGAAAAATTATTTTAATTATTTTTGTAGGTATGCGTGAAGTCTTCCGTAAGTAAAACAATATGGTTTTTAGATAGCGGTAGGGGTGTTCATCCGGGCCCTTTTTTTTTTGTCCGGTCCAGAACTCGGATATCTGGATACTCGGTTCCGGTTTTCAACCCATATTAAATTAGATCCGGAACCTATATTAAAAGCGATTTGGATTTCAACCCGGATTCACCTAGATTGAAATCCGGGTTAGACCCGGGTTGAAATCCAGGTTGGATCCAGAAATCCGGTTTCCAGATTTTAAACCGTTTTTTTTTTTAGTAATAATACAGGTTTTATAAATTTAAAAAAAAAAGTTTAAAATCCGAAAACCGGATTTTCGGGACCATCCCGGATTTCAACCCGAGTCCAATCCAGATTTCAACCCGGATGAATCCGGGTTGGAATCCAACCCGCTTTTAGCCATTTGGTTCCGGGCCGGATTGACCCGGATTTTCGGTCCGGAACCCGCTTGAACACCCCTAGATAGCGGATACTCAAGACACATGACAGGAGATAAAACTAAGTTCATTGATCTCACTCCTAAAGAAGAAGGACACGTGACATTTGGAGACAATTCAAAAGGGAAGATTGTGGGAATAGATAAAATTGGTAATAAGTCTTCTTTCATATTTGAAAATATTCTACTTATTGAAGGTCTAAAACATAATCTTTTAAGTATAAGTCAATTATGTGATAAAAGATTTACAGTTACTTAAAAAAGGATAAGTGCATTATTTTGAATAATCATGATTGCAATGTTTGTTTTATTACTCTTAGAAACAATAATATTTATACAATTGAATTTGAAGAAATTGCCTCACAAGATACTATTTGTTTATCAGCTCAACATGAAAATAGTTGGTTATAGCATAGAAGGTTAGATCATGCAAACATGGAACTTATTTCCAAAATTTCAAAAAATGATCTTGTGAAAGGTTTGCCAAAAGCAAACTTTTTTAAAGACAAAATCTGTGATGCATGCCAGTTCCGTAAATAAACAAAAACTTCTTTCAAAATCAAGAAACATATTTTTACTACTAGATCTTTGCAACTAATACATATGGACCTTTTTGGACCAAACAGAGTTGCGAGTTTGGGAGGAAAATATTATGCATTTGTTATTGTTGATGATTTCTCTAGATATACTTGGGTCATCTTTCTCACTCATAAAGATGAGGTACATAATGCATTTACCAAGCTATGCAAGAGAATTCAAAATGAAAAGGGTTATACTATTTCAAACATCCGAAATGACAGGGGAAAGAGTTTGTCTATAAACATATTGAGTCTTTTTGTAATGAAAATAGTTTTCTGCATAATTTCTCTGCTCCTCGAACTCCTCAACAAAATGGGGGTAGTAGAGAGAAAGAATAGATCTTTTCAAGAAATGGCAAGAATAATGCTAAATTAAAATAGTTTACCTAATTATTTTTGGGTCAAAGCGGTAAGTACTGCATGTTATGTTATAAATAGAGTTGTATTAAGGTCTAAATTAGATAAAATCCCTTATGAGCTTTGAAATGGGAAAAAACCCAACATTGATTACTTTCATGTATTTGGATGCAAATGTTTTATACTAAATAACAAAGATAATTTAGGAAAATTTGATACAAAATCTGATGAATGTATCTTTATTGGGTATTCAACAAATAGTAAAACTTATAGAGTATTCAATAAAAAGACTTTGACTGTACAAGAATCTATGCATGTAGTATTTGATGAATCTAACCCTCTACTCTCCAAGAAATCTATTGATAAAAAATAGAGGTACAAATAACATAAATAGTCTCAATCTCAACAAAGAGAATACAATGGAAGAAGTCCAATATGGAGACATCAGGAAAGAGCATCAAGATTTAGTACAAGATGCAACCAAACAGTGGAAACATGTGAAAAATCATCCAGTGGAACAAATTCTAAGAGAACTTTCACAAGGTGTAAGTACTCGATCATCTCTTAGAAATATTTGTAATCACACTGCTTTTTTATCTCAAATTGAACCCAAAAATATTGATGAAGCACTTACTGATGAATTATGGATTCTAACTATGCAAGAAGAGTTAAATCAATTTGAAAAAAATAATGTATGGACACTTGTTCCTAAACCCAAAAATTATGCTGTTATTAGAACAAAATGGATTTTTAGAAATAAGAAAGATGAGTCTGGAATCATCACTAGAAACAAGGCTCGACTTGTAGCCCAATATTTCAATCAAGAGAAAGTAATCGATTATGATGAAACGTATGTACCTATCGCAAGATTAGAAACTATTCGAATGTTACTTACATATGCATGTTATAAAAATTTTAAACTTTTTCAAATAGATGTTAAAAGTACTTTCTTAAATGGTTTTATAAATGAAGAGGTATATGTTGAGCAATTTCTAGGTTTTGAAAATCATATTTCTCCTAATCATGTTTTTAAGCTCGCAAAAGCATTATATGGACTCAAACAAGCTCTTAGAGCTTAGTATGAAAGGCTTAGTGGTTTCTTGATTGAAAAATATTTTTCAAAAGGAAAAATTGATACAACTCTTTTTACCAAATATAAACATGATGATATTCTTCTAGTTCAAATTTTTGTTGATGATATAATATTTGGTGCTACTAATGAAAATATATGTCAAGATTTTGCTAAGAGCATGCAAGAAGAATTTGAAATGAGCATGATGGGAGAACTTAATTTCTTTCTTGGATTGCAAATCAAGCAAGTAAAAAGTGGAACATTCATTAATCAGTCAAAATATATCAATGAGTTACTTAAAAAATTTTAGATGGAAGGTGCGAAGGTAATTGGAACACTAATAAGTCCAACCACCAAATTTGATAAAGATGAAAGCGGTAAGCCAGTTGACTCAAAGGTATATTGAGGTATGATTAGTAGTTTATTATATTTGATAGCTAGTAGACCTGATATTATGTTTAGTGTATACTTATGTGCACGTTTTCAATCATCTCCAAAGCAATCTCATTTGATTGCAGTCAAGCGTATTTTTAGATATCTTGTCGGTACCATTGACTTAGGGTTATGATATTTTAAGCACACTTCTTTCGATCTTATCAATTATTCAGATGCGGATTATGCTGGTTGTAAAATCGATCGAAAAAGTACTAGTGGAACATGTCATTTTTTAGGTCATGCACTTGTTTCATGGTTTAGTAAAAAGTAAAATTATCTACTGTTGAGGCAGAATATGTTGTTGTACTCAAGTTCTTTATATGAAGCAACAACTTGAGGGTTTTAGACTTATGTACAATCATATTCCTATTAAATATGATAATACTAATGCTATAAATCTTTCAAAAAATCCAATACAACATTTTAGAACTAATCATATTGAAATTAGATATCATTTTCTTAGAAATCATGTGCAGAAGGACGATATTGTATTAGAATTCACTAACACACATGATCAATTGACAGACATTTTCACAAAACCCCTACCAGAAGATAGACTATGCATGATTAGAAGAGAAATAGGAATGATGCATATCATAAATATCTACTAGATAATTTTATTCCATTATCTCAAATTACCTACAGAAACTTGAGACGTTTAGCCTCATCATTCAAATGCATTTGCTCCTTATAGATCATCATGCCATCCTTATCTAAATGATTAGGCCATCGAAATAAAGAGGCAAGTAAGGATTTTAAATCCTTATTCTGTTGTTTAAGTTTACTATTTTTCTGTTAGATTATTGAACAAGTCGTTGAAAAATATCGATCTTCTCATTAATTCTCTATCTAGCGAGTTTTGGACTGCAACCGAACGGAAAAAACAATAATGGACGATGAGAATCGAATTTCGAGACTCACAAGCTCGTAAATAGCATCATGATCTAATTTATTAGCCAAATGAGTATTTTTTACTTCATGGCGCCTACAACAGATGCAGAAATAGTTTGAGGTAAAGAATACCTCATATTTTGATCACGAGAAGTACTTAAGGAAAATTGATGAGTCATTGAAATTTTATAAAGTGAGAATGAAGATGAACTACAGAAATGAGAAGAAAATTTGATGCGGATTAGATAAAACTAAGAATTTCTTTTATAAAAATGGAAATAAGTAGATGACAAACTGTCATCTCTTCAAATCTTACTTAGTCAAGCTTACAAGATATGCCGGATGCATATTGTCAAAAGTTACCGAACTAAACCAGCGAGATTAATTACAATTATCCATGTTTCTCTCGTGAAACATTGCTATTATCTGCTGATATTGATTCTGTGCTTGAACTCTCATTCGTTCCGACTCCTCTATTCAAAGTTTCAGAACACGAACTAATTTCGTCAAATCTTTATTTTCTTGCTTTAATCTCTTGTTTTTTCTACCTTTATTTGCAAGTTTTTGATGCAAAACAGATATTTGATTGTTAAGTTGATCAACCTCATTTGCCTTCACTAGTAATCTCTGAGACATAGTCGTAACAGAGGCAGCATATTGAGCACTGAGAGTTCTTGATGCTGCAACAATCTCAAAATTAGTCCTACCAGAAAAATGCATATCTGCTTCTATCATGGTGTTGACAACATCAGGAGATAAAATGACTGGTTAAAATGGTTCCTGATTCAAATCCGGAAGATTATTAGACGAAATTTTCTGTCATTCTATCGTTTTGGATAAACAGATACTTGATCAATGAGCAATGTGAAATTTGTTTTAGTACTCGATGGGTGAAAATGGTCATTTAAACATAAACCGAAAACTTTCAAATCTCTACGTATCTTATTTTTCAACATATCAAGCGGATTTGAATCTCCTTCCGCACTTAATTGCCAAAGCTAGACCTCCAACCTTTACAGGTTTTGTCAGACACGCATGGCTCCACATCGAATTCTCTACAATCTCTACTAACGCACCGTTTTATTTGTCTATTAGTTATTGTAGGAAGATGTCTTATTAAACTAATTATGATTCCTTTTTAATGATGCCAAAAGGGGGAGAAGTTTTAGATGTAAATATTTCAATTTTTAACTCTGTTATATATGTTGGAATTATGTTTATCTATTACTTGAAAAACTAACGCATATTCTCAGGGGGAGCTTAAACATTACTGCAAATCTCAAAATTCTACTAAGTATTTGTCATCATTAAAAAGGGGGAGATTGTTGAATCTAAGGTTTCAAGTTTCGTATTTATGTGTATATTTTGATGATAATAAATAAATTCAAATCTCAAACTCAAATTATCTACGCAATGAAGTCTATAAATGAAGCTCATAGATTATTTTTGTACATCTCTTGATAAAATTCAAAATTGGATTAAGTCTCAAAAATTAATTTTTTCTCATAAAGCATTAAGTTGCATTTTTTTATACATGACATAAGCATGATATATCCATAACATCAAAAATGCTTTCATTTGGAAAATTATATTTTACATGTGCATAACATATGCAATGACTTCATTCAAAAATTTGAATTTTGAAAATTGAATAACATATGCAATGACTTCATCAAAATTTGAATTTTGAATTTGAAAGATGATTGTGTGGGACTCATTTGCCTATAAATAGCTCGCTTGTGTTTTATAAAAATTACAACAACAACAGCTTACACATCTATTGCTAAGTTTTGCATCATTCTTTTAAAACTCTCATTCTCTCTTTTCTAAAATTTTGAACCTTAATTTTTATTTTTTTTTAGAGAGATATAGGTTGCACTATATTGTTTCTATCTCACTATTTGAAAAGTGTACTTTGATAGTCTACCAACTATCAACTATTGTATTTGTAAGAGGGTGCGTATAACCCTTGTGTGTGTAGAAAGTGTTCTACACGAGGAATAATTAAATCACCAAGTGTGAGATGATTGGAAGTGTAGAAGGTGTTTTACACGGATTCTTTGAAACGGTGCTGCTCAAATGTGTAATAGGTTTCTATCTTCACCTAAAGGAGATTGAATAGTGAACTTGAGATCCTCAAGGGGTAACTTGAGGTAAGGACGTAGGCAGTGGGGCTAAATCTCATAAAAATACTGAGTTTGCTTCTTCTTACTCTACTATTTACATTTCTTGCTGCTTTATATTTTGTTTATGTTTTATATTGTGTATTTGATTTATAAGTATTAATTTTTATAATATAACCTAATTCACCCCCCTCTTGTGTTAGTCATCTAGGCAATAAAATATATCATTTTTCTTTAAAAGTGTTTTTAACTGTTTAAAAGTACTTTTAAAGTCTCGAAACGCAATCTCAAACATGCGCTAAATTGAATTCCATCAAGTTTACACATCAAGACATAACATTTTCTTACACTTAATTTTTTCCTTTTCTATACATTTCTTATACTTCATTAATCTAGCAGAGGAAAAGTGCACATATCTAACTGCATTTCTAACCATTGCAATGGCGTCACCGCACTCTTTTAATCTTTTAGTCACGACAAGATTTAATATATACACAACAACTAAGATGTATATACTTCCCTCTCAACACATTTCCCGTCAAATAATACTTCAAATAGGCAATAACATTATCATTGGAACTAGTTTTGTCAATAGTCACAATAAATATCTTATCAATTTCCCAATCAAGTAAACACTACTTAATATATCTCCCAATCATGTTCCCTCAATGATTAGGGATCAAACAAAAATTAATGATTTTTTTTTTACAATTTATAATGTCTATCAATGAAATGACAAGTTAGGCACATATAATTTAAATTGTGTATTGATGTCTACGTATCAGTAGTCAATAAAACTCTCATGCCTCCATCTTTAAACAATTTCTTAAGTTTTATCTTTTCAAATGCAAACAATTTCATACAATCTCTTGCAATTGTGATCCGACATGACACTTTAAATTTTGGTTCAAGCGACTAACACACCTTCCTAAAACCGTGCCCTTCAATAATTCTAAATGACAATTCATCACGAATTACCATCTCTGCAATGGCGAACCTCACTACCTCTTTACTATATTTGTGGGTTACCATATTCCTCGTCATACCACTTTCACTCTCTTCAATCCCCTCTTGGGTTGTTGCCTCACCCGCCAATATTTGTTAGTACTTATCTAGAGACCCCTCTCTGTGATGAGTTTTGGACATGTTTCTAAATCTTGCGACAATAAATACACCTAGCCTTGGGCTCGTCCAAGGGACAACCTTCCATTTTCTCAAAATAGCTCCATACATAGGATGGCTCTTTCCCCTTCTATTTCCTAGGAAGTGAACAAGTATTACTTTTAGAGACAGTTGGGGGATTAGGTGTTTGGGTTTAAGTCTCTTCCAAATTAGGCAT
Source organism: Platycarya strobilacea (assembly GCA_036898215.1). Classification (NCBI taxonomy): domain Eukaryota; kingdom Viridiplantae; phylum Streptophyta; class Magnoliopsida; order Fagales; family Juglandaceae; genus Platycarya; species Platycarya strobilacea. Next base: position 37,675,194 of record CM072555.1, read on the forward strand.
CCCCTCATCATTGTCAAGATCAATTGGAGTTGACCACAAATCCATCTAAGTATAGAAAAATTTAATTCATAATTAATTAACAATACCCAATTTAAATATTACCCAATTAAAAAATATCCAATTAATTTAAACAATACCCAAATTAAACATTACTCAATTAAATTAAATTACAAAAATAATAGTGTATAATTTAAACAATACCCAATCAAATTAAACAATACCAATTCAGATTTAAACAATAGTCACTAAACAGAAAATATTTTAAACAAAGAAATTCTAGAATCTAAACAGTAAACAAACCCTAAATAGAAAGATTTTAAACAATACCCAATTAAATTAAACATTACCCAAATTAAACATTACATAATCAATACCCAAACTCGAACAAGAAATAAGTGGTAACTAATTCAAAGTGGAAATTGAAAATAGAAATAAGGGGTAACTCGAACAAGAGTTATGCTTGGCATTCAGTAATTAAAAAAATATATATTAGTCCAAATCGAGATCCAAATAAATGAAATGGAAAAAATAAAATACCTGGGGGAGAGTGTATGACGCCGGATGGAGCTGTGAAAGGTGGTGGCTAGTGGGATTTTGGCCTTGGAAGGTGGAAGTTGGCGGATCACCGACAGCGCGGGCCGCTCGGGGGGGGGGGGGGGTGTGGGGCGGGGGAGGAACAAACCCTAGGACAGAATGGACTAAAACTGGAAAAAAAAAAATGAAGGGGTGAAGGATTTTACCCCCATGCGTGCAAGAAACGGCGTCGTTTCCTTTTAAGTGAAACGACACCGTTTCTATATATATAGATTAAATAACTATCGGTCGATTCAGCAGTTCGACATGAGATTGAACTGCTATCGACGTCAATCGACAAAAAAACACCATTTTCTGAACCGATGTCAATCGATTCTTCGTCAGCGGCGACCAATTTCAACGTCGGCAATTGATTTCCGATAGTTGTGGTTGGTTGGATAGTTTTTTGTATAGCCCTCGTAAGAGCAACAAGAGAGTAGGTTTATAGTTTCCAACACTTCTATAGCGCCACAAAAAGTAAATTCTCCCAATTAGCATTAACAAGCAGTTATACCAAATTCGAGATGCCGCTATAAGCTTAAAAAAGGGGCAAATTTACCTGTGACACTCTCAAAGGCACCCCAATAACAATATAACTAATTTTAAATGAATTTTAAATACTAAAAGTAATATTATTTCATTATAAAATAAAATAATACTAAGTTTACTAAATATTTTTAAAGAAATAAAAATTTTCTAAGTAAATAGAATCTTTAATATTAATTAAAATAGTGAATATTATATAATATTTTTAAAGAATTAAAAATTATTTAAATAAAATGATTTCTTTAAACTATACAATTTTGATACTTTAAAATATAAGAAGGTGCTTCTTTGAAAACTGGACTTAGTCCCATAACACTAAAAAATATCCCATTAAAATAATTTTAGACATTTAACATTTTAAAACATTTGATCTCATTTAAAAATCATCTGTAATATTAAAAAAAAAATACTTTGAGATTTTCACGGAAAAATGTTATTATTTATTTACGACAACACAATTTTGTTACAAAAGATAATTTTATCCACGATTTCCATATCATGGAGTATGAATGGTGACAAAAGAGTGTACATTTTTCCACGGATGAAATTTTTCAAAAAAATGTAAGTATTTTACATTGGCTCGTGTCATGGGAAAATGCTAGTTTTGTTGTAGTGGTTTGTATTCGATATGTTCAATTTATTTTATTAGGTTTCATTTTAGATTTATTTTATATTTAAATACATAATTTTTAAATTATTAAATATTATTTAACTCAAAATTTCTTTATACAAAAAATTTATAATGTTTTTAACTCAATACTTTTTTATTATATGAAACTCATAGGTTTTTTAAAATTTTTTATAAATATATTTAATCTAATTTTAGATGAATCTTACAAAATTCATTTCATCATTAAATATAATTATACTTATTAAAAAAAACATAAGAGCAGCAATGCACACGCTTAAAATATGAGACACTGGCACACTGCCATGTATATCATTCAATCAAGTCGTTTTAGAAATGCCCATGTTATTCTGAGTTAATATTTGTTAAAAAATTCACATAATGAAAAGGTCATCTAGTAAGACTCATCACATAAAACTTTTAAGAAACATTAAGAGCATGTTTGAAATTATATTTTGAGATTTTAAAAATATTTTTAAGTAATTAAAAGTACTTTTAAATAAAAATGACATGTTTGGATAACTTTATTAAAAATACTTTAGTCGGTTAAAAAAAGTTAAAAATCAATTTTTTCAATAAGCACTAAATTAGAGTTTTTATCAAAAAGTTTATGCAGATAACTATATATTTTTTAAAAACTACCATAACTAACTCTAAAAGGGCTTTAGACATATGGATCTCAAACAATAAATAACTTTTTAGTAGTAGAACTTATTATATTAAGTTTTAAGCTATAAGTCTTAAGTTATAAGTAATATTTCTCATCGCAATCTCAAACATGCAATAAGAACAATTACAATGACAAGACACAAAATTTGGCATGCCAGGAACATACTAGAGTTTTGCTGATAGCCTTGTGAATTAGATCCTTCAGTTGGGCATGGACCACCTGGAACCATGATCAAACATAAATGAGTCATCAAGACAGGACAAGATGTTAGACCCTAATCTCTGATTTCACAAATTAAAACTTAGGAACAGAACTGGTTTTATTTTTGGTATTTTGGACACCTGCAACTGTTCTTGGTTTTATACCCAGCATCAGTGACAAAAAAAAAAATGGGAGGGACTTTAATTTGAAGGGGCTAACTGCATATCTACTTAGCTCCAACTATGCAAACACTATAAACAAATCTTAAATCTGGTCGTTTGGATGTTTTTCCTGACCCAATTGACTAAAGCCAAACTTTTACTCAGGCCCAGTTGCAATATTGATCACAAGGAAATCATTGGAGAAAACTTGAAACAGGCCAAATTGGGACAAAAGGGCAGAATGTGGCATGATGCACTGTGATTATGTAATTTTATTGTTATTAATTGTGTTATAATTGAGCAGCGTGGCCTAGAAATGACGAGCAAGGCAGCCCATTTTGTGTTCTCCTCAAAATGAGATTAATGGAAAACCTATTTTATCTGGTCTGGTTTCAATTTTTGAAACGAACTCAACTCACAATTTACCAAGAGAAGTAGCTTACAGCGGACGGTGGATGGAGCTAGACCACTATGATGAGTTTCGAAAGAACGGCTGCTTGGTGCGCTGGAGAATTCGGCACTCGACACGCAATACTCAATTACTTGGAGGAGAGAGAGAGAGAGAGATAGCTCTAGCCTCTAGGATTTGGAATGGATAAGTCAGGACGGGCTGTCCTTTCGCCCATTAAAAAGCGTTATTTAGTTGAATCTGCATTTAACTGGTGCGACAGACAGATTTATGGAATAACTGGTGCGACAGACAGATTTATGGAACAGGGCAGGACATAGTGTTTCCCCCCCCCCCCCCCCCCCCTCCTTCAACAGGCCTAAGGATATATCATTGTTGTCACATTCGAAAACAATCTCTTAAGACAATAATGGTTATCTTTACAAGTTGACTTATGAATATTAGTATTTTATAAATCTCATTTAAATGAGTTTAACTATTTTATATTGAAATGAATTTAACTTTTTAGATTAAAATATATGAAATAGATTAAGATGGATTTAAGTTCTTTTATGAAAAATTAAAAAAATAATAAATCTATTTAATAATTCGTTTAAAATGAGTTGAAAAAGAAAAAATTAAAATATGATTTAGTGATTAAGATGAGATGAGACTTTTATATTATAACTTTCTCAACTCTCGTACAAAATCTATTAAACATTCAATTTTCATAAATTTTAAAATAAAAAAATTATATTTTAATAATATTTTATTATATTTTAATTTTTATATTATTTCATTTGTATAAGCAAACTAGACATAAAAGGACTAAAGTATCCATTAAAGACTGCCATAACAAAAGCCCAAGAGAGGTACTTTGGGAAATACGTTTTCAACCATTTGTTTTTAGCATCGTGCCGCAGGCGCTCGATCTCACAAGAAAACCACCATTTATAATTTTTATACATAATATTATACACAATACTTTATAAAAATAAAAATATTTTTATAAAATAATATTAATTTTATACAGCAATTTATTGAAATACACAACACACACAATTATTTATAATTTCTATACATAACACTTTACACAATATCTTACAAAAGTAAGGATATTTCTATAAACTATTAAGAACAAATGTTAAAAATAAACGATGAATAAATATCAATTGATATTATATAGTGTTTAGTATTTGTTGTATACCACACAATATATATAAGTTAAGGAATGAATAAATAGATCTGAAACTAAAAAAAATGAAAATAATGTGTTGTATTTATCATGCTAGATCAATTGACATTTATCTGTCGTTTATCTCTTCCATTTATTTCTAGTATTGCTCATATAATATTATATGTGTATCATTCTCTTATTCCAAATACAAACCATCATCATCTAGCATAATAATCACCAAAAGCTAACAACTATTTTTTCTCTAGAGATTTTAGAGAAGTTATTACTATAAAATTATAAAAGTAAAGAGTTACATATTAACACGGTTTAGTTTAATAGGTTAAATTTATCTTTAAAAAAAATCAAACCACATTGTTTGTTAAAATTATATCTTAAAATATATTTTTATTGACAATATATTTCTCTCTCTATGTTATTTTTTATTCAAGAAATAATTTTCTGAAATTTACTCCCATTTTATAATGAATCAATAATAGTAATAATAGGTTTATTACTTTCTTACCACTCTTGTACTATTCTTAATATATTTGAAATTTTTATTTTTTATTATTTTTTTAGGTATTTTTTTAACATTCATAATCATTAAAAAAATTTTAAAAATATACAACTTCTCATTAATAGTTTTTTTCTTAATTACTAAGTATTTTTAAAAAAAAAAGATTAAAAATAAAGTAAAATAAAAAGTGATAGATGGATATTGATAATGAAGCTATTATTGTTGTTCAAAATATAATCCACGACCTCTTGCTGCTCTAAGAGTACTCAAATTGGGTGTATCAACACACTCAATTTCTCCCCTTTCATCTCCTCAATATAATTTAAATAAAATGCATTGATGTGATTATGCAAATCATCCTTGAAGTAACTAAATCTTTTTTTTTTTTGACTTTCTGTTTCTAGATAGAGGAATCTAAATAATGATATGAATGGACCAAGAGGAATAATAAGCTTCTTTGGGTTATCTCAGCCCATCTCATTGTCGAGTTTTATTTAGTGTGAATGAAGATGCCATATGCTGGGATTGTTGCAGTGTGAGCGAAGATTTTTTAATTTTTTTAATTGTATTTGTGTTGGATTAATTTACATAGACAATAAGCAAAACAGAAAAACAGAAATTTAGTGGTATTAGAGGCAAAGTTGTAAATTTGCTGATGTTGCTATAAATTTGCTTGATGAGCTAATGGTGGAGTTCTTTTTTTTTTTTTTTCTTCATTGGCTCAATTCTAATGCTTTTATCAGTTGTGTTTCTAATGTTGTTAATGTTTTTGAATTGTGTCCATTGAATTGTGTTGTAACTAAAATTAATGATAGGTTGAGAGAGGAAATAGTTAAAAATAATAATTTTATTGTTTACTAAAATTAATATTTAATATATTAAGTAAATTTGCAAAAAAAAAATTAAAAATTATTTTTTATATTAAAATATATAATATTATATTATTATTCAGACTTTGAAATGACTAGACCAATATAAACTACTTAGCTAAATCATATACATTACAGTCAAAATAGTAAATTTAAACTTCATTTTAGACTTACTAAACTATTATTAATGCTCTAAGAACACTAAATTGGCTGCATCAAATATACTCAATTTCTAAATTATAAGGAATATTTTGGAATTTAAGTCCAAAATACCCCCGCATACGATCCCCATAATGGGGAAGGAGTTGAGATGCTCGCAAACCTTCCACCTCTTCCCCTGTATTTGTTCCCATAGAATCTATTCACATTAGCTTTAGGTTTCAACCTCTTTGCCTCCTGATCTTCTTCAGTCTTGTTATTAGTCCCTACATCGTCTTTAATCTCCTCAATTTCATCCTTTTTGCGTTTGAGGAAAATCACAAGCTCTTGGAAAGCAACATTGGCATCATCACTCTTCATTAGCTCTTCGGCAACCTCGGCTGGGGTCACCTGCGTGCTGTCTATCAGGCCTTCGATCTCTGCGTACAGGTGGTGGCAGTCGAGGCGGTTATCGGTGTCGGCACCGAGGTAGTTTGAGGCCAAGAGCTTGAACCCACGTCTGGTGCAGTACGACATGTTGATGTGCATATCCATCCGGCCTGGACGCAACAGGGCCGGGTCGAGCCGGTCCTTGTGGTTTGTCGTGAACACGATGATTCGCTCGTCTCCACAGCTCGACCACAGACCATCAATGAAGTTTAGTAGACCCGACAACGTCAACTGCAACAAACAAGCATTAAACAAAGAACCCGTAAGTCAAATTTTACCCAAGATTAAGATTAATGAATTGTGGACAGAAAATGTATGTAAAAAGCATAGGAATTTACCTTGGTATGAGAAGTTTCATGGTGGGCATCCGGAGTTTGCCGATCCCGCATTTCCACGCTGCAATCTATATCTTCAATGACCAGAATAGACCTATTGCTGGTGGACAACAAGATACCTCTCAGATCGGAATCGGAGTAAATGCTGGTTAGCTCCAAATCATAGATGTCAAACTTGAGGTAATTAGCCATGGCAGCGATCAAGCTCGATTTGCCAGTACCAGGAGGGCCGTACAACAAATACCCTCTCTTCCAAGCCTTTCCCACCCTTTTGTAAAACTCCTTCCTGCTCAAGAACCTGTCCAAGTCGTCAATTATGGCCTTTTTGAGCTCGGGATCCATGGCCAGAGTGTCGAATGTGGCCGGAAGCTCCAGATTGATCGACCCCCACATGCCCGGCCAGCCCCCTCCATCCCCGTCGCCGAATGGGCAATGACGGTTGTAAAGTTTCACTACCTTTTCCTCCCCCTGAATGGTTTTGGCTCTGAGCAGAACATGAGGGAGGTATGAGTCGAACACCTTGTCTTTGTATTTTTTGTTGAAGATAAGCTCGAAGCAACGCTGCTCTATGGAGTGCTGGTTCTTGGGTTCGATGCAGACAAACCGCCATGTGAGCTGGATGTTCTCGAACCTATCCAGGATCTGCTCACCCCTCGTGATGGCGACTGTGAGGTTCTTTTGGCGTTGGGTTTTGCCGACGAGGAGGCGGTCGGTGGAGGGGCTGATCTTGGTGCCGAGGTAGACCTCGGCGGCATCGTAGACCTGGTTCCGGGCCATACCGCAGAGCTCGTCAATGACGAGGGTGAGAGTAGAGGAGAGAGGGGTGAAGAGATAGCGCACGGCGGAGAAGAGGTAGGAGCGGAGCTGGGGTGGGAGGAGATCGTTGGCCATGGAGCGGACTAGCATCATGGAGGCGGCGAAGGAAGCATAGGCGGAAAACAATGTGGAGGCTGTGGGGGGCATATCTTTGAGAGAGAACATCGTACAAAACTGATCAACTCAGAGCTTGGAGAACTCAGCAATGGATGCTCAGAACTGGTAGAACGGTTGAACAGAAGTGTTTAATGTCTATTAATATAGGAGAGGGGTCAAGACGCAAGACTCAACAGAGACGAGTTCTTTTGCCCTTTGATCGGCTTGAGAGCCAAAAACTAATCCTTCTTGGCAAGCAATTTGAGATGTTGGATAATTATTAAAAGGACAGGATCACGTGCATCAAGCACAAATTTCTATTAAGTGCATACAAAACAATTTATGTTTGTCTAGTGAGATGGTAAAGTAATTATAAATAAGTGGTAAAAAAACGATAAATTAAATAATTATAAAAAAATAATTATAATAATAATGTAATTACTTTACCATCCAATACAGCCTTTAAAAAACAAAGACAGAAAGCTAAATCTGGGGGGCCTCATAAGATACCGATCATTTGCATGTCAATTTGGATTCAGCTTTAACCGTAGATTCACTAGTGATCATATGGGGTTGTGGTGGAAAGGGTTGCGAAGGAAAGCCATATGGTGGAGTTTGAATTCAGTCTCAAGAAAATATTATTATTTATTTTAAAATATTACTATTTTTAATTTATTCAATTGTATATATTATTAAAAAGACGAATATTTATAACGAATTATTTATAATTATAATGATTTTTTATGATTAAAATATAATCATTTTAATAAAAAATAATCATTTTATAAAAAAAATTAACTGAACACAAACAAATAATTTTTTTATAATATTTTATAAAAGATGTCAATTTGATAGAGTTCGATATACGTGTAATACAAAAATTCCTTTAAAACTTAGGATCAATATTTGAATTATTAAATTATTTTTGCAATTCTAATTTTAGTTTTCGTGATGTTCGCAATTAGTACATCCGACGATTTTTCGTTAGAAAATTAATGGGACGCCATATTTTAATTTTTTTTATTGACTAACTTATGACATAAATATTCATATTAACCAATCAAAGTGTCACGGACTTAGAAATTCTTCACACGTCCCGTGCGGTCTTAGGAGGTTTTGTCCCGGACAAAACTCTCAAGTAAGCCTTCTAAGCGACTCAAGACAAGAGAGAACAACTCTAGAGAGAGAGGGAGAGAGTAGAGAGAGAAACTCTAGAGAACTTGTTCCTCTTATTGCTTGATGATTTACACAAATGAGAGCCCCTCTATTTATAGGGAACTCTTGGTACAAAGAATGGCTAGAATTGTGACAAGTGTCACAATGTTAACGGTACGGAACATTCTAGACTACTTCTAGAAGAATAGCTAGGATTGTGACAAGTGTCACAATCTTAAGGACAAAGACCCATTCTAGGGTTTCCTATACAACTTTACAACATTCTACTACATTCTAGAATAATCTACAAGGGAAAGAGACTCTAGAAGGTAGTAGGGTTCTTTAGAAAAATCCAGGTGGTGACATTCTCCCCCACCTAGCTTCGCGACGTCCTCAGCGCGGTATCCTCATGGAACCTTCGGATTTGATCTTCAATCCGCCACAGCGACTCCTTAGGTTCCCAAGTCCTCTCCCTTAAGAGCAATCCCTTCCACTTGATCAGATATTCTTGGCGTGGCTTGTGACCCCTTCGTCTGACTTCTCGATCCGCCAAGATTTCTTCCACTTCTGTATCAAAAGTGGTGGTTGTGCCCAATGGAGTGTGCTTAGACTCACCTCGTGTCGGCTCTTCTTCATCACCATGATAAGGCTTCAGACAGCTTACATGAAACACTGGATGAAGTTTGAACTTGGAGGGTAAGTCTAGCTCGTAGGAGGCCTTCCCTATTTTCTTGATGATTGGGAAGGGTCCCTCATATCGCCGCACAAGCCCCTTGCGCAGCTTCCTGGTAAACTTGGGCTGGTTTGCCAAGATATTTGCCCACACCAAATCACCTACGCGGTATCCCTTGGGCCTCCTTAGTTCTTCAAGTTTTGAAGGTGACATGGGATAAGGCGCTTTGGCGGGTGGTTTAGCGCCAAACTGCAACTCAGTCTAATGATCCACCTCTCTCCTAGGTGGTAATTGCTTGAGTAACCCTGGTGGCTTGACATCTTCATAGGCCTTGGGGACCTCTTAGGTCTCCTTAGGTGGAGGGGAGTGAATCTTCACTTCAACTTTCTTCATAGTAGCCAAGTAAGATTCCTCATCTTTCTTGACTTGTATAGCCGATAGGAGTTGGGTGGTGTTCGGCTTAGACATGGTGGGTATCATGCAAGGCCCATCCTCCAAGATGCACACCGAGTTGTAGTGAGGAAGAGACACTACATTGAACTGTCTCAAGAACTCCATTCCCAACACGACGTTGAAGTCGTCCATGGGGGCGACTGAGAAGTCCACCTTCCCCTTCCACGTGCCAAGTTGTAGCTCTATGCCATGAGTTACACCATCAAGCGGTTTGGCTTTAGAATTCACCGTCTTCAGCCATCCGTGACCCTTCTTGAGAGGGATGCCTAGCCATGTGGCTTCTTCCTTCTTGATGAAGTTGTGAGAAGCTCCCGAGTCAACCAGGGCATGGGTCTCCTTCCCATTGACGAACACCTCTACAAACATTAAGGATCTATCCTTAGTGGTTGGCTTGGTATTTGCCTTCAGTGAGTTGAGAAGTTGCAAGCACCATATGTGCGACTTCTCTTCAACTTCTTTTTCCTTGAGCATGGCGTTGAGAGCCTTCCTCTTAGGACAGTCTCTAGCCCAGTGTGGCCCATCACAAAGGAAGCAAGCACCCTTTGGCTTCTTATCTTTGGAATGATGCTCCTTCCTACCTTCCCTCGATGTCGAAGGCTTATCTCCACGCCCTTTGTTATGTGGGGACTTGTACTCATTTGCTCCCCCACCTTTGTCGTGGTTATCCTTCGAAAACTTGGTCTTTGAAGAGTTGTCACTCTTGTGATACTCGAACTCTTCCAAGATTTCTGCCACTGTCAAGGCGGTGGAGATGTCGTTAATCCCACGTCGCTTGAGCTCTTGAGCCACCCATGACTTGAGGCCATCGGTGAAATTGAAGAGAAGATCTTCCTCGCTCATGTTCGTGATTTGAAGCATGAGAGCAGAGAACTCCTCAACATAGTCGCGGATTGAAGAAGTGTGCTTCAACTCCTTCATTTTCTTCTGAGCATAGAGGGCCACGTTCTCGGGGTAGAACTGCCTCTTGAGTTCACGCTTGAACTCCTCCCATGAGTTGATGGTACAAGTGCCCTTCTCTATCTCACCGTGCTTACAACGCCACCAAGTACCAGCAAGATTAGTTAGATAGAGAGAAGCAGTACGTACCTTGACATGCTCGTCTAGCATGTTCAATGCTTCGAAGTAGCGTTCCATATGCCACAAGTAGTTGTCAAGTTCTTTGGCATCCCGCTTGCCGTCGAACTCCTTCGGTTTGGGAGTATCCACCCTTGGTGTTGCTACCATTCCCGCTCCAAGGTTACCCCCGTTGGCCACTGCTCGCTTGCACATGGCCCAGTCTGCCCTGGTCTCCTCCAGACCAACGCGGTGTTCCTCCATTCGCTCCTAGAGTTTGATTAGTTTCCCCAAGACCCGGTCTTGGAAGGCAACATTCTCAACACATTGTGCTTCAAGGGTGGGGTTGATGGTGCTCAGAATGGACTCCTTGAGCGATTCGGGTTGGCCCTCCGATCCTAGCTCCTCCATGCTTTGCTCCATGATGTCAAGACGGTCCTTGACATCCGCCACAGCCACCTCCACCCTGGTCACAGTGTTGTCAAGGGTGCTCACCTCCCTGTGAGACTGATCTCATTCTTCCATCTTGGCCAATATCTTGGCCATGGTCTTCTCGATGCTATCGAGGCGAGACTCCACGTACGAGGTCGATTCCTTCGACCTCTTACTCTTGCCTGGCTTCTGGTTTTCCATGGTGACCACACTTGGTTCCGCCATCCCAAGCTCGAAGCTCTGATACCAACTGTCACGGACTTAGAAATTCTTCACACGTCCCGTGCGGCCTTAGGAGGTTTTGTCCCGGACAAAATTCCCAAGTAAGCCTTCTAAGCGACTCAAGACAAGAGAGAACAACTCTAGAGAGAGAGGGAGAGAGTAGAGAGAGAAGCTCTAGAGAACTTGTTCCTCTTATTGCTTGGTGATTTACAAAAATGAGAGCCCCTCTATTTATAGGGAACTCTTGGTACAAAGAATGGCTAGAATTGTGACAAGTGTCACAATCTTAACGGTACGGAACATTCTAGACTACTTCTAGAAGAATAGCTAGGATTGTGACAAGTGTCACAATCTTAAGGACAAAAACCCATTTTAGGGTTTTCTATACAACTTTACAACATTCTACTACATTCTAGAATAATCTACAAGGAAAAGAGACTCTAGAAGATAGTAGGGTTCTCTAGAAAAATCCAGGTGGTGACAAAAGGCTGACACAAATATCCATAATTTGTGAGTTTAATGAAGTTCACTTATCAATTTTGTAAAAAATAAAAATTGAGAGACCTTGAATAGCAAAAATATATTAAAAAAATATAAATATTAACTTTGCAATTAATCTTAATTTTTTTTCATTTTCTAACATTTTAATTAGTGTAACAATTTTAAGTGATTTTAAATTTAATTAATCCATGCATGAATCACTTCAATCGTATGATACTAATTGATGTGATTAATTACAAGTTTGGGTAATTGTCCTATATGACAGGCGAGTACATAATTCAGATTCGTTATCGATTACAGAGTAACATAACTCAGCTTGGGCCCCAAGTTTTGATGACTTTGTGCCACGTCTTCTTCCACTTAAGGAAAGAGTCACCCAATTCACTTCTTCTTCTCTGTTTCGCCAAGACATACTTTGTTTTTGTGTTTTTTTTTTTTTTTGGTCAAGAAGTACTCGAAACATGACTGACATGATATATGACCCAGAGAAATGATAACATAATCGTGAAGCTACAGTTATACCTGTTCATTTAAGTTGGGTTATACTTTGTTTGGTTTAAAATTTTAATATATTTTTTAATATTTTATTTATTTTTATTAAAAAAAAATTTAAATCCGAATTCTAGATTTGAGAATCCGAAATTTGAATTCAGAATTCGGATAAATATCCAATGACACATAGTTATTTACAAAAAAAAAGAGGTTACTCGTTAAAAGTTACCGATATGATAAGTCCTGATCGCATAGAAAAATGGATGGAATTTGATGGATGGTTACTGTATTGCGTTTTGGTAGTGAAGTAATTTAAGATATTTTACAAATAATATTAAAAAATATTAAAATAGAATAATAGAATAATAAATAATAATGAAGTGTTCCTAATATATATATATATATATATATATTTTTTAAAGGAAGAAAGACTTCCAAACTTTCATTAAAAAGAAAACTAAAGGCTGATTACATCGCTGGTTGAATAATCAGTTTAATCACACTTTCAACTAGCCTACAAGTATCTTTAGTTAGACTATGAGCACCATAATTACCCATCCTTTTTACATGAGAAACTTGCCAATATAGAGGGGACAAAAATTAAAAGCATCATCTGTTACAAGACCAGTTTAGTCACTATGATTAATTCTCCTCATTAGCTCCTTCATCACTTGGAGATTGTCTCCTTTTATGATCACTTGTTGAAGATTCAGCTCCCTGCCCCATCTGGCAACTTCCTTTGCACCCATGGCTTTAGCCAAAAGGGGATCTTGAAACATTGCAATTGCCATCTGCTTTGTTGCCAGTGTTTCTCCTACCATGGCAAAATGTTTCACTGTCTCTTCCTTTACATGTAGCACAAATTTCATTGAAAAGGTTAGAAAAGCTACCTCTGGTTTCTGTAATTTTCTTTTGCAGAATTGGGTAGCTGACTCCAAACGTCTCTGACAGCTCCACAGTTCCAAATGGCATGAGAAATTGATTCTTCCTCCTGTCTGTAAATTGGACAAAGCGGTGAATCAATTATTTTCCTTTTGAACAAGTTATCCTCATTTCTCAGTAGCTAATTGTCACCACCTGGATTTTTCTAGAGAATTATACCACCTTCTAGAGCCTCCTAGTCCCTTGTAGGTTGTTATAGAATGTAGTAAATTATTGTAAAGTTATATAGGAAACCCTAGAATGGTTCTTTAAGATTGTGACACTTGTCACAATCCTAGCTATACTTCTAGAAGTAGTCTAGAATGTTCCTTACCGTTAAGATTGTGACACTTGTCACAATTCTAGCCATTCTTTGTAACAAGAGTTCCCTATAAATAGAGGGGCTCTCATTTGTGTAAATAACCAAGCAATAAGAGGAACAAGTCTTCTAGAGCTTCTCTCTCTACTCTCTCCCTCTCTCTTTAGAGTTGTTCTATCTTGTCTTGAGTCGCTTAGAAGGCTTACTTGGGAGTTTTGTCCGGGACAAAACCTCCTAAGGCCGCACGGGACGTGTGAAGAATTTCTAAATCCGTGACATAATGCTTCTAAAGAGGCTCTCCATATAAATACTTTAGTGACATTAGGCTGTTGCATTTTCTATTTTTTGTCCATTCAATCTTATTACACTTTCCATATTTTCCATATTCAAATAGAGTTTAAATCTTTTTTTATATATATTTTCTATCCTAAACATTTTTTTCCGAAGGAATTCACATTATTAAAATACATATCCTTAACCACTAAGTTAAAAAAATAAAAATGTAGCCTTACAAACAAGTCACTGATGCCACCTGCCGGTTAATATGTGGTCTTTCTATTATAAGAATATTGACATTAGATCTATCAAAATTTCTTTTAAAATGTAATAAAAAGTACAAATTTAATAGAAAGCCAACACCTCCACATTCATAACTCCACATTGAATAAATCATTTGATGCCAAAATAATAATTTAATAATATTTTTTTAATAAAGTAGGGAGACAAAAAAGAAAAAAATAAAGTAGAGAGAATAAAACACATTAAATAATTAGTTTTGAGTATAAATAGTAACCCTTCAAAGATAAATGATGAACCTAAATTACTGTAATTTAATATTTGGAATGATGAAGTTTAATTAGTCTAATATGAAATTATTTTAGATAAATCATCACATTTGCATTTGATGAATCCTCTAATACATCTAATGCCAAAGCTTTTACTGCTCTAATGTGAGACTGATTATAATAGCTACATGATTGCAAGTCTCTTAAATTTTAAAAGTCATAGTACGACGAGAATTAAATTGCAAAAAATGAAAAATTCAGCTATTGATTTTGATTTTACTCAGTTGAAAAACAAAGCTATTGATTTAGAATGGGAAATACTGTCCCGTTTGGCCGGCAAACTCAACTGACATTAATTTAATTTAATCTGATTTTAAGTTAATCTTAATATTTAAATACTCAACTCTTGTACTAAATTGATTATCTCAAGAAATTGTCTAAGAACCTATATTTTAAATTCCGTTCCGTTCCGGCCGGAACGGCCGGAATGTTCCATTCCGGTGCCTTAACCGGAACGGGATATCACCTTATTCCGTTCCGGTCCAAATTCCGGCCGTTCCGGTCAAATTCCGGCCGTTCCGGTATAAATTCCGGCCGTTCCGGTCCCTATTCCGGTTTAGATTATTTTTGTGATTTTTTTATGTTTGAATGATATTTTTTTTTTAATTTTAAATTTAGATGGTATTTAATTAATTTTAGAATATAAAATATATTTATATGCTTTGTAATTTTAAATATGTTTTTTTTAAATATCATTATTTTTAATATTTTATCTATTTATTTATTTTTGTATTTCAACTCAAATTTATATTTTTTCAACTTCCAATCATTTTATAAATTTTTAATTCTTTTAATATGTATACATATATATGATACACACTTACATATAAATATGTTTTTATTTTATTAATTGTTAATTTATATATATAAATATTTATTATAATATATAATTAATCTCGAAACGGAACACCGGAACGAAACGGAACCGAAATATTCCGTTCCAGTGCCTCAACCGGAACGGCCACCGGAACGGAATTCAAAACTTTGCTAAGAACTCTATAATTATTTTCAATTAAATAATTATTTATATACAGAATTAAAAATATTTTTTAACTTTTTATAAATATATCTAAACTTATCTTTACATTTAAAGATATTTAAATCCAATTTAAATAAACTCTACAAAAATTATTTTATTATCTTAACTTACTATTTTCGCAAAGAATTCAATCAACTCTCATCTAAACACACAAATGTAGCCTAAAATTACGCGTAATTTTAGATATGAAGTCAACGTCTGCTTGTGATGGATCCAAAACTGATAGAGATAGTTGCAAAACCCAACTCAAGTATGTGACATGGAATTTCTTAATTTTTTAGTCCTATTCTTTTCGATGGGAAAATTAATTCCATAACACTTTAGTTCTCGTCATTTGAAACCTAGAGTAGTAGCCTTTACTTACTCGAGACATGAATCCAAACCCGTCTGAAAAGATTAGGCGCTAGCTACTCAATCCTTATATATAGCTGACATGGTTGATTAATTACAATCATTTTCTTCTTCTGATCATGCTCTTTGCTCTAGTGTTCCTAATAGATTTTCTTGGTTTGTTCACCAATTTCTGCCTTTTGGCCTTTTGAATTTCACCAATTTTCTGATCTGCAAGAGCAGCAGCAGCAGCAGCATCCTCAGCATCATCGCCTTCGATGTTCTTCCGCTTGAGAAGCTTGATGAGTCCTTGGAGTGCAACATCAGCATTGTCACTCTTCATCAACTCTTCGGCAACCTGCGCAGGAGAAACATGTGTGTTTTCTAGAAAACCTTCAATCTCTGAAAACAGGTGGTGTTGGCCGCGGATTCCGAGGTAAGTGTTGGCAAGCTGCTTGAAGCCATGGGAGGTGCAGTAGGACATGTGAATGTGCATGTCCATGCGCCCAGGACGCAACAGTGCAGGATCTAACCTTTCCTTGTGGTTGGTGGTGAAGACGATGATTCTCTCATCTCCACAGCTTGACCATAAACCGTCTATGAAGTTTAGTAGTCCAGAGAGTGTCAACTGCGTCAGCTTGAACCCAAATTTTGAGTTTAGCATATAATACGTTTATCTGTTTTTTCTTCTTCTTCTTTTTTTTTTTTATAAAAAACAAATGAAAAAAATATTTATTTATTTATGACTAATTATTTTTTTATTAAAATGATTATTTTTTTATCAAAATAAATATATTTTTATTACAAATAATTATCTTAACTGCAAATCATCAACACAAATATTTATTTTTCTCATAATGTATAAATTAATATGACTTTATAATATTTATTAGATTTATTTTATAATAAAAATAATTTCATAATCTAATATAGTATATTAAAATATATCAATTTATAAATTTATTTTTATATAATATTTTTATCACTAACATATTTTCCTTCATATAATTAGGCCGTGTGTAGAAAGTGCATTCAGTAAAAGTCTTTTTAGAGGTTCAAACAATGGAAAGGTTTAATTATTCTTTCGGGTGATGCTGGTGCGGTCAGTTTCCACCTCAACGTGATTGGGGCTCTCTCTTAAATTTCTATTATTTTTATATAAACATAATAAAAAATTAAAAAAAATATAATTAAAAATTAAAAATTAAAAAATATAATAAAATAATACAATAAAAAAATATAGTAAAAAATATAATAAAAATAAATTTTTAAGAGACATTGGAATTCAATACAGTCTCAAAAATTTCCTATTTTTTATTATAAAAAAAAAAAACCTAAAAAACCTGAAGAATTGGATCATATTGTTAGATAGTGTCGGTTGGGAACCAAATATCTATAAGAGGACAATTGTTTTTGAACCCTTGTTCAACACATAAATAGACTGTACGAGAAATAGACTGACATGATCATGTGGTACCCACAAGTACGTAGTACTACTCTACGAATGACTTTTCTACCCAACATGATCATGCCTTTTATTAGGCGGTGGTGGTGACAATCCTCTGGCAGCTGGCGTGGCTTGACGGTGAAAAGTGTAAACGAAGTATGATCCATTTTTTAGGATGCCGATGCATGCTAGTTAGTGCTCTGGTGGGGCTAGCTAGCAACTGCTTTTTAACTTAACTGTGTTCAGCCGAATTAGATACCCAATCAAATACTCAATATGTTATCAGAATTCATGTGGTTCACCAAAAATGAAAAGAGAACAATTAATTATTTAGCAAAAAGAAAAAAAAGAAAAAAAAAAGCAAGGAGGAGTAGTGCATGTGCAAAAAGTGCAACTCATGGGGCTACCCAATGGGCGAATACCGCAGACTCCAGAGGCCATTATTGTCTAAAAAACAACTGTTAAAATTAGAATGGAAAGGTACAAGAAGCTTAATATATTTAATTATGGTACGCACCACTCAAAAGAAAGTTTTCCGTTGGCATATTAGTCAAGGTAGCAAGTAATTTTTGACTTTTCTTCCTATGTTGAACAGTAACTTTCACACAAATCAAAAGATTGCAGAATCTCATGAATGCAAATAATACATTTATTCTATTTTTTATTATTTTTTATCATTTAATTTTATAATATGATATTAAATAATAAATATATAAATAAATTATAATAAATAATCTTTAATTATCTGTGAGAATAATAAGAAACAAGACGAGTAACATTGCTCGAATGCAAATAATGGGGAAAAAAAAAGTTCTTCAAAAGTGATCATACCTGTGCTTCAGATTGCTTACGCCCATCTCCACGCCGACGATCTTGAAGCTCGACGCTGCAATCAATATCTTCAATCACAAGTATGGACCGATTTGCAGTAGCCAGCAACAACTTTCTCAGGTCAGAATCCCGCAGTATATTTGCAAGTTGAAGATCATAGACGTCAAACCTCAAGTGATTAGCCATGGCTGCAATCAAGCTGGATTTTCCGGTGCCCGGAGGTCCATACAACAAGTACCCACGTTTCCATGCCCTTCCTACTCTCTTATAAAACTCTTTCCTCTTCACAAACTTGTTTAGGTCCTCTATAACAGAATCTTTCAGTTCTGGGTCCATGGCTAGCGTCTCGAACGTAGCCGGGTGCTCCAGATTAATGGACTCCCACTTCACTCCATGATAAGCGTAGGAACCATTCAGTGTGTGCATTTTCAACACCCTCTCCTCATCTTTCATAGCCTTGGCTGTCTCAAGAACAAACGGCACGTACGCGTTCAAGATCTGTTCTTTGTGTTTCTTAAGAAAAGTAAGCTCAAAGAACCGCTTTTCAGATCTCGGTTGAGAATCGTTGGGGTTGCTTTTCTCTGATTCGGCACAAACAAATCGCCAGTTAAGCTCAACCCCATCGTAGAAATCAATCAGTTTCTCTCCCTTCTCGAGACGGATCATAAGATTCTTTTCCTTGGGGCTTTTGCTGATCTTGAGCCTCTCGGTGTTGGGGCTGATCTTGGTGCAGAGATAAACTTCTGCAGCATCATAGACTTGGTTCCGGGACATGCCATAGTTCTCTTCGATGATTAGGGTAAGTTTATGCGAGTGAGGCTTGAAATAGTATCCGAGGGTGGAGAGAAGAAAGCGACGAACAGGTTGGGGAATCATTTCGTTGGCCATTGAGCGGACAAGCATCAATGAACCGGCCATGGAAGCATAGGCTGAAAATAGCGATGATGGTGAAGGTATATCTCTGGTGGGAAACATGATTGCAAAATTATATGAGCTCGCTCAACCAAGAAATTAGAGCTCTAAAATTTGAGCTGTGGGAGTGGTAGTAGTGCCCCAAAACAACATATATATATATATATATATATATATATTGTAGAAAATAAATATTGTTTATGTAAGTGGATCTGCGTAAGTAATGAAATTTTTTTTATTTAATTATTAAAAATTATTTTTAAATAATATTGTCATTTTAATTTTTAAAAATTATTTAAAAATACTAAAAAAATAAATAAAAAATATCTGAAAAAATAGAACGAAAAAAAACTATTTGATACAAATTGGTGCTAGCATGACTCTTATATATAAAGATTTAATAATTAATAATTTTATCTTTTGAATGGGATCGATGGCCATAACATGAGATGATCGACTTTGTTTTATATTTTTTTTTTTCCCTTCTTTTGGAGTCGTCGTCGTCTTTTTTAAAAACAGAATGACGACACGAAAAGCATCAGTGCCCACGAATGATAAAAGGTACAAATGAAAAAAAAAAAGAGTGGTGATATATATATAATTATTTTTATAATTTTGTGTGTATTTGAGTTTTTTTTTTTTTTTGTTATTTTTTTAGGTATTTTTTAAATATTTTTAATCATTAAGAAAAATAAATATATATTTATTAATATTTACATTCTTAATCATTAAATAACTTTAAAAACTAAATTAAAAATTAAATTAAAAAAAAAAGTTGTAAAAAAATTCTAAATGAAGAATAAAAGTATCGTTTCTCGGGAAAAAAGGTAGGCTGGTTCAGTGCATGTTACTTTTTCCACAATCCAATTGCGTGTCGAACGTGTTGTCCTCAGTAATAGTTCAGTACTCACACTAGAAATCACCGTCGTCCGTCAGTATCCCTCAAAGAAATCCCAGAGTACTACTAATTGGGACACTTGGACGGTACTACGGCAGGCTGGGATACTGCCATATAATATAGATCATGAAATAGAAATAATGGAGAATAATCATATATTCATATAAACAGTAATATAAATAATAATATATTATTATTTATATAAGTATGTGTATTTAAGTGTGATTGTTCTTATTATTATTTATATAAGTATGTGTACTTGAATATGATTGTTGTCTAACATTACTTTTCATGAAAAATGCTATTTCACCCTATCGATCATAGGGTTGCTGCCGACTTGCTCATGATCAACTTTCGTATTGAAAATACACACATCTCCAGTCCATATGCTAGCTAGCTAGTTAGGTTAAATATTATCTTTCTGAAAAGAAATCGATCACTACTTTATTTATAGATCATAAATGAATAATGATAAGGTTATATTTTATTTTTTAATTTTAATTTTTTAATTAATAGTTAAGAAAATAATAATTATTATTATTATATTTTTAATTTTTTTAATAATCAAAGAGGCTAAAAAAATACTTAAAAATAATAAAAAAATAAAATATTATGAATAATAAAATGATGATAAATAAAAATTAAAATGTATCATTACTCTATATAAAATATTAATCATCATTTCACATATCCAATTTTACATATATTAAATTTTTCTTAATATTTTTCTTTTCATTTTAATTTTATTTTTTTATATTAAACTAATTAAGTTGTTCTATTTGTTAGAGTATCTTTATTAAATTATTTAAAGTTAAATCTCGCATAATTTTGCACACATATTAACAAATTTTAGTCATATTTGGTTAAAAGTGAGAAAATTTGACAAAATTTTAATTTTACTATTCACTTTTAAAGATAAAAACTAATTTTATTCATTTTTCCCATAATGTTTTCTTTCTTTTTGATCAAATATAATTAAATTTTTTTAATATATATACAAAATTGTATATTTTTAAAATTTAATTTTAGATAATTTAAGAAAGATGGTCTTATTCATACATAATATATTTGTTATAAGAAAAATAAAGAAATAAAATAAAATAATTAAACATAATGTATGTTGCCCAGATGACTAACACAAGAGGGGGGGTGAATTGGGTTATATTAAAAAATTAATACTTATAAACTAAATATACAATATAAAATATAACCAAAATATAAAACAGTAGGAAATATAAAGAGTAGGGTAAGAGAAAGCAAACTCAGTATTTTTACGAGGTTCAGCCCCACTGCCTACGTCCTCGCCTCAAGCTACCCCTTGAGGATTCCCAAATCCACTATTCAATCTCCTTTAGGTGGAGATAGAAACCTATTACACCTTTGAGCAGCACCGCTCCAAAGATTCCGTGTAGAACACCCTCTACACTTCCAATCACCTCACACTTGGTGATTCAACTATTCCCTGTGTAGAACACCTTCTACACACACAAGGGTTATACACACCCTCTTACTTCCAATCACCTCACACTTGGTGATTTAACTATTCCCCGTGTAGAACACCTTCTACACACACAAGGGTTATACACACCCTCTTACTGATACAAGAATTGATAGTGGGTAGGCTATCAGAAAACACTCATCAATGAGTGAAATAAGAACAATACAGCACAAACTATATATCTCTCAACAAGAACAAGAATTAAGGCTCAAAACTTTAGAAAAGAGAGAATGAGAGTTTTGAAAGAATGATGCAAAATTTAGCAATAGATGTGTAAGCTCTTGTTTTGAATTTTGTAAAACTCAAGTGAGCTATTTATAGGCAAATGATTTTTTAAATTCAAATTTGAAAAGATTCCCATGTCAAATAAGAGCACTATTCACTTTTCAAAAAATTCAAATAAAAACATTTCCTTTTTGCATTTGTCAAAGACAACTCCATTCATTTTTCAAAGAAATCAAACCTAATCTTTTGCTTTTCATACAAGACAAAATGAGCATGATTTATTTTTCAAACCAAATCATCTTCTTTTTGCATATGTCAAAAAAACACACAACCACCCTTTAAGATTTTCAAACAAATCATCTATCTTTTATATTTGTCAAAAAAACACACAACCACCCTTTAAGATTCTCAAACAAAATCATCTACCTTTAGCATTAGTCAAGAAAATCATCCACCACTTTTGAAAATATTCAAATAAAACATGCACATGTGAAAGATGACAATCAATCATCTTAATATTTTCAAAATTCAAACCTTTAATCATATCATGCACATGTGAAAGATGACAATCAATCATCTTTCAAAATTTTCAAATTTAATTTTTAAAATATCATGCACATGTCAAATATGATAATCAATCATCTTATAAAATCAAGTTTTTATAAAAAAATATAATTTTCGAAATTATTTTGTTTGATGGTGTTATGCACATGTGAAAAACATAATTTTCAAAACTAAGACATTTAAAAATGTCTTGCATATGTGGAAAAAATAATTTGATGTTTTATGAGAAAAAAGAGTAATTTGGAACCTTAATCCAATTTCTAATTTTATCAAGAGATGTACAAAAGTAATCTATGAGCTTCATTTGTAGACTTGATATCTTTCTTGCTCATGCTTGATTTCTTGATGTGTTTAGCTCCCTTCATGCATAGACAACTTGAGCTTGAGTTTTCAATATTATTTGTTATCATCAAAATTTATACGTAAATACGAGACTTGAAACCTTGGGTTCAACAATCTCCCCCTTTTTGATGATGACAAATACTTAGTAGAAATCTGCGAACTGCAGTAATACTTAAGCTCCCCCTGAAAATATGCGTTAGTATTTCAAGAAAAATATAAACATGATTCTAGCATATATAACAGGGTAGTATAATACTAGTATAAGACTTCTCCCCCTTTTGGCATCATTAAAAAGGAATCATAATTAGATCAATAAGATATATTCCTGCAATAACCAATAGATAAATAAAACGCTACGTTAGTAGAGACTGTAGAGAATTCGGTGCGTAGCCACACGTGTTCGACAAAACTTGCAAAGGCTGGAGGCCTAGTTCCGGTAATTCGGTGCAGAAGGAGATTTTGTAAAGAGCTGAATAATTGAAACCACCCGTGCCCGACAAAACCTGCAAAAGTTGGAGGTGTAGCTCTGGCAATTCGGTGCGGAGCCACGCGTATCTGACAAAACCTGTAAAGGTTGGAGGCTTAGCTCTAGCAGTCGGTGCGAAAGCAGATCAATCGCCTGATGTTGTTGACAAACGAGTTTGAAGGCTCTGAGTTTCTATAAAAAAATCATTTTCACCAATCGAATACCAAAAAAAAACATTGCTTCTTGACCTAAGTTCTGTTTCTCCATAACGATAGAATGGCCGAACAATTATCTTCCACTAATGTTCCAGACTTGAATCAGGAACCCTTGACGCATCAACCATCAATCTTCTCTCCTAAGGCCGTCAATGCCATGATAGGAGCAGAGAACCGTTTTTCTAGTAAGAAAACTTTTGACAATGTGTGTCCAGCATATCTTATATTTCTTTTGACTAATAAGATTTGAAGAGACAATAGTTTGTCTTGTTCTTTATGCTATCTCTATAAAATCAGTTTTAAAGTTCATCCGATTTGCATCAAATCTTATTCTCATCTCTATAACTCATCTGCATTCCTTCAATATTCTCGCTTTAAGTTTTCAATTCTTTTCTCAATGGATTATTCTTCTAACATTCCTCTAGATGCATCCATGAGGTATTCTACATCTCAATCTCATGTCCTTTCTGCAGCTACCATTGGCGCCATGTTGCAGCAAGAGAACAACAGTTTGGCTAATAAGCCAGACTCCGATGCTATCTACGACTTGGTGAGTCTCGGGACTCGCTACTCATCCTCTATTGTCGCTTTTTCCCAGCGGCTACAAGTCAAAAATCATGAGGTTGAAAAGCTTAAAGAACAAATTGTTGTACTTCAACGAATTGTTCAAGAGTCTCACACAAGAGAAGGAATCCTTCGGCAGAAGAATAAAAAGTTGAAATCTCTATTGGATTCTTCATTCCGCTTGCCAGTTCCCATGGATAGGGATGACATGATATTGTATGAAGAGAATGAGCGTCTCAAACATGAGGCTAAGAACCTCAAGTTTATGTAAAAGTATTTAAAAAAATATCTCTCTATTTTTATGAACTCTAATCTATCTTTCAAGAGATATTCATAACATGCATCATACCTATTTCTCTTCTAATCATAAATAATCTATCTTCTGGTAAGGGTTTTGTGAATATATTTGCTAACTGATCGTGTGTGTTTGTGAACTCCAGTACTATATCGCCTTTTCTGCACATGATCTCAAAAAAAATGATATCTTATTTCAAAGAACCAGTATAATCGGTACCTGAATAACTAATAAGATCGAAATAATGTGTTTAGGATACCATAACTCTAAGTCAATGGTATTGGCAAAATATCTAAAAATCCGCTTGACTGCAATCAAATGAGATTATTTTGGAAATGATTGAAAACGTGCACATAAACATACACTAAACATAATATCTGGTCTACCGGTTGTCAAATATAATAAGCTACCAATCATACCTCGATATACCTTCGAATCAACTAGTTTACCGGATTCATCTTTATCAAGTTTAGTGGATGAGCTCATTGGTGTTCCAGTTTCCTTAGCACCTTCCATCCCAAACTTCTTCAGCAATTTTTTAATATATTTTGATTGATGAATATCCCACTTTTTGCTTGCTTAATTTGCAATCCGAGAAAGAATATAAGCTCTCCCATCATGCTCATTTCAAATTCTTCCTGCATAGTCTTAGCAAAAACTTGGCACATATTTTCATTAGTAGCACCGAATATTATATCATCAACATAAATTTGAATAAAAAGAATATCATCATTTTCGTATATAATGAAAAGAGTTGTATCAATTTTTCCTCTTAAAAAGCCTTTTTCAATCAAGAAACCACTAAGTCTCTCGTACCACGCTCTAGGAGCTTGTTTGAGTCCATATAGTGCTTTTGTGAGTTTGAAAACATGATTTGGAGAAATATGATTTTCAAAACCTAGAGGTTGCTCAACATATACCTCTTCATTTATAAAACCGTTTAAGAAAGCACTTTTAACATCCATTTGAAAAAGTTTGAAATCTTTATAACAAGCATATGCAAGTAGCATTCGAATAGTTTCTAATCTTCCGACTAGTGCATATGTCTCATCATAATCGATTCTTTCTTTTTGATTGAAACCTTGGATTACAAGTCGAGCCTTATTTCTAGTGATGATTTTAGACTCATCTTTCTTATTTCTAAAAACTCATTTTGTTCCAATAACAACATAATTTTTAGGTGTAGGAACAAATGTCCATACATTATTTCTTTCAAATTAATTTAGTTCTTCTTGCACAAATAGAATCCATGATTTATCAATAAGAGTTTCATCAATATTTTGGATTCAATTTGAGATAGAAAAAGTGTGTGATTACAAATATTTCTAAGAGATGATCGAGTACTTACACCTCGTGAAGGTTCTCCTAGAATTTATTCCGCTGGATGATCTTTCACATGTTTCCACTATTTGGTTGCATCTTGTACTAAGTCTTGATGATCTTTCCTTCTAATTCCATGATCTTCTCTTTTGAATTGTTTTCAAATATCACACATCCTTTTTCTTTAGAAGTGAAGTCAATGAATTTAGTTTTGTCTTCTGTCACGTATCTTGAGCATCCGTTGTCTAAAAATCATTTATTTTTACCTGTAGAATACTTCATGCATACCTACAAAAGCAATTAAAAACAATTCCTGGTACCCAATTTCTTTGGGTCCTTTATTTATTAGTATTAGAAGAAATAAGATTTTTAGGTACCCATATGGTCCTAATAGTCATTGTATGTTTTCTTCTAATAGGACAAGCAAAATAATTATGACCATTTCTATTACAAAAATTGCAAATAACATGTGACATATATGAAGAACTTGAGTGATTATAATAGTATCCTTTTTTAACAAAATTATTTTTATGAAAAGAATTTTGAATATTGGATTTTGATGTAGAAGGATTATCAAAGAAGTTTTTATAAGATTTGTATTTTTGTTTTGGCTTATATCCCAAACCTGCCTTATCAAAAACACATCTTTGACTACCAAGAAGTTTTTCAAAATTTCTTTTTCCATTCGTAAAGTTTTCAATAATATTTTCTAAATCAGTTTTCTTTTTCTTCAACTCAAGATTTTCATCTTTCAAAACAATATTTTCTTTTCTTAAAATATCAATTTCGTTTGTTAAAGAAGAATTTTTCTTTTTCAAAACAGTATACTTGATACCCAATTTTTTAAATTCCTCATATACCTCTTCTAAAACATTTTGCAATTCTTCATATGAAGGATCTTCAATATTATCAAGATTTGTTACCTCAATGTCATCTTTAGCCATAAGACAAAGATTTGCTGATTCTCCATTGCTTGCTTCACTATCTGAGCTACTTGAATCATCATCCCACGTAGCTTTCATTGCTTTTTTGCCTTTGTTTCGATCTTTCTTTAGCAGAGGACAATCTGGCTTGATATGACCAGGTTTATTGCATTTATAACAAATTAAAGTGTCATTTTTACCTGAATCTTTCTTGGAAAACTTATTGAAAGATTTCCTTGGAGGAGTTTTATTTTTCTTTAAGAACCTCTGAATTCTTCTTACTATCATCGCAATTTCTTCATCTTTGTCGTCATTTTCCTCATCTTCATCACTTTCACTTTCATGTGGAACAGCTTTAAGTGCCAAGCTTTTCTTTGACTTTCCTTCTTCTTCTCCTCTTTTCAATGTGTACTCATGGGTGATAAGTGACCCGATGAGTTCATTCACTTCGAGCTTCTTGAGGTCTCTAGCTTCAAGAATCGCTGTCACTTTTGATTCCCAACGTTTTGGTAGAGAGTTGAGAATTTTTCTTACTATCTCCACTTTGGAATAAACTTTGCCAAGAGCTGTCAAACTATTTATGATGTTAGTAAAACGAGTGTACATACTAGAAATAGATTCATCATCATTCATCTTAAACATTTCATATTCATGAGTAAGAATATAAATTTTTGATTCCTTGACTTGAGAAGTTCCTTCATAAGTAACTTCTAAGTTATCCCAAATTTCCTTTGCTGTAGCACAAGTCATTACTCTATTAAATTCATTACCATTGAGAGCATTATATAATAAATTCATAGCAGTTAAATTCAAAGTATAAAGTCTATCGTCTTCACGATTAAACTCTTCTTCTTCCTTTTTGACCTTTACTCCATCAACTACTTTTGTTGGAATATAAGGTCCATTTACAATACATTTCCAGATTTCTCGACCTTGAGCCTGAAGAAATATTCTCATTCTAACTTTCCAGAATAAGTAATTGTCTCCACAAAAGAGTGGAGGCCGACTGCTAGATTGACCTTCACCAAATGAAGCTGCAATGTTAGCCATAAGATCTTAACTCAAAAGATAGTTAATCTTATAATAGAGCTCTAGCTCTGATACCACTTGTTACTGACCATAGGCCGCACCTATGTCACCTAACAACTGTACCTACCAGACTAGCCGGCCACCGTCTCTACCGGTGCACCGTCACCCATGGTCGGAGAGTCTTGCTTCGGTGACACAGTCACAAGCGAGAGTTCCCATGAGTGATCTGCCTGTATGAACAGTACAGGTCAACTAGCTCTGATACCACTTGTTGCCCAGATGACTAACACAAGAGGGGGGGTGAATTGGGTTATATTAAAAAATTAATACTTATAAACTAAATATACAATATAAAATATAACCAAAATATAAAGCAGTAGGAAATATAAAGAGTAGGGTAAGAGAAAGCAAACTCAGTATTTTTACGAGGTTCAGCCCCACTGCCTACGTCCTCGCCTCAAGCTACCCCTTGAGGATTCCCAAATCCACTATTCAATCTCCTTTAGGTGGAGATAGAAACCTATTACACCTTTGAGCAGCACCGCTCCAAAGATTCCGTGTAGAACACCCTCTACACTTCCAATCACCTCACACTTGGTGATTCAACTATTCCCTGTGTAGAACACCTTCTACACACACAAGGGTTATACACACCCTCTTACTTCCAATCACCTCACACTTGGTGATTTAACTATTCCCCGTGTAGAACACCTTCTACACACACAAGGGTTATACACACCCTCTTACTGATACAAGAATTGATAGTGGGTAGGCTATCAGAAAACACTCCTCAATGAGTGAAATAAGAACAATACAGCACAAACTATATATCTCTCAACAAGAACAAGAATTAAGGCTCAAAACTTTAGAAAAGAGAGAATGAGAGCTTTGAAAGAATGATGCAAAATTTAGCAATAGATGTGTAAGCTCTTGTTTTGAATTTTGTAAAACTCAAGTGAGCTATTTATAGGCAAATGATTTTTTAAATTCAAATTTGAAAAGATTCCCATGTCAAATAAGAGCACTATTCACTTTTCAAAAAATTCAAATAAAAACATTTCCTTTTTGCATTTGTCAAAGACAACTCCATTCATTTTTCAAAGAAATCAAACCTAATCTTTTGCTTTTCATACAAGACAAAATGAGCATGATTTATTTTTCAAACCAAATCATCTTCTTTTTGCATATGTCAAAAAAACACACAACCACCCTTTAAGATTTTTAAACAAATCATCTATCTTTTATATTTGTCAAAAAAACACACAACCACCCTTTAAGATTCTCAAACAAAATCATCTACCTTTAGCATTAGTCAAGAAAAGCATCCACCACTTTTGAAAATATTCAAATAAAACATGCACATGTGAAAGATGACAATCAATCATCTTAATATTTTCAAAATTCAAACCTTTAATCATGTCATGCACATGTGAAAGATGACAATCAATCATCTTTCAAAATTTTCAAATTTAATTTTTAAAATATCATGCACATGTCAAATATGATAATCAATCATCTTATAAAATCAAGTTTTTATAAAAAAATATAATTTTCGAAATTATTTTGTTTGATGGTGTTATGCACATGTGAAAAACATAATTTTCAAAACTAAGACATTTAAAAATGTCTTGCATATGTGGAAAAAATAATTTGATGTTTTATGAGAAAAAAGAGTAATTTGGAGCCTTAATCCAATTTCTAATTTTATCAAGAGATGTACAAAAGTAATCTATGAGCTTCATTTGTAGACTTGATATCTTTCTTGCTCATGCTTGATTTCTTGATGTGTTTAGCTCCCTTCATGCATAGACAACTTGAGCTTGAGTTTTCAATATTATTTGTTATCATCAAAATTTATACGTAAATACGAGACTTGAAACCTTGGGTTCAACAATGTATAATGTGTAAAGATGGTGTATAATTATATATATATATATATGTGTGTGTGTGTGTGTGTGTGTGTGTGTTTGTGTAATGAAATGGAACGAACAAATTGGTACAACGGTTGCCGTCCCCTGTCCCACTACGAAAATTATGTAAATGATCCCACCACTATTATTTTAAATCTTGGATAGTAACTTGTATGGTAATTTCAAAACCTATAAATAGAAGTTTCAGTTGTAATGAAATTCATAAGAAAATATAGAGAGAAAAAAGTTTCAGTTCTTAAGAGTTCTAAAAAGTTTCTTATTTCTCTCTTGCAATAGTAGTTTTCTTTCTTTAGTTTTATAACACGTTATCAGCACGACGATTATACCAATTCTAAAACTAGTGGCCTTATTCCTTTATAAGTTTTTCAATATATTATTTGCAGCCTTTGATATATTTTACTGATGATTATTTGTGTGAATTTATAAATATATTTTCTGATATACACATATTTATTTCATTATTTATATATGTAGAAAATGGCAAATCTTACAAAATTGGAATTTGTTGCTCTTGACATATCTGGGAAAAATTATTTATTCTGGATACTTGATTCTGAAATTCATTTTGATGCGATGAATTCGGGTGAAACGATTAAAAAAAAAAATCAAACGTCCTTGCAGGACCGTGCTAAAGTAATGATTTTCCTTCACCACCATCTTCACGAATAATTGAAAACTGAATATTTTATAATAAAATATCCCTATATTTTGTGGAACAATTTAAAGGAGAGGTATAAACGCCAGAAGACTGTCATCCTCCCAAGAGCTCGTTTTGATTGGTTGTACCTGAGGTTGCAAGATTATAAAAGTGTTAGTGAGTATAATTCCGCATTTTTTAAAATAAGCTCAGTACTAAAATTATGCGGTGAGAAAATCACCGATGATGATATGTTAGAGAAGACTTATACTACATTTCATGCCTCGAATGTGCTCCTACAGCAGCAGTATCGAGAGAGAAAGTTCAAGAAATATTCTGAACTTATATCATATCTTCTAGTAACTGAGCAGAACAATGAGCTCTTATTAGCAAACCACCAGTTACGTCCTACTAGCTCAATATCATTTTCTGAAGTGAATGGTAATAGGTTTGCAACGTTCCCAGAAGTGAATGGTGCATCCTTTAGAAGAAATCGAAAGCGTGGACGTGGTAGGAGAAATTATAAAAATGTTGGTTCCAGAAGTGACAACATTAAAAGGGATAATAATATATTGTATTACCAGAAGTGGTACAATTCAGAAAGGGGTGAAAATCCCCAGAATAATTCTTTAAAGAAAAGTAAATAGATGTGCCATAGATGTGGAATGACTGGACATTGGTCACGTACCTGTTGTACGGCCAGACACTTAGTTGATTTATATCAAGCATCTATTAAAGGAAAGAATAAAATGCATGAGACAAATTTAGTAGAACCATCAAATGATTTACTAGATTCAGTAGATGTAGATGTTACTCGTCTTGATATTTTTGATATTTTTAATTATCTTGAAAGTAGTATTGACCAGTTAATTAGAGATGAAAGTGTTTCACTCAATTAATGTATTTTCTTTTTATTATTTGTAATCAAAGTTTTGTATATTTTATAAAATCATGGATCACATTGATGAGTTTTTTTTATCTCTGAGTTGAATGATAAAGATATATGTCTGACTAACAGTGCTACAACTCACATAATTCTCAAAAAAAAAGAAATACTTTCAAAATCTAACACTAAGTAAAGTTTATGTCTATACTATATCAGGTTCATTAGATTTAATTGAGGGTTCCGGAAGAGCTTATATTGTGTTGCCTAATGGTACCAAATTTTGTATTGATGATACTCTATTATCTTCATAATCCAGAAAAAATTTATTGAGTTTCAAAAATATACGTCGTAATAATTACCTTATTGAAACGACCAATGAAGGCAGTAAAGAGCATCTTCTTATTACTAAAACAATATCGAGCCAGAAGCTCTTATTAGAAAAACTGACTGCTCTATATTCTGCATTGTATTATACAAAAATGAGAACAATTGAATTATATATGGTAATGCACCAGAAGTGCATTGACCCTAAAATATTTATGACTTGGCATGATCGCCTTGGACATTCGGGATTTATAATAATGAGACGAATTATTGAAAATTCGCATGGACATCTCTTAAAGAATTAAAAGATATTTCTACCCAATGAATCTCCGTGCTTTACATGTTCTCAAGGTAAGTTGATTATCAGACCATATCCCTCAAAAGTCATTGTTGAATCTCCATCCTTTCTACAAAGGATTCACGGAGATATATGTGGGTCTATTCATCCATCAAGTGGACCATTAAGATACTTTATGGTTTTGATTGATGCATCTAGTCGATGGTCACATATTTGTCTGCTTTCCACTAGAAATGTTGCATTTGCTAGACTTCTTGCTTAGATAATTAAACTACAAGCACAATTTCCTGAGTATTCAATTAAGACCATTCGATTGGATAATATAGGTGAATTTTCATTTCAAATTTTTGATGATTATTGCATGTCAATAGGAATAGATGTTGAACATCCTGTTGCCCATACACACATACAAAATGGTTTAGCTGAATTTTTGATCAAAAGATTTCAACTAATCGCTAGACCTTTACTTATGAAATCAAGACAACCTGTTTATACTTGGGGACATGCTATACTTCATGTAGCATCTCTAATTCGCATTAGACCATTTACATATCATAAATATTCTCCATTACAACTTGCATTTGGTCAACAACCAAATATTTCTCATCTTCATACTTTTGGATACGTTATATATGTTCCAATTGCACCTCCACAACGTACAAAAATGGGCCATCAACGTAGACTGGGGATATATGTTGGTTTTGATTCTCCATCTATTATTAGATACCTTGAACCCCTTACAGGGGATATGTTTAAAGCATGTTTTGAGAATTGTCATTTTGACGAATCTAATTTTCCATTAATGGGTAAAGAAAAGTCGGTGCCTGAAGCACGACAAGATATTACTTGGGATAATAAGACATTGTTTCATTATAATCCTCCTACAAATAAATGTAAACTAGAAGTTCAGAAAATTATTCATTTACAAAATGTCGCAAATCAATTACCGGATGTATTTACTGACACTAAAAGTGTAGTAAAATCTTATATTCCTGCTGTTAATGCTTCAGTAAGGATTGAAGTCCCTAAAAGATAAATTGTCAAAACAGCAATAGGTGAGTCTAAAACACGTCTGAAGTGTAGAAGACCAATTGGTGCAAAACACAAAATTCCTAGAAGGAAAATAATACAAAATGAATTTGGTGTTCCTGAAAAATATGTACCCACAATAAAGGTTATAAATATAATTGATGCTCCTAAAGAGCTCAAATTTTCTATTCCAGAACCTCCTGAAGAGAAAACTCATGAAGAGTATAAATCTCCTGAAAATGGACCTCCTGAAGAGGTATGTCATGAAATGTTTTCCCTTGAAGAGAAACAGGTACCTGAAAATAATGAGATTTCAATAAATTTCATGAAAACTAGAGAAATTCTGGATAGAAATAAAACTATTGTTAACAACATATTTTCATATAAAATGGCCCTTAATATTACCAGAAGTAATGAAAAAAGTGAGCCAAAAACCGTCGAAAAATGTCGTCGTAGAAATGATTGGCCAAAATGGAAGGCAGCTATTGAAGTTAAATTAAATTCGCTAGTAAAGCGAGAAGTATTTGGACTTGTTGTTCAAACACCAAAGGGTGTAATACCTGCAGAAACCCGAGATTGATTATGAAGAAACATATTCTCCCGTTATGGATGCAATCACATTTAGATTTTTGATTAGTTAGGTTGTCACAAAAAGATTAGAAATGCGGTTAATGGATGTGATCACTGTATATTTATATGGATCCTTAAACCATGACATATATATGAAAATCCCTAAAGGATAAAAAATGTTTGAAGCATCTACAAATACATATAGAAATATGTACTCTATCAGACTACAAAAATTTTTATATGGGTTGAAGCAATCCGGGCGCATGTGATATAATCACTTAAGTGAATATCTATTGAAAGAAGGATTTGAGAATAATCCTATATACCCATGTGTTTTTATTAAGAAATCAGAATTTGGATTTGTCATTATTGCGGTTTATGTTGATGATTTAAATATTGTGGGAACTCCTGAAGAGATCTCAAAAATCGCTATATATTTAAAGAATGAAATTGAAATGAAAGATCTTGGCAAAACAAAATTTTGTCTCAACCTGCAGCTCGAGCACTTGCTAAATGAAATTTTTATTCATCAGTTCATATATACTGAGAAAGTCCTAAAACATTTTTATATGGACAAATCTCATCCCCTGAGTACTCCAATGATTGTTCGAATACTTGATGTGAATAATGATCCATTCTGTTCTTGTGATGACGATGAAAAAATTCTTAGTCCTGAAGTACCATATATCAGTGCAATTGGAGTTTTGATGTATGTTGCATATTGTACTTAACCAGATATTACATTCTCAATTAATCTGCTTGCAAGATATAGTTTTGCACAAACTACAAGGCATTGGAATGGCATTAAACATGTATTTCGTTATTTTTATGGTACGGTTGATATAAGATTATTTTTATCAACGTAGATCAAGTCCATAATTGTGATTGGGTATGCAGATGCATGTTATCTTTCTGACTCATATAGAGGTAGATCTTAAACTAGATATTTATTTACTTATGGAGATACTGTCATACTATGGAGATCTGTTAAGCAGATACTATCTGCTACTTCTTCAAATCATTCAGAGATTATTGCTATTCATGAAGCAAGTCGAGAGTGTATTTGGCTGAGATCAGTTATTCAACATATCCAGGAAAAGTGTGGACTTCCTATGATCAATAATAGCCCAACAATTTTATATGAAGATAATACTACTTGTATCACTCAAATTAAAGGAGGATATATCAAAAGTGACAGAACCAAACATATTTCACCTAAATTCTTTTATACTCATGAACTTTAAGAGAAATGTGAAATTGATGTCAAGCAGATACGATCTAGTAATAATCTGGCAGATTTATTCACAAAGGCATTACCAACTTCCACATTCAAAAAGATTATGCATAATATTGAAATGCGAAAACTCAAAAATCTTTTATCATGCACTTTTCAAGGGGAGTAAATGTGCTGATTGTACTATTTTTCCTTCGCTGAGGTTTTGTCATACTGAGTTTTCCTTTGCAAGGTTTTAATGAGGCAATCTTAAATTACTTGTGGATATATAAGAAGACTGTACTTTTTTTCCTTCGCCATTGATTTTTCTTCCCACTGAGTTTTTTCTTGGTAAGATCTTAACGAGACAAATTTTTTATGGGTGGTCATTCAATGGGGAGTGTAATGAAATGGAACAAACGAATTGGTGCGACGGCTTCCACCCCATGTCCCACCATTAAAATTATATGAATGAGCTCACTATTATTATTTTAAATCTTGTATAGTGACTTGTATAGTAACTTACATAGTAATTTCAAGACCTAGAGGATTAGTTGTAATGAAATTTCGTAAAAGAATATAAAGAGAGAAGAAAGTTTCAATTTTTAAGAATTTTAAATTTTTTTTTATTTTTCTCTTATAATAATAGTTTTTTTTTATTTTATAACAATATATATATATATATATATATTTCTATTTTTTAAAGGGAGGTCTAGGCTTCTAGCTATGTGAAAACTCCTACTTTTGAAGGTTAGGCTGCAGTCTGTTCATCTTTCATCATCGGAATGGAATTACATCAAGATTCTTAAAATAGTACTTGTAGTACTATTGGATTATTCGTCAAACTAATTAATAATGGAGATCAACTTTCTCTTTCTTTTTTGAGTGAAAAGATCAACTTTCTATATATAGAGAGTTCAGCTGCTTAAATACCAGGGGCGGTGGGGTGTTGGACAAGCACGTTCGTATATATATATACATATATATATATATATATATGGATCAATTTGAATGCCAACATTTGGTAATTATTAAAATTTTTTTATTCTAATATGAAAAATAAAATAAGAAAATTTTAAAATAAGATGAGATGAGATAGTTTTAAAATAAGTAATGATAATTAAATAAGATATTATTATAATGTGTATTTTAAATATTATTATTATTTTAAGATTTAAAAAATTAAATTTATAATTAAATTTATTTAAAAATTAAAAAATTATAAAAATAAAATGAGATAAATTTATTTTTGTATACTCAACAGCAACTTATAATGCATGATATTTGCGTATAATTATCATTTTAGGCTTAAAATTACGTACGTCTCAGTATGGACAGGTATGGCGATGAAAGCCATGCATCATCAATTCACTAGCTAATTGTCGTCACAATCAACATGCGGTACGATTTTAATCAAGGCCGTTTAAGTTCCATGCACTGCGAAACTGGCAAATTGCAAGAAGGGAACAAGGTTCCACGTCGTAATTATTATATATTCCATGCACATCCATCGAAATATTCCATGCATGCATGATGGATGATCTCATATATAATTTGGTGGACCGTCTAAGCACTCTTTTCATTATTGTCATTAAAAATGATTCAAGTACTTCTATACAAAATTTTGGATTCTGTTAAAGTAATCATTTTAATTGAAATATTAGAATAAAATATTTTAATATTATTATATTTCGGTATATCATTTCAAAATTAATTATATATTATAATAAATATTTATATATATAAATTAACAACTAATAAATATAAAAATATATACATATAATATGTATACATATTAGAAGAATTATAAATTTATAAAATAATTATAAATTAAAAAAATACAAACTTGAGTTGAGATACAAAAATAAATAAAATAAAATACATAAATAGATAAAATATTAAAAAAATGATATTTTAAAAAAATGACGTATTTAAAATTACAAAGTATACAAATATATTTTATATTCTAGAATTAATTAAATATAATATGAATTTAAAATTAAAAAAAATGTTATTCAAACATAAAAAAATTATAAAAATAGTCTAAACTAAAATATGAACCGGAATGGCTGGAATTTGGATTGGAATGGCTGAAATTCGATCGGAATAACCAGAACAGACTAGAACAAGCCGAAATTTGGACCAAAACAAAACAATGAGGTATAGTGCACCGGTTGAGGCACCGAAATGGAAAATTTCGACCGTTCCGACGGAACAAAATGGAATTCAAAACTATGCTTCTATATTCCCACGTGAAATTTAAATTAACATTATTAATTAGTACGGATTAGTAACTAATATAAAATATTTAAAATAAAATAAATATAATATTTGGTTATAAAGGGAAATTCTTTAAAGAACTCCTCAAAGTTAAAGTCCTACGAGATAATCAAATTCAGAAAAATCAATTTTATTGATTGAAAATTTTATAAGTAAATTGTTTACAGAAATTTTATAATCCGATATATTTATCCAAGACACGCGACTCGATTATCTTCTACCGTAGTAGGTAGTCAAAACCTTTGATGCTCTCTAATTTTTATCTTTCCTATTGGAACCTCTAGTAGTTGATCATGAACACTTTTATTCCCCTTTAGAATATACTCTCACTCAATCCCATAGATTGAGCACTAAAAAATTTTTTTCTTGAAAATTTCATCTCACAAAAATACTTAAACACCCTCTCGACTTCAAACTCTTAAGAATACTTATAAATTTTTTTTGAAATGTTGATTAAACCATTCAATCGTTTCCTCTATAAATAGGTAATGCAGTTACAATGATTGATTTAGAGATAAACTCTGTTGAGAGCTTAATCCAGAATTTATGTCTGTTACATTACTAATAGTTTGCAAATAACTTGGATTTTATCACTTCTTCTAAATATTTCTGAGTTCAAATCAGTTTCAGTTTCTTAATTTAAATCTTGCATCTCTATCTCTTCAGCTGACTCTAAGACTCAAAACAAATCTAGGTTCAAATGAAAACTCTTATCTCTTAATTTAAACAATACTTGATTAGAGTTTTATTTAAACTAAAATCTTATCCTTATCAGATAACATCTAGAGTCCTGATAGGAATTTGAGTTATAGTGAAATTCTGTTAACAGATAAGATCTGATAAGAGAATCTAATAAGAGTTTGAATCACACTGAAATTCTGCTGACGGATGAGATTTGATAAGAGTTTAAGCCATACTGAAACTCTGCTGACGAATAAAATTTGATAAGAATTTGAGTCATATTGTGTAACATCCAGACCCAAAAATTTAATTTATTTGAATTTATTGTTATTATTATTATTATTATTTTAGTGATGTTTTCGATAAGTTTTAAAATAGTGACTAAATCTGTTTTAAATTTCATTCATAACCGTATTCCTCCTTTAGATTTGATTTTTTTTAAGCTAACAAATCATCATCTTAAAACCATTATCCTAGTTTAAAACCATCTCTAATTCAAACCCAACATCCGAAAATTTATCAAATTCTAACCTTTTATATTCTAAATCCCAGCACAGATATTATCACCAGCAAAATCAACTCAAACGTTTCACAATATTATCTTATTTTAGATTCGGTTTCCACCTCAAACTCAAATATCAAACTCTAGATCAATCACGTTTTTAACATAACCTCATCTATAATTACTACCCCTCGTGCATGAAAACTGAAGCTGCCGCAGCCTTTCCTCTTCAGCGTCAAAGCAACAAACCAAGTTTTAAACACCACCCTCACGTCGCCCCCTCCTATATATCAACGCCCAAGCTACTCCTGTTGCTAACCACTGTCATGAACCAAGAATAGACGTAGCCTCGCCTCCATGCAACGAAAACCACCTTCCTTCCTTTCTCAAAGCACACGGCCTTGATCAAAGTCATCCAGCCACCACCCACAAAGCAGCCATTGCACCACCACTGCTGGAGAAGCCTAATAATAACGCCAACCACCCCAACTAGCCCTGAGCCACTAGTAATGCTACCTTGAATAGCCCGTATACCACAAACAATGCTCCTATTTAAAACACCCGAAAATAGAGCACGACGAGCCATTCTTTTCCCTAAATCGAGACCATTTTTCTTGCCGGAAACACTACCCAGTGCCCAAAAATTATTGGACAATCAATCCCTACCATTTCAAAGAAGCCCAGTTGCCGCCATTGAAGCACAGAGAACCTCACCGTAGCAAACCCAACAAACCCCTGTTTTGCCAGCCAACCAAGCAACCCTTCAGCCAGCGGAGCACCACTCGCTGCCACAGAATCGCCAATCACTCTTTACCCTGAGCCATCATCCTCTGCCAGACCCCATCGATTGCGCATTAGCCCTGGGTGAGTCCCTCTTCCAGCGCACGGTTCCTCTATCTTTCCTTCCCGTAAGCTTGCATTTGTTTTCCCTCGTTTCCTTTAAACAAAGTTGTATCAATTGTGCCGAGCCCTTTTTCTTTTGTGGGTCTCTAATTTTAATTAGGCCTTTGGGCCTTAGGTCCTCTCCATCTTGAAATTTTATTTTAAGTTTATTAGGCCTAGTTTTAAAATAAATTATTGGGTCAATTTCCTTAATTTTTTTCAAAAATTAATTTAGATTTTTCCTATTATTTTAAAGGGTTTTTAAGCATAATTTTAAAGTATAGTTTTAGTCTATTTTAATTTTTATTACTAGAATTTCCATGACGTTTATCTAGTAAATTAGTAACATTTAGTAACGTTTTCGTATAGGTTACGAGCTGCGGCGTGAAATTAGGAAGTAACGTTAAAGTGTAAGTAGCATGATCATACTTTCATGCATATACGGTAAATATGTTTTATAAAAATATTATGTAGGTATGGTCATCATTTGGAAGCCTCTTTTTATATACCCAGTCATGATACAAAAATTATGAAAACTCAAGTATGATTTATGAGATGGTTTATGCATTAGAAACATTTATGAAATGTCATGATTTTATAAGAGAGTTATGTATCAAGATATTTATGAAATATCATGATTTTATGCATTAAAGTTATTTATGAAAAGTCATGATTTTATGAGAAAGTGCATAAAAGTTATGAAATATCATGGATTCATGTAAGGAATCATTTATCACGATATGTTATGAAAGTATGCGATTTCCTTTGAAATCTATATTATAATAAGAATGCAAGTATGATAAGATATGTAAGTGGCCTATGTATGAAATGAAGTTGGTACTTATGCATGGGCATAGTATATTGTCAGGTCGTACATGCTGGTAGTTCAACCAGTATGTCTTCCTTATGTATGGATTCCACAACCCGCGCCACAGACGGAATCAGAATCTTTTAGATTCGCTAATCTTAACTCATGGGAGTCAACAATGGGTAATGACCTACGATATGAAACGATATGATATGATAAGAGAAGATTATGTTCATGTTTTATGAAAAACTCGTGATTTACAAAAACTCATATTTTCAGCATTTATGAAAAAGTCTCGTTCAGCATTTTTGAAAAGATCATGTTCATGTTATTATGTATGTATCTATGAATATTCATGTTTTGAGAGAACCGACGAGTATTAATTTTATCGTATGATGTGTTACTTATGAGTATTCGACTCATTTTATTTTTATTTCTATGCTTCTATGTTTTTTTAAAAAAAAAAAATCATCACAGGTGATGAAAAATACACAGCTATCAGGATTTGACTCAAGGAGGCGATGTAGAGGCCTATACAGTGCGTTAATTTTCTTTTATGGTCTTCAGTGAATAAAATATTTGTTGTAAACACATGAGATTTCAACGTTTTTAACTAAATGCTTTCGCTGACTCTCTTTAATTTTATAAAGACTGTTTCATGTATTATAAACGTTCATACTTGATGTTTTCTTTGTAAAAAAAAGTTTTAGTAGTACCTTGACCCTCTATTATGTTTTCAAAATGCTATATTGGGAACGGAGTATTACATATTGAAACTCTGCTAACGAGTTTTGTTACCAAATTTTGCTGCATTTGATTTTTATCTTCTCAGCAGTAGTAACTTCATATCCAAACTCTTCTTTGGATAAGTTCTATTTCTTGGAATTTTGAGTTGTAATTTTATTTTGGATGCTAACATCTGTCTAGGACATTTGTAATCTCTTATATTTGAATTTAAACATTGGTTGTTAAGAATTATATTACAAAATAAACTTTATCTTTATCGAATAATATTTAGAGTCCTATTAAAATTACATCTATCCAAAACAAATTCTATTATTTTAAATAACTCTTAAAATCTTAAATAAAATTATATTCATCTAATGTTTAGAATTTAAATACTAATTATCTAATTCTACCCAACTATACAAATTACATTTACAATTATGATGGTGATCACCAGCTGATCATGTTGATAAAATACATATATATGTATATATGTATATGTATAGCTCGCTGAGAATTTATATATACATAGCTCGACCGACTTTTAGCATGCTGATTCATGTACTAATATATAATTGTGTCCTGTCGGACGTTGATTTTATGGTTCATCATCACGTCCAAGTCATTAATTATGTGTCATATATATTTAGTCAACTTAATCCGACTTATTTCATGATAAGATGGGTATGATCCCTGATCAACCATAATTAACCAAGTTAATTTGTGATGAGCTTGTGTCGAATTCCGTGGATTAGGTTATTTCAAACATTATTTTAATTTTTTTTTATCAATTATCTATTTCTTTTTAAATTTTATTCTAATGCATTTTTTTTTTTAATTTCACATTAGAAAAATTGGAAATTTTTTAATGATTTATAAGTAAATAGATTTTACTATACATAAAATGGAATAAAATGGTAGACACACATTAACAGTATCACTAGTGCGATACACTGATAGCACACATGTATGCACGAAGCATTGATGCTTTAGACGCATGCACTTAGCACTTGTGCATCGTCACAAGTGACGAAATTTTTTATTAAACGAAATGATGTGGCTAACTATCATATTTTCAGCTATTTTTGTACCTTTCTAGATAGTAATTGTTATTACAATTATTTTTGTACCTCTCTAGCCAATAACTGTTATATTTAAATTCAAATTGAAACACTATGAGTACTACTATTCTATCTATTTATTCTAAATATAATTAGTATTCAGATCAATTTGTAATCTGCATATTATATAAATAATATTGTATTCTGAAGACATATTTACTAAATTCTTTTTTTTTTTGTAGAACTCTATACAAGTGAGCCAAGATACTATTGTAATGAAATAGGAAGATTGGAGGGACGGTTGCAGCTCCCTGTCCCACCACCAAAATTATGTGAATGACCCCACTACTATTATATTTAAATCTTGCATAGTAATTTGCATAGTGACTTATATAGTAACTTGCATAGTAATTTCAAGACCTATAAATATGGGTTTCAGTTGTTATGAAATTTATAAGAAAATATATAGAGAGAATAAAGTTTCAGAAAGTTTTAAAAGAGTTTCTTATATATTTTTCTCTTATAATAGTAGTTTCTTCTTTAGTTTTTATAACATATTATTAGTACGACGATTCTACCAATTCTGAAGCTATTGGTCTTATTTCTCTAAAATAACAAATTTTACAAAATTGAAATTTGTTGCTCTTGACATATCTGGAAAAAATTATTTATCATGGATACTTGATGCTGAAATCCATCTTGATGCAATGAACCTGGGTGAAACAATTAAAGAAGGAAATCAAACGTCCCTGCAAGACCGTGCTAAAACAATGATATTCCTTCGCCACAATCTTCACGTGAATTAAAAAATGAATATCTTCCAATAAAAGATCCATATATTTTGTGGAACAGTTTAAGGGAGAGGTATAAACACCAAAAAATTATCATCTTCTCAAGAGCTCGTTTTGAATGGTTGCACCTGAGGTTGCAAGATTATAAAATTGTTAGTGAGTATAATTCCGTACTTTTTAAAATAAGTTCAGTACTAAAATTATGCAGTGAAAAAATCACCGATAATGATATGCTAGAGAAGACTTATATTATATCTCATGCCTTGAATGTGCTCTTGTAACAGTAATATCGAGAGAGAAAGTTAAAGAAATATTTTGAACTTATATTATGTCTTCTAGTAGCTGAGCAGAACAATGAGCTCTTATTAAAAAACCACCAGTTATGCCTACTAGCTCAATATCATTTCCTGAAGTGAATGGTAATAGGTTTGTATTAGTCCCAGAAGTGAATAGTACATTCTTTAGAAGAAATTATAGAAATATTGGTCTCAGAAGTGACTACAGTAAAAATGATAGTAATAATATACCGTATTACCAGAATTTGTACAATTCAGAAAGGAGTAAAAATCTCTAGAATAATTTTTCAAAAAGAAGTGAAGAGATGTGCCATAGATGTGGAATGACTGAACATTGGTCACGTACCTGTCGTACGACCAGGCACTTAGCTGATTTATATCAAGCATCTATTAAGGGAAAGAATAAAATGCATGAAACAAATTTAGTAGAACCATCAGATGATTTATTAGATTCAGTAAATGTAGATGTTACTCATCTTGATGTCTCTAATTTCTTTAATCATCTTTAAGGTAGAATTGACCACTTAATTAGAGATGGAAGTGTTCCACTCAATTAATGTATTTTCTTTATATTATCTGTAATAAAACTTTTATATATTTTTGTAGAATCATGGATCACATTGATGAGTTTTTTATCTTTGAGTTGAATGATAAAGATATATGTCTGGCTGACAATGCTACAACTGACACAATTTTCAAAAAAAAAAAAAAATATTTTCAAAATCTAACACTAAGCAAAGTCTATGTCCATACCATATCAGATTTATCAGATTTAATTGAGGGCTCCAGAAGAGCTTATATTGTATTGCCTAATGTCACCAAATTTTATATTGATGCCCTATTCTCTTCAAAATCCAGAAGAAATTTATTGAGTTTTAAAAATATACGTCGTAATGATTACCATATTGAAACGACCAATGAAGGCAGTATAGAGCATCTTCTTATTACTAAAACAATATCAGGTCAGAAACTCATATTAGAAAAACTATCTGTTTAATATTTTGGATTGTATTATACAAAGATGAGAACAATTGAATCATATATGGTAATGCACCATAAGTGCATTGACCTCAAAATATTTATGACTTGGCATGATTGCCTTGGACATCCGAGATTTATAATGATGAGACGAATTATTGAAAATTTACATGGGCATCCCTTTAGAATCAAAAGATATTTCTACCTAATGAATCTTTGTGTTCTGCATGTTCTCAATATAAGTTGATTATCAGACCATCTCTCTCAAAAGTCATTGTTGAATTTTCATCCTTTTTACAAAGGATTCACGGAGATATATGTGAGCCTATTCATCCATCAAGTAGACCATTTAGATACTTTATAGTTTTGATTAATGCATCTAGTCGATTGTCACATGTTCGTTTGCTTTCAATTAGAAATGTTGCATTTGCTAGACTTATTGCTTAGCTAATCAAACTACGAACACAATTTCCTGAATATCCAATTAAGATCATTCGATTAGATAATGCAGGTGAATTTTCATCTCAAACTTTTGATGATTATTGCATGTCAATAGGAATAGATACTGAACATCCTGTTACCCATACAAAAAAAAAAATGGTTTAGTTGAATCTTTGATCAAAAGGTTTTAGCTAATCACTAAACATTTACTTATGAAATCAAGACTTCCTATTTCAGTTTGGGGACATACTATATTTCAAATAGCATCATTAATTCGTATTAGACCATCTGCATATCATAAATATTCTCTATTACAGCTTGCATTTGGTTAACAACCAAATATTTCTCATCTTCGTACTTTTGGATGTGCTGTATATATTCTAATTGCACATTTACAGCGTACAAAAATGAGTCCTTAATGTAGATTTGGGATATATGTTGGTTTTGATTCTCCATCTATTATCAGATATCTTGAGCCTCTTACAAAGAATATGTTTAAAGCACGTTTTGAGAATTGTTATATTGACGAATCCATTTTTTTATTAATGTGTAAAGAAAAGTCAGTGTCTGAAGCACGACAAGATATTACTTGGAATGATAAGACCCTGTCTTAATTTAATCCTTCTACAAATGAATGTAAATTGAAAGTTCAGAAGATTATTTATTTACAAAATGTTGCAAATCAATTATCGGATATATTTACTAACACTAAAGGTGTAGTAAAATCTTATATTCTTGCTATTAATGCTCCAGTAAAGATTGTAATCCCTGAAAGACAAATTGTTAAAACAGTAATAGGTAAATCTCAAACACACCTGAAGTGTGGAAGACCTATTAGTTCAAAAGATAAAATTCCAGAAGAAAAAGAATGCAAAATGAATATGGTGTTCCTGAAGAACCCATACCCAAAATACAGGCTATAAATATATTTGATGTTTCTGAAAATATCAAATTTTCTATTCTGGAACCTCTTAAAAGGAAATTTCTGAAGAGT
Organism: Platycarya strobilacea; assembly: GCA_036898215.1. NCBI lineage: Eukaryota > Viridiplantae > Streptophyta > Magnoliopsida > Fagales > Juglandaceae > Platycarya > Platycarya strobilacea. The sequence goes on from CM072555.1 coordinate 37,720,051, forward strand.
ATAAATCTCCTGAAAATGGATCTTCTGAAGAGGTGTTTCATGAAATATTTTTCTCTGAAGAGGAATAGGTATCTGAAAATAATGAGATCTCAATATATTTTATGAATACTGGAGAAATTCTGGATAGAAATAAAACTATTGTCGACAACATATTTTCATATAAAATGACCATTGACATTATCAGAAGTAATGAAAAAAATAAGTCAAGAACCGTTGAAAAATGTCAACGTAGAAATGATTGGCCAAAATGGAAAATATCTATTGAAGCTGAATTAAATTCACTAGCAAATCGAGAAGTATTTGGACCTATTTTCCAAACACCAAAATGTGTAATGCCTGTTGGATATAAGTGGGTATTTGTATCAAAATGTAATGAGAAAAATGAAATTGTGTGGTACAAAGTACGGCTTGTCGCACAAGATTTCTTGTAGAAACCCGATATTGATTATGAAGAAACATATTCTCTCGTCATGGATGCAATCACATTTAGATTTTTGATTAGTTTGGATGTTACAAAAGGATTAGAAATGCGGTTGATGGATGTGGTCACTGCATATTTATATGGATCCTTAGACTATGAAATATATATGAAAATCCCTATTGGATATAAAATGCCTGAAGTATCTATAAGTACATCTAGAAATATGTACTCTATCATATTACAAAAATCTTTATATGGGTTGAAGCAATCTGGACGTATGTGGTATAATTGCTTAAGCGAATATCTATTCAAAGAAGGATTTGAGAATAATCCTATATGCCCATGTGTTTTTATTAAGAAATCAAAATCCGGATTTATCATTATTGCGGTTTATATTGATGATTTAAATATTATGGGAACTCTTGAAGAGATCTCAAGAACCTCTACATATTTAAAGAATGAATTTGAAATGAAAGATTTTGGTAAAATAAAATTTTGTCTCGGCCTGCAACTCGAGCACTTGCCAAATAAAATTTTTATTCATCAGTCTATATATACTGAAAAAGTCCTGAAACATTTTTATATGGAAAAAGCTCATCCCCTGAGTACTCCAATGATTGTTCAAATATTTGATGTGAAGAATGATCCATTTCGTTCTTGTGATGACGATGAAGAAATTATTGGTCCTAAAATACCATATCCCAGTGCAATTGGAGTTTTGATATATCTTGCAAATTGCACTCGATCAGATATTACATTCTCAATTAATTTGCTTGCAATATATAGTTCTGTATCAACTCGAAGATATTGGTTTGTTACCTTCATAGTACGGTTGATATGAGATTATTTTATCAACGTTGATCAAATCCACAATTGATTGGGTATGCAGATGCAGGTTATTTTTCAGACCCACACAGAGGTAAATCTCAAACTGAATATTTATTTACTTATGAAGATACTGTCATATCATAGAGATCTATTAGCAGACACTATCTGCTACTTTTTCAAATCACTATTATTTTAAATCTTGCATAGTAATTTATATAATATAATGATTTGCATAGTAACTTGAATAAGAATTTCAAATCTTATGAGTTTCAGTTATTATAAAATTCATAAAAATATATATATATAAAAAAAAGAAAGTTTCATAGAGTTTTAAAAGAGTCTTTTATATATATATTTTTTATAATAGTAATTTTTTCTTTAATTTTATAATAAATATATATTTGTTTAATAAATAAATTAACAATCGCTTTAATACTGTTTTTCTTCCACAACTTTTGTTTTTTATTCTGTTTCTAACCTATAGCAGATATATATAGGTTATAAAATAGTACTGCTTTAGCAGCAAAAATGTGCCAGATAATAATGAGTTGATCAATAATGGCTACTCTGTTATATATACCATGGCTTTGTCGAGTCCAGTATGAATGCTTTTACATACATTTTCCTCTTGTTTATTAGCTGGCTCTCCGTCAGCGTCTTTTTTCCAGGAAATTACAAACCAAATAGTCTAATCATTGCAAACAGATGGGGCCACGATGTTACTAGCTTGCAAAATTCAAGTTTTATTGTTTTTAATAAATAAGAGAAGAACTTACGCTCAATACTCAAGTCCTGTTTAGATTCGGAAATGAGATGAGTTGAGATGAAATTTATTTATTTTTTAATATTATTATTATTTTAGAATTTGAAAAAAGGTGTGTTGGAATTTGAAAAATGTATATTGAGATTTAAAAAAGTGTATAGAAATTTGTGTTTTGTATAAAAAATTATAAAAATATAATGATGAAATAGAAGTGAGTTGAGATGAGCTCAACCCACTTCTGAATACAAGCAGAGCCTCAGTGTATTCAGCGGCTTCTCCTTATTATTATTATTATTATTATTATTATTTTTTCTATCAGAGACTCTCATCATGACTTTTATAATTAAAAAGTAATGACAGATATAATGGTAGAGTAAATATAAGCACATAAATATTGCATAAAGTTTTTAAAAAATAGTAAGATATATTATTACAAAATTAATTATTCTATGTGCTTATATTTACTTATTTTTTAAAAACAAATTGTACGATACTTGTACCATACTCCACAATTATAAATAGTGTAAGCTACATATAGTCTAAAAAAGTAAATTTTTTAACGGTCTAAGTAATAAATAAATAAATAAATCTTTATTTTAGAATGAAATTGATTAAAATATTCTTATTTACGGATAAAAAACTTTAGAAATTTGAAAAATTCATTTAATTTAATCATAAAATAATAACGTTTCTACGTGTATTGCATTACAATCCACTAAATATGGATTGCAAAAAGAATTATTCTTATAAATATCATTTATTTTTACTAAAACATATATATATATTTAATATAGGGATGTCAAAATGTATTAACGAGTCATGTTCGTATTGTGTTAGGGTGTGTACATAATGCTTAAAGGGTCAACACGAACACGGCCTATTAAAAGTTTCGTGTCAAAAAACTTCAAGTCTTATACGACCCTTTGAGATAACGGGTTGACACAACACGACACGACCCGTTAAAATCCGTGAAGACTTTTGACACTATATGACACGACACAGCACAACACAGTCTGACACGTTTCAACCCGCAAATCAGTTAGTGACCCATTTGAGTTTAACCTTATTGATTTTATACAAATATTAAAACTTAAGTAATATTTATAAAACATAAAAAATTAATTATAAATTACAATTTTAAAATTACAATTCAATAAATAGTACATTATAAAATATGATAAACACACAAATATGATCTACACATTATAAAATATTAAAATTATAATTCAAACATATTAAATAATAATGTGTTAACTCGTTAATGAATTTTTAATAAGTACTTAATTTGAATATCTAAATGTCTAAGAGTATAAAACTAATTTTAAATTAATATTTTTTAAAGCTTAAGTCAAGAGTATACAAGTAAATTCAAATTTCTTAACAGGTCTTAACGGGTTATCAAATTGTGTTTTAACGGGTTGATACGAATTAATTTAAGATTCGTTAAGACTAAATACTAACTCGCTTTTATCGTGTCGTGTTCGTTTTGTATTAAGATGTCGTATCATTTATTGCCACTCATAATATTTATAAGTATTCTGCCCTGCAAGAGCTTAAATATTGTAAGCTGGTTGCTGTGCAAGACAAAGTTTCCTCTCTCTGATCTTTCTTGCCAACTGAATTTTCGTTCGTGTAATCCTCCAGCTTATAAGGTATTAAATTATAGGGCTTCCATTTGTGCACGTCATGAAATCTGAATATACCATATTTTTTTTAATGCTTTACAGATAGCGATTTAGGAATTAGGCTGTGGATAAGATCCAGAAAGAGAGTATTCCCATGGGCAGATCAGATCCAGAAAATAAAAAGATGGAAAACAATGATTTACCAGTACTACTTTGATTTTAAAGGTAGATGTAAGATTAAACTTTTGTTTAAATATTCGCGTGCTGTAAAACACACTTTTAAAAAGAAAAAAAAAATAAATGCAAGCAAATTTATTAAACTAGAACTATGATAGGGGAGGTGGGGTTTACTGAGAATCACCCTATCAATAAGAGAATTCCTACTAACTGGTCGTCGGGCTGTTTTTCAACTAAAAGCAGCCCTCCTATAATTGAATGCCATGTAAGCATCCTATTAAAGATACAATGAAACCGCATGTTTGTTTCGATTATTAGGAAAATCAAGTGTTTCGCCAACAAAACCAGGCAGATTTGAGAAATACCGAAAAGCAGGTGAGGTTCCATCTTCAGATTTGGAGTTCCTACGATTATTAATTTTCTGAGCTTGTTTGGATATGAGGTTCGATTTCTTGGACTTTTTTCTGTAGATGAAAAATGCTAGCAATGGAGGTCTGGCCGCGAGATCAAAGGAGATTCGGCTTTATCCCATAATATCGAGACCTCTTTTGCTGAAAAATGGCGATTATATTTTTACCGGAAGTAGTTTGAATTTTGTTTTTATTTAGGAATTTGAGCTTCTTCATTATAAAATTTCGAAAAGTGTTTTTTATGAGAATAAAATAAGTGGTCAAAATGGGAAGCATGTTTTAAATATTTACAAGAACAAATTGAGATGTTGAGCGTCCCAAACTTCTGGCCTTCAAAGAAGAGGATTGATTTGAGGAGAGAGATGCCATCGTGGGAAGGAAAGGCAATGCAGAGCACAAAAAAGAGGGATGTCATGTTTTCATTGTTTGTTATGTGCAATGTCTGATGTGGCAAGGCATTTGTGTGGACGGCTGTTTATTAGCATTGAAAAGCTGGACCGACTAGCAGCGTTACTTAAATTACCTGAAGACCAAACTAGCTAATCTCCTCCACAAAACCAGCCTCATAATATAATGTTGCCATCACATAGTAGAAATAAGTCTGGATTGTTTTTTTGTTTTTTAATCTTTATCTTATTTTATTTTAAATTTATTATTATATTTTTTAAAAACTTTAATTTAAAATAAAATAAACAATATATAAAAATAAATAATTCAACTTTTTTAAATTTTAAAATATTTTTTTTCTAATTTTAAAATAAATTAATATTAAAAATATATATTATAATAATTTTTTTTTTTAAAATTTTATCTCATCCATCAAAACAAACCGTGCCTTAAAAAAGAATTGAGCCTTTCTTTATACTGAGAATGCGAAAGGAACGGCCAACAGAGGTAGGAAATAAACAAACAAGCAAACAGAGGGGTTCTCTCCGGGGCCTTCAAAGATCCACACCTTCTCCGGAGCTCCAACATATTGCTTCCGATTATCTTCTCAACCCAAGGTTCCGTACAAGTCGCTTCTAGGTCTCATGTTCGCGTCCCTGCCCTCCACCCGACCCGCTCTGATCCAGCTCGTGTCCAGATTCGAGTTTGTCTTCACGAGCCCCTTACCCCACTCATTTCGTGTTCGGCAGAGAACACGGTCAGGCAATCGACCCTCTCGTTTCCGACGGCAGAGACAGAGAACACGACTCCCTCATTCCTGAAGTGATTAAAAAAAAAAAAAAAAATCACTGGCTGAAGCGAGTTGGTTTCTTATTGATAATACTGGATGGTTTACTATTTATAATTTTGGTTTTCGTATCATGGCTGGTATGGTTGGTAAATGGTACGTACCATTACCATATCAAAACAGTGATTGGAATAGAAATTAGATTTTTTTTGTATTAGTTCAAATTTTGACCGTATCGATTATCTGTATTATGTGCCAGATTTTACTTTTCAAGATTTTGTATTTTTTTTGTATTTTGTATTTTAATTTAAATTAGATTATTTATATATATAATTTATTTATATATTAATTATTATTTTAAAATAATATATAAAATGATACTGATATCATTTTAATATCTTGTCCAAATATACTCACTGATACAATATTTAATATATTATTTTAGATTCATTTCGGGTCTAGATTTTTTAATATGGAAAGGATTTTGTTTTGGAAGCGTGTCTGCAATAAATCTTAGTACTTTGCCTCTCTTTTTAGTTTTTACATGCCTTTCTTGAGCTTTTCCGTGTTTTTGTGATTAAATAATAGGTTAAAGGTAGTGGAGATTATTGTCATTGGTTCTCGTTTACAAAAAGGGAGCAAATTTTTTATTGGATGATACATTTACGTAAAGAATAATGTTAGACAAGTAAGGAACGCGAGCTCTGTACACTCCATCTAAAAAAAAAAAAAAAAGAAGTCCGGCTTCACATATTACCTGCAAGTATATATCAACTTCTTAGCTCTTAAGTTTAAATTTTTAAGTAATAGAAATCTTTTCCTAAATAAAATAGATGTATTTATATATAGTATCCGAAAACACAATATATATGTTTATATATCCATAATTACAACGAAGAAAACTTGACATTGTTAAGTTGTTGTCGTTCTTATCCATGTATAAGATCTTATCCTTGGATTCACTCCTTTTTCCGTCATTCTCCACTTTCTCATGCATGACACGGATTCCAACATTATGTTTCTCTTTTCTTCCTTCCTTTTTGGTGGGTTACAACCTCATTTTCTTTCCTTTTACCACTAGGGACTCGATTAATCACTTAGTACTGTGCCAGTCTTTGTTCTTAACAGTAGTAAAATTAGCAATTGTGTTAAAAAGTCATTTTTTTTTACTGTATAACATATTTATATAAAGAATAATACTAATTATAGTTGTAGGCCGGGATACAAGCTCTGTACACTCCATCTGGAAAAAAATGGAGTCAACCATTTAAAGATTTTTTTTTTCATATATGTCCTAAATTTATCTATTATTTTAGAGAGAGTGAGTGGAATTTGCACATTCTAAAACTGCTACATCATTTTGTTTATATAAATTAAAAAGAGATTGAAAAATTATATAAATATATATGACTACATATAAAATTATATCTCGATAATTTGCTATATACACGCAGAAATAGAATTCTAAATGCATAACTTAATATATGTTTTAGATTTTAAAGATAGTATTTTATAAAATAATATTCATCCATTATTATTTTTGCAATAAAATATTTATAATTTATTTTTTTCATATACACTATCAAAGGATATTTTAGAATGTCATCTTTTATTCTAGTATGTAAGCTACTTTATCAATTTTCATGCAAATTCTAGATATTTTCATATCACGTTAAACATATAATATTATAATTGAGAGTTTAAATTCTTTTTTTGCTTAATAAAGTCTAGATGATAAAATCTTTCAACTATTTTTTTTTTATATAAATCATCGATTTTAAATAATTTTTTTATATTTTCAATTTGGGTTCTATATTAAGATGCCCAATATTGTATATAGAAAAACTTTGAGATCCATATTAATAAGCTTATTATTTCTCTTAAATTTAGTTTTAATTTTATTTTTGGAAAAGTCACATCCTTAAAAATAAATAATAAATAGAAATTAAATAAAATCATGGGACTAAAAGAAAAAAAAAACTAGAGAGAGACACTTCTAATCAGTATATTTGGCATATTGAAATTTTATAAAATTTTAGAGAACATATGTATATTATAAATTTTTTTGGGGACCATTTTTGAATCTATATAATTATGTATAAAATTTGGGAGACATGTTGTGTTTTAAAGAAGTTTTGGGTGGGAGGGGGGGGGGCATGGCTTGCGTCAAGTACAATGTGTGTCTACCACTAGTTTTTAGATTCCATTTTTATAGTGAGATGAGATGAGAAGAGATGAGATAAAAAGTAAAAGTTGAATAAAATATTACTTATATTCAAATATTATTATTATTTTAAAATTTCAAAAAAATATATTTATTATATTGTATAAAAATTTAGAAAAATCATAATAATGATATGAGACGAGATGAGATGAAATAAAATTAAACCATTTATATATTGAGCGCAGTCCAATATATATACATATAAGCTTCTAAACTACTTTTGTGGTTTCATTAATGACTCCAAAATCTCTTGAAAGATTTGATTCCGATATTTAATCTAAGGCAATTGGAATTAATTCAGAATTCGGAACCCATAGGGTGTGCAGTAGGACATGTGAACATGATGATGATCCGCTCTACCATAAGATTGAAAGATAAAATAAAAATATAAGTTGAATTATATCTATTTATGAATTGTGAAGTGTAATTCTCTCTAAGGAATTTACGAATTATATCCTTAAAGTTTAAGTGCAAAAATATCAACAAAAAGGTTCATTGACAGACTAAATCTGCATTTAAGAAAAATATGCCAAAAAATCAAAATATGTAAAATAAACTATCTAAGGTCCTATTTATAAGAAAAAATAACAAGTTGGAGACTCTTAGTGAATCTCATAAAAAGATAAATTAAATTCTAATTAAACTAGAAAAAGCTAAATTAAATCCTAATTGAACTAAAACTCCACTTGACTTGACCCTTAGATGGACTAGGATGGTCCATGACATGGGCCATGGGCATGCTAGTGCATGGTTGATTTGGTTGACATGGCTTAAGGACTCGCGTTGGTGTGAGATCCCAAGTTTTATGTACATTAATTATTATTATTTTTATTTTTATTTGGTGGTCTGTGATATATTTAATTATAGTATTTTTAGTTATTCTATTTAATTATTGATATTAGTCTTTGCATTTAGAAGAGTTATCATTATTATTGTTATTCTGGTTTAATAGTTTTATTTTCATTATAGTTTAAATTGTTGCGTTTTCTTTTATTTAATAAGCCTTGTATTTATTTGGATATTTCGGATTTTTTGCCTTTGGTTTGGTTTATCAATTTTGAGGCTTTATTATTTTATTTAATTTCATATTGTGGTGTTTGAACTTTGATTTGATTTATTGAATCTTTTCCTCTATTTCTATTTTTGAGTTTAGGCTTTTTGTGTGGTGTGATTATTTGTATTACTATTTGATTATTTGATTTTACTTTATTTTATATTAATTGTTCTTAGTTGATTTCTATTGAGTTGTATTTTGGGGCTTTAATTATTTATTTCTTTAGTTGTGCTTATGTTTAAATATTAAGTTAGTTCATCTTCTTCTTAATTATTTCTAAGTTTAAATAGTAATTTAATTTATTTTCTCTGATGATTTTATTGTGATGTATTTATTTTAATGCTTGAATTTAATTTCTTTATTTATTGTGTTAGTAATTAATTTAATGTGTTTTATTGAAATTTATTTATTGCATTTTTGGGTGAGCTTTTGTATGGAGATAGTTTGTTGTTGAGTGAGTTTACATGATTTAGTAGACCAAGATTTGAGCCCATTTAAGGCTCGGCCCATGGTTGATTAAACCCAGCCTTTCTTCCCCAAAGTGTCACCGTTTTGACTCTTGAAATGGAAACCCTAAGGTCTCGTTTAAATTCAGAGATGAGATGAGTTGAGATGAATTTAGTTTATTTTTTAATATTATTATTATTTTGGAACTTGAAAAAGTTGAATTGAGATTTGAAAAATGTGTAATAAAATTTGAAAAATGTGTATAGAAATTTGTGTTTTGCATGAGAAATCGAAAAAATATAATGATAAAATGAAGATATATTTAAGTATTTTAACTATTTGTTCATAATATTTATTGTTATTATTTGTATTATTTTATATATGTTGTTTTACTTCCGTTTATGTGATGGGCGAGTTTAGTGATGTCCTCTTTGATTAAGGTGCGGGTTGACGTCTCGACATTTTTGTAATCATTTAAGATTGTTTTTACTGAACATGTTGTAAGTAGCAGTGTGTTTGATTTATGTATTGTTTTAGTTATTTATTTATTTATTTCTAACCCTTTTGGCAGCTTGAAGTGTTAATTAATTGCTTCATGATATTAATAAATTTAGAAGTAGGTTAGTTGAGCTCAAGATCATTATATGGAGGATGAGATCACCCCGTAATTGAAATATGTTTGGGTATGGATATTTGTGGAAATTTATTTGTTCACTGAATCGATTGATGGGTTTAGGATTTTGTGTTTTGAATGAAATTAAGATGTAAGAAGATTGTCTTGAAATGAATTATGGTCACTTCCTAAGATATAAGAGGTTGGATGGGGATTATGATTCCTAACTTATAGGAGTCCTATTGGAAATATATTTTTGGTTGTGGGAAATGTCTCTAGTATTAGGATGTAAGATGGTTTGGTCTTGTATGAATTTGGATTAGATTGAGAGCTTGTATTGGAATGGGATGGAAGAATAAGGTGTTTAGAGGGATGGATAATGTTTTCTAGGGTATTCCGTGGGTGGTTTTCAAATTTATAGGTTGATGAGAAAGTTGGATTTTTTTGGTAAGAGAGAAAGTGAAGGAAATATGAAAAATACGAAAATATGAACAAGTAAAAATAATTGACACAAAGAAGTGAAAGAAAACCTTTACTCATAAGATTGAAAGATAAGATAGAAAGATAAGTTGAATTACACATATTTATAAATTACAAAGTATATTCCTCTCTAGGAGATTTACGAATTATACTTTTAAAGTATAAGTGCAAAAGCACAAACAAAAAGGTCCATTGACACACTAAACCTGCCTTTAGGAAAAATATGTTAAAAGATTAAAAGACGTAAAATAAATTATCTAAGGTCCTATTTCTAAGAAAAAATAACAAGTTGGAGACTCATAGTGAATTTCATAAAAAGATAAATTAAATCCTAATTAAACTAAAAAAAATTAAATTATATTCTAATTGAACTAAGACTTTACTTGACTTGGCCCTTGAATTGCCTGGGATGACCCATGGCATGAGTCATAGGCATGTTGGTGTATGGCTGGTTTGGCTGGCATGACTCGAGTAGGGTGCCTGGGCATTGGTCTTGCTGGCCTGAGGTAGCCCATGCGTGGGCATTGCCACTAGTGGGTTTGGCACATGGCCCAGGCATGGGCCTGGCATTGGCATGTGCCTGGCGCAAACTGGATGAATGTTGGGCGCGTGCTGGGCGTGTTAGGCCTGCGTTGGGCGCTCGTTACTGATGGGCCTAGGGGCGTGTCACTAACCTCATTGGACTCTCCAGGCATGTCAATGCACGGTCATTGGGCTTGTCAAGTCATATTGTGTGGCTTGCTTTTGGGTAGCTTTTGAAGGAGTTCTGACACTCTTTCCACCAGTGATGTTCACCCCATTTGCATTTTCCTTTTTATTTATTTTTTGTTTGTTTTACCCAATTACTGCTATGGCCACTAAGCTTTAAAACTCCCTGCAGCCACGACCACTAAGCTTTAAAGCCCTATATTGTCGTTATAGAGACGAGGAGGAGGTGGACCTCCTCCTCCCAATGCCAAAACCACCTACTTGTTTTTCATTCCAAAATTCACAATTGAGGTTTAAATTTAAAATTGGGATTCACAATCTTATGTCGTGGTACGTGTTGAACCATCAGCCACCTCACACCGTACTCTACCAACACAGAAGCTCCTCATCAACTATTCTTTCTCTTCAACCTGATATAGTTCAAACAAAAGGGGAGAAAAAAATAAAACTCAAGCAACTGAGTAACTACTAAAAAAATTGGAGATGTGACTTAAATTGAGTTCAATTAAGCATATTAGATAGTTCTCGCTCGACCCTCGCTCGACATCTAACTCGAGCGAGATCTAGGCAGAGATTTCGCTCGACTCTCGTTCGAGCGAGAGTCAATCCTAGGGTTGTATCGCTTCCAGGTATTAGGATTAGCACCGTCTGGAATAGTGTTCCGCTCGAGCGAGAAGGTCTTGCTCGAGCTAGCTATCGCTTATAAAAGGATTGCGTTCATTTGAACGTAGCAGCTGCGAGGAGCTCAAAATTTTGCTCGAGCGAGAAGACGAACACAACGAACGTGAGAAGTTCCAGAAATCTGTTCTCTTATTGGATTTTGTGAGTGGAAAACTATTTGTAAGGGTTTGAGTGTTGTAAGAGAGAGTTTTACAACTTGTAAGTGAGATTGAGTGTTTCTAGTGTAAGAATCACATAATTCAATCTCTGTACTCCATCTTTATTTTTATAGTGAAATTCATTGAGCCTACGTCCACAACCGAACTACTTCAAATTTTGGTGTCTATTACTGTTCTGCGTCATTTGTTTTATTTCTCTTTGTTACATCCACTGCGTGACTTCATATTTGTTGTTTGTACCGGCTTGAATTCCAACAAACTAGTATCAGAGAGGTTGCTTTGAAGATCTGAATGGATGAACTCAGTAAATTTTGGAGTAGATAAATTCGACAGACAGAATAGCTTCAGTTTATGGTGGATCAAGATGGCATTGTTACGACAACAGGGTTTGTTCAGTGTTCGTTCAGTGTTCTAGAGGTTACTGGGGAGTCTCCTGCACCGTCAAAGGATGAGGAAGAAAGGGCTCACAATACTATTCTATTGTCACTATCAGATGGAGTTTTGACAGAAGTTGCTGAGGAGGAGATCGTTGTTGGTCTATGGAACAAGTTGGAGAGCTTGTACATGAAGAAATCTCTCACTAACAGATTGTATTTGAAACAACGGTTATACACTCTCGAAATAGTGCAAGGTACTCCTATTTCTGCACGTCTAGATGAATTTAATAAGATTATTATGGATTTGAGGAATATAGATATTAAAATTGATGAGAAAGATCAAGCCTTAAATATTTTGTGTTCATTGCCTATTTCATTTGATAATTTTGTAAACTTAATGTTGTATAGTAGAGATACAATCTTCTTAGTAGATGTAAAGTCTGCTTTGAATTCTAAGGAATTGAGAACAAAATTTAGGGGGTTAGGCATGGACGATCAAGCCGATGGTTTGTTTATAAAATATTTTTCTGGTGATAGATCTGGGGAGAGATGTTCAGAGAAGGATAAGGATAGTTCCAGTAGCTCCAGATCTAATAAGAAAAGGGTTAACTATTACCACTGCCATAAGTTTGATCATTACAGAAGTGAGTGTCCTCAATTGAAAAATGTGGAGGAAGAGGAAAGTTCCTATAATAGTGATGGCAGCGAAGAATATGACAGTTAGTCTCTACTTTCTTGAGGGCAGTACGGTAGCAGGTGACTATCCTCACATGCTCCGGATTCAGATGTCACTCGCATGCATCACATGTGAGTTTGCCAGACAAGTGTGGTCATATATACGTCAGTAGCTTTTACTTGGTGTGATTAGAAGACAGTAATCTTAATTTTTTGTTTGCATTGTCTTCTTGGAAAACAGTGTAGAATCAGATTTCCTATAGTATTTCTGATCAGGATACATCTTGTGTAAAGTGTTGCTTTTGTTTTACTCATATTTGCTTTATAACCATTGGAGTTTGGTTTTGTTTATCTGTTTCTTTGTGATGTGTTTGGTGTTCAAACATTTTGGTGAATACAAGTGATCTACAGACAAGAAGGTAGAGTGTTACTTAGACCATACAGTTTTATTTCACTCCCAAAGAAATGAGGTGGGCTCGTGTTGGAATCCACAGTTTGCTTTTTGATTTGCCAGGCTTGTCTACAGATTGGCTAAAGTGGTCAACTACAACTTGCTATTCGATAAACCTTATCTTCTTTCATTCCACAAGAGGGAAAGAGAGTTATAGCAATTAGGTGGAGTTGTTAGGAGAGCTTCAAAATGGAGTACATGTGGTACTCCAGGTCATACTTTTGTGGTTAAGTATGATTTTGTCCATGACATTGGTGCATAGTGAGAGCAGGTCTACAGTTGGTAAATAGAGGAGGTAGTTTGGTCACTTTTTGTGTATGCTCATACATGCTTTATTGGGTTCTTATTTTGGCAAAGGATATTTGGTTCTCTTCATATTCATATTGTTGTTTGTTCAAGTAAGTAGTCTATATTGTGGTGCATTGCCGTTTGTGTTGGGTATTCCCTTTGAGGGAGTTGTGGGTCTTTTGAAATTTGTGGGGCTTGTGACAATTCAAGCCAAGGTGGAGATTTGTTGGAGATGTGGCTTGAATTGAGTTCAATTAAGCACATTAGACAGTTCTCGCTCAACCCTCGCTCGAGCGGTAGCTCGAGCGAGCCTCAATCCGTGACTTCGCTTAACTCTCGTTTGAAATCTCGCTCGAGCGAGGCATCAGAAAAAGAGTTCGCTCGACCCTCACTCGACATCTAGCTCGAGCAAGATCCAGGCAAAGATTTTGTTCGACCCTTGCTCGACGTCCTGCTCGAGCGAGAGTCAATCCTAGGGTTGCATCACTTTTAGGTACTAGGGTTAGCGCCGTCTGGAATAGTGCTCTACTTGAGCGAGAAGGTCTCACTCGAGCAAGCTATCGCTTATAAAAGGATCGCGTTCATTTGAAAGCAGCAGCTGTGAGGAGCTCAAAATTTCGTTCGAGTGAGAAGAGTCCCGCTCGAGCGATAAGACGAACACAACGAACGTGAGAATTTCCAGAAGTGTGTTCTCTTATTTGATTTTGTGAGTGGGGAGCTATTTGTAAGGTTTTGTGTGTTGTGAGAGAGAGTTTTGTAACTTGTAAGTGAGATTGAGTATTTCTAGTGTAAGAATCACATGATTCAATATCTGTATTTCATCTTTATTTTTATAGTGGAATTCATTGAGACCGACCCAACAGTAGAAGTAGGCTCAGTTGAGCTAAACTACTTCAAATTTTGGTGTCCATTGCTATTATGCGTCATTTGTTTTATTTCTCTTTATTGTATCCACTGTGTGACTTCATATTTACTGTTTGTACCAGCCCGAATCCTAACAAATTGCATGATATGCTTGAATATCAAGACCAAAATTTTCGTATGAAGAACAATCATTTCATGAACAATGGAAATATTCACGTAAAGTTCCAAGTAGCATATGTTTTTGTCTTAAACTGAAGAGAAGGAAAAAAACAACCGAGAGGAACACTTCCATATAGATCAAAGATGCATATTTTACATATTTGTAATTTAGTACTTTATTGAGATCATAAAAAAAGTTGTAACCTAAAGCTCTAATCTCATATGTTAAATGTTTTAATATGATCACTAATAATTGGATATTCAATTTTTTATGATCTATGGTAGTAAAATAATAATAATTAAAGACGTATCTTTCTCCATCACTATTCAATAAAAAATTTGACCTGATAATGAGAGAAAAATTGCCTAACAATTTAGACTCCAAATATATCTTGATAACTAGAGGCATACTAATAGTGTAGGGAAAAACTCTTAATCCATCAATACTATTTATAGATTTCTAGATATAAAAAATCAAGAGATTGTGTGTTCTACCACTATAACTAGATTTAGAGTTACTTTTATCCCATTAAAACTCATCAATTAAGAGATAACAATTGAAGAATTTTAAACTCATCCGGATATGCATATATATGTAAGATATAGAATTTAAATAAAAATCTCATGTCAGAGAAAAAGTAGGCATGGATTTCAGGGGGCAACAAATCTCGAGCAATTGACCGAGCGACCATTGCAGTGGTAGCCAGGGAGCCTGCCACGGGGAGGAGAGTCTTTACTGTTGCCATCTTGCTCCTCAACTCTTCTTTCTCTTCAACCTAATATAAGTTGTAAAATAATTATAAATATATCGTTATTCATCCTACCAGAGTTGTAAGTTGTAAGTCAACGGGACAGGTTTATTTATCATCTAATTGAATAACAACCGGGTAATTAAAATGAGAATTTTGTTTTTAGGGAGGGGTGTTATTTTATCACAGTTTGCTACTTTGAGAATTTTGAAAAGAGAAATCCATCTATATTTCATAATTTATACCATTTATTATGTCCCCTTTACGTGGTGGTGCCATGCGACTTATTAAAAAAAAAAAAATACAAGCAGAAAAGGTAGATGGTAAAGGAGAGAGTTTAGGGTTCTAGTTTTTTTCTTTATATTTTTTAGCTCATTTTGTTTTAATATATACATTTTTAATTATTTATATAAATCAAATAACACTACAATATAATGATATGTCAATGGAGGGTAAAATGAGTGATATAATTGTTTTTTTTTTGAGAAATAAGTTTACTCTCATTCAATCTAAGAACTCGAAGTATTACAAATGTAACTAATATGAACTGAGAAGAACTTAGTATACCAGTCAACTAATTGCTGTTGGAGCACAAACTTTTAATTCTCTTAGACCAACCGGCTGAGAGACTAAACACTGTCTGAAGACATGTAACTCAAGTCTCATCCTTCAAAGGAGAAGATAATTAAAACTATACAGACCTAAGTTCGAGGGACTATTTTTCTTTATAATTTTTTCTATACAAATAACACTAAACACAATAAATATAACAAACATACATAAACAGTAAACAACAAAATCAAAAAAGACTTTGTGGTAGTACATGGACACTATGAGCCACACTAGAAATGCATTGCTGCAAGACTAAAGAGCTTCGATAGCCTTGGATCTACTCTGAAACACCACCGACGAAGCTTGTTAAAAATCACGTTCAACCGGACTCCACGAGTAATGTGCGCATGCCACTCTATTTAACAAAAACGAAGGGCAACGACTTGATCGGCAGGCGGGGAGAGACGCCACAGTTGGTGGGGTTTTGGGCAACCAACTCCTTTGAACCTGCACCACTATCCCCCAAAATCCGAAACACCTAAAAACCATAATTACCCACTATACCAAACACAATGATTAAGAAAAAGAAGAAGAAAAAGAGAGGAAAAAGAAAACGAAAAAATTGGAAGAGGAATAGAGCTAGAGCTCTGTCCCTCCTCGAAATAGCTGGAGAAATTTAAGAAATCCTAAATTGAGTGCTTTTAAGATCAAAGTACCTAAAGTATTATCTAGCTAATACTTCACAACTCAGATTCAGGAGTAATAGATCTTTTATATGCTTGGCAAGAAAAATTATTAATTATTAGTGAGTTTTGTTACGTCATTTTGTATTTTTTTGAATATTTTATTAATGTGATTGATTAAAATAATTATTTTATATTAAAAATTTGAAGTATACAAAAAAACATACAAAAATAATTGCGTGTAATTTTTTTTTTATTAATTGTGGCATATGAATGACGCAAATGACAACATTAGGAAAAAAAAAAAAAAAAGTCCTTAAATGGACGTTATATGTGCTCTGACTAAGGGCCTGTTCTGTTCTGCTGTCTTCTTCCTAAATTGAAATCTGAGCTTAAGTCATTGCTGATAGGACCTGAGAGCTACCTGAAGTTTTCCTTTCAAATAACAACATCCAGAATGACAATATCAGTACGGAATTGTCTATTACCCAAAGGAATCTTGCTAACTTGTGTTTAAGCATCTTGCCTAATTATAACATGATGGTCCCCATTTTCTTAAATGTTTTAAACAAAGCAAACCTGTCTCATTCCAGATATTATTTTCCCATCTTTCTATATAAATAAGTGCACCATTTGGACCATATGTCCATATTCAGTCAGTGGGAGATTGGTTCGGGAAAGCTAAAAATGCTGGATCTGTCTAAGAAAGAGCTAATTTTTCAAGTATGGAACTATTATGGTCTTATCATTGCTACACTGTTTTCTGTAGGAATATCTTTGTTTGTCTCGAAAGCTTGGAGAAAAGTGTTTAGTGAGAAAGGTGGCATCCCTGGCCGCCTGGGGCTGCCTTTTCTGGGTGAAACCATTTCTTTTCTTTCAGCCACTAACAGCACCAGAGGATGCTATGATTTTGTTAGAATCCGACGACAGAGGTTAGTCATTTGCCTCCGTGTTTATGATCAGTATTCGTTTGTTTTCGCAGAGGAGATAAAATAAGGTCTGATTTGATTTTAGAGATAAGATTGAGATAAGATGAGATAAATTGAGATTAAAGTGAAAAGTTAAATAAAATATTGTTATAAAATATTTTTTTAATATGATTTTTGTATTAGAATTTGAAAAAATTAAATTGTTTATATTATTTTGTATTGAGATTTGAAAAAAGTATAATAATTAAATGGGATAAAATGAGATGAAAATAAGTGTCTTGTAAGCAAACTAGGCTAAGTAGAGATAAAAATTGAAAGTTAAATAAAATATTATTAAA
Organism: Platycarya strobilacea; assembly: GCA_036898215.1. NCBI lineage: Eukaryota > Viridiplantae > Streptophyta > Magnoliopsida > Fagales > Juglandaceae > Platycarya > Platycarya strobilacea. The sequence goes on from CM072555.1 coordinate 37,737,879, forward strand.
ATATATTTTTTAATATTATTTTTATTTTAAAATTTAAAAAAATTGAATTATTTATTTTATTTTATATCCCATTTGAGGCCTTCAAGTTTGGGCAACAATTTGAGAGAATCTTGATCATATTATTATTACATGCTGCATAGAGTTGACAATGTGGTGCCGAATGTAGGTATGATAAATGGTTCAAGACAAGGATATTTGGGAAGATCCATGTGTTTGTTCCAAGTACTGAGGGCGCAAAAACGATATTTACTAGTGATTTTGTGCAGTTCCAGAGGGGATTTGTGAAATCAATGGCAGATGCAGTGGGAGAAAAGAGCTTGCTATGTGTGTCATTTGAGAGCCACAAAAGGATTAGGCGTCTTCTAGCCGATCCTTTCTCCATGACTTCTATGTCCAAGTTTGTCAAGAAATTTGACAAAATGTTGTGTGAAGGGTTGAAGAATTTAGAAGCTCAGAAAAGTTTTGTGGTGCTCGACTTCACCATGAAGGTATGGTTACAATTCTTTATGTTGAATTAACTTTTTTTTCTTCATTAATAACATTAATAGCATGGTTGATGCTTCAACTTGTAATGATTGAAGTGATAAAATTGCAGTTGGATGTACTCTAAGGCTAATCTTTTGACTGTTTCTGATTTAAAGTTGACATTTGACGCAATGTGCAACATGCTAATGAGTATTACAGAGGAATCATTGCTGCGAGATATGGAGAGAGACTGCACCTCTGTCTCCAATGCCATGTTATCATTTCCTTTGATGATACCAGGCACCCCATACTACAAAGGCATCAAGGTAAGACTTGCAGCCTTAGTGCTGGTTTACAAGGGTACAGTTGCCTGGTTTTTGGACATGCAGGCCCTTCATCTTGGTTTGAAGTCCTAATAATGGCAGAAGTAAGAGTAAATGCTAGGTACAAGTCACAAATATACAAGTCTTTTATAATATTGTGGGCCCTATAAAGAAAGTGAGTTCTTTTCCACACTTTTTTTATAGTAGAGTCCACTTTTTTACAAAAAAAAAAAAACTTGTGCGGCTTGTGCATTTTGGACTTGTATATATTATTTCTCGGGAAGTAAATGTAAATTATTTACTTGCATCCTCAAACTATTAGGAGTTTTGCACTTGACATCTAGAACAATCAAAACTGCACATTATATGCTCAAACTACTAACAACTGACATTTTGCTCCCTAATTCAATTATCACTATTCAGATGAATGAAATAGGTGACGCTGCATAAGTTAATGAAGAGTACAAAGTATCGTTTGGTAGTTTAAGGATGAAATGGCTTAGTTATGGTAGGTTGTGGTGAAAAATGTAAAACCCTTAGTAGTTTGAGAGTACAAAGTGTACTTATCCAAAAAGAAACCTTGGTAGGCAAATGATGTAAGAGTGAACTGATGGCACAGATGATAGATCTTAATATTCATAACTTTTTTAATATGTTCACTAAAAGACATTATCAAAGCAGGCACGTCAAAGGCTGATGAAGATCTTTGGAGGGCTAATAAAAAGGCGACGGAGTGGGAGTGAGTCTTCTGAAGACTTCCTGCAGTCAATGTTACACAGAGACTCATACCCTCCCAATGAAAAGCTGGATGACCAAGAAATCATGGACAACCTCTTGTCTTTGATACTTGGAGGGCAGAGGAGCACTGCTGCTGCAATGATGTGGGCTGTCAAGTTTCTGGATGAGAACAGATCAGTCCAGGACAGGCTCAGGGTGAGTGAGAATATCTGATTTTTGAACCAAAATGTTCTACCAAATCTTAAGAGTTCAATGTGTGGTTCAAAGAAGGGTTCTCTTTTGCACCTTAATTTTAAGATCAATATTCATTTTAGGAATATAATTCATATTCATGTGAACTTGCAGGAAGAACAATTGTCAATATCTAGAAATATGCCTGAAGGAGCCTTACTCAGTCTTGAAGATCTCAACAGCATTTCTTATGGTTCAAAGGTTATTAACCTAATTGACTCCGTTCTTTGTTGATGAAAATTCTTGCAATCTATGCTGCTTTCATTTTGATTATGTCAAGAACATATAAATGCAGATGAAAAATATACTTCATTCGTGGGAAGGTCTTGATATTTAGTTCATGCACTTTCCAGGTTGTCAAAGAAACATTAAGAATGTCAAATGTCTTGTTGTGGTTTCCTCGCGTGGCACTTGATGACTGCGCAATAGAAGGCAAGTTTCTCCTTTGTTTTGATTATGCTAAAGGGCCTACACAGATATTGATCTGGATCAATATTTATTTACTCTTCTTCCCTTAAAACTACTCAAAAACTCATTTGGGGTGTTAATAAAAAGCTTCTCCTCAATGAAAACGCCTTCTTATCGATTATGCGTGAATTATTGCAGGTTTTGAGATAATGAAAGGATGGCATGTGAACAATGATGCAACTTGTATACACTCAGACCCAGATCTGTTCAAGGATCCCATGCAATTCAATCCTTCCAGATTTGATGTAATTAGCTCTATACCCAGTTCCTGATCATTCCTTGAACTTCTTTCGGGTATAAACATTAGATTAATGACTTTTAGGTGTAAGATTTAATTAAGCAACCAACCTTATTTATTATCCATGTAGGAAACACAAAAACCATACAGTTTTGTACCTTTTGGATCAGGACCAACAACCTGCATAGGAATGAACATGGCAAAGGTGACAATGTTGGTCTTTCTACACAGGTTGACTAGTGGATACAAGTGAGTTTATCTTTAACTATCCAAGATTAATTCATCATATTTAGGAAAAAAAGAAGCAAGATTTCATCCTGTTTTGTTACATTATTTGTGCAGGTGGAGTGTTGATGTCCAATAACTTTGGAGCCCTTGAGGGGTATTGGGTATAAAGCATAGGTCATGTGTTCCATCTTGGACCTAGCATGTTTGGAAACCCGAAGGATGTTGGACTAATCCTAAATAAAGTTATTATGGGCTATTGTAAATATGTTCATTATGAATGGATGGATCACTATGGCGGAACCAGCTAGCATGGCAGTCTTAGGTGTTTTGCATATTGATTCTCCAGCAGCTGTGAAAATTGATTCCCACCTCATTGCTTTCCTTAACTTGTACCCGGTCCTTAATTAGTAGCTTGGGCGACGGTTTTTGTATTACTACTATTTCATGCAGGGTAATGATATATTTATAATTATTTTATAATTATTACAATTTCTTAAAGGGTAATGATATACTTATAACTCTATTTAATATTATATTATAGAAAAAATTATAAGTTAATCATTTTTCAGCTTCTACTAATATTTTTGAGTCATGCTATTACTCTATCCATGGAGAGAATAGCCCGAGTATAGAGTATTTTCCTTTCATTTTTAATGCAATAGACCAAGCATCACCATCCAAATTTATTTCAATCCTAATCTTTTAACATAAAAGATCCTAATAATAGCATAAGCTTTCTATAGTGGATATTTTTAGATTAGCTAATCTTTGAAATGATTTTAGTATTTGAAAAGTTCTTGAAATATATATATATATATATATTTTTATCTATAGTATAAATTTTCTATAGTGGATAATTTTAGATTAGTTAATCTTTTTAAATTAAAAAATTATATTTATAGTTGCGAGTATACAAGCACTATACATTTTTTTAAAAAAAAAGTGTAAATACAAAATTTAAATAAAAAATAAATTTTTACCGATAATTATATACTAAACATATATATATATATATATTTATATTCATACTCAAGAGTGCTCACGAATGTATATTTTTATATACAATAATGTCTTTAAAAATTCAATAGGTCAATAGGGGTTTGTCAGCAAGGGGGCACGTGGCATGAAGTTAAAGTATGGACCATCACCTTCAACTCTATATAATAGTACATTAATTGAGCACAATAATCTGCGGCATGCCATAATAATGAAAAGCAACACCACTTTGAACTTTGAAGGGTCCTTTCAGTTCTTAATTTTATTTTTTTTTTGGTAGTGTGACAATAACACTCGTGTAGGAAAGTACTACAATTTGCCTTTAATTGTCCCATTTTCCAATGACAAAGTATCACAAACTACTCATTTCAGAATCCGTAAATGGGTCCTTTCGTTTGATGCGAATTTGATACAAAATGAACATTCCACTCACATCTTCTTGTGCTTAATAAAAACTATTTTTTATTTTTTAATTTTTATTTTTAAGGTTTTTCTCCTCTAATTTTCAATGCAAATATATTTATAAAACAAAATAATTTTTCATGCTCTCAACAGTGTGTTGATGTTCATCTAATTGTTAGTGGAAGGACCCCATAATCCATTACGTACGTACTTTACCAATTTAAAAAAGGAAATAATTACTTTAAAAGAACACTCACAATTTTTTTTTACCATTTACAGATAAAAAAAAAATGCCTTAAGAACTTAATACTTTAAACATCCTTTTAAAACCTTTTACTTTATAGAACATCCTTTCAATGCTTTCATCCATATATTACGAGTTTTATTCCTATCTCAAGAATTTAGCTCCATGTATCATCTTATCATGTATCTCTATTTATAAACACACAACATACAACACGCGACATGGAAAAATAATATGATTTAAATGCAAAATTGGTCAATATGGTTTGTCTTAAAGTTAAGTTGCTCATTGTGCTTTTTAATTGAATATTTGCTCTATACTATGTTCTATATATTGAATTTACGTTCAATCAATCATGGATCGGTATGTAGTTAATTATTTTATACGCAAGAAAAAGGTAAAAAAAAAAGAAGTTTAAAAAAGGCACATAAAGCATAAAAACAAAAAATATAAACTTAAAATATAAAAAAACAAATTGAAAAAAAAAATTAAACACAAGAAAAAAAATTAAAAATACAAAGCCTACCTCCAATTTTGTTAAAGAGGTCTATATATCAAAAGTTTCAAAAAGAAAGGAAAATAAGAAAAAAAAAAAACTAAAATAGATTCATGGTGTTCTTATGGACCACCTCTGTGAGACATTTGGACCACCTAATAGTGGCCTGCAATATGCCACCATAGTGGTGGCCGCTCAATAGCCACCCCTAGTTGGCCCTCGAGGTTTTGCACTTTTTTTTTTTTTTTTTTTATCACTCTTAGTTTTTAGTTATGGTTTTTATTTTTATATTTTTTTAAAAAATTGTTGGTTTTTGTGTTTCAAATTGAAGTTTTAACTATCTTTTTTTTAAAAAAATTCTTAAGATTTTTACTACACAAAAATGGCTAAAAATAATTAATTTGATACATTCAAAAGAGATAAAAATAATTAAATTTATCTTTTTTTTTGTATGTTTTCTTCTTTCTAAAACTTTTTCAAATTTTTATGCTATTTTATTTTATTTTATTTATTTAATCTTTCTACGCTTGAAACTTACATGCCCAGTCAAATGAAGTGTAAACAAAAAGATAATTTTTTATAAAATATTTTTGGTATTAATTCTGAAATTATCACTTAACCAAAAAATCTAAGTTGATAATAAGAAATGATCATCAAATGATTAGTTTGTATTACATTATACTCTTTCTCAAATCTCTATTTTAATATTACTATATAAAATTACTGCTTAAATTAATAAAAAGAAATAGATTTAATATGTGCTTGTTTTTAACTCTTTATTAACTAATAGCTAGCAATTCATTGCGACACTAGAACGGTCGATTTGAACAAATTAAAACTAAAGGAAGCAAAACAACAATAATCAGGTTTTTTTTTTTTTAATTCCAACCAAAATCATAAATTAAAATATAAAAATATTTCGATAATTATATATACTAAGAACAGTTGAATTAATTGAAAAACAAAATGGCACTTCAGGAATAATTTAGGTCTTATTTATAAATAAATGAGATAGGATGAATGAGTTAAGATAAAAGTTAAAAATTAAAAAAAATATATTTATATTTTAAAATTTTTATTAAAATTTATATAAAAATTTAAAATAATTATAATAATTAAATAAAATGAAATGCAATTAACATAATGTAGCATAGGTTCGGACATATGCAATAGCCGGCATTTCGACGCCACCAAAGTTATCAGACTTTTCCTGCGAGTCTCAATCTGAATTGACAAGTTAGCCCAAGAAGACAACAATAAAATAAATTAAAAAAAAAAAACTGAAACATGATCAGCTCAGATCATTAATTATTTATATAATATATGACGTGAGAGTTGTTACACCTCGTATTAAGTTGTCATCTAGGGTGTGATAATGTGACCCAGCTTGTCTTCCATCAAATTGGATCTTGCTAAACCCGAGTCTGAGCATCTTCCCTGCCTAAGATGCTCCTTATTTTCATAACGTTGTACCTAAATCATCTTGTTCCTGTCTCACTCAAATGTTGTTTTAATTTCTATCTTATTATAATATATATTATTATATTATTATATAGAGGCAGCGCACAACATACGTACACACATAGGTATTCTCACTAGTATATAGAAAAACACAAAGACACACATACATGACATGAACCATATTTTCAGAAACTTGGTAATGATGCTGAATCTGTCAAAGGAAGAGCTGCTTCTCCAAGCATGGAACTATTATGATATTATCATCGTTGCACTATTTTCTATAGGAATATCTTTGTTTGTCTCCAAAAGTTTGAGATCAAGAGTATTGATAAGTGAGAAAGGTGATGTCCCTGGCCGGCTGGGGTTGCCATTTCTGGGTGAAACCTTTTCTTTTCTTTCAGCCACTAACAGTACAAGAGGATGCTATGATTTTGTTCGTCTCCGAAGACAGTGGTCAGTTATTTTGATTTTCTTCAGCCTTTTTATCAATAATATTGATTCAAACTTACAAATGGGATCGATTTTTATGATCATTCCTTGAACAACAACATAAAAAAAGAGTGTTTGTTTGCATTTATATCTGTTTCTAATACGTTTAAACTCAGCCTTATGACCTTATTTTGGTAAGATTTGACATGTTTTAAGTAGTTTCATACATAGTGATGATCAGAATGGAAGTCATGGTCGGAGTGAGCACAAAATTAAGCATCATTTTTAATTTTTAATTTTTAATTTTTAATTTTTTTTTTTTATGTTTTTTATTAGTTTCCTATGGAGTTTAGGATGCTGATCATTTAGTGGCCCTTTTAGATTATTTTACATCCTTGAAAGAATCGAATTAAACTGTGGTGAATGTAGGTATGGGAAATGGTTCAAGACAAAGTTATTTGGCAAGATCCACGTGTTTGTCCCAACTACTGTGGGTGCAAAAACGATATTTGCTAATGATTTTGTGCAGTTCAACAAGGGGTATGTGAAATCAATGGCGGATGCGGTTGGAGATAAGAGCTTGCTTTGTGTGCCTCATGAGAGCCACAAGAGAATTAGGCGTCTTCTCGCCGATCCTTTCTCCATGAATTCTTTGTCCATGTTTGTCAAGAAATTTGACAAAATGCTGTGTGAAAGGCTGAAGAATTTAGAAGCTCAGAAAAGCTTTGTGGTGCTTCACTTCAGTATGAAGGTAATTAGAACTCCATCCTTTCACATTATAAACTGTGAGTATATATATACAACCTTTAAGGGTGGCATTTTTGGAGATCAGTGAGATGAGATAACTAGAATTTTGTAAATTATAAGAAAATTGTTTGTGAGTAGTAATGAGATGGTAGTTTGAGTTTGGTATTTTTTGGGTTTTGAAAAAGGAGAGAAAAAGTTGAATAAAAAATATTATAAAGTTAAAATATTGTAAAAATATAATTTTATAATATTATTTTTGTTTGAGATTTGAAAAAATCGGTATTGTTTGTTGTTTTTTATTTAAAAGTTTGAAAAATTTGTAATGGTTACTTCAAAAATTTCGTTTAGGAATAAGATTGATATCAGATAATAATTTTAGTGAATCTTGGACTACCTATTTAAACTGGAAATCTTGGATTCGAAAAAAATATATTAATGGTGTTTTGAAAATGTTGTGTGGTGCACAGTTAACATTTGATGCAATGTGTAACATGCTGATGAGCATCACAGAGTTATCCTTGCTACGAGATATTGAAAGAGACTGCACCTCTGTATCCAATGCCATGTTGTCATTTCCCTTTATGATACCTGGCACCAGATACTACAAAGGTATCAAGGTAAGACTGAAAATAACTAAATAAATAACGAAGTCTCCCAAAAAACCAACTTACGTAGATCTCAATTTTCCACCTTCATATATAATTGGTTACACTAACAGAAATCATTAAAGCAGGCACGTAATAGGTTGATGAAAACCTTTGGAGAGATGATTATGAGACGACGGAGTGGAAGGGAATCTCATGAAGACTTCCTGCAGTCCATGTTAAAGAGAGACTCGTACCCTCCAAATGAAAAGCTCAGCGATTCAGAGATTATGGATAACCTTTTGACATTGATAGTTGCAGGGCAGACCACTACTGCAGCAGCAATGATGTGGAGTGTCAAGTTTCTGGATGATAACAGAGAAGCCCAGGACAAGCTCAGGGTTAGTATTTTCTGCCTTAACATGTGTGGCAGAAACTAGAGTACTTTCCGGGTTTGCTCCTCAATTTGGATGTTGAGCTGACTTAAATTTTTTATAAATAGTAATAAGTTAAGATGATAAGTATAAATTTTGTGAACTTCATTTAAAATGAGTTTAGATGTATTTAAATGTTAAGATAAATTTAGATTTAAGATAAGTTTAGATATATTTATAAAAGATTGAAAAAAGTTATAAGTCACACATATAAAGATGTATTGAGTTAAAAAATATTATGAGTCCTACGTATGAATTTAGATTTATATTAGTGAGTTAAGATAATAAGTATGAGTTTTGTGAAGTCCACCTAAAATGAATTTATATGTATCTGAACGTTAAGATAAATTTAGATTTAAGATAAGTTTAGATGTATTTATAAAAGATTGAAAAAGATTATAAGTCCCACGTGTAAAGATGTATTGAGTTAATAAATATTGTGAGTCCTACATATGAATTTAGATTTATAGTAGTGAGTTGAGATGATAGATATGATGTTTGTAGAGTCCACCTAAGATGAATTTAGATGTATTTAGATATTAAGATGAGTTTAGATGTATTTATGAGATTATATGTATTTATGAGAAGTTGAAGAATATTGTAGATCTCGCGTGTAAAGAAGTATTGAGTTAAAATAAGTTGTGGATCCAATATGTAAAGAGATATTAAGTTGAAAAAAGCTGTGGATCCCACTATAAAGAGGCATTGAGTTAGAAAAATGTTGTAGATTCTACGTATAAAGAAGTTTTTGAGTTAAAACGAGTTTAATGATTTGAGAGTTATGTGTTTGAATGTTAGACTTATTTTAAAATTATATTAAAATAAGTTCAGTCCAACTTTCAAATGGGACCTTAGAGTACTCTCTCACAGTCACGTTTGCTTTAGGCTGTAAAGTTCTTCAGCGTTGCAGTTAAACCAACTCTTGAAGTACGATTCCTAAAAGTAGTGGTTAACACCTAATCAAAAGGTGTTGGAAAGGGATGCTGAAATCATTTTATGGACTGAGTAACATGTCATATATTCTGCCACATAATTGTGATATTAAATGGATGTTATCACAATGGAAAGGGATGACAGATAGGGAAGGCATTACTTGGAGACATGCCCTTGATATCATATTATTTCTTGGATGAATATTCACTTAGGAATATGAATAATATTCTTGTGAACTTTCAGGAAGAACAATTGTCAATATTAAGAAATAAGCCTGAAGGAGCCTCACTCACTCTGGAAGATCTGAACAGCATGTCCTATGGTTCGAAGGTTAATATTTTAGTTAAAACTGTTTTATATAAATAAAAATGCAATGTTTTGATCTTTCAATCTGAAAATGATTGAAAAAGTGATACTGACATATATATATATATATATATATTGCGTAGAATGGCCTGACATACAACACTACTTCATGCATTTTCCAGGTTGTCAAAGAAACATTAAGAATGTCAAATGTCTTGTTGTGGTTTCCTCGTATTGCACTTAATGACTGCACAATAGAAGGCAAGTTTGTTTTCTCCTTTTGCTAATTATACTTAAATATTAAGGATTAACACCAATTTTCTTTCCCTGAATAAACTACTGAAAAAGCTCATTTTTGGGTCCTGAAAAGCTTCTTCTAATTCAGTACTATTCTTCTCAATGAAAAAATGCCCTTTCAGGTATTCAGATAAAGAAAGGATGGCATGCAAACATTGACGCAACTTGTATACACTATGACCCGGATTTGTTCAAGGACCCAATGCATTTCAATCCTTCAAGATTTGATGTAATCAGCTCTAAACCTATCTCATGATTTTTCTCTAATTTTTGTTTTGTTTTGTTTTTTGGAATATTAAACTACAATAATGATATAACAAATCCTTGTTTATACCATCCAGGAAATGCAAAAGCCATACAGTTATATACCTTTTGGATCAGGACCAAGGACATGCTTAGGAATGAACATGGCCAAAGTGACAATGTTGATATTTTTACACCGACTCACTAGTGGATACACGTGGGTTTATCTATAACTTTCCAAGATTTCAATATGCACTCACTTCTATTGACATTATCTTAAATATTATCCCATTTTTTGTGTAGGTGGAAAGTTGATGATCCAGATACTTGCCTAGAAAAGAAGGCACATATTCCTAGGCTTCGGAGTGGGTGTCCCATAACTTTGGAACCCTTAAAAAGTGGGAACTAAGTATGGATGAATTCAGTCTGCTTTATATCTTATGGTGTAAAAAGCAACCGGAATGGTTGAAAGACGCGAAAGACTGCTCAGAAATGTGTACAACCATTTTGGATGATGAAGTGTGTGACTGTAATGCTTCCCCACTTATGAATTGATCTGTTTCTCAGATGAACCGCACAACATGAAAAACCTGTGCTAGAGTGGTTCCAAATTCAGAGGCATTCTGAATTTAACTCAACTTACTCATGAGTCCCATGAGTTTGCCCTCCTCAAACTTACTATTAGTGCAATTACACTACACTTTTTAAACATTTTTTAAAAATAAAAATACATCACTTCACTAATAGTCAACTTAATCAATATCATTTTCCTAAGACATTATTTTGGAAGAAGCTTTAGTTATTAACATGGTAGAACGAATTTTGCAACCTTTTCTTTTTGAGGAAGGGGAGGTAAGTGAGTGAAATATATTTTAAAAGCCTTACAAGTTACAGAGTCTCATAGGGATCCCATATATAAGGGCATACAAGAGATCAGTCAGGTATATTTGAGGTGCATTATACGCCAAAGGAACTCAACTGTGTACAAATTAGTAAAGCAAATACTGCACAGAGAAAGAAGACTAGCCTACTCGACTTTAAGGCAAGGCAGCAAAACCAGTCCTGAAGAGCAGAGGCATCAATAAAAGCAGTGGAATCCTCAAGTCCTCGTGAACAGTACCACCTAAAGCAGCTAATGCAACTATGCACCGAACCTAGCTGAAACATACACCAAACCAAGTACAGTTGATCAGCTTAAATCCTCAATACCAGTTCTCAAGATCAGTGCATCAACACTGCATTGAAAAAGGTCCAAAAGCAGTGGAATCCTCAACTTCCACAAGAACAGTACAACCAAAGCAGCTGACCACAAAAATCTGAAAGAGAACCTTTAGAGCAAACAGAGCAATAACCAACAACATCCGAAAATACAAAATAAGAAATCATACATATTCCTGGGACACGTTTATATTTGTAACTATAGAGATTCCAAATGGGGTGCAATCAGTCAGGTCCGGTTGGTCTTAGCCAGACTGATTCCTTCAGCACAGCAAAACACTGGACTGGACCGAATCATTAAGGTCTTTGGACCAGACTGGACTGATTTGGTTCCATCCGGTCGGTCTTATCGGGCTATTCTGGTCCAGGTCTCCCCCCCCCCCCCCCCCCTTCCTTCTCCTTTTTTCAAGTTTTTGACAAAAAGTTGTATAAAATGAAAAAAAAAACAAAAAAGTAAATTTTTTTTTTTGATAAGTAAGAAGCAAGTATTATTAATGTGAATGAAAAAGTCATTGCCCAAATACACAGGAAGTATACAAAAGAGCCCCTAAGTATATTATAGGAACTGGAAATAAAGGACAGAAAGTCGTGCACATTGTTTCCATGTAAAACAATAGCTGAAAACCATGACCATAGGGTGTGAATGAAAAAATCCTGCAACTCTACCGAAGTGCGCTCCTTGTTCTCAAAGCAGCGATTGTTCCGCTCTGTCCAAATACACCACATAATGCACAGCGACACCATTTTCCACATTGTTAGCACTTGAGGACATCCATGTAACTTCCTCCAACGCCACAACAAGTCTACCACCTTTGCTGGCATTACCCAAGCAAGATCAATCCTGCGAAAGACCTCATCCCACAATGTCCTTCCAACCTCACAATGTAGTAAGAGGTGATCCACTAATTTTCCAGGTTTTTTACTCATGTAGCACCAATCTAGTAAAACACAACCTTTCTTCCTCAAGTTGTCTGTAATCATAATCTTCCCCAACGTAGCAGTCCAAACAAAGAAAGCTACCTTGAAAGGTACACGAGACTTCCAAATATTTTTCCATGAGAAAGGGGCATGTTCTTGTGTGGCTAAGATTTTGTAACAAGCCTTGATTGTGCACTTCTTGTGATCATTGGACTTCCACTTCAAACTATCGTCCGATACCGTAGGAGTCCCCATTGAATGTAGAGCTCTGAAAAAATCTGCAACAATAGATAGTTCCCAATCATGGAAATCCCTAATGAATAGGATATTCCAAAGACGAGAGCCATGAGAGAAAACACACATATCCGCAACAAAAGCCTCCCTATTAGCTGCAATACGATATAGAGCAGGAAACGCTCTATCCAAAGCCACTGCACCATACCAAACATCCTTCCAAAATCTGATTTTGTTCTCCTCTCCAATCACATATTGAATGTGACTTTCAAAACTTGGCCAACCCCTCCTAATAAACTTCTATAAGCCCATCCCATTACTCCCCCTGACCTCAGAAGAATACCAACCTCCCCAGGCCACTCCATATCTAGCATCCACGGTCTCCTTCCACAATGATCCCTCCCTCCAAATGATATCTCCATAACCATTTTTCTAACAGAGTTTTGTTGCAAATACGTAAGTTACAAACCCCCCAAGCCACCATAGGCGATTGGGGAACACATTGTATTCCAATTAATCAGATTAAACTTCTTTTCCTCCCCCATGCCTCCCCATAAGAAGGCCCTGAAAAGTTTCTCAATTCTTAACGCCACCCCTGTTGGCAAAGGAAACAATGAGAGAAAATAAGTGGGAAGATTGGTAAGGGTGCTCTTAAGAAGGGTGAGGCGACCCCCTTTCGATAGCTAAACCCTTTTTCCAACCCGCCAACCTTCTTTCAATCTTCTCCACTACCCCGTCCCACATAGCTCTAGTTTTGAAAGTTGCACCCAGAGGAAGGCCTAGATACTTCATTGGCAATGAAGATACCGAGCAGTCTAAAAGGCTTGCTAACCTGGAGATATGAGGAACTGTACACACTAGAATCATCTTGGATTTGCCAAGATTCACCTTAAGCCCTGAAACTGCTTCAAAGCAAAGTAACAAAGCACGTAAGCTTTGGATTTGGCCAGCATCCGCTTCACAAAAGATTAGAGTATCATCTGTAAACAAGTGATGTGAGATGTGAACAGAACCATTATTACCATTTCCCACCTGGAATCCAGAAATGAATCTGCCTCCAACTGTAGCCATCACCATCCGACTTAGAGCTTCCATGACAATAACAAACAATAAAGGAGAAAGAGGGTCTCCTTGCCGCAAACCCCGGGAGCTCTCGAAAAAACCTGCAGGTGTGCCGTTAACTAGAATCGAGAACCAAACTGAAGAGATGCAATGCCTCATCCAGGAGATCCACCTACCACCAAACCCACCTCTCAAGCATGTATAACAGAAATTCCTAATTCACATGGTCCTAAGCCTTTTCCACGTCAAATTTGCAGAGAATGCCTGTACCCCTTTCCCTCAATTTACAATCTAAACATTCATTTACAATTAGAACCGAATTAAGAACTTGCCTACCACGGATGAAGGCATTCTGTGACTTGGAGATGATTTGTTCCAAAATAGGGCTTAGACGGTTGGCAAGAGTCTTGGCGATGATCTTGTAAACACTACTGACCAAGCTTATGGAGCAGAACTCTTCAATCGCCGAAGCCCCAATTTTCTTAGGATAAGGGTAATAAAGGTTGCATTGAGGGATTTTTCAAATTTTTGAAAGGAGTAAAATTCTTTAAAGACTTGCATAATGTCATCTTTCACAATGTCCTAACAAGTCTGAAAGAAACCAATCGAAAAACCATCTGGATCCGCTGCTTTATCCTTTGCCATAGCAGAGATGACCTTGAGGATCTCATCTTCTTCAAAAGGCCTCTCCAAACAGCTTACACTCTGTGGATCTATAGCCTCAAAGGACAAATTATCAAGCTTTGGCCACCAATCAAAAGGTTATGTGAGAAGGTCCTCATAGTAATGCACAACGTGACTTTCTATATCCGTTGGGGGAGATAGCATCTGATCACCTGAATGAAGTACCTCAATAGCATTACTTCGTCGATGTGAATTGGCCACTTTGTGAAAGAATTTTGTACATCTATCATTTTCTTTCAACCAAAGGGCCCTGGATTTCTGATGCCAAGAGATCTCCTCCGATAATAATTAAGTGAATGATTTAATCAAAATTGTCTAAGTAAGCACATACTAACCTAATTTAGTAATTTAATTAAGTGTACTAAATTAACAATGTTAATAGTATGTGTATCATCAATAATTAATGGTTAATACCCTATCTTAGAATTCTTAACCTTCAATGTTTTATATAATCTAAGCATAAATAATTAGGTTAGAAAAAAATTAAATAATTAATTGCTTTAATCTTTGTAACTACTTAAAAAATTATAAAATATCATATAAAATATTACTTCAAATTTTTTATAGTAAATTTGGTCATTCCGGGATGATAAAACCCCACCCTGAGATTAGACCGAAAAACTAAATTTTACTACTTTTTTGAACCAAGACTGACTGACCGAAACCGGTTGGTCCAGACTGAATTCTCTTAGACCTCTAATTTCAACAAGCTAACTATCTGTTCTTAGGATGTGAAAATGGACAAAGGGGAAAAATAAAGAAAGTTCCAGGATCACTAGCATCAGTCTCAGAGCATAGAGGAGTTCGATCTATCCAGACCCAATTCCTAAAGAGCTGCAGAACCAAACATGCACGTTTTACCGTCAGTGCATGTTCACGAATTTCAAGGTGCTAGTGCATCTGGTATCAAACCTTACATCCATGTTTCTTCACATTTTCAGGTTGCAAGAAAATACAATAGATAGAAGGTGAACATAACGCACAGAATATGACAAAGAACACATACCACGCTTTAGTCAATGGAAATCGATTTGTACAGTTGGACTGTGCTTGTTATAGCTTGTTCAACTGGTAGTCTCTCCATGCTTGATGCACCATAAAATCCATGGACTCCTTTGGTTCTCTTCAGTATGAATTCGGCCTCACTAGGACCAGATATAGGACCTGCAAAACATCCAGATAATGGTTTCTAGGTTATATTGTTAAGGAAACAGGAAATATATGAATACATAAATTTTTATCGAGAAAACTGGCAGAAACTCAGGGCAAAAGAAAGAATGCTAGAATGGTAAGAGAGTTGACGGTTTAGTAACCTTATTGTCGAAACAAGACTAATAGCTGAAATGAGAATGTTAGCCTGGGTACAAGGCAAAACAAGGAAGAAAGCCAGGGTGGGATTATTTAATAAAATCCCTACCACTTTAATCTACAAATATGCAGCTCCAAATTAAAGTCAACAGCAGAAATTACAGTGATTTGCTTCAACAAGAACACAGAAGATTTTTTTTATGCTAGTGTGCAAAAAAGGGGGGGAGGGGAAGAGAGAGGGAGAGAGAGAGAGAGAGAGATCCAAATCTGGTAAAAATATTCCATGCCAGCATATAATAAAGTTAACTGCAAAATTTCCAGACTAGCAAAACTTTTCTACATGATTACCTCCATGACAGAGAACAATAACATTGGGATTGATTCTATGTGCGACATCAGCTATAGCCTGAACACGGACTACACTTTCCTCCAATGATACAGCTGTTTTTGCACCTATAGATCCTGATGTAGTGAGCCCCATATGGGCCACTATGATATCAGCCTCAGCTTTTGCCATCTCCATAGCTTCATCTCGATTGAAAGCATAAGGGGTTGTCAAGAGACCCAGTTTGTGTGCTTTTCCAATCATCTCCACTTCCAATCTGATTATTGAAATTTTTTTACAAGAGGCATAAATAATAATTTAAGATGGAATATGAGAGGGTAATGGTTTCCATGAAGGCATACCCATATCCCATTCCTGTTTCTTCAAGATTTTTTCTGAAGTTACCATCATAGAGCCCAACAGTTGGAAAATTTTGCACCCCAGAGAATCCAATTGACTCCACCTGCTTTAGGAAGTAATCCATTTGGCGAAAAGGATCTGTAGCACATACTCCAGCAAGAACTGGTACCTTCTTCACCACCTACAACATGTTCATAAGCTCTAAACCAGTAAGAACTGTGCATTAGTGGAGTAATTTGAGTAACATAATGATCAGGTCATTCCGTGTTCATTTCACGTTAAATTCATCATTCCACAAAATATCTGATGTTAATCATTAAGAATAATACCATAATATATGGGAAAACTACACTTTTCAGCGACAAACTACCTCATGTTTTTTCACTTTGCATACCAATCAATTAAATACCTCAATTTGTCAGTCTCCTTTCTAGGTAACTTTTATGACAGGTGTGCGCTTCAAACTTACTGGTAAAACTTCATTGGCCATGTCAAGTACCACA
The DNA here is from genome assembly GCA_036898215.1 of Platycarya strobilacea. Classification (NCBI taxonomy): domain Eukaryota; kingdom Viridiplantae; phylum Streptophyta; class Magnoliopsida; order Fagales; family Juglandaceae; genus Platycarya; species Platycarya strobilacea. The sequence continues at coordinate 37,754,754 of CM072555.1, forward strand.
GCATTTGCGTCTGCAAAAGGCAACAAGCCAGCTAAGGAACCCCTTCCAGCCATGCGAAAGCGGCCTGAATTATAAATCACTATGAGATCAACACCACCAGCTTCCTCAAACTTTGCAGAAATTCCTATTCCTGCACCAGCTCCTATTATTGGAATTCCTTTGTTTATTTGATCTTTCAGTTGCTGCAATATTGCCTGTGTTCTTTGTAAAGTCTCTGTTCCAGTAAATAAATGGGTTAGCTCTTACACATTAACATAGACAAGATATTAACTATTTTAGGGGCTGGTAAGTCCTCATTGTTTCTCTTAAGTTATATAGGAGTTTTTGAAACCAAGAGTTAAGAATGACAAGTTCTTCATCACCTACAATAGAATAACCACTTACAATAACGAAACAGAATATATATGTCGAAAAGTTCAAAATTGTCTCGATATAATCCCCATTTTGTATCTTGATCAACTAGATCATTACTTTCTAGATTCCAATACAAAGCTTTTCTAGATGGGTTTCCGGGTTTTCCTTTAACATCTGTCGAAGAGTAAGGGTTCCTCAAATTCTATAAGTTCTTTATTAAAAACTTTGGGTTAATTGCAAAATCAGTACCTGAGTTTCAGATGATGCATGGCATACTAATGCCAAGTGTCAATCCTGCAGTTAATTTTCTAACCGCAAATTAACGAAGATACTTAATTGTGAATTTCTTGAAACTCAAGTATCAATTTTTGAAAAGTTGAAAAGTGGGGGCATTGAATTGCAAAAAATGTTAAAAGTTAAGTACTGATTTTGCAATTAACCCTTTTTTCTGAATATTATTCAAGTAAATTTTGGGTTCCATAGTATCCCACTGATTAGTAACCCAAGATTGCGACTTTTAGTAAATGAGAGAGAGAGATGCTCCGGGGAAAAAATTCTAGAGATGCAAGACATAGGATGGGAGTGAATGCTTTCTCTTTTGCCATTTTTTGTCCTTAAATTTCAATGAACTCAACTCATTAGTCAATTGAACACTAAAAAATTTTGCGCCTATAGGTGAAGAAGTGAAGACACGTACAACACGCAGCACACTGCCTTGCCTATATTTCTTATATGTGCTCAACATATATATAAATGGAGACTTAAAACAAATGGAATTCATTTCATCAATATCTTAAAGTAACCAGATGTAGATGCAGCTGGGCATCATCTAAAAATAAGAAAAGTGAATGATAGGATTATTGTGGAGATGATGGAGAGATAAAAGAAAAAGAAAAAAGCAACAAGAACAACAAACAAATAAGTGTCACCTATAAAGTGCCTTGTTAAAAGACCATAACTCTATTTCCAAACAATCGGACACTTGAAACATGCATGTCATATCTAGAGACAAGAATTGATTTTGTTTTGATAATTGCTCAGGCAATTCTTTTGTGACCATGGTAAAGATAAAAAGTAGTCATTGACCTGTTCTTGTTGTGATAAAAGTCTTAATTGCAAATTAGAATCTATTCATGGAAACAATGCCAATGTCAAGTCAAATGACACCACTCCCATTGAATGAGAGGTACCAATCAATTGGATCAGGAATACCCAGTTAATGATTTCCAAAAGTGCTTTCACAAAAAATAAATAAATAAATTACATTTTCCATCAACACCACCAAGGCTTCAGTTAATTAAGCTATACTTTCCACAATTATATATGAATTAATTAAGCTATACCTGGTCTTGCATCTGGGAAGTAATTTGGGCTGTAAGGAAATTCCCCCAACCATGATGATTCCATCTTGTAAACAGTATCCTTGTGAAGGTCTTGATTGGCCTCAGGAACAGGAACTTGCAGAGAACTGGAATCTTTAAAAAAATCCCGACTAATCTCTAAGAATGAGTCAACCAATGCATTTGCGAACTCAGAGTCATTAATATGGCAAGGATAAACCTTCACCTATAACACATGCACATTTTCATTTGTACAAGGTAAATCAAGATTGTAAATATGTTAAATTCTCTCCATAAAACCAAAGTAAACTGAGAAGATTGGAATGTGATGCAAAGATAATGAACAATAACTAACACGGAAAATGATCTGTACAGGCCTATGGTGTTCAAGCCCCAAGCAGGCCCTTTGAAAAAAAGAAAGACCCACCATGGTGTGCTGGGCTTGTACACCCTCGGCCTGTATCTATATTACTCCAATAATATTACCTGCCGATCTTCATTTGTTTGAATAAGTCTCTGTAGTTCATTCAAAAGAGTAGCAGTTGCCTCAAGATCAGAAAAGGGCTTCCCAGGTGCATCCAAAGCAGATACACCTTTTTGTGGTAGGCAAACACAGACTTTTGAGGATGACTTGTTGAGTTTATTTGCTATGAATTCGGCAAACTTTTTGTTTTCAACTGCAGTGGTTCGCATGAGTGAAACCTGTCAACGAGACTACAATTTTTAATAGCATCCGGAGCCTGGAAGCACTCAAATTCCTAATAATATGCCAGAATGACAACATTAGAAAGATTAAAAAGGGGAAAAAAAAAAGCTTTTAGACTTACTCACCTGCTTATTGTGCTCATAAATCTTTCTCTCCTGAAAATTAGATGGTATGGTATCTTTAGCTCCAAAGTTAACCATGTCTAAGGCTCCCACGCTGAGGACTAAAGGGATCCTTTTCTCTAAGATAGCATCAAAGCGGAAACTGTCACAAGCCATTACACCTCCAACTACATAATCGGCAACCTCTGTTGTTGTGATGTCCAGAACGCCCTAAGGAAAATAAAAAGAAAAGAAGATCTAATTGTACAAGGAAGAAAGCATCATCTAGTAGCAAGTAAGAATTTTTTTTAACTGACAGTGTCATAAGGTATTCAACACTACTAGTCTGCAATGCTAGTGCTTAAAAGGATTTGGATTTCTTGTTCCAAGCCATTATAACACAATAGCACATAAATGTAAATCTGCAGATTTTTACATAAAACACAATAGGACATAATTGGACAATAGGACATAAATGTACATTTGCAAATTTATCATTAGCTCTTAAGCATCTACGTTAACTCGAGAAAGTACATAGAAGATAAGAAAAAGAACAAAACAAACATAGCTATATCTCTCTAGCTTAAGCACTTGAGTTTTTAATCAGTCTAAGACAAATTAAATTACATAAACTTGATCAACTTGCACTTTCATCAGTTCAACTTAATGTTCAAATTTATCAAGAAAAAACTTTTGGCTATTGTTTGACAAACTCTTAAACACGAATAAATGTTCAAATTTTCACTGGCAAGGTTCCAAATATATAAAAATCCCAATTTTTTAGACAGTATGCATCCTGCTATAGCTTCAGAGTAATTTTAAATGCAACTGGATTGTAGATGAAGGCACCTGAATAAATCCCTCTCTAACTAGAGACTCCATAGCCCTGCCCCCTACTCCAGTGGCATGAAAAACCAAGGTCTCATAACCTTCTTTATGCAATCGTTCTTTGGCAGCATTTACACATGGAGTTGTAACCCCAAACATGGTCATACCAACTGTAGGTTTTTGATTGATACTAGAAAAATCTCTGGATCTCTCAAGCATTCCGATCACCATTCCAGCAAATGCAGCTCCAGCATTTGATAGCACGACCCTACTTAAACTATTAATACCACAGATATCCACTATAGATGGAAACAATATCAAATCTGATGTCCCAACATAAGGTTCAGTTTGACCACTAGCTACTGTTGACACAATTGCCTTAGGAATTCCAATTGGAAGAAGTCTTAAGGCAGTTGATATAAGAGACGTCCCTCCACTGCCTCCAATACCAATAGCTCCAGCAACAACTTGATCCTCATGAGCTTTCTCAAGGAAATGTTCAAGTGCTTTACTCATTATGGCAATAGCTTCACCTCTGTCATCCGGAAGCACTGTTGGGGCTTCAGAATAGCAAGAGAGAACATCCTTTCTCGACACATACATAAAGTCCCCCAAAGTCTGAGTCCCCTTCTGACTGCAAGAAACATCTACAATTGCCACTTGTACCTGTCATTTCCATGAACATTTAACAAATAAAATCTAATTCATTTACTCCAACAAAAACTATAGTAAAGATCCTAGATCTCAACTTGAACCATGATGTTAAGAGTACTGAAAAACTAGAAATGACTCATTAACAACTGAGTTCCCAGTTAGAAACTATTGAGTTCAGTACATTTGAATCATCTATGGTTTTGGTTGAGTTCAAATTATCAACATTTGGGTTAAAATATTACACTTTATCTACTAGAGCTCACTTCCTTCAGTATTTTTTTCAACTCTAAAGCATGAAAATTAGCAATGTGTGAATCTATAAGAACAGTCACAATACAATCTGAACACATTAAACTCATGAACCAAAAACAATTACAATTAGACTTATGCTCGGAAAAGTGCAACGTTTTGAACCCCATTTAGCGAATGAAACTCAACCAAAACCACTATTCTTTGGAAATTTCCCCCAATGACTTTTTGTACCAACATAATCAAGTGAAAGGTAAAAGGAAAACTGAGACACCCTTCTTATAAGATCCCTACAATTTACTAGACATTGAAAATGAATATATGTAGTGACCTTCACTTCTTGATAGGTATACAAAGTTTTGTGATTTACACTCGGACGTTCATTTTCTGTACATAATTGAATTTGATCTCCAACTTATAGGTTTTTATACATACCAATTGTGGCGATATTACATTGAAAACTTCTAGACTAAATCAACTAAATACATAAACAAATCTCGGAGCTGTTTATTTCTAAATCCATTATTGATTAGCACTAGCCAGAAAATGTTTCGAAACAATTTACAGAATGCAGCTCTGTATCGCAACTCTATTTTGCATAAAAACTAGCATTTTTCTTACTGAGGCTAGACGATTACAAATAAACAAATCATCAGCAATTAAACATAACAGAAACATATCTAGTATACATGCATAAATAACGCACGCCAGGTAGTGAAAAGAGAGTAGTGGACTTGTATACCTTTAGAGAAGAATTCTTGGAGAAGCTGTTCAGATTGGATTGGATCGACTCGGACAAGAATCGGAGTTCTTCGAGCTTCGAGTCCGCCGTTCCGACGCAGAAAACTCGGAGGGTTTCACCGGCGTCCGTCATTTCAAACATTCCAAGTTTCAAAAGGAGTTAGAGAGTCTGATTTTCGTAGTTGAGAGGAAACAATCTTTCTGCAAAGCCAAAAGAAAAAAAAAAAAAGTGTGCCAAAATTTCGTAACGTTAAAGCAAGATTACTGGCATCGGTTGGTTGGTTAGTGAAAAAACTTCTAATCAAACAAGACTTCTTCAGATCTAAAAAAATAATTATTAGAAGGTGGAGGCCTCAGCAGATACACTACATGCATTTCGTTATTTAATTACTATTTTTTCTTAATAAATATGTGATGTAGGACCATTGACTATAATTTTTTATTTATAATTAAACCTTATTATGAGATTGATGAAATGAACTAAAGATATTTATCAGCCGTTTTTATTCCACCATTAAATTATGTGAATGACTCTACTATTATTATTTTAAATTCTGCATAGTGACTTGCATAGTAATTTCAAAGCCTATAAATAAGGGCTTCAGTTGTAATAAATTTCATAAGAAAAAATAGAAAAAGAAAGAAAGTTTCAGTTCTTAAGAGTTTCAGAGAGAATTTCTTATTTCTCTTTTACAATAGTAGTTCCTTTTTTTAAGTTTCATAACACGTTATCAGCACGACGGTTCTACCAATTCTGAAACTAGTGGCCTTATTCCTCTGTAAGTTTTTCAATATATTATTTGAAATTTTTGATATATTTTATTGATGATTATCTGTGTGAATTTATAAATATATTTTCTGAGATACACATATTTATTATTTATATGTGTAAAAAATGGTAAATCTTACAAAATTAGAATTTGTTGCTCTTGATATATCTGAGAAAAATTATTTATCTTGGATACTTGATGTTGAAATACATCTTGATGCAATGAACCTGGGAGAAACTATTAAAGAAAGAAATCAAGCATCCATGCAGGAACGTGCTAAAGCAATGATTTTCCTTCGCCACCATCTTCATGAAGAATTGAAAACTGAATATCTCACAGTAAAAGATCCCTATATTTTGTGGAACAATTTAAGGGAGAGGTATGAACACCAGAAGACTGTCATCCTCCCAAGAGCTCGTTCTCAATGGATGCACCTGAGATTGCAAGATTTTAAAAGTGTTAGTGAGTATAATTCCGCACTTTTTAAAATAAGTTCAGTATTAAAATTATGCGGTGAGAAAATCACCGATGAAGATATGCTAGAGAAGACTTTTACTACATTTCATGCCTCGAATGTGCTCCTGCAGCAGCGGTATCGAGAGAGAAAGTTCAAGAAATATTCTGAACTTATATCATGTCTTCTAGTAGCTGAGCAGAATAATGAGCTCTTATTAGAAATCCACCAGTCACGCCCTACTGGCTCAATATCATTCCCTGAAGTGAATGGTAATAGGTTTACATCATTCCCAGAAGTGAATAGTGCATCCTTTAGAAGAAATCAGAGGCGTGGACGTGGTAGGAGAAATTATAGAAATGTTGGTCCCAGGAATGACAACATTAAAAGGGATTATAATATACCATATCACCAGAAGTTGTACAATTCAGAGAGGGGTAAAATCCTCAGAATAATTCTTCAAAGAAAAGTGAAGAGGTGTGCCATAGATGTGGAATGACTGGACATTGGTCACGTACCTGTCGTACGGCCAGGCACTTAGCTGATTTATATCAAGTTTCTATTAAAGGAAAGAATAAAGTGCATGAAACAAATTTAGTAGAACCAATAGATGATTTATTAGATTCAGTAGATGTAGACGTTACTCATCTTGATGTATCTGATTTCTTTAATCATCCTGATGGTAGTATTGAACACTTAATTAGAGATGGAAGTGTTCCACTCAATTAATGTATTTTCTTTCTATCAGTAATAAAAGTTTTGTATATTTTGTAGAATCATGGATCACATTGATGAGCTTTTTATCTCTGAGTTGAATGATAAAGATATATGTCTGGCTGACAGTGCTACAACTCACACAATTCTCAAAGAAAAGAAATATTTTCAAAATCTAACACTAAGTAAAGCCTATGTCCATACCATATCAGGTTCATCGGATTTAATTGAGGGCTCCGGAAGAGCTTATATTGTGTTGCCTAATGGCACCAAATTTTGTATTGATGATGCTCTATTCTCTTCACAATCCAGAAGAAATTTATTGAGTTTCAAAGATATACGTCGTAATGATTACCATATTGAAACGACCAATGAAGGCAGTAAAGAGCATCTTCTTATTACTAAAACAGTATCGGGCCAGAAGCTCGTATTAGAAAAACTGCCTGCTCTATGTTCTGGATTGTATTATACAAAAATGAGAACAATTGAATCATATGTGGTAATGTACCAGAAGTGCATTGACCCTAAAGTATTTATGACTTGGCATGATCGCCTTGGACATCCGGGTTCTATAATGATGAGATGAATTATTGAAAATTCGCATGGGCATCCCTTAAAGAATCAAAAGATATTTCTACCCAATGAATCTCCGTGCGCTGCATGTTCTCAAGGTAAGTTAATTATTAGACCATCTCCCTCAAAAGTCATTGTTGAATCTCCATCCTTTTTACAAAGGATTCACGGAGATATATGTGGGCCTATTCATTCATCAAGTGGACCATTTAGATATTTTATGGTTCTAATTGATGCATCTAGTCGATGGTCACATGTTTGTCTTCTTTCCACTAGAAATGTTGCATTTGCTAAACTTCTTGCTCAGATAATTAAACTACGAGCACAATTTCCTGAGTATCCAATTAAGACCATTCGATTGGATAATGCAGGTGAATTTTCATCTCAAGTTTTTGATGATTATTGCATATCAATAGGAATAGATGTTGAATATCCTGTTGCCCATACACACACACAAAACGGTTTAGCTGAGTCTTTGATCAAAAGGCTTCAACTAATTGCTAGACCTTTACTTATGAAATCAAGACTACCTATTTCTGTTTGGGGACATGCTATACTTCATGCAGCATCTCTAATTCGCATTAGACCATCTGCATATCATAAATATTCTCCATTACAGTTTGCATTTGGTCAACAACCAAATATTTCTCATTTTCGTACTTTTGGATGTGCTGTATATGTTCCAATTACACCTCCACAACGTACAAAAATGGGCCCTCAACGTAGACTTGGGATATATGTTGGTTTTGATTTTCCATCCATTATTAGATACCTTGAACCCCTTACAGGGGATATGTTTAAAGCACATTTTGAGGATTGTCATTTTGACGAATCAAATTTTCCGTTAATGGGTAAAGAAAAGTCGGTGCCTGAAGCATGACAAGATATTACTTGGGATAATAAGACCCTGTCTCATTTTGATCCTCCTACAAATGAATGTAAACGGGAAGTTCAAAGGATTATTCATTTGCAAAATGTTGCAAATCAGTTACCGGATGTATTTACTGACACTAAAGGTGTAGTAAAATCTTATATTCCTGCTGTTAATACTCCAGCAAGGATTGAAATCCCTGAAGGACAAATTGTCAAAGCAGCAATAGGTGAATCTAAAATACGCCTGAAGCGTGGAAGACCTATTGGTGCAAAAGACAAAATTCCTAGAAGGAAAAGAATACAAAATGAATTTGGTGTTCCTGAAGAACACGTACCCACAATACAGGCCACAAATATAATTGGTGCTCCTAAAGAGTTTAAATCTTCTATTCCAGAACCTCCTGAAGAGGAAACTCTTGAAGAGTATAAATCTCCTAAAAAGGGACCTCTTGAAGAGGTGTGTCATGAAATGTTTTCCCCTGAAGAGGAACAGGTACCTGAAAATAATGAGATCTCAATACATTTCATGAAAACTGGAGAAATTCTGGATAGAAATAAAACTGTTGTCGACAACATATTTTCATATAAAATGGCCCTTGACATTACCAGAAGTAATGAAGAAAGTGAGCAAAAAAGCATCGAAGAATGTCGATGTAGAAATGATTGGCCAAAATGGAAAACAGCTATTGAAGCTGAATTAAATTCGCTAGCAAAACGAGAAGTATTTGGACCTGTTGTCCAAACACCAAAGGGTGTGATGCCTGTTGGATATAAGTGGGTATTTGTATGAAAATATAATGAGAAAAATGAAATTGTGCGATACAAAGTACGGCTTGTTGCACAAGGTTTCCTGCAGAAACCCGGAATTGATTATGAAGAAACATACTCTCCCGTTATGGATGCAATCACATTTAGATTTTTGATTAGTCTGGTTGTTACAAAAGGATTAGAAATGCGGTTGATGGATGTGGTTACTGCATATTTATATGAATCCTTAGACCATGATATATATATGAAAATCCCTGAAGGATATAAGATGCCTGAAGCATCTACAAGTACATCTAGAAATATGTACTCAATCAGACTACAAAGATCTTTATATGGGTTGAAACAATCCGGACGCATGTGGTATAATCGCTTAAGCGAATATCTATTGAAAGAAGGATTTGAGAATAATCTTATATGCCCATGTGTTTTTATTAAGAAATCAGAATCCGGATTTGTTATTATTGCGGTTTATGTTGATGATTTAAATATTGTGAGAACTCCTGAAGAGATCTCAAAAACTGCTATATATTTAAAGAATGAATTTGAAATGAAAGATCTTGGCAAAACAAAACTTTTTCTCGGCCTGCAGCTTGAGCACTTGCCAAATGGAATTTTTATTCATCAGTCCATGTATACTGAGAAAGTCCTAAAGCATTTTTATATGGACAAATCTCATCCCCTGAGTACTCCAATGATTGTTCGAACACTTGATGTGAAGAAAGATCCATTCCGTCCTTGTGATGACGATGAAGAAATTCTTGGTCCTGAAGTACCATATCTCAGTGCAATTGGAGCTTTGATGTATCTTGCAAATTGCACTCGACCAGATATTACATTCTCAGTTAATCTGCTTGCAAGATATAGTTCTGCACCAACTCGAAGGCATTGGAATGACATTAAACATGTTCTTCGTTACCTTCATGGTACAGTTGATATGGGATTATTTTATCAACGTGGTTCAAGTCCAGAATTGATTGGGTATGCAGATGCAGGTTATCTTTCAGACCCACACAGAGGTAGATCTCAAACTGGATATTTATTTACTTATAGAGATACTGCCATATCATGGAGATCTGTTAAGCAGACACTATCTGCTACCTCTTCAAATCACTCAGAGATCATTACTATTCATGAAACAAGTCGAGAGTGTATTTGGTTGAGATCAGTTATTCAACATATCCAGGAAAAGTGTGGACTTCCTATGATCGATAATAGCCCAACAATCTTTTATGAAGATAATACTGCTTGTATCACTCAAATCAGAGGAGGATATATCAAAGGTGACAGAACCAAACATATTTCACCGAAATTCTTTTATACTCATGAACTTCAAGAAAAAGGTGAAATTGATGTCAAGCAGATACGATCTAGTGATAATCTGGCAGATTTATTCACAAAGGCGTTACCGACTTCCACATTCAAGAAGATTGTGCATAACATTGGAATGCGAAGACTCAAAGATCTTTTGTCATGCACTTTTCAGGGGGAGTAAATGTGCTGATTGTACTCTTTTTCCTTCGCTGAGGTTTTGTCCCACTGAGTTTTCCTCTGCAAGGTTTTAATGAGGCAATCTTAAAGAACTTGTGGATACATAAGAAGACTGTATTCTTTTTCCTTCACCATTGGTTTTTCTTCCCACTGGGTTTTTACTTGGCAAGGTTTTAACGAGGCAGATTCTTTATTGGCGGTCATTCAAGGGGGAGTGAAATGAACAAACGAAATTTATCAGCCGCCCCTGTCCCACCACTAAATTATGTGAATGACCCCACCACTATTATTTTAAATTCTGCATAGTGACTTGCATAGTAACTTGCATAGTAACTTGTATAGTAATTTCAAAGCCTATAAATAGGGGTTTCAGTTGTAATGAATTTCATAAGAAAAAATAGAGAGAAAGAAATTTTCAGTTCTTAAGAGTTTCAGAGAGAATTTCTTATTTCTCTTTTGTAATAGTAGTTCCTTTCTTTAAGTTTCATAACAATTCATTTGTATTTCTCATTATTCTGACACTCTTAAATAATATATTAAGTGAATAAAAAATAAACTTCCAATAAAAAAAAAAATATATTTTTTCCAACTTCTATTTCCTGCATATTCTCCAGATAATTGTCTCCATCTCAAGTACTGTTCATCATCAACCATATGAGCTAGATACTCATTTCAATACTAATAACAGATGCCTATCAAAATAATAATAATAATAATAACATATAGAGTGATTAAGAGGTAATCTTAAAAATGATTTATAACCTACCAATATTGTTTGAAGGGAAAAGCTTTGGACAAAATGGATTTAAAATGAGTTTTTGCACCAACCATTTTTAAGTTAACACGTCAGTTTTTTTTTAAGTTATTGAACATGAATCCACCCGCACCACCTCCCTCTTTTTACTTTTCGCTCCCCAAACCAAAAGCCTCCCCCTCCCTTTCCCTTCCATCTATCTTAAAATGTTTGAATAAGAAATTATGAGAGAGAAAGAGAGAGGTGGGTGCGATTAGTGGATTAGTGGTAGAGCCATGTTGGGACAAGGACCAAGAGGCTCAGGGGACCATGGCCCCCCCTCCCACCTCACCCTTATTTTAAAAAAAAATTTAAAAAAATATAATATATATATTTAAAAAAAATAAAAAAAATATATTTTTTTTTATAATTTTGTAGGATAATATTAATTTTATTTTATGTTAGCCACTCTTTAAAAATTATCTTGGTCTCCCTCTACAAAATTAATCTAATTTAAAAATAAAACAATTCTCATATAAAATAAAATAATATAATAACATAATGATATGTTTTTATTATAGATAAAAAAAAGTTGATTGATTTCTAATATATTTCTAATATATTTTTTTTATGATAACATATTTTTATTATATTATATACTTTTTTAATACATAATTTGTATTAAACGTATTTTATTTTTATTATAAATTTTATTATCAAATTATTTTATAACGCATAAAAAATTATATACAAATAAAATAAAAAATATTTTATATATTTTATTTTAATTTTGCTTGGCTTCCCTTAACTTACATTTCTGGTTCCGCCATTGGATGCGATGGTGTTTTCGAAAAGGGTTATTCATTCAGGTGGCCAAAGAGTCTGGATATTGGTTTCAGATCTTTCCACATCGGTGAAATTAGTTTACATCAAGTATTTGGATATTTTAGAGAGATGGTTGAAGTAGGCTGTTGAAAATAAGGGTTTTGAATGCAGTTTGAGTGAAGACGTTTTGGTGGGTAATTCATGGTTTGTTACGCTATGCTTAAAACTGTTATAGCAAAAGTTTTGGATAAGAAGAAGAAGAACGATGACAAGTACCTACATCTAGAGTTAGCATTGAAGGAGGTGGAGTTGAACGAAGTGAAAAATGGCGATGAGAGATTGTTAGGTTTGGATTTGGCGAGAAGGATTGGTGATGGTAACAATTTTTGCAATGAAGAAGAAGCGATAGTGTTGAATAGGGATAGGAATGATGTTATAATTAAGAAAAAAAGATTTTTGGATTTGAGGGAGAGTGTTGCGAATAAATGGGGTGGTGGAAGTATGCTCACCTCTGCCAGAATAGCTATGCTCACTTTCACATCCTCAGCTCTGGCATTGGCATGCCACCACTAGAACAATTGTTATGAAGCAGACGCAGTTGATGAACACTCTTTAAATTACTACCCAACACCATGGACATCGAGCTAGATATAGAAGATTTCTTACACTTAAGCAAATCTAATCCTATGTTAAGTAATTTCTCCGTGCCCAGATAATCTTCTAGGAAGAAAATCAAAAGAAGTTTTAGCAGACGAATTCAATAGCGAAGAAGAAGAAGAAGAAGAATTTCCTGGAAACGCTAATTTTCCAGTATACCTCAGAGACCTTCCAAGACTTGGTCTTTGATTTTCTTTGGTGTTGATCTCCTTCTCATTCTCAAATCAACTATCAACGAAAGGGCCATTGTTGTTGGCTGTTTTCTTGTTATTTTGTAGTCTTTTTATCGTTTCATTTCCAAGATGATTGGCCAGAGTACCCAAGTTCCTGATTGACTTAGCGGAGGAAGAAGTAGCCGACAAAGGCCAAAGTTGACGCATAAGTCCGGCCTAATCGTGAAGATTCTGTTGTCGGGGGGGTATTGGTACTGGAAGTAGGATTGGAGGTAATGTGCTTGCATTGAGATTGTTGCCCAGATGACTAACACAAGATGGGGGGTGAATTGAGTTGTATTTAAAAAAAAAAATAACAATTATAAATCAAATATGTTGATGTAAAATTTGGTAGTTGGCAATTTTCTAGTGAAAAACCTAATATAATTGAGTTGTAACTAATGGTGGACAGAGTACACTTGAAGAGGATCAAAATGGCTCGAGAAAAACCGAACACAGTGATCTCGCTCGACCCTTGCTCGACATGGCGCTCGAGCGAAGTCCAGGCAGAGACTTCGCTCGACCCTCGCTCGACATCTCGCTCGAGCGAAGTTAAGGTTTCACGAATTTCTCTAGGGTTTAAGCGCCGTTTCAGGAGGTGGCTTATAAATACATCCTTAAGTCTTCTGCTGCCTGGAAGAGAAAAACAGAGGAAAAACCAAGGAGCCATACTTCATCCCTTGAGAGAAACTTCTCAATTGTTTCAAAGATCATTCTCTCTTGGATTATATTACTCCCTCACAACACACATTCAAATCTTTAGTGAGTTCATTGGAGTGGACGTGTTCATCAAGCTGGAAGAGTTCTTCAAGGAGCTTGGATGAAGAAATCAAGTTGTTCGTGTGAGAAGCTATAGAAAGGTCGGAGTTCCGGCACTACATGCGTGTAGAGATCGAGTGGGTCACTCATGGTGTTGCAAGCCAAGTTTAGTTGCTACAGTGGGTTTGTGAGTGTTTCTAAATTGGTTGTAACAAACTAAAATTTCTATAGTGGATTAGAGGTGGTGTCTTACACCCGGAGTGGTTTTAGATTTTGAAGAGGTTCTTCAAATGAGTTTCCACTTCGTAACCAAAATCTGTGTGTTGATTTCTTTGTTGATTGCTTGTTTATGTTGATTAATTTTTTAAACTGCCATCGTTTCTGTTAAACACCTATTCACCCCCCTCTAGGTATGTAAGGTAATTTGCTATCGCTTTTTCAATTGGTATCAGAGCGGGTACACTTCGTTAGGATTAATTTCCTGAGTGTGATCCTGCTTTGGTGGTCAAAATGGATAGGTCTCAATCCCTCTCATCACCACCATATTTTGATGGTAGCAACTATGCTTATTGGAAAGTTCGAATGAGAGCGTTTCTTAAGTCTATAGATGAAGGTGTGTGGGTGTCCTTGATAAGAGGATGGAAAGAGCCCGTCACCATTGTTGATGGGGTAGAAGTTCCCACAGATGTGGACAACTACTCAAAGGATGAGTTGAGTGAAATTAACTGGAATAGTAAAGGCCTAAATGCAATTTTTATGGCCGTGTCTCAGGAGGAGTTCAAACGAATCTCCATGTGTAATACAAGCAAAGAGGCATGGGACATTCTTGAGATCACTCACGAGGGAACTAGGGCTGTAAAAAATTCTAAACTCCAAATGCTTACCACCAGCTTTGAGGAAATTAGAATGAAGGAGGATGAAACATTTGATGTCTTTTATGCAAGATTGAATGACATTGTGAACTCTCGGTTCAACTTGGGAGACAAAATCCCAGAAAATAGAGTTGTAAGAAAAGTCCTCAGATCTCTTCCTGAGAGATTTCGTCCCAAGGTTACTGCAATTGAGGAAAGTAAAGACTTGGATGTCATGAAAATAGAAGAGCTGGTGGGTTCCCTGCAAACTTATGAACATACTCTGCCATTGGATAGGAAGAGCAAGTCCATTGCTCTTAATACAATTCAAGAGGACTCAGATGAGTCATTCGATGAATTAGCAATGAGTGACAGAGAAATAGCATTTTATACTAAGAAGTTCAAAAAAATGTTTGTAGCAAAAAGGCACGGGAGCCAAAGACCAGAGAAGAAGAAGTTTGGGAGATATATTGAGGGGTCAAGCTCAGAGAATAAGGAAAGAGCCTTCAACAATTACATTAGGCCTAACAAGGACAAGACACGAGTACAGTGTCATGAATGTCATGGATTTGGTCACATTCGTTTGGAGTGTGCAAATTATAAGAAGAGCAAAGAAAAGGCAAAGATTGCCTCTCTAAGTGAAAGTGAGTCTGAATCAAGTGACTCATCTGGCAACTCCACTCCAAAAAGGAATCTCAACTACATGGCTTTTACTTCTTCCGTTGGAGACATAGATCAGTGCAGTGAACAAGCTTCTGATGATTGTAACATACCGGAAGATGAGTCCGAGTGTGAAGATCAACTGCAAGAAATCTATGAAAAACTTTACAATGAGTGCGTGAAACTGAGAAAAGTCAACAAAGCACAGACTGAAAAGATAAATCAGTACAAACAAGAAAATGATGAGCTTCAAGGCAAACTGAATGAAGCTTATATCTTGACTGACCAATTACGAAAGAAAAGTGAGGCTTTGGAAGATGCTATGGAAACTAAGGAAAATGAATTAACCCAGCTAAAGGGAAGATTGCAAGCCTTTTCCACTGGAAAACAAAATCTGAACAAAATTCTAACTCTTGGAAAGCCCTCAGGAGACAAGAGTGGAATAGGATATGTTGGAGAAAAGTTTGAAGTGGGTACGAGCTCGAAAACTCCTCAAAACAGCATGGTGAAAAATCACTCACTAGCAAAGGGAAAGAAAGTTATACATGCACAAAAGTTTGTTTCATCTCAAGAGAAACAAATAGCTCACAACACGAGACTCGTGTGTCATCATTGTGGGAAGTTGGGTCATGTGAAAACAAATTGCTTGAGATTTAAAAGACTCACCAGAAAATCTCCTAAGGATGACTTGCTTTTCAGGGGACAGCAAACCTACAGAGAAAATCGGACATGTCATAATTGTGGCAAGTATGGATACATCCGACCAAACTGCTATGTGCTTAATAAGTTTCCTGTGAGAAATGAAAAGAGAGACTCAAGAAGAGGTCACTTCAATTTGTGGGATCAAGTCATGGCACTCACTAGACAAAATGACCTTCTAAATGCCAAGGTAGACAATCTGACAAGTACCCAGAAGACTGTGCGAGTCAACTCTCCAAAAATCAAAAGAGTGTGGATCAAGAAGGAGAAAAGAGCCACATGTCACATAGCTCACATTGCCTTGAAGACCCAGAACAATTCATTGTGGTATCTTGACAGTGGGTGTTCTCGACACATGTCCGGTGATAAAACTCTTTTTAAGACAATTGAAGAGTACAAATGTGGGACAGTGACATTTGGAGATGGTGGTAAAGCGAACATAATTGGGAAAGGTGAAATTAACATTACTGGACTACCGGCATTGAGAGAAGTTCTGTATGTTGACGGATTAAAAGCAAATCTTCTTAGCATAAGCCAAATGTGTGATAATGGTGCTGAAGTTCGGTTTTCAAAAGATATGTGCATTGTTTCTGATAACAATGGACAATGCTTGATGCAAGGAATCAGGACCTCTGACAATTGCTATGGTATCGCTCCCACTTCACAGTACAGCTGCAATAGTACTAAAAGTGAGGCCACTACTCTCTGGCATCAAAGACTTGGGCATGTGAATCACAAAAATTTGTCAAAGATTGCTAAGAAAGAAATGGTGATTGGACTGCCCGAACTTGGGAAAGTGGAGACATCTGTTTGTGGATCATGTCAAGTGGGAAAACAAGTTCGAGCAGCCCACAAGAACACAACAGATATCCTGACCAAAAGACCCTTAGAGTTGTTACACATTGATCTTATGGGACCCTCTAGGACTGAAAGTCTGGGGGGAAAGAAATACATACTGGTGATGGTAGATGATTTCACCAGATACTCTTGGGTAGAATTTTTGAGGGAAAAGGGTGAGGTTTCAAATGTGATAAGGAACTTATGTAAGAAGCTTCAAAATGAACAAGGGAACCCTATTGTCAGAATCAGGAGCGACCATGGACGAGAATTTGATAACTCAAGTTTAGAGAAATTCTGTGATGAAGAAGGCATTCGTCAAGAATTCTCTGCTCCCATTACTCCACAGCAAAATGGAGTTGTTGAAAGAAAAAATCGAGTTATCCAAGAAATGGCTCGAGTTATGATGCATACCAAAAATGTTTCTGCTCATTTTTGGGGTGAAGCTGTGAACACAGCATGTCACATTGTGAATAGAGTCTACCCTCGACCCAACACTTCTCAGACACCATATGAGCTGTGGAAAGGAAAGAAGCCAAATGTGAAGTACTTCAGGGTGTTCGGGAGTAAGTGTTACATTTTGAGAGATAGGGAAAATCTGGGTAAGTTTGACCCAAAGAGTGATGAGGGAATATTCCTTGGTTATTCCAGAAACAGTCGTGCTTACAGATGTTACAATCTACGCACCCAAACTGTCATGGAATCCATCAATGTGGTTATAGATGATACTCTTAAAGAGGAGTTGAATCAAAATCTAATTGATACACCAAGTGGAACTGAAGAGAACTCTAGTGAACTTAATGAAGATCAAGAGACCTCATCAACTGAAAAAGTTCATACTCACAAGGAGCCATCTTCGAGAGTGAAGCTAAACCATCCTCAAGATAACATAATCGGGAATGTAAATGAAGGGATGAGGTTGAGGAAGAAAGTGATAAGTCAACTAGCTCACTCATGTTACATCTCTCAGATTGAACCAAAAAGGGTGGAAGAAGCCTTAAAGGATGAGAATTGGACAAATGCCATGCATGAAGAAATTAATCAATTTGTGAGAAATGATGTGTGGTACCTAGTCCCAAGACCTGAAATGCACAATGTTGTAGGTACAAAATGGATCTTCAAGAACAAATCTGATGAAAATGGAATGATTGTACGGAATAAGGCAAGATTGGTGGCACAAGGTTATGCCCAAATGGAAGGAATAGACTTTGATGAGACATTTGCACCGGTGGCAAGGCTTGAGTCAATCCGAATACTATTAAGTGTTGCTTGCCATATGTGTTTCAAACTCTATCAAATGGATGTAAAGAGTGCCTTCCTAAATGGGATCCTTCAAGAAGAAGTGTATGTCGAGCAACCAAAAGGTTTTGAGGATCCAAAATATCCTAATCATATCTACAGGTTGAAGAAAGCCCTGTATGGTTTGAAACAAGCTCCCAGAGCCTGGTATGAGAGGTTAACTTCGTATCTTTTGGAGCACAAGTTTCTGCGAGGAAGTGTTGATAGGACACTGTTTATCCGGAAAGTGGGTGAGGAGATAACTGTAGCTCAAATCTATGTGGATGATATTGTGTTTGGATCATCCATTGATGACCTAGCTCTCGAGTTTGCAGAAGAAATGAAGAATGAATTTGAGATGAGTATGGTGGGTGAGCTAACTTTTTTCTTGGGACTCCAAGTAAAACAGCTAGATGAAGGATTGTTCATATCCCAGTCTAAATATGCAAAGGACCTGCTGAAAAAATTTGGATTAGATGGGAGTAGCCATGCTAGAACTCCCATGAGCACAAGTGTAAAACTTAGTGCTGATGTGTCAGGAAAGGGGGTTGAGCAATCTCTGTACAGAAGCATGATTGGGAGTCTACTGTATCTCACTGCTAGTAGACCTGACATAGCTTTCAGTGTTGGCGTTTGTGCTAGATTCCAAGCAAACCCCAAAGAATCTCATCTTGTGGCTGTCAAACGCATACTTCGCTATGTGAATGCTACAGTGAATTATGGAATTTGGTACTCCAGAGATTCCAACACTAAGCTTGCAGGCTACTCTGATGCTGATTGGGCTGGAAATGCAGATGATAGAAAGAGCACTTCAGGTGGATGTTTTTATATGGGAACAAATCTTGTTGCCTGGATGAGTAAGAAACAAAACTCCATTTCTTTGTCTACAGCTGAGGCTGAATACATTGCTGCTGGGAGTTGTTGTACTCAATTGCTGTGGATGAAACAAATGATTTGTGATTATGGCATTACTCAAGGTGTGATGAGCATCTATTGTGATAATACCAGTGCCATCAACATCTCTAAAAATCTTGTCCAACATTCTAGGACCAAGCATATTGACATTAGGCATCATCTCATTCGGGAACTTGTGGAAACACATGTAATTACTCTTGAGTACATTCCCACCGAACATCAATTAGCCGATCTTTTTACCAAACCATTAGATGGTCTTCGTTTTGAGTGTCTTAGAAAGGCTATTGGTATTTGTGCCTTAACACAAGAGATGTAACATGCATTTCATACATTGCATGCATATCATTTTTTTTCTTATGCATTGTTATTTTTCTTGTCTTCATTCTCTTCTTTGTCTTTCCTCTGACTCAGTTGCTCTTCCTTAGATGTGATGAATGGTCTTACTACTAGAAAGTTCACTTTCAAGCATGTGTCTTGTCAAAATTGTATCATAGGCTTATGCTGCAAAGGTGTAAGATGTGTGTCACTTTTAATATGCATTTTTGCCGCACACACTGCACGCCTAGCTCAATCTCTTGACATTTGACCTTATGTGAGACTTTGGGGAGGCAATCAAAAGTGTGAGGGAGCCTTACGAGTGTTCAGAATTGACCTCGGGCTAGATGACCTGTGTAAGAACTTTTGTATCTCGAAAGGAAAGAAAATGAAGAGGCTCTATCGTTGTATTAAATTTAAAAAAAAAAAAAAAAAAAAAAAAAGGGAAAAGGGCCCCAATACAAATCCTGAATCTGGTTCTATTAGACACAAGAAATTAGGTCCTAGCAGCATTGGGTTTGACTTTCTGCACGTTGAAGGGTCTCCCAAGCACCTATGGTTTCTTGTTTAGCCAAACCCCACTCACACCTCTCGGTTAGAATTTCTTGATTGAGCAAGGGGACTGCCTAAACACGCATATTCATATTAATTGTGACATACAGTATTTATACTTGCGTGGTATTTAGAATATGATATTATTTTACATTTGCTATGCTATGGATGATTTTAAATTGTCCCCACTGAAGTTTGAAATCACTACTGTGAGTATCACCTTGAAACTGGGCAAAAATGGAATCTCGCTCGATGTCTCGCTCGACCATTAAACTTCTCTCATCTTCTCTCAAACACTCAATCCCAGCCTAAGCATCTCATTTCCTCTCAAACACTCAATCAACGGTAAGCTTTCTTCTATCCATTTCTTCTTCATTTTTTTCTTTTCTTTCACGGTTCATTCCATTCATAGGGTTGTGTTTGGGTTCCTTTATTTTCGGATTTTTTTTTTGTGAAACTTGGTGGTTCATTTTTGGTATGGATGAATCTATTAGAGTAGTGTTGTATTTAGGGAGGAATGGGATAATTAATTGGGTGTTAAACCCATGATTACACAGCATGCACACTACCTGTTCGATGAAATGCCTCCATGAAATTTTGTCTTCCATTTTGTCTCTCCTTTGGTGCATTGCTCTTTAGACAAAATGTAGGTCTCATTCATAGTCTGCACACCTTGTTGAGAACATTGTTGGGTCACATTTTAGGCATGTTAGGCATATAAGGCACTTTAGGCACTTTAGGTATTTTGGGCATTTTAGGCATGATGGACATCCATATGCCACTCCACATCATGTCATATATGTCTCATTGTCTGTACTTGGTCCATCTACAGCTGCCATGGCATCTCGGCGTGTTCATCCTCGCACTGCCCCATCCGCCTCTCGGACTTACTTCCACAGTCCTCAAGCTGAGGAACTCTACACGCAGAACTTTTCCCATCGCTCCATTCTTGTGGAACGTGAAGTTCTTCTAGGTGAGTTTCGGGATACCTATCCCATTGTCCCTCAGATTTTTGAGTCGCGCCAGTGGCTTGCTTTAACCACTGGTCATCCCGCTCCCTCGGTGGAGTTGGTCAGGGAGTTTTACTCGAATATACATGACATCTCAGAGGGAACGTTTCAAGTGGATATCCGGAATATCACTTTCTGGGTGACTCCCGATCTTGTGGCAAATTTGCTGGGGGCACCTCGAGTAAACAATCCTATTTACCCCTATCTCCGTACCCCAGCTCCTAGCAGACCTGATTTGGGTCGTTTTCTCACCAGGTCTCCTATAACTTGGACTGGGATTCCTCCTCTAGCGACCAAGTCGTTTCCTCATGCGTACCAAATTGTGAGTCGAATTGTTTTGACAAACATCTACCCTACTGGACATTATAGTGACATTGGTCCGGATCGTGCCCTTCTCCTACATGCATTGCTCACTGATGTCCCTATTGATTTGGGCGGTCTTCTCTGTCGGGTCATGATTGAGGCCCATATGTCGTCAAACCTTCGAACTGGTCTTCCTCTTGCCTGTCTCATTACGAGGATAGCCCTGTCTAAGTCTGTGTCAATCCCTCCCCAGGAGCTTAGAGTGAGCCTGAAGACACCGATTGGCCGGAAGACCATGCAGCTAAGTCAGGCGCATCTTCCTAATGTTGAACCCGCTCCTGCACATTCTACCCAGACCGGACCTATTCCTCACGCTCCTGAGACCAGCTCGGGTCCTTCCAGCTCGAGTCTGATGCCACCAGCTACAGAACCATCCAGGCAGACCATATTGGACTTTCTGATTAGCATTCAGCAGTCTGTGACCAGCATGGATACTCGCATTGATAACCGACTTAACAGTCTTGAGACTCGGGTTACTCAATTGGATACTCATATCAATGCTCGGTTTGACACACTTGACACTCAAGTGATTGAGCTTGGAAATCAAGTTCAGCATCTTCTTGCTGATGAGGAAGAGACTGATGAAGATTGAGACCCCTTGCCATTTGTGACAAAAAGGGGGAGTGATCGGGGGAGGAGTAGCTAGATTTAGGGGGAGATAAGCTACTTTGTAGGGGGAGTAACTAGTAGCTTGTTGTTCTTAGTTTTACTATGTGATTATACTCTTGATGTATTCTGTGTTGGACTAATTGCTATTGAAGTTTTAGTGTTAAATTTTTATGGTAAAATTTCTTTACTTCTGAGTTCATCTGTTAAATTCCTTGCAAGTGTTTTCTGTTGGTACGTTTACATGTTTGTTAAGTGTGCAGATACTTCACTTGCCAAGACTAAACCTACATGTGGAAGTCCTGTTGTTTGTGTGTGATAGGATTAGGTCCAATGTATAGGTTAGAGGTTTTGTCACAGAAATGCCAAAGGGGGAGATTGTTGATGTAAAATTTGGTAGTTAGCAATTTTCTAGTGAAAAACCTAATATAATTGAGTTGTAACTAATGGTGGACAGAGTACACTTGAAGAGGATCAAAATGGCTCGAGAAAAACCGAACACAGTGATCTCGCTCGACCCTTGCTCGACATGGCGCTCGAGCGAAGTCCAGGCAGAGACTTCGCTCGACACTCGCTCGACATGGCGCTCGAGCGAAGTCCAGGCAGAGACTTCGCTCGACCCTCGCTCGACATCTCGCTCGAGCGAAGTTAAGGTTTCACGAATTTCTCTAGGGTTTAAGCGCCGTTTCAGGAGGTGGCTTATAAATACATCCTTAAGTCTTCTGCTGCCTGGAAGAGAAAAACAGAGGAAAAACCAAGGAGCCATACTTCATCCCTTGAGAGAAACTTCTCCATTGTTTCAAAGATCATTCTCTCTTAGATTATATTACTCCCTCACAACACACATTCAAATCTTTAGTGAGTTCATTGGAGTGGACGTGTTCATCAAGCTGGAAGAGTTCTTCAAGGAGCTTGGATGAAGAAATCAAGTTGTTCGTGTGAGAAGCTATAGAAAGGTCGGAGTTCCGGCACTACATGCGTGTAGAGATCGAGTGGGTCACTCGTGGTGTTGCAAGCCAAGTTTAGTTGCTACAGTGGGTTTGTGAGTGTTTCTAAATTGGTTGTAACAAACTAAAATTTCTATAGTGGATTAGAGGTGGTGTCTTACACCGGAGTGGTTTTAGATTTTGAAGAGGTTCTTCAAATGAGTTTCCACTTCGTAACCAAAATCTGTGTGTTGATTTCTTTGTTGATTGTTTGTTTATGTTGATTAATTTTTTAAACTGCCATCGTTTCTATTAAACACCTATTCACCCCCCCTCTAGGTATGTAAGGTAATTTGCTATCGCTTTTTCAAAATATATAATATAAAATATAAATAAAATATGAAACAACAATAAATATAAAGAGTAAGGGTAAGAGAGAAGCAAACTCAGTATGTTAACGAGATTCGGCCCCACTGCCTACATCCTCGCCTCAAGCTACCTCTTGAGGATCCCCAAATCCACTATTCAATCTCCTTTAAGTGGAGATAGAAACCTATTACACTTTTGAGCAGCACCGCTTCAAAGAATCCGTGTAGAACACCCTCTACACTTCCAATCACCTTACACTTGGTGGTTTAACTATTCCCCGTGTAGAACACCTTCTATACTTCCAATCACCTCACACTTGGTGATTTAACTATTCCCCGTGTAGAACACCTTCTACACACACAAGGGTTATACACACCCTTTTACAAATACAAGAGTTGATAGTAGGTAGACTACCAAAATACACTCCTCAATGAGTGAGATAGAAACAATATAGCGCAACCTATATCTCTCTCAACAAGAACAAGAATTAAGGCTCAAAATTTTAGAAAAGAGAGAATGAGAGCTTTGAAGAAATGATGCAAAACTTAGCAATAGATGTATAAGCTCTTGTTATGTATTTTGCAAAACTCAAGTGAGCTATTTATAGGCAAATGAGTTTTCAATTTCAAATTTGAAAAGATTCTCATGTCAAAAACATCATCATTCACTTTTCAAAAATTTCAAATCTAATCTTTTTACTTTTTGCATGTGACAAAAGGAGCACACTTTACTTTTCAAAAATTTCAAACATAATCTTTTACTTTTTGCATATGACAAAAGAAGCACACTTTACTTTTCAAAATTTTCAAATAAAGACATCTACCTTTTGCATAAGTCAAGAAAAGCATCCACTACTTTTAAAAATATTCAAATAAAACATACACATGTGAAAGATAACAATCAATCATCTTAATATTTTCAAAATTCAAACCTTTAATCATGTCATGTACATGTGAAAGATGACAATCAAGCATCTTAATATTTTCAAAATTCAAACCTTTAATCATGTCATGCTCATGTGAAAAATGACAATCAATCATCTTTCAAAATTTTCAAAATTCAAACATTTAATCATGTCATGCACATGTGAAAGATGACAATCAATTATCTTTCAAAATTTTCAAATTTAATTTTCAAAATATTCATGCACATGTGGAAAATATATTTTAATATTTTATGATAAAATATTAATTTTGAGCCTTAATCCTAATTTTGAATTTTTAAGAGATTTACAAAATTACTCTATGATTTTAATGTGAACTTATTCCCTTCTTGCTCATGCTTGCTTCCTTGATGTGTTTGATTCTATTGTGTGGACAACTTGAGGTTGAAACTCCTTTATTCTTTGAATTTATTTGTTATCATCAAAATCCATGTGTAGATTTATATGAAACTTGAAACCTTGAGTTCAACAATCTCCCCCTTTTTGATGATGACAAATGCTTGATAGAACTCGAAACCTGTATGAATACTTAAGCTCCCCCTGAGAATGTGCGTTAGTTTTTCAAGCAAAAATATAAATATAATTCCAAGCATATATAACAAGTTTAGCAATTTAAACAATGTTAATATTCTAGTATAAAAATTCTCCCCATTTTGGCATCATTAAAAAAGAATCATAATTAACTCAATAAGATATATTCCTACAATAACCAATAGACAAATAAAACGCTGCGTTAGTAGAGAATGTAGAAGTTAGAACCACCCGTGTCCGACAAAACTTGCAAACGTTGAAGCCAAATTTGATCATCTCGGTGCGGAAGAAGATTTAAATCCGCTTGATGTTATTGACGAATTAGATGTTCCAGAGATTTGAAGTTGAATAATTAAAATTATTCGTGTCTGACAAAGACAGCAAAAGCTGCAGGCCTAGCTCTGGCAATGCGGTGCGGAGCCATGCATGTCCGACAAAACCTGTAAATGTTGGAAGTCTAACTCTGGCAATTCGGTGTGGAGACACGCGTATCTGACAAAACCTGTAAAGGTTGGAGGCCTAGCTCTAGCAGTCGGTGCGAAAGCAGATCAATCGCCTGATGTTGTTGACAAACGGGTTTGAAGGCTCTGAGTTTCTATAAAAAAAATAATTTTCACCTATCGGATACCTAAAAAAATTGCTTCTTGACCTAAGTTCTGTTTCTCCATAACGATAGAATGGCCGAACAATTCTCTTCCACTAATGTTCCAGACTTGAATCAGGAACCCTTGACGCATCAACCATCAATCTTCTCTCCTAAAGCCGTCAATGCCATGATAGGAGCAGAGAACTGTTTTTCTAGTAAGAAAACTTTTGACAATGTGTGTCCAACATATCTTATATTTCTTTTGACTAATAAGATTTGAAGAGACAATAGTTTGTTTTGTTCTTTATGCTATCTCTATAAAATCAGTTTTAAAGTTCATCCGATTTGCATCAAATCTTATTCTCATCTCTATAACTCATCTGCATTCCTTTAATATTCTCGCTTTAAGTTTTCAATTCTTTTCTCAATGGCTCATTCTTCTAACATTCCTCTAGATGCATCCATGAGGTATTCTACATCTCAATCTCATGTCCTTTTTGCAGCTACCATTGGCGCCATGTTGCAGCAAGCGAACAATAGTTTGGCTAATAAGCCAGACTCCGATGCTATCTACGACTTGGTGAGTCTCGGGACTCGCTACTCATCCTCTATTGTCGCTTTTTCCCAACGGCTACAAGTCAAAAATCATGAGGTTGAAAAGCTTAAAGAACAAATTGTTGTACTTCAACGAATTGTTCAAGAGTCTCACACAAGGGAAGGAATCCTTCGGCAGAAGAATAAAAAGTTGAAATCTCTATTGGATTCTTCATTCCGCTTGCCAGTTCCCATGGATAGGGATGACATGATATTGTATGAAGAGAATGAGCGTCTCAAACATGAGGCTAAGAACCTCAAGTTTATGTAAAAGTATTTAAAAAAAATATCTCTCTATTTTTATGAACTCTGATATATCTTTCAAGAGATATTCATAACATGCATCATACTTATGTTCTAATCATACATAATCTATCTTATGGTAAGGGTTTTGTGAATATATCTGCTAACTGATCGTGTGTGTTTGTGAACTCCAGTACTATATCGTCTTTCTGCACATGATCTCGAAAAAAATGATACTTATTTCAATATGCTTAATTCTAGAATGTTGTATTGGGTTTTTTTTTTTGAAAGATTTATAGCACTTGTATTATCACATTTGATTGGAATGTGATTATACATAAGTTTAAAATCCTCAAGTTGTTGCTTCATGTAAAAAACTTGAGCACAACAACTACCCGCAGCAACATATTCTGCCTCAGCAGTAGATAGTGCAACATAATTTTTTTTTTTTTTACTAAACCAGGAAACTAGTGCACGACCTAAGAAATGACATGTTCTACTAAAACTTTTTCGATCATCTTTACAACCAGTATAATCAGTACCTGAATAACTAATAAGATCGAAAGAAGTGTGTTTAAGATACCATAACTCTAAGTCAATGGTACTGGCAAAATATCTAAAAATCCACTTGACTGCAATCAAATGAAATTGTTTTGGAAATGATTGAAAACGTGCACATAAACATACACTGAACATAATATCAGGTCTACTAATTATCAAATATAATAAACTACTAATTATACCTCGATATACATTTGAGTTAACTGGCTTACCGCTTTCATCTTTATCAAATTTAGTGGTCGGATTCATTGATGTTCCAATTACCTTCGCTCGTTCCATCTCAAATTTTGAGTAACTCTTTGATATATTTTGACTGATTAATAAATGTTCCACTTTTTACTCGCTTGATTTGCAATCCGAGAAAGAAATTAAGTTCTCCCATCATACTCATTTCAAATTCTTCCTGCATATTCTTAACAAAATCTTGACCCATATTCATTAGTAGCACCAAATATTATATCATCTACATAAATTTGAATTAAAAGAATATCATTCTATTCATACTTGATGAAAAGAGTTATATCGATCTTTCCTCTTGAAAAACATTTTTCAATAAAAAAAAAACTATTTAAGAAAACACTTTTAACATCCATTTGAAAAAGTTTGAAATCTTTATAACAATTATATGTAAGTAGCATTCGAATAGCTTCTAATCTTGCGACTGGTGCATATGTCTCATCATAATCGATTCCTTCTTTTTGATTGAAACATTGGGCCACTAGTTGAGCCTTATTTCTAGTAATGACTCCGGACTCATCTTTCTTGTTTCTAAAAACCCATTTTGTTCCAATAATAGTATGATTTTTGGGTCTAGGAATAAGTGTCCAAACATCATTTCTTTCAAATTGATTAAGCTCTTCTTGCATAGCTAGAATCCAAAATTCATCAAGAAGTGTTTCATCAATATTTTTAGGTTCAATCTGAGATAGAAAAGCAGTATGATTGCAAATATTTCTAAGAAATGATCGAGTACTTACTCCTCGTGAAGGTTCTCCTAGAATTTATTCCGCTGAATGATCTTTCACATGTTTCCACTATTTAGTTGCATCTTGTACTAAGTCTTGATGATCTTTCCTTCTATTTCCATGATCTTTCATTTTGAATTGTTTCCAAATATCACATCCCTTTTCTTTAGAAGTGAAATCAATGAATTTAGTTTTGTCTTCTGTCACGTATCTTGAGCATCCATTGTCTAAAAATCATTTATTTTTACCTGTAGAATACTTCATGCATACCTACAAAAGCAATTAAAAAAAATTCCTGGTACCCAAGTTCTTTGGGTCCTTTATTTATTAGTATTAGAAGAAACAAGATATTTAGATACCCATATGGCCCTAATAGTCATTGTATGTTTTCTTCTAATAGGACAAACAAGATAATTATGACTATTTCTATTACAAAAATTGCAAATAGCATGTGACATATATGAAGAACTTGAGTGATTATAATAATATCCTTTTTTAACAAAATTATTTTTATGAAAATAATTTTGAATATTGGACTTTGATTTAGAATGATTATCAAAGAAGTTTTTATAAGGTTTGTATTTTTATTTTGGCATATATCCCAAACCTGCCTTATCAAAAACACATCTTTGACTACCAAGAAGTTTTTCAAAATTTCTTTTTCCATTCGTAAATTTTTCAATAATATTTTCTAAATCAGTTTTCTTTTTCTTCAACTCAAAATTTTCATCTTTCAAAACAATACTTTCTTTTCTTAAAATATCAATTTCGTTTCTTAAAGAAGAATTTTTCTTTTTCAAAACAGTATACTTGATACCCAATTTTTCAAATTCCTCATATACCCCTTCTAAAATATTTTGCAATTCTTCATATGAAGGATCTTCAATATTATCAAGATTTGTTACCTCAATGTCATCTTTAGCCATAAGACAAAGATTTGCTGATTCTCCATTGCTTGCTTCACTATCTGAGCTACTTGAATCATCATCCCATGTAGCTTTCATTGCTTTTTTGCCTTTGTTTCGATCTTTCTTTAGCAGAGGACAATCTGACTTAATATGACCAGGTTTATTGCATTTATAACAAATTAAAGTGTCATTTTTACCTGAATCTTTCTTGTAAAACTTTTTGAAGGATTTCCTTGGAGGAGTTTTATTTTTCTTTAAGAACCTCTGAATTCTTCTTGTTATCATCACAACTTCTTCATCTTTGTCGTCATTTTCCTCATCTTCATCACTTTCACTTTCATGTGGAACAGCTTTAAGTGCCAAGTTCTTCTTTGATTTTCATTCTTCTTCTCCTCTTTTCAATGTGTACTCATGGGTGATAAGTGACCCGATGAGTTCATTCACTTCGAGCTTCTTGAGGTCTCTAGCTTCAAGAATCGCTGTCACTTTTGATTCCCAATGTTTTGGTAGAGAGTTGAGAATTTTTCTTACTATCTCCACTTTGGAATAAATTTTGCCAAGAGCTGTTAAGCTGTTTATGATGTTAGTAAAACGAGTGTACATACTAGAAATAGATTCATCATCATTCATCTTAAACATTTCATATTCATGAGTAAGAATATAAATTTTTGATTCCTTGACTTGAGAAGTTCCTTCATAAGTAACTTCCAAATTATCCCAAATTTCCTTTACTGTAGCACAAGTCATTACTCTATTAAATTCATTACCATTGAGAGCATTATATAATAAATTCATAGCAGTTAAATTCAAAGTATAAAGTCTATCGTCTTCACGATTAAACTCTTCTTCTTCCTTTTTGACCTTTACTCCATCAACTACTTTTGTTGGAATATAAGGTCCATTTACAATGCATTTCCAGATTTCTCGACCTTGAGCCTGAAGGAATATTCTCATTCTAACTTTCCAGAATGAGTAATTGTCTCCACAAAAGAGTGGAGGCCGACTGCTAGATTGACCTTCACCAAATGAAGCTGCAATGTTAGCCATAAGATCTTAACTCAAAAGATAGTTAATCTTATAATAGAGCTCTAGCTCTGATACCAATTGTTACTGACCATAGGCCGCATCTATGTCACCTAACAACTGTACCTACCAGACTAGCCGGCCACCGTCTCTACCGGTGCACCGTCACCCATGGTCGGAGAGTCTTGCTTTGGTGACACAGTCACAAGCGAGAGTTCCCATGAGTGATCTGCCTGTATGAACAGTACAGGTCAACTAGCTCTGATACCAATTGTTGCCCAGATGACTAACACAAGAGGGGGGGTGAATTGAGTTGTATTTAAAAAAAAATAACAATTATAAATCAAATATATAATATAAAATATAAATAAAATATGAAACAACAATAAATATAAAGAGTAAGGGTAAGAGAGAAGCAAACTCAGTATGTTAACGAGGTTCGGCCCCACTGCCTACGTCCTCGCCTCAAGTTACCTCTTGAGGATCCCCAAATCCACTATTCAATCTCCTTTAGGTGGAGATAGAAACCTATTACACCTTTGAGCAGCACCGCTTCAAAGAATCCATGTAGAACACCCTCTACACTTCCAATCACCTTACACTTGGTGATTTAACTATTTCCCGTGTAGAACACCTTCTATACTTCCAATCACCTCACACTTGGTGATTTAACTATTCCCTGTGTAGAACACCTTCTACACACACAAGGGTTATACACACCCTTTTACAAATACAAGAGTTGATAGTAGGTAGACTATCAAAATACACTCCTCAATGAGTGAGATAGAAACAATACAGCGCAACCTATATCTCTCTCAACAAGAACAAGAATTAAGGCTCAAAACTTTAGAAAAGAGAGAATGAGAACTTTGAAGAAATGATGCAAAACTTAGCAATAGATGTGTAAGCTCTTGTTATGTATTTTATAAAACTCAAGTGAGCTATTTATAGGCAAATGAGTTTTCAATTTTAAATTTGAAAAGATTCACATGTCAAAAACATCATCATTCACTTTTCAAAAATTTCAAATCTAATCTTTTTATTTTTTGCATGTGACAAAAGGAGCACACTTTACTTTTTAAAAATTTCAAACATAATCTTTTACTTTTTGCATATGACAAAAGGAGCACACTTTACTTTTCAAAATTTTCAAATAAAGACATCTACCTTTTGCATAAGTCAAGAAAAGCATGCACTACTTTTAAAAATATTCAAATAAAACATGCACATGTGAAAGATGACAATCAATCATCTTAATATTTTCAAAATTCAAACCTTTAATCATGTCATGCACATGTGAAAGATGACAATCAAGCATCTTAATATTTTCAAAATTCAAACCTTTAATCATGTCATGCACATGTGAAAAATGACAATCAATCATCTTTCAAAATTTTCAAAGTTCAAACATTTAATCATGTCATGCACATGTGAAAGATGACAATCAATCATCTTTCAAAATTTTCAAATTTAATTTTCAAAATATTCATGCACATGTGGAAAATATATTTTAATGCTTTATGATAAAATATTAATTTTGAGTCTTAATCCTAATTTTGAATTTTTAAGAGATTTACAAAATTACTCTATGATTTTAATGTGAACTTATTCCCTTTTTACTCATGCTTGCTTCCTTGATGTGCTTGATTCTATTGTGTGGACAACTTGAGCTTGAAACTCCTTTATTCTTTGAATTTATTTGTTATCATCAAAATCCATGTGTAGATTTATATGAAACTTGAAACCTTGAGTTCAACAGAGTTAGTAAGAGACTGATTATTATTATTTTTGATAGAAATAATACTTCATTAATAAGGAGGCATAAAACCTCAAACCCGATTACAAGAATGTTTGTTAATATAAACAACATTTTCAATGAAATCAAGACAGCTATGCCACCAAAGTTGGACATTTGGGATAGTCCTTACTATAATGAAAATAACACTGCAGGTTCATGAAGAATCTTCCATAGATTTCATTGATGTATTGACCAGAGTTATATATACATGTATGTCTGCTCTATTTTAGGAAATATACAACTGATAGACTAAGTTAAGGCTTCAGTTACAGAACCTACATTAGTTACACAATTACAGAAATATTAAAAAATATTCTAATTTGATACAACAAGATTTAAGGTTGATTTGTCTCTATGATGCTCTGTTTTTGATACTCAGAATCTTCTTTTATACGCCTCCTCAAGATTGGGGTTCCATCAGCTATACCAATCTTGTTCCTTAATAATTTCATTCTCTACCTTGAAAGAGGTTTTGTCAACAAGTCTGCCAATTGATCTTGAGTATGAATATGTCTAACATTCAAACTTCCACGTTGCACTAATTCACACACAAAATGAATATCAATTTGAATGTGCTTTATGCACGAGTGTTGAATTGGATTAAAACTGAGATGAATTGTACCAAGATTATCACATAGCAGTTTGGGGGTTGTTTTGAGTAGAAATCCAAGTTCATAAAAGAGTGCAACCAGCCACATTGTTTCTAATTTTGCGTTTGCAAGAGCTTGGTATTCAGCTTTGGTGGTGGATCGTGCAACGGCTCGTTGTTTTTTTAAACTCCGTAAGATAAGATTTGAGCCTAAGAAACTTATGTAAGATGATGTTGAGGTTTGATTATCCATATGTCCCACCCAATCAATATCCGAGTATGTTGTTAATGTTGGAATTCCATATTTTGAGAGTTGTATGCCATGAAAGATCATTTGTTTCAAATATCTGAGTAGCCTTTTGTTGCTGTCCAATGAGTAGTCGTTGGCTTATGCATAAACTAAGATAATTTTTTAAAGCAAAATAAATATCTAGACTTGTTAAAGATAAGTATTGAAGACTTCTAATTACATGCCAAGATTTCG
The DNA here is from genome assembly GCA_036898215.1 of Platycarya strobilacea. Lineage (NCBI taxonomy): Eukaryota > Viridiplantae > Streptophyta > Magnoliopsida > Fagales > Juglandaceae > Platycarya > Platycarya strobilacea. The sequence continues at coordinate 37,787,159 of CM072555.1, forward strand.
AGCTATCCACAGGAACTGTACCATCAACCAGCTGAAGAGATGTGCTGGTGGAGAGTGGTGTGGAGACATCCTTTGCACGACTCATATTAATGCTAGCTAACAAGGCATGAACATGCTTGTGTTGTGACAAAAAAATTCTAGCCCGAGTAGGTACAACTTCTACTCCTAGGAAGTAATGAAGTGAGCCTAAATCCTTTATAGAAAACCTATCTCCCAAATTTTTAATAGTGGCAGCCAGGAAATTTGAGTGATTGCTTGTAATGACAATATCATCAATGTACACCAAGTAATAACAAATTGTAGTTTATAAATAAATAACAATGGGTTGGCTTTGGAATTCTGGAATTGAAGCTCAAGAAGAGCATTTTTTAGGACTGTATACCAAGCTCGGGAGGCTTGTTTAAGTCCGTATATGGCTTTCTTCAATCCACAAACATAATCAAGCTTGTTTGGATCTTTAAAATTAGGAGGTTGCATCATATAAACCGTTTAAGTTAAATCCCTGTGAAGAAAAGCGTTATTAACATCCATTTGCCTCAATTGCCATCTATTCATAACTACAGTAGATGAAACTGATCTAATTGTTGCAGGTTTGATTACTAGGCTAAAAGTTTCCTTGTAGTCAAGCTCAAAACATTGGTTAAACCTCTTCACAACAAGATGGGCTTTGAACTTATCCACCGAGTCATCACTTTTCTGCTTGACTCTGAACAACCATTTACACCCTACTAGTTTGCAATTAGTAGGAGGTGGAATTAAATCTTAGGTTCCATGCCTCATTAGTGCTGTGAGTTCATGAGATATGGCTTCGCGCCAGTGAGGTTGAGAGACTGCCCAACTCACACATATGGGTTCTATGGTTTGTGGGAGTGGGTGTTTGGTCACAGTATGAATTTGCTTGGGTTTGAAAATATTATCAATGGACTTGGTTACCATGGTGTGAGTTGATTTTGAGCATCCAAAGTGAGGGAATTTTGGGTATTTGTCCTTGGAGGTATCTTGGGTTGACCTAGGTTTTGGGTAACAGAGGAAGACACAGGTAAGTGAGATGCATAAGAAATGCCATGAACAAGTGATGAAGCATTCGGGTTGGATGAATTTTGACTAGAGTTTCTATACAAGTAAAATCATGTGAAGATTGAGAGTTACTGAGGTTACTTGAGAAGGGTGCGATGGTGACGAGAACACCTTCCAGAGACATTGGTGATGATGTTGAAGCAGGTGGCACCAGCGGAGGCACAGGGGTAGTTGGTGTTTCGGCATGGAAAAGAGAGAAGAGTTTGGATGTGGGTTGCATCATGTTTGGCATGGTTGGGAGCACCTAAGTTGAAAACAGTGTTATTTTCATCAAATAACATGTGCGCGAGAGATATGTTTTATGGGCTTTTGGGTCCAAACATTTGTATGAATTTTGAGTTGAGAAGTACCCAAAAGATACACGGTATATATTTGGGTTGCATTTTATTTATGTTATAGGCCTGTGTGAGTGGGTAACAAAGACATACAATTTTATTTTATTCTTTTAAATTTGAGGTAATTTGTTTTTGACCAAAAAGAATCTCAAATGGTGATTTGTTTTGGAGGAGAGGTGAGGATTGTCTGTTTATGAGGTATGAGACTGTTTGGAATGCATGTGGCCAATATGAGAGAGGCAATGATGCATTATGAAGAAGGGTGAGACTGGTTTCAACAAGGTGACGATGACAACACTTGTAGATACTATTTTGTTGTAGGGTGTGCGGGACGGTGGTGTAATGACTAATACCATGAGTGGTTAAGTATGATTTTAGTGCAATGAACTCACCACCATTACCAGAGTACAAGCTTTTGATTTTGTTTGGAAACGATTTTCAACAAACTTTTTATAATGTGGAAAAATACTAGAGATACTAGATTTGGTAGTCATAGGATAAAATCACATATATTTGGTGTAGTGATCCACAAAAATGATGTAACATTGAGATCCATCAATTCCAATGTAATGCATGGGTCCCCAAACATTGGTGTTAATTATTTCAAGGGAAGTATTACTTTGAAAACTGGTAACACAAAAAGGTTGTTGTGATGTGCTTTATTGATAGAACAAGAACTACATAACGATGACAATTTTTTTTTTCTGGTCATAGGAAGAGAAAAAAGTTGAACAAGATTTTTGACTATTGATATTGACGGATGTCCAAGCCGCTTGTATCACCCATCAATCGAAGTCTGTTTATGCACATTAGCAACCATTTTTTAGGAAGGTGCTACCATTGATTTCGGAAAAGTGTAAATGCCGTTTTCACATGCTCATCTTAGTAGGATCACCTTTGTATTCTTTTCCTTCAGAAAAAAATGAGATGGGTGAAATTCTACAAAAACATGGTTTTGTTTAGTAAGATAATGGACAAAAATTAAATTTTTGCAAAGATTAGATACACAAAGTATATCACGTAAGACAAATGTTCGTTTAGGTGAGTGCAAGACCAAAGAACCTATGTGCGAAATAGGAAAATTTGAATCATCACCAAGCACGACTTCATCTGTGCCATCGTATTCAGAGTGAATGTTTAAATTCGCAAGATCGCCCATGATATTATGTGAGGCAGACGAGTCTAGAAGCCAATTTTGATCTTTTGTAGCAGCAGTTGTAGTATAGTTGAAAGTTACCTCACGTTGGTGCAACTGTGGGCAAGCTTTGGCAATGTGACCCAGTTGATCACACATTTAACATTTGGGCTAGCGTCGGTTATAATTATTGGGCTTACCATTTCCATTCCCTTGCCTTCGGCCATCACATTGGTTGTGAGTTGGCTTGAGTTATGGTATTTGTTTGGCCCAGTCTGCTTATAAGAGCCCTTAGCCGATGAGCTTCCCTACGAAGAAGATCTTCTCGTGTAGTTTGCATTAATGATATGTTGTTGAGCTGTAACCTCTAGCTGGCGTAGATACGCCTCATGCCTCACTAAGAGATCGTGTAGTTCTTCAAACGCCAAGGATTTATCCCTTGCTCGGATTGGTGCTGCGATCTCTCGGAACTCTAGTCCTAGACCATTCAACACATAGAGGGTTAGATCATCGTCTAAAATAGGATGATCAATAATGGCGATTTCATCTTCCAGGGCCTTGACAACGTGCAAGTAGTTTGGAATTAATCGATTCCCACGTTGAATCAAGATGAGTTTCTTTTTAAGTTGCATAACTCTTGTTCTTGATTAGCCAACATAGAGTGTATTGAGTTTTTTCCATGCCTCATGAGAGGCTTTTGCTGTAGAAATTAGAGGGATATTAGTGGGTGATGTGGAGACTAAAATTGCACTGAGGGGAGGGTAGGTAGAATCACCATTTACGTAGTCGAGTAAGTCGTAACCTATAAGCAAGGCTTCGAATTGTGCTTGCCATTGAGGGAAGGTGGAGGTTGTAAATTTTTCATTGATTTGGGCAGTGATATTAAGAGCAGTAAGAAGTTTTTCGGAAGTGGAGAACAATGAGAAGGGTTGGGTATTAGGTTGAATTTGGGGATTTTGATCGGTTGAGGAAGACATTTTTGAGTGTTGGATCGTAGACTCATTTGAGATCGGCTTTTCTGATACCATATAATGAAAATATCACTGCGGGTTCAATGAAGAATTTTCCACACATTTCATTGATGTATTGACAAAGTTATATATACAAGTATCTACTCTATTTTAGGAAATATACAACTAATAGACTAAGTTAAGGCTTCAGTTACAGAATTTATATCAGTTACACAATTACAAAAATATTCAAAAATATTCTAATATGATACAGCAAGATTTAAGGCTAATTTGTCTTTGTGATGCTCTGTTGTTGATACTCATAATCTTTCTTTATACATGCATGCTTTGCAAGTCTATGTGCCGTAATATTTGTAAGTTGGTTACTATGCTCAAGGTTGCAGTTGGGAAAGCATTTCATCAGTCTTCTTATCTCTTCAATTGCATTCCTATACCAGGCATTAGATTCTCCAACCATATTTACTTCTTCAACTAGTAACAGATAGTCACTGTGAATAATCAAACTCTATATTCCCACGGTTAGAATGAATTGCAGCCCCCTTAAGAGTGCCATTGTCTCCACATTTTCCACTTCTAGGAGCTCAGATTCCACCTTGCTAAGAGCCATAATAACTTCTCCCTTAGAGTCACTGAGAATAGCACCCGAATCTGACTTCTTATAGTAAAAAAAAGTACCCCCTCTATATTTAGCTTGAACTTATTCTCAAGCAGAGCTCTCCATAAGAATTCCTTTTGCACAACTTTCCTCTGCATAGATACACTAGCTAGAGTACCGGAACCTTTTTGAGCAAGAGCAAAGGAAAGCACATGGGAGGGGTGCAGTCGAACTTTTTCATATAACATTTTATTCCTCCTATACCACATCCCCCATGCCATCATAACGAAATCGGTAAGATCATCAATGGAACTTGTTACAAGTTTTTTAACCCAAATAAAAGAGACTTACTATCTCATACAGCAAGATTTGAGTTTCAGAATACCAAACTTAACAAGAATAGAATATAAATAACAAGAAATTAAAGATCAAAGTAAAAGAAAGTAAACAATAACAGAACACAAGAGATTAACGTGGTTCGGCCTTAATGACCTACATCCACAGCAGGAACGACATCTAGGAGATGTATTATTAATAGTAAAGAAGAGAACAAGCTTACAACCATGGAGATCGTAAGTCCTCTGCTCAAATTTATCACTCTGAGCAAACCCTAGCATACGGATTGAAGAAATTCTAACTCTAGCTCTTTGAAGACCCTCAACTTTCTCTCGGTATCTCTCTTTCTTCTCACAGACCGAAAATCACAAATGAATTCTCTCTCTCATAATCCAGACTCTTCGGGGCTTATATAATACATAACCAAATTACATAAAAACCCTTAATGAAATAAGCTAATTACAGATAGTATAAACAAAATATGAGCCGTTCGATTAAGCTGCAGATCACTATCTGATGAAGCTTGACACACACACATCTTATAAATCTCCACCTTGGCAAGCTTGCATCCCTTTACTTTTAAAGCTCCATTTCCAAATGTAGTTCCTGGAATGTTTCCCCTATTGGGTACTAATAATTTTCTAGGTTAATCAAATTCAAACAATGTTTACATTTGATAAAAGGTACTGCTTTAGGTATCATGTTAGAGGAATTATCCTTTGTAGGTATTTTTCCAACTCCTATTTCTCCAGATGAGATAATATCCCTAACAAAATGCAATCTTACATCTATATGCTTTGACCTCTCATGAAACACTTGATTCCTAGTTAAATGAATGACACTTTGATTGTCACAAAATACAGTGACATTCCCAATAAAATAGTCCTAATTCAAGTGTTAAATCTTTTAACCATATGGCCTCTTTAAAGACTTCAGTCATAGTAATATATTCAGTTTCAATAGTAGACAAGGCTACCACTAATTGAAGATTTTCTTTTTAGCTAACAGCTCCACCTAGAAAAGTGAAAACCATGCCGAAAAGGGACTTTTTGGTGTCCACATTCCCAACATAATCTGAGTCCACAAAACCACATTCCCTCTATTAGTTAAATCATAATCCCCAAATTTTAAACCCAAGTATTTGGTTCCTGACAGATATTAAAAAAATATATTTTAAAACATGCCAATGTGGTTATCCAGGTTTACCCATAAACCTACTTACTAAACTCACTACATAGGTTAAATCTGACATAGTGCAGACCATTGCATAAATCAAACTGCTTACCATGTTAGTGTAGGGAGTTTTATTCATAAAATCAATATCATCATCAGTTTGTGGTGCTTGTGTGACTGATAGTTTAATGTGCTGTCCAACTAGTGTAGAAACAGATTTAATATTGTCCATTCCAAATCTGGTTAACACTTTAGAAATGTATGATTTTTGAGATAAATAGAGAACCCGTTTATTTTTGTCCCTATTTATTTCCATACCCATAATTCTCTTAGCAGGACCTAAGTTCTTAATCTCAAATTCAGCCTTTAACATACACTTAACATGTTTAAGATGATTTTTATCCTTACATGCTAACAACATATCATCAACTAATAAAAGCAAGTAAATAGGATTTCCAGCACACTATTTAAAGAAAACACAGCCATCAAAATTACTCTTATAGAACTCATTTTGTATTATGTGAGTATCAAATATTTTATATCATTGTCTAGGAAATTGTTTTAAACCATACAAAGATTTCTTTAACAGGCAAACATAATCATTGCTAAGTTCTGAGTAGAGAGGGTTGCATGTAAATTGTTTCTTGAAGGTTTCCATGCAAAAAGATTGTTTTAACATCTATTTGTTCTAATTGTAAGTCATCATAGGTTACAAAAGAGAGTAAAAGTCTTATGGAGCTATGTCTTACTACATGAAAGAATATTTCAATAGAATCTATTCCCTCCCTTTGAGTGAACCCTTTAGTAACTAACCTAGCCTTGTACCTAGGTAGTTCTACTCCAAGGATCCCCTCCTTTCTTTTAAAGATCCATTTGGATCCAACCAATTTCTGATTCTAAGGTTTAGATACCATTTCCCATGTTTTATTTTTATTTTTCAAAAACTCAATTTCTTCTTGCATAACAAGAATCCATTTATCAGCCTCTTTAGAATCCATGACTTCTTTATAAGTCTTAGATTCTTGTTCTACTTTTGTTTTAATAACATATAGGGCAAAAGCTGTCAGATCAGCTTGCCCAAACCTTTGGGGAGGTCTTATGACCCTTTTCTCCCTATCCCTTGCTAGAAGATAGGTAGTTGTCCTCTACATGTTTCCAATATTTGTACTGATGGTCTTGGATTGGTTTGTTTCTATGTCCTGATAGTTAGTTGAGGTGGAGGGTTGCTCTACCTCAAACTGTATATCATTTTTAGTGTTAGACTGCATAGGATCATAAGTGATTTTAGGTTTTCCTTCCATTTTGATTTTCATTAAAAACAACATCCCTACTGACTATGCACTTCTGTTTGCTAGGTTCCATAACCCAAAATTTATAACCTTTAACACCTTCTGGTAACCTACAAATATGCACTTAAGTGCCCTTGGTTCTAAGACTCTTAGAGATTGATAATTTGCAAGTTTTCCAAACCATAGTTCTTGAGGGGTTTTGTAACCTAAAGCAGAGGAAGGACATCTATTTATTAGATGAACAGTAGTGGCTACAGCCTCTGGCTAGAAAGTTTTGGGCAACCCTGAGGTTGCCAGCATACATCTCACCCTCTCAAGGATGGTTCTATTCATCTTTTCAGCTAAGCCATTCTGTTGGAGAGTTTCCCTAATAGTCTTATGCCTAGTAATCCCCTCAGCTTTATAGAAGTCATTGAACTTAGTGGACATGTATTCAAGACCATTATCAGTTTTCAAAATTTTAACATTTCTTCCCACTTGGTTTTCAACTAATATTTTCCATTCCTTAAATTTGTCAAAAGTGTCACTTTTTTGTTTGAGTACATACACCCACACTTTCCTAGAATAGTCATCAATTATGGAAATAAAATATCTAACCTCACCATGTAAATTTACCTTTACTGAACCCCATAAGTCAGAGTGTATGTAATCTTGGGTTTGTTGTGTTTGGTGAATGCCTTTCTTAAAACTTATTCTAGTGGATTTTCCTAAAACACAATGTTTACAGAAAGGTAAATTCCCAAGTTTTTTTTTTTAATTCTCCCAACAGGCCTTAATTTTCTAATTCTCTAAGACCCTACTCACTGACATGCCTTAGTCTTCTATGCCATAGAAGAACTTGGTTCTCAGTTCTGTGTGTGACAGGTGATGCCTTACCTATCACTGTTTTTTCCATAAGAGTATATAACCCATTCTTCAACACTTCTTTCATTACAACTAAAGATCCTTTATTGACTTTTAAGATTCTATTTTCTAATTTGTCTAGAATACCCAGGGAAATCAAGTTTCTGTTTAACTTAAAAATATATCTGACATCCTTTAACAGTTTTTCAAACCCATCAAGCATTATTAATCTCACAGTCCCAATGCCCTGGATGTTACAAGATTTGTTGTTACCTATAATAATAGAACCACCTTTTATAGTAGTAATGTTGTCAAACCAGTTTTTCAAGGGACACATGTGAAAATAACAACCCGAGTCTAAAATCCACTCCTTCCTTGAATCTACTTCAGAGACATTTAGTACTTCAGCACTGTCATAACCATCTTCTAAGACCACTACTGTCTTTCACTCTTCTTTGTTATCTTTATTAGGCTTATTCTTCCTTTCAGGGTAATCCTTCTTAAAATGTTCTTTTTTTGTTATAGGCAAAACATTTTAATTGTTTGCTTTTGGACTTTGATCTAGATTTACTATGTTTACCTTTCTGTCCCTTCTTTTCAAACCTCCCTCTACACTTAAGCCCTCACCAGACTTTTATTTTGAGTCAGATCTATTGTTAAGTTCTCTAATATGTAAAACAAACTGCATTTTTTCTAAGGTTAGACTCTATCATACATCATAGTATTTTTGATACTAGCATAGGAAAAATCTAAATAATTTAATAACAGTAGTGCTTGATCTTCATAATCTATAGTGATGTCTATATTAGCAAGATCCAACAATATTTTATTAAACTGATCAAGTTGATCATCAATAGAGGTTCCTGGTGTCATCTTAAAGGTGTAGAGTTTTATCTTTTTATGGAGTCTATTTGCAAGTTTGGTTATATACAGATTTTCCAGTTTCAACCAAATCCCCGCTGTTATGTTCTCATTAGCAATCTCTCTCGGTACTTTATCGCCGAGAGATAAAATAATAGCACTGTGTGCCTTTTGTAGGACTTCAGGTTTAACTTTCTCACGAAAAAATGAAGATGATTTTTCCTTTGAAGACGAGAAGGCCATCTTCATTTCCTTAAGAAGAGCTTCGTAAAGTCCCTGTTATACTAACAGGGCTCGTATTTTAATCCTCCAAAGGTCAAAATCATTTTGGCCAATGAACTTTTCTATGTCAAATCTGGCAATCCCCATCAGAATCAGGCCCTTGATACCACTTGTTACAAGTTTTTTAACCTAAATAAAGAGACTTACTGTCTCACACAACAAGATTTGAGTTTCAGAATACTAGACTTAACAAGAATAGAATATAAATAACAATAAATTAAAGATTAAAGCAAAAGAAAGTAAACAATAACAGAACACAAAAGATTAACGTGGTTCAGCTCTAATGGCCTATATCTACAACAGGAACGACATCTAGGAGATCTATTATTAATAGTTAAGAAGAGAACAAGCTTACAACCATGGAGATCACAAGGCCTCTGCTCAAATTTATCACTCTGAGCAAACCCTAGCATATGGGTTGAAGAAACCCTAACCCTAGCTCTTAGAAGACCTTCAGCTCTCTCTCGATGTCTCTCTCTCTTCTCACAAACCGAAAATCACAAATGAATTCTCTCTCTCGTAATCCAGACCCTTCGGGGCTTATATAATACATAACCAAATTACATAAAAGCCCTTAATGAAATAAAATAATTACAGATAGTATAAACAAAATATGAGCCATCCGATTAAGCTACATATCACCATTTGATGAAGCTTGACACACGCACATCTCACAGAACCCTTCGAATGAACCTCCATAGCAGAATTCAAAAAAGATTTAGCTTGTTGAATCTGTTGAAAACTCAAAAACCTCCTCAACCAAATATCATTGATATCATCGCAAAGGAACAGAGTATGAGTTAGGTTCTCATTATTCTTACCACAGAAGCTACATGCATGTTGCCTCAATATTGATATTTTTGTTGCACGGTTTTGTCTTTAATGGGAGGGGGTGAGTGGTTGATTATTGGGAGACGGAATTTCGGTTTCATTAGAAGTGAGTGAAGATAGGGAGAGGGAGAGAGGGTTAGAGTGGCCTTCCATTTGGGGATCGGAAAGCAGAAAGAGGGCGATTAGTTTGGTGCGCACGTTTTGGTAACTTAATAATGCTTACTTGTCAATCTGAGAGCGTCTAGTGTGAAAACTCATTTTAAATCCATCCGGCCTGAAACTTTTCCCTTTTTTGAAATTGGCATGCTTTATTTAATTATCAGGAATTCGAAATTATCTGCTGTAATTTTAATTTCTCGTTAATTTTAAGTTAATTTAATTGACACATTAAATAGTCATTGATGTGAAAATTATCATATCAGTTAAGTGAAAAAAGAAATGCTTTAAAATCTCTTTTTACCGATATAACGTACCAAGGGCAAGTGCCGTATTTAAACACAAGCATGTAATTAAAATAAGATTTTGTATAAATTTCTGTAGAGATTTTGTAGTCCTTATTCTCAAGCATGGCACCTTGATATTAATAGACTGATTTTTCTATAATTGGATCACATGATGATAGGACCCGTTTGAATTCGGAGACGAGCTCAACTTATCTCAAATTCATCATTATATGTTTTAAAATTTTCATACAAAATACAAATATCAATATAGTTTTTTTAAATTCTAATACAATTTTCTCAAATCTTAAAACAATATTAATAATATTATATTTAACCTTCAAAACTTATCTTAACTCATTTTATCTCGTCTCAATTTCAAATCTAAACGATGCCATATATATCTTTGATTCTTTTCAAACCACTATTGATCATTTTCTAGTACGAGCTGATCCTAATAGTCAAATTATCACTAAATTCTCTATTTAATCACGAATATTTTTTGTAGAGTTTTTTGTAGTCCTTACTCTCAAGCGGCGGGGCTTGAAGGTTCGTCGATATTGATAAATTGATTTTTCTTTCATCTTTTTAAATACATTTGGAGACGAGGGTTTCAAATTTAAACCTCTACTTTAAAGGCTAGAGTTTATGTCCATTACGCCATGGGCCTTAGGCTTGATTTTTCTAAGAATTGGATCACTTTATATATCTTTTCAAACCAAGATCCATTTTCTTATACGAGCTGGTTCCAATTGTCAAATTATCACTTAATTCTCTATTAAACCAAAATATGAAAATCCACAATTGATTTTCAATTAAAAAGGAAAGGAGTGTTTTTAAATAGTGTGTTTGATTCATTTTCTAGGCATCGAGGGAGGTTATCACTGCCACCCCCAGCCGTTTTTCTTCTTTCTTGTGGTAGGTTAGACTAAATGCGATTGGTGTGTGAAACACGTCATCAAATATAACAATAACAAAATTAAATAAAATAATATGAAAGGTAAAATATAATTTTCTCTATTTTTTCCATTACCCTTTTTATTTTCGTGTAAAATGGCATAGTAGATTACTCGTATAAAAAACTAATGAGAGATCATATTTACGGCATCATTACCATGTCAATATATATATATATATATCATTAATTTCTCTTATTAAATCTCTCAAACCTTCTAAATAAATTCAGATCGTCCATCAACTCGACCGAAAAATAAAAAACATAAAAATCCAACAAAACAAAGAGAACTATCGAGGCAAAGGACTTCAGGCCGGATATGTCTCAGTTTCAGTGTGCACGGTCAACTCCTCAAGCGGATTCCTCCTTTTGATCGCGTTTTTTTTTTGTCCTAATGCATTTGGCTTGTCATAGTATGGGGCATGATGGATTAGGATCCTCCCACCGGCCGTCGTGGGTGGTTCGGTCACAGACAGGACAGTTGTGGATGGGCGTATAGTAATAGGGTATGCAGTACTGAACTACAGCATTCTGCTCGGCCGGCTTCTTCTGATCTGCTTTATCATCAGCCGTCTTCTGCCCTCCATCCTGCTTTGGTGGGGAAGGTGGAGGTCCGATGCTAACCACTTCAACAAATTTCCCTGTTTTTCTTGTATTCACAATTATTTCATATGGGTCTGCGGCTCCTATTACTGTCAAAGTTCCCTTTGCTGCATCAACTTCTACTTTGTCAATACCTACATGCAGTAAATTAAGAACCATTTTTGGATCAAATCAAAGATGCTCATAACAAATTAAAAACCACACATAATTGGAAGCTCTCGATCTTCATTAGTTCCCAATAGTATTCCGATATCTCGATATTCCTCCATAATAACTGAGAATAATAATAAAATTGTGATATCGTCCTCTTTTTAAAATATATATATATATATATATATATATATATATGATATCATACCTTGCAGTGAAGACACAGCTTTGAGGAGCTGCTGCTTGCATTTTTGGCAGTTAATATGAACCTTCAGCACTGTTCTCTGCACCATGATGGAGGAAGAAGAACTCCCTCCGACCTCTTTTCCCAAGACTATAAAACCAAATTAACCTTCTTTGATCAAATTTATCCTTTCCTTATTTAAGGAAGACTGCAGGTTTGAGGAGCAGAAGTAGTAGTACTACTGGGGTAACGAACATTGGGTAGTTGAACCTCCTAGGCACTTTTTTTCAAGACCTTGCCCTTCTAAGTTCTGTGGTTGTCTTTTATACATCATTTCTTTTCTTGGTCTCTACAAAATAAAATTCAAGCAGAATCTCTATGGAACCACCTAGTTAAAAAACTATACATTGGGCCGTCTTGACTCGGCTTTATTGATGTACTATTTTTATTCCACACGTACTACACCCTTTCACTACGGTAAAACCAACCCTTCGTCCAAGTTACGATTTTTTGACTTGTTTGTATTTTTTAGATGTGATAAGATGAATTGAGATAAAATTAAAAAATAAATAAAAATTTATTATAATTTTTTTTTAATATTATTTTTATTTTATTTTATGTGAGATTAATCTGAAAAAATTATAATAATTAAATAAAATGAGATCTAGATGCGATAAAACGAGAGTGATTGTGAAAAAAGAAAACAAGGTGAGAGTCATATTACTGTACGCGTGATCAATTATTAGAGTTATCAACCTAATTTGTATTTATGGTTATACTGCATTTTTTAAGTGATTGTCTATTAATTAAATGTGAGTAATACTACATATATACAGTCCTATTTGGAGACTGCTCATGTAAGTTTAGGCAAATTATTTTTAAATTTTTTTACGATAATATTTTTATTAAAATTATATATATATTTTTATTTAATAAAGAGTCTGCACATACAATTTTCATTCAGAGACCGCAAATAGAATTTTGCTGTAAATATAAACATATGAAATTATCTTAATATGGGTACTAATATGTGTGAGATGATACAATTTTAAATAAAAAATAATATCTAATTTTATCAAACAGTGATTAAATATTTGGGTATTGCACCAATTTTATGCCAAGTAACAATTGAAAATATCGTATAGGAACACAATATTATTTCTTTTTGTAAATAAATGAAAGAAAAAATCTACTCAATATCATTCCTAATATACCAAGTATTATATACGTGATTTCTTATTTATTTTTTTCTGCCGGATAATTATGAGTAAAAAATTCAATTAATTTATCATGAATAAACTTAAAAATAATAATAAAAGAAATCTAATATGCAGTATGATCATGAATAGCAAATTTCGTCCAATATTATTGTACTAAATTTCTTACTACTTGTTTACTTTAGTACAATAACATCGATTCTCTTTCTAGAGTTTCTCTTTAATTAATATCTGACAGCAAAGATAGATTTAAAAAACAATTGATGAGGTGGGATCTGACTGAAGATAATTCTCAAAAAGATTTTAATTTTATTAGTATTTGTACTAATAAAAAGATTTTATTAGTATTTGTCGAGAGACAGATGCTAAAATATATATAATTTTTCTTGCGCGCCCTAGTCTTCGTTCATGGGCAAAAGGTCATAGCGTGTGGCGTGGAAAATGAGAATAATTGGGCAGCAACTCAATTAGGACCGTTCGTTCTTGATCAACATCTTTGATCGGGGTCTAACTATTGTATGGAGAGATGATGATATCCTCTTCTCCATTTTCTCTTTTTTGTGTTTGGTTGAGCAAACCAATTTTTCCTCACCTAAAAGTTCCTTTTCATTTTTGCGTTCCGATGACCTAGCCTAATGTTTCCTCTTTAACCTAATTTTCCACGACTTCTCAACGTTACAATTAATTTAAACTTTCTAGAATCCTTAATGAGACATTATATGAGAGCAAAATTTAGAAGTTGTTATGGTTTATTAATGTAAGAGTAATGCTATATGTACTTATAGTTTTACTCTTACATTAAAAATTAAAAAATCAATTATATTCTATTAAAAAAATTAATGTTAACAACACCGGCGAATGGATTTTAAATAATTTTTGTAGATTATAATTTCACTTGAAAAAATCAAAAATCACAATAAATAATTATAACTGTACAACCAAAAATTAGCGTTGCAATTCATTTATAAAAAAAAAAAAAAAAAAAAATAGAACATAAAAACTCACGAATTTACTTCATTTCTATTCTCTGTCGACTTCAATCTCTGATTTCAGACTCTAATCTCTCTTATATTTTGATCTATCTAAGATTTTACTTGGATTTGCCTTCGAGACCGCTCCCATCGTTGTATCAGCATCACTGCACTTGAAGTCTTGAGGCGAGGCCAAGGTGTCGAATATTCAATATCGAAGAAGAGAGTGAGCAAGAAGAAGGTAAACTTTGAAATCCTTTTCAGCTTTATATTCGACTTCAATCATTTTCAGCTTTATATTGGACCGCTACCTGAATCCCTGGCAAGGAAGATGGCGTCAAATATTGAAATCCTTTTCACATTTCAGCAACACATCTTTTAGTATTAGGTTTATATTATTTCACTTTTTAACTTTAATTTTATATGTATTTGTGTGGTATAGAAATGGCCACATCAGTGTTACACTGTTACTGTACTTATTCGACGTTGACACTTGAACGAGGACAGTATTAGATGAAAGGACGTTGCTAGAGGGCCGATAAGGTGCCCCGCTAGAATTAGGAAAAGGATTGAAGTTCTGAAGGTTTTTTTATTTTTATTTTTGTTTACTATATGAAGTTTTGAACCACCTTGGTAAGGGCCATGGGCCATCGGTTTCTTAAATTTATTATTTCTCAATCTGTTTTTTTTTTTCCTAATATTAATTTATTTATTTGATTTTGCCTATTAATATTAATATATTTTATTTTATTCTGCAGATTATCAATTTATATAAAAATGGAGTTCATTTATTATATTAAAGTGAAGTCCATTTGCTAAATTAAGTTCAATTATTTTATGTTAATATTTATTTATTTTTATAATATTTATAAGAATAGTAGAATTTATATAATGTATATTGTTCTTTTTAACTATAAAATATGTCTAATGGAGGGAAAATATTAATTTTTTTTATATAATCTCATTCATAAAAATATATTTTAAAATTTTATTTTCATCAAATTTTGAAAATTTTAGGGGACTTCAAGTCCAGGGATAGTTCAGCCCCTGTTGGCGGCAGTTCGGCTAGATAGGTTAAACTAGTGCAGTTCGATTCAGACTTTAATTAATTAATCAAATCGATTTATTACGTATAAATTACTTGTACCCCTAACTAGAGGATATTGTAGAAATATTTAATTAGTGTTCGTTATTTCCATCTAGCTTTAATTAATTCTTACGTATATATACGGCCTAAATGACGTTGTAAAATTTAAGGAAACAATGAGATACGAAATCAACTCTTTGAAAAATTATATTTCTTACAAGAATTATAAATTTTTTTGATCAATTATTTATAACGAAAATATTATTTACGATTTATTTTAATTGTAAATAGTTACTTTGCTAAAATTAACTGATTACAAATCAATTTTCTTATATGCTGATGTATAGAACACACTTATTAGTTAAGTGCTTACATGATATAATTTAATTTGAAAAATAATTTAAAATTTTAATCTTATAAATTACTAAATCTTACGTAGCATTTAAATAATTTGAAACATACCGACTTGAGAGTATTTTCCTAATTTCCAAAATTCATCAATTATTGATTGCCCATTAAAACCAATCAAGCCAAGTAGTGGCCACAGCTTGCTGATGAGGTAAGTAATTAAAAAAGCGAGTAAATGAACTAGCAATTAATTTTTCTTTCGTTTTTGGACGGTCCATGCAGGGACCATGAATGCATTGGGTCTAGTCGTCTAGGTCCATGCAGGGACCATGAATGCATTGGGTCTAGTCGTCTAGGATTGAGACTTGAAAAGGATTGAGACTTGAAAGAGATCGACAAACATAAGTGAGTTAAACATTTTAATATTTTTTATTTTTCTTATATAAAATTTTTAATATATATTTTTAATATTTTTAAAAAATATAAAAAAATATCAATATACCAATAGTGATTTCTTTAATCAGTAAGTAATTTCTTTTAAAAAAATAAATAAATATATGAGTGATTAAAATGAGGAAAAAAATAAAGAGGCATAATAATATTATTCGAAGTGAATTGTGCTATTAAGGTGTCGCCCAGCAGTAATTGCTGGGCTTGCCCCTAGGTTTATAGCGTGTGCATGCTAGATGGTCCTATACCTAGCAAGACATCATCAGGATCATGTCGTGTGACTACTATATTGGCCGTTTTCTTGTGTACGTGGGTGACGAATCCTAGAATACATTTTGCAATTGTTGACTTTGTTACAATAATAGTATGTCGAAGAAACTAAAACTAATCTAGGAAACTCTATTTTTGTTGATCATATGATCAAAAGGCTTAGCACTATGTTTAATTCATTAGATGAAAAGCAGGTTCCACAATAATGAATATATTAATTCAAATGAAATTCTTCTAGACTATATTACGATTGAAACAAAAAACAAGATTAGAAATATAATATATATTTGAAATCAAATGGATCAGATCATCAGAAGTCAAATTATATACATCATGATATGTACGTTGTATACGTAATAATTAGACCGCCGGGGACCTTAAATTTAAATAAGAGTACGTAGTTAATTATTTTAGATCACAAGGGCTGCTCGGTGCAGCTTTGTTCTTAATTCCTTATATAGTTAGCTTCTAGCTAGGGCTTTAGGATCCAAGAAAAAAATGTTCAATTAATATATTAATGATTAGTTAGCATTACAAAAAAACGAGTATTTGTGATATTTTCATTACAACTAAAAAGATTATTTGCGACGAAAACTATCATTTTATCCCATTTCTTTAATAATTTTGAGATATACCAAGTACGTCCGTTTGCACTAAAGAAACACTACGTACATACGATGATGAGGAGTCGTCGATTAACTTTGGAAGAAAATTGTTAACTACGTAATGTGTTTATATATTAATTCCAAACTACATAATGCTAGTTTTTAGAAGTTTGGAAAATTAATAGAATAAAGAAGAACGATTCGATCGACGAGATTAAAAAATCGAAACATAATCAAATTATATATGTATAGATCAAGAAAGAATTAATTATGTGTATGCTTTTAATATTGGTATATTATCCTTAACATAATTCATCTATTTGCATATTGATATATTGTCAAAATCCATGTTTTTGTTGCTTTTTTATTTTTATTTTTGAGAAATAGGCTTTTTCATTAAAACTATCGATACGAAGATTACAAATGTGACCAATAAACTGAAAAAATTCAGTATACAAGTTAACTAAGTACAGTTGAGACTCATCTTCTAACTCTTTTGTAGACACAAAATTTGAGAGACTATTTACTGCCAAACTACCATCTCTTCCTCCAAAGGAAGAAAGAACTGCCATCCACGAACATTAAGTCCAAGAGACTATTTCTCTTTTATACAATTTTTTCTACAAACAAAACAGAACACAACCAAGTATCACAAACAATAAATAACAAGTATAATTAAGTTAGAGAAGAGCTGATGGCCCAGATCCACTCTTAATCGCCACCAGAGAGCAAGATCCACAAAAAAGCGAGGCGCGGTGGAACTCGCGTTCAACAAAAGTGCGTTAGGAGCACGCACTGCTCCGTTCAACAAAAGAGCTGGACGACCAATGTTTTGAATATCGTATCGGTACCGGTATCGGTACCTGTCAAGTCACTGAAACGAAATATTTCGTACCAGTACCGTTTCGTGTACCGTTTCGGAATAATTTATACATAAATAAATTATATATATAAATACAATTATAAATTATATTTCAAAATAATAGTTAATATATAAATAAATTATATAGATAAATATATATGTAATTAATTTAGTCTAAATTGAGGTTTAAACATAGTAAAAAATTAAAAAAAAATTAAAAAAAAAATTTGGAAGGCCGAAATTCGGTATGGCTGGTATTGGCCGTACCGGACATTTTTCGACCGTACTGGCCGATACGGCCGAAACGAAACACCACTTTATTTGTGCCGGCCGACCGGCCGGTATGGAAAATTTTGGCCGTACCGGCCAGTACGGTACAATATTTGAAACTATGTGGACGACACCACGGTCGGCAGACTGGGGGAACGGAGACGCAACGTGTGATGGACTTGTGGCATCTGACTCATTTGAACCTGCAATCAAGCTATCAAAACCAAAAGATTCGAAATACCATCATCAACATTGTACAAACCATAGTGGCTGGGAAGAAAATAGAGAAGGAAAGAAAAGAAAAACAGAGGACTGATGGAGGAGCAGAGCCAGAGCTTCGCCCATCTGTGATAAAGATTGGTGAAACCCTAAAGGATGGAGAAGATGGTTTTTCGCAAGAACTTCTCTCTCTCTTTTTTTTTTTTTTTTATCTTTAGGTTTTGCCAGGCTCCTTTTGATGACCATGTGTTTTTGTTGCTATATATATATATATATATATTCCACATAATAATTTTGTGGTTTGTTTTTGTGTGTGGAAGAACCCTAAACGCTAATTTTTCTTTTCTACGTATCTAACAATTACCCATTTGCGGGAAGTTATTACTAGCTAGTGATCCTACTAGTTCTTATTATACGGCCACATACTAGGCCGTGTAGGGATAATAAGAGTGACCACCAGTTCTTGAGAAAAGGGCTGGTATCAGCCACTGGTGCTATTATAAATAGGGTACCTCTCACTCAACGCAATAAGAACATGAAGTTACTCATACAGCCTTCCAGATACACGAGTGAGTGAGACTGATCAGAGAGATGGAAGCTGTTGCTGTTCATCAAGTGCTTCACATGAATGGAGGAACAGGACACACAAGCTACGCAAATAACTCCCTATTTCAGGTGAGTTCAGAAATCCGCCCCCCCTCCAAAATATAGAGGATTCCCCAACTTAAGAACGAATTCTCACGCCAATAATCTGTAGGATTACCACAGATATCACCTTTTGGATTAATGAATTTGCCAAATTGAATTTGTTATGATATTATATATATAATATGTATATAAGGTTATTGCTTGATTCACGTGTATAGAAGAGGAAGCTTTACGTCCACGAGGTACGCTTTGTCTTATCATTGATGAGTAATTAATAGTAGATATTGCAGTTTTCGTATAGGCAAGTGATCTTGTGCAAGCCCACTATTAAGGATGATTGCATAAATTCTGGATAGCATTTATTCAGCATCAACTCTGCCCAAGTCAACAGATCCTTTCCAAGTTTAGCACTCTAGCTGTATCAAATCTTTTCATTCATTGTAAATTATTTTCCTTCTCAATTACAGCAATCGTACAGGTGTATTAGTTACCTAAAATAGATTCTGTTTTCTGTATATATCTCATTCAATAGTCAATGAAAATGCGTGGTGGTTTTTCCATTGAAACCGTGTGTATCTTAAGTTTGTTTATGGTATCAATAGAGCTTTTCTCCTACGAGCAAAAAAGATCCTCTTCTCTAAAATGTCGTCTTCCGCAGATCAAACATCTGAACAAAATCCAAACCCTCGCCCCATTTCTTCCACCGAAAATGCTCTCATTACTCTCAACATCACTACACAAATCAATGAGAAACTAAAGCCATCCACCTTTCCTCAATGGAGAGCACAATTTGAAGCCCTTCTTATAGGATACAATCTCCTTGACTATGTTCATGGCATTTCCCAGTGCCCCTCTCCTGCCGACACCCCTCCCACCGAGTTGAATAAAACTCATTGGGTCCGTCAGGATAAATTAATTTTGAGTGCTATTCTGGCTTCCACCTCAACCACCATTACCCCCCTCATCGCCACTGCCAAAACCTCTCATGAGGCTTGGAAGAAACTTCACCACATGTATGCCAGTAAATCTAGAACCCGAGCCATGCAACTAAAGGAAGAACTTACCTTGATTCAGCGAGGAAATCGTTCCGTTCCTGATTATTTGCATGCGGTGAAAGCCCTTGCCGATGAGATTGCTCTCATCGATCATCCAATCTCTGATGATGATCTTACCCTTTATATTCTTAACGGATTGGGTTCTGATTTCAGGGAAATTGCTGCACCAATTCGAGCACGGGAATCCTCTCTGGCCTTCGAAGAGCTTCACGATATTCTTGTGGGGCATGAAAGTTACCTGCGTCGGTTGGAGTCTTATACTCAGCAACTTGTGGCCTCTGCAAATTACTCTCATCGTCACAAGCAACACTCTGGTTCGCATGGTGGGTCTCATCCCAAGGGCTCTTATAAGCCTAACGGGCCTTCTCATTCTCCAGGCCAAAATAAAACTCATCAAGGCCCATCCAAAGACAACCGTAAGTCTTCAACAACTCGGTCCCACCAGAGGCGTTATCAACCGAAATGCCAATTGTGTGATCAAATTGGCCATACAGCCAAGTCTTGCTCGCAACTCCGTCCATCAGAGGTCACGGCTAACTGTGCAAATACATCCAGTCAACAAGATCAGAAATGGCTTCTTGACTCTGCTGCATCTCATAATATCACTGGTGACTTGGCAAATTTATCTCTTCATTCTGAGTATGATGGCACTGATGAAGTTGTTATCGGTGATGGGTCAGGTTTGGCAGTCTCACATATTGGTTCTTTGACCTTAAAATCCCCCACACGGACATTTGTTCTTCGTGATACACTTTGTGTTCCCAATATTTGCAAAAATTTAATTTCCGTTCATCATTTTACATCTCAAAATAATGTTTTCCTTGAATTTCACCCTTCTCATTTTCTTGTGAAGGATCGGACTACGGGGGCGACCTTACTAAGAGGTGCATGTGAAAGCGGCGTTTATCATTTTCCGAACTCACTGGTGGGCTTCCCCTCTAAAATTGTTGCAAATATGCATGAACGAACCTCGTTTGATGGATGGCACAAGCGTCTTGGACATCCGTCTTCCAAAGTTGTTCAAAGTCTTGTCAATCATTTTTCTCTTCCTATTGTGAAAAATAAAATGAGTTCTCTGTGTTCATCTTGTTCTAT
This sequence comes from Platycarya strobilacea, assembly GCA_036898215.1. Taxonomy (NCBI): domain Eukaryota; kingdom Viridiplantae; phylum Streptophyta; class Magnoliopsida; order Fagales; family Juglandaceae; genus Platycarya; species Platycarya strobilacea. Next base: position 37,808,316 of record CM072555.1, read on the forward strand.
TAATAAAGCCCATCAACTTCCTTTTCGGCCCACGAGTTTTCAAAGTCATGCTCCTCTTGATATTATTTATACTGATGTGTGGGGACCCGCTCATTGTGTTGGTCTCGATGGTTCTCGCTATTATTTACTTTTTGTTGACCATTATACAAAATATATGTGGTTTTATCCCATTAATGCAAAATCCTGTGTTAAGAGCATTTTTCCTCAATTTAAAAATCTTGTTGAGAAACGGTTCCAAGCTAAAATAAAAAGTCTTTACTCTGATAATGGTGGTGAATTTATCAGTCTCAAACCGTTTCTCTCTCTCCATGGAATTAGTCATTACACAACTGCCCCTCATACACCTCAACAAAATGGTGTATCTGAACGTCGTCATCGTCACCTAGTTGAGACTGGGCTCACCTTGCTTCACGATGCTAATCTTCCTCTCTCATACTGGCCTCATGCTTTTCATACTGCCACATATCTAATAAATCGTCAACCAACTCCTCTCCTTCAAAACAAATCACCCTTTGAGCTTCTTTTTGGACAAAAGCCCAACTATCTCAAATTAAAAACCTTTGGGTGTATTTGTTATCCCTTAACCCGGCCCTACAACACACACAAAATCCAGCCCAAATCCACTCCGTGTGTTTTCATCGGGTACTCTCTCACTCAAAACGCTTACCGCTGTCTTGAGCCCACAACAAAGAGAGTTTATCTCTCTTGGCATGTGCGTTTTGATGAAGAGAAAACCCTAGCCTCTATCGAGCTCTCCTCCTCTCCGTATGAGTCATCTTCCTCGAATGCCTTCAACCCAACATTTGTTCCTATGCCTCCACCTGCTGCACCAGTGCTTTCGGAACCTGTTATCGCCGTGGATCCATCTCCTCCAGGTAATCACTCTGATATGTTATCTGTTGGTCTATGTGGATGATCTTGTGCTTACTGGGAATGATTCAAATTTTGTGCAAACCATTATTCAGCAGCTTGGTGCAAAATTCTCATTGAAAGATATGGGTAACCTTCACTACTTTTTGGGAGTTGAGGTTATCCCAACTCGTGCAGGTCTTTTCTTGTCACAGCATAAATATGTTCGTGACTTGCTGTCCAAAACAAACATGGTTGGTGCTAAGGATGTTTCAACTCCCTTATCTAGTAGTACATCCTTAAAATTGGTTGATGGTACTGCTTCTTTTGATAGTACTGAATTTCGTCGTGTTATTGGGAGTCTTCAATATCTTTCACTTACTCGTCCTGATATTTCTTTTGCCGTTAACAAGTTGTCTCAATTTATGCACAAGCCCACAAATACACACTGGACAGCAGTTAAAAGACTACTTCGTTACCTGAAGCAGACTATATTTCACGGTATTCAGCTTAAAAAGGATACCCCTTCGCATCTCATGACGTATTCTGACGCTGATTGGGCTGGGAATATTGATGATCGTACCTCCACTTCAGCTTATATCAGCTTTATAGGCCACAATCCCATCTCCTGGAGTTCCAAGAAACAAAAGGCCATTGCCCGATCCTCTACCGAGGCTGAATACAGATCACTAGCAAATGCAGCTTCGGAAACCATGTGGCTCCTTAGTCTTTTCAATGAACTCGGATTCCCTCTCAAACATCCCCCTTCACTGCTGTGTGACAACCTTGGAGCCACTCATCTCAGTTACAATCCAGTTCATCACTCTCGAATGAAGCACATCCAAATTGATATTCATTTTGTACGTGATCTGGTTCAAAAGGGCACTCTTAATGTCCAGCATGTTCATACCCAGGATCAGCTTGCAGATTTATTAACCAAACCTTTGTCTCGGCAACGTACTGAAATTCTCAGATCCAAGATTGGCCTTACTGACGGAAGCCCTATCTTGCGGGGGCGTATTAAGGATGATTGCATAAATTCTGGATAGCATTTATTCAGCATCAACTCTGCCCAAGTCAACAGATCATTTCCAAGTTTAGCACTCTAGCTGTATCAAATCTTTTCATTCATTGTAAATTATTTTCCTTCTCAATTACAGCAATCGTACAGGTGTATTAGTTACCTAAAATAGATTCTGTTTTCTGTATATATCTCATTCAATAGTCAATGAAAATGCGTGGTGGTTTTTCCATTGAAACCGTGTGTATCTTAAGTTTGTTTACCCACTTTGGAAAAATATAATTTTTTTAAAGAGCCGGCGTAATGACAACTTGGACATTCTAGACTATTACAAATCACATTACATATAGAGAGTAATTGATTCCATATGCATGTTGCTAAATATCCAAAAGAACTGAATCAAAATCTTTTTTTGGAATTTGGACAGAAAAAAGGGATATCTATGACCAAGCCCATCATAGATGATGCTATAACCAATCTCTATTCCAGCATCTCGCCAAAGAGTCTAGTCATCGCAGACTTGGGTTGTTCTTCTGGACCAAACTCTTTGTTTGTGATTTCTGATCTTATCAAGGTTGTGGATGAGCTTCGACAAAAACTAGGACATCCATCACTCGAATATTATCAAGTACTCTTGAACGACCTTCCTTGGAATGATTTTAATACCCTTTTCAAGACGTCATTGCATAGCTTCCAGAAAGAAATGAGAAATCAACTGGGTATTGGAGTTTGTCCTATTTTTATTTCAGGAATACCCGGTTCTTTCTATAGCAGACTTTTTCCCAGCAAGAGTCTGCATTTTGTTCATTCTTCTTATTGCCTCCACTGGTTATCTCAGGTAATTAACTTAATTTTATCTTAAGAAATACATTAATAAAAAACTAACCTTAATGTTCATGACCAGGTTCCTGAGCAGTTGGATCATAATAACAAAGGGAACATTTACGTGGCATGTACAAGCCCGCCAATCGTGCTAAGGGCCTACCACGCCCAATTTCAAAAAGATTTTTTAATGTTTTTAAGGTGTCGCGCAGAGGAATTGGTGGTTGGAGGGCGAATGGTCTTAACGTTTATGGGCAGAAGAAGTGAAAATCCCCGCAGCAAAGAGTGTTGCATTACTTGGGAACTTTTGGCTTTGGCACTCAATGACTTGGTCTCCAAAGTAACTTGGCTTCACTTTTATGTGATACGAGTCCATTATATATGATGCATTATTATTGGCATAACACCTGCATTTTCATTGATTTTTCTTAATAATTTTTTAATTTAGTCATAATAGAAATTTAATGGATCGAACATGTATTAATATGAATAGAAAAATATTATGAACTGGGAATTAGTAAGGACTTTTCTAGATTTGCATAAAATCTATCATCTAAAAATATGTGTGATTATATGTACGTAGGGACTCATTGAAGAAGAAACAATGAATTCCTTCAATATTCCTCAATACTCACCATCCCTGTCAGAAGTGAAATCTGAAGTTCTAAAAGAAGGATCTTTCTCCATTGATCGCCTTGAGACTTCTGAAGTGAGTTGGATTGCATGTGACAACGAACTCACGATGAACTCGCCCGATGAGTTTTTTTCTAGTGGATACAATGTTGCAAAGTGCATGAGAGCTGCCGTTGAGCCTTTGCTTGTTAGTCATTTTGGAGATGCAATTATTGAGGAGGTTTTCAGCAGATACAGGGAAATTCTTTCTGATTGCCTTTCTAAAGAGACCAATAACTTTATTAGTATCATCGTTTCTCTAACAAAAAAAGGATGATCATGATCGATCAAGATATTCATCCATGAAGTTCTTGTATATACCGAATGTAAGACAGATCATAATCAGTACTTTGAAATAAGAGTCTTGTGTTCTTAGACTCTTCTGCAATGAGCAATGTAACATTATGGTATAAAGTACTGGTGGAATGAGTCGTGCAACCACTTTTCTCTATGTAATAATCCGGCCCAGCAAAGCCCAAGTCCTAAAAATCCCTTTCTTTCCTTTTGGGTTAGTTGATACATCAGACAGAGATGAGATAAAACCATTTCCTCTCAACTTATTTTAACTCAATAATTTATTATTATTTATAAATCATCTTTTTTTTTTTTTTAATCTTATCTTACTATTTAAATGGGCCCTTAAATCTTAATATTTTTCCTTCCTTTCTTCTTCCCACATCCCGACGCTTCTCGACAGCAATACCTCTCCCTGATATCCTTCTTCCCCAATCACCCATCTCTGTTTCTCTGTAACATCCCGTTCCGAGGGTTAATTTCTATATATACGCAAGTGCACCCCGATATTTCTCATGCCCACGCCCTTGCAGTTGAGCTGTTCCTATCTTCAGATTTTCATGGCAACAGTTTTGTGCGTGGTAGATGTTTATTCACATTTTATTTATTTATTTATTTTATTCTTTCTTTCTTCATTGATTTTCTATTTTCCATTTATAGATATAACTACCAGGCATGCATCTTCTTTTTTTTCAAGGTTTTTCAACCGGCATTATCCCCGTCACTTTCCGCGTCATGCACGTTTTTCTCTCCCACTTTTCACTAGGGTTGCAGCTCTATATATAGCTATAAGTAGAGTTTCTCATCACGATACACACCCAAAAGCGTTTCCGCCACTGCACCTGATCACCAGGAGAAACCCAACCACGACAGCACCTTGCCCTACGTTGCACCGTATCACCCTCAACGCTGCCATCCCGCACCAAGCACTGCTATTGCATCACCGTAGATCATCGTTTTGCCCAGCCACTGAGAAGCACTGCAACCAGTACTCTGTTTTGTACCACCCGAAACAGGGGAAGTTTATCCCCCACTGTGAGCGACAACTTAGCCACCCAGCTTCACCACGCCATATATTATCTTCGTAAGAAGCAAAACCAGGCGAGATAAACTACCGTAACCAGCTAAGGAACTCCCTGTGACCACCACCGAAAAACCAAAGCAAGCCACCTGCGTAAACCTCTGTTTTTCACACTAGAAAACAGAGCAAATCCTGCTGCCAACCGTGAGCCATGCTTGCCACCGTTAGGTGTCACCATCCACGGTCCGGTTAAGTCCATCAGCGCCGACAAGAAAACCCCCAGGTCCACCGTTTTCCACCTCACGGTAAACCACCCCTGACAAGCTCTCTGTTTCACTCTCTCTCCCTCTCTCGACTTATTCTCCATTTCTCATCATGTCTCTCTCTTGTCCTCTCTCATCACTGCCCAGTCATACTTTTTTCGGCAACCACCGTGGCCCTCCAGCTTGGTCGCGGCTCTTTCTCTCGGTGAGTCTCCATCCCTCGTTTAGTTGAGTCGGCACATGTCTTCTTCTGCAAGCTCTTATATTGTGTTCTCTTAATAACGTGAAATGCATGAATGGAAGATGAGTTTCCAAAAATTACTTTATTGCCCTTATTTTTTAAGACAAAGCATGAAGTTCTTTTCAGTGGAAGGTTTTATGTTGGGGTGGAGCCGTACATATCTTCTTGGGCTAGAGTATGTTGTTTGGAGTATTCGGCCATGGGTTATTTCCGAGTGAAAGATCACGTATTTGCATGGTTAATGTTTTAAGACCCGTTTCAGAATTTATGATGCACTTGGGTTTTTAAAATAAGCATCCATTGGAGAAATGTGATAGGTTAGAGCTATGAGAGTTTTTAAGGATTTGGATGAATTAAAATAGGGTGTTTTTTTTTAGCATCTCAAGTGTTAATTATTGAGATATGCGTTTGTTTGAAAATTTATGGAGTTATATGACTATTTTATAGGTGATGATTCATTTATGGAGTTATATGACTATTTTATAGGTGATGATTCATATTTGTTCAGCATATTGAGAAAATTCTTGAAAGATTAAAAAGTTCAGGTAATCGAGATTCATATATTTGATTTTATATTAAACGGAGACTGAGGTTTGACTTTCTGAAAAATTGTGCATGTTTTGTAATGAAATGAGAACTTGTGAAAAACCAACCTCAGTTAGTTATTTGCATTACTCATGAAACTTATATGAAAAAAAAAATATTTCTGTCATGCATTGTGTAGATATGAGTTTAGTTTTTGCTCATGTATTTTTGAAATGTGAAAAAATAGCGATATTGTGTATCTGAAAGATTTGTGCTTTGATTTTATAATGATGTTTTAAACTCTGTTTTATTTGCTGAGAATAATCTGAAAATGCTATTTTAATGTGGTTCTGAAAACCTTTGGCATGGTATACAATTTTGTATCTGACTCTGTCTTTGCTCTACTCTGTTTGGGTTGGTACCAACTTCTCTGTCTCTGAGTGCACCCACTTTGGAAACAAGGTGGTTTATTGTGGATTTTCCTGTATGCACACTCGGAATTCCGATAATGATTAAGGGAATGTTTCACCTATATCTCTGCTTGATTTGGTCATCGGGATTAGCACAATCCTATCACGGGGGTTAAACATGGTCTCTACTCTATAAGATGCCCTGTTTATATATGATGATGATGCTCAGTTTATTATGCCAAAGTATTCTGTATTTCTTATGATTTAAAAACCATCGCTTTGTTACGTTTGAAAGTGTGTCTTGTTCTACATATTAAAACTAAAGAATGTTTTGCTCTGCATTTTGTACTTTGGAAAGTGCTCATATTTACACTTTGGTATATGTTTTTCGCCTACTGAGTTGTAGTTAAACTCACCCCTTATCTCTGAATATTTTTTAGATGAATTTAGATATTTTAGTGGAGGATCAGATTATGAAGTATTGGGTGAGATGATTTAAGAATGATAGATTAATTATAAAGAGTTTATATGAGTATTGACAAGATTTAGTAAGGAAGTATTATTGTATTTTTGTGACGTAGTATTTTTGAAATTGATGATATTAAGGAAATTGATTTTGGAATCAAGTTTTATATAATATTAGAGAATTTTAAGTCTTTAATTATACTATCGAATGTGAGTGTATGTGATAAGAAGTAATTATTCAACCCCTATGGTACTCTGTGTGTGTGTGTGTGTCCCCTGGCCGCACTTATGTTTTGGCAATAGTTGCACTTATGTTTTGGCAATAGTTGCGACACCAAGATGTAGACCACTCAGGTCACGCATATTGTAACAAGTATGTGCGCTGATCACATATTTAAATAATGTGTACTTTTATATCGTAACAAAAAATAGAAAGGGTAACCATAAAAGAAATTTAACTACTAGTACCAAAGAAATTTAAAGTCATAAGAATCTAAATATCCATAAGCCACAAGTCTTCAAACTACAGACAAAAGAATATTACAGTCATCAAAAAATAATTCAAAGTCAAAAATAACATTCAAATAATCCCAACGTTCACTCTTCAAGCAAAGTCGAACCTCCATACGCAGGCCCATCTTTACATCAAAATGTACGCTTCCTCAAAAAGGAATTACAGGTGGGACCACTATTGTGAGATTTCACAAACTCTCAGTAAGTGAAACTAAGAATAGGTTTGGTTACAGAGTATTTTCAAATATTTTTAGAATATTTTATTATTATTTATTATTTTATTATTATTTTTTACCTACTTTTTACTACTATTTCTTATTTTTCACTACTACTCAATTTATTATTATTATTATTATTTTATTTTACTTTTTCACTATTTTATAGAATATCTGAGATCATCTCACTATCCAAATGCCACCTGTCTAAAAACCCAAATATATGCAAGTGAAAAAATGAAAAATTATGTAAAGAGAAAATAAAGAAAAAATAAGATTTGGCATTTGCAATTTAACAAACTCATGTATACACCCGTGCTTTCGCCTGAATATTACACACCCAAAAATCACTTTTTTGTTTAGAAAACATATATTTTACCAAGGTATCTCCTTTATGGTCCATCTGCACACCCTAACTCATTTTGTCACTCTACAGATAATGACCTTGCATGTGATTTCGTAATAAACAATGACAAGTCCCACACACGGTGAGTTCGAAGTCAAATATCTTTTACCCTCCACTAGTAGAGAGGCAACGACATTGAGTCGAGAGTGTTATCATCTCACTTGAGCCCATTGTTGGTTGGCGATAATTCAAGGGACGTTACTCAATTTTATGCGCTCTCGATTGACCAAAGAAGTTCTAGTGAGATAATGTTCCATCTTGACTTAGAGTCATGATCTGCATGCACCAGTAAAAAACTTTGACATAAAAACTAATAGTATTACAAATTATAGCTTACAAACCCAAAATGAGAGTTCAATGACAAAATTATCAACATTAGCTATCAATTATAATGCATCAAAAATTCTAGTAGTTAATACATCAACGGCACAATAAATCCAATATCTATTTTCACAGGCACAACATTTCAACAGCACATACAATCCGAACATGACAATCAAACTACAATTTCAACCACAATGCTTCATAGGGGCCCTCAACCATTACACAGTTTGACAACTAATTACGATTTTAGCCCCAACGCTTCATAGGGGCCCTTGGCTACCACATAGATTTACAATCATACTGCACAATTTACTTTTGCTAACTTTTGATTACATTTATCTTGAAGGTTAGTTCGAAATCACTTACAGTGCATAGGTAAACTTCTAGTGGATTGAAGCATCCTAACATCAACAACTGGTGGTAAAAGTGCATAAGAAGTTAAAGGAGAGGTGGTTGGGTGGCCGATTGAGGTGGTGGTCATGACTGGCATGGCTGGGGGTTCATGACAAACTCTCAGAAGGGGAGAGAGAGACGGGGGCTATTTGAGGCACCCTAACTCTAGGGTAAGTCGATGAAGAAGTGAGAGACTTAAGATGCATGCGACATCAAAGGTATAAAAACCCCACCTTAGTTACGTAGATGGTAATTTTGGGAACAAAGTTGTAAGGGTTAATTTTGTTTAGTTATTTCAAGTTGAGTTAGGATGTTCAAGTGTGGGAACAAAGTTGTAAGGGTTAATTTTGTTTAGTTATTTCAAGTTGAGTTAGGATGTTCAAGTGTTATGCGAGGACTTAATTTTATTCAAGTGCGTGCCAACCATTTGTGCCTACTACATTTGCTAGAACAAGCGGCCTTTCAACGGTGTTTAGGATATGGTCTCATGCTATATACGAGAAGTTTTGAATTGGCCAATTTTAGGGGTTCAAAAAAAGAACCGAAAATTCTGTTGAATCGGACAAGACCGAACTTTTTGAGCTAGCCAAGTTTTGGCATAATAAATTATGAGCGGCCTATAATCCGACATTTATTTATGTTAAATTTAATAGATTTATAATTAGACATATAGAATATATAATCACCGTAATAACTAATTAAAAATAACAATTAATTATAATAATTAGTCAAAATATAAATACCTCAAAAATAAATAAAAATATATATCAGAATAAAGAGTGCCATTACAAATGTTATCAATTACACATTATTAATTTTATTTAATGTGGATTTGATAGAAATTTTGAAGTGTGGGGTTTCACTTGTCCAAGTAATAATGAGGAGGGACATTAGAGAGTAACAAACGCTTAAAGAATTAAACATAGGTATATGGGATGATGCCCCGTTTGCTGGCTAATTTTATCCTTTTATCTCAGGGCATTGTACTTTGACATGGACCCCACCCATACCATTATTCTTCTTTTTCTTTTGGTTGTTCTCTTCGTGTTCCTAAACTTGTTCTTCCACTAAAAAAACGTGTTAAGCATTTGTTAGATAAAAGGAAGCGGCAGCCTTTCTTGCCTTGAACTCATTGGCATGTGGCCTTTCGTTTCTAAACTTCCAATTCAAGACAGATTGAAGGGGAGCTCCGCAAACGAAGGTCCACATAAGCTTTACCATCGAAAAATGCGATAAACATGCTAAATAGGATTTTAAAATTTGCCTTTTTTATATATAATAATAGATAATATATATTATTTTTTGTAAATACATTTTTTACATATTTGATCATATGTACTATTATAAAAAGTCTAAAACTTATGTAGATTATAGTTAAATTCAATACTATACTAATATGTGTTAATTATTATAAAATAATGTATTTATACTATAGTATAAATAGATTAATAATTTAGCATATGAAAAAATAATATTTTATTCATATAAATAATTCGTAAAATCGGAAAATAGGAACAGATCACCGGATCGTAATCGAAAATATCAGAAGTTTAATGATAGTGATCAATTGATCTAGTATCGATTCTTAAACTTTCAAAATTTATATACTCCAGTTAGATTATAAAAAAATATACACAACCAGACCGGTTACCTAAGCCAATTTAATCACAAATCCGGTTCATTCTAGTTAATATAATATAGAAGACACGTGTCCTAAGACAACCATGTGGCTGAAAATTTTCTCGACTACATTGAAAAAAACAGATATAAAAAATAATATTAGTCTTACTTTACTACTAACTTGTTTACAACTCTTTATTTTTTTAATTTAAAAAAAAAACTCTTTTATTAATTGTTAATTGTTAATTGTTAAGAAAATGACTATTAACAAAGTTCTATATTTTTAAATTTTTTTCTTAATGATTAAAGATGTTAAAAAAATACTTAAAATAAAAAATAAAAAATTTTAATATATTAAGAATAATAAACAAGTAATAATGAAGTAATAAGGATATCATTCTCCAAATATAAAACTAGGAAATTTTGTTTAAACGTCACTATGTCAGGCTGTCAAGCTAACCTCCGATTCTGCCTTAACTCACTCCAACGGCAACAATTCATGAAGTCAACCACTGTAGTTTAAGCCTTGAATCTTCCCATTTATGTTTTCCCTTTTCTATGCATGTAAATATCCCACAAATCATGGGATTCACTCCCAAACTGATGTATATAAATTATAGTCATGTACCGTAAACAATTCATTCAGAAAATATACATTTACATTATATCAAAGCCATTTTAAACTCAATTTGAACCCACCAGATTCATCGAATGATGCTATGACCACGTTTGGTTTGATTTTTCGTAAGTGCATCAAACTCAGAGTTCATAGCTTAGTGCCAAGCAGCATTTTTGAATGCCGCAGCGAAGGAAGTAGGCTCCAAAGTACTAGTGGCGTGGTCAGTGGAGACAATCAATAAGTGGCGGAGCCACGTTTGGGGCAGGGGAGCCATGGCCCCTTCTCCTCACTCCACCCCTATTTAAAAAATATATATATATTAAAAAATATATAATATGTGTTTCTTTAAAAAAAAAATTGAAAAATTGAAAATTTTGTTTTTTTTTTTTATGATTTTGTAAGATAATATTAATTTTATTTTGTATTAGCCCCCTCTCTAAAAATTATTTTGATCTTCATTTACAAAATTAATCTAATTTAAAAATAAAATACATCTCATATAAAATAAAATGATATAATAACATGATGACATATTTTTATTATAAATAAAAATAAAAAAAGAAGTTTGATGATTTTTAATGTATTTTTAATATATTTTTATTATGATAATATGTTCTTATCATATTATATACTTTTTTAATACATAAGTTGTATTAAGTATTTTTTATTTTTATTATAGATCTTACTATCAAATTATTTTATACTGTATAAAAAATTATATATAAATAAAATAAAAAATATTTTATATATTTTATTTTAATTTTACATAGCCCCTTTAATATAAATTTTTGGCTCCGCCGCTGCAACCAATGCGCAAGGAGGATATGAGATACAATGACGGAGTCCGAAATTTGGGTTTAGGGGGGCTAAGCAAGATTAAAATAAAATATATAAAATATTGTTTTTCACTAAGTTTGCATACGGGTTACTCATCGACATCTTGATGGTCATTTCATTTCCGGCAAAGATCAACCCGCTGATGTTCTAACCAAGCCATTAGTTACACCGAAATTTACACCACTTCGAGTCTTCGAGACAAGCTCACCGGATGTCAAGCCAACCTCTGATTCTGCCTTAATTAACTCTTCCCAACGGCAACAATTCAAGAAGTCAACGTGTCAAAACCCCTAGGAGAATTGCCTAGGGTCGAGCCCTGACTTAGGCTTTGGAGGGCCAGGACAGTTCCTTGGTTAGCCTGCAGGTATGCCTTAGCCCAGGCCTTGACACGCCACAAGCACCCAGCAAAGCTACTGGCCACGCACAGTACACGCGCATAGCCCTGCATGCGCATAGGTGCGCCCCACAACACATTCAATTGCGCGCATGCGTGCGTGTGCATTTGCGCCCCACTGTGCACGCATCATTGCGCATCACAGCCCCACTCAGCGAGGTTAGTGGCGTGTCTTCACAGGCACGCCATCCAGCACGCGGCACCAGCCCGGGGCCTTGCAGAACAGGCCAGTGACATGCACACCATGCATGCCATCTAGCACGCAACACCAGCCCATGTCATACAGCCCGTGCCCAGACTGTCAGTTTGGGTCATACATGCACATCACCCCGGCACCCAACCCGGTCCATGCAGGACCACCGCCCAAACACCTTAATTAGGCAACATCAGAGCGACGTGGCTTGACCTTGTGCCTACCACCAGGACCATGCATGGCACACTGCCATGAGCACCATCAGTTGGCCCTGCACAGAGTCATACCCGGCACACCACCAGACGCCATGCAGCGAGAGAGTACGAGACAAGCCTGATCGTCGAGGTAGCAACACGCCAGCCCACCCTGGGCCACTAGCACCCCACGGCCACACCATGCATGTGGCGCCACTTTTATTTATTTTTATGTTATTTTATTATTTTATTGCATTGGATATTTTAGTAATTAATTCTTTTTAATAAATGACCTAATGAGGGTTTCCAAGTTGTAAGACACTTTAAGTAGGTTTTCTAAGTTTCATTTTCATTATGTTTGGACAATTGACTTTTGGAAATTGCTCTTGAGAAAGAGTTAGGCCGGCCACATCTCTTGTGGTTTGGATTCGGTGCATAGCACTTGAACTTCCCTAAATTGCAATTTATGAATCTCTTTGGAAGAGGGTTATTCGTGCAATTCGTGAATCGGTGATCCACATCTATCCTTTATTTTCAGTTATTTATAAAAATATTGAGGTTATTCAGAAATAGTGTTTCGGGTGGAGTGTGTTCTTGTTGATTGATTTTATGTTCTTGTGTTTTTGAGTGTTTATTTGATTGTTGAGTGAGTTGTATTGGTGAGGCCAAATCCACACCAGTTGTGGATTTGAGAATTTGTGTGTGTGTTCTTTAGAGGATTTCAAAACCCACATCCATTGTGAGTTTCGGATTGCTCAAGTGTGAGTGAGTGAGAGTGTTGCATTTTGAAGAAGTGTTGAAATGTTGGAGTATAGGTGATTGCCGAACCCTTGGTGTCCTTAGGAAGGGTTGGCGTGTTCTTGGATATTTGAGTGTTCAATCTTCATTTGGTTGATCACTTGGATTGAAAAGTGTTTCTTTGCCTCAAAGTAGCCCACGACAACAACCCCTCTAAACCCTAATCCCATCACACGGCCAAAGTCCATGAAATCCTAGCCTCACACTTGCCCATCTTGCCCTTTACCCTAGCCGGCCACCCATCACTTAATCTCCTATATTTTCTTACTTAAATCCACCTCATCCCTCATCTAATCTAAGAGCCAATTTAGACCCCCATAGCCCTTGTATGACCGGCCATTCAATTCAATTTGAATTCAAATGAATTCAAATTCAAATCAAACAAACACTTCTATTTTATCTCATTTGGCCATCATCCATTTTGCACTAGCCGAACCCCCCATTGCCATATTATCTAAGTGACACATCATTCCCTCATTTGATTGGTCATTGATCAATAATTGAACCAATCAAAACCTCCATCCACATCACCCTTACTCGGCCACAAAACCCTAACCCTGCCGCCCACCTCACTTGATTATAAGACATACTCCTAATTTTTAAAACTTGCCAAATCACCTCAAAATCCTAGCCAAAAGACCTCCATTACCTTTGGCTGAAAACCCTAACTTGCACTAAATCCTATTCGGCCATCCCAAACACTAGCTAAACATCATCTATCCTAAACACAAACCAACCTAGCAGTGCATCCCAAATCCACCCTAGCTGTGCACCCCTTTGCACCAAACTTAGCCAATTAACCACTCATTCACCTCTAGCTCCACTAAATTCAATATTCACTTAACCCTTTCCCTCATCTATATAATCCTTATCAAGTATTGGAGTCTAATTTGGTCGTTGGAGGGAACAAATATTGCACGGAAGAACTCTTAAGTAATCGGGATAAGACCGAAGTCCCTATCACAACCACCGTAGTTTACATCTTGAATCTTCCCATTTATGTTTTTACATATCCCACAAATCATGAGATTCACTCCTAATCTGGTGTATATAGATTATAGTCTTGCACTGTAAACAATTCATTCGGGAAATACACGTTTTCACAGACACGTACGTACTTCTGTTTCACAGACAATTTGTGGAACATTGCATGTGATTGAAAGCAGGAAATTTATTTCTCGTACAAGATAGCTACCTTAATAAATGGGCGATGATGAAGCCCATGGGTATTAAGTAGATGTTCCGATCCCATGTTGAGCTACACAAACATGTTACACGTGCATGATATATTGGCAGTTGGAGCAGTACAAGCTGGTTGCAGACGTTGGATTTTCGTCGTCAGGTTTATTTTTTTCCTTTTAAATCTCAAAAAATGACCCTACAATATTTATTAAGTTAGATGGAATCCAAAAATTTCACAAAGCTAGCTAGTCAGTTATAAATGTTAGAATTTAGTTTACACATACTTAATTTTAAACTAAAACTGTAGTACGTGTTATATATATATATATATATATATATATATATATAAACAATGAAAATATAAAGATTAGAGTGAATAACTAAGTAAACTTGGCAAAAAATTGGTTAGCCGCCTTTTATAAAATAAAGTAAGAATACAAAAAATATTTAAAAATGATGAAAAAGTATCAAGTGTTATAAAACTAGAAATAATATTGGAACCCTTTCAAAATTTAAATAAAAAATATTGGAAAAAATTTTCAAGAAAAATATTGAGAAGCTTTTATATTATTCAAGTCACGCACCTACGTCTTCGTACAACTAGTGATAAAGGCATATATATAGAGATATAAAGTTGCTTAATGGCCAAGATAATTAGAGTCAGTTATAAGTGGTGGGTCTTTCACGTATCTTCATGATAATATAATAAGTAATACTCTCATTTGAATAACTATTTATAAAAAGTATGTCTCGTTAAAATTTTGTTAAAAAAAAAACAGTATGAAAAAAAATTAATGGTAAAGTAAAAAGAGTACAGTATTCATATATATCGCCAAATACTTAAAGATCACCTCCTCAAAACCTTGTAAAGGAAAATTCAATAGGACAAAACCCTAGCGAAGGAAAAAAATAACAATTAATACAAGTTGTCAAAACATTTACTCATCTTTAAAAGTGCATAACAATAGATTTTTAAGTTTTTGCATTTCAATATTTTGTACAATTTTCTTAAATATCGTAATTGGTAATGCTTTCGTGAATAAATTTGTCAGATTATCACTTGACCGTATATGTTTGACATCAATTTCACATTTCTCCTAAAATTTGTGAGTATAAAAAAATTTAGGTGAAATCTGTTTAGTTCTGTCACGTTTGACATATCCTCATCTGATTTGAGTGATAGAAGCAGTAGTATCTTCTTATAATATTGTTGGACTATTATTGATCATGAAAATACCATATTTTTCCTGAATATATTGAATCATTGGTCTCAGCCAAATACACTCTCGACTTGTTTCATGAATTGTAATGATCTCTGAATGATTTGAATATGTGACAGATAATATTTGTTTGACAAATCTCCATGATATAGCAGAATCTTCATAAGTAAAACACGTATCTAGTTTGAAATATACTTTTGTGTAGATTTGAAAGATAACCTACATCTACGTATTCAACCAACTATGGACTAGATCCACATTAATAAAATAATCTCATATCAACCGTACCTTGGAGGTAACGAAAGACATGCTTAATACCATTCCAATGTCTTCGAGTTGATTAAGAACTATATTTTGCAAGTAGAGTAACTGAAAATACAATATTAGACCGAATGCAATTTATAAAATATATCAAAACTCTAATTGCATTGAGAATTTGAGATATGGTACTTTAGAACCAATAATTTCTTCATTATATTCACAATGATGAAATAGATCTTTTCGCACATTAAGTGATTAAACAACTATTAGAATACTCAGGAGATACACTTTGTCCATATAAAAATGTTTCAAGATTTTCTCTGTATATATTGACTGATGAATAAGGATTCTATTTGACAAATGCTTGAACTATAGGTCGAGACAAAGTTTCGTTTTGTCAAAATCTTTCATTTAAAATTCATTATTTAAATATATAGCAATTTTTGTGATTTTTTCAGGAGTTCCAACAAAATTTAAATTATCAACATAAACTGCAATAATGACAAAATCAAATTTTGATTTCTGAATAAAAACACATAAGCCTATAGGATTATTCTCAAATCCTTATTTCAATAGATATTGGCTGATGCGATTATACCAAATGCGTCTGAATTGTTTTAACTCATATAAAAATCTTTGGACTTTGATAGAGTACATACATCTAGATATATTCGGATTAGATGTTTTAGGCATTTTATATCTTTCAGAGATTTTCGTATATATGTCATGATCTAATGATTCATATAAATATATAGTGACCACATCTATCAACTGCATATCCAATTCTTTTGTAACTACCAAATTAATAAAAAAACTGAATGTGATTGCATCTATAATGGGAGAATATGTTTCCTCAAAATCAATCTCGAGTTTTTGAAGGAAATCTTGTGTGACAAGTCGTGCTTTGTATTACACAATTTCATTTTTCTCATTATATTTTTGTATACATATCTACGTATATCCAACAGGCATTATACCATTTGGTGTTTGGATAACAGATCCAAATACCTATTGCTTTACTAGTGAATTTAATTTAGTTTTAATAGCTGCTTTCATTTTGGTCAATTATTTCTATGTCGACATTTTTCGACAATTTTTAACTCACTTTTTTCATTACTTCTAGTAATATCAAGGATTATCTTATATGAAAATATGTTGTCGACAACAATTTTATTTTTATTCAAAATTTCTTTAGTACATCTAAAATGTATTGAGATCTCGTTATTTTTAGGTACCTGATTTTCTTTAGATATTTCATGAAATACCTCTTCAGGAAGTCCCTTTTTAGAAGATTTTAGAATATAAGAGTTTATCTCTTCAGGAGCATCAATGATGCTTGTGGCTTGTGTTATGGTATGAGTTTTTCAGGAATACCAAATTCATTTTAATGTATCTTTCTCTTTCGAAAAATTTTATCTCTTGCACGAATAAGTCTTTTACGCTTCAAGCGTGTCTTAGATTCATTTATTTCTGTCTTGATAACTTGTCCTTCAGGGTCTGCAATCATTGTTTGAGCATTAATAATTAGAATATATAATTTTATCATACCTTTAGTATCTGTAAATACATTTGATAATTGATTTGTAACACTTTGCAAATAAATAATCATCTGAATTTCTAGTTTACATTCATTTGTAGAAGAATCAAATTGAGACAATACTTTATTTTTTTGAGTAATTTCTTACCATACTTTAGGTATCGACTTTTCGTCACCCAACGAGGAAAAAATAAATTCGTTAAAATGAAAATCCTCAAAATGTGCTTTAAACATATTACTTGTAAGAGGCCCAATGTATCTAATAATAAATTGAGAATCAAAATCAATATATATTCCAAATCTACGTGGAGGACCCATCTTTATACGTTGTGGAAGTATAATTAGAACATACACAATGCATTCAAAAGTACGAAGATAAGAAATATTTAGTTGTTGACCAAATGCAAACTGTAATGGAGAATATTTATGATATGCAGATGGTCTAATATGAATTAATAATGTTACTTGAAATATAGCATGTCTCCAGACAAGTAGTGTTAATTTTATAAATAAAGATCTAGCGATTAACTGAAATTTTTTGATTAATGATTTGATTAAATTAATTTAAGTTAATTTAAGTGTATGTATAGACAATAAGATATTCAATATTTATTATTATTGACATATAATAATTATAAAAAGGATGAAGATTTGCCTACATTAAACAAATCATCTAAATAAAAAGGATTTGAGCCTTTTGGTTTATATACGTTGTGACGATCGATCCCACATGCTCTTCAGGCCTAGTAAGCTCTGAAAATATTGGTACATGGATTTTTGTAATGATGCTAATTAAATTTCTTCCACACGTGAAAACGAAGCCAAGCCACTTGACCGCTTTCCTGGACCAGTTAGTGTATCAATATAGCTAGTCTGAAATAGATTCTAGCTTGCGTCCCCATGATCACTTAGAGCATTAGTATTATATTAGTCATCTTCAATTTTTTAATTTGAAGAATATATAATTTTTTATTTTTTAACTAATCACTCAAAGTATGAAATCTACATTAGATTAGCAACTACATTCTTTATAATAACAAAATATTAATATTTTTTATTATTTATATTTATTTAATTATTTTTTATTTTATTTTCATAATCCTCAATAATTTCTAAGAATCATATTCATATTCATTTTTTTAATAAGAATATATTTAAATATTTTTTCATATTTTGTAATTATACTAACCATATATATTTTAATAATTTAATTTGATACTTAAATAAGCATCTTTCAACTAAATGAAAAAATATTTTTCAATTCTTTGTTAAAAAATATATTTTTTAAACAAATAATTACTTATATAATTATTTTCAATGGATAGAGATGTGAATAGTTATTTTCATATATGAAAAGAAAAATGAAGGAATTGTATATCATTTTTTAAAATTTAAAAAGTGGATGACCAATTCAACGTAGGAATATTTTCATTAATTTTCTTCAAATTTTGAAAAGGACTTATATTTGGCTAACCCAATACCAATATTCTTATGATGGACCTCCGCTTTTATAAGTATGAAAAACTCTTGTTTAAGTTTTAATTGTTTAAAAAAAAAAAACTTATTTCTAAGTCAAGTTATTGATACACAAAACACATTATTGATCTAAACATTTAAGACTTAGAAAAATAGTATTCATCCGAGACACTTCCGATATTCGGAGATTATCAAAATACTAAAATCTTCAATTAATTTTGTATCTACCATTCTTGAAACCGCGTGTGGTTCAATATGGATCAATATATATTAGTATCCGTCCGAGAAGAAAGCAAGGACTTAAATTAAGTCATATGTTTTGAACATTATTTTGTCCTAAAACATACCCCTAGTGCTGATCAAATCATGTACCATCTTGTTTTGTTTGATTCGATTTTGTACCTTCTTTTTTTCCTTTTGTTTTTTTTTTTTCGTATTTTTTACTGTCATCCAGAGCTAAAGGTCCTTGAGAGCTAAAGGTCCTTGAGAGCTAAAGGTCCCAAGGAAGTGAATCTACCATGGAAATGCATGGCTGGAAATAAGTAGGGCATAATAACGGTACTAAAATAAACTTTGAAAGATGGGGCAATTAATATTCTAAACACAAATTTCATTCACAATCCCAGTACATAAAAAGATATAGCTAGGCCCTGATCTGGAGCATAATTAGAAAAGAGAAATACAACATATTATTCCTTACTTATTTGGTCCAGAAAGGCCATATAATATAAACATTCAATCCCAGTACATAAAAAGATATAGCTAGGCCTGATATGGAGCATAATTAGAAAAGAGAAATACAACATACTATTCCTTACTTATTTGGTCCAGAAAGGCCATTTGTAAACATCCAGATCATAATTAATTTTATCCTATTTTTGTCAGAGAAATAGTCAGATTCATGAGGCTGGAGCTTTCTTTGGAAATGCTTCCAGCAAGAATTTCTTTGTACTTGCGGAAAACCTCCTCTATGATTCCATCTCCAAAATGACTAACAAGAAAAGGTTCGGCCACAGCTCTTACGCTCCTTGCACTTTCGGCAAGTGCCTCAGACAGGTCGCGATCACCAAAAATAGTACTCCATTTGAGCTCAGTAACCTCCAATCGATCAATAGAGAAAGAATTCTCCATCAAAACTACAGATTTCACCTCTGACGCAGATGGCGCATAGTGAGGCAGGTTGAAGGACTCCAGTTTTTCTTCTCCAATAAGTCCCTATATATATATATATATATCATATGTAGCTGATCAAGATCATATATATGTTTTATCCGACGACTAGTAATGCCAGGTTATACAAACTTCATGAATTGATAAATCTCATAAAGTTTTTTGTAAAAAAGGTGAATCCAAAGCCTGCAAATAAAGAATAGTTTTTCTTTACACTTTTAGGTGGGAATTAATTACTTTTTTACAAAGATTAATTATTATGTGGCTGGTCTAAGTACTCCCTACATATATATCATATATAGATGAAGAACATATGTTTTATCCGACGAGTAATAACAAGTACTTATACAAATCTGAATAGACATGTCATACAAGTCTTTTATAAAAATAAAAAAAATAATGAGTCCTATAAATAAAAAATAGTTTTTTTTTTTTTTTTACACTTTTAGATATAATTTACTTTTTTATCAAGATTTATATGTGACTTGTCTATTTGAGCCTTATACAACTCATTTCTCCTATATATACAATAGAGATCCTTACGTACCTTATCAACCATGTCACTAAGTGCGATAGCTAAAACCTCCCAAATGTAGCAACACTCTTTGCTGGATGGATCCTCGCTTTTTCTCCCCATAAACGTTAAAACCATTCGCCCTCCTACCACCAACTCCTCTGCACGACACTTCAAAAAAACTGAGAAATCTTTTTGAAACTGCGCATGGTAAGCCTTTGCCACATTTGGGGGGCTTGTGCTTGAGATGTAAATGCTCCTTTTGTTATGCTCCAGGTGTTCAGGAACCTAATTATGAACATGAGAAACAATAGTATATTTAATGATGTATTTTGTGGTTTTAAGTACTCCAATCCACATATTCAAATTATTAGAAACTTATTATGTAAAGTAAAGAAATTATGGAAGGAGCTCCTCAAATGGCAAGCTGAGGTTTGATGTAAATCTTGTTTGGGGTAGGTCAAGAGTACTTCGAGAATCTACTTACATTGCATGCAACGGCAGAGGAACTAATTTTCAGTGACTTGTTTGTTTATTTTTCTATCCCAATTAGGAATGTAGGATTTCAACCATGCCACCTACAACGGATAGACCCGACGAGAACGTCGAACATTTAAGGGAGTAGATTGTGATACCCCATATGAGAAAAATAAGGTAGGTGATGTATAAGATCTCACATTATTGGAGAATGAGAAGTTCTTACTCTTTATAAGGTTTTAATGAGACTCAAATTATATCATTGACTAATCTTTTTAAAATATAAATTATGTAGTTTGGATCTTCCATTGAGGTGTTACAAATAATACTTTTGCTTATTCATTTCTTTTTAAAAATATTTTAGTTCTTAGTGATTAACATAATGCAAAAATCACATTAATTTTTGTGTTCTATTTTTTTTTTTTGACAAATAAAGTTACCTGAGACAACCAATGGAGGCTATACGAAGAAAAGGTAAAATGGAGACTCTTTTTGAGAAAAAGCCTGCCATAAAAGGAACCTGGAACTCCCGAGATAAAACACGAACCAGCATCCACACCCAGTTGAGAACTGGACTTTTTCTGGAAGCTTGGCAATAACTTGAATATGACATTAAAGTCATTTTCCGGAAGGTCATTCAAGAACACTTGATATTCCGGTGACTGTTGGCCTTGTTGTCGGCGAAGCTTTTCCACTACCTTGATAAGTTGAGAAACTGCGAACAAAGTATTAGGTCCAGAAGAACAACCCAAGTCTGCAATGACTAGGCTTATTGGTGAAGTGCTGTAGTAGAGATTGGTTATAGCTTCCTCTATGATGGGCATCATCATAGATATCACCTTTAGCTGTCGAAAATCCAATAATGAAATAAAAGAATTTCGATGAGTACTTAATCAACAAGCTAACTATTTCCCATCAATCAAATACTTTGACAATGAAATGAAAAACATATTTTGAATTATTATTATTAGTATACAAATAGATATTGTGTATTGGGGGGGATAGGTACATAGATAGGTTCACCTGAACTTTGGAGTTCTTTGCATAACTTGTTTCTCCCATTCCTGCATTCATGATTTCCATGATCACTCCTACTCTCTGATCTTTTTATGATTTGGTAGCTGATGATCAGTGAGTTTGTGCTTATTGTGTTGGCGTAGAGGTACCCTATTTATAGGAGTAGATATGACCACTTTCTCAATAACTAGTATACTCTTTGTTAATTTACTGATTTTAAGACTCGTGAAACACGTCAGGATCGTCATGTGTCATAACTTACTTTCATGCCCATGTTGCTCACATTAAAGGGTAGGAGCCACGTTGGGGCCCTACCCTGGCCCCACCCCTTTTAAAAAAAAATAAATAAATAAAAAATAATCTTTTTTCAAATAATAATAATAATAATAATAATATAGGTTATACGTTTTTTTATAATTTAGTAAGATAAATATTAATTTTATCTTATGTTGGCCCTTCTTTAAAAATTATTTTAGCCCCCTTTAGAAAATTTAATCTAATTTAAAAATAAAATAATATAATAACATAATGATTTATTTTTATTATAGATAAAAATAAAAATAAAAAAGAATTTGGATGATTTATAACGTATTTTTAATACTTTTTTATTGTAATGACATGTTATTGACATATTATATGTTTTTTAATATATAAGTTATATTAAACATATTTCATTTTTATTGTAGATTTTAATATCAAATTATTCTATACTACATAAAAAAATATATAGAAATAAAATAAAAAATACTTTATATATTTTGTATTAATTTTACTTGACTCCCTTAAAACAAATCCCTAACTCTACCACTAAATATGGGAAGGATTTTTGAAGAAAACATTGGTCGAGAAAATTCTCCAAATCGAATCAATTAATTTGCTACGTACACTATGATCATGTCCTTCAAATATGTGAAGGATCAGATCAGAGCTAATTGTTTAAAATATGATCTTTAGTGGCCTTTGTTACTCATTATAAAATCAATTTCATCTACAGACTCGAATAACTACACATCTTGAATCTAATAACCCTAATTCTGTCGAAGAAATATGTTTCCTTTATATGTTGGCTTGAAAATCTAAATGACGTTAAAAAGGAAAATTCTCTATACGGTACATTATTATTCTAATTTATATGTAAAATGTGATACATTTATCATCCAATAATTATAAATATATAACATCTTACAATAAAAGAATATAGAATAAGATGAGTATATAGAATATATATATATATATATATATATATATACTATTTTTAAAATAGTTGACGTAGAACACTTCTATAACAACGGTATGTTTAAAAACATTTAATTAATAGCGCTCTATGCCTTTGCTTGTTTGAGATTAGGCTCTCATGTTAACAAGGACTCGTGTTATGTATGAAAAGTTTTGAGTTATCCGGCACTACAAGAAAACTGGCTTGTTGTAGCATTTCTATAGCAACCAGATAGACAGTTGTAACATTTTTATGTCTCAAATAGTCTATCTGATTACTATAAAAATGTCACAATAGGCCGGTTTTCTTGTAGTGCGGCCAACTTTAAGATTACTGTAAAAGAATTGAAATAATCGGTTAAACTGGACCGAATCCAAATTGGATCGACCAGATTTGTAAGCGGTCCATTGCGATAACGGTTTTGATGAACTAAAACGTACCCATTTTCATATTTTGAATTAATTAAACGAACCGAATATATATATATATATAACCTTTTTTTTATTATATATTTATATATTTTTAAATTGCTAATTAATATAATATGACATTCTAATCTTATTGTTCAAGTCAATTAATCTTATAACATAAAATTAATCACATAATTTTTAATATAACATTTGATATAGCATATACATTTTAATCTTATAATAAAATTATATAATATAAAAGAATATTTTAATATTACACATAAACATTAATATTAATTATTAATATAAAATTATTTTGAATATATATGTATATGAAATTTTCGGCATAATAAATTATAATATATATTATTTTTGTAAATATATTTTTAAATATTTGATCATATGTACTCATATAAAAAGTCTAGAACATATGTAAAGTATAGTTAAATGCAATACTATGCTAATATGTGTAATTATTATAAAATAATGTACTTACTAAGTTACTAGCATGTGGTAATGGAGCAGCGCTTGCAATACTATTCTAATATGTCTTTAGAGTCTGAGCAAGTCTGGTTAGAGGATGGGCCACCAGAGGCTTTAATATGGCTGATTTCTTAATACAAGTTTCCTTTCAAAAAAATAAAATAAAAATAGACAATAGTTCAGTTTATAAAAATATAATATTATTATTAACTTAGATAATTCGTAAACTTGAAAAAACAGGAGAGAATCGGATCCAAATAAAAAAAATCCAAAGATTTGATTTTGATAATGATTGATCCAGTATCGATTCTTAATCTTTCAAAACTTGTATACACAAGTTCGATTATCAAAAGGAAAATGTTAGTTTGGTCACTTATTTTGACATTTCTTTTTGACATATTATGTATGTAAATTTTTCTTTTTTAATTTAATAATTAAAAAAATAATTATTAGTGCATTGATTTTTTTCATATTTTTTAAAATTATTTATAAATAATAAAAAATATATATTTTTTGACTGTTCAATATGCTACAGTGATATATTGTAGCGGTTCGTGTAGCTCAACCCTTATCCAAATATAGATAAGTAAGAGCACTCTCATTAGATTGGTTAAAAGTCATCTTTTAAAAAGTATATTTTTATATAAATATTAAAAATTAAATGTGATATTTGATCAAATATGATAATGACGTGTGTGAAAAAATATTTAAAAAATATTTTTTATAAATAATAAAATTAAAACTTTATCTAAAAAAATAAAACAATTGCTAAATTTGATCACAAGTTTGAATCCAGTAAAGTGACACAAGTAAGCTATCCAGCAATGACCGGTCGCATCTTCTACATTTTTTATTTTATTCTATTTTATTTTTTCATATTTTTTAATATATTAAAAAATATTTCTTTAATTATTAAATAAAAAAATAATAATTTAAAAAACAGTCATTTCAAATTGTACATTTGAGACATCTTAATAGATTTTTTTTTTTAAAATTTGGATGTAAGTCGTCTAAGCACGCATCGCACTCTATAAACAGTATATCACTGTTAGCATAAAGAACAATGTTAAAAAGTAGCCTATTCTTCATTATTTATACGAGAAAGTGTACAATAAATGTGACTTTTCCTCTTTATTTTTTCAACGTAAATAATGAAAATACTGTTTACTGAATGGGATGGGTGCAGACAACTTGCCCTCAACACTGTCTTTTTTTTTTTTTTTTGAAGGCAGCATCCTAGACTTTTTCAAAAATAAAATCAGGAGGTCACCATGTCAGACACGTACTTCTGTTTACAAGGTTTGTGAAACATGTGATTAAAAGCTGGAAATTATTTGTCGTACAAGATGGATGGCTACCTTATTAATTAACTAGTAATGATACACTTTTCTTTCATTTATTACCGCCCTATCACTTAGTGTATCTTTTTTTATAATTTTTTTAAATATTTTTATAACATATTTAATTATTAAAAAAAATTAAAAAAATATATAATTTCATTAATAATCACTTTACTAACTATTAAGTAAAAGAAAATTAAAAAAAAATTAAAATTAAAATAAGTGGTAAAATAGTAATAAATGAGATGTAACTTTATCAGTATTCTTAATTAAATGGGTGATGGAGTCTCTCTCTCCAATTAGAACCTCTCTCTTCGATGATTCCATTTTTTCCGAGGTGATTTCCGATGTCCTTTCTCCGAGAAGGGGTGGGTCAGAGTCTAAGCTCCGACTGCCTCTTCCCCTTTTCTTTTCTTTTATTTTTCTCTTTTTCTATTTTTCCTTCATTTTCCAGCTCTCACTATGCAGGTCTTCTATTTGCCGGTATCCTAAGCCTAAACGTGCCACCTCATTTGACTCACTAGATGTCGATCTTCAAGTCCCGGAGGTGGCTTTGTTCTTTTGATGGGTGTGTCTACTTCATGCACAGTGTAGGACGAGCGCACTGCCTTCGTGCTATGACGTCCCGACAAGTTTTTGACTGTTATGCGTGGATCCAACTACCTCCGTGGCCATAGATATGTCGAACCCCAGCCGCCAGTGTCCACTCTCCAGTGGCGCGTGCATGCACGCGCCACCGCCGCGACTATTGTCTCCTTGCTGGCGACCATGCACACTGATAGGTTTTCTTGCTATTTTTCAACTTTTCCTAACAAACGATCAAGTTAAGGCAAATTAGAAATTTCTATCAATCGGCCTAAACTATAACGATGCAATGTCACACACTTCACCACTGTGATTTTTTGCTCTAGCCTAAACTACTTTTAAGTGGTCCCTCTCTTATTTGGGAATTAGGCGGGAACCATTCATTTGTCCCCATAATGCCTTTTTTTTTAGTCATTCTCTTGATTTCTTTTTCAATTTTGCATTGTGTGGTAGCTTTTTAAAAAGATCGTAGGGAATTTTTATCCCACTTAAACTTGTGTTTTGTAATCCTTTAAATTTTATCTAATAGATATATTTATGCTGGTTCAAAAAAAAAATAAATGGGCGATGGATGAAGTACATAGGTTGGTGTTCCGATCCTATGTTGAGCAACATAAACATGCGCATAATTTATTGGCATGAGTTGGAATAGTACGAGGTTGGAAACGTTGGATTTTCTTGGTCACGTTTTTTTTATTTCCTTTTGAATCTTAAAAAATAATCCTACGATATTTATTAAGTTGGTTGGAAAACTTGGAATCCAAAATTCTCAAAAAGCTAGCTAGTCACGAGTGATAAATACACATGCATACTTAATTTTTCACTAAAACTGTCGTACGTATTATATATATAGGTTATCTGAACTTTGGAGTTCTTTGCGTGTGGAACTTTTTCTCCCGTTCCAGCATTCATGATTTCCTTCCCTCCTACTCTCTAATTTCACTTAAAAAAAAGTATTTATAATATTTTAATTACAATAAAAAATATTATTTGCAATAATTTTTTTTAATTATAATTAAAATATCATAAATATATATATTTTTTTGTAATGTCTTTTTGAAATTTAGTATCTGATGATCAGTGAGTTTGTGCTTATTGTGTGTTGGTGCAGAGGTATCCCATTTATAGGGCTAGGTACGATCATAATGCTCGTGAAACATATATATAACCTGTCTAATTTGTTTTAAAAAAAAAATGAGATAAAAGTTTAAAAAAAAAAAAATTATTATAATATATTTTTTTAATATTAATTTTATTTTAGAATTTAAAAAAGTGATTTTAAAAAAGTGATTTTAAAATTTTAAAATATTAAATTATTTATTTTATTTTATAAAAAAAATTTTAAAAATATAATAATAAATTAAAATGAGTTGAATAGCTTGCAAAAACAAATGAGCCCTTAATGTTCTATACTCAAGCCCACTTTTGTTGAAAATAGGAGATAATTCCGAAGAAAATCTTTTCCGTCCCTAGTAATCTGCAGGTAGCTAATATATCTTTTCCTGTCCTAACTCCTACGCACGTAATTAATTTGTCGTACAAGCTGATAGCTACCTTAATTAAATGGGCGATGGATGAAGTCCATACGTAGGTGAGGTATGCTCCTATTTTGATCAGCAACATAAACATGCACAAGATTTATGAGCCGTGTCAGGGCATTCTTATTAGATTATTTAAAATTAAATTTAAAAAAATATAATTTTACATATATATAAAAAAAAGATTGATTATATTTGATAAAAAATGAAGAGAAGATTTTGAAAAAATAAAATAAAAGTATTTTTTATCTTCAAAAATAAATAATAAAACTAAAAGTTTTTCCAAATTTAACTAATGTTAGACAAACTTTTTGCTTTACTATTTATAAAAAATACTTTTATTCCATTTTTTTTACTTTTATCTCCTCATTTTTTATTAAATATGATCAAAATTTTTTGATAAATGTTTAAATTTATACTTTTTAAAAGATAATTTTAGAAAATCTAATGAAGTCTTGCATCCCCGATCGGGATGTAGCAAGAGTACTATCTCTCGTTAAAGCATAATTTTTTTTTTTAACTTTTGTTTAATTTTTTCTTCTATTTCTTTTATATTCTCAAAAATTTTTAAAAGGATAAAATTTCATAAAATTATTAGAAAACACTTCCTTAATAACTAAATAAAAATATTTTAAAAAAATATTTTACATTGTAAATTTTTTCTTTTGTAATTTTTTTATTGAATGATTAGAGAAGTGTTTTTTTAATAATGTTGTGAATTTTTTTCTTTTTTAGAAAATACTTAAAAATATATAAAAATAAATAAATGAAAACAAGTAAAAAAATAGTATAACTTTTTTTACTTTCTTGGAAAATTGCCGTGCTACATCTTTATGGAGATGCAGGACTACTCTTTTTGAAAATGAGAGATGCTTTGGAATGGAGGCACCTATAAGTCCTTATTATCATAGAAGAATTATAGATTGTCGTTAGGGGTGTTCATCTGGGTTCCAAGAATCCAGAACCCAGAACCCGAATTTAAAATTTTCTTTAATCTTTTTGAAAAAAAAATTAAAATATTAAGAAATATATTAAAATTTCAAACCGGGCCGAATACAACTTGGTCCGAATGAACATGCCTAATTGTCATGTAAGGGAAAATAGGAAAAAAATGTTGAGATGCAATGCAGGAGATCTGCTCTCCCGAATTCTTTCTTCCCTCTCTCTGTCTCTTTCTCTTCTTTCCTCTCTCCTTCCCTCACCCTCAATAAAATCCTAACCTAAAAATCCCTCTCCATCTCCCTTCATTCACAAAGCTTCAGACCCAAAATACCTCTCCCTCATGAAATCGAAGACCCAAACAAGTTTTGGCAAGGATACCCCATCCCATATCGTCGGAAGATGGGTGGCTGGGAATCAGGTACAGAAGAAATTGATACAGAGCTAGTCGCAATGGTGCTTGCGTTCTTCTTTTGTGATTGGTTAGGGATTTGAGTTGGCACAATGGTGGGTCCAATAGTTGGATGGTCCAAAATTTAGTAATGCTTTTTAGAAAACAAGGCAGCTTGCCCCTCAATAGCAAATACATTACAAGCACTTGTGGTTAAGCAATATTGATCTTTAAACAAGTTCTTATCGCAAACTAAGGATGTATAAGGATTTAGTCTTTGGAAAGAAACTACAAATACATATCTGTATCTGAGTAATAATAAATTCATGCTTTTTATTTTTGCCCTTTTTACCTTTTTTTTGTTTCCATTTGGCACTCAAATCAAACCATCAAAAGGCATTAGAATCATTTTCGGCATGAGAGATAAGGAGGGGAGAGAGAGAGAGAGAGAGAGAGAGATTAATGAGAGAGGTTCAGGACGGGGAAGTAATTGGAATAAGAGTATTCCCCTATTATTGAGCCCGCGGTAGCCTTCTCATAAGTCTTATGTGGCAGGTTCTTACTCACTTCCCATAAATTGGATTTGAAGATGTCACACGTTAGAAGATATTCTCTCTAAATATATATGCACGATCCATGATCTCTTTTTGTTATGCCCTTCCTGTTGTAATAAATAATAAAAAATAGGTGACAAATAATAATATAATAATGAAATATTCTAAAACTAATCCACCACTCAAACCTAACCTAAAATCAGGATTCTTCGTGTCGAACGCACCTGACTACTTTATTAGGCATGTCTATTAGTCTTTTAAGTAAAATATCATCTCTTTTAAAATATAATCCAAGAGTTTAATTTATCTATATTCTCATTCTTTCAGTGTCGTACGTACTTTTGTAAAAACATTCGATAGAAAATTTTTTTGAATAGAGATATTTATCACAATAAAGATAGGGTTTTATGTCTTAAAATCATGTGTATTTTGTTAGATTATTATATCCATTCAAATTTCTTTAATGGTATGAAGTGTGAACTAGGGTCAGCAATTTGTTTTTTTTTTTTCCCTTGGTTCTAGGCCGGTACATTAAGCCAATTATTTTTTTCCTTAATTTTTTAATCTTATCATGATCTAGGAGGGGTACTGACAAATCATGAGAGTGGACCACTATATATATATATATATATACATATATACATATATACATACACTAGTAAGGGTGCTGCGTGCAAGGCACGCATGCCCCCTGCATGTAGCACCCAATTAGAAGAATAAAATAGTTCTGTAGAAAATCTTTTTGCAAAGGCCACAACAGTAACAATTCATTAAAAAAAGTGCCAACATTAATTCAAATATTCCAAATGAAACAATACATTATCATTTCATAAGAACATGTACCAAAACTTAGAATAGATTCATGAAAAATAAGTTGGAAACATTAAATTGATGACAAAAACCAAAACAAAAGCTCTTCAAAGATACATTTTAAACAACACCAACTTAAACACATTCTTTATATAAATTAAACAATATACAAAATCACTATTGCATATGGGGAAACTATAAAGAAAATAGACCAAAAAAAAATGCTAAAATAAGATGAAAAAAAGTATCTAGAAACAATTTAAGATTAAGAGAAGTTTGTTGTGAAAGAGGATATAGAACGCAGAATATGTTGCCACGCCCTTGCCCCTCCCCCGATATAGGAAGTAGAAGATTGCCAAAATTGTGAAAAGACCATCTACCTAGTAAAAGATGAGGAAACATTTGAGTATTTAGAGAAAATAATAGTATTTCTTTTTCTGACAAGTAGAAAATAATAGTATGTACAAAAATAATATCCATTTTCTTCCAATTATCATCTTATAGATAAAAACTAACAGAAAAGTTATCACATTAGTTAATTTCTTATAAAAAGCATTTATTTTTATTAAAATCATTCTCATTGACCAACACATCTACAAGTCTACCATAATACCTCACCTACATTAGATATGTTTATAAAAACAAAACTCTTGCATTCATGTTAAGCATTGGATGAAAACAGAAAAAAGAGAAACTTGCCAAAAATAGAACCAAAGCTAACATGCTATAAGTTTATGATCATTAACTGATATGATAGGCAATATTCATACATCATACATCCTAAAATCAATGACAACCAAACATATTAGAGAGAACTACCTTCTTCCAAACAAGGCTACTCTGTCCATATGACACCGCTGACAATACTCCAAGAACAGCACCAAAATATTCTGCCAATATAGCTCTAGCACATATAAAAGCTAATGAATATTAATTACTGACAAATAAAGACTATGAAGAAAAAACGACACACATTATAAAAATTCCAAAGAAAATATGAGCTATACAGTATTTTAGATCAAGTGATTTAAGAAGAAGCAAATATCAAATTCTCCACAACAACTAGAAATTAGGAAAGGAGATTAGACATATTCTCCGGGAAAAAAGTAAGGTAGAGAACACATGTTCATAATTTTAAAGTTAAAGCTCCAAGTTTCTCGAGACCTTAACAAAAGCACTTTGAATAGAATATAGCAAAATAATAATAAAAAATTACCGATGGAGGCTGGTTAAGAAAAACACCCAAGGGATATATGTTTCTCATTTCAAATGTTCTATGTTCAAATACTTGCAAAGGTATCAAAATAGAAACAAGGTATTATTTTTTAGATATTGGATAGAGTGCATCAACTTTTATGTTTGTTAGAAAATTCAGCCAAAAAGCACGCTACTACATATTTAAAGCAAATAATAAATGGAGATTTCACTTTGCTGGAAAAGAAAAAAGGAAATTAACCCAAAAGGAAAAATCAGAGTCCAATTAACTATTATGGATGGTAGAGTGTGATCATGCCATAGACAAAAATGATAACCCATCATGAGAGGTGATATCTCTTAACATTTCTAAGTAATGTAGGATTCATGCTCTTTCCATGGTTATGACCTCCCTTCTTGTTTAAATATAATTGTATTTCTTGTTTTAGGAGGTTAACTTATGGGAACTTGTGGATAAGTTCAACTTCCAAGGAATCATAGCACCAGGTAGTGTTTCTATTACATATACGAATTTTAATTAGAGATCCATCTTATTAGAGTTTCATCGTCTTTAGTTGCAGGAGTTTATGATGTGTCTAGCATAATTTCTTACTATAAATAATTTTGGATTGGATCAAAAATTTTGTAGAACTGTGTTAGACAGAGTACTTACCTCTGATAATAATGCTTAAAATTTGACTTGCAGCTTAAAATGCCATAAGAGCTTAGACCAGTATCTAATGATTTTCTCTAGGTTGCACCCAAATTAACATTTGCAATTCAGGTTCTCTACATATATTTAATCAAATAGTCAAGAAGATTATATAATCACCCGTACACACTTAATCTAATGGTCAGGGAAACATTATTGTCCAAAAAAACATAACAATAAATTTCTGGAAAAAAAAACAATTTTCCTTTTTGTAAGAACAACCGGTGCATGTAAACATTCATGATTCATAACTACAAATTTGAAAACCCAATGCTTACCTTGTCTGCTGAGGGAGTTAAAGAAAAAATCACCTCAAGTAACAAATTTTAGACTAGTAACCTATCAAATGCAATGTCTAATTAGCCACAGATTTTCGTGACAGGAAAACTTCAACTACAACGATAAGCAAATAATGATCTAATTGAATAAGGGAAAAAGAAAAAAGAAAATTCTTTTGAAGTTTTCTTTAGCTGTCAAATTTTAGTGGTTGGGCAAACCTGATTTGCATTCTGGGAATGCATTCCAAACTTCCTCTTTCATGATGAGAGCATCTTCTGGTGCAAAAGTAGTAAGCTAAGAAGGAATTTTCCTGCAACAAGAATTACAATTGTATGAGACTTTAAAAATTATAACAAGATATTCCTAGAAAAACACAAAAGAATGTACGAGAAAGAAAAAAAAAAGTCCAAAAAATTTATAGATGTAGCAGATCATTCAAACTCAGGATAGTAATTATAAAAATTAGAATAAAAAGTTTTCCTTTGATAGTATTATACTATTAATACTTGAACCTGTCACATTCGCAAAAGCATATAAGGATATAGTTCGATTAACTTTGGCCAATAAAAATATACATGTCGGTATCCAACTTTATAACTATGGTTAAGAATTTCCTTCAGTTTTGGCTATGACATCTTCTTCACAGGTAGGGCTCTCAACAAAACGTATTTTTTTATTTTTTGCATGGACCATTCATAATTTTCGATGAGATGAAAGGCATTTTTAATGCATATATATATAGATATATATATATATATGTATGTATCCACTATGTTTTAAATAACCATTCTTTTTTCTGCAGAGAATGGGATTAGCAGCAGCATTGAAAAGCTCCAGCATATGCAGCAGCCACTAACATCTAGCGGACATCTAACACACGACATATATATATATATATAATATTCAAAAGATCCCCTTTGGCTCTTGGAAATGATAAAAAATTGAGAAAAATGGCCATATCCAGATAGGTTTCCCCTACCACTTTCCCCACAGTTTCTCATAAAAGAGAAAAAAACATACTCAGGCAGTCAGATTCATTGAATTATCAAATGGGATTTATTTAATCTTGAGAACGGAGGAAAGTCTTGAATGTAATTTCATAAAAAGTTCAAGAATTTGTGATAAGAATAATTATTAAGAAGTAAGGCAAGATTTTCAAGTCCCTCACTTAACCACAGAGGCGATAATATAAAGTGCCTTTTCAGTAAATGGGATCACAGTACATTATTAAACTCACTTATAATCAACATCATAGTATGAAACCATAAAAAACAAGAACATAAGAAAACAGAGCATAGATTTTGAGTAATAGTTATAATCACCTTGCAAGCAGTATCAAACTCAGTCTGCTGCTCGCTCCACCATCTACCACTTGCCATTATATCCTCATCAAATATGAGCCATATACTCCAACAATCTCCACATTGGCGAAAAATTCATCCCTTAAAAATATATATATATAACTGGAAACTCCACTTGGGACGCTGAGTTGGGGTGCCTCCCATCTAGCAATTGGAGACATTAATCAAGTCCAAGCAGTACTTGAACTTATCTATAGTAACAAGCTTTGTCAACATGTCTGCTGCATTCTCAAAAGTATGAACTTTCTCAAGTAATAATTCAGCAGAAGAAACTAACTCTCTGATCTTGTGAAACCTCACATCTATGTGCTTAGTTTTTGCATGATACACCTGATTCTTTGCTAAATATATGACACTCTGACTATCATAATGCAACTAAAGTCCACCTTGCTGGACACCCAACTCTTTGACTAACCCTGTAAGCCACAGAGTTTCATTGGCAGCTTCAGCCACTGCCATATATTCTGACTCAATAATAGATAGTGCAACTAGAAACTGTACCATAGATCTCTAGCAAATAGGCCCTCCCATAAGAGTGAATAGATATCATGTGGTAGATTTTCTATCATCCAAGTCCCCTGCATAGTCTGCATCCACAGATCTCACAACTGAAGGGTCACTATGTTGTCTGTTGAACATGATGCCATAGTCTGTAGTACCTCTCAAGTATCTGAAAATTCACTTGACTGCATCTCAATGCTATCGACCTAGATTTGATAGAAACTTGCTCACCACACTGACAGTCTGTGCCAAATTTGGTTTTGTGCAAACCATAGTATACATCAAACACCCTACTACACTTGTATATGGAACATTTAACATATCTTAAGTCTCATCATCTATCTTCAGACACTGTGCGGTAGATATTTTGAAGTGATGCGCCAATGGTGTGGCCACTGGTTTTGCATTACCCATGCTGAACCTGTCCAACACTTTCTCAACATGCTGCGCTGAGATAGCCATAATCTTCTGGAGGCTTTGTCCTTGCGAATCTCCATCCGAAGAATCTTCTTGGCAGCATCCAAATCTTTCATGTCAAATTCTTTGCTTAACAAAGTTTTCAACTTATTGACCTAACTCATACTCTTTGCAGCAATCAACATATCATCCACATAAAGTAACAGAAAAACAAATGAATCATCATCAAGGCTTTCCACATAAATACAGCAATCATACTCACATCACTTGTAGCCAATCCAGATCATGTAAGAGTCAAATCACTTGTACCACTGCCTTGGAGATTGATTAAGCCCATAAAGTGATTTCTTCAATTTATATACTAAGTGCTCCTGTCCAGGATGACTGAATCCCTTTGACTGTATCATATAAATCTGTTCCTCCAAATCACCATGAAGGAAAGCTGTCTTTACATTCATATACTCCAACTACATGTCTGAATATGTGCTATCAAAGTCAACACTATCCTGATGGAAGTGTGTTTGACCATAGAGGAAAAGATCTCATCATATTCAACCACTTTCCTCTGTGAGCAACATTTTGCTACTAGGCGAGCCTTGAACTTTTTTCCCTCTTTTTCTGATACTGCTTCTTTCTTTTTACACACCCATTTGTATCCTATCGCTCTCTTCCCTTCTGGAAGCTCAACCAAATCTCATGTCTGGTTCTTATGCAGCGACTCCATCTCCTCTACTATAGCACCCATCCATCTACTTTTTTCTTGGCTGAGTGTTGCCTCCTGAAAAGTAATAGGATCTCTGCTACTAGTGATAAGTGTATAAGAAACCAAATTCTCAAAAATCGTACCTGCTGGGTGGTTTGAGAGTGCATCTGGGCCTGTCTATGGCTATAGTGTGATGCTCATAACTTTCTAAGCTAGAACCCTCTGAATCATGTGCATTTTCATCTCTATAATAGGTCTCTAACTCCACCTGCACCACATGCTCATCACTGCTATAATTCTTTGGCATTTGTTTCTCTTCTCCTTGAGTACGCTGTAACATGGCTTTTTCATCAAAAACCATATCTCTACTGATCACCACCTTGTTTGCCTTCGGATCCAACAGCTTGAAGCCTTTCATTCCTTTCTAATAACCTAGAAAAATACACTATTTAGACTTTGCATCAAGTTTCGATCTGTCCTCACTAGAAACATACATGTAGGCTGGACATCCAAATACTCTCAAGCCGGAGTAGTCTATTGCACTGCCTGTCCACACCTCCTCTGATACTATCCCATCTAGTGCTGTCATCGGTGTTCTGTTAATCAAGAAGCATGTCATATTCAATGCATCTTCCCAAAAGTTCTTTGCAAGCCCTGCATTCAGCCTGAGACATCGAGCTCTCTCAACTATCGTTCTATTCATCCTTTCTGCTACACCATTTTGCTGTTGTGTCTTGCAAACTGTGAAGTGTCTCTTAATCCCATGCTGCTTACATAACTCCTAAAATTTTGAATTTGTGTACTCAGTACCTTTGTCTGATCTGAGGCATTTAGTCTTTCTCCCTGTCTAGTTCTCTACTTCAACTTTTCACAACTTGAACTTAGTAAACATTTCTGACTTATGCCACATGAAGTATACCCAGAACTTTCATGAGTAGTCATCAATGAAACTCACGAAATACATATGTCCTCCCCATGATGCTATGTTAACTAGTCCCCAAAGATATATATGAACATAGTCAAAAATCCCCCTGTCTTGTGTGTGGCTATCCTCAACTGCACCCTGTTTTATTTCTCAAGAACACAATACTTGCAGAAATCGAGCTTGCATGTCTTGACACCCTTCAATAGATTTCTTTTATGAAGCTCCATCATCTAACGCTCACCCATATGACCTAACCGCATATGCCACAAGACTGTACTGTCTAACTCAGACTCCGTAGCAGCAACTCCACCTACAATTATGGTACCTAGCAGTCTATAACTGTTTCCTGCTAGTTTTCGTCCTTTCATCACT
Organism: Platycarya strobilacea; assembly: GCA_036898215.1. NCBI lineage: Eukaryota > Viridiplantae > Streptophyta > Magnoliopsida > Fagales > Juglandaceae > Platycarya > Platycarya strobilacea. The sequence continues at coordinate 37,844,989 of CM072555.1, forward strand.
GTCAGCACACCTTTACTCACTTTCATTACTCCACTTATAGATTTGTAACTATATCCATTACAATCTAAAATGCCCAATGAAATCAAATTTTTCTTTAGATCCGGTACATGTCTAACATCACACAACGTTCTAACCACACCATCAAACATCTTAATTCTCATATTCCTTATTCCAACAACTTTGCAGGATGCATTGTTACCCATCAGAATAGAACCAGAATTTACTGACTTGTAGGTGTCAAACCAATCTTTGTTAGGTTTCATGTGATATCAGCATGCTGAATTTATAATCCACGAATATGCTAGATGATCTGAACTAGATGAAACAGAAAGCATATCACCGTCACCGCTCTCTGAATCTTCTTCTTCCACTATATTTGTAGACTTTGATGGACCCTCTTTATTTTCTACATTCGCTTTCTTTTTCTCTGGAAACTCCCATTTAATGTGCCCATTTTCCCTCACTTATAACACGTGATATCCTTCTACTTCCTCGATTTAAATCGGGCTTCATTGTTACCTAATCCATTCCGAGACTTGCTTCTTCCACGTTCCTTGTTACCTCTCAACACATGTCCTCCACTTTGTAAAGTCTCATCACTGGCTTTCTTCTATTGATTAAAGCCTAACAGAGCACTTGTGACATCCTCCAACTTAAGGGTTTCTATCGCCCACATCAAAGTCGTAATCAAGTTCTCGTACGTAGGAGACACCGGTAGGGAATCAACAACATCAATGCCTTGTCTTCGTCTTCAAACTTCATATCAACTCACTTCAGATCGCTAATGATTTGATTGAACACATTGATGTGCTGGTTCAGATCCGACCCCTATAACATCTTAAGGCCAACTAGCTTCCGGTTAAGATAAATATTGTTCGTCAATGACTTGGACATATACTGACTATCTAGTTTCAGCCAAATTGCCGCCGGTGATTCCTCATCCATGACGTGATACATCACGTCATTAGCCAAACAAAGCCTGATAGTCATCACAGTCTTCGCTTCCAATTCGTTCTATTCTGTCTTCTCCATGCCTTCCAGTTTCTTTTCGCACAATGCCTTCACCATGCCTTGTTTCACTAACAGATCTTTAACCCTCATCTGCCACAATCCGAAATTACCAGTTCCATTGAACTTGATCATATCGAATTTCACAAATGAAATCCCAAATATCGTAATCTGAGCTCTGATACCAATTGTTATGATCGTGCAACAATTATGATGAATAATATGGAATAATCGAAAAGAAAATAAGAGAGAAATAATACATAGATTTACGTGATTTGACAATGTGCCTACATCCATAAGAGCAAGCGGTTAAATTTTACTATCATTTGAATTAGGATTACAACATATGTATTTATACTAATCCTAGGTGTACAGCCGTCGCTCACCCTGCCACTGCCACTTGCCACTGTATTTACATCAAATATGAGCCACATAGTCCCTACACTAACTCATTTTTGTAGCTTAACTTACCCATCTCGGACATACCATTTCTTTTTGTATCAAAAGAAGATATGTGGCTTTACATGAAAATGAAAGAGGGGAGTTTTGTGGTTGCTGCAGAGTGGAGAAAAAGTGGGGAACCAGAGAATTTTCGTTGGGTTTTCTTTTGGAGACTTGGTAGACCATTTTGGCCCCTGTTTTCATTTCTTGTTTTAGGGTTGTTATTTAAATCCATAGATCTCTCAGGCTGGGTTTAAACCTTTCATGTTTTAGTGTCATCAAAGAGAAATAATGGATGGAGAAGAATGCGTCTGTTGAAGGAGATCAGAGAGCGGGGGAGGGGACAAAGGGATCAATCCCCGGATTTTGCATTTTTAATTGGATACGACGCGTTGTTTACCTTGTTCATAGCAAAATAGAAACATGTTCTCGAGTCGTTCGATAACACATGCAGTTACTTCTGTAATTCAATTAATTTATATATATATATATATAGGTGGGAGACCTAAATATCTCTCATAAGATGCACTTTCTTTTATCCTTGCCGCCTATATAATTTGTTGTCTTAGAACTACACTGGTATTGGAACTAAAACAGATTGAGGTTTTTCTCTTATTCAAAAACAGTCTTGAGGCTTGCTCATAACACTTTAGTAGAGATTGGATTTGTTCCCATTCTAATACTAAAGCCCTTCCAAATATAATGCAATCATCTGCAAATAATAGATGACTAATCCTTATCCCTTCTCTTGATATTGCTACCCCCTTTATTTTCCCTTTGTTTTATGCTGATTTCAAGATTGTAGAGAGCCCCTCAACACATAAAATGAAGAGATAATGAGAGATAGGGTCCCCTTGCCTTATGCCCCTAGATGGTTTAAAACTTTTACCTGGCTGTCCATTTATCAACACTGCATATGTTACAGAAGTAACACATTACATCACCAATTGAATCCATCTATCACTAAAACTGAGTCTTCTCATTATGGTTTCCAAGAAATTACATTTTAATTTGTCATATGCTTTTGCCATATCCAGTTTTATAGCCATACTTGATGCTCTTCCTCTTTGTCGTGTCTTCATTGTATGAAGAGTCTCACAGGTAATCAATACATTATCAGTCAATAGGTAGCCAGGTATGAAAGCACTTTGGTTGCTTGAGATAACATTGTCTAGAATTCTTTTTAACCTATTTGCCAAATTTTTTTACACTAATTTATAACTCACATTACATAAACTTATGAGTCTGAATTCAGTTACTATAGTGGGGGAATTCACCTTTAGAATTAATGCTATATGCATATGATTCATTTGAGGATCCATTCTACCCCCATTAAGGAAATCCAATATTGTATTACCTACCTCATTTCCTACTGTATTCCAGTAATGTTGGTAGAATTTCGCTTCAAAGCCGTCTGGTCTTGGTGACTTAAGTGGATCCATTTGAGATAGGCTTGATAAACATCTTTGTCTGTAAAATATTTAATCAATTCTTCATTCATCTCTGCTGTTATTCTCGGTTGTATATCTAGCAAGCAATTATTGATATCTAGAGAAGAAGGTTGTGTTGAAGTAAACAGTTCAGTAAAATAGCTTTGGAATGCCTCCTCAATATCTACTGGATCAGTACAAATTCTATGATGAATATCCTTAATTTTTTCTATCCGATTCCTTCTTTGTCTTTGATTTGCACGAGTATGGAAGTAGCTTGAATTAGTATCTCCTTTTGTAACCAGTTCGCTTTAGCTCTCTGCTGCCAATGTATAGTTTCTTTGTGCATCAATTCACTCATTTCTTCTTGTAGTTTGTTTATAAGTTCAACATTACGCTCTCCTTCAATCTGTTGTAAACTCTGTAATTGATCTCGTTTCTCTTTTAAGAGCTTTCCTTCTTCTTGATTCTTCTTTGATGACCATTTTAGCAATCTGGTCCTGCAATCTTGCAATTTATTTTGTAATTCTGAGCTGGATTGCCTCGGTTATGATCCTGTTCCCATGCCTCCTTAATGATCTGAGTACTTTCTTAGTCTATTGTCCATTTAACTTCAAATCTGAACCGTGTCTCTTTCCTTTTCCATGGCTGTCTATCAATTTTTTAATCCAGTAGTATTGGTCTATGGTCAGATTTAACAGCTGGTAAGACTTGTAGCCTGACTTTTTGATGTAAAGCTGTCCATTTGGGATTTGCAACCCCTCTATCTAGTCTTTCTTTAATAAAAGTACCATCTTGATGTTTATTATTCCATGTAAATTTATCTCCTTCCCAGCCTAGATCATAAAGATCATTGACTTCTAAAGTTGTTCTGAAAGCTTGCAATTGATTTTCAGCTCTATCTCTGCCTCCCACTTTTCTGATTGGTATAGCAATTCATTAAAATTACCTAATACACACCATGGTTGATCAGGAGGTGGCCTCAACAGAGTAACAAGTTCCAGGTTTCCTTCCTCTTTTTAAATTTAGGTTGACCGTAAATGCCAGTAAGAAAGAACCAATTTCTATCTTGTGGTATGGTAATCCTTGAATGAACATGTTCATCAACTTGTTTAAAGAAATTGCTGACGTACCTCAGGCGATGTCACGTATCTTCCACTTGTAATAAAAAATAAAAATTATAAATCGAAAAAATATTATAGATATGCAATAAAACGCTATTTCGATCAATATGGAGGTGAAATTATTTAAAGGTTTATTAATCTATTCTCTTTCGCATTCAAGCATTGAGTTTTTTTTTTTTTATTCTTCTGAAAAAAACTTTTTCCCGTTTCTTTACTCTGGTGATTACGGACAGAGGTGGAACCAGCAAATTTTTACGGGAGCTAATTTTTATATCACATGATCATATTTATTTAAAATATAAAAAATATTACAAAATCATGAAGTATATATAAAATTAAATTTTGATAATACGTCAAATAACGTAAAAATACAACTTAATGTTTATTTCAAAAATTAATTAATATTCATCCATTATTATTTTTGTAAATATGAAATATTTAGAAATTATTTTGATCATAAAAATCATCAAATGGTCTTTTAAAATGGCATTTTTATTCTAATATTTAAGATAGTTGATCAAATTCAATATAAAATTTATTTATTTTGGTGTCACATTAAGCATAAAAATACTACAAATGAGATCTTAAATAAATTTTTTCATACTCAATGAAGTTTAAAAGATAAATTATCTCTACTATTTTTCATATAAATCATGATTAATCTTAAATGATTTTTCTAATATTTATACTTAAAAATTTTATATAAAGAAATTCAATAGTGCATAATATAAAATTAAAATAAATGTTAATAGTTTATTGTTTAATTTAATTATTTAATTTTAGTGTGGCAACATCCTAGAAAATATAAAATATATGAAAATTATACAAAATCTAAAAGTTATAGAGAAAAAAATTAAAGAGAAATATTTTTATGTATATTGAAATTTTATAAAATATGAAAAAATATCTAGGAATAAAGAAATTATAAATTTTTTGAGGGGACTGATTTCCATATATATATAATTATGGATAAAATTTAGGAACTATATTAAATTTTGCAAAAAAAAAGAGAAAATTGAGGGTTTATTTTAAGTTTTGGAAAAATTTTGGGAGGAGCCATACCTCTCTGCTCCAACCAAGGTTTGCTCCTGATTACGAAACGCTTACTTTTCTAGAGCGCCTAATTACATCCCCCACCACAAGGCCCCCCCCCCCCCCCCCCCCTCCTCTTCCTCTTTCCTTCTCCATGGGTTAGGAGGTGGTTTTCGTTGGTTTTTCATTTGTTTTCATTCAACTACGAAAGAAGTGAAGTTCGGTGTTCTCCGAAGATTAGAAACGACCACACGAGCCACCAAGGGCTTCGTCCAGCTACTAGCTAGCTGTGCATGTCTTCAATAATCTCAGGCCTCAAGCTGGCAGCATGATCCATGCAATACTTCCAAAATGATAATGTCTTCAATGATCGCGACTTTTCATGATATATTCCAAAATGACTGAAAGGAATACCTCGATAAAAGACAAATTAGAGGTATCTCAATAAAATTTAAAAAAAAAAAAGTATCTCAATACTTCAAATGAAATAGGTAACCGTGACACAATATAAGCAGTAATATCCCTCTTTTGATGAAGGATACCAGCTTGCTAGTTGGTACTGATAATTTGGTAAAGATGTACCATGTTCCATACTGAGATCCTCTTTGAATTCAAAATAATTTTATCTTAATTCATCTCATTTTAATATCTTAATACTATGTAAAAATAATTTTTTTTAATTTTTAATTTTTTTATCTAATCATTACCAAATACCATATCATTATAATTTTTCTAAACTTTCAAACAAAATACAAAAAATAATTTAACCATTTTAAATTACAGAATAAAAATCATATTATGATAATATCTTAACTCAAACTAGCTACTATAATATATTTATTCAAATTTTTATCTCTTCTTCTCAAATTTTCATAGAACAATTTAATTCAAACTATTTTACTAATATTCTAAAACCATTTCACTCACATAATTCTCTTCTGATTATCTCAACATCCAAACCAGGCTTAGGAATTTCGAGATAACTTTGAGTGATTAGTGAAACGATACCCATCTAGCTAGGATAAATTGCACCAGCACTTGATTGCCGAGAGGTATCCCAGATTGGAATGCTTTCGCGGTTACCACTTAATTTGGTACTTGTTTTATAAATCGCTCCACATGAGTATATATATCACTATTGACCCGTTGTTCTTAGCCTTAGATCTAGCTAGGTAGAGTATCATTGAGTCTTACGATCTACATTAATTATTGATGATCTTGTGACGTTGGATTTGGAGAATCACATAAGCCAATATCATATCATAAAAATTTAATAGAGTGTACCAGTAGATGTTTGAGAAGAAGAACGCAGTAGTTTGATGTCACTTTTTTGGTCACGCTTAATGGAGCTAATTACCAACATCATATAAACTTTATATTAATTTGCAAATCCGCTATCTATGATATATACATAATCTATGAAGGTCCACTACTATACTAGTGATAACTCGTTACAAGAAAATTAAGCAGATATTTATGATATTTTAATTGCAATCAAAATGATTATTTGTAACGAAAACAGATTGTTTTAATCATAAATAATCATTTTATTTGCAATTAAAGTATTACAAATACTTATTTTTATTGTAGTAACTTTCTATCATCTTGCATTAGTTTGATATATTATAATAAATTCTAATCAGTGTTGATCTATTCAAGGCTCCTAATTAAGCATATTAAAACGGCTAAGACTATTATATATATAATGTTAATTTCAACTCTATATGAAATTAAAATAATGCGTCATAAATATATATATATATATATATATATATATATTCACATTGTATATCTTTGTATAGTTTAATTAGATCAAAAGGATGTTGATTCCTTCATTTTTTTTTCTTTTTAAAACAAGATCATTTTCGAACGTTCAAAATTATCTTCCAAAAAAAAAAAAAAAATCAATGGCAATAAATATTCGGTTTTTCTATACAATTCTCTAGAAATTAATTGATTTATCCCCAAGGCTGCGGCCAAGCAACCTGGGCCTAGCTACCAGCGTTTTGTCCTCTTCCTTTTTTTCCACGATTTAAACAATTCACTATAAAGCTTCCAACACAAACGAAACGATAGAGATATACGCGTACAGCTATATATTATATCATCATGTTTCGGGCCACGACATACGTAAATTTTACGATACTCAATAATTGTCGTTTTCATACTCAATAATTTTACGATGAATAGATTTTTTCTTTTTTGTGGGGCTGTGTGAAACCTCAAACCACAAACTATATAATATGGCCAACGGACACTACTAAACAAACTAGCTAGTACTATGATAACTTTTCGTGAATCACCTTCTCTTATTATTTTTTATTATTTATTATTATTAATATATTTCAAGATAATATAATATATATATATATATATATATATAATTGATTGCGATGACCTCATGTGCATGAGGTTTGCATGCTTCTGATATGAGTGGTGACGAAATCGATCGAGTTCCAAGTCATGAGACGTAAACTACAAAAAAAAATTAAAGAAAAAGTTTTTGTGGTTATTTAATTACGATTAAATGATTATTTGTAATCAACTTTAATTATAAATAATCATTTATTTACAAATAAATGATTATAAATAAACGGTTTTTTTGTAGTGGTAAAATTATGTGCATGTAATCACTACCTAGAAAAAAATTGTGAAAAATTATTTATGATAAAAATAATTATTTATTGTGAAAATAGATTTATTTTAACAAAAAATAATCATTTTAATAAATAAATAAGTAATTCTAAATAAATATTTTTTTTGTAATGAGTACACAAATTAACTCATGAGATCACATAATTTGATGTCAATTTTAGAGTAAAAAAAATTGAATAATATAAGTACTTACATGAAATTTTTATTAAAAGAAAAATAGATATTTGTGATATTTTAAATATAATTACAATAATTATTTATTATAAAAATAAACTATTTGTTTCGTAAATTTTTTTAATTATAATAAAAACATTATAAATATATATATATATATATATATATTTTAATGCTTGAAGGAGAAGAAGATTAAAAAAGGTGAACAAATTAGTCACGACACGTCTTACGTGCCTAGAGATTCTTTTCATACCTTCTCAAGTTTTGTGCTTGAAGATGGAATCCTGGCTTTTCTCGTACCTACCCACCTTTTGTCCTTAACATGAAAAAAGAAAATACTACCCCTTGTCCATCGACCCTGGTGTTGCATTGACCATTAATTTTAGGAAAGGAAAATGATTTGTACAATATTGTAAGCGCGCGTGCATCATGTAATTTGTATATTTATTCTAAGAGCAATGTTGGGGAGTAGCCACACTCAGGACACTCCCCCTCACATGAACAGTACCATTACTGTTCATGGCACTGTTCATGTGAGGAGGAGTGCACTGTGGCTTCTCCCCCTCATTTTTCTTATTCTAAAAAGGTGTGTAATAATAATAGATTTTATTTTTGTACTAATATTATTATATATTTAAAATGGTTGGTATATTCGGCTATAAATAGGGTACCTCATCTCCGGTCCTCAACATATTCCCCACAAACTCACAGTTAATTAAGCGAAGAGAGAGTAAGAGAAGTGAGAGGTAGAGAGATGGAAGTTATGAAAGTGCTGCACATGAAGGGAGGAATGGGAGACACAAGTTATGCAAATAACTCCCTAGTTCAGGTGATCAACTACTACTCAGCAACCCTTTGCATGCATGCCACTAATATTTTAGTACAAACTTCTTCTCCAATTGTGCCTGGCCCCATTAAATTTCTTATGATACACACACACACACACACACACACACATATATATAATATGCATATATGCAGAGAAGAGGAAATTTTACAGGACTTTCGATATTTGAAGTTAGGGCGCTTCTTGCTCGTTAATTATAGATCCACTACAAAAATAATGAGTACTTGTAACGAGTTATTCGCAACTATATATTAATATATTCATTTTGACATACACTACGCATTTTGATAAAAAATAAATGGGAACAAATAAGCAATCTTTTTATAATCATGAGACTGCAATAATCTTACTAGCTAGTAAAAGTTCCCATCGGCCTCCTGGGTTTTTTCCCCACAAGTCCCCGCGTAGTAAAAGTTTACACTAGCCAGCTATCTTTTCCTAAGGATGGATTGCGTGCTCTATATTGCTGCATTGCATGTTAAGCAGTTTTGTAGATGATATTAATTTGCAGAAGAGCTCATGATTCAAGTTCATTCTTTTGATTTTGGAGTACAGCAAAAGGTCATAACTATGACCAAGCCCATCACAGAGGATGCCATAACCCAACTGTACTACAGCACGTTGCCAAAGTGCCTAGTCATCGCAGACTTGGGTTGTTCTTCCGGACCAAACACTTTGTTCGTAGTTTCTGAACTTATCAAGGTAGTGGATCAGCTTCGCCGGAAATCAGGGCATGATCAATCACCTGAATATCAAGTTTTCTTGAACGACCTTCCGGGAAATGACTTCAATACCATTTTCAAGTCGTTGCCAAACTTCCAGACAAAAATGAGCAATGAATTGGGGGACGGTGCAGGTCCATGCTTCTTTACAGGAGTTCCTGGTTCCTTCTACGGCAGGCTTTTCCCAACCAATACTCTGCATTTTGTCCATTCTTCTTATAGTCTCCAATGGCTATCTAAGGTAATTAACTTTTTCTATAAAAGATCGGAACATCAGCTAGTAGTACTCCCATACCCAATGATACAGGACGATGAAATCATGAAAGTGCGCATGAATGATACAGGAAATATGTATAATATCTTTAAGGAACTAGGGATGGAGAAGTCCACAAATTCTTTCATCTCATAGATACTTTTGCAAACATCAAATTACGAAATTGAATCAAAATGAAATAAATTTATTGCAACAAAGTGTGTGATCTGTCTTCCTCACTTCAGAAGTGAATGTTACTGTTAACTAGGTTCCTGAGCAAGTGGAGATGAGCAACAAAGGGAACATTTACATGGCACAAACAAGCCCACCAAGCGTACTAAGGGCTTACCATGCACAGTTTCAAAGAGATTTCTCAATGTTTCTCAAGTGTCGTGCAGAAGAGTTGGTGATAGGTGGACGAATGGTTTTAACATTTTTGGGAAGAAGAAGTGAAGATCCATCAAGCAAAGAGGGTTGTTACATTTGGGAACTTTTGGCTATTGTACTCAATGAAATGGTCTCCAAGGTAAACTGTTACATAAACTAATAAACAATAGTTCAAAATAATTTGTTATTAAGTCTTAAGTTGATGAAAACCAACAACTTCATTAGTTATATTTTTTTAGGAAATATGCTTCATCATCTACAGTAATTGCAAGTTGCATTGATTTTCTGATATAAAAACTTCTGTTTTTTATTTTTTTACGTATAAATAGTACAGAAAATTTTCATATAGCAATTCCCTATTAGTAACTATATAAAAAGGATATATATATTAAAGCTTCCCAGCTAAGACCTATGTTCTCTATTATCTGAATCCTTTATAGGGACTCATAGAAGAAGAAAAAATGGTTTCTTTCAACATTCCTCAGTACACACCATCTCCATCAGAAGTGAAATTCGAAGTTCAGAAAGAAGGATCCTTCTTCATTGATTACTTAGAGGTATCTGAAGTGAATTGGAGCGTTAATAATACAAGTGAAATAAACTCATCTGTTGATGATCAAGAGTTTTGTGATGGAGGTTATAATGTTGCAAAGTGCATGAGAGCTGTGGCCGAACCCTTGCTTGTTAGTCACTTTGGAGATGCAATCATTGAGGAGGTTTTCAGCAGGTATAGGAAAATCCTTTCCGATCGGATTTCAAAAGAGAACACTCGCTTTTTCAATGTGATTGTATCCTTGATAAAAAAGGATTATTGATCATGATCAAGATTCTATATACATTATGGCTTTAATTAGTTTGTGTACTAAACAGTACTCGGTCTCGGTATAAGTACGTACGTACGTACTAGTGTCATATTTAGTTTGAAATAAAAGGTGGTTTCTTCAACTAATTTATATTGTAGTTCTATAGTTCAAGTTATAAATTATTGTATGTTTCTTTTCTAATTTCGGTGCCAGAGGGTTTATTAATATATATTATCCACTAGTATTACATCCTTTGTTTTTAAATCTGTGCTGAGTTATGTCTGTCAAAGTTTCCCTTGGAATTTTCTTTATCGTCCTTATATATTTTGTATATATATTTTTTCTATCATGATCAATATATGGCAGATTCCCTGAAACCGAAACATGCAATTAATTAAGCTAGCTATCTAATCTAAATATTCTAATATTCTAATTTAATTTGTTGAGATAAAATAGAAAAACAAAATTAATTACCATATTTTGATTTAGAAGAAATACTTTAGAATTTTAACTTTTATAAATTAAATATTAACATTTAATTAATAATGTGTAAAGTGTGTTCTACAAATCGACTGGAATTTATAAAATAACTCTTAACCGTTTTAAAATTAGAATAAGTACTAGAAAGCAATGGTAGCTGCATGCACGGGCCTTATATATAGACGATCTGGGAGGGATATGAGGATAGACGGGACCAGCCTAGTGCCATATATATATATATATATATAGATCAGAAAGGTGGGATTGGTCCGATAATTAAATGCTGTCTCATGGAAAGTTATGGTACTGATCACGATCTTTTACTTTTTTGACGCTAAAATCCGGAGTTGTCAGTTTAATTGTGAATTATCTGATTCCAGAGTTCGACAACTTTTAAAAATCCGAGACAGCGAGAGACCTCCAGAGACATTTCTGCCAATTTGTTTTCAGAAAATGTCTTAAGTATCCCATATAATGTCCCGAATCTTAATCCACGCACTTGCAATAAAAACGAAAAAATAAAAGTTTTAGTTAAAAAGGTCAGAACCTCGTCCCGGGTCCCACTCCTCTGTGATGGTGAAGTTGGAGGACAACGTCTTACCATACAAGCTGCAGATCGAGGGGATCGAGAAGATCCTTTCCATTTTCCATTTTCCATTTTCCATTTTCCATGGCCCCATGTGTTGCACATGTTGAGGGGTCTTCATAAGATCACGGGAAGATTTTTTCCTGCGATTGACCACTGCACTGGGCATGAGGTGCGTGTAAGGTCGGTTGCTCAAGGGTTCTTTTCCTGGACACTTGCACGTGCCTGATACATGACGGAGGGCCCTCTGCATATATTAAAAGGATATAATTCGTCCGATTTGATTTAATTTCTGATAAAATTAAAAATCAAATTAGTATTATTGGTTTAGCAATTTTTAAAATCGATTATGTTCTATATATATTTTTAAATTAGTAGTATCGATTTTAGTAGTTTTGATCTAGTTTCGATCTGATTTTTTGGTTTTAATAAAATATAATTTTATAAAAATCAAATCTTTTTTTTAAAGAAAATGGAGTTTAAAAAATCTGTTTTAATAAAAATTTGTGTTCTATTACAAAAATCTATTTTAGTAAAAAAAATATGTTGTATAAAACAATTCTGCATTAAAAAAACTGTTATTAAATAAAAACTACTTTATAAAAATAAATTGCAATAAAAATCTAGTTAAAAAAAACTGTTTTTACAATTCCAATAGTATCAAGAATTAAAGTCTAAATTTCAAAAGTTTAAATAACAACTATTCCAAAAATCCAACAAACTACAAGTCCAATGTCCAAATTTAAAAAATCTAAATCCCAAGTCTAAAAGTCTAAATGACTAGAAAAAATCTATGCAATATCTTACTATTCCCACAATTTTCACACACCATTTTTTTTATTAAATATTTAATATATGAATAATGAATAAAAAATTAAAAAAATTAAAAAAGAACAAATTAAAAATAAAATTTAAAAAAAATTAAAAAATATTGATGTATAGAGGTTGGAAAGATTGTGTAGAACAACCCAAGTGACTAAATTAGAAATTACAAGTTCAAAAAAGTTTCAATTACAAGTCTAAATTAAGAGTTTCAATTACGACTACACCAACTAGTTATGCACCGACTCCAAGCCACCAACTCCAATAGTCATTTCAACAAACCTTGCAATTGTATGAAAATAAATCAAAATTTTAATTCTAATGCAACGTTATTAATTAATAATTACATTACTAGAAAAAAAACTTGAGAAAAGATTAAAAAAAAAGAAGGATGACATACCTTAAATTTAATCTTCTCTAACCAAATTAGGTCTTGAAGAACTCTCTAGGTCTTCCTTGAGCTCTATACAAAATTTATAAAAAAAAATAAGCAAAATAATTAAAACAAATTATAAGTATAATATACAATTTAGAGACAATAAAAGGAAAGGTAAATGATGTTATATACCTATGTCGAGATTCTCAAACTCCTCAACATCATCTATTAAATTGAGAAGGTTAATCGGGATAGAAGAAGAACGGAGCCAATTTTGCGTACAAATAAGGGTTTCTACCATAAGTAGAGATAGGCTACTATAGAAAGGATCAAGTACTCGACTTGTTATGCTAAAAGCCGACTCAAATGCCACTGTAGATATCGGAATTGCAAGAACATCCCGTGCAACTCTTACAAACATGTGGTATCTTATGGAGTTAACCTTCCACCAATTCAACAAGTTAAATTTCAGATTTTTCTTTACATTTTTCAGATAAATATCTCCCCGCCTCAAATTTACTCTCCAAAGAGTTCTCTGATTCTAAACGCTTCTTAAAATTCATTTTAAATGAACTGACATCACCTTAACCTATAAAAGTAATTGAACTTGTAGTACTAGCCCCTACCTCACTTGATTGGCTTGTGGTTTGACTTTGTGCCCTAACATCACTTTCATCATTTTTACAATAATTATCGTATAAACGAGTCAATGCATCTTTAACCCGATCCACCAACATAAAAACTTTCTCAACATCATCATCATATAATACTTCAAAAAAAAATGCTAGACAACGCAATTTAAATAGTAGCTCAAGAACCAACCCAACATATAACAAAAGATTCATTTTTTCAAGATTTCTCTAATACTTCTCACATTTAGATTTCATATTAAATGCCATTGTCCTCAAATTATGAGGCCCTTTCTTACACTCCAGCTTAATTGTATCTTTAACTGTCATTAGCTCAAATGCAAAAGAATTACAAGTGACATGATTGATGCCCAAGAAACGTAAGATTGCATCATAAAAAGTTTTAGAAATTTTACAAACAATCTACTCTTATCTCAATCATATTTGGTTGGAGACCCTAACTTAGATGCCCTGCCTTTACCCAACTCACTAACATCATCATTATCCTCACTATCATCTTCCCCAACGTTCTTAACACATCCCATATCTTCATCCTCTAGTCGTTAAAATGTTTTTTTGAAACTTTTCAGCCCTATCCAACATTAAATAAGTGAAGTTCCAACGAGTTGTTACATCTAAGCATACACTACTTTTAGTGCTTATATCTTCACTATCACAACATTGTTTGAATGTGTTCCACCTTTGTGGAGAAGATTTCACATACTTCACAGCCCCCATAATTCGTGCAATTGATTGATCATGATCTTTCAACCTATCCCGAACAATCAAGTTCAAGATATGAGCACAACATCTCATATGCAAAAACTCATGTTCCAAAATTGTATCATTTTGATTCATTGTCATTTTTTTGATATAGGAAACTGCCACATTATTTGAACTTGCATTATCAAGAGTAATTGTAAATATTTTGGGTCTCCCACACTCAAGCAAACACATTTCAATTTTTTTACTCAAAGTCTCACCCTTATGATTTTCCACTTTACAAAAATTGATAATTCTTTTGTGGATGTTCCAATCTTCATCAATAAGATGTGCGGTGAGACACATATAGTTATAATTTTGCACAGATATCCATGTATCCGTGGTTAGACAAACGCGATGCCCCTTAAGAGCACTTCTCAACTTGTCTCTCTCTCAAATAAAACTTGTAGATATCTTTTACAACTGTTATGCATGATGAAATCTCATCCCATCTAGGTTGCACAATGAGCATAAATTTTTTAAAGTCATCCCCTTCCACAAATCTAAAAGGGAGCTCATCAATAACCAACATTTCTACTAAGGCTTCTCTACAAGTCTTAGCACTAAAAACAACTGATATAAGCCCTCCATTATTTTCTCCAGACTTGAAAGTTAAGACAGATTGGTTTCTATCCACTTTCCTAAGTGGAGACTTTTTACATGTTTTTTCGAAGTGCTGTAACATTGATCTTGTGCCATTTATATTAGAATCACAAGCAAAAGTCATCCCACAAAAGTTACATGTAACCCTAAATTTTGAGTTATCCACAATTTGGATCTTTGTAAAATATTCCCACACTATAAATCCTTTCCTACCACTTCCAAAACCAGTAGGTGGCTTACTTACATTAAATTTAAAAGGTTCTGGATCATTAGTCGCTGTTGATTCCATGGTCTTTTCTGTTGAAGGTTGAACCTCGTTGGGTGCTTCTGTTTCATTTAAATGATACATCTGTAAATAAATAAATAAATTAATTAAATTAAATTAATAAGAATCAAATTTATTTTAAGTAATCTTTGAATTTTAGAAAGTATAAAATATAAATGAAAATATGTGGCAGAAATTATTATATTTTCTTTTCTTTTAAATAAGTGCGTAAATTTATACATCTTGAAAATAAAATATATTTTTTTATATAGTGCTCACAGTCACGGATGGAGTATCGTGCAACATCCATGACCATGAGAAACAGAGAAAACAATCAACCACTGGTCCACTATGAACTATGAAGCATTGAAGATATAGCCTATGGGTTTTCTACAGAAAACACTCAGGGCCTCAATCCTAAATCCCCTTTCCACGGCCCATGAGAAACCAAACCAATATGAAGCATTGAACCCGGCCCATGAAAAATCCTAAATCCCCTACCAGGGGTCTCGACTCTCTCCTTCCATTTCATTGAAACAATTTCAGTTGCCTTCTTCCTCTTGTCTTCAAGAATCAAATCCATTTCATATTATTTTAATCTAGTGGTCGTGCGCATGAAAAGGGCTTCCCATACGATTCAAACCATTCCTAATAACTTAAATAAGTGAAATAAAATCAAACAATGGAAGAAAAATTAGTATTTCACCGTGTCGACATGAGGGGGTTGCATGTCGACGTGAGGGGCTGGTGTCAGCATGAGGAGCGGTGTGAAGGGCGGCTTGAGAGGCTGCGTGAGGGCGTGAGATGGTGCGCCGGCTGCTTACTGCTTAGTGCTTATAGTCGTCGACGGAGTGATTATGAGTTTAACTGTGTCGACACTCCTCGTCTGAGATCAGGGAAAGGAACAGTAAACAGTGAAAAGTGAAAAACCTAAGGACTTAAGTCAATAATCCTAGAAACATTTAAAACTAAAAGACAAAAAGTGAAAAGTGAAAATTATAAAGGGCAACTGTGAAAATTCTAAGGACTTAAATCAATGTCATTTTATTTAATATTTATGTAATATAGGGGGTATAATAATACATTAATACTAACTACATATTTGTATAAACTTATAGTCATGTAGACTATTAGGCTATTAGTATATTAGTATAAGATTGATCACATTTAGTTTTAAAAATATAAATATAGTCTATATTATATTTAATATAGTCTATTATTGTTATAGTCTATTATATAGTCTAATATAGACTATATTTCGACTACATAATAAAATTAGTATTAAGCTATTATATAAGTAGAAGTTATAACTATAGTATAACTTTAATAGACTATATAACTATCTAATACTATTATTAATAGTATTAGTATTAAACTATTAGCATCCATATTAGAATGTCTATAACTATAGTCTATATTAAAAGCAAAAAAAAAAAAAACTGTAGTCTATATTTAGACTATATAATAGAATTAGTATTAAGCTATTATTAGTATAAGTAGAAGTTATAACTATAATAGATTATATAACTATCTAATGCTATTATGAATAGTATTAGTGTCTAATATCTATATTAGTATAATTATAGTCTATATCTATATTAGATAGTTATATTTAGACTATATAACTATCTAATATTATTATTAATAGTATTAGTACTAAACTATTAGTATCCATATTAGTATAAGTATAACTAAAGTCTATATTAAAAGCCAAAAAAAAAAACTATAGTCTATATTTAGACTACATTATATAATTAGTATTAAACTATTAGTATAAGTAGAAGTTATAACTATAGTCTACATTTTTTTTAGACAAGAACTATAGTATATATTTAGACTAGATAATAGTATTAGTATTAAACTATCAGTATAAGTTACAACTATAGTCTATAATTTTTTTAGACAAGATCTATAGTCTATATTAGACTATATAATAGTAGTATTAGAATATTGGTATAACTATATTTGTATAACTCTATCTTAGACTATATAATATAGACTATTATCAATACTATTAGACTATAACTATATTAGACTATATAACTATCTAAAACTATTATTAATAGTATAAGTATCTAATATATATTAGTATAAATATAGTCTCTATTATCTAATATCTATATTAGACTATATTAGTATATAATATCTATACTAGTATTAATATAGACTATATTAGTATAAATATAGCTATATCTATATTAGATAGTTATATTTAGACTATATAACTATCTAATACTATTATTAATAGTATTAGTATTAAACTATTAGTATCTATATTAGTAATTATAGTCTATATTTAGACTATGTAATAGTATTAATATTAAATAGGGGTGTATAACTGTATAAGTTTAACTATATTAGTGTATGTATAACTATATTTGTATACGTAAACTATAGTCTATATTAGAGTATATAATAATATTAGTATTAGACTATTAGTATAAGTATAACTATATTGGTATACATATAACTATAGTCTATATTAGACTATATAATAGTATTAATATTAGACTATTAAATATATAGGTATAAAGAATATATTGAAAAATTACAATTTTGTTCATAAAAATTTTATAATAATATTTGAGTGATTAATTTCTTCTTTGGTAAATAATATTTTAGTGGTCTTATTTACAACTTTAGTATATAAATTCAAATCCATTGATATTTATTATTCAGAATTATTTTTTCAATTCTAAAACTGATTTTAAATGATAAAAAAAAAAATTGTGTGATATATCAATTTCAATTAAGCTTACATTTTCATTTTATAAATTATTACAACATTATTTTATATCTAATTATAACTTATATTATTATATATAATAATAATTCTTAAAAAAAAGGTAAATAAAACTGGACCGGTCAGGTTCCGTACTAAAATGGTTGGAACCAAAACCGAAACAATTTTAACCGATTCTTTGCTTTACGAAACCGATACCGGACCGAACTGGTACAAAACCAGAAATCCCAGTCCAATTCATCCCAGTCCGGTCCGGTTTCCCAATTTCAACTTATACCCCTAATATAAAGACATCCCAACAAAATAGAGATTAATGGTATTCTCATCCTATCATAAGATATATCGACTTGATAGAGTTACTTCTCACTCGAGCCCATTGTGGTTAATAATTATGATACACACACCTATAGAAAGTCCACTGACATAAAAACTCAATAATTTTACAGATCCAATATACACTCATAAGTCATAATTCGATAGTAAGAGATTCAACAAATAGTTATAGATTTGCAACATGCCAATGATAAATATTCAACATAGAATTATATGATGAAAACTGTGCAAGTGAATAATTCTCCAGGAAGCATATTTCACATGGTGTAATTCAGTGCAAGGGAGGAGATTTTTAACATCAATTCATAAGTTTTAAGCCTAGGTAGTAGTGAGGCTATTCGATGAACTTGAAAAGAGACCACCCTTGGGCATGTGGCCTCAATTGTTTACAAAAAAAAAAAAACATAAGCCTGTGTAATAGTACGAGAGTTTCCAATGTCTCATTGCGACTGAACAATGACATAACAACAATGAAATTTAGGATATAAAACACTAGAATACGCAAACAATAAAATGAGCACTTAACACGACATGTCGCAAAACTATATAGCTCATCTCGATACTTCACCCACATACTTATCTTTGAAAGGAAATCAATGAGAAGCCAGAATGTGCATTCTGGCCTCATCCCATCCTATATTTCAATCTATTTAAATTTGTAAGAATGTTCGAATGTTACAATCCAAACGTTTGAACGTATTTAAATTCCCACAAAACATTCGAACATTAATGTGTGACATTTTAAATTCACACATTAACGTTCGAATATTCATTTAAGTGCAAAGATTTCTAAATTGTAAGTAAACTTCGAATGTCATAAAGTTACGTTCAAACATTCTAAAAAGTGTGGAAAATTGTTCACATTTTTTTCGAACGTTCAAACGTAACTAATTGACATTTGAACGTTTTTTAAGTTTTTTATTTTTTATATGATTAAATCTATATATTGCTATATTTTTTAAACCAAGAAATATTAAATATATTGATATATTATATTAAATATAAGAAATAGAACTATATTGCTAGATTTAACTATAGCATTATAATATATATGTTAGTGATGTTTTATATAATATAGTAATACTATAGTCAACACTACATAATACTATAGTGTTGTTTGATACCAATTTCTTATATTTGTTCAGATCTTTTAAATGCCTTTTAGTATAGGAAAAAATATGTTGTTTCCCCTCCTTATATTAAAGATTTCTCTGAGAAAAATATTCCAATTAAAACCAGACATATTCAAATGAATAGTGAGACTTTGGAATTTTGCAAAAATGAGATTTCAAATCTTCTTTCTAAATGTATTATCAGGCATAGTAAGTCACCCTGGTCGTGTGTTGCAAATGTTTAGAAAAATGTCGAGATTGAGCGAGGAACACTCCGTTTGGTCATTAATTACAAACCCTTGAACAAAATTTTAGAGTGGATTAGATATCCTAATCCCAACAAAAATGACATGGTTCATAGGTTAAGTGATGCAGTTATATTTTGTAACTTTGACCTTAAGTTTGGATTTTGGTAAATCCAAGTTAGAGAGTCAGATCGTTACAAGACTATTTTTACCACCCCTTTTAGTCACTATGAGTGGAATGTAATGCATTTTTGTCTCAAAAATGCTCCTAGTGAATTTCAAAATATTATGAATGATATCTTCAATTTATTCACCCACTTCTCCATTGTCTACATTGATGGTGTTCTCATATTTTCCAAATCTATTGATGAACATTAGAAACATTTGCATTCATTCCTAGATATTATCAAAAGAAATGGAGTCGTTATTTCAGCCAAAAAGATTAAAATATTTCAAAAAAAGATTAGATTCCTTAGATATAATATTTCTGATAGCAAAATCAAGCCAATCCAAATGGCTATTGAATTTACTGATAAATTCTTAGATACTATTCTTGATAAAACTCAGCTCCAAAGATTTTTGAGGTCACTCAATTATATTCCTGATTTCTATAATGATATGAGAAAATACTGTCGTTCCCTCTTCAAAAAATTTCATCTCAATCTTCCTCCATGGACAGATATACACATTAATTTAGTCAAACAAATCAAGGCATATGTCAAAACTCTTCCATACCTTGGAATTCCTACTTCCAACTCTTTTAAAATTGTTGAAACAGATACCTCTGACATAAGTTATGGTGGCATTCTTAAACAAATTATTTCACCAGGTTCTTCTGAACAAATTATTTGTTTTCATTCTGAAACTTGGAATTCTACACAACTTAATTATAGTACTATTAAAAAAGAAATATTATCTATAGTATTATATATTTCAAAACTCCAAAGTGATTTACTTAATCAAAATTTTCTATAACTTATTAACTGCAAAAGTGCTAAATATGTATTAGAAAAATATATTCAAAACATTGCATCCAAATATATTTTTGCACAATGACAAACCATTTTAAGTGTTTTTTTATTTAGATATTGATTACATTAAAGGAACTGATAATTTAATCTCTGACTACCTTACTCGTGTATTTCTATAGAAAAATGAGCAGAAAAAAAAGAATAATAAGTCAATTATCCTTCCAGCACCCCCAACAAGGCCACCCACCCATTTCTTCTACTTTACCCCTTCTAATGCCTCTTTCTTCCTCCCCTCTAGTGATTGCTAACAGATTCACCTCACTAGGAAGTATTCCTAGGCCTATTTCACCCAGTTCTTTTAGTTCAACCCTCTCAAAGCCTTATGATCCGTATGCTATTCCATTAGTAATGGCAAGACCAACTAATTTCTTCTTACCTGCTTCCAAAGCAGAACACTTCAAAAAGACATATTTCCAAAATTTGTTTTACATTAAACCTAACATATCAATGAATACAGATCCATTCCAAATTGCTTCAAACTATTTTCCCTCCAATTTTCACTAGATTCCTAAAACTTCAGCAAAAATCCTCCAATTCTATTTAGAGATCCTTCTTCATACAAGATCTCTCTCTATTAAACCTATCTATTACAAAATAGATAAATCAAAAATCATTTTTCATAATTGCTATATTCTATCTGTGATGACTAAAGAAAAATGGAGAATTCATCCCTATACTCCAAAAAGCATCCCACAATCATAAATTCAATATAATTACTACGATTATATTGAAACTTGGTTCAAATTTTCTTTATTTCAAACTTCTGATCACATGCATTCTTGGTTTTTTAATTTTGATAAAACATCACTAGAGTTTATCATTTTGAGGGTTCTGATGTTAGCACCAGAGATAGAACTCTACATCAGAAGGATCTCATTTTTTTGTTGACTTAATCTTAGCTTGAGGGTTAAGATTAGTCTTAAGAACTCTATAATAAATTTGGTAAACTAGAGCAAGAGGCCTACTACCTTCTTCCATATCAAAACTAGAAGTTAAGATATTCAAGGTTAAGGTTTTTAAAACATTTTTATCATGCAAGAAAAAAGTTAAATCAGAACAACAATCAAAATGTATTGGAACTTCCATAAGGGAGGTTTGAATCATACCAAACAAACTATCTTTGAAATTTTTGAATTTAACATCACGTAAACGAAGAAGTACAGAAGCATTGATGTCTTTCCTTACTAGAGGCTTGGCAGAAATTTAGACTACACCAATATGCAAGAATTTGTAACCTTTATTAATGAAATCTTAAATGGTTTTCCATTGAAATAGACAACACTTTTCTTTGGATTTTGAAATATAAAAGGTTTGTTCAACGGTTTTCACGTTGAACTCAGTCTTGAAAATAGATTGAACCCAAGAAGTTTTATAAATAGAGCTAGTATCAATTTTTGAAATATTCCATCGATCGATATCTAGTGAATCAATTTTTTCAAAAGAACAATGTTCTTCATTGATAATATCAGGCGACAAACTAGACTAGGAACTAATAGATGAATTAGATCTAAACATCTTATTCATCTTGGTAATGACCAAAAACAAACTTGGGTACTTCCTAACTCTAGGTGCGAAAGCTTTTCTTGTTGCATTTCGTAACACATACCTTTGACTCACAACAACAGTATCTCCTGCCCTTAACACATATTTAGCAACACGGACCTTACGATTTACTGGAGTATTCGAACAGGTTGGCACCAACAATACTCTTACAAGAAAAGGGGATCTGTCTATACCAAAGAATTAGAAGTACAGTATTTCTGAAAATTATCAAGCGGAATAAGCAGTATGGAGCTTATCAAGCGGAATAAGCAGTATAGTATGTGGGATGGGAACCTTTTGGAAATAATTTGACCTTCCTCCTATTGCTTCATCTAGAAAGAAAAACAAGTATCTCAAAAGATCTTCCAAAAATCCTCATGGGAAAAAAAGGAGAAAAACCCATGATGATTTTTACGAAAAAAATTTTCACAAAAAATTTTTTCACCAAAAGATTTATCAAACTCCTTTAAAAGGAAAGTGTTTTAATTGTGGCAAAATTGGACACTTTGTCAATAAGTGCACTAGAAAGCCTAATAAAGTCATAAACAAGCTTAATTCTTTGAATATTAAAGACAGAGATCAAGAAGAACTGATTCATCTCCTAAAATCCAGAACTTCCTCATCTAACTTTGAAGAAATTAACTTTAGTGATTAGCTCTAGTGACAAATCATTCTTTGATACCAAAAAAATAGTAGAAACAAAATGAGTAATGTGCACCAAGCAACTGGAATATTAGTGATAAATTAAAATAGGACCAGATAACTGGATTTATATATAAAAATAATGCAAGTAAATAAATGAACCAGATAACTAGATATCAAATTAAAGTAGACGAAAAGTAGATAATGCAAATAAGTTTGAATCCAAAGGTTCCTTTCTAAAAATAATACTTACAAAATTACAAAGGAAATTGGGAAAATTGGAGATACAAAGAGGAGGTTTGAAGGGGTTTGGTATTAGCAGAGTTCATAAGTAAAGTGAGCTTCTAAATTTTGCCTTTTCCATGAAATAAGGTCTCCTTTTATAGAAAAAGGAGTTACCTTTACACGAGGTCACAAGTAGCATAGTAAAGGAATCACAAGTAAAATAGTTTAAAAATAGTATAAAGAAATAACAAGTAACATAGCGAAAAGAATCACAAATGAAATAGCTTACAAAAAGTTATTTTGATATAATTGTCGGCTTAGGCTGATGCTGTCAAGATCAATGAACACCTGACTAGTCTAGAAATCAATCATCGCCCAATTTTAGGGGATAGTCTGGTGAATCATGTCCAAATATATTGCTGTAAGGATCTGAGTCTTCTGTCGAGTTCTCTGATTCTCCAATTGAATCATCACTATTGCCTTCATCCTAGATGAATTTTTCCAATAGTTGAATCAAATCTTTCTTCTTTAGTCCTTGGAGTAGAGATTTCTTTTTGGACTTGGAAGATGATGAACTGTTCGAGTCTTTTGAATAATTCTTCTTGGCTGGTGAATGAATCGTTCTTCTTGGCTGGTGAAAATGACGGAAGAGTCTTCTTCTGCTTTGAAGGAGAATTTTTTGGAATTATTTCTTGAGAAATTGGATAATTCTGTAAAGCATTTTTTGAGGTGGGGGAAGAAAATTCTGTGGTCCTATTTTTGAGGTGGTCCTATTTGAAGTATTATATAGTATTGACTAGGGCTATAAAAAGACCGGATTGGATCGGTGGACAGGATCGGACCGGTGGACCGGACCGGACCAGTTGTACCAGTCCGATCCAGTCCAAATTTTACATGGACCGATTAATTATAATCCGATCCCGATCTAAAGGATTTCTCTCCCTGGACCGGACCGGACCGGACCGAACCCCATATATATATATATATATTTATATATGTATATATAAAAATAGTATATAAATTATAATATTAATATTAATATAAATTAATATATTAATATATAATATATATTAACATATAATAAATATTAACATATTAATATATAATATATACTCTTATAATATTAACATATTATTATTTATTGGTTGACTAGTTGTAGTATAAAAATATAAATTATAATATATCTATATAGAATATTAGTAATAACTTATAAGTAATAAGTGTATTGTTATTATTTGATATATTATTACTAATTTATCACTATTTACTAACATATAAATATATAATATACTAATATAATAGTTTTATTAGTTATAATTTACTAACATACTTAATATATAATATATACTAACATATTAATATATAATATATACTCTTATAATATTAATATATTATAATTTATAGTAGTTAAATTTGTGCCAAAAAAATATTTGATCATTGTAGAATTTTAGATTAAATTTAGCCTATTAAATCATATGGGGCACCCCTGGACTGGATCGGACCGGACCGGACCTGACCAGACCGCCCCTGGACCGAATTGGACTGGATCAGTATAGACCGAACTCCTGTTCGGTCCGGTCCAGGATGAGAGAATTTGTGGACCGATTCTGGACCGAATAGAATCGGTCCACAAATTTCCCGGATCAGACCGGACCGGACCGGACCATTTACACCCCTAGTGTTGACTATAGCATTACTAAGTAAGTGAATCACTAAGTGTTACTAAGTAACACTATAGTCAACACTATATAATACTTAACACTATAATATTATATAATGTTGACCAATCATATTTTAAACATCATTTTATACATTTTATCTACTATAGTAATACTATACAATACTTAGATATATTGTATCATAGCATGTTGACTATTATAATACTATGTAACACATTATATAATAATTGACACTATAGTATTATATAGTGTTGACTTAATATATTTTAGTAATGTTTTAGACTATATAATATAATATATTTAACTGCATCATAATATATTATAATATAATTTCAATTTCAATTTAAAAATAAAAATTTACGTTCGAATGCATCATCAGAACATTCAGATGATGTTAAGCATCGTTCAAACGTCAAATTTAAACGTTTGAATGTATGTTTATCATTAGTCAACCAAAATACGATATAACATTTGAAAGTTAACTCAAAACATTCAGAAGTTCCATTATTATGTTCGAATGTATCCAATGGTTAATACATAACTATATATATACAATGGTCCTGATGGCCATATCTCTCATTTCTCGAAAACCTCTATTTTCTCTCATTTCTCTACCAAAGCATCGCCATCTCCTTCACTAAAGCCACCGCAACCACCACCAAAAGGTAGGAAGTTGAAAACCCTCAATTTTGATGTATTTTTCATTTAAATTTGTTAGAAATAGGAAAAAGTTCAAAAATATGGTGGCCGAATTTTCTTCTTTATTTTTTGGCCACCAGGGCTCTCCATAGGCCAAAAGGCCACTATAGAAATATTCATTGAAGTGTGTACTTCATTTCTACGATGATTTTTTGTCCTAAAACTCTATGAGATGGAGTTTCGGGAAATGACCCAGCCATTCCCATGTTTAATTCTGGAAGATGAAAGGTTACGTTCGAACATACAACTTGTACGTTCGAACTTAATTTTTGCAACGTTTGAAAACCAATAGTTACGTTTCAATGTACATTTCATACGTTAGAATGTGACTTCAACAATGTTGGAAGACCAACAGTTACGTTGCCACGTACATTTACTTCGACAACATTAGAAGACAAAAAGTCACATTCGAATGTACAAAACGTACGTTCGAACGTGATTGTTTGCAATGTTGGCAACCTAAAGGTTACATTCAAACATACACAGGTTACATTCAAGTGTGACTATTTGCAATGTTGGAAACCACAATCACGTTTGAACATGACATTGGTTACATTCGAACGTATTGACATATCTTTTTTTTAAAAATTGCATTTTTGCTTTTCAAATAGTGTGACTTAATTTAATTTTTATTTCCTCTAAATTTTATCTATATGTGCAGATATAAATGGCTCAGCCTCTCAAAATTACTAGAATAAGGAGCCCAAAAAGAGCAAATAAGGTGGCTACTCGTCTCGAGGCCCGTACGATTACACCCAAGCGGAAGGTGATGATCAACGAGTTCGATGGAGTCTTTTGGAAGCGTAGGAGCTTGAGGGAAGTATTTGTGGACAAGGGCTGGGCCCTTATATGGGCACTGAGGGGTACTATTTACCTATCCATGGTCCACAAGTTCTATACGATGATGTCCACGTTGCCGTTCGACACGCACTCCCACGTCATCACGATCTGCAGGGGTGCAGATCACAGTTTTTGCAAATGTTATCGCTGACTTGCTGCAAATCCTACGTCAACAGTCTCAACCGGTAGTTGCTAACCTTATGGAGGATGCAGCTGCTCCACGAGTTCCGCCTCTAAATGTTGACGCTGGCATGGTGGAGTTCCAGACTAGCCCAATTCACTCTACGAGAAATCATCATGTTGATGCAAATCCAAAGGCTGACAATGATGGATCCGAGTAGGATCCTTAACGGGATGAGAATTTCTACATCTTCACTGGCAGAGACCAGAAGGCGCACAAGATGTCAGACACCTTCCAGTGTTCCAGTGGAGTACGCTGCTGGGTTTCTTCTGGATGTTGCATCTTATCATTGCAACAAATGTTGATCCCCTGGCACACACTTCTTCAGTAATCCAGGCACGTGCACAATTTCTGATCAGGTTGGCGAGTGGAGACTCGATTGACCTGCTGGAGGTTATCTTCGAGAGGATACGCTACGAGGTGTGCACTGTCTCGGCGAACAACCTCCCCTATAAAGTCATCATCACCTGGCTACTCTTGGCACATGGAGTGGCACATCGGGTCTTGAAGTTAGTACGGCACCAAATCAGCTTTATCGATATCAACACATATAACCGGAGCTAAGGGTAAAGGAGATGTCTACCTCTTCCTGTAGCAAATCTTGTTCCACCTCCCCAACATCAAACCAGCCATGTTGATCCCGCTGACATTGCTGGCCCCAATCAACAGCCTCAGATAGGACAGACTGCAAATGTGAATGTGCGATTTGCTTGGGTAGCCTCGATAATGGGAGAGCTACATGCTCATATCGACTGACAGCTCAATGCACAGATTGTCGTGATGACTGCACATGTGGATCAGGCTATGGAGCAACTTTCCACTGATGTAGCAACCTTGCATGTTAAGGTCCAGTGATTTTGTGTGTGTGTTTTTTTTTTTTTTTTTATGTCTTTGTATTTTGTTTCTAATTTAGGTACCGGACCAAGTTATCATGTAATGTATGTATTGGTTTTTTTTATTTCTATTCTCAATTTTCTTTAATGTTAGCTTATTTAAATTTAATTTTAAATCACTGCACTTCATATCTTTCACAAATTTAATTATTTTATAATTCAATATTTTCAAAAAATTTATAATATTAATAGGGCCTCACTATAGTAGAATCTTATTTTAATTTCTTTATATATTTCTTTATTCACATTTAAATTATTTTGAAATATTTAAGAATAAATAAATATCAATACAACAATAATCAAATCCTACACTATTAAGTAAAGAAAAAAAATTTAAATGTATTAAAATATAAAAGGTGTTAAAATAAAGTGTCAAAGTAACATTATAGCATTTTTCTTTTTAAATTTAATATAAATGTTCAAACGTTTTTTCATATCGTTCAAATGTTGGCGTCAGAAATATGCATGTTCAAATGTCAGTAATCTAATTGTTCAAACGTTCACTCAACATTTGAATATAAATCACCAATTGTCTTTAATAATAATTCTAAAAAATTGCATAAAAAATAAATTTTGATAATAGTTTGAAGATTATCATAAATTCTAAAGTGTCGCTAAAATTCAAATGTCTCGTAGTGTAAACATATACGCAAGCTGGTATCTCAAGGAACCAGTCTTCATTTTCTTCTTATTCTGAGTAAACCCAGTTTCTGGTTTCTCTACTACCGTCATAAATGCGAAAGTAACACTATCCAACTAAATAATGATCATCAATTTCTATTTGTTTTAGGGGCAGCGGGGTTTGGGAAATGACAAGAACGTTGGGTCTTATGGCTGGTGGCCTGTTAATTAGGAAAAAATCTATTCATCCTCTTACTATTCACATAATTTTTATACACTACATATTATTTTATTTTATTTTTAATTAAATATGTAATATATAAATAATTAATAAAAAAATTAATTTAATTTAAAAAGAATAAATTCAAAAAAAAATTTAAAAAAATAAAAAATAATAATATGTAGAGATTAAGAGGTCGTACAGAATTAGTACTTTTTGTGAATCACATTGCACTCACACTCGAAACTTTCCGTGCATACATGCTTATTTTCTGCCGTGACGGAATCGACTTTCAAATCGGTACAAAGTTCAGTAAAATCACAAATTTTTGAGAAAATCTTTAAAATATTCACTATTTAAGACTTTTTATTATGTATTATATTTATGAGTAATACTTTAAAAAAATTATCTAATTTATCTTTAAATATTATGAACATAATAAATACTCTTAAATAATAAATACTCTCCGAAAAAAGTTTCTAACCGGATGGGTTTGAAACCCATTTTTGCACCACCCATTTAAACAACGACACGTAGGCATTTTTAACACAATTAGCGTGCACTCGGTAACACCAAACCATCTCTATTTGCTTTCTCAACCACTCCCTTCTGCTGCCATTACGATGAAATCGACGTGGGCGTGGGCGTGGGCGTGGGCGTGGGCGTGGGCGTGGTCGGCGTGGCCTTGAGGGAAGTAGAAGACCTTGGAGTTAATCGGAGGCATCTGGGCGTGCCATAGCTGCCCAAGCACTTCCCTGCCTCCATTCTTAGAATAAAAGTGTTTTTTTTTTCCTTTTTTTTTATGATTAATCATGTCCTGGAATTTCTTTCAAGGAAACAAAGGTCTCTACTCCACAGCGCATGAAGGAGGTCAGCCTATGACTCAGTAAACGTTGAGCAACCGAAAAAAGAAAGAAGAAACAACTTAAGCATGCATAAGAAGTGAACCACTTCATTAAATTCACACGTCGATTGAGCGATATGATTTTGTGAAAATAAAAAAGTCAACCTTTTTCATCTTCTTTTCAGAGCATTAGAACCAAAGATAAGCGGCCTGAAACTTTTTTGCACTTTTTGAATTCGCAAATTTGCTAAAGCGACGCCTGTATCAAAGTTTGGGAGTTTTTACAGATTGAGCTTTATTGTACATTTGCCTTGATGCCAGATATTTCTTCTTCTTTGATCAGCTTCAGGATTCAGACGCTACCAGAAAAAAAAATGACAATACAACAGGTCGACAAAGTACTAGAGATTCAGAAGATAGGTGAGGGAGAGGGAGAGAACGGAAAGGGTCATTTTCGTTGAGGGCAGATGGGAGAGGGGAAGAGAGGGGGGAGAGAAAGCAAACAAAGAGATGATTTGGTGTTGGTGGGCGTACGCGAGTTGTATTAGAAATACCTATATATCGATATTTTAGTGGTTGGTGTGAAAATGGGTTTCAAACCCATCCGACTCCAAGCTTCACTCATACTCCAGCATTATTCCAAATTTTTTAAAACTCTAGCAAAGATATTAGAGTGTAGACCGGAGCTAGTGAACCGAATTAGCCCTTTCTTGGTGTCAGATTATTGCACTTTCCTTTATTAGATGGCAGTGCTATATGAATTACATAGATGGCAGTGCTATATCAATTATATAAAAATAATTTTATAAATTAATGTGTATTTATATAATTTATTAAATTTATATTATAATAAAAATAATTCTATAATTTAATAAATCACATTAAAATATATTAATTTATAAAATTATGTTTACATAAACACTTTATAATTAAAATATTTCTCTTATTAAAACAAAAACGAGAAAAGAATGCTGAGAGAAAGACTTAGAAAGAAAAATGAAAAACGCATGTATATATATATATATATATATATCCACGTGCTAAGGTACTGTCCTTCAATAATTATGCATGATGCAATTCATGATATATATGACCTGGCATAAAGTACCATAGCATGCATTAAATTTTAAAGTCCAATATGATACCGTACGAATGTCATTCAAAAATTATGCATGATATGAACTGGTATACAGTACTATAGCATGCATTAAAGTCCAATATGATATCGTACGTACGAAGATGCTTTTTTTATTATTTTAAACAGATTAGTACTGTCCACCCTCTAATTAATTATTAGTATTCTTTAAGTTTCGTTTGTATTTGTAATTTAATTTTATTTTATTTTATTTTATTATTATATTTTTATAATTTTTTATATAAAATATAAATTTTTATACACCTTTTTTTAAATTTTAATATACTTTTTTCAAATTTTAATATATTTTTTTAAATTTCATAATAATAATAATAATAATATTAAAAAATAAATTAAATTCATCTTAATTTATCTCATCTCTAAATCCAAACGAACAGAATTGTAGGGAGAGGATTTTTGCTATATTGTTATGGTATATATTGTTATATTAAGGTTAATTCAAATTACTTAAAAGAGCAGGATTTTCACAATACTGAATTTTTGCTAGTCTTATCGTCCACGTTATTTTGTTGTTTGCATCTCTATGAAATTGTAGGGTGAGGAGAGGTTTTGACTCTTCTATACGTGAACATTTTTCACGTACAGTCATTTAATGATTGTCAAACTCTCGTGGTACTTTAATGATTTATTTGAAGTACTTCCATGATTTATTGGAAGTACTTAGGCTTCATACTCATCATCAACTCGATTTTACTAGCTAGTAATTAAAGTTTCCAACCCACAAGGATTTTCCCCCATAGCTCATGCCATCACAAATGTGCCGATGAAACTAGATTGCTGCATTCAAACGTTTGACTTGAACAAAAGCTTGTTTGGTTAAAAAAATATATATTGCTGCATTTCATGTTAGGCAATTTTGCTAGTGTGATTAATTTAGCACTTCTTTTTCATGAAAATCATTGCTATAGAGTAGCTATTTGCACACTTTCTGTGTAAACTGTAGAGTATATATACATGGAGAATAACTCATTCAAGTTGTATATTTTGGATATGCAGTAAAAAGTCATAACCATGACGAAGCCCATTACAGAGGATGCCATTACCCAACTCTACTACGGCACATTGCCAAAGAGCCTAGTCAGAGGCGGACCTACTTTGAAGATTGGGCCCCCAAAAATTTTTCAAAAATTTCTTATATTATATATAAGTATATATATTTATATATATATATATACCATTAAATTATCCCTCAAATTATAAAAAAATTAAAAATTGCCTCCCAAATTTTTATTAAATTTATTCTCTCAAATCTCAATACACATATAATTTTATTCTAATTTTTAACTTTATTGAAATTCAAATTTCAACTCACCTAGTCTCATAATTATTTTTACAGTCTAATTCTAAAAAAAATATAGTTATAAATTTATATGATTGTCAAAATTGATTAATTATACTTACTTATATAGTTTTCCTCTAACTTAAAAGTTAAAATATATAGTGGTTAGACAATCTAACGTGACTTAAATTAAGCTTCAATGGTTATTTTCTCATTGGATTTGACTAAAAAGCCAAATCCAATGAGAGTCCTCTTAATTGTATGATTATGAGATATAGTTCGTTAAAAATCTAACATCAATATATCAGTAGTTATTAGAAATTTTTTATATTTATTATTGATCTATAATTTTTTTTAAATCATAAAATAATATGAGCAAATAAAAAAATTGATTTTTTTTTTAAAAAGGGACGTAGATAATTCGAAGAGTAATACGGTTAGAGAGTTCTACAACGAAAAAATGTGATACTTATATCACGTCCTTTTAAAATTGATATATAGCACATATTTTATCGATATCCTCCCAAATACAAAATTCTGATTCCGCCCCTGAGCCTAGTGATCACAGACTTAGGTTGTTCTTCCGGACCAAACACTTTGTTCGTCGTTTCTGAAGTTATCAAGATAGTGAACCAACTTTGCCAAAAGCTAAGACATCAATCACCCGAATATCAAGTGTTCTTGAACGACCTAGCGGGAAATAACTTCAATACAATATTCAAGTCGTTGCCAAGCTTCCAGAAAAAAATGAGCAGCCAATTAGGAGCTAGTGCTGGTCCAAGCTTCTTTGTAGGTGTTCCTGGTTCTTTCTATGGCAGGCTTTTTCTAAGCAAAACTGTACATTTTGTCCATTCTTCGTATAGCCTCCATTGGTTATCTAAGGTATATAATCAACTTTTTATTTGACAAGAAAAATTAAACATATCTATAAGAAATAAAAAAAAAAAAAATTGTGTATTTACAGTCAATTAATTACAATGAAATGATTATTTACAGTTACAATTAGTCGTAAATAATCTTTTCATCATAAATAATTAGTCATAAAATCTCATTTTTCTTATAGTGATCTAGTATTGATGAACCGAATGAAACAAGTTGAATGAAAATGGGTAAAGAAATGTAGGGCATTCAAGTTGTTTGAGATTTTTATTAATATAAGTATTTACAACCATGAACATTTTACTCATGGTATTGAGGATTTCTTGTTCAGATAATTCATCAATATTTCATTCATAGATTTTGTCAGAAGAAACTGAAAATTGGGTTTGAAAAACTCTTTCTTCAAACTGTAAATCAGGAGGTGTAGATATAGGAAATCAGTTCTTCGTTATACTCATTGGATTGAGTCTTTTTGAAGAGAATCTGGCGACCTCAGATTTTCATAAATCATTATCTTAAAAATTATTTTGAAGCAAGTCAAAATCTTTATTAGTAGAAGAATCACCATCAGATGATTCTTCAGTAGAGAAATCAGAAATCACAACTTTTTTGCCATTGCCATGCAAAGCATTGATAGAGGGTTGCTCTTCCTTAATATCAGCCATTACCAAATTACAAGTCACATGCATTTCAGTAAGTAATTCAAAATTGAGATTCATATTATATGTAAACATGTTAAAATAAATATATGCATATGCACATATATGTCATCTGGAGGAAAGACTACGATAAAATAGATCAATGTGACAATTGTACGGGCTTTTTTATAGTTTTCACTTGAGACAATTTTCTTTATTAAAAAGAAACACATTTCAACTTAATTGGATCCATTTTAACGAATTCTGTAATAATAGAAATAAATGTTGCTCATGTTAATAATTAGGTTCTGGAGCAACTGGAGAGCAACAAAGGGAACATTTACATGGCAAGGACAAGCCACCCAAGCGTACTAAGGGCTTACCATGCACAATTTCATCAAGATTTCTCAATGTTTTCGAAGTGTCGTGCAGAGGAGTTAGTGCAAAGCGGGCGAATGGTTTTGACACTCTTGGGAAGAAGAAGCGAAGATCAGTCAAGCAAAGAGTGTTGTTACAGATGGGAACTTTTGGCTAATGTACTCAATGAAATGGTCTCCGAGGTAATTAACCTATAACAATAGACTGATCATCATGATATTCTATTAATCAGCCATAAGTAATTGGTTTCATTAAGTATTGAGTCTTGTTTATTTTCACAAATAAAACGAGATGAGTTGAGATAAAAGTTGAAAGTTAAATAAAAAAAAATACTTTAACCATAAATTGATTATACAAAAGTTATCCAACAAACTGATGTAGTTTCATTAGGTCGTCAGATTGTAAAATTACTTTTATTATAAAGTATATCCTATTAATCATATAAAATCATGTTAGTTTGTGGGATTGATTTTGTATAATTTCTTTGTGGTTATAGCAATAATCTAAATAAAATATTTAGAATATATTTTTTTTAATATTATTTTATTTTAGAATTTTAAAAAACTTAAATTAAATATTTTATTTCGTGTGAAATTTTAAAAAAATTTAAATGATTAGATCAGATAAGATGATAATGATTGTGAAAATAAACGAGACCTTAATTATTGAATTCATGAAAACTAACAACTTTATCATATTTTCCATTTGTATTTAGGAAATATGCCTCACCATATGGTCCTTTACATTACTTAATTTATTTCTCTACCATCCAAATCCTTGTAGGGACTCATAGAAGAAGAAACAATGGATCTTTCAACATTCCCAAGTATACATTATCTCCATCAGAAGTGAAATCCGAAGTTCTGAAAGAAGGATCATTCTCCGTTGATTGCCTAGAGGTATCTGAAGTGAATTGGAGCGTTTCTGACAATGATGGTGGTTATAATGTTGCACAGTGCATGAGAGCCGTGGCTGAACCCTTACTTGTTAGTCACTTTGGAGATGCAATCATTGAGGAGGTTTTCAGCAGGTATAGGGAAGTCCTTTCTGATCGGATTTCAAAAGAAAATTGTCGCTTTTTCAATGTGATTGTTTCCTTAATAAAAAATGAATGATGATCATGATCTAGATATATGTTAATATATAGATTGAAATTAAGGTTCTTAATTCAGCCTTGAACCATTTCACGGTATGAATGAATCATGCTCTTAGCTATATTTTGTAATAGTTATCTAAGAATAATTTGGTAGTTCAAAGCTAGCTACTGTCTGTTTCCTTTTGAATTTCCATCCAGATCAGGGTTCAAAAATGTATTATCCACTGGTGCTTTGTTATTAAATATACGTAGTTAAATTATAATGTGTATGATCGAAAGTTTAAATATTTCTTTGTCTTATATATTTCTGCATGAATTATGTAATGCTCAAGTCTCGCAAGGATTGGAGAGTTAATTACTATCACTTAAGCTCACATTACAACTGCATAATTATAGACTCCAATTTCTCAAAATCATAAATAAATCTTGATTCAAACTAATTTTTTCAATATAAACAATTCTCAAAATGCTAAGTCATCACAATATAATAAAATTTCTTAATAAGCTCTACCAACACTTATAAAGAAACTCTCTATGCTTAATCTATCATTCTTAAGTTATCTCACTCAATATTTTATAATTTGATTCTTAGCTGAAAAATTTAAACTCATCTGAAAAATATTCAGAGATAAGGAATGAGCTATTTACTCAGTAAGCAATAAGCACATGCTAGTATGTAAACATGAGCATTCATAACTTCATCATGCATAACAAAATATTTACTTTTTCAGAGTACAAAAAAGTAACTTTTACTTTCAGAATGCAGAAACAAACTTTTTATAAAACATCAGAGCAAAACATTTCAAAAACAAAATAGACATTTTCCACAGACAAAACCTTTTGGCATATCCAATCTAAACTATCATATTCTTTTTCAGCTCATAACAAATACAATGTTTAACCCATGTGGTAGGGTTGTGCCACATTATACCCGTGGTCAAGCCGTATGTCACTATTATACTCATGGCGGGGCCATATGCCACTATTATACCCCTAGCGGGGCCGTATATTACTATTATACCTATGATAGGGCCGTATACCGCTATTACACCCATGGCGAGGTCATATCAAAAACAGAATAGAATATCAAAGTCATACTTTTATCAAAATACATATTCGGAATTTCATACCTAAGTTTTCAAATGCCACATCTTATCAAAACAAAAAATTGAACAACTTCATATTATTTCACATATTCAAAATTAGAAACAACAAACTTCATTTATTTATATCAAAACCTTTAAATCTCATAACTCAGAATATCAAAACGAAACTTTTCAAAAGACTTTTATTCGTTCTTTTTCAGTTCAAAACAAAATGCATAAAAAGGAAGCTCATGCCTACACTAGTCATGATAAAAATATTTTTTCTCATATAACTTTTTATAAATATGCAAAACAAACATCTGAGGTTACTTTCATCTTTCTTTCCAAAAAATAGAATGTATATTTTTAAAGTCAATCTCATTTCATCTTTTTTTATACAAAACTAGTATATAAACCCCACTTCTCTTGACTTTTTAGATTTTCAAAAATTTTCCTGAACAATACTAAACAAATCTTAATCTTCACCTATAAAATAATCACGTAACTTTCAATAATTTATCCAGTCAAATCCAAGTTTCAATATTTAAACCTGAAATTCTAAATTGATCTATTTTGATTTCTCAAAAACTTAATTTTCAAAACCCTAGAATACCGTCACTCCTCCAATTTCTCTATGTTCACTGAATATACTTAATCTAACATCAACCCCAACGCCAATCTTATTTAAGAAAACAAACCCAATCCACTTGAAAGGAAAAGTTACTGTATTTTTCGGTCCAAAATGATTTAGAAAATACAAATAAACAAGTCTATTAAAATAACCCGCCAATGTTTAATAAAAATAAACTAGGTTAGGTTGAAAGCGTTCCCATATATTTTTTTTTTTTTAAATTGCACTTACTAATCAATCATTTCAAAATCCATATTTTAGAAAAATAATATTACTTCAAATCTTTATTTATTTGCTTTATCAGTTATATATTTTAAAAATAAAACTCTTTCACAAAATCAGACTTAGGCTTAATATAGGACCATCTAAAGATAGGGGCATTTTAGGAATTAAACCTAACATGCATGGCAATTTCATGACTTTGTAAACTGATTCTGAGATAAAACCAACACTGCGATAGAAACAAGCTCACCCTGAAGTAGGAAGCTGTGACGGAGTTGTGCAGCTGAGGTGGATACGCCGGCGGTCTGGGATGCTGCGCACGTAGAAGGAGAGTGAAAGTAGTGAGAGGAAGAGAGAAAGAAATGAGAAAACATGACATGAAGGGAATCGACGGAGAGTGACAGTGGGGAGTTCGGCGTGGCTTACCGAGAGGTATCGGTAGCTTGGGGTGCTTGGCGAAACCTTCTGTGCATGAGGCGACAAAGGGGTGGAGGCTGGCGGCTACGACGGCTTTCCCGAGGTAGGTGGTGGCTGACTCAAGTGGTGGTTATTGCTCTGTTTTTAGAGACTAAAAACAGGGGATGGTTGGGGATGGTGGCTGACTGTTTTCATGGTGTACTTTCCGACGCGAGGCAATGCTTTTCGAGGTGGTTGGCAGTACGTGGTGTCGCATGGGTGGTGGCAAGGTTGCAGTGGTGTGGAAGGGCGGCTCATTGGCTTTTCAATTTCAACCTCGTCGACGTTTGGAGGAACTGGACTTCGATAGTTTGAGTGGCTTTCGGAATGCTAGGTGTTGGTGGTTCGCAGGGTAGAGCTGGGTGGTTTCCCGTCGTGCAAGGGCAGCTTATCTTGTGGTTGGTGACCTAGTAACCGTATGTATGGATAGCTTCGTGTGGGTTGATAGTGGTGCAAGGCGGCTTTGGGTTTCTCTTCATGCATGAGGGATAAAGTATAGGTGATTGAAAACAATAACCCTAGAGATGGAGAAAGAGAGACGTACGAGTATGGAAGTTATAACTATAAATAATAAACTGCAACCCTGAAGAAAATAAAGGAAGAGATGAATAAATGCAATGTGAAAATGTATCCGGTATGCACAAAGTTGCCGTAAAAATTGTGGGGGATTGGAACTTGACAGGTGTATAAATATATAGAAAACTGAGACCTCTAGAGAACAAAAATGGATAGAGAGCGTATGTGCAGGTGTGGTGATCTGCCGTGGGATTAGCTAGTAACGTGAATGATGCGAAAATTGGGCGTGCGGGATGCCTAGATAAGTGATTGAGACTCTAGTAAAATAAATAAATAAGATCAGGCGTATTATATGCTTAGAGACTGATAATGGGCAAGCGAAAACCAACTAGAGTTTAAAAATGATAATGATAATGATAAAAGATCCCACAATTGTAGGACTGCATATTTACATAAAAGATTTGAATTTAGGAATTTTGATGGGAAAGAAAATGCAGCTAGAATACTTGTAATCTACATCGGTTGGTTTGAAATTGATAACAAAATCGTGAAATGGATCCCATAAATGAAATAAGATCTTGATTTAAACTTTAAAAAGATACACGATGTCATCGCCAACACCAATCCAAACATTGGGGATGCTTCAGCAGCTCTGATAGCCATCAAAGAAGCAGAACTCAGGTGCCTTAAGCAGTACCATCATTGAAGGGGATTCTTAATGACAATTCAAGCCATTTCAAACGTCGCTCCTATTCAAGACTGGCTCATGCATGCTTCCCATCATTGAAGATATTCATTATCACCTCCGGTTTTTAACTGACTGGATGGTGAAAAAAATTCAATCGATCTAAAAATTGATGTGGGCACCACTTAATGCATTGGATAGCGGCAACACAAGTCTTAGTAACATTCCTCTAATTCAATTGCCTCCCTCTATGCTGAATTTTCATAATTACAAAGATCCCCCATTGTCTTGTATAATTCTTTGTACTCGCTCTTTGTACTTTGTACTGTTTTTATCTTATATATGAAATGTTATCTTGCGCAAAAAAAAAAAAAGAAAGAAAAAGAGGTTTGCTTGGTTTAGTTTCTTTCTCGGCCTACCCACTGTACTCAACCACATGACATGTTCACAACCTTGCCGGCAAACGTACTACTTGATTGTAGCGCTGGATCAATTGACTGACCATTATGTCTTCTTCATGCAGCAGACTCTTATCTTTTTTCTAGAATCATAACTATCGGAAAATAAAAATAAATTAAGAAGAAAAGAGTTAAATAAAGGCAACTCAAATTCTATCAAGCGAAGTGAAATTTTCGTAATCTCGTATTCTTTATTCGTCTTACAGTTTAAAAGAGTTACTTTAAAAAACTGTAGAGAGATGAGAGGTCTTTAATTTTTTATGCATGGTCCCTGCCTGCAGCGTCCAACAACGGAGATTTTGCTGGAATATTGTATGGGTAATATTGAATAATAGAGACAATGAGATCCTTTCGTATCTCATTGTTTCATTAAATTTTACCATGTCATTCAGTTACCCTTCGTCGGGCCCTGTTACAACTATACCATATTCCCCTGAAACTAAGCCAACCTTAATTAACCACTAAGTACTTCTGAGAAAAGCGTTTGTATCTTTCATTATAAATAGGGGGCCTATCCCTCAACATAATCACCACAAACTCACATTCGACACAACTGCAAGTTGAGAGAGAGAGAGAGAAGTTGTAAACGTGCTGCATATGAATGGAGGAAAGGAAGACACAAGTTACTCAAATAACTCCCGTTCAGGTGAACTAGTCCTTGAGCATTAACCCTTCTTTTGTTATGGTATATATTGTTAAATAAGGGTTATTTCGAATTATCCCAAGAACCAAAGTTTCCACAATATCGAATATTTGATCATTGAAATTCTCTTTTTATTCCTGTATGATCGAATATATCTAACAATTTTAACAATCAAATTTGTTAGATATCAATCATGTAAATATTCAAAAATATACTATAATTAAATTAATAAACATAACACATTGATTGGTTACGAAGGGAAACCTTTTGAAAAACTCTTCAAAAGTAAAACCTACGGGACAATCAAACCCAGGAAATTCATTTTTACTGACTTAAAATCAGTTTACAAGTAAGTTATTCAATTATAAAACCTTTGTCAATTGACTCTTTTACTTGACCGGATAAACGACCCGTGTATCCCTATTGCGGTAACAGCCAGAACCTCTGACAATCTTCAATCTATGCCTTCCTACTGGAACTTCCAATGGTCGATCTCGTATACCAATCGACGATCTTCTCAAACCTTGAGCAAAATCATACTCGCAAATGTATAAAAATGACAAAAAAAATTCTCCACTAATTTTCCTCTCAAACGGCTCTCAAATGTATCTAAATATCAGCTCTGGCCGAAATCTCTTGCTAGGATTACCATATTACTTGATTTAAATAGTTTATCCAAAAAGTGCTGCTGAAACGCGTCTACTCACAGGTCGTCCTTCATCAGAATCCGTCTGCTGACAGATTGCTAACAGATCTTCAGATTTACTGTTACAATTTGAATTTCGAATTTGTCTTCTGATTTTATCATTCCAAATTTCAAAATTCAACTCTTCAGTCTTTCTAACAAACTCCTAGACTCCTAAATGAATTCAAAATACTATGTATAAATCTCATAATTTAAATTACATTCATTCAAAAATCAAAACTTATCCTATTTGAATTCAAGTTCAACAATCCAAAATTACAGGTTTAGAGATAGGATGAAATTTTATTCTATTTGAATTCAAATACGTCAACACTAACCCAAGCCAACAAAATCTGCATTAACAATCTCCCCCTTTGGCTGATTGGTGACAAAACATTTTTCATGAATGTATGTTTCCTATGATCGTGAACAAAATAAAAAATAATCAATTAAAATCGAAAATCATATCACATCACATTTAGTCTACCATAGTATTCATCATTCATATATATCAACATATCAAGTATTGTTCCAAAAAATAATGACACTATTATCAAAATAGACTTTTCTAAATTCATGCATCAAAACAGAAAAACCAGCAACTAATTCAGCTCGCAAGTCCTGTTCGGACTTTCTCCCCATTCATCAATACTTCTCCCCCTTAGTCGCTACTGCTGCTCCCCCTTAGTCGCTGCTGCTGCTCCCCCTTACTCCTCACTTTTCTCCCTCTTTTTGTCATCAATTTAGCCAAATTAATGTCATATAAAAATTGAAAGTGTAGCCTCACTTGAGGAATCAAGTGAGGGAGGATTTCATTTTTTCCTTAGTTCTCATCTGAGTACACACAACCAAAAAGTTAGAGAAAACAAATACCAATTAGTTTCATAGGAAAACCTAAGAATGAAGCATGTAAAAAAATATTTAAAAAATAAGCAATATGCTTTGATATTGAGCAAATATTAAGTGTTGTGCATGACATATGCCTATTATAACTTAATGTGAAACAACTTGACTTACTTGAAGCACCCGAGTAGTGTCTCCTTAGGACTTAAACACAATATAAACTCATCAAGAGCAGCATATTTGTGTGCTACTGATAAATATCAACTTTACATGAACCTCAAAAAGCCCTAAAATAATGCCTCACATGCACTTGCAAAATCAAAAATTGACCCAATTTTTTTTTTAAAATAAACTAGTCCGAAAATAAATTGCCAAAAAAAATGTTTATAAGCAATTTTTTTTTTTAAACAAAAAACAATGGCAATGGGATAAGTAGCATAAAGCATTGCATTTAAGTTCAATCATAGTACTACTCACAAAATAAATTCAAGACCATACTTCCTCTTGATTGCAACACCCACAATAGATTTTCACTCCTCATAAAATTAGCAAAGTCAAGGTTCATGTGAGTGTGTGAGTGAGCAACTTATGAAAGGTAACAACTTTTTCTTGATATTTATTCCTTATTTTTTTCATGAATTCCTTTTTCTTTTGATCATCATTTTTAATAAGAATCTTCTTTTAAAAGATGCTCCCAAGATGTTGTCACTCACCTTAAGGCAAACTTTATACTAGGGCCTAGATACATAAGTGTCTCCTCCAAACACTTTACTTTCATATCCCCTTTTTGGTTCATTTTTATTGCTCATCTTTTTCCACAATGATAGAAGCAATGATATTTTCTATAAAAACTTCCAAGGTTAGATCCTTGTGGGGTGTGAGTATTTTTCTGCAATGAATTTCACACCGACTTTTTCTATATGGATCAACAAGTAATTTTTGGCAATGGGAGACCTTTTTAATAATTGTGCTAAGTTCAACTAGTATTAGTCAATTTAATATTTGGACTCCCTCTATGATGAGCATCTCAATACACTTATTCAGTCTTTTTTTTTTATCAAACAAAAGTGCATCCACACAAATTTCTCACAGTGTATTAAGAGTAAACATTTACTATGATGACCTATTGGGTTAGAATGCACAAGGTGGGATGCTCAACAAATAAGAAGTACATGAATCTCAAAATTTATTAAGTGAGTATCAACATGCACAAGAACTTCAATACACCATCAATCATGCACTTTACATCATTTAGCTGAAAAACACATTTTTTTTACTTTTTTCTTTTGTATAAAAAATAGGAAACTTGAACCAATCAAAAAAATATTCTCTTTTTTTTTTTAAGAAAAAAATATAAACAAAACAAAACACAATAAAAATGCATGTTCTATACTAATGACATGCAAGAGATACAAGAATATGTATGTGGTCCTATAAACTAATGTGATACGACATCATTTTTGACCACCCATTTTGCCTTACGATTTGGCTTGTCCTTTCCATTCTTTTGAAAACATAACCTAACCAATTCCCAAGCTCACGACTTACAAAATTAATTTGTTGGCTCATCTCATCAACTTGATTTTATAGGCTTTTTCCACTCATTTTTAGACTTTTTTCAATTTTGATTTTCTGTACTTGAGACAAATTAAAGCAATGTGATTTTATATGCCCAAAAGTTTCACAATTATGACAAGTAGGAGTAAACTTACCTTCATACCTATCTTTCTTCATCATGGTCGATGGGGAATTTTTGTGCAAGTTTCTTAACTGGTCAGCCTTCGGTGCAGAAGGATTGTTGTGGTTCTTTTTTGGACTTTCCTTTACAAACACAATACTTTTGGAGCTCAACGTAACGGATGAGAGTATTTGTTTTCCTTTTCCTTTAGAAGCCACATATCATAATCCCGTCCTATCATTGCTTGGTTTTTGAAACCTCAACATTTCATTTAATTTTTGGATTGCTGAATTTTGTTCACAATTTTGAAAATTTTTTAATTTTTGGATTGCTGAATTTTGTTCACAATTTTGAAAAATTTTTAATTTTTGTTCTAGTGCAACTTTTTTATTTTTTAGTCTCAATACCTCAACCTCAAAAACTTTTACAGTCTCAATCAAATTATTTTTCTTATTTTCTATAGTTGTAAGGTTTTTACACAGTTTTTTGTTGAGTTTTTTCAACTTAACTACCTCTTCACACACTTCATTATAAGCATCTTGAACACTAAGTTATTGGTCAGCATCAACTAGATTAATGTCCAAACCACTAGAAGTACAACTACTTTCAGATTTTGTTAGTGAATTTTCAGCCAAATCATTCACAATAGTAGAAAAAGTTATAAAAGATTTTTCATTATCCGAATAAATGAATTTTCACTTTCAGAATCTGAAGTATCACTAGAATACACATTTGATGTTTTTCCTTTATTTTTCTTAAAGTTAGGACACTCAATTCTAATATGACCATAGCCTAAGCATTCATAACATTTTACCTTCTCATTTTTCTCAACTTTTTCTTTATTCCAATTTTCTAATTCATTTTTCTTTGCTGAAAATTCTTTTGCTCTCTTTTGTTTTTCATTAGTCTTTTTCTTAAACATAAATTTTTCGAATTTTCTAGCAATAAGAACTAAATTCTTATCATTTAGACTCTTCTCACCACAAACATCACCATGCTTTTCTTTCATAGTTTTCAATGCAATAGATTTACCTTTTCTATTTTGGGAAAGATATAATTCATACGTTTGTAAGGACCCAACGAGCTCTTCAACTTTGATTGTATCCAAGTCCTTACCTTCCTCAATAGCAGTGACTTTGGGCCGAAACTTCTCGAGTAGAGATCTCAAGATTTTCCTCTCGACTCTTGAGTCTTCAACCTTTTCACCGAGATTAAACATAGAATTCACAAGATCATTCAGTTTAGCATAAAAATCATTAAAATATTCATTATCAAGCATTTTAATTTTCTCAAATTTAGAAGTTACCAATTGTAATTTGGAGTTCTTCACAGTCTATGTTCCCACATGTGTAACTTCCAATATGTTCCTAGCCTCCTTAGCTATCTCACACATAGAGATTCTTTTGAACTCTTCTTGAAAAACCGCCATGAAGATGGCGTTCAATCCTTTGCTATTGAAGTTGTTGTTGCTCAATTCTTCTTTTGACCAAGCGTCTACACTAGTCTCGGGTCTTTTCCAGCCAATTTCAATAGTGTGTCATACCCATTCATCCAATGATTTAAGGAATGTCTTCATGCGTACTTTCTAATACGCATAGTTCTCACCATCAAAT
The DNA here is from genome assembly GCA_036898215.1 of Platycarya strobilacea. NCBI lineage: Eukaryota > Viridiplantae > Streptophyta > Magnoliopsida > Fagales > Juglandaceae > Platycarya > Platycarya strobilacea. Next base: position 37,889,179 of record CM072555.1, read on the forward strand.
TGTGGCGGAACATACAATGATGTCATCTCTACTAGGGGACCGAATCACACTCGGATGAGTGAACCCGCTCTGATGCTAATTAAAACTCCATTTTTACCCTGTATGGCCGAATATATCTAACAATTTTAACAATCAAATTTGTTAGATATCAATTGTGTGAATATTCAGAAATATACAATAATTAAATTAATAAGCATAACACATCAATTGGTTACGAAGGGAAACATTTTGAAAACTCTTCAAAAGTAAAACCCTACGGGGCAACCAAATTCAGGAAAGTCATTTTTATTGATTGAAAATCAGTTTACAAGTAAATTATTCAATTATAAAACCTTTGTCATTTGACTTTCTTACTTAACCGAACAAACAACCCGTTTATCCCTACCGCAGTAGCAGCTAGAACTTCTAGCGATCTTTAATTTATGTCTTCCTACTGGAACTTTGAGTGGTCGATCTCGTATACCAATCAACGATCTTCTCAAACCTTGAGCAAAATCACACTTGCAAGTGTATAAAAATGACGAGGAAAGTTCTTCACTAATTTTCCTCTCAAACGGCTCTCAAATGTGTCTAAATATCAGCTCTGGCCAAAATTTCTTGCTAGGATTACCATATGACTTGATTTAAATAGTCTATCCAAAAAGTTCTGCTGAAACGCATCTGCTAACAGGTCGTCTTTCATCAGAATCCGTCTGCTGACAGGTTGCTAACAAACTTTTGAATTTACTGCTGCAATTTAAATTTTCAAATTTGTCTTCTGATTTTATCATTCCAGATTTCGAAATTCAACTCTTCAACCTTTTTAACAGACTCCTAGACTCCAAAATGAATTCAAAATACTATAGATAAATCTCATAGTATAAATTACATTCATTCAAAAATCAAAACTTATCCTATTTGAATTCAAACTCAACAATCCAAAATTACAGCTTTAGAAATAAGATGAAATATTATCCTATTTGAATTCAAATACGTCAACACTAATCCAAACCAACAAAATCTGCATTAACAATCATCTTACAACCCACGTCATTTTCTAGTTTACACTTCTATGAAATTGTAGAGAGAGAATAGAGTTTTTTTCTCTTTTATACATAAACTTTTTCCACATACACTCATATATAATTTAATTATGAAAAATTCTTATTTAAAAAGTTTTTCACATGAAAGTTAATTAACTTCCTTCAAGTTAAATAGTAGTACAGAGTTAATCAATAACTTTCTCATCTATGCGGACACATCATAGGTCATGAGATACCTGCCTCTACCAACATATATAATGCACTACTACTATTGTTGGCTTGATTACATTTATGCAAAGAAGAGAAAATTTTATGGTAGTTTCATGATTTATTTGAATTACTTAGGCGTCGTACTCATCATCAACTTGGATTTTACAAGCTAGTAATGAAAGTTTCCAATTTACACCGATTTTTGGTATTCCCCCATGTCACGTGCCATCTCAAATAGAGAAGCAAGCTATTTGCACACTTTCTATATAAACTGTAGAGTACATACACATGGTGAAGAAGAACTCATTCAAGTTGTATATTTTGGATATGCAGAAAAAGGTCATAACCATGACGAAGCCCATTACAGAGGATGCCATTACCCAACTCTATTGCAGCACGTTGCCAAAGAGCCTAGTGATGACAGACTTGGGTTGTTCTTTTGGACCAAATACTTTATTTGTGGTTTTTGAAGTTATCAAGGTAGAGAACCAACTTCGCCAAAAACTAAGGAATCAATCACCTGAATATCAAGTGTTCTTGAAAGACCTACCGGGAAATGACTTTAATACAATTTTTAAGTTGTTGCCAAGCTTCCAGAAAGAAATGAGCAGTTAATTGGGAGCTGGTGTTGGTCCATGCTTCTTTGTAGGTGTTCCTAGTTCTTTCTATGGCAGGCTTTTTCAAAGCAAAGCTCTGCATTTTTTCCATTCTTTTTATAGCCTCCACTGGTTTTCTAAGGTATTCAACTTTTTCTTTGGCAGGAAAAATTAGATCGAGTCATTCTTGGAACGTACTGAAGAAAATATTCCTCTACTTGTTTTATCATGAAAATGTTTATTATAGAGATGCCTTTATATAGGCATGGCTACAATGAATCGTTGTACATAATAGAATATTCTAGCCTAGGTGTAGTTTGTTGCAAAAGGTGCACTACACGCTACTCAGCTGAAGGCTGTTACGTGATTCTGCTAAAATCTTTTGGCTATAATACTTGTTCGCTAGAGGTTGTTGTAGTGACGATTTTTATCCTTTACATCCCCCCTCAAGTCAAACGGCATTTATTGAAGATGCAGACTTGATGTAACGTCTTAATGGAAGGCTCAAATCACAGTCTGTACTCCAAAAGGAGTAGTCAATGATATAATTGAAATCCCATGAGAATCTTATAAAAAGGAAGAACTTGATCTCATTCCCAAGTAACGTGGGATCTCATATACCACCTACCCTTATCCTTATCACATAGAGTATCACAATCTACCCCCTTTAAGTGTCCGAAGTACTTGTCGAGTCAATCCATTGTAGGTAGCATAGCTCATGTTCCACATTTCTAGTTAAGACAAGCTCTGATACCATTTGTAATATCCTAATAGAAGGCTTAAACCACATAATCTATACTCCAAAATGACTAGTTAATGATACAATTAAACCTCCATTGGAATCTTATAAAAAGTAAGGACTTCTCCTTCCTAAACAATGTGCGATCGCATACCTCACCTACCTTTATCTTTATCATAAGGGGTATCACATGACAGTGGTTTTGTGAGAACATCAACAACTTGATCTTTGCTAGAAATAAGGGCCACTTGTAGAGACTTATTCAAAACACGATCATGCACAAAATGAAAGTCTATCTCAATATGTTTTGTGCGAGCGTGAAACCCAGGACTTGAAGAGAGGTAAGTAGCACCCATATTGTCGCAATAGATCAGAGGAGGACAATTGAGATGAATGTCCAAATCTTAGCAAAGATGTTGGAGCCCAATTACTTCAGCTGGGGTGTTAGCAAAGACTTTAAATTCTGCTTCGATGGAAGAACGAGCTATAGTAGATTGTTTCTTTGAGGACTAGGAAACAAAGTTGTCACTAAGGAAGACACAGAACCCACTTGTGGAATGCCGATCGTTGGGACACTCTGCCCAGCCAATGTTAGAAAAAATCGGAGAGCTTAAAGGTGGAAGATGGGGAAACCTATGAGCCAATAGTTGATGTATTTTTGAGGTACTACAAAATGCGCTTAACCGCTTGCCAGTGGGGCACATGAGAGACATGCATATATTGGCACACCTTGCCAACGACATAAGCTACATCAGGCCGTTTGAAGGAGAGGTACTACAAAGACTCGATAGTGTTGCGATACAGAGTAGGGTCCTCAAAAAGATTGCCTGTGAATGCACTTAATTTTTCTGTTGTAGCCATGGGTGACTTGACGGATTTGGACAGCAACATATTAGTCCTTGTGAGCAGATCAAGTATGTACTTCTGTTGTGTTATGAGCAGTCCATTAGAGTTGGATGTGACTTCAATACCTAAGAAATACTGTAAATTTCCGAGATCAATAATAAGGAAGTTGCTACTCAAAGCTATGATAAGATTGGATATATGTTGAGTTAAAGAACCCGTAATCAGTAGGTCATCAACATACACAAGGACACAAAGTTTGCTAGTCTTATTTGTATGCAAGAATAATGAAGGATCAGCATATGAAATATGGAAGCCAAGATCAGCCAATCGACTACTCAAAAGAAGTACCATGCACGTGGTGATTGTCGAAGCCCATAGATAGCTTTATACAACCTGCAAACATGAGACGGAAACTAAGGGTGAAAAAATCTGAGGCTTAAGTCACAAAGACAGTTTCATGCAAGGGCCTGTGCAAGAAGGCATCTTGCATGTCAAATTGACAAATTGGCCACTGATGGGATACGGCAAATGCAAGAACAAGGCAAACGGTTGTAGGCTTCACAAACTGAATATCACCTCAAAATTGATACCATATTGTTGGAGGAAGCCTTAGACACGAGGTGGGATTTTTGTCGTTAAAGTGAGCCATAAGCAAACCATTTGATGTGAAACACCTATTTGCACGTAACAGTGTTTGAAGCTAGGACTAATGACCACATATGGTTGGCAAGAAAAGCATTAAACTCATTGCCATGTCCTTATGCCATTCTTGGTGTTGCTGTACAATTCTATAATTGGATGGTGTTTTGGGATGTCAGTAATATTACTAATGAGAGCATGAGGAGGAGGCCACTTTATTTTTCCATCTGTGAATTGGCGAGGTCTGAGAGAATTTGTGTGTGACCTTATCACCATTGGATGTGCAAGATGCAAAGTATCAACCGAGAGAGATCTTTGTGTTTTACAATGGCAGAGAGGTAGGAGATGATGGTGGTGGGCCCAAGATAGAAGAAGGAGGGGAAGTGGGTTTGGTTTGATTATTTAGATGAAATAGAGGCAGGGCACTTGAGTTGGTGAAAAATTGGGCTTTGGCTTATGTGTGTGAATGAAAGGGAAAAAGGATTCATTAAACTACACATCATTGGACGTGTAGGAATGCCCCGTGGAGATATTGTGACATAAAAAGCCCTTGTGAGATGAGCTTTGTAATTTGGGTTGTAGAACTCAAGGTTTCAAGTCTCGTATCTACGAATAGATTTTAATGATAACAAATAAATTCAAAATTCAGGCTCAAGTTGTCTACTCATGAAGAGAGTTATGTATATCAAGAAATCAAGTATGAGTAAAAAGAAGAACAAACCTACAAATGAAACTCATAGAGTAATTTTGTACATATCTTAAAATTTAAAATTGGATTAAGACTCAAAATTAATATTTTCTCATAAATTATCAAATTACATTTTTTACATTTGCATAATTTTATTAAAATATTTAATTTTGAATTTTTTTTTCAACATATGCATAAATATTTGAATTTGTAAGATAATTGATTATCATCTTTAACATGTACATGTGCTGTTTGAAAATCTTGAAGGGTGGTTGTGTGTTTTTTGACAAATGCAAAACATAAATAATTTTGTTTGAAAATCTTGAATAGTGATTTTGTGTTTTTTTGACATATGCAAAAAGAAGATGATTTGGTTTGAAAAATAAATCATGTTTATTTTGTCATGTATGAAAAGTAAAAAATTGGGTTTGATTTCTTTGAAAAATAAATGGAGTTGTCTTTGACAAATATAAAAAGGAGATATTTTTATTTGAATATTTTGAAAAGTGAATAGTACTTTTATTTGACATGTGAAAATTTTCAAGTTTAAATATGAAGACTCATTTGCCTATAAATAGCTCACTTGAGTTTTGTAAAAATCACAACAAGAGCTTACACATCAATTGCTAAGTTTTGCATAATACTTTCAAAGCCCTCATTCTCTATTCTCTAAGTTTTGTATCTCAATCCTTATTCATTTTGAGAGAGATATAGGTTGTGCTATATTGTTCTTATTTCACTCATTGAAATAGTTAAGAGGGTGCGTATAACCCTTGTGTGTGTAGAATATGTTCTACACAGAGAATAGTTGAATCACCAAGTGTAAGGTGATTGCAAGTGTAGAGGGTGTTTTACACGGATTCTTTGTAGCGGTGTTACTCAAATGTGTAATAGGTTTTTATCTCCACCTCAAGGAGATTGAATAATGAATTTAGGATCCTCAAGGGGTAGCTTGAGGTGAGGACGTAGGCAGTAAGACTGGATCTCGTTAAAATACTGAGTTTGCTTCTTCTTACCCTTACTCTTTATATTTCCTGCTACTTCATATTCTGTTTATATTTTATATTGTATATTTGGTTTATAAGTATTAATTTTTTAATATAACCTAATTCACCATCCCTCTTGTGTTAGTCATCTGGGCAACAATTGGTATCAGAGCGAGAGCTCTATTATAAGATTAATTATTTGTTGAGTTAAGATCATATGACTAACATTGCAGTTACATTCACTGAAGGTCAATCCAATAGTTAGCCTCCGCTATTTTGTGAAGACAATTATACTTTCTGCAAAGTTAAAATGAGAATATTTCTCCAGTCTCAAGGTCGAGAAATCTGGAAATGTATTGTAAATGAGCCTTATATTCCAACAAAAATTGTTGATGGAGTAAAGGTCAACATGGAAGAAGAAGAGTTTGATCGTAAAGATGATAGACTTTATACAGTGAATGTAATGGCTATGAATTTTCTGTATAATGCTTTCAATGGCAATGAATTTAACAGAATAATGACTTGCAGGACAGCAAAGGAAGTCTGGGATAATTTGGAAGTAACTTATGAAAGAATTTTGCAAATCAAAGAATCAAAAATTTATATTTTTACGCATGAATATGAAATGTTTAAAATGATTGATAATGAATCTATTTCTTCTATGTATACTCGTTTTACTAATATTATAAATAGCTTGACAGCTCTTGGAAAAGTTTATTCTATCTTGGAGATAATAAGAAAAATTCTCAACTCTCTTCCAAAACGTTGTGAATCAAAAGTGACGGCGATTCTTGAAGTTAAAGACCTCAAAAAATTCGAAGTAAATGAACTCATTTGGTCACTTATTACTCATAAGTACACATTGAAAATATGAGAAGAATAAGGAAAGCAAAAGAAGAGCTTGGCACTCAAAGTTGTTCCTCATGAAAGTGAAAACGATGAAAACGAGGAAAGCGATAATAAAGATGAAGAAATTGTAATGATCACAAGAAGATTTCAAAGATTCTTAAAGAAAAATAAAGCTCCTCTAAGGAAATCTTTCAAAAAAATTTCTAATAAAGATATAAGTAAAAATGATTTATTAATTTGTTATAAATGTAAAAAATCTGGATATATCAAACTAAAGAAAGATCGATACAAAGGCAAGAAAGTAATAGAAGCTAAATGGGATGATGATTTAAGTAGCTCAGACAACGACGCAAGCAATGAAAAATCTGCAAATCTTTGTCTCATGGCTAAAGATGATCTTGAGGTAACAAATTCTGAAAATATTGAAAATCCTTCTTATGAAGAGTTGCAAAATATTTTGGAAGAGGTATATAAGGAACTTGAAAAATTGGGTAGCAAGTATACCTCTTTGAAAAAGAAAAATTCTTTTTTAATAAATGAAATTGATGTTTTAAGAAAAGAAAACATAGTTTCAAAAGATGAAAATAATGAGTTGAAAAAGAAAATGACTGATTTAGAAAAGATTATTGAAAACTTTACAAATGGAAAAATAAATTTTGAAAATTTTCTTAGCAGTCAAAGATGTGTTTTTGATAAGATAGGTTTGGGATACATGCCAAAAGAAAAACTCAAATCCTATAAAAAAAATTTTGATAAACCGACTAAATTAAAATCAGATTTTCAAAATTCTTTTCATAAGAATAAATTTTTTAAAGAAAAATATTATCACTCAAAATTTTCAAATATGTCACATGTTATTTGTAATTTTTGCAATAGAAATGGTCATAATTATTATGATTGTCCTATTAAAAGAAGACATACAATGACTATTAGGGCTATATGAGTACGAAAGAATCTTGTTTCTTCTAAATACTAATAAATAAAGGACTCAAAGAACTTGAGTACCAAGAAAAATTATTTTAATTACTTTTACATGTATGCATGAAGTCCTCCATAGGTAAAAGTAAATAGTTTTTAGACGGCGGATGCTCAAGACACATGACAGGAGACAAAACTAAATTCATTGACCTCACTTTTAAAGAAGAAGGACACGTGACATTTGGAGATAATTCAAAAAGAAATATCATTGGAATAGGTAAAGTTGGTAAAAAAATTTCTCTCATAATTGAAGATATTCTACTTGTTGATTGTTTAAAACATAATTTTTTGAGTATAAGTCAATTATGTGATAAAGGATTTACTATTAATTTCAAAAAGAATAAGTGCATTATTTTGAATAATCATGATTGCAATGTTTGTTTTATTACTTTTAGAAACAATAATGTATATATAATTGAATTTGAAGAAATTGTCTCACAAGATGTTATTTGTTTATCAGCTTAACATGAAAATAGTTAATTATGGCATAAAAGGTTAGGTCATGCAAATATGAAACTTATTTTCAAATTTTTAAAAAATGATCTTGTGAGAGGATTGCCAAAAGTAAACTTTTTTAAAGACAAAATCTGTGATGCATGCCAGTTTGGTAAACAAACAAAAATTTCTTTCAAAATTAATAAACATATTTCCACTACTAGACTTTTACAACTAATACACATGGACCTTTTTGAACCAAATAGGATTGCAAGTCTGGGAGGAAAATATTATGCATTTTTTATTATTGATGATTTCTTTAGATATACTTGAGTCATCTTTCTCGCTCATAAAGATGAGGTATATAATACATTTACCAAGTTATACAAGAGAATTCAAAATGAAAAGGGGGAAAGAGTTTGTCAATAAATATATTGAGTCTTTTGTGATGAAAATGGTTTTCTACATAATTTCTCTACTCCACGAACGCTTCAACAAAATGGAATAGTAGAGAGGAAAAATAGATCTCTTCAACAAATGGCAAAAACAATGCTTAATGAAAATAGTTTATCTCGTTATTTTTTTGCCGAAGCGGTAAGTACTGCATGTTATGTTATAAATAGAGTTATATTAGGGTCTAAATTAAATAAAATCTCTTATGAGCTTTGGAATGAGAAAAAGTCCAACATTGGTTACTTTCATGTATTTGGATGCAAATGTTTTATACTCAATGACAGAGATAATTTAGGAAAATTTGATGCAAAATCTGATGAATGTATCTTTCTTGGGTATTCAACAAATAGTAAAACTTATAAAATATTCAATAAAAAGACTTTGACTGTACAAGAATCTATGCATGTAGTATTTGATGAATCTAACCCTATAATCTCCAAGAAATCTATTGATGAAGAATCAGAAGGTACAAATAATACAAATAGTCTCAATCTCAATAAAGAGAATACAATGGAAGAAATCCAACATGGAGATATCAGGAAAAATCAACAAGACTTAGTACAAGATGCAACCAAACAGTGAAAACATTTGAAAGATCATCCAGTGGAACAAATTCTAGGAGAACCCTCACGAGTTATAAGTACTCAATTATCTCTTAGAAATATTTGTAATCACATTATTTTTCTATCTCAAATTGAACCCAAAAATATTGATGAAACACTTATTGATGAATCATGGATTCTAGTTATGCAAGAAGAGCTAAATCAATTTGAAAGAAATAATGCATTGACACTTGTTCCTAGACCCAAAAATCATGCTGTTATTGGAACAAAATGGATTTTTAGAAATAAGAAAGATGAGTCTGGAATGATCACTAGAAACAAGACTCGACTTGTAGCCCAAGATTTCAATAAAGATGAAAGAATCGATTATGATGAAACATATACACCTGTCGCAAGATTAGAAGCTATTCGAATGTTATTTGCATATGCATGTTATAAAAATTTCAAATTTTTTCAAATGGATGTTAAAAGTATTTTCTTAAATGGTTTTATAAATGAAGAGGTATATGTTGAGCAACTTCTAGATTTTGAAAATCATATTTCTCTTAATCATGTTCTTAAGCTCACAAAATTATTATATGGACTCAAACAAGCTTCTAGAGCTTGGTATGAGAAGGCTTATTAGTTTTTTTATTGAAAAAGATTTTTCAAGAGGAAAGATCGATACAACTCTTTTTATCAAATATGAATAGGATGATATTCTTCTAGTTCAAATTTATGTGGATGATATAATATTTGGTGTTACTAATGAAAATATGTGCCAAGATTTTTCTAAGAGTATGCAGGAAGAATTTGAAATGAACATGATAGGAGAACTTAATTTATTTCTCGGATTGCAAATCAAATAAGCAAAAAGTAGAACATTTATTAATCAGTCAAAATATATCAAAAAATTACTCAAAAAATTTGAGATGGAATGTGCGAAAGTAATTAGAACACCAATGAGTTCAACCACCAAACATGATAAAGATCAAAACGGTAAACCAGTTGAGTCAAAGGTATATCGAGGTATAATTGATAGTTTATTATATTTGACAGCTAGTAGACCTGATATTATGTTCAATATATGTTTATGTGCACGTTTTCAATTATCTCCAAAACAATCTCATTTGATTACTGTTAAGCGTATTTTTAGATATCTTGCCAGTACCATTGACCTAGGGTTATGGTATCCTAAGTACACTTCTTTCGATCTTATCAATTATTCAGATGCAGATTATACTGATTGTAAAATTAATCGAAAAAGTACTAATGGAACATGTCATTTTTTAGGTCATGCACTCGTTTCATGATTTAGTAAAAAACTAAATTATGTTGCATTATCTACTACTGAGGCAGAGTATATTGCTGTAGGTAGTTGTTGTGCTCAAGTTCTTTATATGAAACAACAGTTTGAGGATTTTAAAATTATGTACAATCACATTCCAATCAAATGTGATAATACAAATGCTATAAATCTTTCAAAGAACCCAATACAACATTCTAGGACTAAGCATATTGAAATTAGATATCATTTTCTTAGAGATCATGTACAGAAATGTGATATTGTATTAGAATTCACAAGCACACATGATCAATTGGTGGACATTTTTACAAAACCCCTACCAGAAAATAGATTATGCATGATTAAAAGAAAAATAGGAATAATACATGTCATGAATATCTGTTAAACAATTTTATTCCATTATCTCAAATGACTTACAAAAACTTGAGACTTCTAACCTCATCTTTTAACTGCATTTGCCCTTCATAGATCGACATGTTATTCTCATCTAAAGGACTAGGCAGTCGAAATGAAGAAGCAAGTAAGGATTTTAAATCATTATTCTGTTGTTTTAACTCTACTATTTTTCTATTTGACTCATAAACAAGTCGTTGGAATACAGAGACCGTTTCGCTAAACTTCTCAATTTCGCAAGTTTTGGACTGTAACCGAGCGGAAAAAATAACATTGGAAGATGAGTATCTAGTCGCGAGACCCACAAACTCATAAATGGCGTCATGATATAATTTATTAGCTAAATCAGTCTCTTGTTGCTTCATGGCACCTACGATAGAAGCATAAATAAATTGATCATGAGAAATACTGAAGGGAAATTGACGAGCCATTTCAAAATTGTAGAATGAAAATGCAGACGAATTGTAAATATGAGAAGAAGATTTGATGCGAAATAGATAAAACTAATAATTGCTCTTATAGAGACGGGAATAAGAACAAGACAAATTATCACAATTTCAAATCTCTGCAATATCTTGCTTGTCAATAACGTCGAGCGGATTTGAATCTCATTCCGCACCGAATTGCTAGAGTTAGGCCTCCAGTTTTTGCAAGTTTTTTCAGTCACGGGTGACTCCAATTATTCAACTCTTTACAAAATCTCTTTCCACACTAAATTGCCAGAGCTAGGCCTCCAGCTTTTGCAGGTTTTGTCGGACACGGGTGATTCCAATTATTCAATTCTCTATAATTTCTACTAATACACCGTTTTATTTGATTATTGGTTATTGCGGGAAGAAATTATACTGAAATCAATTGCGGTTCCTTTTTAATAATGCCAAAGGGAGAGAAGTCTTGTACTAGTATTTTATATTATACTAGTATTCTATACTAATATTATACTACCCTGTTATATATGCTAGAATCATGTTTATATTTTATTTGAAAAACTAACGCATATTTTTAGGGGGAGTTTAAGTATTACTACAGGTCTTAGATTTCTAATAAGTATTTTTCATCATCAAAAAGGGAGAGATTGTAGAACCTAAAGTTTCAAGTCTCGTATCTACATATAGATTTTGATGATAACAAATAAATTCAAAACTCAAGTTCAAGTTGTCTACGCATGAAGAGAGTTATGCACATCAAGAAATCAAGTATGAGCAAAAAAAAAAATAAGTCTACAAATGAAATTCATAGAGTAATTTTATACATCTCTTAAAATTTGAAATTGGATTAAGATTCAAAATTAATATTTTCTCATAAATCATCAAATTACATTCTTTACATTTACATAATTTTATTAAAATATTTAATTTCGAAAAACAAATTTCCACATATGCATAAAGATTTGAATTTGTAGGATGATTGATTGTCATCTTTAACATGTGCATGTGTTGTTTGAAAATCTTGAAAGGTGGTTGTGTGTTTTTTTTTTTACAAATGCAAAATATAGATTATTTTGTTTGAAAATCTTGAAGGGTGATTGTGTGTTTTTTTGACATATGCAAAAAGAAGATGATTTGGTTTGAAAAATAAATCATACTCATTTTATCATGTATGAAAAGTAAAATATTAGGTTTGATTTCTTTAAAAAATGAGTGGAGTTGTCTTTGACAAATATAAAAATGAGATGTTTTTATTTGAATATTTTGAAAAGTGAATAGTGATCTTATTTGATATGTGAACTTTTTCAAATTTGAATATAAAAACTTATTTGCCTATAAATAGTTCACTTGAATTTTACAAAAATCACAACAAGAGCTTATACATCAGTTGCTAAGTTTTGCATAATACTTTCAAAGCTTTCATTCTCTCTTCTCTAAGTTTTGTGCTTCAATCCTTATTCATTTTGAAAGAGATATAGGTTATACTATATTATTCTTATTTCACTCATTGAAGAGTGTATTCTGATAATCTACTCACTATCAACTCTTATATTTATAAGAGGGTGCGTATAACCCTTGTGTGTGTAGAAGGTGTTCTACACAAGGAATAGTTGAATTACCAAGTATGAGATGATTGCAAGTATAAAGGGTGTTCTATACGAATTCTTTGTAGCGGTATTGCTCAAAATTTAATAGGTTTTTATCTCCACCTGAAGGAGATTCAATAGTAAATTTGGGATCATCAAGGGGTAACTTAAGGCGAGAACGTATGCAATGAGGCTGAATCTCATTAAAATACTGAGTTTGCTTCTTCTTACCGATACTCTTTATATTTCCTGCTGCTTCATATTCTGTTTATATTTTATATTGTATATTTGGTTTATAGGTATTAATTTTTTAATATAATTCAATTCACCCCCCTCTTGTGTTAGTCATCTGGGCAACATAGGTGTTTAGGATGAAGTAGAAAATAGGAAGAGGAACTACCAAGTGATAAAAATGGTAAAATGTTTATTAAATACACTACATGCATAAAAGCAAAGAGACAAAAATTGAGAGGAAATGAAGCTTGAACAAGGAGAGCCAAGCCCATGTCTACAATGTAACGATGTTTTCTTCCCATGATGCCATTTTGGGTATGTGTATGGGGGCATTTTATACAATGATTAATGTCGTGAGACTCCAAGTATTGAGATAAAGGTCGAAATTCGCCCCCCATCCCCATCCATCTGAAATTGTCTATTTTTTACTTGAAATTGGAGTTCAACTTGAGTTTTGAATTTAATAAAGAAATCAAGAGCCTGTGATTCAGCTTTAAGAGGGAACAACCAAGTGTAATGCGAACAATCATCCATAAAACTAAGGTATTATGTCCATCATGTCATACATGTGGGGAAGGTCCCCATAGATCAAAGAAAAAAACCTGAAAAGGTTTAGTAAACTTATGAAGCCGAGTGTGTGCCGGTTGTCTGTGGGACTTTCCTTAAGCACATGCAGTACAAAAATATGAGAGTATTAAGGGACATTATGAAAGATCATCATGCTGTAAAATATAGCAAACAAGCTTGATGGATGCATGCCCAAGCCAAAAGTGCCAACTTGGAACCAAGAAAGGAGTGAAGGCGAAGGAAGGTTGTGACGGAGGTGAGAATGAGTAGAGTTCGTTATGGATGGTCTCGTGAAGTAGAGGTCTCCCCAAGTTGCGATCCTTAACATAAAATGAGTGAGCAAAAAATTCAAAGAAAGCATTATTATCAATGCAAAACTTATGGACAAAGACAAAATTTTTCTAAAATGAAGGAACCCAAAGAGTTTTGTTTAAAAGGAAAGTAGAAGTAGAGGAGTTAAATAAGGCTGAACCAGAGTAAGAAAGGGAGGTTGTGGAACCATCACCGACACACAGTGTATCCTCTCCATGATACTCAACAGCCTGCAGATTTAGGTTGGACAGATTACTTGTAATATGGTGCGTTGTTGCGGTATCCAGATACCAACTGGGGGTTCAAGACATAATTGGAGAAATAATTCGCAGAAGTATAAGCCTGATTGAACCAATACATGCAAGTGAGGGAAGATTGCCCTTGTCAATTACAAACCTGACACACCAAATGATTGTTAGATTGCATTGAGGGTGCACGACCATGGTTAGAATGGCCACATTTATGAGAATTGTTGCGGCCCCAATGATTTCCTCGGTCATGCTATTTTTAAAGGTGTACTGAGCAAATGCTTTAGTAGGAAAGAGGCTGGTGTCATTATGACTAAGCATTCTAGCTTCATGCGCTAAAGATGGCCAAGTAGTTCATCAGGAGAAATTGGCTTAAGTTAAGTGGTAATAGAGAAAACAAGGGGGTCGTATTCAAGCCCAAGGCAACCTAAAAGATAAGGAACGATCTCCTCAAAAGGTAAAGGACGTCCTGCAACAACCATGGTATTAACTAGCATTTCGGCATGGCGAAAATAAGATGAAATGGTATCGATTCCTTTCTGGAGAGAGTTAATTTAAGCTGTGTTTGGATGAGGTGGGATTAGGAAACGGAAGCATAGGTGGACTCAAGGGAGAGCCACACTACTCGAGCACAGTTGCAACCCACAACCTGAGCCATGAGGGGTTCAAATAGATAGGAAATAAAGGCAGACATCAGTAGTTGATCCTACTGAATCAAGTATCATATTCTGGATTAGGGACACCATCTCCAAGCTCGGGTTTAGGAAAAGAACAAGAGCCATCAACATATTTGTACAATTGTTGGCCATGAAGGTCAGGGATGAACTACACTTTCCATAACAAGTAATTTTCATATTTAACTTGACAGAGATGGTGTGCAAGAGATTAAAGTTAAAGAGGGTTAACGTGTCTCTACCTAGTACTGTTGGACCAAATGAACTATGCAAGTTGAATGAAAACAGACAAATAAATGCAGGAAATATATAGAAACATATATATATATTACCACATTACAAGTCACTTTTCAGTCTATTTCTTTAACTTTATAGTGTAAATATTTAAAAGAATCCATTATTAGTTTTTTGGACTTCAAAATTGAGGGTTTCAGTCCATTTCTTTAACTTTATAATGTGAATATGTTCAAAGAATCCATAAGTTCTTTGGACTTCAAAATTGAGGTTCATATTATATGTAGATATGTTACTATATATGCATATCATGTATGTCATTTGTGTAGAAAAATGAAGGACAAAAAGAAACTCTAATGATGACAATCCTATGAGGATGTTTGTTCCACAAATTAATGATGACAAGAGAAAGAATGTGAGTGAATGATTTGTGCACGAGTGACCTCTATTTATAGGCAACCATGTACCTATTGGGAAGGATCACAACTATTGATATCTTAATGGTTATTAAGTGACGCAATCATTAGTAAATAATATAATCAAACGATTGTATCCTTTAACACTTCACAAAAGATATAACCTTTCGAATAATTCAAAGGAACCATCACTATAGAGAGGATATCATTTCAAAAGGTACACCGTTTGGTGATCATACCCCATGAAGTAACAATTTAGAGGAAAGATTAAAATATAATAGAGCAATCCGACATTTGTACAGGTGATTCCTCTTTTTATGGTACTTTTCACTTTAGACCATTTTTCTTTATTAAAAAGATATATATTTCCACTTCATTGGATCGATTTTACCAATTCAATAATAGAAATGAATGTTGCTGTTAATAATTAGGTTCCCGGGCAGCTGGAGAGCAACAAAGGGAATATTTACATGGCATGGGCAAGCCCACCAAGCGTACTAAGGGCTTATCGTGCACATTTTCAACAAGATTTCTCAATGTTTTTGAAGCGTTGTATTGAGGAATTGGTGGTAAGTGGGCGAATAGTTTTAATATTTTTGGGAAGAAGAAGTGACGATCCATCAAGAGTGTTGTTACATATGGGAACTTTTGGCTATTGTACTCAATGAAATGGTCTCCGAGGTAATAATCTATAATACTATATATCAATAGATTCGTCAAGATAATCTATTAATCTGCCATAAATGATTGATTTCATTAAGTATTAGGTCTCATTTATTTTCACAAATGAAATGAGATAAAGTTGAGATAAAAGTTAGAAGTTAAATAAAAGAAAAAAAACTTTAACTACAAATAGATTATATAAAAATAATCTCACAAGCTGGTATGATTTCATTAAGTTCGTCAGATTGTAAAGTTACTTCTATTATAAAGTAGACCTAATGGATCATATAAAATCATGTCAATTTGTGGAATTATTTTTATGTAATCTCTTTGTGGCTAGCTATAGCAGTCATAGTTTTGAATTCCATACCATACCGGCCGATACAGCCGGTACGTACCGTACTAGAGCAGTGGACAGTACAGAAATTTGGTCTGTTTCGTACCAGTCTAAATTTTGACCGTACCGGCCATGTGTACCGGACTGCCGGCCTGTACTAGATTTTGGAATTTCACTTCTTCTTTTTTTCATTTCTTGCTATTTTTTTTATCCTAATTTAAACTAGATTATTTACATATATATTTATATATATAATTTATTCATATATTGACTAGTATTTTGAAATATAATTTATATATGTATTTATATATATAATTTTTTTATGTATAGACTATTCCAAAACGGTACACGAAACGGTACCAGTATCGAAATATTTCGTTTCAATGTCTTGACCGGTACGCTTACCAATACGATATTCAAAATATTAATAGCAGTCCTCTAACTAAAATACTTAAAATATATTTTTGAATAATATTTTTATTTTAGAATTTGAAATTTTCGAATTAAATATTTTATTTTGTGTGAAAAACTGAGAAAGTTTTAATAGTTAGATGAGATGAGAATGGTTGTGAAAATAAATGAAGCCTTAAATTATTTAATTCGCAAATACTAACTTCATGATTATATTTTCCATTTATTTTTCGGAAATATGCCTCGCCATATACGTTACTAGTTAATTTATGTTCTCTACTATCCAAATCGGCCTTGTATAGGGACTAATAGGAGAAGAAAAAATGGATTCTTTCAACATTCCTCGATATGAATCTCCATCAGAAGTGAAATCCGAAATTCTAAAAGAAGGGTCCTTCTCCATTGATTGCCTAGAGGTATCTGAAGTGAATTGGAGTGTCTATAACAATGATGGTGGCTATAATGTTGCACAGTGCATGAGAGCCGTGGCTGAACCCTTACTTGTTAGTCACTCTGGAAAGACAATCATTGAGGAGGTTTTTATCAGGTATAGGGAAGCCCTTTCCGATCGGATCATTTCAAAAGAGAACACTCGTTTTTTTAATGTGATTGTTTCCTTGATAAAAAAGGAATGATCATGATCAAGATATACGTTAATATATAAATTGAAATAAGGGCCCAGTTCACGGCATGAATGAATCATGCACTTGGCTATAGTTTGTAATAGCTACCTAAGACTACTTCGGTAGTTCAAAGCTAGCTAGCTAGCTAGCTATTGTATTTTTCTTTTGGAATTCCCGTTCAGATAAGGGTTTAAAAATGTATTATGATCTGCTGGTTCTTTGTTATTAAATATACGTAGATAATTAAATTATAATGTTTGTATAATTAAAATTATAAGAAAAATAAGTATTCGTGATTAATTATTTACAATAAAAAGATAATTATTTTAACTAAAAATAATCATTTCGAATAAAATAATTAGTCAAAAATAATCAATTTTTTTGTAATAATTTAAATATTTCTTTATATTATATATTTCTGCATGAATTATGAATAGGAGATTCACGAAACCGACCGAGTAAATTATAACATATTTATATAAAACCTGCATGCATGTTTCTGGGGATCGGACCGTTATGCCAAATGACCCAAAAGATCACTAGAAACTAACACGACAAAACAAAATGAATCATCTGAAATATTCCCATGAACAAATGCAGTTCACCCATTGCGACTAATAACTAATTGCCTGCAGACAGAGGCGTAACCACGTTGAAGGTAGGCTACGGCCTCCCAAATTTTTCAAAAAAATTGATATAGTATAGTATGTTAAAATAGATTATTTTTTATATGTATAATTAAAATCCCCCCCCCCCCCCCAATTATGATCCCCAAAAAAAAAATGCCTCCTTAGTCATGATATTTTAAATTTTCAGGCTTTATAATCTTCCAAATTAATGCTTCCTTTGATTTTGTTCATAGGATTTAATTTACCTCCAAACATATGCGTTTGCCAGCTATCGCCATTACCATACCCCTTATGATGCTCTTTTTTTTTTTCATTCTATAAAGATGGCTTTTTACTTATCCGTTATGAAATTCCCTTTTTACTCCTGTATAGCCAAATATATCTAACAATTTTCACAATCAAATTTATTAGATATCAATAGTGTGAATATTCGTAAATATGCAATAAATAAATTATCAAGCATAACACATCGATTGGTTACGAAGGGAAACCTTTTGAAGAACTCTTCAAAAGTAAAACCCTACGGGGCAACCAAACCCAGGAAAGTCATTTTTATTGATTGAAAATCAGTTTACAAGTAAGCTATTCAATTACAAAACCTTTGTCAATTGACTCCCTTGCTTGACCGGATAAACGATCCGTTTATCCCTACCGCAGTAGCAGTCAGAACCTTTGACGATCTTCAATCTATGCCTTTCCTACTGGAACCTCCAGGGTTGATCACGTACACCAATCAACGATCTTCTCAAACATTGAAAAAGATCACACTCGCAAGTATATAAAAATCATAAAGAAAATTCTCCACTAATTTTCCTCTCAAATGGCTCTCAAATATATCTAAAATCAGCTCTGGCCGAAATCCCTTCCTGGGGTTACCATATGACTTGATTTAAATAGACAATCTAAAAGTGTTGTTGAAACGCGTCTGCTGACAGGTCATCCTTTATCAGAATCCTTCTGCTGACAGATTGCTAATAGACTTCCGGATTTATTGTTGCAATTTGAATTTCGAATTTGTCTTCTGATTTTATCCTTCCAGATGTCGAAATTCAACTTCTCAGCCTCTTTAACAGACTCCCTAGACTCCTAAATGAATTCAAAATACTGTAGATAAATCCCATAATTTAAATTACATTCATTCAAAAATCAAAACTTATCCTATTTGAATTCAAATTCAACAATTCAAAATTACAGTTTTAGAGATAAGATGAAATCTTATCCTATTTGAATTCAAATACGCCAACACTAATCCAAGCCAATAAAATTTACATTAACAATCTCCCTATTTGGCTGATTGGTGATAAAATATTTTTTATGAATGTATGTTTCATGTCCTGCTCGGATTTTCTCCCCCTTCATCAATGCTTCTCCCCCTTAGTATGTGCTGCTGCTCCCCCTCACTCATTACTTTTCTCCCCCTTTTTGTCATCAATTTAGCGAAATTAATGTCATGTATAAGCTGAACTTGTAGCCTCACTTGAGGAATCGGGTGAGGGAGGATTTTACTTTTTCCTTAGTTCTCATCTGAGCACTCACAACCAAAATGTTAGGAAAAAAAATAAACGCAAGTTAGCTTTATATGAGAACCCGAGTATCAAACTTGCATTGAAATGAAAAAAATTCCAAAAAAAATAACCATATGGTTTGGTATCCAGCAAGGTTATCTCAACTTGTCATAAACATATATGCATCGATTAACTCAATCAACCCAACATTCAAGTCTATACTTCTCATCCAATACCAATACAAAAACCGAAACCCATATTTCTTAAGGATAGAATCCGAATCTTAGAATGGAAAAATCAAGATTAAAGTTAAAGTGACTTACCTGGATGCCGAGAGATGGAAGATACTTCCTGAGCGTAGTCCAAAATCACGCAAAAACTGTGTGAGATTTTATAAAACTTGAGACTTAGGGTAGAATGAGAAGTGGAGCCTTAGAGCACCAAATAGTCTTGCATGCGATATGGGTACCAGAAGGTCTAACACACTAGGAATGGGCAACTAAGGTTATTGTGAGTCACTTTAAGTGATCAAACACTTGGTTACGTGTTGTGATCTTACCGAGACCTTTCTTTGTGTCCCACTAGGACTTAGCCACAAAATAGAACAATTAGATCACTCCCACATAAAGCTCAAGAAGTCCTAAGCATTGATTCTCAAAGAATGCCTCATATGCACTTGTAAAACCAAAAACTTGACCAATTTTTTTTTTTTTTTAATGTTGGTCAGAAAATAAATTGCCAAAAAAAAATGTTTATATGCAGATTTTTTTTTTAAAAAAACAAAAAACAAAAAACAAAAAACAAAAAACAATGGCAATAAGACAAGTAGCATAAAGAGATGCATTTAGGTTTAATCAAAGTGCTACTCACCAAATAAATTCAAGACCATACATCCTCTTGATTGCAACACCACAATAGATTTTCACTCCTCGTAAAATCACCAAAGTCAAGGTTCATGTGAGTGTGTGAGTGAGCAACTTATGAAAGGTAGCAACTTTTTCTTGATGATTTTATTTCATAATTTTTTTCATGAATGCTTTTTTTTCATCATTTTTAATAGGAATCTTATTTTAAAATATGCTTCCAAGAGATTGTCACTCACCTTAAGGCAAACTTTATGCTAG
The DNA here is from genome assembly GCA_036898215.1 of Platycarya strobilacea. Lineage (NCBI taxonomy): Eukaryota > Viridiplantae > Streptophyta > Magnoliopsida > Fagales > Juglandaceae > Platycarya > Platycarya strobilacea. Next base: position 37,909,852 of record CM072555.1, read on the forward strand.
GGCCTAGATACATAAGTATTTCCTCCAAACACTTTACTTGCATAGCCCCTTTTTGGTTCATTTTTATTGCTCATCTTTTTCCACAATGATAGGAGCAATGATTTTTTCTATAAGAACTTCCAAGGTTAGATCCGTGTGGGGTGTGAGTCTTTTTCCGCAATGAATTTTAAACCGACTTTTTCTATATGGATCAACAAGTGGTGTTTGGCAATGGGAGACAGTTTTCATACTTGTACTAGGTTCAACTAGTATTAGTCAATTTAAAGTTTAGACTCTCTCTATGATGAGCATCTCAATACACCTATTCAGCCCCCCTTCTTTTTTTTAATCAAATAAAAGTGCATTCACACAAGTTTCTTACAGTGCATTAAAAGTGAACCTTTGCTATGATGACTCATAGGGTTAGAATGGACGACGTGGGATGCACAACACAAGAATAGTGCATGAGTGCAAGGATTTATAAAGTGGGATCAACATGTTCAAAGCCTTCAACACACCATCAAACATGCACTCTACATTATTTAGCTGAAAAACACATTTTTTTAAGAAAAAATAAAAAGTAGGAAACCAAAACAAAATAAACCAACCAATTTTTTTTTTTAAATATAAATAAAACAAAACACAATAAAAATGCATGTCCTATACTAACGATATGCAATAAATACAAGAACATGCATGTGGTCCTATAAACTAACGTGGCACGATATCCTTTTTGACCACCCATTTTGCTTAGAGATTTGGTTTGTCCTTTCCATTCTTTTGAATACACAGTCTAATCAATTCACCAAGCTCACGACTTACAAAATTAATTTGTTGGCCCATCTCATCAACTTGATTTTGTAGGCCTTTTCCACTCATTTTCAGACTTTTTCCAATTTTGATTTTCTGCCCTTGAGACACTTTAAAACAATATGGTCTTATATACCCAACAATTCCACAATTATGACAAGTAGGAGTAAACTTACCTTTATACCTACATTTCTTCATCATGGTCGATGGAGAATTTTTGTGCAAATTTCTTGAGTCGCCAACCTTCGGCATGAAGGATTGTTGTGGTTCTTTTTTTTACTTTCCTTTACAAACACATTACCTTTGAACCTCGACGCAGCGAATAAGGGTATTTGTTTTCCTTTTCCTTTAGAAACCACATATCCTAATCTCATCTTATCACTGCTTGGTTTTTGAAACCTCAACATTTCATTTAATTTTTGAGTTGCTAAATTTTGTTCACACTCTTAAAAAATTTTCAATTTTTGTTCTATTTCAACCTTTTGATTTTTTAGTCTCAACCTCAGAAACTTTTACAGCCTCAATCAAATTATTTTTCTCATTTTCTATAGCTGTAAGGTTTTTATACAGATTTTTTTTGAGTTTTTTCAACTTGACTACCTCTTCACACACTTTATTGTAATTATCTTGAATACTAAGTTCTTGGTCGGCATCAACTAGAGTAATGTCCAAATCACTAGAAGCACAACTACTTTCAGATTTTGTTAGTGAATTTTCAGCCAAATCATTCACAATAATAGAAAAAGTTATAAAAGATTTTTCATTATCGAAAAATGAGTTTTCACTTTCAGAATCCGAAGTATCACTAGAAGACACATTTGATGATTTTCCTTTATTTCTCTTGAAGTTAGGACACTCAATTCTAATATGACCATAGCTTAAGCATTCATAACATTTTACCTTCTTATTTTTCTCAACTTTGTCTTTATTCCAATTTTCTAATTCATTTTTCTTTACTGGAAATTTTATTGCTCTTTTTTATTTTTCATTAATCTTTTTCTTAACCATAAACTTTTTGAATTTCCTAGCAATAAGAGCTATATCCTCATCATTTACACTCTCATCATCACAAATATCATCATACTTTTCTTTCACAGTTTTTAAAGCAATAGATTTACCTTTTCTCGTTTGGGGAAGAGATGATTCATACGTTTGTAAGGACCCAACGAGTTCTTCAACTTTAATTGTATCCAAGTCTTTGCTTTCCACAATGGCTGTGACTTTGGGTCGAAATCTCTCAGGTAGAGACCTCAAGATTTCCTCACGACTCTTGAGTCTTCAACCTTCTCTCCAAGATTAAACCTGGAATTCACAAGATCATTTAGTTTAGCATAAAAATCATTAAAGCATTCATTTTCAAGCATTTTAATTTCTTCAAATTTAGATGTTAACAATTGTAATTTAGAATTTTTCACAATCATTGTTCCTTCATGTGTGACTTCCAATATGTCCCATGCCTCCTTCGTTATCTCACACATGGAGATCCTTTTGAACTCTTCTTGAGATACCGCCATGAAGATGGCATTCAACCCTTTGCTATTGAAATTGCTATTAGTTAACTCATATTTCGACCAAGTATCAATACTGGTCTCGGGTTTTTTCCACCCTCTTTCAACGGCGTGCCATACTCATTCATCCAATGAATTTAGGAATGCTCTCATATGTACTTTCCAATACGCATAGTTCTCACCATCAAATTCCGGTGGAATATACAATGATGCCATCTCTACCAGAGGAACGAATCACACTCGGATGAGTGAACCCGCTCTGATACCAATTGAAATTCTCTTTTTACCCCTGTAGGGCCAAATATATCTAACAATTTTCATAATCAAATTTGTTAGATATCAATCATGTGAATATTCATAAATATGCAATAAATAAATTATCAAGCATAACACACCGATTGGTTACGAAGGGAAACCTTTTGAAGAACTCTTCAAAAGTAAAACCTTACGGGGCAACCTAACCCAGGAAAGTCATTTTTATTGATTGAAAATCAGTTTATAAATAAGCTATTCAATTACAAAACCTTTGTCAATGGACTCCCTTACAAGACCGGATAAACGACCCGTTTATCCCTACCGCAGTAGCAGCCAGAACCTCTGACGATCTTCAATCTATGTCTTTCCTACTAGAACCTCCAGTAGTTGATCACGTACACCAATCAACGATCTTGTCAAACCTTGAAAAAGATCACACTCGCAAGTATATAAAAATCACAAGAAAAATTATCCACTAATTTTCCTCTCAAATGGCTCTCAAATATATCTAAAATCAGCTCTGGCCGAAATCCCTTCCTGGGGTTACCATATGACTTGATTTAAATAGACAATCTAAAAGTGCTGCTGAAACGCGTCTGCTGACAGGTCATCCTTCATCAGAATCCGTCTGTTGACAGGTTGCTAACAGACTTCCGAATTTACTGTTGCAATTTGAATTTCGAATTTGTCTTCTGATTTTTTCCTTTCAGATCTCAGAATTCAACTTCCCAGCCTCTTTAACAGACTCCCTAGACTCCTAAATGAATTCAAAATACTGTAGATAAATCCCATAATTTAAATTACATTCATTCAAAAATCAAAACTTATCCTATTTGAATTCAAATTCAACAATTCAAAATTACAGTTTTAGAGATAAGATGAAATCTTATCCTATTTGAATTCAAATACGCCAACACTAATCCAAGCCAATAAAATTTACATTAACACGTTAGACTCAAATTTGGAGAATATAGACCATTGATAGTAGACCGCAATGTGTGTTAGTTGATATTATATTTTCTTTTTTTATTATAATGCTCTTTAACAAACTATGAAAATCTTAAAAAAAATTATATTATAAGATATCAATTTATAGACATGTATGTTTTGTATACATTTTCATAACATATGATTGTTATTTTTTATATAATCACGAGAAAAAAAACTACATATTATTAATATTTATGCATATTGTACATTTTATCTTTCGAAAACACCAAATGCTAATTCTGGCAGCAGACAATAATTAATTGATTACATATAGGAAATTTGATATACAAACAACATATTTTACAACAATATGTTAAATAAGAGATATTTTTGTAATGTATTGTGTATATAAAATATTTTATAGAATTATTTCTTATTTAAAATTTGTTATGAAATGTGTTATATAATTGTGTTGTGTGTGTATTACTTTTCTTTTATATATATATATATATATATATATATATATATAAGATGAATATATATTTGCTGCATGCATGTCTGTATTGGACATAATTTATTTCTGAATATTAATTTGGTGTTTCCAAGCTGGGGCCGGCGACTTAAAAACTGAGCATGACAAACACTACAAAACTTGAACATATACTTGTCCATGTCATGCCTAACATCACTATTCATCATGAGCAAATAAGAAATAATAATTGCTTTATCAAAAAAATAATAATAATAATTGCTCAATCCGTCCCCCATATACCACCTTAATACGGCCTATAAATATGTACGGTTAAGTCCAATAAGTTCTGTTTGGATGTGAGATTAAAATGAGATTAGTTAATATGAATTTTGAAAGTTAAATAAAATATTATTATTATTATTATTATTATTATTATTATAATAGAATTTAAAAAGATTAAATTAAGATTTGAATAAACTATATTAAAATTTAAAAAAATTATACTAATATTTATATTTTATATAATAATTTTAAAAATTATAATAATAAATTTAAAATAAATTTAAATCCTCTCTAAATCTAAACCGAACCTAAGTTTGCTTGGGCTTCTTTTTTTCTCGACCTACCCACGTGTACACAACCACATGACATGTTTCACAACCTTTATCCGGTAAACGTACCATGATTGTACCGCTAGTTACTCAATTGACTGACCATTATGTCTTCTTCATGCAGCTTATCTAAAAGTAGAAGCATATTTTTTTTCGAAGCATCTTAAATATATTAGATACATTAACAGATTAAAAAATACAAATTCAGTATAATAGAAGTTCCCTACAATCTTTTTTAAAAACTAATACATCATACAACACAAAAAAAAAAATTAAATGAATAACTTCCAAAAGAGGAACAGATCGGAGCCAAATAAATAGCTCCCATCTAATTCTCAGTAAAGAAAGGGACTATCTCGAGATGGTTTTAGGCTGTAGTTAAAAGTTATAGTGGTGAGGTGTATACTACACCGTGTTAGTCTAGGTTGACTGCAAGGAACTTTCACATCTGCTTTCACTTAATCTTTTATTATGAGAAGCAAGAATTTAAGAAAGACAGAATCAACACCGAATTGTCGGCAGAAAGCCCAAGGTGGCGGTGGCGCATGTACAACATGCACCACTAAAAAAGGGAAATGAGCAGCCAGATTTCAGAGATCTAAGGCTACTGAACTTGCCGGAAATACGCATGGCCTCTGTAACCACTCCAGGATGCCGCTAACCCATGCAACGTGCAAAGTCAAGGCTGCGCATGCAGCGCGTGCGCCCATCAAAACCGCAAAATCTCTCTCCTGACTTGAAGATCAGCGACTGTAAGGTCTGGGAAGGTGGCGTGTGTGGGTCAAAAAAAGCCGATAAGCAATAGATCGGTGAGAAAAAGCTCTGACAGAGAAAACAAAAAAAAATAAACCAACGAAAAATAAACTAGAAAGCCGACGGAAAAAATAAACCAATCTTTACGCATCTTACATTACCCCAGGTGAAATTGATGTGGTTTCTTCTCTACATCACGTAAGACTTTCTACTAGAATCTTTCAAATGACGTCAAATTTCAAAATCAAGAAATTAAGATGATTAATTTAAAAAATTGTAGTAGTGAGAGGTGATCTTTACTTTTTTTTTATGTATTCACTCATTTTTTCATATACACAACTGACATACGCAAGATTCTTATTTAAAGAATTTCCTGATGAGTTGGTTAATTAACTGCTAGTATAGAAAGAATTAACTTCTTATAACTTATTCACCTATGTGACACCACATATGTCATGGAATACTCATTTATTAATATCTCACATAGGGGTGGCAATATGTCACACGACCTGTTAACCCAACACGATAATAGCATGTTAGAGTTTAGTCTTAAAGGGTTTCGAGTTGAAACAGGTTGACACGTTATGACACGATTGCTTAATGGGTTGATAGTAGGTCAACCTATTTTGACCCACTATAACACGTTATGACACGTTAAAAAAGTTAAAATTACAAGTATACCCTTACATTTAAAGGTAAAATTGTTAGAATTTTAATTTCAATATTTTTATTATTTATATTATAATTCATATTTGTAGTTTGTATTATAATTTTTATAGATATTGTGATTTTAACAGTTGTATAAAATTATGCTAAGTTTAATTAAGTCAAACGGATTAATTTTGAACATATTCAACACATTTACATAAACAGGTTGAAACGTATCATATTTTATCGTGTTAATTTATTTTGTAATATTCACTAATGGATCATAATGAGTTGACATAATACGACACGTTATGTTAACGGGTCGTATTAGGGTTTGAGATTTTGACACGATAAACTTAACGAGTCGGATTATGGTTGACCTATATAGTATAATATACATATCTTGACACGACACGAATACAACCCGTTGACACAATTTGACGCTCCTAAGATTCTCACACTAGATAACAATGGGCTCATTTTGAAATTTAAAATCAGCCCATTAGAGTTGTTAAGTGAGCAAGCCTATAAAATTATAGGCAACCCCTACAATTTAGTTTGACCCTTAAAATCCTTGTGCTTGATAAATGCTAAACACATTATCTTGAAGATCCAACTCCAAGACCCACGTGTTATTACAGAAATGATAGGCATACAATTATTTTTATAATCTTTACTATAATCATGTTTTAAATGAGAGGTATTTTTATAAAGTAACTTATAAAAATAATATTAAATTACATAAATACCCTCATTTTAATAAATGATTGTGTAAAGATTGTAAAAAAAGTTGTATTTTTATCATTACTCCGTGTATTAACGCATGCACTGTACTTCTTCCTCCTCATGAATCGCCATCTGAATGTCCCACAGTCCCTCCCTCCCTCTATTTTGCTCAACCATAGATAGCCATTGTACCTAACATTACTATATAGATTAGTGCTATTATGTCTTCTCAATTTGTTCACTTGTATCCTCTAATACAATTTGCACTTTTTTTTTTCATTTTATTTCAAACATATTTTAAACATGTTTAAACACTTGTAAAAGAATAAATAAATAAATAAATAAACCTATACAATAATAGTCACTTTCTTAATCATTAAGCCAAAAATAATTATATACGTGAGTGGTCAAAATGAGTGGATAAATTGAGGCGGTATAATAACATTTTTCTTATATATCGAGACCCACATCCAATTACAAAACTCCTCCACGTTAGTCACATCCGAAACAATGCTCGGTACCCTCGTCGATCTAACCCTAAAGCCAACTAAATTATTGCACCATCGCTACCCATGCCCACGTGTGCTGTCCGTGAGCCTTTCACTGCCACACTCAGTTGAAGCCTCACAAAATATGCCACGCCACCATAGTCCTGGCACCACCCTACATGATAGACCACCAAGTCGTAAGCCTCAACTTTCCCCATACTCTCCTACAACAAAAATAAAGCATACCCAGAAAAATAAAGGGTGACGTGGCTGAGCAATAGCTTTTAATAGACTTATAACATGGTAATGTTAAACTGTTTAGTTATAGAACAATTTTAATAAGTCTGCCTATATGAGTGTCGGGGGTGGTGCCGCCTCTAATGCGACTTAGGCTTTGTCTCTAGAACGCTCATGAAACCAGGATATAGACATAAGGCCAATCCACATGTCGATTGTTATGAACTATTCAATGAGAAGAAAATTTATATGTGAGATATGTTTGGCTAATCGTATAAAATCTCTAGTTCAAAGTATGGTCTACTATGTCATTCTAATTAGTTTTGATGTATTTTCATTATATGATGGTTCAAGTCCAAATGACACCTCATTTATGTATAAGTTTTCATATTCTAACCAAAACATATTTTGAAAATGGAAGGGGATTGTTGGAAATATTTTCAAAATATTATATATTATATTTATTGTTAATAATATATTTGAGGATTTATTTTTGGAAGTTAGGAATTGTTTTGGAAAGAGAGAAGTAAGGAAAGTTTATAGGCAATTTCCTAGGTTTATCATGAGTTGGGTTCTTAATGTTAACACAAGCCATTGTGGCTTCAAATTTACCCCCATGATCTTGGGTTCGTGCCACCCCTTTATCAAAGGAGGAGTTTTTGTTGAATTTGTTGAAAGGGCCACGCGGCCAGCCACTTGGGGCTCAGAGGGCGTGATTCCAGGAATGGCGTACACGCGCAAGGCACGCAAGTGACGCAATGCATCATGCATGCACAAGGCACTGGGACATTGGCAAAATAAAATGCTAGAAATACAACAAGTGGGTTTCAAACCTAGGTGTAGAGGATAGGTGATAACCGATGTGACTGCTAGACCAAGTCCAATCCTTGTGATGGTTGGCAACCGGTTTAATATATATACCGATTTGTGTCAGATTACAGAAAATGAGAAGTTATAACTTTTCATTTACATCTTTTGATTCTCTATAGATAGACTCAATGCCATACGAATTTTACATTACATAAGACAATTTCGAGATTCTCTCTCTCTCTCTCAAAAGATTTTCATTTCTTCAAATCTTAACATTAGGATCTATTCTTCTACAGATAATAGATTTCTATTAAGAGTATTCGGGGTCTAATTTCATTTGTGCATAATGCAATTAGTCAAACGGGACTTATTCCGAGTTTCATTGTATCTTAGCGACAAATTAGCTTGTAACCCGAAAGCATACCGTTATTGGTGGGGGCGAATATTGTCTTAAGGAAAGCGACATTTGTAACGCGCCTGGAATCAAAGTTTTCTCTCACTATTTTCTGTTTTACAGCCTCTTTACACCAACATCAGATTCTTGATGGCAAATCTTTGACCCCAGTTCGTGAGGAAACTGTTGGTTAGGATGGGCAAGTCCTTGACGTTATCCCTTTACATGAGGACATTATGTTAAAGGGGGAGACTGGATCAAAATTGCCAAAGGAAAAGGGGACAAATCCTGCATTGAGTTTGGAGTGCTAGGGTTGAAGCATGTGCAACTTGGGTGTATTTGGTTTTCTATGTTTATGGAGCTAAAATCCTAAGAAACGCATTCATGCAATATGACTAATTATTTCTGGATATGCTCAGTGTGATGTCACAATAGTTTTAGATTAAAATGGTCTAGCATATGATTGGAAACGGAAATGTAACTAATTTTATAATTCTTTAAAAATTTAAAGAATTTTAATTGTATTTTCAACTAATTCTGTAAAAGAGTTTGAGATTAGAAGTTTGAATAAATTATATATAAGTATATTTTGTTTCAAGTTTTGTAAAAGTAGATTAATAAAAGTTTTGATAAAATTGTAAAGTTATTTGGATAATATTTGTGTAGAATGATTTTTATATTTTTGTAAAATTTTGTAATGATTATGTAAAATGAATTGTTTAGAATTGTAAAATTCAGCATAAATTATGAGCGAGTTATATGCTCGTTATTTTAAAGGTGGAGACTGGATCAAAATTGTCGAAGGAAAAGGACACAGAGCCTGCACTGAGCTTGGAGTACAAGGGTTGAAGCATGTGCAACCTGGTAATCGGGCCCTTCAAGCTATTGATGACAATTTGTTTGTTGCCGAAGTGTAGTTGGATTCTTTAGGTGTCGTGGTGCAGGATGGGGAGGGTCGAGTACTGGGAGAACCTGGGAATATAGATTCGGATGAAGGAAGGGACAAAAATGGAAGGCTTCTCAGGCGATATTGTCTTTGATCAGGAGATCGTTTTAGTTGAAGATCAAGTAGAAGAAGGATCGGATGAACTTGATCCCAATGCAGAGTGTACGCACTCAGAGAGAGAACTGTCTTTTATCTGAAACAAAATTTGATAAAGACAATGAGGTGCTTTCAGATTCCAATGTCATGAAAAAAACTAAAAAAGGTCAAAAAGAAGTAAAAGTGAGAAGGTCTCTACGGGTTCCTAGCAAGCTCTTCCGAATGGTTTATGATGAATAAAGTTTTGTTTTGGAATATCAGAGGGGTGGAGACCTCAAGGAAAAGGTAACAAGAAAATAAGCCCAAAATGGTTCGGCCAGCCGAACTGTTTATCCCTGATAATAAAATGTGTGAGCTACAGAATAGACTAAATATGATGGATTAAATATCGAATCAAGGTGGAGGTGGAAAACTATGGGTATTCTGGCAGGAAGGTTTGCATGTGAATGTGTTGATATCTAGTAATCCGCAAATAAGGTGGAACTCCAAGAACACAACAAAAGATTGGTGGTTTCTTTTATTTATGCCAAATGCAATGCGATAGAATGGCGTTTTCAGCTATATACAGTGAACGTAGTTGATAGACTTTGGGTTGTGATGGGAGACTTTAATATATGTGATGATGAGAAAAAGAGTGGTCGGCCTAGACAAGCCACCACGACGATGGGGGAATTTTATATCTTTATTCAATCTGGTTGATGTCCCAAATATTAAAAGTAAGTTTTCTCATGCCCGGTTTCGATATTCATTTTAACTCATTTCAAAATTATTATTATATTTTTTAAAAATTTTATATAAAATCTAATAAATAATTTAATATTTTCAAATTCTAATTTAATTTTTTTTAATTTTAAAATAATAATAATATTAAAAATATAATATTTTAATAATATTTTATTTCATCTTTAAAATTTATCATCATTCATTCTACCTCATCATTCAAATTCTACCTCATCATTCAATTTAAACCAAGCCTTAATAGGTAATGGACATGCTGGGCGTGCACGTACTGATCATGGTAGCTCTTTTTTTCAAGTTTTGTCATTTCAATTGTGTCGCATGTTGACGTTAATGTACGTGTTTGTCGCTTGCGCGCGTCCGTTGGAATCTTGTCCTGTCGTTGAGGGAACTCAAACAGGAAGCTATTATAAAGATAACTAATTAAAATTAGCAATCACAAGGGCTCCTAGATTTGTTTGTTTTATAACTTATTGCATTTTCACGATTGCTCTAAACTTTATAGCCAACAGTAGTACTACGTACGTACACGACCGCGAACAACCTAAGTTTTGAACGCATTAATTATAATTAGATGCTAGCATTGGATCAGTCTTTTAAAATAAGTGAAGTTTAAAATTTAGGTATAATTTGGATAGTTAGTTTAGATGAGATAAATTTTAAAAATTGAATAAAATATTATTAAAATAATATTTTTAATATGATTATTATTTTAAAATTTAAAAAAATTAAATTATTTATTATATTATGTATACAAATTTAAATAAATTATAATAATAAGATGAAATCAACTCTCAATCCAAATAGAACATTAGAGAACTCATGTTTTACGAAATTCAGAAAAATATTTCACAGAGATTCTGTTCTCTGAAATTTAGCTCTAAAAAACCTGTTTTGCTCGAGCCAATTCTTTCACCAAATGCCTACATCGTTAAAATCTGAGTCAATTCTGAAGTTAGTCTTTAGCATTCCTTAATTTAGATTCAGTATGTTTGGACAGATAAAAAAATAAAAGATGAAAGTTGAATTTATTGTTAAAATGTTATTATTTTAAGATTTGAAAAAGATGATCTATTTATTTTTTTAATTATGAATCTATAGTTCATTGATAATTATGAATACTAAATTCCGAGATTCAAATAACAAGCTATGGTAATCAAAATTATGAGAATTTTGTCCGAAAAAACGAAACCTCAATTATTATTTAAATAAAATATGTAATTAAGTAAGATTTTTTTAATAATCTCATCCAAATCAGAATCAAAATCATCCCTAAAAGTGAAAGAGAAACATTTCTATAAAATGAAACTTAAATTGATAATTTACAAAGAAAAATGACTAGACTTTGAAGTCGAAACGTGGACCATCAGATATGTGGTAACCACGATCTGCACACCGGAAAGACATATCCAAATTAGTAGATCATATGCGGAATTCTTATACTCGTAACCAAAATGATGTAGAAAATACATACACAGTAATTTTGCACTGATCGGGCTTGTCAAAATAATTTAGAGCAATTATAAAATCTATGAAATTGGCATCATCAAACCCGAATGTTCCCCTTCTTTCTATTGAAGCTCGCCAAAACAAAATAAGATTTCATTGGATTCTGATGAAACAACGGGAAAATAAAAGCCCAAAATGCACGCTTCCAACAGCATGACAATGTGACATGACGGATTTTAATTTTCTTTTTAACATATGCCCGAGTTTTTGGATTTCTCAAATATTCATATATGCTGATTTAAGCTCATGACTTTTTGTTTTATAGTGGATTAATTAATTTTTTCAATGATTTGTAACAATTAATCTAATGTACAGGTTTATGAATTAATTTTTAACCTTCTCTTCACGGATTATGATTCTTAACAAATGATTGGCTCACTCTTCCCTTCTCCCTCAATCATCCTTTTCTTTCTATTTAATGTAATCAGGATTGCAAACGATTCAATCAAAGACGAATTTAAACCGAATCGAGTCGAACTAGACTCAAATAACTCGAATTCAAGCTCGAATCAAGCTAAGAGTTTGCCAAGTCAAATTCGAACTAATCAAATATGAGCTCAAGCGAATCAAGTTATGTATCGATCTTTATTTTTACTCTTTAGCGATTTGCACGAACCGAGCCGAACTGAGTTGAATAATTACTCGAATTTTTTACTCTTTATAAATATTTGACTCAATAATTCTTTTATAAACTTAAAACATTATTATTCTAAAGTAACAAAATATGTTACTTATATATAAAGTAACAAAATATATTACTTATATATAGTATTAAAAATAATATATATATATAACACATAAAATATATACAATAAAAGAATATATGTAAGAGTATAGATATATATATATATATATATAAATATTACGAGTAGGGCGATTTGCCGATTTGTTATTCTCCTGAGCCCGTCATCCACCACGTGTCCCATCGCTATGAAATTCCCGTGTTACACTCAATTATGCACGTTTATATTTAACAAAAATACTTAGCACCGATTAGTAACTAACAAAAAATATTAAATAAAATAAACACAATATTTAATTATGAAGAGAAACCTTTTGAAAAAATCTTCAAAGATAAAATTCTACGAGTCAACCAAACTCAAGAAAACCAATTTTATAAATTGAATTATTCTAAGTATAGTTCTATGTTTACAAAAATTTTGTAATTAAACACGTTTACCAACCAGACATGCAACCCGTTTGCCTTCTACTGGAGTAGTTTGTTAGAACCTTTGACTATCTTTAATCTCTTATCTTTCCTCCTACAACTTCCAGTGGCTAATCATGAACACTACAACTCCCCTTTGGAGTATGCTCGAACTCAATCCCTTATCCTCAGATTTTGGCTCTTTAGGAGAAGGTTTTAGAGTTCTCACAAGGGAATCAGTTTCTTCTTCAAAAGAGACAGGCTGAGGAGCCTTTTTGTCAAACTTTTATTTCTTAGCCCATGATTTGTATTTCATTTGCAAGAAAAGAAATTTCTCAGCAAAAATTGAATACATGTTTGTGGCAAGAAAATTTTCACATGTTCATTTAAAGACTTTTCAATCACAAAACAGAAAACATAGAGTAGAAAATTATTTATCTTAGTCCAAACACATGCGTGTAACATGTATATCAATCAAGGCACAAGTATGTATTCAGAGAGAAAAATATACTAGATGCGAATAAACCATGGTCTAGCTAACTAACCAGTTCGGCATTAAAAAAATGATATTTTTCTAAAAAAGAATTTCAGCCAAACAGTCATTCATGCAGCAAATCTTAGTCACACACATAACACAATAAACTTTGAATGCCGTATATACATCAAGAAGGCTGATTTTAAACAACCTAAACCAACTTCAAAATCACAATTGCATTCCAGAGTTTTACTCAATAACAGAAACCAAAACAAATCCCTAGAGTTCTAGTTGAACAAGACCTCCTAAAGATTAAGTCCAAAGAACTTACCTTGAACGTTTGATGAAGATTACACCCTCTTTTTTTTTTTTAAAAGATAAGAGTTTGAGATGAACCCTCTTTCTCTTGTGATTATCAAAAAAATGAGAGTAATTAAGAATTTTTAGAAAATAAGCATTCAATGGGTGATTGACGTGAGGGGTGAGCAGTTATTAATATAGGGACATTTGCAGCTTTTTCAAGTTCCTGCTCAAGGTTTGGGGCGTGCCATTCACGCGGAGCTCCCTTACACATCAGGGACGTGTTTAAGTGGTTCTATACCACTTAATTTTCAGTTTTTCTTCCTTTTACTTTTTTTTTTCAATTTTTGAAAATCAACAATTAAAAAACAGAAAGAATAATAGAAAAACAAAAGAGTAAAAAACCAGAATGTTTTCTTCATCCGCAAAACTTGGGCTTTTTTGTATTATTTCTTTATCCAAGTTTTGTTTTACTCAACACTTCTCCATTATTTTAAGAGATAGATTCCTCATTGGACAGTCTTCACAATGAGCATATTTCTTAATAATTGACCAGCCAAGAAGTTTGTGTGCGTGTGAGTGAGGAAAAAAAATATTTCCATTTTTTTTTCTTTTTCTTTTTCTTTTCCTTCTTCTTCTTCTTCTTTTTTTATTACCCCATTTTTCTTTTATATTTTTTTTTCTATTGTTACTCCAACAATGGTTAATCTTTCTTTGAAATTCAAACTTTATGTTAGGGATTAGATACTCAAAAAAGTAACTCTCTCCAAGCACAAAGCCATATTCACTCTTTATGTCCATTTTGTATTACTCATCTTTTTGCATAATGATTTGAGCAACATTTTTTTTACAAGAACTTTTAGAGCATAGATCCCTGCATGAGTGTTCATCTTTTTTCGTAATGACTTTTGAACACCCGACTTTTTCTATAAGGATAGACCCTAATGCATGGCAAGAGGGGACATTTTTCTTTTTAGTACTAAGTTCAATTAGTTTTAGTCAATTCAAGACATAGACTCCGCTTTACTTTGAGCATTTTATGAGTATATTCACATTGTCACCAAATTGTTAGGACGTCAGATTTAAAATCTTCACAATGCAGAGAATAGAATTCTTGTATGGTCTTTCTTAAGATTTGTGCATCAAAAAGTAAAAACATACTAGACAATGTCTGCCTCAATCCCATCAAAGCAATTTGATGGAGTCACATTGCTCAAAAACTCGATATATTCATCAAACTTGCACCTTACAAAATGATAGCAACATGAAGTTTGTGAGGAAACAAGCCAAATAATCAACCCCCCCCCCCCCCCCCCAATTCCCCTCCCTTTTAAGACTAAAGTAGTATGTATTAGTATGACTAATAAATCCACAAAAATGACAAGTAGGAACAAACTTATCTTTTGACTTACCTGGATGGAACATTGTTGACTTGCCTTTGCTCTTAGTTTTTTTCAAAACACTCACCACTTAACTTCCTTTCACAAAGGCGATACTTTTTTATAAGAAGGCAGCGGATGCGTTAATCATTGAAAGTCTTGTATCCCAACTCTGTGTGATCAAAACTGTCTTTTTGAACTTTCAGTAGTTCATTAAGTTTCTGAGTGGCAGTCTTTTCTTTGGCTTTCTGACAAGCTGTCAGCTCCTTTTCTAGAACCTCCTTCTGTGTGCGCAACCTTGACACTTACAGTTTTAATATCTCCACTAAATTATTTTTCTTATTCTCTATTGTGGTAAGATTTTTGTACAACTTTTTATTTACCTTTTTTTTTATTTCACAACCTCTTCACACAAATTCTCATATGCTTCTTGCAAATTTAATTCATGGTCGGCAATTTCTAGAGTAACATCAGAATCACTATCATTACAAACAATCATATTGTTATCAGCACATTTTTTGCTAGTGTCAGCACAATCATTAGTAGATGCAGAAAAAGCATTAAAAGCAGTTTCATTTTTTTAAAAAGTGCTTGAACTCTCAGAGTCAGAATCATCACTCACTGTGACATTCAATGCTGTTCTCTTTCTTTTAAAATTTGGACATTCCATTCTTATGTAACCAAAACTAAATCATTCATGACATTTGACCTTTTCTTTAAACTCAGTTTTGTCTTTATTCCACTTTTCAAACTCATTCTTTTTAGCAAAAGTCTAACATTTTTTCAGCTTACCAAATTTTTTTTATTGAACATAAATTTTTTCAATTTTCTAGCTACAAGAGCTAAGTCCTCATTACTAAGATTCTCATCATCAGAAAGATCTTGTTCCTTTACAGTTTTGAATACGATGGATTTACCTTTTTTGTTAAAGAAGAGGAGATTCATAGGTTTTTCTACTTGAATTGCGTTCAAGTCCTTGCTTTCTTCTATGACTATCACATTTGGCCGAAACCTCTCAGGCGGAGATCTTAACATCTTTCTCACAATTCGTGCATCTTCCACCTTTTCTCCGAAATGAACCTAGAATTAACAATATCGTTTAGTTTAGCATAAAACTTATTAAAGGTCTCATCTTTCAACATTCTTATTTCCTCAAACTCTGAGGTCAACATTTGTGATTTAGAATTTTTTACTGTCTTGGTCCCTTAATGCGCGGTTTCCAGTATTTTCCATGCCTCTTTGCCCGATTCACACATAGAAATTCTCTTGAATTCATCAAGAGAAACTACCATAAAAATAGCGTTAAGACCTTTGTTATTGCAATTACAATTGTTTGCTTTTTCTCGGGACCATTCTTCTATAAGTTCTTTGAGCTTAGTCCATCCTAACTCCACGAATTGACAAACCTTCCCATCATGCGATTTCAGAAAAGCTATCATCCTTACTTTCCAATAGGCATAGTTCTACCTGTTAAATTGTGGTGGTGGTGATCATGTTGTCATGATCGTGTTGTCATGATCTACCAAGGGAATGGATCACACTCAAAATTGAGTGAACCACGCTCTGATGCCAATTGAAATTCTCATGTTACCCCTGATTATGCACGTTTATGCTTAACAGAAACATTTAGCACCGATTAGTAACTAATATAAAATATTAAATAAATTAAACACAATATTTGGTTATAAAAGGAAACTCTTCAAAGGTAAAACTTTACAGGGCAGCCAAATCCAAGAAAGTTGATTTTATAGATTAAGATATTACAAGTAAAGTTCTATGTTTACAAAACCTTTGTAACTAGACACATTTACCCAACAAAACACGCGACCCACTTGCCTTCTACCATAGTAGTTTGTCAAAATTTCTAACGATTTTCAATCTCTTGTCTTTTCTCCTGGAACCTCCAATGGCCGATCATGAGCATTATAACTCACCCGTTGGAGTATGCTCGAACTCAATCCCTTAAAATGAGTATGCTTGAAAAATTCTTCACTCAAGAATTTTCTCTCACACGGTTATTTGAAATTGTACCCAGATCTTTAAGCTCTCAATAATATATGTGAAAATGTATCTTTCAGTAATATCAAGTGTTCTCCTAAATCTCAGTTGAGCCCCTCTCTAAATAGAAAATTTAGTGGTTGAGTTGGATTAGGACTCTGCTAATGGTTTATCCAGTTTCCCAGTTTGGGCTAAAACTCTGATATTGGATGTCTCTGAGTTTAAACCAGCTTCAATCTCTTCATTTAATCCATGCATCTCGATCTCTTCATTTAATCTATGCGATCTCTTCAACTGATCTTCAGACTCGAAAACTTATATAGGACTCTTGCAATCTCTTATCATTTAATTTAAACGTTACTTGATAAGAGTTACGTTACAAAACAAAATATTATCTTTATTAGATAAACACTTCGTGTCATATTTAAATTGCAGTCATCCATTATTCAAATTTAAAATCGACTCATCTAATTTTAACCAAATTTAAATTACATTTATACGCTAGATTCCTACAACACCGATCTTTCAGGCAGGCAAAGTTTCTCGTCAAGCGAAGCGGCGCGTGAGCGGCTAAGCCACACGAATGGTCCAAAGTGTGTGTGTGACATCCCTGCACCACCGCAAGGGGGATCTCTATCGCTGCCACACACGGTATTGCTAGGACCAGGGCCATCGATTTCTTCAAAGCAAACTACCTGCCATACTCTCAGGATGGCACCTCTTTATTTGCAATTTTGGTTTCCTCCAAAGTTGAAAATGCATATCTATAGCTTTCCAAGCTATAATTCGTTATTTTTTTATGTATATTTTATATTTTCTATTATTTCCTTTGTTTTAGGTTTAAAATAAAATAAAATAAGCAAATAATTTTTTAGACTTTTATCCACAGGGTGTCACATATTTCGTCTTAGACAAAGAATGAGGTTGTTTAATTTTATTTTTGTACATAATCATGAAATTTGTCTTAAGACAGAGTGTTGTCTCTCAGACGGATTGTTTGTAGAGAGTTACAGCAATAGATTAGATCATGTCCGTCACAAAGAAATTAGGATATTGAAGAACTTTAAAAGCCTTAGTTAGCTTGTATTCTGTATGTTTCAGATCAAAGTTGTAATACCCCTTTATGAATGAATGGAATTTATTTTACCTTCAACATAAAAAATAAAAACCCTTAACAAATGATGGTTTTCAGCAAACGGAAAGATTATACTATGTTGAGGATAATAATAATAATAATAATAATAATAATAATAATAATAATAATAATAATAATAATAATATAACAGTTGAAAAAGAAAATAATAAAAAAAATTATATTTAAGGAAATAAAGTTTCAAACTTCATACTTTCATTTTAAAGACTGAAGCTTAAAAGTTAAATCAATCAAATCACAAATAATTAGCAGAGTAATATTACATATAATCATGGAGTTGTAAACAGTATATAGTCATTTTAGAAAAAAGTTAATTTTTTTTACGTGAGTTTTATATATATTCAATTTTTTTCAAAACGACTACATGTCATTTACAATTTCATAATTATATATATTATTTTTCAAAAAAAAAATCTTAAGGTTTTTTTTTATTATTTTATAGTAAGGCCTTATTTGTCAGCCATCACATCTGCCTCTTTCAAATGATGTGGCTTTCACTTCATTTTTTGTGCTACTCTTTGTGAGGTGCATATGCCTAAGGCCCCGCTTGAATTCGGAGATGAGATGAGTTGAGATGAGTTTGGTTTATTTTTTAATATTATTATTATTTTGAGATTTGAAAAAGGTGTGTTGGAATTTGAAAAATGTGTATTGGGATTTGAAAAATGTGTATAGGAATTTGTGTTTTGTATAAAAAATTATAAAAATATAATGATGAAATAGAAGTGAGTTGAGATGAGCTCAACCCACTTCCGAATCCAAGCGAGGCCTGTGATGCATGTGTAGGCCGAATTTGTTAGGTATATTTTTTTTTTCAATCATTTTTTTATATATTTAATTATTTTTAAAATAAATAAATTTACAATATTATTAAAAAATATTTCATATTTCATTAATCACGAAGCCAAAAAAAGTTGTATAACTAGAAGATTTAATCAAAAGATTTTAGGGTGATTTAATTTATAGCAATAATGGAAATTGACAAACCTAAAAGGAAACAGGCCACTTTTTTTTTTCCTAGCTCTGAAGAAACAGGCCACTCTTTTGTTTGTGCCCGTCAGACACTCTCCAAAAGATTTACAAAAATAAAAATAAAAATAAAAAATGGTAAGGACGCTACTGGTACGTACACAACTTTGACACAATCACGTAACAAATATAAATTTGATCTTGAAAATTTTGTTGAATATTTCTTTTATTTGGTATGCTTAAATTAAAAAATATTATTTTATTGTAATACGCGACATGCTCTCTCCTTTCACGTAATCCAGAAAAATACCTTTGGCGGCATTTAACTCGTAATCGGAAAAGTCGCGCTTCATGTGAACATTGAGTGCATGAACTCCAGTTATAGCAACACCATGACAGTGCTTATTCGCGAGACCAAGGCCGCGAGCAACAACATCTCGTACCCATGCAACAGCAGTACTTTGCTCGCATTACTTGCTCGAGAGACGTGCCCAACCTAATTGCTCGAATTATATGGGAGCTTGACCCCCGAGAATCGTACCCGATCAATTGCTTGGATTATATGCGCGTACACGTATTCAATCCAGTACTCCAGATCCGGCCACATTGGCACTGTCGTCCATCTCTGTCATAGCTCTCACCATGGTCTATCTAGACCTATAGACGTGTCGTGGGTCTATCCGTAAGTCTATATCAACACATGGCGCTGTATTGTCATGGGACTACGCTCTTAAGAATTTGGAACAATATTTTAAAATAAAAGAATCGTTAAAATATTTATTTTTAACCATTGTTGATCAAATATATGTAAAAATTAAGTATTTTTTAATTATGAATCTTCATAGATTAAAATATGAAGAATATTGAAGAAGTATTTTTAGTCTATCTCTCTTTACGTTAATAAATGTGACTGATAGAAAATCACAAGTCCTATTTATAAATAGATCAAGATCTTTTTTCACTAAGATTTATTTTCTTCTATCAAAAAATGTGAATTTCGACTTTTAAATGAGTAATATTTTTATTTTTAATTACCTAGAGTTTTAATATAAATATAAAATTATTAAAATAAATAAATATATATAATATATATTAAAAGAGTGTGACACGTAAGTCACCCTTAACCATCCTACAAGGACACGTGTTCTTTCATTCTCCTATTTGGCTTACGTGACAGTCATTTAAAATCATTTAGGTAATCAAAACCGAATATGGCCACATATAAACCTACTCAAATTATAACCTTTAGAAGAAATATATAATACATAAATCATGGCAGTTATGTTATTATATCAACATTTCCTTCCATGTATTATATTATATTAATCTTTCTAAATAATTTTTCATATGTGGTACATTTATTTATGAATGACTTCTTATAAGTCATTCTGTGTCTACATTTTATAGAATGAGAGTAAATACCTTATATGCACAAATAAAAATATTGTTATTGAAAATAAGTACTGTATACAATGAACAAATCGACCATAAAATGAGCTCATTAACCCCATGCTCTCTGCATGTTTCAAAAACACCTTTATTGAGAGCCCTTTTTGTCATGGGGTCTGCAATCATAAATGACGTACTTGTATGCTCTATTGAGACTTCTTGATTCTTAACTCTCTATCTAACAGTAAGAAACTTTATGTCAATTTGTTTACTTTTGCTTCCACTCTTGTTATTCTTTAAAAAGAGAACTGATGCCATATTATCATAGTAAACTCTTAAAGGCTTAGATATTGAATCCACAACTCGAAACCCTATGATAAAACTCCTCAACCATTTAGCCTGTGAAGTTGCTTCAAAGCATGTTATAAATTCTGTCTCCATAGTAGATGATGCAATGATTGTTTGTTTGGTACTCTTCCATGATATGGCACCTCCAGCCAACATGAAGACATAACCTGAAGTGGACTTTCTAGAGTCTTGACAATCAGCAAAATCTGAGTCTGAATATCCAACCACTTCTAGACAATCAACATGCTTATAAGTAAGCATATGATTCTTGGTTCCTTCTAAATATCTCATAATCTTTTTAGCAGCCTACCAATGTTCTATTCCAGGATTGCTTTGGTATCTTCCTAACATTCCTATAGCATATGCAATATCAGGTCTTATACAAATATGTGCATACATTAAACTACCAACTGCAGATGCATATGGAATGTTTTTTACTTCTTTTTTTTCCAAAGCATTTTTCGGACATTGATTTAAACTGAATTTATCACCCTTTAATATGGGTGCTGCATTGGGTGTACATTCATTCATTCTGAATTTTTCCAATAGCTTTTCAATATAGGCTTTATGAGAAAATATTAAAATCCTTTTAGACCTATCTCGATGAATCTCTATGCCTAAAACATAAAAGATTCACCTAGATCCTTCATTTCAAAGCTTTGGAATAGAAACTTTTTGGTGTCATGTAATAAACTCAAATCATTAGTTGCAAGCAAAATATAATCAACATATAAGACTAAGAAAATAAACTTACCCCCACTAAATTTTTAGTATATACAATTATTCACAATGTTCTCTATAAAACCAAATGAGGTAATAACATCATGAAACTTTAAATACCATTGACGAGATGTTTGTTTTAGTCCATAAATTGATTTCTTTAATTTGCAAACTAAATGATCACTTTTATCAGAATGAAACCCTTCAGGTTGTTTTATATATACTTCTTCTTCAAGAGTCTCATTCAAAAATGCCGTTTTCACATCTATTTGATGTAGCTCTAAATCAAAATGAGCTACTAATGTCATGATCACTCTAAAGGAATCCTTCTTAGAAACTGAAGAGAAAGTATCGTGGTAGTCTATACTTTCTCTTTGTGAAATCATTTAGCTACAAGTCTGGCTTTATATCTAGCGATATTACCTTTTAAGTCTCTCTTGGTTTTATAAACTCATTTACAGCCAATGGCTTTAACTCCTTTAGGCAACTCGACAATTTCTCAAACTTTATTTTTAGCCATAGATTTCATTTCTTTTATCATAGCATTATGCCAAAATTTTGAATGTTCTCCACTCATGGCGTGTGAAAATAAGATAGGATCATCTTTAGGTCCCACATCAAAGTCAGACTCTAATAAGTATACATAGTCATCATCAGAAATAGCAGGCTTCCTTGTTCTAGAGGATCTTATTAATTCTACATTTTCATCCATATTATGTGGATGTTGGACTGTAGAGTCAAAATTAGTATGTTCCTCATGAAGTGGTAGTAGTTCTTGAATTGATTGAGTTTCAAGGTTATCAGATTGATTTGATTGAATGTCAATCATTTTATTTTCATGCACGGATGTAATATCTGGATTCCGTGTTTCCTCTCACTCTATCTTTCGAGGAACATTCCTCCCACTTATTTCAAAATTCTCAATAAATTTTGCATTTCTGGCTTCCACAATTCTAGGTGTATGTGAGGGACAGTAAAATCTGTAACCCTTAGAATTTTCTGCATAGTCAATGAAATAACCACTGACTGTCCTTGGATCCAATTTCTTTAGTTGTGAATTATAAACCTTAACTTCAACTTGACAACCTCATATGCGCATATGTCTTAAACTAGGTTTTTATCCTTTCCATAACTCAAATGGTGTTTTGGGAATAACCTTGGATAAAACTCTATTTAAGATATATATTGCAGTTTTTAAGGCCTCACTCCACAAGTATTAAGGAATATTACAATTACTTAGTATACTTTGTACCATATCCATAAGTATTAAGGAATATTACAATTACTTAGTATACTTTGTACCATATCCATAAGTATTAAGGAATATTACAATTACTTTGCAAATGAACTCGGATGTTGCCCTAACTCTGTATATCTACCATAATATTCTCCACTCCTATCAGATCTTACGATTTTTATTTTCTTTTCTAATTGTTTCTCTACTTCCCTTTTATATATTCTAAAAGCATCTAGTGCTTCAGGTTCATTAAAAAAGAGGTAAAGATACATATACCGTGAATAGTCATCAATAAATGAGATAAAATATCTCTGACCATTCATACAATGGGTATTAAATGGTCCACAGATGTCAGCGTGTATGATCCCAAGGATTTCATCACTCCTCTTAGCATCTTTACTGGTTTTGTTAGTTTGCTTATCCTTTATGCAATCCACACAAGTAAAAAGAATCTTTAAAGTCTAAAGTCTTTAAGACTCCATCATTAATTAATCTTTTAATTCTCTGTATGGAGATATGTCTTAATCTCCTATTTCATAATATAGAGGATGACTCATCAATAATATTACGCTTAATGCCAACATCATCATGTAGAGTTAATAGACTATTTTCAAAAACAGAATCTAAATTTAATTTGTACAAACTATTAATTAAGGTTCCAGAACCTACAAATGCGGAGTTTTGAAAAACGTAAACATTTGATTTTACAAAATTAAATTCAAATCCTAAAGGTACTAATCTAGATATAGAGACCAAGTTTTTAGAAAAAGAATGTACATAAAATGTGTTTCCAAGATTCAAAATATAACCATTATTTAAAATAAGTTTAAAAGGTCATACAGCCTCGACGTGCAAACGCATCCCATTTCCTGAGTAAATGCCTTGTTCACTTCCCATCGATTTCCTTAGGCTAAGAAAACCTTGCATGATGTTGACAACATGAATTGAAGTACTCAAATCAATCCACCATGTATTAATATGAGAGTCTACAAAATTGGACTCATAACACACAAGAAAATGGAGATTGCCTTTTTTCTCAAGTCATGTTTTATACTTTATGCAATCTTTCTTTTTGTGCCATTTCTTTTTGCAGAAGAAGCATGTATCATTGTCTTCATAGCGTTTGAATGTCGCTTTCTTATCCTTCTTCCACTTATTGACACTTTTGCCTTTCTTCTATTGTTCCTTCTTTTGAGTGACAAAATGAGTACTCTCAATATTTTCATGTTTCAATCTCTCTTATTCTTGTACACACATAGTTAAAAGTTTATTTATGGACCACTTTTCCTTATGTATGTTGTATGAAATTTTGAATGGTCCATATTCTATAGGAAGAAAATTGAGTATGAAATTTATAAGGAATAACTCTGAGATCTCAATCTCTAAAACTTAAATTGGGCTGCAATATCCCTCATTTCCATTATGTGCTCACGCACGCTTCTGGATTTTCCATGCTTCATAACTGATAATTTGTTCATTAGGGTACTAGCCAATACTTTATCAGAACTAACAAATTGCTCATCAATAGCCTTTATGTAGTCCTTGACTTTGTCACATTCTGGGATTGAACCTCTAATGCTCTTACTCACATATAACTTAATGAGTATTAGACTTAATCGGTTAGACCGCTCCTACCTTTCATAAGTAGTTTAATCTACCAATGAATTTGACTCAGTAGGTATAGGTGGTTCATTTATACAAAGTATCAAGTCTAAATGCATATACCCTAATGTCAAAAGAATCTTTTCTTTCCAGTCCAAAAAATCATCCACATTCAAAATTAGAATATGAGAAGATTCACTATTTAAAACAAAAGGCATAGTAGCTACAATAATATAACCAAGAACATATATTAATTCTTCGAATCAAACAATAATTGTAATTTGAATTGACCAATGTCTAATTCAAAAAGCAAATCTAAATCTTCTTGTGAGTAAAGATTGCAACGTGCATAAGATTTGTTTATATGTATTTCTTTATAATAAGACTAGTAATATATAAATATCTAAGAATAAAAAATTTCACACTTGTGGGTATAAGAAATTTCTTTTTTCTAATATCTTTTTACTATTTTATTCCAATTAAATCATCATTTTTTATAATAATTACCCCTGTAAGGCTAAGTAATTATTATAATAATTTAATTACAATTAAAAAATGTCATTATAAAGTCATACAATCAAATATATTAAAAATATTATGTCTTGAGATGTTGTGGCTATTCTCAATACACAATAATGTTTATTTTAATATGGCATCACAAATAAATTCATGATTACATAAACTAATCCATTCATCTATAATGATATTATTTCATCAAATAATCGATTATCAACCAAATAATCTGGTCACAAGGTATTGGCCCATTAGATGATTTATATGCCGTAAGAATGTCGTAATCAAAAATATGCAGTAACAAGCATATATATGTATGGTGGTGCATTGTGTCTTGCGGCATCCAAGCATGAAAAGAGACAAGACCCCTTTATATGTATACGTGCAGCATCCAGCCATGATGCAAATGGCCAAATTACATTATATATATAACACCAAATCGTGTGTTTTAATAATAATATTTTTTTTTTTAATAAAATTAAATTCCCAAAATTCATGCAGATTTAAACTGATTGGACAATCAAACTACCGCAACAGAAAATCAAGAGAAAATTGCCATCTCAGTAAATTTAAAAACAATTTATCTTGAAAAATAACTATTTCAAGATGAGAAAACTACGGCTTCTCTGAAAAAGTTTTCTGATGTCTCTGAAACGAAAATTATTTCAGAAAAGAGTGAAAACCGCTTCAAAAATATGAAAAGAGATGACTTTGCGTATCAAAAGATATTACTTTCGCTGGTTTTAAACAAAAATGAAGCGATTTTGATTTCGAAGTTTAAGTCCGTGGCCATTTCGCTGGATTCAAGAATCAAGTCAATTTTCGAAAAACTTTCGTATACGCAGATAGACTCCGTATATGTCAATGTTCATATTTCAATGAAGATGAACTGTAATATATTTTAATCAATATTTTTTTGTACTAATAAACAATGCACGTAATATCAAAATTCATATTAAATCACATGGTACAAGAGATTATTCCGATATCACTATTGTAAGAATTTGAAAAAATATTTCATAATAAAATAATTATTAAAACACTTACATCTGATCATTGTTGATCAAGTATGTGCAGAAATTAATTGCTTCTTGATTATGAACTCTCACAAATTGAAATATGAAGAGTATTGAAGAAGTATTTTCAATCTATCTCTCTTTACATTGATGGATGTGACTGATGGAAAATCACAAGTCCTATTTATAAATAGACCAAAACCCCTTTCTATTAAAAGTTGTTTCCTTCCATTAAAGAATGTGACTTTTGACTTTTAAAAGAATAGTATGTTTATTTTTAATTACCTAAAGTTTTAATATAAATATAAAATTATTAAAATAAATAAATATATATAATTTATATTAAAAAATTGTGATCGTAAGTTACTCTTAAATCTTCTATAAAAAAAAAGGTGTTCTTTTAATTAGAACCGTCTACGCACCAAAGATCCATAATGCTGCCGTTGGTCTAGTTTGATTGAACTGACACAGTCACACAATGCACTAACTTGGATTACTTGTTCTTGTACCGACAACACCACTTTGTGTTTGGTCTTATTGTAGGCCGGATAATTTAGGCCCCGCTTGGATTTGGAGATGAGATGAGTTGAGATGAGTTTGGTTTATTTTTTAATATTATTATTATTTTAGGATTTGAAAAATGTGTGTTGGAATTTGAAAAAAGTGTATTGGGATTTGAAAAATGTGTATAGAAATTTGTGTTTTGTATAAAAAATTATAAAAATATAATGATGAAATAGAAGTGAGTTGAGATGAGCTCAACCCACTTTCCAATCCAGGCAGCCCTAATCTGTTCAAATATGAGCATTGACATTTTAGTCTAATTCGAGAACAAGGGTACAGTGGTCAATATATATAAGAGGATATTTCAATCCATCATGAATATGTGGAGGGACTATTTTGATCCAGATCATCACTTTAGTTCCGACGTTCTAGTCCACAAATTCACTCTTCTATCATATAATGAACATGGAAATTAACTCGTAAAACTCGTAAAACATGGAAATTCATGGTAGGCTAAGTAGCTGCCATGAATAATAATAGTATTATCATTTTGTTTCTATTTCTTTTATCATTTTTTTAATTTTTTAATTTTTTTTAAAAGTTTTTTTTATTTAATGGTTAAAAAAATGACTAGTAGTAAAATTATATATTTTTTAAATTCTTTTTCATGATTAACAATATTAAAAAAATACTTAAAAATAATATTAAAACAAATACTTAATAATAAAATAATAATAAAAAATATAAATCTATCATTACTCAGCTGCTGTATAGGGACACTTACCAACTTGTGGCAGAGAAAGTGAGATGTTGCATTTGTGGTTAACCTTGGACCCCGGCCACTAGTCCCACTTTTAGCAAACAACTTTGACACGTGTTCATGGACCCGTGATTTAGAACCCTGCATCTACAAGTGAAATATAATAAATATTTATTTTTAAAAAAAATAAATTTATTCATCTTCTATTTTTTATTATTTTTTATCATTTTATAATATGATATTAAAAAATTATAAATTTATAAATAAGATATAATAAATCATTTCTAATTATTTAATATTATATTATAAAATAATAAAAAAAATATAAAATTAAGATGATAGGAAATACTTTCAATCAAAAAAGAGAAACACTTCGGGTTAAATGGATAGGAAATACTTTTTCACACCACCCAATAGCCCAATGCCATGTAGGCTTTCCAAAAATAGTTTAAATGAACCTACATGCACCACTAACTCTCCCTTTCCTTTTTTATCTTCACCTCTCTGTCATTCTTTTCTAATCTCTCTCTCGAAGCCCCCATCTGGATGAAAGAATCAAAGAAATCCAAGTATTGATCTCCTTATCTCTCCCTTTCCCTCCCTTACCTGCATGATGCCGACACCGACGGAGGCCCATAAAATCGAATAGGTGGCCATTGAACCAGTCACAATTTACAAGGTCATTTACTACGAAACATAGTTGTTTTTTATAGCCAGAAAACGTTCGGATTTTTGGACTTCCGTCGGTGTCAACGTCAAGTTCGGGGCGGGGCGGGGGGAGGGCTAGGGAATTTTTTGGGTCTTTCATTGAGATGGGGGCTCGAGAGGGAGAGGAAGTTAGACGGGAGAGGGAGAGAGATTAGGATGCATGTATGTGCATTTCAACTCTTCTTGGAATGCTTATGTGGTATTGACAATTGATTAGGTGAAAAAGTATTTTCCACCCATCCAGACTAAAGGATTTTTCATTGAAAAAGAGAACATCAAATTTGAGAAGTTTTATTTTAAGCTACAATAAAATGATGATAAAAAAAAAATGATGAATAGATTTATTTTTTTAAAATAAATTAAACAATATAAATGAGAGTTTAAATATAGATATACTCTTCATTATACGATTCTAACTAATTAATTTACTAAAAATAAGTTTTTCTGTAGATTTTAGATTTTTTTATTTAAAATAATTACGTAAAACTGTTAAAATTATTTTCTGTCTAGGAATATGAGATAAGTTCATGCATATAGAAAGTGGACATGTCCAAATTATGGGGCCCACAAATCCACTAAGTGGTCCTTCAAACTCATATTCCCTAAGTTGATATGTAGGTACGTGGATGGGGACTGCACCGCTTTTATATGCTAATGCATGACAATAGAGAAGAAGAATCTCATTTTTTCTCCTTTTTTTATTTATTTTTTTTTTTTTTTGCCTCCGACCCAAGCTGAAGCCACACTGATATGATATACTCAAAGTTGCTTTCCAAAGCTGGGAAGATATGGAGACAAAAGCTGTTAGATTACAAGAATCTCATTTTCCCAACACAAGCTAGACTGATTTGATCATGAACTCAAAGTTGCTTTACTAGATCACTAGCTAGCAGGGAATCGAGACAAAAGTAGTACTGTTAGGTTGTGAAAGTGTTTTGTAGGTTTTTGTTTTTTTCAAAGAAGGTCCGGTCCATTCGGATAAGAAATGACGAGACTTAATCGATCCATTTCAAAGGATAGGATAAGCTAGCTTGGATTATCGTCGAAAGTTGTCCTTAGGCAGTACAAAGTTAAAAGTTCTTGAATGAAAAGATAGACACATAATTATATGATATCTATATATATTAGT
Organism: Platycarya strobilacea; assembly: GCA_036898215.1. Lineage (NCBI taxonomy): Eukaryota > Viridiplantae > Streptophyta > Magnoliopsida > Fagales > Juglandaceae > Platycarya > Platycarya strobilacea. The sequence continues at coordinate 37,939,109 of CM072555.1, forward strand.
TTATTTCATATTTAAAATATTTATACAGAAAATGATAAGTGTTGTGTAAGTTAAAATGACTTCTTAGTTGATACTCCTAAATTTGAACGAAAATTTGAGAGCCGCTACAAAAAATATATATAACGGATTATTTATAATGAAAATGTTTGTTTGTAACAAAAACATATTTATTTTCACAAAAAAATAATTATTTTATTAGAAATAACTTATCATAAATAAATAATTTTTATACTAGATTTTGAATATCCCATGTTATCGATCTTTATTTTCACAAAAAAAGTGTTACGTGTAATTATATTTTTTATATCTCATCTCATCTCATCTTATTTATAAAAATAAATGAAACCCAAATGATTAACAAATTTTAATTGAGATGCAGTGGTTCTACAAGCTCTATAACCTTTTTTCATCTGGTTTAATTTGTTTTCCACACCAATGAAATCTGCTCCCATATAAATATAGTCAGATCGAGAAGCATTCACTTAATTCACATTTGAAATATTGTACTCAAAAGTGACCCAAACCATGGCTAACCTTATGACCACCCATGCATAATCTTTTGCAATATTGGCTACTTCAATATAAGGTGTAACATCTGGCCAAAATATACAAGGCGTGGGCGCCGCCCATATGCTACAGTTTCTACTGGAGTTTTGTTTATTTTTATACGTCTCTTTGCACACCACCATATATAATTGGTTCCATTATATAATGAAACTCGTGAGAGTGATCAATCTATTCAACTCGTCAGAGAGCACCCAAGAGGCCACATTATCAGACTTTAAGCCCAACGCAAGCTTTCTCCACCAATGAGCTCGAGTCAGACCCCAAAAATGGCCGACAACAAACTTCATGACCTGAGAACTTCAGCGTGTGTAACAATTTGCAGTGGTGAAACGCTTTCAACGGAAAATTATATCCCAATTCATGAGGGATTAATCTTAACTCAGATGGCCCCTTTTTTGGATCAATACGGCCTCAGAGTGAGAACAATAAGTAAATAAATATGAGCAAAAGAAAGGAAATATATATTAATGTTTGTGGAAGTTCAGCTTCCATGCTAGCTAGTTTGCATCGATGACCAAGATCAATGTCAACCAGGCATTGGATATCCAAATTACCATTCAAAATTCAATATTTTTATGGCTCATACCCGGCCACGACGGTACTGTAATTATTATGACACTCAAATTAAATGTATTTAGAGCCGAAGCCAAAAAGGAAAAGAAAAACATCATTGGAGTTTGTTTTAAAAGGGACACCAACTCGCACCAAGTTCAAGACAGATAGAGATAAACTCTTGATAGTACACATGGATGTGGAGAAAGTATTCCACATGAATGGAGGAATTGGTTTCACTAGCTATGCTGAAAATTCCTCCTTCCAGGTCTCTCTCCCTTTCTTTTTCTTTTCGTTCTTTCTGTCATGATTTTCCCTTTTATAATTTGTACCATTATTTCCTTATCTTGGTTTCCTTTCTTGTTGACAGAAGAGAGGATCGGATATGGTGAAACACCTAACAACAGGAACAGTACAAGAAATTTTTCTTTCCACCACTCCAAAGAGCTTAGGAATAGCTGATTTGGGTTGCTCTTCTGGACACAATTCCTTGACCATTATCAAAGACATCGTGGAAGCTGTTCAAGGGACAAGTACCAACATGTTGCACCCAACACCTGAGTTTCGAGTTTACCTTAATGATCTTCCAACAAATGACTTCAACTCAATATTTAAGGCCTTGCCTGAATTCTATAAGGGTTTTAAAGGAGGAAAAAATGGTGGGGTTCCTTCTATTTTCATAGGTGGCTATGCTGGCTCTTTTTATGGAAGACTTTTCCCCAACAATTGCTTGCACTTTGTCTATTCATCATACAGTTTGCACTGGCTCTCAAGGGTGGGATTTTTTTTTTTTTTTGTAAGTCCTTTTCCTTTTTCTTTTTCCTGTAATATATATAATCCAGTACTATTTCATGCAGGTTCCCCCAGCCATTTACGATGAACAAAACAGGTCCATAAACAAAGGCAACATTTACATATCTGAATCCAGCCCTCCACAGGTTTCCGAGGCATATTTTAAGCAATTTCAGGATGACTTCAATGATTTCCTTTGCTCAAGGTCTCAGGAGCTTATTGTTGGAGGACGAATGGTGCTAATCCTGCTGGGTAGGGAAGGTCAGGATCATGTCGACAGAGGCAACTCTTTATTCTGGGAACTTCTCTCAAGGTCCTTCGCTGAATTGGTGTCAAAGGTACGATCAGAGTATTACTAGATACAAGTTCTAAATATACGAGTTTTGTACAAACATTTTGTAATAATGTGAATCCCATTAAAAATCAACAAAAAAAAGTGAGTTTTTCGCACTTTTTTATGATGATGGGCTCTACTTTTTTATAAAGAGTTTGCGCTAGATTGGTATATTTGGAGCTTGTATATATCATTTCTACTCCCCGTTAAATTCCAAATTAATATTATCATTCGGAGTATATTGCTCTATTTTTATGTATAAAAAGAAGTTGTGACAATAATGTTTCCTCTTTTGGGCTGATTTTTTAAGGGAGAAGTCGAAAAAGAGAAGCTGGATTCTTATGAGGTGCATTTCTATGCACCATCAAAGAATGAAATAGAAGATGAAGTGAGAAAGGAAGGTTCTTTTAGTGTAGACCGAATTGAAATGTTTGAAATAGAGAGGGATGATGACAAGGATGGTCGGAGCTATGGAACAGCAATCGCCATGACAGTAAGAGCCATCCAAGAATCAATGATTTGCCACCATTTCGGAGAAGGGATTTTGGACAATCTTTTTGAGATTTATGGAAGAATGGTGGATGAAGAAGTGGCTGTTGAAGAAATCAGACCCATCACTTTTGCTGTTGTTCTAAGAAAAGTAATGATATAAATGTAATGAATTTATGTTGATATTACGGCACTAATGTAGTCAATCATGCCTCCATATTCAGTGGTAGTTAATTTATCATATATATGCTTTAGTGGTGTGCTCATTTTCCGCCAATGGATTTTTTATTATTGGGCTAATTGTCTTGTTTCTTTTCAGTGATAAAAATTTAAAATATATATATATTGTTACAATGTATATTTTTAATAAAAATTTTATATAAAAATTTTAAATATATATAATAAATTTGAAATGAGATGAAATATTTTTTTTTTTTTTAAATAAGGCAGTTATTATAAAATAAAATAAAAAATCTGGATACTTGGGCGTTGGTTTGACTAAATTCAACTTCAACCGAAGCGTTAAACCGAATCTCATTTTTTCTCTTTTTAATCACCAGCTATTAGTGCATTTGCATCATTTATAAAAAGAATATGGAAGAAGCTGGCAAGAGGTCTCCCACCAAAACTCAAGTTGTATTTCGTAATAAAAAGCTAAAACTTGTTTAACGACTCTTAACTCTTGAGCAGTGGGAATTAATCATAAAAATCAAGATTAGTCTAAATTTATTGACTCGAACGACCATCAATCATGTCTTGGTGTTTCTCTGGCTCAAATAACCAAGCAGCTGGTGGGTAGGGACGAAAAGAGAGCAGTTTGGGCCACAAATAAGAACGGTTACAATTCTTTCAAATTTTCTAACCCAAATTCACAGAAAAAAAAATGTTTTAATCGAAATCTTACAAAATAAAGCAGAAATTGGCGTAATTTAGTATGCTATATTCAATTATAAAACTGATTTTATTATAAAATAAATCTAACATATAATATAAAATCATATTAATTTATAATTTTACTTTTGTAAAATTTCTTTATAACGATAGCACTTTTCTTATATAATTCAAAGAGATATAGACACCGTCCTTGCAAGTTCTAGTAAAACTTATATTTCTCAAAAGACCTCAAATCTAATTCCTTGACTTCAATGTTGATATCATAGTTTTGAAGTAATGCAAACAATGGGAACAAATTGTAAAATGGTATTTTCAGCATCAAAATTGGGTTTCTTGGGGGCCAAGTTCTATCTTACGTCAGTATTAGATGAGCACTGCATGCGTTTCCGGAAGGCCAGCACCAAATATGAACAGATCACAGTTAGAGACACACAAGATACACCTATATAGACGCATACGGTTGTAGCGCAGACATAGAGATACCTGCAGGAAGAATGCACACAATTAAGTTTCATCAAGGCACTTTAAAAAAACAAAATAGAATGGAAAGCGCTAAACGTAGACATGAAACAAGCATATCAGTATCTTACTTTTTATGCCGAATAAAAAGGTCAGGAAGCGCAAAGGTAGTAGAACATATCATACTAATAATTGATGTTAAATTTTTTTTTTTTTTTTTTTATATATTGGGGGAGGGGGATCGAACCCAAGACCTCCATTTTGGAGACTTGGGTGTTATGCCATCAGACCATAGTCCTTTGGCAAAATTGATGTAAACTTCAGTGGAGGATAATATGCTAAAATTTCATCCCTTAAAAGTGAAAAAACCAGAAGGCAAAGAAGGATATGATGAATTTCAGTTAGGATAATGGAATGAAACAAATCCCCTTGGCCCATGCTTACTACATACCAAAGTTCATATTCACATTTCAATTATTTATTCACGATCAGGTTGGATCCGATGAAAACTTACTTTGGAGAAAAGACGCTCCAAACAAATAGGTGATTCCTCATCAACAGCAGTATGATGGTGTATGCAGTCATGACAATGGAATTCACGCCCAGTGGAACCAGACAAGGCAATGCAAGCATGATCTTGAGAAGATATCCTGAATCAGCACTCTGGGAAATTAGGAGATAGCTTGTGTCCTTCACTGAGATGTACATCACCATGCTAATAAGAAACAAGATGGGGGACGCATAGGTTATGATGAACATCAAGATGCCAGATAGTAGTGTCGAGTAACTTGACATGCCCTGGCAAATGGAAAATTCAATTAAAATTTAAATGTTCATTGCTTCTTGGATCACAAACACGGTGCAGACAATAATATTTGTAAATTACAAAGTACTTGTTTCTCCTTTTAGTAAAAAACTGCATTAGACAAGAAGATGGCATACAATGAAAGCTCCAGCAACATCAATAGTAGCCAAAGAATTGCTGTTCCCTAGGGCAAAATTGCCCGCCATTCCCAAATAGTACAATGCAGCAACCTAGGAGGAGAAAATAAAATAGCACGCTGCACAGCATTAGTACCTGAATTGTATTTATTTAACAGAAACAAAATGGTGTATACATTTTATCATGATATATAGTCTTGGAAACCAGACGCATTGCTTGTTTTTTCAGCTTCATGATCAATTGCCCCATTATCTGATTAAATGAAAAACTAAATAACATGTAATTAAATTAAAGTTCTTAAATGTAAAATAATATATCAAGTTACTAATCTTCATTCCAAGTTAATAGTCTTTTAGTTTTCCTTATCCATGTCTTTTTGGTCTCAAACCTCATGTATTTCTAGTTTTTTAAGCAATAGATTCATAAAACTTCTATAGAGACGGTGAGTTATGACTCTTGATAGTCAGGTAAATAGATCTTGTCCTCTCTCTAGTGTCTCCACTCATGAAACAAATGGGAGAGGAAGGAGAGAAGATCAAGATGCTCAACCAAATTTTGAAAATCACTAGCATTGATGCTCTTTCAAAAGTTATACCTATTTTATCGTGCTCCAAGCTATGCTACTTGGTAACATATGGTATTCTAATTTGATAAATTCAGCTATCCTTGCACACCACACAAGTTTGGCAACATATAGCATTCTAAATTTAATAAATTTAGATATTCTTGCCCATCAAAGAAACAACGCAATACTGCATCTAAGCTATTTTGCAAGATTGGTACAAGTTCAATCATGACATCAATCTCAAAGCCAACCCTCGTATATATATCTTTTTTATAAGTAAGAAGAGATTTTATTAATCCTAGGAAAAGAACAAAAACAAAAACAAAAATCCTCACAATTAGCACCATCATCCCTACCTATCAAATCCATTAAACCGAGAGCCCTATCATAAAGCAGAGATTATCAGCTATTAAGAAATTAAGTTTTTGGTGAAAATGCTTTAACACATTGAATTCATCTTGATCACTAGGTTTGAGTTTCAACACTCTAACTTGCATTTTATGGTGTCGCTACTAGTCAAAGATGCAGCATTCACTTGGTGGTATGAATTGAATCGATATGTAGTATCTATCTAAATGTTAGTAATAACGTATTTTATACTGATAAACCCCATCAACATCTGACCCTCGATTCTTAGTCCTTGCTCTGAGATAAGACCCATCAACATAGCTGTTATGAATACCATACAACTCTAAATTCTCTTCATTAAATCTTAAGAAACTCAAAATTTGAATATGTCACCCTTAAGCCTGCTCCTTCATATTTATCTCCTTAAAAAATTTCCACCATGATTACCTTTATTGATTGAACAGTCTATCAGCACCAACAATAAAAATTTGATTCAACACATGTAAGAGAGGAAACCAATATGTACTCATTAACCAGATGATAACATAACTGACCTCAACCCACTGCTTCTGATGTAGACCACTATAAGAAGAATAAATCATGCTTGCCAGAATTTGCACTAGAATTAATAATATAGGCATTGCATTAACTGGTTGTTGGAGAACTAGCTGCAGAAGACACCAGTAGCTAATGTATGTCCATCCAATCACATATAAAGATTCTTTTAATTCCACTAGTGGATACTTGTTTTGAATTTCAATAGGATCAGAAGTTGTCGTGTAGCTATCATGACTTGAGTGCTTCTTAGATATGCTAATAGGCATAACCAATGGCAAGGCAATGAGAGTTCCAATTGCAGCAATGCCCAGAACTGCAAAGATGATTTGTACCATTAAGGTGGCAGTAGAACTTGATTGCACAATAGTGTTCTCCTGATATATCATGATATGTTGCAACACCAACAGCCCAAACACCAAAAAGCTAAACCCAACCACCAAAACAAATTTCCTCCTTGATCCCAGTACAGATAGAGTGAAAAAACACAAGCTGATGATCAGGAGGCAAGAGACTAGCTGAACGAGTTTTACATTATTGCTCCCAGCCTGCTCGAGCCACTTAGAAATATCAGGAAGATGGGTCCAATTCACACCTCCTTGATGCCAGCCTCTCAAAGTTCTTCCAGAAATAATAAGCACAAAGATGGAATACACTTGGAAACCAATTTTATTCGTTCCCTCAGACAATCTGAACGATTTTTTCACTGGGAGTGACTGCATAATTTTACGGAGTAATAACAGGTCCAATGTGGAAGTCACAAAATGCCAAATATATTGCTCTTCCTCTACCATAGAACTTGAACCCATACTCATAATAACAATCAAGATGACACCCAAAATAAAAGCCTCATCTAAATTCCAATGGCACATACCATCAACTAAGTCAAAGTTTTTCTTCTGTCTAATGCAAAATTCTTTGCAGACATGAAATAGAAGGCACGAGAGTATCAGACATGATAGCAGCATTGCTGCAACTCCAAAAGCAAGTAGGTTAAAAGGTTTCTGCAAAACAGTAGAACTTTTCAGTATAAGGGATAAAATAGGAAAGCAATATTATCAGGATGAAAAAGTCAGTAATCTGCATCAGCAAGGGAAAAAAGAAAAAAACAAATTTTGTTTATCTTCACATTGGAAAAAGGCTTTCAATCAACTCAGAAAATCTTAAAACAGGAATAAACATACATCAGTGACTCTGCGTGATAACCATTCACTTGCTGTTTTCAGAAACTTATAATATGCTGCAACTATGCTACCGTAATCTGCCCTACTATAAGACCTACAATCATAACAAATGAAGCAGCACTGGGCATCAGCCATGTTTGCAATGAATTTTGCTTCATGGTTAATATGAAATATACTGTATAAACCCACCTGGAGACATTCTTAGACTTCCATGAACTGTGAAGAACTGTGGCATTCAAGTATAAACAACAAATCATATTCTCCAGATTCCCATTGCACTTACCTTTTCTAGGTCCTTGATCATCAATAAAGCTCTCACATGGGGAATTTTCACATGATAAACTAGGTAACTGTGCTTGGAGTAATCTGAATAACTGCCAGGAATTCAACTCCAATGCTTTCAGATGTTGCTCATCTGTATTCATCACAAACAAGGAAACAATGTTGGGACAAAAGTTCATGACCACAACTCAAAGAAGCCATAATCCCCAATAAATTTGCATCCACAAGTTCGCACTTATATGAACATAAAATGTAGTAAATTTCCACATTGGTCCTTTATCCGACTAATCTAAGACAAGATTTGATGCTAAGGAATATTAAGTCTCTATTCTTCATTCTAGTACACTAAACATGTCAACATACTTAGGAATTTTTTCAAGAATATTGGGAAGTAATTAAAGAAGACCTCCTGAAGGTGTTCCAGGAGTTGTTCACATTCGGGAAATTTGAAAAAAGTCTAAATTCTACTTTTTTGGCACTCATCCCCAAAAAAGGTGGGGGCCACAGAAATTAAGGACTTTCGACCCATTAGTCTGGTTTGCAGGATTTATAAGATTATTTTGAAAGTGCTTGCCAACCGTCTCAGCGAGGTCATTGGGAAGATTGTTTCTAAACCTCAAAACGCTTTTGTGAAAAGTAGACAAATCCTTGACGCTGTCTTGATAGCAAACGAATTTATTGATAGCAAAATGAAAGCAGGAGGTACGGGGATTCTATGCAAACTAGATATGGAAAAGGCCTACGACTATGTCAATTGAGATTTTCTTTTGTATCTCCTTGGCAAATGTGGTTTTGGGGAAAAATGAAGGTCTTGGATAAGATGGTACATTTCTACATCAAGATTCTCAGTCTTGATCAATGGTTGTCCCGAAGGTTTCTTTCCTAATTCCCGAGGTTTGAGACAACGCGATTCACTATCAATGTTACTATTTGTTTTGGTTATGGAAGCGCTCAGAAGGACGTTGTCGGCCCTGGTGGATAATGGTTTGGTAAGCGGGTTTCCTATTGGAACATCGTCTAGAGGTTTTGCTAATATATCTCATTTATTGTTTGCAGATGACACACTCGTTCTCTGTGAGGCAAAGCAAGGATAGGTGCGAACTTTAAAGGCTCTCGTACTCTATTTTGAAGCAGTATCGGGTCTAAAAGTGAACTACAACAAACCTGAGATGGTTCCGATTGGAGAAGAGCGCAATACGTCGATGTTGGCTAGCTTACTCGGATGCAAGATTGCTTCGCTCCCTCTGACATACCTGGGACTTCCTTTGGGGTCAGCTTCGAGGGAGACTAGGATCTGGGATACAGTGATTGAAAGAGTGAAACGAAAACTAGCAAGATGGAAGAGGATGTATTTGTCTAAAGGGGGACGGGTCACTCTTATCAAGAGTACTCTATCCAATTTACCCACCTAGTTTTTATCTCTTTTCCCTATCCCGATCAGGTTGGCAGGCCGTCTTGAGAAGTTGCAACGAGATTTTTTGTGGGGATTAGGGGAGGAGTTCAAGTTTCACCTGGTCAAGTGGGAGAAGATTCAGTGGACGTCTTCATTGGAACATCAACTTCAACCGGGCGGTGCAGGATTGGGAAATAAATACCTTTGTGGACTTTTATAGCCTCATTTATTCTCAAAGACCAAACACCCAGATTCAAGATGGCCTATGGTGGATCCCTGCAGGGAGAGGAATCTTCACAATCTACTCTTTCTACAAGGTTCTCAATCAAGGACATGTGTTACAGTTTCCATGGAGGAAAATTTGGCGTTATAAAGCACCCCAGAAAGCAGCTTTCTTCTTGTAGACAGCAGCGTTAGGAAAGATTCTCACTATGGATAACTTAAGGAAAAGAAGAGTCATTATTGCAGATTGCTGTTGTATGTGCTGCAGCGGGGGTGAGTCAATCAATCATCTCCTTTTGCACTGCAACACAGCCAGAATACTTTGGAACGAGGTCTTTAGAAGATTGGACTTAGTTTGGGTCATACCAGAGTCCGTAGTGGCAACTATGGCTTGCTGGATCTCTATTAGGGGTGAACATCAAATCATTGTCATATGGAAGATGATTCCTATATGCATCATGTGGTGCCTTTGGTATGAGCGCAATGAGAGAACTTTCGAAGACAAGGAGAGATCTAAGGAGCAGCTGAAGGTTTTATTTTATAGAACTCTTTGTACATGGTCCATTGTCGTGGATTTCAATGGCATGGACCTACATCATGATTTCCTTGTATCCAACATGCCTAGCTAATAGGCCATGTCTGATCTTTGTAACCGACTTTTGCCTTCGTTGAATAAAATTTTAATTATAAAAAAAAAACATGTCAACATTATCTATCATTATCAGATGCTTTAGTTATCAAAAAATCTATCATTTTTTGATGTGCATATGGTTATTAAGGAACTGAGTTTATAATTAATAAACATTTGATTCATTAGAATGACAAATTAATTGAAAACAAATCAGCATGGACTTCAATTAATTAAACAAACCAAAAATAACTTCACTTTAGAAGAACGCACAAGAAACCACAAAGGCATAAAAAGCATCAAGCCAAGCTCCTAAAAACATTGATCTGTCAATGATCTCCAGGAAAAGTTTCAGATGTTCACAAACAATTTAGACATTGATAGTTTGATACATTCCCAAGAATGAGGAATGGTGTCACATTATCCATGCAACATAAAATGCTTCCTGATATAAACATTCAATCACATATTAGAAGGGAACAGAGAGTTACATTAGACAGCATTTATGAAAAGTAGAGCATGAAATCTAATTTTCGCAAGAATGATGAGAAATGAATCTGTCATAATTCAAGCAGCTTTTTCCTTTCATATTCATTTCATCTATATTCTTTCTTTATAGTCTTTTTGTCAAACTTTATTTTCTTCTTGCAACCAACCCTAAGAAAGAGGGAGAGATGACCTGTAAACGAATCGAAAGTTCCCGAGATAAGGACACCTACATTGTTTTTAGGAATTGGGACACCAAATATAAGAGCTAATGTCGGTGCGATGTCAACCTGGATTACAAGAATTAGAGGCCAGTAATGATATTACAGTCTTGAACTGAACATCTGCTCCATTGAAATAAAGAAAGAAAACAGCTAAAAAGAAACATGAAATGTGAGCTACCTGGTAAACAGTGTTGACAGTGTATGAAGCATGCTCAGAGACATGATTTTTTAGGCCAATAAAAAGAGCAAGGGAGTCGGTCTCATCATATGAAGAACCACCATGATTACCACTGTCTGTCATGCCATGGTCACTTACTACCACCTATATGCAAAATTCAAAAAATAGGCAGGTGTATTAGAAATATAATGTTATAAGTAACTGATGAGTTTATTAAAAAACACTAGGTACACGGGATGTTTACAAGAGGAACACCAAAATAGAAATAGGAAAAAAAAAAAAATTTTTAAATCATGGAAGCTCAGCTCAGTTAAAATCTTGCGAAGCTACCCATAGGAACAAAATATTGAAAAAGAAAGTTCTAAGCTCCTTCATATTCCTCTCTCAATCCTCAAAATTTCTCTCATTCCTTTCCTTCCAAATACACCACACCAGATGTATAAGGACCTTCCTTTACATTGTTACAATCAAGCCTCAAAAAATAAGAATCGGGTAAGAGCTGAATCAATAAATTAGGTGATTCATGACAATTTTAAATTACTTATTTCGATGTGATAAGATTATTAAAAATCACATATAATGCAATCCAACATTTAATCTCATATATAAAAGAGAATATAATATAAATTAATTTACTAGCTACAGTCCACTTTCTTTTTTGCCTCACATACACAGAAGATGGAGACCAGGCCTGGTTTGCTTTCCCAAACAATCTCATATTATCTCATCTCATCTCATCATTACTACTTTTCCAAATCCACATACAAAATAAAATAAACAATTCAACTTTTTTAAATTTCAAAACAATTTTTTCAAATCCCAAAACAAAACTAATATTAAAACAAAATATATTATAACAATATTTTACTCAATTTTTAACTTTTATTTTATTTTATCTCATCTTATCTATGAAAACAAATTAGGCCTATGTTATAAACACATGACAAAGGTATTTCATGTACAACCACAGATTTGATACAAAATACTCAATTATCTCGTAATTGTTTCTGTTCAACTAAAGAAAATAAAGAACTACATATTTTATATTTCAGTTTTTCTACCATCCTTATTGAATACAATGATGAAAAAGTTAATATATGTTTAAGCTCAATCATATTTTTGTACAAGAAATTAAAAAATAAAAATAAAAAATCATTTATCAGAGACTTAAAAATTAATAGAGTTTTAAATCAGTTGGAATCAGCTCAAATTGGTCTGAAATTGGCTAGAATCGGTTTAAATCAGCTTATTGAAGCAATTCGGTGAAAGATTCAAAAAAATCACTAAAATCGGTTTGGTTTACAACCGATTCAATTTGAATCAAAATGTTTTTTGAGCCTTGGTTATAATGTGGGATACTAGGATAATCCTCTCCAATTTGGCAAAGAGATTTACAATTTTTTTTTTTTTATAAGTAAGAAATTTATTAATAAACATAGTTAGGCATAGCCTAAATACATAAGAAGTGCACATAGAAAGATGCCTAATTAAAAGCTAACCCGGAAATACATTACAAAAGTCATTAACACTACTTTCATCCAATACAATAACTGAAGCCCAAAGCAACAAAGTATGAAAAAAGAAGGCTCTAATCCCTTCCACCAATAGTTCTCTATTCTCAAAATAGCACTAGTTCCTCTCGTTCCAAATACACCACATAAGACAGAGGAGCCATCTTCCAAACAGTTGCTATTTGACAATTTCGTCGAAACCCTCTCCAACATGCAATGAGGTTCACCACCCTCTTGGGCACCACCCAAGCAATTCCCACCTTAGCAAATAACTCATCCCACAAAGCCCTTGACACATCACAATAAAGTAGAAGAAGATGATCCGCCAATTCGCCCCATCTTTTGCATATAAATCACCAATTCATTACAACAATACCACGCTTTGTTAACTTATCAATGGAAAGAATTTTTCCATGAGAAGCCAACCACCCAAAGAAAGCCACCTTAAGAGGCACCTTGCATCTCCAAATATTTTTCTGAGGAAAAACAACAGTGGAAGAATGTGACACCAAGGCCTTTTATTAAGATCTAACCGAGAATTTCTTATTACCAAGTTGATTCCAAAGCAATCTGTTGAGAAGTCTCACACGACTTAGGAACAAACTCATTCTAGACTTTATAAGGAGTTATCTCACTCCTCCTATTAGGCCTTTTAAGAGGAGAAATTTGTGTTTCTTTATGGTATCAGAGTAGGTTAACCTATAACCAATAACAGTCTCCTGCGACCTACCCACGATGATGGTATTCGGAAATACCGGCCCACACGTGAGGGGCGTGCTGAGAAGTCTCACACGTGAGGGGCGTGTTGAGAAATCCCACATGGTTTAGGAACAAACTTATCCTAGTCGTTATAAGAAGTTACCTCACTCCTATTAGGCCTTTTAAGAGGAGAAATAGGTGTTTCTTTACAATTTATCATCCTCCCTAGAATTTATGTCTAAAGCATAAAGCAGTAAAAATCAGTAATGTGGACTTCCCAATCTTGGATATCTCTAATAAAGCTTACCGACCATTGAATAAATCTATCAGAATTATCCATCTAATCAGCCACAGAGGCAGCTTTTTTCAAAGCAATTCTGAAGAGAGGGAAAACATTCTTCAAAGCCACATCCCCACACCACAAGTCATGCCAAAACTGATCCAGTTTCCCCTACCCACCTCAAATCTGAAATTTCTAAAGAACTCCTCCCATCCATTTCAAATGAATTTCCACACTCCCACACCGCATGCCCCTCTTACTTCATTGCAGCAGCAACCTCCCCAAGTACTTCCGTATTTGGCATCAATAACAAGCCTCCAAAGAGCATCCCCTTCTTGATGATACCTCTGCAGCCATTTCCCTAAAAGTGCCTTACTGAAAGTTTTCAGCTTTTAAATCCCCAAACCACTCAATGAAAGAGGAGTGCAAATCTTATCCCCACTTAAGCAAATGGAATTTCTTCTTATTCCCCATACTACCCCACAAGAAAGCACAAAATATCATTTCCATTCTATTGGCCACATCTGTAGGCAAAGGAAAAAGAGATTAAAAAAAAAAAATAGGTCAGGATATTAATAAAGTGTTCTTGATTAAAGTGATTCTATCACCTTTGGACAAAAAAATCCTTTTCCAACCAGCCAATCGACACTTAATCCTCTCTATAATCCCATCCCAAATAGCCTTACATTTCTAAGGTGCCCCCAAAGGGAGGCCAAGATACTTCAAAGGCAAGCTGGAGACTTTGCAGCCCAAAATATCAGCCAATTCCCTTAAATTATTAACCAACCAACAAGGATCATTTCACATTTTGATAAATTCACCTTTAAACCGGATACAGCTTCAAAACATAACAAGAGAGCCCGTAAAGAACGGATCTAGTCAGAATTTGGCTCACAAAGAATCAAAGTGTCACCCGCAAAGAGTAGATGAGAAACATTTACGCAGCCATATGAAGGGTTGCCCACCAAGAAGCCCAATATGAATCCCCTATCCGCCACCGCCTTCAACATTTGGCTCAACACATCCATAACTAAAGCAAAAAGAAAAAGGAACAGGGGATCCCCCTGTCTCAATCCCCAGGAGCGTCAAAAAAATCAGCTGGGTACCATTGACCAAAACTGAAAACCTAACTGTAGATATGCAATATTTCATCCAATTACACCGCCTTACCCCAAAACCATACCTACCAAGGGTATAAACCAAGAAATCCCAGTTGACATGGTCAAATGCCATCTCCATATCCAATTTACAAAGGATGGAATGCCACATCTGATTCTACTCTTCAAGCACTTATTAGCAATAAGAACAGAGTCAAGAATTTGTCTTCCCTGGACAAAAGCATTCGGAAATTTTGTGATGATCTTTGGTCTTCACCATAACCACACTCAAACGGTTAGCAAGCAGCTTCGAGATGATTTTATAAACACTACTAAGTCTAATGGGACAAAAATCCTTCACCTTCGTGAACCCAACTTTTTTTTGGAATAAGTGCCCTGATCGTAGAATTAAGACTTTTCTCAAATTTCATAAATGAGTGAAATTCAAGAAAAACTTTCATGATGTCATCGTTAACAATGTCCCAACATACTTGAAAAAATGCCATGAAGAAACAATCTGGTCGCGGGGCTTTATCACAATGGAGTAGAAAAGATCATCAGGTTGTCTATAGTAGAAAAGATCATTAGAAAATATTATTAATCATTAGACATAACCCAACCAACCCAACTGGATTGAAAAGATCACTCCACAAAGTACCAGTAATATCACAATGGAGTAGAAGGTGATCTACAAATGCTCCACTCTTTTTGTATAAAGCACCATTCTCTCACAATTTATGATATTTCCTTAGGTCGCCTATAGTGATGATCTTCCCTCCCAAGATTGTCTAGGAAAAAAGAAAAAATTACTCCCAAAGGCATTTAATCCACCAATTTTCTTCCAACGAAAGGGGTTATTATCCAGATGTATAAGGACCTTTGTAAATATTGGACAGTGAACTTCTCTTTTTTGGTAGGGCCCAAAAAATCTTATATGTACCTCAAAGGCAATCTATAGAGTAGATAAGATTGAACGACTCCTTGAACTCTCAATTAATGGCAGCTTAGTGCTCAGGGAAAACAAACATTCCACTGAGGGGAGCCACAGGAGAACTCAAATAGATCAGCCTCTAAAGCCTCATGTGCACACGTTATAGTATACAGCTCTG
Organism: Platycarya strobilacea; assembly: GCA_036898215.1. Lineage (NCBI taxonomy): Eukaryota > Viridiplantae > Streptophyta > Magnoliopsida > Fagales > Juglandaceae > Platycarya > Platycarya strobilacea. The sequence goes on from CM072555.1 coordinate 37,954,900, forward strand.
GAACAGCTTTCATGAGGGCCATAACACCACACCATAACTCATGCCAGAATCTAATCCTAAAACTATCACCAACTATCACCAACCTAAGTCTAGTATGGCTAGAAAACACTCCCCCTAGGGCCTTTAATTCATCACCTTCAATAGGGGCGCTCTTAGAAAATTGTGGTTGACACTCAAAAAGAAAACAATTTTTTAATAAAAAGATTAGAGATATGTAATCCCAAAAGCCTAAGCTCTTAAAATGTGGCTAAAGAATATTTATCAAGATCACAAACTACACTGACATTAGTAATAAAGAATTTGCATGTTCATTAAGTATATACATCAAAGCAATCTGAATTACATATCAACAAAGCAAACTCAAAAAAGGAAAGAGGTATCACAAACCAAAAGTGTCCGTCCTTGGCCATTATCTTGATTTGCAATAATACTTGTATGAATCATCTTCACCACTTTGTCCATCTCCAAAAGTTTTGGGGCCATTAAGATGCTGAAATGGTTTCACAAAATTCAAAATGAGCTCAAAAAAATATATCATAAAAACATTTGGATAAGATTCTAGTGCATCACCTGTTACGCCCACCAATATGTCCGACATGATCCAAGCCTAGATAATGTAGAATCTGAAACAACGGCCTCAGTTAAATTCAAGAAAATGAAGTATGACTCCAAAAATAAATTAAATTCCTCATACAAAGTTTCAATTTTATCTAAATATGAAGAATTATGAGACACAAACATCAACCTGAAAGTGCAACACGGAAAGTGCAACACGGAAAGTGCAAATATAGGAAGATTTTGGATATTACAAATATGCTTGGTGACTAGTAAGGGTAGGAGGAAACCTAGAAAGAGGGCCAAACCAAACACAAAAAAGCCTTATCTGAACAAAATTAGAATGGCAACACAATTATTTTCATGATTTTGCCCAGTGAAGTTGCATATCGCCTAGAAACATCACATTCCTTACAACACAAGAACGGACTCTCCATTTGCTACAAATTATGATTTTTTTTTCATTGGTCTCTTTGTTATAATTGTCTCATCTTCCTGAGGCTTGGCTTAAAAGATATATTTACATATTCCAATCGTACCATATGAGCAATTAGGAAAGAGTTGAGAAATTCTCAAGCATCAGCATGGAATCGTTATATGCCACAACCTACCAAAATTGCTTGACATCATTCAAGTCCTGAACTCACAGAAGTAAGCCAAATAATAGATCTAGCTGATACAGATCACTCCATTAAGACGGGAAAAAAGTCAAAATGAAGAAAAATAATAAGCACTAGGCCAAAGAAAACAAGCAGATGACTAAAATTAAAGACAGGAAAATATTTATTATGGTTCATACAGCAGTCAGTATAAATGTTTTTTTTTTATATGTAAGGTAATGATACTAAAAGCACAGAGGCAACCCATGTTGTCAGCAGACATGCTAATTTAAAGACATCATAACGGTCCTCACCAGGGAAGTACAAAAAGATGTTATTGTTCTGGACAAAACTATTGACCATTTGTGGCTTGTTGGTAAGTAATAAGTACTAACCAGAAGATGCCAGTCATCTCTGCTTAACTCATCACCCAAATGTCGAGAAACATTATGATCTACTTGTACAGTATCTTTTACCTGTCGCAAGAAGAAGCTTGAGTACAATTGCAATTAGCTTATGCTAAAACTGACTTATCAAAAAAAAAGCTTATGCTAAAACTTTCATATCTGAACCACGCGTTCAAAAAACACCATAAGTAAACAGCAAAAAACAGGTTGCTCATTAACAGCTGGACAAAAGGCAGCCTACCAGAAATGACCTGCCAGGGAAGAATACTGACCTAACTGGATATCATGGTAATATAACCAAGCCCACACATGTGCAAAACATAAGACAATATCTCCACTTTTATTCACTTATGAAACATATTTTCTAAAAACTGAATAGAAGCAATTCAGATAATTACAAGCAAGCATGCAACATTCTTGTGAGCGATAAATATCAAGATACTGTCGATCATGATGTTGACAGCATTGGTGCCTTGAAACAGCTTTTGTTAGAGTCTAAAGTTTTTATAGTCACAGCAGAAGGCAACTCCATTCATATCAATGAGAGTTGGAAAATCACGAAGGAGCTGTCACTGGGGCTGCATACAGTGAAATGGTTCATAAATGTTGGAGGACGTTGTGTCAGGCGATAAAAAGGAATTTTATGTTTCTTTTAAGGGACAGACAGCAATAGAAGCTTTATAGCTTAGAGATGTTATAATGTCCACAGGTGTTTCATGGCACTAGTGGGGTATGGAGGTGGTGGCAGACAAAGCCTTTTATCCATAACAGAAGAAATGGCCGATAGTGGATGGAAGAAATTGGTGGTTATTCTGCGAGAAATTCAAGACAGTTTGGAGGTGGGAGGTAGCGCGGGGAATAGCATAGGAAGGTAAGGCTCTGGTCGAATGGAGGAAATCTATGGAGGAAGGAAGTTGGCTCCGGTGCCAATGATGGAGGCTCATAACGGGAATAAGCGCCCCTACAAGGAGGCGCTGAAACAGCCGATGGTATTGGCCCCATCTCAAAACAGGGGAGAAGGAGGGAGGTTATAGGGATTTGCTAGCCAACAGAGTGTCAGGTGCAATGAAGGCACAACATGCTGCAAGCCCACCCATGAGATTGAGCACTCAAGAGAACTTATTAGTTGTGTCAGATACCCGCTAGAAAATGTGCTTTTTCTGTCCACTCCTTTTATAAGACCCTCATCAATCTGTAGCACAATAGCTTTCCATGGAAAAGTATGCGAGAAATAAGGCACCTCTCAAGGCAAACTTTTTCACTTGGATGGCTTCACTGGGTAAGATTTTGACCATGGATAACTTATGGAAACACCAGGGGATATCTTTCTATATGTGCAGAAAGAATTGTGAGATTGTGGATCATCTTCTACTTCATTGTAAGGTCGCTAGATCACTATGGGTTGATGTCTTTAGAACATTAGAGTAGCCTGGGTTATGCCTGGTACAATGGTTGAGCTCCTACCCAGTTGGAAAAATTTGGGTGGAATTCCACAAATCCAGCTGTGTGGAAGATAGTTACTATATGTATTATTTGGTGCCTATGAAAGGAATGAAATGATCAGACTTTTGAAGATCAGGAGCAAACACTGGAAGAGATTAGATTGTTCTTTGTTAAAACTTAGATCCTACGGGCGAATGTTGTATATTGTAATGGCCTAGATTTTCATAATTTTCTTGTTTCTATTTCCTCCTATTAACTAGGTGTAAACTCTTGTATACCCCTTGTGTACTTGGGCTATGTCTATTCTTATTAATATAATCTACTATAAAAAAAAAAAAAATTATGTTGAAACAGTATTCACACAATGAACTTATGACTTCAAAGGGTGCAACCCATGGAATGGACTCATGAATACCTAAAAAGGTATTTAGCACACACACGAACAAAAGGATGTACTCTGCATGCAAATAATGCGGGACTTACAAAGAAGCTGCTCACTCCATCATGCCTCATAAATAATCCTGGAAACAACTTAAGCCACGTTTCATCACCAAGCATCACCATCTTCCAACCAACACTAAAAAACTGGCCTTCACAACAGAGAGTCAACATGTCAATTGAGTTCATAGTTTGTGAAAACTATTATAACGTGATTGTATCAACTAACCAAGAAGATTGTCATCTAGCAGAGCCTGCGTATTAAAATTGAAAGCCACGTCCAAGAATCCCCCAATTGCCCCAGAAACCATAGCCTGCAATTTTACACCAAAATAGGGTGGATTAAAATTTGTTTCAACAGTTAATGCATATTTAAAAGATTGCAAACACACCCACTTTCAGACGAGGCATTGTTACAGTTGGAGGTGCAGCCTTCGCATGGTACCCAATTGCCAATCCATTTGCTAACAATGACTGAGTATACGGCATAGCTTCCACCAAAGCCTTGGGTGGAGGCTGATGGTCCTTGCCAAGGACAAATTCTGCTGGGAGACCATCAATAACCTAAACTGACATGGTTGTAAATGACAAACTGATTCTTATTCATTTTTATTGCATTAACAGCCAATACGCATTGATTTCCAAAGCAAACATTTGACAGATTTGGCTCACAGAACAAACTTTTTTTTTATAGGTAATCAAAAGGATTTCAATAATAGAAAAAGGCTAAGCTCAGGTATACCGGAAGTATACTTGAGAAAACTTAGCTAGTGTTACAAAGAAGAAAAAAGCTCATGGACACTAAATCCGTTACAAGCAATAGATCCCGCCCAAGAAAACAAAGTCTTATAGAAGAGAAGTTTTAGTTCCTCCAAAGTTCTCTCCCAATCTTCGAAGTTCCTTGCATTTCTCTCTCTCCATATGCACCAACACATACAAATAGAAACCATACGCTATATAGTCGCCACCTGTGGGTTGCCTCAGAAACCTCTCCAACTTGCTAGAAAATCCCCCAAGTAAAGAGGCATGACCCATGATAAGCTAAGTCTTGTGAAAAACTCATCCCACAACTTCTTGGCCACCTCGCAGTGGAGAAGTAAATGATCTACTGATTCCTGTGTTTTTTGTACATACAACACCAATCTATCACAACTATACGACGTTTCCTCATGTTGTCTATAGTAAGGATCTTGTCCAGGGTTACTGTCCACACAAAAAAACTGCTTTCGATGGTTTCGTCTGCCAAATACTCTTCCATGGAAATCTTGGTAATCCGGAAGTAGAAAGAGCTTGATAGTAAGAAGTAACCGAAAAAATACCTTTCTTGGAGTGTCTCCATTGCAACTTATCGCTTGTGCCACCAGGAATGTTGAATGAGTATAATGACGCAAAAAACTCCAAAATATTTTCCATCTCCCAATCTTGGGCATCCCTCACAAACTCAATATTCCATTGAAGGATGCCATTTGAAACGACCACAAGTTCTGCAATCGATGCATCATTGTCTCTTGCGAGATCAAAGATAATAGGGAATGAGTCTTTGAGGCTAGTTATGCCTCCACACCAATTGTCATACCAAAATCTGACCTGTGAGACATCCCCTACCACAAGATATTCTTGGTCTCTGAAAGATTCCCATTGTTTCCTAATTAACTTCCACAAACCCACCCCATGTATGCCTTGGACCTCATTCGAAAACCAACCACCCCGGGACACTCTATATTTTGAATCTATTACTGACTTCTGCCTCCCCTTCATTTTGGTACCTCCACAACCATTTACCCAATAGAGCTTGATTGAATTTCACCAAGTGACGAATCCTCAAGCCTCCCCCAGATATTGGTGTGCACACAGTTGGCCAATTGACCAAATGATATTTGAACTCTTCCCCCATTCCACTCCACAAGAAGTCTCTTTGTAGCTTCTCAATGCGATTGGCTACCTTTGTAGGAAGCAAGAATAGAGATAAATAATAGGTGGGGAGGTTTGAGAGGGTGCTTTTAATCAGCATCAGTTTTCCCTCTTTAGATAAATATAACCTCTTCCCAGTGGCCAATCTACGCTCTACCTTTTCAATCACCCCGTTCCAAATCCTTTCGGATTTAAAGGAGGCTCCCAATGGTAGACCAAGGTAGATGAGGGGTAAAGAAGATACCTGACAGCCCAAGAAGATAGCTAAAAACTCTGCATCCTGAACAACCCCCACTGGCACTAATATAGACTTCGAAAGATTGACTCTCGGACTTGATGCGGCTTCGAAGCAAAGTAGAAGCCCCATCAAAGCTTGAATGTGTCCAGGGTGTACACCACAAAAAATAAGTGTGTCATCAGCAAATAAAAGATGGGAGATGGAAAGGGCTCCATTCCCAACCGGAAAGCCATGAAGAAGTCCCGCATCCATCAATCTCTCGATCATTTTGCTTAGGACTTCCATAATAAATAGAAAGAGAAGTGGAGATAAAGGGTCTCCCTGTCTCAAACCACGAGAGGAATTGAAGAAACCCACCGGTGAACCATTTACCAAAATAGAGAACCGAATTGAAGAGATACAGAATTCTACCCATTTCAGCCATTTGTTTCCAAAACCGCATTTTAAAAGAAGATCTAGAAGGAATCGCCAGTTAACATGGTCATAGGCTTTTTCTATGTCCAATTTGCAAATCAAACCGGGTTCCCTAGATTTAAGGCGACCGTCCACAATTTCATTGGTAATGAAAACCGAATCTAAGATTTGTCTACCTTTTACAAAGGCATTCTGGGGCTTCTATATAAGCTTTTCCACCACCACACTCAATCTGTTTGTAAGCACTTTGGATAGGATCTTATACACCTCATTCACAAGATTAATGGGGCGATAGTCCCTAGCTTCCAAAGGCCCCATCTTTTTAGAGATGAGAGCTAAAAATGTAGAATTTATGCTTTTTTCAAATCTAGCATTGGCATGAAAGTCATGAAAAATTTGCATGAGGTCCTCTTTGATCACCTCCCAATGGGTTTGAAAAAAACACATAGTAAAACCGTTAGGCCCAGGGGCTTTGTCACTAGTCATACCTCTAATTACTCTACATACCTCCTCTTCCAAGAACGGCCTTTCTAGCCAGCCTACAATCTAAGGATCTAAGACTGAGAAAGATAAATCATCCACCTTTGGTCGCCAACTATGCTCTTAAGAAAAAAGTTGTTGATAATACTATACCAAATAATTCTTTATAACTGGTTGATCCGTTGAAACTACCCCATCTACCATCAATGTGTCTAATGTGTTGTGCCTCTTTTGAGAATTAGCCACCTATGGAAGAATTTAGTACACTTATCCCCTTCTTTAAACCAGAGTGCTCTTGATTTCTCGACACCATGATATTTCCTCCAACAGAGTAACTCTTTCAAGTTCAACAAGTACCTGATGCTCGCGAGTTGTCTCTATTTCCGTAAGAGTTCTTGCTTCCTCTTCGCCCTCCATTGCCTGAAGTTCCTCTACAAGAGAGCGTCTCTGTTGGTATACGTTGCCTAAGACTTGTTCATTCATTGCTTCAAATCTTGCTTTAAAACTTTCAGTTTCTTTGCCATAATGTAGCTAGGATGACCTTCAAAGTTATAGGAAGTCCACCAAGCTCTAACTCTGTCAACAAAATCATCAGATTTAAGCCACATATTTTCAAATTTAAAATACTTTCTACCACCTTAGATCCCTCCACTGTCTAGAATGATAGAGAAGTGGTCAGAACATAAGTAGGGTAATCTTCTTTGCACTACATCCGGATAGTGTGATTCCCACTCAGGGGATAGCAGGAATTTATCAATCCGCGACCAGGAAGAGAGGTCACGATTGTTAGACCACGTGAAGGTTCCTCCCATTAAAGGGATGTCCATAAATTTCTGTTCTGCAATGAAATCAGAAAACTCTCTCATAGGCCTAGAGATATGAGAGACCCCCGGCCTTTCACTTGGGAAGCGAGTTATATTGTAGTACCCCCAATACAACTGGATAGCTCCCACCAGGTAAGAAAACCAGCCAACTCATCCCAAAAAAGTCTTCTTTCTAGATCCAGATTAGGTTCATAGACACTAGCGAAAGCCCACTTAAAACCATCTACCAAGTTCACGAAGGAACATGCAACAATAAAAACACCCACACACTCCTCCACCCATTCAACCACCCTTGTGTCAAACATTATTAAGATGCCCCCAGAGGCACCTCTTGCTGGGAGGTAAGACCACCCAACATGTCCTCTCCATAGACTACGAACTAGTTGGGTATTTATAGATTCTAGCTTGATTTCCTGTAAACAAATAACATCTCCCTTCCATTGTCTAAGTAAATTCCTCACTTGGAGCAGCTTGTTAAAGTCATGCAACCCCCTTACATTCCATAAAAAAAAATTTGGCTTCATTGACTAATGGTCTTGCCCCTTCCTTTAACTCACTCTCGAATAGAGCTCTTGTCTCCTCCATCATCATTCATGTCCCAAGTAAGTCTATTCAATTCACGATCCTTCTTCTTTGCCGAGTGAATGGACTGTTCAGATTTGGACAGATCATGCACAACCTCAACAGCTGTGAGGAGCGCCAAGAATTCAGCTTCAAAACCCGTATAAGGAAATACCAATGATATTTTTTATGCTCCATGATGTCTGGATAGCCCAACTAGATTCCTTAAGGTTGAGAGAGTCAAGAGGAGTGGGATTTTCAGACTCAAATAAAACCAGTGCCCCTTCCCCACATATGGTCTCATGCCCAATCTAGAAGTCGAACCAGGGAGCAGATCATAAAACCCAGAGGCTACCGACGTTACAGGGCCCTCTCTAGAGGCCCCCAGCGTCGCCGTTAAAGTGGGATCGCTCTGAAATAGGGTTGTCGGTACTTCAATCTGCTCACCGATAAGTTCCAGCGTTTCTGGAAGCGAGTGACTGGCACCAGTCTTCGTCAACCTTCGTCGGCATTGTCTGTTCATTCGCCGATGAGTCAAACCAGCACTTTCCGACAATTTCTGGACTCTCTGCTCTTTCCAGCGCTAATGGTGCATTGATCTCTTCAATCACCTCCCCCTGCGATGACGCCGACATAGTATCTACCACCGGAGAACTCCGGCCCACCATCAACGTATCTAACTCCGGTTGCTGAGTCGTCGGAGGCCCAACGTTGCGAACCCTGGTCTCTTGCACGAAGTTAGGCCCAGCTGCGAAATTAAGGTGTTGCATCACCTGCGATTTGGGCTCGAGCCCAAAGCCCTCAACGAAACCATCACGGCCCAATATTATTTTCTTCCCCTTCCTCAAGCTATCAAATTGGACTCTCGTCTCCACTTGGCCCAGACCCAAGCTCGTTTCCTTTACAATTAAGTCCTCAACGATTGCGAATCGCATAATCCAACTGACGTTCCATCTCAACGATTACCCCCAGGAATATTTCCTTATTAAGGCCAGAAATACTGATCTCTTCTTCTCCAAGGACGACAGAGCATGTCTTTTCACTCTGTTCAGCACCTCCCAAAGTTGCAGGCTTCCTTCAAGTGTCGTTTGCTTGCTTCAGAGCTTCCTTGTATGACCAAAATGACCACGCCGGTGGTTCCGGCACCTGCACCATAGGAGAAGTTATTCGTCTATTTCTCGTCTATATAACTCCCGAAACAGAGTCTGACACTATCTCCATTAGAGTTTCATGGAAATTTCTCCACCCTACACCTAATCTCCCTTCCGGAATCATTATAGTGCCCCATCGCCTTTCAAGGCTAAACTCCGAGAGGGAGAAGAACCTCCCAAACGAGTTATGCCGCCTCTGCAACACCAACATAGCAGTTCCTCTTCTATGCAACCTAAGAAAATCTGGGGCACCCACAAAAGCAATGCCCTCCTTCACCATGGCAGCCAGCCATGCTAGAGCTTCAGGATCAATGAACACATGTTTCACGAGACGAGGGCTACTTTCTATGATCTTCCACCCCTTATCTCTCTCCCTCTTAAACTCGAAACATTTATGATCAAAAATCACATTCCTAGTCGACCCCATCGCTAATTACCTAATTGAATCAATGAAATAGCTGGACTAAACCACAAATCTCACCAAACACAAACTGGAAAACGAGGAAACGAAAGCATGGTTTTTGAAGTGTACAGAGAGAAAATATTGGAAGAGAGAGAAAATCTAATCGCAAATATTTACAGAACAAACTTTACATACCATTAAAATTAGTCGGTCAAAGGGGTGGATTCCTGATAGTTCCTACATTAAGACACATAACCAATTTCCCAGTTAGTAACAAAAGGATAAGTAGCAATTCCACTCACTTTTTGGCCCCTAATAATTCATCAATAGGAATTTTAAAAAAAAAACAAATAGAAAGAAATACTTAAGCTATACAGAAGAAATCATTTGAATTTTCTTGCATGCTCCATCAACAACCATGCGATTCAACCATAAAGAACTAAGATATCATCATGAAGAATGAGAATCGTCAGGTTGAGACCATCAGTTCAATTAATACAGCACCAAGTCAGCAACAATGTCAACAGAAACCAGCATACTCCTGTGAGGTATACAGAGCTTTTATAAATATTTGACATTGTACAACTCTTGTATCATCTAGGGATAGGCATATGTTACAGGATTTGTTAACCCAATACGAACACGGCACAATAATAGCGGATTAAGGTTTAGTCTTAACGAGTTCAAATCCAAACGGGTTGACCCGTTTAGATACGATTGCTTAACAGGTTGATAACATATCAACCCGTTATGACACGTTAAGAAAGTTAAAATTACAATTATATCCTTATACCTAGAAGTAAAATTGTTATAATTTTAATTTCGATATTTTTATTATTTGGATTGTAATTTTGAAATTGTAGTTAGTTTTATAACTTTTATATATATATATATATATATCATGATTTTAACATTTATACAAAATAATGCTAAATTTAAATATGTCAAACGGGTTAGTTTCATACATTTTCAACTCATTTACATAAATAGGTTGAAACGGGTCATGATATTGTTTCGTGTTAACTTATTTCGTAGTCTTCACTAATGGGTCAAAATGGGTTAACACGACACAACATATTATGTTAATAAGTCGTGATAAGGTTAATATTTTGACACAATAAACTTAACTAGTCGGGTTAGGATTAATTATTATAGTATAATATGCATGTCTTAACACGATATGAACACGATCCGTTAACACAATTTAACACCCCTAGCATTCCCATCATTTCCAGAGAGTAGCTGCATCTGCTACTATCCCAATTTTCAGCCAGAATTTGAAAATAGGAAACCATTATTTTCTTGGTTGGCTTGCATACTCGCACAACATTTTCAACAGTGTTGAGCCCATTCAAAACCATCAGTCAAAGCACTCATGAAAATAAAATGATCGAGATATATTACTCGATATCAAACAAACCATTTATCGAAATAATCAATTACGGATAAGCTCTGTACATTACAAGAAATTACAGCCTTGGAACTGAAAACGGGCCCAACTCCAAATCCCCAGATTGTTTGCTACATATGGTAAGTGATTCAGAACTAAATACAGGTTCCATAGAGCACAAATACGAAGTACCTCATAGAGCGCTTTTAGCTGGCCCGGAGGTAGATCTCCATCGCTCTCATTGTGAACCGAGTTACACCGCGGCACACAGAAACTCTCGGTACCGCTGAAATCACAAAAGAAAGAAAGGAAAGCCAAAATTATACAAGCTTATAAGCTCAAAAACAGAAAGAAGATTAACCAATTCTTTCAGGGATGACAAATGAGTTTTTATATAAATGTGACGTGTTATTTTGAGAGGGGCGTATACAGAATTTATACCTGATGCCAGAGAGGGCTGGTTTGACGGGAAAGAAGCCATAAACAAAGAGCGAGAGGCCAATGATTTGGATAACAACTCCAGCTATGGCGAATAGTGTAAGTTTCGCGCACGTTAAAGAAGACATTTGACGGGTGCAAACAGGATCAAAATGAAAACCCTAAGCTACGACACTGTCTCCTTCCTAGAACTCCCTTCTAGTTCTCACTTCTTCAAAATGTTTTTCTGCTTCAAGCCATAACTCTGTTTTCTTCTCTTTTTATTTTTAATTTTTTTGAAGGTGGGATAAAAATTAAATAAAATATTATTAAAATATATTTGTTAATATTATTTTTATTTAAAATTTAATAGAAAATTTTTTTTTTAGTTTATATAAAAAAAAAATTAAATAAATCATAATAATTAAATAAAATAAATTGAGTTTAAATAAACTCAAAAAATAAATCAGTTTTTTTTCTCAAATTTGCTTGTTTAGATAGTAAAATTATTTTATCCAATTACTATATTTTATCCCATCTTATTAATATAATTTTTTTAAATTTTCATATATAAAGTATAATAAAAAATTCACTTTTCTTTATGTTTCAAACAAATACTAAATAAAAATAATATTTTATTAAATTTTTAACTTTTATCTAATATCATTTCTTCTTATTTTTCTAGTCAAATCGCACCTAACCAGCCATATTGCACGATTACATATTTTTATTTATTAAAAATATATTTCTCCCTTCTTTCCTTTATAATTTTTCTTGTAAAATTTTAATGCCCTTCAACAAGCTATATTCAATCAAATCCGGCCAAAAAAAAGTGATAAATCCGGGACAAAATAAAGTAATATTACCCTTGTAAACTATCATCACTTTTTAATGTGATTTAATGTGAAAAATGTTAGTATGCACATTTATATTGATTTCATATTTTTTTTATTTAATAATTAAAGAAGTAATTATTAATATATTGATATTTTTTTATAATTTTTATAAATTTTTTTAAAATGATAAAAAAAAATACAAATAAAAAAATTGAAAAAAAATAAAAACTAAAAAACAAAATTTTACTTAGCATTCAGAGGAAGCGGTGCTACTCAGGCTTTTTAATATACTATATCCTCAAAAGTTGACTCTTAGTAGTATTTGTTAGTACATACCTTATATTGAAAGTTATTATACAAAACTCAATTCAGAAATGGTGAAATGTGCTTTTTTTCTCTCTCTCTCAGATTTTATCTTCGTACACTTTTTTCAGTGATGATGGTTGCCGGTGCTTAACGACGAGATTTTGAGCTTAATTCATGTTTTAATCATGGGATTCTTGAAATAGATTCTCATTTAGTATAAAGTATTCACATTATCAGAGGAATGTAGTCAAAGGATGCATATAGTAGAGAGAAGTTAGAAGGTTATGAAAAAGATGATCCTATAGTTGTTCCTGGTAAATTGGTTTATTAGAGAGCACTTGAGGAATCTTCGATTAGCAAGAAAAATACATTATTTGCAACCTCATGGGATGGTAATAGAAGCTATATCACACAGAAATATTCCAATGCTCACAGCCTCTACACACATTAAAAAGGTGGGGGAGCTCCAATTAGAAGTGGATAAGGTTTTTAAAGAATGTTAAAGATAGTTATCAATGGTACTTTTTCGGTGTTTATAGCCCTTGTTCAAATATTGTGATAAGAGGTTTGTGGGATGAATTGGTTGCTCTTTGAATATGGAATCTTTCTTGGTGCATTGGGGGTGATTTTAATGTCGCATGCTTCCTAAGCTAATGATTAGGAGGTCCTAGCTCTAGTTATGCAATGATGGATATTTCTTATATCAGACCTTGACATCGAAGCACATTTCTAAATTTAATCCATAAATGACTTTTAAGGTTATACTAAGATAACTTTTATATTAGCATTGATTGTGGAAGTATCCAATGACGTAAAAGATATTTCAAATTTGAGAACGTATGGTTGAAATCAAAAGACTTTATTAAGAAAATTAGACAACGGTGCTCATCCTATCTCATACAAGGCAATCCTAGTTACGAGATGGTTTGTAAGGTGAAGACTTTAAAGAAAGATATGAAGAAGTGGAATTAGCAGAGATTTGGAAATGTGGAACATGGAACACCAAAAAAAGCCCCTCTTCAACAAATTATAGGGCTTAGTTGTGTGGAGGAAGAGATTGGTCTTTCAAAAGAAGAAGAGGTTTACAAAAAGCTTGTGACCTCAGGTATTGAAGGATGACTTTAACAGAAGATATTTCTTGAAGACAAAAATCGAAAACTTTATGGTTAAAATAAAGGGACAAATGCACCAAGCCCTTCCATCACTTGATTCATTCGTATAGAAGGCACAATGTAATTGATTCATTGTTAGTAGATAGGAGGATTATGTTGAATCCTTCTAAGATCACGGATCACATCACCAACTAATATAAACAATTGTTCTACAAGTCCCTTATGACACAAAATACAAATCCATTCCAATGGAAGAATGTAGGAACACTAAAATCTCATTTGAAAACTTATCTCATATAATCCCATCTCCTTTTCAAATACAAATATTTTTCAATTTCAAACTTTTAATTTTTTTCATCTAGTCATTACTCTTCTTCAAACTTGAAAACAAAATCAAAAAATATTTCATCTTTTTCAAATTCCAGAATAAGATTATATTAAAAAACATATTCTAACGATATTTTAAATAAACAATATTTTTATTCAGTTTTTCTCTCTTCTTTTTCAAAATTCAATAAAATATTTTAACTCAAATAATTTCACTACCATTCACAAATTTTTTTATCTTATATTTTACATCTCATTCTCCAAATGAGGCCTAAGACTCCCTTAGAAGCTTCTTTCTTTGTATGAAAAATTTAAGGAAGATTCTCACCTTAGATAAACTAAACAAATGTAAAATCATTATGTTGGACTAGTTATGTATAATAAAAGTGGAGAGTTGCTTACCACCTATTGTGAGGTAGTAAGAGCTTGTGAAATGGTATATTTGCCAGAGTAGAGCTATCTTTGGTGGAGCTCTGTCAGGTGATGCCATAAAGAATGGTTGTCGGCAGGAGATGCATCCAAGGTAACTCTCCAATGAAAAAATTTACACAACCTCCTACTATTCACACAACTTCTATACACAACATTTTTTTTAATTTGATTTTTATTATATATTTAATATATAAATAATGAATAAAAAATAAAATTATTTTAAAAGGAATAAATTCAAAATAAAAATTTTAAAAAATTTTAAAAAAATTAAAAAATGATGATTTGTAGAGGTTGTGTAAAACAACTCCTCTCCAATAGTAGCCATGTCAAGAATATCTCGATATTTTTGTGGAAGTTCATATAGATGGAAAGGAATGGCCAAATTTTCAAGGATTGTGAATAGATAATAAACGTGCTTAGAACATTTTTTCTTAATACCTTATTTATGGTCGATTGTAATAGATTTTAGAAAAATAATATTTACAATCGTAGAATACACAAACATCACACAATATCTTTAAAATAAAGTGAAAATAAGTGAATAAAAAGTAAAGTCCACATTATAAAAAACTAACTTTTTAATAATGAATCCAACTCTTTTTTTAAGCGTTTGTAAGACATTTAAGCACTTTACCACTACTCATAGTATTGTTGTAGATTTTAATAGAATGAACATTCATGATTTCCTTACATTTTTAGAAATTATGCACTACAACAGTTTTTAAATAAAGCTCTTACTGACAGGACAAAAAAAAAGGTTCAACCATAATTATTGTGTTACAACAGTATTGGCAAGAGACCATGAGATCAAAACTGCTCCAATACTCCCAACTTTCAGATTTTGAGTTTAGGTTTTATGTTTCGTTGAACTTTCAACGCTTGGTTCTAGAAGTTCTAGGGCAATATAGTGATCTGAGTCCGCTCCTTTTGGACCTTAAATATATATATAATAAAATAAACCAATTGCCTAAAAAAAGGTATAGACAATGCAAGTTCATTATGAAGAGAGCAGTTGCAAATACAAAAATAATGTTGGCCAGGCAGAGCATGCCATGAATTACACAATGCCAAACTGTTTCAACAAACCCCCCAAAATTATATAAACACAGAGCTCGCATAAGTGGAATCTAACACAATTTCACAACACAATCTTGCACTCATGACCTCACATCTTTCAGTACTCCCCCCTTTTCAAGCTCACCAACTAGATCCCTCAATGATGGAACTTTCATCGCCAAAGTTCTGTAAAGTCTAGAATAACGAGCTCGGGTACCATCAGCAGTCCTTGCTAGGGAAAGCAGGCTCAGAGCCTCTGGGAGTTGGGAGAACACTTGTTTAATCTCTTCCAAGGTCATATTTTCCAAAACCGGTGGTCTCGGTACGACCCTCACTATCTCATCACCTTTAGGTTCCTGAACCCGGGCATCTGCTTTAATAACAAGTTCTGAATTTGAATTTGCCCCACACTTAATTATAAATGGGGTTGTTGAGCCAGTGTTGAACTGCAAGACGTTCCACTGAGCCACATCAATTTCAGTACCAGAAGCCAAATCCGCAGATGCTTTACGAGCCTCTGATAACTCTGGGAGGTGGTCATCTTCTTCAGGAATTGACTGCAGCAGAGCAAGGAAAATTGAAATTATCGACCAGCAACAGGGAGAAAAATCTATCAAGTACAGTCTCGGATGAAAGCCCGAAGCAATGGATGTAGAAAGGGTATACAAGGGTTCCACACATCCACATCCACTTTTTTTTTTTGATAAGTAGAAAAAAAATATGAGGATGTGGATGTGTGGAACCCTTGTATACCACATCCACATCCTCTTATTATCATGTAGTATTTGACCAAAAAAGAAAAGAATATGGCATCACTGTTCCAGATGCATTTATAATATGTCCATTTTCTCTGTTCCACCAATTGAATTTATGTTTCAGATCTATACAACTTAGGTCATTGCAAGTGTAACCATATGAGCTCATTCTTCCATCTTATCTTCTTGGAGATGCATGAAAAGGAAAAAGATATGAACATTATTGAGTATTGGAAATATGCCTGGTTTCTCAATCACGACAACCCTGATACATTTTTCGTACTTTCTCTGTAAACTTCTTATACCCTATTGTAGCCAAGGCCGCCATTAAGCATACACTAAGAAAAATATAAATAATCAAGCTATTCTCTTCCAACTAACAGGAAACAAGAATTGAATACAATTTTTCTCTTGAAAATGTAGAAGTTTCACATACCTCAACCACACGACGAGCATCAGCAATTTGCCTCTGAGCAAATGGATGATCAATATCAAGAAGGGAAGGCATCCGTTCCATAAGTTCATCTAAAGATGCAAGCAATACTTTCTTCTTACTTTTGCTGAGGGTGCTAACAGAGGATTGCCTCAATATATCCTGGTCAGTATAGGTTTACAAACTTGCTTATTTCCATACCACATAACCAATCATCAATAAAGCAACAGACTAGTTTCAAGAAAGGTATAAAAACCTTGATTTGCTTCACTATGCCATCAAGGGAAATAAGAGATGCTAATCGTGCATCCTCAGCTGCAGTAGAAGGATTTTGAATAGGCGAACCACCATCTTCCAATGTCAGTAAGGCTATATCACCTCTCATTTGTTGCAAAAGCTAATTATAAACCCCGCAAAAAATGGGATCAGAATATACCCATTCAAACTTACACAAAGAACTAAAATATAGTAGATGTTGTAATAGTACAGGTAGTATTTTTTTTTTTTTTCAGTGTATATTTCAGATATTACTTCAGCACAAAAAGTATAGTTGATATTAAGTAACATATTTTCCATGGCAGGAAATGCATATAGGCTCAGGTAACTGTATTCAGTAACAATGATCAACAGAGAGGGATAGACACATTAAAATAGAATCCATAGCCACGTCCAATATCAGGCTTACTAACCCTTGTGCCAAACATACCACAAGCAACCTCTTTAGAGCACTAGCATCAGTTTGGCCATCCCATTAGCCAAAACTTGCCTATTATCACATTTTTTTTCCTTTTGCCTATCTCATTCAAAAACTAATTCCATATTGGATTATTCATCTAAACTCTATTTAATAATAAAATATTTATTTATTTGTTACTTCATTATTATTTTCATCTAATTTCTTTTCGTCATATTTTGCATAACTATTTGCACATCTACTAGTATTTTTGTCATAATTTGTGGGATGGCATCTTTTGAAGAATCGGTTTGGCTTGGTTGATGCCTTTGAGAGCGGTTGATCTTATAGCGTGTTGCAATGGCTTTATGGTTGTTCTCAAGACGATGAGGCTTGGAAGATGGTTCCTTTGTCTTATGTGGTGCATTTGGATGGAAAAGAATGAGTGGTGTTTGAATGAAAAGGAGCATACTTTGAAGCAAATCCGGAACTTTTTTGTGCACTCTTTATTGCTTAGGTTTTCTGCTACAGTTATTAACGGAGCTTCTGTTCACGATTTTCTGCTGTCGCTTTCTGTTTCTTACAATGTATCTAGGTGTTTCCTTTTGTATACATGGGCATCACCTATGCATTCGTTTCTAATAAAATTACTTATAAGGAAAAAAAGTTATTGTGCACAGACAAATTTGCTTAAGTACTGTAGCATATAACCAAAGTTAGATTACCATGCCTAATCTAATGCCAGAGGTTTTATGTCTGATTAGCTCAATTTTACCTAATATTGGCATATGACTAAGCCAATGCCAGTGCTCTTAGACTAGATAAAAAGTCAAGCACAGTCAACTTGCTCAGGCCTACATGGAGAAAAATAAAGATAAAGAGTGTAGCAGCATTTGCAAATGAGATCACAAATCTCTTGATTTAACGGGCACAATGAATGGGGATAAGAAGTCATCAGAAATTCATTGTAGAACTAAAAGAAAATGCACTAAAATATGTGAAATGAATATATGATCAAAACCGTCGATCTGAAATCCAATTTTCCTGTGGCACATAAATAATCACCCTGTAAGAACTCAGTAACCTTGGTTGACTCTACTCCCAATAAATAAAAATATCCATTAGAAAAACACAGAAATCTGAAAAGTAGAGACTGGGAAGCACCAGACGTGCTAAGAACTTAAACGCTACATAAAAAAGGCACTTTGCATAATTCAAGTACTCTAGTAAAATTTAATCCATATTTTCTTTATGGTATTTATCTTTCCTTTTCGATGTACACAATTTTGGATAAATAAAATAAGTTTATTAATTAACGGAAATGGGATCATTAAATCATTTTTTTTTATAAGTAAACGATAATATTGATAGAATAGACAAAGCCCAAGTACACAATATGGTATACAAGAGACAAGACTTATCTAAGTCGTAGATGGTATGCATGATACAAGAAAATCATGAAAATGAAGGCCATTGAAATCTACAGCTATGGCCCATGATAATAAAGTACGGAAAAAGAAATATCGAAGCTCTTCCAGTGTCCGTTCCTTATCTTCGAAATTCCGATCATTGCGTTCACACCAAATGCACTACATAATGCAGATAGGGATCATCTTCCTTGCTACTTTGATAGGTGGTGCACCTCCAAGAGATATTCGACCGTACTACTAGGTGTTGTTAAACCAGCAACAGATTTGCTTCCCTTGGAAGCGAATATGGAAGGCTCGGGTCCCGTCTAGGATGGCTTTCTTCGTATGGACAGCAACTTTAGGAAATATCCAGACCATAGATAACTTGAGGAAGCATGGAATGATTGTTATGGATTGGTGTTTTATGTGCAAGAAAGAAGTAGAATCCGTGAACCACCTTCTCCTACATTGTGAGGTGGCAAAAGGGTTGTGGGATGGAGTGCTTGGACGAGCCGGTCTGAGTTGGGTTATGCCAAAAGCAGTGGTCGATGTATTAGCAAGCTGGTCCAACCTTTCTTCTTCCCCCCAAGTGGCTGCGGCATGGAATATAATTCCCTTATGTGTTATGTGGTGCCTTTGGATGGAAAGAAATTAGAGGTGTTTTAATGATAGGGAACGTAATATAAATGAAATCTGGAAGTATTTTACCAGTACTTTGCTTAGTTGGTTTGCTACTATTGTTCTTAATGGTGGGGTAGTCTATGAGTTCTTCTCTTCTCTTTCTTAGCTTTGGTTTGTAACTAGGTGTTTCTTTTATATACTTCCTGTGTACATGAGTTACGCCTACTCCTTTATGATGATTAAAGTTTTAACTTATCAAAAAAAATAAAATAAAAAAGATGTTAGACTAGCCAATAACTCAACAACTGTAGCAAGCATGACCCAGTTCAAGTCTACTCAACTAAAAACTTCGATCCACAGGTATTGAGCTGTCTCACAATGTAAGCATGAGATGATCCACAGGCTCTCTAGATTTCTTGCATATACAACACCAATCTGTGATAAGAATCCGGTGCTTCCTGAGATTATCGGTGGTGAGAATCTGTGCCTTTGGGGAGGGGCCTTATTCCTCCAAATTTGCCTCCAAAGAAAGTGAATACTCCGTAAAAGCGTAAGGGATTTATAGAAGGATCGAACAGATAAAACGCCCTTACTCGCAAGAGTCCACCAAAGCTTATCGGCTCGCATTCAAGTCGGTTTCACGGAGTAAATGAGCTAGAAAAAGCCTCAAAGCTGTCAACTTCCCAATCTTGAGCCACTCTACTAAAAGTAACATTCCATTGGACATGGTCACCCGATCGATTCATGATGTTTGCCACAGAAGCTTCTTGGTCACATGCAAGCTGGAATACAGATGGAACTGAGTCCTTTAGAGCTTCCTCCCCATACCAAATGTCCCTCCAAAATTTTATCATCGTACCGTCACCCAGTACAAGTTTGGAATGGCAAGAGAAAACACCCCAACCTTGTCTAATGTGTTACCATATCCCCACACCATGCGCTCCGTTCACCTTTTTAGAGCACCATCCCCCCACCCCCCCAAAAAAGACCACCATATTTGCAATCCCTCACCACTTTCCATAATGCGTCCAGTTCCATATTATACCTCCATAATCAATTACCAAGTAAGGCCCGGTTGAAAAGTCTTATATTTTATATACCCAGACCACCTGATGATAATGGCCTACACACCTTATCCCACCTGATTAAATGGAACTTGAAAGCATCCTGCTCCATAAGAAATCGCAATAGAGTTTTTCAATCTGTTTCACCATAGAAGCTGGTATGGGAAATAGAGACAGAAAATAGGTTGGTAAGTTGGAGAGGGTACTCTTGATCAAAGTCACCCGCCCTCCTTTCGATAAATACAACCACTTCCATCATGCCAGTCTGCATTCTATCTTCTCAATCACTGTATCCCAAATGTATACGGCCCGTGAAGCTACCCCCAAAAGTAATCCCAAGTATTTCATAGGTAGAGAAGCAACCTTACACCCAAGAATGGTGGCCAAATGCTGAAGATTGCTAATATTCCCAACTGGCACTAATTCAGATTTATCAAAGTTAACTCTCAACCCTGAAGCTGCCTCGAAGCAAAGTAAGAGAGCCTTCAACACCCTGAGTTGGTTTTGATCTGCCTCAAAGAAAATTAAAGTGTCATCTACAAACAATAAATGAGAGATAGTAATATGGTCTCTATTGGCGTTGCCAATAGAAAATCCCGTCATAAAACCAATTCCAGCCACAGTCGATAGCATCCTACTAAGAGCCTCCATAATGACAATAAAGATGAGTGGAGATAAAGGATCTCATTGTCTCAGACCCCGAGAGCAACTGAAAAAACCAGTCGGGCTCCCATTGATCAAAACTAAGAATTTTGCAAGTGAAATGCACCATCGAATCCACCTACACCATCTCACCCTAAAGCCACATCTCTCCAACAAATAGATAAGGAAATCTCAATTTACATGATCGTATGCCTCTTCCATATCTAGCTTGCAGATGATCCCAGCAACCCATGTCTTTAGCCTACTATCCAGGCATTCATTAGCTATAAGGATAGAGTCCAGGATTTGACAACCCTTTCCAAAAAAATTTTGCGGCTTGCCATAATTTTACCTAAAACCTCCCCAAGTCGGTTTGCCAGCACCTTGAAAATAATTTTGTACATCCCATTTATAAGACTAGTGGGTCTGAAATCTTGCATCTCGAATGCGCCGTTCTTTTTTGGAATCAATGCAATGAAGGTAGTGTTAAGACTTGTCTCAAACTTTCCTACCAAGAACAATTCATGAAATACCTTCATTACGTCCTCTTTCACTATCTCCCAACAAGTTTGGAAGACACCCATCGAGAAGCCATATAAACCCGGTGCTTTATCACTTGCCCTTTTTCATATAACTTCATAAACCTCTACCTCCTTAAAAGATCTCTCCAGCCAAGACACAATCTGAGGTTCAATAGAGTCAAAATCAAGGCCATAAGGTTTTGGCCTCCACCCCTCTCGTTCAATAAACAATTGTTCATAAAAGTCCACCAAATGGTCCTTGGATCACAGGAGCCTCCATACAAACCACACCATTGATTTTTAACATCTCAATGGTATTATATCTCCTGTGAGAGTTAGGCACCCTGTGAAAGAACTTAGTACATCGACCCCCCCTCCTTTAGCCATACAACTCTGGACTTTTGGCACCAAAAAATCTCCTCTAGAGAAAGTACTCTCTCCAATTCTGATGCCAACTCTGTCTTGCGGTCTATTTCCTCTTGGGAAAGGGCTCTAGTCTCCAGTATCCTCTCGAACCCATGAAGGTCCTTCGTTAGATTTTTCTTATGCTCCCCGATGTCTCCAAAGGATTGAGAATTCCAAAGCTTTAAATTATACAAAACATCTACAATAGTTGCACCTAGTTAGAAAGAGAAAAAGACTAATAAGTCCTTCCAAGCTATAGCTGAAGGAAACGTGTATGCTGACATCCAATGTATAGTGTTCAAGGAAAATTTTTAGTTTCTCCCAATCCTCAAAGCTTCAATCATTCTCCTCCCTCCACATGTACCACACCAGATGAATCAAGATCATTTTTCCACAAGCCTTCACTTATGTTGACTGTCAAGCCAAACATTCCAGCAACAGAAAATGTCCATCACCCATTCTGACATTACCAAGTTCAAGCTAAAGACCTTAAAGTCGGGTTGCCATAAAGCACTAAAAACATCACAATGGACTAATGAATGACCTACGGTTTCCATTATTATTCTAGACATACAAAACGGATTTATCACTAAAACCCACCACCTCCTTGGATTATCCATCATCAGGATTTCCCCTAATGCTGCTAGCCCACTTCCCAAACAAATAATTTCACTCTCAAGGGAGCTTTACCCCCAAAGATTCTTCCATTGGAAGTGAGAACTTCCTCGCGGTCTTCTCTTCCTAGCTTATCCTAACTTAGTACAACCAGGCATTGATGAAACAAGCAAATCCATTGAACTGCCGCCAACCCCTTCAGATGTTCTTCCTTAATCCTACACATAAATCCCATTAACCTTGTTAGGCCACAAATCCACCCCCCCCCCCCCCCCCAAAAAAAAGTGAACTACCATATTTTATCTCTATCACCTTCATTCAAAGGCTGTCTCTCCCTGGTATGATGCCATGACTACTCTCTCGGCAAAAGCCCTCTTAAAAGGGATCATTCTCTGCATGTCTCTCACAGCTCAGATGGACAGTGAATAAACAACTATCTGTAAAAGTGGTGGATCCAAGGTGGCACAAAAAATGCCGATGAGATCAACTAAAGGTTCTGCGCATTAGGATGTGGTCCCGAAGGCACAAGTGATGGCATATTTGGCCTCCCCACATTTTGTATTGACTTTACAGAAAACGCTGGAGCTTAGCACTTGGCCTTGATTCGGAGACCTCACTACAGATGGTTATGGGATTCGGGAGGTTGAGGTAGCTTTGGATGTGAGAGAATCCTCAGGAAATTGGTTCCCTGCATTAAAGGTGGGTGAATTTTGTTGGGTTCTAAGACAATGAGGTGGTTTGTACTTATTCAAGAACTATCTCTGGTGACGGGAACTGATTTATGTATTAGATCAAAATAATATTACTTATTCTGAACTCAATAACAGCAGTGCTAACCTGGAAATTATATATATACACACACACGCTACGTGTGTACGTAATTTGAGGGCCTGCTCTAAATTTCGGAAAGATTGTTAATTATAACACATTTATCGAGACATGCAACACAATGATGGTTTAACAAATATAATACCTTTCTTCTTTTGTGATCAACAGATTCCAGAGCTGAACGCAGCTTAGCGACTTGTGCTGCATCTTCTGCCTCTTCTGTAGCCAAGGTACCAGCAATATCCTGATATAAGAATGAAATAATAGGCATGAGTCCAATGAGATCTAGTCAAGACATCTTCCAGAGTGGAGAAATAGGACACCATCATAAACAAAGAACAGGAAGAATAAACAAGTATATGCCATTTGTACTTCGCCTCACCTATGTTAACAAAATTCTTATTTACTGATTCAAAAAACAAGAATATGCATGCCATTTCGAGTACATTATGAAAATGTTGAAAGACAAATTAAATTTTTATCAGTAAACAAAATTGGAGTGGTCATAATGATAGACGAGCTCAAGTATATAGGACATATACAAGAGCAAGGCCTATGCGTGCTAGTTTAGTGATACAAGAAAGTCATGAAAGGTCATGCTACTATAATCAATTACTACCAACCAATTAAGTATTGAAAACTAAAGTTCTAAACTCATCCATAGACTGCTTTCGATCTTCAAAGCTTGTTTTGTTCCTCTTCCACTAAATGCACCACCAAAGGCATGTTGGAATCATCTTCCATATTTTTGCAATTTGAGAGTTGCTCTGAAGACCTCCTGTAACACCCCAATAGAAGGCCCAAACCACATGGCCTATACTCCAAAATGACTAGTCAATAATACAGTTGGAGCCCCATTGGAACCTTATAAAGAGCAAGAACTTCTCCTTCCCAAGCAATATAGGATCCCATACACCACCCACCCTTATTCTTATCATATCACAATTTACTCTTTTTAAATGTCCGACGTCCTCGTAAGGCCTATTCCTCGTAGGCACAGTTCAAGTCCCACATTTCTAGTTAGAATAGGCTCTGATACCATTTGTAACACTCCAATAGAAGGCCCAAACCACATGGCCTATACTCTAAAAGGGCTAATCAATGATACAGTTAGAGCCCCATTGGAACCTTATAAAAAGCAAAAACTTCTCATTCTCAAGCAATGTGAAATCTCATACACCAACCACCCTTATCCTTATCATTTTTTTATTTTTTTTTATGTTGGGGAACCTCTCCAAGGCAGGGCCCTTCGGACCCACCCCTACAGAGTTAGAACATTGATCACCCTTCTCAAGATCACCCAAGCTAATCCCACCTAATCAAAAAATCCATTCCACAAGGTAATGGCAATCTCACAATGAAGTAGTAAATGATCAATGGACCCCCTCACTCTTATTGCACATACAACACCAATCCATGACATTAACTTGGTGCATCTTGAAATTGTCTAGTGTGAGGATCTTCCCTAAGGAAGCCATCCATTCAATGAAAATTGTCTTTTAGAGGTGTTTTTGTCTTCCATATTTACTCTTCCATGAGAATGGCTTTACATTATGTGTATTCAAGACTTGGTAGAAAGAGCGGACGGTGAACTTCCCTTTCTTAGAAAAGAAATCTTATCTTCAACTCCTCCCCTCATACGAGTAGAGTACGCTTGAAAGACAATTTAAAAATGAGATGTAGCAATATAAAGAAACCAAGCACCTATGCAAGGATCCTCACTGCAGCAGCAGAGGTCGTGTAGTATAAAGCTACACTAAGGCCTGATTTATTTTCTTAAATAAGATGAGATAAGATGAATAAAAGTTAAAAATTGAATAAAATATTGTTATAATATATTTTTTTAATATTAGTTTTGTTTTAAAATTTGAAAATGTTGTTTTGTCATTTAAAAAGATTAAATTGCTTAATTAATTTTGTATGAAAATTTGGGAAAGTAGCAACGTAAGATGAGATGAAAGTCTTTGTGAAAGCAAACTAGGCCAAAGACGTGGTGGCAGACACATAGCGGTTAGGGACGGAACCAAGATTTAGTATTTGGGAGGCGATCGACAAAATGTGTGGTACGTGAGTATAAATATAATGTGTTTTTTACTCGTGACTATATATAAAAACAATAATCATACATCATAAAATTGTACACACAAAATATATAAAATTGTATAAAATTATGAGGTCTCGTTTCTAGCACAGTAGGCTGCAGCAGTTAATTTTTCTGTTAACAGTACTTAAAGTGACTGTGAGATTAGGTAAGTTGAAGATTTGGGTGTTAGTGAAATTAAAGGTTAGAATGGAACTAGATGACTATTGAGATTTGAAGAAATAATTTTAGTAAAAAAAAATTTTTGGTTTGGGGGGGGGGGGGGGGGGGAATTCTTTTTTTTTTAATCTAGTGGCAACTTTAATTATATATAAAAAAGAATTATACATATTTATATAATAAATATTTTTTTTTTATAGGGGGTGGGGGGGGTACCACCAAGGTAGTTCCGCCCCTACCAGCGGTCGATCCCTCTTTCACCAGGGAAAGTGGGAAGCGAACGAAGGGTTGGGGAAAAGATGTAAGCAAGTGATGTTGCAGAACAGATGCCTAAAAATGTTATCAAGCCCATGCGCACATTTGCAAATTTGCAGGTACCATTTTAAAATAGCTCCCACCTAGGACATACCCTCAAGTGCTGC
This sequence comes from Platycarya strobilacea, assembly GCA_036898215.1. Classification (NCBI taxonomy): domain Eukaryota; kingdom Viridiplantae; phylum Streptophyta; class Magnoliopsida; order Fagales; family Juglandaceae; genus Platycarya; species Platycarya strobilacea. The sequence continues at coordinate 37,980,848 of CM072555.1, forward strand.
AATTGAGAAGTATAGACCCGCTTTGCATACTCAAATAGAAGTTTCCCCAGTGCGTCAGTACTGGGGGGCAGCGCAGCACCAAGTCCAGCCATCCAACCATCCATAATTGCTGTTGAAAGAAGCTCCAACTGACCAGTTGTCCCCCCTGATGCATCGTCTCCAGTAACAGACAGAAACTCAAAGTTCTCTGCCAGCCAGGATCTAATTTGGCGCTGCAACTCGCCTGCTGGAGTGTGGACAAAGAGAGCAGCAAGAGCTTTGTTTCCAATTGCAAAACTTTTGGCTTCATCTTGTATTTCCCTAAGCTTTCCACCAGTTACCTGCTGCCTCCAAATATCCTGTACATTGGACCATTTGCAACATGTAGAAGTATCTTAGCATGAAAGCTTTTAATAAATGACAGAACAAGTATGTGCATGCATATGTGTGTGACTTGAGAGGGGAGAGGGTAAGATTGGCTTCAAAGTCAAGAGTAAATAAACACGTGGATAAAAAGGTACAAGACTTGAATAGCAGCAACCTGATCAATTCCTCGCATTTTTAAAACAACTGATGAGAACTTGGATTTCTTTTCTGGTTTTAGATTAACTTTAAAGCCTTGGATATGCTCATCAACATAGCGTACAGGAGATCTCCCTGGACTGTTACCCCGGCTGGAGCTCCTACTGCGTCCACTGTTACCCTTTTCTAAAAAGCACTCAACAGAAGAAACCTGCAAACCAAAAGAATGTGCATTCAATGAAAAACAAAAAAGTCTTGGAAGAACATACTTCAAATGAGAGGAAAAAGCTGAAATTTAATTACCTTGATGGACTGGAGTTCTGGCGATCTAGCAAGCAGAGATCTAATATACAAAATTCTAACTCGGGAAACAAGCATGGTATCCATTACCCTCTTTGGTTCCATTTTACGTATAAAAGAGAACACCGCATCTCTAATTTCAGCAAGTATTTCATGCTCTCTAGAGGCACCTGCTTTAATTACTGCGGCCAAAACCTGCAAAGCAGAAACTCGACAGTTAAGGGATGCTTGGAGAATGAGATGAGATTAGAATTTTGCGAATAGTAGTGAAATGTTTGTGAATAGTAGTGAAATGGTTAAGTTAAGATGTTTTATTGGGTTTTGAAAAATGAGAGAAAAAGTTGAATAAAATATATTATAAAGTTAAAACATTGTTATAATATAATTCTTTAATAATATTTTTGTTTTGAAATTTGAAAAAATTGTACTTTTTTTTTTTTTTTTTTGTAAGTTTAGGAAAGTTGTAATGATTAGATGAAAAAGTTGAAGATTTTATATTAAAAAGTGTTTGTGTTTCAGTAATGTTTGGGAAGAAAATTATGATAAATTTTGAGACGAAATGAGACTAGTTTCCCAACATGACCTTATTGATTTCATTCTTTTCCCTAGGTATAAACTTATCAAAAAAAATTATTTTCCCTAGGTCTAAGGACTCACTGACAGAACATAATAAAAAAAGGTATATTCACAACAGAAATACATCATGACCAAAGAAAGAGATTATTGTTGATAGTGTGCATATTTGATAAACCAGAAAGAATGATGATGACTTGCCAAATTACAATAAGCAGATCGCCGATTGCCAAATTTGATAATCAATTATAGATACAAGTCAAATCACACCTTATTATTACATAAGTAAAATTGTAGCATTACGATAATTCATATTGTTGAAATTCCATGATCCTCCTACAGTGAAAGGAAAGATTTTAAATAGAGGATTTTTTATTGGCAACAGGTGTGTCTGGAACCAAATCCCAACAAATCCCGGGGGTGCATAGGCTCTCAGCAAGGAGTTTCACGCAAGAGCCCTTAAGTAGTTCAAGGGGAAACTCCCGCAATCTGATGAGCCCACCAACTTCCTAGCAAGATGCTAAGGAAAATTATTTGTACAGTCCTAGAGTGTGTAAGCTCCATGCGTCCCCTTTAAAAGAAAAGGGGCCACACATGGGACCCAAATGAAAAAACCAACTTTTTCACGGTGGGACTCACTTTTTTTCAAAGGAATCATGCAAGCCTTGCACACCCTAGGATTGTATCTAGCATTACTCCCAATCCAATGGCTCCAAGAAATTGTTTGCACCCAAGGGTTTCTACCCTTAGACCTGAAGGAGCAAACTACCAAGACCAAGGCTCTTACCACTAGAGCCAAACCCTAAGGGTTCAAAATAGAGGATTGACAAATTATATATGTAAGGCTTGCCATGACAAACAATTGTCAACTTTCCCTTCAAAGACATAAAAGAGGTAAAATGATGGAAACCTTCTCATCCATTTTTAGAATTAACCACAAGGTGACAGTAAACTCCATCTTGTATAGCATAAGAATTACAAAGCATACCAGCATCAAAAGTTTGTTTGCTCCATCCGAAATGGCAGCAAGGCTGTCATGTTGCTCGGGATCAAAGTCATTCAAGGCAGCAGTAAGATACTCTCCTGCTGGCGTTGTTTTCACTTTCTCAGAGCCAGATTTCACTAAAGCAAGAGTGCCATCTGTCTTATCCGCTACCAATGGCAAAGGAACAGCATCCATAGGGCGGCCTTTATTATAGTTATTATTATCAATCCTGCTTTTAAAAAATGACAGAAATTCCATAAGCAAATATTATGGTAAAAAAGTAAAATTCACAAAGCAATCCCAACGTAGAATTCAAAGTATACCTCCCTTGGTCCCGAGTCTGAACGTTCACCGATCCTCTGGGTAATGGACTTGATGCCTAAAGCAAATCAAAGAAATAAAAAGGCAGAAGCACCATTTAGCTGGACCCATGTGGCATAATCACCAAAATAAATCCATACTCACTTTAGTGCATGCAAACCTTCAAAACAGAATTTCTATCTTACATGTCTAAAGAACTTGAAATATAGGAATGACCTCTATTACTTGAAAAAGAATTTCTATTAACTCACCAACTTAACCCAAGTTTCAATTGGATCATGCAAGCTTCATTTAAGAATCGATCACCAATGAGTTTAAAAATATTCTGAGGCGTCACAGTGGTTAATTTGCATTGGCTGAAATGAAGAGAGTTTCTACCAATAACTACCACTTGACCATTTATGCCTACATTCAATAGGTCTGCCTCATGTTTTACATCAAATGTGCACTGTATGCCACCATCAAAGAAGTCTGGATCAAGTTCCAAAGGAAAGTATGCAGCATATACACAACTTTAAATGTTAAGATTGGATACTGTCGAAATATGCATACGGGGAATGTTAAAAATGATAATTTCGCAATATAGGTATTCACACCATTAGAAGAAAGAATTATTCCAATCTTAGATGACAGAAAATCTACCTGGGCAGAACCGAGTGAAGCTGCTTTCTCTGTTAATCTATCAAACAATTTCTCATTTTCTTCATGCAACCTCTGCAACAACAGCATACAAATCATTCTAATACAACATGCTACTGAAGGGTGCACAATGGCTCAAATTTTTCATTTTCAGGGACTTAAAAAGTGGATCTAAACATACGTCCTCCCACAAATACAAAAGCAAAAAGACAAATAGTGAGAGCATATTTCAACACTGGCTCTGGCTAAAGACAGACTCCCATCCTACCTGATCCAGAAAAATATGAATGGCATCCAATATTATTCACAAGAAAATTTTAGAGCAAGCCGTGGGCAACTGTTGGTTTACCATTTGGTTATGATAAGTATCCCAAGTATCTAATCAAAAGTCAACACATGGAAACAAGCATTTCCACAATCTTGAGAATTATACATATATATAGATGCATATTTCCATCAGTGGGATGGGCAGACAGGTGGGAGCGGGCAATTTTGTTGTCATGATTATGGTGGGAGAGTCAGAAGAGAGAAGGGACAACTCGTCAATGAAATTTTGAGACATCTCATATGTATGACTCATACCCACAAAGATAAGAAGCTAGCTAGTAATCAGTCATTAGAAAGATGGCACTCATCAGATTGTAAGTATAACAGACCTCAATCAGTGCATCACGTTTTTTGAGTTCCTCTTCAAGCTTTTTGGTCACAGTCACTGCTGAAGAATCTATGCCATCCACACTTGCATTGGACGATAACACTCCAGGCCCTTCTGAACCAGATTTTGATTTGGCTTCAGTAGGATGAAGAGCTTCATTGAGTTGTGATTCAATACTTCTCATTTTGGCCTACATCAGAAAGGTGATAACAAGAAAATACTGAAGAGATGCAACATGTCAACAAGAAATTTCTTGATTCGGAAAGTGTACCTTTCTATAGTAAGTGAAATTTGAGTCAAAATAGCATACAGCCAAATTCCTTCACAAGGAACTTGCTAATTGATCATACATTGACAACTCGGGTCCTTAATCCAAGTTCCTTAACAAGATATTGCAGTCTTGAAGGCTAATTTATTACATGTTTTCCATTTTTCTTACAGTCACATATGTCACCCAGATTCCAGCAGAGAAAGGAAAAATACAAATAAATAGAAATATGAATATATCTGTGTTGTAAATAACTACTATTGGGTAATTACTACAACAATAGTTTACATTTTCCCAAGTTACCCAATCCAATTGATAGAATGATTTTCAGCACTCTTGAATCTCTATCAACATGAACAGCCCAAAGGTATCAACTGAAGGTATGGTGTGCAAGAAATTTTCAAGTGCCATGCTCATACACTTGATAAAGAACAAACAGTTGAGCATTTATCAATATAAGAATAACATTTTGAAAAGATATCCAACACACTGCATGGAAACTTGCAATAGAAACTTTTGTTATAAAAGCATATAATCTTCATTTAGACAAGTACTCATGATATCAAAAGAGACATCTGTCGAGAAGGAGAAACTATTATGTCTACCATACATGAGAGGAACCAAAATATCAATATGCATGTATCAACACAACATTGACAATTCCCCACATAAATAAGGGATTGAGGGTGAAGTCATGAGCTAAATCCCGTGCATGTACGAGTTGTGTACTTACATTTGCTGAAAAAAAATAGGTAAAGGACCAACCTGCAAAGTCTGAATTGTCAACTCTTGCTGCTGTATCTGCATTTTTTTATCTTGCTCCAACTGTAATAGCTGAGCAACTTGATTTCTAAGCTGAGCATTTTGCTCCTTCTCAATCTTATGCTTATCCAACAGCATAATATTTTCGGACTGCATCAAGATAATAAATTATGCTCACATAAAACAGGCAATATGATCTAACTTGACAGTAAACTACCAATTCAAAACACAAAATATGATGCTTAGCTAACCAAACCTATCGCTTATGTAACTTTCAATGAGAAAGCATGATAAATAAGTAAATAAATTAAATATATGCCAAATAATGTAAAACAGTAGAGAAATAAACTGCAAACTATGAGGCAAATACATAGTATAGAAATTTCACTTAATAGCTACTTAAAGGTGTAAGTTACCAAAAGATTTTTTTTTTTTTTTTTGATTGGTAATAATAGGATTATTCCAAGTAAATAGGTATAGGCCACGCACACAGGATGCATACACACCTAAATACAAGCAAAATAGAACTAAGGCAAAACATAACAATATTCCCATCCCTTACAAGGTTCTTCACCCAAAAACTTATAGTGCTAAAAATTTAAATACCGTAAGTACAACTCAAGCAAAAAAAAAAAAAAAAACAAATCACTCAGATTTACAAGACACGCATTAAAATATAAAATCAAGAGTATATAGTATCTTAACCATCTTCAATTTGCTTAAAGATTGTGTGTGTGTGTGTGTGCGCGTGCATGCATGCGTATTTCCCAGCAAGATTATATAGTATCTTAACCATCTTCAATTTGCTTAAAGATTGTGTGTGTGTGTGTGTGAGTGCGTGCATGTGTATTTCCCAGCAAAAGTTTTGATGTTGATTGGTGAATGAGCGTCTCATAGGTTTTTGTGATACACTGCTTCTGGAGGGGAATAGAAACAGGGTTCATTTCTGACATGTTAGAGTTTTTCACTTGAATGCCCAAAGAAGGGCAAAATGTTAATATTACAAGATTTGGTGACCTCATGGTTCTACCAACATGGCTTTATTTGTTTCTCCAGCAGCTCTCCAGACAATCCTGATGAAGACAATTTGATTAAATGAGCACAACTTGGGATTGATTGATGCATGTGCAGAAGGTGTGAGGACTATGTAGATCATCCCTTGCAGCATTGTTTTGGGTCTTCAGAGCTGCTGACAGTTAGCATGCAAAGTTTGCTGAAAGAAGGTCATCTTGAAAATGGTTTTACGTGGAGTACTGGGCTGGAACAAAATTATCAAGCTTCTGACAATAGAGCAGGGCCAACACATCCTATCAAGTCATGTTTCTAGTGTTAGTGCTTTCCAGTTTAGGTGTTTGTATGCTCCCATATACATAAGTTGCATTAGCTTTAGTCTTTTACATCATCTGTATACCTGCTTTAAAAGAATGTATTTGTGTAACTAAATGGAACACTATTTACTTTGGATCTATTGAAGCAAATATACAACTCAAATGAAAATAGAGCATTCCCACTTCTTATTGCTCTACATACCATCAATTCCCAAAAAAACTGAACCAATTAGCACACAGGCCTTCCACCAAATAACTATCACTTTCATCGAAATAGAATGAGAAGGAAGATATGATAAGCTAATATCTACTAGATACAGTAAGTTAACATGGGTGAAAAATGTCAAAACCCATACAAACAAATAAATCGTTAATAGGATGTAAGAACTATGGCAAACCCATGGAAGTTACAAAACCTTTAAATCAGACTGCAGCGTAAAAGAAACTTTCCACGCCTTCTGAACTTCATTGAAGAGCAGGACAGACTGATCATTTGCCTCTTTTAAAGCTTGTTTTAGTCCCAAAACCTCTTGTTGCAAATCTTGGATCTCCTTTTCCTTTTCATACAACTCTTTACGGGCATCGTTTGCCTACAATAACCATCACAAACTATTTCAGAGAATAAAATGTGTCATAATCATGGTTTTCTCTATTGGAATTTTTGGTCTCACACGCTCTGTTGTGTCCAAATCAAGATTCACAACCTGAACTTTTTTCAAGAAATAACCCTGTGCCAAGGCTAATTGCCAATCGGGTCCCTCCGTTACAAATTCCGCCCACCCTAATTAACGACAAATACATGGTAGTCTTACTAACTACCACACAAAAACTCTAAAAAATACGGTTGATATAAAATATAAAACGTACAAATTTTTTAAATTAAAAAATAACTTTAGAATATAGTTTACAAAAAACAGGGAGGGCGCAGGGGCAAACTAGATGGTGGGGTAGCCAAGATCTCACCCCAAAAGAGTCCAATAGCCTCCCTTTTCCGTGCCCTTCGTTTAAATCTATTTTTTAAATTATTATCTTCTTGGAAAAAATTATATTCTTTACTTTTTTCTAAATTCATTTTTTTAAGAATTGAATTTTCTACATGGCAATTAACTGGAATAGTTAACAGGCAGATCTAATTAATGATAAGAAAAGGAATTTTGGGTTTTCATAGTTGTGCTCATGTGAATTCTACTCACACGGTACTTGCCCAAGTACAGTGTGCCAAAATAAGGACTATGTTTTTTCAAGTCAGCAACATTATTTTGGGGAGAAAAAAAATCTCAAATCAGCTGCTGCCTTAAACTGAAGAAGAGCTTCCTTTTCAACATGATCTTTACCTAAATCTTCTGATGGCACTTTTTTTTCTCTTAGATATAGATTTCTGTATACCAAAAAAATAATTTAGTTGGACTCCCAGTATGTTTATTTGGCCCCCCCTTACAAATGTTTTTTTTTATGATAAGTAACCTCCCTTACAAACGTAAACGAGAAGCTTCTCCATTCTTTTTCCATTTTTTTTTTCTCTATGGGATATTTTTCTCTAAGGAATAAAGTCCTTGCAGCTTAGCAGAACTCTTAAAATATTGGGTTATGCCACCCCAACCGTCCACACACCAGTTATTATCACCAAAAGGCAGATTATATTCATTAATCAAAAGTACTGCAAGGAAGTTGCTCCATAAAGGGCACAAAGTTGTCAAGAGCAAACTATAAGCTTGTCACAATAGGGACTTACAACATCTCTCCATTTTTTTATTGTATCTCGATTTCCAAGACTTAGCACAGCATTTCGGGCTCTGGCAGAGAAATTCAGAGATGATAATGTCTCAGACAAATTCTTTACATTTGGACACAGGTTAACAATCATCAAAGTTTTCGAACTCCCACCTACAGAAAGAATAATGTTATAAGAAGCAACAAGAGATGCTTAGCCAACTAATTATCATTTAGAAAGAAATTAAAAGCAATGAATTAAGCAGTCAAATGCCTTATTGTAACTGGTCTATTTATTAATCAGATCTTTTACTTATCAAAAAAAAAAAGCAATGAATTATGCACAACAAAAAGGAATAAATATAATGATATGTGCCAATGAAATTCTTTCGTACAGCTAGCTTAAGCTAGATTTGATCATGCTAATACAAAGGAATGGGAAATATATGCTTTTTAATAAGTAATGGAACATTTTATTAATATGAGTGGCATTAAAGAGGAGTCGAAACTGTAGTTAAAAGTTACTTTCAGATAACTGTAACCCTTGTTTTTAGTACTCAAACAAAGGGGGCAGACCAAAGATTCTATATAGCTACGGAGGTTATAGAAGTAGAAAATTAGCTTGGAGCAGAACTCACATAAATATCCAAATAAAAAATGGGCCATATTTAAAATCAAACAATCAGCAATGACAACTAGGCATTCCTTTAAAAAATCTACGATCAGATAATAAATTTACTCGTTTACTAAGCAAACAGTTATAAAGCAGCACAAGCAGGCCCAGTAAAAATTACCGTTGCTATCATTACCCACAAGTTTCACTTGTGTTACTCTTACAACTCTATTATCATAATAAACACCACCATAACTTTGCATACAAGAAGGGGGACTGAATACCTAGTGAATCTCCAAGTATCTGTGTTAGTGTTGAATTTTCATAAGGAACAACGTCCTTCTTTGAGGTCAAAGATGACAAAACATCCCCCAACCTGCATATGTAACAGAAAACACAGTAAGAAGAAAATGACCACAGCAAATAATGACAATCGTGCATGCTGAGATTATAGCTGCTACAACTTACACAAAAGAATTTAACAAAAAATTGCTGTCTGCAGCCTCACCTAAAACACCTAGAACATTGATCATTAGATGAACATGGTATGTTGGTTAACCACCCAAGTATATACTACATGGGACTACCAATCGTTGAGCTTGGGACAGGAAAAATTGTGACCAAAACCAATGGGAAGAGCAATTGCCGGTACTCCCATGGAAATACATTCGTGTTATGCCGATAAGCAAGCAGCCAATCCAAATTTAAAGATTGCTAAATAGTAAAAGATGAGATTTGTTGCATACGCTGAAAGTGCTTTCATAACATGTAGCAGGTCTGTCACATGCTCCCCACTATCTTCTTCACCAATTGAACCTTCACTTCCAGCCAAATCTACAAGAGATAGCTTGCTGTACGAGTTCTCCCCAGTAATCAAATTGGTATAATAAATATGTATTGTGATGATCCTGACAACAATGAGGCAAGAAATAATCACAGATGAGTAAAAGGAGAATTATGTGGTGCTATAGACATGCCCAAATGACACGCATCTAAAAACATGAATAACCGGAACCTTGGGCTATATCATATTTCTCCCTGTATGCATCTGAGGAAGTACAAATGCAGATTAAATTATTTTTAAACTTAAAGATGAAAATATCTCCTCTTTCAAGGACAGGACCAACTTTAAACCAGTGGGCTACCTCCTACAACTTCAATCCTCACCTTTGCATTGCCCAACCAACAAAAAAAAAAAAAGGATCTACCATCTGACAATTATACAAACATCAATAGTGTATATAACAATCATTCTGATTTGACAGCTCTCCATTTCACTCTAACCAAATAAGGAAAACAACTCGCATATTTAAAACACTTACGGACTTTCTTCTTTTTTGCATTTGATATTAAAAAAATGCAAAGTGCAACTCTACAACATAAAGACTTTCAAGATCATGTCCTAAGTTTTGGGATTTGCCTATACATTTGTTTCTAATAAAGTTTCTTCTTACTTATCAAAAAAAGAAAAAGAATCACGTCCTAAGCATTTAATAAGATGGTAAAGTGTAGGTTGTGAATTTTTTTTAAAACGATTTGGCAAAGATGCAAAAGGCTTCTAGAGTTTCCTAGACAATAGGCATTAATTGCAATCAAGGGCACACCCTACTGGAGAGGTAGTTCGGGAATGACAACAATAACTCTGAACTAACTGGATAAGCATCTCACTTGAAAACTTGATAATCTTACAACAGCAATGTGACAGGATTCCACTTTGAAGCACAGATGGCTTATATTGTTAGCCAAAATTATGTTAGCTCAAAGCACAACCGCAATTTAATAAGGAACCATTATATAATTTAAAAGAGTTGCATCAAGAACAATTTTTTTTTATAAGTGAGTTACAACAAGAAAAAATTAAACTAAAGTTATGCTTTTTCAGCGCACAGAGATAAGGATCATACAGGTGAGAAACATTGAACTTTGACATGTCATCTCCCCGGCTCTGAAAAGCAGCCTTCAAGATTCTAGAAAATTCCAATGGGTTATCAACTCTTTCCCGTATGAGTTCTATAGAAGATTCTGGTGGTCCCATTCGAACCTTTTGTAAACTGCCCCCTGGTTTCAAAAGCAAATCTCGAGCCTAAAAGAGCATGGAATGGATCTATATTAGAACATGGATGAAGCTATGTTAAAACTTTCATCTTAGAAACGTTTCCTGGCAAATAAGAGATGAATGTAAAGAACCTGTTCATTGTAGAGCTCAAAAACTGTGACAGAGAATTTGAATTGAGATGTGGAAGTTGAATCTGAGTTGGCTAGATCAAACAACTCCTCAAAACAGCGGGCATATAAACCACGATCATGACTAGATCCTTCCTAAAAATATGCAAAAGCATATCAGAGATCCAGTTCATTTCATATAAGAATATCTCCATATTGATTTTAAAGGGAAGGAAGGGAGAAGGGGAAGAGGAAGAGAGCAAAGAATCAACTACAAAAGGAGAGAATTTAAGGTCAAATGGAAAAGTACTGATCAATTCTACTTTTTCATAATCAACCCCTTAACTAAATTCTGACTAGTTGGAGTAAGCTACATGGACCATTTTTCTAAAAGTCACATCTTGGCCCATACTCCAAAAGGACCAGCCAAGATTACAATTAGAGCTTGAAATTATTATGAAGGGCAAGAACTTCTCCCACTCAACAATATGGGATCTCATTCACCATCTTCCTATGCTCAATCAAATCCGAAGTGTTACACTTTTATTCCACTTGGTCTTGTCTAGGGCTATGTCCCCATTAACCTCCACCCATTTAACGCCTTATATTGGACCAAGAAAAATCACGTGACGACCCAAATAACCTCACCTTAGAAGTGTCAACACACAATGGAAAATGTGAGATCACACAAACAAGTACATATATTATAAGTACAAACAAGTACATTTATAAGTATTAGGTAGATAGATAGATGTAGAGAGAGAGAGAGAGACAGAGAGCAACCATTGTGTGTGTTTTTCCAGAGCGGGTTTGTCCATAAGCAAAGATAGAAACATTATATCCATCCAAAGCCGACTGCACCAGTGGCTGGACATCCCTGAACAGTTCAGCTGGATAAAAAATATCGAAGACACTAATCAACATAGGCAAACACAACCATAGTATGAATAATTATATAATTGAGACAGAAAATTAGAGAATGAATGCTATGGTTACCTTGTCCAACATGGGGTCCATAAACTCTGTCAAATTCGAAGTCTTTCTTGGGAATTAAATTTGTATCATCACCAGTATTAATACGGATAGTGCACTCATCAGGAAATTCAACAACAGAGGATCCTTCATCTTCAAATAATGGTCTTGTACGACAAAATACCTTTATATTTCCTGGAAAATCATTTCAAGTTTTAAATGAAAAGGACAATGAAAAAACCTTTTGACATATATGCATGCATGCACATGAGCGTGTCAATGTGTGGGTGTGAATCCGTGTGTTGGGATGGGGGCAGGAGGAGAGGGACTTTCAAAATGGAAACTCACAGAAGAGTACCTTTGGCTGTCAACAAGTCATTAAACAACCTTCTCTTCTCACTGATCAAAGGGGAAATTCTGGCCTCAGTTTCAAGAGCAACTTGATCTGACATTTATACCAATAAAAAAGCCAACACTGAAAACCTTGTGAAGCGCAAAATTACGTGAGATATCAAAACTTCACATGCTTCACATACAACCAAATGGCAGAATATAAATCCATACCTAGTTTACGGGTTTTCTCAGCAAGAACGCCTAAATAACGTGTAACTCGATCTAGTTTTGCATTGGAGTATTCCTGCAGCTCATTTGCTTCCTGCCTCAACTCCAAGTAATCTTCTCTTGCAAGCTGCCCAAAATAGGGGATACACTTGTCAACAAGGATATCTGACACTATCACATGCTCCACATTCACACCTGCTAAACTACTGTGTGAAAACCACCACCTAAACGCAATAATTGGCAACTGGAGCAACGTCATGATTGCAAATTCGAGAAGAGATCTAGCGACTTGATTACCTTGATAACAAATGAAGAGAAACCCAAATTTCCGGTTACTTATAGATTTATAAGCTCTTAACTTCTCTAGCCACTAACCCAGATTGTTGACAAAAGCTCCAATGATATGGCAGAGTTCATGCACCTATTGTCCGCATGTGTTATCATTTAAAATTATTAATAACATCATTTTCTTGTGGCCCTACATATAAATCCATGAGAAAACGCTATTATTCCTACCAATTTTTTTTTTTCATAAAACCAGGCTTGTTGCTTAAATTGTGATTAACCCGTAGAAAGGAAGTGGATTGACACGCAAATCTCTAAACAAATTAAGCCCACCTTTGTAACAAAAACCCCGATAAACCTTACCAGTAATATTTGTTATGACTTTTTTTAACTATGTAATAGAGTTACATTTTAAGGCCTTGACTCCACAACTCATTGTCCCAACTCCCAATATGTAAACTTCTAGCATAAATTAAGATTCACCAGTCCACTACACTCTTTCAAATCCCAACGCTGTACCCAAATACAGAAGCGTTATTTACGGAACACCCCCACACTCCTTCACACGAAGAGAGAACTTGATTTCATCTTACCTGTAATGGCAGTAGAGACAAACTTTGTCGAATACGCGAACCTTAAAAAACCCCATCAAAGCAGTAACTTACCACTAATTTAGAACAAAATTTCAAAAAGTGAAATTTCAACAAACAAATAAATAAAAAGGAAAAGCGAAAAAATAGCTACAAAAATAAAGTAGAAGGTAGATAGATGCTAACCTGAACTTTTTCCTTCAAGCGCTGGACCTTGGAAGCGACCGAGGGATTGGAAAAATCCGAATGGGGCAAGATTGATGAAGTGGAGATGGAGTACCTCCGGACCAGTGGTGCCGCGAGCCTGTTTTGATCGTCGTGCTCGAACGGCGACGAAGAGGTCGTCTTCCTCGGCTGAAAGCCGCTCACCTCCCAGTTCCACCGGTTCCTCTGCTCTGCCATTTGAGACCCTCTCTCTCTCTCAATCCCAGTGGCAGAGCCAGCTTTTCATCAGTGGTTGTAAATTTGTAATGTGTTTTTTGCTTTTTTTTTTGTTGTTTTAATTTATGGTTATATAAATTCAATTAAATGGAAGGAGGGGGAAATGGGTCTTGGGTTTTTTGGGGAATGGGAGGATTGGGCAATACGGCATCGTTTCATAAGAATGTACACTCTTCCGCCTTGAGCTTCACATTTATACTTGCGCTTCGTATTCGTCCACGCCTCGCTCTCAGTATTTGTCGGTATTTGTCCATGTCGTTCAGATAAGGGCTAGCACGTGACCGCGCTCGTGATATTTGAGCCTCCAACGTGAATTGTCCAGATAGGCTGGCTTTTTTCCAATTGAAAAAAAGTTACACAACCTTACAACCTCAACAAACTATATTTTTTTTTAACTTTTTTCTTTTATCAAATATATAAATTAATAATGAATAGAAATTTTTAATTAATTTAAGAAGAATAAACTTTAAAAATAATAATTTAAAAAATATAATATGTAAAAATTGAAGAAGCTGTATAGTATGACTCATAATAAAAATAGACGATGATATACGAGACTTCGAGCTGCCTGTATTCCTCAACAGAACTATAAAAAAAGAAATGTCATAACAACAATTTTTGGATGCAATTTCACTAAGACTTTGTGGAGCTGCAACTGAAAGACCAATATATAATGATGCTAGAGATAGGTCAGATTTGGCAAATAAAAAAATTATCAATAAAAAAGTCATAATTTTATTTTTGAATATCATTTAAATATAAAATATCGTTTAATTTAAAATTAAAAAAAAAAGTAGATTTCACTTTTTTAAAATGTATAAAAACTATTTTTTTTTATTGCAACTTTCTAAAATCACAATTTATTTCGACTGAGTTTGGGAAGTAAAGCTTTCTCAACACTCTTCAACATTCTTTATTATTATTCATTATTTTATTATTAAAGTATTAGAGTATTAGCATTGGCCTTATCAAAATAAATCATCAAACTTGTACTTTTTGTACACTTCCCAAAAAAATCTAGTCATATTTAATCAAAAGTAGGAAGAAGAATTTGAAAGAATTTTTAATGAGTCTATTCACTTTGAAGATAAAATGCATTTTTTGACCTTTTTCCACAATTCTTCTCTCCACTTTTGATTAAATATGACTAGGTTTTTTTGAAAAGTTTGCAAAAAGTACAAGATTGATGATTTATTTTGATAAGATCAATGCTAATGCTCTTAGCTTGATCTTATCAATAGTCTTACTAAAATTTTCCTTCAAAAAATACAACTTTACACACTTTCTAAAAAAAATTAATTTTGAGAATTTTGGAATATTACTATTCACAAATGAAAAAATATTCCATTATATCTACATTTTTCTTCCCACTATTAATCAAATATAATCATTTTTTTTTTAAGTGTGCAAAATTGTACTTTTCAAAGGAAAATTTTAACAAGATCATTGCTAATGCTCTTAATTTTCATTTACTTGTATTACTATTAATTACTTTTTTATTACTATTTAATATTTTATTATTATTTTGTAATTACTTTTTACTACTATTCACAAACTTTTTCGATATTCGAACGTAGCCTTATTCTCTAAAGGATCGCCTGCAAATTTGTACTCTTTGAAGGCCCAACTACAAATCGTGCATAATCTGTATTGCAGTCAACCAAAGTTACAAGTCGTGTATAGTAGATGCTTCTTGCTTTGTATTCTATTTTGCTATTTTGTCTTTATTAATGTTGTATAGTTAGTTTTTTCAGTTATTTACAGTTAGGTTATAGGTTGCAAACGATATAATAGCTCCCTCTCAAATTGTACAGATCCAATCATCAATAATATAATTTTTACTGCGAACGAAATTTCTTCTCTAGTTTTCCTAAGCTTGATTTCCCTTTTCCTTCCTTTTAGTTTTATTTTGTTACATAGTACCAAAGAGCCAGGTTCATTGAATCTAATACTGATTTTTTTTTTCTGTTCATTTCGGCCATAGAAGAAGAATCTGAAAACCTTGCTAACCCAAAACAGATTTCCCCTTAACTTAACTTCATAGACCCAAACAACCCTTATCAAGTTGACAATAGTGATAACATAGCACTTGTCCTTATCATGGATCTCCTCACTATTGATAACTATGCTACTCAATCTCAGGCCATGCATCAGGCACTTAGAGCGAATAATAAATTAGGTTTCATTAGTGGAAGCATTTCCAAATCTGCTAATGAAGATGACTCTTTATTTGATTTGTGGGAGAGATGTAATAATATGGTGGTTTCCTGAATTTAAATCCATATGGACGAAACTAAATGACTATTTCACACAGCAAAATGGTCCTCGTATCTTTCAACTCAAGAGGAATTTGGCTAGACTTCGTCAAGACAGAGACTCCGCGAGCACTTACTTTGGTAATCTCAAAACCCTTTAAGATGAAATAGCTATTTACGATCCTATTCCTACATGCACTTATGGTCAGTAAAATGTTCTAAATGATAGACACCAAAGAGATCAAATTATACAATTTTTTATAAGTTTGAATGATCTATATTAATGCTAGGGATCGGATTATACTTATTGAAGCACTTCCCATTGTCAATAAGGTTTTCTCTCTAATTTAACAACAAGAGCAACATTATCATTTCACTAGTTTTACTCCATCCCCTGACTCTATGACATTAGCTACCAAGACCTTCCATCCTTTTTTCAAAACCAACACAAAAACCATAACCCAAAAAATAGACAGACCCTATTGCACACATTGTCGTGCTGAGGGACACACTTTAGAAAATAGTTTCAAAGCTGAAAATGCCCTAACTTCTTGTAAACCTACTGTAATATAGCATAACATGTTGAAAAATACAATAAGCTCCATGGATATCCCCCAAAACACAAACTACACAAGGGCAAGAGAACAAACAGTTTTGCCAATCAGACTAGCTTATGCATTGAGTCTACTTAAGAGGAAGTGCATGAGGACAATGTAAGTTTTACCAAGGAACAAAATCAGCAAGTTATGAGCTTACGACAACACAAGGACCTTTCCTATTCTCTTCTTTCTGTGAACCAGGCACAAGCTATTTTCAAAGCCACTCCAACAACACCAAAAACTTCCCAAGTGCCTGGTATCGAACCTTTTTGCTACACCTCTTTTCTTTTAAACACTTTTAATTCAAACAGTATTTCTTGGATTATTGAATATTTTTCACCTTTGTTGCTACAGAAGTGTCATACTATGTAATGGCACTTGATTGCTAGTCACTCATTAGGCATTGTTAGGCTTATTTACAACATTGTTCTCACTAATGTTCTGTGTATACCTTCTTTCTTTTTTAACCTTATCTCTATTAAAAGACTCCTGAGAACTTGATTGCTTGCTTGTTTTTCCTGTCTAATACATGTTTTATACACGACATTTTCACTTGGACTACGATTGAGATGGATGAAATGAAGTGTAACCTTTATCAACTTATGCTTACAGTTGTTGCTCCTACTACATTAGCTGATCCTTAGGCATTGTTGCCTAGGTCATATTTCTGGTTCTAGACTCAATTTAATCCAAGACCCTATTGTAAGGGATAACATCATTTCAAATAAAAATAATCCTTGTTACATTTGTCATCTTGCTAAGCAACACAAGCTCTCTTTCCCTGTTAGTTTTCATAGATCCTCTATGATATTTGGAGCCCTTGATCTACTGTTCTTTATGATGGTTTGAAATATTTTTCAACCATAATTAATGATTACTCTAGGACTACTTGGGTAAATTTGCTTCAAGCCAAATCGAAAACAAGGAAATGCATATAATTCTTTTGCAACATGATAGAAACCTAGTTTGTCACTAAAGTCCAAATCCTTGGAAATGATAATGGTATTGAATTTAAAAAGACTGATTTTTCAACCAAATGGAAGTTGTTCGTCAAAGATCTTGTGTTAAGACTCCTTAATGTAATAGCATAGTTGAGAGAAAACATCAACATCTTTTAAATATAGCTTGTGCATTGTTCTTTCAATAAGGTCTACTTTTGTCTTTTTAGAATAACTGCATCCTAATTGCAATATACCTTATAAACAGGACACCAACTCCCTTGCTAGCAAATATAACTTCTTATCAAATCATCTTTGCTGCTAAACCAAGTTATTCACACTTCAAGATATTTAGGTGTCTTTGCTTTGCATCAACCCTCTCATATGGTAGAAAAAATTTTGATCTAAGAGAAAAAAAATGCATTTTCCTAGGTTATCCCTTCGGCATGAAGGGTTATAAGTTATTGGACCTTGAAACTCACATTACCTTTATTTCTAGAGATGTTATTTTCCATTAGACTATCTTTCCTTTTACTCCTCTCCTGCTTTTGAACCAACCAAACACTCTCAACATGATTTTGCCTCTGTTTCACCTCTTCAAGAACTAGTGTAATTTCCATCTCCTCTTCCAGAGTCAACTCATGACAATTTTTCCTCACATTCTAAATATATTCCTGTTAGCCTCCCGTCTTCTAATGTTGAACTATAAATTACTCAACTCTCAATTCTTCCTGACTCACCTAGGGATAGTAACCATCTGTCTTCACCTCCACCACCTCTTCATAGGTCATCTAGGACTAAAAGCAGCTCCTAAGTATCTACAAGACTTCCATTATCAACAGGATGCCTTCACTTCAGATTACCAAACATCGGTTCAAGTATCGCCCTCTCTCACTAATTGTTATTTTCCTTTGCATAATTATCTTTCTTCTCATTCATTCTCACCCACCTTACAAAATTTTTCCTTGTCTTTCTATTGATTTTGAACAACTCATACTCTAAAACTATTAAAGATCCTAGTCAGTGTAAGGCCGTGGATGTTAAGTTGTTCGCCTTGGAACAAAATGACACTTGGATTCTTATTGACCTACCTCCTGGCAAAGAAGCCATAGATGGTAAGCATGTATACAAAATTAAAAGGAACTCAAATGACAGTATAGAAAGATTGAAAGTAATGTTGGTTGCTAAGGGATATACTTAATAGGAGGGAATCAATTACCAAAAACATTCTCAATAGTAGTCAAGATGGTTACTGTGAAATGCCTCATTTCTATTGCAGCTGTTAGAGATTGTAACTTGCATTAGTTTGATGTAAATAACTTTTTCCTCCATAGAGACTTAGAGGATGATATTTACATGAACAAGTCATCATGTTTGACAATGGGAGGACCTTAACAAATTTGTAAACTTTTTAAAAAGTTGTATGGCATGAAACAAGCCTCTCGACACTAGTATGCCAAACTTACTCTATGCCTTATGGATTCTGGCTTCACTCAATCAAAATCATATTATAATCTTTTTACCACGACCAATAGCACCTATTTCACAATTCTACTAGTGTATATAGATGACATTTTAGTGCCTAGTGATTTTGTGGACTCTATTACTACTATCAAAGACTATTTACATGCCAAGTTTCAAATTAAGGATCTCGAGGCATTGAGATATTTTTTAGGCATTGAAGTGGCTAGATCTCCTAAAGGGGTAGACATTTGCCAGTGCAAATATGCACTTGATATACTTGCGGATTCAGGTGTTCTAGGTTCAAACTGAGTGTAGGTTCTTATAGAGCAGAATTTGAAATTTAACAAAGTTGCTGGTGTGCCCCTCACTGATGCTTCTATGTATCAAAGACTCATTGGCAGGTTGCTATATCTAACTATCACTCGACCAGACCTTAGCTATCATCTGCAGACATTAAGTCACTTTATGGAAAAGCTAGCTTGATTACGCCAAAAGAATAACGCGGTAGTTGTAGCACAACTTTGGAGTGTCGACTCTACAGAGAGACAGATTAAAGAATAAAAAAAATAATAGGAAACTAAAAATTATATATTAAATGATTAATGAAAAAATAAGAATTAATTTTAAATGCAAATTCAAATGAAACAAAGTGATTAACAGAAAAAGTACTTAAATTTAACGAACAGTAAAGCGTTAGAAATATCTTGCATAGATTCGGTATTTTAATTATTCTTAATTCATTAATAACTCAATTGATAATTTAATTCGAAAATTCTCAATAGGAAGATGTAGAATTATAAACTAAAATTAAAACAAATATTGTAACCCTTTGAAAAATCATTCTATCATTTTAAAATTATGCAAATTGTTGTCCACATTAAGAAAACTCAATGACGATAAAATATTTAGGAAACAATATTGCAACAAAAAATTAAATCAAGATAGACATTCAATTAACCTAAACATAATCAAAGAACTTTGTATTTAACATCAAAGTTCAAGGATGTGCAATAAAATACAAGAATGCAACAAAAGTTTGGTCACGCAGATCAAATAGGGAAGCAAAATGGAGTTAGTTTTGTTGTTTTTCATGTGATCCTTAGGAAATTTCCTAAAATCATGGTGTGAAATAAATGTGTGAGAGACTGGGACAAAGTGTCTAGTGTTCCATAAATATTTACAGCTACAGTTAATGCTTGTAGGGCTACAAGGATGACAAGATATCCACAATAGTAATCCACCTTGAATTATATCATGCTGACTAAAGACGGTGAGCCACAATACAGAGAGAAAAAATTTTGAGACGGGAGATCAACCAAGTGAGAGTAATTAGATGAGAAGTTGTTGACTAGAATTGAAGTTGTATAATTGGTCTTCTAGCTTGAAGACAAGGGTTGTAAGTTGTAGAGGTAGAGGATTCCAGGTTTGGGTGGCGATATTTATGTGTTGGTTGTACCAATCTTCAAGTGGTAGATTATTAGATTTATTGGTGTGTCAGTCTAATTTGATGAACCCACACAACAAAGACGTAACAAGGATGAGTTATAGTTTTTTGGAAAATTTTCAAGGAGGGTTGGGCCATGGAGTGTAGGCTTGAGTTGAAGCGAAGCGCCAACATACAATCAACTCAACATTTGTGCGACACTTAGCTTGAGCGAAGTTCAGGCAAGAAGTTTGCCTGAAGCTCGCTCGACAGGTTGATCGAGCAAATATCGGATAAGGAGTTAGCTCGAGTGCGCTCGACATTCTACTCAAGCGAATAATGCAAAAAAGCGAGATTTATGATTTCTGTCGTGTGACACTATAAATATGTGCTTATAAATAGTATAACCACTTATGAACAATAACTTTTATCCTAAACTTTATTTTTTGTGATTCCCTAGTATAATAAAATATTATATATCTTTATGAACGTAAGCAAATTGCTAAATCATGTTAATTTTGTATTGTATGATAGATTCTCTTGTGTTTATTTTACTTTTATCTTTCATCATTTTCACAACGAGACCCTCTCACTCATTCATTGTACAATAATGGGTATAAATGTTCTCATCCTACCATGCTATATGGTGGTAGGATAAGAATTCTAATACCCATCATATACGACGATAGTTTTTTTTATTTTTAAATCATAATCAAGCTTGCATATATAGATATTGAAATAGTTAAATATAATATCTTTAGGAGGGTTTTTACCATTACCAATAAATACAATACTAGTAGATATAATAGTGACAGGTGTGTGACCAATAACACAGTTTGTTGCGTGTTATTCTACTACGCCACCTAATGCGCAAATCGATTTTGAGATCAATCAATTTTTTTAATACACCAACCATTGTGAGAATCTAAGATCAGAGCTAGGTCTTCAGCGATGGGAGAAATTTTCCAATTTGAAGATGCTTCTTGAATGATTGAAATTACTAAGAGTAAATCATCTTCAGTTGTGGCATCTGGAACTTGCAGTTGTTTTGCCATGCAAGTCTAGCAGCTAGCGCTTTTGCTACTATTGAGATTGTTGTGTCAATTTCCTCTATCAAAATTTCAATAGATTTTCCTTTTGAATCATGATTCATTACGGAGACCATAGAAGATGAAGTTCTAATTGCTGAGCCAAAAGAAATACTTATCTAGTATGGAGCATGACTTTGCCAAAGTATTTTTTGCATTTTTTACGTATTCCAAGAGTGAGTTGTTTGGTGGATGAGCTTTGAGACTTTCTGGAACGGAGATAGATCCGTGATATGGCCAAGCGGAGTTGGTTTAAGATCTTCCAAGGGTATCCAAGGATCTAACCATGTTCTCACTGATGAACCCTTAAAGATTTGATAACACACATTGTTCTAATAATTTCCATGTTTGGTGGTTAATCTCGCTTTTACCAACCTAAAGAATGAACAGAAGGCACCATTAACAAAAGAAAAATGCTTTATACAAGCGTCTGGTGCATACAACTCGCAGTCGATGCCATTTAATAAATTTTTTCCTCTCTTTCGTTCTCTCCCTCTCAGTTGTAATCATGCTTCTCTTTTTCTATCTTTATCCTTTTGCCGTGTCGGCCTTCTCCCTCAAATCATGTGGATCCTGATTAGATATTTATCTTTTTTGTTGTGCATCTCACGAAACAATCTCCACTGTCTAATACAGCCATCTCCCTTGTCCATGACTTTCCTCCAGAAGTTGTCTGAAGAAGAGCTTCCGCCAGAGGCTTAAGGGCACTGATTCTTTTCTACCAGTGTTTCGTACGGACGAGGACGAGGACGAGGACGAGGACGGGGACGGTGATGGAGACTTAAGGAACATAAGTGGAAGTTGCTTTTTGAAAACGCTGATCACTGTTTTCAAAGCTGTTTGCAGGGCAGATATTGTTGTGGAAGCGACCACGTTAGAAGTACAGTTTCAATAGAGAAGTCGTCGTTTCTTGTTCTCTTTAAGATCGACATCTAGGAGAAAACGGGTGGTGATGCAGCATTTTCTGCATGGAAACGATTTGAAACTGCTTGACGAACAAAAGTTGAACAGCCTCCGTTGAATGTAATTGGTTTTCTCAGCTTCTGATCACCAAAGTAAGCAGTTGATGCCATTGAAAGTTGTAAGAGGCCAGTCAGTGAAGAAAGTTATACCGTAGCTCAAGGGTTTTGAGTTGAGAGAGAGAGAAAGAGAGAGAGCTAGGAAATTCAAAGATTGTGAAGAGATTAATTAGATTGCAAAGAAAGTTGTGGTATTTGAAGTATATCGCATAATCGCAGCAGTATGTATATAGATGAGTCTCCATAAATTCACCTTCAAAGGCGAGCTCAATGGTTTTAGGTAAAAATTCAGTGGTCTTTCACGTGTTCGGGTAGCAAGACTCAAGAAAAAAAAAATGAAAGTCGAGAAAATGTGCCAATAAAACTCTTATTTTTATGTCTTTTTTTACTTTTATCCTTTTTTATGTTTTTTTATTCCACATAAGCCTTTTCGATTATCTCGTGCTTGTATATTTCGTTTGTATCTAGTAAAGTGTGAAAAAAATTAAGGTCTTATTTGTTTATAGGGATAAGATTAAAAATTTAAATATATTTTAAAAATTTTATATAAAATATAATAAAAAAATTAAATTTTTCAAATTTTCATACTATTTTTTTAAAATTTCATATAAAATTAATATTTAAAAAATATCTTATAATAATTTTTTATTTTTATCTCATTTCTAAAAGTAAATAAGGTCTAAAACCATTATTGATGGCCTAAACCAAAATATTATTTGGCCAAGAGATACGGCAAACAGATGAGTAAGTACTAAGTAGTCATGATTTTCTTTTTATTTTTATTTTTATTTTTTTGGTATATTTGAGTTTTCGGACGGAAATTTAGATGAATAGTGCTACTATCCATTTTGAATGGAGAGAGATTCCTAAATTTACCTCTCCTTTTTTTAATATATTTTTTACTTTTATGCTTTTATTTCAAAAGTTTTATCTTATTTTTCCATACTAATATTTCTTGTTAGTTTCTATGTTCTTATATTTGACACGTATGCTGTTGACGGTGGTCAAGAATGCAAAACCCAAAGACATGTAATTTCTTGGGGTTGAAACTAAAGACAAATTTCGACTTTCTCTTTTTTCCCCGCGACAAATAATGTCAAGAGCGATAGGAAAGTGTTGGCGTTGCGTCATGCTTTATCATATCCACTCTTAACAGTAATTTCATAACATTTTGGCATTTCCTAATCCATCACGGCCAAACTCGACCAGTTTACTCTTCAATTAAAGAAGAAAGAAAAGAATGCATGCGTGACACAATTCCAAGAACTCCAAGGGCTGGTTTGGGTATAATCTCTTCTCAAAATTCTTAATTTTATTTCATTTTTTTCATTTTTTTTCTTTTTAAAACAAAGCTTTTAAATTTATCATTATAATTTTTTTAAATTTTTAAATAAAAAATTAAAATAATTTAACTTTTTTAAATTCTCAAATAAAAATATTACTATAAAATTATATTCTAATAATATTTTATTTTTACATCATTGTTCATTCCACTTTTTTTTCTCTTTTTCTTTTTTTTTTTTAAATTCAAAAAATGTTTAAATCAAACTATCTCCTATTATTCATAAACTAATTTATTACAATTCACAAAATTATCATCTTATTTTACTCTCCAAAGTCCAAACAGGCCCTAGCTAAATTGATAGTATGTTCATAGATTTGTCCCTCATTTTCATCGTTGAAGTGTTTGTTTTTTAAATTTTTATTTAATAATTAAGAAAGTAGCTGTTAGTGTATTAATAAATTTCTTTATTTTTTGAAAGTATTTAAAAATATTAAAATATAATTATCTTAGAAGACAAAGCCAACGATTAAACCTGGGCAGGCATTGTAGTATACAACCTCATTTGTTTTCAGAAATGAAATGAGATGAGATGAGATAAAAGTTAAAAAAATAATAATATATTATTGTAATATATTTTTTTAATATTAATTTTGTATAAGAATTTGAAAAAGTAGTTTTGAAATTTGAAAAAGTTAAATTTTTTATTATATTTTATATGGAAATTTGAAAAAATATAATGATGAGTTTGAAAATTTTAATTTTACCTTCCAAAATAAACGAGCCCTAACATAGTTTATTCAGTTATGAATATTGGAGTACTAGTAGTTAGTAGTTACCAAAAAGAAGAAATTCAAGAGGTGCCACTTAAATCATAACAAATGGGTTTGTTGGTTCAATCTTAAATTGTTTCGGGCGTTAAAACCTCCTGTCTTTCCAATTATGAGATGTAGCTACTCCTCGTCCATTGGACCATTATAAGTACTATTATTTTCTTTCTTTTTCCCTTTTTTTTTTTAATTTAAAAAAAATTATATTTATATGTTAATTTGTAAAATATACATTCAACCTCAGGTCAAAAAAACAAGGTCTTATTTGTTTTTGAAGATGATATCAAAAATTAAAAATATATCACAAATTCATCATTACATTTTTTTAATTTTTTTTTACAAATATGATAAAAAATTTAATTTTTTCAAATTTTCATATTACTTTTTCAAATTTTCAAACAAAATTAATATTAAAAAAATATCTTATAATAATATTTTATTTTTTATTTTATTTTATTTTATTTTATTTTATCTCATTTTTAAAAACAAATAAGACCTTAATTTATAAGATAAGTTTATAACTTACACCGACATTATAAGTACAAGTATCACTTTACTTGGAGTGAAATGTTAAAATCTTTGAGATTTTACTTGGCTTATTATTATTTATCTATGATCTTGTTTTCTTCAATCACACCTACTGATATAGTACATTTTAAATAATTGCCAATCAATTAATATACCATTCAAACCTGTTCGCATTAAATTCATTAAGAGCTTGGGCCTACCCAGTTACTATACAGATCTAAAGATCCAACAGTCTTGTTTGGTTCATGAGCTAAGCCCAAAGATTGGAAATCCAAGCCTTGCCCTAGAAAATGATGTTGATCATTCATGAATATTAATAATGCCTAACTTAATGGTTGGAGTTATTGACGTCAGTATGATTGGACTGAATATTATTTGGACCCAAAAATTAAAAAAATAAAAAAATAATTGGACCCACATGTCACATAGCTGGGCTGGCTGTCACATTCTTGAACCTTCCATACAAATTGCATTCAATCTCAAGGGTTTCAAATTAATCCCAACAACTGTTTCTCGTGGTATATATGATTACGAATTAATTAACGTGGATTTTATTTTAAAGCCAGCCAAAAACAAAAACATTTTCATTTTTGTCTTTCTCTTTTTTTTTTTTTTTTCTTTTGTGTTAAGTGCAAGTAGTCATTTGATAATTTAGGACCCGAGTAAAGCAACAACATGCTCTCGGAACATTTACATTATTTATGTTCTTGTACAAGGTGCAAATGGATTGCAACTTTAAAATTATATATCAAAGGTTGCGCACTTTGTAGCCAAAAGCAATTTATGTTCAGCTTCTTCGTGATTTGACTCCTATATTTATGGAAGAAGCTACGTCTACTGATCATTGGTATCGAAAAGTATTTTTCTGTTTCTTTTTAAAGTATTTTTTGTATACTTTTTAGAGAAAAATACTAAAAAAAAATAAAAACTACAATACTAAAAAATAAATAAACATAAATGCTAAAACAAGAACACTAATTAATACTCTTTATCTCTCTATCTATCTATATATCTATCATGTTCCTTATAGTCGCCTATACGGTTATACCGTTTGATATACTTAACAAAATACTATATTATTAATACATTATATATTTTTCTCATTAGGAAACACACATCCAAGTTTGTTCGTAATACAAATCATAGTTATGCTGATTTTTGCAATTTAACCCATTTTTTAAGGGTGAGGTTTTTTTCTTTGTATAGAGAAGTGCCTCTTAGACTGTTTCTAGCCTAAAGGGGATTTCATGAAAGAAGAGTTGACAAACAATGAGAAGACTTTAGCCTACCGATAAAAAAAGAAAAGAAAAAAGAAGTGATATTGCCTTCTATCCTAGACAAGGCAGTGGAACAACGGAGCTGCTGCCTTGTTGCAATGATCGTAACAAACAAGATTTTTAATGGAGAAGCTTTCAAATCGATTATGTCCGGGATTTGGAAGACTGAAGGATGGATTCAATACACTTGGATGAAAGAGAATAGGTATTTGGTTGAGTTTCAAAATGAAGAAGACAAGCAAAAGATGATCAAGGTCATGGTCATTTGATCGATGACTCCTGTGCTTGTAGGAATTTGAGGGCAATATATCACTAAATGAAATCTTATTCAATAAGAAAGTATTATGGCTTCAAGTCCATAACATGACTTTGACATGTATGATACAAGAAGTGAAAATTCAGATTGGTGAATGTGTTTGAAAAGTATTGGAAGTTAACGTAGATAACCGAAGTCTTGGTTAGGAAAAGTTCCTAAGGCTGAGAGTGGAAGTTAATATTACAAAAGCTATTATGAAAGACACTTTATTTTAACCATTGATGGCAAGTAAACTTTGGTCCAGTTTAAGTACGAGAGATTTCTAAATTTTTGTCTTAAATGTGGTGTGATTAAGCATTTGAAGAAGTTTTGCCCCATCATGAAAGCCAATACAAGTGAAGAAGTTGGTAAGCCTCAATATGGAGCATGGTTATGTGCTTCTGCATCAAAAATTAGTAGGAATAGTCAAAAAATATATGTGGGGAAGGAGGCCAAGTAGCGAAGGAAGATGTCCAAGCATGGCAGATTGGCGTGGGCGACAAGGATGAAGTTCAAAAAGGAAAGTCAACAAAGTATGAGCAAATCAAGGAAGTAAAGGACTTTGTTGCTCATAAGGAAACTGTCTCAAAGATGAAATGTTTGCAAGAATCAAGAGTGAGAGAGGATTCTATGATATTTTCTACTTAGGGAATGGAGGGAATTGGCAAGGAGGCAAGTCTCTAAAAAATCTCTAATGGAGGCTAGAGGAGAAGTTGGCCTTATTTAATGTGAAACTGCCATAAAAAAATGAAAGTTCAAGATAGTGGTGGTGGCCCATTTCCATAATTAGTGAGATAGCACAACTAAGAATCAACACACAGAATCAACCTTGGCTTCACAAGTAAGTTTGTTAGATAAGTTTTTGGCTGATAGATTCTAATATTGGGAAGATCTCAAAAAAGCTAGATAGAAAATGAGAGCAAATGATAGGTTTCTCGCTGAATTTGCCAATGAATACAACAAGAAAGTGAAGGTCTATGAGGATAGAAAAATGAGCTATGAGGAAAACCTGGATGACCATCATATTATTAATGCTCATAAAAAACAAAAACTTGAGAAAATAGATGACATGGACTCAAATTATTAAGAATTGATAAAGGTTGTCCCACAACCTTACTAAGAGCCATAAATTGCCTAAGTTTGAATTGTTGAGAATTTAAAAACTCTCAGACAGTTAAAGATCTCACCTCATGATGAAAAATAAAGTCTCAAACTTTGTTTTACTAATTGAAGCAAAGTATAGAAGAAATAAGGTCGAAAAGTTATCATTGACTGTAGAAGTGGGGGGCTTGCTTTCTTGTAGAAGGATGATGTTGAAGCTAATTTCACAATCAGAACCATAAATCTCTTAGATCAGTTAAAAACGCAACTAAGGGAAAAACATGGGTACTGACTAGCTTTTATGGAAGCCCCTTTATAGCAAAGAGACATAAAAGTTGGTAGCTTCTTGAAGAAGTTAAGCATATTAGAGAATCAGGGTGGCTATGTTGGAGATTTCAATGAGATCCTTAATAATAGTGAGAAGCATGGGGGAGCTCTGAGATCTTACAGTCAAATGGAGGCCTTTTCTAATGACAGTGAAGGAATGTTGTAGTTTGAGTGATTTGGATTTTGTTGGGAACAAATTTACCTGATCGAATAACAAATATGGAGAATCTTTTACCATATTTAGACCAAATCGATCTTTTAGTAATAATAATTGGATTGAGTTGTTCTCTAGAATTGTGGTTAGCACATTACTTGCACAAAGCTCTGATTATAGCTCAATTCTCATCTCTATGGAAAGTACTCAACATGACATGATCAATATTCTGTAATTTCTCTTTTTAGGTATGAAACTAGCTGGGCATAAAGAAAAAAATATTACAGAATAATTGAGAAAGTGTAGAAAAAACAAGGCTGGCAAATAACAAGCTCAACTACACTATAGAAGGCCTAAAGAAATGTCAACAACAATTGATGAGATTGAGTAAACAGGAGATTGGTAATTCCAAAAGAGAAATTAAAACAAAATTGACACAGATTTCCAACTTGCAGTAGCTTAAAATAAGGGACATGAATATAAAATAAAACTATGAGACCCAGGTTTTATATACTTTACGCATCATTTTTATTAGTACTAACTGTTCATTTATTTTATCATTAATGCAGGTGATTTATATTGCTGGTAATTATGGATCTTGTTATTTTTTTTTTTATGCATTATTATTGATTCTTTCATTTTGGATTGTATTATTATTATTTTTGGGTTAGTAGTTTTATTTATTATTGATATTGGTTATTTGTGAAATTTATAATTTTAATGCTTTTAATTAATTTATTTAATTGTCAATATTGGTTCTTTCGTTTGAATTTAATTAATATATTTTATGGCTATTCAATTGTTGCATTTTATTTATTTCAGTGAGCATTTATTTTATTGGACTTTTTGAATTGGTTAATTGATTTTAACTTATCAAATTATTAGGTCTTACTATTTTATTCTATTTATTTGATGGCGTTTTGAAAAGTTGCAAAATATTATGATGGTACAAAATAATTTTATTATCCTGATTTTAGATATTTAAAATATTGTAAAATTTTAAAAGTGTTTTAAATATATGGTTTTACTCTTTTAAATAATTAATAAGTTTCATTATTTTAATTAATGATGGAGAATATTATGTTATAAACTGAAGTTAAGTTGAAATAATATTTTATTTTAAATCCTCTGAGTTTTTTCAAATTAAATTAATTTTACGTGTTTTCAGATCAATATTTTGAGCGTATCGTTTATTAGTTTGAAGATCTAACGTGTAAGGCTTATAAATAGCTCAATGGGACCTAAATCTCTCACTCTTCTCCCTCTCCCGTTTATCTTTCTCTCTCTCTCTCTCTCTTTCTCTCTCTCTCTCTCCCTCGTATAGCTCCCTCTAACTGTGGCCATTTGGCCTTTTACTCAACCCTAGTTCTGCTGGCCACCACCTATCGTCACCGTCATCGCCCACTCCACCTGAACCGCCTCCCTCTGATGATCTAGTACCAATGAACCCGATCAAAGGGGTTCTTTCCCGTTTGCAGCGTTACCGCCGGCCATCATGGCCTCCAACCACGCCGGCAACTTCCCCACACCACTAGCGACTAACCCTAAGCCATCATCATGGCCCCTCATTTCTCTCCCTTGACTGAAACAAGTAACCCACAAAATGGGTTTAGTGGCTCACGGGTTTAGCCCGATATCGCCGCCGTCCACCACTATTCAGCATCACAGCCACCACCAAAAGCTTCCCCTAGCTCAGGCAACCTCCATTTAGCTCCACTCCTCCATCCATGGCTTAACCTCCCGTGTATGAGCATAAATTTGAAAATGAATTTTCGAACCATTTGAGTTAGATCTGCCACATTCCAGTAGTTACATCGCCTTACCACCACAGTCATGAGATTCTCCTTTCTCCAATGAGTATTTTTTCAGCTTTCGATATCTAACCGAGTACCCTAACACAAACCGCCATTAGTCGTGCCAAGAGACGAATAATGTGTGAGTTTACCCGTTATAGTATAACTCTTCTCTCTCTTCTCTCTCTCTCTCTCTCTCTCTCTCTCTCTCTCTCTCTCGTGTTTGGGTGTGTGTATGTTTGATTGAGTTGCGATGTACGAGCTCGTTTAATCATAGGACCATAGATCGACGCGCTTGATTCTTTGAATTGCTTACAATGCGTTGTAAGTAACAGTCAATTGGTTGTATTTTATTGGATTAATTAACTGTGTACTAACATTTTTATTTGGCAGCTTGAGGTGTTAATTAATTGATTAATTTGAATAAATCTGGAAGTAGGTTGGTTAAACCCGAGGCCATAGTATGGATGATTGAATCACCCCGTAGTTAAAAATTGTTTGGGTTTGATTTTTATTTGTGGAAATTGGTGGTTGATTTATAAATGATTGATGGGATGATTTTACTTGTTTTAGATTATTATGTCTTTCAATATTTATTTATCACACATATTTGTATTATTTTTTGCTGATTGATCT
The DNA here is from genome assembly GCA_036898215.1 of Platycarya strobilacea. Lineage (NCBI taxonomy): Eukaryota > Viridiplantae > Streptophyta > Magnoliopsida > Fagales > Juglandaceae > Platycarya > Platycarya strobilacea. The sequence goes on from CM072555.1 coordinate 38,011,524, forward strand.
GTATATTTTTAGATGGATGTTGAGGTGTTCTGAGATGATGTCGTCGAGTGGTGGAGCTCATCTAGTCATTCGAGAGTGGAATATATTGACGTGACGCCCCCTGAGTTGTCGCTAGATTACAACGGGATTGGACGAGATAACAATGATTTCGTGCCGACTTCGTGACTCCTCTGTTGGTGGAAGCTAGGGGATGTCCGATTATGGTACGTACTGGGCGCGGTTAGCTGGGTATCGCCCGTTCCGAAGTTACACGCACAGTCGTTACTCGTAGTGTGACGAAAAGAGCCAGGGTGTATAGATAATTCTAGGGAAGACTATGATATACATGTGTTAATAAAATAGAAATGTGTGGTGAGCCAAAAATTGAATTTTTGGCGGATTAGTGTGTTGTGGTCCTTTATAGGAAATGATAATTGTGGATGCATTCCTTTCGAGAAAATGATGGTCTGTCGATGAGATCCTTTTTGGGAAATGATAGTTTGTTGTTGAGTCATTTCTGGAAAAAGACGGTTTGTAGATACATTCCTTTGGGGAAATGATGATTTGTTTTTGAGATCCTTTTCTATGAAAGAATGGTTTGTTGTTGAGTCCTTTCTGGGAAACAACAGTAGATAAGTTGTGTTGCACCACTTTCTGGGAAATGACAGTTCAATGTCAGTGTGAGATTCCTTTTTGGGAAAGGAAGTCTCGTGAGAGGTAATTTTTGCTTGTGTGAAATGTATTGCATATTATTGTTTGTTTAATTGATTTTATGTTATCTATTATTTACTGAGATTCACATCTTATTGGTGGATCGCGCTCACCTACGATTTCATTTTTTGGAATTGTAATTTATGATGCAGAGAACGGATATGAGACTGAGGGGCAGATTCCGCCGGAGAAATCATTTAAGAGGATGAAGAGCGATATTATGATCCCAGAAGCTGATATTGTCTTTTATCACTCTCTTTTGGATGACTTTTTAAATCTCTTGTTGAAAAATTTATTTTTTAACTGGTTGGTAAACTCTAAGAATTTCCCGATACTAGAATGAATGACCATTTATATATTTTTCTGTTATGAATATTTAATTGTATATTTATTGCATGCTTTACACAAACTCTTAAGTATTAAGCAATGGATGATTGACATGTGTGACGATCATTCAGGTGTTGCGAGTCCTTCTTAATCCCAGAAGGGAGTCGTGGAGCCACAAAAACACTACAGAGGAAATTTGACAAGCTACGTGAAGAATATAATACAAAGTGGTAACAACATGCCAAACAAAGATGGCTGAAGGAAGGGGACATAAATGAGTTATATGTGTTAATTCAACTAATTTACATAAAATGAGTTTAAATAAGTCATGTTGTTTGACGTATTTTTAATTGTTAAACAGATCAAAATAGGTGACACAATACCACTTGTTATTTAAATGTGTCAAGTTGAGTTTGAAGATTGCCACATTTATAGTTCAATAGATTAATTTCAAGTTGACTTATATAGTCGAATACCCATAACTTGACACAAAATAAACACGATCTTCCAACATGAATTACCACGTCTTAGACAATATAGCATAACTCTAGGCCGTTTGTTGTTCTACACCTCAACAAAAAGTTTTGTAAAATAGGATTGAGTTAGAATTATTTAACAAAATCTTGGGGATTTACTTAAATGGTAAAAGTTTAGGCTTTATTAAAACATTAGCAATAGTATTGTCAAAGCTAAGTTCAAAATGAAGGCCAATTTTGTTTTTTTGATTATAATCTATATGGTTTAGTTAAGAAGTCTATATTAGTCTAACTAAATCAAAATCAAAATAATAATATAATATTATATATTTTAATATAAAAAATATTTTTTTAAAAAAATTACAAATACACTTAATATATTAAATATTAATTTTAGTGAACAATAAATTATTATTATTTTTTATTTTCAAATGCATAGCTGGGACCCTCCAAACATATACTGTAGCAAAAAATGCAATAAAACACAACATAACTAGTTTATTTTAATTAAAATACAATAAAATATATAGATGGAGGCGTGAATAGAGACCTTCCAAACGTAACCAGACTTTAAGATTTACTATAGCAAAACTCTAAAATAGAGATTGTGAGGGAGGTAATTGCGAAAGGGGATAAAGTAGTGGGCGCCCATCGAAGTGGCGCTCGCCTATCGCCTTTATTCCAGAAACTTAGAAGGAATTGTATTCGGTAAAATTCCTTAAGTTGGACCCTTGTTATGCGAAGACGATAAATCTAGTTAGCCTATTATAGTTACTCATGACATATTGATAGTGTGATAATTGAAAATCCTATAAACATTTAATGCCTGGCAAGGTGGCATGTCGCATTAAATGCGGGATGATGAGGATATCCCAAGAGATCTATTGATCGATCGGAGGTAATCATGTTATAAGAAATATTATTCAGAAGAAACAAAACTAATAAATGATCTCGAGAAATCTAGGATGTGAATATGAGTAAAATGTTCTCCAACCTTCCCGGATGATTACACGTGTATTTGGTCAGTATTTCGACCCATATAAAAGAAAGAATATATCACTAGAAACAGGAATGAACATCTTTCTAAGGTTCATTTTGAATTATTGTCTGTTTTATCTTTTCTCACTTCCATCTCTAATTAAATTTTCGGAGAGTTCCCAGGATCGAAGAACCCAAACTTCTACTTTTGTTGTTGCAGATTAGGACTGGAAGTTACGATCCAACTCAGGGGTGCAAAACACACATCAACAGAAATAACATAACCAGACTAATATAGATATTATTTTAGGTTTAAGCCTAAAATAAAGAAATGCAATGAGTTATGACCAGTCCACTACTAGTATTTTTAGTATGCTTTTTTTTATTTGGGCCCTCGTGACCCCATAAGTGTAAACATTTCTAGGAGTCGTTGAATTGAAGAATCTTTCTCATTCAATTATTTGAGTTGTATTCGTAAAAAATTCTTTGTCAAGAAATACACTCCAAATCAATTGAGATGTTATTTTTATAAATCGATTAATAATAATAATAATAATAAAGAGTTACCATTATTTAACAACTTCTTTATAAAACATGGAAAAGAAAACTCCATGATAAAATAGTATTGTTTTTAATTCAAATAAATCAAATAAATCAAAGACAAGTCAAAGAAAATCTTCAAAAAAACAATATTTTATTAAATAATTATATAAAACTTGAGTAATAATAAGATTTATAATTGTTTTTTTTAAAGAAAAAGTTGTGTACGTGAGACAGATAAAGTGAGGATATAGCTAGATTTTGGACAGAAAGCTGGAAGTGTTGTTGGGCCCCGTCAACATCGTCATCACTCATGAGAATACAAAAGCTAAAAAAGCAAAACATTATCAAAACTTCAGAATCCACTTTTGACTACTTGCGTCTGCAGCCTGCTCTCATCAATCATTAATCAAACAGCAACACTACTTCTGATCAGTACTGTCTGACAAGTGATTGCTTCTCCAGGAGTCCTACATGACTTTCCTGCATTTCAAACCGTCTCTTTTGCCTCTCCCACTTTCTAGTTTCTTCCATCCACACTCGCTATCGTCCAGTTTGCTTGTCGAGGAATGAAACCAGAAAACAAAACTTCAGCTCAAAACCTGGAAATCGAGACTCATACTATACTTTTTACAATTTTTATTATAACCATATTTTAAATTAGAGGTATTTTTATAAGGGGCCGCTACAACTCCTTTATTTGATCCCGTTATATGTACTTAAGACTGCAAACGATTCGATCAAAAACGAGTTCGAGTCGAGTCGAGTCGAGTTGGACTCAAATAACTCGAGTTCAAGTTCGAGTCGAACTGAGAGTTTGCCTAGTCGAGTCGAATTCGAGCTGATCAAAGACGAGCTCGAATCGAATCGAGTTATTTATCGATCTTTGTTTTTACTCTCTAACGAACGAGTCGAATTTAGTCGAGTAATTACTCGAGTTTCTTACTCTTTATAAATATTTGACTCAATAATTTTGTTTTGTGAACTTAATACATTATTATTGTAAAGAAATAAAATGCTATTTCTACATAAAATAACAAAATATATTAGTTATACAAAATATCAAAAATAATATATATAACACAGAAAATATATATAATAAAATAATATATGTAAGAATATATACAAAATTATATATATGTATATAGAAATATTACAAGTATTGTTACGAATTCAAAACGAGTCGAATCGAGTTTATACGAATCTTGTTCAGGAATACAAACCAAGTTTATACGAGTCGAGTCGAGATTATACGAGTTTAGCTCATTTAATATTCGAACCAATATTAGTGCTCACGAACAGCTCATTTATTAAACGAATCGAGTTCGAATCGAGTTTATACGAGTCGAGCTCAAATTGTTCACGAGTAGCTCTGTTCGTTTGTAGCCCGATGTGTACTGTTAGGTGTTTTTATTTTTTTACATCATTTTTTTAATATTCTTAAACATTAAAAAAATATAATATTATTAACTTAATTATTAAGTTAAAAAAAAATAAAACAGTACACACCAAAATGACTAAGGTTTTTTTATTAACTTAATGATAAATGAACAACTTTTTTTTTATAATTTTTTATATAATTATGTTTTAAAATGAAGGTATTTATGTAAATTGATGTTACTTTACATGGTATTACTGTAGCAGAAAGTTTTATTTGGATAATTAAAATGTTTCATATTATCTTATTTTATTATTATTATTTTTTAAATTTTTATATAAAATATAATAATACATAATAAATAATTTAATTTTTTCAAATATTAAAATAATAATAATAATAATATATAATATTTAAACAATAATCTATTCAACTTTTAACCTATATTAACTTACTGTCCAAGCAGTACCGAAGTAATTAGCCAACTTTTAACTTTTTATTCCATCTTATGTATATTTTAACTAATTAGATGCTTTAAAAAGTTCAATGCTAATGCTAGGATGCTTTCTTTTTAGGTCATCTACAATTTTGGATAAAAAAAAAAAGGAATTATATGTTTTGCAGTAAAAGTTTCCATTTTCAGATGATTAAGATTTGTTTTTTTAAATGATCTAATCTCATCTTAAATTTATCATTATATTTTTTTTTAATTTTTATATAAAATAAAATAAATAATTTAACTTTTTCAAATTCTAAAATAACTTTCTCAAAATTTAAAATAAAATTAATATTAAAAAAATATTTTATAACTTTTTTATAACTTTTATTTCATTTTATCTTATTTTATCTATGAAAATAAAAATTGTTTTTTTGTTTTTTCAAATGACTAAGGTTTGTTTTTTCCAATGATTAAGATTTGTTTTTTTCAAATAATCTCATCTCATCTTATTTTATTTCAAATGACTAAAGTTTATTTTTTCAAATCATCTCATCTTATTTTAAATTTATCATTATATTTTTTTAATTTCTATACAAAATAAAATAAATTTTTCAAAATTTTCAAATTTTAAAATAAATTATTCAAATTATAAAACAAAACTGATATTAAAAAAATATATTATAATAATATTTTTTTTAACTTTTATTTTAACTTATCTATGAAAATAAAAAAAGGCCTAAAACAAGTTTCAATGATACAAAACTTTTCATCCTCAAAACTTTTTTTTTATGAGCATATTTTTCATCTTCAAAACTTCCTATTTGATATTACCTTTTTCTTATAAAAATATAGAAAGAATAATACCAACTTTCTTTTTATTATATATATCACGAATAATTTCTTTTCGAATGTATTACTTTTAGCCAGCCGATTGCACCATTTTTGCAAGTAGAGAAGAAAACTAGTGATCTATTTTCTTTTCTAACTTACTCTTCATATATATAAATTAATTAGCATTAGAAAGGTAACCTTCAAGCAATGGCAGAGTTAAGAATTTGTTTAGGGAGATCAAATAAAACTAACATAAAAAAAAAAAAAAATTTATTCTATTTTTATATATTTTTTTACGTGATATAGAATAATCTGATATTAAAATATACAATAAAAATAAATATATTTAATACAACTTATATATTAAAAAATATATAATATATTAAAAATATGTCATCATAATTAAAAAATATATTAAAAATACGTTAAAAATTATCCAACTTTATTTTTATTTTTATTCATAATAAAAACATATTATCATGTTATTATATAATTTTTTATTTTATATGGGATGTATTTTATTTTTAAATTAAATTAAATTTTGTGGATGGAAGACCAAGATAATTTAAAAAAAATGGCTAATACAAAATAAAATTAATATTATTCTATTAAATTATAAAAAAACTAACCTATATTATTTTTTCTTTAAATATATATTCTCTTTTATTCTTTAAAAGAGGTGGGGCCAGGGAGGATACCCTGCCCAACGTGACTCCGCTACTCCATTCAAGTTTCTTGCAATAATAGAGTTCTTTTCATTTTCAATGCATCGACACATATCAGAAGTCCAAATGAGCAACGCAATATATTGAAATATCCTAATGGATCTTGTAATAATTAGAAACTACAATTTTCTTTAAAATATAATTAGAAATTTTATCAAAAGTGTCCTTAATAGATCTTGTATTTCATATTTACTTAACATTTTGCTACAATACTCCAGTTAGATGTGGAGAACACTATTTATAATTAGAAATTTTCTTTCTCATTCTCATGGTTTTAGACCCTCATCTTTCTCGTTAGCCTTCTTAGCGACTAATAAACGTCGCAAATAAATAATTTTCTTATATAGTATCATCCCTCTCCTTACCTTATTGCTAATATTGCCATAGGAAAATCATGCATCTCCTGCCATCCTCAAGTCCTCACTGGTAGACCTCCATTCTGGTGTTGTCTTTTGGTTCTGGACTGCCTCTTGCCAACCTCGTTCTCCTCCTCTTCTGGGTAGTAGTTTTTCCTCTATCGATCTTTTTCTCCATTTTTACTCAAAGCAAACATAATGGACCACTTTTAGCAACAACTTACCGTGAAAAGATAACCAAATGCTGGATGCCTTAGTTCTAATGCTACAGGTGGTCAAATGATCAAGATATTCACATTCTCAAATTCCTAACCTTTTTTTTTTTCAGAAGTTTCGTACTTAACCATCAAAATATAAACCCTTTAAGTAAATATATGGTGGATTTTAGAGTTGGACTAGAAGAAGTCTAAAAGATCATCAAGCGAGCGAAGTCAAAGCATTCAATATAAAGAGATGAAACAATTCACTATAAGAAAATTGTTTATTCGCAGTCATTTATTTTTTATTAAAATGACTATTTTTTATTAAAATGATTATATTTTTATTATAAATAATTATTTTTACTACAAATAACTTATCATAAATACTCTTTTTTTTTTTTTTTTTTAATACTTTTGCAAGAGTCAGGCCAGGGCCAACTTGTTGAAGCACTTAATGGTAACCCAACGCTCGTTGTTACAGATGAGACCCAAATATTATGGTCTTGAGTTGCACGTAGGTGAACTTGATGAAACTCATCCACAAGTATTTTTTGTCTTTTGCTTCAATTATTTGCCACCTAAATTACAGAGTACAAAATCCAATGAGGCAGGTTAGGGTTCGTGTGATTCAAAAGAATGGGTTTAACATTTTTAAAGAGATGAGAGTTCGTATAAAGATGAGGGAGACATGCATGGTTCGTAGGGAGATGAGGGTTCCTTTTCAATTTTCCTTTTTTTTTTTTGGTATAAATTCAGGTGGTAGGAGCCAGGGAGAGGTTTTCTGTAATATGTGACAGTAACATTTTGTTGGGTTTTGTGGAGCTGAAATTGTTTGCTACAGCATCGGTTAACAAATGAGTCAAGCGAAGGCTAAACGAAAAGTTCGCTTGTTACAATAGATGGCTCGAATGAAAGTTATGCAGATAATTCGTTTGATTTGCGTTCGACATGCTGCTCGAGCTAATATCATAGAAAACCAGAAATTAGGATTTTCGTCATACCACAATATAAATACATTGTAAAAGGCATTGTGGTCACGTGATACACAAAAAATTGTCCCAAACATTGTCATGTGTGATTCCTCAAAAAAATAAAATCTTCTGCAATTTCGTAGACGTAGGTATATTGTCAAACTATATACATCTTGTGTCGTGTAATCGTTTGATTCTTTTCTTTCATTCTTTTCTTATTTATTTTTATTTTATTGTCATCATTTTTTTACAAAGTAATGCTACATGTCCTGAATTTGTCTCGAATAGGCTTTTTTTTTTTTTAATTCAGTTTTTCAATTTTGTATTAATTTTTTAAATATATTCTTACACATTTTTTAAAAAAGCAAAAAAATCATATCATCATTTAAAAATACTTATATAATCACTAAATTAAAAAAAAAATACAATTTGAGACACAAATTCGATACAAATAACATTTATCTTTTTCACAACACATTTTCTATCTAAAAACTAGATTCTACCACGTACACCTACGTACAAAAGACAAATCATTTAATTACAAAAGATCATCTTAACTCCGAAAGGGATATTCCAGGAGCCTCCTGATATCCACTTGAAATGTCGAACTAGCAGCAGCAGCAGCTAGTTGAGCAATCTACATCGACCGAAGTCAATACAATGCAGGTGCTGTTTCAGGACACCAATTTATTATTTGTTCAGTATTTATTAGTGTTTCTCATTAGAATAATGTGTTTGTCACAAATTGTTGAACCATAGATTCATATACAGATGCAGGTAATTATTATATATATATATATATATATACTTTAGAAATATTAGGGACAGCCCAACTATTTATATATATAGGGTGATGCTACACCGGAATTAGTTTCTACCGGTTTTTTTCATTAAATGTTGTAATTTTCTTCGAATATTTTATAACCTCTTTAAATATTAAAAAAATCATAAAATTAGTAAGAAAATACTTCTTTAACTAAAAAAATTAAGAAAAGAAATTCGATACAAAACACGTGTACAAAAAGTTTGGTGATTCTTAATTTATCATTTATCATTTATACGTCCATCTAATTAATCCTATTAGATCACATATATATATTATCATCGAGTAATGTTATATGTAATTATGAACTATATAAATCCCATTTTTTTAAGAAAAGTGAGATATATTATTAAAAAAATTACTATTTTTATATAAATCTTATATATACTCACCTTTTCAAAATAAATAATTAATATTGTATATCTCATTTCTTGATTATATTTTGAATATCTGAATTAAGAAAGCAATGTCATGGTGGCACGTGCCGCCAACCACCACCGATAACTCCTTGATTTAGATACTGATTACTATCTTATTATATCGCTTTTTCTAATTCGTAATCTAGAAGAGCGATTGTGAATCTCTTTATCAAATAACTCAAAATAAAAAGTGATATTGCACCCATCATCCTCACCACTTTTAGCACAAGTTTTACTACTTTTGACCATAATTCTATCATTCATTTTTTAACCAATACTTTATTTTCATATTTTTATAAGATGATGCCTTCTTGTAAGATTTGGATAAGATTCAAGAATCTAGCCTTAAATAAATTTATTTTTTTCACTATTTGTACTATTATTTTTTATTTTAGGACAATTATTAGAAAAGTTTACAATTTTTTTTTTTTTTTTTATGTATCATTTCTAGTTTAATAAAGTTAACTTATTAAAAAAAAAACATTATGGGCAGAGATTTGAGATCAGGGCAAGATGATAATTAGGCTGTGGAGTTGGAGATAATGGGAAACTGCAAACAAGGACATATAATAATTGATGTTTTGTAGGGGAATCGCAGCAGCAGGCCAGCAGCGGCAGTAGCAGTGCCGCATGCATGATCAGTAAGCGGCAAGGCTGTTTATGTCTGTACTGAAGACTCAAGAGGAGAGCTTCCCCAGAAGCTTTTGATGAGAAAGGCCTGCATTTTCTTACGCTTTCAGTTCTGCCTCTTAGTTCTCCCTTATTCATCTTAATGCCCCAACACTGTTTGCACAGTCTACCTTCCCGGTACCCGGCTGCTGCTTCTCCTTGAAATTGGCCATTAATAAGAAGAGAATATATAATTATGGTTTTAGAACGAAAAATGCCTTGTTCATAACAAGGGTTTGCCTCCAGGCTCCATTTTTATTTTTATTTTTTATGATTAGACCAAGAATCACCATTTTGATAACATATTTTGCTACAAATAATATGTTAGTTAAATAAAAAAATATCACCAATTACCATAAAAAAACTCTTTACCAAATAATATTATGAAGTTAGAAAAAATTTATTTATCATCATCATATTATAAAGGAGTGCTACAGGTATCCGTTTACTAAAAAAAAATGAAAAACAAAAAGGAACAAAATGAAAGAAGATTATAGAGGATACCTTTTGCAAACTCGGCTGAGCCATATTACTTAAAAAAAAAAAAAAAATCAAAAACAAAATATAACAAAGTTTTTTTTTTTTTTTTTTTTCGGAAAGAGGTAAACTAGCACTAACAAATCCGTTTTATCGTCTTAAACACCAACAAGAAAATTTACAAAATAAGATAGAAGCCTAGTGTTGGTGCATCTTCAATGAGTATCTGTTGCTAGGCGATCTTCTATTCGTCGGTTTTTACGACGGTGACTCGAAGGCTAAGGATGCTACGTGCTCGCCTCTCCGACCGCTAGTGAGGAGGCTTTTCTTAGGAGAGCGAGATCCTTTGTCCGGTAAGGCTGTGGAGGAGGAGTTCTTTTTCGCTTGCATGAATCCCGACGATCTCCGACTCTATAGACAATATATTCATCGACGATGAATATGCCTTCAAATAATTTTTCTTATTTCTTCTACCTATAAATGAAGGAACAGTTCTATACGGAGTTAGGATTCTCATAATCGGCTGGGAGTCAGGTGATGTGGCATGTTGGCACGTTGCCATGTTACTTCTGATTTAAGAAAATTGAGATGGCGTGAGTCAAAAAGAAAGAATCAAAGCGTGGGATGAAGGAGAGAAAAGCCAAAATCAAATCCTAGAGTCTCGTGTTCGTCCTCAACCTTGCGAAGAGAGAAACTAGCTGATGCCATCATCTTCAATTCAACCTTGCAAAGAGAGAGGAATTGTCTTTAATGTGATCCCCATTTTAAAGAGAGAGAAATCGAGAGAAACCATTTTAAAATTATATTCAACCTTCGTGTGAAATCGCATTCCTCACCTTTCCCTTCATCTTCTCTTGCACAAGTTCCATCCTGATATTGGTTTGCTGTGAATGCAGGATCTATCTGAAGAGAGAGAGAGAAAGCCGATTTTATTTTCATCTTCAACCTTCGACGAATGCGAAATTGGTTTTCATCTTCTCCTAGTTTGAGGCTTGTATTCGTGCGAGAGAGAAATTAGTTGTTGCAGTAGCCGTCGTGAGACAGTCCAGATCTCTTAGTCGTGATCGTCATTGCGGGTGAGAGCATTGTTTTGAATTTTGTACCGTACCGGAGCAGTGACAGGTACAGAATTAAGTTTGTTTCGTACCGGCTCAAATTTTGGCGTATCAGCCATATGTACCGGCCAGTACCGGATTTCAGAATTTTTTTATTTTATTTTTTCCTATTTTGTTTATTCTAATTTAGACTAGATTATTTACATATATATTTATATATATAATTGATTCATATATTGATTATTGTTTTGAAATATAATTTATATATATTTTTATATATATAATTTTTTTTTATGTATATACTATTTCGAAACGGTACATAAAACGATATCGGTACCGAAATATTTCATTCCAGTATCTTGACCGGTACGCTTACCAGTACGGTATTCAAAACATTGAGTGAGAGAGCGACTGGTTCTCCATTTGCTATTAAGGTATATTGGATCTGTATTAGCTAGATCGAGTAGCTAGTTCTGCTAAAATCTCACAAATGATTGTGCATTGAACTGAAATTTTCATTTGGAAGATCTTGGTTCCTAGTTTGTTTGTTGTTAGTAGCTATTTTTGTCAATTTTCCCTTTGAGAAGCTTAAACAAGGTTGAAAGGTCATTTTTTTTCCATTCACGTCGGCGCTTAAGAGTAGGCAGGGCCATCCTTGATTTTTATTTTTCTTTTGAAGTTGTTTTTCTTTGTTCCGTAATTGAACAAGGTGACTCGAAAGAGAGAAACTTACCCACTTTAACCACTAAAAAATCTATAAATTAAAAAAAAAAACATATCTTAGGTGTTCAAGATTAAAACTTAACGCGGAATCTTATAAAAAAAAGTTCGATTTGCTAGATCTATGTTTGTTTGCTGTCAGTATGCATATACATTGTACACTGCTCACAAGAATAGCTTACAAAAATTATTGGCTTTGAAGTTAGCCTTAGAAATTGTTGTATTAATTTTGGCTTTGAAACAAGAAGGAGGAGGAGGAGGAGAACCCTAACTCTCTGTATGTGATCTCAGCTTTGATATAAAACTATCTCGAAATTGTTTAGATTTGAGTCATTGGATTTCCATTGCCTCTGGTTGGGAATTTGTAAATAAAATGGTTATTTAAGACTTATGATATCATTTAAGACTTTTCATGTCTTTGTTTTTTATAGCCACCTCAAAGCCTTCACGCCATAATGTCTCTATTTTTATTTGAGAAAGAGAGAGTGATCACGTGTCTATGAGTGATTCTCGCCCAAGTTTATTAAAGAATCCTTACTGAGGGCTAAGTAGTACCATTACACAAATTACCAATGCTAGGGACTTACAAATAAACAATCATCCCAGCAATACACTTATTTCCCCTAAACAAAGCAAAGACAACCAATGAAACAATTAAAAGAATCATTATGAACAAAAACGAATATAAGGAACACTTCCTATGTCGAGTCTAATTAATTCTCTGATTGAAGCTGGAATTCTATCATTGCTGACCCATAACTTGTTCAAACCTTTAGCACCCATTTTTGCTAAATTATCCGCAACGGCATTAGATTCTCTAAAAATATGATTAATAGAGAATTGAATCCCCTCCAATCTCTGCAAAATCTCTTTCAAAAAATCCTCCAAATACTATAAACCACAGCATTTCTTATTCAGCCAATCCACCATCAGTTTTGAATCCATTTCTATTTCCACCTTTCTAAATCCCATAAGATCCACAGTACAAAGACCCTGTAAGATACTTAGCACTTTTGCAGCATTATTGGTCTGTTCACCTAGAAAATTAGCAAAACAACAAATTAAATGACCATTAGAACTCCGGATCACCCCTCCTGCACCAGCACTACCAGAATTCCCCATAGAATAACCATCTATATTTAATTTCACAAAATTTGCCGCCGGTCTCCTCCATTTAACAAATTGTACTCTTTTATTAGGAGGAGATTTAAATGGAATTTGCAAATTCCTCAACAAAGTTTCATCGCAAAGTTCTTATTTTCTTTGACTCCTTAATTTTCAAAGCCACCCAAACCAACCAAGATTTAATCGAAGCACATATCGACTCGAGGAATTCTTCTATCATCAATTCTCTCTTGATATCTTCTCCATCACAATCTCCCAGAAATTATAGTAGGAAAAATACCCACCAATTGACCCCCTTAACAAACATCTTAACCTTTCTATGAAATGACTCAACTCTCTCCCTCCATGACCTTCCCTGCAAAGAAGGAAGTCCTACCACCCATACAAATCTCGCCCAAACCTGTTCAGCCATCTCTCCCCTTTGGCTAATATATGATCAAGATATTTTTCCTAACCACTCAAGCAGCAATTACATTTTGATACCATAGGAATATTCAACCTGCGAATCTCCTCATCAACTGGTAAGCAGTTGTGCCAAGCTCTCCACATTGAAACTGAAATGTCATAACGTCTCTTACATTCTCTAGCACTTTAATATCTCATCCAACTCTGATGCAACCTCTGATTTGGTTTCTTAAAAATAAAACATATATATAATATATAATGGATTTATAGTTTTCTTTGTATCTTTGATTTTGGGAACACCCTTTTATAAGTTGTTGGAATCATCAAACACAATTTCTAACAAGGTCTTTGTTTTCTTATCTTATGGATGAAAACATATATTAGATTTGAAACTTAGGCAAGGGAAAAATAAATAGTCTTGAGAGGAGTCCGTTCAATAATGGAGGTAAAAGAGAATAGAGATTAATTATTAATTGGAGCTTTATTTTTTTCTGGTAAAAAAATAAGCATATAAGAATATTGGTATGTGTTGGGGGTTAAGTTTTGAGAGTTTACCTCTTTGCATTTGCTGCATTCTTTATTTTTGCAAGTTTTGTGGGTCCCACAAATGCAGCTAAGGTCATTGAGTCCTGTGTTCTGTTTCTTCCTACATCATCATCGTTATGGAACCACAGGTTGCAAAGATCGGCATTCATGGAAAGCTAAGTAACATCTTCAACACATTAAGTTCACGCGGCTGAGTTGGGAACGTATTCCCTTTGGGATTTGGAGATGATCTTGTAATTCTTATCATTTGGGATTTGGAGATGGTCTTGTAATTCTTATTCAATGCTTTGGGAAATGTCTCTTTTAGAACTGCTTATACATACCTGCATTGAGATCCTAGCGTTATGGCTACATTTGTTTACTAAATTTAAACAAAGAATAGGGATTGAGGATTTTTATCCTCTTTTCCTCCTTAACTTGTTATTTTGGGTTAGAGCAGAACCCCTACCACATTCATCCGATTAAATTTTTTTATTACATGATATTTGGATGTTTGCATTAAGGGTTCGATCTTTGATTCCATTTGGTTAGTGTAGGTTTTGGAAAGTGTATGCAATTTGTAGAAGTCAAGCAATTACTTTTTTTTAAAAAACAAAATTATGAGAATAAACTATAAAGGAGCCAACAATTTATCTAAATGGCTTCATTAAGCTATTAAATGCTAGAAAACCACTATAAACATAAAAGGTTACAGCAGCCTCTCAAAGCATGAACACTTGGTTTTTTCATGTTTCAGCTAAGGCCCAACGAATGAATATCTCAACTTCAATATTTCATAATTTGGTTTCTTTGAAATCAAATACAATCTGACCACTACATACATAGAGTAATGACTATCCAATTGCAGCCAATATTCAACTGCAATATTATAAGCTGAAGATACAAGGCCAATGCACAAAAAATTAACCCTTCCATCGATTGGAGTGATTTAACGACTAATCGGAGTGTCATAAAGCAGGTTGATTTAATGACTATTTCCCAATTTGGTCTACTAGCTCTTGGAGTTGTCGGTGATGCTTTGTGAGGAGTTGCAGATAAAGTAGACTTGTCAAGTGCAAAGTCACATAAATATAGGGTCGTACTATTACTACTTTGAGTTGGATAGGCACTGGGAGATGTACAACTAGAATTAGCATAATTTTTTTTATCATTCACCTTAAATTGTTTCTCTCTCTTTCTTTTGTGTTCGAAGGTAAAGGGAGTGAAGCACTCAGGACCAAAAACAATGGTCCTCTACTTCACAGGGGCAATCAACATTCTCTACACTTTTGGCGAACTCAACCCTAGAGGAAAGAAATGCTTATGAATCCTTAACTGAATGGGAAAGAGAATGGTTCTCCTTACCTTTACAAAACAACTTGGTGGAGGCACCAACTATTTTTAACAAAAGACATTTTTCAAAAATGTATATACTTCATCAAATGTCCAATCGAAAACCAGTAAGGTTTTAGTAATAAGAAACATTTGTGAACTAGTTTGCTCTGCTGCACTCTTAAATGATGATGGAAGGAGAGATGATCAACAGAAATGCATAGGATCCACCAAGTTAGACATCATTTAGATATGTATAAGTTAAAACGAGCAGGCATCTTGTAGTTATATTATTTGTCTTCCAAGTCTTTAAATCTACTCCACCTGGTTAAAATAATTTTTACCCAACATTTAATTGTTCTCTAATATCTTTAAAGTCTTTAAATCTATTACATCTGGTTAAAATGATACACTTCCCAAACAGAGGCAGTGAAAATCCAATGACTCAAATCCAAAGCTGAGATCACATACAGAGAGTTAGGGTTCTCCTCCTTATTATTCTAGCATTTAAATCCAAAATTAAAACAACAATTTTTAAGGTTTTTCTTTTAATAACAATTTCCAAGACTAACTTCAAAGCCAATAAATTTTCTAAGCTATTCTTGTGAGCAGTGTACAATCTCTATGCATAATGACAGCAAACAAACATGGGTCTAGCAGGTTGAACTTTTTTTTTTTTTATAAGATTTCATGTTAAATTTTAATCTTGATTACCTAAAGATATGTTTTTTTAAAATTATAGATTTTTGGGTGGTTAAAGTGGATAATTTTCTCTCTTTCGAGTCACTTTCTTCAATTAAAGAAAAAAAAAAATTTAAAAGAAAAATAAAAATCAAGGATGGCCCTTGCCTCTTCCTAAGCGTCAACGTGAATGAAAAAAATGACCTTTCAACTTGGTTTAAGTTTCTCCAAGGAAAAAACTAACAAGAATATCTACTGATAGCAAACAAACTAGAAATTAAGATTTTCCAAATGAAAATTTCAGTTCAATGCATAATCATTTGTGAGATTTTAGTAGAACTAGCTACAGAATCTAGCTAATACAGATCCAATATACCTTAATAGCATATGGAAGACTAGTCGCTCTCTCACCCGCGATGACGATCGCGACTCAGAGATCTAGATTGTCTCACAACGGTGACCGCAACAACTGGTTTCGCTTTTGCATGAACACAGAAGCCTCAGACCAGGAGAAGACGAAAACCAATTTCGTCTAATTCGTTGAAGGTTAAAGATGAGAATAAAATTGACTTTTTCTCTCTCTTTAGACGGATCCAACATTTACAGTAAACCAATTTCAAGATGGAACTTGTGCGATGGAAGATGAAGGAAAATGTGAGGGGTGCGATTTTGCAAGAAGGTTGGAGATGATTTCAAAATGGTTTCTCTTGGTCTCTCTTTTTCTAAAATGTGGATTATATTGAATACGGTTTCTTTCTCTTTCGATTTCGCACAAAGGTTGAAACTGATTTCTCTCTCTTCGCAAGGTTGAGGACGAAAGCGAGACTTTGGGATTTGATTTTGGTTTCTCTCTCTCTTTCATCCCAAATTTTGATTCTCTCTCTTCGACCCACACCATTTCGATTTTCAGCCTGCATTTAAAATTTTTTTTTTTAAATCAGGGGTGATACGGCAACGTGCCACATCACCCAACTCCCAACCGACTACGGGAATCCTAACTTCATATAAAATTATTGTAAATGAAGTTATTCATTATTTTCTGAATTCTTTAGAATAATAAAAAAATAGTTGCCATTTCATAAACAAAAAAAAAAAAAAAAAAAAAAACAAAGAGTTGTTGAACTCTGAAAAAGATGGTGTTTTTAAGAATCCAAGTCTCAATGATCGAAATGCGCCTTTTAATTTTTACACGTGGATTGACATGTACACGAGAAGTATCCCATCTGTGTGCAAATAGAATTTTTCCATATTATATCATAGATTCACAAGTAATGTAATAAATTATTTTTAATAATTTAATATCATGTTATGATATAATGAGAAATAATGATTATTAGCATCATTTAGTTAGGAAAAATCTTCGAAGTTAACAGCTCTAAAAAAGAGTATTCTATTCTCAATCTGCTGTATAGAGCATAGAGCATATGATTCACATCATTTAATTAAATGATAAATTTATCTTATAAATAAAGTAATAATAGATAAATACTTTATTACATGTATTATACACAAAAGCTCGATAGTAGAATTTCTAAAAGGAAATTATAAGCTCAAAAATATATTTACTAAATATGCATCTTAATTATAGAAAGATTTCAACAAAGAGCACTGCCTAGAGTGCTGTCCATGGTAGTGATCATTAATAGGCATACCTCAAGGTAAAATTTATTTTTTTAAAATTTTTTAATATCTTTAAATATTTTTAAAAAATATCAATATTTTAATAATTAATTTTTTAATTAATAAAAAATAAATATATACACCATTAAAATGAGGATACATATTAACCTTATTCTTTCACCAAATATCTTGTACAGTTCACTATTGCTTTAATTAATTAATTGAAGTCTTTTACAATTTTACATTGGTCCCATCGCTTAAAGCAGTTTATGATCACAGCTATTTCATTCAAATAATTAACCTATCATACAAATTAGCAGCTTCTTACCCTATTTATTTGTTATTATCCATGAGAGACGACAGATCAGAGGAAGGTACAATTTGTTGAAGCTAGCTTTAATATTAATAACGATTTTATTTATTTATTTATTTTTTTAGCATTTGAGACCCACATAAAGTATTCCCAAAATTTCTTAATCCAAAATAGTCTTTTACTGGTGAACTGAGTTGAAGTTTGGTACTACAAACACTACATATGTTAGGAAAGTAATTGTTCTACAATTATATATAATAGATTTTTAAATGGAGGGGATCGCTAGGTTCTTCCCCTTTGTCATTTTGACATTTCTTAGAAAACTCCTTCCTAAATCTTAGGCTGGTTTGTTTTTCAAAATTATTTTATCTCATTTTAAAATTATTATTATATATATTTTAAATTTTTAAATAAAATAGAATAAATAATTTAATATTTTTAAATTCTAAAATATATATTTTTTAAATTATAAAATAAAATTAATATTAAAAAAATATGTTATAATAATATTAGAATTTTTTTAAATTTTTATTTAATCTGATGTTATTTTATTTTATCTCCAAAAAAACAATCTAAAAATTTTACCTTTTACAGCAACCAAAGCCATAGCGGTGAATAAAAGCAAAGAGCTTGCTTCACCAGAAAAGTACATCCCCCCCCCCCCCCTCCCTCCCTTTCTCTCTCTCTCTCTCTCTCTCTCTCACTCAAGTCTCAACCTTTCATTGGTGACTTTTTCACAGCTTTGAACTCCTCCAAAGTCCAAACTGAACAGCACCAATACCGATAACCCCAAACTGGTAAGTAAAAGCGATAAAATTAATACGCAACAAATTCCAAATTCCCCTAATACTCCAACCGTTATATGTTCTGTAATTGGCTGGATTTTCTAGCACTCCTGCCCTGTCTGGATCTGAGATATTGGGTCTCTTTCTCTTTTTCCATATATATATATATATATATTTTGTCTAACTAGGGTTTGTGCTAACATTCTTGGGTAGATTTGGCAAAATGCCGCCATATTTAACAGCGGACTAGTCCCCCTCTTAGCCTTTGCTTTTGCCTCACCCAAGCTCCATATAGCAACTGCCCTTGCCGTTTGTGGTGGGTTCTGCTGATTATATTCTGGTTTATTCGATGCCCTGGAACTAAAAACACGAATATTCTTACATCTCTCTCTGCCTTTTCACACATATGTTTAAATTTTAAAAGATGAAGATTCTTACCGTAAGGCTCTCTTCTTCTTGTCGATGTAGGTGAAAGGAGGAGGGAGAGAGGAAGAAGAAGAAGAAGAAGAAGATCAAAGATGGTGAGGGAGAAGATTCAGATCAAGAAGATTGATAACGCGACGGCTAGGCAAGTCACTTTCTCGAAGCGGAGAAGAGGGCTTTTCAAGAAAGCCGAGGAGCTATCTGTGCTTTGTGATGCTGATGTTGCTCTTATTATCTTTTCTTCTACTGGAAAGCTCTTCGAATACTCCAGCTCAAGGTCTGTTTCTCTTCTTAATAGACACCTTTTCTATTTTATTTCCACTGTAGTAAACTCAAGATATTCAGATCAGTTTTGAGTCTTGACACTTTTAAGGTTGAACACGAATAATAGTTTTAGCTCCATATTTCCGCTTTAAAGACTTGTTTT
Organism: Platycarya strobilacea; assembly: GCA_036898215.1. Classification (NCBI taxonomy): domain Eukaryota; kingdom Viridiplantae; phylum Streptophyta; class Magnoliopsida; order Fagales; family Juglandaceae; genus Platycarya; species Platycarya strobilacea. Next base: position 38,031,234 of record CM072555.1, read on the forward strand.
TTGCTGAAATTCCTGAAGAAAAAAATGAGAAGTAAGAAGAGCAGAAGACCCACGTAGATAGAAGTAATAAATCTGCAGAAAAATGGAAAGATATTTAAAATATGTGGGTTGTAAACAGCCTGCAACTTGGATGTTGCAGTTGTTGGAATAATCAATGGCGCGTCGGCGTCGACGTCTGAGAATGCGTAGAATCCAAAATACTTTTGTGATCAAGGTACACTGTTAGGTTGGAGTGTTTGGACAGACTTTCAAAATATGTATTACAGCAGATATCATTGGTGCTTGATCTTATGCGATCTATATTGCTTTTGCATCGTAATTTTTGCTTGAAACATTGTAACTAAGTTGCGAGTTACATGATGGGAATGTTGAGAATGAGAGGGTTTCGATCGTGAGATGTTTATCATAGAAAAAAGGGCGGCTTTCTCTTGTTAGCTGCAACTGATATGGGAAGTTTTTAGAGGCTTTCACAAAATATTAAGTTTTAAAAAAAAAAGGTATGACTTATAAATAGGCTATAGCATTCCCGCCACTACCCAAATATAGGGGACTAATTTCGTGTGGTGTCAGGTACATGGCATGTTTGTTATATATAATACATGCGTATTGCTGCTTACTTGGTTGTTTCTTTCATGAATTATTGTGTGGCCAGTTTGAATATTAATTAATTTTGTCATTATTATTTGTTTTTTATACGTTTACGATTTGAGTCTTGCTTGCAAGTTGGTGGAGAATATATATTTCACATCGTTGGCTTGATTTGATTTGTAAAAAAAGTTTAAAATTAAATGAAAAATGCTATATATGTTCCCCTCCAAAGTGTACCACTCGGAATTACCGCTAGTACATTCGTATCTTTTTATAATATTAAAACACTTGCACCAATGTACTAATGATAACTTTGAGTGGTACGTATGGAAAGACAGAATAGGAGTGCCCAAGGTTACATTGACATATGAACGTAAATTTTCTTGCATCCCTCCTTGAGAAGGCCATGGATGCATCATCTTGTTTGACAATGGGATATAATGATTTGAGAACTAGATCAGGAGTAATGTTGTTATGTAATGAAGATATAATGAAACAGGAAAGGTTAAATTATCTGTGAGAATATCAATGGATAAAGAAAATGTAGGTGATGACTTGAGAAATAATTAGAAGATAGATATATAGTTAGGGGTTGTTTGGATACAAGAAGCCTCTCATCTCATCTCATTGATTACAATTTTTTCAAACATTCACACAAAATATAATAAATTATTCAATTTTTTCAAATCTCAGAACAAAATAATATTATAACAATATTTTATTGAACTTTCATATTATTTTATCTCATCTCAACTCACCATTCAAACCTCCCCTTAGAATCAGTTTTTTCAAGCAAAAAATTAGCTGGAATCATATGACTAATCTTATCTAAAATCATCTTCTAATCTCCCAATTGTGCTTCAAAGAAATTCATAGACTGCTAAAATCCTCATCTATACAGGGTCATGGTGCATGTTTTCCTATTACTCCATGTGGGTAATTCTAGTAACAAGTAGTGATTCTAAAATGCGGGCAGGATAATAGATTGGATAAAAATCTGTTCATCAAGTACACTTGCGGCCTGTAATTAATATAAATCGTGACCTATAAGTTTATGAAGAAGTAAAATCTTAAAAAGAAAAAGACCTAGTGTTTCATATTTCATTTGTTCTTATAACCCTACCCTCAGTCTCTTCCTTGCTGCAACCGCATTTTTGCCACCCCCAACACCACCCTCCCTTGTCAGAAAAACCAAACCCGACTATATTATCTGCATCTAATTTGTAGCTACCTCAAATTTCTCTCTAAATCCTAGAAAATGTGGCCCAAGCTTAGATGCTAACTATGAAAAACCGAAAAACCCTAAGCTTCTTGCTCTACGTCTTCACTCTCTCTAAGGCTTTATTTAGATAGTGAGATAATATGAGATGATTTTAAATGAAAGTTGAAAGTTAAATAAAATATTATTGAAATATTATTCTTAATATTATTATTTTGGGATTTGAAAATTTTGAATTGCGATTTGAAAAATTGAATATTTATTGTATTTTGTATGAGAATTGTAAAAGTTATAATGAAGAGATGAGATGAGTTGAGATGAGATGATTTTTCAATCCAAATGGGATCTGATTCATCACTTGTGACATCAATGTTGAAATTGATCAACCCTCCTGCCCTAGCTTTTGCAACATCATTGATTGTTCTTGAACAAGAGCTTTCCAACTCTTAATACAAAGCCAGAAGGGATTTGAGAAACAAGGTGATGTAATTGAGAGATGTATTGGTTTAGAATTTTAAAAGCATCGAAATGACTGTTAGATTTTCTAAGGAAAGTGAGGACTTGTTTTACATTTGTTTGGATGAGTCACTTCCTTTCTTCTTATAAGTTAGTATGATGGATGTTTGGATTATTGGTAATTTGGTGGAGAAAAAACGTAGATCATGAAGTCTTATTCTGTTGCATGGTTAAATATATTGTTTGGTGTATAAATCTTGTTTCAAGTTTTGTTTAATTCGTTAGGAAATGATAAGAAGAAAAGAAAAATGATCTAGTCTTAACCCTCTGCCCGTGGGTTAATATACTTGATATGTCATCCGTGGTTTGATGTATTGTTTGACATACAATTCTTTTTTTGTTTTGTTTAATTACTTCCTTAGGCAGTTATGATAAGAAAAAAAGAAAATTGATCGTCCACCCGTGGTATAAATATACTTGATATGCCCTCCTTCAACGGGGCGTCAAATGGCCAGAGACATGAAAGAGGTGATACTTATCTTTGTGAATATCCATATTAGGAGTCATGAACTTTAAAAGACTGGTGGAAGGCTGATATCGATAAAGGAAAGGTTGTTTGTAGGAGTTCAATGGTTAATATGCTAAATCAGCTTATTATATTTTATATCTCGATTACTGGTAATTAAAACTATTCAGTGGCATGATATCGTTCAAAGATTGGTTGCTGCGCATCTTTCCCTTGTCCTCTTGGCCTTTTGTTTGTGGTCCAAAGAGCACTCGTGGCATTTCCTCATAGTTCATCCGTACAATCCCCCATGTGTTATGTCGATAGTCTGTTGAAGGGGGCATGAAATGGTTGGTTTTTCACATTTCCTAGACAAACGACATTGGACGTTCTGGTGTCACAACTCACCACACTTTTCCTATATTATATTTATATATATGTGTATATATATATATATATATTTTTGATAGGTAGTATATTATAATTCCTTGATCTTTGGGATAATTAGCTATGTATAATGGTTCTTGTTTTAGTAATTAGGAGACATATCCTTAATATGTGTGAGAAGCAGCATATTATGGAAGTTGTAGTACTGGAACTTATAACCAGTGTAAGAGAACTTAACCAATACTATGATTCTTCCATTCCACTCATGTGCCGATTTGATACCGTCCACCAACCGATCATGTATCGACTTTTATTTTTTAAAATAACAGGTTGAAGGATTGATGGATAAAGTCACATTACCATGTTAAGATATGAATTAGATTAATAGTATATATATTATGTGTAATCACTACAAGAAAATTAAGTATTTGTGATCAATTATTTAAAATAAAAATGACTATTTGCGATGAAAATACTCATTTTAGTTGAAAATAGTCATTTAACTAAAAATAACTAGTAACAAATAAGCAATTTTCTTGTAGTGAATGTAGTATATAATATAGTAGCATCATCGCATTACATTATATATATATATGCTATAATGTAACTTTTATTGATGTATCCAACCTTTAATTATTTAATCAGTTACATATATGTATGTGTAGAGAGAATTGAGCGTATTCTCACAATTAAGTGACACTTCGTAATTCTTTACTCTTTTGAAGCATGAAAGAAATACTCGAAAGACATCATTTGCATTCCAAGAACCTGGGGAAACTGGATCAACCGTCTCTTGAGTTGCAGGTTAGTTGTTTATTTCTATTTATATACAAATATATATTTTTTTCTTATGACAATATTTGAGAAAAATAACATTTCTTCAACCATTTTATTTTTCAAACTCCACCAAAATTATCGAATCATCAAACTGCAAATCCAAACTATAAAATTCCCCATTTGCATCTCAAATTACGTTTTCTTCAATTACACCCATAACTTTCGTACATTTTATAGATAGCATGTGTAGCTGAGATTTTATAGAAAAATAAAAGATAGAATGAAATGAAATAAAACATATATATATTCAAAATTTTCCATGAGTTTACACTGGTCACCATGAGGTGGTTTGTGCCTCGGTAACCTGATCTAGGCCACCATAGGATGCCGATGACCCATGCATAATGAGGGCCATGGGTTTTCACTGTGGGTCGGTCACCTTTATTTATTTATTTATTTATTTTTTCATTTGTCTCATTTATTATTCTATTTGTAATTTTTACTTATAATTAGTCTTTTATTTATTAGTTTTATTTTCTTTATTTTTATGATTGATTTTTTTATTATTTATTAACTATTTATTAATCTTGCTATAGTTTTTTGTTTTTAATTATTTTATCCCAACTTAAAGTTATTTACCCGCTACTGGTTTATTTTAGTGAACTTGGGAAAATATTATTTTTTATTGTAAAGGATGCAAATTAAAAAAAATGTTGTATTTTGGGTTGCAAATTGATGCATGGTTCTAGTACTAATGGGTTAGGGTATAATATAATTTTTTTCTAAAAACAAATATGTGGAAGTTTGAAGGGGAGAATTAATGAGGATTTTTTCCAGATATTTGAAAATTGAAATGTGGTTTTTTGGTTGAACAAAACCATCCCATGCAACTGATGATTCTGATCTTTTATTTTTTACATTTTTTTAAAAGCCCATTGTCTATGGATGTGTTGGGAACTATCCATGAGCTATGCTTCTGAATTAATTCAACGTTGTCGGTTATGCTTCCTTCCAACCCTTTATAATTTCTAATATTCACCATCTTCGACCAAAATTATGGAAAATATAGAGTTGGCCCAAAATTGGAGACTAAATAAATACTTTTAAGTCGCTGTTTTTTTTTTTTTTTTTTACTTGAAATCATAAAATATTGTACTAAAATGATAATTACATGTGTATTTTAGCTAGTAGAGAACAGCAACTACTCCAGATTGAGCAAGGAAATTGCAGAGAAAAGCCATCAACTGAGGTATATATATATATATCCATAGTGTCTTCAAAAACACGACTTGGGAATTACAGTTTGTAGAGGCTTGTTCAGACACTGAATGCCTTGTAAAATAGGCAGATGAGAGGAGAGGAGCTTCAAGGATTAAATATTGAAGAACTGCAGCAGCTGGAGAAGTCACTTGAGGCTGGATTAAGCCGTGTTATCGAAAAAAAGGCATAGATTGATATTTATTTCCTTTTTTCCCCCTTTTAAGTGTTTTCAGGGCTTGATTATATATAAATATATATATATATATATATATATATATATAGCCTGTATTAATGGAATCTAATACAAACTCTTTCTGATCTGCATTTCAGGGTGAGAAGATTATGACAGAGATAAGCGACCTTCAAAAAAAGGTTAGAAACTATACATTTAAATTATTAGTATTTAATGTAGTATGTGAAAGGAAAATAGCCAATAATTTTCGAAGTACTTAATCTCATGTCGAGAGATAATAAAAAAATGATAATTTAAATGTTTACAAATAGCGTAAGGTGTAATTTAGATTATGACAATCTCGTACTCCGCTTTTCATTCACCCTTGTTACATCTTTGTTGCAAATTGGAATTTCATGAATCATGCAGGGAATGCAGCTGATGGAAGAGAACGAACGATTACGACTGCAAGTACACTCTCTCTCTCTCTCTCTCTCTCTCTCTCTCCTGATTTTAGGGTTGCTAATAGTTGATTGTGTTTGAGTGAAGGTGGCAGAGATATCTAACGGCCGAAGGCACATTGGTGGCGACTCAGAGAATGTAATTGCTGAAGAAGGTCTGTCATCGGAATCCGTCACAAATGTCTGCAACTCAACCGGTGCTCCTCCTCATGATTACGAGAGCTCGGACACCTCGCTCAAGCTAGGGTAAGTTTTGTTTTGAACCCACCATATTCAATGTGCTAGAGTTTTGGTTTTGAACTTAGCCTATTCATATTCAGACTGTTTGATCAACTAATTACATTTTCTCTAATCACCACTACCATACATTCCCGAGTGTATATGCATAAACAAGATCAAATTCTATTCATTGTCTTTTAACGTGGTATCGTTTGCCATCATTTGATGTTTTGTCAAGGAATAATGAAAAGATAACGGTTAAAACAACGATAAGTTAAAGGCCTAATTGTCATAATTCTCAGTCTCCAAAATAGAGGTCAGGAGTTTGAAATCACCTTCCCTTGAATATTAAAAACAAAAAAAGACGGTTAAATATTATTTTCATGTATTACATATTTTACAACAGGAGTGATAGCAAGAGTTTGGTTGTGAACTTGGCCACATTTGTTAGGAAATCGTTTTTAATTTCAAGAATTGCTTCACAATGCTCTCTATAAATAAATAAATAAATAAATAAATATCTTCCTTTCCCCGCATACTCTTCCTTCAATATGGATTCATTCTTGATTGTTGCAGGCTACCCTATGCTGGGTGAATGGGGATGTATTCTCGGAGGAGCTAATTAATTAAAGGATAACAAAAATATCTCATGTATAGTTTGGGTCCATTTGAGATATGCTATCAATGTAATGTGAATCTGACCCGTGCTGTGTTAGATCGGCCTAGCTAGAAGGTACTTTGAATTGAAGTACGCTTTTTTAGTAGTACTTAGTCAGATGTTTAATTTCTTACAAAGCTGCTATATATTCACTCCATAAAAGAGCCCCTTTCTCCCTTTATCTTTTTCGCTGCCTTTTGATTTGCATTGCATATAAAATCACAGCCTAGCTAGTCTTTTGTTTGGTTGAAACATATTATTGATTGAGCAATGCTATTTTTCATCCGTCAAATGCATTAATTGATGTGATTTTTAAGTATTATTTTTAAGTATTTTATCTATAAGTTTTTTAAATCATGTGTCACGTGTGATTATTTAGCATGAAGACTAGAATCCCCCCACATTAACTTTCATATCATTCTTTTCGGCCTAGTTTGTTTTCATAAATAATCTTATGTCGTTATTACTACCTTTTAGAATTTTCATACAAAATAAAATAAACAATCTAATTTTTTTTAAATCTCAAAATATTTTTTTCAAATTCTAAAACAAAACTAATATTAAAAATATATTATAATAATATTTTATTTAATTTTAAACTTTTATCTCATTTTATTTAATTTTATCTATGGAAACAAATTATAATCTTATCTGTTTTATTAAATGCGCTTATGCTTTCAAAAGGAGTACATATTAAATACATGAGTCCAAAATGAACATAGCTGCATAGCAGCATAAGGCGCCATCTGAAGTTTACAATGTTGCATTAGGAGTTGGAAGGGTCTGGATCTTTGTTCGTTACAGATTAAGGTTTGGATCGACGGGTATGAACAATTTCAATGGTTGATAGGACTGGCAGGATTTTTTTTTCAAATTATTCGAATAACAATTGCAGAAAATTCTTTATTAAACTCAAGGTTAGACGTTGGAACTTTGTGTTAATTTTTCGTCCTGGACTCCTGAGCCTCCGAGGAAAGATCTGGACAAAAGAAACATGAGATCGCCTCAGGATGCAGCTATTTATTTGCTTTATTTTCGGCTTTTAATTTTGGGCCGTTTACTTTATATTTTGTAGGAGATTTAGGTGTTTTGAATAATGAGTAGAAATATAAATGAAAATGAAATACAATATTATTATAATAATCTTATTATTATAAGATTTAAAAAAATTGAATTATTTATTATTTTCTTGTAGAAATTTTAAAAAAATATAATAATTAAATAAAATAAAATGAGATTAGTTTAGAATATGAGTTTTGTATTTACACGGAGCCTTATTTATAATATATAAAGATGACTATAAATATATATATATATATATATATTTTTTTTTCTTTTGACCATAAGATGGCTATATATTTTCATGCTAAAGTTTATATTCGACCTCTGTATCAATCAGCTATTAGCCTGAACTTTGGCCTTGGAGTTTACATTCTCCCTCTCTCGAAAACGCCTCAGTTCCTAGGGTCTTTTGATTTTCTTCGCCGTCAGCAGGCGCGTGGGGGAGGACAGAGCACTGTCTCCGGTTTCCTCCTCCACCATCTTTTTTTTTTTTCTTTTACTTTCTGTCTTCATTTATTTTTTCAGCCACTGAGGTGTGTATAACAACGTGAGTGACTTTCAAGTTTTTGGCTTAGATGGTTGATTTGCAGGTACTTAGAAGGAGGAAGATCTAAGGTCAACACGCGTAGTGTCGCCGTCTCCCTCGTCTGTGGATCGTGTGATCGCCCGACGTTTTTTATCGAACAGAGCGGCGCGTTATCCTCATGCGCAAGGTCCCATTTGGATGAGAGTTCAACACGTCTCGTTTCCCGTAGATCTTCCTCTTCGGTGGTCTTATCGATTTGTTTCATCTCTCTTTTGATTTGAGACAGTTCATTATTAGTGTAGCGCGTGATGTACACGCGCCACCATATATAGCCGTCTTTTTGAATGTTGTTCTGTGTAGTTTGTTTAGTTTGGTATTGTGAATATTATTTGTATAGAGATAATTTCTTATCTAAGAAATAGTCTCTCGCACTTTAAGTCCGTGCGAGTTGTAATTTTCTTATTTTTTAGAGGAGAAACTTTAGCAAATGCTTCATTTTGGAGACAATAATTGATCTCTCAGTTTAGTCTGAGAGAATTAAGAGTTTAGTGTATTTATCTAATTTTAGTTGACTTATAATGAGTCACACTGTAAATTTTAAATTTTTTGAGTTAAAATGATAATGGGTCTATTTCTCAAAAAAAAAAAAAAAAACTATTAGCCTATTGGCTCCTGATCAATTATTTTCAGGCCGAGTTTCCCTTTTGTCTGGACGTGGTGTAATTATTTGTAAATAGGCTTAGTAGGATGCGAAAAAAAAATAGGCTTAGTAGGAGGCTAAGTTGATGCGTCAATCCTACGTAAACATCCTATGATTTTTGACAAAACCTAGATGCATTGAATCCATAACTCATAGTATTTAACATACTTGTCTTCACATTTCTCTTCTAATATATCTACATTCTATAATTAAAAAACTATTTACTATATTTCGTTTGTCTACAATCGTTTCATATCATATTAATAAATATTAAGAATATAATGATTAAAAAGAATAATCAACAAAAATGTTCAATTATTATGCCTAGTGATCAATAGCTTAGAAAAGTCCAATTTATGAAAAAAAAAAAACATATTTTATTCATCATTCCTATATCATACATTATATATGATTTTTTTTTCGTTACAAATATATGTTATATATATGAATGATGGGTAGAAGAACTCAATTAATTTAATATAAATAAAATAAAAATTAAATAAAAATAATAATGTGGTGTGTGATACTGTAGCCAGGATGATCATGTGTAACAAAGTCCTTAAAAAATGGAGCTTGTTGAACTTGTTGGATCAAACTTGTAGAAATCCCAATCCACTGCAAAATGGGCTCATTGAAAGTCTTATTTAATTTATGCACCCTGTTTGTGTGGGGTTTCATATATAGCTCAGCCTATATATAATAAATAATAGGCAGAGGTGAATGCAATAACTATAAGACGTTTGATGAATTACCTCAAAACTGTCGTGAGAGCTTTGAGAGTCTTTTGTATTTATATGCCGTATATTACACCAATACATGAGAGGTTGTATCGTGTGTAGACTTGAGCTAAAAAAAGGAAAATATTTACAATATAAGCACAAACTGGACGCTGCATGATTTATGGGGATAGACTAGCTGTTGCATGATTCATGGAAATGGAATAGCCGTTGCATGATTCATGGAGATGGAGAATGTAATCTGAGTCAAGATGTAGCGCCCGTTCATAAGGTAACTTCTTTTTTTCTAAGTTGCCTTCTTCTTGTTATTTTATGAGATATGATCACCAAACGGTGTGCCTCTTAGAACTATACCTTCTCCATGGCGATAGTTCTCATTAGGAGTGATAGTAGTTAAGAATGTAGAGATATAACTTTTTGATTAATTCAAAATATTGCATATTTTGTGAAGTGTCAAAGGACACAACACTTTAATTAATCAAAATATTGTGTCACCTACTAAGAATTGTATCACTTAGTAATTATTGAGATATCAATGGTTGTGACATTTCCTAATGGATGTCTATAAATAGAGGTCACTAGTGCACAAATCATTTACTCACATTCTTCATTTTGCTATCACCAACTTGTGGGACACTCTCACGAGATTGTCGCCATTAGTGTTCCTTATTGTTGTTCATTTTCTTACACTTTTGTGTTAGTATATAAGAGGTATAGGCATACATACGACTCTCAAGTTGCAATTGGAAATCCCAGATTCTTTATTAGCATGCATAATAAGATTATGGTCTTTGCAATCACCTCTTGGGAGTCCGTAGGAAATGAGCCTTAATTTGGCTCCAATAATGACTTAACGTAGGTTACCTCTAGGAAGTAGGAATGAGTCGCTGAGTTCTATGTGCAACTTCCTTACATTGGTTACTTTTGGGAAGAGCCTTTTGGCTCCGCAACTACCTTGTGCAGGTTTCCTTTGGAAATGAGCTTTTGAACTCCACAGGTTTCATTTGAGAATTAGCCAATAAACTACCTAATCATAAGAATTGTTTTAGAGTTTACATGTTCCCTAACTAACTAGCATAGGTAATTACCAACAACAAACAAATCTAACTCCAACTATGTGTTGTGATAAACACACCAACAATGGCAAACAAATGAAAGCAATCAATGAACAAGCAGTTACACGATACACAATTTATGTGGTTCGATAACGTGCTTAATTAGTCCATAGAGTTGCAAAAGTTTTATTGATTCAGAGGAGATTATAATCTCAACTCACACTCTCTATAGCCTTTTTCTCTCACGATATGCGCTCACACTTTACCTTTCTTTGTTCTCACTAAACATTGTTGAAAAAACCATGTACAAGAAGTCAAAAGATTACATATTTATAAAAAATAGTGTTGAAAATCCTAATAGGAAAAAATTATGTCATTCGCTCAATGGCATGTCGAGCACGCCTCAAGTCTGTGTTTCTAGAGTTTTGCATCTCGCTCAAGCCTATTGTGCACGAGACTCAAGCAAACTCATAGATTGAGCTTCGCTCAAGCTCACTGTTGAGCACACCTCAAGTGAACTTATGGTTTAAGTTTTGCTCAAGTTCCAGGTTGAGCAACAGCTGAGCAAATCCTCTATTTCTCAATTTTTTGCTCACAAACCAGTTTTTACATGTAACCCAACACTATAATCATAACTCTCTTTAAACTCAACACATCGGGTTGTGACCATTACACACTACCAACATTTGTGACATTAAGAAACTCAACACCATCTATTGAATGGTCGCTTCATGAAAACAAAAACAGAATTTACCCTAATGTGATGCGATCACTAATTGAGACCTTAACTCCGTGTGTACTAGATGTCATATATTTTGCACTGCATAGATACTCCTTGCAACCATGAGTTACACATTTCCACAGTCACAAAGGGTGAGTCTCCTCAAGGCCCATCTTCAAAAGCACTTGCATCATTACATCTTATAAGTCTTATCGAGGCTCATTATCTTCAGAGGCCCCTTAGCATCACGTAACAACTAGTAACAAAACATAAATAATTTTCCTCATTAAAATTTCTTTTGAAAAATAAATCTCAAGGCATTCTTTTGGAATAAGTTGATCTTAAGAATCTTGATAGCTAGTTATTATTGGGTATAAACTCACTTACTAAAAAGCCCATTGTATAGCCCAACCCAGGGCCAATGGGGCACGTACAACAAGGGAATAAAGGAGATTCAAAAGTGATCTAAAATGACATGAAATTGAAGGACAAAAGATTGTGAAGGAAGTAACATATAGAGAAGAATAACAGCTAAAAAAAGGGAAGTGACTTAAAAGTAAGAGGAATAAGAGCACTCACATCTCCTCTCCTATACTTTTTCTTAAATTTTAACCAAAAATCCCATTCTCTATAAATTATTCCTAAATTTTAACCATCTTCGAAAAACTTCCTACATCTCATCCTCTATACTTTCCCTCATATATTAAAATAACATTCTTCTGTTAATTTTTTTTATTCTCATTCATTTCCATTCTTAACCACTTATTTTTTTTTTCTTTTCTTGATTTAATTCTTTCCAACTTCATTGGCTACAAAAAAAAATACAATATAATTTTTTTTAACACTTTTGAGTACATAAATTTAATAAGATGATAAACCACCCCCCCCCCAAAAAAAACTTGTAATATGTAGTCTCTTATAACTAAAGGTATATAAATATATAAAAAAAAAATCATAAACAATTAAATTTACAAAACAAATGTCATTAAGTTGTATAATTACAATCCAACGGGCAAGCGAGTACCTCAAAACTTGTCAAAATATAAAAGTATTACAATTAATCAACTCATTAAAATACAAAATAAAAAATCGTCTTCTCCATCGTTCGCTTACACCTCTCCCGTCAATTCCCAAACGATGTCTACTACTTTGGACATCCAATGAGGCTTGTATCTTCAGAAGATTATATTTTTAATTGATTAATTATCTTTTGTCCATATGGAGGTATTTCTGAGTCATACTAGCAAAAGAATCCGCATGCCTGGCCAGTTTTCATCGAATTTACAATTAATCATAAATGTTACACAAAGAAATTTTAGGAAACAACTAAAACGGATAAAAAAAACTAATCTCATAATTTTGACAACTGAAAAATCGGTGGCCATTATTTTCGTCTGTGTGTGCTGTTCATTGACAAGATTTAATACCACAAAAATATACTGGGTATTTGTCGCAATGATTGTTTATTGAGCGTGACATACTGGTTGTGCTACTACTTGACCCAGACATTGAGATTTTATTTTGCTTCAAGTTTATAGAAAACATAAATAAAGCACACAAATAATCTATGTAGACACGCTAAAGTATGTAAATTAATACTTGTGGGGCTTAGAGTGGTAAAATGTTCACATAATATCAGTTATTTGACACGAGGCATGCATGAATGGCTGCAAAGCAGTGAAAATCGGTTGCCAATTGCTGGCCATCTAGGCTTCACGGATTACCCCACCATATAATGGCGTCTCATGTCTGAACACTTGTTAATTGAGCTCATTTATCACAGCCTACAGCCTAGACATCCGTCCTCTAGAGAGATCTAATATGAATTACATCACCAAAATCAAATAAGTAATACAAACACACAAAATGCAGCAATCTCAAACCAATTTAGCTCTAACATAGACAAGGCAAAGGTTGAAAAAAGTACCTAAAACTCCAAGGAAATCGAGCATTGTTTAGTAAGCATGGAAACATCTCCAAATGGTGACAAAAAGTAGCTAAATTGACAAGAAGAGATGCATGGTTTAAGTAAGCACCAAAACAGAACAAATAGTCATAACAATAATTGGAAAACCAGAACAATAGGCAAACCAAATGGTGATACAAACAACTTCAATAGACAAGCAAAATTGAGAAGAGAGCTCCAAAATAGAACATGGTTGTATGGCATCAAAACAGAACATATAACTAAGGAAATGGTTGAAAAAAAAGTACCCAAGTCATTGCCACAACATGCAATAGGTGGATGGCGTCAAACCAAAACATATAGGCAAGGAAATAGTTGATAAAAAGTATTCAAATCAGTGCCACAAACAGTCAATGGTTTGGATAGCATCAGAACAGAATATATAGGCAAGGGAATTGTTGAAAAAAAGTACCCAAATCAGTGTTACAACATGCAATAAGTGGATGACATCAAACCAAAACATGTATGCAAGGAAATGGTTGAGAAAAAGTACTCAAATCAGTGCCACAAACTGTCAAAGGTTTGGATAACATCAAAATAGAACATACAGGCAATGAAATTGTTGAAAACAAGAACCCAAATCAATGCCAAAATCTTCACGATTCAGATAGCAGCAAAACATATCAAAATAGGCAAGGAAAATATTGAAACATTAACCAAATCAATGTCACAAAATGCATGGTTTAGATAGCATCGACACAGATCAAAATAAGCTAGGAAATTGTTGAAAAATTAACCAGATCACTACCACAAAATGCATGGTTTAGATAGCACTAAAACATATCAAAATATGCAACGAAAATATTGAAAAAGCTACCCAAATCATATTGTTGAAATCAGCCCAATCGAGCATTAAAAAGAAGGAAAACTAGCAACACCAAGAAATGTGAAATGCAGCAATCGACATAACCAGAGAGAGAGAGAGAGAGAGAGAGAGAGAGCCACAAAATTGCTTTAAATCACCCACACAATCAACCCAAAACATGTCAAGAACTCAGATATAGCCAAATAAAATAAAAAATTTATGAAATATTGCAATCAGCATAAATCTACAGAGAGAGTCAAAAAATTTATTCAAATGAGCTGAAAACAGTGCCACAATCATCCCAATCGGGCATCAAGAACTCAAAAATAGCCAAAATGAAGAACACATTAACCCACATGGAGAAACCGGCATAACCATAAAGAGAGAGCCATGAAATTGATTCAAATCACCTCAAAGCACCCCTACAATCAACCCAGTTGAGAATCCTAAACTCTAGAAATAGCCAAAATAAAGCAAAAATTAAAAGAATATTGTGGGTTTGACATAACCCTAAAGAGAGGCACGAAAATCGCATAAACCCTAAAATGATGTTGCTTTGATCTTACCAGTAGCAAATATAGTAGAAGAGAGGAAGAAATAACCGATAAAGGAGCACATGAACAAAGATGAAGGAAGCAGGTTGCAATGGAGAGGGCTCGAGAAAGAGAGAGATGGGCGTGGGAGCAACAAACTGGTTAGGATAAGGATGAACAATTGATGACGGTAGCAAAATCCATCGATAACAGCAAAATAGAGGAGCAGATATGGGGGCCAAAATAGGTTAAATTTTTGGCTCAAGATTCAATGAATTCACATGCCTTCAATCGCTGGTGCTGTTATTGATGCGTTTTCTCGTTAAGGATGGATGGCACCATGGTGGTTCTTTAACGGAGGTGCGTTGATCAGAATGTTTATTCATGGTTTAAAATAAAAATAAAGTGCAGAATATAAAAATGAAAACATTAGAATTTAGTATTCAACGATATAGTTTATTTACACTTCAGATTTTTTTTGAAAAGATTAGTACTACTTTTAGTGATTTTATATACTTTTCCAAAAAAAAATTGAAATGTAAATAAACTATAGCCTTTAACCACTAAATTCTGGTGTTCTCATTTTTATATTTTGCACTTTATTTTCATTTTAAACCATGAATAAACACTCCGATCAGCGCTCCACCCTTAAAGAACCACCGTGGTACCATTTATCATTAACGAAAAAACAATGAATAACAGCACCAGTGATTGAAGGCATGTGAATTCATTGAATCTACTTGAGCGAATCTACTTGAGCGGCTTTGGATTTATGATAGTCTTATCCAAATTATTTCGTGTTGATGGGACTTGTCTGATCAAAATCTCTCTCTCTCACTCTCTCTCATCGTTGTCTTTAGGTAAAGGGCCATGAGGTTGGAGGACAGTGTAGTTGAGGTTGAAACTGAAACATCACTGTTCTATCATCTATGCCTGAGTTGTTATTATATCCTCTTGGCATGTTGCTGTCATAAGTACATCATCCCAAAACCTTCATACTCTTGGCCTTTTCTTTTTGGGTAGCGCTGGGGTTACCGAATACCATACCAAATGTAGTCCCATAAAAAGATAACCAAAATTTTTAAAAAATATAATTAAAAAAATTTTAAAAATACAATAAAAAATATAATAAAAAATAAAAAATAAAAAGAAGAAAATACAATAAAAACCATAATAAAAAATATAATAAAATAATAAAATGAAAATGAATTTTTAAAGGAGATTCGGCCTCAATCCAGCCCCTGCTGCCGTCGGTGGCAGTGAGTGATACCGCCAGACCCATTTCGGGTTTAAGGCTGTCGAGACTTCGTTGAAGATCGGTGGGACTCGCCATCGCAGGGGTGAGGTCGCCGGAACCCTCCGATTCCGATGGCATGGGTAGTGTCGTCCACCGCCACCGACGACGACTGAGGCTGCACTTTCTATGAGGTTCGGTCAGACCGAACCCTAGAAATTCTCTTTCTTCATTTATCATTTTCCTTATATTTTTTCCCTCAATCCAAGCAAACCCAGACAAACAAAAAAGGAAAAATACTTTATCCTTTCAAACTACTCTATTTTTAAACTACGATCAGTGACCACAAATCATCAAAATTCACTTCACTTGCATTTTGTCTCCTCATTTATGAATATCTGAATGTTTAGATGAGTAAAAAAATAAATATTTTTGAACATCATCTTCTATTTCGAGCTTTACTTTAAAGAGATAAATGTAAATTTGTTATATTTTGGGAGTACTTGAAGAGGGAAAATGTAATGTTTTCAACAAAAAATGGTGATGCTAGATTATTCACCTTTTCAATAAGGCAAGAGTGAGCAGATCGGTCACGTATTAATTCCCAGTCTAACCGTACGTATTCTCTGGAATTATATGGTCACCTCCTCCACTCTCAACAGTTCAACAGATAATATTTTCTTATCTGATTGTGCGGAATATTAATTAGGTGTGAACTGGTCCCAGTTAACAATAGAGGTTTGGACATGCTTTCGCATTAATGGCTGCTGCTGTGCTAGCAAGCAGTTCAAACATTAATTTTCATTAAAAGAACAAATTAATGTGGGACTGTCGTGGAACAAAGGCCAAAAACAGACACTACAGCCTCAAAGATTAAATGTTTCTCGTCAATAAAAAATGGGGGAAATCACTTGAAACAATATCCTGTATTATGGTTATTCTTAGCAGAATGTCCACTTGACAACATGATTTCCATTTGAATTCTGGACAAAGGGCTAACTTTGACACAAGTCCCAATCGACCAAGTTAGCATTTATCATCTTCAGTTTTTCAGTCCCACGCCTATGCTGAGTTTTCACATCTCTTAGAATTTACAGATCATAGTACAATGTCTATTTTGAGATATCATTCTCTTCTATATCTACTATGCAACTTTAGAATGCAGATTAGGCAAACACCAGGGCGAGTTTTGCCACAACAATCGAATGGAAGTAACGTAGAAACTAGAAAGCCTCAATCTAATAACAATATTCTAAAATCAACATTAGGCAATTTTCATCTATTTAATTTGATAATGCTACAGGACAAAAAAATTCGGGCCAAGAAACCATTTTTGAAAATAAAACATATATCAAACTCATCATTACACTTTTTCAAATCTCCATACAAAATATCATAAAAATTCAACTTCTTCAAATTCTCACAACACTTTTTCAAATTCCTATATAAAACTAATATTAAAAAAATATTTTACAACAATATTTTATTCTTTTTTTTACTATTATCTCATCTCATCTCATCTCTGAAAACAAACAGGGCCCACAGAAAAGTTTACATAAACAATAAGAATAAATCTACAAACCTTTGCTGCCATTCTACTCCCTTTTGGATTTTGAGAGAGCTCTCTTTCTCTGCCCAAGCATATAGCTGTACATGTGAGGACTGCCTGCAACATATCATGCTATTTTATCAAATGAGGTCTTGAATACAAAATACTGGCCAACTAGAAAGATGAGGTGTTATCCTTCAAAGAGGAATGCTGAGTCATGCCTGGCACATAAATTCCAAGGGTAATAATTGAGCCATAGAAGTAATCAAAAGAGAAGTTCCACTGGTTTGGCATCCTTATACAGTACTTTTCAGATGCCTGCAAGCACCTCAGTTTGGTCAGTGAACTCATTTTTAACATTTAGTTTCATATGTATTGCAAGCTATTTGTTGAAACAGAACTGCAGGACTAGGAATCTCGACTGAGTTTTTAAGTGTAGAAGACTAGAAGTACTCTTGTTGAATTGAAATGCTTTTCAAGCTTGGCGCAAACTACAAGATAATGAACGAACTGCATTTCAAAGCATTGTGAGCAGAGAGCAGAAGATGAGTATTGGACAGTCACCTAACTTGGCTTCCTCAGACTGACTCATATTGACCATTTTTTTTTCCTTTTGTATATCACCTTTTGAAAATGAATGACAGAGATGATGGATTCAGCATATAAATCAGTTCAATACTTACCAAGCGATTGAGAAAAAGTTTCATGAAATTGTTCTCTGTAGATTTTAGTATGCAGATCTAAAGGCTAAGAGATTGCTTTCTAGAGTCTGAATTTGAGCAATTCTTTCATTAATGACCCGAATATAGGGCCAGAGAGAGAGAGAGAAGAGAGAGAGGAGAGAGAGAGAATAAACAGTTGCGGCAATTTTACATGAAGAGAAACTTCCTAGCTCCACGAAAATAATGATGCAAGGAAAGCATTTGGACACTTGGCCAATATGCTACTAACAAAGCTCCATTATTGCAACTTCAAATTTGGTGTGGACATTAGGGGATCAGTTTAAGAGGTATTAATGTCCACCAAAACATACGTATTACAAATTAAGTCTTGATTCAGCATCATTGAAATTCTTACCTTGATGAAAGGCAGGGCAACATATACTAGACCAACTTCACTAGTGGCAATTTTACATGAAGAGACACTTCCTAGCTCCATGAAAATAATGATGCAAGGAAAGCATTTGGACACTTGGCCAATATGCTACTGACAAAGCTCCATTATTGCAACTTCAATTTAATATACACAGCAACACACCAAACTTAAATTTTGTGTAGACATCAGGTGATCAGTTTTAAGAGGTATTGATGTCCACCAAAACATACATATTACAAATTAAGTCTTGATTCAGCATCATTGAAATTCTTACCTTCATGTAAGGCAGGGCAACATATATTAGACCAACTTCACTAGTGATACCAGTCGGATACAACAACAAAAAGGTGCTATACCTGCATTGCATGTATAATTTTAATGAGGGAAACCCATCATTCTTGTTCCAACCATTGGGCATAAATCACGTTTATACCTGAGCCACAAGAGCCATGAAGGTGCAAAACCAAGCGCTAACTTCATCCCAAAGAAAGAATACCGAATAATCTGTAGTAACAAAATATTGGCTCAAAAATGACTTCTTGTGCTCTTTTCCAAACTATATTTTTTTTCTTGGACGAATTATTTTCTACCCTACGTTCTGCAATAAAAATAAATCAACATGATTATAACTGATATCAGGTTCCAGTACGTTTTAAGGATCGAATATAAAATTCCGAGTTGTTCGCTCTATTCTGGTAAATAAAGAGTAGCTTGAAGCACAATAGGGTTGAAATCTTACATGTTCACTTAATCTTAAGCTAGAAACTGCATTTTTAACTTCTATCAAACTTAATCGTTGTAATTGGATTCCCATGGATTCAAGATATTACATCAAACTCTAAAGTTTTACAATCCAAATGACCAAATTTTGAAATACACCCTCAAAGGGCTAGGTTCAGTAATTTTTTCGTACACATGGTGTGCATGCAGTGTTCACTGTTTACCACATAATAAAATACGAAGCCAAAATGCAGTTGATATATACTTACCTCGGTGATGGACCAGCTGATCACCATGGAGGTCACAAGTATGTGACTCTGAGTCTGCCAATCATGAACCCCATCCGTCACAGAAAGATTTAGAAATGAAATGAACAATAATTTGATAGTTGGGTATTACGTAAGAATAGCTTTGGTTGAGACCTGAGGGAAACTCCACAAGATACCCCACGTCAAATACAACCTTGAACCAATCTGTGGCAGTGTTGCTGATATCGGAGATCTCAGCAGGCCTTTGTATTGATTAAGAACACAAAGTTAATAATTCTGTTTCAAAACAAAACCTTTTCTTTTTCTAAATTACGGAGCAAAAAAAGATTACTCACCCACTAGACCATGAATAATCTGTTAGAGAAAGGAAAAGGAAATATTAATTAGAGAAAGAAACAGGAAAAAAAAAAAAAAAAACCCGAACAGATCTGAGACTTCGATCTGATTTGAGGGTTTAAGAAATAATTTCCCAGGAAACATTTATCCATAGAAGACTGGAAAGAAAAAAAAAAGTGATGGAGGTATTAGTACCTCCAAGAGGGCGGCGGTTTGAGCGAGCAGAAGTGGGCGTTGGACGGCGTCGTAAACGTGTTCATGGCCGGACTCCCTGAGTGTCCGGATAGCAAGATACAAGACTTTAAGCCTGAAATAGATGACGGACAGAGAATCAATTTCTTCAGACATTGTGAATAAAAGAAGCATGAAGGTGGAAGGATCACATCCAGAGAGATGTGACAGCTGGCATACCATCCGAAGAGGACGGTCCAATTGTAAAGAGTGAGGTATAACCGTCTGAGGAGCGACACAAACTGAGCAGCCATTGAAGAGAGAAAGAGAGAGAGAGAGAGAGAGGTAGTTAAAAAGCCTATAGAGGCAGGTTCTTTTTTATTGTTAATTACGATGGAGGAATGGAGAGATGGGGTGTAAAGCATTTAAGAATTGTAGGTGAAGTAGCTCAACCAGAATTCTCAGAAAGACGGAATACGGATAGAGAGAGAGATTACAGAGACGAATAGAGAGACTGGCCCCTGGGAAAGTCTTAATTTTCTCTCTACTCCCAGGCGTAGTCCCAGCCCATAACCGTTTAATTACTGAATGCCGACCAGTGGAGGTTTTGAATGCTGGTCACGACCAGCTTGTTCTTTCCGCTGGGGTGGGAGCATCGACTCCCGTCAAACTGTTTCAAGTCCGATTACTCAAAACTGTTTTATAAATTGAAGAATCGGACAGAATCGATCCAGTTTCGATTCTGGTCAGTTTAAAATCGGATTCAACCGAACCGATTCGGTTCTATTAAACATATTATATAATAATATAAATTATAATTATATATTAGATAATAAAAATTTTGTAGAATAACTTTTATTTTAGAGCAATTTTTTAATGGAGTTTTTTTTTTTTATAAAACAAATTTTTTTCTAAAATAGATTTTTTTTATATAACATTTTTTTATAGAATAGTTTTTATTTTATAGTAATTTTTTTAATACAATTTTTTTATGTAATATATTTTTATAATGAATTACAATTTTTTACTAAAACAGATTTTTCAAACCAGTTTTTATTTTTTAAAAAAACTATCTTTTATTAAAACTGGACCGAAACAAGTAAAATTTGTACTACTAATTTTGAAGAATAATTAAGGCATTATCAGTTTTAAAAATACAAAATCAAAAATACCAATTTGATTCTTAATTTTGTCTAAAATTGAACCAAATTGAATCAGTTATACTTCTATTTACATTATTATCTCCGACTCTGATTCTTTTATTAAAATCTTTTTTTTTTACATAATTTTTTAATTTTTAAATAATATTAATATTAAAAAAATAAATATATTCATCATCTCATTTTTCATAATTTTTTTATTATCTCATGATGTATCATTAAATGATAGGTTTATAATAAAACTAACAGGTTCATAAAATAATTTATTATAAACCTATCATCTAATGATATATTATAGGATAATAAATAATATTGCTCATTTTTTTAAAGTAGTATTGCTCATTAAAAAAATTGTTTTAATAATATTTTATTTAATTTTTAACTTTAATTTCAACTTATCTTATCTCAATTCATTATTTAAATTTAAATGATATCTAAATCTAAATTCAATTCGTTTAATCTTACAATTTGATTTTTTTTTTTTACGAGGACATACCAATTTGACATATTTAAATGTGTACATGCGATATTTTCCAACAAAGACCTAACTAAAACTATTAGTCTATGAAAAGAAAAATAAAAAGGTTATAAGATCGATAAGTCGGTGCATGTTTACAGTTGGTCAAACGAAATAAAATCATATAAAAAACTGGCCGCGATGCATCATGCATGCTAATTTTCATATATTGTTTAATGGAATGATTTTTTGGAGTCAGTCATAAAATACATATATATATATATTTTTATAAATTGGTATGAATTTATTCATTATATCTATTTTATAATAAAAATAATTTTATAATATAATAAATTACATCAAATCACACAAATCTATAAAAAAATATTTAATTTATATAATCACTTTATAACTAAATAAAAATTATTAGCTATAATCCTGTGTGTTGCAGCCCAATGACAGAGTTACAATCCTTATTTTTTTTTATTTTTTAAAATATATATATATTATAAGTGTATGTTGCTGGCGGCAGCTCAGCATTCCCCATTACTAAAATATTTCCTCTATTTGTTTTTCCCAATTTGTACGGTAGGTGACAAAGCATAACTCTTAGTAAATACACCTCATAAAATACTTTAAAAACTTTGAGATGATCTTCACGTGTCTTTGTCTTGTGTGACAAGTCCATATCATTGGCATTACAAAAATAATATATCCTTGCCATGTGACTTCTAAGTGATAAGTCTAAACCATTAAGATATTGAAGTGAGAAGTATACCCATAATTAAGATTCCTTATATATATTTGTCCTTAATTCTAAAATCTAGAATGAGATAGATATTATAGTATATCTTATAATATTTATTGAGTATTTCGGACCACCTAAAAAACTTATAAGAACAATAATATAGATGTTTGGAGGCTCCCTTTATTTATTTATTGAGTATTCGGATAAAAGATTTTATTAATTGTTAGTGTAAAATCACTACTTATCTTAATATCTTAAACTAATAAGAAAATTCTGATTTTATTATTTTATATTTTAATATCTCATCACTCGTAGGCTTGATTGTTTTTTCTCTTAATAAGTAGGTCAACACGTGAAATATATAATTAAACGAGATAAGAGTGTAGAGTCAGGATTCGAACTCATAACTTCTGTTTGATATAATATAAAATTATTACTTGTCCTAAAAACTTAAATGAATAGGAAAATATAAATTTTATTATTTTATATCTTAACAGTTAAGATATTTTTAAGAAAATTACCTCAATTTGTATAAAAGTAATATCCAATACAAAAGTTTAGAATGTGTAAACTCATTACAAATCTTATGAAAAATCATATGAGTTACGGAAAACTTTTATTTACACCTTAAAATATAAAAAGTTACAATATGTTTCCAATGCAAAAATATATTTATAATTTAAAAAACAAGTTTAAGATTATATATGAATGACTTAGAATATGCATTAAAACTTTTTCGTTTTGAATAATAGTTGAGGATAAAAAATTTAGTTTCTTTCAAATTGCAGTGAATTTTGGATTCAAACAATTTTCGTAATTAGATATTTGATCATTTGACCTATAATTTAACCATTATAATAAAGATATAGGAAAACAAAAAAAAAAAAAAATGATTTTCCACTAAAAGAAAAAAAAAATATTTTGCAAGATTTAAATATTTTTAAGAGTTGGATAATTATAGATACACTAGGTGATCAGTCCTACTGTTTTTCTATCTTTACGGTACTCGAATAATTATTACATATTGAAAAATATAGTATGCTTGATACTTTTGCTTCTTCAGTTTCAATTGTATTTTTTATTTTTTTATTTAATAATAAAGAAAATAACTATTATTAATGTATTGATATATTCTTAAAAAATGTTTTAAAAAATAAAAAAATGTATAATTTGTATTAAAAAACATGTTCAACGGTAATAGCAACATCCTTGCCTATTATTAAAATACAAATACATAACACTTTTCATCTATATTTTGTGGATGAGCTTTGCTACTCATTATATTTTACGCTACACATCACATTTTTTTAAATTTTTGTAAAACTTATTATTCTTAAACTAATTTAAATTATTTTATTCATTATTCATATACTAAATACTTGATAAATAAAAATATTATAGAATAAAAATATTATTTGTACACAATTTGTGTACTTTTTGCATACACGACATATATATTATTTTTACACATATTCTAATTTAATTATTCGTATTTTTTTTCTCTCTTATCATATTTTTTTCTTTTTTTAATATATATTTTTTAATATTTTGACTGATATGATATTATTACTAAGTTATTGATTTCATAAAAAATATACAAATCATGTATGTGTAACATTACTCATTATAAAATATCCAATAAAACTCTCTACGTTAAAAACAGTGGTATACTAGACTTGGATATCTCTTTCACGTAGATCCTTAAAATTGGAATAAAAGTATGATGAGATCTTAAGGCATTTTTATTGGATTGACTAAAAATCAAATTCAATGAAAATTTGAATAATAAATCTTATTTTCAGCCCACACTGAATTGGCTAAAAGTTAAATACATTGATTAAAATGAATAATAAAATCAAAAGAAAAGTTAAATATAGTCAGTCAAATATAATAGCCAAATCTTTATTTTTTTATTTTTTATTTTTTATTTTCTTACTTTACTATATTTTCTCTAAAGTCATCGTGTTGATTTAACGAGTTGATTGTAAATCTTCTGTAATCATATATAACCTGTTATAAAAAAATATAAATAAAAAATAAATAGAATAGTAAAAAAAAGATAGAATAGTCAAAAATAGATAGAATAGTTAAAAATAGTAATTTAATTTAAATATAATATGATTATTAATTAATTTGTTAAACTCATAATTTAATTAAAATATGATTAGTAATTAATATATAATAGATAGAATAGTTAAATATGATAAAATTAGTTAATTTAATAATTACAAATAATTAAAAAAATTTAATTATTAATTACTCATTATTTGTATATTTATAAATAGATAATTCAATATAGAGATTTGATATGAATAGTCAAAACTAAAAATCAATTATATTATTTTTTATTATATTTTAAAAAAATAATTATTTTAATATGAAGATTTATATGAATGAAATAATTAAAAATTAAAATTATATTTTAACAATTACCAATCAAATGAGATAACCCTAAAATGGTAGTTTGAAGACCAATAATGTGGTGAGTTGTCATATCCCGATGACAAATGGAGTAATTAAAGACCATGCTACACATCCCTCTCATTAAGATCTCGATAGATCTCAATGAAAGGTTTTTTTTTAAATAATATTATGATTTTTTTATATTTTTATAAAATATTTTAAGATGTTAAAAAAATTAAATTGTTTTAATATTTTAAAATATTTTTTAAAAATACTACATCACTGTTTAAAAATATTTACTTAAAAATCTTAAAAAAAAAAACTAAAAACGAAAAAAAATCGTCTTATCGGAATTCATTGGAATTTAAATGAGAGAGACATTTAACATTTTCCTAATTAAAAAGGGAGGAAAAGTAGGTCGAGATGACGGAATCCAAGTTGATAAACACAAGTAGTTTTCGTCTTCCAACACAATGGCTCCGTGCGAGTGCGACCAAACAAGTTAACGTTAATGTCCGAATCGCCAGCTATGAAGAAGGGAGAGAGGCCCGCCCATTCATCATGGATCTCACCGATCATATGTTAAACTGTAGTGTCGGTGCTCACATGAAAAAGTTAGAAATGAATCCAATAAAGTTCGAAACCCACTCCAACGGTCCTTTTTCTTTCTCTTTCCGTGAATCTTTAGCCATCAAAAGAAAGAAAACTGTAAAACTCACAGGAAAACATAGCACTGTCGGATTCCTTTCTTTTTTCTCTTCTTTTTTCCACAAAAAACCGCATAAATCCTATTCCTCCATCAATCACTTCCTTTGTTCCATACAAACGACACGCAACCCCTCCCATAATGCATTTGGTGGAAGATGCCACGTGTCTATGAAGCTTTACTCTCCCTCCTCTCTCTCTCTCTCTCTCTCTCATCTTCTTCACAATCTGTAGACAGACACTGAAGGTTAGATAAGTAGCTATTAATGTCCTGACAACTCTGATCCGTTCACTCCCTCCATTCATTTTGGTGGAGCGGGATTTAGGGTTTTTACAGTGAAGCAAAGAAAACCCAGTTTCTGATCTGATCTTAGTCTGAAACTGATTGGGGATGGTGAGGCTTCAGTACCGGCCTCATAGAGGAGGAAGAGAACTTGCTGGGCTTTTGGTGCTGCTCTTTCCGGTGTTCTTGCCCACTTTGTTCAGCCCTTTAGGCCATGCTTCGCCTTCCATGTTCTCGGTAATATTCGCATTATTTACTTGGAATAATCTTCTTTCCCACTTTACTAAATGGGTCAATGGATGTTTCCCAGAAAAAAAGGTTTTGTTTTGTTTTTTTTATTATTCTTTTTCTTGACCTTTTTTTCTTGTAAAAAATGAGATCGAATATTTTGGGTTTTTTTTGTTGGCCATCTTTGGTAATTTGTAATGTTTTGGAGAAGTATTAACGGATAAAGAAAAGGACAGGGCTTGGATCGATTAAATTTTGGATGAATAAGGTTACTTTAAGCCGATTAGGTTGAAAGAGGTTTTACACTAAGGTCAATTTTGGTAGGAACTATGCTAACGTTAAAACGTTGACTATGAAGTGTTTGGTTTTCTTGAGTTGAATCAGTTGATTTTACTCTGATTGCCAACCAGTTGGGCATTAATACTATCTAAGGGATTCCAAAAGTGACCTTAGCTCTCGGAGATAAAGTTGGAATTTATTATATTACAGTTTGTGGGTGTAGCACGATGATGGAACGAATTTTCACAAAAAAAACACATATATAAAGATAAAAACGGAAGTGAAACGGGTATGTGGTTTGTATTGTTGAAAACTCTTAATGAGCCGCTTGTTCTAAACCTGGTTCCATTTTAATGAATTTTATATTTTGGGGGGCCTAAATTTACGGTTGAATATATTTATAAAAAGAAAAACATTAAATCACAGTATGACAATTACAGGAATGGAATGCTCCAAAACCGAGGCATTTTCGTCTTCTCAAGAGTGCTTTACAAAGCGAAGCTGTAAGAGTGCAGTAAACATGCTTTTTGAATGAATCTTTAGTTCTGTGTATAAAATTCTCTTCATTACAAATGTTCTTTTATCAGACAAATGCACAGCAGTCAGATCTCTGGATTCCTCTGGCCAACCAAGGATTGAGACCTTGTGTCGAATCAACAGAAACCCCTTGTAAGAGATGAGAAATTAGGCTAACAATAAAAAATTCTGCTTTTTCTTAAACCTATTATATGCTACATTAAGTATTGACATTTATTAATCATGATCAAGCATTTACGTTTTGTGGATTGATACTTTATTTTTGGCAGCATTACCTGAGAAATCTCAAGGATACATTCAAGTATTTCTTGATGGAGGATTGAACCAGCAGAGAATGGGGGTAGGTACCTAACTGTTCTAAATATGAATGTCAATATAGGTGATCAGAATATTTGGATCTTGAGTAGCAATCATTTTCCTGATAAAAGCTTAAGTTTCTGTTTTGCACGCTTAGGCATTGCTCTTGTACTTATAAAAAAAAAAGTAACTTGTCTGTTTTGCACGCATAGGCGTTTCTCTTGTATATGTACCGTATACTTGGGCTCTTGCCTACTCTTTTTATCAGTATAAATTTGTTTACTGATAAAAAAAAAAAAGTAACTTGTCTGTTTCAAGAAGTACTGTCAGTAGCTCAAGTCTTTTGTTTGTTTGGTTTTTCCCCTTAAAGATATGTGATGCAGTTGCTGTTGCTAAAATACTGAATGCCACACTGGTGATCCCACATCTTGAAGTGAATCCTGTCTGGCAAGATTCAAGGTAGCTGCTGGATCTATATTTACAAAGACTGTGTTTTGCCTATTTCTTTATCCCATGGGGCTTTGTACTGAAGTTGCATGTTTATTTTCCTTTGCAGCTCATTCATGGATATATTTGATGTGGATCATTTTATCGATACATTGAAGGACGATATTTCTATTGTGAAAGAGCTGCCGTATGAGTTCTTCTGGAGTACAAGGGAGTATTATGCTACAGCAATCCGAACTACAAGGATTAAGACGGCACCAGTTCATGCTTCAGCTAACTGGTATCTAGAGAATGTGATGCCTGTACTACAAAGGTTGGTTGCTTGCTTCTCAAGTCTTTTATTAGATATAAGGCAAAATCTTTTTTCAAATGTATAGTCCAAAGGGAATAGAAGTATGATTTATACGGCTAATTAAAGCCTAAAAGATAGTATCTTTTCGCATAAACCACAATTTATTGGTGAACTGAGATGCATTCTTTCAATGGAAGATCTAGAATGTTATGATTGCTATATACATACAAGAATGTTTAAGAAGTGTAAGCAGAAATAGACTATGAGATATAAACACATGGGGATAAATGGAAATGAACTATTTGAGATTACTCTCTGTTCCAAATTTCTTCAGACTATCTTAGATAGGCCATGCCTCATTGTGTTGTGTACATGTGGAGGCATTGCTATTAACTTACATTGCCCAAAAGTTATAGTTCCAATATACGACTGAATGACAAGGTACATGGCTTTTAAATAAGTATTTTTATGTCTCGGTATAACATTTACATAGAATGAATGGCCTTCAGAAATTACCTAGAATTTTCTAGTTCTTAGACCTCCTGTACACTTGAACACCATTCAGTGGAATCTTTAATGCAAATTACTTGAAGATTTTAGCACATCTTTGATTGATAATCTTAGATGATTGCTACTTGTTAGTTTGTGTATGAAGTAACTTCCTACATTAAGAATGGAAGAAGGTTGCCAGCTTTGTTGTCTGTGAATGCTCCTGGAGCTCTTGTTTATATATATTTTTTTCTGGATATGTAATTACATAGAAGAGGAGCCAAGGGGATGCTGCCAAATAGTTTATTGATTTGTACCCTTCAATGCCTTAAAATTGCTTAGGGATTGGCTTATAGGTTTTTATGGAATTGGTTTGGTCTCTTAATTTGTGTGTTTTCTGAAATTTGAAATTTGAATTGTGTTTGGATGCTCAGTTATGGAATTGCTGCGATTGCCCCATTCTCTCATCGTCTGGCTTTTGACAACTTACCTGTGGACATTCAACGCCTACGTTGTAAAGTAAACTTCCAAGCTTTAGTTTTTGTTCCCCATGTTAGAGCACTTGGTGATGCTCTTGTCAGCCGCCTCCGCTATCCTTCTGGCAAAAGGGGAGCACTTGGCACCAACTATCTCCAGGAGAGAACAGAAGGGGCAGGGAAGTTTGCGGTGCTACATCTTCGGTTTGATAAAGTATGCCCATTTCTACATACCATGCACATGTATTGTATCTCTGCCTTTTGAGAATTCTAAGACTATAGTCTGAAGGTCTGGGCGACAACATATTTGACATTATTGTGAAGGGTATCTTGCTCAATTTACTTATCAGTAAGCACGGGTTTCCTGACTAGTCACTGCAAGTTTTAGCCTGCTCTATTTTCAAGATACCTAACAAGTCATCTCTCTTGTAAACCACGTGTACTGTCCACCTTAAGTGTCCATACATGAAGTTGCTTGGATAGGCGTGTCCTAATCATGTGCAGTTACAAAAAAAAAATGATAATCACATACCGTTCAAGCTATCAGACCACAAAACATTTGATGCTTTTTGTGACAGCCAAAATGTGATGTCAAACATCTTAGACAAATCAGTATATCATTGGGCATGTAGATCTATGAGCTCGTAAAGTCATTGGGTGGTGGTTTTATTTTGAGGAATACCATGCCCTCTGTTTTATGATATTTGGGACTGACAATTTTTTTTTTTTTTCTAAAGGTTTTGCTACATGATTCCTGATGCTCATTCATTGACCTTGTCATTGTGCAGGATATGGCAGCTCATTCAGCCTGTGATTTTGGTGGGGGCAAAGCTGAGAAGCTGGCTCTAGCAAAGTATAGGCAAACAATCTGGCAGGGAAGGGTTCTTAACTCCCAGTTCACTGATGAAGAGTTGAGAAATCAAGGGCGTTGCCCATTGACACCGGAAGAGATTGGATTGCTTCTCGCAGCTTTGGGCTTTGACAACAGTACTCGGTTATATCTTGCCTCCCACAAGGTTTGTTATGTTTCAACTTGTATAGTCTAATCTTATTATGGAGAATTGACATTACTCTTTTGCTCCCAGAGCTTTGATCTGTAAAATGGTTATGTTTCTCAGGTATATGGTGGAGAAGCTAGAATTTCAACTTTACGAACACTGTTTCCGCTAATGGAAGACAAAAAGAGTCTAACTTCTGCAGTGGAACGCATCCAGATCAAAGGAAAGGCATCCTTGCTAGCTGCTGTTGATTACTATGTTAGCATGCATAGCGACATCTTTATATCTGCTTCTCCAGGAAATATGCACAATGCATTGGTAAGTTTTCCACCTAGTAGCATCATGGATCTAAACATGGATTTCAATTTGATGGGGGTTATGCCCTCTTACTCTGTTCTTGATGAACTTAAAAGTTGTGGTCCATCCACTTCAGATCAGTTGGGGAATTTAATGACATAATCATGAGAACTAATGAGCACCTTTCTTTTTTCTTTAATTATGGATATTTTTTCCTTTCTTATTTGAGAAAAAAGAGACGAATGTTTTGATAATGGAAACTCTACAAACGACACCTCATCTTACTCCTTTCCAGCTATGATGAGGTGGCATTGTGCATCAACCTTGGATATTTTTCCTTTCTAATTTGAGAAAAAAGGGACGAATGTTTCAATAATGGGAAACTCTACAAATTACTCCCTCATCTTACTTCTTTCCAACTATGATAAGGTGGCATAGCTCATCAACCTTTGAGTTTTTCTTTTGAAAATAGAAAGGAAAACGAAAGTGGGATAAGAGTGGTTTGTAACAAAACTCTTTGAAAATACAGATTTTTTCAATCGTTGACTAATATGGAAACCTCTGTAAGAATGAGTGTTACATGCTCACAAGGGTTCTTTTCCTATAATTTATTGACTTTTTCTAGAGGTGGAGATTATTTTTTTCCAAAAATTTTATGTGCAGATATTCATATGCAGTATTCTGCAGATTCCATCAAATTTTGACAAATTTTGTGATGTCAACAGGTGGGACATAGAACTTATGAGAACATGAAGACTATAAGGCCGAACATGGCACTTTTGGGCCAACTCTTCCTAAATAAAAGCATTGTTTGGTCAGATTTCCAGCAGGCAGTGATAGAAGGGCATGAAAACAGACAAGGGGAGATCAGAGTTAGAAAACCAAAGCAATCCATATACACATATCCTGCTCCTGATTGCATGTGCAATGCTTAAAGTTATTTATCTAGTCAAGGATTTGAGGCTGCTTTCTGTAACACATGATTTGGTACTACTTCCACTATTGTTTATGTGTACTGGCTTGTATATTGGTAAAATAAGTCACAATCCCCATATCTCAAAATTCATAGTCCTGACTTCTGTTCATGTAATGATCCAAGTATATGTTTGAGGTAATTTAATGAGGATTCCCGGGTGATGTTAAAGAATGGGTTTGTAATCATCAGAATGTTTTAAGTTTAATTGACAGTACTTCTAATTATGGTGCAAGATTATGATTTCTCTGTTTACAATTTTGGTTCATCTACAAAAGCAGTTTATAAGCAGCTCTAGATTGTCACTTTTCATATTTGTGATTTGAGTATTATACCCATCTGGAGATATTTGACTTTCTTCTTTGCTTGACCGAGATAGCTGGAAAGTAACAACCTAAACGTCTGTTGATTTCTTGGAGTGGAAAGCCTAAGAGTACTGCTATATATATATATATAGCCAGGGATAATGTTGAGAAAAATTATAGAGTGAAGCACACTCTTAGCACTCTTTTGCATGAACAGTAACATATAAGAGTCACACTACTTAAATGTTAAGGCTCACTACTCCCTTTCTATTTTTTTAAACAGTAACATGTGAGAGTCACTCTAGCACTACTCAAATGTTAAGGCTTACTACTCCCTTACTATTCTTTTAGTATTATAGTGTATTTTAAGTTTTTATATTTTTATTATTTTACAAAAAAAATGGTAGAAAAGTGATAAATGAGTAGTAAGTGAATCATTATTCAAAGAAAACAATGATAAGAAATACTGCTGGTATGATCGCCCGCAAGGTTGTGGCGGATTTGTAGTAAAGGAGAAATTCCATGACAGACCAGTTTTAAGCTATAAAATAAACAAATGCACAATTCTTAGCTTTGCAGAATTTTGTGGAATTCAGAGCCTAAGCTTTACAAATTAAAAATGTAACAATTATAAACTCTATATTTCAATGAGAAAAGCGGGGGCAAGATTTGTGTTTGATGTAACACCATTCAAATATGGCAGAATGGTACATTTTTGTTTGCTGTATTATAAAATTTTCTCGGAAGAATGGTACAATAGATCACGGAAAGATTAGTGAAGAAGTAGAAAAAGGAATGTACGGCGTATATCAGCTTGAAAAAAGACAGCTTTGATGTACTGGAGAAAAGTTAGGAGCTTGGAGCAAGGAACTTGGGACATCTTTATCAGTCAACCTAGACCATATCACTGATTGCCAGATGTTGAACTCGGAGTGGTTGGAACCTGACCATCTTTCTTATCCTTTTCAGAAGCCGGAGACCCGTTGCCGTTCCGGCTTGCAGCCATTTCCTTTCCTTCTGCCTGAGTTGAAGGGGAAACCATTCCCTCATCAATGGGAAGGGTTCTTTTTGAGCCCTCCAAAGCAACACCAAGTACTATGTTATCTTCCAATATAGGCCTTGGCATCGTTGGCATTCTTTCACTTTCCTGTCTAGACTGAGTTTTTGTAAATCCGCCTGCTTTCTCAACGCTGCTTTCTGGTGAGGAAACTGATGGATTGTTGAACTTCTGCACGATATTCCCTAAACTGTCACTCTTCGGTTGTTTTCCATCGGATACCTTTTGAGTTGAATTATCAGCTACAGAAGCTACCCCTTTTGGGTTGGATAAGGGCATATCTGCTACCTTAGAATCTGTCTTGGAGATGGATTTTGATGTTGGCTTCACTATTGTGTGCTCACCCCCTTTTGGATCCGACACAGATGCTGCTCCAGCCTTGGGGTCCTCCTTTGTATCAGGGTTTGGCGTCTCTCTAATCTTAGCATCAGCCTTAGCATTTGAAGGTGGGGTTTCTCTGGCCTTGTGGTCAGAAACTGATGTTGCTCCAACTTTAGCGTCACCCTTGTCGGGTACAGGTCGTCCACTGGACTTACTGTCTTGTTCTCCAGATGCACGGGCTGAACGATTTTGAGTTCTCGTCTTATCTTCTCCATTAATTCTATAAGACGGTTCAATCATTAGCAACGGACGGTTGGATGCCACCCCATCACGACTATATATTGTCTCTGCAAATGGTATATTTTCCAAATCTGTGTCACTATATACTTTCTGTACTGTACGGATTGGTGTGGCAAGGCGAGCCCGGTGATGGCTGATGACTCTTAGAAGATCCAATAGGATCGCTTCCTGTTTTGCCAAAGTCAAACTTAAAATGACTACAATGCTCTAAAATAACTTTCCATCAGTTGCATTCTCTCAAAAGCTACTTTGCTGGCAAAAAGAGAGTAAAGCTTGGAATCTAACAGACATAGACAGAAACGGTGGAGTGAACAAGACCTAAACAATCCCTTCCAAATAAAGACCTCATGAAGCGTTCTTATGACTCACAAACATTAACGGTAACTGACTGTAGAATGAAATGCCGAGAAAATAAAAGACAGTACAATGAACTGACCAATGGACATGATGGTGCACGGTGTTGGATATAGCAACTAACAAGATCACAATTACCAAACGACAAACCATGAAAGATCACTGGGTGTGGATATGTATGCATGTTAATCTGGCTTCTCATACCATGCATATTAAGAGTTTGTAAGCGCCACAGACCAGAGTAAAAATATTGCGTGAAGTCAAATAAATTGATTGATTTGGAAAGACAGAAGTTATGGGGTATAAAAATAAATAAACACCTCTTTGATGATTAAATAAACTAGGTTCATTCATCTGATTGAACTTCAGGAATAACAACATCAACTCTTTTGCCATACCTGACTTAGGATTGGCTCCCTATACTCTTTTTTCAGGAATAACACCATATGGTTTCAATTATTTAGAAATAGGTCCCTCCATCAAATTTTCCGTCCATGTGGCCCAAATGGGAAGCATGTGGCCCAATCACAAACTGCCACATGTCCACCTTTTTAAAAAAAATCAATATTCTTTAAAAGAACTAAAACTGCCACAGCCCGCAGCGCTACCCTGGCAGCCACAGGGTGGCACCCACCCATAGTGGCTGTTTCTGGCCACTGGTGGTGGCTGGGTGGTAGCCCCCACTGGCGGCTGTCCTTAGTTTTTTTTTAATCTGATTTTTTAACAATAAAACTGTTTTTTATTATAAAGTTTTTTTTTATTCTTTTAAATATTTTTTTATTTTTTAAAAAGAAAATTAAGCTTAACAAGTGGCAATTTGTGATTTGGCCATGTGTTTCCTGTTCATGTTGATGGACAGCAAAACTGACTGAGGGATCTATATCTAAATAGTTGAAACAATGAGGTGTTATTCCTAAATAAAAGTAGCACAAGGAGCTAATCCTAAGTAGGGTAGGGTGCAAGGGGTGTATAACCAAATTTACCCAAAAAAACAGAAGAGTGAAAATTCTTGACCATTACACCCTGGTTTCCATGGTGTGCAATAACCATAAAGTGTAATTACGCATATTTTTAAAATCTAAATCTCTCTCCATCGGTGTGTCCAGCTTTAGATGGATTTGTGGCTTAAAGAATTACTCATCCGCCCTCGTTTCATTTTATCCATACTCCTTTCATCCTCCCACCAAACCATGGAACAGTTCTCCAGCACCCCTTGCTTTTTTTCATTTAACAAACATGATGAATGGATATTCACTGATACCAAAGAAGACACCCTTAAGTTTGTTTAAAAATTCTACTTATCAGAAAAAAAAAAGAGTTTATTTAATAATTCTTATCCAAAAGTTACGCTTCATTTACAATTCTTCAATTTGCTCTTGACCCACAAGTATGATATATTATGAGAACACGCCCCAAGCCACTCCTAATAGGCAACATTAAATATTGAACCATAAATCGCATAAGAATAAAAAATAAACTCATACTCACTCAAGAAGAACAAGTGCAGCTGACTTTTTGGAAAACGGACCTAGAGAAGTTGATTCTCTTGGAAGAAGTATCTTGGGGTCAAAAATCCAGAGCCTTATGGCTTCGAGAATAAGATCGCAATACGAAGTTCTTTCATAGGGTTGCCAACTCTCACCGTAGAAATAACAACATTGAAATTTTAAGGATTGATGGGACTGATTGTAAAGAAGAAGGGGTCATTCGCAATCACATTATTGACTTCTATGAGACCCTCCTTTCAGAACAAGAGGGTTGGAGACCTAACCTGGATGGCTTAGTTTTTTATATGATTGACTCAGAGGAGGTAGACCGGCTTGAGCGGGCTTTTGAGGAAGATGAGGTTCTCAAGGTTATTTGGAATATGGCAAAAGATAAAGCTCTAGAGCCAGATGGTTTTTCTATGAGTTTTTTCTAAGATTGTTGGGAGGTGATTAAAGAAGATCTTATGAACATGTTTCAGGAGTTGTATACAATTGGAAAATTTGATAAAAGTCTTAACGCCACTTTTCTGACCCTAATACCCAAAAAGGTGGGGGCTATAAAGATCAAGGATTTTCGGCCTATTAGCCTAGTAAGTGGGGCATATAAGATTATTGCGAAAGTACTTGCCAACCGACTGCGCGAACTTATGGGAAAGCTTATCTCCAAACCTCAGAATGCTTTTGTCAAAGGCAAGCAAATTCTTGATGCAGTTCTTATAGCCAACGAATGTATTGATAGCAAGATGACAGCAGGCAAATTAGGGATCTTGTGTAAATTAGATATGGAAAAAGCTTATGATAACGTCAATTGGAATTTTCTTCTGTATCTTCTTGACAGATGTGGTTTTGGGGAAAGATGGAGATCATGGATCAAGTGGTGCATCTCCACTGCTAGATTCTCAGTCCTTATCAATGGATGTCTCGAAGGTTTTTTTTCGAGCTCCCGTGGATTGAGACAGGGTGATCCGTTATCCCCTTTGTTGTTTGTTTTTGTGATGGAAGCGCTTAGCAGAATGCTCTCAGCACTGGTGGAAAATAGGTTGGTAAGTGGATTCCCTATTGGTACACTTTCTCGGGGTTTTTCTAATGTATCTCATTTACTTTTTGCAGATGATACTCTTGTACTTTGTGAGGCTGAGCGAGACCAAGTTCGAGTTCTAAAGGCTCTTTTCCTCTGTTTTGAAGCTGTGTCGGGCTTGAAAGTGAATTACAATAAATCTGAGATGGTGCCGATTGGAGACATTCATAATTTGCGGGAGTTGGCGGGCACCTTAGGATGCAAGCCTTCTTTGCTCCCTATGACATACTTGGGACTACCGTTGGGGTTAGCTTCAAGGGCAGCCCAGAATTGGGAAACAATGATCAAAAGAGTGGAAAGGAAACTAGCAAGATGGAAGATGATGTACCTGTCCAAAGGGGGATGTGTCACCTTGATAAATAGTACTCTTTCTAATCTACCCACTTATTTTTTATCACTTTTTCCTATTCTGGCTAATGTGGCAGGTCGTCTTGAGAAGCTGCAAAGGGATTTCTTATGGGGTGGCTCGGGGGAGGATTTTAAATTTCATCCGGTTAAGTGGGAGACAGTATGCCATCCCTTATCAAGTGGTGGTCTAGGAATCCAAAACCTGAAAACGTTCAACCGGGCTTTACTTGGAAAGTGGTTGTGGAGGTATCATTTGAAACCAGAGGGCCTTTAAAGACTGGTAATCGAGCACAAGTATGGAGGCACATGGGGTGGGTGGTGTACCAATGAAGTTAGGAGGGCAAGTAGTGTGGATTTGTGGAAAAACATCAGAAGGGGATGGAGGGTTTTTCAGCAACATATTAGGCTCCGTTTGGGCGTTGGTTCAAGAATCAGATTCTGAACGGATGTATGGTGCAGAAATAGGTCTTTGGAAATGGTGTTCCCTATTTTGTATCAGATTGCCAGCGCCAAAGATATCACTGTGGCTGAGGTCATGGAGTCCATCGGGGGGAGATTGGTTTGGAACATTAGATTCAACTGGGCGGCACAAGATTGGGAACATGGCATTTTTGTGGATTTTTACAGCCTCATTTACTCTCAACGACCAAACCTGTAGGATGAAGACGGCTTGATATGGACCCCGAGAGGAAGAGGAACCTTCACTGTTAGATCGTTTTACAAGATTCTTAATCAAGGACCTGAGATTCAGTTTCTGTGGCAACAGATATGACGACCCAAAGCACCTCCAAAAGCGGCTTTCTTTGTATGGACAACATCTTTAAGAAAGATTCTCACAACAGATAATCTGAGGAAAAGAAGGGTTATCATAGTAGATTGGTGTAACATGTGTTGTAAGGGGAGCGAGTCGGTTAACCACCTTTTGTTACATTGTGAGATTGCTCGAGCACTTTGGAATGAGATCTTTAACAGACTGAACATAGCTTGGGTCATGTCTGAGTCGGTGGGGTCAGCTGTTGCAAGTTGGCCTCCCATGCGAGGCGAGATTAAAGTGGTGTGGAAGATGATTCTCATTTGCACTCTCTGGTGCCTCTGGATGGAACGCAATGAGCGGACGTTTGACGACAAGGAGAGATCCCAAGAGGAACTGTTAATTTTCTTTTTTAGAACTTTGTGTACATGGACCATTGCCTTGTACTTTCATGTCATGCATCTGCATAATTTCCTTGTATTTAATGCGCCGTCTTGAGGGGCTTTTTGTTGTTTTTTTGTTACCTTTGTAATTTGCTTTTGCTGTTTTTGATTAATAAATTTTTACTTATCAAAAAAATAAAAAATAAACTCATACACTTGGCTAAGCTTTTTGAACTCTTAATGTGAAAACATATTGTTTTTTTTCCTCTTTTTTTTTTTTTTGTTGGCACTAGGTGTCCAGAACAGAGTCCCGACTAATCATGAGTGCATAGGCCCTCGACAAGAAATTTTCCGCAAGTGTACATCGGTTAATTCAATGAGAAAATCTCCCAATCACGACTCTTAGAGATTGTTTGCACCCAAGGGGATTTAAAACTTAAGACCTATGGGATCATACCCCTAAGCACAAGACCTTTACTACTTGAGTCAATCTCTACGGGCTTGAGGACATATTGTGACGCCCACCAAATACCACTATGCACTTAACACATAGATACTCTTCATAGGTCAAAATAAGCAGACCAAATACAATATAGGTTAAAAAGTACTAGTGAAAAATCTCTTACCTTAACACATAGATACTCTTCATAATGTGAAGTCTTCACGAAACAGGAAATCAAGATCTGTAAATATGCAAACAAAAATCAAGTGTCAAATTGAGAAATATATGTGCATAAAGCTGATACAAGAGCATTGTGCACTAGAGCATTTTAATAGCAAAAAAATTACTGGCATATCTTTTCACTCATAAATCTTAATTGGTTGATCTTATAATACAGCTTGTTCACTATTAAGTGTAATATACAGTTGTAATACTAAACAAGAAAACAGCATGAGAAATGAGAATATACCAATATCATCAATTTAGAAAGGAATCACATGGAAAAACCCTAGGCTTCATTTTTTCAGAGCAAAATATTTTCCAGCAAGTGTTTTTGTATTTTCCTGTGTTTGGTTCAACTCCCACAGACTGTCAGTACAAACCTCCTTGTCTAACCAGCACCCCCATGCCACCACCCCCCCCCCCCCCCCAAACACCAAAAAAAACCCAAAAAAAAATCCTCCATGGTGTTACTACCAATCTCACCACCACCACCGTCTTCCAACTTTGTGTGGGTTTTGATTATTTTAATTAAGTTTTTTTTATGTAACCATCACTAGAAAATATATCTAGAGTATCAACCAAAAACCAGAAAACAAGTCACTTTTCTTGAAAATATTTTTATGATAAGTAACTTCTCCTGAAAGTATGCTTGACTAAAACATTTTTTCCAAGGACAATGACAACATTCTTATGTCAAAACAAGTGGAATATTAATATACAAAAAAGAAAAAAGAAATCACAACTATCTAAATATTAAAGAGTATAATATGTAAAACTAGTATTATAATCTGAAAAATATATATAATTATAATCAGTTGATAAATATTTTCATTCATTCAAGAAAGTCTTGAGGTTTCTCTTGGAATTTTGTTTTCCTGCCCTCGATTCACATCACAATCTAAGGGTTACAGCATGACTTCAAAATTCACTAATAACAACAAAGAAAGAAAAAGAGGAAAAGGGGGTGCAGATAGAACATTAATACTTTTTTTTATTTATAAGTAGATAGAACATTGATACTTATTTAAAAAAAAAAAGATAGAATATGGATGCCCTCCCCTTATTTTTAATCGACTTAAAAAATCATTTAAATCTATCCAAAGAATCCAATTATTGTGGTAGTATTATAAAAATGATGACTCAGACGATAATAGAATTAAAAAAAATGAAGACATAAAACTGTTATATAATTTAGATGTTCAGCACTTACAAAAAGAGCCTGGTTTTCATGATTAACATCGTCCAGAAACACTCTTCTGTGCAACCTCTGCTGCTCAACTTGAGGATTCTTGGCCAATACTTTGCGCATGTCAGCGACGATATTCTGACAGACAGAGGTAGACAAACTGACTAATAAGAGAGACAATCAAATAAATATTTAATGGCGGAAAATCAGCAGCTATCACATATGAAAGGATGGATAATCTGGATTACTCCTCACGTTGATCTTATTGACATCTAAGTGACTAATGGCTAGGTGCGTTTTGATACGCCAATGAGTTTTTTGACTGAGATTCCTCACAACATTCACCGTGAACTTATGGTTCGGAATGTGAACTGCTTCACGATCTTCGCCTCTCACAATCGTTGGTGACCACCAACCCACGTGCTGTAGATAATAAAAAATAATCAAACTTGAAGGAACCCTCTGAATAAAATATATATTTTTTTTTATAAGTGACCCTCTGAATAAAATATGCTGTTTCAACTCACAGAAGTAATAACCACGTTAATGCACTTAATTATGTGTAATCATTACTAATGGGGAAGACATCAAAATCTGTTAGATATGATATTTATCTTTTTGTCCTTTTCTTGTAGCCACTTGTTCTTTTAAATACATGTTTGGTGTTCAGATACAAACCTCAACAGTACCAGAAACTTCATAGCCTTCAATCTTTGTTTGAATCCATTCATTCACAACAAAAGGCCGAGTTGCATGTATCATAGCACTTGAAAGGAAATTTGTGAATATCTAGATAAAGTAACAAAAAAATATCATAATTTGCAAGAGGGTTATTATCAATTAATAATCCTTGTAAAAAAAAAAAAAAAGAAGATTAAATGATAATAAATTTTAAATATATAAAGCAAAAAGTCAGTGATTAGAGTTGCACCTCACGACCGGCAAGAGTCAACAAGACGGTCCCAAGACCTCCAGCAGTCAACCATTTCTGGGTAGAAAAACCGAGCAACTCCATGAACAATGAAACAGCTGCAACCCATACTGCAGAGTATACAGCTTTTCCTGCAAATTGGAATCCCATCTGCCCAAAGAGAAGGTAATTTTAATTTTAGAATACCTTCCTATGTACTTGGGCTATGCCTAATTACGTTGTTTTAAAAAATTTCTTACTGATACAAAAATATTTAATTCTAGAATATGCATTTCCATAGTAATTCTAAACAAATAATTAATATATAGATAACAATTATATTTATTATAAACATACTAACAATATAGACATCAATTACAAATTGATAATCAACCATATTATGGCCTTGAAGATATGAAATTAAAATATTTCACTTGATTATAGCTGTGTGATGAACAGTGCTAACCGAATATGCTGCACATCTTACATGTCATCACAATTTCTACAGAAAATTGCTAAAAAATTGTGTCTCATCCACAGGTCATGGGAAAATAATTATAGAAACATTTCTATAATACTCTCGTATGACACCAACTAGAAGTAGAACTTTAAAAACATAAAGGTGAACTCAAATAGCCACAAAAAATAGAGAAGTACAGGAAGCGGTAGCATAGAGTTTGGATGCATAATCAAATTGCATTGGTTGATTCTTGAAGTTCTTACAGTATAACACTGCATCATTACCACATCTAATTACATGATCTGAGCAAGATGTGTTTTCAATGAAGCCTTGACACTTACATTTCTTGTGTCACTAGAGTCACTAGTCTCAATGATGAATTTCTGTGCTTGCTGAATCACGCTGCACAAATAAAAAAAAAAAACTGTTTAAACACTGTCTAAACACCCTAACTGGGAAAATATCATCCATATTACCTGAAGCATTATAATGATTGATGGCACCAATTAAGCAGCAACGACAAACAAATAAACAACTAGTAGCAGAATTTGATGTTACTTAAAATAAGTAGAAAGATTCAACCAAACAGAAACCAATGACATGCAAACTGGTTCACCATAATATATCTAGCCCCAGTGAAGCAGCAATGACAAACAAATAGTGGCCGGGTTTGATGCAACTTAAAAATAAGAAGAAAAGACCTCCACTAGAAGGAAGGTGGGAAATGAAATCTGCATCACCAATTATGTATTGGCTTCAATGAAGCAATGATGACAAATGATTCTTTTGATTAAAGAACAATGACAAACAAATGGTGGCAGCATCTTTTTAGAAATAAGTGAAAAGATATGCGCTTAAAGAAAGTAAGGATATGCAAAATGCTTCCCCATTACATATTTCAAGTAATGGTAATTTCAAGTCACCGCTCAACCATGTAAATCCCAAAAGCCCTCCTACAGCTCTGTGATTTCAGTGTGTTGTTGAGCGGCAACCTCATCAAGGTTTTCAAATACTATACATATACACATATCCTGCATATATATGTGTGTGTGTGTGTATATAGATAGATGGATAGATAGAAAATAGATGTATGTATGCGTGCGGATATAAAACAGACTCACCTTGACAAACAAAAGGCAAAGGCCAGCACAGTCGACAACGATCTTACAAAATTCAAAAGGCGTTGCTTAACAATCTGGCTAGCTTCAGTAGATAGAACTACTGGATCCATTGCTCTGAAAGAAACAGAACTGTTATCAGTGAATTTAGAAAACATATTTGACGGTAAGGGATAAGAATCTAAAACTATTCTAGTTCAACAACGAAATGACTCGTGCTCTTGATAGATTTACCTGCAAATTAATGTTGCTCCAGTCCATAGCAGCAAAGGTTGAAGATATGAGGTCATGATATGATATGTTCTACTCTTTTTCCAACTACTATCATTTTTCTGCAGTATAGATTAAAAAATTTACTTTTGTAAACAATGTATCATCTCAATTTGGAAACAGAGGACAAACATTAATTGTTCTGGGGTAAATGACATGCAAATGAAAACCTAAATTTAGAACACATACATGAAAAAGAATGTTCCTGCCCTGACACAAAAGTGGCTCAATACCCCATACAGCAAAAATAATAATACCAACTGCTGGAACCAACTTAATTACAAGAGGACTCCCTTCTAGAACATTATAGGACCTGCATAATGCAAACAAATAAATGGTTACTAGATTTCTTCATATTATAGCAGATGATATTATCTTTTAAAATGCATTTGAAACTTAAAGATAAGATCAACTGTCAAACTCAATACTTAAAAATAAGATCATAATCAAACTCAATATCCATCTAGTTGTTCATACTTTCACTCACATTTTTTGAATGGTTTCTTTCATGTCCACATTATCGCAAGAAGTCCAACTATCTTTTATACTAGATGGAAATCTAAAGATAAAAGACATCAAATAATGAAATCTACAAGTCCTCATATATAAATATTTTTTCCATGAAAAAAAATAAGTATTAATCAAAAAAATATTTATATGAAAACCTGTTGATTTCATTATTCATATATAGTAATTACTTAAAGCTAATAGATTGTACAAAATTACCTAGTCAATGCCATGGCAGCTGTTTTAATATTAGGGAGCAGAAATGGTAGGTCGGGCCTTAGAAAAGAATGGCACTTAAAAGCCTTGCATCTTTTAGGTAAAGAATCTATTGGCCTGGATGCACTGTGCAAAGGGCAAAAGCTCCAACATGGCTGTTTCTGAAACTGTAATAAAAAAGATATAAGAAAAAAATGGAAAAGAATGTACTTGAAGTCACACTACATACAGTTTCATCGATGCAAATAACATCACTTGGAAGTATATATCCAGGAAACCACTTTAAGGGTGGAAACACAACAACTAGCACAGAATCAGAATTTCACATCTAGCATGACAAAATATACTCAATTTCATCTTTTGAAATAAGAATTTGATCTTCCTTGAAGATAACATATATCAAGCCAGACACAATAGCAATGATGTAACAAAGTAACAGAGTACAATCCAAACTAATTAATTCATCATCTAGGTGCTAAAACACACATTATTGGTCATTAACCCTTAACAGAAAAAAATCCAGGTGCCATCAATAAATCAGATATTATAAGAACAGCAAGAGTACTGTTAACAATTGAAATGATGAAATGGGAAAAGCAATTTCCCATTTCAAAAGAATAGCATTTAGTGTTAGCATATGATCACAATGGCAGTAAGCAATTAGTCTCAGACATTTCCAGAATAAGCACGAGTAAAATCAAGCGCCTAACAACTTAACATGTAGTAGATGCATAACTGATGTTGAATGCCTATCGTTTGTTCATATTTTAGATAAACATGTTCTTCAAAATGGGCATCTACATGCTTCAACATATTTCATGTTTCATTTAGGGGAAAACAATCTTGGAAGGGGAAAACAATCTTAGAAGGGGAAAAAGAGTAAATCCAAAGTTCTAAACCAGAAAAACATACCGAGAAACGCGATGAAAGAGTAGCACTCAACAAATGCAACTCGCCTATCCCGGTTACACTCTGTAAAGTAAATAACATAAGAATTTTAAGAAAATGCTGAACACAAAAGGGAAAAATGAAAACAAAAAAACAAAAAAACAAAAAACAAAAAAAGTACCTTGTATTGTTTACTGCACCCCCGGTTCCTGCAGAGTCCCCATTCATGGGACAAGTGCAAAGAACCAGCAAGAGCCATTATTGGATTGGAAATTATGGGTCAAGGCACGGGCTAGTAGCCTAGATCATAAGCTACTTGGTTCCTGCTAGCCTCTAGACCAGCAAATTGATATTGATCAAGGCTCTGTAATCCAGATAGACTTCGAGGACTTCACAACCCAAGAACCCGATATTAGCAAATCCACGCTTTCAGTCAGCATCAAAAGGTTAAAGGCTATGAACCCATCTGCACACCAAACAATGCCAACTAAATTTACGTTCATCAATCCATAAAAGGAAATAGACAACGAATCAGGGTAGCATAAATTGTCCTAAAAAATTAAGGAAACAACACATTTATTGCATCGATCAGGAATTGAGGTACTATATCTTTTTAGAACAAAAGAAGAACAACAATAAAAAAAATGTGATCTGCACATATAAAATGAGTGAGCTATGGTGAAAAGCAAATTAAAAAACAAAGTATAGCTATAGTTTCCATAACTCGCTGGTATATATATACCATCGCCAAGCCTAACACGCACATTTAAAGCCCTAAACAAAGTTTTGATAAGTACTCTTACAACCCTAAAAAATATAAATTCCTGAGAGCTCACCATTCAAGTCTATCAACATAGAAGACATTAAAACTCCATAATTTGAAAAAGAAAATCCCCATATTGCACGAATTTCAATCCTCAAAAAGATTAAAAAAACACAATTTCAAATCAAAATTCCAAAGGAAAACCATAAGTAGCAAGAAACGGAAGCAAAAAATATCGGCTTCATACTCATAACACGTAGAGTTCAGAAAATCCCTAGGTTTAAAGTTAGCACAATTTAAAAAAAAAAAAAAAAAAGTTT
Organism: Platycarya strobilacea; assembly: GCA_036898215.1. NCBI lineage: Eukaryota > Viridiplantae > Streptophyta > Magnoliopsida > Fagales > Juglandaceae > Platycarya > Platycarya strobilacea. Next base: position 38,076,170 of record CM072555.1, read on the forward strand.
TAAAAGTTTCCATATTCTATGAACAATACAAAATTTATAAAATTCCGGAGAATTACCTCGCGACGAGGAAAAGTCAAAAAAATTACAGACTTCCTGTGACGGCCCTTCCCGCAATTTCGAGACCGATTCTTTGAGAAAATTTAGTTTAATGTTTTCCGATTTTCCGAGGGACGAGGTAGAAAGTAGTGTAGAAAGAGAAATGGAAAAATGGTTTTGTGGTGGATATAGAGGCGCAAGGGAAGGTTTGTCCCCCGAGTCAATAATATCTAAATTGTTTAAGCCCCACGTGGCGCTCTTTTTGTCGTTGATGGGCCATTATTGATACGGAACATATATACGTTGCTTCCGCTCTGTAGCTGACAATTAACGTGGAACGCTGTTTATTTTGGACCATTCTTTTTTCGTCACGTTATACTTTTGTATTATATTCTATTCAATTTAATTTAAAATTGTATTTTTATAAAAAATAAATAAATAAAATTGTGCTTCAATATTTCTCTTAAAAAAAAAAAAAAAAAAAATACTCCCTATTAAAATTGAGTTACATACTCACATGACCATTTGTCAGTGTCACGTCGGATTTGTAAATACTCGAAAATGCAGAATATATATGTTCCAAAATGCTTTGCAATTTGTAAAGTGCTGGGAATAAATGTCGAGATCATAACTGTAATTTGCTACGTTTATTAAGTGGAAATTTCTTAAATATTCTTAAAATATTTTTTTATTATTATTTAATATTTTATTAATATATATTTTTTATTCCTTCTCAATATTTTTCAACATTCAAACCTAGCATTTATTTTATTAAACGCGTTGTGTAGGCGTATGACTATGACCCAATTAACATAAGTTGCGTAGAAGTTATCGTGAAACGACGACCATTTCCACGTCCCACATTCTTAATTCAAGCCATTCACCGGAGCTGCGACGATCTGCAATATTGACGAAAGACGGCCTTGCTATGGAGGAAGACGATGAGGTGAAGAACGAGGCATTGCAGATAATCGGTCTCCACCAAAATCTTCCTCGCCTAGTTGTCTTCGATCTCGATCATACTTTCTGGCCTTTCTATTGGTATTTTATATATGCAGATCACTGCATGCTCATTCCCTCTCTATTTGCCTCCCTTTTTTTTTTTTAGTATCGTCCTTTATTTTGGTAAAAATTCATGCAGCTTTGACTTTATATCATCACCATTGTCATAATTCATAGCGTGTTCGTACAAACACCGAATTAATTCTATTTTTGTATTGAGTGTTGATTTTTTACTGGTATATTAATATGTACATGAGAAATACGGTGACTAGTTCAGCTACATTATACTGAAGTTGGTGCATGAATTGCATATGGTACATAGCATATTGATGATTAATCACGATTTGTGTTGAATGATTAGCACCACGTCTCTGTAAGCAGGGGCAGAACCAAAGTTTTATATTTGGGGAAGGATCGATAAAGTATGCACTGTATATAAATTTTAAAAGGATGCTCATTAGTGATAGAAGTATTACATTCCGTTGTTATCGAACTCTCTAAACGTATTACTTTTTGAATTATCTACATTTAAAAAAAAAATTTATTTGTTCTTAACTTGCTCATATTTTTTTTATGATTAAAAAAAATTATAGATAAAGAATAAACATAAGAAATTTCTAATGACTAATGATATACTACTGTTAAATTTTTAACAAACTATATCTCATAATTATATAATTAAGTTAGAGTGAGACTATATAAGTTAATATAATCAATCAATTTTGACAATCATATAAATTTATAACTATTTTTTTTTAGAATTAGACTATTAAAATAATTATGAGACTAAGTGAGTCGAAATTTGAATTTTAATAAAGTTAAAAATTAAAATAAAATTATATATATATTGAAATTTGAGAGAATAATTTTAATAAAAATTTGGGGAGGACAATTTTTAATTTTTTTATAATTTGAAGAATAATTTAATATTATATATATATAAATTTATATACTACATAATTTTTTTAGAAAATTTTGGGGGTCGTAGCACCCCGCCCGCCGGCTCCGACAACGTCCAACGTGGGTCCGTCCGTATCTGTAAGGCTACCTAAGTAATAATTACTTGTTTAGTTTTTGAACTTTGTGGTATCCTATTGATTAGAGAGCAAGAGTGAAATGAAATCGTTGTTCATTGGGTTATGGAAAGCATGATTGTCTTTTTCCTCGAGAGAACCTGCACTTTTTTTTCCTAAAGTATTGCACCGACTCGATTCATCTGTTAAAAGTTGAAAATTTGTGTTGTGGTTTCATATCTACCATGTTTTAGTTCTTTTCTATTAGAGCCTTGGTTGTAGTACGGTGTTCAGGTGACTCAAAAAATGATCATAATGTATAAGAATATTAAGAAATATATACTATGCACGGAGAATGGCTGACTATGATGTATTGTCAACATTTGTTGTAGTATATTAACCATGTCATGGAACCTATATTCTATTTATTATACTGTAACGCTTAAATGAAAGGCTCAAACAATTGGGTAGGACTAGTCAATATTATAATGAGAGTTGCATTGGAGTATTATAGAGAGTAAAAACTTCTCATTTTTAAGTAATGCGGGATCTCATACACCACCTACACTTATCCTTATCATATATGCGATATTACATGTAGATAGTGCTCAATAATTTGTTGCTAAATTGAAAATGTGAACTGGTCTTGAGACTAAACAACTTTCGTGGTTAATTGATAGACTATCTTTCACCAAATCTATATTATACAAACAAATGCAGTGCTTGATTTCTTGATAAATTGCGAAGGGACCTGATTATTGATGCTAACAACTTTCATGGTAAATCGACAGTGAGTGCTGCTATGAGGATGACGAGCCATATCTGTATCCACAGGCCAAGGGCATATTCTATGCACTCAAGGATAGTGGAATGAACGTGGCTATTGCTTCTAGATCGCCAGCTCCCGATATAGCCAAAACTTTTCTAGACAAATTGGGTATCCAGTCCATGTTTGTGGCCCTGGTGAGCCTCAAGGAAGCATTTTCTCCACCTCTTTTCAATTTCTGGATGTAAAGGAAAATGTATTAAGGGGGCTTTTCTGTTCTCTCTTCTAAAGAATCATCATAATGGATATTATGCAGGAAATTTTTTCCAGTCAGACCCACAAAACAGATCATTTCCAGAGAATTCAAAGAAGTACCGGGGTACCTTTCACTTCAATGCTCTTCTTTGATGATGAAGAAAGGAATATTCAAGCGGTAATGTTGCCCATTGCCTGCCATTTCAGTTTTTGAAACTGTTTACCATGTTCCTTCTTTAAGCATGTGAAGCATTAGGTTCATATAAATTTTTAGAGCATCTCATACATCTCAAGTAACTATCCAGAAAAATGTTGGTGTCTCTAGTTAGTTGAACCTTCAACAAATAGTCTTAGAGTTCTAAAATGACATTGATAGGTATCAAAAATGGGTGTAACAAGCATATTGGTAGGCGATGGGGTGAACCTTGGAGTTTTGAGAGATGGACTATCAGAATTTTCTCAGATGCAGGGACTCAAAATCAAGCAGAATTGAATCTCCCTCTGGCGTGGAGTCATGTATGGCCTTGAAAGTGGAATGATGCTGAGTATTCCAAATTTGATTGTTGTAGTTTTTTTTCCTCAAACCATCAAATGTATTGCAACTTTGTGATACACATGTTGTACTGCACATTATTTATCCATACCATAAAATAACCATTTTATAACTACACCACATTCGTCTGTTGGCCTATTGGGGTATATTTATTTGCTAATAAAACTATTGAATAAGATATACATTCACAATTTAAATATTGTGATAGTGTATATAGCTTTTGTGTGCACGTGTTGTTTACTGGCATGACAGTATTTCTGAGCCAATGGAATTCTTTAAGGAATCATGGTGTTATTATGGTCTACAGTCAAAGGTTGACCTGATTTCTAGTTTGCAGGAAATCCCCTCTCCCATCTCTTGTTATTTCCTAAGGGATGCTTTTTGTTCTTTATTACAATTTTTATGCGCACAGAATAAGTAATAAGAGTTACTTTATATTTTGTAGAAATGTATACTAAAGCGTATAACACTAAAAACATAAATAGATTTGTGTCCTGGCACTCAGCAGAAGCATTCTTAAACCATATCTAGAATTCAGAAACTATAATTTCCAGATGCTTTCTCGGCTTTCTTCATGAGTCAGGGGTTGGTTGCACATTTGTAATTAGGGCTGCAAACGATCTGATCAAAGACGAGTTCGAGTCGAATTGAGTCAAACTGAACTCAAATAACTTGAGTTGGAGTTCAAGTCGAGTCGAATTCGAGCCGATCAAAGATGAGCTTGAGTTGAATCGAGTTATTTTCGATCTTTGTTTTTACTCTGTAACGAACCGAGCCGAACTTAGTCGAGTAATTACTAGAGTTTCTTATTCTCTATAAATATTTGACTCAATAATTTTTTTTATGAACTTAATACATTATTATTGTAAAAAAACAAAATATTACTTCTATATAAAGTAACAAAATATATTACTTATACAAAGTATTAAAAATAATATATATAGCACAAAAAATATATATAATAAAAGAATATATTTAAGAATATATACAAGATTATAAATATGTATATAGAAATATTACGAGTATTGTTACGAGCCCAAAACGAGTCAAATCGAGTTTATACGAATCTTGTTCACGAACACAAACCGAGTCAAGTCGAGGTTATATGAGTTTAGTTCGTTTAATATTCGAACCAATATTAGTACTCACGATCAACTCATTTATTAAACGAATCGAGTTTATACGAGTCGAGTTCAAATTGTTCACGAGCAGCTCTATTCATTTGCAGCCATATTTTTAACCCATTTTTCAGATTTTCATTGATTCTAATTGAGAATCTTAGCTGGTCTGTAGTGAACAAATTTCGTTAAGCAATGTAGGTGTAAGGGACGTGTTTCCCACCTTTGAAGCCGATTGCACGATTGAACTACAATGAACGAAGAATGGCGGCGCTGGGTGCCAGGGGTACACTCTGATGCCTATGTTAGCAAATAATATAAGTGAAGTGTATATTTTCAATGAATTCCCCCTCTCCCTTACCCCGCAGGGGTGATTTATAGAGGATTCTAAGCTCGTGCTAACCACTTTAGGTTACTTATTTGAATTCATATTGTTCTTGATCGGATCTTGGAAGAAGGTAAACATTATCTTTTGGAAGATATTCAGTTTGGAGATCCTCATCCTTTCGGAGTCATTTGAAATACGAACGATGGTTGAAGGCAGTTACCATGCCGATGCCTTCTCGTTGAGAGGTTATCTTTACTTATCCACAGCCTTGGGCTTGTGGATTATTGGTACTTGGCCTGCTAGCTGGTGGGATCATGGACCCGAGTTCTTAGCGTGGGTTGGGCCCATTGGCATTGGCACAAATATCCCTTCCAGTAGGTCCATCCTGCTCCCAGTCGTTACTGACCTTGAACTGATTTTGTAGCTTTTCATGTGCTTCTACTAGATGTGTAAATTGCTCCCTTTTCATTTTATCTAATCTTCAAGCTTCCTCTTCTCCTACATTGAGCAACATATCATCTCTTTTATCTCAGATCTTTTGATGCTTTAGCTCTTTTCTCCACTTCCAACAGCTTCTTCTATGAAACCAATAGGCATCCCTTGAGGCCTTCTATCTCTTCTCATGTCCATGAATATTTTGCTCTTAATCAATGATCTTTTCATTGGCCTTAACTAAAGCTGATATCAAATCTCTGTTTCCTTTCTCATTTAAGGGGCTTCTCATCATACTCAATTCAAAGCTTATCATTTGCAACTGTAATATGAAGTTTTTACTCTTTTTCATTCAATCCGCATTTAAGTTCCTCACACCTATGTTTTGCCTCAGAGTTTTCTTCTGCTTTATTTATATTTTTTTGATTGATCCTCAATTTTCAGACTTGGTTCCTGGCTTAATGAGCAGTTCATTGTGGGCTTTCTTCAAGTTCTCACATAATTAATTGTATTTTGGGTTTTGTACTCTGCACTTAACTTCTCGTTCTTAGCTTTTCTCCCCGACAAAGTTTAGAAATATGCCTGTTTGTAAACAAACTAAGTTGAAGTAAATTTGAGCACTATTAGATACATACAGAGGTAGATTATGTAATCAGACGTTGTGGCTATACCAAAAGGTCACAAGCCATAAAATGTGAATCAAACCTCTCGGTGTTCTAAATGGCTTTCATCTTATGTGAGTATCTGTTCTAAAAGTATCCCTCCTACAGTTTAAACTATTGTTCTTAAAATGGAATTGCATCTTCCTAGTATTAAATTCCACCTCAAGTGTATCATATTATACCCATAACTGAGATAATATGTATCTCCCACTGTTAAAACTGAAATAGCTCTGAAATGGGAAAAGCAAACTTAGTAGTGTCATTAGCTTTCTTTATCTTTGTTTTCCATTTATTGTCTTAAAAAAGGCAGAAAGTTTGAGACACTAAATTCCTCCACTAATTGGCTCTTTTTACACAGAATTTCTGAGGGTCCAAACATTTAACCTAAAATTCTATCCAACACTGCATTCTCTGTTTGGCTCTGCAGTTATTAGGTGCATGGCATGATCCAAAGAACAGTTAATTTAATTATTGGAGGAGTTATCCTTTTGACTTTACTTTCTTAATAAAAGAAGAAAAGGGAAGAAAAGAAAATGGACTTGTTTGGATATCAAGAAAGAAGGTTGCAAGGTGGGTGTTGTAGGTTGAAAGAAAAAGTTAAGTCTTTTTCTGTTGTATAAAAAATATGGACAATAGTTTTAAGGGACCAGAATGCATAGGATACCATGGTGATATCATGAGATATGCCCTGAAGATCAGAGAAGATGAATGATTATCCACATTTTAAAAGGAAAAAAAAAACACACACACACACAATTGAATGAAAGTTTATTTCACTTGAAATGACAAATTCTTTTTCCTGAAGTAAAAGAAAAGGCCAAAATGGGTAAAAGAAAAATACAAAGGAGAAAGTAAATATCGTGTTTATTTCCTCTAAAAGCAATCTAACAAAAGCATAACTAAAGAGAAATAGATTCGATACATGAGAGAGAGAGAGAGAGAGAGAGAGAGAGAGAGAGAGAGAGAGAGAGAGAGAGAGAGAGAGAAATTCCCAAAAGGATAAGAAAAAGAGCAAAGTGAGAAATAAGAAAGAACAAGAAAGCGGAATTTTTTGGCACTTTGAAGTTTTTCCACACTCTGTGTGGCATATCTCAACACCAATCTCACCCCCTTCAACCCCCATCCTCGTCTTCCTTGTTCTTCGAGTATGGGTTATTCTTTGCACTGGCGGAAATATAATAAATATATATATATATATAGGCGGAAATATAATATATATATATATATTCATATTATTTTTTTATGATTTAATAAGATAATATTAATATTACGTTGTGTTGGCCTTTTTTTTTTTAAATATTATCTTAGTCATTTTTTTACAAAATTATTTTAATTTTATAAATTAATTACTTAAATCTAATTTTAAAAAATTAATTTGATTTAAAAATAAAATAAATAAAATACAACTCATATAAAATAAAATAATCTAATAACATAATAACACATTAAAAATTGTAAAAACAAGACTTTGCAATAAAATTGAAAATAAATTTTTAGTAAATAATTTAGTTCTTTATATTGAAAGAAAAATAATTAAAAATTTAGATTTAAATTTAATATTCAGTTATTTTATACTGCAAGAAAATTTATATAAAAAAATATAAAAAAACATTTTATTATATTTTTAATTTTATTTAGTCCCAACCAAAATTCTAATTCTGTCACTAATTAATTTTTTTGGTGATGGAATAATATCCCCATACATAATTCTTGTTTTATAATTTATGTGCAAAATGGGAATTTGGTTATATAAAATTTAAAATTTAAAATAAAAAAAAAATAGATATCTTTTATGAAGTGACATTGCTATAAAATTCAGGGGTAAAGCTAACTTCACCCGAATCCCAAGTCCCGAAAATTGAAATCACCCGAAGCAAGTGCAATTTTTTTTTTTTCATTTTTTAAGATTTTTTTCATTCCTTTTTTTATATTCTTAAATATTTTTTAAAAATAAAAAAGCTCACATCATCATTAAAAAATACCTCCTTAATCACTAAATAAAAAAATTTTAAAAAAATATATATTTCGAAAGAAATTTTCAGGACATATATTGTGGACATAAAAATAAGCTGTTTGTGTGTATTTTTAGCTGGACAAAAGTCTTTTGAAATGAGTACTAAATTAACTCCACTAATGCCTGCGTCCCCTTCTTCAAATTGCAATGAAAGTGACCAAAAAAAGGTTGTCCACTAGCCATTGATTCTATAACAGTACAGACGCAGAAAGTAAAAAGAAAGATGTTAGCAACCTTGATGTTAGCACCTAAATGTATCACCCATTTAAGTACTTTTAATATGGATCCCACTACTAATTATAATCTTGGAATTATGTTTCCAAGCATATTTGTTGACGTATTATGTTCTTATATAAGAGTAATGTACGGTCTTTATTTTAGAGACTATAATGTAAGTTTAATTTTTAAAAAAAATTAAAATTATAATATTATCAATTTAAAATTAATATTTTTTTATTCTTATTTATTAATAGAACTGCAATACAGTCCACCACTCAAGGCTATAAATATAATTTTTTTTTAATATAATTTTAGATGTCTGTCTCAAATGAGTAGTTTCTTAAAAGATGTCACATTATCAAATATAATTTGTCATTATCTAAGTTTTAATGCTTAGTACTTTAGCATGATGGGGGGGCTAGATTTTATGAATATGATGACCACCAGACAAATATATTCCAAACGTGACAAGGCAGAGTCATGATAGGGTGAAGATAAAAGCAAGGGGATTGACCATGGAAGGTTGAAAGAGCACATGCCGACCCTAATATGTCCAAAAATATGAACATGCATTAGTGGAAGTATGTTAATGATGGACTTAAAAGTTGAAATACATTGCTAGTTAAAAATTAGGTAAGGGAAGTGATTATTGAGAAAATTTGGTCCAAAATATGAGAGATTTTGTAATTGGATATGATTTTCTTTGCAATATAAACATTTAATTATTATTATTTTTCTTTGGTGCATGATTGATGATACTTTATAATATCAATTCTTTTTTAAGCAACATGCACCATTCACCATTATTCAAGAAATATTGAAAAGTATGATGCAATTCAAATTAGCAATTTAACTTAAACCAATTTCGATCCAACCTTACGACTTAACATATGTTGAAAGACTAGAATGAAGTTATTTATAATTTAATTTAGGCATATTCATTTGGGTCGGGTTTTGCCTAGCCCGACTTTAAAATCTTTTTTATTTTTTAATAGTCTTGATACTTTTATTTAAAAGATTTAAAAAAAATTACTTATCCTTTAAATTTGAATTCTCGAATAAAAAATTTGGATGAATAAATCTAATTTAATTAAATTTATTTAATTTATAGATCAATATCAGTTCAGCAATACTCTTTGATTAAATAATTGATCTGATGCTTTTTAAGATGACAACATTAGAAAGCGTTACATGGAATATATTCTTCCAACTCCATGATTTCTCCCTAAATTAAGAGGGTGTTTTCCAAATCAACAAATGATAATAAATTCTCAAATGCAGAAAAAACAAAAGAAGGAAATTTATATATGAAAAATGATACACACAATAGTTTACATAATATTTTATACAATACAGTTATAAATTAAGAATATTTTTGTAAATCATATGTATTATTTTTTAATATATTATGAAGCACCAAGAGCAAGACAAAAGCCGGGGGTAGACTTCAATAATTCAACACTTTATTTAATGGGTAATGCTATTATATTTATTTCCTTTGAAATTTCTTTTTGACATCTCTTATATTTTTATTTTATTTAATAATCAAGAAAGTAATTATTAATGTATTAATATTTTTTTATTTTTTAAAAATACTTAAATACATTAAAAAACTTGAAAAGAACAAATTAATTTTTTTTTTTATATTTTTAAATATTTTTAAAAAATATAAAAATATATTAATAATTATTTTCTTAATTATTAAGTTAAAAAATTTTAAAAAAAATCAAATTATATGAGATATTAAAAAAAAATGATAAATGGAGTAGTCATAATACCATTATCCTTATTTAATATTTTAAAAAAAATTATTAGGGTCCTAAAGGGCTGATCGATCTAGGATTTTACTTGCCCCCTCCTCACATGCACGCAATGATTGGGCAAGGAAATAGCCACGTCAGCAAGTTTTGACGGTAGTTATTCCCACTTGCGACTAAATCAACGTCTGATATTTGTTCATTCATTTTAATAATTAAAAACATAACTGGTGTTCAATGATTGGTTCTGTGGCGCCTATTGGGAAGTGCCGGACAAATCTGGGCCGTTGGCTTCGTCTTCGACAAAACAAATCAAAATAAAACACGCCGAAACGAAGTCTTTAAAATGTACGGGAAAGGAAGGCCCTTTCTGCCAGTTGGTTTTGCAGTGGAGAGAGAGAGAGAGAGAGAGGGGAGGGAGGGAGAGAGGAAGAAGGAGAAGGGGGAGGAAGAGAGAGAGAGAGTCTCAGGTTTCGAGCCCTTCTTTTTTGGTTTTTGTGATCTACTGATCTTCCATTTTTTCTAACTCTCTCGGGCCAAGTTTTGGCTTCTGCTTTGTGATCTTACCGGCTGATTTTGCCAAATTTTGGTTTCCGGTGGAAACTTCGGATTTATCCGGTGAGGGGGTCTCGTTGCTCCGGTGATATGGGGGGATTGGTTGACCATTTGTCACTTTGGAATCACGGTTTTGTCTTCAAAGTCGTCTTTTGAAGTCTTTATTTACTCTACTCTATTTACTTGGAACCTTCCTTTTTCTGTTCTTAGAAAATTCCTCCTTTCATTAAATTTTGGCTCAAAGACGACCAACACCTGGTATTCGGCTGTTCCTGGACTGAACTATCACGCGGTGATTGAAATTTTGGGCTTTTTCCTTATAAATTTGTTTCACTGTGAAATGAAGTAAAATTGTAAAATTACTCTTTCCAAGATTTCGGCGTCATATTCTTTCGTTCATCAAAGTATTTCTTCCTTTTTTCAAGCAAGGTAATTTGGTTGGCCCACTCTGATATTTTTGGTGATTGATTGAGTTAGAGATTCATTCTGTGGAAGATTTTTTGCCGACTTGATTGAATAGGTCACGATATTGGCCAAATTCAGTGTACTGGCTTTTTCGTATTTGTGCTTTTCATGCGGCTCTTCAATTATGGGAAATGCAAACTTTGATTTCGAGGAGCTTTGGCTTTTCTAAATTAATGATCGATTGAATGGGTGTGTTGGATTGAATTGAACTACTACTTCCTTTGTGTTCATCTATATGTATTGAGGAATCCGATCATTGCTTAATATAGTGGTCACTGCATCAGGCAGGCACCACTACCAATTCTCAAGTCTCTGTGGTTTCGCCTTCATTTCCCACAAAATCTCGACACTCAGTTGATGCATCAAATCTTTCTGGTTTCTAGCGAAACTTGAATTCAGCTAGCTGTTGTTCCCCTGGTGCTTTTTAATACGACTGTTAAATTCTGATGAAAAATACTGTGATCTAAAGGGAAAAGAGGGAAACTCTGGCACCTATTTTATCATGATTGATGGGCTTGTTGGATTGATCTGAGTTATTTCTTTCTTTGTTTAATCCATCTATATTGAGGAACTTTGATCGTTGCCTGACGTAGTGGTTACTGCAACAGGCAGGCATCACTTCCGATTATTTTTGCTCTTCCTCTTCAATTTTCCACAAGATTTCCCATCGAAGACCTCTTCAAAAACGTTTTACCTTTCTTGCAATTCCTGGGTTCGAACTATGGCTGTCTCTTTCACTCGTTTTTCGTGGCGGTTATGGTCCGGGAAAGAGAAAGAGCCCGTCTCAAATGGGTCTTCTCTGAATTCTTCGTTTGAATGGGGGTTTGGTCTGAGGGAACCTGAGACCGTAAAGTTTCCTTCTGTGAAGGGGACCAAGATAACTACCCCTCATAGGAAGGTTAAGAGGAAATGGCAGAGTAGGGAACAGAGAAGAATTGACAGGGAGTTTGATGCAGAGGTGGTGCCATCTGATGGTGTCTGTCTGTCAGGATCTGAATCCGATGACCCAGATTGGTCCATCGGATGGTTTGAGCCTCATGGACCTGGTTTTGAGAGTGATGATGGTTTAGCTGTGCTGGTTCCAAGCTATAAACCGGGTTGCAAGAAGGTAATGGAGGGCTCAAATAACCATCTTTTCAGTGCCATCAAGAACATCTCAAATGAGTTCTCTCCTGGTAAGAGTCGTTTGCTTTTACCTTTTCTTCCATTCATTTTGTTATGCTTGTATAGTCTACTAAACTCCAATAAGAGTTTAAAATTTCCCCCCTCCCCTGTTTTTAGTAGCATATTTCCCCTCATTTGGAAATTTGATTTTAATATCATCCAAACTCATGTCCAAGGAGCAGTGAGATGTATCACCGGTATGCACACAATGGGGGTAGAGCAACACGTGTTACTAGAAGTTGGACATTTCACAATTCGTTTAATGGTGCTTTAGGTTGTTTAAAATCCAAATTCTTTCTTTGGATCATGTTTAAAATTATTTGGTGTTTTTATACTGTTTTTGCGGCGCTTAGCTTGTAGTTAGATTCATCTCTAATCCTCCTGTGTACTTGGGCCCTGCTTATGTGGGTTAATAAATTCTTCTTATTTATTAAAAATAGAGATAAAAACATTTAGATTTAGTTTTGGATTTGGACAGAAACCGAACAAGCTTTTGAGCTTTTGAAATCTTGGATTTATAATTATGGTTTATTTGAAATCCGAATCCAAATTCAAATTCAAATCCAAATCTAAAATATTTCATCCAAACATAACTTTAGTGCAATCTTGCAACTCCTTATAGGGTTATAGATTAGAGCTATACTTAAAGTGGTTATCTGCCCTATTTAAGCTCTACATGTCCTGGCCTCTGGCCGCCTGCTAGCCGCTAAAACTTCAATGACACATAATTCATGTATTTATCCATGGACAGATGTAATGAGATTATTAAATTTGTAGAGCTTTCCAAATTCTAATGGATGTTACCTATTAAATCTTTTTTTATTGACACCGTCCAGGAACAAAATCCCAACTAATTCCAAGGGTGAATGTTACCTATTTAATTGTTGTTAAATCTGTTTAAAGATGTCATATTTTATGTTTTCACTTGTTGAGTGATCTTAATTTTAACTGATTTGGATTTTACCATTTGGGTTCTTGGAAAGCTCCCATTTAAATGAAAATACTTGACATTTGGCTTTATTGCTTGAAAACCTGTTTTACGATTTGTTGATGTTGATTCCTTTAAACTTTTTTCTTGAATGGTATATTCGAATTGTTGGAATCTGATTGCATTGCATTGATGAATATATGCCTCATGTCATCCATGCTCAGTTTGTGACTGCAATTTTATTGATTATGCAGAGGGCATGGCAAAGTTGCTTTCTTCTCTTCCGAACTTTGAGATCTAGAAGTGGATGATCATTTTCAGAATGCCTCTTTTTATAGTACCAAAACTATGAAAAAAAATAAAAGATCTGTTAGGCTTTACTTCAGCATACTGAGTAGGAGTGCAGAGGACTAACGCCCAGTTGAACTTGAGTGCAGAGGATTAATGCTCAATTGAACTTGACTGTAAATTATCCAGTTAAGCAAACAAGAGAACCATGTTGTGCAGACTGAGAAAAAGCTCTCCGGCGCATGTCATGTTCTGTTTTTCATGCTTCCATTGGTTAGGGTGCGAGGAGAAGTCCAAAATATAATGGATTATTTTACTGTAGATACAACTTTTTTTGTGAATATGAGAGTATGCCTATGCTTAAGCTCACTAGTACTGTAAATAATTCTGGTCCTTTCTTTGTCAATCAAAGGCCAGACTGTTTATATCTCATTGCTTCCTCTTTTTGTATATGATGGTGCTATTTGTTATTCTCTCATTAATATTCTATTTCATTGTTATTTTTCCACCCTTAAAAGCATTGGTTTGTCAGTCTCTGGGATAGTATCTATTTAGTTTAAAACCGAGTTATTTAGTGTAATCACTTGGAAATGATTGAAGCACTCAATGTTTTATACCAAATACATGGGTAAAAAGACCTGCGTCTGCATCCATCTTGCTTTTCTTATTGCCTGCCCAATGCCTTCAAGACAAACACACACATTCACACACCAAGAAAGGCTAAACTGTTTGATCCTTGCTTAGCCCAGGTTTGGATGTCAAGAAAGCTTCAAGAATTTTGGAATATTCTTGTACGGCTGAGATTAGTTTACTCCCAAACACTTTAAAACATTTCAAACACATAAAATTTATAAATTTCCCACTTTCTCATTTCAAATAATATTTTTTTTTGTCTACTACAGTAATCTTCAATCCCGCGCAGCGTGATTCCAATATTTGACCAACTGTCAGTCACCACTAGCGACATCGTCGGCGTCACCGACATCCTCTCGCGCCGGTGAACTACTGCAGACAATCGCGCCGTCGGCTACCACTGCCATCATCTCCCACGCGTGATCCAACTAGAGGTGTCAAAATGTGTTAACGGGTCGTGTTCGTATCATGTCAAGACGTGTACATAATGTTTAAAGGGTCAACACGAATACGACCCGTTAAAGATTTCGTGTCAAAAACTTCAACCCTAATACGATCCGTCAAGATAACGGGTTGACACGACACGACCCGTTAAAACTTTTGACACTATATGACACGACACAATCTAACCAATTTCAACCCGCAAACCCGTTAGTGACCCGTTTGAGTTTAACTTAATTGATTTTATACAAATATTAAAATTTAAATAATAGTTATAAAACATAAAAAATTAATTACAAATTATAATATTAAAATTACAATTCAATAAATAGTACACTATAAAATATGATAAACACACAAATATGATCCACACATTTTAAAATATTAAAATTATAATCCAAACATATTAAATAAATGGGTTAACTCGTTAATGATTTTTTAACAAGTACTTAAATAGAATAATTAAGTGTCTAAGAATATAAAACTAATTTTAAATTATGAGTTTTTGAAATTTAGCTCAAGGGTATAAAAGTAAATTCAAAATTTTTAATGGGTCTTAACGGGTTTGACCCGTTATCAAATCGTGTTTTAACGGGTTGACACGATTTGACTCGAAACCCGTTGAGGCTAAACCTAACCCGCTTTTATTGTGTCATATTCGTTTCGTGTTAACGTGTCGTGTCATATATTGCCACCTCTAGATCCAAACGCCGAAAATAAGTTTAGGCATTTATGGGTTCGTTCAACCCACCGCCGGCCACCACTGGCGACACCGCCCCTTCACCTGACTCCACTCACGCCGACGACCAACCCCTTAAAATCTTAGCTCCGGCAACGCCGTCGTCGTCTCTCACGTGCAGCCTTCGGACGTTTTGGGATTCCGGCGTTTTGCCGTTTCAAATTTTTTACTTTTTATTTTAATTTCTTTTGAATAAAATATTAATATTTTAAAATATAAAATATTAATGGGACCTACAATTTTTACAATATTATCTATTTCAAAAATACTCTCAAAATATTTTACACATTCAAACAATTTAAAATATTTTTAATGAGACCATAAAATTTTTTCACGTTCTACTCAAATTATTTATAAATATTTTTGAAGTTTTTTAAAATTTTTTGATATCCGAACATAACCTAGGGTTATGAAAGTTGTGCATATTTGACTGTTTGACAATCTGTTTTCTTGTCTCATCTCGAAGTTTGGTACACAAGCTGCTGCTGGTGGACACAATTTGTCATTCTCCTGTTTTGAGACTAATGAGAGTGACAAAGTCCTGTTTGGATGCCCAAACGATTTTATCTCATTTGATTTCACTATTTAAATGGGTCCATCATCTCTCTCTCCACCCCCTGAACCACTTCTCATTTGTGGAGGCCCTGCGAATTGGATAGGGTATCCAAAGTTGTTCAATGTTTGTGGTTAAAGAAGCTGCATTAGGACCACATCAAATTCAATGGACAGTTGGGTAGATGTTTAACCTCTGCAATGATGAAGTCATTGTGTCCAGTTATCACATGTGGCTTCTGTTGTTTGTGGTTGTACGCTAAATGTGATCTGATCTATACAAATCAGCGACTCTTCCTGTCCCCTCCCTTCACCTGGTGGCATGTTCTCTTTGGCTGTCTCACGCGTGCACTCTCTCACGCACATATTTTAATTAACATTTCAAATGGTCTCTACCACTCCGCTAGGGCCATTTGCAATTTCTTAACTTAATTTCTTTTATAAAAAATATTACACGCGTATCCTTAACTCCCATTATTTGGATGTTGCGTTGATTTGAAATTAATTGATTTTTTATTTTAATGAATAATAATAAGTTAAGATAGTAGAGCAAGTTTTGTGAAGCTTATTTAAAATAAGTTTAAATGTGTTTAGATGTTAAAATGAATTTAAATATATTTATTAAAAGTTGAAAATGCTATGAGTTCCGCGTGTAAAAAGATATTGAGTTGAAAAATATTATGAATCTCACGTGTATAGAATTTTGAGTTGAAATGAGTTTCATAATTTAAGAATTGAGTATTTGAATATTAGACTCGGCTTAAAATTAAATAACAAAATCTATAATTTTAATACACTATCTACACTGCTATGTGAAAAGACTAAAATAACCCTCACAAAATTCTAAAAAGACAAAAAAATTTCAGACTTAATTTAATATTACTATACACGTGGCAAGTGTGACCATTGTGTTAAAATATGGTGTGCTCTCTATCATTACTCAAATTAAATTAAATTAAATTGGTCTCAATTGAGTCTATATTTAAAAAAGGGCCTTAATCTTTGTTTTATAAGCATCCATAGCTGGCAGCAAGTTGATGATTGCAATGTTTTTCTATGCTAATATAATAAGAAATATTATTATTTTTTAAATGACTTTTGGCTGTTGAACGGCTGATATCTCAATTATTTAGAAGACTCCAAAATCTCTCTTCGTTTTCACGTTGAATTCAAGAAATCTGGGGGCAGAATCAGAATTGTTGCTATTTTAATGAACCCACTTTGTATTTGATTGGAACATGCAGTATTGAATAATAACAATATTTTTCTAGACGATTTTGATATGAGAGGAAAACGATCAACGACATTATATAATAAGAGAGATTTGGCTGCAAACATCTGATTATGAAACATTAAATTAATGACGCTGTCTCATCTCATCATGGAAGTGCATTTCACGAAGGTCAAAGAAAGTATTATATCTTCATAAACAAAGAAAAATGTTAAATCATCGACGTAGATTTATCATATTATTGTGAGGGAGTTGTATATGTGTTTGCTCCAAAGTTAATTATTTATTGTGTAGACTGTAGAATGGAGTTCTGTAAATTATTTCAATGAGGTGAATCTATGATATGTATGTATAATTGTAACTTTTACAAATCCTATAACCCTAATGTGATTAGTGCATTATTGGATAAGGAAAACTAACACATATAGATGCTTACACGCCCACATTGTTAAATACTTTTTTTTTTATATGAATAATGTTAAATACAGTTGTGGGTTACATAAGTCTCGTGCACTTCTTTTGAAAAGAAATAGCGTTTATTATTAATTTTTTTTTTTTTTATGTAGATCTTATATTTGTTCAATTTTTTAAAAAGATGATTGTATACCAATTTAACAACATTCACATATAATTGAAGCCAATGCACACAATTGTTAAAAAATAAAAAATAAAAAAAGTCACTTCCTCTTATTCTCATAAAAAAAAATAAAAATCATCATCATATAATAGGCTTCCTTATTTCATCGGTCACTCCCATAATTTATATGTCCTTAAAATAAAAAGTAAATATATATGGAATTAGGGTTAAGTTTTAAAATGGAAAAAAAGTTTAATTAAGTTCATCATTTTAATATTTAAGAGTGTTTTAGTTTCCTGACGTTGTTTTTTCTTTCTCAAGTCATATCTTTTTATTTTTTTAATCAATAGTTTCATAAAATTAATCGGAGTTTTTAGATTATTACTTTGGATGGTCAGGGGTTTATCTTGAAAGGCAGTACAAAAAGTTCTTGATTCCCTTCTTGACTGAAGCATTGACCGTGAGGTGTTTGTCAAGAATATGGAAAGTGGAAACAAGGAGAGAATAAAGGGAGAGAATATATTTCCCAAAAAAGACTATAAATATATGAATAAATCTAGATCGCATCCATTATTGGGAATAGCCAAATAACACTCATGATGTGTGGACCGGATTCACTAAAACACTAAACCGGTTCATGTCTCCCGTCTCCCGTCTCAGCCAGGTGTCATATTTCGCCTCCCCCATTCCCATGTCTCGTCTTCGCGCTCCCCCGAGAACAAGCCCTCCAGAAATCAAGCCCCCCTTCATCCGTTCAAACCATCGACGCGAAGCCAGCAGTCCACCGAGACGTCGCCGCCCTCAATCCACCGACGCGAAGCTTACAGATTTGCGGGACGGTAATCTCTGATTCTAGGTTTTTCTGTTGGTACTGCTCTCTCTCTCTCTCTCTCTCTCTCTTCCACCTTTGGATCCCCAAACCTAGGGCTCTGTGGTATCTCCTGATAATTTCGACAAACCAAGACGTTCAATTATCACCTTTGACACCAAATTTCGAACATTTTCACTGCTTAGTTCAGCCATTACTAGGCAGGTTTTTATTATCAATATTGCATTTCATTACGTGTCTGGGATCTTAATTTAGTCAAAGATACTTGTTTAATTTTATGGGCCTTTTTAGTTGATTAGCTTGATTAAGGTATTGATTATGGTCATTTCTGTGTTGGGTACTGTGGGAGTTTATATTTTTGCTTTGTTGGGTCTGATGAATTAGGTTTGACTTTTGAAATTATTGTTTTCTGGTGCGAGAATGGGGTAAAAAAAACAAGAAGAGACATCATATGCTTAAATTGGGTTTTTTTTTTTTTCTAATTGTTCTTTAGAACAATGTGGTTTTTTTGATACACGGTGACTTTCATTTTGTGATAAGATCTGATTCACTTGTTGAAGGCCAAATATTTTCCTTAGTAGAGATTGAAATGATAAAACTGACGTTTGTTGAGGGTTTTGAGCTAGTTGACTGTTTTGGTGCCTAGTATTTTGTTTGATAATGTTATATATATGAATCTATGATTGTCATGACATATCTGTTCTTTGATATTGATCTTCAATTCGATCGATGTTATTTAACATGATATCATAGGCATAAGTGGATCCTGAAAGTGTCTTTCCATCCCTCCCCTCTGCTTTGCCATGAAAAACACCCACCAAAATAGAACATAGGTGGCAATGTACTTATCTTGACAAGCAAAAGAAGCCATTTCATGATCAAATAAGACCTCACCTAAATATGCCATTTATGTGGACCTAAATAGATGTTTTCATTACAATTATACTTTGGGTCTAATGACATCCTCCTTCTCCAATAATCTTACTCTCAACTTGCTTTAATTTTAATGGTTTAATTTTTTTAATATTTGCCTTTTGATGTCTTCTTCTTCTTCTTCATTCAAATCCCCTCTTTTCTTTGGGTATATAAGAAATTCAACAAGGCATGGCATCAGGGTATGGCTTGGAACCTTTGACAGTGCAGAGGCAGCTGCTCTGGCATATGACCAAGCTGCATTTTCAATGAGGGGACCTTGGTTGTGCTCAATTTTCCAGTAGAAGTGGTCAGGGAGTCACTACAAGGCTTGAAGTATGGCTGTGAGGTGGCCGGCTACTCGCTGGTGGTGGCACTTACGAGGAAGCATTCCGTGAGAAGAAAATCCATGGCTAAGAAAAGTAGAGGGAAAGAAGAACTAAAGGCACAAAATGTGGTGGTATTTGAGGACTTGGGAGCTGAATATTTACAGCGACTTTTGAGCCTTAGCCCATCTGAGAGTAGTTTGAGCCCATCAGAGAGTTGTATTGAGTGTATTGCTTTTGATGTACAAAGGGAGTAGTCCAACTATGTTTTGGTTATTATGTACAAAAGGAGTATTCCAACTATGTTTTGGTTATGATGTATAAAATGGATATTGACTTAACCTTTGTAATGAAGAATTCTGTTATCTTTCCTGTTTTGAGCACATTGTTTGATCTCCAGTTTATTAGTGTTCCTATATGCATCCACGGTTAATACATGCACCAGGTAGTTCATTCAAAGGAAAGTGTCTGAAGTTAAGGAGAAAGTGTATGTGTTACCTCTATTCTTGATTCATGATGTCATTTAATCCATTATTGCTGGCTTCTATTTTCCTATAATTAGGAAGAGACACTTTCCCTGACTCAATGAACTTGATGTCCTCCAAAAGGATCTCATATTGCCTCAAGGTTTTTTTATCGACTTCCAAAAGGATCTCATATACTGTCATTATTTTTAGATGAGTTTCCATAAGCCATATATAGTGCAGAAAATTATTACCTAGTTGAAACTAACTTTTGTTTTAAGGCTTGTACCTCTGTCTGGTTTTTAATGATGTTCTGAAAATTATCTACATTGACATATAGAATACATAAGTTTTAATGCCTGAAAAAATTATCTACATTGAAACTAACCTTTGTTTTAAGGCTTGTACATAAGTCTTTTGCAATCTTGCCAAATTCCCTCATCATTTTCACGGGAAATAAACTTACAATGTTATTACAGCAAATGAAAATCCTTGTCTCTCAATATATACAAAAATTAGTGCATGTTTACCAACCCCATACCAAATTAAAGTTATACAATAATTAAATATTAAAGTTTCCAAAACAATGTTTCTAAACTGAGTGGCCCTACTTCTCAAACTTGTACAAGACTCCTTAACAGTACAAATCTGCTCCTCCCATTGTAGACATCATCGAAACAACCAGATCTTTCCCCTCACCAAACCCATCCTTGATCTGCATAATAAAATCCAATTTTTTAAGATAATGTAAAATCCAAATGAATACTCCCAAAACATTACATGTATATTTCTAATTATGAAAATACTTACAATAAATTTTACTATTGCAGGAGGATGTCCAGCCTATGGGAGGGACACATGATTAGAAGCTTAGAGGCTTTTACCAAGTATGATCACGCAACTACTGTCATGTACTCATCATAGTTACAGTATGGCCCTCCCTGCAATAATAAGCTTGTAAAAGTGAGGAGATATTCACTTTATGCTTGCTACAGTAAGAGCATGCAACAATAGAACCAACATGCATAGTTGCAATAGTGATGAGATATTCACTTTACAACCAACATGTAAATGGAGGAGACTGAACGGTGGAAACAATACCTGAAAACTGATGAATAAAAAATTACATTAAATTTTTTTGTGCCAACTTACTTCCTAATTGATAAGTTTCTTTGACTTTCATTCATGATTGCATAATATTTAAACAAATGATTAAGCACTGCATGCATCTTCAAATAAACTAATTAGCATATGTTGCGTTTATTAACTTTAACATTCATATTTGACGGGACCATCTAATTCGACTCCTAATGCCATCAATTTTTCACTGTACTGTCAATATTGAACTTGGACAATTGAAATCCTACAGTTATTTTCAGATTTTACTAGTGTGGCAAATTCTTCTGTTAGATGTGTACACCCAATTCATCAATTATAAACTGTAATAAAAGTAACATTCAAGCACTTATATAACAAGTCTCGTTAATCAGCCATTTAATATCTACAACAAACCCAGGTCTTACAAATTAGATATCGTAGATGCTGAACAAATGAATAAATCGAATTACGCATCATATTTTCCATTGGGGTACCCGAACTTTTTACTACTATTTGACAAAGAGCATTGAGCACTTCAGAAAATAGAAACTCTGCCCAATCAACCATTTGTCACAAAAACAGACCCAAATCACCATAAGAATTATATAATATGAATGTAATCTTCAAAGATCCAGACTTGTTATCATTTCCCCTTCAAGTAGATACGTGAATTATTGCTCTTAAGAAGATCAGGGGCGTTTTCATCCGGAAATGTTGAGAAGTTAAAGGTAAGGCACCCATTTACTCGATGTATCCATTTACCATTTCGCTGTTTTTCTTCATCCTTTCTTTTTCATTGCATATGTAGAACCAAGGAGATACTTCTAGAAAGATCAGCTCAAATGCAAATCAGAAATGCAAGAATACTACACGCACCAAATCTAGATTTCTTATAATAGAAATGCAAGAAAAAATCTCACCCAAAGAAAACCAACAACCTCCCCTTAAAACCCCCCCTCTATCTTCGAGAATCAAGACCTGTCATTTTCATGGTGATCTTCTTGGAGACAATTGAGCCTCGGATTCAGAAGAAAATGAAATCTTCGGAAATCGCAATTGAAAAAGGGCTAGTGGGGTTGGTATTTTAGGTCACTATACATATGGTTTGGAGCAAAAGGGAATGATTGTCCGGAGCCCCAGTGGTTGCACCATAATAATAAGCAGACTCGCACAAACGAGAGTATACAAGCAATAGAAAAATGAATCAAATATCAAAGAAAATGGGAAATGAAAAGTTACCTGCTTCTCTGGACAGGAGGGGCGCCCAAACAAAGATCTGCAATGAAGCGCCAGCAGGGAGAGACGAAGAAAGGCGAGGGGTGAAAGGGAGAACTCTGGCCGCTGGGCAGAGGGGCGAGGGACGGCGTCGCCGGGTGGTGCTGGACAGAGGTCAAACGCGAGGCAGGTTGCTTGGCGAGGGAGGAGGTGGGTCTTCACGGTCCGTCCCTCTGGTTTGCTGCGTTCAATGATTTCCCAAAGAGTGGTGACTCTGGGAAGACGAAGGGTTTTCGCTCGGTATCGTTCGGCAGAGAGACGCCGTCGCCAGTGGCGCTGCATAGAGCAAGGTGACGTGCGGGCGAGGGAGGAGGGGTTTCGCGGGAGGAATTCAAAATGGAAGAAAGACACCAAAATTTGTTTTGAAATACGCTGATTAAAAATAAAAAAACACGCCACATAGTGAGTGCACTATGTGCACTGGTACAGTGGTTTCTCTATAGAATAACTCTAAATATATTACAGCAAATTTTAGAAATAAATGTACTGACATTAATACCCTTTTGCGGCTAGTATTCATAAAAGTTTGGAAAATAATTTGTGCAAGTTGCCTGGCTTGGATTTAGAGTTAAAGGCGAATTCATCTCAAATTTATTATTATATTTTTTTAAAATTTTATATAAAATATAATTAATAATTCAATTTTTTTTAATTATAAATTAATAATAATATTAAAAATAATATTTTATTTAACTTTCAGAATTCATCTCAACTCATCTCTAGAAAAACAAGTAAAGTTTTGAATATCGTATTAGAGATCGTACTAATCAAAGCACTAAAATGAAATATTTTAATACTAATATTATTTCGTATACTGTTTCAGAATAATCTATATATAAATAAATTATCCATATACACACACATAAACTGTAAAAAAATAAAATTACTATTCTTTTTGTAGTTCATACAAACAAAATATACATTTTATATATACAAAAAGGTAAAAAATGCAAACTCACTTTAAAAAAAAAAAGTCGAAATTCGATACCGATCGAAACTGTTGACAAATAAAATAAAACGAAACGCACTATTTTGTATACTGATCAGGAAGTCAGTACAGCACATTTTCGACATATCAACCAGTACGGTACAAAAGTAGACACTATTATAATATTTGTTATAACTTTTTGATATAGGAGTGCACAAATGTTCAAAAGGACTTTGTTAGCTTAGGGTCTGGTGGTGGGCCGAACATATGAGCTCTTGTTATGCAGTCTTTTAGAGCACTGACATTTGATTAGTAAAAATTTTTCTTCAAAAAATATAAGTTTGTACATATATTAAAAAATTTGGTTATATTTAATTAAAAATGAAGAGAATAAAGTGGAAAAAGAGAATAAAGTACTTTTATTATTCAAAAGTAAATAGTAACTCTTTAAAAATGAAAAGTTTTGAAAAATTATTATTCACTTTTTAAGATAAAAAGTACTTTTATTCTATTCTCCTTCTTTTTTCTCTTCATTTTTAATCATATATGACAAAAAAAAATTTGATATGTACTTTTTTTTTAAAAAAATTAGCTAATTCAATATTAGTACTCTTAGGTTTAAGAAAATTTTTTTTTTTTTTTGGTTAATTTTTATTTCACAACTGGCCTTTTGTTTGGGCCATGGCCTTATAACGTCTTTTAAGCCTTTATTATTAGGTCTTACGGTATATGTAATCGGAGGGCTCAAATAGAGGGCATTCTGAAATTATCTTACATGAACTTTGTTACATTGGAGGAAGGATTTGTCTCGAACAAAACCCAATCTATTAATACAATCTTCCCTTTTCATTCTCTCAAATCCATTTTTTATCTCGTGTTTTATTCTTATTTTCTTTTGTTCATCACGATCACAACCCTACTTCTCATAACAAATGATATGAGAGCCAAGTATAAG
This sequence comes from Platycarya strobilacea, assembly GCA_036898215.1. Taxonomy (NCBI): domain Eukaryota; kingdom Viridiplantae; phylum Streptophyta; class Magnoliopsida; order Fagales; family Juglandaceae; genus Platycarya; species Platycarya strobilacea. Next base: position 38,100,685 of record CM072555.1, read on the forward strand.
AATCAAATGCGAATAACAAGTATGTTGCAGATGAATTAGATACAGATTTAGAACGTGTAACGGCACTTCCAACTTGAAGTTGAGAAGACATTGACAAAGTTGTTTGCTCATAGTTTTTGTTTCTTTGAGGAGTTTCTTTTCTTTCCTTTAGATTAAGAATTTCCTTCTAAAGTTTTAGATGTTAATAGTTTATGGTAATCCCAAGTATCAAAACAGTACGGATAGTTCCTCTCGAATTTGGATTTAAAATGCCAAGGATATTTTTCTGAAGAGTTCTATCTCTTTTCATTCTCAATTCCAAATTAAAATCTGGAAGCCAAATCAAGGTAATTGGTGGATACTTCCCGCAAGTTTCAATACTTGCCGAATAACTTGTTTCTCTGCACCCTGGCTATACGACCTGGGTATTCCTTAACATGATATAGAAGTAGGCAGTACTTGGTGAGAAATTTCAGGACCGTTCATTTCAACAAATGGCGCTAATCCAGTGCTTGGTGATAAACAACAAAGGAAAGATTGCGGATCCTTTACAGATACTGAAAAAAACCTCAAAAACTCAGATATGTAAAATTTTCTCAGTAGGGGTTTTTACACTCCACCTACTAGACAAGACAGACATTCACTAGCCAGCAGCCAAAAACTTAATATAAGCATGTGGTCATGCACAAGCCCCGCCAACACCATATACATTGCAAAGGAAGTTGAGCACAACAGTTGCGAAACAAATATATAACCATAGACTTTGAGAAGAGAGACAAAACTGGACAAGTCACGCTGAGAATCATTCTCCCTTCTTGTCATCATCGCGTGGCAGCTTCACACCCATCAGCCCAAGTAAATTGGAAGCAGGACCGGGAAGTCCTTGTTGGGAGGAAAAGGAGTCAAGAAAGCTCTTTACAAGATTCACATCAACATCCACAGGATTGAAATCCTCATCCATATTCTCTGCGGCGTTTGAGTTTCCCTGCATCCATTGTTTTTTGGCATTAGTCAGACTAAAATAAGACGAAGAGTGCTGCTAGCAACATACAAAAGTATGACAGCCTTACAAGTATCTGCGAAAACCACACCACATGTTTTTCTCCAACCAAGAATCATCATCAATATTTTTATGAGATTATTTGTTACAAAATGAAAGTAGCAGCATGTAATGGTTCATTCAGAAAGAATGCCGTGACGTGCAAAATCTAAATTATTTCCACCATATCTAGGCCTTGGGGAAGATGAAATGTAACAACCCAAGGAAGGCCGTGAGAAGTTTTTCCTCTACATGATGATGCAAAGAGATTCTCATTGTACCACTGACTAGTCTCTTTGGAATACGCCCCAACATGGCTTGGGCCTTCCTTAGGTCATTACGGTATCAAAGCCAATCCAAACCAGAAGAGTACAGGACTTGAGCCATGCCACCTATGATAAAATGACCCAGCGAGGGTGTCAGGAATTTTGTTCTTTTTTTGTTTTTTTTTGGGGGGGGGGGGGGGTGTTGTAATACCCCATTCTTGATGATAAATTTTTGCTCTTTATAGTTATTCTGGGACTCCAGTAGTAACATTGGCCAGTCCCTTCAAAACAATGTGCCCAGATGTGCTTTGGGCTTCCCATGGGTCATTACCTGATCAACCTTTCCCACTTCAGGATGAAACAATCACCCATAACAAAAATTGAGAGCAGCATTCCTAATATCTCAAAGGATTTTTTTTTTTTATAGGTCTTAATATCTAAAGGGCTTCATAAAAGGATATCATCATTTGCTCCTAATAGGGGTATGGCAGCAGTATTGAGACGGTAGAAGACTATTTGTTATTATCAACCAAGAAAAAAACACTCAGAATAGCCTCTTCACATGCAAGATGGGAAAATATACCTCAGCTTTCTTTTGTGCTTGCTCTTTGGCACGAACAAAACTTTTCTCAAGGGTGGTGGTCTTCAACTCTTCATTCATAACATCAGAATAGGAATGCATGAAAGTATCCTCCCCATCATTATTATCCTCGGAAGGCTCTGCAATATCACTCTCATCCTCGGAGTCATCTGTGGATGTCACAAGGTAAATCATAAGAGCCAGCAGAGAAACAGAAATGAAAGATGTAGTTTTCATAATTTTTTTTATACATACAAGTATGCAGCTTTTCATAATTTAACAGCTTGCTCAAATGTTTTTAAGGCTAAAATTTAGCTTCTCTCTACATACTGAATCAGAGGCATCAGTAACTTCTGGTAAGCAAAAACATACATATCCGTTTAAAAAACAAGGTACAAGGTATAGCCAGTGTTATTGGCATGCATATAAATATATATATACATATATATGAAGATGGAAGTAGGAAACAAATGAAGCATTACTCATGCATACCAGATAATCGGGGTGAAACCCTTGAGCAACATATCACTAAGACCTCAAATTTATACATGGTCTAACGAAGTCCCTGCATTAGTAATTACGTCTTTCACACAGCTTGTCCAACCATCAGCTATACCATGCCCCACAATGATCGTAGTTGTAAAATAGACTAGTAAAACACATAATAGATTAACAGCAAGCCAGCACATCCAGAGAATCAGCAAATATTAATTAGCTTCTCTAGGTTCTATTGGTAATCAATTTACGGCTCAAAGTTGGTAAAAGTGAGAATTTTTTCTGTTGCATCTTGTTTGAGCTATTTTTCATACATTTATTCTAAGCTGATGCTTTAATTAAATTTCCTCATTTCTAAGATTTTTGCAAAAGTTCGAAATAAGATGTCAAAGATTATTCAAGAGGGCAAGCAACCAAACGATATAATGGAATCTCTTTTTAATAAGTAACCATAATGGAGGAACTTGTGTTCTTCAAAAGAGAACTATTGTAGAGAATAACATGGGGAAACCATGTGGAGAGAGATAGAGAGAGAGGTTTCCTTAGTTTTCATGAACTTAATAATATAAACAATTTATGAAACCGATAGAGATATATATATACAAACATTTATTTTAATATAGATTGTGCATAACTTACCCAAATCAAAGTCGGATGATGACCCTTCTCCATCAACATCACTGCCAGCATTTTCAAAACCTTGGTGCTTCATTACTGATTCGATGTCTTTAATGAAACGGTCAACATTCAGGTCCACTTCTTTTAGGTTCCTACAAGAGGAGAAAATACATTTAAAGAAATTTGTTTATCCTACAGACAGCGAAATTGAGGTCTCCATACTTGATATATATCTAACTGTACATGAGACTTGGGAATCCATTACTTGATTGATATTATATTGCGTATAGTGTGCAAACTCTAAATAATGAGACTAAATGCTGGTAATTTCCTAATTCTCCTGGGAAGGAACATGACAGATAAGTCCACTCAAACTGTCCAGGCTGAGCCAACAAAGAGTTGTATGGGCTTTGAACCCCAACAATATTGCCAATCGATTCAGTGACACATTCCGATCCACCCACTTGTTTATGCTTAAGTGACCTTCTCAGTGACGAGATCATGAGCTGAAATCCAATTTCTGTAAAATAAAGAACGAACAGGGGCCAAACTCTGTGGCCATGGCTGAAGCTTTCACATCCACTCCTAGCCCCCAAATTAGCCATGGGACCTTTGAGAATGTATGCATGTATGCATTTGCATCTGTGGAAACTAAGATGGGTGACTAAATCATGAATGAATGAGATGAGTATAATGTTTCACCGAACCTGTTTTCAGGAACCTCAGCTCCCTTGTAACTTGACACCTTATGGACAAAAGCCTGCATGGTTTTTGCTATATCACCAAAAGCGGCGTCATCTAGATTCGAACTGGAAGAAGGACCAGTATCCTCCTGTCCTTTCTGTTTCTTTTTACGTTTTGAATTATAGAGGTCCATCTCCTTTTGTCTCTCAAGAAGAGCAGAGTTTAACTCATCTTCTCCATTGTAAAGCCAAGTGTCATCATCAGAAGGAGGAACCTCCCGACCGCTAAAATCATCAGCTGAGTGGGGTAAAGCAAGAATTTCATCTATTCGTCTTACTGGAGCACTCAACATTTCACTGCAACAAGAGTTAAATCTTACTAAATGTCACTAAAGGGTAAAAAAAAACAGTAGCATGCAAAAACAAGAAATTATATTCGTTGTTCAAAAACTCTAGTGGGACTTTAAAGTTTAAACAACTTGCAAAATGAGAAGGTTGCGTAGAATATTCAAATTAACGAACTATTGAAAGCCAACAGCAAAATCCTTACCCCGCCACTATTAAAGAACTTAATAACCAGAAGCAGGTTATGGAAAATCAAAGAAAAACCACGCACCTGGTCCTCGCAAACAAAGAACTGTTTCGGTAATACTCCTCCGCATTGTCAATCAACCTCTGATACTCCTTCGACCCACGAAGTAACCCTTGAAAGTAACCACTGCTCTCCAAACTCGCCCTATAAGCCTCCCATGTGCTCCCCTTCCCCTCCAAACCCTCCCGCTTTCTCAGCTGATATATCATCTCAAGCCCACAGGCGATCTTCAGCCCCAATTCGGCCTCAGCATACGCGGCTGCATCGGTCCTATTAGGCATAGGGTAACACTTGGGTGCCTGAAAGGTCTGTTGCACCAATTGAGCGTACATTGCCCTTGACATCTTCACCGAAACGCAGACCAACTCTTCCTCTCTTCCTTTGGGCAAGAATCTCTCCATTCTCGCCGCGTGCTTCATGGCGTCGATGTCGCGATCGTAGAACCCCTCCACCGCCAGGGAAATCAAGCAGGGCTCGTGCTTCAAGACCTGCGCTACGGACACAGGAACTCTAACCCTAACGGAATGCATGTTCCTCGTGGCTCTCTCCGGATAATCTGATATTCTATTCTTCACCAAGGACTGAATCGCCTCCGGTGCCCTTGACTCTTCGCCGCGGGTGATGATGAATCTCAGGGAGTCTTCCAGGGTTGGGCTCGGAATCCGGTCCTTGGGAACGATATGGAGATGGCCCTGCCGAATAAAGACGCGGTTGAGGCTGTTCTCGGGGTTAAGCCAGCGGGGGAGGTGGAATGCGGCCTCGATGAGCAAGAACTCGCCGTCGGTGTCCCAGACTCGGATCGAGAGGGAGGGGAAGCTCGTTGAAATATGGAAGAGGAGGAACACAGCGAACCACTCGTCGTCGAGGTTGTCGCCGAAGCGGAGCTTTCCGTGGAGGTGGGGGAGATGGGGGGAGCAGAAGCAGGATGGTTTAGGGAGGGAAGAGAGGGAGAGAGAGAAGGGTTCGTGCTGCCATAGATAGTCGGTGGTGAACGAAGAGATAGTTTGGAGGATTTCGAGGTGGAGGGATTGAAGGGAGGAGGAGAGATCAGGGGTAGGATTGGAGTTCAGTGAGAAGTCCGGGAAGATTGCGTAGAAAACAGTGTCGTCTGGAAGCCGGGAATTCTGGTTTGACAAGATATCGGATTCCGACGATGCGGCCATGTTCTCCGGCGCGAGGGACGCTTCGCTACTGGCTAGCTAGCTAGCTTCTGTTGCTTTCATGAATGTTCGGGTTACTAGAGTCATGGCCCATGGGGCCCCAAAGAAAAACTGTCGTTTAGAAACAACTTGAGAAAGATAATTTATAAGAGCTTTTTTTTTTTTTTTTTTTTTTTTTGAAACAGACTCATTTCATCACTTATTTTAGCGAAATGCTATCCTTCCCTTTACAAAGTCTTCCGTTTGGATCTCATTTTGGGATTTATTTATTTATTTTCAATTTTTTTTACATAATTTTAAAGTAGATGTTTTTAAATAATATTGTAATTTTTTTTTATATCTTTATAAAATATTTTAAGTTATTAAAAAAAATCATGTAAAATAAATATAACTTAAAATATTTTTTAAAGATATAAAAAAATCACAATATTATTTAAAAATATCTACTTTAAAATCATGTAAAAAAAATTGAAAAAAAAATGAGAGAATTTTCAAAAGAGCAATATTAGAGAATATCTACTATTTGAAAATATTCATTGTATTCATAAGTAATGTTTAAAAATATATTAGTAATTTCTCTTAAACATTACTCATGAATGTAATAGATGTGACTGTTCTAAAAATTTTCTCTTTTAAAAAAGGTGAATGGCACCCTCCCTTATTTTAAAATAAAATGTGTAAACAGTAGAGAGTTTCCTATGTATCCATTACACACTCTGATATGGTCAGAGCATTTCTACCTGGTGCGTGAGTTATTACATTACCTTTTTTATATGTATGTATGTATGGCATCAAAACTATCAAATAAACTCATTCTTATTCTAATGTCTAGAAGGATCATTACAAAATAAGTATCATCTGTTGAGTTTTTGTTGATTCCTAGCTCAAATGCAAAATTCGTTATCCAATTGTTTCTGCTATTGAGTATTGACGGCTCTGGACATAAGACTCAGTTTTTTCTCAATGATGCTAGATAGTTGCCATCCTTATCTCTTACTGCAACACCAATGCCAATCTTGAATTTCAACCTTTCCACTGCCACATCCTAATTCACTTTGCAAAATCCTAATGGAGGCGGCTTCTATATGCTATTTTTGTACTTGTTGCCTTGGCTTTGGTTACCTGTGTTAGGATGAATTGCTGCTGGATCTTGAAGCATTTGTAGGACTCGATGTATAATTATCGTTGAACACCTTTTTATTCCTTCTTCTCCACAGCTGCGATAGAGTCAATATTACTTCTTTCATTTCAATTTTTTTAATCTATTAAATAATTCTATCATAAGATCCTTAATACTCTTGACATATAATCTTGAATTTCTGAATCTTTGTTGAGCATTGTCCCAGAGTACCAGTAGCCGTTAAACATTCCCAAAGGATGTGCTTGGTTGTTTTTATTTCTGATAAACACATTGGACACTTATTATCTGTAATTATCTTCTTTTTGCGCAGATTTTCTTTCGTGGGCAGGATGTCGAGGCATGCTCTACACATAAGATTCTTTGCTACTGGAGGAATATTAAGGTTCCACATTCTGGTCCATTCTTTCTCTGTTTGCTGTTGGAGCTTTGTCCATTTTCCATGTCCAAGATCTTTGTTTGCAGGTAATAAGTATTCCTAACATTGAAAATTTCATTTGTTGTGCACCTCGAGTAGGCCTATCACATTGAGTGATAGGAATTTGAATCATAGTATCTGCATCTTCTTTTGAAGAAATTGTTTTAATCATATTCTTATTCCACTCTCTAGCATGTTGATCAATCAGACTTCCAACTTTTGCTTTTACATCCTTTACCTGAAAACCACTTTGAGGCTTGAATGTGATAGGTGATGGCACCCATTTATCAGTCTAAATTTTAGTTGAATTATCATTCTCTATTCTCCAAACGGTTCCTTCTTCCAATAAAGGTCTGCCAGTTAAAAAAAACTCCTCCCAAGATATGAAGGGTTGTTGCCTACTTTTGCTTTGAAAAAATCTGAATGAGGAAAATATTTAACTTCAATACCATTGCTGCCAGGGAGTTGGGATTTTGTAGTAATCTTCATCCTTACTTTGCAAGCAAAACAATGTTAAATTATCAAAATCTCTAAATCCTAAACCCCCTTTAGTTTTATTTTATCCCATCTATTTCCAATTTATCCAACTAATTTTCTTTTCTTGATTTGTTTGTCCCCGCCAGTAATTTTTCATGAGCTTATTGAGTTCTTGTAGTAGTTCTTTTGGTAGCTTGAACACCCCCATTGAGTATGTTGGAATTGCCTGTATAACATATTTTAACAGTATTTCTTTGTCTGCTCTTGATAAAAATCTTCATTTCTAGCTACTTAGTTTATTCCTCACTTTGTCTAGGATACTTGAAAAAGCTTCCATTCTTGATCTGCCAAACAAAACAGGAAGATCTAGATAATTTTTATAAGAAATATTAGATCTTATACCTTCTATTTTGAGAATACTTTCTGTTGTGTCTGATCTTGTATTCTTGCTTAAGTATAATGAGAACTTTTCTTTGTTTAATTTTTGACCTGTGACAATTTTGTAATATTCAATTAAGTGCTGCAAACAACTCCATTCAATTGAAGAGGCTTTACAAAAAAGGATGTTGTCATCTGCAAAAAATTAATGGTTGATGGTTAACTGACCCCTTGCCAATGGAAAATCAGTTATTTGCCTCATCTCTTCTACTCTATTTAATAACTGACTGAAGGCTTCTGAACAGATTATGAAAAGATAGGGTGACAGAGGGTCACCCTGTCTAATACCCCTCGATGGCTTGAAAAAAGGTTGAGTATTTCCATTAATTAAGAGAGAGTACGAAACTGTCTTTATACAGCTAAGGATTAGATCAATCCATCTTTTTGCAAAACCCATTTTCTTCATCACTGCATCAATAAATGTCCACTCTACTATGTCATATGCCTTACTTATTTCTAATTTTAAGGCCATATAACATGTTGCCCCTTTAACTCTTCTATTCATCAAGTGCATCACTTCAAAGGCTATTACAGATCTGCAAATGCTGTTTGAGTTGTTGAGATAATCTGAGGTAGGAGATGTTTCAATCTATTGGCTAAAACCTTAGCTATGATCTTGTATATTACATTGCATAGGCTTATTGGCCTGAATTCAATGACTTGTGTTTGGCTTTTCTTTTTTGGAATTAGGACTATATTTGTTTCATTGATAGATTGGTCCCAATTATTTGTGTTTAAAGCCATTGATACTGCCTCACAGATTTGATCACTTAATGCATCCCAGTGTTGTTAAATAAAAGCTTGCTGAAAACCCATCAGGGCTTGGTGAGCTCATGGGATTCATTTCAAATACTGCTCTTTGAATTTTTGTGAAGGTAAAAGTTGCTGTTAATTTCTTGTTCATTTCGTCTGATATCATGTTCTACATAGGTTCTAAACATTCCTTTATTCTAGTTGGATTCGAAGTTGAGAATAGAGAATTGTAATAACTTTGAAAAACTTGTTGGATTGCTTGAGGATTATTGTAAGTCTATCCTTCCCCATCTTGAATGCAACTGATATTGTTAGTTCTTCTTCTCTGAGTTGTACATTCATGAAAAAAACTAGTATTTCTGTCTCCATCCCTTAGCCAATTTTCGTTCTGTCTCCATCTCAAGTTTCATTCTTCTATGAGTAATGTTACCTCTTTTTTAATCACTTGAATTTTCTACAGGTCATTCTCATTATTGCTTTGTTGTAGCATTTCCAGCCTTATCTTTTTGTTCTCAACGCTTCTTCTTGCTTCCTCCTAGTGAAGTCTGCTCCATTTGATTAGCTCTTCTTTGCTATTTTCAAACTTATTGGAATCTGATGACATTCTGTTTGCCCTATTGCCCTTCTCTTTCCACACTTTTAAAACTACATCCTTGCATTCCATTTTTGTTCCCCAACTGAACTCATATCTGAAATCCCTTTTCCTTATGTTTTCATTTTGTAACTGTGAACTAAGATTTAAGATAAGAGGATTATGGTCTGAAGTACAAACTGGAATAGTAGTGACACTAAAATTAGGGAACATGTCAATACAGCTCTAATTAGCAGTAGCTCTGTATAATCTTTCTTTTGTAAAGCCCAAGCCTTCTCTTTTATTAAACCATTCACCATAAACACTTCAAACTCATTCATCACCTCATTTAACCCAATAGAGTTTTCAGTTATAGGGGACTCATATATTTCTTCAATTAGGTACAACTTTGGTTTTTTACATTTATGGCATGCGTTCCACTTTGCTTCACAATGATAGTATAGGCATTTTTCTCTTTTATTTTTCATTTGATGTTGGTTAATTTTCTAGACTGGTAGGGCCTGTTGTGGCTGTTTTGGGAAGTCATGGAGTTTTTTATTAATCCAGGTTCAAGGATAGGTATAGCTAGCCATTTGGAGGGTTCTTAGTGAGGTTAACAATTTCTTCTTGTATTTTAACGAGTCTATAGACAGTAAGTAGATTATGTTGTTTAAACATGCGTACTGGGAGATGGATTTCATCAGAGAGTCCGCTGAAGAAGCAACTTAACTTGTAGTTGTCGGATAGTTCCCTTGATTTGTTGGAAAAGTTTTCAAACTGAATCTTATAATCTTTTACAGGCCCTGTTTGCTTCAGCCTAGTTAATTTTTCCATCGGGTCATCATAACAACTAGGTCTAAAGCGGATCAATAAGGCCTTTACAAACGTATCCTAATCCACCAATACTCTGGACCGTAACCTATGATGGGGCAAAGTGTTAAGGAAAGAAAAAAATTGTGATACTTTGTACAACCACCAATTAGGGTCTTCACCAGTGAAGGTTAGGAAATCTAATCTGACAAAGTGAGCCATCACGTCCCTCGTTGCCACCAAAGGTAACTCAATGTGAGGAGGGTTACCTAATGAAGTTCTCCATGTATTTGTGGACTGTTTTTCTTTTGCAGCTCTAGGCTCAACACAACAATCTGGTGGGAAACCACCTCAAATTCGCATGGTTGTCCTCTCAACCTTCAATAGATTTAAATTGGTTGATTGTATGTCTAAATTGGGATAATTTGGATTTCTTTAAGGAATTAATTCCTTATTTTAATTGTGTGATACGAGTACCTTAAGCTATCAGTGTTTGATTGAGGTTTTGAAACCTCTTGATCAATATTTTAAATACCGTACTGATAGATGTATCAATCAAGGTACTAGAATAAAATATTTCTATACTAGATCGGTACCATTTGTGTACCATTTTGAAATACTCTATTCGTAAATAAATTATATATAAATATATATAAATTATATTTTAAAATAATAGTCAATATATGAATAAATCATATATATGAAATTAGTTTAATCTGAATTTAGGTAAAAAAAAATAGCAAAAAATGAAGGAAAAAAAAAGAAGAGTGAATGGCCAAAACGTCAGTACTGGCTGATATTTCAACCAAAATTTCCAGTATCGGCCGATACGAAACATGCCATTGACCTGTACTAGATGACTGTCCAGTACGACATATTTCGATCATACTGGCTAGTATAATATAATATTAAAAACATTACTCTTGAGACCACTTTGTAACACTTAGCAGGATTTAGGGGTATGGTGCAAGTTAGTCCCCTCCTCGCACCCTGCCCTGCATGGGGTGAGGGGTGGGGTCTTCCCCTGGGGTAGGGTATCTTGCCCAGTTTTGCAGGGTGTGAGGCGGATTCCTAATTCACCCCATATTTACTTAAAAATTTAAAAGTGATAAAATATATATTTTTAGACCCAAATTATAAATTTAAATTTTATAAATATGAGTATAATTTAAAAAATATGTAATTTTTAAATTTGCTAGTATATACTTTGTTAACAAGTCTAACAAATTGTAATATATATATTTATACATACACAATTTATAAAATATAAATATATGTCAGGGTTGGGCGGAGGAAATACTGGGTGAGGTTAGGCCCTCCCAACCCCCCATCCCTTCTAGAGGTTAGATGCGAGGGGGGTAGCGAAGTGCAAGATCCCTCTATCCACTCCTAGCAGGAATTAAGAAGAAGTTGCCTAACTTTAATCAAGAGAGAGAAAAAAAAAAAGACATTTCATTATCAATTTGCATGAAATTAAAATAAGTACTACCAACGTTACAAAGTATCTGATGTTTCTAACGAACTCTTGTGAAATAACTCCCAAGCCCTTGGGTATTAATCGATAGGAAATTAATTACGTAAAAAGACTAATAATGTAAAGTAAAAACTATATCCTCTAGATGCATTCTTCAAATTCTTTTTTCTTCATCTTAATGCGTTGGCACTATCTCGACCTTTTACGAGATCAAGGTTTCTCTAAACTCACGTAAGGCTCTTCTGCAACTAACTCAGGCCTAAACTCATCACTTTGACCTTTTAGCCTATTTTTCAAGCAGTTGTGTAACATTAAGTTTGAGTTTTAAGGGTGGGATTATCAACCATCCAAAGAGAAGAAAGAATAGAAGAAAATGGCAAAAGGTTGTTGTGAGAGATTGGTACGTTTGGATGGTTATAGTGAGAGATATTAAGAAGTATTGAAAATATTTGTGAGTAATAGTAAAAAAGTAATAATAAAATATTAAATAATAGTAAAAAATAATAATAAAATATATCATAATAATAAAATAAAAATAAAAATAAAAATAATAATAAAATCTAAAAATATCTGAAATATTCTTAATACCCAAATTAAGAAAGGAGAGAAGTAGAGAGGTGACACCGTGAGAGAGTAAGGAAATGGCGCACGGCCATAGGCCTTAAAGAAGCTCCTCTCCTCTGTGGGGTTTGTCCAAATTTTTTCGTAAGGATTTTGAGAGAGAATATTAATGTTCAAAAGAAAATGACAATTATTTTAAATAGTTAGCGCATAAAACTATTAAAAAACATCTACGTTAAAAACTATTGTTGAGAATTGAGATAATAAAATTAAGAAAAATGCTTAATTTACATACAAATTCTATAAAAAAAAAAAAATTACATACTAACATTATTTAGCTTGAACCATTAAATTGTAAATACTTTTTAGTACGAAATATATGTTATATATTATATTAAGTTAATGTATATTTTTAATATAAAATTTTAAAAAATACTTTAATTATAAAGAGATCTCATAAAATAAATTTTATAAATTAATATAATTTTATATAATTTATCAAATTGTAATTTTTTTTATTATAAAATAAATTTAATAGATTATATAAAATCATATTAATTTATAATATTGATTTTATGAGAGTTTTTTTGTGACTATGATTTTATGACCGGATATCAAACGTTCAGATTAATTTTCATCGCCTATTATTTACGTTCTGTCAGCCATTATTTCCTGAGAAGTGAGAACACAAGCCAAGTAATAACTCTCTCTCTCTCTCTCTCTCTCTCTCTCTCTCTCTCTCTCCTCGCAACGCATTTATTTTCGCGATCATCCTGTTCACGTGCTCGTCGTTTTCACGATGTGTTACGGTCAGCAGCGACCCTTCTCCAGGGACAGCCTAACCCAGTCGCCACCAGCCGGGCCGCCAACCCCCGATAACCTCGCGGTGGTGGACACACTTCGGGGCCGGCTGGCCGAGACTGAGGCTCGGCTAGCCCGCGCCAGGGCTCGCGAAGCCGAGCTCAGCCGCCGCCTCGAGGAGATGAAGCGCTTTGTCTCCGTCATGGAGATCCTCGAGACCTACCTCAAACGACGCTTCCGCGAGCAACAACAACACGTCGCCCGCCTCTTCGCCCCTTCGCCCCATAAATAGAAACCTCTCCCTACTCGGTGATTCTGCCAGATTCACTTTTTCCTTTTGATTTGGTGTTTTTGTTGTTATTGTATGTCTGTGGTTCATAGTTATATATAAATTTAATACCACTGGTATGTAGATTTAGGAACTTTGATTTCTCTGTTTGGATGCTGATTCTGGTGAAACTTGGGAGTTAAATTAAGCTTGGAATTCCTGGGAACTGAGCAAATTTGACAGCCCTACAATGCAAATAATTGGTTGGCTTGAATGCGTGATCAACCTCATATGGTCTACCTAAGTATAAGGATTTAGCAGATTGAGTACTTTGGGAATTATTCGTTATTACGCATTAGTCATACTCATGGGTGACTTGTTTGCATTTTACTATAAGCTGCTGTCTTAGTATTTAATCAACTAAGGTGTGTTGCAAATATAGTTTTACTAACTGATAATTGAGAGAGAGAGAAGGGGGGTCGTAGTTGTTCATTTCCACAATTCAGTTATTTCGCTTGAAGAGAAGATTGGATGGACATTGGATGTTATGGAGAGTGTGTAAGTATATGAAATGCATTCATCTTCATCGATGGGTTTCGTTGTATATGATTACAATGTCGGTGAGAAAAAAAAATATGTGTAAGTGCAACCTGTACCATTGGTTTAAATTACTTATGCCAGATATCTTCACTGATCTCGATAATAAAGTTGGAAGCTTTTTTCTACTCTGGAAATCCCAAATATGGAAGAGGGATGTTAGTTATGTAAAGGTTTGTTCAATGGAGTTAGTTTTCAAAATTTCCTTGTATCTATCTCTTAACTCCTAAATAGATATTTTCTCTTATGTACCTGTGTACTTGGGCTAACCCTTTTTCTTAGTATTGGTAAAATCTGTTTTATACAAAAAGGTAATGTAAAGGTTTGGAATTTTTGCAGATACTTCAAACTTCTTGAAACTGTGAGGTGCTTGCTCATTAGGGTGTAAGATAGGAATTGGCTGGAGAGAGTTGATGTTGGAAAGCCTCTCCATGTTATAATGTTGGAAAGAAATCCAGGTTATGCTTCTCAAACATGTGTTTCAATGGAAAAACTCTTAATCTGGCTTGAGGAAATGAAGGTTTCATTCTATAAACATATGTAATTATGCAACTGGAATATCGCATCACTGGATGTTTTTCATCTCTAGATGTGATTGAAAACTAACTTGGCTGGAGTACGCTGGACTGTGGGACTAAGTTTGAAGTAATGGTATGTAGAATTATTAAATGCTTACATAAAGTCCAAACGTGGGGCATCTCCTAAAGAATAGGTGGTCGATGATGCTGGCACAATTGGGATCCTCCAATTTATTGAGGTTTCTGTTGGTAGTCTCTGTCCATTGTGAACATAAACTCAATGACATGACTTTGATAGTTAGTGAAGATAGAAGTAGGATAGCAGAGTGACCATTATCCAAAAACATACCAGACACTCAGTTATGAGTTCTCTTTTCTTTTATTTAAAAAAAAAAAACAAAAACAAAAAATTCTTTGGAAGTTTCTTATTTTCTCATGAGTGTTATAATGTGATACCGTGCTATTTCATTTTTATTGAGGAGATCAGAAAAGAGTGATTGCGTTATATTTGATCCTGGGATTCATTTGAAGTCGTTAAAAATGTAGAATTTTAAGCTTCCATTATGTTTAACCCTGTCAATCAAGTTTTAGCCTATTATTGAAGATTATAATATGCTAATAGCAGGCCTTACTGATTCTGAAGTTGGTCGCAATGCATTGATTTATTTCTAAAAAAATAGAGTCAGGGATTGTATTCTATTTCTGGGTACTGTGTTTGAGTTATGGAGTTTTAAGTCCCTAGGGATGGGAAAGCCCTAAAGCCCAATCCAGCCAGGTATGAAATCTGTCAAGACAAAGGCGATTCAAATCACTTGATCGGCAAATCAACATCTAGTAAGCCTCGTGACTTGCCAGCCTCCTAAACATTAAGTTGGGTTTGGATGGTGAGTTTAGATGGGAGAAAAATTGAAAGTTAGAATAAAATAATATTAAAATATTATTTTTTGATATTATTATTATTTTATGACTTGAAAAGATTGAATTGTTTATTATATTTTGTATGAAAATTTATAAAAATTGTAATGATGAGATGAGATGAGATGAGATGAGATGAATTTAGATCTCCTCTCAATCCAAACTAAGTAAAACCACTTGTCTCTCGTCTCATTTTAATGGAAGAAAATCTATTTACAAATCAAGAAATGATATTTGCAGTCGTGAAATGTGCTAATGCCATACAATCGCTTTGAAAAAAGTAAATAAACGTGGAGTTCACATGAAAAAAAAAATGGATCTCATTAGTTTTTAAAGCAATTATGCGGTGCTTATGTACTTTACGTCTATGTAAAAAGTCTTTGTAGTTCAAGTTTATAAGATGAGCTCAGAACTATAATGCAAGATAGTTTGTGTATATTATAATTTATTATAATTGATGAATTTTTTTCGTTCTCCATTCTGAAAATGAGAGAAGATGATGCTTGGTGTCTTCAATAAGAGGACTCATGGTCCAATTTTGAGTTGATGAAACTTGTGATATTGCTTGAATGGTGACACCTGTCCCCTTCTAAAATTATTTTGCCAAGGTTATGTCTCTTTACTTCTTTAATGGCCATTAAGGCAGCCGGTAATTCACCAAGATTGGGATTTATACTGTTGATGATATCTGTTTTTGCAAAAATGAATTCACCTGTGTCACTCTAGCATAGGGATGCAATGATGCTACCTTGTGGTCTAACTGCTGCATCAAACCGGATGAGAAAAAATCTTTCTGTATATTGACTTGGATTAGTTTCATGAGTTATTATATTCTCGATTCGATGAATAGAATGTATCATTTATATTATTTAAATGATAAGATTTAATTAATAAGATTTAAAATTTAAAACTTATCTTTCAAATCTAATTATGCCATATAAATATTTTACTATGTGTATTTAACACATGCACACGAAGTTAATAATCGAAATTTTTTAAGTTTTAAACCTAACAATTTTTATTTTAACTATTTTTATATAAATGTGAAAAGTATCAAATTTAATAATAATTAGACATCCATGTGGCTAGTTAAAATTGAGAATATCATCGATTTTTATATAAAAATAAAAATAAAAATAAATATACGAATAGTTAAAATAAAGAGACAAAATGAGAAAATATAATAACTATTATGAAACTAAAGAAAAATAACATATGATTGAAAAATTGCAAAAGAGAAGAAGGAAGATTAAGAGATTACAAAATATTTTGTTCTTCAAGAACTTAATATCATTCATTTTTCTTCATTTCTTATCACTTACAAATGATCTTCAAGACCTCTTTTATAGGCAATTTACATAGTGGTTGTTGTGCTAATCAATTCACATGCTCAACAATCAAATGACAAGCAGAACAAACTCTTACATGCCAACAACCAATTTACATTTTGAATGGTTACTTTTACAACAAACCATGAGTGGTAGTCGATGATTATTCATCTATTACACAACACTCCCTCTTGGATGACCATCTATAAAGAATCTGCGTCGTTAAAATCTTGTTAAGGAAAAATCCAATGGGAAGAAAAACCAATGGCGAAGGAAAAATAGTACAGTATTCTTATGTATCGCCAAGTGTTTTAAGATTGCATCATTAAAACCTTGCAAAGAAAAATCCAGTGGAACAAAATATCGGCGAAGAAAAAATAGTACAATCAGCACAAGTTTTCAGGACATTTACTCCTCCTGAAAAATGCATAACGTAGATATTGACAGCTTCATATCCTCATATGATATTATTCGCTTTGACAGCACAAGTTATTCCTGCATCTTCCGCAAGTGTCATGTTGCAGCAAGTGAATGATCTAATTAATAGGTTAAATCGTGAAGCCGTTTATGAGCTGGTGACTCTCGGTACTCGATACTTCTCCTCTATTGTTGGATTTTTCAATCAGTTACAATCCAAAAATCATGTGATTGAGGAGTTTAACGAGAAGGTTTCCGTATTTCAACGATTCGTTCAAGAGTCTGACAGAAAAATAGCAAA
Organism: Platycarya strobilacea; assembly: GCA_036898215.1. Taxonomy (NCBI): domain Eukaryota; kingdom Viridiplantae; phylum Streptophyta; class Magnoliopsida; order Fagales; family Juglandaceae; genus Platycarya; species Platycarya strobilacea. The sequence continues at coordinate 38,117,882 of CM072555.1, forward strand.
CTTAAAATAAGAGAATAAGGATTTAAAATCTTTACTTGCATTTTCATTTCGACTACCTAATCCTTTAAATAAGGATGACATGTTGTTTTATGAAAAACAAATGCATTTGAGAGATGAGACAAAAAATCTCAAATTTTTTTAATTCATCTAACATTTAAATAATAAGATCTTTTCTTTTCAAATGCATTTCATGAATTTATAGCAATCCTTGTGATCTCTTCATGAGTTCTAACAAGGTAAATCATTAACGTAAACTGTAATAATGACAAATCCGGACTCTGATTTCTTAATAAAAACACATGGGCATATAGGATTATTCTCAAATCATTCTTTTAATAGATACTCGCTGATTCCATTATATCACATGCATCTTGATTGTTTTAACCCATATAAAGATTTTTGAAATTTGATAGAGTACATATTTCTAGATGTACTTGTAAATGTTTCAGGCATTTTATATCATTCAGGGATTTTCATATATATATATATATGTCATGGTCTAAGAATACATATAAATATGTAATGACCATATTTATCAACCATATTTCTAATCCTTTTGTAACAACCAAACTAATCAAAAATGTAAATGTGATTGCATCCATAACAGGCATTTTATATCATTCAGGGATTTTCATATATATATATATATATATGTCATGGTCTAAGAATACATATAAATATGTAATGACCATATTTATCAACCACATTTATAATCCTTTTGTAACAACCAAACTAATCAAAAATGTAAATGTGATTGCATCCATAACGGGAGAATATGTTTCTTTATAATCATTTCTAAGTTTCTGTAGGAAATCTTGTGCGACAAGTCGTGTTTTGTACCGCACAATTTCATTTTTCTCATTACTTTTTCGTATAAATACTCATTTATATCTGATAGGTATTACACTGGACAACAGGTCAAAAAACATCTCGCTTCATTAGCGAGTTTAATTCAGTTTCAATAACTGCTTTCCATTTTGGCCAATCATTTCTACGTCGACATTATTCGACGGTCTTTAGCTCACTTTTTTCATTACTTCTGATAATGTCAATGGCCATCATATATGAAAATATGTTGCCAATAAGAGTTTTATTTCTATCCATAATTTTTTCAGTACTCATGAAATGTATTGAGATCTCATTATTTTCAGGTACCTGTTCCTCTCCAGGGGAAAACATTTCTTGAAACACCTCTTCAAGAGTTACCTTTTCAAGAGGTTTCTATTTTGTACATAAAGTTTTGGATATATCTTATTGTTTATTTTGTGGGTACGGTCTCTTCAGGAGCACCGATTTCTTTTCTTTTGCACCAATAAGTCTTCAACACTTCAGGTGTGTCTTAAACTCATCTATTGCTGTTTTAACAACTTATCCTTCAGGGACTTCACTTCTTGTTTAAGCATTAACAGTAATAATATATGATTTTACAACACTTTTAGCATCAGTAAATACATCCAGTAATTGATTTGCAACACTTTGGAAATAGGTAATCTTCTGAACTTCTGATTCATATTCATTTGTAAGATAATCAAATTTAGATAAAACTTTATTATCTCAAATAATTTCTTATCGTACTTAAGGCATCGATTTTTCGTTATTTCAAAATATTTCAAAATATTAAAAATCTTTACTATAATATATATAAGCTTAGTATAAAGGAATCAAGTGTTTGGCCATACAACAGGTACGTGACCAATGTTCAATCATATTACATTTATGACAAACATTTTCATCTTTCTATGAAAAATTATTCTGAGTGCCTTTACCCTTCTCTAAATTGGATCACTTCTGGTGATACGGTATATTATTATCTTTTTTAGTGTTCTTGCTTATGAAACTCATACTTTTATAGTTCTTTCTAACACTTTTAAAATCTTGCAACTTCAGGTGCAATAAGTCATAATGAGCTTTTGAGAGGATTACATCTTCTGGTGTTCATATCTTTCCCTTAAATTATTTCATAAAGTAAGGAAATTTTTTCATCGTGAGATACACAGCGCGGTCTTGCAGGGACACATAATTTTCTTATTTGATTGTATATCCTAAGTTCATCATATCCAAATGGATCTCATCAAAGATCTTAGATAAATAACTTTTTCCAGAAATGTCAATAGTAATAAATCTCAATTTTATAAGATTTGACATTTTCAATATATATGAATCACAAAAATAAATCTGTGGATCTAATTCACATAATCATTAGAATAAAAGAAGAATTTTATCAAATAATATTCAGTAATATTACCTTTTATATTTATCTCGAGGACTACAAATAATATATTGAAAAAACTTACTTGAATTAGAAGACCACTAACTTCAGTATCGATAGGATTTTGTGCTGATAACGTGTTATGAAACTAAAGAATAATAACAAATAATTGAAAGATTGTAAAAGAGAAGAATGAAGATTGAGAGATTACAAAATACTTTATTCTTTAAGAGTTCAATATCATTCACTTCCTTTCATTTCTTATCACTTATAAATAATTTTTAAAACCACTTTTATAGGTAACTTATATGATAGTTGTTGTGCTAATCAATTTATATTTTAAATAATTAGTTTTATAATAAATTATAAATAATAATTGATGATCATCTATCTATTATACAATAATAACATTATTCAATAAGAAAACTATTTGTTAATCTTGATAATTATGCACAACTAACGAACCAACCAATATTTCTTTCTTCCTCGTTAGTCCACGAACAAATAATTTTGCATGGAGCCCCGAGCCAATTCTTGTATTGATTATAATTCCCAAGGCTCCTCGTAAGCCAAACAATCCCTTCTATTTTTTCCTAATCAATTGGCTTGGGACCCATTGATTATATTTTTCCACAAGCATTATTATCATAAAGTTCATAACCAGTGCTAATAAAACAAACCCCCTTCCCCCCCTACACTCATCCTCCTAAATAAATAAATAAATAAATAAAAAAGAAAAATCGATGATATTCTCTTTTCGATTCTCTCTTCCCTTTTTTTTTTGTCCATGTTCACACTCGTATCATCTGAGATGAGGTAGAAACTTCAAATGTAAGAAAAGACTTTGACACTTCCACTCATCAAAGAGTTGAAGAAAGTAAATAAAGTTAGAGATTTTTAAAAGTAAGGGGGAGAGAGAGAATTATGTTATGGCATCCAATTATTCTGCTCGAAAGTAAACATCAGCCATTTCTTCTGTTTTTATTTATTTATTTATTTATTTTTAAATCTTCCAACGGCCAAAACAAGGGACATTACTGTAATTTTCTTTTTTTGAAGAGACATTACTGTAATTTGACAACGCCTGAAAGCTCCAACTGATAGTAACTGGTGAGCGGTAATGAGATGAGAAGATCAGAAAGGAGTTAAACGATACTTCAGAAAGCTAACTTCCCTCATTCACCAGTCGCCATAAAGATTTTCCCAAATCAAATAACGCAATGATGCTCCTCTCTCATTGACACCTTTTCTATCAAATACGCACTCCTTGCTTTGCTTCTACTCTCTCTCTCTCTACTCTTGTAACGGACGAAGCGGGTTTTTATCTTTGCTCCTCTTGCTGGTTTTCTTGGAAAGTTGGTTCCCATTCGTGGAAAAGCTCCAATGGAAACTGGGTCCACTTCAAAATCCCGAGTTAAGGCTGAGAGAGTGAAGGGTGGTGGTACCACCAGACTTAGTTCTATGCTTCAAAAGGTCGAGCCGTTTGTGCCAAGAATCGATCACAACCCAAAGGAACTGAGATCTTGGGCCAAGAGGACCGGCTTTGTCTCTGATTACTCTGGAGGGACTCAGGCAAGTGCCAGCGAGAAGAATGATAGTGCTTTGTTTGATTTGGAGAAGGGTCTTGGTTCTATAAACGGCGGGTCGTCGCCGAAAATAGAGATCGATCCGGTTCTGGGCCGGACAAAGCCCAACCGTGGGATTGAAATCGAACCGGTGGTGAAAAATGAGAGGGATGGAACAGGGAGGGGTCAAGATCAGAGTAGGAGGACTGGGGATGAGGCTAAAGTCGATGAGAGGAAAGTTGGTTCGAATGGAAATGTGCACCGTAACGGGAACGGGAATGTGAATGGAATTGCGAATGCGAACGGAAATGGCAATAGAAACGAAGTCCCAGCTGTTGCCCCAGTGGTTGAGCCAAAGAAAGACGATAGTCTTGCTGAAAGAGATGCGAAACTCGATTTTCCTTATGGTGAAGAACCTTCTCCAGGTGGGTGGCACAGGCCGTCCGGAATGAAATGTGGGCTCAGAGAAAATCCTGGTTTTGGTTAGTTTTTTTGTTCTTGTTTTTCTTGATGTGTGTTTTCCTTTTTGGTATATGGAGCTGCATCTGCTGTTTTAGTTGAAATAGTTGTATGTAAATCGTGAGGAAGTTTTGGAGTAAGGCATCATTTTGAAAATTGATATGATAAAGCACCGAGACGGTAGTTAAAAAAAATGATTTCTTACCAACATTTTGTTGGGATATCAATCCTGATTATAACTTATTGGAGCCAGAACCGAATGTGTTAAGAGCAAGCTACGTTTGCAATCGTAGGATAATTTTAGCTCAAGCTTTTACCATGTAGTTCAGAGAAAGCAAAAAATTGTAATTTCTCTTTCAGAGTGATTAATATTGTCTCTCTCTCTCTCTGTGAACTGTTATTTTAGTCTTATTTCCCATTTAAAACCTTAGGAAGACTTGAATGGGATTCTTGAAATCCTGTTGTTGCTACTTGCTAGAATTTAGTACCATTTCCTGATCCTTGGTTGTTTAACTGCAGTACCGTTGATATATTATGGCCTGCAGCACTATCTATCTTTGGCTGGTTCACTAATATTCATCCCCTCTATAATTGTACCAGCCATGGGTGGATCAGATGTAAGCATCCTATGGTTCCTTTAATCTCTAGTCCAATTTAATAAGGTGATAGTACGTGTTTTTTTCATCTATTTCTTGATAAATCATGGCAGAAGGATATCGCTACTGTGATTTCAACAATGCTGCTGGTTTCTGGCATCACGACAATACTGCACTCCTACTTTGGCACACGACTTCCTTTAGTTCAAGGGAGCTCATATGTATATCTGGCACCAGCATTAGCAATCATGAATGCTCGAGAGTATCGTGATCTTACCGAACATGTATGTTTATGAGAATTCTGAAGTGTTCCATTCAATTAGCCTTAAGCTTTTATAGCTTCCCAAGGAATACCTTAGACTTTAGATTCCAGATAAAAGTTTTGCACTTAGAAGACATTTACTTGCCGAAATTTTAGTTCTTCAAAATTTCCAGGGCACTCTTGAGGATGATAAGTTTTCTGATTAAATAGAATGACTAGCATCACTGTGATGATTTATATTCTGAATCATTTTTGTATATTTAGTGATGCGTTTCTATAGCAGTGAGCCCCTTCTTGCATGTAAAAAGAATCAGTTGAATATATGTCTCTTTGTTTTTCATTTGGATTTAAACTCACCCCTTAGTTTCAATACATTACGAGTGTGTTTGGTTAATAATGAAATTTTGAGAATATTTGAGAGGTTTTTTGAAAATTTTGAGATGTAGATTTTATTGGGTTTTGTTAAAGTAGATACGAAAATTTGAATAATTTTTTTCTGAAATATATTTTTGTATTGGTATTTGTGAAAGTGAATGGGTAGAGTTGGAAATTTATTTGGATATAATTTTTTTAAGGGTATCTTTTGTTTTGGTTTTTGTGAATTTTCATTTTACTGAAATCTAGGCAACTACTTAGACGAAAACTTAAAATAGTATTTTTTGTTCCTAGATTGAAAGATGTTTGGTTTGAAGCTGAAAAAACCTTTTCAAAATGTTTTGGAAAAATGTTTTATCCAAACATGGCCTTATGTATTGCAGAAATTCAGGCACATAATGAGCGAACTGCAAGGGGCAATAATCGTTGGTTCAATATTTCAGAGCATTTTGGGATACAGTGGCTTGATGTCCCTTTTTTTAAGGTAAAACAGTGGGCATGTTGTAATATCTTGCTTGTGATTGTCCCAATCTTTGATGCTTCTTCTAAAAGAAGTTTAAAAAAGTTTCTAGTAAAAAATTAATGTACTTTCTCGGCTGCATTAGTTCTACCCCTCCTGAGTTCTGCCTTGATGCTATTTATTTCGAGTATCTCTTCTTCTAACCTTTTGGGGTGGAGCGTAGTAGTTAAAAAGTGTGCTTGGAATGAGTTATTGACTTTTCTAGGTTCGTTTCCATGTTAGAGTTCCTGAATTACATAATACGTGATTCTGGTGAATAGGATCATGTATTTGGGGTTTACTGCCTAGTGGTCTTGATTAGGTTACAAATCGTAAAAAAATTTCTTTTCTTCTACTCCAATAATGGAAATGTAACATATTTCAAAAAATAAACTAATCAATAATCATGACAATGCAACAGAGCACTACTTAGGATGTAGGTTCTAGCATGTTTAGCTTTCTTTTTACAGGGACAGATATTTCAGTGTATCCATTCATGTGATGCCTTGTGGTTGCTGCAAATAGCAGATCTGATGAGGAGGAAATTTTCCAGATTATTCATTAAAAAATTTCTGCTATATTCCCTTTATTGGGTGCATTGGTATTTTTTCAAGATTTTAATCTAGAATTTTTTATTTTTTAAATGTGTCCTCAAGGACTAGCAGATCAAGTATCACTGAATTTTGGACTTGCAAATGTGTGTTCATGTAAGTTAGGACATCTTGCAGGTTTATTAACCCAGTTGTGGTGGCACCAACTGTTGCAGCGGTAGGTCTGGCATTTTTTAGCTATGGGTTTCCAGAAGCTGGTAGTTGCGTGGAAATCAGCATTCCACAGATACTCTTGCTTCTTATATTTGCCCTGGTATGTGATTTTTGAGCAGATTAACTTAATTGGTTTAGATTGTAGTTCTATACGTATATTTTGTTCCTGATATGATCTTTTATTTCTTCTCAAGTCATTTAAATGCTTTTGCAAAGTGTTCATGCCAATCACTGTTTCATTTTTTTGTTGTTTTTTAGTACCTTCGTGGAATATCCATCTTTGGGCATCGTGTATTTCGAATTTATGCGGTATGTTCTTACCTTTCATCGTGTCATTGCATACTGGAGAATATATATGCCATGTGTATATTAATATACCATGTTTTTTTTTATTTACTTATAAAAAAAAAGTATATTAATATACCATGTTTTTACATGTACTGTGAGATATACCAAGTTTGTATAAATGCTAAGGATGAGATCAATTAAACAAAAATCATTGTTTGTCCTTTCCTTTTCTGTTGAATTGGATCTATAATTTTTTTTTTTTGATAATTAATAAGAATTTTTATTACCAAGAATAGGCACAACATAAGTACATAGGATGTATACAAAGGAAGTACCTACTACACTCTAGAAAGAAGGAAAACTATCATCATTCCTTACACAGATCTTAGCCCACAAACTCGAAGTAGAAAAGAAAAAATTCCTAATATCTTCAAAAGAACACTATGTCTTCAAAACATATATAATTCCTTTCCAACCATAAACACCACATTAAACACAAATATCATTCTCCATCTGATAGTGACACATTTCGTTGCCTCAAAACCACGGCAACATGAAAGAAAATCCACAACTTCCATAGGCGTCGCCCAATATAAAACTTTCCGACCAAAAACCTCATTCCACAAAGACTATCCCACTTCACAATGTAAAAAAAGATGATTTATAGATACATCATCCTTCTTGCACATGACACATCAATCAGTTATACACACACATTTTCTAAGGTAACCCGTGGTCAACACTTTCCCTAGAGCAACCACCCAACTGAAGAACGCCACCTGAGTAGGTACCTTTACCCTCAAAATGCTTTTCCAGGAGAATACACAGCCAGAATGACAATTGAGCACCTTATAAAAAGAACTAATTAAAAACATGAAATTTCCAGCATGGTCCTGCAGTAGCCTGTCCTCTCTTCCCTGCATGACTTTTGAATAATAAATTCTTCCCACAAAATCTGAAACAACATTCACTTCCTAGTCATTTGCATCTCTAATAAAGTCAACATTTCATAGAATATTATTATCCATACATTGAAGATAATATGCCACAGCAACATTTTGATCCCCTTGCAATCCTGTAAAGAGATGAAAAATCTGGTTTAAAAGCTGATTCCCCACACCAATGCCATGCCAAAAGAGAATCCTCTTTGCTTCCCTCACCTTAAATTTAATATTTTTAGAAAACTCCCCCGGTCTCCCCAATCTTTCATAGTAAACTTCTATAAACTTACCCCACATGCACCTCTAACTTCATTAGAACACCGATCCCCCCACCCACTTCCATATTTAACAGCAACAACATTCTTCCTTAAAGCATCTCTCTCTTCATGATATTTCCAAAACCATTTTTCAAGGAGTGCTTTATTAAACAATCTCAAATTTCTCACCTCAATCCTACACAAGAAACAGGTTGACAAACCTTGTTCCAACTAACCAAATAATAGGCAATATCTTTGAGGCCAAACAAAGACTTAGAAAGGATTTGAATTTTTTTTGGTTTCCTTAACATCAAAGGAATAGGAATGGAAGGGTTGAACTTGGTATACCTTGCCAATGGCAATTGAAATTTAGAGCCTGTATATCAGGATTGTTTCTATAGATTTGATGGCTTTGGTGCAAGCTCCAAGTGGGGCTTTAGCCCGAGATGATAAATTCTTATGATTTAACTGCACCAAGAGAATTAAAGAAAAATAAATATTTTTATAAAATATTCTTTTGTGATACTGTGAGGCCTTGGGTGTATCAGAGTTTACTTACCTGAAAGTTAAGAAAAAGAAAAAAACAGTATTATAGGGTTTACGGTTTGAATGTTTCTCACTGTCTTTTGTATTCCTTTTTGTGTTAGTAGGTGGTATCTTCTTAATTATCCCCGCCTGTGGATTTAAGCTTTCAATCTGAACCATTAAACTCTTAGTGCCCTGTGCGATGGCTTTATTTTATTCTTCTCCTCTACGTTTCTGATCCAAAAATCAGAATTTATCTCTACAAGTTGGCATTAGAGCTTTCATTGGCACACCACATTCTACCTGAAGATTTGTGGGTCCAGGTCCACATCATGGGGACAATTTTAAATAAAGTACGGAAACCTATCCAGCCCATATTTCCAATAGGAGCCTAAAACTTATTCATTTCCTTTTTGTTGTTATTTTTAGTAGATGAGGTACTACAAACATGATTTGTGATTACAAGTATTGCTTTATTAATCTTACTGAAATATCTAAAAACTTTGCAGGTCCCACTGAGCATTATGATTATATGGACATATGCATTCTTTTTGACAGAGGGAGGAGCTTACAATTACAAAGGCTGCAGTCCTGACATACCCAGTTCCAACATCTTAATTGATGCATGTAGAAAGCATGCATACACCATGAAGCATTGCAGAACTGATGTTTCAAATGCATGGAGAGCTGCTGCGTGGGTTAGAATCCCATACCCTTTGCAGTGGGGTATTCCCATCTTCCATTTAAGGACTTCCATGATCATGATCATAGTGTCACTGGTTGCTTCAGTGGATTCGGTTAGTTGCTTGTAATACCAATGCACTAAAAAGATCAAAAAGGAAAATATCTTGTTTATATCTTTTAGGCTGAAGGGGGGAGATGGGAGAACAGCATATTTTCTGCAATCCGAACAATCCCAGCTGAGAATTGTGCTACTTGTTGAATTATAAACCCTCCCTTTTAGGGGGAATTTGCAAGTGCCTACTTTTGGCATGACTTCCTGCAGTCATGAAACTTTCATGACCATTTATGGAAGCAAGTGGAATAACATGAGAAGTCCTAGTTCTTATGTTTAAATAATTTAGTATTTTTATCACTTAAGAGCACTAAATAAACATAGAGATAGAGATAGCATTATGAGTGTGGCACTGATGCAAATGGTGCAACAACCAAACCAGGTGGGAACATATCACTCTGCTTCTGTGCGGGTTAATTCCAAGCCTCCATCTCCAGGAATTGTGAGTAGAGGAATTGCAATGGAGGGCTTCTGCAGTATATTGGCTGGACTTTGGGGTACGGGAACTGGATCAACAACCTTGACAGAAAATGTCCATACCATTGACATAACAAAGGTGGCAAATCGAAGGGTGGTCGAAGTTGGGGCAGTTTTCTTGATCTTCTTCTCATTCATAGGTAAGACAAATTAATGTACGAGGCCGAAATCCTGCAGGTGTATCTTCATGAGGCCTACAGATTGGTATGTTATGTATATGGGTATGTGGTTGATACCCGAATCAAGAGAGACCTGAACACATCCAAGCCAATCTGTCAGGTTTGATACCTGAGATATAGTATGAGTTCTCATCTGCAGATTGGATTCGATATTTTGAGCATCCTTTCTGTTGACAAATGTAGCTTGCTTAATATCACGCCTAGGTGGCTAATTTCTTTTCTGGTTTTATTTTAGGTTGATGGTTTTTATTTCCTCACTTGTACTTGATAGGAAAAGTGGGTGCAATTCTTGCCTCTATACCACAGGCATTGGCTGCTTCTGTACTGTGCTTCATGTGGGCCCTTATTGTGGCATTGGGTCTTTCCACTTTGCAGTATAGCCAAACAGCAAGTTTTAGAAACATTACCATAGTTGGTGTTTCATTGTTCCTTGGGTTATCCATTCCGGCCTATTTCCAGCAGTATCAACCGGAATCCAGCTTGATACTGCCAAGTTATTTTGTTCCTTATGCAGCTGCTTCAAGTGGACCGGTCCATACCGGCAGTAAACAAGTAAATTGCTCTTTCTCTTTTGCTTATAATGGAGTTTAAATGCTTTTGTATTTTGAGTGTAGCCAATCAAGTCAGCAATCCGTCAGATAGAAAATAAGAGAGAAATCTCTCAAGAGTGATTTTTAAGTTTCTTTCTTTCCTTTTATCGGTAAAAGTCTCTCAAGAATGATTATCTGAATGAAAGTTATCTTTGAATTTCTAGAAATACTTCAAATAAGTAAGTTCACGAGTTTCAGAGGACTAACATCAAGTATATTAATGACATAACTTTTCATGACTTCCTTGTATCACTAAACTAGCATGAATAGGCAATGCACATCAATTATAGGGCCTTTATCTATTTTATGATTAATAAAATTCTGTTTACCAATAAAGAACATTAATTATACCATTCATCCGAGAAACTTCCATACCGACTTGATATTTAGTCTGGCATCAGGAATGACCAAAAAGAGGTTATTATAATGACTGATCAGACTTTTTGCTCCAAAAAGAATCTCTCATTTTTAAAGACATTTACCATGGATGTATGTAAAGACTTTTTTCTTCAGGCAATCGTTGATTTTATCTAAGAAGTCATTTTTCATCTTTCCTTGCGAGAAATAAGAGCTGATCTGTCATGTTCCTCATTGGTCATGTTTCAGCTTGATTTTGCAATAAATGCAATTTTGTCATTGAACATGGTGGTGACACTTCTTGTGGCATTTGTACTGGACAACACTGTCCCGGGCAGCCGTCAAGAAAGGGGGGTATACATATGGTCAAGGGCTGAAGAAATTGCAAACGACCCATCACTTCTCTCAGACTATGCTCTTCCAAGAAAAGTTGCCAGGTGCTTTTACTGGGCAAGATGTTTGGGAGTGTAATGATTGGCATCCAATGGCTTTAGCAGCAGTCAATTAGTAGGAAATTGGTCTCTACTTCCTAGATTTTTCTTTGGGTTGGTGAAGCAGTGATCTTAGTTAGTATGGCACAGCTGAACCAGAAAATATGATGGTTCTATATGAGAAATGATAATTGCAGTCGTGAGTGCGCAAGTGCTGTATAATTGCTCTGAAAAAATTAAATAAATATGGGACTCACATGAAAAAAAAAAGTAAAATTTTTAACAGTGGATCTCATTTTGAAATTCAAGATGATTGTATGACATTTGTACACTTCACGACTGAATGTAACATTATTGGGTTCTATATACATATCAATAGATTATGTTGTAATTGAGACAAACAGGATTGATAAATTGTAACATTCTTTCAAATATTTTTCATGGAAAAGATTACCAATTCTCTCTCTTCTTATTGATTAAGAGTAAACTACCGTACAATATATCCACAAGAGGAAAAAGGGAAAAGAAAATCAAGAAGCTGAAATCACTATTTTTTGAGCAATTTACAGGAGAGAATTTAATGTGCTAGGGAGGCTGCTGTTGATCTCTTACTTTGCCAATCCTGAATGAGTAAACGAAGGGTGTGATTAGGGGTGACCTTTGTGTGATTGAAGCGTAACTTTGTAATGGGAGAGATGTCATGCCCCGTTTCTACCCATTCCTCTATGGCTTCTAGCTCATATGAAAATCCATCTGCTGCAACGTGTGGGTTCTTCATTATATCCTGCACCAAAATAATGGATATAAGACAACAAAATATATCAAAAACATGAATTTTATTGAAAAATAAATAAATAAATAAATTATTAAACATCACTATTTGCCGTTTCCGAGTGGGGACTGCATCTGCAGACTCATTGATGTGTTTTATTAAATGAGAAAAAATATCATTTTCAGAAGAGTATTTTATAATTTAAAAAAAAATAATAATAAAGACAAAATTATCAGGCTTGCATGAGTAGTCTTCAAATGGGAACTGTATGTAAACTCTATGTATAATCGTTGCCCCATCTGGGTGGGCCTAAAATTTGACCCAATTTCTGAGGCTATTTTGTCTGTGTTCAAAAAATGGCTGAGGGGCCAAACCTGAAATATGGGGCAGATGAAAACTTTGGGCACATCGCATGAATCTGCTTCATCAACATCTCCATTGATAAATGCGTCAGATCCTCCTTCTGTTTTCATTGCATCCTCCGCCTTATTCTTAATCTTACTCAGCTCTTCCAGTATCCTGGTGATGCTCAGGTCTGCGTTGGGCTCACTGTTAATGGACAAACACCTTACCGCCAAGCCCGCAAATTCCTCCGCTAAATCCAATGGCCAATCTCCCGCGGCCTCATCCAGGACCTGGGCCAAGGCTGCCCTATCCCTAGTCATTGCCTCTTCAACCAGCCCTGCCCATTCTCTCCCGGCCAAAAGATGTAGCATTACAGACCCAAAAGCACGAATATCTAACCGCACGCCACGTTCATCATGGGCTTGTGAGAGCCCATAACCACCGATCTTTGCGACATGATTGCGATCTAGGAGGATGTTAGACGGGGCAAGGCAGCCATGAACCATGGGCACGGGCTTTGCCATGTGGAGGAAACCCAGGCCCGAGCAAATTTGGGCTGCAATGCGGACACGGTCCAGCCAATGAAGGGCCTGGTTTCTTTTCCTAGAGCCTCTGTTAGAGGAAGATAACACATCCCTTAAGCTACCATTGTGCATGTATTCAAAGACAATGCAATTTAGATCGGAGCAAAAGCCAACCATGGCCACCAAGTGTGGGTGTCGAATTTGGCCAACTTCATCCACCTGCAATTAAAGTAAGTGAGTTTTCAGTTTGAACCATGAACCATGAACCATGAACCATGAACCATAAACCATGAACCATGAACCATGCGAAAATCATTAAGCCAAAAAGAGTGTGTTATTAATGTAATAAATTCGAGAATTAAGCTATACTCCATATATAGCTTAATCCTAGATAATCAAAATATTTATTATGGAAACATCAAAATTGTGCCTATTTTGTCTACATGGTATCTTGGGAATATCAAAATTGAAATTTCACTTTACATGTAAGAGTTATAAAATTTAATGTAAGAGTATCACTATCCCGTTTAGATTTATTTTATAATAAAAAATAATTTATAAATTATAAATTAATATATCATATCAAATTACGTTAACATATAAATTTACTTTCTTGAAAAATATTTTAATTATAAAAAGATCTCATAAAATTAAACTTATTAAAGTAATATGATTTAATGTAATAGGTTATATTATAAAATTCTTTTTATTATAAAATAAATATATAAATTTATTATATGAATTTATAAATTTAATTTTTTTAATTAAACAAGGCCTAAAAGACACATTTGTTTTTTGGTACCTTGGCTTGGAAAGCTTCTTGGGATAGCTGCCCGATTGAAGTCAGAACTTTAATCGCAACCGCGCCATGCTTCACGCGCCCTCTATAAACATTCGTCCAATCCCCACCAGATTTCAATCTTTTGCTCTCCGAAAAATTATCTGTGGCTAATCTCATCTCCTCGGCACTGTACTCTCTGTAACCACACCTCACTTCATTAAGCTTCGAAAGCATTCCAATGGCGTCTTTTTCTCTGCAGAATTCGATCCTCCTGTTGAACACATCTCTTTGTCTTCGCAACTCCTCGATATCCCTCACCATCTCTGCCCTTGTCAGCACTGCCTTTTCGAGCTGGACCTCGGCTTGTGTCTTCGTCATTGTTGAAATCTGGAGCTTTTCGGACAGCTCCGTTTGGAGTTCTAACAATGAACGTAGCCTGCTCTTGCTTTCTTCAATGTCGATGATTACTTCGTTCATTTCTTCCTTTTCTGCATCTAATTCTTTCTCCAACTCCGATCGATTTTTTACCTCCTCTTTTATAGAAGTTTCAAGTTCTTCGGCCTGCATCGAAAATGAAAAATATTTGTGGTCATGGTTTTTCTGAGGAACCAAACAGAAAAAACACTGAATCACAAAATGGGAAACTAAAGAGATTGCATTAATAAGTACCCGTTGAATGCATAAAGAAATGACCCATCCAGCTTTTGCATGCCTTTCAACGTTCTCCTTGGCTTGTTTTCTCTTCAACTCGATTTCCTTCTGAGCTTCATTAATTTTACTTCTTAAAGATTCGATTTTTTCTGCTAGACTCTGATGAAATACCAAGATGAATTACAAAATCAGAACAAAAACAATTTACCAGAATAATAACAAAAACAAATATTTTTACAATTTACAAGAATAAACAGTTTTTAATTACAGCCACATGTTGCGAAAAGAAAATATCTATGATGTATTTAGTTACCATATGGGAATCGTTGTTCTCTGACTCAGCTGCATGGCTCGTTATGATCTGGAAACTGTCATTCTCCTGAGGAAGATCATGATCTGCATCCAAATCTGAAGACAGCAACTGCTGGAGATAACTCTCAATTTCTTGGACATGAATTTCCCACTGATTTTGTAATTTGGGTGAATTCGAATTTACTGAGGAACTACTGGATGAGTGAGGAGAGTTACTTTCTGGGGTACTTGTTTGGTCGCAAAACATTTTCCCGACCCATTTTTTGAGAGAAACCTTATTATCTCTCCCGAGGAACACCTGCTTTCCTCCACAGATAATGCAAAACTCACAAAAATGGGGCTTGTGCTGATGAATGTAATATGACCCACTAATCGTGCCCTTTGCTTTCCTATAGAGGTCAAACCAAAACAAAACAAAAACAAAAACAAAAACAAAAGAAGAAACCAAGATTAATTATAAAGCTAAGATACAAAAGCAGATCATAGATGCTTGATATATATTGAATTATAGCTGCTTTAATATCTAAAACATTGATAAAACTATGAAATTGAAAGGAAAAATGCAAACCCCGAGGAGGACTTCATGAATGTGAACCCCATGACTAGTTTGTTTATTTGGAGTCGAGAAATCAAATCTACAATGAGTTTCTGAACAGGCTCATCCTGTTTCTCGACTTTCAATATTTCAGCCTTTACCTAAGAACGAAAGGACGAAAATTTCTGAAAACTGTTGACCGGAGGTGTGAATTAATATATAGCAATAAAAAGATACAAAATCTCAGAAAGCCATGAGAAAAGAATGATACCTTTCCGCAGAAAGTGATATACTTGGAAAGAAGCTTATCAATCTTTTCTTGCTCATATTTTCTAAGAACTTGCAGTTTCTCTTCACTCACAGCACTTGCAGGGAGCTTCCCGACTGAAGTAACAGAAAGACGAAACTTAAGAAAAACCCATCTCAAACTCATGGAAATTAAACTGAAATAAAACCCTGAAAACTAATTACATGGGGTATAAACAAAATCGGCAGAATTAACGTTGTAAGTGAGATGGAGAATGACTATGGAGATTGGACGAGAATTCCATTTCCCAAGCGTCCACTCCAAAGTCTTGAACCCATCTTGGAGATCATTTCCAATAGCAACGTAGATTTTCTCTGCCTGAGCATCCATTTGACCACCACAAAATCAGTACTAGTACTCTGACCCCTTTTCCGATCGATGGAAACAAAGAAGAAGAATTGAGTACTTTAGTTATCCATGGAGTTTAGCAAAGTTCCGGCGAGACCCAACACAAGAAAATGACTGGAGATCTTTAGTTGGGTAAGCAAATCCAAATCCAAATCCAAATCCAAGTCCTAATCCAAATCCCGGGGAAGGATTAAGGAGCAAGAGAAGTTTGCCCCGCGGATTGCGTTATTTTCAAAGGAAATATCTTTTTGGAGATTTCAAAGGGCTCTTTTTGTTCTTCTTTGGACGGCCATGTTTGGACTTTTTTGAATGGCTTAGCGAGCATGACGATTGGCAAGTTTGGGTCGTCCTCGTTTGTCTCAATCCAAACAGGCTTTCGTATCAGAAAAAATACCGTCCCGAAATATAATTCATATGTGTTATAAAACTTAAAGAAAGTAACTACTATTGTAAAAGAGAAATAAGAAACTCTCTTGAAACTCTTAAGAACTCAAGCTTTCTTTCTCTCTCTATTTTTTCTTATGAATTTCATTACAACTGAAGCCCCTATTTATAGGCTTTGAAATTACTATGCAAGTTACTATGCAAGTCACTATGCAAGTTACTATGCAAGTTACTATGCAAATTTAATATAATAGTGGTGGGGTCATTCACATTATTTAGTGGTGGGACAGGGGGCGGCAGCCGTCCCTCCACTAAATTCATTACACTCCCCCTTGAATGACCACTCATAAGGAATCTGCCTCGTTAAAACCTTGCCAAGTAAAAACCCAATGGGAAGAAAAACCAATGGCGAAGGAAAAAGAGTACAGTCTTCTTATGTATCCACAAGTGCTTTAAGATTGCCTCATTAAAACCTTGCAGAGGAAAACCCAGTGGGACAAAACCTCAGCGAAGGAAAAAGAGTACAATCAGCACATTTACTCCCCCTGAAAAGTGCATGACAAAAGATCTTTGAGTCTTCGCATTCCAATGTTATGCACAATCTTCTTGAATGTGGAAGTTGGTAACGCCTTTGTGAATAAATCTGCCAGATTATCACTAGATCGTATCTGCTTGACATCAATTTCACCTTTCTCTTGAAGTTCATGAGTATAAAAGAATTTAGGTGAAATATGTTTAGTTCTATCACCTTTGATGTATCCTCCTCTGATTTGAGTGATACAAGCAGTATTATCTTCATATAAGATTGTTGGGCTATTATTGATCATAGTAAGTCCACACTTTTCCTGGATATGTTGAATAACTGATCTCAACCAAATACACTCTCGACTTGCTTCATGAATAGCAATGATTTCTGAGTGATTTGAAGAAGTAGCAGATAGTGTCTGCTTAACAGATCTCCATGATATGGCAGTATCTCCATAAGTAAATAAATATCCAGTTTGAGATCTACCTCTGTGTGGATCTGAAAGATAACCCGCATCTGCATACCCAATCAATTCTGGACTTGAACCACGTTGATAAAATAATCCCATATCAACCGTACCATGAAGGTAACGAAGGACATGTTTAATGCCATTCCAATGCCTTCGAGTTGGTGCAGAACTATATCTTGCAAGCAGATTAACTGAGAATGTAATATCTGGTCGAGTGCAATTTGCAAGATACATCAAAGCTCCAATTGCACTGAGATATGGTACTTCAGGACCAAGAATTTCTTCATCGTCATCACAAGGACGGAATGGATCTTTCTTCACATCAAGTGTTCGAACAATCATTGGAGTACTCAGGGGATGAGATTTGTCCATATAGAAATGCTTTAGGACTTTCTCAGTATACATGGACTGATGAATAAAAATTCCATTTGGCAAGTGCTCAAGCTGCAGGCCGAGACAAAGTTTTGTTTTGCCAAGATCTTTCATTTCAAATTCATTCTTTAAATATATAGCGGTTTTTGAGATCTCTTCAGGAGTTCCCACAATATTTAAATCATCAACATAAACCGCAATAATGACAAATCCGGATTCAGATTTCTTAATAAAAACACATGGGCATATAAGATTATTCTCAAATCCTTCTTTCAATAGATATTCGCTTAAGCGATTATACCACATGCGTCCGGATTGCTTCAACCCATATAAAGATCTTTGTAGTCTGATTGAGTACATATTTCTAGATGTACTTGTAGATGCTTCAGGCATCTTATATCCTTCAGGGATTTTCATATATATGTCATGGTCTAAGGATCCATATAAATATGCAGTGACCACATCCATCAACCGCATTTCTAATCCTTTTGTAACAACCAGACTAATCAAAAATCTAAATGTGATTGCATCCATAACGGGAGAGTATGTTTCTTCATAATCAATCCCGGGTTTCTGCAGGAAACCTTGTGCAACAAGCCGTGCTTTGTATCGCACAATTTCATTTTTCTCATTACGTTTTCGTACAAATACCCACTTATATCCAACAGGCATTACACCCTTTGGTGTTTGGACAACAGGTCCAAATACTTCTCGTTTCGCTAGCGAATTTAATTCAGCTTCAATAGCTGTTTTCCATTTTGGCCAATCATTTCTACGTCGACATTCTTCGACGCTTTTTGGCTCACTTTCTTCATTACTTCTGGTAATGTCAAGGGCCATTTTATATGAAAATATGTTGTCGACAACAGTTTTATTTCTATCCAGAATTTCTCCAGTTTTCATGAAATGTATTGAGATCTCATTATTTTCAGGTACCTGTTCCTCTTCAGGGGAAAACATTTCATGACACACCTCTTCAGAAGGTCCATTTTTAGGAGATTTATACTCTTCAAGATTTTCCTCTTCAGGAGGTTCTGGAATAGAAGATTTAAGCTCTTTAGGAGCATCAATTATATTTGTGGCCTGTATTGTGGGTACGTGTTCTTCAGGAACACCAAATTCATTTTGTATTCTTTTCCTTCTGGGAATTTTATCTTTTGCACCAATAGGTCTTCCACGCTTCAGGCGTATTTTAGATTCACCTATTGCTGTTTTGACAATTTGTCCTTCAGGGACTTCAATCCTTGCTGGAGTATTAACAGCAGGAATATAAGATTTTACTACACCTTTAGTGTCAGTAAATACATCCGGTAACTGATTTGCAACATTTTGCAAATGAATAATCCTTTGAACTTCCCGTTTACATTCATTTGTAGGAGGATCAAAATGAGACAGGGTCTTATTATCCCAAGTAATATCTTGTCGTGCTTCAGGCACCGATTTTTCTTTACCCATTAACGGAAAATTTGATTCGTCAAAATGACAATCCTCAAAACGTGCTTTAAACATATCCCCTGTAAGGGGTTCAAGGTATCTAATAATGGATGGAGAATCAAAACCAACATATATCCCAAGTCTACGTTGAGGGCCCATTTTTGTACGTTGTGGAGGTGCAATTGGAACATATACAGCACATCCAAAAGTACGAAGATGAGAAATATTTGGTTGTTGACCATATGCAAGCTGTAATGGAGAATATTTATGATATGCAGATGGTCTAATGCGAATTAGAGATGCTGCATGAAGTATAGCATGTCCCCAAACAGAAATAGGTAGTCTTGATTTCATAAGTAAAGGTCTAGCGATTAGTTGAAGCCTTTTGATCAAAGACTCAGCTAAACCGTTTTGTGTGTGTGTATGGGCAACAGGATGTTCAACATCTATTCCTATTGACATGCAATAATCATCAAAAACTTGAGATGAAAATTCACCTGCATTATCCAATCGAATGGTCTTAATTGGATACTCAGGAAATTGTGCTCGTAGTTTAATTATCTGAGCAAGAAGTCTAGCAAATGCAACATTTCTAGTGGAAAGAAGACAAACATGTGACCATCGACTAGATGCATCAATTAGAACCATAAAATATCTAAATGGTCCACTTGATGGATGAATAGGCCCACATATATCTCCGTGAATCCTTTGTAAAAAGGATGGAGATTCAACAATGATTTTTGAGGGAGATGGTCTAATAATTAACTTACCTTGAGAACATGCAGAGCACGGAGATTCATTGGGTAGAAATATCTTTTGATTCTTTAAGGGATGCCCATGCGAATTTTCAATAATTCGTCTCATCATTATAGAACCCGGATGTCCAAGGCGATCATGCCAATTCATAAATACTTTAGGGTCAATGCACTTCTGGTGCATTACCACATATGATTCAATTGTTCTCATTTTTGTATAATACAATCCAGAACATAGAGCAGGCAGTTTTTCTAAAACGAGCTTCTGGCCCGATATTGTTTTAGTAATAAGAAGATGCTCTTTACTGCCTTCATTGGTCGTTTCAATATGGTAATCATTACGACGTATATCTTTGAAACTTAATAAATTTCTTCTGGATTGTGAAGAGAATAGAGCATCATCAATACAAAATTTGGTGCCATTAGGCAACACAATATAAGCTCTTCCGGAGCCCTCAATTAAATCCGATGAACCTGATATGGTATGGACATAGGCTTTACTCAGTGTTAGATTTTGAAAATATTTCTTTTCTTTGAGAATTGTGTGAGTTGTAGCACTATCAGCCAGACATATATCTTTATCATTCAACTCAGAGATAAAATGCTCATCAATGTGATCCATGGTTCTACAAAATATATAAAAACTTTTATTACAGATAGAAAGAAAATACATTAATTGAGTGGAACACTTCCATCTCCAATTAAGTGTTCAATACTACCATCAGGATGATTAAAGAAATCAGATACATCAAGATGAGTAACGTCTACATCTACTGAATCTAATAAATCATCTGATGGTTCTACTAAATTTGTTTCATGCATTTTATTCTTTCCTTTAACAGAAGCTTGATATAAATCAGCTAAGTGCCTGGCCGTACGACAGGTACGTGACCAATGTCCAGTCATTCCACATCTATGGCACACCTCTTCACTTTTCTTTGAAGAATTATTCTGAGGATTTTTACCCCTCTCTGAATTGTACCACTTCTGGTGATATGGTATATTATAATCCCTTTTAATGTTGTCACTCCTGGGACCAACATTTCTATAATTTCTCCTACCACGTCCACGCCTCCGATTTCTTCTAAAGGATGCACCATTCACTTCTGGGAATGATGCAAACATATTACCATTCACTTCAGGGAATGATATTGAGCCAGTAGGGCGTGTATTGTGGCTTTCTAATAAGAGCTCATTATTCTGCTCAGCTACTAGAAGACATGATATAAGTTCAGAATATTTCTTGAACTTTCTCTCTCGATACTGCTGCTGCAGGAGCACATTCGAGGCATGAAATGTAGTAAAAGTCTTCTCTAGCATATCTTCATCGGTGATTTTCTCACCGCATAATTTTAACACTGAGCTTATTTTAAAAAGTGCGGAATTATACTCACTAACACTTTTATAATCTTGCAACCTCAGGTGCATCCATTCAGAGCGAGCTCTTGGGAGGATAACAGTCTTCTGGTGTTCATACCTCTCCCTTAAATTATTCCACAAAATATAGGGATCTTTTACAGTGAGATATTCAGTTTTCAATTCTTCATGAAGATGGTGGCGAAGGAAAATCATTGCTTTAGCACGTTCCTGCAGGGATGCTTGATTTCCTTCTTTAATAGTTTCTCCCAGGTTCATTGCATCAAGATGTATTTCAGCATCAAGTATCCAGGATAAATAATTTTTCCCAGATATATCAAGAGCAACAAATTCCAATTTTGTAAGATTTGCCATTTTCTACACATATAAATAATAAATATGCGTATCTCAGAAAATATATTTATAAATTTACACAGATAATCATCAATAAAATATATCAAAGATTTCAAATAATATATTGAAAAACTTACAGAGGAATAAGGCCACTAGCTTCAGAATTGGCAGAACCGTCGTGCTGATAACGTGTTATAAAACTTAAAGAAAGTAACTACTATTGTAAAAGAGAAATAAGAAACTCTCTTGAAACTCTTAAGAACTCAAGCTTTCTTTCTCTCTCTATTTTTTCTTATGAATTTCATTACAACTGAAGCCCCTATTTATAGGCTTTGAAATTACTATGCAAGTTACTATGCAAGTCACTATGCAAGTTACTATGCAAGTTACTATGCAAATTTAATATAATAGTGGTGGGGTCATTCACATTATTTAGTGGTGGGACAGGGGGCGGCAGCCGTCCCTCCACTAAATTCATTACAATATGGTATTTTTATCTTATCCCTATATAAAAATGATTAATTTACAATTTTTTTTTTTATAAAAGTAAAATTATAATCTGATTTGATTTTGCGATGTAAAATTATAAAGTATTTTCATTGAAAAGTAGATTTAAGTTTAGTTTAGTAAGATTTTATATATATATATATACATATCTAGCACTTATCCTCGCAACGTGGATACTAAAAAAATAAATTTATAAAATAATGTAAATTCATATGATATGTCAAGTTTATTTTATAATATAACTTGATTTATAATCCGATATATTATATCTAACCATATTAATTTTTAAATTTCTTTTCATAAAATCTATATATAGAGAAAAAATTTGTCAATTAAAATTATCTATTTAAGCATAAATTTTAATTAACATGACATTAACATATTAAGGTAGGAGTAATGAGATTATATATATAAATATATATATATATATATATATATAAAGGTATGAATAATGTTAGATGCAATACTAGGTTGTGCAAAATTCGCATGCATTTTTTTGAAAAAAATGGAGTCCAACATGAGGGTTTTTTTCTTCTTATAAATCCTAATTTTTTCTTATTTTCTCAAGAAAATATGCACAATTTACATATTTTAAGATTGCATAAATCATTTTGATAGAATAAGAATAAAAAATGCCGTTACTCTAAATGGCCGTTTGAATAATAAAAGTATTTCATCTCATCTCATCTCATGTTATCATTAAAAAAAATTAAATTTCTATACGAAATATAATAAATAATTCAATTTTTTCAAATCTTAAAATAATAATAATAATATTTTAATAATAGTTTATCTAACTTTAAATTTTTATCTAAAATTATCTCATCTTATTTTATCTTATCTTATCGTAATATTTAAATTACAATATATTTAATAATTTTTGTATATTTCCTTGATTCAATCCTTTCCTGGTCTTGGTTTATTGTTGACATATTTGGATCACGACAAAAAATTATGAATATACATCACATCAAATAACACGTCAAATGTGTCTTTTCCACTGTGAAAAAATAAAAAATTTGGAGGGATGGTGGATAGGGGCAAGCTACCAAAGTAAAAATTTAAAGCGGCCCATTGCGCAAGTAGATGCGCACATCGATTTTGAAATTGATGAACTTTCGTTGCTGTCCAAACCTTAAAAATTGTAAGGAGATGTTTGATGTTTGAAATGGTAGTGTTAATGGACCAATCAACTTGTGGAGATTCAGAGGTAATAGCATCAATAGCTTGATGAGAGTCTGTTTCAATGAAAATCTGTTGCACGTTGTGAATTTGTGCTTCTTTAAAACTACTAAAAACAGTAGTGGAATCTCCCACATTTGGGTTTGTATTGTTGACGTGGCTGACATGTGCAAAGAGAGTTTTACCTTCCTTAGAGTAACAAAGGGTAGCAGTGGTGCAGCCTGAGTTTCTGACAGCAGCATTACATTGGAGAATAACTTGTGGAAAAATTTCGATTAGCATCCACTGGAAGGTTTCTTGTTGATCCCAGGCACTTTGATGCTTCAAGAATTGAGAATTAATTGAATGTATGAGTTCTGTAGAGTTAGTTTTGGTATTGTGATAGACAACTTTGTTGCGATTGAGCCATATATTATCCATTGCTATTGCAGCATAAATATGTAAAGAGTGAATCTCCTCATTTGGAATGGAAAGATGGCATTCCAGATTAACGATGGCTTGTATCCAATTTTGCATTAGAAGAGGTTCAAAAATAACTATGTCCAAGGGCCACTTCGAGTTTCTCCATAATATTCTTGCAAAAGGGCAGCTGAAAAATAAGTGATGAAGTGTTTCTGCTTTGAGTTCCCAAAGAGGACAAAGAGTGCTTTGTTCCTAGATTCACTGATTTCCATTCGAGTAGGTAGAATGTTGTGGGCTATCTTCCACAAGAGTAGTTTATGATGATCTTGCACCTTGAGCTTCCAAAACTTTTTTCATGGTATGTTTGGCTGATTTTGCCTCTAGTTGGTGGTGATGGCTGTATATGTTGATTTAATAGAATATTTTTCTGAGCAATGTCAATGTTGTAATTATTCCTTGTTTTATTTATTTATTTTTTATCGTAATCTAAAACTTTATTGACAAAGCTAATTATGAACGTCTAAATTTTTAACAAGTTGGACGACAAAAAAAGGTATATTTCCAATAATTACATGTGGGAGTGACGAGGGAGCATTCCAGACGGAAAATTCTGTTCACAACCAAGAGATACCTTTGCTGGGGCTTCATATCCTAGGTGGCACAATAATAAAAATGACATCGTTTCATATTACTCTCTTTTCCCTCGATTTCTCCTTTTATTTTCCTGAACTTCTCTCCTCCTTAGATTTTCTAAAGTCTCGAATTCCTATGGCGTCCTCTCCTCTATTTGTAGCTCCTACGCATGCATTTTATATTTGCTCCTTCTCTGTGATGCTGAGAGATGGAGTTAGCCGATCATCGAGAAAATAATTCTACTCAGAGAGAGAGAGAGAGAGGAGTAACAATTCTTTCTTCGCACAGATTAGGAGAGAAAAGTGTCATTTTGCAAATAGTGTTGAGTGGTTTGATCAAATCCACTTATTCCCATGTCACGCATAAAAAATATGCTTCTGCAATTTGATTTTTAGAAGAAATTTTGTCTTTGATTTTTCCTACGTTGATTCTAGGCGTTGCTCTTCTTGTTGGGATGTTGGTTTCTCAGATTCTTTTAGCATTTTTCACTTTTGTTCGGAGGTTGGTGTAATATTTCGCTATAATTTGTGTGAGTTCACGGACACTACTTAGGTTTTTCATGACCTAAAGGTTCTGTCTTTGAGCCCTTTAAGTAGTGAATTTGTTGCAAGTTCCAAAATCTTGATAAATTTCATATTTCTCCTCAGCGGTATGACAACTTGCAACATTTGAGAAGTGTTATGGTTTGGTAATAGAGTCAAACACCGGTTTTCACCTCTAGGAAACTTACCCTCTCTGCAATTCCATGGCGACGATCAGGGGCGGAACTAAAATTTTGTATTTGGAGGGGACGATCGATAAAATATACAATAAATATAAATGTTATAAGGATAATCATCAGTGATAAAAATGTCATATTTTGTTATTAACGAGCTCTCTAAATATATATTAATTTTCAAATTGTTCATGTCTTTTTCTTTTAAAAAAAATCAATTATTTTTAAGTACTTGCTCATATTTTTTATGATTTAAGAAAAATTTATAGATTAAAAATAAATTTAAGAATTTTCTAATAAGTAATGATGTAATGCTGTTAAATTTTTAACAAATTATATCTCATAATTATACAAGTTAGACTGAAACTAAATAAGTAAATATAATCAATCAATTTTACAATTATATAAATTTATAATCAATTTTTTTATTAATTTTTTTATTAAAGTTAGACTGTTGGTTGAGTAACTGTAAGATTATATAAGTTGTAATTTGAGTTTAAGTGAAATTAAAAGTTAAAATATAAATGGATATATATTAAGATTTAGATAAATAATTTTAATAAAAAAATTTGGAGGGGATAATTTTTATTTATTTTTAATTTGAGTGAGAGTTTTAATTATATATATATAATTATATATATTTATTATAATTTAATTTTTTAAAACCCTTGGGGGGCGGTAGCCCCCAAGCACTAAGCTGGGTCCGCCCCTGACGACGATAGACTACGTCTGAGTTAGTGGGAGAGAGAGGGGCAATAATCACTTGCTCTTAGGTTTTTTATATTACACAGGGGTTTTTGTTGAAGGTTTTTTTTTAATATATTTTGGTGACATGGCAACTGCCACATCAGTTGTGAAGTTGTGGCGGGGTTAAATCTTAGGGGTATCTAGCACCACTCGTTGCAGATTGATGCAAGATCCAATATTGTTGACTCCAAACCAACCATCCATATTTTTTCTTTTTTCTATTCTTAAATTGATTTTTTTTTAAATATAGATTTTTCTTAATCATCTAACTGAATTAGATGGTTTAATTTAGATAATGATTCATTTAAAAAATAAAATAGATATGTCATGTAGCGTCAATACTACTCTAGTATAATTTATTTTTAAAAAAAGTAATTCTATATCGAAGTAGTTTTATCTAATGGTTTTTATAATAAAAATAATTTTATAATTTAATAAATTACATCAATCTACGTCAATTTGTGAGATTGATTTTGTATAAATCTCTTTGGAGCGGTGTTACATATACTGCTATTTCAATCCACATCACAGTCCCGTTAGTGTAAAAATATATTTTTTTATTTTTTATTTTTATATCATTTTTCAAATATATTTAAACACTTTGAAAAAAATAAAAAAATATTATAATATTATTAAATAATATTTTTTTAATCATTAAGTAAAAAAATAAAAAATAAAAAAATAGAGCGGGGCTTAGAACGGGACTCAAATGGTGGTATTTTTATCATTTTTCATCAGGCTAAAGTATTCAATTCTTTAATATTATATTTAAATAGGATAATCCAATTCTAGTTGGAAATTGAAAAGAACATCTCAGTTCTTTAATTAATTCATCTTGTTTTCAACCTGTGAAACTCTTTTCTTTTTAACCTCGTGGAATCAAACCAAACACAGAAATGCATCTATCATTTAAGGATATGCCATCTCAAATGATAGAATAAATAAAAACTTATGTTGCATTTTTTCTAAAAAAAATATTTTAAAAATATTTTTAAACATTTCAAAAAAAAAAAAGTCCCAAATTCATTAAAAAAAATAAATTTTTAATCATTAAGGTGGACACCCTGCTTACGCATTTTCCTTTTATCCATTCTTTCTTGATTGGTTTAAGCTGTCAAAATCTGTATAAGACCCAAGTCACCCAATGCAAAAATATATTTTTAATCATTAAGTCGGTGGCCACCCTACTAACGCATTTTTCTTTTCTTTATCCATTCTCTCTCGATCAGTTTGAGCTGTCAAAATCTGTATAAGACCCAAGTTACCTAATGCTGATACGTAAGAGGTTCAAAGCATAAGGTTTCCTCTCGTGTCTAGACGGATCCAGCAAAGGTGGAAGTTAGGTTTGCCAAGGGCAAGCGGTGAGTGTCATTTGGAAATGGTGCGATTACTGGAAGATGATGGCGGATGAGCTAGCTGAACATTGGAAGAAGCTATCATTAATCGAAGCTGAACAAGCTAAAATAGTGATTACTGGGGAAGATATCGAACTTACTATGGAAAGAGGTAAATGATGTTTGGTGGGTAAATTGATAGCTGAGAAAAAAATAAATTGGGAGGCTTTCTAAAATACCATGGCTAAAGTTTGGGAATTTTTTGAAGACTTAAAAATATTTGAAGTTGGCAAGAACCTGTATATATTTGAATTCCAAATGAAGGCAGAGTTAAACCAAATATGGGAAGGTCAACCCTGGATGTTTGACATGAATTTAATCTATTTAAAGAAGTTTAAAGGTTTCACAGCACCAAATGATCTGCAATTCACACATACGAATTTGTGGGTACAATTCTTTAATCTACCTTTTGGTTGCATGAATAAAGAGGTAGGTAAGAGAATTGGATCCTCTATTGGCACTATTTTTCATGTGGAGGCAGATTATAATGATGATTGCTGGGGAAAATGCCTAAGGGTGTTAGTTGAAGTGGATCTACTAAACCCTTACCAAGGGGTAAGGTAGTGGAACTATTATATAATAGAATGCTTGTTCCTTTCAAATATGAGAGGTTACCTAAGTTCGGTTTCACTTATGGGGCTATTATGCATGGACCGAGTGGTTGTGCTAGAAAGTTTACCAAGTCTGAGGTTGGTGGAGAGACAAGTGCAACTCAGTATGGGTCTTGGTTGAGAGCAGTCAGCTCTAGCCCTACTTCAACCAGTTCAGGAACAAAATCCAGCTATGGAAGTATCTCGGGTAAGCTGATAACAAATTTCCCCACCTATGAGGTGTCTGACCAGCAGATGCATAAGGGAAAGCTGAAAGTCATATACCAAATGAGGATGGATGGTAAAGCAGATCAGGAGGGAGCAGAGTGATTCAAGAGCCAATTCTGAAGAATGATGACAATGAAAAGTGGATACAGGCTACGGAGGCAGAATAGAAATCTTCAAAAGAACCTGTGGAAGAAATCGAGGTACCTTTAGTAGAAAAAATGATAAAGGATAGGCCAGAACTTGTTGAAAATCAATGAGAGTAATACAACTTAATTGTTGTCAGTGACAAGTGTAAACAAGTGGAAACGAAGGGCAAGGGGTACATGCAATGTAGCTACTGTGTCTATTCACCCTCATGATACCAAGAAAATGAAATCTAAAGAGGATCTTTCGGTACAAGCCTTAAAGTACAATCCAAAAGCAAGAGGTAAAAAACTGATTGTTGCAATGTATTCCAATGTATCGAAGGAGACTGTTAGGCAGCCCCTCCGGGAGAAATGAGGCTTATAAGCTGGAACTGTTGACTGTTGAGGGCTTGGCAACCCTCGGACAGTTAGAGATCTTAACCATATAGTTAAAATTTATAAGCCCAGTATCTTGTTTCTCATTAAAACAAAGATACATAATTATAAGTTGGAAAAAATAAGATGTCAGTTGGGTTTTAAAAGCTTTTTACATTGGAGAGAAGAGGAAAAAGTGGTAGATAGGCAGTGTTTTGGGATGAAGACACCAAACTCAGAATCCACACTTATTCAACAAGTCATATTAATGCATGGATTGATTTCAAAGGTTTTTCATGGATGCTAACATGTTTTTATGGAGAACCAGAAAAGGACAAAAGAATTAATGGTTGGAATTTGCTCAGGTATCTAAAGCTGCAACATGCAAAGAAATGACTTTGTATAGGAGATTTCAATGAAATCCTATATCAAAGTGAGAAGTTTGGGGGAGCAAGAAGAGGAGAAAAACAAATGGACAGCTTTAGACAGGTACTCACAGATTGTAAACTGCATGATGTGGGTTTTCAAAGAGGAAAGTTTACCTAGGCTAATAATAGGTTCGATCACACTTTTATAAAAGAAAAACTGGATAAAGTTGTGGCTACTTTCGAGTGGTGTGCTGATTTTGGAAATGGGAATGGGCAGATTCTACCAGTAACATCATCAGACCAAAGTCCTATCCTAATTACAGTTCAAATGCAGAGGGAGATTCCACTGAGGCAAAGGTCTGTAAATAGATATAAAGATAGGCGGTCAACTTATCCTAAGTGTGAGGCTATTATTTCGAGTGTGTGGAAGGAAGGTAATGCGGGAAGTAACTTAGAAGGCATTAGAACTCAATTGGCAGGGTGCATGCAGGCTTTAAAGAAGTGGAGCTATAGCAGAGAGTATG
This sequence comes from Platycarya strobilacea, assembly GCA_036898215.1. Classification (NCBI taxonomy): domain Eukaryota; kingdom Viridiplantae; phylum Streptophyta; class Magnoliopsida; order Fagales; family Juglandaceae; genus Platycarya; species Platycarya strobilacea. The sequence continues at coordinate 38,147,467 of CM072555.1, forward strand.
ATACAAAATGCAGACTGGAACAAAAAATAAATCAATTGAAGGAAATGCAGCAGGCCAAGACAGTTGAATTTGCACACCAGATTAATTAGTTGTAAAAAGAGATTGAAGACATGATAGAGAGGGAGCATCTGACTTGGAAACAAAGAGCAAAAGTTACTTGACTTCAAAAAGAGGATCGAAATACCAGATATTACCATTTGTGTGCTACTCAGAAAAGAAGAGAAACAATATATGGCAGATTACAGATGGAAAATGTATTACACACTCAGCTTCTAAACAAGTTGGGCAGGCTTTCACTGATTATTTTAGAGAGTTGTTTCAAACATCTAATCCAAGCAGCATAGATGATTTTCTCAGAGCAACTCATAAAAAAGTCACCCAAGCAATGAATGAAGACTTGAGATTACCTTTTAGCAGAGGAGATAAAAGCTGCCGTGTTTCAAAAGGGTCCATATACTGCCCCAAGACCAGATGGATACGGGCCTTACTTTTATAAAAAAACATTGGTCAGTGGTAGGAGAGCAGGCATGTCAAGCTATTCTGAATTTCCTTAATTCTAATCAAGATATGGCAGCAATCAATTTTACCTATTCCCAAGAAGTTAAATCCTAAATATCTGTCAGAATATCGTCAATCAGCCTATGCAACATGTTATATAAGATCATTACTAAAGTACTGGTTAATAGGATGAAGAAAATCCTGCCACAGATGATTTCACACAATCAGGGTGCCTTTGTACCTCCAGGAATATTTCTGACAATATCTTAGCTGCATATGAAACTCTCCATTCCATGAGAACAAAAATGCATGGACAAAAATGTTATATGGCTTTAAAACTAGATATGGGCAAGGCTTATGACAGAATAAAATGAAATTTTGTGAAGAAAACAATGTTGAAACTAGGTTTCGATGTTAGCTAGACAGAATTGGTTCTTACATGTATTACCTCTTCTTCTATTTCTGTTCTGCTAAATGGAGTACCTCAAGAAGTATTTAAGCCTTCTAGAGGGCTATGACAAGGCTGTCCCTTATCTCCATTCTTTTTTATAATATGTGCTGAAGCTTTTGCTGCTCAACTTCAAAGTGCAGAAATGAAGGGAATTATATATAGGGTTCCTTTGGCTAGAGGTAGAATAAGAATGAATCATATGTTTCTTTGCTGACAATGGCATGCTTTTCTGCCAAGCCAATATGAGAGAGTGGGTGGGATTGAATCAGATCACAACTGCTTATGAATTTAGAGAAGACTGCTTTGTTTTTCAGTCAGAATACTAAGCTCCCCACAAAGAATTTCTTAAAACAACTGGCTGGATTAAAAGAATCATCGAGTCTGGAGAAGTATTTGGGTTTACCCTCACTAATTGGAAGATCAAAGTTACGAGAATTCCAAAGGATAATAGAAAGAGTAGACAAAAAACCTTATAACTGGAAAACAAAGTTTTTATCACAGACTGGAAAAGTGATTCTGATCAAGGCTGTCGTAAAAGCTATTCCCACATATAGTATGAGTGTCTTTCTATTACAAAACTCCTTAGCAAAAAGCTTAACTCAAGAAGTCAAATGTTTGGTGGGGAGTTCAAGAACAAACAACCAAAGTTCATTGGAAAAACTGGGATAGAATTAGTTCGAGCAAGAGGGAAGATGGTATGGGGTTTAGAGATTTAGGAGCTTTTAATCTGTCTTTATTGGCAAAATAGCTATGGAGATCGTTGACAATAGAGAGCTCACTGCCTACCAGAATTTATAAAGTAATCTATTACCCCTAGTCTTCCATTCTACAAGCCAAAGTGGGAGCTCGACCTTCCTATGCTTGACGAAGTTTATGTGCTGCAATCCTTATTATTAATGAAGGGTACGTTTGGCAGGTAAGGGATGGAATGAGTATAAATGTGTGAAGAGACAAGTGGATCAAAAGAGCAGGAAATTGTACAATTCAATCACCAAGAAGATATCTGGGGGAGGAGACTAAAATTAATACAATTATAGACAGCAACACTAAGTGGTGGAATATCCAGTTACTCAAAGATAGGTTTCTGCCAATTGAGGTTGAAGAGATTTTACAAATCCCAGTGTCTCAAACTAACAATCCAGACACACTTGCTTGGAAAGGTACTAGAGATGGGTGCTTTTCGGTAAGAAGTGCTTACCACCTCGAAAAACAGATGCACGCAAGAGCATTGTTTTTGGTATCGTACCGTACCGGTCACTTGGGCAGTGCAGGTATACTGTATGTATTGTACCGACCCCAATACTAGCCGTACCGATCGGTATTTCGATTGTACCAATTGTACCGGATTTTTTTTTTTTTTTTTTCATTTCTTGCTTCTTCTTTTTTTTTTCTCAATTTAGACTAGATTATTTACATATATGTATTTATATATAATCTATTCATATATTGACTATTTTTTTGAAATATAATTTTTATATATATTTATATATATAATTTTTTTATATATAGACTATTCCGAAACGGTACCGGTACTGAAATATTTTGTTTCAGTGCCTTAACCGATACGCTCACTGGTACGGTATTTAAAACTTTGCGCAAGAGTGAATGGGGAATCCTCATAGTCAGGTACAAATACTGATCTGTGGAAAAGTGTGTGGAAGTTGAATACAACAAATGCAGCTAAAGTGTTCATATGGCGTGCTTGTAATGATAACTTACCCAAAAAACATAATTTGTGTAGAAGGAAAATAGTATCGGATCCTTTATGCCCCATATGTTTAAACTCTCAAGAGACTCTTGGTTATATATTGTAGTCCTGCCCCTCTGCCCGAGATGTGTGGATATTGGGTCCAAAAAATTACAAAAAGAACCTATTATTGATGAGGAGTTTAGGAATATTAATATGCAAGTTCTGAATAGAATAGAAACTAATGAGATGGCTTTTTTGTAGAAACAGCCAGGTCCTTATGGCTTAGAAGAAATTTATGGATCTTTGAAGGTACTTTCATAGATCCAGCTAATCTGTTTTCCAGAAGTTTGCAAGCTCATGAAGATTTCATCCAAGCTCAACATCAGATCTGTTAGGGAAGACCAACCCAACAACTCCTCTCTCAGTGGCACCCTCCACAACCAGAATGGCTCAAATTGAACTGGGATGTGACCAGTAGAAAAGAGGAGAACAAAATAGATGTGGGATTGGTTTTAAGGCATCAGGAAGGAGAAGTCTTAGCAACTTTAAGATAGCCAATCACCTTCTGTGTGCAACTTGGGACAGCAGAAGCCCGTGGTTTAGTCACTGCTGCAACTTGGTGCAAAAATGTGAGGTTGCAAAGAATAATCTTCGAAGGGAACTCAAAGCTAGTGGTAGAGGCCGTTAAAAGTCGAAGTTATGCATGGTCAGTTTCATTGCTTGATCAGTGATGTCAAGGCCACAATGCAGGGCATTGTTTGGGATATTCAACATATCAAAAGAGAAGGCAATCAGATGGCTCATATGTTGGCTCAGCAAGCAATTCCTTTAAGCACAGGTCTGTTAGATCTAGAGAATGTATTACCATGCATATTACCTTGTGTAATGGCTGAATGCCAAACTTCTGTTTAAGGAATGAAAGATGAACGATTTCAAAAAAAGAAAAGAAAAAAAAAAAGAGGTTCAAAGCATGACTTTTCTTGTTAGAAAAACTTCCAAATTTCAAATTTCTTTCTTTTAAATAATTATATCAAATAAATAATACTAGATTTATAGATCAATTTGTACATCAATACATGTCTATTGACTATCTTCGTTAAAGTTTGACTTTTTAATAGATCATATTAGATGAGTGCGTATATTAATATACATAATCGCTTACCATCAGATTTTTCCATATCAAATTGATATAAACTTTATTCAGTATAATAAAAATATTAATAATCAGTAGGAAAAAAGGAAGAAAGAAAAGTCAAATATCGAAGGCGTGAAATTAAGGAATCCCATTCCCAAACATATATATGTGTAGTTTGTTGACTAAAAGGAAGACAGAAAGAAAAGAATGCGTTTGGGGGCAACTTTCATGTGATCTAATGGCAGTCTTCCACTCGTTTTACTCCAAACTGAATTAATTCAACTCCATCCCCATCATTTTCAGTGGGATTATGAACGAGTCGAACCGAGTTGAGTTTTGGCTTATCGACTTCAAGTTTGATTCAAAATACTCGAGCTCAAACTCGAATTTTTATTTATTTTTTGTTCGAGCTCGACTCGATAAACTAAATTTTTAACTTGAGCTCGTCCCATAAACGAATTCAAGTTGAGCCGAGCTCGAACTCAAGCTCGATTTTTTAAATTTTCTTTGAATAAAATATAAAAATAATTAATTAATTAATAAAAAAATAATATTTCATATATAACTAGTTGATATTTATTCATCATAACAATATGTTATATGCTTATATATATTATTAATAAATACACATAATATAATAGCATATACGTATTTCACATACTTCCCAAGTACTGATATAAGAAATTATTAAATTTTATAGATTAATTATTGTCCAAATTATAAAATATAACTATGAAGTATATTCATTATATAGATATAAGAAATAAAATTATATATTACATATATAACTATAAAAATGATATACTTATATTATTAGCAATATATATATATATAACATATATATGTGTATATATTTCTCAATAAATAAATGAATTTTAATCGAGTTGAGTTAACAAATCGATTTGAGCACAAATGAGCGAGCCTCTTAGCCGAGTCGAGTCGAGTTTTGTCAGGTATATGTCATTTACTAATCAAGCAGGTATCTGTTTTCACGAGCGATCTTTTTTTTTTCCACGAGTCGAGTTTGACCGAGTGAATACCGAGCGGCTGTCGAATAGCTTGATTAATTTACAACTCTAATTTTCAGATATAAAAGAACTACAAGAAAATATTTAATTCTACTTTTATTTTTTCTCTTTTCAAACTTATTAAATTATAATTATTAATTACATTCACATCTTTTTTTTTTTTATATGTTTGTCCAAATTTGAGAAGTCAGTCTACTTCTTTTTTTTTTTCTTTCTTTCTTTTCCCGAAATTAATTTATTTCCCTTGCTAACTCACGGAGTATCAAATTTGGTTGGTTTCTTTGTTTTTAAAAAAGAATAGGTTGTTGGGGGATAAAACCCATTTGTTAGTTGAGCCCATAATACAATAAAGCCCTATCTGCATAAAGTCGTACATGTGAATTATCGTTTGTTTTAAAATTTTAAATTAAAAAATTAAATTAAATTATTTATATTTATATCTTAACCTCCGTTACATAGAGTCCAAACTAAGGCTTTATTTATTTTTAGATATGAGATTGAGATAAGATAAAACAAATTGATATTAAAGTGAAAAATTAAATAAAATATTGTTATAAAATATATGATTTTTGTATTGAAATTTGAAAAAAATTAAATTATTTATATTATTTTGTTTTAGGATTTAAAAAATGTGTAATGATTAGATGAGATAAAATGAGATGAGATTAGATGTATTTTAAAAGCAAATCAAGCCTAAAAATCAAACAGCATTATAAGTGTTAGATTTCAAAATAATTTTATAGAGAGTCGATTTTTTGTAGTCGATAGAGAGACAATGCCATGTCGGTCCTCATTTTAGATAAATAAAAAAAAAAAACCAAAATCTGAAATTCTCTTCTTCTTTTCCAAGAGTCTAATCAAAGTTCAATCATTCAAGCCATCGAGACTTCAATCCTAAACATATAGATGTGGAAGTTGTTATAGAAACTGAGCTCGATTATATAAAATCGACTCCTTGTAAAATTATTCAATATCGCAAGAAGTTTAGCACTACTAAAGAAAAAACCAAACAGCAGAAGGCTTCAAGAAATTGTGTTGTTAACAAGAATCGTATAATTCTTGACGTAACGAAAACTAGATTAAAGTGGGGTTCAAGGACACTTAAAGGTGGTAAAATGCCCAAGGACGCTTTCCTTTCTCTAACGCCATCGTTATCGGTTCCCAGCCATAGAAGGCTATTTTCGAGGAAGGGCGGAACTCTTGCTCCTTCCTCCCTCCCTCCCATTTAGTCCTCTTGGGCTCTTTTAGTTTATTTTATACTTATTTTTCTTGTTATTTCTTATGTTTTTATAGTGTTTTTTTTTTACAGTCCTTAGAGTGATCGATCTTCTGCTTGCTAAGCTTCTATGACCATCATGCGCTGGCCAGATGGAGTCTAAAGCTGCTGATCTATGGAAGGGAAGGAAGAACTTGACCAGACGTGCGGCGCATTTCTTTCATGCGCCTGATGGGATGCGCGTATCCACCACGCGCTGCCGCACTTGAAGAGCTCCGCTGTCGCCATGCGCGGTACCATTGGAATTAGCAGATTCTGATCTTCCATTCTGTTCGTTCGGTTTTCCACCCAGTGCAGCGCGTGCTCCTCACGCGCCGCCACAGCTGGTGGTCGCCTTGTTCTTATGTATTTGTTCTCATATGTTACTACTTTCAATAATTAGCAATCAAGAGGATGTAGATGTGATAGACTCCTTCAATTGGAACAAATTAACAAAATGTAGCACATCTTTCTTTACTGTGATTTTTAGTCATAAATTTATACTTTGTTTATCAAATTATGTCAAAACCGCTTTTGAATGTTTTCCTTATGGGAATTGGGATGGAGTCAATTTATTGGCAAGATAGTTCACTTTTTATTTGCTTTTCTTTTAGTGCTGCTTTTGTTTGTTTTGGGATGACTGTTAAAGACTCCAACCCTACTGAATATTGTGTCGTTATATCCTTGAAGTTTATCTATAAAATTTTAACTTTCAGAACAAAAAAAAAATCGTAGAATTCTTGACAAAAATCTAATTCATGCGCTCTCAATTTGGTACCTAAGTATTTTTATGAATAATTCTACTTGTCCCCACAAATGGATTTCGACATAGGTTTCGATGATATCTTTTACTTAGTGATTAAGAAAATGTTTTTAAATGATATTGTGATTTAAAAAAATATATGTGTAAGAATATAAAAAAATGAAAAAATAAAATAAAAAAAAGCCAACAACCTAATGATCGACTGGTGTAGCACTATATTTTTATTGAGCCAGATCCAAATTTTTGTGTGCATGAATTTACCTTTTTTTGAAGAAACAGTATTTCATTAATCCTAAAAAAAACGAATGATACAATGTGACCAGTATCCGAGATAAACTTAGATTACAAATCAACTAGATACAATTAAAGCCCAGCTTCCCAAGTTCTATAGACGAAGTCTGTAAAAACTATGTACTACCTAAAAGGCAATAACTAATAACTTATCCTCCATAAGAGGAGAATACTTAAATTCTACGGATATAAAGTCCGGGACACAATTTCTATTTTTTACATTTTATCTATACAAAAAAAACACAGACAACACAAGACAACAAAACTATCCTAAACAAACAACCCAAACAACGGTGTTATATTAGTAGAGTGTAGACAACACGCATTAAACCAAACTTGAAGTACAGCTAGTCACCGACGCTAGGAAGACCCTGGATCCACTCTGAACCAACCAGCGACTCCACCAGCGACGAGGACTACCAGAAACCAGTCGCGTAAAGCTACGGACTCCGCACGTTAAGGTGACGCGCACCCTCCAATCGACCAAAAAAATCATTGGACAACCACGATTGACTGACGGGAGCGACGGAGGCATGGCGCATATCGGTCTTGGAGCTCTTGCCTCCAGTGTACCTGTAATCCAAACCGTCAGACCCCAAAGACCCAAAAACCACCCAAACCCAAACTCGATGGCTGGAAAAGAAAGGTAAAGACGAATAAGAGGTGGAGGAAGACCGGAGCCGAAGCTCCCCCCCACCCTCCACCCCAACGGCAGGTCAAAACGAAAATTCTATGAGAGAGTTCTTTCGCACACAAGTGAGAGAGAGAAAAAAAGATTATAACTGGTACTTCTCACCTTTTATATTTTTAAGATCTCGATAGATATATCTTTTTGGTTTGAAATAAAATGTGCATGAACTTACCCTGCTACTAAAACCAAACAAAATATTTAAAACTTAATTTCGTTGAAGTTTCCATTAATTTTTTTTATTAAAAGCTATAATTGCATCAATAAATTGAGTGAGTAAGCACTGCTCATACTTAAAAAAAAAAAAAGTTAATAAATATGAGATTTATATAAAAAAAAAATTAGTGATAAGTATCCTTTTTAAAAAAAAAAAAAAAACGTAATATTTACCCAACTCATAATTATATTTGAAATTGCCCTTTTTTAATATCGATATTAAAGTTTCAGCTGACTCCGGTAATACATGAACAGAACAATTGGAGTTGGGTCTATTAGAGGCAGTTTTTTTTTTTTTTTTTTCCAACAGTTTTAGCCGCACGGCCCGACAACACATTGGACATATGATTTTGTGTCAAGCTGACGTGATATGAAAGCCCAACCTTCATGGCCCACTAGGCTATCTAATGTGATTTTTTTTTTTTTAAATTATTGGATTTGAACCCTTACGATTAACAGTTAATTCACTCTTTGGACGTCAATATATATTGTATTTTGTGCTAAGATATTAATCATCATTTTCTTCTTTTCTCCAAGAGAATCAAATCTGCAACGAGAATCATAAAAAGAAAATTTTCAGATTAACGTGATTTGATGCAATAAACTATCTTTATTTTAATATAAAAAGAGTTTTTATAATCTAATATGTAGAATCCAATGTTTCAAATCTCGTATTTACATATAGATTTTGATAATAACAAATAAACTCAAGACTCAAGTTCAAGTTATCTACCCATAAAGAGAGTTAAGTACATCAAAAAATCAAGTATGAGTAAAAAGAAGAACAAGTCTACAAATGAAACTCATAGAGTAATTTTGTACATCTCTTAAAATTTGAAATTAGATTAAGGCTCAAAAATAATATTTTCTCATAAAATATCAAATTGCATTTTTTACATTTGTATAACTTAATTAAAATATTTAATTTCAAATTTTTTTTTTTTTTACATATGCATAAAGATTTGAATTTGTAAGATGATTGATTGTCATATTTAATATGTGTATGTGTTGTTTGAAAATCTTGAAATGTGGCTGTATGTTTTTTTGACATATGCAAAAAAAAGATTATTTGGTTTGAAAAATAAATCATGCTCATTTTATCATGTATAAAAAGTAAAAAATTTGATTTGATTTCTTTAAAAAATGAATGAAATTATTTTTGACAAATATTAAAATGATGTGTTTTTATTTAAATCTTTTCAAAAGTGAATAGTGCTCTTATTTAACATGTGAACCTTTTTAAATTTGAATATGAAAACTTATTTACCTATAAATAGCTCACTTGAGTTTTGCAAAAATCACAACAAATGCTTACACATCAATTGCTAAGTTTTGCATCATTCTTTCAAAACCCTCATTCTCTCTTATTTAAGTTTTGTGCCTTAATCGTTATTTATTTTGAGAGAGATATAAGTCACTGTATTGTTTTTATCTCACTCATTAAGAAGTGTATTCTGATAACTTACCCATTATCAACTTTTGTATTTGTAAGAGAGTGTGTATAACCCTTGTGTGTGTAGAAAGTATTCTACACAGAGAATAGTTGAATCACCTAGTGTAAGGTGATTGTAAGTATAAAGGGTGTTCTATACGGATTCTTTGTAGCGGTGTTACTCAAATGTGTAATAGGTTTCTATCTCTACCTGAAGGAGATTGAATAGTGAATTTGGGATCCTCAAATGGTAGCTTGAGGCGAGAACGTAGGCAGTGGGGCTGAATCTCGTTAAAATACTAAGTTTGCTTCTCTTGTCCTTACTCTTTATATTTCTTGATGCTTCGTATTTTATTTATATTTTATATTGTGTATTTAGTTTAAAAGTATTAATTTTTTTTTATAAACCAATTCACCTCCCTCTTGTGTTAGTTATCTAGGTAACAATTGGTATCAGAGCAATAGCTATGCATGAAGTCCTCCATAGGAAAAATCAAATGATTTCTAAATAGCGGATGCTCAAAACACATGACAGGAGATAAAACTAAGTTCATTGACCTTACTTCTAAAGAAGAAATACACGTGATATTTGGAAACAATTCAAAAGGGAAGATCTTGAGAATAGGTAAAGTTGATAATAAATCTTCTCTCATAATTGAAAATGTTCTACTTGTTGAAAGTCTAAACCATAATTTTTTGAGTATAAGTCAATCATGTGATAAATGATTTATAGTTACTTTCAAAAAGGATAAGTGCATTATTTTGAATAATCATGATTGCAATATTTGTTTTATTGCTCTTAGAAACAATAATATTTATACAATCGCATTTGAAGAAATTACCTCACAAGATGCTATATGTTTATCAGCTCAATATGAAAATAGTTGATTATGATATAGAAGGTTAGGTCATGCAAACATGGAACTTATTTCTAAACTTTCAAAAAATAATCTTGTGAGAAGTTTTTCAAAATAGAACTTTCTTAAAGACAAAATCTGTTATGCATGTCAGTTTGGTAAACAAACAAAAATTTATTTCAAAACCAAGAAACATATTTCCACTATTAGACCATTGCAACTAATACACATGGACCTTTTTGAACCAAACAGAGTTGCAAGTCTGGGAGGAAAATATTATGCATTTGTTATTGTTGATGATTTTTCTAAATATACTTGGATCATATTTTTTGCACATAAAGATGAGGTACATAATGTTTTTACCAAGTTATGCAAGAGAATTCAAAATAAAAATGGCTATATTATTTCAAATATCCGATATGACAGGAGGAAAGAGTTTGTCAATAAAGATATTGAATCTTTTTGTGATGAAAATGATTTTCTGCATAATTTTTCTGCTTCTCAAACTTCTCAACAAAATGGGGTAGTAGAGAGGAAGAATAGATCTCTTCAAGAAATGGCAAGAACAATACTTAATGAGAATAATTTACCTAGTTATTTTTTAGCCGAAGCAGTAAGTACTGCATATTATGTTATAAATATAGTTATTTTAATGTCTAAATTAGATAAAACTCCTTATGAGTTTTGGAATGAGAAAAAACTCAACTTTTATGTATTTGGATGCAAATATTTTATTCTCAATGACAGAGATAATTTAAGAAAGTTTGATGCAAAATCTGATGAAGGTATCTTTTTTGGATATTTTACAAATAGTAAAACTTATAGAGTATTCAATAAAAGGGCTTTAACTGTACAAAAATCTATGCATGTAGTATTTGATAAATCTGACCCTCTACTCTCTAAGAAATCTATTGATGAAGAAATAGAAGGTACAAATAGCACAAATAGTCTCAATCTCAACAAAGAGAATACAATGGAAGAAGTTCAACATGGAGACATAAGGAAAGATCATCAAGACTTAGTATAAGATGCAATCAAATAGTGGAAACATGTGAAAGATCATCCAGTGGAACAAATTTTAAGAGAACCTTCACGAGGTGTAAGTACTCAATCATCTTTTAGAAATTTGTAATCACATTATTTTTCTATCTCAAACTGAACCCAAAAATATTGATGAAATACTTATTGATGAATCATGGATTCTAGTTATGCAAGAAGAGCTAAATTAATTTGAAATAAATGATGTTTGAATACTTGTTTCTAGACCTAAAAATCATGTTGTTATTAGGACTAAATGGGTCTTTAGAAATAAAAATGATGAGTCTAGAATCATCACTAGAAACAATACTCGACTTATAACCCAAAGTTTCAACAAGAGGAAGGAATTGATTACGATGAGACATATGCACCAGTTGCAAGATTAGAAGCTATTCGTATGTTACTTACATATTCATGTTATAAAGATTTCAAACTTTTTCAAATGGATGTTAAAAGTGCTTTCTTAAATGATTTTATAAATAAAGAGGTATATGTTGAGCAACTTCCAGGTTTTGAAAATTATATTTCTCCTAATCATGTTTTTAAGCTCACAAAAGCATTATATGGATTCGAACAAGCTCCTAGAGCTTGGTATGAGAGGCTCAGTGATTTTTTGAATGAAAAAATTTTTTCAAAAGGAAAGATCGATACAACTTTTTTCATCAAATATGAACAGGATGATATTCTTCTAGTTCAAATTTATGTGGATGATATAATATTTGGTGCTACTAATGAAAATATGTGCCAAGATTTTGTTATGAGTATGCAGAAAGAATTTGAAATGAGCATGATGAGAGAAGTTAATTTCTTTCTTGGATTGCAAATCAAACAAGCAAACAGTAGAACATTCATTAATCAGTCAAAATATATCAAAAAGCTACTCAAAAAGTTTGAGATGGAAGGTGCGAAGGTAATTGGAACACCAATGAGTCCAATTACCAAATTTGATAAAGATAAAAGCGGTAAGTCAATTGACTTAAAGGTATATCGATGTATGATTGGTAATTTATTATATTTGATAGCTAGTAGACCTGATATTATGTTCAGTGTATGTTTATGTGTACGTTTTTAATCATTTTCAAAATAATATCATTTGATTGCTATTAAGAGTATTTGTAGATATTTTGTCAGTACCATTGACTTAGAATTATGGTATTCTAAGTACACTTCTTTTGATCTTATCAGTTATTCAGATGCAGATTATACTGATTGCAAAGTTGATCAAAAAAGTACTAGTGAAACATGTCATTTTTTAGGTCATGCACTCGTTTCATGATTTAGTAAAAAACAAAATTCTGTTGCATTATCTACTGCTGAGACATAGTATGTTGTTGTAGGTAGTTGTTGTGCTCAAGTTCTTTATATGAAACAATAGCTTGAGGATTTTAAACTTATTTATAATCACATTCCAATCAAATGTGATAATACAAGTTCTATCAATCTTTCAAAGAACTCAATACAACATTCTAGGACTAAGTATATTGAAATTAGATATCATTTTCTTAGAGATCATATACAAAAAGATGATATTGTACTAAAATTCACAAGCACACATGATCAATTAGTAGACATTTTCACAAAATCTCTGCCAGAAGATAGATTATGCATAATTAAAAGAGAAATATGAATGATACATGTCATGAATATCTATTAATCATTTTTATTCCATTATCTCAAATGACTTACAAAAACTTGAGACTTCTAACATCATATTTCAACTGCATTTGCTCTTCATAGATCAACGTGTTATTCTCATCTAAAGGATTAGACAGTCGAAATGAAGACGCAAGTAAGAATTTTAAATCCTTATTCTGTTACTTTAACTCTACTATTTTTCTATTTGACTCATAAACAAGTCGTTGAAATACAGAAACAGTCTCGCTAAACTTATCAATTTTGCGAGTTTTGGACTGCAATCGAGCAGAAAAAGCAACAATGGAAGATGAGTATCGAGTCTTGAGACCCACAAGCTCATAAATGGCGTCATGATCTGATTTATTAGCCAAATCAGTCTCTTACTGTTTCATGGCACCTACAACAAATGCATAAATAGATTGATCATGAGAAGTATTAAAGGAAAATTGACGAGCCATTAAAAATTTATAAAATGAGAATGTAGGCGAATTGCAAAGATGAGAAGAAAATTTGATGTAAATTAGATAAAGTTAAAGATTGCTCTTAGTAAAACTTACAAGATATGCTGGATAAGACAGGAGAGATGACTGATTGAGACAGTTCTTGGTTCAAATCCGGAAGATTACCAGAAGAAATTTTCTCCATTATTTTGTCGTTTTGGATAAATAGATACTTGATCAATGAGGAATGAGAGATTTTTCTTGTGAGTATTTGATTGGTAAAAATGGTCATTTAAATAGAAATCAGAAGCTTTCAAATCTCTACAAAATTTTGTTTGTCAACAACGTTAAGCGGATTTGAATTTCTTTATGCACCAAATTGCCAGAGCTAGACCTCAGTCTTTGCAGCTTTTGTCAGACACGGATGACTCCACTTATTTAACTTCAAATCTCTGCAACATCTAATTCGTCAACAATATCAAACGGATCTAAATTTCCTTTTGCACTGAGACGATAAATTATTGCGGGAAGAAATTTTACTGAAATCAATTGCGGTTCCTTTTTAATGATGCCAAAAGGGAGAGAAGTCTTATACTAGTATTATACTACTCTGTTATATATGCTAAAATCATGTTTATATTTTACTTTAAAAATTAACGCATATTTTCAGGAGAAACTTAAGTATTACTGCAGGTCACAGATTTCTACTAAGTATTTGTCATCATCAAAAAAGAGAGAATTGTAGAACCAAAAGTTTCAAGTCTCGTATCTACGTATAGATTTTGATGATAACAAATAAATTCAAGACTCAAACTCAAGTTGTCTATACATGAAGAGAGCTAAGCACATCAAGAAATCAAGCATGAGTAAAAAGAAGAACAAGTCTACAAATAAAGCTCATACAATAATTTTATACATTTCTTAAAATTTGAAATTAGATTAAGGCTCAAAATTAATATTTTTTCATAAAACATCAAATTGCATTTTTTACATTTGCATAACTTTATTAAAATATTTAATTTCAAAAATTATTATTATTTTTTCACATATGCATAAAGATTTAAATTTGTAAAATGATTGATTGTCATCTTTAACATGTGCATATATTGTTTAAAAATCTTGAAAGGTGGTTGTGTGTTTTTTTGATAAATGTAAAAGATAGATGATTTTGTTTGAAAATCTTGAAGGGTGGCTGTATGTTTTTTTGATATATGTAAAAGAAGATGATTTGGTTTGAAAAATAAATCATGTTCATTTTGTCATGTATAAAAAATAAATGATTTGATTTGATTTCTTTGAAAAATGAATAGAGTTGTTTTTTACAAATATAAAAAAGAGATGTTTTTATTTGAATCTTTTGAAAAGTGAATAGTGCTCTTATTTAACATGTGAACATTTTCAAATTTGAATATGAATACTCATTTGCCTATAAATAGCTCACTTGAGTTTTGCAAAAATCACAATAAGAGTTTACACATCAATTGTTAAGTTTTGTATCATTCTTTCAAAACCTTCATTCTCTCTTCTCTAAGTTTTGTGCTTTAATCCTTATTCATTTTGAGAGAGATATAAGTTGCACTGTATTGTTTTTATCTCACTCATTGATGAGTGTATTCTGATAACCTACCCATTATCAGTTTTTGTATTTATAAGAGGGTGCGTATAATTCTTGTGTGTGTAGAAGGTATTCTACACAGGAAATAGTTGAATCACCAAGTATGAGGTAATTGCCAGTGTAGAGGGTGTTATACACAGATTCTTTGTAGCGGTGTTGCTCAAAAGTGTAATAGGTTTTTATTTCCACTTGAATGAGATTAAATAGTAAATTTGAGATCCTCAAGGCGAGAACGTAGGCAGTGAGGCCGATCCTCGTTAAAATACTGAGTTTATTTCTGTTGCCCTTACTTTTTATATTTCTTGCTGTTTCGTATTTTATTTATATTTTATATTGTGTATTTAGTTTATAAGTGTTAATTTTTTTTATAATCCAATTCACCCCCTCTCTTGTGTTAAGCATTTAGGCAATATGATGTTTTATATATATCAGACCAGATCAAATTGTAAAATAATTATTTTTTCATTCCTTCTCTAAACCTAGATATCTCTCCAATTTGAATCTGTGGTGCAAATTGCAAAAAAAAATATTGTCAACGAGAAATGTGGGTTCAATATTGTCATATCATATTAGACACAAATGGTAAAATTGAAAAATAATATTTACATTTATGAAATATATAAATGTCATGCAATTTACTCGAAAGAGGTGAGTAAATATGAGATTTGCATCAAAAAATTAATTTTTTAATAATAAATTAATTTTTTAAAAATAATTACACAACATTTACTTATAGCTAACCTTACTCTTTTAAGCAATAAACAGTACATAAATAGTAAAATATTGTCATGTTGATCTTTTTAGTCCATGCAAGTAGCATGACTCATTATCAATTTCTTTCAGTAAGATATAGGATCAAATATCAGTCATGTCATGGTTGAAAAGAAATATATGTCTACATATGCATATATCATACACACATTTACCGACCTTCTCCATGACAATGGATCGTTAACCAGAGTCCAGACCACAAGAGCAAGGCATTTCTATTTTTTTTTATATTTTTTATATTGCAATATTAAATATACATTGTCAAAATATAATTTTTATGAGTCGTTTCACACACTCTATAAATTAAATTAATTGATTAATGAGTTATAATGAGATGCAGATTAAATACTTCTCATTTTAAAGATGATTAAAATTTAATTAAGCATTAATTGAGAGGGTTAAGAGTTTTCACCTTCAATATAATTTTGCCTCCAACGTCCATCTATTGGAAGACATTCAAAAGTGAAGTTGTTAGAATGATTATATTCTTCTGATTGGATCAACTCATGATCATCAAATTATCAGGAGAGAGAGAGAGATCATACATTTTATGTTCTATAGAATTTTATTAGATTCGACTAGAATTAGTGGAATCATTTCTAGAAATGAAAAGTCATTTGATAGTTTTTTCATGACTTAGTTTTTAACAATCATAGCATTAGGACAATTACTTTGTGTTGACATGCGAGTTGCATAACTAGATTAAATTGCATATGGTATGGATGCTGAAATGATTTCAGATTATCTGAGACTTTGTGGTGTGAAATAGTAATATTTTGTAAATTCAATTGAGATATATTTGAATATAAATAAATTGAGATATCATGTGTTTAATTTTAAAGCCTCTTATCTTTCTTACACCACACACCACATACGATTTTTCATTTTTTATTTTTATTCTTTGTTTTATTCTTGCTAAACTAAAGGTATATATTCTTCTACTAATAATTCACACACCGCACACTTGATAAGGGAAAACATATAAATAAATAAATAAATAAATAAATAAAATTATATGTGGTGTGTGATATAAGGATCGATGATAAGTAGAATTTTTTATAATTAATTTATGGAGTCTAAAAATTGAGATGAGTTTAATTATTTTTTTTTATAAAAGTTTAAAATATATAAAATCATATCAAGATGAATTGTGTGAGTCACTTGTATTTACTTTGAAGAGCTAAAAACCGCGTTTATTCTGAATATTTTCCATTAGTTGAGTATTGACACACTCAAAAATGGCTATCATGCAGTCCTCATGACAATCATGGTGTGACACCTTATAACCCAATCCTGCAAGCTATAAGGGGTTGGCTGCGTGGGATGATAATGGTGGGTTGAACGAGAGGGATGAGCTACTGCCCCCCATCACCTGCCATCACCAGTGCACGTACGGATGGGTAGAAACTTTTAAATTTTGTTTCGAGTTTTGCATAGAATGGATAGATAGGTAATTTTTTATACTTTTATGGGTTAAACAATGAAAAATAAAGTTTGTGCTTTGCCCTTTCACAGAGTTTAATTTGAAGTCTTGACCGTACGTAGAAGGGAATTTTATAAAAGCATTCGTATTGAGGTGATTTTATATAATTTATTAGTTTTTTTGTATAATAAGAACATTTTTACAATATGATATAACATATCAAATAAAATTAATTTTGTGATTAATTTATTTCTTTACCAGAATAAAAAAAAAAGAGTTAAATATGATTGATAATTTTTTTAAGCAAATTAAACTTCATTAATTTAAAAATGATACATGAGGAAGGGGTGAGGTTCTCCAACAATCGTCCTAAAACAAAATTTAACAATATAAGTGGTGAAAAAAATGGTGGGTCCAATTTATTAGAGTCTACCTAAGTCCTCCAAAAGAATGTTATCTTATAAAAATATGGAATTAAGGTATTTGCTAAAAAGCAAATGATGAAACCACCACTGGTAGTAGTAGAACCTTCGCTAGAAACGATAATGAAGGCGGGTGCACTCTCAATTTTTGTCTTGAACTGTTTGGTAGAGAAGTCTACAATCTATCGTTCAAGATCATGAATTAGGTAAAGCAGTAATATATAATAGCAGTCGGTTGTTGAACCGAGTCGTAGGTGGTGGGTGAAGGCACGTGGAGAATACGCGCCACCTGAAGAGAAGGATGATCAGTCAGATTTAGAAGATTTGAGGCCTCCGGTGATGGTAGGGTCGCACATGGCCTCAAAAGCCACTTCGGGCTATGGCTATGCGTGGGAGACAAGTACGATTAGGGCCGCGCATGCGGCCTACGCACTAGCCAAACCAAAGATTTCTTCTGTGAAAATGAAGATTGACGGCTAGAAAGATTGCGTGTGGTGGACGTTTGGTGTCGGTAAGCAACAAATCGACTAAGGAGATCGGCGCTATGGAGGAGAAATTAGTAAATAAACTCTGAAAAGTGGTAAGAGCTCGAAAATATATAGAAAAGAAGTCAAAAATTAGGGGAGAAAGTGGTCCAAGCTGGAGCTCCAATTCTCCTCTACTCATGGAAAAAGCTAAAAAGCTAGAGAAATTGGTCTGAAATCACCCTAAGCGAGAGAAAATACTAGAGGAGAGAAAGTTAAAATCAAATATGATTGATCATAGTAACAAGAATATTCATAGGATACTGCTATAGAGATCGAAGATTTTTATCGATTTTATATCGATCTAGTGCATTTCAATTTTTTTATTTTTTATTTTTATTTTTTATTTTTATTTTTGTTTTATTCATTTTTTAATATCTTTAAATCTTATTTTTATTTAGAAAAAATATATAAACTTTATAATATATACTTACTTAATCACTCAGAATTTTTATAAAACAAAAAAAATTAAAAAAAATAAATTCGGTCAATTATCGATATAACAATCGGTTTTAATAGAATTATCCATATTCATATATATGATATATACAGCTAATGCATGTGGTGGCCACCGGCAAGCAGCTTTTGATCTCTCAGTCAAACCAAACCCCAAATTGCGCGGCTCCATGCCATCAACGTGAAATTATGTTATTCATCAGAGCAATGACAAATTACACTCTACAAAAGAGAAAAAAAAAAGTATGTAAAGGAAGTTTGAACATTTAAAAGACATAATGATGTTAATATATGTCGGGACAGGGAACTGCACGTGCGTCACCGAAATCATCGAGATGCATTCTAACTAAAAAGATGCACCCGCACGTGACTTTTGGTCTAAGGTCAAAAGTTTTGTTGCCTTAAATCATCTTATTTTATTTTAACAAAGCAATGGGGGAAGCCGAAGATAAGAATGATGATTAGGATCCACTTTGAAGGAGTAATTATCTCCCATCCTCCTCTATCCCCTCATGAACAATTCATAATTTCATATATGGCAGCTACCTAAACCATGATCATGTTCAATCAATGCCACGTGTTGTGAATGTACGTGGCTCAATCTTATGAATTAATATTGATCTTAAGATTTTTCTTATTTTTTTTATGAGATACCTTCTACTTACAAGTTGGTGTAGAGATCACGTGTACTCTGCACTATTTAAATAATTTAATTTAATTTAATTTAATTTATAAAATAATATAAAACTTAATTCACTACAAATTAACTACTGTTATATCAATACATAACATATAGTCCACATTGGCTTACATGTAATTCTTTTTTTCTTTTTAATTTGAGAAGATAAAGATAAATACATATATACACACATGCATACATACATAAACACACACACACACACACACACACATATATATATATATATATAATATATCGAATCCTTGAGATTTATGAATTGTATAAAAATGATCTAAAATTAAAGAGAAATAGATATCACTACAAGAAAACCAGCATGTTATAATATTTTTTATAGTAGTCAAATATACTATTTGAAACATAAAATGCTACAACGGCTTATTTGATTACTATAAAAATATCACAAAAGTCCAATTTCTTATAGTGTATATATAAAAAATAAATTTTACAACATTTATATTTGTCCTGTAAATTTTTATGATAACATGGTTGATTAATGTAGATTAATATTGCAAAAGCTATATATTTACTTGTTTATCAATCACCAGTACTAGTTGAATAATAGGAGGAGGAAGCTGTGTTCATGTACTAAAAGTTGATGAATTTACAGATAATAAACTAACATAGACGTGTAGTCTAAGCCTATAAATGTACTTTAACACAATGAATCGCATTTATATATACAAAGAGTAGAGTGTACACATTCCCTTTGTCTAGATGCAGCATCTCATGTACTGATGTCACATGCCGTTTCAAAAGGATGGATCAAAGTAATACCCCACGAGCAAGTTGGCATGCAATTGGGAAAGGTGTAATTCCATCTGCCAAAGGGTGGATTAGTTTTAACTTTATCTTTGAACCTTGGAGATCAGGAACAATTAATGAGCAGGTAGGAGTTACACATGTATTATTTTTGCAATAAATAATTTATTATAACTGAGTAATTTTCTTATAGTGCACGAATTTAAGGGACTGATGATTCACATCATCTTAACTTAGTTAATTTTGATCATGTGTACATGCCAAAGGGCACATAATAAGCCATGGCTCCAGAAGGTTGAACTCAATATGCCTTATTATGTTTAAATATATAAGTAAATACGTATTCTTTAATAGAGTATTATTATGATCATAACGTACGGTTGGACGTTGTAAGTGGATTAGAACTCATGACCTATGGAGTGCCCATATATATGGATTTGGGAAATGTTAGGATCCTTATTTTGGGATTTTTATTTGGGAATCTCTATTTAAGATATATAATTTTATTTTTTTTATTTTATATGATTTTTATATAAGTGCTTTAAAATAATATTGTGATTTTTTTTTTATATTTTTAAAAAAAGTTTTAAGATATTAAAAAAATCAAGTAAAGAAAATATATATTTTAAAACACTTATATAAAAATCATGTAAAAAAAAAAAAATCCTAAATAGAGATTTTCAAATAAAAATTTTAAAATAGGGATCCTAAAATAGAGGTCTTTAATATTTTTCATATGGATTAAGATTATTGGTACAGTATAATTCAGTAGTTAAATATACTTCCCACCCAAGTAACTAACAGATAATTAATATTAATCACCCATTAATGATAAGATTCTTAGAAAACGAGTTTCACATTAGTTTTATTATTGATGAGGGTGAAAGAACCAAAAAAAAAAAAAAAAAAATCAGTACTCTCTATAAATATTATCTTAAGAGTAACTCATAACTCTTGATTTTAAGTGACGTAGAATTTTAATCTCGATAATCAACGAAGGGAACAGGTTAGGGCAGGATGAAGGGAACAGCTTAGGGCAGGAGAGGCCATGGCCCTCCCAAAATTTTGGGAAAATAAAATATATTAGTTTTTTATAATTTAATAAAATGACGTCTCATTTCGTATTAATTTTCTCTCTAAAAATTAAAACTATTTTGATCCCCTATACAAATTATTTAAAAATAAAATTTGTAAAGTATATCTCATAAAAAAAAAAAAAAATAATAATAATATGATGATACATTTTTATTATTGATAAAAATAAAAAAAAGAAGTTAAATGATTTGTATTCTACAATAATATGATGACACGTTGTTAATGATATATTATTATTGATATATCATATATTTTTTTAATATATAAATTATATTAAACGTATTTTATTTTTATTTTAGATCTTATTATCAAAGTTTTTTATAATGCAAAATAATTTATATAAAAATAGAGTAAACAATTATTTTATATATATTATTTTAATTTTGTTTAACCTCTTAAAATAAATTCTTGAGTCCGCCACGTCCACGGGCACTACTATTGAACGTGAGTTGTAATAATAAGAAAATGTAGGGGTGTAATCGGTCTGATTCGATCTGGTTTTGAACAAAATTAAGAACTGAACCGGAACCACCGGTTTTACATTTCTTAAAACCGATTACACCCTGATTGTCTCTCAAAACCGGTAGTACTAATTTTACCACTTCGGTCCAATTCCGGTATGATTTTTTGGTTTTAATAAAATGTCAATTTATAAAAATCAATTTGTATTTTTTTTAAACTGCTTTGAAAATTCTGTTTTATTAAAAAGATTGTAATCCATTACAAAAATCTATTTTAATAAAAGAAAATCTGTTATATAAAAAAAACTACATAAAAAAACTGCTATAAAATAAAAACTGCTCAATAAAAAAATTGCTCTAAAAAAAAATGTTTTAGCAAATTTTGTTGTAAAAAAAATATGCATTAAAAAACTACTTAAAAAAATTGTTCTGTAAAAAATCTACATTATCTCATATATGATTATAATTTATATTATTATATATAGGATAAAACATATTACATAATAATACTAAAAAAATAAAAAAATAGAACAAATAAATAGAACCAGTCCGGTTCGGTTTTAAAATGGATGGAACGGGAACCGGACCGATATTATCCGATTTTTCAATTTATAAAACCAGTACCGGACTGAAATAATCCAAAACCGACATTTCCAATCTAGTACAATTCGGTTTGGCCGATTTTCTGATTCAAATTTACACCCCTGAGAAAACGTATGGAAATATTGCTTGCACTCGTAGAGCTAATTTTGAGACCTTTGTCCTCCTATAAGAGCTTTGCATCCGGTTGCTCAAATTTTTTTTCAAAATTTGACTTAAAATCTTACTTTCTTAATTTTTTTATTTAAATTTTAAATATTTTAAAAAAATATCCTATATCTCATTTCTTATATTTTTCCCGTAATATTAAAATAACATTCTTACATTCTTTATTTGTAACTTTTTTTCTCTGTTCTCTATTTCAATTATTTACCAATTACTCTTTCGTCTTATTATTTCCTATCTCTATTTAAATATTGAAATAATTGAGGTAAACACGTATATATATTTTTTAATTTTTTTAATATTTTATATTCAAAAACCTAATGTTTTTTGTTGTTTTTTTTTTTTTTGGTTTGCAATTTTGATTTTGGATAAAATATTGTTTCATCAAATTTTCATATCAAATATAATCCGTGATTTTAAGGGTTTTAATCAAATCCAAACACAACAAAACAGTTGATAAATTATAGAGAAATCATTTCAATAGCCACGAAAATAATGGGTTAAAAAGAAAGCCTTAAAAAATCCGAAATGTTTGTGAAGAATAGGGGTCCCAAATCGGCGATTTCAAAGGTTTTAATCAAACCGAAACACAGCAAAACCTTTGATTTTGAAAAAGAAATCGTATTCAATAGCCATGAAAAACAGTTGATTTCGAGAGAGAGTTGGAATTGAGGAATATGAGTCGAAGATGGAACTTATCAAGAGAGAGAGAGAGTCAGACGGAAGTTCAATCGGCAACGAGAAGAGGCTCAAAATTGTCTGCCGAGCTTCAGTCCAAGTGAAGAAGAAGGAAAATGTGCAGTAAGAATGACACAAGAAACAGAAAGTCACGCGCAGAGTGAAGGTTCAAATACGATAATGAGCTACAGTAATCCCTCATTTTTAAGGGGCTATTGTAGCCTATCATCTCATTTCTTAAAATGAAGGTTCGGATGAAAGTATATTTTAGAATAAAAATTTCAAAATAAACCTTCAATACTTATACAGCAATCGGTTGGAGGTGCTTTAAGAGACAGTTTTCAACTTTCAAGTAATTCCTTTATTATGTAATTAGTTATGTATAAAGTTATACATCCATAGTACATATATATATATATATATATATAAATGGTTGAAAGTAGGAGTATAGAACGTCAGTGTTACATAAGTAGACACAGTGATTTACAAATCGTGCACGAGAGGGAGATTAATGGCGGCGATCGAGCGGCCGGGTGAGGAAGAATATTCAAGGCCGGCTGCTTAAATTGCTGGCAGTGACAAACAGATCATGATGAGAACGTAAATGAAGAAGAAGATAAAGGCAGCAAGAATTTATATAGAATATTATTGAAATGCAGTAGTGAAGCAGGCAGCTGCCCTACATAATAAGTTCACAACCAGCTGTCCCTATCAATTAACGCAACGTGAAGCCACGTCTCATGCAAAATCAGCTGGGACCCCGTACCTTCATGTGAAAACGAACAGAAACAAACGTCAAGGGAAAACCCTACTTGCTACATACGTACTCTCTTCACTTACATTATTTAGTTCCGCCGAGGTCCCAACCAATCCGCCTATTCTACGTGCAGTGTGCTTGCATGTGTTTGTGTGTATAATATATATATATATATATATATGTATTTATATACGTGTGTTTAAAATTCTAGTTTCCTTGAGAGAGAGAGAGAG
Source organism: Platycarya strobilacea (assembly GCA_036898215.1). NCBI lineage: Eukaryota > Viridiplantae > Streptophyta > Magnoliopsida > Fagales > Juglandaceae > Platycarya > Platycarya strobilacea. Next base: position 38,171,543 of record CM072555.1, read on the forward strand.
AGAGAGAGAGAGAGAGAGAGAGAGAGAGAGAGAGAAGGAGGGGGGGGGGGATGAGGACTAGTAAAATTGATGGTTAGCTGATCTAACTTTCTTGGTGATGATGATCAAGTGGCACAAGAAATGCCGAGCTATCATGATGATAAATATTGGACCGGCACATTAATTTTTTTCATGTTATAATGAGAAGAAGCGAGTTAATAAAAAAAATATTAACTTAATTAATTATAAGCTAGCCCCATCCATGATCCATGATAACGATTAGGTTTTTTATTATTTGTTTGGAGTTTTGAACCTGATCAAGTAGTACTACTCAGGCCATAACATGATTATATATATTAAAGAAAAATATTAATGGAGAAAGGGTAAATTTGGATCAACCATTGCTTATATATGCATTAATTCACCGCTAATTGTCGAATTGAATGGTCAAATTCTGCGTACGTAATTACTAATTTGAGAAAAAAAAATTGTTTATACGAATTAAAATAAAAAAAGCATATTCAGTTTCATGAATTCGATCCATCATGTCTTGTGAACTTTTATACCTAGTTATTAATAATAATGCTTAGACTTTGTCACGCATGATACTGCATTTAATTATATAAATTTGAAATCATGTTTAACCACATAAACCCAGCAAAAATATAATTGGAAAAAGTTAATGTTAATAGTTATATATTAATTAAAGATAACATAGGATGCTGCAAGATTCAATCAAGTACTGTCTGCATAGGTGTTGCCGGTCTAGATATGGTAGCATACGATCGAGCGACACACATGTACATTATGGTTCTCAAATCACATGAAAATCCATGAAAGTGGGGGACCCAAATTCGTCGAGGAAATTCGCCTGATCATCGGGTTCACTGTTTCCCATTTTTTCCGGTTACTGGTCTCGCACTCCCATGGCCTGATCTCTGATCATGGCCGAAAAGCTTGAGTTTTGGATTCTAATTTTAAGGACCATATTATTTGTTTTTACTAGCTAGGTTTTTCTCTGCTGCCTTGTGTCTTTCACTTGAATAAGCGCAGCTAGCGCAGGTCATGATCAGTATTTCCTCTGTGAATTAGCCTTTTCTCTCCTTTTTTTAATTCTTTGGTTTGAAAAGTGTCGGTAAATATCAGCTTTCGCTTTGTCTGGCTCTGGCTACAGAACTTAAAGAGAAAAGAAAGTTAAGGAATTCATGTCAGGGAAAGGTCGATTATTCAGAACAATTATTTCACTGGTTTAATTTGGAAGTGCCAAATATCTTGCACAATCGAAAAAGAAAAACCCGACTCATAAGTAGAAAATGAAAAGGATTTGAGTTATCATGAGTTGGTCATGATGAGCAGTGATCAATACCAGTCATCAGGAGATAAACTAAGTAATATTCCTGTTTTTTGAACCTCGAAGATTGATTTATTAGGGAAAAACAAAAGGGCTCCAACAATGATGTCGATAGTACTCTATAGTTGATGAATTCGAAAAATTCATTCAAATATTAAGATATTCAAGCCTTCTGGCATGGTTTGTTTTGGGAACGAGAAAAAATCTAAAATATATTTCTAACTTATTATTATATTTTTTAAAATTTTTATATAAATTATAATAAAAAATTTAATTTTTTAAAATTCTTATATCAATTTTTCAAATTTTTATACAAAATTAATATTAAAATAATATTATTTTATTAATTTATTATTTTTATCTTAACTTATTTTATCTCTAAAAACAAATAGGATCTAAAGTCGCTATCTATATCTTTTGTTGCATGTTTAAAGTCATGAATGTTTGGTTTTTTTTTAAAGAATTATTTTACATATAGTCATTAAATAGGAATTATTTATACAAGTTTATATAATTATATTTAATTTTAAAAAAAATTTATAATAATATTTTTTAAAATAATACTTTCTATCTTATATATTTATATATTAATAAGACTGTACATACAATCTTTTATTTAAAATTATAAATTAAATTTCTATTTTGCAATTACTCCCAACTGTAGAATACTAGAATCAGAATGCAATTTTTTGTTTGTAGAATATATGTTTGGGGAAAAAAAAAAGGATTTGGATATGAATGTTTCCACTCATCGGATCCACGTCACGTCAAACTCCGACCCAAGAACAGTCCTAGTAGGAAAGCTGCATGTAAGACAAGTGTGTAGTGAGCATAATAAAAAGAAGAAGAAAAAAGAGAGGCCAAGAGTAAACCAATTAAGCCGAAAAAATAAATTAGTATATAGTAGTAGCTACGAAGTCTCCAATTTCCGCCAGCCCGGATCTCTCGCGACCTTGTTTCAGACAAATTTTCTTCTGCGCAGAGCTAAAAGTCACTTGCCTCAATTTTTTAATCTTTACCGTGCTATCTATCCATGTTTATATGTTTATTCATCTCTCTCGCTCTCTTTCTGAAACTCATCACTTTCTCAGGTCCTCCTCGCTTTTGAAAGAAACCCTCTCTCTCTCTCTCTCTCTCTCTCTCTGTGGTTTTACGCCGTTTGGCAGCTGAAACGGTTCGACACAGTCCTGTTTAGAAGTGTACACCTGTTTCTCCTTCTCTTTCTTGAGTGAAAGTTGCAGTTTTTGACGCTGTCTTTCAATCCTCGGCACAAAATGGATTTGGGTTTGCATGCATCGTCTTGCTAGCTAGGACCATTAACTTGCAGTAGTCGTTATATTTTAACGTTTGGAGCTTTTGTCAGTCTCGACGTCAAATTGTTTTTGACTATAATAGCATCGTGATTATCGTCCGTCTGCTAGCTCAAACGTGTTTTGATAATCCCAGATGATGGTTTTTCAGTAACGGCTGGGGTAATTTCGGTTTTGGGGTTAAAAGTTGGTTTTATTTTGTTTGTTTGTTTCCCGAGATTCTGGTTTCCATTTATATCAATGGAAAATAATCTTGTTTGGTTCTTCTTCAGATTTTGGAGAAACGAAGCAGAGAAAAGCGAAAGGAAATAATGGCTCCTACAACTAACTGGTTATCGTTCTCGCTGTCCCCGTTGGAAATGCTGAGGTCCTCCGAGTCTCAGTTCATGACCTATGAGAGTTCCTCCACTGCCTCTCCCCATTACTTGATCGATACCTTCTATGCAAACGGTAAACTGAACTTTTTTCTCCGAGTGTAAGACGCTTAGGTCCTGTTTGGCTGCTTAGAAAATACGGGAAAAAGTGTTATGCTGGTATTTAGTCGAAAGTACCAATGGAAAACATTAATACTGGGTTATTGGCTTTCAAAGTGTTGTTACTTTCACTTTCTTAGCAGTCAACACCATTATTTTCTAAAGCTCATTTGTAATGATCCGCAAATCACGGTGATCAGTCTGGTGAAAACCAAACCCCACCTCTTTCCAAGGATTTGTTTGGCTGCTGAGAAAACTGAGAGAAACAGTGTACAATACGTTTTGAATCTCATGTGTTCAGGGTTTTTCCCGGTTTTCAAAATTGAAAGGTGCTACTCTTCAACAGTGCCTGACAAAAACCGAGGCATAGAAATGGATTGGTCGCATTAGGCTCCTTTAAATCAATGATGTTGTTTTGTCAGATTCCTTATATCGATAAATCTAAGTACCATGAAAGAATCGAAACTCCTTATACCCTCCATTTTCTTTTTCTCTGCAACTCAATCGATATAGCTATGTTGACCTAGAAAAGTCTTTTGACAACTCGGATTAAGTACTCACTGAGTCACCGTTTACGTTTTTCGTGTAGGCTGGACAACCCCGAAGTCCCAAATCTTCTACACTGAAGGAGAAGAGAACCAAGAAACCAAAGAAGCTCAAGCCCAAAACTGCCTAGCGGATTCATCCTTCTTCACGAGTTTCATCGATCCACAAAACCAAGACCAGCCAATTCCAAAGCTCGAAGACTTTCTCGGCGATTCATCGTCGATGGTTCGGTACTCCGACAGCCAGACCGAGACTCAGGACTCGTCCCTGACTCAAATCTACGACCACCATGGTTCGGCATACTTCAACGAGCAGCAAGATCTAAAAGCGCTAGCTGGATTTCAAGCTTTCTCTACTAACTCGGGCTCTGAAGTGGATGACTCGGCGTCCATGGCTAGAACTCAGCAGGTCACTTGTGCCGAGTTTAAGACTCAGTCGATTGACTCATCTGGAAAAGAGTTGGGTTTCTCAAACAGTGGCAATGCCAAGGGAAGTCTCTCACTTGGGGTTGCTCACAGCCATGAAAAGGCCATTGTCTCGGCTGAGTCTGATAGAACTAAGAAGATTGCTGACACTTTTGGTCAGAGAACTTCAATCTACCGAGGGGTCACTAGGTATAAACCATTCAATGGAGTACAATAATCTTTTGATCTGTTCTTTTGTTTAATCCTCAGTATCGATGTTATTGTCGTTGATTTTTTGTTTTTGTCATGTTATAGAATACCGTATTGTCTAAGTTGATTTGAAATTAGAATGAATACTAAAGTAAATGATTCCCTTCAAAATCTCATCTTTTGGCATTAGAGATGATGAAAGAGTTTATATATATATATATATATTAGGAATCTATGGGGTCCGACTAGTAATATTTTAAAATGACGAAGAAATAAAAAAGATGCTTGAAATGAAACCTGATCATCAGAATGATTTCTAAAGTTTTTTCTGAAATTTGTATTTTAAATAATGTGCATTGATCTTGCAGACACAGGTGGACGGGCAGATATGAAGCGCATCTATGGGATAACAGCTGTAGGAGAGAGGGTCAGGCGAGAAAAGGACGTCAAGGTCATCTCTCTTCTTTCTCTCTCTCTCTTCGTTCTCTCTTTATTTATTACATTTTGTATAATGAAGCCAACTTGCACTTGTTTCCCATCTGTCTTATTATGACTGACTGACTGATGGCATATATACATACATTATGCACAGATGATGGTACTTTCTTGTATTTCTCCTGCTTACGCTGTTCTGAATTTTCTTTTCATTTCTTCCTTTCTTTCGTATTGATTTGATCTCTGGTGCCGCCATTTTGCTCATTAGATTTTCTCACTCAAAGAAAAGGCACAAAACGAGGCCGGGCTGGGGTCCATATTTTCATTGAGTATCAAGCTGTTGTTATTTTGATCAGTTTGATGCGACCCCCACCCACCAACCATTCACAAGACGTTACACTCTTTCAATAATGTCTCTGAGCACTTGTCTGATATTTTCTGAGTTTTTGCCTTTCGCTTTTTGCTTTTGCTTTCATGCATCATGGACCAAGCTGCTTTGACCAAAACAAAAAAAAAACCCAAAAAACATATATCTTCCTCCTTCGAAACTAATTAAAGCGCCCGCTGTTGTCGCTGAAATTGTTTTGTGGTGGGTGATTTGGCTCAGTTCTGGTTCATGATCTTTTCTGGGTTGAGAGATGAAACCAACTAACTTGAAAACAGCGGGCTCTACATTGCTGTTTACTTAAATCTCTTATTGACCTGTTAATTTGAGTTCAGAATGTGGAAAAGAGATTACACATAACATGGGTCCTATATTGTTTATTGTCACTTGTATAAATTGTTCAATAAGTAATGAATGTCGTATGTATGGTTGATTTAAATGCCTATTATTTATATCTTAACTTGAGATGTTACAGTTCGGCGAAGAACTCGAGGGATTTTTTTTTTCCTTTCTCAAATAGACTTTAACACATGGAACATGCTAAACTTGTGAGGTAGACACATGAGGCGGGCTCTACATTCATTATTCTCTAAGAAAACTTTTAGTCACTACAATAAAATTGTTTATTTGTAGTCAGTTATTTATTGTCAAAAAGAGTATGTTTTCGATCGCAAATAGTTAATTTGGTTGTAAATAATTGTCACAAGTATTTGTATTTTTGTAATGAGCTAATGAAGCATGGAAAAACAAATCCTTGGAGTCATTTCTAGGGAAATAGAGAAGAAATGAGAATTCGTTGCAGGTGGAAAATGAGCTATTATTTAATGGGGCACTGAACTACGTACCATCTTTTGAGCATATGCTAGCTATGGCATGCAAATCACGTTGTTTTTTTCTTTTTATATTTTTTTTTGTTTGTTTCTAAAAATATTATATTTTCTGCAGTAAATTTTGACCATTTTATATAATTATTATTATATAACACTCACGCTCCTACTCCTTTTCTTTAATGCATGTAACGTGGGACCTTGCATCTGGCTTTTTGCTACTTTGAATTTGTTCTACAGTGTACCTGGGTAAGTGGTTTTTTCCCCGTTAACTTTCTCCAGCATTTCCTTTTAAATTTACGTCTTATCTAATTCTGGAATAAGAAATTTCTCTAATATTTATTATATGTATATTATCAGGTGGATATGACAAGGAAGAAAAGGCAGCTAGAGCTTATGATTTAGCAGCTTTGAAATACTGGGGCCCAACTGCAACCACTAACTTTCCCGTAAGATATTCACATTCCTATTGCTCTCAACTTATTTTATGCTATGTTGTCTTTATCTCTGCATGAAAAACCACGTGGCCTTGGCCCTTTATCATGAAACTTGAATCAGCTCCCAGCAATTTTATAATTTTGGCTTTCCCTTTTGCAGGTTTCGAATTACACCAAAGAACTAGAAGAGATGAAACTTGTGACCAAGCAGGAATTCATTGCATCTCTGAGGAGGTAATTAAGCTTTGTGCCATCTTTTATTTATTGATTTTTTTTAAAAAATTAATTAATAAGTTATTTGATCTGGTTTCCTGCATTTACTTCAGGAAAAGTAGCGGTTTTTCAAGGGGAGCCTCCGTATATAGGGGTGTGACAAGGTCTGGATATTTATATTACCATTATCAATCCTGTTTTTGTTTTGGAATTTTTTATATTTTATTCTTACAATGCTTTCATTTCTGTTCATCATCTTTACAATGGAGTCACATGGTATTATTTTGGTGCTCCAGGCATCATCAACAGGGTCGTTGGCAAGCAAGAATTGGCCGTGTTGCCGGAAACAAAGATCTGTATCTTGGAACCTTTGGTAAGCAAATATATTTGGATGGCTTATCTGGTTTGTTCAAACGCATCTTGTATTTGTAAATGAAATTTGGTCAATCATTTTTCTGTCATCGATTCTTGTTAGAGATATATGAAAAATGGATGACTTGACTGTGTTTGTGGTTAAATGGTGGCAGCCACTGAAGAGGAGGCAGCAGAGGCATATGATATTGCAGCAATAAAGTTTAGAGGTGCAAATGCTGTGACCAATTTTGAGATGAATAGGTATGATGTGGAAGCCATTTCCAAGAGTTCTCTACCCATTGGTGGGGCGGCTAAACGCCTGAAACTCTCATTAGAATCTGAACAAAAACCATCACTACTAAACCATACCCAGCAACCCCCAACAGGCAGTGGCGGCAGCAACAGTATCAATTTCACTTCAATTCAACCCCTTCATGCCATTCCATCCGGTATTCCGATTGACGCAGCAGCCGCACTTTATCATCACCACTTTTTCCAGCACCTTCAACCTAATAACACCAGTACATCTGACTCTCCTGGCTCTTCAACCATTAATGCTCCAACTACTAATATGTTTCCACCACCACCCGAGTTCTTCTTATGGCCTCACCAGCACCAGCCCTACTGATATGTGACCCGGAAGTTCTCACTTCATTGCCGACCGGTGCCCTCGAATAAGTCGGCTAACATTACCGGAAGCTGCTCTTGTTGTGGGCACTGTTACAAGCTGACTCACATCTTGATCTGACCCTTTTTCACAGTTTCACTCTAATTCACCTCTCAACCTGGGACTAGCAAAGGCAGGAGGTTTTTTGTCTGAAGGCTTAAAAGTTCCATGTTCCCTTTAGGAATCTGGATTTTGTAAGTAACTTTGGTTCAGTCTCGTTAGAAGTTACATTACTGGGATGAAAACTTTGAACGGGACATCCATCTAACTGCAAAAGTTTTTTGAAAGTATTTTCTTAATTCCATATGTGCTCTGCATTTTTATGATCCTTTTTAAAGTCAAAGCCAAGGTATGTGCCAGGTTAAAACACCAATTAGCATCAGGGAAGCCCAAAAAGCCTCCAGCGTTCGAAATTAACTTGTAATTACAACTATCAATTCAGAAATATTTAGTAATTAATCATCATCAATGAACGATTGCATACGATATGCATCTAGCAGCAATCATAACCCAATTGAAAATATGTCTAGAAGAAATCAAGATGCCTCCCATACCCAATCTCGAACATAATCTTAGCCTTTATTTTACGTACATAATCCATTCTTCCGCTGTCTTTCCATATTTATGTACTGAGAATTAAAAAAATAAATTAATTAAAGAAGATGGTGTTGTGCACACAGTTCATAGGCTCATACCATCCACAATGTTGTATATTTTGAAAAAATTGATAAATGCTAAGAGTTTTTGAGTTTAATATTCAAACATCTAATTTTTAAATTATTAAATTCATTTTAACTCAAATTCTTTCACAATTTTATTCAATTTAACATTTCTTTATATGTGGATTATAATTTTTTTTTTAACTTTTTAACGCTGGAGGCTTTCAAATTATTAAATTTATTTTAACTCAAATTCTATTTATATGTGGATTCACTTGCCGGCTAATGAATATCAACAGTCATTAAAGAGTGTATTAAATTCGAATATATATGTATTTTCTTTGATATTCCAGTCAAAACTGAGAGTATAAATGACATTAGCAGAAGTATTGAAATCACCGTATTTCACGTGCTTCAAACTTACTGAAACGAGTATACTCGCATTACGCGTAAACCATCAAAGAAGGCTCCGAAGTGATGATCAGTAGGAAAATCTGATTTTTCATGTTTTTGGGCCAAATGTGAATTCTCTGGAGTACTTAATAAATGCTTTCTGGGCGTGATGTGGAGTCAACATGTATGGTTTTACTTTACAACAAGGTTCATGCCTAGCTCTATATTGTTTGCATATATGAAGAAAATCTTTTAAGCTTTAGGCATCGTTTGAATTTAGAAAATGTTTATTTCATCTTATTTTATTATTATAATTTTAAAAATTCTTAATAATCGGTCAAGTGTTTTTTTTTTTAAGAATCAGTTCTGTAATAATTTAATGTCACATAAACATTGTATCAAAATTAAGGTGTACATTCAGATGGGCAGCAATCCATCTAGTTTTTGGATGCATTTTAGATACTTTTCCAAGGTGTTTCTTGTTTTATTGATAGTAACAAGGATCCACCTTGAACCTTTATTGAATTTCAGACTTTATTTTATAATACTAAGCATGCTTGATTAGAGAAGAAACGAAAAAAAAAAAAAAACTGAAGGTAGTTTCAGTAATGACGAAGCTGGACGGGTAAGGGGGCCCATAATTGTTGTGGAGGACTCGAACAACATCCACGATCGATCTTCTTATGTCTTAGTCCTTGTGGGTCTATGCATGGTCTCTTATGGTTAAGCTGAGTATTCTTTTATTTCTTTTAACTTTTGGAAAATTATTTCAAGTCACTTCTTACAAAAGAAAAAAAAAAAAAACTTGCAACTCTCTTTAATGTACATACTCGACAGTGTCGACACAGTACTCATATGAAAGGCTGCTACATCAGCTATCATAAAAAACTATTAATGTTTTGACTTTTTTGTTTATAATTATACACCGATTTGTAATTGCTGAATTTTCTTCCAATGTCAACCCAAATTATTATTTCTAGAGATTGCATTTAATAAAAAGAAAAAAGAAAAATGAAATGTTGTGCATTCTCTTGTTAAGATTCAACTATGTCATAAAAAATAAAAAAGCTCATTTTGGGGAACAAAATGATTAAAAAAAGAAAAAATCATTTTGCCTTTATCTCATTACTTTTGTAAATATAAAATCATACTTATTACTTCCCAACAAAGTTTTGTAGTTAACCAAGTTATCATAAATCTCAGTACAAACGTAATTATTTTTCGGCCTATTATAGGATTTACAAAGACATGGGGAAAAAAATTATCTCAGACCCGAGAGAAGGTAAAGAGTGAGATTAACTAATGGAGTAAATGGGCCCCCTTTAACTTTATGATGTTGATGTTATAAGCTTGTGCTGGTAGGCTAGTGTTTCCGAACCCCGGTTGATCGTCTTGTCTAGCCTGGCCCAATTATTTATTTGCTTCCTTGTTTTCAATCCTGGCTGCTTGTCATAGTGCAATCAATCTCTCATATTTTAGGGATAAATGTTATTTTTACATGGTATTAGATTTCAACATTATCTCTACACTTTCTCTTATTTACCAGCTAAATGTCGAATTTACCTATGAGAAGGAGGAGGAGGAGTTTAACTCAAAGGGAGTACTAGATTAGAACAAATCAACAAAATATAAATCTATTTTCAGCTTAAAGTAATAGCACAACCCAGCAGCTCTAGAATTAAAAAACAGAGGAAGGTTGAAATGAATAAGATTATATTATTGCCATGTGAACACTTGGCTGTTTATTTTCAGCTTACAGAGTATAGAGGAGTAGTATGACCTCTATTTAAACACGAAACTTAAATAATCAAATTACATCAAAGAATCGCATAACAGCTAGTATAAAATCTTGAGAGATTTCATAAAATCTGAGAGGTGCGATAGCAACAAATCTGTTACATGAAATCCGTAAAACTACGTCTGCAACTCCACGAATCTGTTGCATGAAATCCAAAAGATAACGTCTCCAACTCTTAAAATCAGTTGCATCAAATCCCAATCCAAGATATCAAAAGATAAAGTGCATTGCACCAGTACTCGACGTGAATTGGGTTTGGTTGAATCCGAGATATACTCATCCTCTTTTATTGGAGTTTCCTTATCTTGTTGAACTACTATTTTGAATTAAATTTGTTGCCAACTTGCCATTGAGACTCCCTCATCTTTCAATGTCTCTCCATCAATATTGAAAATAACATGATTTGCGCCTTCGTGGGATTTATCATCCTTATGTCTACGGTAGTTTTGGGACTCCTTATCACTCAATTGAATCTCACAAATCATGTCGAGCCGCTGGTTTGTGCTAATATAAACATATCCAGAATACGCCTTTTCTTCCTAATTGATCGACGATGGCTTCGAAAGATGTCGATCCTAGTCTTGCAAGCTTCCTAATGCGAAAGGATATGGAGGTTAAGCTCCCGCGGCCAACTCGAGTCAAGAACAAAACACTGGCTCCTATTCAAATCACTGGCTCCTATTCAAATCACCGCCGAGCATATCCTTCGGGAGGCCAGAGAGCATCAAGAAGCCGAGATCCGACCGCCGAAGCAAAAAATTACTGATGCCACCAAACTCACAGACTACCGCCTCCGCAAGCGCAAAGAATTCGAGGACCTCATCCGCCGGGTCCGATGGAACATCAGCATCTGGATCAAGTACGCGCAATTGGAGGAGTCGCAGAAGGACTTCAATCGTGCACATTTGGTATGGGAACGCGCTCTCGTGGTCGATTACTGGAACCACACGCTGTGGCTCAAGTACGCCGAGGTAGAGATGAAGAACAAATTTATCGACCGCGCCCACAACGTATGGAACCGTGTGGTGGAGTATTTGCCGAGAGTGGACCAGTTGTGGTACAAGTACATTCACATGGAAGAGATGCTCAGCGATGTCGCCGGCGCGAGGGAGGTCTTTAAGAGATGGATGGATTGGATGCCAGACCTGCCGGGCTGGCTCTTGTACCTCAAGTTCGAGCTACGATACAACGAGGTCGAGTGCGCTAGGCAGATTTTAGAGCGGTTTGTTCAGTGCCACCCCAAGGTTGGTGCGTGGATTCGGTACGCCAAGTTTGAGATGAAGAACGGCGAGGTTGCTAGGTCGAGGAACGTGTACGAGAGGGCCGTGGAGAAGCTTGCTGACGATGAGGAGGCTGAGCAGTTGTTCGTCGCCTTTGCCAAGTTTGAGGAGCGTTGTAAGAAGACACAGCGTGTGAGGTGTATCTACAAGTTTGCTCTAGACCATACACCGAAAGGGCGAGCTGAGGACTTGTATAGGAAGTTTATGGCGTTTGAAAAGCAGTTTGGGGATAAAGAAGGGATTGAAGATGCGATAGTAGGGAAACAGAGGTTTTAGTATGAGGAAGAGGTGAGGAAGAATCCACTGAATTATGACTCTTGATTTAATTAAATTCGTTTGGAAGAGAGCGTGGGAAATAAGGAAAGGATTAGGGAAGTACATGAAAGGGCCATTGCGAACGTTCCTCCCGCCGAAGAGAAGCGATATTGGTAGCGGTACATTTATTTGTGGTAAGTGCATTTTCATGGTTGAGAATTTGAATTTTGAAAACTTAATTCTTTGATTTATTTTGTAATATGTTGATGGTTGATTATTTGTTGAATGTGTAATGTTAGGATTAATTATGCCCTGTTTGAAGAGCTTGACGCCAGAGACATGGAACGAACGAAAGAAATGTATCGGTAAGTTTATGATTGCAAAAAGAAAGTAAAGACTCCTTCAAAGTAATGTTCTGCTTCTACTTAGAAACCAGGTAAATTAGAACTTCTATTTGTTATTTTGATCGGATTTTTTTCCCCTATTCTTTTCATCATCTTCTTCTTCTTCTTCTTCTGCTTTTGGCGTATTTTGTTGCTTCTTTACTTGTATGTACTGTTGTGCATCACATCAGACTAAAAGTTTTAGAGTCAGTCCTTCTGATTTGGCCTACACAAGAGGATGCTATGTTGATATTATTTGATGTAGTTCTCTTTGCTCTCTTGCAAGCTTTCACGTATAGTTTATTTTGATAGAGAATGACCTACTGTGTTATTGTGGCATGTTGAAGAGAAAGGAATTATTGTTTTCGTGGATTATGAGATATCGGTGCTGGCGCTCAAGTCTTTCTTTCTTAATACCCTCTTATGTTGGATTGTGATCCAAGTTGCTGCTACTTTCTAAGCACAAACTTAGAACATAACTTAGAATAGGAAGAACACATCCAAGTTTGTGCTACTGATATTTATATAGATGTTCATAAGATTTTTGCAATCTTCTCTGTTAGACCAACTAGCTTCATACCTAAAACTTTTCCTCTGTTGTTGGAACTCCCTTTCATCTCTCAGACAAGAAACAAAGAGAGGGCAGTGATCACAACTTAGAACAGGGAGAACATGTATCTCTGTGAGGCCAAATAGCAAGTTCCAGTTACCGTTTCCCAGCACTCTATCTAATCTTTCTTTAGTAAATTCCCTTCCTTCCCTATTGTTACACCATGTAAATGTGGAGCCTATAAAATCCTGGTCACTTAAATCACAATCCTTAAGAGCTTCTTTGAATGATTCCATTTGGTTTATAAGGTCTAGTAGCAGCACCTGACTTCTCATCCTAGGAAATAATTTCATTAAAGTCCCCCATATATAACCAAGGCATCTGGTTTGGATTTCAGAAGTCTCAACAATTGCCAACTGCCCTCACTTTTAGCCGCCACTGCATTGCCATAGAAGCATGTCAGGATCCATTTCCTACCATCCTTAGAATTAGTGATAGTCAAAGAGATATGGCTCTGAGAGTAGAGAAAAACTCAGCAAATATATCCTTTTTCCACAGAGCTGCTAAGCCACCACTTTTACCCATATCGTCCGCCACAAAACTATGATCATACCCCAACCTATTTTTAATGCTTTCAACTTTCTTTGTATTACGCATGGTTTCAATTAAAAAAACCATACTTGGGAACTTTGCTCTGAGAGGAGAGAAAAACTCAGCAAGTATATCCTTTTCCACAGAGCTGCTAAGCCACCACTTTTACCCATATCGTCCGCCACAAAACTATGATCATACCCCAACCTATTTTTAATGCTTTCAACTTTCTTTGTATTACGCACGATTTCAATTAAAAAAACCATACTTGGGAACTTTTCCTTCCCCAAAAGATAAAGCTCACGAACTATCTGAAAGTTCCCAAACTCTCGATAGTTCCAACAAATGAGATTCATGATGATTGACTAGGCTGCTTAGCAGCTTGCCAGTTTATAATGTTGTTTACCTTCTAACAATTTTCTATTTTAGCTCTTTTATTAGTCAACTTATCAGCTTCAACCTCTAAATTCCTTTTCTTAAATGAATCAAACACGTCCAGGCTCACGGGGGATTCATTCAACCCAGCAACCTTCTGTGAATTACCTTCACTAGCTCTATTCCAGTTAGACAAAGTCTTAGTGCTTCCCTTACTTACAACTTTATCATTCAAATAAAGAAATGAAAGACCAACCTGGCTGCTATTAGGCGTAGAATTAACCACCCTGCTTCCTGAAATCATGGAGTTGCTTTTATCAGTTACAACTAACTGAGAATTGTCCACCTTTTGTAAGAACCAGAGAAACGAGATTCTGGGCAGCAATAATACGAAAGCAGAGAAGCTAATATCGATGGACAAGAAGGATCAAAATGAATTCCCTAAAACTTGAGTACTGTTCATTAATGAAATGTGAAATATATACAACAAAGAATATAACCGTCTAACAACGTGCTCTAATGTGATACCTCATATGATAAGGATAAAAGTCGGTGGTGTATGGGATCCCACATTGCTTGGGAAGGAGAAGTTCTTACTCTTTATAAGGTTCCAATGAGACTCCAATTGTATCATTGACTAGTCCTTTTGGAGTATGGGCCATGTGGTTTGGACTTTCCATTGGAGCATTACATCTAATAATCTTATGACATGTGTAAAAGTAAATACAAATGAAATACAAGATACAAATGTAAGCTGCGGTAACAGAGAGCAAAGTCATGTATTGTCCAAACTACATGTCGTTTGGCCAATGTCTTCTAACACCCCCCCGCAAGGTGGAGAGTAGAGATTAACTACTCCCATCTTGGAAAGATGTGAATTCAGTAAATAAGAGGGTAAAGCTTTGGTAAGAATGTCATCCAATTGATTAGTAGAAGACACATGAGAAGTAGAGACAATCCCAGCTTGAATTTGATCTCGAATAAGGTGGCAATCAAGCTCAATATGCTTGGTTCGTTCATGAAACACCGGGTTGGCAGTGATGTAAAGTGCAGCTTGGTTATCACAGTGTAAAAGAGCAGCCCGAGGATGAGAAATACCAAGATCTTGAAGCAAATATCGAAGCCAAGGTAATTCAGAACAAGTAGTAGCCATAAATCGGTATTCTGCTTCAGCGGAAGATCTGGAAACCACACTTTGTTTCTTGAATTTCCAAGAGACCAATGAATCACCAAGAAATATGCAATAGCCTGTGGTTGACCTATGAGAATCCGGGCAAGAGGTCCAATCGAAGTCACAATATGTACGGAGCTGAAAAGAGGATGAGGAAGAGAGTAAAATCCCTTGTGCAGGAGTTGCTTTAATATATCTTAGAACCTTGTAAGCAGCTGCCAAATGACTGGAAGAGAGTGTATCCATGAATTGACTCAACAATTGTATAGCAAAAGATAGGTCTAGCTGAGAGATGGTCAAGTAGAGGAGCCGGCCAATCAATCTCCTATAAGTGCAGGGTTCTTTGAGTGGGACTCCTTCGGTTTTGCTAAGTTTAAAATTTTGATCAAGAGGAAGTTTAAGTGGGGTACAACCAAGCATACCAGAGTCTGCCAAAATATCTAATGCATACTTTTTTTGAGAAATATGAATACCTGTAGATGATCTAGAAATCTCCAAACCAAGAAAATATCTAAGGCATCCAAGGTCTTTAATTTTGAACTTATGATGGAGAAAAGTTTCAATTGAATCAATAGAAGCTTGAGAATCACTTGCAAGTAATATATCATCCACATAAACTAATAAGCCTATGAAAGAAGAACCATCTTGCTTTGTGAATAAGCTATAATCAGCTTTTGATTGGGTAAATCCATATTCAAGAAGAGATGAAGTAAGCTTGAAATTCCATTGTCAGGATGCTTGTTTAAGGTCATAAAGGCTCTTAAGAAGTTTACAAACTTGATGTGGCTGCCCGTTAGTGTACCCGGGTGGTCTCTTCATGTAAATCTCTTCTTGCAAATCACCATTAAGAAAAGCATTGTTTATATTAAAATGATGCAAATGCCATCCTTTGATGGCAGCAATAGCAAGGAGACCTCTCATAGTAACTAACTTAGCAACAGAAGAGAAGGTCTTATGGAAGTCTATGCCCTCTTTTTGTGTGTATCCTTTGGCTACTAATTTAGCCTTAAGTCTCTCAACAGTTCCATCAGACTTAAACTTAATTTTGTGAATATAGTTGCAATCAAGGGCTTCTTTTCCAGGAGGTAATTTAGTGAGTGTCCAGGTTTGGTTATTTTCCAGTGCTTCTGTTGAATCCAAGGTTTCAAATTTCTTATCTACGTGTAGATTTTGATGATAACAAATAAATTCAAGTTTCAAGCTCAAATTATTTACGCAATGGAGCGAAGCGCACATCAAGTATAAAAGAACAAGTCTACAAATGAAACTCATAGATTATTTTTGTACATCTCTTGATAAAATTTGAAATTGGATTAAGACTCCAAATTACTCTTTTTTCTCATAAAAGATCAAATTATTTTTTTCACATATACAAGATATCTTTAAATGTCTTAGTTTTGAAAATTATGTTTTTCACATATGTATAACATCATCAAACAATATAATTTCGAAAATTATATATTTTTTTATATAAAATCTGAATTTATAAGATGATTGATTATCATATTTGACATGTGCATATTTTGTTTGAAAGTCTTGAAGGGTAGTTGTGTGTTTTTTTGACAAATGTAAAAAGTAGATGATTTTGTTTGAAAATCTTAAAGGGTGGTTGTGTGTTTTTTTGACATATGCAAAAAGAAAATGATTTGGTTTGAAAAATAAATCATGCTCATTTTGTCATGTATGAAAAACAAAAGATTAGGTTTGATTTATTTGAAAAATGAATGTAGTTGTCTTTGACAAATGTAAAAAGGAAATATTTTTATTTGAATTTCTTGAAAAGTAAATAGTGCTCTTATTTGACATGTGAATCTTTTCAAATTTGAAATTGAAAACTCATTTGCCTATAAATAACTCACTTGAGTTTTGCAAAAATTACAAAAAGAGCTTACACATCTATTGCTAAGTTTTGCATCATTTTTTTAAAGCTCTCATTCTCTCTTTTCTAAAGTTTTGACCCATAATTCTTGTTCTTTTTTAGAGAGATATAGGTTGTGCTATATTATTTCTATCTCACTCATTGAGTAGTGTATTTTGATAGTCTACCCACTATCAATTCTTGTATCAGTAACAGAGTGTGTATAACCCTTGTGTGTGTAGAAGGTGTTCTATACAGGGAATAGTTGAATCACCAAGTGTGAGGCGATTGAAAGTGTAGAGGGTGTTCTACATGGATTCTTTGGAGCGGTGCTGCTCAAAAGTGTAATAGGTTTCTATCTCCACTTAAAGGAGATTGAATAGTGAATTTGGGATCCTCAAGTGGTAGTTTGAGGCGAGGACATAGGCAGTGGAGCTGAATCTCGTAAAAATATTGAGTTTGCTTCTTCTTACCCTACTCTTTACATTTCTTGCTGCTTTATATTCTATTTATATTTTATATTATATTTGAATTATAAGTATTAATTTTTATAATATAACCTAATTCACCCCCCTCTTGTGTTAGTCATCTGGTCAACAGCTTCAATGTCAGATTCCATAGCCTCACACCAACCAGGATTCTTCAAAGCTTGTCTGTAAGAGTGAGGCTCGGTTTGGACAGAAATGGAAACAGTGAAGGCTAAAAAATTGGGATTGAATTTATGATAAGATAAGCAATTTTGTAAGGGAAAAAACTTACCACTAATAGTAGGTGCATTCTTGGAAATTGATTGTGTAGGGTGATCAAGCATGGTTTGAGAACAGTGATAACCTTGAAAGTGTGGTGCTGTCCAAGTCCTTGTAGACCTCCTAAGAGCAGGTGGAGAAGGGTTTATAGAGGTTGGTGAAAGGGAAGAAATGGTTAGAAGTGGTGGAGATGGGATTGAAGTGTGTGATGATGTAGAAGGTGCATGATGTAGAGGAGAATATGATAAAGGATCGGCTGTGAGAGGGGGGTCAGAACTGGGTGAATAAAAGTGAGGATGAAAAATAGGTAAAGGTAACTATGAAGAAGAAGAAGTGGATCAGTGTGATGATGTATGGTGGAAAGGAAAAATGGACTCATGAAAAATTACATCTCTTGAAATGAAAACGGTGTGTGTGGATAGATCCAATAATTTGTATCCTTTGGTGCCAAAGGAGTAGCCTAGAAAGACACACCTACGACCTCTAGGGTCAAATTTTTGTCTAGCATGTGAGAGGGTGGCTGCAAAGCATAAAGAGTCAAAAACTTTCATGTAAGCATATTGTGGTTTCTTATTAAATGATCTCAAAGGGAGTTTTATTTTGTAAATTGGGACTGGGGACCCGATTTATGATGTAGGTGGCCGTTAAAATACAGTCACTCTAGTATGTAATGGGCAAATTGGATTGGAACTGCAATGCTCTAGCCACATTTAGCAAGTGTTGGTGCTTCCTCTCAACAATATTATTTTGTTGAGGGGTTTGCACACAACTTGTATGATGGATAATGCCTTTTTCATTAAAAAATTGGGTCATACAAAATTCAGCACCATTGTCACTTCTTAAGATTTTAATTTTGAGTCCAAATTGTGTTTCCACCATTATAGAAGGAAGTAATGCAGGTTTTAGTTTCAGCTTTGGAATTAAGTAAGTAAACCCAAGTGGATCGAGAGAAATCATCCATTATGGTTAAGAAATAGCGTGAGCCATCATAAGCAATAGTGGAGTGAGGTCCCCATAAGTCACAGTGGATTAATTCAAAAATTCTAAATGAAGTATGATCACTATGTGGAAAAGAGAGTCTATGAAATTTGGCAAGAGGACAAACAGCACAAGGACTTTCATTAATAGCAGTAAAATGTTTGCTTACAATAGGATCAGAAATCATCTTTAACCTAGAAAAAGAGGAATGACCTAGGCAAAAATGCTAAAGGTCAAATTGAGTAACATTATTGACCATAAAAGTGTGGAGTAAAAGGTGTGTGAATGGAAAGAGATTGAGCAAGTGCTGAAGGAGAGATTTCTAAACAGTTGAAATGGTATAAACCATACTTGAGTTCATCCTTCCCAATCGTTTTCCAAGAAGGCAGGTCCTGTATGAAACAATATTTAGAAAAAAAAGGAAGCAACAAGTTAGACTATAAGTCAACTTTGTTGCAGAAATTAAATTGAAAGAGAATGAGGGGACGCAGAGAACATCCCTTAAAATGATGGTTTTGGTTATTTGAACATTACCAATATTTGTGACAGGAGCTAAACTTCCATTTGGAAGCTTAACAGAATAAGTGACATTGGAAGTAATGGTGGTAAAAAATGAAGGGCTGCAGACCATGTGGTCGGTGGTACTTGTGTCTAAAATCCAACTCGAGTGATAATGAGAAGGAGTGTTGTGTTTGTGTGTAGAAAAACAAGAATATATGCTAGACATTTTTGAACTAGGGATAGAGGAGGAATGAAGAAGAGGTGGTGATTCTGAGTGGAAAACATAAGCTGCTATTGAAGAATCCTTGGGTTGTAGCAAGGACATCAGCTGCTGGTATTGATGCTTGGTCAAACCAACCCTGCCATCACTAGAATTGTCCACATTAGGAAAAACAGTGTGTGAAACCTGATTAGCAAGTATGACAGATTGGGGTTGTTGCTTGGCGTGTAACTTGTAGTCGGGTGGGTAACTGTTTAATTTGTAGCATTTCTCAATAGAGTGGCCAGTGAGGTTACAGTGGGAGCAAACGGGAGCAACAACATTGCCCAGCTTAAAGCAGGTTTCCATTGAGTGGCCAGAGATTTTGCAGTGAGTGCAATATGGCCGATCCTTCTTGGAGTTAGGATTGTGTTTGGGCGGGTGTTTGGATGGGTGAAAAGGTTTATTAATAGCAAGGGCCATGGTCTCGGTAGAGGGGATAGTAGGGTTTATCTGAGAATGGGATCCATCAACCTAATTTGGTCTCTGATGGGAGAATATGATTCATCAAGTCCCATAAAAAATTGAATAACACAATCTAGTTGATAACGATCCACAAGAATTTTCAAAGTACCACAAGTACATGTAGGAAAAGGATTGTAAATTGAAAGCTCATCCTAGAGTGATTTCAACTTACCATAATAGATACTTACAGAATCACACTCTTGAAGAAGGTTGGCTAAATCCCTCTTCAGCTGAAAAATGCATGGAACATTTTGTTGGGAAAAACGATCGTACAGATCTTGCCAAAGCTCTTTAGCAGTATCAACAAAAGCCATAAATAATTTGAGGGAGGGTCTAATGGAGTTCTGGATCCAGGAAACCACCATATCGTTGCACCTTTCCCATAAATCAAGTAATGGATCTGTGGGAGAGGTGGGTTTTAACAGGGTACCCGAAATGAAGCCAAGCTTGTTCTTGGCTTTTAGGGCACGACGCATGGCTCTAGACCATGTGGTGTAATTATCGGTGGTTAAAAGGTCAGGAATGAGAGTAATGGCCGGATTATCACCATGGTCAAGATGGAAAGGGTTTGGGGGATCGGTGAGATTGAGGTAAGAGGGATGGGTATGGGTATGGGCATGGAGGTGGGAATTAGGGTTCAGAAAGAGGGGCAAATGAGCATTGGAAGAATTGGGGATGGAAGGATTAGGGCGTGGTGAGTTCGGTGGGGTTTCAAGAGTCGAGTCTTCCATCGGGTTGGCTTCTCAAAGGTCTGATACCATGTAAGAACCAGAGAAACGAGGTTTTGGGTAGCAATAATACGAAAGTAGAGAAGCTAATATCGATGGACAAGAATGATCAAAATAAATTCCCCAAAATTTGAGTACTGTTCATTAATGAAATGTGAAATATATATACAACAAAGAATATAACCGTCTAACAACTTGCTCTAATAATCTTATGACATGTGTAAAAGCAAATACAAATGAAATACAAGTGAAATGAAATTAAATACAAATGTAAGTTGCGGTAACAGAGAGCAAAGTCATGTATTGTCCAAACTACACGTCGTTTGGTTAGTGTCTTCTAACACCTTCATGTTTGAATTGTTTATCACTGTCTGGGAGTCCTTCGCTGGAACTACCGTGCCGGCCAAATTCTTTCAATGAAATCCTTTGGTCAATCATCCTCTTCCTTCCTATGGTAACCAGTGGGAGCTTTTTGGTTACTAGCCTTCAACTAACTACCATATTGAATATGGTAATCTTCACTCTGAGTGCTCCCTATGTTAGTCTTAGAGCACCTTCTATTAGTGCGTTTGATTACACCACAGTTAAAATAGAAATTTGGCAGCCTCTCTTACTTGAAAGTTATCCAAAACCTTTTGTCTCCAATGTTGAGAACTCGACCTCTAGTCAAAGGTTTTGTAATATCTACCAAAACTTTCACAGTAAGAACTTTCCTCATCCCGTGCCACTCCCATCCGTATCAACCATAATCACTTTCCCTGCAGTTTTTCCAAGTTTTTCCCCCTTACTTTTGTTGATTCCTGTGAATGGCATATCAAGAAGTTGAATTTAGAATGTTTCACAATCAAACTGAATATCCTTTGGAGCAGACTCACTAGCACAGTCCTTAATGCACACAAGGAATTTATTAGAAGACCATGGACGTCCCTGCAAGACGTTTCTTCTCTTTTTCTCCTTGAAACGCAATCAAAAATCTGTTCCATCCCACTTTTTAAAACTTTATCCACCCCTCAGTATGCCACATCTTTGACATTCTTGATATGAAGGCGTGTTTGTTAACCTCTTTGTCTACAACAATGGGTGCAACCAAGTATTTTTTGCTTTTGGCAACCGACAACAGTACCTCATCTTCCCTCACCACTACTTCTTGTCATTCTTCATCGGTCAACCTAAGCCCCCTTCACAGAGACTAGAGATTTCATTCTCCATTTCTTGTGACTCTTTAGAAATTTTGCCCAAGAGACAAAACTCTTTGTTCACTCGGAACCAAGTCAGAAAAACTACCCCATCACAAGAGGAGAGGACCCATTCCAAGTCCATTCATATTTTAAATGATTGCCAACCAGATGCCATGATTTCTGGTCGCTTCCTCTTTCATGTTAATGAAGCTGTACTGGTAGGCTAGATATTAAGGATACATACGAAGAAACTATTTCTGATTTTCTCTCCACTCTTGATACCTAGGGAAAATATTGTATTTTATATGAATGAGTGTTCAATTGTTCATAGAAAAGAAAATGTTACCATACGTTTTGAGTACTGTAGCGTATATGTTTTGAAAGTAATTATTTTATGGTTCATCAACACTGTGAGAGGTGATTTTTATTTGTTCAATTTTCCAAGAAATGTTTATGCTATACACTTAATTGGTTGTTAATGATCATGAAGAATTGAAATCTCAATACACCTACAATAAATTTCTTAGACAACTGTTCATGCCCAATTAAATGACTTACTAATATGCTCACTTTTGTCTTGTTCTCTTTTTTATTAATTCTTCCAGTGAGTGTCTTAAGCTGATTCCACATGAGAAATTCTATTTTGCAAAAATATGGCTTCTAGCTACCAAGTTTGAGATTTGGCAGCTGAATCTCACGACTGCACGAAAAGTCCTAGGAAATGCAATTGGGAATGCTCCTAAAGATAAGGTAATTTACAAATTGATGCCAAGTCTTTTTATATACTCTAAAATTGAGTATAGTCTAACAAATTACAACTGTGCTTTTTAAAAAAATAGATATTTAAGAAGTATATCGAGATAGAGTTGCAGCTTGGAAATATAGAGCGTTGCCGTAAAATCTATAAGAAGTATTTAGAATGGTCACCAGAAAACTGTTATGCATGGAGCAAGTACGCAGAGTTGGAGAGATCTTTGTCTGAGACTGAGCGAGCTAGGGCTATTTTTGAGCTTGCGATTGCCCAACCAGCATTGGATATGCCAGAGTTATTGTGGAAGGTACATGTTTAGGCCTTTCTCATTTTAGTCAAAAGCTAAAATATGGTTAAAAGCTGTCTATTATTCTTGTTTACTATTTTCAATTTTTTTAACTGTACCATTTGCTTTCCCTATCCTAATGAACATTAATCCTTGAATGACCTTTCTTTGTTGTTATGTTTTCGTGATTCTTTCCACTGTTCTTGTGTTAAATTTCAATTAACTATAAAATAAAAGTTTGTTGTTTTTTATTTTTAAAATCGCTTTGCACGAAATAAGGAAAAAAAAGGCCAATATAAAGGCACCTTATTCTTGTTGATACCTTTTTAAATTGCAGATAAAATAGGTGAAGTTTTTTCTTTTGAATCTTGTTAAAAAAAAATCTTTTTATTTTTATTTTTTTGACTCCTAAATTTCATCTTATTGTCTTATTTTAATTGTTTTTCATTTGATATAATAATTTTCTCTGGATGTGTTGAACGCTCTTTTGATCTCTAATATAGAAGATTAACTTGATTTTAAGAAAATTTTAATGCTTTTTGGTAATCTTGCTTTTGAGATTATGGGTAATAATAGGTTGATTCATTTCATGACAGACGTATATTGATTTTGAATAATCTGAGGGTGAGTTTGAAAGGACTAGAGAGCTCTATGAGAGACTTCTAGACATAACAAAGCACCTAAAGGTGTGAATAAGCTATGCAAATTTTGAGGCATCTGCTATGGAAGAGGATGCTGGGGGCTCGAATTTGGCAGAAGATAGCATCCAAGAAAATCGCTATGAACAAAAGAAACAATGTATTCAACATGCTAGAAGTAAGCAATTTCTCACAAAATCCTATTGTTTAGTTTTCTCAATTATTACCAAATAAAACAAAATTAAAATTTTATTTTCTTCAATCCCCTCCCCTAAATTTTGAGAAGGCTATCAACTACTTTAGAATGTCTGAGCTAAAGAAGAGAGAGCAATGCTGTTAGAGGAGTGGTTGACCATGGAGAGCAGTTTTGCTGAGCTTGGTGATGTTGGTTTAGTCTAGGCTAAGCTACCAAAAAAGCTAAAAAAGATAAGGCCTATTGTAGCCAAGGACGGTCGTGCTGGGTATGTATAACTAAATTTACTAGCCTTTTTCCTTGAGATTTTGATGTTATAGTGTCATCAAAAGTCACCAATTGGCAGCAGTACGTAAAGTGTTGAACACTAAGCATCTCATTTTGACATGCTTAGTTAACTTTTAGGCTAGGATTCAATAACTAAAATTTGGATATGGGATAAAGTTTTATGCAAGAGACAGGAGCCCTATTACTTTTTATTGGCAAGTCTACCATCCACAATTAGGGCTGAACAAAATGACCGACTGACCGACTTGTTTCACTGAAATCTTTCGACCCGAAAACTCGACTTGATTGGGTTAAAAGCATAAACAAAATTATCTGTTATAATTGATAACAACATGTTTGTTCAATCATCTCTCTCTCACTCACACTCTCTCTCTCTTTAATCGCCGATGTTGATCTCCAGACCCTGCCGGACCAAGCTTCCCGTCGCACTACCATTCACCGTGAGCATCAACCACGACTCTAACTGGTTCTCAGTCTCATCGTTGGCGAGATCGCGGAGGTCTGGAAGCACCGTGAGCCACTCATCTCTGTCCGCTTCATCCTCTTTTCAACTAGTCGCGTCTTCTTCTCCGATTCTTCATCTTCTTCGCTATTTTCTAAACAAACCGTGCCCCAAATAGTGTTTCTTCAACTGACGATTTCTTCACATGCCTTAAACTTTGAACGACTTGAAGCTTTCCATCCAATCTTAGAAAATTACTCAACAATTAGGGTTTGTGATCTAAATTTCTTCGATTTTTTGTGCTGGATTCTAGAAACAAGGTTTGTTTGGAAAAGAAGAAGAAGAAGAAGAAGAAGAAGACAGTCATCTAGAGTTCCTGACATTTTCCAGATATACACGTTAAGAAGGTATCGGCCAAACCATTGACGACTGTCAACGTGAGAAGTCTTCTGATGCTTTCAAATCTCTCTATCTTCAGACCGATGCTTTCAAAGATTTGAAAGTATAGTTATTCAAATCTTTTAATAAAGATCAAAGATTTGAAAAGTGATCAAATGGTGAGAATCTCCAGGTCGAAATTTCAAATCTCTCTCTGTCTGAGACACAAAAATAGGTATCGGAATAGGGTCGGTAATCGAGGTATCGGTATGAAAATAGGGTATGAATCGGGTCAGGTCGGAATCACCCTTAACAGGTCGGTTCAGTTCGGATGAACAATCTTAACCACAATAGCCAATTTTAGGAGTCATCGCATACCTCGCCTGATATTTACAGAATTATTTATATGGTTTGACAAGCGCACAATTGTAATTAACAATAGACATTTTGATTATTATTTTTTAATTAGGCTTTTTGTAAAGCACTCTTTAGCATTTTAAGACCATTTTCAAATTGGTCCATAAAAGTTTCTTAATCAACCGGTGCGGACTGTAGTTTTGATTATATTATGTTTTATTCCATATTTTAGCCTTTGTTGTGAATGCTAACAAATGTAATGTGGCAGGTATAAGGAGTACATTGACTATCTATTCCCCAAAGAAAATCAGACCACAAATCTTAAGATATTGGAAGCTGCCTATAAGTGGAAGAAGCAGAAGCTCTCCTTTGACGATGTCAAAATATGAGATGCAACCTAAAGATCCAAGTGGACCCAAATGCCAACTAAGCGTAAGTCACCTGCAATGTTGGAAGGAATAAAAGGCACAGATGGATGATGAGCTGGAGGAACACGATAGAGATCCTACGTGATCATGTTTGCTCTTTTTGTGAATATATATATGATATACACATCCCTGTATAGCTAGCTGTTATAGTCTTTTTTTGCTTTTCATTTTTGTATAGAATACACAGCAGGATGTCCCTTTTATTTTGGATTCTATAGAAGGCATATACAGCCTCTGTAAAGTTACTTTTGTAATGAAAGCAAACTAAATATGTTTTTGGCCTCCCAATGCTCTCTGCGTTTCCTCCTTTAGCATACTTTAGTTTTCATCTTTTCCCCCTTACCTTTATGTTGTTCATATTTTCTTCCATGGCATCGAGCTAGTAAACAACTATGGTTATACCAAATCCCAATGCAAACACTAATCCCAATGATCCCTTTCAACCAAACAATCTCTTCTTCATTGGCAGCATTGACAATTTTGGTGAATTGCTTGTCACTCAAATGCTAGACTCTAGCAATTACCATTCATGGGCAAGATCCATGAAAAGAGTCATCAGAATAAAAAATAAGTTAGGTTTCATTGATGGCACCATTTGTGAACCAACTGACCCAAACAACCCTTAATGGATCATTGGCTGAGATGCAACGATATTGTCATCACATGGCTTTAAAATACTATGGTTGTTTATATCAAAGCTAGCACTCTCTATACTGAAATAGCACATCAACTTTGGTTGGATGTTGAACAACGCTTGGCACAACAGAATGCCCCACGAATTTATGAGGTAAAACAAGGGATAACAATTTATTACAAAACCAGGACTCTGTAAGTATGTATTTCTCCAAACTGAAAACACTTCTAGATGAACTAATGAACTATGAGTCCATCCCAAACAATACCTATGGAGGTTTAAAAACAGTGATAAAAAACCAAGAGAGAGATTAGGTCATGAAATTTTTTATGGGTCTTAATGATTCATTCAAAGCTATCAAGGCTCAAATCATGTTAATCAAACCTTTTCCAAGTTTAAATGAGGTATATTCACTCATTCAACAAGAAGAAAAGAGAAAATAGATTTCTCTTGACATGCCAACTACTGAAACCGTGGCTTTAATGGGGGAGGTTTACATCAAGCCAACTAGCAAGACAGAATGGGAGATTTCAAAAGAAATACTTCCATACTCACTGCCAAATATCTGGTCATTCTATTGAAAGGTGTTTTAAAGCTAACCCTCAAATACCAGTTTGTTTTCATTGTTATATACCAGGTCATGCAGTCGACAAGTACTTCAAAACCCATGGCTATCCACTTGGCCATAAACAATTTGGAAGACTAAGAGCTACTGCATCTTTTGCAAGTCAGGCTACATCTTTTGTGACTACTGACCAAGAGCAAGTTTGCAACAATACTCAAATGTCTCTAACTCAAGATCAATATGGTAAGTTAATGGCATTACTCCAAGCTTTGAACATTCATCCTTACATTTCCTCCAATCATGTCCAAACCATTCCACCATCTTCTTCAAGTGAGCCAAACATGGCACATATTTCTGGTATTTCCTTTTGCCTCTCATCTTGCAGCACCAAGCCAAAATACACTTCAAATATCTCTTGGATCATGGACATTGGAGCTACATATCATATAATTTGTTCTCCTTCCTTTTTTACCACCATTAAAGCAACAAATTCTCACTCTGTTGCTCTTCCAAATAGGCACATAGTCCCTGTCACTCATATAGGAACCGTTAAATTGATAGAAACTTTGTCTTTGGATGATGTTTTATGTATACCATAATTTTCTTTTAATCTTATCTCTGCCAGAAAATTGACTGATGCTGTCTCATTTTCTCTTCTCAATAGTGTTTTATGTATGACCTTTTAACTTGGAAAACGATTGGAATGGCTAAAGTGAGGCAAGGCTTTTATCACCTGCTACAAGAAGAAGTCTCCCTTGTTGCCTTGCTCAATCTTCTACCTATTTTTGCCAACAAAACTACCATGTCAGTCTTTGCAATCACCACACCAGAAGTTTTTAATCTTTGGCACTATAGACAAGGCCATCCTTCAGATTCTAGGTTATATTTCTTAAATCTTGATCATGTCATCAGGTCCACAAATGCAAATGAACCCTGTCCTGTTTGCCCTTTAGCAAAGTTACATAAACTGCCTTTTAATGTTAGTCATTACAAATCTGCAAACAGCTTTGATCTTGTTCACCATGACTTGTGGTGACCTTGTACTGAAATTGTTTATAATGGATCAAGGTTCTTTTAAACCATTTTCCTAATATACCCCCTCCCCCTCCGAGGGTTGTTGATGATTTTAACCGATGCATTTGGATATACATGCTTAAACATAAATCTGAAGTCACCATTGCCTTGCAATATTTTTGTCATATGATAGAAACATAATTTGAACCAAAAATAAAAATAATCAGAAGTGACCATGGTGGAAAATTCAACATGAATGAATTTTATTCAAAAAGAGGTATCATCCACCAAAAGACATGTGTTGAGACACCTCAACAAAATGTTATAGTAGAAAGAAAATAGCAACATGTCCTTAATGTGGTAAGAATCCTAAAATTTGAAAGTGGAATCCCGATGAAACATTAGAATGATTGCATCTTGACTGCAATTTTTCTAATAAACAGAACTCCTACTCCTCTTCTCAACTACAAAACTCCATTTGAACTTCTATTTAAAACCAAACTATCTTACTCTCACCTTAAAGTTTTCGGATGCCTTGCATTTTCATCAACTCTAACACACTGTTGAACCCAAGGTTTCAAGTCTCGTATTTACGTATAAATTTTGATGATAATAAATAATATTGAAAACTCAAGCTCAAGTTGTCTACGCATGAAGAGAGCTAAACACATCAAAAAATCAAGCATGAGCAAGAAAGAGATCAAGTCTACAAATAAAACTCATAGATTAATTTTGTACATCTCTTGATAAAATTAGAAATTTGATTAAGGCTCCAAATTACTCTTTTTTCTCATAAAACATCAAATTACTTTTTCCACATATGCAAGACATTTTTAAATGTCTTAGTTTTGAAATTTATGTTTTTCACATGTGCATAACATCATCAAACAAAATAATTTCGAAAATTATATATATATATTTTTATAAAAACTTGAATTTATAAGATGATTGATTATCATATTTGATATGTGCATATTTTGTTTGAAAGTCTTGAAGGGAGGTGGTGTGTTTTTTTGAAAAATACAAAAGGTAGATGATTTTGTTTGAGAATCTTAAATGGTGGTTGTGTTTTTTTTTTTACAAATGTAAAAGATAGATGATTTGTTTGAAAATCTTAAAGGGTGGTTGTGTGTTTTTTTGACATATGCAAAAAATAAGATGTTTTTGTTTGAAAAATAAATCATGCTCATTTTGTCATATATGAAAAACAAAAGATTAGATTTGAATTCTTTGAAAAATGAATAGATTTGTCTTTGACAAATGCAAAAAGGAAATGCCTTTATTTGAATTTTTTGAAAAGTGAATAGTGTTCTTATTTGACATGTGAATCTTTTCAAATTTGAAATTGAAGACTCATTTGCCTATAAATAGCTCACTTGAGTTTTGCAAAAATTACAATAAGAACTTACACATCTATTACTAAATTTTGCATCATTCCTTCAAAACTCTCATTCTCTCTTTTCTAAAGTTTTGAGCCTTAATTCTTGTTCTTGTTGAGAGAGATATAGGTTGCGCTGTATTGTTTCTATCTCACTCATTGAGGAGTGTACTTTGATAGTCTACCCACTATCAACTCTTGTATTTGTAAGAGGGTGCGTATAACCCTTGTGTGTGTAGAAGGTATTCTACACGAAAAATAGTTAAATCACCAAGTGTGAGGTGATTGGAAGTGTAGAAGGTGTTCTACACGGGGAATAGTTAAATCACCAAATGTGAGTTGATTGGAAGTGTAGAGGGTGTTCTACACGGATTCTTTGGAGCGATGCTGCTCAAAGGTGTAATATGTTTCTATCTCCACCTAAAGGAGATTGAATAGTGGATTTGGGGATCCTCAAGGGGTAGCTTGAGGCGAGGACGTAGGCAATGGGGCCGAACCTCGTTAACATACTGAGTTTGCTTCTCTCTTACCTTTACTCTTTATATTTATTGCTGTTTCATATTTTGTTTATATTTTATATTGTATACTTGATTTATAATTGTTATTTATTTTAAATACAACTCAATTCACCCCCCCTCTTGTGTTAGTCATCTGGGCAACAATTGGTATCTGAGTTAGAGTTCTATTATAAGATTAACTATATTTTGAGTTAAGATCTTATGGCTAACATTGCAGCTTCATTTGGTGAAAGTCAATCTAGCAGTCGGCCTCCACTCTTTTGTGGAGACAATTACTCATTCTGGAAAGTTAGAATGAGAATATTCCTTCAGGCTCAAGGTCGAGAAATCTGGAAATGCATTGTAAATGGACATTATATTCCAACAAAAGTGGTTGATGGAGTAAAGGTCAAAAAGGAAGAAGAAGAGTTTGATCGTGAAGACG
Organism: Platycarya strobilacea; assembly: GCA_036898215.1. Lineage (NCBI taxonomy): Eukaryota > Viridiplantae > Streptophyta > Magnoliopsida > Fagales > Juglandaceae > Platycarya > Platycarya strobilacea. The sequence continues at coordinate 38,201,596 of CM072555.1, forward strand.
ATAGACTTTATACTTTGAATTTAACTGTTATGAATTTATTATATAATGCTCTTAATGGTAATGAGTTTAATAGAGTAATGACTTGCGCTACAGCAAATGAAATTTGGGATAACTTGGAAGTTACTTATGAAGGAACTTTTCAAGTCAATGAATCAAAAATTTATATTCTTACTCATGAATATGAAATGTTTAAGATCAATGATGATGAATCTATTTCTAGTATGCATACTCGTTTTACTAACATCATAAACAGCTTGACAGCTCTTGGCAAAGTTTATTCCAAAGTGGAGATAGTAAGAAAAATTCTCAACTCTCTACCAAAACGTTGGGAATCAAAAGTGATAGCGATTCTTGAAGCTAGAGACCTCAAGAAGCTCGAAGTGAATGAATTCATCGGGTCACTTATCACCCATGAGTACACATTGAAAAGAGGAGAAGAAGAAGGAGAGCCAAAGAAGAGCTTGGCACTTAAAGCTGTTCCATATGAAAGTGAAAGTGATGAAGATGAGGAAAATAACGACAAAGATGAAGAAATTGCGATGATAACAAGAAGAATTCAGAAGTTCTTAAAGAAAAATAAAACTCCTCCAAGGAAATCCTTCAAAAAGTTTTCCAAAAAAGATTCAAGTAAAAATGACACTTTAATTTGTTATAAATGCAATAAGCGTGGTCATATCAAGTCAGATTGTCCTCTGCTAAAGAAAGATCGAAACAAAGGCAAAAAAGCAATGAAAACTACATGGGATGATGATTCAAGTAGCTCAGATAGTGAAGCAAGTAATGGAGAATCAGTAAATCTTTGTCTTATGGCTAAAGATGACATTGAGGTAACAAATCTTGATAATATTGAAGATCCTTTATATGAAGAATTGCAAAATGTTTTAGAAGAGGTATATGAGGAATTTGAAAAATTGGGTATCAAGTATACTACTTTGAAAAAGAAAAATTCTTCTTTAACAAACGAAATTGATATTTTAAGAAAAGAAAGTATTGTTTTGAAAGATGAAAATCTTGAGTTGAAAAAAAAGAAAACTGATTTAGAAAATATTATTGAAAACTTTACGAATGGAAAAAGAAATTTTGAAAAATTTCTTGTTAGTCAAAGATGTGTTTTTGACAAGGCAGACTTTGGATATATGCCAAAACAAAAATACAAATCTTATAAAAACTTCTTTGATAATCATTCTACATCAAAGTCTAATATTCAAAATTCTTTTCATAAAAATAATTTTGTTAAAAAAGGATACTATTATAATCACTCAAGTTCTTCATATATGTCACATGCTATTTGCAATTTTTGTAATAGAAATGGTCATAATTATCTTGCTTGTCCTATTAGAAGAAAACATACAATGACTATTAGAGCCATATGAGTACCTAAAAATCTTGTTTCTTCTAATACTAATAAATAAAGGACTCAAAGAACTTGGGTACCAAGAATTTTTTTTTAATTGCTTTTGTAGGTATGCATGAAGTCTTCTACAGGTAAAAGTAAATGGTTTTTAGACAACAGATGCTCAAGATACGTGACATGAGACAAAACTAAATTCATTGACTTCACTTCTAAAGAAGAAGGATGCGTGATATTTGGAAACAATTCAAAAAGAAAGATCATGGAAATAAAAGGAAAGATCATCAAGACTTAGTACAAGATGCAACCAAACAGTGAAAACATGTGAAAGATCATCCAGTAGAACAAATTCTAAGAGAACTTTCATGAGATGTAAGTACTTGATCATCTGTTAAAAATATTTGTAATCACAGTATTTTTCTATCTCAAATTAAATCCAAAATATTGATGAAGTACTTCTTGATGAATCTTGAATTCTAGTTATGCAAGAAGAGCTTAATCAATTTGAAAGAAATGATGTTTGGACACTTGTTCCTAGACCTAAAAATTATGTTGTTATTGGAACAAAATGGATTTTTAGAAATAAGAAAGATGAGTCTAAAATCATCACTAGAAACAAGACTCAACTTGTAGCCCAAGGTTTCAATCAAGAGGAAGGAATCGATTATGATGAGACATATGCACCAGTCGCAAGATTATAAGCTATTCGAATGCTACTTGCATATGCTTGTTATAAAGATTTCAAACTTTTTCAAATGGATGTTAAAAGTTTTTTCTTAAATAGTTTTTTTTATTGAAAAAGGTTTTTCAAGAGGAAAGATCGATATAACTCTTTTCATCAAATATGAATAAAATGATATTTTTCTAGTTCAAATTTATGTAGATGATATAATATTTGGTGCTACTAATGAAAATATGTGTCAAGATTTTGCTAAGAATATGCAGGAAGAATTTGAAATGAGCATGATGGGAGAATTTAATTTCTTTCTCGAATTGCAAATCAAGTAATTGGAACGTCAATGAGTCCAGCCACTAAACTTGATAAAAATGAAAGCGGTAAGCCAGTTGACTCAAAGGTATATCGAGGTATGGTTGGTAGTTTATTATATTTGATAACTAGTAGACCTGATATTATGTTCAGCGTATGTTTATGTGCATGTTTTCAATCATTTCCAAAACAATCTCATTTGATTGCAGTCAAGCGGATTTTTAGGTATTTTGCCAGTACCATTGACTTAGAGTTATGGTATCCTAAACACACTTCTTTCGATCTTATTAGTTATTCAGGTACAGATTATACTGGTTGCAAAGATAATCGAAAAAGTTTTAGTAGAACATGTCATTTCTTAGGTCATGCATTTATTTCATGATTTAGTAAAAAGAAAATTCTGTTGCATTATCTATTACTGAGGCAGAGTATGTTGCTGTAGGCAGTTGTTGTGCTCAAGTTCTTTACATGAAGCAACAACTTGAGGATTTTAAACTTATGTACAATCACATTCCAATCAAATGTGATAATACAAGTGCTATAAATTTTTCAAAGAATCCAATACAATATTCTCAGACCAAACATATTGAAATTAGATATCATTTTCTTAGAGATCATGTGTAGAAGGGCGATATTGTATTAGAATTCACTAGTACACATGATCAATTGGCAGAAATTTTCACAAAACCCCTACCAGAAGATAAACTATGCATGATTAGAAGAGAAATAGGAATTATGCATGTCATGAATATCTGCTAGATACTTTTATTCCATTATCTCAAATGACCTACAAAAACTTGAGACGTTTAGCCTCATCATTCAAATGCATTTGCTCCTCATAAATCATCATACCATCCTTGTCTAAAGGATTAGGCAATCGAAATGCAGAGGCAAGTAAGGATTTTAAATCCTTATTCTGTTGTTTTAAGTCTACTATTTTTTTGTTAGACTCTTGAACAAGTTGTTAAAGAATATCGATCTTCTCATTAAGCTTCTCTATCTCGTGGGTTTTGGACTGCAACCGAGCGGAAAAAGCAACAATGGAAGATGAGTATCGAGTCTCGAAACCCACAAGCTCGTAAATGGCATCATGATCTGATTTATTAGCCAAATCAGTGTTTTGCTGCTTCATGGCACCTACGACAGATGCAGAAATAGATTGATCACAAGAAATACTGAAAGAGAATTGATGAGCCATTAAGATTTTGTAAAGTGAGAATGAAGATGAACTACAACAATGAGAAGAAGATTTGATGCGGATTAGATAAAACTAAGGATTGCTTTTATAAAGATGGAAATAAGTAGAAGACAAACTGTCATATCTTCAAATCTTACTTAGTCAAGCTTACAAGATATGCCGGATGCATATTGTCAAAAGTTACCGAACTAAGCTAGCGAGATTAATTATAACTGTCCCTGTTTCTCTCGTGAAACGCTGCCATTATCTGTTGATGTTGACTCTGTACTTGAACTCTTACTCGTTCCGATTCCTCTATTTGAAGTTTCAAAACACGAGCTAATTCCGTCAAATCTTTATTTTCTTGCTTTAACCTCTTATTCTTTCTGCCTTTATTTGCAAGTTTTTGATGCAGAACAAATATTTGATTGTTAAGTCGATCAACCTCATTTGCCCTCGCTAGTAATCTCCGAGACATGGTCATAACAGAGGCAGCATATTGAGTACTGAGAGTTCTTGATGCTGCAACAACCTCAGAATCAATTCTATTTGAAAAATGCATTTATGCTTTTATCATGGTGTTGACAACCTCATGAGATAAAATGACTGGTTGAGACGGTTCCTGATTCAAATCCGGAAGATTATTAGACGAAGTTTTCTCCGCCATTCTATCGTTTTGAATAAATAGAAACCTGATCAATGAGTAGTGTGAAAATTTATTTGAGTATCCGACAGGTGAAAACGGTCTTTTAAACAACAACTTTCAAATCGATAATATTTAATTTTTTAACAATATCACGCGGATTTGAATTTGCTTTCGCACCGACTGCTAGAGCTAGACCTCCAACCTTTGCAGGTTTTGTCAGACACGCGTGGCTCCACACCGAATTGCCAGAGTTAGACTTCCAATATTTGTAGGTTTTGTCGGACATGCATGGCTCCGCACCGAATTACCAGAGCTAGGCCTACAGCTTTTGCTGTCTTTGTCGGACACAGATAATTTTAATTATTCAACTTCAAATCTCTTGAACATCTAATTCGTCAATAACATCAAGCGGATTTAAATCTTCTTCCGCACCGAGATGATAAAATTCGGCTTCAACCTTTGCAGGTTTTGTCGGGCACGGATGGTTCCAACTTCTACTCTCTAACGCACCGTTTTATTTGGTTATTACTTATTACGGGAAAAAAAATCTTACTGAAACCAATTACGGTTCATTTTTAATAATGCAAAAAGGGGGAGAAGTCTTATACTAGTATTATACTACCTGTTATATATGCTAGAATCATGTTTATATTTTTCTTAAAATACTAACCCATATTTTCAAGGGGAGCTTAAGTATTACTGCAGGTTGTAGATTTCTACTAAGTATTTGTTATCATCAAAAAGGGGGAGATTGTTGAACCCAAGGTTTCAAGTCTCGTATTTACGTATAAATTTTGATGATAACAAATAATATTGAAAACTGAAGCTCAAGTTGTCTACGCATGAAGGGAGCTAAACACATTAAGAAATCAAGCATGAGCAAGAAAGAGATCAAGTCTACAAATGAAGCTCATAGATTAATTTTGTACATCTCTTGATAAAATTAGAAATTGGATTAAGGCTCCAAATTACTATTTTTTTTCATAAAACATCAAATTACTTTTTCCACATATGCAAGACATTTTTAAATGTCTTAGTTTTAAAAATTATGTTTTTCACATATGCATAACATCATCAAACAAAATAATTTCGAAAATTATATATATATATATATATATATTTATAAAAACTTGAATTTATAAGATGATTGATTATCATATTTGACATGTGCATATTTTGTTTGAAAGTCTTGAAGGGAGGTAGTGTATTTTTTTGACAAATGCAAAAGGTAGATGATTTTATTTGAGAATCTTAAAGGGTGGTTGTGTTTTTTTTTACAAATGTAAAAGATAGATGATTTGTTTGAAAATCTTAAAGGGTGGTTGTGTGTTTTTTTGACATATGCAAAAAAGAAGATGTTTTTGTTTGAAAAATAAATCATGCTCATTTTGTCATATATGAAAAGTAAAAGATTAGATTTGAATTCTTTGAAAAATGAATGGAGTTGTCTTTGACAAATGCAAAAAAGAAATGTCTTTATTTGAATTTTTTGAAAAGTGAATAGTGTTCTTATTTGACATGTGAATCTTTTCAAATTTGAAATTGAAAACTTATTTGCCTATAAATAGCTCACTTGAGTTTTACAAAAATTACAACAAGAGCTTACACATCTATTGCTAAGTTTTGCATCATTCTTTCAAAACTCTCATTATCTCTTTTCTAAAGTTTTGAGTCTTAATTCTTGTTCTTGTTGAGAGAGATATAGATTGCGTTGTATTGTTTCTATCTCACTCATTGAGGAGTGTACTTTGATAGTCTACCTACTATCAACTCTTGTATTTGTAAGAGGGTGCGTATAACCCTTGTGTGTGTAGAAGGTGTTCTACACGGAGAATAGTTAAATAACCAAGTGTGAGGTGATTGGAAGTGTAGAAGGTGTTTTACATGAGGAATAGTTAAATTAGGGGTGGTCAGCGGGTACGGGCCGCAAACCGCCCCGCAAGGGTACCCGCTGACCCGCCCGCAAACCGCCCCGCCCCTGCCTTGCGGGGTGGGTTAACCCGTTCAACGACAACCCAACGGGGTAAACCCGCCCGTATTTTGGGGTATGGACGGGGGCGGGGGAGGTATAGCTTCGACCCCGCCCCGTATTACCTCGCCCCCGCATATATATAAAAACCCAGATGACTTAAAACGGCGTCGTTTTGTCATCTGGATTTTTTTTAACTTTACTTACATAAAATGAAGCCGTTTTATATAAACGGCGTCGTTTTATGTAAAGGAATTTAAGAATTAAGCCCTCCCCCTCCCCCTTTCGATCTCCGTCGATCACTCTATCTCTCTCTCGTCTCCCTCTCACTCTCTCTCTAAAATCGGCGCAAACCCTAGCCCTAAAACACACCTCAGGCCACCGTCGTCACAGCCACTGGCCACCGGCGCTGCCAAGTGCGAAGAATACCTCTCTCTCGTTTCGATAGTTCTTCGGATCTCCCTCTCGGCCTCTCCGATATTTCTCCGAATCTCCTGCTAGGTAATCACTAATCTCCCATTTTTTTCGTTTTGATTCTTCAAAATTTGAAATGATATGATTGTGTTGAAAACTTGAATTTATTGAATAATTGATTATGAGTTTATGGAGTGGATTGTGTTGAGACTTGAGTGTTTGGATTATGGATGCCGATTGCTTAAGGTCCGATTGTCTGGATTCTGGAATTTGATTGATTCGGTAACCCGTGGTCCCGTAACATATATAATGTATATATATATTTTTGTTATATAAATTGTAAGGATTCTAAATTTGCAGTTATGCACAAAGCTCTCATTATATTCTATTAAAAATTATTTTTAGTTGCATTGAATCATTGATTAAATGTGTCACATTTTAAACCAATTTATAGATTAATCACTTAAATAAAAATATATATTGAAACCATAAAAAATCGACTGACATACTGTAAGTATTGACACATAAAAATAAAAATAAAAATTTGAATTTATGATATTTAGATATTGAAATAAACTAAAATTAAAAAAATAAAAAAATAAAATTATTATTTGAAAAATAAAATCACTACTAACCATATATGTTAACTATAAGTCTATACATCTCAAAATAAAATAAATGAGAATATATATACACACATATATATTTGTTGTGATGTCATGTTAAATTAATAGGCAAAATGAGTGATATAATTATATAAATTATTATAGTTTGATGCATTAGGTATTATTTGAAAGTTAGACAATTGAGTCTAATTTTGAATTAAGATTTGAGCCTATTATATTTTGGTATGACCATTTGTGTTGCATTTATTATAATTTCATATTTGTTGTAAATGGAAAGTCCAGAGGATTCTAGTGCGAGCTCCCCGGAGGCCGCCTTGGGTACCTCCGGCCCTAACCCTAACCCTAACCCTATCCCGACCACTATCACTACTACTACCACTACCCCTAATCCTACCAGTACTCCCATTCCGGTTGAGACCCCTGACCCTACTCCTACCACTACTACTTGCCCCGCCCCCAAGCAGTCTAGCAAGAAAGCCCCATCCATAATTTGGGCTCATGTCACCAAGATAGAAGGTGGTGACCCCAATGATCCAAAGGCCAAATGCAACTATTGTGGCAAAATTTATGGGTGCCACTACAAGAGACATGGCACTTCCCAGATAAAATTGCACTTGGAGGAACAGTGCAATAAATCCCCAATTTTGAAGTCTTTGGTAGAGAAGGCCCAATCTAGGCTTGAAGTTGGATTTAAAAAAATGGGTGAGGGGAGTAGTGGGGAGTTGGCATTAAAGGGGTATACAAAATATGATCCTAACGAGGCTAGGACACACCTAGCTCGCATGATTGTTATAGATGAGATGCCTTTCCAAGTGGTTGATGGGAAAGGGTTCCAAACCTATTCTAGGTACTTGGAACCAAGATTAAATATTCCTTCTCGCCACACGGTGGCAAGAGATGTTAAAAAACTTTATCGATCAGAAAAAGAGAAGTTGAAGGGTTTATTGGCGGGAGAAAATGTTTGCCTCACCACTGATTGTTGGACTTCTTGTAATAATCTTAATTTTATGTGTATGACTGTTCATTGGGTTGATGGGGGTTGGACATTGCATAAGAAAATCCTCAAATTTTGTCAAACAACTGATCACAAAGGTGAGACGTAGGGAAGGCCTTAGAGGCCGCTGTGAAAGAGTGGGGGTTAACTCGGGTTTGCACTTGCACGGTTGATAATGCCGGGGCTAACGATGTTGCAATGAGACATCTTAAGACTCTCATGAATAATGCGAGTAGAATGATTTTGGGTGGGGATTATTTGCATGTGCGATGTGCAGCACATATTCTTAATTTGATTGTGGGTGATGGCTTAGATAAGCTTGGTGACTCGGTTGCTCGGGTCAGGACTGCTGTGAGATGGGTCAGATCTTCTCCTGCCAGATTGGCTAGGTTCAAAGTTGCTGCAACTACTGTGGGTATAACATGTAAAAAAGGTCTTTGCACTGATTTGTCTACAAGGTGGAACTCAACCTTTTTTATGTTGGAGGCAGCTCAGGAGTATAAGTTGGCATTTGATACATTGGGTAATGAAGACATACAATATGTCAAGTATTTTGATGAAAAGTTGGGGGATCCTTTGTCTAATGATTGGGAGGTTGTATCTATTTTTATAGAGTTTCTGAGAGTTTTTTACGATGTTACCAAAGTTTTATCTGGTTCTCTATATCCCACGGCACATCAATTTTGTCAACAAATAGCCAAGGTGAAAAAAGAATTAGATGATATTGCAGCAGGTAGTAACACCACATTGCGGGAGATGTCTAGGACCATGATGGAGAAATTCGACAAATATTGGGGGGAAGAGTTTGATAAAGCCAATATCTTGTTATATGTTGCATGTGTCCTTGACCCACGGTTTAAGGTTAAAGGCATGGTATTTGGGTTGACTGATGCAATTGGCAAGGATTGTGCGTCAGCTGTTGCATCTCGAGCTCATGAAACACTTGTTAGATTATTTGATGAGTTCACTATCGTGGGAGGTGGTAGTGTTGCAGCCCCTACAGCCACAAGTACTCCCCCACCAGGTGCAGATGCTAGGCGTGGAAAAAAACGTAAAATGGACTGGGGTGACAAGATGGAGTCGACCCCCTTGGATTTTATGGGTTCCACCACAGATACCCAGTCAGAGGTAGACAGATATTTGGCATTGGATCTTCATCCATTTGTACGAGATTTTGATATATTAGCTTGGTGGAAGATGAATGTCTCCAAATATCCCGTACTTTCAAAGGTTGCTCGTAGTATCTTGGTCATCCCGATCAGTACAGTAGCCTCAAAGTCGGCCTTCAGCACTGGAGGGCGCGTATTAGATCATTTTCGGAGCTCATTAGATCCTATCACTGTTGAGTCCCTGATTTGCACACAGAATTGGATCACGGGTGCTGAAATTCATATTCCGGAGGTTATTGATTATGATCCGGTTGAGGCCGAGGACGAGGCTGTTGATCAGTCTGGATCTGGTAAATTGTTACGCAATAAATATTTACATTATTTTGTATTTATATAATTAAATTTAATGTTACACAGATTTTACATTTAATTGTTGTAATTTGTAACGACCGTAACGCCAACACCTGGGACACCGTCAACAGCTACCTCTGCTGCAGTATGACCTACGTCACCTACCAACCCATCACCATGGTTTGTACTTTACACAATTGTTTTTTAATTGTTGTTTACATTTATAATTTTATAATATTTGTAATGTTAGTTTTTAACTTATTTTGTAATTCTTGTTTATGATTTTTGACATTTTTTAATTTCTATGACAGTATTATTTTGTATGTCAATTCAAATTGTCAAGCTCATCTTTTAAGTTAATAACCCAATTTAATTTTGGTAAGTAACTTAATATTTTTAATAATTTTTTTTTTTTCATGTTTATAACTTTATTATTATATTTGTACTCTAATTGTTTTTTAACTTATTGTTGCAGCCTTGCAGGTTAAGCTTAAGCCTTAAGGCCCAACAACCCCACAGTCCCCATCCAAGTTTGCATTATGACTCTTTTATCGTGACAAAATCTAATCACCAGTGTTCAAGGACCATTATTATCAATCTTATTTTTTATAATTTTGTAAATTGTAAATTTGTAAATTTGTAAATTTGTAAATTTGTAATGTTAATAGTTAATAGTACAATTTGTAATTTTGTATTTTGTAGGATTCATTTATATTATTGTAAATTTGTAAATTGTAATAGTTTAATAACTAGTCTAGACTTCTAGTAGTTTCTTTTTTAAATTTTAACATTTAACTGATTTAGACTTTTAGATTTTTAGTTATGTTTTTTTAAAATTATTTTGTCATTTTAGAATTTAGTAATGATAATTATTTAGTATTTAATATATTGATATTTATTATTGTAAAATTATATCAGGTTTGATGATTTTCTGAGTCGAAATGGCTTAAAAATTTGATCTGGGCCGAAACAGACCCAGACAGGCCCAACAGGGGCAGTGGCGGGGGGCGGGCGGATGGAGATTCCCCCGCTCCCCCCGCTGATAGGCGGGGTACCCCGCCCCGTGCAACCGGGGGCGGGGTGCGGTTTATATCAATAACCCCCCGCCCAAGCGGGGGCGGGGGCGGTTGTTGGGGGACCCCGCCCCCGGTAGGGCGGGGATCACCCCTAAGTTGAATCACCAAGTGTGAGGTAATTGGAAGTGTAGAGGGTGTTCTACATGGATTCTTTGGAGCGGTGCTGCTCAAATGTGTAATAGGTTTCTATCTCTACCTAAAGGAGATTGAATAGTGGATTTGGGGATCCTCCAGGGGTAGCTTGAGGCGAAGACGTAGGCAGTGGGGCCGAACCTCGTTAACATACTGAGTTTGCTTCTCTCTTACCTTTACTCTTTATATTTATTGCTGTTTCATATTTTGTTTATATTTTATATTGTATACTTGATTTATAATTGTTATTTTTTTTAAACACAACTCAATTCACCCCCCCTCTTGTGTTAGTCATCTGGGCAACACACACAATAGACACAAGTTTGACCCAAGGGCAAGAAAATGTGTTTTTTTTCTCGGGTACCCTTTTGGTATAAAAGAATACAAATTGCTAGACATTGATTTAAACAAAATTTTTATCTCCCAAAATGTTGTTTTCTATGAGAACATCTTTCCCTTCAAAACTTAGCATAAAGAACTCACACCCAATCTACCCAAACCCAAGGATCTTACACATTCTCATTCCAACCTACCTAATCCCAATGACCTTGCTTATCCTCATTCTATCAACATTGATTTACACTACCCAGAAAATCACACTTTCTTGCCCAGAATAGATAACATATCTCAAGACAGTGAGACTTTCCATCAAAACAACCCTGCTGAGCCCTCTGATTCAACTCAGATCACATTCATAGAGCCTCACTTACCTCACAGGTCGACTAGAAGTAGGAGAGCTCCTTCACACTTGCAAGACTTTGTTTGTCAACAAGTTTCCTCACTACCTCATTCACAACCGTTTGATAAGGAAAAAGGCTCTGTTATTCCAGGTTCTCCCTTTCTCCTTTGTGTTACATTATCATACCACAAGTTATCAACACTGTATAAAGCTTTTATTTCATCCATTACCACACACACTAAACCCCATTCATACAAAGAAGCCATTCAATATGATGAGTGAAAAAGTGATATGAATGTTGAAATAAGGGCCCTAGAGTTGAATGACGCTTGGGTCTAGTAGCGAAGAAATACATTCAGCTAGAAGGTTTAGATTATCATAAAACATTTTCACCCATGGCTAAAATAGTAACTGTGAGACTGGTTTTTACATCAACTTGATGTAAATAATGTCTTTTTACATGGAGATTTAGATAAGGAGATTTATATGAAATCACCACCAGGGTATCCCACTACAAATCAGTCCAAAGTTTGCAAACTTAACAAAAGTATATATGATTAAAACAGGCATCTCGACAGTAGTATTCAAAGCTGTCCTCTTTCATCATTCAACAAGGTTTTCAACAGTCCAAATCAAACTATAGCTTATTTACAAGAGGCACAAAGGACTCATTCCCAGCCATATTAGTTTATGTTGATGCTGTTATAGTGACTAGAAATAATATGCCGTGATTCACTCCCTCAAAAGATCACTTGATGATAGATTCAAGATTAAGGATTTGGAAAATTTGAAACACTTCCTTGGTATAGAGGTGTCAAGGTTTGAAAAGGGGATTCACATTTGTCAAAGAAAATATGTATTGGATATCTTACTTGACTCAGGAAAATTTGGGGCAACTTCCGTCAGAATACCACTTGATCAAAACATAAAAATTTCCAAAGATTAAGGAGAACCATTATCAAACCCTTCTATAGAAGACTTATTAGAAGATTGCTTTATTTGACTGTCACAAGACCTGATTTAGTATACTCACTGTAGCTACTTAGTCAATGCATGCAGGACCCGAGAGTGCCAAACCTAAATGCTGACCACAAAGTGCTGAGGTATGTAAAGAGGGCACTAGCTCAAGGTCTCCTCTTTCCCTCAACATCCAATTTGCAACTTAGAGCCTATAGTGACTCGAATTGAGGAGCATGTCTTGATACAAGAAGATTCATAACAGGCTACTACGTATTTATTGGGAACTCTTTAGTGTCTTGGAGATCAAAGAAGCAACACACAATCTCAAGGTCCTCGGTAAAAGCCGAATACAAAGCTATGACTAGTGTTTGTTGTGAACTTTCATGACTTAGATATCTACTCACCGACCTACAAATAGCTCACCCCAAGTAGCCTCATTATCTTGTGACAATCAAGCCGCATTACATATAGAAGCGAACCCTGTTTTTCATGAGAGAATCAAACATATAGAGCTTGATTATCATCTAGCACATGACAAGCTTCAAGAAGGTAGCATAATTACTTAGCATGTAAATAGTGGCTCACAGGTAGCATATTTTCTTACAAATGATGACTAGCATGGTTGCTTTTGTCACTCTGGCATTTCATGTATATAAATACAATTTTTTGTATTTATAATTTAATTGGTTTAAATGAAATGTAGTTTACTAGCTAGTCACATTTTTCTTAAATTTTATGGCACCAAAAGACTTTATTCTTGTGGAACTAAAAATTTAGGGAGCATTTTGAAATTTAGACATAGAGAATGTATTTTACCATGGCAAGGAAGCAACAATTCATTCATAGCTTAAACTATTAAATGGTGATTCAATTCCTCTACTGCACTTTGAACTGATTGTTGGCTATAGTTTTGGTCTAGTAGTGAGTTCTATTTGTATTAACAATTAAAGGTGGTTTTACCAAACTTACCAAGATCAACCGAACCAAACTCACCAAGCCTACAAGAATGCATGGGAAGGAAAGCAAAAAAGGCAAATGGAAGCTTGGAAACCACCACCTCAAAATCACAAAAGTTTTTCATTTGATGTGGGGTTAGAGACTCTTTTTCAGCAACCTCAGGGATATGCAAGGATCACAATGAGAAAATCTTGGAGGTTAGAGTATAAAAAATTCAAACCACAAATCCCTTGATAATTGAAGCTTCAGCAGCCCGCTTAAGTTATCAAATGGCATCTTAGCACCAACAAAATCTAGCAGTGCTAGAGGGCGACACACAGTCATCCGGCAAATCACCCCAATCATTGAAGTTATGCAGTAAATCTTTTGACATCACAATGAGTGAAAAATAGTCAAAATTTATTGATCTCAAATTGATGTGTACACTCAGTGGTGTAATGAACAACAATTCAATTCAGTTTTGGATACCTTTAGATACCCTTCCCTAGTGTTTTTGTTTATTGATAGTGGCAAGGATCCACCTTTAACCTTTGTTGTCTTTCAGACTTTATTTTATCATGGGTGATGCTACGGAACCCACAAATTTTACCGACAATTTACCAATCACATAATATTTTCATCAAATGTTATGTTCGATACCCTTGATAAAAAGAAAAAAAAAAGGAAAACTATCTCCTTTCAAGAACGCCCATTTTCATCCTCTCTTGAAAGCTTTGCTCGCTACCCATTTCACCTCTATTTTCATCCTCCCTCCATCGATACCCACCCCTCACCTATCCTTCCATCTGTACAACAGAGTATTTTTCACAGCATGAGTTAGAAAACAATGATCAATTATTAAGACTGATTATCCATAACTCTGCCACCAGGGGTTGTAGCAACAACACTTGGACAGTGTCTCTTGCTGGCAACTTGTAAAAGTGGATGGCAACTAAGAGATTGTAATTTGTAAAGGGACCTCACAGGCAGAGAAGAAGAAAATGTTAAAAAAAAAAAGGGGGACCTTTAATCAAAATCTACAAGCGACTACCTTGGCTTCACTGGTAGAATTTGGCATGCAACTTGTAAAAAACTAAGTTGGTATAGAAAAGGGACCTTTATTGGAGGGGAGGGGCGATGGAGGGAGTTGGCTTTGAAGGTCTACAATTTTCATTTTAATTGGAGAGAAGGGATGATGGCATAAAAAAGAAGGGAGTTTTTAATCTGTAGTTTTTATTTTTTAAACATAGACCATTCAAAATAGAACACGTGACATCGGTTCATTATCGGTTTAAAACCTTCTGTTCATCTAGCCTTTTGCTTTTATTATACCAAGCATGCCTGATTAGGGGAAAAAAAAACTGAAGGTAGTTTTAGTAATAACGAAGTTGGGCCGATGAAGGGAGTCCATAATTCTTGTGGAGGACTCGAACTACATCCATGATCAATCTAGTAGGTCTATGCATGGTCTGTTATAGAAGGTTAAGCTCTAGAGACCGGTCCGACTATTTATATATATAAAAAAAAAAAAAAGCAGCCCTCCTATTGCCCATCAACACGTAAGCTATTTATTTGATTTATGACGTAGCTTTCGACCCTCTCTAGTTGCTGCGATCTCCGGTGGAATTTTTGGATGATCCATGTCGATCGACGTCTTCTGTCCAGCATCTAGGTATTTCTCGGCACTCGTGGTTTTGCTCTAGGTTTTTCCAGCATATCAGATTCCAATAATGAACCAAAAATGGGAAAAAAAAAAGAGTGGGATTGCCACAGAAGACACAGGGAAGAGAAATTGAGTTAAAATTCTCAGTCATTTTTACAAATATCTTTCCTGCATTCATAAATTCCATTATCAAGTATCCATTCAATTCCTATAATAATTCCTTATTACAATACACTACAATCAGAACCAAAACCCAACCAAAATTACAAATCCAAGACTACAAAAATCGAAAGGCCACACTAGATGAAATAGAATGGATTCTGCACAAAAAACATCTAAGAGAAAAGAAAACAATGAAAACTAAAAGTTAGAATTAGCATCGAAAAAACAACTTTCTAACGGTAAGCAAAAGTAAAATATAAGTTAAAAAAACCTACCGAAAGACTGTTTGGAAAATATGATGAAGGGTGAGAAACTAGAAACGGAGGCAGATGATGGAGTTCTAATTTTTTTATAAAATTCCAATTCAAAGCACTTGATCTTGCGAGGAGACGAAGACGATTCTAATCGGATGTAGAGGGCGAGCTTTCAGCGAAGAAGTCTATGTTCAATGAAGAAGAAATGAGGGTACCTTGGTTGTGGTATAATAGCTGACGTGATGGTCGGTGATTGAAGGGCTGTTTTCCTAAGATAAATAGCCATACCGATCTCTAACATTTCCCTCCTTTTATTTCTTTTAACTTTTGGAAAAATATTTCAAGTGTCACTTTCTTACCAAAAAATTAAAAAAAAATAATTTGCAACTCTCTTTATTAACATACTCGACACAGTACTCACGTGAAAGGCTTTCTACATCAGCTATCATAAAAATAACTTTTGATGTTTTGACTTTCTTGTTTATTCACCGATTTGTAATTGCTGAATTTTCTTCCAATGTCAATCCAAACTATTGTTTCTAGAGATTGCATTTTATAAAAAGAAAAAATGAAACTGGGCAGTAAACAAAAGAATAGAGACAAGGACAGTGGCATATAACATTCCAAATTAAGCATAATTAATTTGAAGAGGATCCACCATCTCAGAATTCTCTAAGGCATCTTCTTCATCCATGGAGGTAGAACCAGCACCAAAGCATAAAAGAGCTTCTGAAAGCATGTCCTGGTCAACATAAATAAAAAGCAGCATGCTGTCAAACATTTGCCATTTCACTTGGCTTAACAAATCCTTGATTAATGAAACAGGCTCTATATCCAACCATACATGGCCAGTTCTAGGAATCTTTTTTCACCATTCTTCCTATAAAGGATAATACTCCTGAGACCCCACCCTTTCTCTAAGCTACTTGTTAATGTATTCTTTATATCCAAATTCTGACAAAGTATTGTGTTAACAAAGGTTTGTGATAATAATAAGGAAAATGGAAAAAAAAAACATGTTACCATAAAAATTACATTTTCACAAAAACTTCTCTTTCCATAGAAATTAAACACAACACCTTATGTCACCAACGTCACAAAACAGAATATGGAAGAGAGAGTAGTTTACTAAATGATACAAAGAAAGAGTAGTTTACAAATAATACAAAGAAAGTGAAGGTATGTATCAAGAGACTTATTACTAAATAATACAAAGAGTAGTTTACAGTTATTACTAAATGATACATACAAAGACTTATTACCTAATAATTTAAGGTATCACAAAACACAATGCGATTCAATTGGAAGGGTTGCAATAACATCAATCTGTAAAATTCATAGGGAATCATGAATCAGGTGATTGGGGTCGAATTTTTTGCAACCAAATGTAGCATGGAAACCGTACAAATATATCACAGCACATTGAGGATGTCGAAAATGCTCACCAAGTAGAGGAGACATCCAACACCAGATTCATCTGATTGACAAAGAACAAGAGAAGATTCAAAGATTTTAATGGAGAAAACAAGGCTACTGCTACCACCACTAACTATTGCTCAACCTTTCTCCATAAGGATCCACAAGCCAGAATCATGAGTTTAACATGTTTCCATAGTTTCCCATAAAAATCCCAACTTCATAAAAATCCCAACTTTATAAAATCTATGCGTGGTTCTTCGTGAATTTGTAAGTGCTAGTCCAATAAAAATCCCAACTTTAT
Organism: Platycarya strobilacea; assembly: GCA_036898215.1. NCBI lineage: Eukaryota > Viridiplantae > Streptophyta > Magnoliopsida > Fagales > Juglandaceae > Platycarya > Platycarya strobilacea. The sequence continues at coordinate 38,218,803 of CM072555.1, forward strand.
AAAATCAGGCTTAGGTAGATAACAATTTTATCTATTGATCATAATCATCGAATTGAACTGGACCCAAATAGTTTTGCTTGGAGAAACAACAATATAGCCACTTATCAATCATGGAAAACACAATTTGAAAAAATGTTCTCTTTTCAGCACCGCAAGAAGAACAAAATCCTTCAAATCCAAAAGAAAATAACTAATCCATCATTTAGCATTGTGAATTTAACATAGATAATGCATCATTTCTAGATAATGACGCACATATTTTCATATATTACATAACTAAGAGATGAGGGCGACGAGATCGCAGAGATGTCAAAATTGCAAAGAAAATGGAAGAGTAGCTATGTACCGAGAGAGGAAGGACGGATCTGGCAGAGCTCGAGAGTTGCAGAGCCACTACGAGAGTTGCAGAGAGAGTAGAGACTACAAACTCAACCGATCCAACCCATGGCGAGCCGCGACCGAATCAGGCTGGACCCTTAAGGCGTTTTCGAATGCCTCCCTGGCCTCCTCTTTCCTTTCTTTCCACTCGTAACACTCTCCCAGCAAACAATACGCCTTCGCGTTGCTATTCCCGCTCAGTCTCACCGCCTCCACCAGGTCCTCCACCGCCGACTCCACTCGTCGCTTCCGATTCATCCCCAGCTTCAACTCTGCTCTCTTCACCAGCGCGTCCCCGCGCTCCTTCCCGACGATTGACCTCACGCGGGGGGAAGATAAGGCCAGGTCCAGCGATCTCAGCGCCGAGGTCTTGTGGCCGAGGAGGTCCAGAGCCATGGCCTTGAGGATGTGAGGCGCCGGGTCCTTCGGGGAGAGCGAGACGGCCTTCTCGGCTTCGAGCAGAGCCGACTTTGCGTGGGTCATGGATTGGATCCGGTGGGGTGTGGATCGTGCCCGATCCAGGAGATGAGACCCTTGGACGAAGTGGCGGTTGGACAGGAGTGTAGCTCGGTGCTTGGTTCTGAGTTTGGTTAGGGCTCCTTTGGGGAGCCTGTGGATCGCGAAGAACATTGCTAACGCTAGGGTTAGGAGCGCCAATTGAAGAACAATTTCTGGCGCCATTGGCATGCGATCTCTATCCTCTAGAACCCTTTCGTTCTCTCTCTAAGATTTGGCAATGCGGGAAAAGTCTATAGGCAACCGGGGTTTCCGTCCCCGGCGCATCCCCGGCTTGCCACGTAGACTTATTTAAAAAAGAAAAATAATAAAAATTATTCAGTTAAAAAAAAAAAAAAAATTTGAGATTGGCCATAGTTTTCCTGCTCATTCGTCTGGATAATTTCTGCTACGGGGTTCGAAAAATGAAGAATGAGTTCCCATCTTAGGTTGTACGGAAAATCGAAAAATGTTGCAATTTTCAGTGAATGAGACCAGATAAGACTTGGTGGTAGCTACGGATGGCACTGGGAATTTCCCCTCCGTCTTCGTCCTCAAGCCATTGTTTTATCTCAAAGCTTGCCATTGAAAAAATCGAAACACCTGCAGATTTGTCCAGGAACTATTACGAACGAATTTCAAACAAGATTTCTCTATCAAATCTGCCTAGGAATTTTGCTGTTTTATTTTTGCACTTCAAAAGCCATTGTATATGGACTGCAACCTCTCTATAAATATGCAACTAAACAAACGTTTATTGAAGGGACAAAGAAGAAAATCTAGCAAGCTATAGTTGGTAACCCTTTTATGCCTTTCTGGGCTTTGGGGACTCATTTTCCAACCTCTTCACAGTCATTTGCGCGAGAAAACTACGGAATAAAAAACTTGAAAAGGAAAGAAAGGAAAAAACTTAGAAGGAAAAGGGAGAAGCGATAGAAGGAGAAGAGAGTAAAATAAAAACAACGTCGTTTTTGTGCCACATAGGACACGATGCCGCGGTGAGGATATTTCTACGGGGGTATCTAGCACTGCCAACAATCTTACGTGGCGCTTATATCAAAAAAATGGGATTCGAAATGTTGCAAGTCAGTTCGATAGCATTCAGACTTCAACCGAGTGATGCCACGAATCGAAAGAAGGGTTCAGTCAGTTCGTTTTTCACCTTGCAACGGTTCGGTCAGTTCCTTTCTCACCTTTCGTTTGCCATTTATGAAAACAAACCACTTACCCAAACGTCATTCAGTGTGTTGTTTTGGTCCTTGAAAGCAATCAAATCGGTTGACAAAGCATCACTAAACTCAAAATCAAAATTTTCAAATAGATGGTGCGCGTTTGTATATGAAAATCTCTTTATAAACTCACCGTGCAAAATGCTTCAGAATTTACAAAGAGAATTGAACTAAGTCTGTGCAATTTGTAATTTGCAACTTGCAACCGAAACTTCTCGAACCTAACTGTATCGTGTTCGAATCTACGAATTCTCAAGCCTACGTTTCATTGTATTGATAGCTGAATTTATATACAAGTGTAAAGAATAAAAACGGGTACAATAACCTGAGAGAAAATATAACAGACTTGTCTATTGTTATAAATGCAACATTATATACAATTAGACTAAGGATTCACTGCTGTTACTCTTTGATGATGTGTCCATTTCTTCCTTTAATAATGTGGTAGAATGCTTTATATTGATATGCCCTCTCGAGTCCAAGGGAATGTCAATGACATTGAGACTCAACTTGAGCAGAGAGAACCGATCACCCACCAATAGTTTTGTAAGAGAATTTGCTGATTGATCCTTGGAGTCGATGAAGGCAATGGTTAAGGACTTGGCTGCCACACGATCTCTAATAAAGTGGAAATCAATGTCGACATGCTTAGTCCATGAATGATATACCGAGTTTGCTGCAAGAAATGTGGCTCCAATGTTTTCACACCATATTGTTGAAGCCTGTGACAATGGTAAACCAAGTTCTGAAAATGAACTCTAGATCCAAATAATTTCAGCAGTTGCCAAGGCAACAGCCTTGTACTCGGCTTCTGTGCTAAACCTTGCTATAATTCTTTATTTTTTTGAGCTCCAAGAAATCAAATGTCTGCCAAAATAAATACAATGGCCACCAGTAGATTTTCTATCATCCGAGAAACCTGCCCAATCCGCATCAGAATAAGCATGAAGCTTAAAAGAGGACTGTGAAGAGAAAAAGAGGCCATGATTAATGGTCCCCTTCAAGTATCGTAAGATTCTTTTTACTGCAACCCAATGAGGCAACTTAGGTGTGTGCATAATGACACACCTTATTAACTGCGAATGCAATATCTAGTTTGGTGAGAGAAATATCTGGTTTGGTGAGAGAGAGGTATTGTAGACCTCCAACAATACTTCGGAAAGGAGTAACATCATTAAAAAATCGAGAATCAAACTGTGACAACTGTAAGGAAGCAGCCATGGGCGAGGAGATGGGTTTAGGATGACAACATTTGACTCCTAGAAAATAGATCCTTAATGTATTTCCTCTGAGAAAGTAAAATACCAGTAGGCAAATAACTGATCTCCAACCCAAGAAAGTATGATAGAGATCCTAAGTCTTTAACTGGAAAAGCCGAACTCAAATCCCGAACAAAGGTATCAATGGCAGAGGCCTTAGAGGCCATGATCACAAAGTCATTAACATACACTAGAAGAAAAATGTGCAAATCACCAGAATTAAGAACAAACGATGCATCGGCTTTTGAAGCAACAAATCCATAAGAAAGCAGCCAAGAACTCAATTGAGCAAATCATGCCCTAGGGGCCTGCTTAAGGCCGTAGAGTGCTTTATGCAATTTACACACATGCGTAGGAAACAGAGGGTTGATAAACCCTTGAGGCTGTTGCATGTATACCTGGTCATGAAGGGTTCCATGCAGGAATGCGTTTTGAATGTCCATTTGCCGAAGTGACCATTTTTTAGCAACAGCAATTGATAGTATAAGCCGAATTGTAAAAGCTTTAACAACAGAACTGAAGGTTTCCTCAAAATCCAAACCATTTTGTTGATGATAATCCTTAACAATGAGGCGTGCTTTCTATCTCTCAATAGATCTATCCGTATGTAATTTGGTCTTATAGACCCATCTGTAACCAGGCATATTAAGAAAGGGATTAAAGGAAACTAAGGACCAGGTTTCATTTTGAATTAGGGCACGTAATCCTGTTGCATAGCATCTTGCCATTCGGGATGCTTACTAGCAATGGAGAAGTAGGTAGGATTATCGGGGATGGGCACAATGGTGCTTAAACAAGTGCGAGAGGAAAATGTGACAATATTGTCCATACAGACATGAGGACGTGAGGAATTAGTGCGAACGGGTCATTATAGGAGAACGAGGAGGTATGAGAGAAGAATTTGCAGGTGGATTTATAGAGTTAGGGTTAAGAGAGGAATCGGCTGAAGGAGACACTATTGAAGGAGAAGAAGAGGAGATAGGGGCCGACGAGTTTGAGATGAGAGATCTTGAGTGTGAATTTGAGCCTGGACCAGGGTCGAGAATAGAAGGAGTGAAGAGAGGAAGATGGGCTTGAGGCATAGTAAAAAGAGTGGGAGGAAAAATCTGGGCAGTGGGAAGAGTATTGGGCCGAGAAAAGGGAAATGAAGATTCATGAAAAAAAACATCATGAGAGATGTAAATTTTTGTTGGTTTTCAAATCCAAACATTTGTAACCCTTATGAGGACTGCTATACCTAATAAATAGGCAAGGAGAAGAACAGTAATTGAATTTATGTGGATTATATGGATGGAGGTTAGGAAAGCATCAACCAAAAACTTTAAGAAATTGATAATCAAGTTGTCTTTGAAAAACATGGAAAAATGGAGATTTGTTTTGGGTGGAAACCGATTAATAAGATATACCACTATTTCAAAAGCCTCAGCCCAAAAATGAGGTGGAAGATTGGAAGATTGGCATGGGCCATAAAGGCAAATACAATTTCAACAACATGTCTATGTTTGCGTTCCACAAGCCCATTTTATTAATGGGTATGTGGCTAAGAGAATTGGTGATTTATTCCAAGTTTTTAACAAGTAGGAGCTAAAGATTTAAATTCTCCACCACTGCCCGTTTGCAATGTAAAAAGCTTGGTATTAAATAAACACTCAGCTAAAGAGAAGAAAGTAGGAAAAATATGGGCAACACCAGATTTGTATTTTAAGGGATAGAACCAGGTATACCTGGTATATTTGTCTACAAAACTTAGATAATATTTAAAACCTAGTCTAGAAGAAAAAGGGGTTGGGCCCCAAAGATTAGCAGACACATGCTCCAAAGGTCTAGTAGTCACAGCCCGTGAAAGAGAGAAGCCCAGTTGATGAAACTTGGCTAAAGAGCATCAACGCAGGAAAAGGAAGAGTCTGTGGGGAGAATTTTCAAACAGTTGCTGCGCACGAGACTGGAAATGACGACTTTGTGAGGATGACCCAGATGAAAGTGGCATTGAGTCAATTAGAGCTGTAAAAAGACCGGATCAGACCGGTGGACCGGACCGGACCGAATTCCATTTGGTCCGGTCCGGTCCAAATTTTACATGGACCAATTAATTTCGGTCTGGTCCAAATTTTACATGGACCAATTAATTTCGGTCTGGTCCATGTTCAAATGATTTCTCTCCCTGAACCGGATCGGACCGGACCGAATCCCACACACACACATATATATATATATTTATATATGTATATATAAAAATAGTATATAAATTATAATATTAATATTAATTAATATATTAATTAATATATTAATATATAATATATATTAACATATAATATATATTAATATATGATATATAATCTTATAATATTAACATATTATTATTTATTGGTTGATTAGTTGTAGTATAAAAATATAAATTATAATATATCTATATAAAATATTAGTAATAACTTATAAATAATAAGTGTATTATTTTTATTTAATATATTATTACTAATTTATCATTATTTACTAACATATAAATATATAATATACTAATGTAATAGTGTTATTAGTTATAATTTACTAACATACTTAATATATAATATATACCAACATATTAATATATAATATATACTCTTATAATATTAACATATTATAATTTATAGTAGTTAAATTTCTGCCAAAAAAATATTTAATCATTGTAGAATTTTAGATTAAATTTAGCCCATTAAATCATATGGGGCACCATTGAACTGGACCGGACCGTCCCTAGACCGAATTAGACTGGACTGGTATGAACCGAAATTCTGTTCGATCCGATCCAGAGTAAGAGAATTCTTGGACCAAATGAAATTGGTCCACAAATTTTCCAGACCAGACCATTTACACCCCTAGAGCCAGTGATGTACGTTCGCCAAGATTAACAGTTGGAGATGAAGAGAATGCGGGCGGAGAAGCTTGAGTGGTGGGAAAAATGTACAAGCCATTACTGACCAGCCCAATGAGGAGCAAGGTGTCTTGGTGTCCTTCACAACAAAGAAAGTTGAGTGAAATTCAAAGAAACAGTGATTATCTCGACAAAACTAAGAGATGAAAATGAGATTTTTGGTTATACTAGGAACATGAAGAAGATTACGAAGCAAAAAATAGGAGAAGGAAGTAGAAAGAGAGGAGTCACCCTTATGTTGAATGGACAATCTCGTACCATCACCGGCACGAATCTATTCACCAGCACTATAAGGTTCAGAGGTTAGGGTGAGATTGGAAAGGTCATTTGTAAGATGATGTGTTGCACCTGAATTAGGGTACCAGGTGGAGTCTGAGTCAAAGTTGGGGCTGGTGAAGTTGGCGGAGAAGGAAGGTGAAGCAGTATACTGATAGTTGTGGTCGAACCAGTATCGGCATTGCAAGTCTTCATGTCCATACTTCTTGCAAACCTGACAAGTAGGGCGCTGATTGAAGGAACTGTGGGATTGGGCAGCAGGAGAACTAGTACAACCTCCACGGTTTGAATATGGTGGTTTGCCTCGACCATTTATTCCATTACGTCCACCTCGGTATGTGCCTCTTGTGCGACCACCAGATTGGGTAAAGTTAGCAGAGGGCTCATTGGAAAGTGTGTTCCGTGAGGAATGAGAGAGACGACTTTCATGTACTAGCAACAATTGATACAACTCATTAGAAGAAATGGGCTATGTCCATGTGGTGATAGATGTAACAAATGCATCATATGCAGGACCAAGTCCAATGAGAAGATAAGTCACAAAATCTGGATCAGGGAGAGGGTTACCGGTGGTAGCAAGTCTATCAGCAAGAGCTCTGACCTTACCAAAGTAGTTGGTGATAGATTGCTCACCGCAAGAGAGGTTGGCCAACTGAAAACGAACTTGGAATTGCTTTGCTTGAGATTGGCTAGAAAACAGAGAGTGTAGAGCTCGCCACAACGCACGAGAGGTCTTAGAATGAAGCACATGTCCAAGAACAACTTCAAAAATGGAAGAAAAAAGAATACTAAGGACCAGTTTGTCCATTTTCTTCCATGAGGCAAAAGCAGGATTAGGGGAATCAGGGGATTCATCTTTAGTAATGGTTTCGGGTGGGACATCAAGGATACCATCTACGTACTGATAGAGATCTTGACCTTGGAGGTAAGAAGTAACCTGAACTTTCCACAAAGAGAAATTATTTGTGGTAAGCTTGGTGGTAATGAGGTGAGAAAATGACGACATTGCAAAGGTGTTAGGGGAGGAAAGGGAAGGGGTTAAGGCCATGGATCAGGGCAACTAGTCTAGAGGCTCTGGATACCATAATAGAAAATCATATTTGGCAGAATTCTCAAGCTTGTGTTTCATTGTATTGATAGCTGAATTTATACACGAGTGTAAGGAATAAAAACGGTTACAATAACTTGAGAGAAAATATAACAAACTTGTGTACTGTTACAAAGGCAACATTATGTACAATTAGACTAAGGATTCACTACTATTAGTCTTTGATGATGTGTCCATTTATTCCTTTGATGATGTGACTGAATGCTCTATATTGATAAGTATGACTGCCAGTTTCGCACCCAAATCAAATCCCCCTCGAGGCGTAACTCCCACCATTTTCGAATTCTCCCCTAATGACGAAGATGATGATGTTCCTGTTGGGTTTGGCCTACCCCTCGTGATGAAGATGACCTCCTTGAGTTCAATTTTTCCCGTGAATTGATCCCATCTTTGAAACACAACTATAGACAACCTCAAGTCGTGGGTGTTAAAATTGACAAGACAATAAACGTCTTGGGTTACGGTTTAGCAGTGGAATGATGACAATGAGGACTGACTAGAGGCAGGAGGGTGGGGAGGGAACAAGATTCCTATTGAAAATGGTGTTCAAGGATTGTGGAGGGTGTCAGAATGGAGGGAGGAGGAGGCCAGAGAAATAGAGTGAGAGTATCCCGTTCGTCGTCTAGAGTTTGCCCTAAGGTTAACGATAATTTAAGTTCTTTTTAATAATTATTTAGATTTGGTTTAAATTGAGAGATGAAATCAGTTTAATTTATTTTTTAATATTATTATTATTTTAGAATTTAAAAATTTTGAATTGAAATATAAAAAATATGTCCTAAAATTTAAAAAAATTGTATTAAAATTTATATTTTATATAAAAATTTTAAAAAATATAATAATAAATTTAAGATAAGTTGAGACAAATTCTTCTCATCTATAAATCCAAACTAACCCATAATCCTTGACATGCCGGTAAAGGGGGAACAAAGCAGTATTTTATGAAAATAAGATATAAATTAATATGACACGTTAAATTTATATAACCATAAAATCAAATTAAATAACTTTTTTCCATAAAGTTTATGAGTTGAAAGAATCTTATAATGCGGTAATTAACATTATTCAAATTTTAAATATTAGACGTGAGTGTTATTTGAATATTTAATGTTATATTTTCACCTCTTTAAATTAAATCATTCAATAACTGAGATTCTACAATTTCTTCGTCCAAATATTTTTTTATAATTTTACAAAAGCAAATTACTGCATACCACATTTAGAAATGGATGCTACAAAAACAAAAACAAAAATTGAGAAATGATAAAATGAAATTTAAAAATTATAATAATTCATATTGAAATATTGATTTTAAAAATAATATTACATATAAAGATATAAACCGATTCAAAACATTGTTTCAACTTGATGTGTAATGTTGTGTGTTATATAATGTTATATTATCTTGTCAAAATAAATTTCTTATAAACCGTTTCAAATTTTTTTACTATAAAATTCTATCTCTCTATTTATCTTCCTCATACACAACATAAACAATAATTTGCGCATTATTTAGATTATAAGCTCGTTCAATTAACATTTGGATAATAACAGGTGTTATGGTTTTATTATTTATATATGAAATTTATTAATTTTTAATTTTATTTAATGGTTAAAATAGTAACTATTAATAAAATTATATTTTTTTTTTAAATTTTCTAATGATTAAGAATATTAAAAAAATAATTAAAAATGATAAAAATAAATAAAAATAAAAAATTTCAAAGACACTATAAATAATAAATAGATAATAAGATAATAATAACCCTATCACTACCTTAACTTTGTACTAGACTTAAATTAACTTATAATTCTTTTATAAAAACAAATATTTTTCTCCCCCACCAAATTCCCCCATAAATATAAAGCTACAAGGAAAGAACAACGAGACTTGAAGAATCTCAGCTAATTTTCTTTGACATTTGGTGCAAGAATATTTTACACATTTAAGGTCTGGATAGAAATATGAGATGAGATGAAATAAATTAAAATTAAAATGAACTAAAATAAAATATTATTTTTAATAATAATATTATTTAAAACTTTAAAAAAATGAATTAAAATTTGGAAAATTTAGATTATTTTTTATATTTTATATAAAAATTTAAAATAAATTATAATAATAAAATAAATTGAATTGAGATAATTTATCAATCCAAACGGAGCTAAATCTTTATTTTGTGCGCTATATTATACCAAACACATGGAAACAAAAATAAAAGGGGTTTCCAATTTCGATAATTGCAGCAGTACAGAGACACAAAACAATTTAGTACACAATTCTCTTGAGTCTGGTTGTGCGAGTTTTCTTTCCAGTGATTATGGAATTTGAACGCCGTTTCACCATTCTAATCTGTAGTATTTTTCAGGACAGAACTAACCTATATATAATGGTGAAATTTCACCCCCCAACCTCACCCAAAGAACAACTGCAGCAGGGCCATACTATTTTTTCTTTTTCCTAACTTACACAGGAACAACTAAAAGAGTAAGGAACACTGCAAAAGAACAGATGGCTAAGGAATTACTCCATCACAAGTTGCCTATGGCGATTAAGGTCGTTGAGATAAGTGGTGGAAGTATAATCTTCCAGGTCACAAGCATTAAAAACGAGTAATCTTGCTGCCATTAATTTTGGTTTTGGTTCAAGTTGTCCATCAGCTTCTTCCTTGAGTATCTGAACAACCTGCATTTCACATATTTTTGCATTGGATTCGTGATCAATTTGACCTGAAACTGAAAAAGGAAAAAAGGCAAGGTGGCAAAATTCATACTCTGTTCATCTGCGGCCGCATGGAGGATAAGTGGTGGATGCACATTGAAGCCGCATACATGGCACGTTTCATCTCGTCGGGATCGTAAGCATCTCCTAATCGTGGATCTGCTAATTCCTCGACATTATTACCGTCCAGCAGTGGCTTTGCCTATGCATAACAAAAAGAACCAAATTGTCATTCATCTTACATTTATAAGAAATATTTCATGATCTGCATAAACATTGTTCAGAATCTAAAAGTTTATAGCACAAAATGAAATGATATACCCATATGGCAAGGCTTTGTCGACTTGAATCAACAGCACGGCGACCGGTAATGAGCTCTAGTAATACTACCCCGAATGCAAAGACATCTGTTTTCTCATCAACAATCCCATGCATAAAATACTCTGGAGCCAGGTACCTGAAATTTTTATACAAAGATTCGTAAGCCCAGATGACTTCAACCTTTTGAAATCGGATTTGATACTAATAAATCATTGAAGATGCATATGCTTAACCCGAATGTGCCTTCGATAGGAAAGACAACATGGTGAGCCCATTTTTCCGGCAGCCACTTTGCGAGTCCGAAATCAGAAATCTGCATTTTATGGATAAATCACAATATTCTACTTACTATATTTGGGGACAAAAATATACATATATGTCAAGTTCAATACTCTTCTTTGAGTAGCAAAAATACCTGAGCATCATAATCTTGGGTGAGCAATATATTAGAGGCTTTAATGTCTCTGTGAATAATGCGTCTATGGCAATTGTGATGAAGATAATCCAATCCTTCCGCTACCCCTATTGCCACCTTAAACCTTATCTTCCACTCCAAACACTCAGATGAACCTGAAATGCTGAATGCCTCTTCATCAGCCCAACAAATCTATGATCATTGGTTAAACGATTTTTTTTTTTTTTTTTTAATGTTGGGAAGTAAAAGTAATTCTGTAAATAATATAATAAATAGGAAATAGACGTAACCCAAGAAGACATATACAAGATAAGATGCCTAGTCGAGAACTAGAACGCCAAAAAATTAATCTCATAAAAACTTCTAGTAGTGATTGGTGAAGCAGAGATGTAGCTGATTTGGCATAATGAGTAAATTTGTATTATACAAAAGCTGTATATGTTCATTATGTGTAAACTTCAAACAATCATAGCAGGAGAAATTAACAGAGAAATAAAGAAAGAGATTGAGACAGCACCAAATAGCACAGAAGCAAGGCTGCCATGCGGGGAGAACTGAAGGACAAGGTGTAGACCCCCATCTATCCCAAAACCAAGCAATCGAGCAGCATTGGGATGGTTTATGTGTGCAATAATCCCAAGCTCTGACAAGAAATCACTAATTCTATCCTCTTCTTCCTTCTTTTTCTTTGTTAGCCTTTTTACTGCTACAACTTGACCATCAGATAAGCATCCTTTGTATACCTCAGCATGCCCGCCTTTCCCAATCAAGTTCTCTATCAAAGTTTTATGCAAGAATTAGAACATATACGAATCTAATAACAAGTAACTATTAAAAGTTAATCAGCCTTTTAAATGATTTCATAACTTAGATACTTCAAATAAATTACCTAAGATCTAATGTAAGAGTACTAATATTGAACTAGCTAAGAACCTATAGCTTAGACTTTGAGCTACAGTAACTCTAAAGGAATTTTGAAAGTTGGAAAGTCACTATCCATCTATCAAAACCCATATTTTATTCACAAAAAGTCATCAAGACTTTATTAAATTCTTTTGAAAACGTTCATTAGTAAACAAGGCTTATATCATGTCTAGATTTTCCAGGAAATATATTTTTGTAAACAAGCCTATATTATTTTGGATAATTTAGGTTGATATAAAAAATACTTTGAAAGCAATAATTTTAAATTATAAATTAATATATAGAGTGTGTTTGCAAAATATAAAAAAATTATTATTAAAATACATAATAATATATTATAATTTTGACTTTGAGATAGATAGTCCAATATAGATTAACATCTTCAATAGCTTTGACTTTAGTCAAAACTTCAATTTTTAACCAAATTTTACACTTGACAATGGTTAGAACATTGTCAATGCTCTAATTAATTTAAGATGAATTACATTATGACTGCTAGCTCTGATACTATTGATGATAACCCACAAAGATAAGGTCTGAAAACGGTAGCTAAAAAGGTCCCAGTCTGATAAAAACTCCTCAACAACCACGGCTGCAGCCATCAAATTAATAGTTCGGCGCATAAAGTTGGCCTGCTATGCATAATGAAGGTTCATAAATCGAAGGTAATTAATCTTCAACGAGTTAAAACGCTAAAATGCAAATTCAAGAAAACTAGACCAGCATAGATGTCAAGTAAAAACAATCAACATCCTCTTTAATGAAAGCGTTTTCCATTGAACTTGTCCGAGAAAGCAAATGCCTTTTTGAGCTGTTTGAAAGCGCAAGCACAATTTACTCAATTCATGCAGCCCCGCTTGGATTCAGAGGTGAGCTCAGCTCATCTCAACTCATCTCAACTCATCTTCATTTTATTATTATATTTTTATAATTTTTTATATAAAACACAAATTCCTATACATATTTTTCAATTTCCAATACACATTTTTCAATTCCCAATATACCTTTTTCAAATCCCAAAATAATAATAATATTAAAAAATAAACTAAACTCATCTAAACTCATCTCAACTCATCTCATCTCATCTCTAAATCCAAGCGGGGACTCTCCCAACCTACTCAATTCATACCGCCACAAATGGTGCAACAGATCTTGGAGGGTTGGATTGGACACTTGGACCCACGGGCAACCCAATAAACCGGCATGCCTAGTTTTTCTTAGGTTAGGCATAGATCAGGTCAAGCAGTCAGGGCCCACAATATGTTTCCTCTTTCATCCCTCCATTTATAAAGTTTGGTCAGAAAGGTCGCCCCTAAAGAAAAGTCCTAAGGCTGTCTCGGTAAATAGCGGCTGATCCCAATCCCTCAGTCGATATTTAAATTAAGAGAGACGCAGGGGTCGATCTGGCTGCTCCAGCGTTAAAAATAGTCTAATAACATTTAGATTATTTTTCTAATGATAAATATAATAAATTAAAAAATAATTAAAAAAATACAATAGAAAATAAAAAAACATAATAAAAAATATAATAAAAAATAAGATAAAAAACACAATAAAAGAATAAAATAAAAATAAATTTTAGAAAAATTCGACCCTTAATCGAACGGAATTCCTGGAGGCAACGGTGGCCGACACCGCCCACCCTATCGTGACCAGCGGACTCCGATGAGTTCACCCCTGCGACGACGACCTCTGACGAAGTTCCGACAACCTTAAACTCGAAATAGGTCTGTTATCGTGACCGACAAGTTAACGGACCTATTTCGAATTTAAGGTTGTTGGAACTTCGTTAGAGGTCGCCGTGGATCGCTTTCGCAAATATAAATTTGTCAGAGCCTGCTAGTCACGATGAAGTGGACGGTATCAGCCACCGCCACCTCTGGCGACAGGCTGCTTTTCTCATGGGTCGGTCCAGCTTTTTCCTTAAAGTAAATAAGTGCATCCAATTAGAATGTTTTACTGTACATGTCCTACTGTTTTTAATTTGAGCCGGGTTTTGGGGAGTTTATCCCGATCAATCTCGGAGGTGGATCAGTCCAGCAAACAAGTTCAGCTGTGCTAACTCTACAGTTTCATTAGCAGTATTTGTGCAATAAAATAACAGAAATGTTTTTCTCCCGAGGATAAACATACCGAATTTGTACCGATTTCAATTTTTTTTTTTTTTCAATTTTTTTTACTCAATAATTAAAAAATATTTTTTTATAATGATGTGAAATTTTTTTATTTTTAAAAATTATCTAAACCCATAAAAAATAATTAAAAAAATTAAAAAAAAAATTCCCTTCATTCGGGACATATTCGGGCTACATCCCACGAGGCTAGATGCCCTCGTGGGACGTGGCACCACTCATAAAATAAACTGAATTTTGTACGTTTCCTAGAAAATAAAAACATAACTGGGTCACATGAGTCATGACATGTCGATGTTATGGACATCACGTTTTTGCATTGTTAGTCGGCCAAATGGACCGCCGGCGGCCTTTTCTGCCCTTTTCTGGACACCTCCGGTGGCCTTTGATTTGGTAAAACGGTTGTATGTAAATACCATTTTGATGGGGATAATCAAAGATGATTGGGAGGGTTCGGATTTTTATATTTCTATTGCAGAGATAATTTTAAAAAATAGTGGGAAAGGAAAATGCTTATGATTACCGAAACTGAAATTATCCGTAGCGGCTGCTAGCTCGGCATAATCAAAGCTCCTCCAAGACGGCTTGGGTCTGGGAATCCCATCGTTGTCAATCCCATCCTCGGAGCTCCGAATCCGACCCAATTTCCTGCTCAGATTCTTCGCGGAAAACTCGTGGGTCGCAGTTAGCGAGGGAATGATGGAGAACCTTCTCACGGATTTCCTCTTCCAGGCCTCGATCACGGACTTCCACTGCGACCCACCGTGGCTCTCTCGGAGCTGAGGAGTCGTCGCCGGTTTCTGCGTCGGAGAGATACACGAGCTGAAACTGCTGCTCCCTGAGTGGTCTGAGTCCGTGGCAACCAAAACAGGGATTTCCAGCACACCTCTCGGAGACGACTCCTCGTCGTCGGAAACTTCCTGCTTCTTGGTCGAAATATCATGAGGTTCTGGCGTTTGTATATCTGGGTTTTCCTCTGTTTCTCCTCTGCTCTCTGCATAATCCATTACAGGAAACAACAACTTCAGCAATGGATGCCACCAGACTCTTTTGTTTGGTTCCCAAGAAAAAAAAAAAAAAACAGAAACCAAATTAAACGCTATTTCGATTTATTCAAAAGCTTTCACCTTTGACGGACATGTTTAAGATATCGAGGTCTTCTCAGATTATCCAATAAACCAGAGGAAGGAAGAACCTGAGGAAGAAAGAGCCTGAGAAAGATAGAGCCTCATAAAAAAACAAAACATTAGAAATCAAACAAACAAAGAACAACCTTTTCTGCATTTGGGGAGTCGAAGAGATGTAGCAGAGGGACAAGACGATGCAGAGGAGGGGTAGGGATAAAGAGGCAGACACTGACAAAAGTCAGTTAAAATTGGATATTTTGGGAGTTGGTTATTCTTTGAAGGTTCAGAGGAAGCGAAAACCAGTTGGTTGAAGACCGGAATATAATGCCATATTTATACGGACTTCTGGTATGGAGGATATCTCTAAATTCTAATCTTACAAATTTATATATGTTAATATAATTTGTTTAAAATTACTTTTCTCTTATATTATGAATATGACGGAGATTATATTAATTTATAAAATTATTTTTGTATTAATAATATTTTTGTTCTTGGTTTACGTGTTCTCTTTGTAATGAAGTAGTTGCTGTTGAATATCATTGATCAAACTGTAAATAGTTTTTATTTAGAAATATAAATTATAATATTTATAGTTTTAGCATGTTTAAGAATTGTGCATTTTATTTGAAAAAAGTAGATAAGTTTTAAATTCATATAAAGAAGAAAAATATATTTTAATGATGACTTCATTTTTTGCAAAAAACTTACAAACTTTAAAGAGTATATAACATTATTTAAAAAAGAATATTTTAAAAAAGAGTAAATTTTATTATTAAAAAATTAATTTTTTTTTTTTATGTAAATCTTATATTTTATTTTTAAATAATTACACGGTAATTACCTAAATTTTTCTCTTAAAAAAATATATCTTACCTATCATGTTGGTATCAACTTGTAAATATTTTTAAATAGAGTGACGCTGATAATCAGTCGGATTATTTTCAACATTAAAAGTAGTCTAACTGTTTTGGACTACTTTTTAATAATAAATATAATATAATAAAAAAAATATAATAAAAAATAAAATATAATAGGCTCATTTCAAATTTAAGATCGTCGAGACTCGATCAAAAATCATCAAAAATTATCATCGTAAGGATGAACTTGTCAAAATCGATTTTAATGATAAGAACGATATCGTCCATCACTGCTTCTGACGGTTTCTTAAGGGATCGGAGACCGACCCCCTTTTAAGTAAGGCTCAGGTTAGCAGGTAAATGCATAACATGATAACACTTTCTTTGACTAAAAGTTTTGAATATGATATGACATAGACTTAAAACTATCACAAATTGACTTAAAAATATTTGATATGACTCGTATTTTAAGTTTCAAGAAATCAAATAGAAATATATATGTGTACAGATTTTTTTTTTTTTTTTTGGAGAAGTGTATCCGTAACTTCAATCTTGGCCGTTGGTTCTTATGATTCGTGATTTTTGCCGTGACTGACGTTCATAAGCGCAGGCTATTTATAGGGAGAGACTAGGGAGGGGCAATTGATGTAAAGTATTGAATCTCATAAGGGCAGTTTCGGAACTGAGAAGGAACGTCTTTTTATGTGATGCTCAAGACTTTGTACGCATCTTAATTATCCTTTTTTATCGTTTTTCAATGGATTTGGACGGCTCCAATGTCCGTAGGCACCCCGATGGCCACGCAAAAATTATAGTGATTAAAGAAAGTAATACTATCCACAATATTTTCATTTGTGGGGTACATTATTATTAAATATTTTTTATTTAATAATAATATGATGTATAAAATTTAACTTAAATTTCAAATAGATATATTTATAAAATATTTATTCTTTTTTAGTAAGAGTTACTTTTTTAATAAAAGATTTGTGTAAGATTTTTCTAAACGTTTAGGATGTATACCTAGAATTACAAAGGAATTACTTTTCTCTAAGAATTTTTTCTTTAATTTTTAATTTTCCTTCAATTTAAAGACAAAATTATGTGATGGTGTCAATAGGGGATCATATTGGGTCATAATTAATAGAACCGTATGGTTAAATAAAAGCACCAACATGGGGTCTTCGAAATAATGAAGGGAAAAGAGATAATGAAGCATTGCATTTTTATTAACAACTAATTAGAAGTGTTTGCATTTTTTGATGCACTACAAAAAATATTAGTTATTTTTTATCAAAATGATAATTTTTTATTAAAATGAGTTTATTTTTACAATAAATAATATTTTTACAGTAATTAATCTATTAAAAATATTAATTTTTCTTGTAATGTCAAAATAAAAGTGGAAATTACAAAGCATGCTTCCTTCTTATACACAGTTTAATGTCTTGCCTTGCCGCAACTATAAGACAAAGATAAAAGACCTCCAAGCAAGTGAGAGTGTTGTGTTGGCTTTGACTTAGTTAACGTACATCATCATTCAAACCACAGAGTTGCGTGTGACAAATGAGCGGAAGATACTTTTGGCGCGGTGAGAAATATGGATTTATTTATCTAACTAAATTTTCTCTTATATTTATTAAGGGCTTGTTTGAATACAGATGTAGGATGAAATTATCTCATCTTATTTTAATTTAACTGATAATCTCACTATTATTTATATCTGTGCTCTTCTTATCATCTAAACAGATTCTAAGAGTATGAATTATTGTACTCTCATCTTACCTAGCATGTAACAATATCCTATAATATAATGTGAGAATCGCGTTTTTATATTCTGATCAGACTTTTGATAACTATTAATCATTTAAGTGAAAGACATATCAAATTATTATAAAATACTACATAAGCATGTGTAATTGAAGATGATAAAATGATAAGTATTACAATAAAAAGAGATTCACATAAATTAAGTTTATAAACTTAAATAACTTTACATGATCTATTAGATCTATTTTATAATAAAAATAATTTTATAATTAACGTTATCACGTCAATTTTATGAATTTACTGTTTTCTGACTTTTTCTCTAAGCAAAACATGTATCTAATAAAATATAAGATGAAAAACGGCATTGTTCTTTTCCAAACAAGCAAATAATTTGGCAGCTAGACTTAGTAATCAACTAGATTACAAGAGTTAAAGCCCATTATAAAACTTTAACCTTGAGGTAATGAAGCTTTTATTCAATTCTTAATTATGAGAGAATTTTTTTTTTTTTTTTTAGGAAGAGTAAGGCCACATGTCATGTAATAACCTTTACCCCAATTTAATTAATAAATCTTCATTTCTGACAGAAAAATACGATAATTACAAATCATTCACCTGAGAGTTTAAGTAATAACAAAAAGACCAAAATCCAAAACTTCAAAAAAATACCCCATAAACAAAAAAACTAACAATAGACCAAAGCAAACCAAATAAAACATTAATCTGAAAATTAAAACCATCAGCTATACAAATAAATCTTAGTATCTTATTGAAGGCAAACTCATTTTATCAAATTTTAAAATAATTTATGATTTATGATGAGAGGATTATTATAGATATAAAAAAAATTATATAAAAATAAAATTATAAATTGGGGTAGTCATTGTAAGTAGTCACAGTCAAGTAAGAAAAAGGTAAGAATTAGTTATATGGCTAACCATTTTTTTCTGCTAGCTATCCTAATCAGCCCAAGTGCTATTAAATGTGAAGTGAGTGGAGATCAAGACCCAAGACTAAGAGTATTAGACTAATCAATTTATTTAGTGGGTGAACTAAACCCGTTGTTGTGACATTTTAAGAGGTCTTGAATATACATTTAAACATATATAGTCCCAAGACCCAAATCCACCAACCTCACCAAGCCATCTTATGGTCAGTTCAGGTAGAAAAGTGCGTTTAACTGAATTCTCTTTGACGTCCTTAAACTACTTAGGTCCATAAATATGGCTTTAAAAAAGTAGCACAAGACCAGATCTTTAGGGTCCCTTAATGCTGTTTTTTTTTAGAGAGTGGAACTTCGAACTAATAGAAAAAGGATTTTATGTATCTCTCAATGGAGCTTCACTTAAACCAATTTCAGACAGGTTTTGGTGCTCCAAATTCCAAAGTGGGACACCAACCCATGAGAGAGATGTGAGAGAGGGAGAGGGTTTTGGAGGGAAAGAATCAGTACTTTTTTTTTTTATAGAATAATACTATATATAATTAATATTATATACTCGTATACACATCTGTATATTTTAATTGATTATTTTTATATTTTATATTTTAAATTTAAGTATTTTATTAAATCTATATTTTCACTTCAATATTATTACACATATGAGTATGTCAAAACCCCTAAAAATGTGGCCTCGGACTACTTCTCGACACTATCCATGACAAGTTATGACACCCACAAGACTTGCCTCCATGTGTAGCTTGGTCGTGCCTTGACATGTATGGGACGACCAACAAGGATAGTGGCATGCCCTCACAGGCATGACATCCAGCACGCAGTTCCAGCTCTTCCCTTATAGGCGAGACTAGTAGCATGCCCACAGGACATATCATCCAATACACGATTGCAGCTCATGCCTTGTAGATTAAGCTAGTGGCATGCCCATCAGACATGCCATCCAACGTACGACTTTAGCTCGCGCCTTGCAGCACCAACATCTAGACCACCTACCTGGGCCATGCAGAGGACACACTCAGACACTTGACTAGGCCACACAGCAGCAGTACGACATCATCATGTGCCCACCATCTGACTTATGCTTAGCACCCTGCCACACATACCATCATTAGGTCATGCACAGTGCCATGTTGTGCCCACTACCAAATCACCGCATGACACCATGCCATGCCATGCAGCCAAAGACCATCCAGATTAGTCCAGTTGTGGGTCATACACCACCTTGGGCCATCACTAGGCCATGTATGCCACAACCACACTACATGGGGGCCCAAGCTATCTTTTGCTTTTATTTTATTTTATTTATTTTATTTAATTAAGTTATTTTTCCAGGGAATGCTCTTACAACTCCACATAGCCGAACTTACCATCTCTAGTCCTAGCCAAAACCCTCATGCAACCATAGCCTCACTCACTCTCATCCAAACTCTAACCATCTTACAAGTGGCGCCAAACACCCAAAGATCCCATTGCCATGCATCAACCCACCATACTCGAGAATTACCTTAGTCTAGACGAACTCACCATCATTTACCACTAAACACCATAACTTCCATTCACTTAAGCCTTCATTGTTGGTGCACATGATCAAGACCAAGCCAAGGAAGTGCTCGTTCGGTCATCACAAGGAAAATCAAAGTGTGGACGGAACTCTTAATATGTAGGGGCTAGACCGAGATACCCAACAGAGTACCCAATGTTGCTTATATTTAGAGTTTTCTTTTTTAATGAGTATGTAATCTATATTTTTTTAATGTTTTGGCAAGACATAGATATATAATATAAATTATATCATGTTTGATATTGAAACCATAACTATTTAAAGAGTTTTTGCTAAACTAAATTAATTTTTTCTAAATTGTAGAAAGTATTTAAGTAGAAAAAAATTGTAGAAAATATGTTAATGCAGAACCAAAGAAAGAGTGAACACTGACGTCAAGAACCACTAAAGTGTTAGTTCAATTGATACGAGTTAGTATTTCATGCAAAGTTTTGAATACTATTTCAGTGATAGTTTTGGTTAAAATATTGGATCGATATTTCAATACCGGTATCATTTCATATATCATTTTATAATAGTTCATATATAGATAAATTAATTATAAATATATAAATTATATTTCAAAATAACATCAATGCAAGTCTTAAAAGTTAAATACATATTTATAAAACTCAATAATACTTATAAGTTTTCAAGCCAACTATTAAAAAAATAATTATTCCTCTTCATCAAGAAAAGAAGAATAAGGATTTGATTTTCAGTCCTCAAAAAAAGAGAATTAAAAAAGTAAAAAAATAATATTTACATGTGAAAGATAGAGTAAAATTATGAAAACACATTAAAAATATAAAAATATAAAATTTTGGTCTGTACACGAAAAATGCTAGATTGATCGAAACACGCCAAAATGACTGATATTTGACCAGTAAAAAATATCTATCTCCCCCATATCTGTTATTGTTTGGTATGGCCGATACCGATACGATGTTTAAAACATTAATTTTATTTTGAGATCAGGAGTTCGAATCAAAATATATATTAAAATCAATTGTGGTAGTATAGCCCAACTTCTGAGTAAGTGAAAGAGTTTTGGACCAACTGGATATTTTGAAAGTACTGTAGAGATGGACTCACCTCCAGAATAGTAATTATGGTTTAAACTAGACATTATGTGACGGAAAGGAGCTCTTATGGTTCCTTTAATAAAAGATTGTTATTATAGTTCCTTTAATAAAAGATTGTTTAAAAAAAACAAGAACGAAGTAATGGGTTAGTTAAGTCAAGGTATGCCCGATGACAAAGATGACGAGTTACTCAAGGTATGCCCAAAGATAAAGATGACGAGTTAACGTTTCACAACATATTAGGAAAACAAAAACTTAGAAGAAATGAATTGGTTACTAACATTTAGCAAATACCTGTGATCATGCATCGGGACAAATTCAAGTGTTTTGGACTAATCGTAAGCCCCAAACCCACATGTTAATAAAAAAATAAAAGGTCAGTCCATACGGGTTAATGACTGAACCAAATCCTCTACACTGAAAATGGTTCTCTGGCCTACTATCTTCATTTTATACGGTAATTAATTGGTATTCATTTGGATGACAAACCTCCAACTTCATAACTCATAACAAAAAATTTATTTTATGATCATCTTTTAAGTTAAAACTACTATATATACAAAAGAATTATAAAAATAAATAAATTTATAAAGTGAAGTAAGTTCACAATATATAATATATTGTATCAAATTACATCAGTTTATAAATTTATTTTTATATAATTTTTTTATAACTAAAATATTTCTCTTTAGGTAAATGGAGACGACAAATAAGTCTACCTACATGCCTGAACACGAGATGACAAGATTTTATATATTTTCGTTAGCCTCACGATTCTTTTATCGGTGTATGCACTTACGTAGCTTGCCCGAAGCAATTTGAATATTTTCATTCGTTGGAGATTATTTTTTAAAAAAAAAAATCAGTTGTAAAAATGTTCATATAATACCGTTGATGTAACAAGCCAATCAATTTTTATAATTTTAATTTTTTGTGATGGGCATAATATCATTCAAACGGTAGACGGTCAGTGATGTAGGAAGTCAGTTTTAATAAACGGAGAGATTTTGGACAGAGGAGCGCCTGTAGCTCAGTGGATAGAGCGTCTGTTTCCTAAGCAGAAAGTCGTAGGTTCGACCCCTACCTGGCGCGCACTCGTCGATACTTACTACAAAGTCATTTTATTTATTTATTTTTTCCCGTCGATTTCATCGGATTTATTTATTTTCATTTAAATAAATCTAACATCACAGTTCTTTAGACAAGATAATATTATAATTAAATATAACATGTAGAAAGAGGGAGTCAACGAGGAAGGTCTTAACATTGTAGAACATTTTTCACATGAAAAATTCTATATTCAGTCCGCTCTTTGGGACTTTCCAAGCACGACTTGAAACGAAACGTTTCATTAATAATCGAAACGTTATCTTTCCATTAAAACATCGGGCCAAATATCAGATTTCAGTTTCTACTTCTGACTTCGGAGATTTTATGTCTTCCCAAAATAAATAATGGATTGTACAAATGCAAATTTAATGGAGTAATTATATATTAGAGTACAAAAATTCACTACAATGGACTATACAAATGAGAAAAATATGACTTCTAAAAATTAGAGTTGTGTTATATAAACTAGAATAAAAATTATTATTGCAAGAGAAAATATTTTGGAACTATTTTTTTTTTTATTTCTTATTTTTTATCATCTTTCTTTCTTTTTTTATCTTCTTTCTTTTGCTTGTTTCATTGTATAAAACTGAATAAAAACATTCGTATTTATAAGCATAAATTATTGTATAAAGTCATTGTGTACCTACGAATTTTTTAATTAAACTGCCCTTACCCTTCCTCAAAAGTCTTTAAGGGTGGAGGCAAGTTGATGGAGGGTCATTCATTAAAATCTTGCAGACTCCCCTTTGATTATTATAACACTCCCGTTTGAATGACCACCCATAAAAAATCCGTCTCGTTAAAATCTTGTCAAGGAAAAATCCAGTGGGAAGAAAAACCAATAGCGAAGAAAAAAGAGTACAGTATTCTTATGTACCTCTAAATGATTTAAGATTACCTCATTAAAATCTTGCAGAAGAAAACTTAGTGGGACAAAACCCCAGTGAAGGAAAAAGAGTACAATCAGTATAAGTCTTCAGGACATTTACTCTACCTCAAAAGTGCATGTCGATAGATTTTTGAATTTTCGCATTCCAATGTTCTTCACAATCTTCTTGAATGTCGCAGTTGGTAATGCCTTTGTAAATAAATCTGCCAGATTATCACTTGATCGTATCTGCTTGACATCAATTTCACATTTCTCCTGGAGTTCGTGAGTATAAAAGAATTTAAGTGAAATATGTTTAATTATATTACTTTTAATATATCCTATTTTGATTTGAGTTATACAAATAATATTATTTTTATATAAAATTGTTGGGTTATCATTAATTATGGGGAGACCATACTTTTCTTGGATATGTTGGATTACTGATTTCAGCCAAATACACTCTCAACTTATTTCATGAATTACAACTATTTCTGAGTGATTTGAAAATGTGGCAGATAGAGTCTGCTTGACAGATATCCATGATATGGCAGTATCTCCATAAGTAAATAAATATTCGGTTTGAGATCTACCTTTGTGTGGATCTGAAAGATAACCTGCATCTGCATACCCAATTAATTGTGGATTTGATCTATATTGATAAAATAATTTCATATCAACCATATCATGAAGGTAACGAAGGTAACGAAGGACATGTTTAATCTCATTCCAATACCTTCGAGTTGGTACAAAACTATATATTGCAAGCAGATTAGCTAAGAATGTAATATCAGGCCGAGTGCAATTTGCAAGATACATCAAAACTTCAATTGCACTAAGATATGGTATTTTAGGACCAAGAATTTTTTCATCGTCATCACAAGAATGGAATGGATCATTCTTCACATTAAGTGTTCTAACAATCATATGAGTACTCAGGGGATGAGCTTTGTCTATATAAAAATGTTTCAGGACTTTTCTCTGCATACATGGACTGATGAATAAAATTTCAATTTGGCAAGTGTTCGAACTGCAGGTCGAGACAAAGTTTTGTTTTGTCAAAATCTTTCATTTCAAATTCATTCTTTAAATATGTAGCGGTTCTTGAGATCTCTTCAGGAGTTCCCACAATATTTAAATCATCAACGTAAACCGCATAATAACAAATCTAGATTATGATTTATTAATAAAAACACATGTGCATATAAGATTATTCTCAAATCATTCTTTCAATAGATGTTCGCTTAGGCGATTATACCATATGCGTCCGGACTGTTTCAACACATATAAAGATTTTTGTAGTCTGATATAGTACATATTTCTAGATGTACTTGTAGATGCTTCAGGCATTTTATATCTTTCAGGGATTTTCATATATATGTCATAGTCTAAGGA
Organism: Platycarya strobilacea; assembly: GCA_036898215.1. NCBI lineage: Eukaryota > Viridiplantae > Streptophyta > Magnoliopsida > Fagales > Juglandaceae > Platycarya > Platycarya strobilacea. Next base: position 38,243,686 of record CM072555.1, read on the forward strand.
TCCATATAAATATGCAGTGACCACATTCATCAACCGTATTTCTAATCATTTTATAACAACTATACTAATTAAAAATCTAAATGTGATTGCATCCATAACGGGAGAATATATTTTGTACCGCACAATTTCATTTTTCTCATTGCGTTTTCATACAAATACCCACTTATATCCGATAGGCATTACACCCTTTGGTGTTTGGACAACCGGTCCAAATACTTCTCGTTTTACTAGTGAATTTAATTCAACTTCAATAGCTATTTTTCATTTTAGCCAATCATTTCTACGTCGACATTCTTTGATGGTTTTTGACTCACTTTCTTCATTACTTATGGTAATATCAATGGTCATTTTATATGAAAATATGTTGTCGACAACAGTTTTATTTCTATCCAGAATTTCTCCAGTACTTATGAAATGTATTGAGACCTCATTATTTTCAGGTACCTGTTCCTCTTCAGGGGAAAACATTTTATGAAACACCTCTTCAGGAGGTCTCTTTCCAGAAGATTTATACTCTTCAAGAATATCATTTTTAGGAAATTCTGGAATATAAGAATTAATCTCTTCAGGAACATCAAATATATTTATAGCCTGTATTGTGGGTATGAATTTTTCAGGAACACCAAATTCATTTTGTATTCTTTTCCTTCTGAGAATTTTGTCTTTTGCACCAATAGGTCTTCTACGCTTCAGGCGTGTTTTAGATTCACCTATTGGTGTTTTGACAATTTGTCCTTTAGGGACTTTAATCTTTGCTGGAGCACTAACAGTAGGAATATATGACTTTACTACACCTTTTGTGTTAGTAAATACATCCGGTAATTGATTTGCAACACTTTACAAATGAATAATACTCTGAACTTTTAGTTTACATTCATTTGTATGAGGATCAAATTGAGACAGTGTATTATTATCTCAAGTAATTTCTTGTCGTGCTTCAAGTACCGACTTTTCTTTACCCATTAATGGAAAAGTGAATTCGTCAAAATGACAATCCTCAAAACGTACTTTAAACATATTCTCTGTAAGGGGCTCAAGATATTTAATAATAGATGGAGAATCAAAACTAACATATATCCCAAGTCTACGTTGATGACTCATTTTTGTATGTTGTGGAGGTGCAATTGGAACATATACAACACATCCAAAAGTACGAAGATGAGAAATATTTGGTTGTTGACCAAATGCAAGCTGTAATGGAGAATATTTATGATATGCAGATGGTCTTATGCGAATTAATGATGCTGCATGAAGTATAGCATGTCCCCAAACAAAAATAAGTAGTCTTTATTTCATTAGTAAAAGTCTAACGATTAGTTGAAACTTTTTGATCAAAGATTCAACTAAACCGTTTTGAGTGTGTGTGTATGGGTAACATGATGTTCAACATCTATTCTTATTGACATACAATAATCATCAAAAGTTTGAGATGAAAATTTACGTGCATTATCCAATCGAATGAACTTAATTGGATACTCGAGAAATTGTACTCGTAATTTGATTATTTGAGCAAGAAGTCTAGCAAATGCAACATTTCTAGTGGAAAACAGACAAACATATGACCATCGACTAAATGCATCAATCAAAACTATAAAGTATTTGAATGGTCCACTAGATGGATGAATATGCCCACATATATCTCCGTAAATCCTTTGTAAAAAGGATGGAAATTCAACAATAACTTTTGAGGGAGATGATCTGATAATCAACTTACCTTGAGAATATATAGAGCACGGATATTCATTAGGTAAGAATATTTTTTGATTCTTTAAGGGATGCCCATGCGAATTTTCAATAATTCGTCTCATCATTATAGATTTCGGATGTCCAAGGCGATCATACCAAGTCATAAATATTTTGGGGTCAATACAGTTTTGGTACACTACTACATATGATTCAATTGTTCTCATTTTTGTATAATATAATCCAGAATATAGAGTAGACAGTTTTTCTAATACGAGTTTCTGGTCCGATATTGTCTTAGTAATAAGAAGATACTCTTTACTGCCTTTATTGGTCGTTACAACGTATATTTTTGAAACTCAATAAATTTCTTCTACATTATAAAGAAAATAGAGTATCATTAACACAAAATTTGGTGCCATTAGGCAACACAATATATGCCCTTCCGGAACCCTCAATTAAATCTGATGAACCTAATATGGTATGGACATAAGTTTTGCTTAGTGTTAGATTTTGAAAATATTTCTTATTTTTGATAATAGTGTGAATTGTAGTACTGTCTGCCAAATATACATTTTTATCATTCAATTCAGAGATAAAAAAACTCATCAATGTAATCTATAATTTTACAAAATATACAAAATTTTTATTACAAATAATAAATAAAATACATTAATTGAGTGGAACACTTCCATCTCCAATTAGGTGATCTGTTGAACCCAAGGTTTCAAGTTTCGCGTAAATCTACACATGAATTTTGATGATAACAAATGAATTCAAAGAATAAAGGAGTCTCAAGCTCAAGTTGTCCACACAATATAATCAAGCACATCAAGGAAGCAAGCATGAGCAAGAAGGGAACAAGTTCACATTAAAATCATAGAGTAATGTTGTAAATCTCTTAAAAATTCAAAATTAGGATTAAGGCTCAAAATTAATATTTTATCATAAAGCATTAAAATACATTTTCCACATATGCATGAATATTTTGAAAATTAAATTTGAAAATTTTGAAAGATGATTGATTGTCATCTTTCACATGTGCATGACATGATTAAAGATTTGAATTTTGAAAATATTAAGATGATTGATTGTCATCTTTCACATGTGCATGTTTTATTTGAATATTTTCAAAAGTGGTGGATGCTTTTCTTGACTTATGCAAAAGGTAAATGTTTTTATTTGAAAATTTTGAAAAGTAAAGTATGCTCCTTTTGTCATATGCAAAAAGTAAAAGATTATGTTTGAAATTTTTGAAAAGTAAAGTGTGCTCCTTTTGTCACATGCAAAAAGTAAAAAGATTAGATTTGAAATTTTTGAAAAGTGAATGATGATGTTTTTGACATGGGAATCTTTTTAAATTTGAAATTGAAAACTCATTTGCCTATAAATAGCTCACTTGAGTTTTGCAAAACACACAACAAGAGCTTACACATCTATTGCTAAGTTTTGCATCATTTCTTCAAAGCTCTCATTTTCTATTTTCTAAAGTTTTGAGCCTTAATTCTTGTTCTTATTGAGAGAGATATAGGTTGCGCTGTATTGTTTCTATCTCACTCATTGAGGAGTGTACTTTGATAGTCTACCTACTATCAACTCTTGTATTTGTAAAAGGGTGTGTATAACCTTTGTGTGTGTAGAAGGTGTTCTACACGGGGAATAGTTAAATCACCAAGTGTGAGTTGATTGGAAGTGTAGAAGGTGTTCTACACGGGGAATAGTTAAATCACAAAGTGTAAGGTGATTGAAAGTGTAGAGGGTGTTCTACACGGATTCTTTGGAGCGGTGCTGCTCAAAGATGTAATAGGTTTCTATCTCCACCTAAAGGAGATTGAATAGTGGATTTGGGGATCCTCAAGAGGTAGCTTGAGGCGAGGACGTAGGCAGTGAGGCCGAACCTCGTTAACATACTGAGTTTGCTTCTCTCTTACTCTTACTATTTATATTTATTGTTGTTTCATATTTTGTTTATATTTTATATTATATATTTGATTTATAATTGTTATTTTTTTAAATACAACTCAATTCACCCCCCCTCTTGTGTTAGTCATCTGGGCAACATGATCAATTCTACCATCAGAATTTTCAAAAAAATCAAAAATATTAAGATGAGTGATATCTATATCTACTGAATCTAATGAATCATCTGATGGTTCTACTAAATTTGTTTCAATCATTTTATTTTTTCCTTTTATTGATACTTGATATAAATCTACTAAGTGTCTGGCCGTACGACAGTTACGTATCCAATGTCCAGTCATACCACATCTATGACACACATCTTCACATCTTTTTGAAAAATTATTCTGAAGATTTTTACTCTTTTCTGAATTGTACCACTTCTGGTGATACGGTATATTATTATTATTCTTTTTACTGTGGTCACTCATGAGACTAATATTTCTATAATTTCTCCTACCACGTCCATGCTACTGATTTCTTCTATAGAATGCACCATTCGCTTCTGGGAATGATGCAAACCTATTACCATTCATTTCAGGGAATGATATTGAGCCAGTAGGGCGTGACTGATGTTTTTTTAATAAGAGCTTATTATTCTGCTAAGCTACTAGAAGATATGATATAAGTTCAGAACATTTCTTGAACTTTTTCTCTCGATACTGCTACTGCAGGAGCACATTCGATACTACTAAGTCTTCTCTAGCATATCATTATCAGTGATTTTTTCATCGCATAATTTTAGTATTGAGCTTATTTTAAAAAGTGCGGAATTATACTTGCTAATATTTTTAAAATCTTGCAACCTCATGTGCAACCATTCAAAACGAGATCTTGGGAGGATAACAGTTTTTTGGTGTTCATACCTCTCCCTTAAATTATTCCACAAAATAAATGGATCTTTTATTGTAAGATACTCAGATTTTAATTCTTCATGAAGATTGTGGCGAAAGAAAATCATTGATTTAGCATGGTTCTGCAGGGACGCTTGATTTCCTTCTTTAATTATTTCTCCCAGGTTCATAGCATCCATATGGATTTCAGCATCAAGTATTCATGATAAATCATTTTTTTCAAATATGTTAAGAGCAACAAATTTCAATTTTGTAAGATTTGACATTTTCTACACATATAAATAATTAAATAAATGTGTATCTCAGAAATATATTTATAAAGTCACACAGATTTTAAATAATAATCATCAATAAAATATATCAAATCTGCAAATAATATATTGAAAAACTTACTAAGAAATAAGACCACTAACTTCAGAATTGGTAGAACCATCATGTTGATAACGTGTTATAAAACTAGAATAAAAACTATTATTACAAGAGAAAATATTTTGGAACTCTCTTCTTTTATTTCTTCTTTTTTCTCATCTTTCTTTCTTTCTTTTTCTTCTTTCTTCTGTTTGTTTCGTTGTACAAAACTGAACGAAAACATTCGTATTTATAAGCATAAATTACTATATAAAATCATTGTACACCTACGAATTTTTTAATTAAACTGTCCCCACCCTTACTCAAAAATCTTTGAGGGAGGAAGTAGGCTGATAGGGGGTCATTCATTACCCCCACCTGCATTATTACAACATGTTGTGACTTGTGAGTTATATTTGGATGTTACTATAGTTAGACTAAATGGAATTAAAAATTATTTCTCTCTTCTAATTCTCTCTCCCCATGTTATTTCTCTTTTGCATAGTATATACATAATATAATTACATAATATATTTTATAATAATGTGTTAAATAAAAAATATTTTTGTAAAATATCATGTGTAGAAAATATTTTATAGAATTATTTTTTATTTAATATTTTTTTTATAAAATATGTTAGATAATTATATTATATGTATCATTTCCTTTTATAATTTTGGTTGACCAGAAGCAATAAAAAAAAAATCAACTACTCTACAGTACCGTCTCATAATTAATTAGTTATTACTTCTGTCATTAATAGAAAAATAACTAGAAAAAATAACTTTTAACTAATAAATAATATTATATTATTATTAAAAAAATAAGTTTTGATATATATATTTTAAAAATATTACTAAGTTGATAATACTTTATTATTATTATTATAATTAAAAGATGGATAATTTAATGTAAAAATAAATTTTGAGTGTAATCATTAAATGCAAAATTATATGTCGATATTAAGCAAATTTTATATTTACATTTACATAATCCACGAGGATGCTCTTTGAAAACAGCAAAACGCGAAGCACCTTACTTCTAGCATCAAACAAGCACGTCGTCGTTCTTTCCCTCGTACAGAACAATGACTCTAATGGCGGAGGAGGGTCGGGGCTACGAACTGGCCAGAAAGCTCGAGACCTGCGGGGTGTGGCGCTCGTGGCTGGGCGACTCCAACTACGCCGGCTTCGTCCCTTTCCTCACCTCGCCTTCCTCATGGGAAGCCTTCATGCGGACCGACGAGTCCAATTCTAGGGCTCATATCCATCTCCAACTCCGGGTTCGAGCCCTCCTCTTCGACAAAGCCAGTATCTCTCTCTTCCTCCGCTCCAATCCGACGTCTTCTTCTATTGCAGTTTCGAAGCTCAATCCGAGTTGTGAGTCTCCAATTAGATTCTCGGTGTTTTTTTTTAGCTGTGGATTCGGGTTGTGGTTTGTAATTGAAGCTTTTGTTGCAGATTTGAGATTGCACGGTGATGACGTTTACTTCACGTTGGAGAACTCTGCACAAGACGGGGTACAACAGCGGGAAGGTGGTGTTTCGTCCAATACGGCGCCGTCCAAGGTTCGATACCTCAATTTCATCCTCTTTTATCTTTACTTGTTTGCTTGTTTTTTTCCAAAATTTTTGGTGCATTGAATTGCACATGAAAATAAAGTAGAAAAAAATACCACTTGAAAATTTGACGTATATGAGAATTTATTTATTTTTTTAATAAGTCGAATGTGAGAAATTTATAGTAACTAGTAGGCGTTGGGAATGCGAGTTCTAACATGTTAAGGGGAATGTAGATGTGACCTTGTCAAGAACCTGATGTATACCCAATTGGGAATTCGATGAAGGCCGAGAGGGAGAGAAACAGAGGAGAGAAAATGAATGTTTAATCGACTGAATTGAATTGAATAAATGGTTTACAAGTATTCAACTGTATTTATACTAGGATATCAACTTAATAAGTGAATTAACAGAAATAACAGAAATTAATTCATCTTCTTGACTTTGACTTTTTTTTCTTTTGACTTTAACTCCATATTCTCAATGTGTGAAGCTATACTCCAACAGACCTTGTGGTTTGTATTTGTTATACGAGTCTTTGCTCCACAGAAGGATGTTACATGTATTATGCATGTTATGCTCCATAAGCGGACTAGAAACTATTCCTTCGAAGTTTAGTTTGCTTGCTCCAGAGGTTTACATCCTCGCGTTTGTTGCATGTAGGCTTACATTCTTATTTGGTTTTTCTATAATCTAGTCTCACCTTGACCTACTTCTGGCCATGTTGCTTTTCTGATGCCTCTTATCTTTTTCCTCGGAAGTCCCCTTGGAGGCTGCTTTTCATGTTCTCAGAGCTCTCGATCAGTAACTTCTCACCTTGATATGAATCTAAATTTATTTTTTTGTTACTCATATGCCATGTTTGTCTTTGACACCTTATTTTCTTGGGCTTCTCTTATATTGATTCTAATGGGGCTTCGATCAGTAACTGATCACCTTGCCTTACTTGGACGAGTTGAAGAGATTCTTCTTTGACACCTTGTTTTCCTGGGCTTCGGTTATTGATTGTAATGGGGTTTTCCTAATTTGTTTGCATCCATATATAGCTCCTAGTGGTTGCTAGGGCTTTTCTGTGTATGCTTACTGTGTACTTGGGCTTTATGTCTTGGGCTATTACTTATCAAAAAAAAAAAAAAAGTTTTATTCATACTTATATAAAAAATTCTGGTCAAACAATTTTATCAAAAGTACAAACTACTAACTTGCTGAGAGCCATATTTCCTCACTTCAATTGGGATAATATATCTTTCCTGTTTTTTTTTTTTTTTTTCTAAGTAAACCTCGATACACCTCAGTGGGGCTACCATATATCACTCCCGTCTGATTCTGTGTAAAGGTTGATACTGTATGGTTCTTTCTCAATCTATCAACCTCCTTTTATATTCATATCAGTGTTGGTGTGTTTGTTATAAAATATTTTATCAAGTCAGCACCTAGACACTTAGATTCCTAGTCTTCTCCTTATGTCGATGCAGTGTTGTTTATTTGAAGATAAGCTTTAGGCTTGACTCGAGTGATACATAATAATATTTGATATTAGTAATGAGTCGTATTTTGATTGTTAATCAGTAATGAATGATATTATACTGTACTTATTCTGTGGAGAAGATTTACTTATAGATAGTATAGCCCCTCTTGTAAAAAGAATTTGCATTAGTTGGTCAACATATAACTTAATTTTGCAGATTCAATCAAGGGTTGGTTTCGGTGTTGGATCAAGATATGGTGAATCTGAGATTGACAATCTATCACAGAGATTTAGGAATGAAGAACTACCTGAAACATGGTATAACCAGTTCATTGAGAAGTATAGAGGTAGCAAACAATATAAGTTGTCATCTGCAAACCATGAATTTGGCAATCGTACACCGGAAGAGATGTCTTCTTATTTGAGACTTCTTGAGAAGCATAAGAAAAGACGTTTGGCATTTATGGAGGATCACTCCATGGGCTATGGAAATTCCATGTTAGAAAATGCATCAAACATGCATCCAAATTCTGTCTTAAATGGAAGTAATTCAATTGAAGATGATACACCTTTTTTCCCAGAGGTGATGTTTACATTGAACTGTGTACCTGAAAGTGCACTCCCCCCTGCAGAGAGAGTGGATGAAAACCGGAAAATGGAGTTCTATGGAGTTCTAGATACCTTGCCTCAAGTAATGACCAGGAGTCCTGTGATGATCGAGAGGCTTGGTATCAGGCCCGAGTCCCTTAGTATGGAACAAGGAGGAAGCTTATATCGTGGAAAACTAGGGTTGGATGGGAACAGGAAATGTCTTGGTCCAGAGCAAGCATCACAAATGTCTCGAAAAGTAATGGCAAACATGTTGACAAGTGTGGGGTTTGGTGGTTCTTCGGAATTTCCAATAGAAGTCTTCTCTCAGTTGCTGAGCTGTCATATAAGTAAATTAGGTCGGACATTGAAGGTCCTTGCTGATAGTTACAGAAAACAGTGTTCAGCTACTGAACTGCTTAAGATGTTCCTTAAAACATTGGGACATAGGTAAGGTTGAAATCCCTTTCAAATTTTGCTATCGGAACATTTTCTTTCATTATCGCTGAATCTTAATGTTGGTAATACAGACACTAAAGCTGTTCATTATCTTGTGTGCGTGTGCCCATTCAAACGTGTTCATACATGTTCGTGTGTATGTGCATGTTTTTATCAGGGAGAAGGGATAAGGTTGAAATTTTTTTGCTTCCAGAACATTATTCTTGTTTTTTTTTTTTTGCTTGCTTATAAATAATTTTTTTTTGGGGCAAACATTATGGATAAGGAGATTGGAGTTGTGTTTCTACGTGTTTTTGTGGTGTGTGCGCGCGCATGCATGCCCATAGTGGGTAGCCCTCTGTGTGCATGTGTTGTTTCTCCATATGGTATAGACATGTTGAAGAGTTAATTTCATGTCCTTTTTACAATTATATCTATCCAGCATACTTTCCTGGCAACCACCTTTGCAGAATCTTGTAACGGATTTAGTTGCAAATGATGAAGTGTTTTGAGAAGGCCTCACATGCTTCATAAATGATTTTATGGTTTTATGAAGGCCTGATTAGACAAATCAAATGGTTTTAAATAGTTCATCATTTATAGAACTTGTAATACTTCAGATTTAGTGTGAGAGGGTAGTGAGTATGAGATCTCATTGTTGTCTGGGAGGAAGTAGTTTTTGTGGTCTATAGTGTCCTAAAGGGCTCCAATTGTAACCTTGTCTTATACTTTTGGAGTATAAGCCAAGATGTAGCTTAAGCTTTCCATAAGCTTGGCTCAAATCAACATTCACCAAAAACCCATATTAATCTTTCCCTTGTTTAAGTGTAATTTGTTTCAAATATGCAGGCCTTGTCTTTTACATTTATAATATGATTGGCAACATGAATTCACTAATTCTCTCTATCTCACTCACACACACCAGTAATGTAGGGTCGTTAGCAGAGCTGGTAAAAGATGGCTCCAGGAATTTTGTACAGCAAACTCCGCAACAACATCAGGGAATCCAGCCGCAATTGCAGTCACAGTACCATAGTTCCCTTCTACTTCCCCAGCAAGTTTGTGCACTGACATTCCATTACTCAATTTTAGTTGCATGCTGCTTCTGTGCGACGTTTAGTTTTGGAGTTGTTTATGGGATTCCAAAATTCAGCTAGTTGGTTCAGTTTTTTTGATAAGATAAGATTTTATTAACACTCCAAAAGGGTGTTACATAGTACAGGAAGAATACAAAAGATCCACTTAACTGGGAAAAAGGGAAAAGTGCTTGACGATCTTTACCAGATTGCTGGTCCTTTTTCTTTATCCTAGGGATCCTGAAAATAAATGGTGCTTTCAAATTTTTTTTTTTTTGCACCTGTCCTACCTTCAATGCTTTCTATCACAAGTTAGGCAGGCTGGATTTAGAGTCAGCTTCGAACTCTCCTGTAGGGTTTAGAGTTTCAGTGCCTTACCAGATTTTCAGCTTCAAACTTTGTTAAGAACAGTGGGACCTAATTAATACGCTGATTTAATTTCATTTCTGGTGAACCTATAGATGCCCAGACAAATGCATCCGCAGATGCAGCAAATTGTTCATCCCCAGAATCTGGCTTTTCAGCAGCAGCAGCAGCAGCAGTTAGATAGAATGCGAAGACGCCAACCATCCACTCCTCGCCCTGTTATGGATATGGAGAAAGACAAACCAATGGTTCAAGTTAAGATTGAAAACCCAACAGAATTACCATTGGATGGTAATACCTTCAACTCTATCAGTGCCAGACATGCCCAGATACAGTTCCGGCCACAACAAATTGCTGCAATGCCAAATCTCCATGCTCAACCAGGCAGTCAACTTAGACAGATCCCTTCCCTACAAATGCCCCAAATCCAGACTCAGTAAGAAAAACTCTAATGAAGACTGTTTTCCGCACGGAGATTCTTCAGTACAGGAGATTCTTGGCTGAGTTTCTGTGAATTTCTTGTTTGCTTGCAGGAACATGGGTGTTGTTAGAGCCCCACCAGTGAAGGTGGAGGGATTTCAGGAATTGATGGGTGGGGATGCTACATCAAAGCATGATACAGAAGAAAATAGGCTGATGTCCCCCTTGAGCAAATAGCTTGGCAGGTATTTGGTCATTTACCATCCACACGGGGTGCGCTTTCTGACCTTGCTACTTTTTCTTCAATAGTTTGCTCTCCAATGTTGTTAGAAGATGGGTTTTTTTTTTTTTTTTTTTCTTACTGTAAATTTTGATTTCATGTATGAATCTTGTTATATACAAAAATGATTGGGAGCATCCACACTTATCACACTCACTCTCACATGAACAGTACACGTGTACTGTTTATGTGAGAGTGAGTGTGATGAGTGTGGATGCTCTCTAGCATTACTCTGTTATATATTGTAGCGGTGGTTGTGTTAATTCCACACATTTTTCTTCTGTGGCTATCCTGTCTCTATTGTTTCAATGTCCAGTGGCCAAGTCTGTAGAGGTACGCATTGGGAAAACACGCCAATTTGGTTGTGGGACCAACACTAAGTGATAGCCATTTTACAACAATTAGCCTTTGGTCACGTGACCCAATTCCTCTAGGTGTTCAAGCTCATTGCCAACGAGGGTCAGCGTGTCTCCTTACCCGTCTAAACATAATTAACCTTCCTAAACTTTTCCAAAATCAAGTCCTTCAAATGAATTTTCCAGCTCCATTAAGAGGATCCACAAACCGCAAGAGACCATGGACGTCCCTTACCGCAGACCAGATCCCAGATCTTAAGCAACCCCCAAGAAACCTCGTGAGTCATGATGGAATCATAGAACCACATGAAGCCCTGGCTTTTGTTTTCTTGAAGCAGTCACTCGGGACTGATATTAGGTTAAGACTTGCTCCTTATTGGTGGCCACTTATGGTTGCTAAGCTCCAAGCTTCATGATAGCATGAGAAAACAACCTAACTTATGTCTTGGGTTCGCCCTTTTCGTGCTGTAATTATCACTAAGAACTTATTCAATTTGCTCCAAACCTTGAGCATCAAGATTGGGTAATCAGAGTTGTAATGAGATTTCAACTGCCATTCACAGTGTCTCGAAGCTTGTCCAAGGAGATTTCGGGCTTTGTTTTACCCATTTGCGCAAACGCGAGTTTAAAAGGCTGTAAGTTAATGAGAATGAACGAAGAATATGAGTTTGCATGGTCCGGGTAGTACGGCTGAAGATAAGGCGAAGATTGAGGAAGGGGCCTATTGTAGTTCTCACTGAAATATCCCAGAGTCTCGACTGCACGTGCTATGAACCAACTTTCTTTCATTTTTCCTTGGCAAATGTCTATTTCGTTGTAGAGATTTGTTACTTACTCTTATAAAAAAAAATGATAATACACGTACTTATATTTTTTCACAACATAATAGATTTCGTTTTTTTATTTTTAAAAAAATGATAGAAAAGAGAGTAGGGCCCCAAAAAAGGCCAAAATTATTAATATTAATATTGAATATAATGAAAATAATGGCGCAGATAAGAATTTTTTCAATAAAACAAAGTCCCCATTCCAATCTGACCTAACCCACCATTTTTGTCGCTAATAATTATATAAAATACGTGCATTCCAACTTGCATTCGTCGACGTCTTAATCCGAGCTGCACCCACACTATACGGATTCCTAAATAGGACACGTTCATCTTATTTTTAGTTTGTTTATTTAGTATAAAATTATTTGTTTGTCAATCCTTAAATCTCTTTAAAAAAAAAAAAAATCTACGGATGATAAAAATGGCATATTTTTTATAATAAATTAAAAGTGTATAAGCATATATACATAAATGCTATATGATTATTTTGAAAAAAAAAATGAATAAATATGAGATTTAAATAAAAATAATTAATTTTTTAATAATAAATCTTAATTTTTTAAAGAGTGATTGTACTGTATATTTTACGATTATATGTAGTATTATTCACAACACGAGCATTGCTATAAAACAGTCATTATTTGACAACATTCATTACACATCTACAAAAGTATGAGAGACAAGAAATTAGTCAATTGATCAATTTGTTTAGTGAGAAATTAATCAATTTATTTAGGTTACCACATTTGTGTAATAGATATTGTCAAATAGTGACAACTCCTAAAATTTTTCCTTCAACACGTATATGCATGCATGTTTTTTTATCATCTAGGCAAATGTCAAATTTGAAAAACATTGATCGTAAATTAAATTCATATTCACCAATATTCGAATAAAATATTCCTTTATTGCTCCCATGCAGATAAAAGTTTTGAAGTTCTCGCTTCTCGCATAACTTTATCGATCGGGACTATCCTTATTTTGGTAACTTTATTTTAGTAGGTTGTTTTGCCCATGTATTTCTAAATATTTTAATTTTAAATTTTACTTAAATATAAAATATTTTTCAATTTTAAATATTTAATTTTTTTCAACTAATAATTACAACTTTTTAAAATTTTTGAACAAAACATAAAAAGTAAATATAATTTATCAAATTTCAAAACAAAAATTTATATTCAAAATATATTCAAAAACTTTTTTAACTGTATAATATTTTTATTCAATTTTTTTCTCTCATGTACTAAATCCAATTTGGATAAAAAATATTTCAATCATTTTATCTCATCTAATCATTATAATTTTTTTAAATTATCACATAAAATATAATAAAAAGTTTAATCTTTTCAAATAAAAAATAATACTTTAATAATATTTATTCAACTTTTAAATTTTATATATAACTATCTCATGTCATCTCATTATTCAAATTAAAACTAAAATTCAATCAAGTATTTTTATTCAAATTATTTTATTACTATATACATTTATATTAAAATATTCTAAATATTCGAACAGCCTAACAAAAGGTGCAGAGTTTGCAGGTTTAGTTTTTATTTATTTTATTTATTTATTTATTTTGAAACTACAGGTTTAGGTTTTGAATATTAGATCTACCATTAAACATTAAGAATTTTTATTAAATTATCTAAAGTTAAATTTCGAAAAATACAAATTTACACATATATCAAAAAATTTTAATCATATTTGATCAAAAATGAAGAGAAAAATGTGAGAAAAGAAAAGAAAAATATTTTTTGTCTTTAAAAATGAATAATAAAGTTAAAAATTTTGCTAAATTTGGACAATCTTGAATAAAGTTTTATCTTTACTATTTGTAAAAAATATTTTTATTCTTTTATTTTTTTTTCTACTTTTATTTCTTTATTTTTAATTAAATATGATCATTTTTTTTTATATAAATATGCAAATTTATATTTAAAAAATAATAATTTTAAACAATATGCAATTTTTGAAAGATTTTCTAGATAAGTGGTACTGTGATCACGTGACTTAATTTACAAATGAATTATTAGGAGCTGAGAAGGGGCGCACTCAACTATAAAATATATATATAATCTTCAAAGATAACTTTAATGGGACAAACTAATGAAATCACAATAAAATCATGTCCTGGAAACAATCTTTTTTTATATAAATATTAAATTTATCTGTTTCTCATTTCAATATAAATACACAAAACTTACCACTCTAATACTAAAAATATAATTTCTCCAATAATTAGTAATTCCGTGCGATAGTGATTCCTTTTATTGACGGATATAAATAAATAAATAAATAAATAAATATATATATATATATATATATATATATATATATATATATACAGATTTTCTGCGGACACCCGTGGTTTCCTAAAGTGTGATGACGACAAAATTAACAATTAAGAAATCACCGTCAAATCATTTTGGACTGTATTTAAAGAGAGGTATAAGATAGATAAGATAATTATGAAATTATGAACTCAGAGTCAGAGAACAACACAAAAATGGACGTCGTGTCTGATGATCATCAGCCTAAAAAGCTTCACATAGCCATGTTCCCATGGCTGGCCTTCGGTCACATAATCCCGTTCTTAGAACTCAGCAAGCATATAGCTCGAAAGGGTCATCATATTTCATTCATTTCAACACCTAAAAACATCGAACGCCTCCCAAAGATCCCTCTAGATCTAGCATCTTTCATAACTTTTGTGAAGTTGCCCTTGCCCCATGTACAGAACCTCCCAGAAAAAGCCGAGGCCACCATGGATGTACCCCATCACATAATTCCATATCTTAAGATCGCTCATGATAATCTCCAGGAACCTTTATCCCGTTTCTTAGAAACCTCCACTCCCGATTGGATTGTTCATGACTTTGCCCCCCATTGGTTACCACCAATTGCTCTTAAGCTATCCATCTCACGGGCGTTCTTCAGTGTTTTTAGTGCATCATGTCTAGGTTTCTTGGGATCTCCAGCAGAGTTGAGTGTGATGGAAGATGCTAAATGTAATCCAAGGGGCACGAACATGGAGCCAGAGTTTTTAACTGTACCTCCCAAATGGGTTCCCTTTCCAACAAAAGTAGCGTTTCCGCTCTTTATGGCAAAGAAAATGGTGCTTGGCTTCTATGAAGTAAATGCTTCTGGTATTTCCGATTGGTTTCGTTACAGTAAAACGGTGTTAGGCATCGAAGTCATAGCTGTTAAAGCTTGCATGGAGGTCGAAGGTGAGTGGTTGAAACTTATCGGAAAGCTTTATAATTTACCTATAATTCCGGTGGGCTTATTGCCACCGGCGGAGGAAGATCAAGCCGGACATGACGATCACAAGGATAGAACTTGGGGAACCATTGTGGATTGGTTAGACAAGCAAGAGAAAGGGTCAGTGGTTTACGTAGCATTTGGAAGTGAGACCAAACCAAGTCAAGAAGAGTTCAAAGAGTTAGCTCTAGGGCTAGAGCAATCGGGTTTGCCTTTCTTTCTTGTTCTGAGAAAGCAAAATAGCCAAGAAAATGGAGAAGACTCGGATGATGATCATATTCCTGAAGGATTTGAGGAAAGAACCAGAGATCGTGGCTTTGTTTGGAAGGGTTGGGCACCTCAGGTTAAGATATTAGGTCACGAATCAGTTGGGGGTTACTTTACACATTGTGGTTGGAGTTCAGTGACAGAGGCATTCCAGTTTGGACGTCCACTTATTATGTTGCCCATTTTTGGGGACCAATTTCTGAATGGTAAGCTTTTGGAGGAGATGCAGACAGGAGCAGAGGTACCCAGAAATGAACAAGACGGGTCGTTTAGCGGGGAGTCTGTGGCCAAAACGCTGAGGTTGGTGATGAAGGATGCAGAGGGACAGATTTATAGGGATAAAGCTAAGGAGATGATGACCAGTTTTGGAGACAAGCAACTCCAGTACCGATATGTAGACAAATTCGTTGAGTTTCTTGAGAACCATCGACAGGCAGCCAGCTAGTTGTGGTGATCGCTAATACCAAGCTGGGTTGTTAGAACAGTAAAATTTGCTTCAAAGTTCTTTAATTAAGGAGTAAATTAAGTTTGCATGAAGTTTTTCCCTTAGGTTTTTTTTTTTTTTTTTTTTTTTTTCAGTTTCTGGTTTTTCCGGAATATTGATCAGTTGAAGCTGCTGCTTCGGTGCTTCTGTACGTTGGGTTTAAGTTTAAGGTAAAGAAACTAGCTAATGCAGTGCTCGTTATACAAGGTTTAGCCGGGCCACTCTATCATGTCATGTTCAGAAAGTTTATTTTTTAGATTTTCAACGCCTAGAAGGATGAAAAATTACAGTTTGTCTGTGTTTCTCTGATAATCAATAGTTTTTCTTTAAGAAGAAAAAAATGTAAAATGGGTTGAAAAATAGAAAGATAACTACCATCTATAATATGCTTTGTAAACCAGTGAATAAAGAAAACAATAATATACTGTTGTGTACTGGATCCCTCCGTGTGAGGGAAATGATTTATTGGCATATTTGGAATTTTGATTGTCATACATATATACATATATATATATATATATATATATAAACAGTAATGCTACAATATACTGTCCGTATATTTTTTGTAGAATCGGATAGCGTGATATTATATTAAAAAAATATATTAAAAAAGATAAAAATATGATAATAGAATAATAAAAATAAAAAAATACGAATAATTAAATTAAATGATATATAAAAATAATATTTATATAAGATATATATATATATATATATAAAGTACATAAATAATGTACAAATAACATGAGGTGGCGGCTCAAAGTGACGTACCTACACAAAAAAGAAAAGGCGAGGAGTGGAAAAGACAAAGGAGAAAAAAAGAAAGCCGTGCACCGTGTGTGTACAACTTACAAGGATTGTGTTTTTATCACACTTTCATTAAATATTTGAGTGATCATTTGTGGTTCGTTTTTGATAAAATTTTAATCTGTTGTTCATAATATATATCATAATATCAACAACTTCAGTTTGATTAGTGCCGATAGTCGAGATTCATATTCGTCTGTTCTCTTCAAATACTCATTTGGGGAAATCTTTTTTGTGATCATTCTTGTGATTTTTTGGTGATGATGATTTTGTGTTAAATTAAGAATATAAATATTTTTGATATATTGATAATTTCTAGATATTATTTTTAAGAAGACAATCTGTAATCTTATTATTGTTGATAATAGAAGATTAATTAGACTAAATTTTATGATTTTTCCTTTCACATCAAATAGTTTTCCACGTAAAAAAATCTTGTATTTTTCTTTTGAATTTATGCTTATTAGATTACCAATTTAATTTGCACATCGTAATGGAAGAAAATATTCTGCTGTAATTTTTGATATTCACCCAAACTAGAAAGAGACAATCTAGTATACATTGAAGTGCCTTACGATAGAATTTTTAAATATTTTTATTTGAAAGGTGATTAAATATTAAAATTAAAAGAGATGAAATAAATTAGATGAGATTGTTTCAAATAATTGTGAAACTAAACCAGGCCGAATCCACCTTGTATGGTGTTTTAGGCCTTGAATTAATGTTATTCGCCCTATAATATTCATATTTTGTTGCAAAAATAAATCCAAAATTATTGTTCAAAATGTAACAAGTTCTCGAATCTTGATATTTGTTTATTTATTTTTCAGCAATAACCATATAATGTCTATCAGGCGACTATCTCTCTCTCTCGTGCTCTCTCATTTCTTAAGGGTGGAACCCTAGCCTAAATCTCCTCAAAGAGATTGATAGGTTTTTAGAGGCTTGTGGTCTAAGGTTCTTGCCACCATAACTTCCATCCACGTTTCTTTGTAAATATTAAGCCACTCAAGTTTAGCGACTGCCTTGTCTAATATTTCCTTTGTAAATTGTAGAGGCTTTAGAGTGAAGCTCATGTACATACTTTGATGAGTAGTAAATATTTTGTACATCGATTTAATTTATTGACCATTGTATATAATAAATTAAAGTTCCTCACCAAACATAAACTAATGGGCACTTGCAAAAACTGCAAATTTGTTGGGGAAAATTTCTTCTAATATATATATAAGTAAACTTTTTTTATTTTTTCCTTTGCAGTATTTTCAACAAGTTGTGCTGTAGGACTCCTCAAGCTCTTTGGTATACCGGGTACACTCCAACAAAACCATTCACCGATTTGTTGTTTGTTTTCTTTACTTAATTTATTCTGTTTTATTGTTAGTGTATCTATAATTTAAATTTAAAAAGTTGTTCTGTAGGTATTAAAAACAAGGGCGAATTTGTTCTTAACTAAACATAGGTTTTTAGAGCCCTATTTTGACTTTTGGTATATGTCTTAGATGTTACTGTCTTTTGGTAGAGGGTGTTGTTGAGGATGTGTCTCGCCGGCCTCCTGCTCCCGTTACCTACAAGAAGAATTAAGAGAAGATGGTGGCTTTCCACCTGAGATAACTCCGACGCTCAAGTTAGTGATCAAGTATTTACGGGAAAAATTCTTAATGTCCATAGTTGAGGTTTACCTGGTCTATTTATAAGCCTCTGGAGCGATACATGTCCCTTGTAACGCCTTCCGTAATCATCGTGATTGCGTATCTGCATGATATATCTTTCTGAGTTTGTTGATATTTCGTATCTGCTTAAAATCCCGATAAAAGTGGCGACGGGTTTGATATATATTTTGGATTCTGTAGAGTTGGGCCCTTAGTATGCTTTTCCTTCCTGGTGGGCTCCCATCGCTGTTGGGCCTTTTCCTTCCTGGTGGGCTCCCATCGCTGTTGGGCCTTTGGACCAAATCTGATCCCACAATTACCCCGCAAATTTTCTTTGCCTTGAGGCGTAGGAAATTTAAATTTTTTTTTTAAATTTCCCGCGAAGGCAAACTTGGGAATTCGTTCCTTTCCCTGGATCGTCGGGAGCGTGCTGTCTTCCCGTCTTCTCATCTGACGGTTACACCTCTGTCTTCATGTCAGGTCATCATATCTCCGCTTGTTGGTATGCCGCATTTGTTTTCTTTAAATACCTCTTCTCTTTCTTTCTTCATTTTGCTTTTCTGCATTCTCTCGTTATTAGACTCTTTCCGTCTCTGCCTTTTTGTTCCTTCTTGCTTCTTGCTTCTTGCTTCTTGCTTCTTGCATTCTTTTTCTTCTTCATTACCTCCCATGGCAGACCAAGGCAGCGGTTCGGTCCAGCCTTTTGATATTCCTGAGGGCACGACCTTTGAAGGTTATGCTTGGCGCTCCAATGTTCATGAGAAACACTTGGCTGGGATCAGGGAAGAGTTCAAGATTCCCAGTTCAGTTGTAATGAAAGCCCCTGATTCGGGCTGCTGTGATGATGAGGGGTTTTCGGGTTGGGTGGCCATTTCCGTCGCCCTGTTATCGCATGGCTTGAAACTCCCATTCTGCCGCTCCCTTCAAGACATTCTGGACCTTCTAGAGCTCGCTCCTATTCAACTTCACCCTTTTGCTCTGAGGGTGTTTTTATGTGCATGCATCGTTTTTCAGATGGTGCTAGAGCCCCTTTGTGATCGTTACCCCGATCTCACTGCTCGTGAGTTTTTGGCCTTCTACGATGTGAGGGCGGCCACTAAGGGATGCGTGGCAGGTTTTCGCAAGAAGGAAAAAGGCCAGTCCCTGGCAAGGTTCGAGGGAAGATATTCTAATGCTAAGGCGTGGACCACCAAGTTCTTTTTTATCAGTGGCCAAGGATGGGAGTTCCCTGGTCAGGAGGAGGTCTTCAGGGACTTCCCCGTTAGGGCTATCTGGCACCCAATCCCGGATGGTAAGCGCTTGTGGTCAACCATGCCCCCCTATCTCGCCGAGAACTTGACCGGATTGATGCTGTCAATGCTTGAGCCGCAGATCATCCGGAAGATCTCTGGACTGACAAGCTGTTGACGCCTGCGCATATTGATCGGTTCTTGCATCTCTGAACCGTTCTTTTGTTCAGGGGCGTGACTTCATGATCACTGATGTCCTCCCCGCCCCTCTATCAGCACTCTCAGAGAAGACGGCGATGGGTGCCATTTTCGTGCGGGATGCTGAGAGCAAGCCTAGGGAAGCTAAACGGCCAGAGACTGCCGCGGCGGAGGGCAAAAAGGAAAAAAGGTCCAAAAACAATAACGATGAGGGCCATAAGAAAAGAGACCGCCCCGAAGGCTTTTCCGTGAACCCCCCGCCCAAGAAGAGCAGGGCGCCCTCAGTTGGCGACCAGAATTTGACACGGGCGGCTCAAATTTTGGAGGGGAGCTCGACGCCTGAAGTGAGCGCCCCTGAGCCAACGCCCCAAGACGTGGTTTCTCCAGGGGGCGGTGAGGACGCGACGCCAATTCCGCCTGAGGGGTCTAAGTCCTCGGGTGTCCAGACTGTGGTGCCCATTTCCTCTGCGGGCACTTCCTCAACGAAACCACAGTCCGCCGGCTTGGGGGACAGAGAGATGCTGGCCAACATAGCTCTCTTTGAGCTGGCCGCTGCTTTTCAGGCTCCCGCCCCTTCCCAGTTGAACGTCCAGGCGTCGGCCCCAATTTTTCTAGCGCCAACCGCTGAAGGTCCAGTGTGGGGCGGCGAGCTCCCTCCCTGTGTTGCTGCCGCCCTTCAGTTGGAAGGATTTGAGGAGGCGGGCATTCCTTCTGCGGGGGTAAAGGAGGCGAGCCGTGAAGGAGAAGAGGTGTTTTATCCCCCCCTTCTGAAGGCGCTCGCGACCTTTCAATGGCTGGGCCGCCAAGCTCGGAGACCCCTCCCACTACCGTGTCTGGAGGTAAAACTCCATCCCTGGTTGGGAGTGGGGAGCATTTTTCTCCGCCGCCTCTGCATGCCCCTTCATTCGACGGGGGCCGGGAGTCCCTCACTGATGAGGAGCTGGACCAGATGCTCTGTGACGACTCCCACCCCGCATGGGTTAGGTTAGCTCATCCGGGACTATTGCCCGTATCTGGGCATGCGCCGGATCCAGCAGTGGGCGTGGCTCATCGGGAGGCTTCCCCTCTTCCTGTATTCGCCCAGGAGGAAGCCGCTGCCAACATGGCCAACCAGCTGAGGGAGTGGTTCTCCACGGTATTATTCGGATTAACATTATTTCTTGCCATCTTTTGGTTTTGCTTGCCTTTGTTGCCTGCCATTTACTTGGAATACCTTTTCTTTCTCTGCAGGGGGTTGAAGGCTTGGCGGCACAGCTCGCAACTGACTTCCTTGTTCGGGAAGAAAGAATCACCGAGAGGTGGCGAGCGGACAGGGCCGAAATGGAGGTCCTGATCGAAAAAAATAGGGAGCTTGAGTCACGGGTCGCCCAAGCAGAAGGCGTCCTGGATGCTCTCCAAGGGGAGCTCGAGCTGCGTGAGGGAGAAGTTCTCGATCTTTGTGATGCTGTTCGCCTCGCTCAGGAGGTGAAAGCCAGAGAAGACTTCTCCCTCCAAGTCTTGCAGTCGGAGAGGGACCTGGCGATGGTGCAGCTTTGTGAGGCCCGCCAAGGGTTTGATGCCAAAATCGCCCGCTTGACTTCTGAGCTTTGCACCAGCAGCGGGGAATTGTGCTCAGCCCGAGGGGAGGTTGCCGGCCTTAAGGAAAGGTGCAGTGGGCTGACCAAAGACTTGCTGGATACCTTGGAGAAGGCTCGCTCCGCCGCCCAGGAGGCGTCCGAGGCGCAGGGTTCGTTGGCCGAGCTTCGTGAGCATCATCAGAAATACAAGGTGAGCCGTGTGAATACGGACGAGGAGCTCAGGAAGGCCAACCTGGTTGCAATGGCCAGGGATGAGCAGTTGGCCTGGAAGGCTGCCCAGTTGACTGCTGCCCGGGAGGAAAATTCCCACCTCCGGGCACAGTTAGCTTTGGTTCCCCAGGTTTGGGACACCGCCTTCACCTTTGGGCATGGCTCCGGGATCCTGCGCCTTCGGAACTGTCTCCTGGCTGACCCGTCGACCAACTTGCAAGCTCTTGATGTGGGCTTCTTTTCCCCTGAGCTGGCCGCTTGCCGCCGGGCTGATACTTTTGGGCGCAGTGAAGTCCCTGATGCCTTTACTGGGGTGCCCCCCTTGCCGCCTCCAGAAAAAAGCGATGACCCGTGACGAAGAGTTGCCTTATTTTGTATATGTATTATTATTTTTTGTTGTTGTATGTTGTAACCATAAATTGTAATTGGACTTGGATTGTATTTTGCAATAGATCTTTTTCTTGACCTTTGCTGTCGCGTGCTTGTGCTTGTTACTGTGTGCGTCTTCTGTTTGTTTTAAGGTGGCGTGGTCATTTGACTCTGCACCCCTTTACTCTGTTTGAAGGTGGCGTGGTCATTTGACTCTGCGCCCCTTTACTCTGTTTGAAGGTGGCGTGGTCATTTGACTCTGCGCCCCTTTACTTTGTTTGAAGGTGGCGTGGTCATTTGACTCTGCGCCCCTTTACTTTGTTTGAAGGCGTGGTCATTTGACTCTGCGCCCCTTTACTCTGTTTGAAGGTGGCGTGATCATTTGACTCTGCGCCTATTTACTTTGTTTGAAAGTGGCGTGGTCATTTGAATCTGCGCCCCTTTACTCTGTTTGAAGGTGGCATGGTCATTTGACTCTGCGCCCCTTTACTTTGTTTGAAGGTGGCGTGGTCATTTGACTCTGCGCCCCTTTACTTTGTTTGAAGGTGGTGTGGTCATTTGACTCTGCGCCCCTTTACTTTGTTTGAAGGTGGCGTGGTCATTTGATTCTGCGCCCCTTCACTTTGTTTGAAGGTGGCGTGGTCATTTGACTCTGCGCCCCTTTACTTTGTTTGAAGGTGGCGTAGTCATTTGACTCTGCGCCCCTTGATTTCGCTTGAGGTAGCGTGATCTTTAAAGATGAGGTATTTCAAAAATCTCATTGATATAAGGATGACGGGATGGAATTTGATAAAATGCGATTGGGCGAAAATTCAAAAAAATATAGTAGGAATAACTACTGGTAAATGCAGATTGACGAAACTTTTAATAAACAAAGCAGGAGTGACTACTGGAAAATGCAAATTGACGAAAACTTTTAATAAACAAAGCAGGAATGACTACTGGAAAATGCAAATTGATGAAAACTTTTAATAAACAAATCTGAAATGACTATGAGATTTCTACTGGTAAAACTTCTTCAAGTGCTCTGCGTTCCATGGTTGAGGTAGCTCTTTCTCTTGATTGTCCTTTAGCCGATACGATCCTCCTATACTGTTTGTTACCACTATATAAGGCCCTTCCCATTGAGGCTCCAATTTTCCAGGAATTTGGGTGGTCACCCCGCATTTCCTTAGAACCAGGTCTCCGACCTTGAAGGTTCGGGGCTTGACTCTTTTATTGAAATACCGCTCGGTCTTTGGCCTTTTCTTGCAACAGTCTGGCTTCTGCCTTTTCCCTTTCTTCCTCCACTAAATCCAGATTTTCTTCAAGCTTGCTGTTGTTTTGGTTAACGGAGACATGACTTGTTCTGTGATTGGGCAGCCCTACCTCTACTGGCGGTATGGCCTCTGTTCCGTACGCTAGGGTGAATGGGGATTCCCCGGTCGACGTTTTGACTGACGTCCTGTACGCCCAAAGTACTCCCGGAAGCTCGTCTGCCCAATCTCCTTTCTTCTCTGTGACTTTCTTTTTTAGGATGGAGAGTAGAGCCTTGTTGGTTGATTCGGCTTGTCCATTAGCTTGGGGGTGGCCTGGCGATGAATACTTGGGTCTGATTCGTAGCTCGGCACACCATTCTCGGTATTGGTCGGAGTCGAACTGCCGCCCGTTGTCTGTTATTATACTATGGGGAATTCCGAATCAGCAAATCACGTTTTTCCATAGAAACTGTGTCACCGCCTTGCTGGTAATTGTTGCCAGGGGTTCAGCTTCCGCCCACTTGGTGAAGTAGTCTATGGCTACTATCATGAACTTGACGCCGCCTTTGCTTGGTAGGAAAGGTCCCACTATGTCCACGCCCCACTGGGCAAAAGGCCAGGGTGCCGTGATGGAGGTCAATTCCTCTGGCGGGGCGTGAGGTATAGGTGCATATTCCTGGCACTTGAGGCATTTTCTTGAAAATTCCTGCGCATCCTTTATTGCATTGGGCCAGTAATAGCCCGCTCTGATTGCCTTCCTAGCCAGGGCTCTCCCCCCTGAATGGTTCCCACAGATTCCTTCATGTATCTCGGCGAGGACATACTGCGCTTCCTGTGGCGAGACGCATCGCATCAGGGGGGCAGAGAGTCCTCTCTTGTAAAGGATCCATTCGATAAGCACAAATCTCGTCGCTTTCCTTCTTACTTTCCTTGCTTCATCTCGTTCCTCCGGAAGCTTGCCCGACGTCAGATATTCCACTATTGTGTTTGCCCATTCGGGAAAGTTATGGTCTATTGTTGCTGCTTATGCGCCCACGGCGGGTATCTCAATGACTCTTCTTTCTACTTGCCAGGGAAGGAGTGCCATTTCCATTTCCAAAGCCGTCCTGGCCAGCTTATCCGTCACTTCATTGTCAGTTCGCGGGACCTGGATTATGGTAAAATATGAGAAAAGGTCTCGTACTTCCCACACCCGATCCAAATACTTCTTTAGCTTTACGCTCTTGGTGGCGTACAGTCCCAAGACTTGGTTGATAACGACTTGTGAATCTGATCTGGCTTCAACTTCTGTCACTCCAATCTGGGCGGCTATTGAGAGACCGGTGATCAGTGCTTCGTATTCCGCTTCATTATTCGTCCCTCTGAATGCAAGCGTAGCCATGTAGTGTCTTTCTTCGCCGCTGGGGCTTATGAGGTGTATTCCCAGGCCACCGCCGGTCTTGCAGGATGACCCATCTATGTGCATTACCCATGGTGCTCTTGCTTGCGTCGTGGCGGCGTTTTGAGCTTCCTGGGGGAAACCTGTGAACTCGGCTACGAAGTCTGCCAGTGCTTGTCCCTTCATTGCCTTCCTGGGTTTGTACTTTAGGTCGAATTCGCTCAATTCGATTGACCATCCTATCAGTCTTCCCGTGCAGTCTAGTTTCCTTAGGGTTTTTGCCAGCGGTGCTTCTGTCAGTACCCTTATTGTGTGGACTTGGAAATACGGACGTAACTTCTTGGCCGCCATTACCAAAGCAAAGACTAGCATTTCAATCTTAGGATACCTTACTTCTTCTCCTCTGAGGGCTCGACTTACGTAATATACGGGATGTTGTTCAGCTCTGTCTTCTTTTATCAGGACTGCGGACACCGCATGCGGGGAGGCGGCTAGATAGGCGCAGAGCACGTCACCCCTCTCGGGCTGCTTCAGGAGCGGTGGGTTGGCCAGGTATTGCTTCAGGTTTCTGAATGATTCGTCACACGCCTCATTCCAAGGGTATGATTTATGCAATACGTGGAAGAAAGGCATACACTTGTCGGTTGACCTGGCTATGAACTTTCCCAGGGCGGCCACTTTCCCTGCTAACTGTTGGGTCTCGTGCAGGTTCTTTGGCGGCTTCATATTGATTATAGCCTCTATCTTCTCGGGGGAAGCCTCGATTCCTCTCTCTGATACAATGAATCCCAAAATTTTCCCTGACTCGACGCCAAAGGCGTATTTGGCTGGGTTCAGCTTCATCTTATACTGACGCAACACTTCGAATGCTTCTTTTAGGTCAACAATGTGTTGGGAAGGCTCCTTGCTTTTTACTAAGAGGTCGTCTATGTAGACTTCCATGGTCTGCCCCATTTGCTTTGCGAACATTCGGTTGACTAACCTTTGGTAAGTTGCTCCTGCGTTCTTTAATCCAAATGGCATTACTTGATAGCAATACAACCCCCGGTCGGTTATAAACGCCGTCTTTTCCCTGTCCGCCGAATGCATTTGTACCTGATTGTATCATGAGTATGCATCCATGAAGCTGAGCGTTCGGTGTCCTGCTGTTGCATCCACGACGAGGTTGATGCGTGGCAGGGGAAAACTATCTTTTGGGCAGGCTTTGTTGAGGTCGGTAAAATCTACGCACATCCTCCACTTCCTGTTGGTTTTCTTCACCATGACGACGTTAGATAACCATTCCGGGTAGTGGACCTCCTTGATAAAATCGGCGGCGAGTAGCTTCTCGACCTCCAAGCCAATGGCGGCGTATTTTTCCGCGCTGAAAGACCTCTTTTTTTGGGCGCACAGGCTTATGCGCTGGGTTCACGCCCAGTCTGTGTTCAATGATGGTGCGGTCTATCCATGGCATTTCTTCGTGGCTCCAGGCAAAAATGTCTCTGTGCTCTACCAGCAGTCGTTTCAGACTCTCTCTATCCGCAGGGGAAGAGTTTGTTCCTACGCGCACGGTTGTCCCTGGGCGGTCTGCGAACAGTGTTATAAGTTCCAAGGGTTCGTTGACCTCGGCATGTTGCTGAATTGGTTCGTTTCCGACCTGTATTTCCCCTTGCGAGGCCTCGACCATGGCGGGGGGAAGTGGCGGGAGGAAGGCTTCTTCCGGCTCCTCGATTGCGCAAACTTCGCTTCCATTTTTCTTCAACTCCTATACATAGCACTCCCTAGCCAGTGCCTGCTCTCCTTTTAATTCTCCTACCTCGCTGTCGGTTGGGAATTTCATCTTGAGGTGGTATGTGGAAGTTATTGCTTTAAGGTGGTTGATGGTTGGTCTCCCTAGTATAACGTTGTAGGAGGAAGCGGTTTTTACTATCAAGAAGTCGGTCATGGTGGTTGCTGTTTGTGCTCCACTCCCGGCGGTAACTGGGAGTGTGATGGCTCCTACTGGTTGGATTGCTTCACCGGAAAAACCTTTCAGTGGAGTTGGGGAAGTTCGTAACTGCCCGGGATCAATGCCCATTCTGTTGAATGTGTCCCAGAATAATATATTGGCTGAGCTTCCGTTATCAATTAGTACCCGCCTAGTCGTGTAGTTGGCTATGATGAGGGTGACTACCAGGGCGTCGTCATGGGGGTACAGTATCCCTTGCCTGTCCGCCTCTCCAAAGGATATTACTTCTCGTTCTTGGTTCAGTTTTTGCTGTTTCAATGCCCTATCCATTACATATACTTCCTCGTACCGAGCTCTTCTGGCGTGCACCTTGCGACTGGATGTGGATATCCCGCCTCCAGCGAATCCTCCGGCTATCGTCCTGATTTCCCCGATTGGTTCTCTATTATTGTTATTTCTCGGGGGAGTCCTATTCCTGCCGCCTCTGGTGGGGGTCCTGCTTCTGCCGCCGTTCCCCCTGTTGTTCGCCCGGTTACGATCATTCCGAGGGTTGTTGCCGCGGTTTCTTCGCTCGAGGCTGAAGCTCCTTTTCCCTCTTCGCCCGGTTTCTTGGCGCCTAGTAGGTTTTGACCGTTCTGCGATCATGTGCTCCAACTCGCCTGTTCCCATTAGGTCGGCGACCCTCTTTTTCATGGTTATACAATCTTCAGTCCAATGGGACGTTGTCTGGTGGTACTTGCAATACCGATCCGCTGTCTGATGTGGGCGCCCTTCGGCCTTGCCATCCTCTTCCTCTCTGACACTTAGGTTATTATGCATTAACCTGGTGTGTCGATCCGTGTACCTTTCTCGCCTTCTTTTCTGCCGACTTGTTCCCGCTTTCTTGTCATCGCGCCCGCTTCACCGTTCACCCCTCCTGTCTTCTTTGCGGGGGTTTACCAACGCTTGTAGCGTGTCTTCGGCGTTGACAAAGTTGTCCGCTTGATCCATGAATTCCCTCAGGGTGGAGGGAGTCTTCTTTGCCAGATCGACCATGAAGGGGCTTTGAGGCCAGATCCCTCCCAGGAGGGTGGCTAGAGTGATCTTTTCATCCTGGTCATCCGTTGTTAGGCGTTCCTTGTTGAACCGTGTGAGGTAGGTCTTGAGGTCCTCGTCCTCCTTTTGCTTGACTGTTAGCAGGTAGGCGGCTGGTCGCCGGCGCCTTCTGCTCGGCATAAACTGAGTTATGAAAATCTTAGCTAACTCCTCGAAACTGTCTATCGACCTTGGCCGGAGGGTCCCGAACCAGCCCCTCGCTGTCCCCTTCAGGGTTAAAGGGAAAGCTCGGCAGACGATCTCGCTTGGGAAGCCGTGGAGCGTGATGTGAGCTTTAAAGTTTTCTAAGTGGTCCACGGGGTCTCTGGACCCATCGTACAGTTCGATTTGGGGAAGTTTGAATTTTGGCGGCATAGGGATTCGAATCCATGATGCGCTCGCTATATGGCAGGTCAGTTTGGCTTAGTAAGCTGTCAACCGAAGAATGTCCCCCCACTTTTTTGGCTATTTCCTCATATTTGCCTGCAAGATCCTTCAACTCGTCGTGCAGCTTCTATTTTTCCACGCGCTCAAGCTCGACCCCCGCGTTACTATCCGCCTCTTGCTCTCCTTGCCCGTCGGCAAGCGGTACGGCTGTGTTGCTGGATTCAACGTTCCTTTATCGCAGGGTCTCGTTCTCTTTTTGAAGCGCTTCCAAGGCTTCCAATGTTGTTCTCAGTCTTTCCTCCGCCGCTGCTAACCGTGCTTCCATTGATGCTCCTGTCATTTGGCTTGCTACGGAAAGTGTCACAGTTGGCATGCGAGAACCACGTTAATCGTCTGTAAAATCGGATCCCACAGACGGCGCCAGTGTTAAGGACGTGTCTCGCCGGCCTCCTGCTCCCGTTACCTGCAAGAAGAATTAAGGGAAGATGGTGGCTTTCCACTCGAGATAACTCCGACGCTCAAGTTAGTGATCACGTATTTACGGAAAAAATTCTTAATGTCCATAGTTGAGGTTTACCTGGTCTATTTATAAGCTTCTGGGGCGATACATGTCCCTTGTAACGCCTTCCGTAATCATCGTGATTGCGTATCTGCATGATATATCTTTCTGAGTTTGTTGATATTTCGTATCTGCTTAAAATCCCGATAAAGGTGGCGACGGGTTTGATATATATTTTGGATTATGCAGAGTTGGGCCCTTAGTATGCTTTTCCTTCCTGGTGGGCTCCCATCGCTGTTGGGCCTTTGGGCCAAATCTGATCCCACAGGTGTCTTTGCTATAAGAAAATGTCATCACTTTCTTTTATTTTATTTATTTTTTGGGGGGAGGGTTAGATCTGCATGTACGATGCATTGTTTTTTTTTTTTTTTTTTTGCATTTGTGTTCAATCGATTTATAATTCACAAGTAGAAAAGGATAAACTTTTTGGGTTCTAATTTGAATTTAAAAAGCTATTATGTAGGTATTAAAAAAAGAAGGGTGAATTTGTTCTTAACTAAACAATCAAAAAATATTATCGACTTTGCTTTTAAATTCACCAAACCCCAAGTCTACTCTGAAATTTGATTTGTGCTTATACCAGTTCAAGGGTATAAATTAATGTGTATATTTACCCAGGGTGCTGTTATATCTAGGAACAGGGGCAATGCATTACAATGCCTCTGCACTTTTACTTGACACCTATCATAGTGGTAAGTAGGTTGTTTTGCATAGTTAAATGTACCAATAAAATTGTGAAGGGATTATAAGTTAACTTACCCAAAAGATTATGACATGGTTTGGTATTTTTTGCTTTTGTTGAGAAGTGTGAAGTTGAAAAAATGTAACCTTCTAACTTTCTAAACTTCTACCCTCGTTTATTCATAAAAACACAAATTTCTATTTTTTGGGTTATTTACATTCTTGTCAGTTTTTAAGGCACTTTTTCTTAACTTTTGCTTTAAGGTTGGAGATAATGTGGGTGATTGAGCAGCTCGAGGTGCTGATCTTTTCGAAAGTATTACAGCTGAAATAATTTATGCTATGATACTTGGAGGAAGAATGGCCAAGCAGTGTAATGAAGGCAAGAATGGCCATCTTTTTTAGTTACCATCTTTTATTCTCTTCTAGCATGAACGTAAATGATTAAATGATTATAAACATGCAGAATACTTATCATATGACTGCTTCTCTTTGGTCATTGTAAACATGCATTTGATCATTAATTAGTTTAAGTACATAGGTGTGAAACATAGAACACGAAAGCAGAGGATTTCATCATCAGTTTTCAGATAGCCACAGCTTTGAAGTTCGAATTCTACATCTTTGATTATAGCAACCTTTTTTATTCCTAGGTATTCCAGTTTAGATATTGGTTTTGATTTAGATTTTTTATGATCATGTTAAACAAACTATCCACGATATGTATCTACTTCTACAAACTCTGTAAAGCTGGTTAGGCTTAGGTGATTGGTTTTTATGCTTGCTATATTAAGATATGTGAAGCTGTCCAAGATATTTAAGCCCATGATTATGCCATGTTTTGGTTGGAAAATAGCCTATTGGAAAATATACTTATTTCTTTTTACTTGCAGGTATATTTCTATTTTCCTATACTTTCTAAGGACTATTGTGCCATTGCTTTTGACCTGATGAGATTTAGGTTCTCCATCTATTTGTTTTGAGCTGTATTTTAACTCCTTTTTATATGGCTATTTCTCAATGCCATATATATTTGAGGAAACTTGAGCTGTATTTGTTTCCTCAAGTTTACATTAAGCAGTGGAATTTAATTCCACTCAATTCCTCACATTAAATGTTACTTTGAGGAATTCTGAACAGGAAATTAACTATGGTGCACTTATTTTTTATGTAAATAATTGGTTTTAAACAATTTTTATTTATTGTTTTATTTCTCTCTTTTTTCTAGATGAAGAAATTGGAGTCTTGGGAGGCAGAAATCAGAACATTGGAATATCAATTTTCTAATGGTAAGCTTTTGGGGTTCGGCTAGCTAAATTAATCTGGTTCGTTACTCAAGTCTTTGTTTGAGCTCTTTATGTTTTTAGGTAGGATAAGATTTTATTAGATTGAGTAAATAGGCGAATTTGCTATGCTTACGTTGTATCTTATCACGTATCACCTCACTGTTCACACCTTATGCCAAAGCATAAACCCTTCTAGTATTTTTTAAAGATGCTTATGAATTTCGATCACTGCTAATTTGTCCGTATGAATATTGTAACCTTTTTGTTTACTAGTATGAAGACAACTTTGTCAACATGGTCAAAAGAAAGATGCTCTTGGATGTATTTTAATAATTAAGGAGGCCTATAATTTCTCAAATTACATCTTTTCTTTATAATAGTTTCTGTGCAATGGTTGATTGGCTTCCTGAGCTTTTGATGGGAAAACAGCCATCTCGCGTCTTTATTTTGTTTGTGCAACCTTGGATTGGTGGGCTCCTGAGAAAGGGAATATGGAACATGCAGCTGGGGTCATGTTTCTCTCCTCAATCTGGTATGTTTCTGCAATGTATACACTTGTCAATTACATTGTGAGTGTTTATGAGGAAATTTATGATGTTTGATAGTTGCAATGAGTATCAGTCTTTCATAGTAATATCTCTCTGTTCTTCTCTATTTTGTTTCTGTTGTTGCTGCTGCGACATTGGTAATGTTTCTTGATGTAATTTCCAGTCACATTTTTTGGCCATTTGATGCTTAGAAAAAACAATAAACTTAAGGGCATTTAGAATATAGTTTCAGGCATGTTGATGGTTTCACTTTGTAAAATAGTGCTGGTGATGGTATGTAAGCTTTGAATGGTATGTGGTTTAATTGGGCATCCCCCTTGGATTTGTTGCTTTATTTCTAAGATCGTAGAGGAGGAGGGTCCTTCAAATTTTTTCTTGCACTTCAAAAAGCTTTCTAATGATAAGCTTTTGGGGTCTGGCTAGCTAAATTAATCTAGTTCGTTATTCAAGTATTTGTCTTGCTTTTGTTTTGTTTTTGTGAGTTTTAATTTAGTCTCTTTCTTTCTGCTGCTTTTAATTTGATAGTTCATATATGACTTTTTGTGAGTGTTGAAAATTGAGATTACTCTTGTTTGAAAATTTGAAAATAAATCTCTTTCTATTTTAGAATTTCTCTTGTTTCTATTTTTTGGTTTCTTTATGCTTTTGGGACTTTGTTGTTGTTAAACTCTAAGATAAACATCTTTCAGTAGGTGAAAGGGTGGCCAGCTTGCAGCCAAATGACTTTTGCGAGCATCAAAGATTTCTCAGAATCCATTTTTAAGTGAAGCCTATGTCGCCGTGTCGAAGGAAGCTTAACAGATTTTTTGGGCGGGTCTTGAAATGTCTCTTTGTTTTTGTTATTCATTTAGTGCATTTATTCATGTTTAGTACTTGTATTTATTTTTTCCATTTTTTTTAAAACTATTTAGAAATTCTTATTTGTATTCTAATATATATATATTTTAATATATTGTTCACATTCTTTATGTATTTTAGGAGTAAGGCTTTAAGATGAGTGGTATTGTTTTATTATTATTATTTTTAATTTTATAAAAGACTATTTCCCGAGAAAATATAATGCCGTAAGAAGTCATTTCCTGTAATTTTTACGATCAAAATTTGTCATTTCCCGCGATGGGATAATGCCAGAAATACTAACATTTCTAGCAGTTCAAAGAATGGCAGGTAAAAGGCTTATTGAGCAAGTTATTTCCTGTGACTTTCTTGCAAATGAAAAATGCTAGAATAAATTATTTCTGGTAGCAAAATTGAGTATTTTGGACAGATTATTTCTTGAGAAAAAGTGATTTTTGTTGTAGTGCCCGTTTTATGACAGATTAAATGACACATTTTACTGACAAAAGTCCTTAGAGACTCATTCTACACACCAAAGCTCTTACAGACTAAGTTTTTTTTTGTTTTTTTATTAAATTAAAACAAAATACATAACAAAAAAAAACTAATTGAAAAAAGTGGATTACATCTTAGAAAGACATAAATCTGCATTTTCAACCTTGGAGGAAAACAAAAAAAATCAAAACAAGTGCCTATGACGGCGCATGAGGGATGCACTGCTCTTGGAGGATTCGGACAGTCGGCTCTCGCAAAGCTGAAGGTTCTGGACCCAGATCGGCTGCACGTGGCGGCTGTAAGGCACCCCTAAAGGAGCATGTGGGTTTTGAGCTCCTAATTCGAACCGAGTGTGCGATCTATGCGTCTCTCCATTTGGTGTCGTTCTGCCCCCGTATGATAGTTCGTTATCTTGGGAGTCCTGCGGTGGGGCTTGTGGAGGACCATGGATGTTGGAGCATGACAGCTCACCATAAACCAACCAAGACCAAAAACCAACCAAAAATCTCCAATGAGAACTACAACCAAAACATAAAATAGAAGGAAAAAGGGGGGGGGGGGGGGGGACCCCGATGAGATGCGTTACTGGCCTTCGAAAAACAAACTCGACAATCTTGAGCTTGAATGAAAAGAACAGCAAGAAAACCAACCCTTCCCCCCCCCCCCCCCCCCCAAAAAAAAACAATTGAAGGGAGAATGGACGGGGGGAGGGAAGTAGGGGGAGCTGAAGCTCCCACCCCTTATGATAGATTCTTCTCTTTGGGCTCTCTTAGAATTTTTTTCTCTTAGGCTAGAGAACGGGGCATCTATGACTTATATTTTTAAAAGAGTTGTCAATGATTCAATTTCATGGGATCCTATACACTATTCACCTTTATCACTTATCAGAATAAAGTATCACAATCTCCTTGCATTATACTTCCGACTGCCTTGTCAAGCTAATTCGTTATAAGTGGTATGGTTCAAGTCTAACATTTTTAATTGGAATAAACTCTAATACTTTTTCAACAACTACTAAGGTGACTCTTACCCTCTATTTTTCCTAATCAAAATAGGTAATCCTAGCTATTCTCTCCCACGTTGTAAAGCTCCACCTAAGCATTGCTGCCCCTCCTTCATGACATATCGAGATTGTAACACGAGGGCCAATGATTATAAGGCCACCGTTGGGCTAGCAAGCCTTTCCACCATAAATCTGCATTAAACCAGGAAGATAAACACCACCACGTACGTAGCCGGCCTAAGTTATTCTCAGTGAATCTCTCTTTGACTCTTGGCATCTCTCTACCTTCCTGGCTTGTGTTACAGGCTATATATGTAATTTTTATTGGTTTGAGTTGTAGGTTTTACGAGTTGGGTTTAATAGGGTATATGGATTTATGAAAGTTTGCACACGTAAAATGTTAGACTATTTTTTAGGATAATTGACGAAATATTATAAAGTCGAAATTGGATTCATGAATACGAAGTTTACGATTAACATCAGTATTACAAAGTAAATGCATCTTTAAGGTTATGATGGTTTTGGGATTAATGAAAAACTAGGTCATTATTATTTCAGGTTTTAATTGCAAGTATATGCTTGATTAGAAATTTACGAGCAATTGGAAATTGATGCAAGTTACATACTTATTTTATAGGTGAAGATTAATATTCGATTGATATTGTTATGAGGAAATTTAGAGATGTTAAAAAGTTTCAGTAAACGATGCTCTAGACTTTGCATGAAAATTGGCTAAGGTTGATTTTATGAAAAACTTGCATATTTTGTTATGAAAAAATCTCATATCGTTTCCTGGCGCACCTCCCTTTGTATTCGAATAAGAAAATGAAATATTTTTTAGTCATGACTGGTCTAAGCATGCAGTTTTGGCACTTTGTAATGATATAATGTTATATATGAAAACCTCCTAGTATGACATTTTGTTTCTACATCCATCCCAAACTTACTACGGGCTAAAAAAATTGTGGTCTCTGTTATTATGTTGGTAGTCTAAGGTCTTGGTACAAACATTTTTGGTTGAGTGCACCAACTTTGGAGATTAAGTGGTTTTATGCTTGGTCGTTTCCATGTATACACTTGACACGCCAAGTTTAAAAGAGTGAGGTTTCACTTCTATTTTATAACAACTTGTACTAATTCTATATGTATAAAAGAATTTTTTGTATTCCTTATCATGTTTAATATCATCTTTGGCTAATAATTGTAGTGATTCATAGTAAATATTTAAACTAATAGTTTTTCTACAATTTGAATAGTATAATTAGTAAAAAATGATAATAAAAAAATGTGGATTGTTTATAGATTTAATTTTTTAGAACATTACGAATGCCCAATCTTGTAAATTTCTTTCTATATTTAATAAATTATAATCTTCTTGATTGATGTTATCGGATTCTACAATTATACTAACAGAAATTTTGGATGAATCAGACCTGAATAAGAAGTCATTGAGACAGAACTGTCAAATATCCACCCAATTGGGGTCTCCTCTGCAACGTCTTCCGTGGCTGGTGGGCAACCCATAGTTGGCGCTGCGACTGAACGAAAGGCCCGACCTTTTAGTTAACGACTGGTAACTCTGTTAGTTGATCAATGGATTTCGGCCCCCTCTCACCCTTTTAGTCGTCTATATTCCATTGCATTGCCATATATATTGGTATTTGATACTTAATTAAGTTCTAAAATATAATTCTTGCATCCTAGTGTATTGTAGTTTGGCACCGATTAGTTCATTTCATAGTTTGGGATAAAATCACTTTACACAATCTGCTCCACTTTTTTTTTCTTTACTAAGTTAGCTGTATATTGGTTATTTGTATCATTCTTTTTTAGAAAAGAAATGAAATTACTAAAAGCTGAACATAGAGATTAGGATTTATATGGCAGATACGTTCATTTGTATTGTTACCCACTTGACAAGACCAAATCTGCGAAATTTCTCTCTATAATATCATTTTAATACATAGATTTTAATTTGTCCATGCTTTGAAAAGAGGTGCCGTGGTATTTTTTTTTTTTTGCCCTGTTTTTGATAACACAGGAAACACTGTATATAAGTGTTGTAGTTATTGGTTACTTGCCACATTAATGTGTTTTACAATGCTTGAGAAGCATGAAAGCACAATAAATATAAGGTTAGGATTTTATGCCATTTGATAGGACCCCAAAATGTCAAATTTGGGATGTACCTATCAATTGAATACACAGATTTTAATCTCTCCATGCAAAGAAATGAGATGTTGTATTATTAGATTCTTGTACTTGATCACACATATGAGATGTTGTAGGTGTTGTGCTTATTGGTTACTTGCCCTGCTAATTTGTTTTACAATGCTTGAGTAACATAAAAGCGAATTCATGAGGTTAAGAAAATATGCAAAATTGACAGAACCAATTCATCAATTCTGGGCTGTATCTATCAATTATATAGGTTAAATTTAATCTATCATTGCAAAGAAATGAGATGTTGTGTATATGTGTATATATATATATATATATTTTTTTTCTGATAATAGACCTGAGATGCTTTAAGTTAGGCCTGTTCATTCAACCCGGCCCGGTTTGAAATTTTATTTATTTATTAATACTTTTGATTTTTTTTTTTAAATTGTTTAAGAAAATTTTGAATCCGGGTTCCGGATTTGAGAATCCGGAACCTGGATGAACACCCCTACTTTAAGTTTTGTGGTTGTTGGTTACTAACCTCATTGATGTGTTCTACAATGTTTTACAGTATTTGAGTAGCATATATCCAAAAGGAAAATATATGTTAGGATCTATATGCTAGGGCCTTTATCATTTATAGTGATGGGTACATGGAAAAAACCAATATTAAAAATTTGGGTTGATGTATGTGAATTGCATACATAGATTTTACAGATTCAATGAGCCTGGTCATGTTCATCATCCTCTCTCTCTAGTAGCTTTAGTCTTTTTTTTTCCTCTTTCCTCTTTTCTATTTTATCTTAATCTCTTCCATTTTTTCTTCTTTTTTTGTTCGCCTGCCTTTATTAATTTATTTTTCTTCCTTTTATTCCCTTCATTAAATATTTTGATAATGTTTAATCTTTTTGGATTTTTTTTCCTGCAGAAGCAAAAAGAGAATTTGGGTATGCAGTTGAAGCTGAAACCGAGGCAAGTTGAGTTGTCAGGACTGGTTCCAGAACCATAGGGCCACGTTACAGATAGTGTACCCTAAACCTACTGAGATGAATTTCAATGTTATTCTTTAGGTGGTGGTTAGGTTTAGATATTTAAGGTTGTTCATTCATTCTTTCTTGCTATCTTTCTTTCTTTTAACAATTGTTTTTGTCAATCAAAGTTACTTCCACTTAACTTCAATTAAGGTTAGATTAATGATTTTTCTGAATCTTGTTTACCCTCTCAATGGGGTCACTAATCAGATTGCCAATAAGGGAAAAATAAGCAAACCAAATGCTTGTACTTCTATAGCTCTTCTTTGTAAGTTGCCTTGTTATCTATATGCTCTACAATTTAATTAACTCTTTGG
Source organism: Platycarya strobilacea (assembly GCA_036898215.1). Lineage (NCBI taxonomy): Eukaryota > Viridiplantae > Streptophyta > Magnoliopsida > Fagales > Juglandaceae > Platycarya > Platycarya strobilacea. Next base: position 38,280,891 of record CM072555.1, read on the forward strand.
TTTAGGTTTTGCACCTCTGCAATGTTTATCTGGTTATTATTATGGATTTTCCATGTTAAAATATGATGATTGATTTGATACATTATTTTGTTTCATAACCATGTGAAGAGGAGTTGGGTGGTGGCTGTGGGAAAACAGGGGACCAACGAGATGATCAATTTATGGTTGAGGCTATTGACTATAGTTGGATTGAAGTTGTTTATCTCAACTTCATCTTTGGGAATTTTTATCCTATATTTTAGATATATTTATTAGTATCATACATCTAGAACTAGAAGGTGTCCAGGGAGTTAAGAATATGCAAGAGCATTTTCGGGCTCAGTAATGTCAATAAATGTTCCACTAAAATAATTATGAAAGTCAAACAGAACTATTCTATGAATGATTTACTAATTGACCAAAAAAATACACTTTGCGTTGTTAAATTATCAAGAGTTTTGCACACTACATCATCAAAAGATACTAAAACTGAAGCATTACACCCCCACAATAACGTTTAAGTTGGGATATGCACCTCCTTTAAGATATAATTTTCAACATTTTTTTTATTCAACATTATAACATGTCACTAATTCTTCATTCATTTAACAATCAGAATTGGACAGTATGCTACATTTTACTTTTTGGTAGACCAAATGCACAATGTATCAATTTTGATTTAGATGTTAATCTCAAGACGTTTGTAGATGCACAATGCCGATCTAAGTTTATCATTTCCTGCCTTCACAACATAGACTTATGCTCAACCAAACGGTTTGTGATAGGCTGGGAAGAATGAGGAAGAGGAATTCAACACTGGACCACTCTCTGTTCTGATGATGGGTGTTAAAAACAACACACAGGTAAAATCTAAGATTAACAGCTTATTATATAAGTTGCTTACACTTGATTGTTAAATTTAGCTAGAAAAAAAAAAAAAAACAGAGTAGTACCCTCTAATCACATATTTGAGTAGTTTTTCTATAGTTATACGTTCATTTGTTTCTTGCCAACTGATTATCAATAAAATTTTAATTTCACAAATTTGAGATGACCTTTGTATTTGTTTTGATCATTTTTTTCTAATTATGTTTATTCTCTTGAACTATTTATTACCAGTGACATCTCTTGGAAATCTTGCAAAGATATGAAGAAAAGCATGCTGTGAGATAGTGAACATTACAAATTTAAAATAGTTTGTGAACATTGTAGCCTGTTAATTTAACATACTTTTGTTGCTAGTCATGAAACAAAAGCGGGGGACAAGTTGTTAAGAACCTTATATATGGCTACAAGAGATCTAAAATTTTTATAAACATTTGATGCATGAGTTTACTGCAATTGTTACAGTAGGGTTGGCAGGGAAGGAGACATGGTGAATCATGTATTATGTAGGGTAGCTGTTACTAAAAATTTTGAAGGCTTATATTTTGTGCTATGAGAGAAAACACCTTAACCAAACAGTTCAATATGGTATGATTTTTTTCAGATATAATTTATGTGGACATAGCAGGATTCTAGTCTAGAATGAGAGAAAACACCTTCCTCTCTCTCCCTGTTGATCTTTGAATCAACAACACTTGGTTTTGCTTTTTTAGCACATTGTACACATAATTTAAGTGCAAGCTACTTATCAAAAATAAAAATAAAAATGAAGATAAGAAAATGATGAAGTGTAAGTTTTTCCATTAGGGCCTTTTTCTTGCAATGATCTTCCATGCATTTGATGTTATTGTTCTCTTTTGTTGCTTGTGTGACATTCATAGCTTAACTAGTGGAGATGGGAATGTCTATGGCACACTATTCTTCAATATTAATAGCCTAAGTAAGCAACCTAAATCTTATTCAAACATGTAGGTTCGATTAGAATATTTCGGGTTTGGTACGAGCTACTCTTGCTATTTATGCCATGCTTTCACAAAAAAATGATGTTTCAAGTTTTCTTCAACTCTAGTATGTTTGGTTTATGTGGTTAAGATTGTGGTTAAATGAGGGGTGTTTAAGAGCATGAATGTACTAAAGGTGGTAGTTGTTCATGGTAGTGCAGAAAACTCTGCTATGCTTTCTGTTTTGAGACTTCAACCAGTCCATTTCATCCCCATTTTTCATTTGCATCCTTTGCCCAACTAAAGTTATTTGTTTGTATGAAAAATTATTGAAAACAAGGGACAAAAACCAGCCATCTTGTGAGTTTTAGCTCTTCATTTAATTTGCTTCTAACAAGTTACTAAAAAACTGTCAAATGCCATTAATGGTGAAAATTCCATATTTTGGTGATATTGAAACCCAAATGGTAGCCAAGGTTGCTGACTTTAAGCCCTTTCCCAGTTTAGTTTAGCTGAACTGTAAATGGTAGCCAAGACATATAGACAGATGTCACATTCTAGCCCTATGGCTAATGAAATTTGTGTGATGTAAACCATTAAGATGCTTGTCTGGCTTCGAACTTGAATAATGTATTCTTGCAGCTTGCACATTATTAGGTTTTGTGGGAGCCAAGTACTGGATAATGTCTTATTGCAGCTTACACATTATGGTTTTTTTTCCATGTAATAGGGTGGTAGTTGCAGCCCTTCTTTCTGTGTTAATTTTAGTCTTATTGTATGAACTACTTGATGAAGTGTGACTTGGATGAATGAATGAGAAATTAAGGATTTGGTTAACTTATGTTTTAAATTTGGATTGGAAATGGTGCTGTCAGGTTTATGGTATATATATAATATGATGCTGTCAATTTTAGCTATATAATTTTAAGCCATTTATCTATCACTACCAGGTTCATAGTGCTGCCAGGAATTCGCCCAAATTAATGGATATGGACAGCAACAACGTAGAAATCGCTGGAAAATAATTGAAGGATCAAGATGATTTCAATATTGGTATTAATTGTGTTGTTAATGCTTTCGGCTGTTATCCATTCACTGTAAACTCACCATTATTGTTCACCATTATTGTGGCACAAACAATTTCATTGCAAAAAGGAATATTTGCAAAGACAACTTTATTTAGCCGGGTATACTTAGCATGATTTGTAGCTATTATTTGGAGCTAAAGAAACTAATCAAATCAACAAGAATAATACTTTTCCAACTATACATATTAACAATTGTAGCTGACTTTCACGGCAAGAAGTATATGCTTTTGCCACATGAAAAATTGGCTGGATTAAGTTGGTAATTATGGCTGCAGAATCTAAGGTTTCAAGTCTCGTATTTACGTATAAATTTTGATGATAACAGATAAATTCAAGACTCAAGCTCAAGTTGTCTAAGTATGAAGAGAACTAAACACATCAAGAAATCAAGCATGAGCACGAAGAAAAACTCTACAAATGAAGCTCATAGAGTAATTTTGTACATCTCTTAAAATTTAAAATTGTATTAAGGCTCAAAATTAATATTTTCTCATAAAGCATCAAATTGCATTTTTAACATTTGTATAACTTTATTAAAATATTTAATTTCGAATTTTTTTTTTTTTTTTTACATATGCATAAAGATTTGAATTTGTAAGATGATTGATTGTCATATTTAACATGTGTATGTGTTTGAAAATATTAAAAGGTGGTTGTGTATTTTTTTGACATATGCAAAAAGAAGGTGATTTGACATGAAAAATAAATCATGTTCATTTTGTCATGTATAGAAAGTATAAGATTATGTTTGATTTTTTTGAAAAATGAATGGAGTTGTCTTTGACAAATATAAAAATGAGATGTTTTTATTTGAATTTTTTGAAAAGTGAATAGTGCTCTTATTTGACATGTGAATTTTTTCAAATTTGAATATGAAGACTCATTTGCCTATAAATAGCTCACTTGAGTTTTGCAAAAATTACAACAAGAGCTTACACATCAATTGCTAAGTTTTGCATCATTCTTTCAAAACTCTCATTCTCTCTTCTCTAAGTTTTATACTTTAATTATTGTTCATTTTGAAAGAGATATAAGTTGCGCTGTATTTTTTTTATCTCACTCATTGAGGAGTGTATTTTAATAACCTACCCATTCTCAGCTTTTGTATTTGTAAGATGGTGCGTATAACCCTTGTGTGTATAGAAGGTATTCTACACAGGGAATAGTTGAATCACCAAGTGTGAGATGATTGCAAGTGTAGAAGGTGTTCTACATGGATCATTTGTAGCGGTGTTACTCAAAGGTGTAACAGGTTTCTATCTCCACCTAAAAGAAATTGAATAGTGAATTTGGGATCCTCAAGGGGTAGCTTGAGGCAAGGACGTAGGCAGTGGGGCTAAATCTCATCAAAATACTGAGTTTGCTTCTTTTTGCCCTTACTCTTTATATTTCCTGTTGTTTCGTATTTTATTTATATTTTATATTGTGTATTTGGTTTATAAGTGTTACTTTTTTATAACCCAATTCACCCACCTCTTATGTTAGTCATCTGGATAACAATGGCTATTTGTGGAATTAGCCGACTTTGTCCAAAAGTGACAATTCATTGGCATCAACTGTGCGACAGATGGACATTCGTTGATCTTTGCTCCTTCAGGCGATTTTTATGGGATATTCCAACTAAATAAATGGTTGGGAAAGGCTAATATTGTTGTAGTGAGGTTATCTAGAATATATATATATATATTGAAAAGTGGGCATATAAGTCCAAATAGCGTTTTAACCTTTTAAAAGATCATTTTCACATTATTTTTCACCAATACGCTCTAATTAAGGTGTAAGAGATTTGGTCCACACAGGATGGACCAAACCAGATAGAGTTTGGTTCGTTCCGGTCCAAAAAATATTGGACTGAAAGTAGTTCGATCTGGTCCAGGTCCATGAGAATTCTCCCCCTGAATCAGACCAAATTAGACCGGACCAAATAGCATGCTTAAAAAAAATATAAAATATATATTATATAAGGACTAATATATAAATTATTAGTACTAATGTATAACTATAGTCTATATTTATAATTTATAATATGTAAGTATTAATATATATATATATATATAAGTATTGACTACTAAGAGTATTAGAGTTGACAATTGTAAAATAAAATAAAGTAATAAGAGTATTAGTATATTACTAGTTTACTATTACTTAAAATTTTAATATACTATTACTAATTTATCACTAATATATAATATACTAGTGTTATTAGTTATAGTGTTAGTAATTTAGTACCAAGTCTATAGACTATAACTAATAATTATATATAATTAGATCAATGTATTATTAATATAATTATTATTCTTTAATGTATAACTATAAGTTTATAACTAATTAGTAGCACTTACATTGATATCTCATATCTAATATATTATCAGCCTAAGTTGCAATTTGCAAGTAAGTAACTTAGTAACTAAGTATAAAGCAATTTTAAATAGTTAACGTCGTTATAAGTTTATAACTAGTATATGAATTATGATTATTACAATTTACATTGATTAATTTATATGAGGATTAATAAACCAAACTAATAACTATGATCTAGGACATCTATTACTAAATTTTAGGTTAAATTTATTCTATTAAATCATATCAGGTGTCCTTGGTTCGGGTTTGGACCGAACTGGACCGGATTGGTATGGACTGAATTGGACTGGACCGGTATGGACCGAATAAGAGTTCGGTCCGGTCCAACGGTCCAATGTGGAAAAATCTTTGGATCGGATAGAACTAATCCATAGCTTTCCTGAACCGAACTGGATAATTTACATCCCTACTTCTAGTTATCACACATCTAGATATGTTCTAACTTTAGTTTTACAAAATAGATCCCAGAGATCGTGGGGTTCTTTGGAAGGGTTGGGCGCCTCAGGTTAAGATATTAGATCACACTTCAGTTGGGGGTTACTTTAACTACAAAAAAACATAGCATTCTCAATATTTGATATGCTCCAATATTTGACAAAAAAAAGGCCGCTACTTAATTTGCAACAATTTTTTCTCATCGTAATCGATTGTCAGTAGCTAGGGGTTGCTATTTTTGACATATCGATGGTTTTCAAATGCCGTTGATTGAAATCTCATTAGCAGCGTTTATCAGCAAGTTAGCGGCATTTCTTCAAACCCCGCCACATGTCCAAAAGTAATAGCGTTAATTTAAATGCCGCCAATAGTTTGATGCCATCTCATTGCACAAAATAATAGCGTTATCATAAACGTCGCTAATAATATGTTACTAATTAAATTCCACCACTAATTAAATTCACGGCGTCTAACTAAATCCTACCATGAAATAAAATGGTGGCATTACTATAATGTTGTAAGCGAATCATATAAATTGGCGACATTTATTTAAACGTTACTAATGGTATGTTGGTGACACATAAAATAACTTAATGGCGTTTATCTAAAGCTCCCGTTTATTAGAATAGCGGCGTTACCATAAACCCCACTAATAGTCCGTTGCTGGCATCATATGAATCGGCAATATTTATTTGAATGTCACTAATTATACGTTGGCGACACATTGAATGAATTAGTGAAATTTATCTAAACTCTGCCACTAGTTTGTTACCGGCATTTAAAAAAAAAAAATAACAATATTAATATAAACGTCACTACGAATATGTTGTCCGCACATTGCATTAATTAATAGGGTTTATAATGCACCAATAATATAATATTGACTACAATAAAAAAGTATTATATATAAATTAATAATAAATGTGATATAATGGATTATTATTCATATAATAATAAAAAACACAAATCAAATTACATGAAAGTTCTTCTTGAACATTCTTCTTCACGTTGTGTTTCCCTTTAGCTTTTCCACCATTTCGTTTATAAGTAATTTTTCATATGAATAGTAATATTTGTCCAAGGAAATGAAGGGAATATTGTGTTGCAAATAGAAAACAAGCAAGTAGTACAAAAACTTCTGAAGCGATTAGTCTTAAACATTAATAATTTGACCTCAAAAGCTTCAAAAATCCAAAAATATTCAAGCTCATTAGAAAGACAAAACCAACTGTTCAATCATTTGCAAAAATCTATTCAATCCTTTGTAAAAATTTGAAAAACTTCATTTACAAAGTCGAACATGTCCAAAAGATGATCACATGCAAGACGATATAAAAGTATTCATATATTGCAAAACAAACAAAATTAAACAAGTTTATTTAGTTATATATAAAAAAAAATAAAGAAAATAGTATATACTGACATTTGTGACGGTGACCGGAGCCTAAAGTCATTTCCATCCTGTTCTTGACAAATAAGCGCAAAGTATTATTACCATTTATATGCAGGGGCTACGTAAAGATAAAATAAAAGAAGCACTCCACTCAAGTGCCCTCCATTCTTGCCCCTACTGATGCAATTTCATTATCTTAGTTTGCAACCATTGTTTTATTGGCTTTTTTATTTTTTTTAAAAAAATGCACGATTATAGTAAATGGAAATGGAATTCATAAGTATTTAAGATTTGCATATGACTTTTACTGATTTTTATTGGATTCTTCCCAATATATATATATATATATATATGATAATGATATCTTTACAATTTCATCATTATTTATTCACTACTCATAGTAATTTTTTTTATTATTATTTTTAAGTATTTTTTTAACATCTTTAATCATTAAGAAAAAAATTAAAAAATATATATCTTTACTAATAATCACTTCCTTACTCATTAAGTAAAATATATATTTTTTAAATTAAAAAATAAAATGAGTAGTAAAGAGGTTGTAGAGAGAGAATAAGTGTATCATTTTTCATATATATGTATATATATATTTCAAATGAAGTGCCAAATATTGATTTCCTCTGAGAAAAGCTTGAAACCGGACTGGTGTAAATTTTATTTTTACACTTGCCTGTGAAGAGTAAACACGTATGAGACTTATTGAGATTACAATAAACATGCAACTAGATGACTACTCTCTTTTTCCCATTCTCTCCTCTCTTTCTAGAGTTTCCTCCTCTCCTTCGAATTTCTTCTTCTTCTCCTCTCCATTCGAATCCAAAAGCCATCGTCTCTTCCGACAATGCTACAGGAATCTACCCATCGTCTTCTCCCGACAATGCTATAGGAATTGACGTGAAGCTCTGCATTTTTCTTCTTTTTCTCTTACTGAAGTCTTTGACTTTCTTTCCTTTAAAGATTCCACTTATAAAGAAAGTAAAGCGGATGAAAATTTCTGGTCTGAAAAAGAGGCAGGGGGGAAGAAAAGGACCATTATAGTGAAGAAAATCTTGAGGCATCTTTAAGAAGAAGATAGTATATTAGTGCGGCTCTTTTTATTTATAATTTTAGGCAACATGTTTTTTATTATTGCATTCTCACTTTGGGATTTTACTTTCAAGATGCTTACTTTCCCTATTCATCCCTTACCCATGTCAACGGGCGCTTCCAATTCACTCTCAAGTTAAGTTGCCTTTGCTGCATAAGTGTGAAAAATCCAAAATATTCCGTGCCTTAAGAGAGTGATTTGCAAAGATGTTCAGAGGTGCTGACATTGAACCTGCATACAAACCAACAGCTAAAAATAATCTATTTTTCTCGACTATCTTCTACAGAATTATTAGCCACCATTTCCTAATAATATGTTCACTTTTTTCAAAGATAGAAAAATGGTAAATGGCTTTTGTTCAACCCAGTATATAAAATGGTTAGCTTTTTTCCACACGCTAAACAAACTAAACCAAAGGTCTATTTTTTTCTTTTTACCTTCTTCTTCCAGAATAGGCGTTTGTCGATTTCAATTTTGTAGAGCAAAGACGTTCTTCGTCGCCGATTGGAACTCAAGGGTGCAGGGACTCTTTTTTGGTCGATTCAGTTTAGATAGAGGAGGGAGGGAGTGGGAGAAAAAGAAAGCGAGGGAGATGAAACTTGAAAGAAATTGAGGGATCACCTGTACGCGAGTCTAACTCAAAATTTGATGGGATGTCTAGGTGGCTCTTCATTATTAGTGGGTGTGAAAACAAAATTCTATCCCATCCGACTGGGAGCGCCTGTCTTTCTCTATCCCTGACTCCAAAGAACACCTTAAAAAATAGAGTATCTATATTGGACACTACGGGCTTCCAATACATTTTTCATTCCTAACAGCATCCGAAATATGAAGTGGATATGAATAGCTTGTTTTTTAATACCTTTGTTTTCTGAAATATATGAAAAGTTGCTCTGATTCTATGTGCTCAGTTTTCCTAAACTGTCCACTTCATATTTTCTTTAACTCATCCAACTATCCTTATTTTGGTAACTTTATTCTAATAAGATGTTTTGCCCAAGTATTTTTAAATATTTCATTTTTAAATATTACTTAAATATATATAAGAAAAATCAATTTTAAATCTTTAACTTTTGCAACTAATAATTATAACTTTTTAAAAATTTCAAACAAAACCCATTTTGATAAAAAAAATTCATTTCATTTCATTTCATCTTACCTTATCTAATCATTATAATTTTTCTAAATTTCACATAAAGTATAATAAAAAGTTTAATCTTTTCAAATAAAAAATAATATTTTAACAATTTTATAATGCCCAGATCCTACAGCGGTCAGAGTTACTTCCCATCTCTTAACTCACACCTCAATGGTATAATTAATGCCTCCAAATTCCCAATCTCATATAAAAATTTTATTCATTCCCAAATTCCTCAATATAATCAATTTCTCAACATAACAAGTCATCATAATACAACAAATTTTTTTAATAAACTCCGCCAATACTTACAAAAAAAAACTTTCTATATGTAAAACCCAATATTTCAAATCTCGTATCTATGTATAGATTTTGATGATAAGAAATAAATTTAAAACTCAAGCTCAAATTGTCTACACATGAAGAGAGTTAAGCACATCAAGAAATCAAGCATGAGCAAAAAGAAGAATAAGTCTACAAATGAAACTCATAGAGTAATTTTATACATTTCTTAAAATTTGAAATTGGATTAATGCTCAAAATTAATATTTTCTCATAAAGCATCAAATTGTATTTTTTTACATTTGCATAACTTTATTAAAATATTTAATTTCGAAAATTATTATTATTTTTCCACATATGCATAAAGATTTGAATTTGTAAAATAATTGATTGTCATCTTTAACATGTGCATGTGTTGTTTGAAAATTTTGAAGGGTGGTTGTGTGTTTTTTTGACAAATACAAAAGATAGATGATTTTGTTTGAAAATCTTGAACGGTGGTTGTGTGTTTTTTTGATAAATGCAAAAGATAGATTATTTGTTTAAAAATCTTGAAAGGTGGTTGTATATTTTTTTGATATATGCAAAAATAAGATGATTTGGTTTGAAAAATAAATCATACTCATTTTGTCATGTATGAAAAGTAAAAGATTAGGTTTGATTTTTTTGAAAATTGAATAGAGTTGTCTTTGAAAAATATAAAAATGAGATACTTTTATTTAAATATTTTGAAAAGTGAATAGTACTCTTATTTGACATGGTAAACCTTTTCAAATTTGAATATGAAGACTTATTTGCCTATAAATAGCTCCCTTGAGTTTTGCAAAAATCACAACAAGAGCTTACACATCAATTGCTAAGTTTTGCATCATTTTCTCAAAGTCCTTATTTTCTTTTTTCTAAGTTTTGTGTCTTAATCTTTGTCCATTTTGAGAGAAATATAGGTTGTGCTGTATTATTCTTATTTCACTCATTGAGGAGTGTATTCTGATAATCTACCAACTATCAGTTCTTGTATTTGTAAGAGGGTGCGTATAACCCTTGTGTATGTAGAAGGTGTTTTACATAGGGAATAGTTTAATCACCAAGTGTGAGGTGATTACAAGTGTAGATGGTGTTTCTACACTGATTCTTTGTAGCGGTGTTGCTCAAAAGTGTAATAGGTTTTTATCTCTATCTGAAGGAGATTGAATAGTGAATTTGGGATCCTCAAGGGATAACTTGAGGCGAGGACGTAGGCTATAAGGCTGAACCTCGTTAAAATACTGAGTTTGCTTCTTTTTACACTTACTTTTTATATTTCCTGCTATTTCATATTCTGTTTATATTTTATATTATATATTTGATTTATAAGTATTAATTTTTTAAATAACCTAATTCACCCTCCTCTTGTGTTAGTCATCTAGGCAACAATTGGTATTAGAGCGAGAACTCTATTATAAGATTAATTATCTGTTGAGTTAAGATCATATGACTAACATTGCAGTTACATTCGCTGAAAGTCAATCCAGTAGTCGGCCTCTACTATTTTGTAGAGACAATTATACTTTCTGGAAAGGTAAAATAAGAATATTTCTCCAGTCTCAAGGTCGAGAAATCTGAAAATATATTGTAAATGAGCCTTATATTCCAACAAAAATTGTTGATGGAGTAAAGGTCAACAAGGAAGAAAAAATGTTTGATCGTGAATATGATAGATTTTATACAATGAATGTAATGGTCATGAATCTTCTGTATAATGCTCTCAATGACAATGAATTTAACAGAACAATGACTTGCAGGATAGCAAAGGAAATCTGGGATAACTTGGGAGTAACTTATGAAGGAATTTTGCAAGTCAAAAAATCAAAAATTTATATTCTTACGCATGAATATGAAATGTTTAAAATGATTGATGATGAATCTATTTCTTCTATGTATACTCGTTTTACTAATATTTTAAATAACTTGACAGCTCTTGGAAAAGTTTATTCTAGCTTGGAGATAATAAGAAAAATTCTCAATTCTCTTCCAAAACGTTGGGAATCAAAAGTGACGGCGATTTTTGAAGCTAAAGACCTCAAAAAATTCGAAATAAATGAACTCATTGGATCACTTATTACTCTTGAGTACACATTGAAAAGAGGAGAAGAAGAAGGAAAGTAAAAGAAGAGCTTGGCACTCAAAGTTGTTCCCTATGAAAGTGAAAGCAATGAAAACAAGGAAAACAATAACAAAGATGAAAAAATTACAATGATCACAAGAAGATTTCAGAAATTCTTAAAGAAAAATAAAGCTCTTTCAAGGAAATCTTTCAAAAAGTTTTCCAACAAAGATACAGGTAAAAACAAATCATTAACTTGTTATAAATGCAAAAAGTCAGGACATATTAAGACAGATTGTCCCATGCTAAAGAAAGATCGATACAGAGGTAAGAAAGGATTGAAAGCTACATGGGATGATGATTCAAGTAACTCAGACAGCGACGCAAGTAATGAAGAATCTGCAAATCTTTGTCTTATGGTTAAAGATGATCTTGAGGTAACAAATTTCGAAAATATTGAAAATCCTTGTTATGAAGAATTGCAAAATGTTTTGGAAGAAGTATATGAGGAATTTGAAAATTTGGATATCAAGTATACCGCTTTGAAAAAGAAAAATTCTTCTTTAACAAATAAAATTTATGTTTTAAGAAAAGAAAACATAGTTTCAAAAGATGAGAATGATGAATTGAAAAAGAAAGTGACTGATTTAGAAAAGATTATTGAAAACTTTACAAATGGAAAAAGAAATTTTGAAAAATTTCTTGGAAGTCAAAGATGTGTTTTTGATAAGGTAAATTTGTGATACATGCCAAAAGAAAAATTCAAATCCTATAAAAATTTCTTTGATAAATCGACTAAATCAAAATCAGATTTTCAAAATTATTTTCATAAAAATAACTTTTTTAAAGAAAAATATTATCATTTAAGATTTTCAAATATGTCACATGTTAATTGTAATTTTTGAAATTGAAATGGTCATAATTATTATGCTTGTCCTATTAGAAGAAGACATACAATAACTATTAGAGCCATATAGGTACTAAAGAATCTTGTTTCTTCTAATACTAATAAATAAATGAGCCAAAGAACTTGGATACCAAGAAAAATTATTTTAATTGCTTTTATAGGTATGCATGGAAGTTCTCCATAGGTAAAAGTAAATGGTTTTTAGACAGCGGATGCTCAAGACACATGATAGGAGATAAAACTAAATTTATTGACCTCACTTTTAAAAAAGAAGTACATGTGACATTTGGAGACAATTCAAAAGGGAATATCATGGGAATATGTAAAGTTGGTAAGAAGTCTTCTATCATAATTGAAAATGTTCTACTTGTTGATGGTCTAAAGTATAATCTTTTAAGTAACAGTCAATTATGTGATAAATGATTTACAGTTATTTTAAAAAATGATAAGTACATTATTTTGAATAATCATGATTATAATGTTTGTTTTATTACTCTTAAAAACAATAATGTATATTCAATCGAATTTGAAGAAATTGTCTCATAAGATATTATTTGTTTATTAGTTGAACATGAAAATAGTTGGTTATGGCATAGAAGGTTAGGTCATGCAAGCATGAAACTTATTTCCAAACTTTCAAAAAATGATTTTGTGAGAGGTTTGCCAAAATCAAACTTTTTTAAAGACAAAATCTTTGGTGCATGCCAATTTGGTAAACAAACAAAAACTTCTTTCAAAATTAAGAAACATATTTCCACTACTAGAACTTTACAACTAATACACATAGACCTCTTTAGACCAAACAGAGTTGTGAGTCTGGGAGGAAAATATTATACATTTGTTATTGTTGATGATTTCTCTATATATACTTGGGTCATCTTTCTCACCCATAAAGATGAAGTACATAATGTTTTTACCAAGTTATACAAGAGAATTCAAAATGAAAATGGTTATACTATTTCAAATATCCAAAGTGACAGGGGGAAAGAATTTGTCAATAAAGATATTGAGTCTTTTTGTGATGAAAATGACTTTATACATAATTTCTCTACTCCTCGAACTCATCAACAAAATTGAGTAGTAGAGAGGAAGAATAGATCTCTTCAAGAAATGGTAAGAACAATACTTAATGAGAATAATTTACCTAGTTATTTTTAGACCGAAGCAGTAAGTACTGTATGTTATATTATAAATAGAGTTACGTTAAGGTCTAATTTAGATAAAACCTATTATGAGTTTTGGAATGATAAAAAACCCAACATTGGTTACTTTCATGTATTTGGATACAAATGTTTTATACTCAATGATAGAGATAATTTAGGAAAATTTGATGCAAAATCTGATGAAGGTATCTTTCTTGGGTATTCAATAAATAGTAAAACTTATAGAGTATTCAATAAAAAGACTTTAACTGTACAAGAATCTATGCATGTAGTATATGATGAATCTAACCCTCTACTCTTCAAGAAATCTATTGATGAAGAATCAGAATGTACAAATAATACAAATAGTCTCAATCTCGACAAAGAGAATACAATGGAAGAAGTCCAACATGAAGACATCAGGAAAGATCATCAAGATTTAGTACAAGATCCAACCAAATAGTGGAAACATGTGAAAGATTATCCAGTGGAACAAATTTTAGGAGAGCCTTCACGAGGTGTAAGTACTCGATCATCTCTTAGAAATATTTGTAATCACACTGCTTTTATATCTCAAATTGAACCTAAAAATATTGATGAAGCACTTATTGATGAATCATGGATTCTAGCTATGCAAGAAGAGTTAAATCAATTTGAAAGAAATAATGTATGGACACTTGTTCCTAAACCCAAAAATTATGATGTTATTGGAACAAAATGAGTTTTTAGAAATAAGAAAGATGAGTCTTGAATCATCACTAGAAACAAGGTTCAACTTATAGCCCAAAGTTTCATTCAAGAGAAATGAATCGATTATGATGAAACGTATGCACCTGTCGCAAGATTAGAATCTATTCGAATGTTACTTGCATATGCACGTTATAAAAATTTCAAATTTTTTCAAATGGATGTTAAAAGTGCTTTCTTAAATGGTTTTATAAATGAAGAGGTATATGTTGAGCAACCTCTAGGTTTTAAAAATTTCTTCTAATCATGTTTTTAAGCTCGCAAAAATATTATATGGACTCAAACAAGCTTCTAGAGCTTGGTATAAGAGGCTTAGTGGTTTTTTGATTGAAAATGGTTTTTCAAGAGGAAAGATCAATACAACTCTTTTCACTAAATATGAACAGGATGATATTCTTCTAGTTCAAATTTATGTGGATGATATAATATTTGGTGCTACTAATGAAAATATGTGCCAAGATTTTGCTAAGAGTATGTAGGAAGAATTTGAAATGAGCATGATGGGAGAACTTAATTTCTTTCTCGGATTGCAAATCAAACAAGCAAAAAGTGGAACATTTATTAATCAATCAAAATATATTAAAGAGTTACTCAAAAAGTTTGAGATGGAATGTGCAAAGGTAATTGGAACACCAATGAGTCCAACTACTAAACTTGATAAAGATGAAAGTGGCAAGCCAGTTGACTTAAAGGTATATCGAGGTATGATTGATAGTTTATTATATTTGACAGCTAGTAGACCTAATATTATGTTCAGTGTACGTTTATGTGCACGTTTTCAATCATTTCCAAAACAATCTCATTTGATTGTAGTCAAGCGAATTTTTAGACATCTTGCTGGTACCATTAACCTCGGATTATGGTATCCTAAGTACACTTGTTTCGATCTTATTAGTTATTCAGATGCAGATTATGTTGGTTGCAAAGTTAATCGAAAAAATACTATTGGAACATGTTATTTTTTAGGTCATGCACTCGTTTCATGGTTTAGTAAAAAATAAAATTATGTTGCATTATCTACTGCTAAGGCAGAGTATGTTGCTGCAGGTAGTTGTTGTGCTCAAGTTCTTTATATGAAACAACAGTTTGATGATTTTAAACTTATGTATAATCACATTCCAATCAAATGTGATAATACAAGTACTATAAATATTTTAAGGAATCCAATACAACATTCTAGAACTAAGTATATTGAAATTAGATATCATTTTCTTAGAAATCATGTACAGAAATGTGATATTGTATTAGAATTCACAAGCATATATGATCAATTGGTAGACATTTTCACAAAACCCCTACTAGAAGAGAGATTATGCATGATTAGAAGAGAAATAGGAATGATGTGTGTCATAAATATCTGTTAAACATTTTTATTCTATTATCACAAATGACTTGCAAAAACTTGAGACGATAAAGTTAGACCTCAGCCTTTACAGCTTTTGTCGAACACGGACGTGGGAAGAAATTTTACTGAAACCAATTGCGGTTCCTTTTTAATGATGCCAAAAGGAGGAGAAGTCTTATACTAGTATTATACTACCCTGTTATATATGCTAGAATCATGTCTATATTTTATTTAAAAACTAACGCATATTTTCAGGGGGGAGCTTAAGTATTAACTGTAGGTCGCAGATTTATATTAAGTATTTGTCATCATCAAAAATGTTTTCTATATGTAGAACCCAAGATTTCAAGTCTCGTATCTACGTATAGATTTTGATGATAACAAATAAATTCAAAACTTAAACTCAAGTTGTCTACGTATAAATAGAGCTAAGCACATCAAGAAATCAAACATGAGCAAAAAGAAGAACAAATCTACAAATGAAGCTCATAGAGTAATTTTGTACATTTCTTAAATTTGAAATTGGATTAAGGCTCAAAATTAATATTTTCTCATAAAGCATCAAATTGTATTTTTTACATTTGCATAACTTTATTAAAATATTTAATTTCAAAAATTATTATTATTTTTCCACATATGCATAAAGATTTGAATTTGTAAGATGAGTGATTGTTATCTTTAACATGTGCATGTGTTGTTTGAAAATCTTGAAGGGTGGTTGTGTATTTTTTTGACAAATACAAAAGATAGATGATTTTGTTTGAAAATCTTGAAGGGTGATTGTGTGTTTTTTTGACAAATGCAAAAGATAGATGATTGTTTGAAAATCTTGAAAGGTGGTTGTGTATTTTTTTGACATATGCAAAAAAAAGATGATTTGGTTTGAAAAATAAATCATGCTCATTTTGTCATGTATGAAAAGTAAAAGATTAGGTTTGATTTTTTGAACATGAATGGAGTTGTTTTTGACAAATATAAAAAGGAGATGCTTTTATTTGAATCTTTTAAAAAGTGAATAGTACTCTTATTTGACATTTGAACCTTTTCAAATTTGAATATGAAAACTCATTTGCTTATAAATAGCTCAATTGAGTTTTACAAAAATCACAACAAGAGCTTACACATCAATTGTTAAGTTTTGCATCATTTTCTCAAAACCTTCATTCTCTCTTTTCTAAATTTTGCGTCATAATTTTTATTTATTTTGAGAGATATATAGGTTGTACTGTATTATTCTTATTTCACTCGTTGATGAGTGAACTCTAATAATCTACCCACTATCAGCTCTTGTATTTGTAAGTGGGTGCTTATAACCTTTGTGTGTGTAGAAGATGTTCTACACAGGGAATAGTTGAATCAACAAGTGTGAAGTGATTGCAAGTGTAGAGGATGTTTCTACACGGATTCTTTGTAATGGTATTGCTCAAAGGTATAATAGATTTCTATCTCCACTTAAAGGAGATTGAATAGTGAATTTGGGATCCTCAATGGGTAGTTTGAGGCGAGGACGTAGGCAGTGAGACTGAATCTCGTTAAAATACTGAGTTTGTTTCTTCTTACACTTACTATTTATATTTTCTGCTGTTTCATATTCTGTTTATATTTTATATTGTATATTTGGTTTATAAGTATTAATTTTTTAATATAACACAATTCACCCTCCCTCTTGTGTTAGTTATCTGGACAACACTATACTTAATCCATCATTCTTAAGTCATCTCACCCAAATGCTTTATAATCTGATCCCCAGCTAAATTATTCAAACTCATCTGAAAAATATTTGTTATGAAGAAAAAATGGGTGAGTTATTACAACTCAATAAGCAAAACATATATATCTATAAGAATATAAACATGAAAATTTTCACCTCAGATCGAAGTTCTTTAAGAAAATAAATATTTCCAAAACAATATATTTTGGCAAATCAAGACCAAAACATCTTAATCTGATTTTCTTATAACATCATCTCGAGACTTATACCATATTTACCTCCATGATAGGGTTGTGTCACATTTATAACTTGTAGTAAGGTCATACCCACTATTTTTATTCGTAGTAGGGCCATACCCACTATTCTTATATGTGGGAGGGTTATATCCATTGTTTTTACCTGTAATAGAGCCATATCAAACAACATAATCTTAAATTGCCACCTCATATAAAAAAAAAAACTTTGAACATCATCAAATCTTTTCACACCTTTGATATAACGGAAACAAATAACTCCTTTCATATATACACACCAAAACTTTTATAACTCATGAATTTGAATATTTTCATTTTGTCAAAACATCACTTTTAAGAGACTCATTTTATTTTTCTTCGATTCAGATGCAAAACACAAAATTTAGTACATATATTCTACATTAGTCAGGCTAGAATAAATCATTCTCATATCTGATTTCATAAATATGGAAGAATAATCACTTGAGGTCATTTTCTGATTCCCTTTTGAAACAACATGCATTACTTTTAAAACAATTTCATTTCATTTCTTTTATGAAAAAGCTAGTGTGAGAAATTTCGCTTATCTGGATTTTTTAGTCCTTTCAAAAATATCCTCAACAGTGCTATTAATGATCACCTATAAAACAATCACATAACTTCCATGAATTTCCATTCAAACACATTTTGATATCTAAACCTGAAAAGTTGAACCGTCTTATTGTAGATCTTTAAAACCTAATTTCTCAAAACTCTAAGTTGCCATCCATTTCCAAATCCATCCATATCCACTTAATAACTCTGACTACAGTATTAAATTCTAACTTATTCCCCATCGAGGACTAACTATAAAAATCAAATAACGTATATATGTCAAAAGTCATTATAAGAAGAAAATCACAATTTTGGTTAATTAAAAATATTCTTTTAAAAGGATTGATAATATAATTTTTGTACTTCCTGCTCACCAAGAAACTCATATCTTAAAAGTTAAAACAATATATATTTACTAAAATAATATAGATCTTGTAATCAAAGATCGATTGGAGGGACGGCTGGCGTCCTCTGTCCCACCACTAAAATTATGTGAATGACCTTATTACTATTATTTTAAATCTTGCATAGTGATTTGCATAGTGACTTACATAAAAAAAAAATCTATATATATTAGGCTCGTAGTCTAAAAAAAATTGTAAGAAAATCAAAAAGGTATTTCGCACGTTTAAGGTTGTGTTTGTAAGATTGGAGAGTATTTTAAGTATTCTTAAATATTTTATTATTATTTATTATTTTATTATTATTTATACTTATTTATATTATTATTCATTATTATTTAATATTTTATTATTATTTTTTAATATTTTATTATTCACAAAATATACAAAAAGATATCTTAAAAATATTTTTTTATAATTATATATTCTCATAATATACTTTGAGAAAAAATTTATTATATAAGCAAGGAGATTTATTTATTTATATTTAGTTTAAATTATAAAACTGAATTAATACAAAATAGACTATAAATATATGACATTATTTTAAAGAAATTATTTTAAATGAATAAAAAAATTTAAAATATAATATTTAAATGATATAAAAAAATAAATAAGTTGATAAATATTGTATTATAAAAATAAATAGTTAAAATAAAAATTAAATTTCTAATACTCTATTTAAAAAATAATAATTACTCTATCAGAATATTCTAAAAATCAAAAGACGAAAGAAAAATAAAAAAGAGAGCCACGTGGGCTGGATAGGAGAGCAGTACTGGAGAACAGGTAAGGATATCACTGCCCTAACTTTAATGGGATGGGTAGGAGAGCGGTAGGAGAACAGGTAAGGGTATCAATGCCCTAACATTAATGGGACAATCATTCCATTAAAAAAATAAGAATAATAATAACTTCAATGGGACAAACTCAAATCAAACCACTAACCACAAGTCACAAGTCATGTCATCAAAAACAATCTTTTTTGCATAAATATTAAATATTAAGTTTATGCGTTTCTTCTTTCAATATAAATATACAAAACTTATCACTTTAATGCTAAAAATATCATTTCTTCAATTATTAGCAATTCGGTGCGATAGTGACTCCTAACTGACGGATATATATATATATATATATATGAAGAAATGTTATATAAAAATAATATTATGCATTTATATATGTATTTGTATATTTTAATTGGTTATTTTTATATTTTTTTAATTTTAAATTTAAGTATTTTATTAAATTCTTTTTTGTTATTTTAATATTAATGCATATATGTGGGTTTAATATTACTTACATTTAAAATTTTTCATATAATAATAGATATTCGTGATAATTTTCTTAAGTGCGATGAAGTTCGATTATAAAAATAATTAAAGTCTGATTTAATTTTAGGTATGAGATGAGATTAAAGTTAAGAAGAAATAAAATATTATTATAAGATATTTTTAATCTTAGTGTTATTTTAAAATTTAAAAAAGTTAAATTATTTATTTTATTTTAAATAAAAATTTAAAAAAATATAATAATAAATATAAAAAAAATAAGATAAGATATTTTGAAAAAACAAATCATTTTGGACCGTAATTGAAGGTAGAGAGAGAACGAATTCAGAGCACACAAAAATGGACGCCATGTCTGATGAACATAAGCCTAAAAAGCTTCACATAGCCATGTTTCCATGGCTGGCCTTCGGTCACATAATCCCGTTCTTAGAACTCAGCAAGCATATAGCTCGAAAGGGTCATCATATTTCATTCATTTCAACACCTAAAAACATCGAACGCCTCCCAAATATTCCTCTAGATTTAGCATCTTTCATAACTTTTGTGAAGTTGCCCTTGCCCCATGTACAGAACCTCCCAGAAAATGCAGAGGCCACCATGGACGTACCACATCATATAAGTCCATATCTTAAGATAGCTCACGATAATCTCCAGGAACCTTTATCACGTTTCTTAGAAACCTCCACTCCCGATTGGATTGTTCATGACTTTGCCCCCCATTGGTTACCACCAATTGCTCTTAAGCTATCCATCTCACGGGCGTTCTTCAGTGTTTTCAATGCATCATGTCTAGGTTTCCTTGGATCTCCAGCACAAGAGTTGAGTGTGATGGAAGACGCTATATGTAATCCAAGGGGCACGAACATGGAGCCGGAGTGTTTAACTGTAGTACCTCCCAAATGGGTTCCCTTTCCAACAAAAGTAGCGTTTCCGCTCTTTATGGCAAAGAATATGGTGGTTGGCTTCTATGAAGAAAATGCTTCTGGTGTTTCCGATTGGTTTCGTTACAGTAAAACGGTGTTAGGCACCGAAGTCATAGCTGTTAAAGCTTGCATGGAGGTCGAAGGTGAGTGGTTAAAACTTATTGGGAAGCTTTATAATTTACCTGTAATTCCGGTGGGCTTATTGCCACCGGCGGCGGAAGATCAAGCCGGACATGACGATCACAAGGATAGCACTTGGGGAACCATTGTCGAGTGGTTAGACAAACAAGAGAAAGGGTCGGTGGTTTACGTGGCATTTGGAAGTGAGGCCAAACCAAGTCAAGAAGACTTCGAAGAGTTGGCTCTAGGGCTAGAGCAATCGGGTTTGCCTTTCTTTCTTGTTCTGAGAAGGCAAAATAGCCAAGAAATTAATGAAGAAGACCCGGATCATGATCATATTCCTGAAGGATTTGAGGAACGAACCAGAGATCGTGGGGTTGTTTGGAAGGGTTGGGCACCTCAGGTTAATATATTAGGTCACGATTCAGTTGGGGGTTTCTTTACACATTGTGGTTGGAGTTCAGTGACAGAGGCATTCCAGTTTGGACGTCCACTTATCATGTTGCCCATTTTTGGGGACCAATTTCTGAATGGTAAGCTTTTGGAGGAGATGCAGACAGGAGCAGAGGTACCAAGAAATGAACAAGACGGATCGATTAGCAGGGATTCTGTGGCCAAAACACTGAGGTTGGTGATGAAGGATGCAGGGGGACAAATTTATAGGGATAAAGCTAAGGAGATGATGACCAGTTTTGGAGACAAGCAACTCCAGTACCGATATGTAGACAAATTCGTTGAGTTTCTTGAGAACCATCGACAGGCTAGCTAGCTAGTTCATGTGGTGATCGCTAATACCAAGCTGGGTCGTTAGAAAGTGAGTAAAGTGCAGTAAAATTTGCCTCAAAGTTCCATAATTAAGAAGTAAATTAAGTTTGCATGAAGTTTTTTCCCTTTTTTTTTGTGTGTGTGTTTCAAGTTTTTTATTTTTCTGGAATATTGAGCTGAAGATGCTGCTTCTGTACGTTGATTTTAAGTTTAAAATAAAGAAGCTAACGCACTAGTGCTCGTTATACATCAAGATTTAGCCGGGCAGGGCCACTCTATAGTACTATATATCATGTTCAGAAAGTTTCTTTTTTAGATTTTCAGCCTAGAAGCTGAAGGAAAAATTACAGTTTGCATGTTTTTCTCTGACAATCAATAGTTTTTCTTGAAGGAAAAAAAATGTAAAATGGGTTTAAAAAATAGAAAGATAATTAATATCTATAATATGCTTTGTAAACCAGTGAACAGAGAAAATAACAAATTTATTGTAGAAATAGAGAATCTGGTATATATTGAGGTGCATGCCTAATTATTATAGATAATAATTTTAAAAATATTTGTATTTGAATGATGTATAAATTTTGAAATGAAATGAGATGGGATCTAATAGATGAGATAGTTTGGATCTAATAGATGAGATAGTTTGAAGTATTTTGTACTCTGGAGAATGGGGAGTCTAGTGGTGGTGGTGGTGGGCCAAGGCGGCCGGTGCTGGCGCCAGAAAATGGAAGAAAAACAAAACTACAAATTTCGAATTTGATGCTCACGCGCCGACTAGCGGCCACCGTGAGGTGCACCACCGGTGGGGTTGTGCTCGCCAGCGGCAGGGGATCAAGGC
This sequence comes from Platycarya strobilacea, assembly GCA_036898215.1. Lineage (NCBI taxonomy): Eukaryota > Viridiplantae > Streptophyta > Magnoliopsida > Fagales > Juglandaceae > Platycarya > Platycarya strobilacea. The sequence continues at coordinate 38,303,599 of CM072555.1, forward strand.
AAGACTAGCCGTGAGGCATGGCAGTCGACGGTGGAGTCTGGTTGGGCTTGAGGCCGAATGGGAAAAACAAGGGAGGGGGATTTGAGTTGCGCGAGCTGGGGGGGGGGGGGGGGAACGGGGAAGAAAAAAAATTAAGAAGAAAAAGAGAAAAAGAAAAGAGAAGAAAAAGAAAAATGAAAAAGAAAAAGGAAATAAAGAAAATAAGGAAAAAGAAATTAAGTCCAACTAGAAAAAGAGCACAATGAAATAAATAAAAAACCAACTGAAAAGGCTACAATTCAATATTAAAAAATAAAATATTTAAAACTCAACAATAAACTAAATTAAATTCAAGAGCAATTTAAATACAACACATTAATTAATATAAGAAAGCACATCAAATTAAATTCCACAATTTAAAAAAAAACAATAAACAAACAAATGAAAAACACATTTAATTTAAAACAAAGAACCATTAATTATAATAATTTAAATAATCCTTCAATAAAAATACACGTAAATACGGGATATCACAACAACAAGTTTCTCCACATGCACAAGTTCAAGTTTGCAAACTAATCTTTCATCATCACCTATCCACCAAGGAAGAAACCATAAATGAAAAACCAAATAAAAAAAGAAAAAAGTGTTAGAAAAGTTTAAATATGGTAAAAACCAAGTAAAAAAGAACATGGTTTGCATACTGATAAAATCATATAAAGAACCTTATGAATTGCAAAATACCAGAATCACTTTGTTTGGAAAAAGAGGGGGGGGGGGCATGGGCATAGAAAATACAACTACTCATAACATCCTACTTCAAAGGCCACCACTCGAAAAAAAAAATGACACTTACAAAATTGCATTAATAGAAAATGCAACTACTAATAACATCTTATTTCAAAGGCCACTACTAATAACACTTAGAAAATGCATTCCTATTGTTTAAATTAAAGTCAATACAACTTAGCCTAACATCCTACTTCAAAGGCCACTGCTCATGAGAAATGAAAAGGCATGAAATTATACAATGATGCAACAATGGGTCTTTTACCTCTAAGTTCTGTGCTGCCCGTAGATCTCCCTCAACCATAGCATACACCATGTGATTGCCTCTTTCTCTTCCAGTTATAGGCATGTCTTGCATACATTGTAAGAACAACGCCTATAAATCCAAATTATAAATGCAGTGTAAGAAATATGAACCATTTTTGTTCAATAGGAATGGACTGCAACAACCACAAATTGCAAAAGATGACAATAACACAAGAAAAAATAATTATCGTGTTTCAATTTAAGAAATGACATAGTCTCCATTCAACCAAGAAAATAGGGTTGTGTTCATAACTTATAATCTTTGTTGTTCATTTGTAGATCTAGTTCACCTCTTTGTCAGTTGAGAGACGAAGAGGCGAACTAGATCTAGAAGCTAGGTAATGCTAGGTACAATTTTTAAATTTATACCAAGTCTAATAGTAATGCTAGGTACAATTCTCAAATCTAGAAGCTTTGCACAAACCTTTTGTCGAAATTTGGACCAAAAAAGAAGTGAGCTTTTCACGCTTTTTCATGGTAGTGTCCAGCCATTTTTTTATATGAAAGTATTTGTACAAAATTTGTACATTTATAACTTATATATATCATTTATCATATATTCAATTTTGCAGCAAATTTCAAATATGATCATACTTTACTCCTGTACAAACCAGATTCTCCCATTCATTTCAAATCACTGCCACTACTCTAACAGGAATTAGTTGAATAGAAGCTTAGAAAACACATGATTTTTTTTTTTGATAATTCACTTTTTGGGAAAAACCCAAAAGTCAACTTCTGTATTGTATAAACAGAAACTAGCAGAAAGAAGAAATCGTCCATTTACACGTTGATCCACAATTTTGGCGCGAAAAAGACAACCGTGTTACAAAGAAAAACCCAACAAAAAAAAACAAAGATAAAAACAAGACACTCTAAAACATGCCAAAAAGATGACAGGAAGCATTTGCTTCTCACAACAGAAATAAGAGATTAAAGAACTTAGAACAATGGAAAGGACCAAGGGAAAAGGAAAAATAAGCACAAAAAATGGAAGTAAATTGTTCATTAATGACTAGACTATCAGAACAACAGATCCATAAGAGTTTTTATACATCCGAATTCCAAATGCAAAATAATTATACTAGACTGAGGAAGGTCTTATTGCTCTTCGTTAAGTGCATTAGAGATCCAGTCTGAGGCAGTTGTTAGAATGTCCCTCTCAGTATATGGAGAAACGATAAGAGGAGTTACTGCAACCTACCCCACCAAGGAGACACAAGAATCAGCAACCAAGGAAGATAATGGTAATCACCCCCCGCCCACCCCACCCAAATACAACGAGTAATAGTTCAAACTTCAAATATTACTTCAATTTATATGGAAGTCATCAAGCATAAATATGCTTCAGGCATCCCTCATGTCCCAAAGGAAAAATGAGACTAAAAATTAATCATTTGTGTTTGAGCCAAGAAATTAAATATGAATACAACGACGTTCATTCAATGATTATGGCCAGCAGCATTCCTGTTGTGACCACATGCATCACAACTTTTACTTGCACATCATGCTAAGTGAAAGGGATCAGAAATATCTACAGTACCTTAACAGTAAAGTAGACAAGATTTGACCAGGGGTGATGGGGGCTGTCAGGGAAATAAAGAAAGGGATAAAAACAAAACAAGAAAGTGACACGCACATACGGCTAAAGTAAAATATCTGGTGCCCAGATATTTTACTTTGCTATAAAAGGACTCTGGCCGGCTAGAACAGGGCTCTCTCTTCTTCTTCAACCTCAGCTTCCCCAGAATCTCCTCCAACAGCTTCGACTAGCGAATTTATCTGAATATTCATCTATATTTTTCTGTACAGTGAGCTATGAGAGACTGTAAAAATTCTCATTATAGTGGATTCTCATCTCCAAATACCCGTGGACGTAGGCATTCGCCGAACCACGTAAAATTATGTGTCTATCTTTCTTTATTTCATCTGTTATTACGCATGTACAGTAACGCCGGGACCTCACCGGGAGCCCCAAACGACCTCAAATGAAGCCCAACTCGCACCAGTGGGTTGGAAATAATTCTTTCTCTCACACCGACCTGTTGGCCCATTTTTATGACCTTAACACTAAGTATTACTAAAGTTTTAGAGGATTGTACAATCACCAATCGTACAGGCAAGTGGAAACCACTCTTTCATTGGGACCATTAGCCATTTATTAAATTTGTTTGAATTGGAAGAGTTATGGGAGAAAAAAAAAACAGTGGGGAGAGGAGCTGACCCCATCCAGACGGTACTTGTGATAAATCTAGCCATTTCATTTCTAAATGATCAACTATTCTAGAATTCTTTGTTGTTCCCTTGAATAGTTGGTTTTAGACATGACTTTGGCGATCTTTAATTATTTTAAAAAATGGCAGCAACATACCATTTTTATAATTTTTTCTATCAAAGAATCATACAAATGGTTGGTTCCGCATGATACACTTTTGATCGAAACAATTTTACCAATTTCAAGCAATTTTCTTTATGAATTTTAAACTTGTTAGAATTGAATTGTTTCGATTTCTATATCAAAAATATACTTACGAAGTTGTTTCAACTTATTAATTAACACTAACCCTAGATCCGTGCCCCTAAAAATTGAATCAAATGTTTTTTACTCAAGCTCTATAATGATGATGCATCCCATCATGATCATGAAAAAGAAAATCCTATGTTGGGAAAGAATTAATGAAACAAACAACAAGAATATGAAATGAACTGCAGCGGATGCAACAATAAGAAATAAAACAGTAAACAACCAAAGAACACAGTGATTTAAATGGTTCAGCTCAAAATGAGCTTACATCCACTGTGGGGTTGGTTTCAAAACTTCATTAGATCAAAGGAGGTTACAAAGAGAGAATCAGAAGATTCTTACAAAAGAGGAAACACTCACCTCACGTGTATATACTCAATCCTCACAAATTTCACTCAATATAGTGGAGAAAGGGAGAAGAAATGATCTAGAGGAAGCTCTGTTCTTCGGGCCAAAAACAGAGGGCTGAGCTTCTTCGTTCGTCCGTTCGCACGAAATGACTTCGCGATATTTATAATATGCGATCTCGCTCGAGCGAAATTTAACCTCGCTCGAGCGAGGACTTCTAGGTTAAACTCGCTCAAGCAGGATGTTGAGCGAGAAGCTAGCAAACGGACACCTGGCAACACGTGGCACTTCGCTCGAGCGGGAGGTCGAGCGACTATCGAGCGAAGTCACTGCCTGATCCTCGCTTGAGCTGGAAGTCGAGCGAGGGTTGAGCGAACTATCGAGTTGAGGTCTGTCTGAAGTCTGGAAGTCTCGCTCAAGCCGTGCTGGAGCGAGGGTTGAGCGAAACAGGGTTGAGGCGTGTATTCACAAGCCATACTCAACAAATCTCCACATTGGCTTGAATACCTAAAAGGCCTCATAAAATCCAGATCAACCCAAGAATGTAAAATGCAACATCTGAAGACCAACCCCATCTGAGTTCCGTATGGAACCTGGAAACCCCGAATCCCGATCAAGTCCAAACAAAATTTGAACTTGTATACTGCAACTGGCTTGGTCATTATATCTGCTGGATTCTCTGAAGTAGCAATCTTTTGAACACTAACTGTACCATCTGCAACTACTTCTCTGATAAAATGATACCTGAAATCAATGTGTTTCGTCCTCTTATGATACATTTGATTTTTAGTCAAATGTATAGCACTCTGGCTGTCACAAAACACTGTCATCTCTGTCTGCTGAAGATCCAAGTCATTGATCAGCCCCTTCACCCAAATGGCCTCCTTAATAGCCTCAGCTGCTGCCATGTATTCTGCCTCTGTAGTTGATAAAGCAACAGTTGATTTAAGTGTTGCTTTCCAACTAATAGCAGAACCACACAATGTGAAAATATAGCATGTCAATGATCTTCTCTTGTCTAAATCCCCAGCATAGTCAGAATCAACAAAACCAACAACAACAGAACTGAGATCTACATCTTTATCAAATATCAAGCCCACATGCGAGGTTCCCTTCAAGTACCTCAAAATCCATTTCACTGCCTGCCAGTGAGTTCTACTAGGTTTAGCCATATATCTGCTAACCACACTCACTGCCTGTGAAATATCTGGACGGGTACACACCATGACATACATAATGCTACCTACAGCATTAGAGTAAGGAACATTTGCCATGGACTGTTCCTCCTCATCTGTCCGGGGAGATAGAGAAGCTGAAAGTTTAAAATGCAATGCTAGCGGTGTGATGACAGGTTTGGAGTTAGACATTCCAAACCTGTCTAGAACCTTCTCTATATACTTTCTCTGGGACAAGTATAACTTCCCAGCTTTCCTATCCCTATGGATTTCCATCCCCAATATTTTCCTAGCATCACCTAAATCTTTCATCTCAAACTCATTTTTAAGTTGAATTTTCAACAAATCAACACAACCATACTTTTAGCAGCTATAAGCATGTCATCAACATAAAGTAATAAGTGAATGAAAGATTTATCAGGCAATTCTTTATGATACACACAATAATCATAATTACTTCTCAGATAACCATGATCAACCATAAACAAATCAAAACGTTTATACCATTGCCTAGGCGACTGCTTCAACCCATACAAAGACCTATTCAGTCTGCATATACGGTCTTCTTTACCTTCAACTAAGAACCCTTCTGGCCGACGCATATAGATAATTTTTTCAAGCTCACCATATAAGAACGCTGTCTTCACATCAAGCTGCTGAAGCTCCAGATCATACAAAGCCGTGATGGCTAGTAAAACTCTGATTGAGCAGTGTTTTACCACTGGAGAGAACACTTCATTGAACTCGACCCCCCCTCTCTAACTGTAGCCTTTAGCAACTAGATGAGTTTTGTATCTCGCATCAGACTGGATTCCCTCTTTTCTCTTGAAAACCCACTTGCAGCCCATAACTCTGGTCTTCGCTGGTAACTTAACTAAATCTCAGGTTTGGTTCTTGTGAAAAGACTCAATCTCTTTTGCCATCGCTGAACATCACTGTGCAGACTTAGTACTCTTCACAGCCTCTGAGTAACTAGAAGGCTCCTGCCCAACAATTTCTTTTGCTGTAGCGAGTGCATAACTAATCATGTTTGCATGAGCATATCTCTGAGGTGGTCTGATCTGCCTCTTCTGTCTACCAGTAGCTATACTGTATTGCTCCTCAACGGGTGTCTCAGTCTCTGATTCAGAATCATGCTCATCAGCTATAGTATGATCCTGAGTCTCAAGTGGTGTCTCATGTGAAGCCTGCAACTCCACCTTCTTCCCTGTAAACACGGGAATCTGATTTCTTGGATTAAGCATAGATTTTTCATCAAATACTACATCTCTACTTATCACAAACTTGGGTGACTTGGGATTAATATACCACAATCTATATCCCTTCACCCCAGAAGCATATCCCATGAATATACACTTCTTTGCCCTAGGTTCTAGCTTACCATCATTCACATGAAAGTAAGCAGGACAACCAAATATCTTCAAATTCAAATAATCAGTAGGTTCATCAGACCATACCTGATTAGGTGTCTTCAACCCAATAGCTGTGGCTGGAGAGCGGTTCACCAGAAAACAGGCTGTATTGACTGCTTTCGCCCAAAAGTCCTTAGACAGCCCGACATTAGAGAGCATATTGCGTGTTCGTTCTAGGAGGGTTCGGTTCATCCGTTCAGCCACTTCATTTTGCTGTGGAGTGTACCTGACTGTACGGTGTCTGACAATTCCTTCATTCTTGCAAAACTCATCAAAGTCACTGTCGCAAAATTCCATCCCGTTGTTAGTTCGAAGCCGTTTAACCTTCTTACCAGTCTGATTCTCTATCAGAACTTTCCACTGCTTGAAGTTCTTGAAGACACCACTTTTTTGTTTCAAAAAATAAACCCACACTTTCCGTGAGTAATCATCAATAAATGTAAGCAAGTAATTAGCTCCACCTTTCGATGAAACTGAAGACGGACCCCAAAGGTCGAAATGAATGTAGTCTACTATACCTTTTGTTCTGTGGACCCCTGTTGCAAACTGAACTCTGCTCTGCTTGCCAAATACACAGTGCTCGCACAGGTCTAGTTTGCCCAAATTCTACTTCCCTAACAACCCTTGCTTACTGAGGATAGACATCCCCTTCTCACTCATATGGCCCAATCTCATGTGCCATAGACGAGTAACATCTGACTCTGACTGATCAGATACTGAAACTGCAGCTTCACCGTTGATAGAACTGCCCTGGAGGAAATAGAGACCATCTTTCAGGTCTCCCTTCATAATAATCATGGAGCCTTTGCTGACATTCAGAACTCCACATTGTCCCATGTACTTCAAACCCAAAGAATCAAGGGCTCCCATGGAGATAAGATTCTTTTTCAAGTCTGGAATGTGCCGGACATTAGTTAATGTCCTAACTATCCCATCAAACATCTTGATCTAAACAGAACCCATTCTCGCAATCTTGCAAGCTGTGTCGTTCCCTAACAAAACAGAACCACTGTTGACTGGTTCATAAGATATGAACCAGTCCCTTCTGTGACACATATGGAAAGTGCAAGCTGAGTCCATAACCCACTTGTCACTGAACCGACTATTCGAATCACTGATTGCAAGAACCACATCATAGCCATTAGATTCATCAGAAGCACTAACGGCATTAGAGGAACTCGTGGATTCCTCCTTCTTCTTCAACTTCGTACACTCACTCTTGTAGTGTCCAAATTTCTGACAGTAATAGCATTTTACATTTTTCTTGTTGGATTTGGACTTTGATTTCCCCTGGGACTTTCCTCTGCCCTTCTCTGAACCCTTCTCACTAGATCTTCCTTTGTTGGAGGTATCTTTGACAATCAAACCATTGGCTTGTGCTTCACCACCTTTATCATACTTACTCCTCAACTCCTTTGAGTTCAAAGCTGACTTCACATCTGCTAAGGAGATAGTATCTCTTTCATAAAGCATAGAATTTACAAAATTCTCAAATGAGGCAGGTAATGAACGCAACACAATTAAAGCTTGATCTTCATCATCAAGCTTGATGTCAACATTTCTAAAATCCATAACAATCTTGTTAAACTCATCTAGGTGTTCGGTAACTGACAAACCCTCAGTCATTTTGAGCGTATATAACCGTTGTTTTAAATATAATCGGGTTGTAAGTGACTTCTTAATATACAAGCTCTCAAGCTTGTTCCAGAGACCCTCAACGGTCTCCTCCTCCGCTACCTCTCTCAACACTCCATCAGACAATGACAGTAAAATAGTACTATGTACCTTTTCTTCATCTTCCTTAGAAGGTATAGGAGAATCAGCCATCCTTTCCTCTAGAACTTTGAATAACCCCTGCTGGCACAACAATGCTTTCATCTTCAGACGCCATAAGCTGAAACTGTTCTGACCGTCAAATTTCTCAACTTCAAATCTTGTTGTGGCCATTTCTTCAAATATTCACAAAGCCTGAAAGCTCTGATACCAGTTTGTTGGGAAAGAACCAATGAAACAAACAACAAGAATATGAAATGAACTGCAGCGGATGCAACAATAAGAAATAAAACAGTAAACAACCAAAGAACACAGCGATTTTAGTGGTTCAGCTCAAAATGAGTTTACATCCACTGTGGAGTTGGTTTCAAAACTTCACTAGATCAAAGGAGGTTACAGAGAGAGAATTAGAAGATTCTTACAAAAGAGGAAACATTCACCTCACGTGTATACACTCAATCCTCACAAATTTCACTCAATATAGTGAAGAAATGGAGAAGAAATGATCAAGGGGAAACTCTATTCTTCGGGCCAAAAACAGAGGGCTGAGCTTCTTCGTTCGTCCGTTCACGCGAAATGACTTCGCAATATTTATAATATGCGATCTCGCTCGAGCGAAACTTAATCTCGCTCGAGCGAGGACTTCTAGGTCAAACTCGCTCAAGCAGGATGTTGAGCGAGAAGCTAGCAAATGGACACCTAGAAACACATGGCACTTCGCTCAAGCGGGAGGTCGAACGACTGTCGAGCGAAGTCACTGCCTGATCCTCGCTCGAGCTAGAAGTCGAGCGAGGGTCGAGCGAACTCTCGGGTTGAGGTTTGTCTAAAGTCTGGAAGTCTCACTCGAGCCGCGCTCGAGCGATGGTCGAGCGAAACAGGGCTGAGGCGTGTATTAACAAGCTATACTCAACATCCTAAAATACATATTCTCTACTTACAAATCCACTTTCAAGTATTGCTTTGAAATCCAGATCGCCGTCAGTCTCTTCCTGATCCTTATCTAGGAACTGCAAATACAAGTATGTCCATGCCTTAGTTCATCACTTCATGAATGAAACACCGGGCTTATTTATATATTTATTTTGAGAGGTCGTTTGAACTTTGAAGCCCTACAGCAATATGGAGAACTCCTTTATTGAAAAATTTTAGAGGACTTTTTGACTTTTCAACCACAATAACTATCAAAATTTTTTTTTTATTTTTTATTAAGTAATTATTATTAAAAAGCATTTTCGTAGTAGTCAAAACCACTTATAAAATTGCTTCTAAAAGTAACCTAAAATTGATCAATATTTTTTCAGCCTTTGTAGTTCATCGTGTAATCACTTATTGCACATTAACTTCGCTAGCTAATAGTGAAGACTGAAGAAGGTTTCACTTAAATTAAGATGATTATAGCTTCCTTTAAAAAAAAAAGATGATTATAGCTTTTAGGTATTTAATCTTGCGGGAGAGGATGATTAAGGGCGCTTTATTTGTTCATGAGACCTTCGGTGCCTATAGGACCATTGAAGAAGCTGGTACTCTAGAATGGGGAGCAGTGAGCAGATCTGATTTTTGAAGCATTATGCACTTTTGCATATCGTGTTGGATTACATATTCCCTGGTGGTAAATCAAAAAAAATAAGTAAAAATCTAATTAACATAAATCCCAACACAGAATATGCATGTGAAAGTCTAGCTCTACTTGTATTCTTTGCTCACTTATCATTGTTGGTAGAATTTGAAAGAAAAAATGCGTAAAAACTTGGCATTATTAGGCTATTAGCAGCTAACAGACATCAACTAACATCTCAGAATATCTCTCAATGTTCAGCTTTCCAAATATTAAATAACTTGTATTAAACATATATACTATAATACAACCTTGATTTTGGTCACTTTTTAGCCTTTGTTAATACAACATAACACCAAATGATGCTATAGATTCTTCTCACATTGCTCATGATTAACAAAATTAAAAAGGGGACTACTCCTATAACGACCCGACCCTCAGGAAAGCAAGACCATACTTACATGGCATTTCTTTTCCCCAAAACAGCTTTAGAAAACATGATTGATTTCGTTCGTTTTAAAATCTTTCAATTTATTCCCAGGGTGCAAGACTCCATATTTTAGAATAAGATACATTTTTATAATAAAAGGTTTACAGCAGAAAGACATATGGTTTATGACTAAAAGATCATTCTCACATGCCTAGACTATTGTGCTCTTCCCTCGGACTGTCTGCTCCATGCTGCGTACTCCTGTATGGGGGAGGAAATACATAGAAAGAAAACTAAAATGAGTCGAATACTCAGTAAGTATTACTTCATACCATTTTTAATATAACAAAGGTAGGTTTTTCAATCATGCAACCAACACACAAATATACGTACATACGTACAAGACAATACATGTATTCTTTTTCATAATTATAATCATATTATGTCTTTTTTTGCTATGTATCTTAGTGCACTACCTTTATTACATAAAGAATTCAAAAATCTATCTTATTCTTTATAATTACTTTAAGCCATTAACACACAAAAAATCAACAAGCAAGCAAGCATCTAACTACTAAGCAAGCACGACAATATCTACTACCACCAAATAGTTATCAGATAAGCAAGTCACTAATAAGCAAACAAGAACAACAACCAACAACTACAAGTCATTAAAAACAACTAACAAACAATCACTCATCCAATACATACCTATCATGCATGCAATATACATTCTACTTAGCATAACATTCATTCATATTCATTCACTTCCTTTAGACCATTGTACAATGTTACTTTCGTGTGCTAGGGTTGGCGGATCTTCCTTTGGATCTTGGGTATTTTTTTGAACCATTGGGTCTTCCTTTGTACCCCTTTTACAATTTCATACATCATAGCATAATATCAATTCATACAAATCATGCATCATTTTAGAATCGTAATAATGCATACATTTTATCATACATCCTATCCTAGCATCAGTCATGGCATTATTCTATAAAATCAAAAAACAGAAATACCAAGTTTCATCTTATATTTTTTAGAGAATACATACAATAAATACTATGTATAGACATCCAATCACAGGCATATACTTATATATTTTGGGATTCGATAAAATGGGCTACCAAGAATAGTCATACGTACGTATACTAGCATTTTCAATCCTATTATCTTTCTTTATTAGTCTGGTAAACACTAAGGTGTATGAATATAACACTTACCTAATCTCCATACTGTATTCATATCATGCAGTTCAGTCACAAGCACATCATATAGCAATCGACCTACAACATACACACAAATAGCATCAATATATATATCTAGCACACAAACAATTAACTAGGAAGAACCTACACTTCACTAGGACACTCTCCTGCTATCCCCACATCCTTGAGGTCTTTACTATGCTAAAACCATCGGAAACTCACTGCGGACACTGGGACACCTTCTGATATCCTCATGTTCTTGAAATCCTTACTCACTAAGCTAAGACCATCGGGGGCTCACTGCAGATACTGAGACACCTCTCGATATCCCCATGTCCTCGAAGTCTTGTCCGGTACACGTGTCATCAGATGTACATGTACCCTACCTCCACGTCACCTAAGATTCACATAGAATACGTTGATCACCCTTTGGTGCAGAAAATACCATACATCGATAGCAACCTTCTCCATACCGGTTAGTAGGACTAATCCCACTTCCCGGCCCTCTACGAGTTCGTCCCGACACTTGACACTATAGGGTTCATCTCCAATGTATCTCCGTCGTATCACGCAATTCGAGATTACTATCGAGCTATCTCATCATCCACCACTTCACATGACATTGCGCCACGTGATATCTATATCAACTCCTGACTCGACCCGAGTACAACTCCTTACGTACCCTAGTTACGCTTCCAATACTTCACTACTACGCAACTCCGTCGCTTCGCCCGTACTTCGAGACATAACATGATTTCACAGTGACAGCCGTCCATAGGGCTACTGGTCACGTCAGTACTCTGGGATGATGCTCCACAGTTCCCAACACTACATGCGCTTTACATACCCCAATCATGTAACTACCATCTTTGTGACACGCCTTACGATGTCTCATGACTACAATATGCGAAGTGCCCTCCACGCTTTCGCTGCGCACTCTATTCTGCACATACACCTTATGTTGGGTATACTTCATGTATACTCTCTCCATAGCATTCTACGTCATAACTGATACGATGCACGCTACACGGTGCATCGCTTTACACCCATGGAGTACATTCAATGCGTACTCCCTTCAACCACACTGCTCCACATCCTCGTACCTGCACACAGAGCACCCTCGTACTACACAGTACAGTCCACAACCTTACTTCACAATACAGTTCCCAACACTTCAATACACAGCCAACCAATTTCACACAATTACCCAGCGAACTCCACAACATTAACAGCACAATCCACAATAAATCAATTAAATATAATTATAAGAGAAAGAGAGTTATACCATAGCGTGGTCAATCTGTACATTGCTCACTTCCTGGCATGGCTAGTGGCGTCGAAAGCCATTAATATTAGCATTAACCGCTCCGACAAGGTCAGTGCTATGACCTTGGAATGGGAATGACCTGGGGGTTCGGATCTAGGGTTTTGGTTGCTTAATCCGAGTCGTGAGAGGGTCACCATTATGATGTGGAGTTTGTTGGTGGCGGTAGAAGAGTTGTACGTTGCGGCATTAGCTACATACGATGATATCAATCACGTAACATGACAATTTTGGCTAGGGTGTTCGATTTTACACCTAATGTTAGGAAGATACTCATTAAAGGAAGGAGAATCTCATGGTAGTGATGAGGCGGTGCAACCACCAAAAGGTGGTAGATCTAGCTCAAAAGAAGTGGAAACCCATTTTCAAGTTTTTGCTTCTATATGGGAAGTGGAGGCTTGGTTGGAGGAGTTGAGCTAGGGGTGGTCGGCTGAGGTGGGAGAACATATTGGTGGTGGAGATGAGGCTCACGGTGGCCGGACGACGGCGCGATGAAGAGAGATCCATTCGGAGACCCATCTCTGATTTGTGAAAAAATGGGCGAGCTGGGGACCGCCGGAGGTAGCTAGAGGGTCACTATTGAGTGGGGAGCACGATGGGGGTGGTCAAAGGCCAAGGTACCCAGTGGTGGTACCGAAAAAAGTGAGGAAAGTCATGAAAACCCATTTCAGGTTTGTGGCTCACACTCCGGCTAAGGGCTGCCGTGAAGTGCACCACCGGTGCAGGGAAGCTCGTCGGAGGGTGGGGATGCCGGCGGTAGGAGTGGTGAGGCACGATGAGCGGTGGTGGCGCCGCCACGGGCTGGAAGCCGAACGAGCTAGAAGCGGGATTAGTCTCGCAGGAGAGAGAGGAGAGAGAAAGAGAAAAAGGAAAAATAAATAAAGTGAGGGGTTTGGGCCTCTTCGAGCTATTTATAGGCCCAATGCTTCGGGGTCTTCAAACTGACACATGATGCGTTTAAAATACTGATCTGAAAACACGTAAAATCAATTTAACTTAAAATACTCAGAATAATTAATTAAAATATTATTTTAACTTACTTTATTTCATAACATAATATTCTACATCATTAATTAAAATGATGAAGCTTATTAATTATTTAAAAGAAATAAAATCATATATTTAAATCAGAGGTTTAAAACACAATTAAAATCTCACAATATAATAAATAACTAAAACTAGGGTAATAAAATAATTTTGTACAATTATAATATTTTGTAGCACTCCAAGATATTATAATTGCATATTTTATAAATTTGACTTAGGTCTAATAATACTGGAAATACTCCATATAATATTTTCAGGACATCTAAAATATACGATAGCATTAAAATACTGGGCGCATTTTAAAATTAACGTTATCTTTTCAAAAACATGTAATCGGGGTCGGGCACGTGCTTCGAGACCTGACACGTGCATCAAAACTCATCTCAATCGAATGAAAGAAGAACAAGATGTCGCGTCATCTCCTCGGGATTCACTAAGCCTTAAGGAAAAGGAGCGGATGTTATATCTCCCCCATTTCTCTATGATTAGTATCTACAGTTCTTTCGGTTGATTTCCCCCTTCAGTTTCATACATTCCCCCATGACAAAATCTTCTTACCACACCAATAAAATAAATAAATAAAAGAAAACACTTAGATTTATTGCACAACCATATTTTCTGAACATCCTAACAAAAAAAAAAACTATGCTATTGAACAATAGAGGTTTCACATATATGTGCCACAAATATAATAAATTTCTATTCACAGAAATATTCAAACGAATGATTTGATTTTGAGTTTTTAATTGGTGAAAACTATGGAAATACTCAATCAAATGGTGGAATATGGCTTGAATGCTTAAAGCAACAATTAGCTAAACCAAAACTGCATCATCGACCCACAAAAAACTCCAAATTAAACACTCTAAAATTTAACATCCTGGAAAATGGGCTATATCCCCAGCCATGTTCTTCCTTTTACCCAGAGGAGAGGCGGCAGGTTTCGGGGGGAAGAGGAAAATTAGGCATGGTCAGTGGTCTGGAATTTGGGTTCCTTTTCCGTGACCTGATAGGATGTTTTGCAGCGACAAAAACTCTCTGTAAAAGGCTACAAACTAGCCAAAAAAAAACTTCTACGATGAGAATAACATTGCGTCACAATAAATCACCGACAGTCAAGTTCAAATCTGTTATTCTGGCAACATTTGTTACAATAACAAAACTTCACTGCAAAAAATATGTATTGCGGCGGTTTTCTCATTCCGCTGGAGGCTTTTCTCTCAAATAGTGTTTGACAACTATTTCCAGCTCAAAATGGATCATCAGAAATACTTTGAATTGGAGAAACCTTTTTTTTTTTTTTATCTAGTGCCCTACCATCACAATTAAACATTTATAGCCTTTGTTTTCTTGCTGTTTCGGTTATGCTTATGCCAAATATATTTTTGTTTATATAGTAAGATGTTGATGGAATATCGCTTTATTATTTTTTAGTTTGTTTTGTATTATATAAGTCTCTCTTGATGTTTACACATGAGGATAAGTTTGCGGTTTATTGTTGCAGTAGACTTCTTGCTTTATCTCCATCATTTCTCTTTCTTTAAGAAAAATAATATATGTAGTTATAGATTGGCAAACCGCGTGCAATCGATTTAAAATATATATATATATATATATATATATATATATATATATTGAACCCACATGAAAAAGAAAATGTTAAATTTTTTAACAGTGGATTCTACTTTTTTAACATGATTTTTTTAATATCTTAAAATATTTTTTAAAAATATAAAAAAAATTACAATATTATTTAAAAATACTTATTTAAAAATTATATAAAAAATAAACTTCAAAAAAAATAAAAAATTTCATCGGGAGCCAAACGGGATGCTATTCACGAATCACCGAGATGAATAGCACTGCCCTTATATTATTATTATTTATAAAATTCTATCTAATTTCATTAACCCCTAAACAGGCCCCAAGTTATTCTCAAGATGTCGAAATGTTTGAAAGATATAATATGGATTTCAATCAAGTGGCACATTTATTAGTAAAAGATACTTTATTGAGTAATTCTCTAGAAATTGATATAGAAGAGATACCTAATTGTGTTTTTTTTTTTTTTTTTGTCTAAACAAGCAAGTAAACTTTATTTAAAATGAAAAAGATGATATTTGATGAAGAAATAGGGTTTCATCAATAAATATTCTATTACAATAACTATAGTGCAAAATTGGTGAAGAAAGAACAAATCTGAACCCAAATTATTGATCGCTATTCATGCCTTACAAAGAGGATTCTGTCTTAAAAGATATTATTTTAGTAAATTATCGCTAGAAATAGTGTAAGTGAGTGCATTACAATCTTATAACACCCCAATGAAAGACACAAACCACTTAATCTTTATTTCAAAATGACTAATTTATAATACAATTTAGAGTCTCATTAAAATCTTATAAAGAACATTAACTTCTTCTTCCAAAACAATGTAGGATACTATATACCACTTCACATTTATTCTTATCATATACGATATCACTAATCCGTTGTTTTAAGATATTTTTGGGAGAATTTTTTTTGTTCTTTTGTTAAGATCACCGATTAGGAAAAATGATAATATAGTAAGAAAATGGACATTAAAAGGACGGATTTGCAATAGAGCAAAAGTCTTTCCACGCTCTTGTAGTGGCATGTGCAGGACACGCATTAGTGGTTTGTAGGTAAGATGATCAATCTGATCTTTTAGATCGAAAGGTAAAGAATCTATTGTTACAATACATGTAGTTGGAGTGATTTGGTGGGGCGTGTATTGATTGATGGTGGTCATAATGTAATAGATTTGAGAATAACCAAACCAGTAGAAAGGAGAAAAAAAAAATTATCATAAAAGCATAGTTATCGGAGCTCTCTATATTTTTTATCATTTTTCCTTTCTTAGAGTGGCTATATTATCTAATATGAATAGTCCTTAATAAACGGAAGTATGTTTATTTCAAAAAGGGTAATGAAAGGTTTATCATTATTTTATCATTTATTTATTTTTTGTAGTACATTTATTATTATTATTATTTTATTTCAAGTATTTTTTAATTATTAAAAAATTTTAAAATATATAATTTTATTAATAATTACTTTCTTAATTATTAAGTAAAGGAATTTTTTTTTAAATTAAAAATTTAAAAAGTATGATAGAAGAGTGATAAAAAAAGAGGTTAGACTATTATTATTAAAATAAAATAAAATAAAACAAAAAGTCTACTACCGGCAGTTATTATATGGTCCATCCCATCTGACCTAAGCTAGTCCCATACCCAACCACCGGCAACCTCTTTTATTTTTCTGACTTATTAACGTACGACGTACTCGTAGCCAATACAGACATTTAACTCCCTGCACATTCAATTCAAGGAATTAAAAAAAAGAAATGATAAATTTATAATTTTTTATATAATATATATTATACAATAATTTTTTTTATAAAATAATATTAATTTTATAAAATAATTTACAGAAATACTTTTATTACATATATTATGTAAGTATTATAAAATATATTGTGTGTACTATTTTTTATAAAAAAAAATATCTTTTTTGTCTTAATTATGATTTTTTTTTAAAATCTTATATTTAAAAAAATGAAATATGATCTAAATATTAAGTGTTAAAAAAATATATAAGTACATTAGCTGTAATTTTTTTAGTTGTTTCTAAAACAATTTAAATAGATAACTTTGATTGATAGGATTTTCACTACAACAAAACTTACCCCATTTTCACGAGTTCTTTTCTCACCATATGGGTTGATAGAAAATATTTTTTTTATTTTGACAAATTTCATCTATCAAAAAAAGTATGATCTTTTGCCAAGATTCACACTCCACAATTTGGAAATCATGAATAAAATTACATTTTGTGATAAAATTGTGTCGTCGCAAATAAATATTAATCTTTTCCCATGAAAATTTTAAAGTTTTTTTTAATATTAAAAATGATTTTTAAATTTAATAAAATGTTTAAAAATATTTTTAAAATGTTAAATGTCTAAAATTTTTTTAATAGGATAATTTTCAGTGTTATGGAACTAGGCCTAGTTTTCAAAGAAGTCTTCTCATATTTTTAAAGCCCCAAAATTGTATAATTTAAGGAAATTATTTTATTTAAATGATTTTTAATTCTTTAGTAATATTATATAATATTCACTATTTTAATTAATGTTAAAGATTCTATTTACTTAAATAATTCTTATTTCTTTAAAAAATATTTAGTAAACTTAGTATTATTTTATTTTATGATGAAATAATATTATTTTTAGTATTTGTTTTAGCCAAATTAAAGCAAGTGATTAACACCCCGAGTTCCCTCCTAAGTTCTAAATCCCTAATCTCTCTCTCTCTCTAACTGCCATCCTTCCACGCCGTACTGCCCTTCCGCACCGTGCCACCCTTCCACGTCGTCAACGCCTCTCCTGGCATGTGAGTGTGTGTGTGTGTGTCTCTCTCTCTCTCCATTCGTCTCTAGTTCATTCTCTCTGTTCATCTCTCTCTCTAGTTTTGATCTTGCATTTCAATATAGGGTTTATTTGTTCTCTCCAATCCCTAGTCTTCTTGTTCGTTTGTTTTTCGAGTCTTTGGCTGAATATCGGAATGTGTCTTGTCGTGTATGTGTGTGATTGGATCAGGGGTCGAAGATGTGATTAAGGTTTCCATGACTTTGAAAGTGGTGGTGAAGGGTGATAAAGCCGATCTACTGAAGGTTCTAGAAAGAGTCCAAAGGAAGAGCCACAGGCAGGTAGAGCTTATCTCTCCAATCCCCAAACCAAAGGTCGAGGAAGAGAAAAACCTCTGGAGAAAGAGTGTCCGAAGCCTGAAGAGAAGAAAGAAGAGGTTTTTTTTCCTTCTAATTTCTATAGATTTTCGAAATTTTCTTCCCTTAAGGGTTCGTGTTGAGTGCAAGGTCAGAGACTCAATCATGTATCATGATTTTAGGCTAATGTTCATGCTTTTTGTTTCCTATAAACTTTAGGGAAAGATTGTAGAATCTATGATCAGTGTTGTTATGGAGGTCATGAGGATGAATCCCTTGCTAGTGCCAAATTTAAATAACAATGTTAAGTTTTGAGTTGGACCTCATAAGCAGAGATGACAGGCAGTCCATTTTAATTCAAGCACTAATGTATGACTGATTCTATATGTTATTTATGGTTGATTCCCCGTGTTATTTTCTATGGACTTAAAATAAACCTTGGACTTTACCTTAATTGATACTAAGTTTTGTTATGTTTATCTATATCTATATTTGCAGGTAGATAATAAAGCAAAAAATATTCTCTCCAATTCATGCCTCCAACAGAGTAATTTGCCCATCTACTAACAAAAAACAAAGTATCTAAGCACATCTAGAGCATTTCAAATTTTTTTATTAAAGCAATACCTAATTAGCAAGATATCATTAGATTGTCCTTCAAGTTCTTTTACTATTGTTAGCATCACAAATTCAACATATTATTGCTCCAATAGGCCTTCCTTATTTATTTTTTATCCCTTTCTTTGATCAACTTGGTAATATTGTTGTTATATTAACTGCATTTGTTTGATTCATGCTTTAGGTAGGTTATGTATCTCTACATGATTTCTTGTGCTAGATTGATTATGGTTTGTGCATCCGTGCATTCCAACGCATTTATGAAGATGAAGAAGCTTTCACTATGTATAAATCATAACGCAAAATTTTCTTGCAGGATCTACTGATATTTTTAATGAGTTAAGAGTGCTTATGTAGGTTGTTAAGTATACATTTTTTATATGTTGGGGGTTTGCATTTCTTTTGAAATATTTGGCTATGTAATCCACCAATTGATAAGTATTTTGCTGATAGGAGTGAGTAGCTTTTCACTTTTGTCCCTAGTTCAAGTGCTTCTCTAGCTAAGAGATTGTTATCATAGTCATAGGTTCCTTTGGATTTCTCTCTCCTATAGAATATGGATATTTATGATATTTTTTTTGTTGGATTCCCTTAAAAAATTTGTTGTAGATATCTATGATGAATCATGTCAACCTCATTTATTCTATGTATTATTCAATTTTAAGGGTCTAGAATATCCGAATATGCACATTGTGGCTTCTTAATGGCCATCATCTAGACTAAAGCTCAATGCTACATATGTTGTCATGCTTCTATATTTGAGTTTTTGTCTCAGTTGACTCATCATTCTTGTTTTCCTTAAGTAAGATTTACTCTATGATTACATATATAGTTATTTATAAATACTTGTTATTGATGCTTTTGGCCTGTGATACTTATAACTAGACTTTTATAAAGTCTTGTTTGCTAGGAGTCCTTGACCGCTATGATACTATGCTTTATTCCTTAAATCTAGATTTAGATTTTAAATTGACACCTTACCTTCGTGTATAGAAGAAGAAAACTAAATTTCAATTAGTAAGACATGTCTACGTCTTAAATTTAAAAAATATGTGTATTTGACATATAATCACTCCAACTTAGATACCGATTTGTGCATAAATTAGGTTAAAATCTTGTTCATATCTACAAGCTTCTATGTTCCATATTCACTCTAATTTGATTTGTGTGGGTGTCAATGATGTGGTTTGTGAAATGTTGGGCTTTGTTGAGTGATTGTGTTTGATATGTATGATAATTGATATGGATAGAATTATGTATATTGAATATGTTGGTTATGATGAACTAAGAAGAAGTTATGTGTTGGGTGGGTATTGAATGAGAGTTGTAGGTGCTTTCAACATATTTTAGGTAGTTTTTGTTTCTTAACAAGGTGGTATACTTCTTTATATATGTCCATCTATTACATTTACTTGGTTACAAGTTTATGGTTGTTAGAAACTTATGGCTCAATATGTGGACTATATTATTGTTGGAAATATTAATTTTTGCACATATGTATAATTTAATGGGATAAATGTTAATTTTTCTTGTTATATTCTTACACAGTTTGGAGATGATGATAAAAGATGTCGTTTGGAACTCAAGTATTCATTCAAGATCAAAAGAGTAGTTAGATGAATTTTACCTAAATAATGTTATATTGTCTTCTATATTTTATTTATTTTCTATTTATTTTTATTTTTCCTCTTGTGAACTGCATACATGTTGATTGTGATGATTATAAATTAGTTGAATATTGATTAGTAGGTGTGAAACAATATAATTTTTTTTTTCTAAATTCTTTTACCATTTTCCACAAATACATTTCGCAGCAAATACTTTTATCTTTTGTATACTCACAAGTGCCTCCCATATTGGTAATTTACGGTAATTCCCACCAAAGATCTTCATGGATATTTCAAAAGAATCAAAAGCCACAAATTGAGTTTGGGGCAAATAGTGCTAAATTTTATAAGATTGATAGTTATTTGCCACGAATATTTCTATTTTTCCCACGAATAGTCTTGAGAGAAAAACTAGCTTTTTCCTATAAG
Organism: Platycarya strobilacea; assembly: GCA_036898215.1. Taxonomy (NCBI): domain Eukaryota; kingdom Viridiplantae; phylum Streptophyta; class Magnoliopsida; order Fagales; family Juglandaceae; genus Platycarya; species Platycarya strobilacea. Next base: position 38,324,872 of record CM072555.1, read on the forward strand.
TTGAAGCTTTCATAGGAAAAAAAAATTATCCGACCAATTTTATTTTACAAACATCCCACGACACAATTTTATGAGAAAAATTATTTCTACAAAAATCATACTTTTACCCACTATAACCCTTCTTTTGAAAAAAACCATCATTTCTTGTAGTCTTTTGTAGCATTTCCCATTACAAAAACAACGGTCGGACACGGGACGTGCATGTTATTTTCATCTGAACAAGTGTAAAGGTGTGAATTAAATTCATATATACCAATAATATTAATCTAATAAATCCCTTTTTTTTTTCTCGCTTGCGGGTAAAAGTTTTGAAGTTCTCAAATAATGTCTTTATATACCCATCGGAACTATCCCTAGTAAGATTTTACAATATTAATGTTTGAAGAGAAATAATTAACGTATCATATTTGAAAAGTCCATTGGTCCCAAACGTCTGAAACAGAAAGTACAGAGTAAGTTGCAGGCCGGTTAAGGTTTTAAATCTCACAACTTATAAGTGCTCCTCTAAGTTCTAACACAAGCTTTATAAATACATTGGAAATGGCAAAAAGAACGTAACGTCTTTCACAAAAATCACTTCAGACTGTATTTTAAGAGAGACAAGATCATGAGCTCAGTAATGAATACCACCAAAATGGAAGCCATGTCTGATGATCATCAGCCTAAAAAGCTTCACATAGCCATGTTCCCATGGCTGGCCTTCGGTCATATAATCCCGTTCTTAGAACTCAGCAAGCATATAGCTCGAAAGGGTCATCATATTTCATTCATTTCAACACCTAGAAACATCGAACGCCTCCCAAAGATCCCTCTAGATCTAGCATCTTTCATAACTTTTGTCAAGTTGCCCTTGCCCCATGTTCAGAACCTCCCAGAAAATGCAGAGGCCACCATGGATTTACCACACGACATTGTTCCATATCTTAAGATCGCTTACGACAGTCTCCAGGAACCTTTGTCTCGTTTCTTGGAAACCTCCACTCCCGATTGGATTGTATATGACTTTGCCCCCTATTGGTTACCTCCAATTGCTATTAAGTTATGCATCTCACGGGCGTTCTTCAGTGTTTTCAGTGCATCGTGTCTAGGTTTCTTTGGATCACCAGCAGAGTCGAGTGTGATGGAAGATGCTATATATCCAAAGGAAACGAGGATGGAGCTTGAGCGTTTAACCGTACCTCCCAAATGGATTACCTTTCCAACAAAAGTAGCGTTTCCGCTCTTTGTGGCAAAGGAAGTAATCCGTGCCTTCTATGGAGAAAATGCTTCTGGTATTTCCGACTGGTTTCGTTTCAGTAAAATGACGTTAGGCACCGAAGTCATGGCTGTTAAAGCTTGCAAGGAGGTCGAAGGTGAGTGGCTGAAACTTCTCGGAAAGCTTTTCAATTTTCCTGTTATTCCGGTGGGCTTATTGCCACCGGCGGTGGAAGATCAAGCCGGACATGATGACCATGATCACAAGGATAGCACTTGGGGAACCATTGTGGAGTGGTTAGACAAGCAAGAGAACGGGTCAGTGGTTTACGTAGCATTTGGAAGTGAGAGCGAACCAAGTGAAGAAGACTTCAAAGAGTTGGCTCTAGGGCTAGAGCAATTGGGTTTGCCCTTCTTTCTTGTTCTAAGAAAGAAAAACCTCCCGGAACGTGGAGAAGAGTCTGATGATCAGATACCTGAAGGATTTGAGGAGAGAATCAAAGGTCGTGGGGTTGTTTGGAAGGGTTGGGCGCCTCAGGTTAAGATATTAGGTCACGAGTCAGTTGGGGGTTACTTTACACATTGTGGTTGGAGTTCAGTGACAGAGGCATTCCAGTTTGGACGTCCACTTATTATGTTGCCCATGTTTGGGGACCAAGTTCTGAATGGTAAGCTTTTGGAGGAGATGCAGGCAGGAGCGGAGATACCCAAAAATGAGCAAGACGGGTCATTTAGCAGGGAGTCTGTTGCCAAGACGCTAAGGTTGGTGATGAAGGATGCAGAGGGACAGATATATAGGGATAAAGCTAAGGAGATGATGACCAGTTTTGGAGACAAGCGACTCCAGTATCGATATGTAGACAATTTCGTTGAGTTTCTTGAGAACCACAGGCATGCAGGGATGCTCGCTACCAAGGGTTAGAAAGTGGGTAAATTAATACAGTAAAAATACTTTTCTTTAAGTTCCAGTAAATTAAGTTTTTTATTTTCTGTTTTTGTTTCTGTCTGTTTTTTCTGGAATTTTGTGTTGAATTAGATATTTGCTTCTTCTATTCGTCTTATGTTTAAAATAAAGAAGGTAACGCAGGTGCTCGTTACAGTTTGTACGTGTTTCTCCGGTAATAATCTAGCTATAAGCTTTAATTTCTTTAAGAAAATTAAAAAAAAAAAAAACAATGTAATATGGGTTGAAAAATAGAAAGATAAATTAGTATAGCATGTGCATTAATATGCTTTTGTAAACTAAAGATCGAACAAAAGGAAATGATAAGTGCATTGTAGAAAAAGAGAAGTGATACTGATGCACGAGAAAATAGGGCAAACAAACGGGTAAAAGATTCAAGAGGCAAGGAGGGATTCAACGCTCACTATAAGAAAATAAATATTTATGGTATTTTAATTTTAATTAGAATGATTATTTGTGGTCTATTTTAATTATAAATAATCTTTTTAATTATAATTAAAATATCATATATATATATATATATATTTTTTTTATAATGGCTTTAGACTGGACGAGCTACTATCTTATTAATCTTCCTCGTATGAGGTAACAGATCAGTGAAAATATGAATGTTGAGAGTTTGTATAAACATTCTTTGCAAACAGTGTCTCCGGCCGCCATTTTCTGCACTACAAAGATCATTATTTAGAGTATTATTGATGTGCGCCGTAAGCACAATTACCATCATCATTACTCGTATCAGTAAATTAATTAGCATGAGTCATCCAAAAACCAACTGTGGGTCAACGGCTCCAAATATGAACCAACTAACAAACAGTATAATGAAATGTGAGTAAGAAAAACTGACGAAAATTAGGTCTCAAGATAGAGCTCAAGAAGTCTTTGCAATATCCTTCCGTTTTTTTTTTAAATAAAATAAAATAATATTTGAATTGATAAAACTATCGATAAAAGTGATCGATTAAATTGTTTATTATTTATTTTTTATTTAATACTTAAAAAAGTGACTATTAAAAAATTGATTTCTTTTATTTTTTAAAAATATTAAAAGATATATAAAATCTAATTGAAATAAAATTAAAATTAAAATTAAAATAAATAAAAAGTGAATTTGCACTCATCGGTCAACTATCTTCAATTCTTCGTCATCGATAGCCGTACGTACCCTTTTTTAAAATATATAGTCACAGAGGTATACTTTTGAGTAATCTGATTAATTTGGGGATGCCAATATTACGTTCATGGTTGGAATTTCTACTTACCTCCGCTTGGGACGTCATGTATGGAGCCTGCCTACTGCACATTATTAGGGGTCGGCAGCGAGGCCGCGCACCCTGCTATCCCACCCAGTTCACCCTTCCTGGTCCCCCCGCATGACAAGAAAGGAGCGTGGGCCCGGAGAGGTATGACCCCAGCAGGGCCCTGCCTCGTCCCCTATCGTATTCCCAAATTTCTTTAAATAAATATATATGTATACTATACTTAATTACATCTTTATAATATACATCATTACACATTTATAATCTTTATTGTTTTCACTCTATATAAATATAATAATATGAATTAAGCATAACTTTTTTACTTTATACTTTATATAAGTTATAATGTAATAAGATGATCTTTTTAATAGATTGCATTCACGATACAAGTCTCACACTAAACCCCTTTTTAATGGTTTGAAACGTATGACTTTAAGCCTAAAGCCATACATTACTTGCTTGAAACTTATGACTTTAAGCCATACGTTACCTACAGTTTCAAAACTGTAAGTTTATTGCCATTTAAGGGCTAGCTTCATCTAAAAAAAAATATATATCCCTCTCTTTATTTTCTCTTGAAATAATATTTAGGTTGTGGATTTGTTAAGTGTCACTTTAATTTTATACTAGATAGTGCACTTCGCCACTAAGAGAAAACGCTTGAGATTTGTCAGTCTAGAAAAACTTGTAAAGCAATTTTATAAGTTGAGCTTGAGGTATTTTTTTATTGTACTTTCTAACATTGGTATCAGAGTCCATCTTAGTTGCTTCCATTTTTTTTTTCGCATTTGCTTGAGATTTGCCTGGGTGCCATTTTTTTCACAATAAAAAAAAATCATTTTCGCAAGAGATGCAACGTTGCACCGGTGTAGTGAGCAGAGCACCACTGCGTGGTGCCGCGCGCATCTGGAGGTGCCGCAACGGCACCAATTTTTTGATTGCTGGAAAATGGGCATTGTTCACGTAGCCAAAGGTTGAAGATGACTTTAGTCATCTAAGATTTTTTTTGGGCTAGGCATGGGCTTTGGCCCAAAGTTTTTTTTTAAATCTGATTTTTGGGTTGGGTCCTTACACGGCCCAGTAGTTTTATGTGTTTAAAAAAAAAACAAAAAACAAAAACAAAAAGGATAAATATGGCACCCATGACACTCGAACCCAATACCACTTATGCAACTTCCCTCTGGTTTAGGTGGGGGTTTTAAATGTTTTTATAATACATTGATTTTTTTCGTTTCAGTATAAAAAATAAAAAAAAAAATTGCATGATTTAATATACGCTTAGATATATTTTTTGTAATATTAGATGTGTTCTTTTATTTAATGTTTTAGATTAAATATGATTACATGTGAATGTATGGTGATATTCATACTATATTTTTTTATATTCCACAAGGTTAAATTACATGTGATACTATTTTTTTTATTCCATTAAATATGATTACATGTGAATTTATGGTGATATTCATACTATATTTTTTTTTTATTCCACAATGTTAAATTACATGTGATACTATGTTTAATATTTTAGATTAAATGTGATAACATGTATGTATGTATGTGTTGAACATGTGGTTATATGCTTATTTTATCTTGTGTAAATGTTAGGCTTGAATGATTAATCATTAGCCTTGATTTATTTAGTGATAAAATTGAAAATTTCCACTAAGTAGTCTTAGTTAGAGTTGTCAGTGTAAACTAATAGGTTGAAAGAATTGCAGTGAACTCAATAAGAACTGTAAATGCACTGTACAGCGATAACATCATGGTAGCCCCAGTAAGAACTGTAAATGCACTGATGAAACAAGAAAAATGGACTGTAATGGTCTTATATGAACTATCTTCGTAGACTGGCTTAACATGCTGTTGTGGTTGATGTAGCTGTCCTTGTAGACTGGCCCAATAGGTTACTGCGATTTTAGTAGGATCTGTCTTTACGCGTGACTAGGACTAGGTGATTACTTTAGATAGTGGGAGTACGATTGAGATTTATGATTAAATTTTTCATATATATTTTTAATTTGCGAGGGAATTAGGTTAGAAATTTAATAATTAGATATTGTGGCGCAATAGATGATTTCGAAGCCTAACAATTTTTTGATCTCGCGACATGTCTAAATTATTCTTTTTCTAGCTTAGATGGACGTGACAGATTTCTTAGTTGTGTGTGTAATATCTCTTCTTTGCATATTGTAGTGAAATGACATCTAAAAATATAGTTGTCGATTTAAACAAATGGGATAAATTGAATGGCGAGAACTATGACATATAGCATCGTAAAATCCAGTATGTCTTAGATGAACAAGAGGTTGTAGAGGCCTTGTCTCACTCCCTGACTAAGCCCAAGAAAGAGGACTCAGAATAACACAAGTTAGATAAATTAGCCTATATTGGATAGGCTAAGAAAATCGGTGCGCACACATAATAATGTTAAGCAACATGTACAATGATCTAATGTATGAGTTTGAGATCTATGACATTGCCCAAAACATGTGGGAGGTTTTGAGGTTGAAATTTGGTAGAACTTCAACCACTAGGTTGCGTGGATTAACCATGAGGTTTGACTTTTATAAGATGCGCTCTGACCACACAATGAAGCAACATCTTAGAGCTATGTCGACCATGATCCGCGATCTTAAGTCGGTAAGAAACAACCTAACTGATGAACAACAAGTCCAAGCAGTGATAAGATCACTACCAAATTCTTGGGAGAATATGAGTTAGAATTTGACGCATAACGAAAATATCAAATACTTTGATGATGCTTTGCATCACTTGGAATTGGAGGCTAAGCGCCTAGAGACTGCTAAGCCCAATCATTCGGCCTATGTGGCTGATTCTGGTTCGCGCAAAGCATCAAGGCCTAAACGCAAGAAGTCCAAGAATGGGGTAGCTGCTAGACAAGTTAAGAAGGTGTCAAGAACTTCTCAGCGCAGCTAGGGGTGGTAATATGTGATACGACACATTAACATGATACAAACACAACACGATAAAAGCGAGTTAGTGTTTAGCCTTAACGAGTTTCGGGTCAAATCGTGTCAACTCGTTAAGACACGTTAAGGAATTTGAATTTACCTTTATACCTTTGACTTAAATTTCAAAAAATTCTAATTTATATTAGTTTTATACCCTTAGGCACTTACCCATCCCATTTAAACACTTATTAAAGAGTCATTGAGTTAGCTTGTTGTTGTTTAATATGTTTGAGATGTAATTTTAATATTTACAATGTGTGGATCATATTTGTGTGTTTATCATATTTTATAGTGTATTACTTATTGAATTGTAATTTTAAGATTGTAATTTGTAATTAATTTGTTATATTTTATAACTATTATTTAAACTTTAATATTTGTATAAAATTAATTAGGTTAAATTCAAACGGATCACTAATGGGTTTGCGTGTTGAAACAAGTTAGGTCGTCTCGTGTCGTGTCATATAGTGTCAAAGGGTCTTAACGGGTCGTGTTATGGTTGAAGTTTTTAATACGAAACTTTTAATGAGTCATGTTCGTGTTGACCATTTAGGCATAATGTACATGCCCTGACACAACACGAACACGACTCATTAACATGTTTTGACACCCTAAGCGTAGCAAGGGGGGCAAGTGCGGGAAGAACAAGTCAAAATTAGAGTATTTTAACTGCAAAAAGAAAGAACATTTTGCTCGTGACTGCACTGAGCCGAAAAAGGTACACCCAAACTTTTCTCGCATTGTTTTTGTAACTAGCCATGTGATGGTTACTTACTCTAATCTTATATGGACTGTTGATTCAGGAGCGACTGAACACATAGCGCGAGATAGAGTCAGATTTGTGGAGTATTACCGAATTTCAACCAGGAGCCGTGATATCAAGGTAGTGACTGGAGCTAGCGTGGAGGTGCTGAGACTTGGTACTTACAAGTTGGACTTGTACGATGGCCGCACTCTTTTTCTCCATAATGTGATATATGCTCCCAAGATTCGACGAAACTTACTTTCTATAATTACTCTATTAGGACTTGGTTTTAGGATTGTATTTGAAAACAATTGTGTTTCTTTTTATTTGGGCAAAGTGTTTTATGGTGTGGCTTTTTTATCAGACGGTTTTATGATAATGGATTTGGATTATTCAAATATGAATGAGTCTATTGCTTTTCTTTCTCCATCTGATAATTTGAATTCATATAAATGGCATACTAAGCTTGGCCATATAGGATAAGATAGAATGACTCAATTAGTTAGAGAAGGCCTGATAGGTAATCTCGCTAAGGTTATCTTGCCCACATATAAACATTGTCTAATGGGAAAAATCAAGAGAAAAACCATTTGGAAAAGCCATTAAGGCATCTTTTTCACTGTAATTAGTCCACTCAAACATCTGTGGTCCAATGAGTGTGAGGGCAAGACATGAATGTATCTACTTCATCACATTTATAGATGATTTTTTATGTTATGATCATGTCTACTTGATCTCCCGTAAGTCTGAAGTATTGGAGTGCTTTAGACGATATTTAAGAATGGTTGATAATCGGTTAGACAAGAGCTTAAAAACTTTGAGAATTGACTAAGGATGAGAATATCTTTCTGAGCAATTTAAAAGGCTTTGTGATGAAAAAGGAATCAAGAGACAGTTAATGATGCCAAGTATGACGCAACAAAATGACATGACGAAAAGGAGAAATCGAAAACTGTTTGAGATGATTAGATCAATGATGGCGCAAACAAACTTACCAATATCTTTTTAGGGGATGCACTTTTGATTGCTGCCTACATTCTTAACCGAGCGCCCTTCAAATCAGTAACTTCCACCCTATATGAACTATGGACTGACGAGAAACTCATTTTGAGTAACTTACGGCCAAGAAGTTCAACGGGTTTTGTTCATTATCTTTCTCATAAGTATGAGAAGTTAGATCCTAGAAAAAAGAAGTGTATCTTTATAAGGTACTCAAAACACTCTAAAGGGTATGTGTTAATAGGTGAACAATCTAATGGAAATGTGACTGAGATTGAATCATGAGATGTGGATTTCATTGAAGATGAGTTTCTAAATTTAGGTGAGGTTGATAGGAGTTTAGAACTCTATGAGATTGTAGATCAAGAGGAAAGTGCTCCAAAAAATCTAGTTGAGAATGAGGAAGAAATTGTTCAAACTCCTACAAATTATAAAAAAGACTTGAATCTGAGAGGGAGCACACCACTTGTCAATCAATTAAAACAACCTCAGCCACGTAGAAGCACACGGGAAATTATTTTCCATCATCATTTTGAGATTGAAGGAAAAGTTTTTATGATAGCTCCGCGTGATGATGATGAGCCTAAGACAATTCATAAGGTTCTCTCATCTTCTACTAAAGATGAGTGGATGAAATCACTTAATGATAAGATTGAGTCTATGAGGACTAACCGGGTCTGGGATCTGGTTGATCTACCGACAGGGCGTAAGACTATTAGGAACAAATAGATTTTTAAGATTAAATGCAAGTCGGATGGATCAATAGATAGGTACAAAACTCGCTTAGTGGCGAAATGATATACTCAACATGAGGGTATAGATTATGAGGAAGCATTTTCACCAGTGGTGAGATTTGCCTCAATTCGCCTAATTCTAGCTATAGTAGCAAATATGGATTTGGAACTTTAGCAAATAGACATTAAGACAAAATTTCTCAATGGAGAACTAGATGATGAGATCTATATAGATCAATCAACGGGTTTTGTGATCAAAGGTCAAAAGCGTAAATGTGCAAGCTTAAACGATCTATATATTGTCTAAAACAATCATCTAGACAATGGTACCTCAGATTCCATTGAGCCATTCTCTCGAATGGGTTTACGATGATCACGAAGGACCACTGTGTCTATGTCAAAAGATTCAAGAAGAGTTTCATTATGTTATCATTGTATGTTGACAACATACAGTTAGCTGGAAATGATGAAGGGTTGATAGTCGCCACAAAAGAGTGGTTATCCTTCAATTTTGAGGTGAAAGATATGGATGAGACCAAATACATTTTGGGAGTTAAGATCTATAGAAATCGATGAAAGAAACTTTTGTGTTTGTTCCAAGAGACTTATATAAAGAAAGTTTTCGAGCACTTCCTAATAAGTGGATGTAAATCCATTAACACCTCTATTGCAAGAAGCGAGAACTTATCCAAAGAGTTGTGTCCTAAGACTTAAAGAGAAAATGAAAAGATGGCCCGCGTCCCTTAAGCTAATGTTGTGGGTAGTCTGATGTACGCAATGATGTGTACTCGGCCTGACATATGTTATGCAGTTGGCTTAGTGAGTAGATTCCAATCTAATCCCGGACTGGCTCACTAGAAAACAGTTAAGAGGATTATATGATATCTCGAGGAAACTGCAGACTATGTGTTGTACTACCAGGATTCATATTTGTAGTTAAGAGGTTATAGTGATGCTGATTGGGGCAGTGACCTATTTGGGGGCAGGCGGTAGCCTCATCGTTTCCGTTGTTGAGTGATTGAGATACTGAGAATCGGGAATGGCCCAATGGGGGTTTTTAGAAGAGACTAGGGCAGAGGGGGAAATGGGGAAGATTCAAGAAGAGGGCTTTAAGAATTGAGAGTGAGGGCACTAGGGGAGAAAGGAGAATAAAGGGGACGAGTTTATTGAAATGACGCCGTTTGGGTTGAAAATAACCATAAATGGCGCTGTTTCAACAAACTAGTATTTAAATAAAAGGACTAGGTTGTATGAAACGATGTCGTTTCACGTAACCCAGTCCTTTAATTACATTTCTATTGGACTTAAACAACGCCGTTTAGGTCCAAATTTGCACTAAACGACATCGTACCTTGTAGTATTACAAGGTATACTCTATTTTTTCATATTTGGCACAAATATATATATAAAAAATATTTAATAGATGTTATTTGTTAATTAGAAAGTTAATTAAAATTAAATTAGAAAGTTAATTTAACCCCAAATGAAACATGTTGATTTCTAAACTTTATTTGTTATTTGATTATTAAATGTTAGTGATAAATTAGTAATACTCTTATTAAATAATACTCTATGTAGTTATAGTGATTTAATATTACCATATTAAGTTAATTATACTAATAATATTATAGATTTATGCATAAACTATAATTTATCTTATGACTCTTATAATACGTTAATCTATTGATATTAGTGGGTGTACTGAAGAACAAAAAGTGCAGCATGCCAGATACCTACTTCAAGGGGAGGCCAGCATATGGCGGGATGCCAAGCGACAATTGTTGGTTTGGGAATTGGGAGATACAACTTCTCTTAATTGGAAAAGATTCAACAAAGAATTTGATAATCGATTCTTTCTGAAATCGACTAAGCAACATAAAACATTAGAGTTTGCCAATCTGGCCTAAGGTAATCAAATGGTGGAACAATATGCAGCTTGGTTCATGGAGTTAAGGAGTTTGCTTCAAAGTTGATTGGTACCGAGATGATGCAAGCTCTGCAGTTTCAAGGAGGCCGATTACAACCCTGATTTTGAAATCAAGTCACATGTCTAAGGATCAAGAACTTTTCAAAGTTGGTCAATCATGCGTCGATAGCGGATTATTTGAAGTTAGGAAGCAATTATTTGCTCCACCTCTAGTAACAAAAGATTTGAAGAAATTAGTTGAGGTAACGTCACTACTATCAGATAACGATGATGAAGAAGGCTCACCACTACATCTAGTCAGATTATTTCCAACACAACAAGTCAGATCATCATTAGCTCAACAAGCCTCTCATTCTCAGGCTATCTCATCCCTTCTTCCTATTCATCTAATGACTTCTCAAGATCTATTTGATCTGGATCTTTTAGATTATAATGTGATTTCAACAAGACATGTCATGATTAGTCGATGCAAGACGATAAACAACTTTATGCATCTATTGTAACAACCCCGCCCTAAAGGGGCCGCCAGGATTGCTTGACGTGACCTATGCAGTTTTTTTAACCCTGTAATTGGAAAAAGATGTAAGGATATTGTAAATTTCTAATTTAGGGAAGAGACACCTAATAGCATTCCATAAACGTTCATTTTAATGGCTTTCTGAGCCTAAACCCTATTCCTAAATATACAATAAAATAAACCATGAAAGGATTCCGTCCCCACCAGCATACAAAAGAGTATAAATAGACCATGAGATTATCTACACCCCAATAAAGGTCAGTAGGTCAAACGTGAATGGGGTTATAACATCCCACTCCATTACTATATACAAACGATAACTTAATGTTCCCAAACAACGGAACCCAAAAACAACTACACAACCAACAAAATAGACCCATGATCCTGCCAGGTCAAGTATGGAAAGTCCTAAACCGCTGTCTCTCCCTCATCCACACCATCTTGCCCCGCAGCTTCATCCTCAATACTTGGACGTTTAAAAAAATAAACATAAAGTGAGTTGAATACTCAGTAAGTAGTACATTACGCCGTTAACATATTAAGCATCTATTCATTTGTTGAAACATGCATAAATAAACATTTTGAGTGTCTAAACATGCTTACATACATAAACAATTAGTTAACATGCTTCATTGCATAACAATTTAAGAATAAAATATTTATTTTCATGCATAAACTATTTAAAGAACAATAGTACATCTATTTCTTATTATTGCATACTATTACACCTTATGTGCAGGGTTAGCGATCTTTTAGGGACTCGAACTCCGCCCATGGCCAACAGGTTAGGATTTCATTTCTTTGGATGGCGCTACTGTGTGCACAACTAGCAGAACCGATCCAGCATTGCAATTTGCCATTTCCTTCTGTCCTTTGCTTACTTACTATAAACAATAATCATAAGGTTCTTTTAACAATTCAGTCTCAAAGCTCTTCGTTCATTTCTATTGTTTTCCTCTTGTTTTCTATTTCTTTTCTCTTGTTTTCTCTCTTCTTCTTTTTTTCTCTCATGCCATCTCATCAATTCTTCTTCACACATGCATATGGAAATGATGATAGGAAATGTCTTTCATGCTATACTACATATATGAAAGTTTAATAATTTGCTTGGAAAGCATGCATGAGAAGAGGTAGTGATGCTAGCGCATGAATGCGAATGCATTACTTCATACATACAACCAACAATAATTATAAGGTACTTAACATGGGCTTTCAAGAAAGGCTTTACATAGTATAAATGTTCATTTATCATTTTATTTAAGAAAACACTTGCATTAAGCGGTATTCTTTTTAGGAAAAACATGACATGTGCGTGGTCATACTACTTACCCTTAGGCTCCGAGCTTTTCTAGGCAATAATGATCCTATAACAATAAATAACATACACATCAAACTTAAGTCTAGTAATTACAGACTAACTCACTCACCCAAACAAATATAATAAATAATATAGATAGCATATCCTAATTTAACTAACATGAAGAACATAGCATATTATGCAAACATCACCTAATTAATTACTAGTGACTCGAGGTCTCGCTTAGCGCATTTAATAATATACTATAAAATTAAAGGAAAAGAACCAAACATTAAACTTCATTCTTTTGTTTATAAAACTGGTCATACAATAAATCATTTGTAAAATAATATACTTTCAACTCACAATATTTAAAATACTATGTTAAAGACATCCAAGCCTAACCCATAAAACCCACGGCATATATCTCATTTATAGTATAATGCTTTGACCATTTGAACATGCTTTAAGATAGTAAAAACAAAGCATTTTGGATCTAGAGCCTATAATAATTATAAAACATTCAAACTCAAGCCAATGTACTTATTGTTTTCTTCCAAAAGCCAACCCAAATGGAAAAATGAGTTTTAGGGTTCTTACCTCAAGTTTCAATGCTCCTAAAAAGATATGGTAGGTACGATGGAAGGTTTAAACTGAAAATAGGTGGAATACAACAACCCACTGCTTTAATTAAGCTAAAATCAAAATATATAAGTAAAAAAACAACTAGAAACCGAAACTCATAAATAAGGAGGTTACGAGTGGAAATCTAAACCCAACACCTTCAAGTTTAACCCTTTTTGGAAGAAGAATCAAGCTCACCTTCAAGGCTTGGATTGAAATCCCGAAAGGGGTTCCAAAGGTAGTGAATCCGTGTACTTGATTGATAAAATGGAGCTCATTTGCTTAAGGTTTTTGCATGACTAGAGAAATGGAAGTGAGCTCTTGTTTGCTTGAAGAAGAATGAGAAGGGAAGAGAACAATGGAGGTGAGAAGCCGGCTATGAGGTTGAAGAAAACTAAGCTGTGTCTTGCCTTTTTGTGTAACCGACGGGAGAGATAGGGATGAGAAAGTTAAAGTGATTTTTGGTCTTCTCTTGTGTCTTAGTCGTGCAGATGAAAAGGGAAAAGGATGACATTTTTGTAAATAGAACTCCCCCATTCTCACAAAGTAAAATGAAAGGTTAGGATGGCATCTTACCAAATATCTACTCATCTACTTATATCTAACGGTTGGGGTTATTGGGGCCACTTTTTAAATAAGCAAAGTTGGAGGACTTAGGATAAAGAGATAAATTAAGCAAGACTATATTTATTTCCCTTTGATTTATTTAGTAAAACCTTATTATAAAAATATAAACACACATAACATAATTAAAATAATAAAACTCTTTATTATAAAATCTATAAGAGAATATTTTATTTAAAAGACAATACTAAAATAATATAGGAGTCTATGTAATAGGACTTGGGTATTACATCTATCATTAGATTACTGTTTGATTATACTTGTAAGTATTATTGGTACTACTCATCCATTATCAGTTTTATATATTAAAGTTATTGTTTTAATGTCTATAAAAGGAAATTTGTAAACAAAGGAAGGCAATCAAAAAAATCTGATTTGAAACAATTCTCTTCTTTCATATTTATTTCATATTTATTATTTCAAGCATATGACCGAATATACTCCCTATTATTATTAGGAAAAATTTAGTTGTAACTTGTAAGTGATTTTATGCACCAATACGTGTATCCATTCAATGTGATTGGTCAGAAAATCAGATTTTAATGAAAGTAATAAATATTTGAATTTTAGATATGAAGGAAGTGGAATTGGTAAGCAAATGATCAATCTACAAATTCATTTGTACGTAACAAATCTCTTATTACTATTAAATTATATATTATTACTCTCACGACCCCGCCCTTGAGAGGATGGAATGGTATTTCGTGGCTTTTCTTTTTATGAAAAACTAGTTTCAGAAAATGGAATTGATTTCGTTCGTTTAAAAATCTTTCATTTTTTACCCAAAGTACATGATTCCACGTTATAAAATAAAGTATACTTTTACAATAAAAGAGGTTTATAGCAGAAAATATTTTATTTACAAAATAAAAGGGTCTTCATACATGCCTAGACTACCGTGCTATTCTCTTGGACTATTTCCTTCCTGTTGTGCACTCCTGTGTGTGGGAGAGACACACAGAAAGAAAATTAAAATAAATCGAATATTCAGTAAGTATTATTTCATAACTATGAGACTGATTACGTTTGTTTAAAAATCTTTCAGTTCATACCCAAAGTGCATGACTCCACGTTATAAAATAAAATATACTTTTTCAATAAAAGAGGTTTATAGCGGAAAACATTTGATTTACAAAATAAAAGGGTCTTCATACATGCCTAGACTACCGTGTTCTTCTCTTAGACTATCTGATTCCTGCTACATACTCCTGTGTGTGGGAGAGACACACAAAAGAAAATTAAAATGAATTGAATATTCAGTAAGTATTACTTCATATCGTTTTTAATATAATAAAGTAGGTTTTTCAGTCATGCAATCAATACTCATACATACATACATACATAGAAGACAATACATGCATTCTTCTTTATAACTATAACCTTATTATGTTTTTAATTCTTATAGATCTTGGTGCACTACCTTCATTACATAAAGAATCCGAAGATCCTTCTTATTCTAACAAACAAATAGTTATTAAATCGACAGTCAATTAACTACCAAGCAAGCACAAAAATATACAAATTAAATATAAAAAAAGTAAACTATTCACAATAAGCAAGCACAACAACTAGCAATTACAACAATTAATAATAACTAGCGAACAATTATTCACGCACATCATACATGACATACACATCATACATAACATACACATCATACATGTCATACATAACTTGACATACATTTTTGTTCTTTTATTTTATTTGGGTCGTTGCACACTGTTATGCCTCGTGTGTTGGGGTTGACAAATCTTTTTTTGAATCCTAGGTCTTCCTTTGGACCCTTAGATCTCCATTTGGACCCCTTTTCGTATTTTTATATACGATAGCATTCATTCATTCATGCTTTCTTTTTCTTTACCTTATTTTCCTTAGACTTTCCTATCTTCTATTTCCTATACTTTCTATCTTTTCTTCTCTTAGTCAGTTTGTCTATAAGAAATATCATTTAGAAGCATATCCATGAACCGAATACGTACACATGCACTTAATATCGTTGGGACATAGGGTCATCGTATAGGGACATCTTGTAGGGTCATCGCATGGTTTCCTCGCACAGCATCCATTCATGGCATTCTTCCATAAAATCAAGAGACAAAAATCTCTAGTTTCATTTTATATTTTCAAAGAATATATTCAATAATTACTACATATAGGCATCCAATCACAAGTATATAATTACGCATTTGAGATTCGGTAAAAAGTGCTGCCAAGAATGGTCATTACGTACATATATTAGCATTTTCTATTTTATTATCTTTTCTTTACTAGTCCGGTAAACTCTAAAGGTGTATGAGCATAACACTTACCTGATTTCCATGCTCTCATATCATACAGTCTAGTCACAAGCGCATCACAATAATCAACCTACAAGCATATATATAACTAGCATCAATATATATATCTAGCACATAAGCAATTAAACTAGAAAAGAACCTACATTTCACTTAGGATATTCTCCTGCTATTGTCATGTCCTTGGAATCATTACTCACTATGTTAAAATCATCGGGGACTCACTTACGGACACTATTCAATTATCCTCATGTTCTTGAAGTTCTTATTCACTATACTAAGACCCTCGGAGACTCACTTATGGACACTTGAATACTTTCCCTCTATCCCTATGTTTTCACTTGACTCTTACTATGCTTCACCTTTGGGAATTAGTCAACAGACAATACCTCTTCCAATTAACCTCATGCCAATGCATGACTTAGACTGCCCGAGTCATGCATCCCAATGCTATATAACACACCTAACACTGCGACATTCAAACCTACGCATCATCATTATCCTCATCATCTTCACCTATGCGTGCCATGCGGCTTTTAGCAAACTCTCGAGCTAAGATGTCACATACTCTTACTCAGGATATAGTATCCATTACATAGGGTAACTTGTACGGTACACGTGTCTTCCTAAATACACATGTACTCTACCTCTTCATCGCCTAAGACCAACATAGAACACACTGTTCACCTGGTTGGGCAACAAGCACATCATAGATCAATATCAACATTCTCCATGCCGATTGGCAAGACTATTCTTACTTCCCGATCCTTTACGAGTTCATCCCAACACTTAACACGACAAGGTCCAAAACTAATATACCTTCCTTGCATCACGTAATTCGAGACTACTTTTGAGCTACACTGTTATTATTGACCACTTCACACGGTATTACGCCACATAACTCCTACATCAACCCCCGTTTCGACATGAGTACGGTGTCTCACATACTCCTATCACATTTCCATTACTTCACAGCTATGCGACTCTGTCGTTTCGTATGTATTTCGAGATATAATACGGTTATACAATGACAACGATCATTAGGACTACCAGTCATATCATCATTCTAGGACATTAATCTATAGTTCTTGACACTTCACACACCTTACATTTCTCAATTATGCAACTATCTATCTTCATGACAAGCCTTACGGTACATCACGATTACACCTCATGGAGCACACCTCATGCATACTCCATTCCACCCATACAACACCACTTAGAGTACACTCACGTGTACTCTCTCCACAACACACTACACCACAACCACATGATATGCGCTACACGGTGCATCGTTCTACCCCCATGGAGTATACTCTACGTATATTCTCTACAAACACACTGTTCCCCATTGTCACACGGTGCACATCACACGGTGCATCGTTCCACCATACGGAGTACACTCTACGCATAATCCCTTCACAACACATGCCACAACATCATCACTGCATACACAACACTTCCGTACTACACAGTACAATCCACAACCCTACTTCACAACACAACTCCTAACATTTTAGTACACAGCCACGACTACTACAATACAGGTAACAACTCCAAACAACTACACAACGAACTCTATAATACCAACAGTACAAGCAACCAATCAAATAACATAAATACAAAAGAGAGAGGGGGTTATATCATAGCGAGGTAAACTCGTATGTTGCTTGCTTCCTAGCATGGCTAGTAGCGTCGAAAACCACTAACTTGAGCGTTAACCGCTCCGTCGAGATTAATGTCGTAACCTTAGAATGGAAATACCTAAGGGTTCAAATCTAAGATTTTGATTACTAGATCTGGGTTATGTGAGGGTGGCTAACACGGTGGAGAATTTGTTGGTGGCGTTGAAAGGATCATACGTGGAGTCTAACACCACGTACGGTGACGTCAACCACGTAACATGATGATTTTGGATAGGGTGCTCGGTTTGACATGAGAAGTTAGGGAAAGACTCATTGGAAGAAGAAGAAAAATCTCATAGTGGTGGTTGTGAGGTGGTGCAACTACCAGAAGGTGGTGTATCTAGCTTGAAAAGTGTGGAAACCCATTTTCGAGTTTATACTTGCTTGAGGGAGGTGGGGCCATGGATGAAGGAGTGAAGTTAGGGGAGAGGTGGGGGAAGCTGTTGGTTGTGGCTGTGACATTGATGAGTGACGAATGGCGGTCCTAGGTTGCTCAACCCTTGGGTTATAACATCCATTTTGGGTGGAGAAAGAGATAGGGAGATAGGGCTTGCAGGTAGTGGGTTATACTTGCCAATGAAGGGGGTGGTGCTAGGGGGTTGCCGGCGCCATGGGTGTCCATGTGTGACGGCGACGTGGCTTGGGAATGCAAGAGACCCATTTTCGGGTTTGTGACTGTGTAGGGGAGGTGAGGTGGCCGTGAGGTGCACCATTGGCATGTGTGTGCTCGCCGACGGCTGGCAGTTCAGGGGTGATTGGCAGTGAGGTCACGCAGCCAGTGGTGGAGCTACTGTGGGTGGAGGCCGAAAATGAGAATGGGGGTTGCTATACGCGCGATAGGGAAGAAAGATAGGAGAGAGAAAGAGAGAGGGAAAAGTGATGGGGTCTAAGATTTCCCTCCTTGGACTATTTATAGGCCTTACGCCTTCGGGTCTTTAAACTGATAAACGATGGGCTTAAAACACTTTTTTGAAAACACATCAAATCAATTTAATTTAAAATAATTAAGGAAATTAAAAGAGAATATTATTTCAACTTAACTTTAGTTTATAAAATAATATTACTCATCATTAATTAAAATGACGAAACTTATTAATCATTTTAAAAGAATAAAGTCATATATTTAAATAAGAGATTTAAAGTATAATTAAAATCTTACAATATCTTAAACAACTAAAACAGGCTAATAAAATGATTTTGTATAATTATAATATTTTGATGCTCTTTAAAACATTATAATTGTAATTCCTTACAAATCAAGTTTGAGTTCAATAACATTAGAAATATCTCATATAATATCTTTAGAACATTTAATATATTTAAGAGCATTAAAATACTGAGTGTATTTTAAAATCAACTATTATCTCTTAAAACACGTAGTTAAGGTCTGGCATGTGCATCGAGACCTGACACATGTATCGAGACCTAGCACGTACATTGAGACTCATTCCAATCAAATGAGAGAAGAACAGACTGTCACATCATCTACTCAAGATTCGCTAAATCTTAGAGAAAAAAAGGACGGGTGTTACAATTACACTTATTCTTGACTTACTTTATTTCAATCACTTAATTTAATATAATATATTATTATTTTTTTCTAAAATAAATATTACATCTATGTTAATAAGTTTATTTTCACCTAAAAAAAAACAAAGAGTTTATGTTCTTCATGTGCACTACTCCATATAGGTACTTTTGCACAAGAATTTTATTAAAAAATTGACATGAAGATTTTTTCGAACTATTTCTTTTTGATATATAAAATGATTTTAATATTAATTTGTCAATGAACTCCACCTTCTATACCTATTAGAGTCAACAAATATCTAATATAAGGGTGGGCGCAAAGATATACACAAACTCCCTTAAATTTAATTTTTTTCTAATTATTTTATATAAATGCCTATTTAGTATTGCGTTTGAAAAAAAAATTAAGGACTTAGAAATTCCTTTAAAAAAAAATATATTTAATAAATTTATAAAATATGCTTTAATCGCTTAAAAAATTAAAAACTTATTTTTTTAAAAGTATCAAATTAAATTTTTATCACAAAATTTTTACGAATAATTATATATTTTTAAAAGATTGAATATATGTTTATTAAATATTAAATAATTTTTAAAATATAAAATTTATTATTTAAATTAAAAATTAGAAATTTTAATATTAGTAATTATATTTCTCTCCACAATCACAATCATGCATTAACACCTCTCTTCGGTTAACCTCGTAATTGCTCGACACAACGACCTTTGCGCGCTTTCCCGACATCTCGCTAGCTTGTCACCCCCTGAAGTCTGACCCAAAATTGACGAGTTTCAGTTCAGTGCTTTGTCTTGCCGTACAAGCCTAGCATCTCCCAGTTCAGTATCTCCCTCTCCACAGCTTTCCCGGCATTCGCTTGTCACTCTTCTGAAGTCTGACCCAAACTTGACGAGTTTCAGTTCAGTGCTTTGTCTTGCCGTACAAGCGTAGCATCTCCCACTACCTTCCTCTTCCCACACCACCCCCACCCCCCAAGAAACCCCAAAGGACGCATAGCTATGGACGATCCGAGTTCCTGTTCATCAATTTCAGACCAACGGAACGACGGCGTTTCCTCCACGCTAGAACGCAAGGCCTCGTTCAACAACCGGGATCGTCCCAATCGCCTACAGATCACACTCTTACCGGGCCAGGTTTCCTTCCGTT
Source organism: Platycarya strobilacea (assembly GCA_036898215.1). Taxonomy (NCBI): domain Eukaryota; kingdom Viridiplantae; phylum Streptophyta; class Magnoliopsida; order Fagales; family Juglandaceae; genus Platycarya; species Platycarya strobilacea. The sequence continues at coordinate 38,345,402 of CM072555.1, forward strand.
TCCTCATCCACGTCTCTGACGTTGGCCGACTCCTCTGCAACAACGGCGCCGTCGTCTCCCGTATCCGCAGAGAGACATCCACCAGAATCCACTGCGAGGCGGTCGAGCCCGGTTCCAACCTCCGGGTCGTCCTCGTCGTTGGATTTGGGTCGAGAGATGGGCGTGGCGTTTCGAGTGCCCAGGAGGCAGTCCTTAGGGTTTTTGAGAGCGTATCGGAGAAGGTAGGGGATGGGGGCTGGGACGTTGTTTGTTGGAAAATGCTAGCGCACACGTCTCAGGTTGGTGCGGTGATGGGGAGAGGAGGGCAAAACATCAGAAGAGTGAGGACTGAGACCGGTGCTCAGATTAGGATCTTGCCGGCCCCGCATTGGACGGCTGAGGACGACGAATTGATTCAGGTGAGAGATGACGTGAGACAGAATTCTTCTGGCCAAAGGATTCAGCCACCTGTTTGCTTCTAGAAAGAGACAACTGCAGAATCGCAAGCATAAGTGCGAGAGAACATGCTTTACGAAATGAATAATTCTTAGCAGTTGCTTCTTTTCTATCTCTGGAAAGCAAAAAGGAGCTTATTTTCCCTATGCCGATTAGATATGTTGTCTTTGTGTCCGATTATTTTGTCTCTTGAACTTCATTTTATTTTATTTTATTGGAATCTGATTAGCATCATATTCACAGCCAATCTTACTTAAAAAAAAAAGGCCAATCTACTGAACACTTGAAAATTTTGCTTTTCCTTTCTTCATCTGAGGATTTGTTTATGCTGTGGGGGCAGATTACGGGTGACCTTTTGGCTGTAAAGAAAGCCCTGGTTGATGTTTCTAGCAGTCTCCAAGATTGTCCACCGTTTGATAAAGCCCCAACCCATATGACGAGACCTCTTGAGGATTCTCCCTACGGAGCCTCTCCCGAATCACAGGCACATCTTATACATGTTAGTTCATCGTTACCGCCGCCTTTCTCTGAAAACTCAGGAACTAGTGCTTCGCACGATACGTCACCGTTGTCCTTGCCGAGATATGCCGAAAGAGTAGTCTCCGGCAAAGACAAAAAGGGTTCTCCACAACAAGAGGTTGTGTTCAGAATGCTCTGTTCTGATCATGCAGCTGGGTGGGTGATTGGCAAAAAAGGGGCCATTATCAAAGCGCTGCAAAATGAAGCTGGTGCATCTATAATGTTTGCAGCTCCTACAAATGAGTCCGGTGAGCGTGTGGTCACCATTTCTGCTTGGGAGGTTTGTCTTGTTACAATAATTCGTGGAACCTATACCATTAATTCTCATGCTAGTGGAGTATTTTTTGTATAAATGTTCTTTCATTGATCTGTGGTTGACTTAATCTCTTGTAGAACCTTGAATCATCACAGTCTCCTGCACAAAGTGCTGTAATTCTTGTCTTCACTAGAATGATTACGGGTGTCATTGAAAGGGGATCTCTATCTGGCTCTGTTGAGGGTAGATCTGTAATGGCTAAGCTTCTAGTTGTATCAGATTTGGTTGGTTGTTTGCGTGGCAATGATGGTAAGGTACTTACAGAATTGAGAGAAGTCACTGGTGCTGATATACGGATAGTGGAAGGGGAGCACATTCTGACTTGTGGTTCAGTGAATGATACAGTAGTACAGGTTGGATTACCTTTCCTATTTATATCTGAGTTCAACTGTGGTTTGTAGGATTTTACAGACTTATTATTATGAAGTGTAAATTATAGTAGACCGTATATTTTATGGTACCATTATTTTTCTTCTATTATCCGTTTCATTTGAGACGTTTCAATCCATCGATACATTTAATAATCTCTTTTTATTTTGAGTTTTTTTAGAATGCTATATTTTTCTACTAAGCATCTATATGCTTAGTTCCAGCTAAATAAGAAATAGAAAACATAGAGAGATTTATATGTTTATCACAGGGAATCCCATGTGTGTATCGGTTCATGAAAATATGATTTTATTTTATTTTTTTAATAAGTGGTTCATGAAAATATGATATATTTCGATTCCTTAATTCTTTAATTTTTCCTATAATTGTATTTCACCAAGTTCTCATATAACAGCAGATCTTGGAATGCTAATTGCTAATTGCTATAAAGAATGAAATGTCATATCTTATGATGTCGGGTGATTGTCTAACTTGTAGATCACCTTTAAGGGGTTTTGGGAAAGTTATTAGCCCTTTCTTACTTTAAGTGGTGTAGGAAACATTTATTGCCACCTGCTTGCCAAAATTATGTTGAAATAATTTTTGCAGATTACAGGAGATTACAAGAGTGTTGAGAGTGCTCTGTTTCAAGTTACTTCTAGTCTGAGGGATAATCAATTGAGAGCAAAGTACCCCTATGTAAGAGTGAGTGAAGACCCTTTTAGAACTGATACTGTTCCCAGCAACATAGGTGCTATTTCTTCACCACCGAGGTTGCAGCTGCCACAGGTGAAAATCACCTTCTCCTTTCCTCATTTTGCAGTTGTTTCTACAGATCCTTCAAAAACATGTAGATGAATCCAAAAATAAATACCTTCTTTCAAAAGCAATGGACCTGAAAGTTATTTCTTATGGAAAATACCCAGGACATAAATATCTTCGTAAATGGTATGTTAATCTCTATGATTACTGCATGTCAAATCTTTAATGCTAAATTATGATCAATGTCCTACTATTATCTTTGACTAGAGATTTTTCCTCTTTAGTGAACTTCATTTTATATTTTATCGGGAAAATTTTACATGAACATAGGGTAGAATCTGGTTAGCAACACTCCATGGTGAATCTGGTGCATGTAATTTTGTATCTAAACAGAGGGAAATTGTGGTTGCTTTTTCTCATCTGATGATTTGTTCATACCATGGGGGCAGATTACAGGCAGCATTTCAGCTACGAAGAAAACACAGATTGAGGTTTCTACCTCTCTCCAAGATTGTTCGCCAATAGACAAAGCCCCAACCCCTTTAACCAGATCTGTTGGGGGCTCTTCCTATGGATCTTCTCCTGATCCACATGCAGAGCTGTTACCACATCGTAGTTCACTGTTACCACCTTTGCCTGGAAATTCAGGATATAGGGCCTTAAATGGTAATACATCATTGCCAATACATGCTGATGTAGTAGTTTCTGGCCAGGACAAAAAGAGTACAGAACAAGAAGTTGCGTTCAGAATGCTGTGTTCGAATCATGCAGCTGGGTGTGTGATTGGCAAAAGAGGGGCCATAGTCAGAGCGCTGCAGAGTGAAGCTGGTGCTTCTATATCGTTTGCAGCTCCTTTAACAGAGTCTGGTGAGCGTGTGGTCACCATCTCTGCGTCTGAGGTTTGTCATGCTACATGATGCTAGCAGAGTAGTTTTTTTCCCCTGAAATAGTCTACTCTTTTCTTTTTCTATTCATTTCCTTTGATCTATTTATCTTTATGGTGACACAAACATGTGTGATCCTTATCATTGATCTGATGTTGACTTAAGCTCTTGTAGAACCTTGAATCATCATACTCTCCTGCACAAAATGCTGTGGGTCGTGTCTTCGCTAGAATTATTGAGGGTTTTATTGAAAAGGGATTCCTGTCAGGCTTGAGTGATCGTCGAGCAGTAACAGCTAAGCTTCTAGTTCCATCAGATTTTGTTGCTCATTTGAGTGGGAATGGTGGTAAGCTACTTTCAGAAGTGAGAAGAGCCACTGATGCTGATATACAGATATTGGAAGGGGAGCATATTCTAAATTGTGTTTTAATGAGTGATTTTGTAGTACAGGTGCGATTACCTTTCATATTTCTCCAAATTCAATTATGATTTATGAAGGATCTTGGGATTAATATTATTAGTCAGCATACCTGAACTAGAGTATCTTTGTGAGATTTTATCCTTCAGTCTTGAGGATTATATGCAAAAGTTTTGTTTATTTTTTGTGTTTATGAAGGGTATATTTGTGTAATTTCTTTTTCCATGTTGGTACTTCCCATTTAATTTGAGATATTAAATGATCAGTTGATACTTGATAATTCCTTTTTCTTTTGACTAATCAAAAAAAAAAAATCCCTTTTCTTTTCAAAATTTCAGCATAACTCTGCGAGATTTTTGCTCATGTGATCTATATGCTTAATTCTAGCCATAGGGAATAAAAAAGAGAAAACATGATATGTTTATTACTGACACTTCACATGCGTGTATTCAAATTTGCATGCATGATATCTTTTTGGCTTGATTAAGTTTTCTTGAGTTTATTTTTTGGCAAGTTGCCATATAAGAACAAAATTTGGTTGGCTAATTTCTGTAAAGAATGAAATGTTATAGTGTGATGTTAAGCAATTGCCTAAATGGCAGACGGCCTGTTAGGCATTTAGGGAGAGCAATGGGTCATTGTTTCTAACTACAACTGATAAGAAACTTATGGTGCCACTTATTAGAAAAAAAGAAAAGAAAAAGAAACTTATGGTGCCGCCTGCTAGCCAAATTTATGCTGAAAAGAGAACTTGTAATGGGTGCAGATTACAGGAGAGTTTAGAAGTGTACAGAATGCTCTGTTTCAAGTCACTGGCAGTATCAGGGATCATCTATTACTCACTGAGGTTTTCAGGGAAGTGGCTGTGAAGTCCCCCCATTTAAGATTGAGTGAGGGCCCTCTGAGAAATGAGCATGTTCCTCATAACATTAGTGCTCCTTCTTCACCAAGGTTTCAGCTGCCGCAGGTTAAAATTCCCTCTTTTGCAGTTGTCTTTTCTTTCTCCAGATTCTTAAAGATGTTTAATCACTCCAAGAGACTCAGTGTTTAGGGGTGGCTATAATTGCAGACTGCAGGCAGAGGACAAACAACAGCAATCTCAGACAGTGAAGGAGGCATCACAACCTTTAGTGGGGATTCAGAGCTTGGGAGGTCAGTATCGTGTGACGTTGAGAAAGATGTCCTGTTTCTGTCATCTTTTCTGTATTTTGTTTTCATACAAGTGATATGAGGAAATGGTGAGATTGGTATGCATGCACATTTTTGTACGATATATTCAAAGTTTCATATTTACATATTCCTAGCTGGCTAGGTGAGTACTACTATAGTTAGGGCATGAGAAGGAGCTCAGCATACTCCAATAATCTAGGTATAGCAGCGTAACCGTTTATCAACTGCCTTATGCTAGGGATGGTGGTCTGAAAATAATAAAGTAAAAAGCAGATGGGGACAATGTGTCAAATTTGATTGGGTACCTCCTTTGTGGGAATTTCATTTCATCATATAGGCACTGCTGTGCATCTTACTAGGCTATAATCAAGCCATTTACAGGACAAAATCTCTCTAAATAAGGAAGCTATGACTAATTACAAAAGCTCTCTAGATAAGGAAGCTATGACTAATTACAAAAGCTATCTAGATAAAGAATACAAAATCTGTCTAAATAAGGAAGCTAGGACTATTACAAAATCTGTACAACTATAGAAACATTCCATATAGGTACACCTAAAGAAGGGAAGTCGTATGCTGTCCAACATAGATCCCACTGACATCCCCCCTCAAATTGATGTTTGTCAGTCAAGAAGCATCAATTTGCCTACAAGAAACTGATGACGTTGTCGTATCATAGCCTTTGTAAACACATAAGCTATCTAGAGGTCAGTGGAAATATGAGGGAGAGAAATAATACGAGTGTCCAAGACTTTCCAAATGGAATGACAGTTCACCTCAGTGTGTTTTGTAAATACATGAAAAAGGGGTTGGCATCAATCTAAATGGCACAAGTATTGTTAGCATGGAGAGGAGTAGGGTTCGGCTGAGCACAACCAAGCTCAGCTAGGAGCCCACAAAACCAGAGAATCTCAAAACAAATAGCTGACATCACACGGTATTCAGAATCAATAGAAGATTTAGAGATACGATTTTGTTTCTTACTCTTCTAAAAGATCAAAGAGTCACTAAGAAACATGCACCAACTTGTGACAGAGCGTCATGTAGACATCTGGTCCAATCAGCATCACTGTAAGCAACAAGGTGAAGATGAGTCCCAACGGGAAAGAACAAATCACGGCTAGGTCCCTCGAAGATATCGAATAATGCAACGAACAACAACCAAAGGTAGATGTCGTGGAGCCTGCATGAACTGACTAATCTGCTCGACAACAAATGAAATATAATGTCGAGTAATAGTTAAATAATTCAGGCTACTTGCTAACTGTCAAAACACAGTAGGGTCGGAAAGGAGATCACCCTCCTCACAACACTACATCGTGTTTACTTCTAGAGGAGTATCCACGGAAGAAGTATCTTGAAGGCCAGCCAAATGAATCAAATCCTGAATGTATTTATGTTGATTCATAAAAATGCCAAATGGATCAGTATGAATTCCAACCCCATGAAGTACGTAAGAGGATCAAGATCCTTCATATGAAATGAGGCCTGAAGATGCTGCTGCAGTTGAGTGATCATGGTGGAATCCGTCCAAGTAATGACAATATCATCAACATAAACTAGAAGAAGAATGATACCAGTGGATGTCTTGTAGAGAAACAAAGAAGAGTCATATTGACTCTGTTTTTTTTTTTATAAGTATTATTGACTCTGCTTAAAGGAAAATTAGAGTAAGGTGGATTTGAATTTATTAAATCATACTCGGGTAGCTTGTTTCAAACCATATAAAGAGCATTTCAACTTACAGAAATCCGAGAAAGAGGAAGATGGCAAACCAAGTGGAATGGTCATGTAGATATCTTCTTTGAGATCACTGTGAAGAAATGCATTTTTGACATCCATTTGATGAAAGAGCCGACCTTGGGATACAACAACATAAATTCTCCTCATAGTCCACTCCATAATTTTGTCTATTGTCAAGTGAAACCAACCTTTCCTTATACTGATCTAGAGTCTGGTCAGAACGTAGCTTAATCAAGTAAACCCACTTGCAACTGATGGCTTTAACAGTAGCAGGATAAGGAACAACATCCCATTTGTGGTTGTCCTGGAGAGCCCGAAGTTTTTCAGCCATCGTCTCACACCAACATTCATGTTTAACAGCCTTGGAATAGCCTAACAGAATGGGAATGGAAGACAAAGTAGCATGGAGAGAGGTATGCGAGAAACCATACTGATCGTGGGGACAAGATACTCTGGTCGGACGTCAAGGAATTGTGTGGGAGTCCGGATCACTTATAGAAGAGATAGTCTGAGCATGGTTATGGCAGATCAGGCTCAGGAAGGGGCAAAGTTGGTCATTGTACACAAGTCCAGGTTTGAATCGGTCAAGAGAAGGAGTCAAGTCAATAAAATGCGGCAAAACAGGCATCTTAGATTCTCAGGTAAAGACTCGAGTAGAAAAGAATGACTGATTTTCAAAGGAAAAAAACATGACGGGAGATACGAAATCTGTTAGAGCATGGATCATAGCAGACATAGCCTTTGTGTGAAGCACTTATAACCAATAAAGACACAGGTAACAGATTGAGCAGATAATTTATGACGTTCATGGGATGGCAAATGAACAAAACAAACACAACTAAAAGTATGCATATCAAGATAACACGGATGCCGATGATAGAGACGAAAATAAGAGGTATCAAATTGAAGACACTAGAAGGCAATCTATTAATTAAATAAACTGCCGTAGACAAGGCTTCGACCCAAAATTTAGGCGGAACAGATGTTTGAAGCAACAATGTACGAACAACATCCAACATGTCTATTTTTCCATTCAGCAATACCATTTTATTGAGGTGTATAAGGACAACAGCGCTGAGAAGCAATGCCTTTTTTGTTGGAGATAATCATGAAACTCACGAGACATATATTCGCCACCTGAATCAGACCTTAAAGTTTTGATCTTCAATGAAAATTGAGGTTGAATATCGGCAGGCAACTCTCTTTCTAGTTTAACTGCTAGATTGATGTTCGCTGTTGTAGTCTAAGGTATTTGGCGGGAAAGGAACTCTCGCCTCTTTCAGGGCTGAGCTCTTGATGTTGCTAATGTTTGTTATGAGATTTTCTTTTTGATTGCGGCTAAAATTAATTCCCTTCGTGGGCTCCATCCCACCGCGAAAATAACTGGTTTTTTAGTTCTTGGGCTCTTTCTTTGCCCACCTTCCCCTTGAAGATGGCCTGAACAGGATCTATTATTAGGTCTTCTTGCTTATTAAATTCCTCTACTGGTAGTCTAGTTGTAGTTTTGAGTGGGTTTAATAACAGAATCTGGAGAAGCTTTACAAAGTGGATAGGTTCTTAGCTCAATAGAGGAAGGATCCCCAACATAAGGTAGCTTTCCCAAGGTAACTCACTCTACTTAAAGGTTTTTGAGGTACTTACTCAGGAGGGAGATTACTCTACAAATGAAGACGGGGAGGGGATACCCCAAGGAAGGGGGGAACACGTTAAGTTGCCAGCTTCTCATCAAGATTTTCTTTGTATTCAAAGCTTCAAGGGATGATGCTTGAACTCTTGTTCTCAAGGTAGCTATCGACTCTTGGAAAGGTATCGAAGTCACTTCCAGATTAACTGATTAAGGAGTTCCAGGCGTGAGTTAGCTTAGTTCAATCCCTTTTTGAACACCAACAGCAGGTAGGAAAAGGCAAATAGCAGATATGGCTAAAGCACTGGTAAGACCAAGAGCGAAAATGAAGACAGCTCCTATGCCAAGAGCGTCTGTGTTGAGAAGATCCGGGCATTCTAACCGGTGGTAGAGGACTGGCAATTGAATTACTAACCGCAGTTTAAGAAGTGGGGATAAGTGGTTTGATGGGCTTGTGGAAATCAATCCATTGGGGTAGGCCATTATAAGGGCCCAACGAAACCTATAACCTAGCTGAATAAAACATCAAGGTTGGGTAAGATGCATGAGGTAGCATTTTCCTATGTGATGGGGGAGGCTTCTGCAAAGCCGGCATTTAGGGGTGTTCATCCGGGCCGGGTTGTACCCGGCCCGGTTTAAAATTTTCTTTATTTATTAACATTTTTGAAAATTTTTTTAAAAATGTTTAAGGAAATCTTGAATCCGGGTTCCGGATTTGGGAATCCGGAACCCGGATGAACACCCCTACCGGCATTCTCCCCTGCATGGCCCTTATAATGGCCATGCATCACAGAGGAAACTGCTACCCCATGCATCTTACCCAGCCTTGATGTTTTATTTAGCTAGGTTATAGGTTTCGTTGGGTCCTTGTAATGGCCTGCCCCAATGGATTGATTTCCACAAGCCCGTCAGACCACTTATCCCCACTTCTTGAATTTAAAAATCCTTTTTTTCCCTCCTCCTGTCCACTGTCAGCATTGCTATCAAGTAGTTTTATAGTCTGCTTTTCAGTGGCTGTAGGCACCTGAAGGTCAGGCTTCCTAGCAGGCATTGTTAACCCACTCTCCTCTCCAAGAGTGTGGAATCCACTCTCTTCCTTGCTCCCTTGAACCACCTAACCGGAGCCCCCGATTTCTGATTTCATCATGCTTCTTTTAGAGGCTTCCATCTCAAGAATGCTATCAATAACCTTCTGCCTTATATGCTACTCTCCTAGTCACTTATCCCCTTCACATGTATTACATTCATGGTGACACAGCCTCAATCAACTCAACAATGGTTTTCTCTAACCCTTCTGAGGCCGTGGTCATAGCCCTGGCAGCACCATAATAGCCCCATCCTTCACTATATGTGACAGGTTCAACAAAAGACTCTCTCAATTTATTGTCCTGTTAGGTCACATATTTAAAGCCTTAAGACCTTGCGCCTCGCACATACTGTACCATAAAACTCCTTTATTTTCGTTTGCAAACCAAAGGATTTCTCTGTGAAAAGGTTTACCTTGAGAAAATGTAGGTTTAACATACGCCCGAGCGCCGTTAGCACAAGGCTGTCTTCTAGTGTAGGATTGACGCCCAAATAGACGCTCATCCTTGACTAGAAAGTTGTGGAAGATCCCAGGCATTTGGTCTCCCTTTCTGGCGAAGGTGCGAAGGAGAAGCGGTGACAGGGTGTATGTTCCATCCTTTATGCTTTTCTGAATTTCTCTTACATTCCGTCAATTCCTTAAAAACATATGGTAATTCATTTTATGTAATCCCAATATCGTACGCAAGCCAATGCAATGAACAAAATGGAAGAATCTCATGGTTTATGCTACTCAAATCTCTACTCCTAGGAATAGAAGGTCCAAGAGCGAGACGGAAAATATGTCTCCTCCAGGTAACCATTCTCGTCATATAAGGGGTAATAGGATTGCCACCCCACCAATAATCCTCATAAGCAGGGCCCCGCCCATCCCATCCAATACCATTGGGTAGAATATCACCATCAAAACCCAAAGGCCATGGCTCCTCGGAGTCACCTCCCTCAGGAGCATACCACTAATCATCAACCTCGGGATCACCTCTCTCAGTGTCAAACTACTCCGACTCAATAACATGGTCATAAGAATATCTAGGTGTCCCGCTCTCATCCAAGAACCAAGGGTCAACTCCTGGCCTTGCATCTAGGGTCAATGTGAAAGTTATCATCATCATGACTAATGTCCCTCTGATCACCCGAGTAGTGTAACCACTAAGGGCCATCGTCATCACTCTAAAAATCCCCAAGCTCATCAAGCCCCTGTCATCAGGATCATGAAGTGAATAAGTCTCTTCACTGCAAGGGTAGGGTATATGCTTTAGCCAATTGTTGAAAGACAAAGAAAATCTCATTTAGAGCGTAGAAAATAAATCCAGGTATACTTAGTATAATCATCAATGAAAGTAACAAAATATTTATAGATCACATATGAAATGTTAGGAGAAATTCCCCACATCACTATGAATCAAATCCAAACACCTTTCAGTATGACTACCATAAGAGAGAAATGAAAGGGACTTACTTTTACCTAATTTGCATGTGGAGCAATCAAAAGAAAGATAAGATGAAAATTGATCTTTATTGCCCTACAAACCAAATTTTACTAAATGAGATAAAGCAATAGAGTTAGGATGACCCAACCGTTTGTGCCATACTTCACCCTTATTGTTTATAGTATTACAGGTGAAAGAAATAATAGTAGGAATGGAAAAATGTAGAGAAAAAAAAATGTCCAACTTTAGGCCCTTTCATGAGTATCCTCCTCGAAATCTGATCCCGCACAAGGCAACCATCACGAGAAAAACGAATATCAAAGTTGTTATCAACCAACTGTTGTACTAATATGAGACTAGTGCAAAGCTCATGAGATACAACACCTGCCCAATCACCACAGAAAGTGTCGATAGAATCCTAGCACTTGCAAACCAAGCCGAATCTCTAGAGATGTGCTGATAGACCCACACCAGCCAAGACAAGAGTGCCGACAGCCAAAAAAAACTTAACAGAAATCGCCGAAAATCCACAAAAAAATCAGTCTGAAATCAGTCTGATCTCCAAGAACTATTGCAGCCCAATAACAACCAAAAAACACCCAAACAGTGCCGACGGTATCAGAAAACTGTCACCCACCAAGAAAAAAAATTGTCGCAGCCTCCAAAGAACTCACAGAAGGTGCTGACAGTATGAAGACTGCCATCCACTGATGGAAAAACAAAAAGTTCTCACTAGAAAGAACGGAAACTCTGTTTAAGTATTGGCTCTAAAACCATGTCAAATTGGATTGAATACCTTCTTTATGAGGATTTCATTTCATTATATAAGCACTTCTTTGCATCTTACAAGGCTATAGTCAAGCCATTTAAGGCAACAAAATCAGTCCAAATAAGGAAGCTATGACTAATTACAAAAGCTGTCTAAATAAGGAAGCTATAACTAATTACAAGAGCTGTCTAAATAAGGAAGTTATGAATATTACAAAATCTGTCTAAATAAGGAAGCTATGACTGTTACAAAATCTGTACAGCTATAGAAACATTCTATATAGGTACACCTAAAGAAGGGAAGTTGTATGCTGTCTGGCCAGCATAGATTCCACTGACGCAATGTACAATATTCCAACAAAAGATGAGGTCACGAGAGAGGATTACATAATATAGAGGATTTTTCTCTCTTTTTATAATAGTGAAAGGAAAAAAAAAATAGTAATTGAAAAAGCAACCTATAACAAAACTGGCAAAGGAAAAAGTAAAAGAAAATAGGCATGTTAAGACTTGTTCAAGGTGGAAAAAGAAGAGAATTTGAGGGCTGCAATGATTTGTATTACTCATACTGAGAATCTACTTGAATTTGTAATTTTGTATCTCTTAGTAAAGTGAATGGGATGACGAAACTGTTGGATTCTTAACCTGACTTCCGTAGATGCAAGTCAATTTCATTATATTTAAAATACATCAATGATGTACAGTATCATCAATAAAACTAGTCACCTTTGATAAAAGTTCATTTTGAACATTCCTTAAGACTGCAAAATTTTCCCTCAAAGCTTCTAAAAAAGACATTTATTTTTGAGCAGTGGAAAGATACTTGCTACTGTGACAGCGACAACTGTTGAGATTAAGATCTCTGAACATGCTTTTGGTTCTGTTTATGGTGAAGATGGGAGTAACTTGGATCGCATAAAACAGGTAATGACCTATAGAAATAGGCATTATCACTTTTGAACTGTGTACTTATCAAAGAAGTCATTTGTGAACTGTGTTGTACTTATATTCATGTTGTGTTGTATTGTCTTGTGAATAGCTTGGTTTGGTCGATTGGTGGCTATTATTATTTTCTTTTTTCTGAAAAGGCAAGCAAATAATATTATGAATAAGCATACAAAAGAAAGTTGGAAGTTTAAAATATTTATAATAGGTTGCTTACCAGCATGATTTGAGAGGGTTTACCGTCTTGTACTTGTTCCAAATTTAGATGATGATTTTACATCTAAACTTTAGGCTAATGTTCAGTTGTTAATATTCGGTTGATTTATATTCTTTGTTGCAGTCTTAGGTTAACTTTTCATCAATGCAATGATTATTAGGTAATTTATGTGGTTTCAAATGTTTAAAGAAAGATCTTGGGCTCTTGCCTATCCTTATGATCACTAAAATCTTATATACCATTTAAAAAAATGTTTAAAGAAATATCTTATTATCCGACCTGTAATCTCAAAAGCAGTGGAAGAATATTTGGAAGTTACGGACCTAAGCTGGAGATACTTGCTGATGTGACTTCCAAGCACCGCCTTATCTTCAGTGGTGGTACTGTAAATAAGTCACTAGGACTCGAAGATGAAATAGAAAAACCGAGCACTCATGCATGCAAGCATGAACACGACTATACATTGTGCCAACTTTGCAGCCATTTAAATCTTTTACCTCCAGTAATTATTCAGTTGCTATCCTTTCAGTTTTTTCCTGGAGTTGATAAAAAAAAAATTCATGGTATCGTTTGTCATTTGGTAATCTTAACCAGATTTCAGGAGCAAAAGTTGAGGTGCATGATCCTCGTCCTGGCGAAAGAGAAGGAAAGGTCATTATATCAGGAACACCTGATAAAACCTTCGCAGCCCAGAGCTTGCTTCACGCCTTCATACAATCTGCAAAGAAAACACCATTTAATTGATTGACCTATTGCTAATTGTCCTTAGGATGAGCTGGTTCCCGTGCATTTCACATACTTACTGTGTAGACTATGCTTAAAAGCGAAGGCAAAGTTACATGTTACTTGTATATTAGAATCACTAATTTTTTGTCTGAATTTTTACTAATGAAGTTCGGTACAGAACCATACGAGCGCTTTGTAACATGTTTGTAACCTTTCAACTTGTTTTCAAAGTTCTCTTTATATTTGGGGGCTTTGGGATGACCTTGTAATCACAGGCTTACCGTTGGTTTATTTACTTTATGTTCATATTACAACCACTAATTTTTTTTTTTTCCTTCCCCGCTCTCTTTTGTATTGTGTTGCCTTTCTCAATTACCTTACCAATGTTCTTTTACTCTATGGCTGCTGCCTATATTATAATGTTTCAAGAGAGAGCAATGCTATGCTTCATTCTATTTTTTGTTTTTTGGTTTTTTTTAATCTTTTTGTCATGTTTGTTGATGTGGCATATTTTAAACAATTAAACAGTCATTTAAAACGTGAAATAAAAATCTGTGTAACTAAGGATTAACAAAAACTAGGATGAAGAACAACATTTGTCTCGAGGAGAACATCCTTGAGAACATCAATGCAGGAGAAGGGTAAGGTTACTTTCCATCTTAAATTTTGTTTATCTTTGTTGTACTCCTGGCAAGTTTTAAATGACTAAATATGTCTTATCATTTAAATGAATAGCCGTTTAAAATGTGTCACATTATTAGTGTGATTTAGATAAAATAACATTTTTCTTAAGAAGAGCAGTGTTGCTCTTTAGAATAACTTGTGTGATCTCCAGTCAACACTAACTTTCTACGTTTTAACAGCTTCATATGTTTAGCACTTAATTGAACAGCTATCTAAAATGTGTCATATCAGTAAGTACGATTGTGTTGACAAAAATTAGTGAGTAAGGTACGTTTGGATGTCGAGATGAGTCGAATTTAGTTGAATGAATTGAATAAAATATTATTTTTGAATATTATGAATATTTTAGAATTTAAAAAAGTTGAATTATTTATTATATTTTATAAAAAAATTTAAAAAAGTATATGAGGATTTGAGAAAATTATAATGATAAGATGAGATAAGTTGAAGTAAGTTTAGAAATCAAAATGAGCTGTTGGATTATTTTAAATGACTATGTATATCTTTATTTAAATTATTCATTGATTTGAAGGGTTGGGTGAATACTTTGGTAAATCACTTGAGTTAATTGAACGTGGATATTTAAATCAAGTTAGATTAAATATCAACATATGCTTTTGAATTATATGGTTGGGACTTTGCGATATCAATGTTTCACATCTAAATAATGCTTTAATGAGTAAACATGATAAATATGAAGACAAATGTTGGTTGGTGGAAGTAATAACTAATGAGGTCATAGCGGTCTAGTTATATTTATAAATTATTTTAATTAAAAAAAAATGTATCTAATGTAATGAAACGAAGATTATTGGAGGGGTGGCTGCCGCCCCCTGTTCCACCACTAAAATTATGTGAATGACCCCACCACTATTATTTTAAATCTTGCATAGCGACTTGTATAGTGACTTGCATAGTAACTTGCATAGTAACTTACATAGTAATTTCAAGACCTATAAATATAGGTGTAAATTGTTATGGAATTTATAAAAAAATATATAGAAAGAAAGAAAGTTTCAGTTCTTGAAAATTATTGAGAAGTTTCTTTATATTTCTCTCTTGCAATAGTAGTAGTTTCCTTCTTAGTTTTATAACACATTATCAGAACGACGGTTCTACCAATTCTGAAAATAGTGGTCTTATTCCTTAGTAAATTTTTCAATATATTATTTGCAGTTTTTGATATATTTTATTGATGATTATTATTTAAAATCTATGTGAATTTATAAATATATTTTCTAAAATACACATATTTATTTCATTATTTATATGTGTAGAAAATGTCAAACCTTACAAAATTAGAATTTGTTGCTCTTGACAAATTTGAAAAAAATTATTTATCTTGGATACTTGATACTGAAATCCATCTTGATAGGATGAACCTGGGTGAAACAATTAAAAAAGAAAATCAAGCGTCCCTGCAGGACCGTGCTAAATCAATAATTTTTTTCGCCACCATTTTTATGAAGAATTAAAAACTGAATATCTTACAATAAAAAATCCCTATATTTTGTGGAACAGTTTAAGGGAGAGGTATGAACACCAGAAGACTGTCATCCTCCCAAGAGCTCGTTATGAATTGTTGCACCTGAGGTTGTAAGATTATAAAAGTATTAGTGAGTATAATTCCGTACTTTTTAAAATAAGCTCATTACTAAAATTATGCAATGAGAAAATCACCGATGATGATATGCTAGAGAAGACTTATTCTACTTTTCATGTCTCGAATGTGCTCCTACAACAGTAGTATCGAGAAAGAAAGTTCAAGAAATATTCTGAACTTATATCATGTCTTCTAATAGCTGAGCAGAATAATAAACTCTTATTAAAAAATCACCAGTTATGCCCTACTGGCTCAATATCATTCCCTGAAGTGAATGGTAATAGGTTTGCATCATTCCCAAAAGTGAATGATGCATCCTTTAGAAGAAATCGGTGGCGTAGACGTGGTAGAAAAAATTATAGAAATATTGGTCCCAGAAATGACCACAGTAAAAAGGATAATAATAATATACCGTATCACCAAAAGTGGTACAATTCAGAAATGGGTAAAAATCCCTAGAATAATTCTTTAAAGAGAAGTGAAGAGGTGTGTCATAGATGTGGAATGACTGTACATTGGTCACGTACCTGTCGTACGGCCAGACACTTAGCTGATTTATATCAAGTATCTATTAAAAGAAAGAATAAAATACTTGAAACAAATTTAGTAGAACCATCAGATGATTTATTAGATTCAGTAGATGTAAATGTTACTCATCTTGATATCTCTGATTTTTTTAATCATCATGAAGGTAAAATTGACCACTTAATTAGAGATGGAAGTGTTTCATTCAATTAATATATTTTCTTTCTATTATCTGTAATAAAAGTTTTGTATATTTTGTAGAATCATGGATCACATTGATGAACTTTTTATCTCTGAGTTGAATGATAAAGATATATGTCTGGCTGACAGTGCTACAACTCACACAATTCTCAAAGAAAAGAAATATTTTTAAAATATAACACTAAGAAAAGCCTATGTCCATACCATATCAGGTTCATCAGATTTAATTGAGGGCTCCGGAAGAGCTTATATTGTGTTATCTAATAACACCAAATTTTGTATTGATGATGCTCTATTCTCTTCACAGTCTAGAAAAAATTTATTGAGTTTTAAAGATATACGTCGTAATGATTACTATATTGAAACGACCAATGAAAGCAGTAAAGAGTATCTTCTTATTATTAAAACAATATCGGACCAGAAACTCGTATTAGAAAAACTGTCTGCTCTATATTCTGGATTGTATTATACAAAGATGAGAACAATTGAATCATATGTGGTAGTGCACCAAAAGTGCATTGACCCCAAAGTATTTATGACTTGGCATGATCGCCTTGGACATCCGGGATCTATAATGATGAGACGAATTATTGAAAATTCGCATGGACATTCCTTAAAGAATCAAAAGATATTTATACCCAATAAATCTCCGTGCTCTGCATGTTCTCAATATAAGTTGATTATCAGACCATCTCTCTCAAAAGTTATTGTTGAATCTCCATTATTTTTACAAAGGATTCAGGGAGATATATGTGGACCTATTCATCCATCAAGTAGACCATTTAGATACTTTATGGTTTTGATTGATGCATCTAGTCCATGGTCACATGTTTGTCTGCTTTCCACTAAAAATGATACATTTGCTAGACTTCTTGCTCAGATAATCAAACTACGAGCACAATTTCCTGAGTATCTAATTAAGACCATTCGATTGGATAATGCAGGTGAATTTTTATTTCAAACTTTTGATGATTATTGTATGTCAATAGGAATAGATGTTGAACATCCTGTTGCCCATACACATATTCAAAATGGTTTAACTGAATCTTTGATCAAAAAGTTTCAGCTAATCGCTAGACCTTTACTTATGAAATCAAGACTTCCTGTTTCAGCTTGAGGACATGCTATACTTCATGCAGCATCATTAATTCGCATTAGACCATCTGCATATTATAAATATTTACCATTACAGCTTTCATTCGGTCAGCAACCAAATATTTCTCATCTTCGTACTTTTGGATGTACTGTATATGTTCCAATTAGACCTCCACAGCGTAAAAAAATGGGTCCTCAACGTAGACTTGGGATAATGTTGGTTTTGATTCTCCATCTATTATCAGATATCTTGAGCCTCTTATAGGTAATATGTTTAAAGCACGTTTTGAACATTGTCACTTTGACGAATCCACTTTTCCATTAATGGATAAAGAAAAGTCGTTGCCTGAAGCACGACAAGATATTACTTGGGATAATAAGACTCTGTCTCAATTTGATCATCCTACAAATGAATGTAAATTGGAAGTTCAGAGGATTATTCATTTACAAAATGTTGTAAATCAATTACTGGATGTATTTACTGACACTAAAGGTGTAGTAAAATCTTATATTCCTGCTGTTAATACTCCAGTAAGGATTGAAGTCCTTGAAGGACAAATTGTCAAAATAGGAATATGTGAGTCTAAGGTATGACTGAAGCGTGGAAGACCTATTGGCACAAAAGATAAAATTTTCAAAAAGAAAAGAATACAAAATGAATTTGGTGTTCCTGAAAAACACGTACCCACAATATAAGCTAAAAATATAATTGATGCTCCAGAAGAGGTTAAATCTCCTATCCTAAAATCTCTTGAAAAGAGACCACCTGAATAGGTGTTTCATGAAATGTTTTTTCCTGAAGAGGAACAGGTATCTGAAAATAATGAGATCTCAATACATTTCATGAGTACTAGAGAAGTTTTGGATAGAAATAAAACTGTTGTCGACAACATATTTTCATATAAAATGACCCTTGATATTACCAGAAGTAATAAAGAGAGTGAGCCAAAAACCGTCGAAGAATGTCGACGTAGAAATGATTGGCCAAAATGGAAAGCAGCTATTGAAGCTGAATTAAATTCGCTAGTAAAGCGAGAAGTATTTAGACCTGTTGTCCAAACACCAAAGGATATAATGCCTGTTGGATATAAGTGGGTATTTGTATGAAAACGTAATGAGAAAAATGAAATTGTGTGGTACAAAACATGGCTTGTCGCACAAGCTTTCTTGCAGAAACCCAGGATTGATTATGAAGAAACATATTCTCTCGTTATGGATGCAATCACATTTAGATTTTTGATTAGTCTGATTGTTACAAAAGGATTAAAAATGCAGTTGATGGATGTGGTCACTGCATATTTATATGGATCCTTAGACCATGACATATATATGAAAATTCCTAAAGGATATAAAATGCCTGAAGCATCTACAAGTACATCTAGAAATATGTACTCTATCTGACTACCAAAATCTTTGTATGGGTTAAAACAATCTGAATGCATGTGGTATAATCGCCTAAGCGAATATTTATTGAAATAAGGATTTGAGAATAATCCTATATGCCTATATGTTTTTATTAAGAAAACAGAGTCCGAATTTGCCATTATTGCGGTTTATATTAATGATTTAAATATTTTGGAAATTCCTGAAGAGATTTCAAGAACCGCTACATATTTAAAAAATGAATTTAAAATGAAAGATATTGGCAAAATAAAACTTTGTCTCGATCTGCAGTTTAAGCACTTCCAAATGAAATTTTTATTTATCAGTCCATGTATACTGAGAAAGTTCTGAAGCATTTTTATATGGACAAAACTCATCTCCTAAGTACTCTAATGATTGTTCGAACACTTGATATGAAGAATGATCCATTCCGGCTTTGTGATGACGATGAAGAAATTCTTGGTCCTGAAGTATCATATCTCAGCGCAATTGGAGTTTTGATATATCTTGTAAATTGCACTCGACCTGATATTATATTCTTAGTTATTCTGTTTGCAAGATATAGTTTCGCACCAACTCGAAGGCATTGAAATGACATTAAATATGTCTTTCGTTACCTTCATGATACGGTTGATATGAGATTATTTTATCAACGTAGATCAAGTTCATAATTGATTGGGTATGCAGATGCAGGTTATCTTTCAGACCCACACAGAGGTAGATCTCAAACTGGATATTTATTTACTTATGGAGATACTGTCATATCATGGAGATTTGTTAAGCAGACACTATCTGCTACTTTTTCAAATCGCTCATAGATCATTGCAATTCATGAAGCAAGTCGAGAGTGTATTTGATTGAGATCAGTGATCAAACATATCCAAGAAAAGTGTGGTCTTCTAATGATTAATGATAGCCTAACAATTTTATATGAAAATAATACTGCTTGTATCATTCAAATTAGAGGAGGATATATCAAAGGTGACAGAACTAAACATATTTCACCTAAACTCTTTTATACTCATGAACTTAAAGAGAAAGGTGAAATTAATGTCAAACAGATACGATCTAGTGATAATCTGGCAGATTTATTCACAAAAGCATTACCAACTGCGACATTCAAGAAGATTGTGCATAGCATTGGGATGTGAAGACTCAAAAATCTATCGTCATGCACTTTTCAGGGGGAGTAAATGTCCTGAAAAATTGTGCTGATTGTACTCTTTTTCCTTTGATAAGGTTTTGTCCCACTGGGTTTTCCTTTGCAAGGTTTTAATGAGACAATCTTAAAGCACTTGTGAATACATAAGAAGACTGTACTCTTTTTCCTTTGCCATTGGTTTTTCTTCCCATTGGGTTTTTCCTTGATAAGGTTTTAACGAGACAGATTTTTTATGGGTGATTATTCAAGGGGGAGTGTAAAGAAACGAAGATTATTGGAGGGGCGGCTGCCGCCTCCTGTTCCACCACCAAAATTATGTGAATGATCCCACCACTATTATTTTAAATCTTGCATAGTGACTTACATAGTAACTTCAAGGCCTATAAATATGAGTTTCAGTTATTATGAAATTTATAAGAAAATATATAGAAAGAAAGAAAGTTTCAGTTCTTGAGAGTTCTTGAGAAGTTTTTTTATATTTCTCTCTTGCAATAGTAGTAGTTTCCTTCTTAGTTTTATAACATCTAATAATATATTATGTAAGAGTATTATGTTATTTTGTTTTTAATTTTCTTAAATTCAAATTTTTTAATAAAATGATAAACGAATTGAGTAGAGCTGAGTTTTCAATTTAAAGCTTGGTCTGATGTCTATTGAGTTCTAGTTCAGCTCAAATTGAGTTCAACTAGATAAACGAATGTCTGCCTCAAATTGAGTTCTAGTTGAGCTCAAGCCCAATTATTTAATAATCGGGTCGAGTTTGACGGGGCATTACCCGCTTCCATTCAGCCAGGTAGCCATTTTGCAACCTACATTTTGTGTTTGATGCGGCCTTCGTTATCGTTATCTTTTTTGTTTGATAATTGAGTATTGGGATATGGTGATGCTATTGATTTTGATTTTGGATTTTGATTTGGAATTTTGATAGGTAATTTTTTTTTTTTATATAATTTTTTAAACATCTTAACACATTTTAAAATATATAAAAAAAAAATTATAATATTATTTAAAAATACTTACTTATTATGAAATAAAAGAAAATTAAATATATATATATATATATATATATATATTTCTATCAGGATCTCAAATTGAGACCAATAGGCTAATAGCATTTTCTTTGTGATATACTATATATACTGGGTAAAGTAGGGAGTGTAGACAAAGCGGGGGGGAACCCACGTTGCTCTGAAGTGTAGTTTTTTCTTTTTAAGTCCTTCGGAGAGTATAATCCACTTGCGGTTTAAGCTTTCTTTGAGGCATTACAAATGGTATAAGAGACTATGAATCCACCATTAAAGCAAAAGTTTTTAGCTAATTTATAACCAATTCAATGACTTTTCAATAGCTTTGGATTTGGAACTTTGAATGCGTTTATTGGCTGTGCTCTTGAATTATCAAACTTGCAAATTGAAACAAACGGCAGAAAATATTATGTTTTATGTGATCTTCAGCATGACAGAAATATAATAATAACAATAATGGCTTTGTTGATTCATTTTATACCCTATGAGTAGTGAACAAGTGATTCTTTGGATTGTGAGAGTATCCAAAACAGGCATCTCTGAGTTGGATTCTCACTTCCTCCTGTAGCTAGAAAAATGGAACTAAACGTTCCAAAGATGGAGATGCGTGTGCCTTTTTCAAGTATCTCAAGGCAGGAACTTGATTCCATTCATTTGTTCACTCTAACTGAAGAGCTTCTTTTGGCCTGCCCATGAGAGATAAGATTGTTGCTGAGATGTGTCTCGCGGAGAGCCCGGATTCTTCAATCTGATCTTGTGGCGATCCATGGTCGATGTATCTATCAGGAAGCACCATTGCTCTCAACTGCAGAGAGAGACAACAAAAGAATAAAAGAGAGAAGAACACAAGAAAACTTTCCTCAAAAATGGAGTTTGAAGCATCTATATTGAAGGAAAATTACCTTAAGGGTTCCATCCAGAATACCATTTAAGCTTAGGTAGTGTGATACATGAGATCCAAAACCTCCAATTGAACCCTCTTCCACTGTGATGAGGATTTCATGCTCATGGGCTAATCTTTTTATGAGATTTGTATCCAAAGGTTTACAAAATCTTGCATCGGCTACTGTCACAAAGATGTCTCTTCTTTTCAGCTCGATTGCTGCTTGCACACATTGCTGAACTATTGAACCATATCCCAAAAGAGCAACTCTGCAGCCTTCCAACAGAATTCTTCCCTTTCCAATCTACACAATTTTTGGGAAAGAGGGCAAGCATTTAAACTATTTGTTTCTGATATTGACTTCTAGTTGTACATTTTACAGGTAGTTAGTTGTGCTAACCTCAAGAGGGGTCCCTTTGTTATTATGAGGAAGAGCTGCTCCAATACCATTGCCCCTTGGAAACCTGAAGCAGCTGGGTCTGTCATCAATGGCTGCTGCTGTGGCAACCATGTGCATCAGTTCTTCTTCATCAGATGGAGCCATGACCACCATGTTTGGCAAGCAGGCCATGTATGTAATATCAAATGCTCCACAATGGGTTGGTCCATCAGCACCAACCAAACCAGCTCGATCCATTGCAAACCGAACGGGTAATTTTTGGAGATCTACATCATGTATCACCTTCATAACCATTTTAAAGTGTTAGTTGGAGAATCCGAAAACAGATTAAAATCTGGAAAAGAAAAACAATCTTTTGTCTGTTTTTATCTACTTTCGAATATTCTTGCCTCACCTGGTCATACCCGCGTTGCAGGAATGATGAATAGATGGCACAGAATGGCTTGAGTCCCTCTGTGGCTAAGCCAGCCGCAAATGTGACAGCATGCTGCTCAGAGATCCCCACATCAAAGCAGCGCTCAGGAAACTTCTTCTGGAAATAATTGAGACCAGTCCCGCTGCCCATTGCCGCGTGGATGGCTACAATCTTTTTGTCTACTTCAGCTTCTTTGATAAGAGATTCAGCAAAGTACTGAGTATATGTAAGTGTTGGGGATTTGGTCTTAAATTGCTGGCCTGTTCTGGGATCAAACTTGACAACCCCTGAAACAACAAACTTAATAAGAAACTTCTAAAGAATTCATACGACAAGACCATGAATTGTCAAACAAATTCATCTCACCATGCATTTTATCAGGTGCTGCCTCAGCTGGGGGATAGCCCTTTCCTTTCTCTGTCACGATGTGGATCAAGACTGGCCCTGGAGCAGGCATTGCTTTTACTTTTTCGAAAATGGTGACTAAATCTTCAACATTATGTCCATCCACAGGACCAATGTAGTACAGTCCGAGCTCCTCAAAGAGAGTAGACCCAGAAGCACTAATCATACCCCTTGCATACTCATCAACTTTGGCGGCAACTTGGTGTGTTTTCCCTCCAATTTGCTTTGTGATGCTCTTTTAACAGATATGATCTTAGTCATTATCTTTCAAAATATTATAAAGATTTAAAGAATCTGGACAGGGTAAAAACATATTTAAGCTTAGATTGTTTACTTTAGCTGCTTCACGAAGTTTGCGGAAGTTAATGCTTGCTTGGAGCTTGGAGAGAGCACTGCTGAGGGCTCCGACCGGAGTTGCAGGGCCATCAAGAGTAGCCGTGGGCAAAGAGACTTGCTTATTGTCATTTAGCACAACTATCAGGTTAGCATCAAGATATCCAGCATTGTTCATGGCCTCATATGCTTGGCCTGCAGTCATGGCTCCATCTCCAATCACGGAGATTACATTGTTCTTGTTCCCTAAGAGATCCCTTGCAACAGCCATACCTGCCATTTTTTATTATTATTATAAAAAGAAATGAATACTTTAACTTGGTGATTTTCTTGTATATATCTCATATATCCCTTTACGAGGACTGTTACATAAACAGAAATTATATAAAAATAATCCTATAAACTGTCTTGATTTTATCTGATGTGTTAGATCTATTTATAATAAAAGTACCTTTACATTTTACAAATCATATGAAGTGAGGTTAGTTTGTTAGATTGTTTGTGTAATAACTTTTATTGTAGAAGATGAAAGGGAAAATAACAGAAGAGAACCAAACACACCAACGCCAGCAGATATGCTTGTCGAACTGTGTCCTGCACCAAAAGCATCATAGATGCTCTCATCCCTTTTAGGAAACCCTGCAAGTCCAGAAGTTTTCCTAATGGTGTGCATCTTCGACCTTCTTCCTGTAAGAATTTTATGTGGGTATGCCTGCAAAACTTACATTTTTTCAGAAACTGTACCTCGGAGCATCGAAAAATGAAAAAATTTACTATTCTATATAAATCGAATCGACTTTTTAAGCTGTTTTACGTTCAGAAAATCAAAAGTTTGCTCACCTGATGGCCCACATCCCATATGATTTTGTCTTCAGGGGTGTCGAAAACATGATGCAGAGCCACTGCTAACTCCACCACTCCTAAGCTTGCACTAAGATGCCCACCTGTCTTTGATACTGAGTATACAATATCTGCTCTAAGCTCTGCAGATAGCTGTTCTAGATCCTGGTAAAGATAAATTTTTAACAATTAGAACCAAAAACAAGCTGCTAATGAAACAAACAAAAGACAAAAACTCTGAGCCGGCTGTGGATATATAAAAGGAAATCAAGAACCCCATCAAAAGAAAACGAAAAAAACATGATCACTATGATAATGCGTAATACAATATGGTTAATTTACCTGTGTGGATAGATTCTTCATGTGAACTGGGTAATTGATGGTATCCAGTAATGGCGTGACAGGTTTTTCTCCAGAGAAATTGATCTTCCATCCATCTTTTTCTTTCCATATCATCTTCCTTTCCTCACCATCTGCGCCACTTGCAGAAGCTCTCAAGCAGAACTGTTTTAACATATCATCAACCCAATTGCACCCCGATAATCATGGTTTGGAGAACATCATACCCACAATCAAAAACAACCAAAAAGTGTTATCTTGAAAGGAAAAAGAAAAAGAGAACAGGAAAATGAGAACCACTGTTATGTTTATAGAGCATGTAGAAATTAAGCCCATTTGGTAATTAGAATAGCTAATAGAAAGGGAAAGAAAAGCATATAGGATTTATTTTCACCTGGTTTTTGCAACTAGTATTTAATCTTGGAGCGTTATGGTGGAGATAAAGAGATTGGTTGGTTCTGAAAAAGGACCAAGAAACTGCCATGGCTGATACAATCTAGTGAGAGGAAGTGGAGTGAGAAAGGCTAGCACCGTGGAGGAGACAAGAACAAAGGCTTTATAAAGGCAATTAGCATATATAGGACAGAGCGAGGAACACCTACGGCCACGGAAGGCGCAAGTACTTGGACCAATATAAATGCTTCTCCAAGTTTAGATATAGAAATTATTTTATTTTATTTTATTTTATTTTATTTTTAAATATTTTTAAATTTTTATATAAAATATAATAATTAATTTAAGTTTTTTTAAATATTAAATAAAAATATTATTAAAACATATTATTCTAATAATATTTTTATTCATCTTTCAATTTTTATCTAAATTCATCTCATTTCTTTTGATTTTATTATCTAAATAGAGTCTTAATAATGTATTAAATGCGCTCTTAAAAATTGTAGTGGATTGAGATTACGGTTGAAAATATAACTTATAACTTTAAAATTTAAAATTTATAACTTAAATAATAAATTATATTATTAAAAAACTATTTATTATTTTGGTTACTATATATTTAAAACTTTCCCTAAAAGAACTATATATTTAAAACACTTTCAAGTATATTACATTTGTTTACAAATAATAAAAAGTATTTTATGAGATAGAAATGATGATCATTTGATTTTTTAAAAATTATAATCATATCTTTAAAGTTTAAAAATTGTAATTGTTTAAAAATTGTATGAGTATTTTACGGTTACCTATTGACAATCTTTTTAAAACTTGAAATACATTATAAATTATCTGAAAAAGCACGGTTGAATAAAAACATCAAATGTACTTTTAACTTATTTGAGCTTAAAAAATACTTTAATATATAACTAAATAACCTAATTTTTATATTAAAGAAATTTTAAACATATTTAATAACTTTTTAAGATTATTAATGCAACTTAGGCCTGATTTGTTTTGGAGATAAAATTAAAAATTCAAAACTCATTTTAAACTTATCATTATACTTTTTAAAATCTTTATACAAAATATAATAAAAAATTTAACTTTTTTAAATTCTAAAATACATTTTTTAAATACTAAAACAGGACTAATATTATAAAAATATTTTATTTTTTTCTTAATTTTTATCTCATCTCATCTTTAAAAATAAATCGAGCCTTAATCTCAAAATACTTTAATATATATAATAACTAAATAACTTATTTTTTATATTAAAGTAATTTTAAACATATTTTTAATAACTTTTTAAGATTATTAATGCAACTCCAAATAGGCTCGTAGTCTAAATTATAACTCAAATTAAAGGATGATCATATTCGTTGTTAAGATTCTTCGGACAAAACACAACGGTATCAAAAATGTTGGATGTACACGCCAGTGCATATACAATGAGAACACGCAAGTGACAACTTAATAAAATGCAGCGTTTTTGTAATATTTTGGGGGGGGGGGGGGGGGGGAGGCGCCCACATGGGGCAGACCTCCAGCCTCCCCTCTACGTTACATGCAGGTAACGCATGGCTTTAAGCCATGCGTTACGTAGCATGTAACGGAAAACGCATGGCATTTATGCCATGCGTTTTTACATGCTTTTATGGCTGGCCTTTAAGGCCAGCCGTGTAGGGGGGACTATATATAGCCCCCCTCCTTTTGGTTCTGGGAACTAATCTGAAAAAAAATAGTAAATATCTCTCTCTCATTTGTTCTCTCTTGAAATAATTTTTTAGGCTGTGGATTTATTTAGTGTCACTCTAGTTTTATACTACGTAGTGCACTAACCACTAAGAGGAAACGCCGGTGTTTTATCAATCTGGAAAAACTTGTGGAGCAATTTTTGAAGCTGAACTTGAGGTATTTTTCCGCTATAATTTTTTCTAACATTGGTATCAGAGCCAGTCGTAATTGCTTCCAGTTTTTTTTGATACATGCAAATTATAAATGTGTTTTTTTTTAATGCTGCTGAGTGTTTAAAAAAAAAAAAAAAAAAAATTTGGCCGAAGCCGGTGTAGTGGTGCAGCGTGCACCACGCGGTGGTGCAGCGCGCACCACCTGGGCGCGGTGGTGCAGTGTGCACCACCTGGGCGCGGTGGTGCAGCGCGCACCAACTAAACATGGTGGTGCAGCGCGCACCGTAGGGTGCTGCGCACCACGGTGCTGCATGCACCGCCTGGAGCCCACGGTGCATGGTGCACCGTGGGGCACCCAGCGGTGCTGCAAGCACCGCCTCGGTGCTGCGCACACCAGGACGGTGCTGCGCGCACCAGAGGGGTGCTGCCAGCACCACCGTGGTGCTGCGCGCACCAGCAAGGTGCTGCGCGCACCTCCCAGGTGCTGCAAGCACCTCCCTGGGTGCTGCGGCAGCACCCAGCCTCCTCCGGAGGTTGTTTCCGGTGATGGTACGGCGGTTTCCGGCGTTGGGCAGCGGCTTGGGGCGCTGTTTTTCGTTTCTGAAAATTGGGTACTGTTCACGTGAACAGTGCCCTGGCCGAAGGTTGAAGAAGAAAGCAGTCTCTTCGGGCCGGGCTTGGGCCTTGCGGCCCATGTAGTTTTTTAGTCCATTTTTTTTTGGGCTGGGTTTTTTTTATACGGCCCAGCCCATTTTCTTATAAAAAAAAAAAAAAAAAAAAAAAAGGAAAGTCTGGCCGTGGGTTTCGAACCCAGGCCAGATGCGTTTTTACAGCGCCCTCCACCACTGGACTGTGAGCATCTCATGGTGCCAATTTGTTTGTTTTTTTTTTTATATATATATTTTTTTAATAATGATTAAAAAAAAAAAAAAAGGCATGTTTTAATATATGCTTAGATATATTTCCTGTTATAACATGTGATTTTTTTTTTTTATTTAATGCTTTAGATTAAATATGATTACATGTGGATATTTGATGATATTCATTTTTTTTGATAAATTACATGTGATATTATGTTTAATTTTTTGTTGATTAAATGTGATAACATGTATGTATACAACATGTGAATGTGTTATTATTTTATCATGTATAAATGTTAGGCTTGTATGATTTGACATTAGCCTTTATTTATTCTAGTGATAAAATAGGAAATTCCCACTAAGTAGTCTTAGTTAGGGTTGTCAGTGTAGATTGATAGGCTGAAAGAATTGCAGTGACCCCAGTAAGAACTGTAAATGCACTGTATAGCGACAACACCATGGTAACCCCAGTAAGAACTGTAAATGCACTGATGGAATAAGAAAAATGGACTGTAATGGTCTTATATGAACCATCTTTGTAGACTGGCCCAACAGGCTGCTGTGGTTGTTGAAGCTGTCTTTGTAGACTGGCCCAACAGGTTACTGCGATTTTAGTAGGATCTGTCTCTACGCGTGACTAGGACTAGGTGACTACTTTTAGATAGTGGGAGTATGGTTGAGATTTATGATTAAATCTTCCATATTTTTTTAAATTTGCGCGAGAATTAGGTTAGAAATTTAATAATTGGATATTGTGGCGCAAGAGATGATTCTGAAGCTTAGCGATTTTTCGATCTTGCGACATGTCTAAATTATTTTTTCTAGCTTGAATGGACGCGGCAGATTTCTTAGGTGTGTGTGTAATATCCCTCCTTTGCGTTTTGTAGTGAAATGGCATCCAAGAGTATTGTTGCCGATTTGAACAAAGGGGAGAAATTGGATGGGGAGAACTATGACATATGGCATCGCAAGATCCAATATGTCTTAGATGAGCAAGAAGTCGTAGAGGCCTTGTCTCACTCCCTGACTAAGCCCAAGGAAGGGGACTCAGAACAACACAGATTAGATGAATTAGCCTATTCTGAATGGGCTAAGAAAAATCGGTGCGCGCGCATAATAATGTTAAGCAGCATGCACAATGATCTAATGTGTGAGTTCGAGACCTATGACACTGCCCAAAGCATGTGGGAGGCTTTGAAGTTGAAGTTTGGTGGAACTTCGGCCACTAGGTTACGTGGATTAACCATGAGGTTTGACTCCTATAAGATGCGCTCTGACCATACGATGAAGCAGCATCTTAGGGCTATGTCAACCATGATCCGCGAACTTAACACGGCAGGAAACGACCTGACTGATGAACAACAAGTCCAGGCAGTGATAAGATCACTACCAAGTTCTTGGGAGAACATGAGCTAGAATCTGACGCATAATGAGAATATAAAAAATTTTGATGATGTCTCGCGTCACTTAGAATTGGAGGCTGAGCGCCTAGAGGCTGCTAAGCCCAATCATTCGGCCTATGTGGCTAATTCTGGTTCACGCAAGGCATCAAGGCCTAAGCGTTGGAAATCCAAGAATGGGGTAGCTGCTGGACAAGTTAAGAAGGTGTCAGGAACTTCTCAGCGCAGCAAAAGGGGCAAGCGTGGGAAGAACAAGTCAAAATTAGAGTGTTACAACTGCGGAAAGAAAGGCCACTTCGCTCGTGACTGCACTGAGCCGAAGAAGGTATACTCTAACTTCTCTCGTATTGTTTTTGTAACTAGCCATGTGATGGTTGCTCACTCCTATCCTGTGTGGACTGTTGATTCAGGAGCGACCGAGCACATAGCGCGAGATAGAGTCGGATTTGTGGAATATCGCCGAATTCCAGCTGGGAGTCGTGATATCAAGGTGGGGAATGGAGCTAGCGTGGAGGTGCTAGGACTTGGTACCTACAAGCTGGACTTGCGGGGTGGCCGCACTCTTTTCCTCCACAATGTGCTATACGCTCCCGAAATCCGACGAAACTTACTTTCAGTTGTTACTCTATTAAAACTTGGTTTTCGAATTGTTTTTGAAAACAATAATGTTTCTTTTTATTTGGGCCATGTGTTTTATGGCAATGCTTTTCTGCAAGACGGTTTTATGATATTAGATTTGGTTTATTCTAATATAAATGAATCTATTGCTTTTCTTTCTTCATCTGTTGATAATTTGGATTCACATACATGGCATGCTAGGCTTGGCCATATAGGACAAGATAGAATGACTCGGTTAGCTAGAGAAGGCCTGATAGGCAATCTCGCTAGGGTCATCTTGCCCACATGTGAACATTGTCTAATGGGAAAAGCTAAGAGAAAACCGTTTGGAAAAGCCAATAGGGCATCTTTTCCACTGCAATTAGTCCATTCTGACATCTGTGGTCCAATGAGTGTGAGGGCAAGACACGGGGGTGTCTACTTCATCACTTTTATAGATGATTTTTCACGTTATGGTCATGTCTACTTAATCTCCCATAAGTCTGAAGCATTGGAGTGTTTTAGACGATATCTAAGAATGGTTGAGAATCAGTTAGACAAGAGTTTAAAAACTCTAAGAACTGACCGAGGACGAGAATATCTCTCTGAGCAATTTAAAAGGCTCTGTGATGAAAAAGGAATCAAAAGACAGTTAACGATGCCGAGTACGCCGCAACAAAATGGCGTGGCGGAAAGGAGAAATCGTACACTGCTTGAGATGGTTAGGTCAATGATGGCGCAAGCAAACCTACCAATTTCTTTTTGGGGGGATGCACTTTTAACTGCTGCCTACATTCTTAACAGAGTGCCCTCCAAATCAGTAACTTCCACCCCATATGAACTATGGACCGGCGAGAAACCCAATTTGAGTAACTTGCGGCCATGGGGTTCAACGGGTTTTGTTCATGATCTTTCTCATAAATATGGGAAATTAGGCCCTAGAGAGAAGAAGTGTATCTTCATAAGGTACTCAGAACACTCTAAAGGGTATGTGTTAATAGGTGAACAAACTGATGGAAGTATGACTGAAATTGAATCACGAGATGTGGACTTCATTGAAAATGAATTTCCAAGTAGAGGTGAGGTTGATAGGAGTTTAGAACTTCATGAGATTATGGAACAAGAAGAAAGTGCTCTAAGGAATTTAGTTGAGAATGAGGAAGAAATTCTTCAAGCTCCTACAAATAAGGAATTAAATCCGAGTGGGAGCACACCACTTGTCAATCAATCACAACAACCTCAGCCGCGTAGAAGCACACGTGAAAGTATTCCCCGTCGTCGTTTTGAGATTGAAGGGGAAGCTTTTATGGTAGCTCCGCATGATGATGATGAGCCTAGGACAATTCATGAGGCTCTCTCATCTTCTACTAAAGATGAGTGGATGAAAGCTCTTAATGATGAAATTGAGTCTATGAAAATTAACCAGGTCTGGGATCTGGTTGATCTACCGACAGGGCGTAAGACTATTGGGAACAAATGGGTTCTTAAAGTCAAACGCAAGTCGGATGGATTGATAGATAAGTACAAAGCTCGCTTAGTGGCGAAAGGATATACCCAACAAGAGGGTATAGACTATGAAGAAACTTTTTCACCAGTCGTGAGGTTTGCTTCAATTCGTCTGATTCTAGCTATAGTAGCAAACATGGATTTGGAACTCTACCAGATGGATGTTAAGACAGCATTTCTCAATGGAGAACTAGATGAGGAGATCTATATGGATCAACCAACGGGTTTTGTGGTCAAAGGTCAAGAGCGCAAAGTGTGCAAGCTCAAACGATCTATATATGGCCTAAAACAATCATCTAGGCAATGGTACCTCAGATTCCATCGAGCCATTCTTTCGAATGGGTTTACGATGATCACAGAGGACCATTGTGTCTATGTCAAAAGATCCAAGAAGAGTTTCATTATGTTGTCATTATATGTTGACGACATACTACTA
Source organism: Platycarya strobilacea (assembly GCA_036898215.1). Classification (NCBI taxonomy): domain Eukaryota; kingdom Viridiplantae; phylum Streptophyta; class Magnoliopsida; order Fagales; family Juglandaceae; genus Platycarya; species Platycarya strobilacea. Next base: position 38,377,206 of record CM072555.1, read on the forward strand.
GCTGGAAATGATAAAGGGTTGATAGTCGCCACAAAAGAGTGGTTATCCTTCAATTTTGAGATGAAGGATATGGGTGAGGCAGAATACATTCTGGGAGTTAAGATCTACAGAGATCGCTCAAAGAGAATATTGTGTTTGTCCCAACAGACTTACATAAAGAAAGTTCTCGAACGCTTCCTAATGAGTGAATGTAAACCCATTGACACCCCTGTCACAAAAAGCGAGAACTTATCTAAAGAGTTGTGTCCTAAGACTCAAAGAGAAAAGGAAAAGATGGCCCGTGTCCCTTATGCTAATGCTGTGGGAAGTCTGATGTACGCAATGATGTGTACTCGGCCTGACATATGCTATGCAGTTGGCTTAGTAAGTAGATTCCAATCTAACCCCGGACTGGCTCACTGGAAAGCAGTCAAGAGGATTATGCGATATCTGAAGGGAACCGCAGACTATGTGCTATGCTATCAAGGTTCAGATTTGCAGCTAAGAGGTTACAGCGATGCCGACTGGGGCAGTGACCTAGATGAGCGTAAATCAACCACAGGGTATGTCTTTCTGCTCAACAATGGCGCCATTACATGGAGCAGCAAGAAACAACCCTGCATAGCTCTATCAACCATGGAGGCAGAATATATAGCATGTTCTGCAGCGGTTCAAGAAGCTATTTGGTTAAGGAGGTTCCTCAAGCATTTAGACATTGGCACGGATACTTCAGATCCGGTGACAATATTCTGTGATAGCATGGCAGCTCTCGCATATGCTAAGGACTCAAAATATCATGGAAGAACCAAACACATAGATATCAGATATCACTACATAAGAGATATGGTAGCGCAAAAGGAAGTGGTTCTGAAACATCTTTCTACGAGTCGCATGGTTGCTGACCCCTTAACAAAGCCTATTGCACGAGATGTATATGAGGCTCATGTTAGGAATCTAGGACTACGTAGATTGTAAATGTAATTTGTATTTCAAATAACATTGAGATGTAACATTTCCTTTGGGATATTAATACAATATGATTCAGTTCTTGTCTTTATTGTATTGTCTTTTACTAATACACACACACAAGATATGTCAACAGGCTAAGATTGGCTCACTCACACGAGCAATCGCCTCTAGCGTTTAAGTAGCGAGAAGAGATGAGACATTGTGTCCCTAAGTACTTGTCCAAAGGGATAAGTTAGTTAATACAAAGATATGTCGCCTTAGTGGGAGCTAAGATGAGGTTTTTTTGAGAAGACTGTGAATGGATTACCCACCATCCATGTAGCCTGAGATTAGCCAGATGTGAGATCCTCTTTGACGCCTTGGAGGCGAGCAAATAGAGGAACTCGGGTTAGACGCTTAAGCAGCGACTAGACTAAGATCTGTACGGTGTTGATATAGACATATGCTCTTTAAGAAAGAGAAATCCATCGTAGCATGTGTTTCATACTACATGTGCTTATTCGACCAAATGAGTAAGTGAGTAAATGGTTCCCCTCTTTCTCACTGTGTGAGTCTCATTTTTTAAGTGTCCTTTACTTTTGACTATGTCACGAGATGGAGGTTGTGATGTCTGCTACTTTGGCATGTTGTCTATGACCATGATTAATACGGTTTAAAGAGGCATTGCTGGGAAAGCGGTTCGACCAAAGTTGAATGATATGAGTGCAAAGGGAAGATTATTCGATATCGCATCTTCGATAGTGTTTGCTGACGTCAAACTATGACGCTGCATATTGGTAGCGGCTAAAGTTGTGAACACATTGAAATGATTTGGAAAAAGTCAAGCATTGTTCTGAGTTTATATAACTCAAGAGGGTTCGAAAATACTTGACTTGATGCGATCGAATAAGTCTAGGACATGACCATACACTTCGGGGATGTTACTATGCTGGTCTTCTCTGGGAGAGATTTGGTGTATGTACTCCCATTTTTTTTGTAGATGTGCTTGGTGGTCGCACGGCCTATTTACTTGTATGAACAAGATTGAGAACATAAGAGAGATGCAGACCTGGGGTCATGCCCACTGTGTGCGAGTGGGAGATGTAATATTTTGGGGGGGGAGGCGCCCACATGGGGCAGACCTCCAGCCTCCCCTCTACGTTACATGCAGGTAACGCATGGCTTTAAGCCATGCGTTACGTAGCATGTAACGGAAAACGCATGGCATTTATGCCATGCGTTTTTACATGCTTTTATGGCTGGCCTTTAAGGCCAGCCGTGTAGGGGGGACTATATATAGCCCCCCTCCTTTTGGTTCTGGGAACTAATCTGAAAAAAAATAGTAAATATCTCTCTCTCATTTGTTCTCTCTTGAAATAATTTTTTAGGCTGTGGATTTATTTAGTGTCACTCTAGTTTTATACTACGTAGTGCACTAACCACTAAGAGGAAACGCCGGTGTTTTATCAATCTGGAAAAACTTGTGGAGCAATTTTTGAAGCTGAACTTGAGGTATTTTTCCGCTATAATTTTTTCTAACAGTTTTAAATATCAGTTGGCTCTCTCCCTCGATTTCAAACTCAGATGAAATTCATCAAAAACAAAAACTCAACAACCCGAAAAGAAGGGAAGCCAGTGCTCATCCCAGCACCAAGTAGCATGATAGCTTCCAGCCCTCCCCTCAATTTCAAATTTGGCTCGTTTAATTCATCAAAAACTGTAGATCCCCAACTTCTTCTTCTTCTTCTTCTTCACATCCACCGTCTCCCTCGCGGCTTACCCTGTTAGCCATACCAGTGAAGCTTTATCCAACTCAGCTCCACGCAAGGTTGAAGGAAATACGACGCAACATTCCAGCTCTGCATAACAACTTGGTTACTTAGCATTTGTGTCACTGAATATTCTGGAATGTGTTTATTGTCCTTTAGTGTCATTTTGTATAAAGGAATCCTTACGGTTACAACAAACATTTCTTTCAGTTCCAATAGAATTCACACACGCAAGGTGCTCGATGTAATGTCTAGCAAGGATCAGCAGTTATAAATATCTCTGAATACTATGTACAAACTTATGTGAGAAATCACTATCAAATTCCTAATATTCTTTATATTCAGCATACCCCCTACGTGTATTCTCATCTCTCTCTCTCTCATCACACTATTTTCTCTTTCAATAGACAGCCACCTAGAGACAATTTCGACTCCATCACCGCAACCTCCTACCCTCGTTGCCACTCTGCCCTCACAGTGAGTTTCTTAGAGTTTTCATCTCGTTAATCAGCGTTCGGATGCCACTAGAAATATCATACAAAAGCCACTAAGATTATAAAAAATACTTTGTTTTGCTTCCAAAAAACAGAGTAGGTGTCTTGGGTCCTCCACCAGTCGAGCATCACTTCGCCGACCACCCCTCCACTTTGTCAAAACTGCACAAAAGTTGTCGCCAGATGCCACTCAGATAGTAACAAAAACTTCCGATGATTCTCACCCCAGCTTCGTCGTCTCCCTCGCGACTTACCCCCTACGTGTGTTCTCATCTCTCTCTCTCTCATCACACTATTTTCTCTCTCAAAAGACAGCCACCTAGAGACAGTTTTGTCTCTACCACTGCAACCTTCTACCCTCGTTGCCACTCTGCCCTCATAATGAGTTTCCGTCGTACGCATGTCTGAGCTCAAATATATGCTTCCATGTAAATATAAACTTTTTTGCTGTTTACATGAAGATAAGAATATGGAGTTTATAGTTCCAAACGCTTCGGAGATTTTGGATAAAAAAAACTCCAAAGATTGCTGGCGGTGGCTCCCGTTAGGCATACACTTCTCTTTCGGCTTCGATAATGTCGGTAGTCTACGATTTTCTTTCATCTATGAGGAGAAGGTTGAGAGAGCCAAACGCAACGTGGGTTTGAGAAGTATTTCCTTTCGAGCTTGGAAGGGCTAACAGAAATGACATTTCTAATTTTTCCTCTCATTTTCGTACTCTTTTTTTTTTTTAAATATCAGCTTACGTGCGTGTCTCCATAATGTATGCACTGGCGCGTGTACGTAGCAGGACCCAAAGGGTATATAACCTACTCTCCAAATAAGAGAACAGGTTCAAAACACCCCCACTCCATGTAAAAAACTAAAAATAAAAAGAATCGTTTTATGAAAGATGGGCTTTGAGTCTCTAGTTTGGGCCGAATCAATATTTGTTTATTTATCCATAAAACATTAATAATTTAAAAAAAAATATATATATATATATATCTTTATCCATTAAACATAATAACTAGTATCAATGATATCTATATTTTGAGTGGTGTTAGGGCCACCGAAACTCTCACTGAATTTTTGTGCCAAACAGTGCAAATTAATACTCTTATTTAATATCTTAGTTTGATTCAAGACTAGAATACTCGTAATCATGCAAATTAAAGCTAGTTTTTAGGAATGAAAGGCCACAAGTTTTGGTTTAGAGGTGTGTTTGAGAAAAAACATGACTTGAAAAGTTCGAGGATTTATTTTTAATTAACCCTAGAGATCAATATTTTGATATTTTTATGATATATTAAAAACTAAAATGAAGAGACATGATATCAAGAGCACTGGATAAAGCTTAAGACTTCAATCATTTGACAAAAATAATAAGTCCGATGGCTTTATAACCGTTATCATAACTGATCATTGTAGGTTGAGAGCTCTTTTTTTTTTTAAAGAAAAAATAAATCGAAAAAAGATGAGAACAACATGTTTCATAATTTATTCAAAGACACTGAAGAATATCATAATTACAATTGAAGGCTCTACTTACGTTGGGAGCCTAGTACTCTTATAATTTCATGCATGTACACTTGATATAGCATTGATTGGAATCATTACTACATGAGGACAAATGGAAGGTTGGTGAGCTCCATATGCTTCAAATTAATTAACATATGTTTATTTTTTCTTTTACAGTTAATTTTGTTGTTTGAGCAACTTATGTATTTATTTCATATGAATGCAGGATTTGAACACCTAAAGTTTCATGATTACATATATATATATATATATAAATATTTTAGTTATAAAATAATTCTATAAAAATAATTTATAAATTGATATAATTTGATGTAATTTGTCAGATTATAAAATTATTTTTATTATAAAATAAATCTAATAGATTAAATAAATTTATTAAATTATTTTTATGTGATTTGTTTGTGTATATAACCGTTCTCATACATATATATATATATATATATATATATTATATACACATTATTTTAGTATCATCATCAGCTCAATGGTCAATTTTTTTTTATTTTTTTCAATCTCTTTGGTTTTCGTTTTGGGAATTTAAAAGTGGCAAAGAATTATGTTATATACGATTCCGATGGCACGTTTTATGTGTAGATCAAAAGCACATACTACAACAGTACGGCTAGCACTCTGGTCGGCAACTTTTTGGAGTTATCAGGCTGCTCATAGGTTGTGACATATATTTGGCTCTTTCTCTTTTCCTGATCAGCTTTATTCCATTAAAATATTTACATATATTATTTTCCTATGATTAATTGTACTGACCATCCACCGTCTAATTTCTTTTAGTTTTGCATTCTTTATTATGTTATATATATATATATATATGAAAAATGTTAATTTTTTTACTTTATAATTAAGCAAGTTTTTTTAAATAATGTTATCATTTTGTTTATTATTTTAAAAAAATATATTTTAAGATATTTTAAATAAAAATCATAACATTATTTAAAAACATTTTTTTTTTAGTAGGTATGATTAAGTTCTTGTTGTTACGATAAAATATGATTGGAAAACAAAAGGTAGCTCTAGATGCTAGCTGATCATGTTGAATTAAAATAAACTTGACAAATGATACGATGAAGTCAAGGTAAGGATAATGGAATCTTTGATAAAAAAGAGTTGAGGTTGAGGATTAGATGCTCGTCTTCCACATCTCTAGACTCTAGTGGAAGAATCTCTGAACCTCAATACCCTACAAACATGGTGAATAATACACACACACACACACACACACACACACACACACACGGAGGTTTTGTGAATTTACCAAAATAGTTTTCATCCAAAACATGAACCAATCACGTACCAATAATTAGGAGTGTACTCCGACTTTGATAGTGTCGGAATTCGGAGTTTTCGAATCCGACTCTGACAATCGTCGAAGTTGAAAAATTGTTCCGACTCCGACTCCGACTCCGACTCCGACTCCGAAATGGAGTCGAGTCTGACTCCGATTGGAGTTCAGAGTTCCAAACTTCTATCGCAGTTCCAATCGGAATTCCGATCGGAATTTGGAACTATGAACTTTGATTGGAATTTCGACTTCGGAATGGGCCTAATTTGACCTATTCCGAAACCAAATGGTCGTAATTAGGCCATACAAATTCCAAATGAGCTCAAATGAGCTCATTTTTCAATTAAGTTGCTACAACTATTTATCTATTGAGGTTTCACTGCTAATTAATCTTAAACAATTAAACAAAAGATACAAATTAATAATTACAATGCTAATTGCTAAGTCTAATGGCTAATACTAATAGCATAATATAAAAAGTAGTTCAGGACTTCAGACTATTAATACAAAATATAATACAAAATATAAATTAAATTATTAAACCATTCACTATCACTGATTCAATAGGACCCAAATCGATGTTACAAAAAAAAAAATTCTGCAACAAAATAGTTTGTTGTTGGAAATTATACAAACTCATACTTGAGATTAAGATAAAATTAAAATGTATTATTATCAATAAATATAAAAATTAACCAAACATGAAACAAGTAACTATAAATTAAAGAAAAAATATACGCAACCTTCAATTGCTTCATCAGTCATGGGTAAGTATGGTAGGGTTGATAACTAGATCTGTGAAATCATAAACAGTATAAATTTAAATTTAAATAGATTTATGAAATTATAAAAAATATTATTGAAATAATTTAATAATTATATAAACTTTGTTACTTTAATCATTTAAAAAAAAGTAAATAAATTAATTTAATTTTACTTGACTCAAGCCTGTAGCTCACGGCATCGATGCCAATGCTCTCTAGTCCAGTAGGTACATCGCTGAGCCAGTTTTGTGTGTAAATGAGGGCTTCCATGGTTGACAATGACAATGAACTCTGGTAGGCATCTAACATTCGACCTACAGTGCTAAATGGCGACTCAGATGCAACCATGGTAATAGGAACGGCTAGCACATCTCGAACAATACGAAAGAGAATCGGGTATTTGATAGAATTAGCCCTCCACCAAATCAAGATCTGAAACTCTCTTACTAGGCTCTTCGACTTCTGTCAGTAAATACCACTCAACCTCATTTGTACACTGAATTGCTAATTACTGAATTGCTAACATTTTAGTATATTTTTCAAAATAAAAATAAAAATAACTATAAATCCAATAAAAAGAATCATACAAAAAATGCTCAAACTAGCAGCAAACATACTTACAAAACCATAGATTTGTTTAGCTTAATTTGAAATAGGCCTATATTAAACTAAGACCATTGCGAGAAACCTAATAATGATAATAATAATGATTTGTATAATAACTTTTAAATGAGAGGTGGAAAGAGAAAAGATTCAATCTCAGTCAGTGAGTTTAGCCTTATAAGAAGAATACAATAATCAATTATAAATTAGGAATAACATTTGTCCTTAAGTGATGTTTATACCATTTTCTCATCTTACCCGCTCCGATTATATTAATGCGGCATTGTCCATCAGCCCTTAAATAACCTTTTGTTTAAAAAATACTAATAAGTTTAATTTGTAGTGTCATGTTAGCATGGAGAGATGAAAGTGTGATGAGAGTATAGTTTTGAGAGTTTTTCTTATTATGCTAATGAGTTTTCGAAGATTGGCTTACACTATGTTAGATACTTACTAGGGAAAGAATATCTTCATTATAGTATAAACAATAGTAATATATATTATTTTCTCAGAATTTTAGAGGATTTAGCCACATTCTTTCTCAGAATTTTAGAGGATTCAACCATATGTATTTTCTTAGTATTACATATAGAGTTTGGAACTCAATTAAGGGCTCACATTCAATGCATGTCCCATACTTTCTCTTCTGCCCATGTTAAAAACTCAAAATCAATAAGTGGTTTATCACTTTCAAAATGATCATAACCATGTCGGTGTGAAAGTATTTGCTAGAAATTATTGCATTTACTTTTTGTGAAACTATTTACTGGAAATTAGGCTTACAGGTCTCTCAAAATCAAGGACATCATAACTCACCTCAAAGAAAGCTTCTCAAAAATTTCAATAGTCAATTTCAACCTATATGATTATATTTTATGGCAACAAAAAAATAACACTATCTAGCTTCTAGCCTTCCAGTTCCAACTTCTAACAATTTATATATATAATATATATTATTTTTTTATAGGAGTTTCCAACAATATTAGTAATTTAGTAGTACAAAAAATTGAATATTTAAGAGTCTATTTTTAGTTTTTTTTTTCTCAATGACATTTCATCAAATACATTACACACACGAATTGGTTGAACAATAGCCTTATCTATCTATTTCGAGTTTTCCAATTTTCACAATATAATAGCACACACAATCCAACCAAATCAAAGAAATAAATTAAAATAACACTTTTAATTAGTTTTAATTAAAATCCCTAAATTTAAAATTCAAAACCCTAATTAGTAATTATCAACATTAATCTTGGGCTAGCGGAAGCATAGCTGTAGAACAACGGAAAAATTACCCTAGGGAGGAATCGACGGCTGCGTCAGAGGGTGAAGGAGGAAGTGGCACCGGTAACTGGACTCTAGAGATTCGAAATCGTCGAGAAAAATAGACGTGTAGCCAGTGCAGGTGAGAAGAAAAAAGAAGAAGAAGGAAGAAGAAAGGAAGGAGAATGGGGGGTGGGGGTTATTGGGACCTCAGACCTAAGATTAAACAGCGTCGTTCCTATTTATCGAGCCCTTAGACCTAAGACTAAACAACGCCGTTAATTGGAATGGCATCATTTGGCTAAATTTAAAAAAAAAAATCCATACAGATACAAAATGACGTCGTTTTAAATATTTTTTTATTTTAAATTTCGGAGTTTGAAGTGAAAATTGGATCTGATTCTGATTCTGAACTCCGATTTCGGAGTCGGAATGACTCTGACTCCAAACTTCGATCTCCAATTTTCGACTCTAGTCGAAGTTAGAAATGAAGTCGAAATTGAACGAAAGTCGAAATTCAAAAATTTTGCCCACCCCTACCAAGAATTCTTTAGCATGATCTTTATAGTTTATATAACACATTAGCCAATATGACCTAGCACATAGCCTATATATAATATATAAATATATATTAGTTAAACTTTTTTTGTTTTTATCTCAAATGTTACTATTACTTAGTTATGTGACATATTTTAAATAGTTTTTTCTGCACTAAATCACTTAAATGACACGAACCACATATAATATCTCACATTACCAAATATAACTGCCTAAAATGATGTTTATAAACATGTAAATTACTTTTAATGCTAATACTAACTTAAAAAACATTAACATAAATGTTAATATTACCTTTCTATGTACTAATTTCAGACTTGATCAGTTAGGGGCCAATCGAACAATTTGTCAATCTTCAAATAAGGGCTATTAGCTTTGTTGATTTATAAAGAAAAAAATATTTGTAATCGTGAATTGTATAATCATCGCTTAATTTTACTATTTTTTAAAATGATTATATGATATTTATGCATTTCAAAGTTGTATATATAATTATTGATCTAGATTTAGTTATATGGTTTACCATGTGATATCAATCATGTTCAAACACTTTGATCTGATTCCAAATAAAAAAAAGAAAAATCAATTATATATAAATAACATCTCTAAAGATTTTTTAAAGTCAATAAATAATTTTATATTTTCAAATCTACATATAATAATCTGTACAAAGTCATAATTAAAATATTATCATAAATAAAACGGTTCATAATTTCCTAATAATTTTGACATAATCTCTCAATAATCTCAATCTATTGACTTTAAAAAATCTTTAAAAATATTATTTGTACGTGGAGACAAGTTTATAATAAATAAGTAGTAAATTCCCGACCTTCTAAGTATGGGACGTTATAGGTACAAATCTCGAAGTAAATAAACTCTATAAAAAAAAAAAAAAAGGTCTCATTAATATTCTTTTTAAATAAAATTCATTTTTATAAAGATTTATATAAACTTTACCTATTTAAAATTTGGACAAATCATTTCCCTTCATAAACAGGGTGGGGGAAGGGGTGTTGAATTTGTCGTGATGTGAGAGAGCATCACCAGGACGATTCATGACCAGATTCCTCTGCCATTACCACACTTTTTCTGACATTACTACCCTTCGTATTATATAATAATTAACACGCATGTTTTATTCAGAAAGAAATATTATAAAAATAAATTTATAAATTAACATAATTTAATATAATATATCAAATTATAAAATTATTTTTACAGTAAAATAGATTTAATATTTTAATAAAATCAGGTATATTCATAAATTTATTTTTATAAAATCTTTTGGAGTATAACACTTTTAATAATAATTCTTTAACAGTTTTAGTTATAATTCTTTACAAAGTTTATTGATTTAAAATTAGTAAATATAAGGAAAAAAATCATCTAAAAAACTTATTTAATAATAATAAAAGTGTAAAATTTTTGTTTTCATTGCTGCTCTTCCTGTAGATATTAATGATATTATTCGTAAACCTATTAATAAATAATCTGCATTTTAAATGACAATATCTCGTTGCAAAGAATATTACTATTTATAACCACAACGTTTGCAAAGTATTTATGATAAATATATGCGACGAAATAAAATCATCACAAATAATTATTTAAAAAAAGAAAAACTATAATATGCTAAGAACGAAATTACACATCGCAAATATATACATATATAATGTGTTATAGTAATATTAATTAAAAGGTTTTTGTTTTTGGAAATAATTACAAGGTTTTAAACTTGTGATAATGCAATTTCCATGATTCAACACATCATTTCCGTGATTAGTTCATCTTGCGACTAAAAATTATTTTGGATGCAATTGAAAGTTAATAATTTTTTTACATAAAAGTCTTATATGTTACATACTTTCATCTAATTAATATGTAATTTATTATTTTTACTAATTTTATCTTAACGTTTGAATATGTATGTATTTAATTAGAAGACAAATATAATAAATATTAATTAGGTAGATATATGTGGTATAAGGCTTTTAACATCTAATTTTTATTAAAGGGTGCTACTACTCATCCTGCAGCATATATTTTTATATTTTATTTATTTTATTTTGTTTATTCTTATTAAATGAATTAAATTATTATACTTAATATCCATATCCTACATATTAATTATTAAAAAATATATATATGTTTTTTTTTAATTAAAAAAATCTTTTTTTGATATGTAGAATTTTTTATGTGTTAAATGAGATGTAACAAATGAGAAGGATAAAAGGAAGACGGGATAGATAGCTAGAGCTGGGAGCTGGTGAAGTACAGCATGATGATGATGGCCAAGTCTTTAAATTAAATGATATCTGTAGGCATTGGAGAATCAGGCACCTTGCTCTTGTCTTGGTCCGGCCTTCAGAATTCATGTACTTCTTAGTTCCTTTGGATTTAAAATTGAGATAAAATAAATTTTAAAATTTGAATAAAATATTATTATTATTATTTTAATATTTAAATAATTGAAATGGGATTTAAAAAAAATTATATTGGGATCTAAAAAAAAAAGTATTAAGATTTGTATTTTGTATAAAAATTTGAAAAAATATAATAATGAATTGGAGATAAGATGAGATAAATTTACAAATTAAACTGGGCCTTAGAGCCCATTTAAATTCTGAGATGATGTGAGATAAGTCGTGAATAGTAGAGTTGAAATTAGTTGAAATAAATTTGAATGAGTTATGAATAGTAAAACTACAAATCACCCCTTAAGCATCCAGCTTGCAACAATTATGCCACTTTGATATAATACTAACAGTCTCACTGACTTATTTCAATTTATTTTATTTAATTATATAATTATTTATAAATAAAATATAATAATAATTCAATTTTAAAATTTTAAAATAATAATTATATTACAAAATAATAATTTATTCAAATTTAAACTTTCATTTAAACTTATTTAATCTCAACTAGAGCACTCTTATTAGATTATGCAAGTGTAATTCCAATTGAATATTTGGCTAATAGAGTCTCAAAATGTGTTGTAATAGATTATGCAAATGTAAAAAGGGATGATTTTTTTGTTATAATAGGTTATTGTTGCGGGTCAAATTTGATAGTTACTATATATAGCATGGGCAAAAAGAATGAAAAAAACAACAACCTCTTTCTTACTTCCTACCATAAAATGGTTGTAGCAGGTTTTTAATGGCTATAATATTATTAATAATTAACATATAATCAGTAATCTTACAGACAGGAGCGAAACATTAAGAGAGGAAAAAAAGATTTGATTTGTTTTGCTTGAAAATCTTACAGCCTAATTATCACGACAAAAATGCGAGATGTTTTCAAAGGTTGGCTAAGATAGAGAAAATAAAATAAAATAATTTTAAAATCTTAAAAAAATAAATTAATATTATTTTATTAGTATATAAAGAATATATAGATATATAATCAATTGTTGAAATTAGATATGAATGAAATAGATAAAGACAAATTTATGTTATATTGGCTAAAACTTGAATTTGAGTTTAGCTATTCTAATAAGAGCGCTCATATTGAAAATTGTGACTTTACTATCAGTCCAAATCTTCTAGCAAATTGTTTGTTTACATGTATAATATGAGATGAGGAATTCATGAATAGTGGTTAGATAATTTATAAATAGAAATGAAATATTTTGAATTAAGATATTTTATGAAATTTTAGAAAAGGACAAAAAAAAATTGAATAAAAATATTATAAAGTTAAAATATAGTAAGAATATAATTTATATAATATTATTTTTGTTTTTGAGATATGAAAAAAATCTAATTATTTTTTTATATTTCATTTGAAAATTTGAAAAATCTGTAATAATTAGATGAATATACTATAAAGTTAAAATAATTATACATAATCCAAACTCTTCGGCTGCACGAGTACATGAGTATGGTAATGGAAAAATACTTCCCTAGCACAGATTCTTCAAAACTAAATTGTTACTAATTAATGGTTCATTCATATGAAAAAGTAAATTGGCAGCATTTCAAAGAGATTTTGGATCATTTCTATTCACACATGAATGATGAGAAAATTGAAGAATCTGCTCATTGGAAGGAGATGCATTGGCAATGATAAATGCTCTTAACGGGACTGAGGAAAAATGGAGTTCTTTGGGAATGATGACAAGAGATGACAAGGAAATTTTAGGCAAAGTGAACCAATGGTCAATAAGGCATTTAACTAAAAATGTCAATATTGGGACTCACACTTTAGCAAAGAGTGCACTAGATCTCGTTAATTAGGAGAGCATTCATTTAGAATTTAGAGGATTATCCTCATTGCATTTATTCTTTGCTTTAAATAGAATCAATAAAGATAGTCTTTCTCTAAAAAAAAAGATAGGGGGCCGTAGGACATATAAAAACTTGTAAATTATAAAAAATTAAAAGATTACTGAATAGCGTGGATGAGTAAATAAGAAGTTTCAAGCTGTTTGAATGTAAAATAAAAATAAAGGTATTTTAGCATGTCAACAAATAAAAATCATTAACTATCACATTTATTCTCAATATAGAATTGCAAGTAATTTATAAAAAAATTAAAAAAAAAAAGTCGTAATTTGTTTTGTTTCGAAACCTTATCTCAATAATATTAAAAGTTAACAACATTCATTCAATTTATTTTTATTTTTATTTTTATTTTTATTCCGAAACTTAGTCTTAGCAACGTTTGATTTAAACTTTTTAGCTTGTTCATATTGTTGAAAACTTAAGTTTTCAAAAATAAAAGATAAAGCAATAATTCTTGAAAAGTTGAGGATTAGATAAGCAAAAGTATAATTGGCTAAAATATTTCTCATTTTATAGTTACTTGTTAACATGGTCGGATTATAGCCTGTTTTGAACCTTAAGAAAGAAAGCTTACACTTGGTAAAATAAGAGCTACTTGTCCCCAGTACCCTTTTACATTTCATTTGACATTTCCTCAAGCAAGTCCTAAGTATGGAATATGGATAGTCCGTACTTCTGCCCTAGCATTGTGTGTGAGAATTCTCTTAAAAATTGAGCAATTTGACTTGTAATTAGGAACCTCCTTTATGGGTTAGAGATATAACTTCCATTTTTGATATGAAATGAATCCTTTTCCATTTAATAATAATCCGTATTCCAAGGGGTAAAAAAAACACAATCTTGCAGGCTGCCCAATCCCTATATCGAGAGGCCACCAAGGAAAAATGGCATAATAATAAATTAATAATAAAAATAATCAAGAGCCGTAACTACATAAATGCTCCTCTATTTGACCACTTTTTGCTGAAATTGAAATCCAAAACATCTGCATGAAAAGGAAAAGAAACGGTGCCTTCTGTAAAAAGCAGAAGGAAACTGGTCTTAGCATAGAAGATAGGCAATCCTAAAGAAGGTGAAGGTGCTGGGACAAAAAGTTGACTAGTTGGAAGGAAGACAAAAGAGTAAACGAGGAAGTTCCAATTAAAGGACAGCAATATTTCACTCCCAAAAACTTATAATCGTTTGTGAAGATTCCAACAAGTTGTAATTTTGCATAACACGAAAGAAGTCACTTGGTTCGATTGACACAACAAGATCGGATTCGTAAACCCAACCACCCGTATTACAGATTGAAATGCAGCCTGAGCGTGATTTGTAGCATTACTCTGAAATCGATATAGTGAAGACCCAAAACCCAACACTCCTGATCTTGTATCATTGAAGAAATTAATTACCGAAGTTGTAGGTACAAAATGGTAGGGGGAAAACCTGAACCAGGGAAAAAACAAGTAATGCCCCCAACTTTACTTCCCTTCACCATAAGTTAACTAGGTAGATGAGAGAACGGTGTATAACAATTTACAACCTTTCGGGTTTCTAGCCATTTAGTGTACAATGGAATTACATACAAATCAATATTTGATGACATGGTGGCGCAGCCAAAGCTCATACATGATCATATGGAATGCATCAAATTTGATTGGCGGAGAGTTCCATTGATAGTGTCTCTGAACCTGATAAGAAACAATCCAAAGATAATCTCATCAGTTCTTTCTCCTCTTTTTCCCACGAGTTATTCAAGCACTTGAGGTAAACAGAAAAATATAAAGGACATAGAAGATTGCTAATATGAAATACTTAAAAAGCAATTATAAATAAACTACACTGTTTAAAATATTCAAGTTGAAACAGAAATGCATCTACCTTAACCAAGTTCTTATGGAGCATGACGAAGTCAGCATCAGGTATGTCCTTGAGGATTTGCTTAAGCTGGTACACGTCATTCTCCTTGAGCACAACCGCAAATTTATGCCAATCAAGAATATCATTGAATGGCAGGTCGTAATAATTTGACAATATCACTGCAAAAGATCCAATACATAAGAAGTTGGGTAGTGGAAATAGTTAGATGGAAAATCTCTACAGAATATGGAAAGGTTCCCAATCAGTAATTAGAAGAAAAAAAAAAATCTAAGGCACCCAACAAACTCTGGATATTGTTCACACCACTTTTTGGAAATTATGCAACCCAAACACCATGCTAATATGTTTAGTCAAAATAGCATGAATTCATTAACAGTAAGGACAAATTCCTTTGATTATGAAAATGTAATCCAAGTCTTTGTGCTAGAAGGGGAAACGAATAATGAATATGTTGAAATCTCTCGTATGTTGGATAAGTAATAAAATAAGAGACAAATGGGTGGGAACCACACATTGAAAGTACCCAATGAGGTGAACATATGGGATTCACCTCTGACCTCAGTAGAATGCTATTTGCATCTGCCAGAAACCTAGCCCTTATGTATTTCACCTTTCATTACCATAACAGATACACTCTCATCTCAAAATTACTCAAAAGATGAACAATTTCAACTGCATTCCATCGAACGTTCTCCCTGATTAGAGTATTATCAGGGGCAGCTCTCATCAGGGTCCAAAAGCAGAAACCTGAACTGCTAAGTAGCTGGGTAACTTTCATGTTTCCTCATCTTGCTCAATCGTATTCTCGAGGTGTTTGATGGAACTGCCAGTTCAGTTTCAGAAGTAGTTTAACATTACTAGTTTACAAAGTAGAGACGAAAAACATAAAAAAGGGGAATAAGAAGCAAGCTGCGCTTCCCTTTTTTTTTTTTTTTTTTTTTCAAACAGGTAAAAAAATTAATACCTACATTAGATTGGAAAATGCCACAAAGATCTTGTTGTGTTCAGGTCTTCTGTTTTCAGTTTTTTAGGCAGGAGTATAGTGAAGGAAGACTGTTTTGAAATAATTCATGCCTCATGGGTCATTAATTCCCAATAATCCAGGCATATGATTCAACAATCAAGTTACCATGGATGTAATGAGAGAAGATGGATAAAAACCATCCAGTACCATTCTCATACAAACAGCCAGGAAGCACTCAAATCTTACCAGGCACACATCCATAATGGATCGAGTCGGTTATACGAGCACTATTGACCTGGGAACCACCAGGGCATATGCAAAACTTGGTTCTATAAAATCTCTTCTGATATAGCAGTGGTCCCATAGCCCTATTTATTCTGTTGTTGGAAATATCAAGCTCTGTATCATTCTCCCAAACACGTGCCAATATAACTCTAATTTTAGAGTTCCGGTGTCCAGCCCAAAAACCAAGCGTTGTCCTACAAGACACATTTATTATATATTTATAAGCAATGCCTTCTGAATTCTATAAGTTACAAAATTAAGATAGATCATTTTCAGCTACCCATGTAAGGCATGCCTTAACCTACTTATTAATTAAATTTCCAATCTGTACGTTATTTTCCAATATGGAATTTTCAGGAAATAAGAAAGCAGAGCAAATAGTTTTTCAAGAAATAACTCAGAGAAAAAGGAACAAATAATCAAAGAAGGAAAACCCCATAAAATTGGCTGTCATCTACTCTTAACTTGGTCAACAGGTGAAGGTTTGTTAATAAGGTCATTAAAATTTCACACCCTACAATTCTACCTGTTTTCGAGATCATTTCCTCCAGCTGGAAGCGCAAATGGCTGCAATACTTGAGGAAGAGCAATATCTTTGTGTGGAATGAATCCAACATCATAGCTTGGGGAGCACACAACCCGCATTGAATTCTTTACAAGAAGTGGAAGTCCTTCTGTTGCCCTAACACCAACATCATGACAAGTGACGAAAAAATGATCTGCACCCAGGGTCCGATTCCAGTAAGGATACTTGGAAATTAACATTTGCACATAATTCTGGACAATTATGGTCATATTCTCGTATGAAGTGCCCTGCACACAATAAAGCAAGCATCCGATCCCAGCATATAATAGATCAGACAGGAGGGAAGTGTCAATTACAACTGACCAAATCACATTTGATGTGTATATGTGTGTTGTATTGCTTATCAAGAAAAGAAAGGGTTTGTGCATTGCATTAGTAGTATATTTCCTGAACCTGATCAGCATCTGAAAAATAGAGCAGTAGTTCTTAGTTTTTGAAGTTGCACTTCCTGACATGGTCAGCAAGGTAGAATATCTCATCTAAAAATTCACGTTTGCGGTTGTTGTACTTGTTGTTCTTCAAATTAACTCACCACATTATAAATGACACAAAGATGAACTTTTATCTTGACATAAATGATAAGACAGGTAAATTCATAGTCTTTAGCATTCATTTAAAAACACGAAAATGGGGCCTAGAAATTGAAACCAAAAAAGTTAATCCAGCAAGCTCTTTCCGTGAAAACCTACCTTTGTTCTTTTTTTAATGAGCAAGAAGGGGCTAAAGCTTTTGTTGTCTTTTTCCTATCCATTTCGTGAGTCCATTAAGGAAATAAAGATTGGGAAGAAAAACTATATAATTCAGTCACAAGCAAGTCAAAGTTACATGTCCTGGGTTCCCCAACGCTGAAATCCCTCAAAATAGATGAGAAATTCCACTTCTATTATTTCGCTAAAAAACGAGCATTAATGCAAACCCGTAACTAACGATCCACGATTGCATTAACTTCTTGAAAACAATGCAAAAGGTTGGCAATCGAAACCCTTACCTTGCCTCGCATTTTGTGGCAGGAAATGGGAATGAAGAAGAGGTGAGCCTGATCCGGATCTTCAGTGCGGAAGCGACTCTCGCGAATGTTCTGGAAGAAATAACCCTCGCTGGCGTACTTCCCCGTGAGCTTCCTGGGCGTCTGATAGAACGTGTTGGGATCACCGTCCGGGTATATATACACCTTGAATTTCCGCTCCATTTCCGCGTAATTCAACCGGAAAACCTCTGGGGAATGGTAAATATCATAAAGCCCGTCCTCCTCCACCCAATCCTTCGCCGCTTTATGATCATCATGAACCAGTTTAGCAACAGAAACCTTCGTACCAAAAAAAAGAAGGAAAGTTAGTAAATAAATTTTCTTTATTTCTCGGGAAAGCGCGGTGTAGAAGTAACATCAACGAACCTGAGTGGTGGCAGAAGAGGAGGGGAGAGGAGAGTGGACGGAACTGAGAGAGAAATAGGTGAGGGAGAAGAGGGTTAGGACGGCGAGTGTGAGGAGGGAGCCTTTGAGAGAGCAAAGCGGTGAGGACGCTGAGAAGGACGCCGTCTGAGGTGGCTTGCCGGTCGACATTGCTCGCTGGCGGTGGAGCTGTGTTTTGGGATCGACTCAATTGAGTACCAGTAACCAAGCGAAGTAGAGGTAGTCAAGTGGGCTAACGGTTCCAACGTAAAATGTCTTTTATTCTATTTTTAAAGAAATTTTATATTAATCAGTTCATACCACACATTATATATATATATATATATATATATATATATATTTATTTATTTTTTTGCCAAATATATTATATATGAATAATAAATTAAAAAAACTCAATAAACTAAAAAACTAATTTTTTTTTTTTTTTGAAAAGACCAAATCCCAAATGTAACACTCTTTAAAAAATGCCCAACACATGTAAAGATGCATATACTTGAGACATTTCAATCTTAGGCAAGGATGGTTGATATAGTTTTAAAACCTAAAAGGATTTGTATTAAAACCTTTTAACAGCTTAGAGGTAATGTATACACCCAAAAAAAAACCTTGGTGATAAATGTACATATTAAAAGTTTGGATCCCTGGTAAAGAAATACTAAGAACCCTCCAAAGGATCATTTTCATTTCAAGTTATTTTGGTCATTTCACTTGTCAACTTCACTAGAAATATTCAAATATCTCCTAATTTACACTCAATAGATACTATTCATTTCAAGTGAAATAGAGAGGATCCCATTCCTCTCCCTTTTCACAGTAATTAATTCACAAACATCTCAAAACCTGAAAGGACATAATGCCATTTGGTGCTTCTGCAAAGTATTTGCAATTACATCCTTGACATCTTGGCTACATTACAAACCAAACGCTAACAAATGAAAGAAAAGACTGTAACTTTCCTTTCCCATATGGCTACTCAACATGCTTGAGCTCCATGGTTAGCTTCTAGAAAGAGTTCTGATACATCCACAGGCAAAATACACTAAACCCTAATTTTCCGTCTAAATGAGAATTGGAATGACAGATCTCTGGTTAGTGGTTCTTAGGCTGAAAGCATATACATCAATATCCCACCTGCAACTGAAACATTCAGAGATTCAAACTTTCCAGTCATTGGAATGCTCACAAGATCACATACATGCTGAGATTTCTCTGATAGGCCGCTCCCTTCACTACCCAATACCAAACACAAAGGAAAATCTACTAAGGAATCGGCTAGCCCTTTAGAAAGCTGGGACACTGGCTTTAAATATCCAGTACTATTTGGATGGCCGGCTAGGACCTTCATTTGAAATTCGCTTACAAGGGCTTCAAGATGGATCCAACTGCCGCAAACTATAGGGATCTGAAAGGAGGCTCCTCGGCTAGCTCGAAGTGCTTTCCCATTAAATGGATCACAACAACCAGGAAGTAGAAAAACACCACCCTGTTGGACAATAGCTCCCATATTATTAGACTTCATTTAAAAATCTAGATGGAAAACATATATAGCTCATATCAGGCAAGAAACATCAGCATTAAATGATTGGGTCATGGATAGGGAATTTTATTGGTTTTTGGGCTCACCATTGATCCTGCTGTCCAGTAAAAGGAAGTGTGGGATAATTTACTGAAGAATGAAAAGATTGCTGGTTTTGATCAGTAAAACCTTTAATCACTAGGGCTTGCGATATCTATTATCGAGAAGTCTCAAATTATTAAACAGATCAGGGTGAAGGCCTAAAAAATAGTCAAGTTTCTAATCAATAAATGATCCTCAAGTAACAACAACAAACAGCAACAAATAGTTGGGATTCAAACTAGTCTTGATCATGAGAAGTAAATATCACTTTATGTTACCTTTGAAGCTTTTGAGTACAACTTGAGTTCAGAAATATGCAGTGGGTTGATGGAGAAGCATATGCATAGTACATAAAAAAAAGGTGGGGGGAGGGAAAGGTATAAAGAAGACATAATTTCAGATTGTAGCTTATTCCATACCCATCTAAAGGCCAAAGCTGATCTGAGTAACGTACCAAGGTTTCCTGGATCCTGCAGTGAGTAAAACTATTGGGTTAGTGATACAGATGCCCAAAAGTTTCTGGAATCCAATTGCCCGCAATTATAACCTGGAGAGTAAAACGCATCTTAGAAATAGCATTTTATGTATTTGAATTGAAGGGAAGAGATGAAAGCGAATCAAATTAGTTCCAATATTTTGTTCCAACAATTTTCTTCAGCTAAACGCATTTCATACTTTATTTGCTTTGGGGTTTCTGTCTTGCATACTTGTTAAACTAATATCAGCACCGATTGAAAACAAGTATAGTAAGGAGAATATGCTGATAATAGTTTAACACTTACGTGTACTTATATATTTAGGTTTCTTTTAGACTCAATGACATTATTTATCAGGTTACCAAGTTGCAGCCTTGAGGCCTTATAAACTCTTGGCTTCATATGACTGTACCTAAAAGAAAAAAGAAAAAAGAAAACTTGGGATAGAACCCTTCATTGTCTTTATTTCTATAATTTCTAATAATACAACTTTCATAGGTAGAAAATCTCCACTGAGCAGAAGACTAAAGAAGCCTCCAAAATCACCCTCTTTTTTTAGGAGTCTCCAGAAACCAAACAAGAGATGATCATCTATTTTTTGCACAAAAATGCAAGGCTACCTCATGAGGAGAAAAGCTGACCGAGAAGTTTTGAAATAATGATAAGTACTGAAAAAGTGTAAAAAATCACCTGGATTCCATCGAGGACTAGAATTCGATGTGGGTATGGGAACCATCTTCGACAATCTGCCTTTTCTTGATCATTTTCTAGATTGAAGAACCTAGTAGGAATTCTCATCAGGGCAATTGCATCAATAGATTCAGTTGACTTCACACCGGCAAGCTTTTTCATCACTGCAGCGCTCACACGCACAATACGTCCAGGGAAACCATCTATCCCTTCAGGCACCTCGGTTTTATCAAGTAGAAGTAAACAATCCATTTCCACAGTCTTCTCTCGCAAGGACTCTTGAAACTTGTATATTTCCCTAAAAAAGATAAACATTCCATGGCTCCATCACTCTTAAAGACTAATACTTTTACATGTAGATTTATCATTAGAATTTTCATTACATCAAACCGAACAATATATAGTGTCACCATCATGAGTTTTTGGTAACCAAACAACAAAATACGTATCTCTTGACATTCAATTTTCTGTCCTTTTTTTCCCTCTATCACGAATTCTATTTCAATCTTGCTACTCTTCTAAGCATCCAGAAAACAGGAAAGCAGGAATTCATTTGAAAAATAGCTAGTTATTGACAACCACAAAGTCCCTGGCATAATTCACTTGGGTTTTTCTAGTTCTTGGAAGCCAAGACAACAGAATTCAAAAATTAAAACAATCAATTTCCTTTCACAGTCCCACATATTTTCAGCAACCAAAAGCGAAGGAAGAAAATGCTTTAAACCCATTAGAAATTTGGGCTACTTAATTGATTGCAACGTAGAACCCAGATAAATTGAGATAAAAGAGAGAGGGATTAGCATGAGACCTTACAGGGGTAGCGCCCACAACGAGAACTGAACCATGGGAGTGGCGGTAAGAAGTGCTGTGGCGCAGCTTGATGCAGTGCTTCACAAATGGGTTTGAAGCGCTGGTAATGGATTTCACATGAGAAGGTAGAGGGAATTTGACATCCACGGAATCACCGGTATTCTCTTTGAAATGGATTTGTGTTTGAGCGATAGAAAACGTTAACTGAGAATTTGAAACTCCGAGTTTGGGAGGATAAGAAGTGGGCATCAAAGATGTGTACAAGCATGGCATTCTCTTCACCGACTCTAATTCAGCTGCTGGCTTGAGGCTTCAATGTTCGCAGAGTTCAGAATACGAGTAATTTTTAGGTAAACAGAAAAAAGACAACATTCCTCTTCAATCGAGGGATGTTATGTGTATAAAATTTTTCTTTTTTTTAAGTAATGGGATACATATTAATGTTTTAAGCAAGTTTTTAATAAAAACATATGACTGTTGTTATAAAATTAAAAAAAAAATTACTATTATTATAAAAGAGAAATATAAAAAAATTTCTTAATAACTGAAATTTTTTTCGTTTTATATATTTTCTTATAAATTTTATAACAATTAAAACCTATTTTATAGACTTTGAAATTACTATGCAAATTACTATACAAGTCACTATGTAAGATTTAAAATAATAGTGGTGGGGTCATTCACAAAATTATTGGTAGGACATGGGGCGGTAGTCGATGGATCAATAATTCATAACACTCCCCCTCGAATGACTACCCATAAAAAAATATGTCTCGTTAAAACCTTATCAAGGAAAAACTCAGTGGGATAAAAAACTAATGGCGAAATAAAAATAGTACAGTATTCTTATGTATCTCCAAGTGCCTTAAGATTGTCTCATTAAAACCTTGCAAAGGAAAACTTAATGGGACAAAACCTTAGCGAAGAAAAAAGAGTACAATCAGTACAAGTTTTCAGGACATTTACTCCCCCTGAAAAGTGCATGAAAATAGATTTTTGAGTTTTCGCATCTCAATGCTATGCACAATCTTCTTAAATGTTGCAGTGTGTAATGTCTTCGTGAATAAATCTGCCAGATTATCATTTGATCGTATCTTTGATATATTCTCATTTGATTTGAATGATAAGTAGCATTATTTTCTTATAAAATTGTTAGACTATCATTGATCATGAGAAGATTGCACTTTTCTTGAATATGTAGAATCATTGATCTCAATCTAAATACACTCTAAACTCGTTTTAATGAATTGCAATAATCTCTGAGTGATTTGAAGATGTAGAAGATAATATCTGGTTGACAGACTTAGTAGAAATCCGATACCTGCAATAATACTTAAACTCTCCTGATAATATACATTAGTGTTTTAAGTAATAAACAAACATTATTTCAGCATATATAAAATGTTAAGAATTCAAATATGATTTCCATCTAAATAATGTATTAGAGAGAACATGACAATATTTTCATCTAAAATTTTCTCCCCTCATTCGACGTTATTAGGGAGAACTTGTTTATATACGACAGAAATAACAATAGAAACCATCAATGTATGATAAAAACTGTAAAAACTTGAGATCTAATATTATCGGTTTGGCGGAAAATCAAATCCGCTTGATATTGTCGACAAACGCGATTTTGAATAGACTTGAAAGTTTTGGGTTATTATTTAAATATAACTATTTTGTCATTGGTTTACTCTAGTAAAAAGATCTTACATTCTTTATAAATGCAGTTGTTGTTTATCTAGAATGATATTATGTCTTATAGAAATTCTTTTGTTAATGATGTCCCAAATTTGAATCATGAACATTTTATACCTTAACCACTCATTTTTTCTCCTGAGATTTTAAACACCATGATATGAGCAAAGATATATCTTTCTAGTAAAACTGATCCTGAAATTATTGCAGCATCAAGAACTCTCAGTGCTCAATATGCTGCCTCTCTTACAACCATGTCTCAGAAGCTACTAGCGAGAACGAATGAGGTTGATCATCTTAAAAATTAAATATCTGAGTTGCATCAAACGCTTGCAATTAAAGATAGAAAAAATAAAGATTTAAGATAAAAAAAAATAATAAGCTAAAAAAATTTGTAAGCTGGTATTCTCGTGACCTGAAAACACGAATAAAAGAGCTGGAACGAGAAAGAGCTGAAATACAAAGTCAACAATAACAGCTAACGGCAGAGGTTTAGCGTTTACAAGAAAATCGGAATAGCTGCAATTAATCTGACTGGTTTTTGAAATTATGCATCTAACATATATTGTAAAGTGATATTTGAAAAGATGATGGTTTGTCTTTTTTCTTATTTTCTTTTTTATAAAAACCGTCTTCAGCTTCATATAGTTCGCATCAAATCTTCTTTTTATATCTATAATTCATCTATATTTGTATTCTTATTCTACAAATTTTCAATGACTCATTAATTTCCTTTCAATATTTGTCACTATCAACATATGAGGTATCATTCACCTCAATTACAAGTTGTTCCTGCATCTTCTGCAAGTGTCATGTTGCAGCAAGCGAATGATCTGGCTAATAAGTCAGATCATGAAACCGTTTATAAGCTGGTGACTCTCGGCACTCGATACTCCTCTTTTATTGTTGGGTTTTCCAACTGATTACAATTCAAAAATTGTGAGATTGAGGAGCTTAACGAGAAGGTTTTTATATTTCAACGACTCGTTCAAGTTTGACAGAAAAATAGCAGACTTAAAGCAAGAGAATAAGAATTTAAAATTTTTACTTGCCTCTTCATTTTAACTGCCTTATCTTTTAGATAAGGATGATATGTTGCTTTATGAAGAGCAAATACATTTGAGAGATGAAGTTAGAAGTCTCAAATTTTTGTAACTCATCTAGCATTTGAATAATAAGATCTTTCATTTTCAACTACATTTTTTAAATTTATAGCAATTTTTGTGATCTCTTCATCAACGTAAACTGCAATAATAGCAAATCCGAGTTCTGATAAAAATACGTGGGCATATAAGATTATTCTCAAATCCTTCTTTCAATAAATACTCATTGATTGAATTTACCACATGCGTCCGGATTGGTTTAACCCATATAAAGATTTTTGAAGTATTATAAAATACATACTCTTAAATTTATTTGGATTAGATGTTACAAGTATTGTATATCTTTATATATGTAATGATCTAATGATTTTTATAAATATGCAGTGAATACATTCATCAATTGTATATCTAATCCTTTTGTAATAACCAAATCGATTAAAAATATGAATGTGATTGCATTCATAATAAGGAAATATGTTTCCTCATAACTAATCCCATGCTTCTGCAGGAAACCTTGTGCGACAAATTGTGTTTTGTACTACATAATTTCATTTTTCTCATTACGCTTTCATATAAATACTCACTTATATCTCATAGGCATTACACCCTTTGCTGTTTGGACAACAGGTCCAAATACCTCTCGCTTTGCTAGCGAGTTTAATTTAACTTCAATAGCTGCTTTTCGTTTTGGCTAATAATTTCTACGTCGACATTCTTCGACGATTTTTAGCTCATTTTGTTCATTACTTCTGTTAATGTCAAGTTCTATCTTATATGAAAATATGTTGTCAACTACAATTTTATTTCTATCCATAATTTCTCCAGCATTCATGAAATGAATTAAGATCTCATTATTTCAGGTACCTATTTCTTTTCAGGGAAAAACATTTCATGAAACACCTCTTCAGGAGATTTATACTCTTCAGGAGGATTATATTTTATACAGAAAGTATGGTCTTTTTAGGAGCACCGTTTCTTTTCTCTTTTGCACCAATAGGTTTTCAACACTTCAGGCGTATCTTAAACTCATCTATTGCTATTTTAACAACTCGTCCTTCAGAGATTTCAATTCTTGCTTAATCATTAACAGCAGTAATATATGATTTTACAATACCTTTAATATCAGTATATACATCATATAACTGATTTTCAATACAAATAGATAATCGTCTGAACTTCTGGTTCATATTCATTTGTAAGAGGATCAAATTTAGACAGGCTTTTATTATCCAGGTAATTTCTTGTCGTGCTTCAGGCACCGACTTTTTGTTATTTCAAAACATGATAAAGATTTATTATAATGTATAAAAGTTTAGTATAAGTAAATCAAGTGCTTGGCCGTACAACAAGTACGTAACCACTGTTCAGTCATACCACATCTATGACAAACATCTTCATATTTTTATGAAAAATTATTCTGAGGGCTTTTATCATTCTCTAAGTTGGATTACTTCTGGTGATACAGTATATTTTTATCATCTTTAGTGTTGTCGCTTTTAGGACCAACACTTCTATATTTTTTCTACCATATCTATGTCCTTGATTCCTTTGAAAGGATGCACCGTTCACTTTTGGAAATGATGTAAATTCAATATCATTAATAGGACGTAACTGGTGATTTATTAACAAAAACTCATTATTTAGCTTAATTACTAGAAAACAAAATAAAAATTTAGAATATTAGTTGAACTTTTACTCTCGATATTGCTACTGCAGGAGCACATTTGAGATATGAAAAATAATATATGTTTTCTTTTAAATATCATCATCAGTGACTTTCTCACTGTATAATTTTAATATTGAGTTGATTTTAAAAAGTGCAGAATATTCAATACCACTTTTAAAATCTTGC
This sequence comes from Platycarya strobilacea, assembly GCA_036898215.1. NCBI lineage: Eukaryota > Viridiplantae > Streptophyta > Magnoliopsida > Fagales > Juglandaceae > Platycarya > Platycarya strobilacea. Next base: position 38,404,059 of record CM072555.1, read on the forward strand.
AACCTCAGGTGAAATAAGTTATAATGATCTTTTGAGATGATTACATCTTCTGGTGCTCATATCTCTTCCTTAATTCATTTTATATAGTAAAATGATTTTTTACCATGAGATATACAGCACAATCCTGTAGGGACACATGATTTTCTTTTTTGATTATATCTCTCAAGTTCATCATCATATCTAAATGGATCTCATCAAAGATCCTGAATAAATAACTTTTTTCAAAAATGTCAATAATCATAAATCTTAATATTTGACATTATATATATATAAATCACAAAAATAAATCTGTGAATTTTTGAGGATGACAATACAAATCTAATATAAAAAAGTTTTGAAATTATAATTATATATTTTTTAAAATAATGATATCTTTTTTATTACAGTCATCTACTCAAGGTTATAATAAGATTTTTTTTTTATGTTTTATTTATGAATCCTATTATTTATTATCACATGATAGAATAATGAAAAATGATAAGAAAATGAATAATAAATAGAAGAATTAAATTACTTTTAAAACAATAAAATGAAAATAAAATAAAATAAAATAAAGGTCATATGTAATGATGATAAATAGTAAAATCCTTAACACAACTTAACGTGGGATCATTGAAGTTTCTAAAATAGTCAAACGCCCAACACACCACTCCCACGTCAGTGGCGTACTGGTGGTGTGAAAAAATAAGACAAACTGTGTAGAGCTAAATTTGTAGAGGAGAGCAAAATTTTGAATATGGTTGAGCATATTGGTCTGGTTAAGGTATAAAAATAAAATATTTTGATATTAATATTATTTTATATATCATTTTGAAAGAATTTATATAAAAAAAATTATATATATAAATTCATATATAAATTATATTTTAAAATAATAATTAATATATAAATAAATTATACATATAAATACATATATGTAAATAGTTTAGTCTGAATTAAGATAAAAAATAGTAAGAAATGAAAAAATAAAAATAAAAAAATAAAAATCCGGTATGGCCGGTATCGATCGAAATACCGGCTGGTACGATCGAAACAAGTCGAAATGACTGAAATCTACAGCGAAACAAAATAGATTATTTTCTATATCAGTCAACTAGTCAGTACGGCATATTTTGGCCGTACTGACCGATACAGTACCAAATTTAAAATTTTGGAGGTGAGAGAATAGCAAGCACGGTTTGGTATATGAAACATTGTAGCTTAAATTTAAACCCCACTCTGTATTAGTTTGCTGCCTACATATGCGATCTTTTTGCCTGTAAATTCAACAAGCACCTCAAGATATAATACAAGCCTAATATAAAAAAGATTTGAAATTACAATTATATATTTTTTTAAATAATATTGTTTCTTCTTTTATCTTAATTTATCAATAAGACTGCAATACAATTCTCCATTCAAAATTGTAATAAAAAATTTTTCAAGAAATAATAAGGTAACACAAATCAAGGAAAGCAATTTTGCATAATTTAAAATAACACTATGCACCAGCAACCAACTAGGGCAATAGTAAGTGAATTATGTCAATAAAAACAAAACTTTGACAGCTGAAATAGCAAACTTTTGGGGGGCTATGCTTGCACTTCCTTGGTAATAACTGGACCAAAGCCTGAATTGGGAGCTGCTCCTGCATTTGCTTTAAGTTTTTTGGAATGCTCCACAAGTTCTTCCCTCGAAAGATCAGTACCCATCATTTTTGGAAGATTGTATAAAGTATAAACCAAACTCATCTGAAGTTAATATAATCTTTTTTATTTAAAAAAAAAAAGAAGTGCGTTGGAGAATTGAAAGAGACCCTAGTTAAGGAACTTGAATCACAATATCATGGCCCTGCCATATGCGTGCATCTCGGTAGAATACTCTCAGGAGGCATCTAAGATCTTGGCTATAGAACACAGGAAGTAAAAACTTTTATCCTGATCACTCAATTCATGTGCACATTTTATATTTTAAATTTGCTAAACTGCCCATCCACTAGAAACCAAGCAAAGAGGACAAACATCAGTCTGCAATGTAAAGGAGAACTATATAGAAGGAAATGAAATTATACTCACCAATTCAAATGCAATAAATTTTCCAGTATTCGAACCAAATTCACGAACAACTTTTTTCTATTTTCTACCCCTTTTATAAGCAGACAAGACAATCCATATACACAAATTCACAAGACTTCATTTGTAAATCAAAGACAATCAAATCTAAGAAAAAAAAAAGTAGAACAACAATACTCCTTATAAATCGCAAACGTCCAATAATCCATTAATAAAACTCTTTACATCTGTCAACTCCAAAAGTTACAAGCAAATCTGCTCTAGCTATTATAGTTCTAGCACAAGTGGTAGTCTAAAATTTCTTTGCACCACATTTGAAGAGAGTAAAGTCTACACCAAAATTTCTGATGTTTTATTATTGTTCTGGGGATTGTTTGAGAGACTGAAGACGAAGACGATGGGTTTCGGGGCTTCTATCGAGACAGTGAGAGAGTCAAAGGAGAGAGAAAAAATAATAAAATATGTTTTTCAAGATAAATAGTAACTCTTTAAACATAAATAGTCACTATTTATAAGTATTCAAATATTTGCATATGCATACTCTAATGTGAAGGATTTTAAGACTATAATATGCAAATATGGATTTGCATATGCATATACATAGACTAATATCAATGCTCTAAAACCTTCCGTTCAAGGCATATCATTTGAAAAATTGCAAATTTGGAAGAAATTATATATTATTAAAAGAAAAGGTTACTACCTGTTTCAAACTCCAAGACAACATGGTGGTGCACAAACTTCCCAATATCTAAAATGCAATGACACAGTTAAAAGTGGTGTCTTTGTAAATTTGCTACAATAAGGATTCCGTGATTTCAAATAAATAAGGTTAACCATTGTTGAGCGCTCATTCAAGATAGGTTCAACTCAATAATCATATATTACAAGAAGAAAATTTGGTGATATTAAGAAAATGGAGTCTGCACAAATGGGAATATTGTAATTAAAAGTTTACAAAAGACAAGTCATTGATATCAAGCACCCTACAATCATGAAGCATGCGCATGGAACGGATGCACAAGATTTGCATGGGACAATGCATTTTTATGCACTTTCCATTCACAGTGCATCAAAAGTTCTAAACCACTAACCAATAAATACATCATATGTGCCCCTATCACTGTAATATAACCAAGTTTTTCTAAACACTATTAGAAGGCAAGAAAATAAAAACCCTAAAATATCGAAGTTATAGTAAGTTGAAATCTCGTGCAAAAAAAAAAAAAACTATGGGTGTATATTTAGAATATGAATAATGTTAAGTTGCCCTTTCATCTTGCCCACTTATTTTGACCGCTCATGGATTTAATTTTTTTAATTTTTTAATTTTAATTATTGATTAAGGAAGTAATTAAAAGTATATTAAAATTTTTAAATATTTTTTAAAAATGTTTAAAAATTAAAAAAATAAAAATAAATAAGAAAATAAATTTATTTTAGGCAGCACGCTCAACAATCAATGCTGGACGACAACCTAGTACTACTCTTAAAATATAATATATATTCATCGTGATCAATAGCACTCGAATGAAATAAGCAATCGATCATTTAGAAAATAAAAATAGTATTTGTATACAACTTGTATACCTTTTGCATATACGTCAAATATAAATGTTATTTTTACCTATCATTTAATTTAACTATTTATATTTTTTGTTTTTGTTTTTCTGTCATAATGTTTTTATCTTCTTTTTAATAGATTTTTTTTAATATTTCGATATACGTAATTTTATTCCCATGTCACCAATTCTATAAAAGATACGCGAGGTCATATATTTTAGCATTACTCGAAAACAAAGTACCAACTACACTAACCCTAGAAAACTAAATTCCACATAAAATTGAATCAGCAATGGAAACGTATATAAAGGTGATAATTAAGCAATACATGCATGTTAATCAAGGATTCAACACATAGTAAATGATAATGATCCTGAAATGCAACGAAATATGAAAAAGAAATAAATTGTGAGAAAGTTGAGGCTTTTACCTGATGAAATATCATAGTGCAAAATTTCGTAAAGATCCTCTCATCTGCATGAAAATGCCTGGGATACAATCTTCGAGAGCACCAAAACACACTCAAAACCATTTTTTCGACGAGAAAGAAAAGAAATCAGCACAGACCAAATAAATGTGCAGACCATATTCGTGAAATAAAGATGATTAAAAGAAACAATAAACTATTATCAAATAATTTAAGTCTGTTTTCCTACGGATGGGAAGCGAATACAATCCTTTTTATTGTATTTTAAAATATCTTTTTTTTAAGGGTATAACAATCATCTATGTATAAATAAAATATTTATTTCGTAATATCCATACATAAAAGTTTCAATTAATTTTTTTAAATCCTTAATTAATTGAAGAGAAAAGCTGGGGACCGACCCCCCTTAAGAAGATCAATCCGCCGCTGGAGGCGGTGGTGGCCGACATTACTCACCCCATCCAGAACCTAACGAATTTATTTCAAGTTTAAAACTGTCGGGGCTTCGTCAGAAGTTGTCGTGGGTCGCTGTCGTAGGGGTGAACTCTCCGGAGCTCGCCGGTCTCGATGGGATGGGCGGTGTTGGCCACCACCGTCTCGGGCAGTTCTATTCGGCTGAGGGCCGAATCTCCTTAAAATTCATCTTTATTTTATTTTTTTATTGTGTTTTTTATTATATTTTTATTGTATTTTTTATTATATTTTTTATTATGTTTTCTTTATTTTATTTTTTATTATTATTATTATTATTTTTTAAGTATTTTTTTTTGTATTTATTATCAAAAAACAATTCAAAATAATTGGATTGTTTTTTATGGTGGAGATCGCTCGGCCGATCCCCAACGTCTAATTGAGATGAGGTGATAAATAATGCCATTAAAATATTTATTCAAACATTAATCTCCTATATATATACCAAAATCAACAATGTTATAATAACTTTCGGAAATTATTACGACTTTTTAACCACAGCGTATATACAATGCACAACGGTCCCCTTTCGCCAACGGTCACAAATTTCAAATTCAAACATCATTAAAGCAGACACTGTAAAAGAACCCAAGAACGTTCTCAACACCCTTTCTATCCTCCAAATTACTTTCTTGCCGCAAGAAAAACCATTCGCCAAAGAAACTCAAGGTTTTCCCTGTTCCCAGACACACAACAGTCCAATTTCCATGGAAGAGACCCGATTCGCTACTTTTCACCAAGAATTAGAAACCCTAGTTCCAAATTCTTCAGTCTCCGAGGCCTTCGATTGGGAAAAAGTTGAACCCTTGAATCAAGAACCGAAACCCTCTGCCGTTAATGACGCGGGCGATGATTCTTTGGTGGATTTGATGCTTTGTGACTCTGGTTCAAGACTAATCCCTTATGGGTTTACCAAATCCAATTGTACAGGTTAGTGTTTTTAACCCCAATATTTTTGTCATATGGGATTATCTTGGTTTGGTTACTAAGAAATCGAGGGGAGTGAAAATAAATTAAATTATGGGGCTCTTGATGTTAGACAGTAGTGGCAAGCAAAGCAGAAAGGAAGTTGAAACAAGAAGCCTGCGTTAAAAATATTTGTGTTAATAAATTTTATTCCTTCTCCTTTCGTAGTATATTATGAACAAACGAATGTAAGTTTTGACATCCTTTTCTTTTTCCTTACTACATTTCTCAGCAAACAAACATAGGGCTAGCAGTCTTAGTCATTTTGGTCTTTATGTTCTTCACCTTTAATATCGGATTCTCTCTTCCAATGTACGAAACCCGAGTACTTCCAATTTACACCAGCAATTGTATCAGTTTATAATTAGTTCGATTGTTACAAATAACTGCTTGTATTTCATGGTTACATTGAATTTGAAGTTTCAGTAAATATTATTAGTTTTGTCATTCATTTTTTAAGAAAATGAGAAGAAGCGAATTTAATCATATTATTTATATTCCCAAGGTTTTAAATGTCAGATAGCACCTCTTAATTAACATATGCTACTTGGAATTTAGGAAAATGGTACTTACTCCTCATATTTATATATATATGAAAAGTCATTTCCTTTTGTTGTGGTTGTGAAATGGGTGCTCCGTAGCATGATCCCATGATTTATCACTAAAGTTCCCCTAAATCCACCAGACTGACTCTTTACCTTTCTCAGTGGATTGGAAAAGCTCCTTTTTTTTTTTTTTTTGGGGGGGGGGGGGGGGACTTTGATCATTCTAGTATTAATTTATCATTTGTCTGCTTGAACCAGAACAATGTGTGCTGTTTATAAATGCTGGAGGTGAGGCTGCAAATGAGGTAGATTCCAGTACAAAATTTGTCGGTGACACACATTATGAAGGGGGAAATGTTTTTCGAACCAATGAGTCAATAACTGAGGGTGGAGATTTTCCATTCATCTATCAGTCTGCACGATTGGGAAATTTTTCTTATCATTTCAATGATCTTCCTCCTGGAGACTATTTTGTTGACCTTCATTTCGCAGAGATAATAAACACAAATGGACCCAAAGGGATGAGGGTATTCAATATATATTTCCAGGAAGAAAAAGTAAGTAAATTTAAGCAAAGGTCTCATTGTGTAAAAGTTTATATATTATTAAACTGACCATGGTGCAATTTTGGGGTCATTTTCGTTTGTCAATATGGCAGGTCTTATCCGAGTTAGATATTTTCTCTGTAGTTGGAGCTAATAAGCCATTGCAGTTGGTTGACTTGAGGGTATCTATGAAGGAGGATGGAGTAATTGTGATAAGATTTGAAGGGGTCAGTGGAAGCCCATTAGTTAGTGGAATTTGTATTAGGAAAGCGCCAAAGATGTCAGGTAATATCCTCGCATTTCTTTTGCTTGCTTTGCTTTAGTTGTTAATGACTGTCATATATGGATATATTTTCAGAAAGTTTTTATGTACTTTTTGATTTGGGTGCAGTTCCTCAAGTGACACATGAATATCTTAAATGCAACAACTGTGCTTCTATGATAGAAGTTCCTTCAGCTCAGGTTACACAAAACTTACTTGTATAGTTGAACTATGGAGGCTTTTTAATTGCTGCTTACGTGGGCTGTTAATTTGGGGTTTCAGAAGAAACTAATGGAAATGAAATCCACCATGAAATATGAGAAGAAGATAGAAGAATTGACCATACAGTGTCAACTAAAGACAAAAGAATGCTACGAGGCTTGGATGTCATTGACTGCAGCAAATGAACAGCTGGACAAGGTCAGGATGGAACTTGACAATGTAATGTTTAACACACTTTCTAAAGGTGAGCTTCAAATATTTTGTTTCTTTGAATGTTGTGATCGAAGGGGAGTCTTTCCGAAAAATCAATACATTATAGAATGGAAGTTGAAGGTCAATATACTTTACGTCAATGCAGCATGTGTTTGAAGGTCTGCATTTTAACTAGTTTTGAACATGTGTTTTAATGTGTGCTTCAACATGTGTTTGGACGTCATTGCAACACAATTAGTCTCCCAGTTACAAAATTTTTTTGGCCCAAGTATCCTGAAGGATGATGGTGATTCTAGATTTCCCATGAAGTATTTCTCATATTCTATGCATAGGGTACTGTTAATTATTTATCCATCACAAGAAAAATGAAATGGAAGAAAAAAGAATCTATTGCATTAGTGGGTTGTGTTTTTATGTCAGTTTTGCCTCAGAATCGCTTTTAGAAGCCTCCTTGTGTTCAACTATAAGTCATCCAAGGCTTTATTTATCCTCTCTTAAGACAGTAACCTTCCTGATCTTCTATTTTGTTTCTTTGAATGTTGTGATCGAAGGGGAGTCTTTCCGAAAAATCAATACATTATAGAATGGAAGTTGAAGGTCAATATACTTTACATCAATGCAACATGTGTTTGAAGGGTCTGCATTTTAACTAGTTTTGAACATGTGTTTTAATGTGTGCTTCAACATGTGTTTGGACGTCATTGCAAAACAATTAGTCTCCCAGTTACAAAATTTTTTTGGCCCACGTATCCTGAAGGATGATGGTGATTCTAGATTTCCTATGAAGTATTTCTTATATTCTATGCATAGGGTACTGTTAATTATTTATCAATCACAAGAAAAATGAAATGGAAGAAAAAAGGATCTATTGCATTAGTGGGTTGTGTTTTTATGTCAGTTTTGCCTCAGAATCGCTTTTAGAAGCCTCCTTGTGTTCAACTATAAGTCATCCAAGACTTTATTTATCCTCTCTTAAGACAGTAACCTTCCTGATCTTCTATTTTTTCCTTGTTAGATCAAACTATGGAGAAACAAGCTGAAAATCTGAGGAATATCTCCGGCAAGTATGAGCACGATAAGATATACTGGGCAGCTGCAATCAATAATTTACATGAAAAAATAAAGGTAAATTGCTCTTACCGCTTGCAGGTCACAATCATTCTAGAAATACTTTTAATACATAACCCACTATTAAGCTAAGAATTTCTGCAAATGGTTTGAATTCAGGTGATGAAAAAAGAGCATCTTCAGCTTTCTTGTGAAGCTCATGATTGTGTCGATTCAATTCCTGAGTTGAATAAAATGGTTTTTGCAGTTCAGGCTTTGGGTATGTCTGAGTTACGAACTCTTCAGAGAAGAATATTTCCTTGAGTTAGAATTTACATTGAAGGTTCTTTTTGTTGCTGTTTTGACTGTGATGTCCCATTGAACTGTTCTGCAGTATCCCAGTGTGAAGATCTCAAAGTGAAGTACAGTGAAGAGCAAGCTAAGCGAAAGAAACTCTTTAATGAATTTCAGGAGGCTAAAGGCATGTTCACTTTTATTCTAAATAAATCATCAAAGTTTGTGCTGCTTTGTGAAGCTTTTTAACTCCACCACTTATATATTGTATATCAGGGAATATCAGGGTTTTCTGCCGCTGTCGTCCCCTAAGTAAAGAAGAGATATTGGCTGGTTCTACAAAAGTTGTAGACTTTGATGCTGCGAAGGATGGATGTCTTGGAATTCTGACTGGTTGCTCCACCAAAAAGTCTTTCAAATTCGAGCGTGTTTACACGCCAAACAATGATCAAGGTATGCACATATGTTTATCTTTTGGTTGATAGGGTAGTAATGTTTTGATTGTGAAATGTGTATTAAAATATATTTTGGTTGGTTTTTACAGTTGATGTGTTTGAGGATGCTTCGCCAATGGTGACATCAGTGCTAGATGGCTACAATGTGTGCATATTTGCTTATGGCCAAACAGGGACAGGAAAGACATTTACAATGGAGGGTACTGAGCAAAACAGAGGAGTAAATTATAGGACTCTTGAGCACTTGTTTAATATTGCCAAGGAAAGGAGCGAAACTTTTACGTACAGCATAGCTGTTAGTGTTCTTGAAGTTTATAACGAGCAGATTAGGGACTTGCTGGCAACATCTCCAACGTCGAAAAAGTAAGATTGCTGTTTCTTTCTTTAAATGAGAAAATTAGGAAAAGAAAATCATCAGCCAAGTTTTGAAGCATATTAGACTTCATGACTTGATCTCATCCAAGTTAATCACTTATCAACATTTACTTTGGGTAAATAGGTTGGAGATAAAGCAAGCTCCTGAAGGATTTCTACATGTTCCTGGAATTGTAGAAGCCAAAGTTGATAACATCAGGGAAGCCTGGAGTGTACTGCATGCTGGAAGTAATGCTAGGGCTGTTGGAAGTAATAATGTGAACGATTATAGTAGCCGATCTCACTGGTACCAAGTTCCTTCGCTACTATGTTCCTTCACTCCTTTCATTGTACATAATTATGGAAATATTTGTATTATCTGTCACATGTTCTTTCATTAATGGTGGTCCATATTTTTCAGCATGCTTTGTATAATGGTAAAAGCAAAGAACTTGGTGAATGGAGAGTGCACCAAAAGTAAGCTTTGGCTTGTAGATTTGGCAGGCAGCGAGAGGCTTTCGAAAACTGACGTGCAAGGGGAGCGCCTGAAGGAAGCGCAAAATATAAATAGATCGCTTTCAGCCCTTGGAGATGTCATATCAGCTTTGGCAACTAAAAGTAGTCATATTCCATACAGGTATAAACTACTTGCTTGCCTTTCTGTTGTTCCTTCATCAAAGTTCACATTTTATTCTAACAATGTTGGTTTTCTTTTCTAGGAACTCCAAATTGACACATTTACTTCAAGACTCGTTAGGTAAATCTCAACTATCTAAATATGGGTGCTAGCGTGTTGACTGTTGACTGGGGGGAGAGAGGGGGGAGGGGGGGGGGGGGGGGGGGGGGGTGCATTTTGTGGGTGTAGAAAACTTTGCTTGTACTACATGCTATCAGCATCACATTTTCTTCAGGTTTAGACCTCCCAGGCCTTTATTGCTTCTTTTCCACGTATTACAGGGGGTGACTCCAAAACTTTGATGTTTGTACAAATTAGTCCTTCAGACAAGGACTTGGGTGAGACTTTGAGTTCTTTAAATTTTGCATCTCGGGTTCGTGGGATTGAGTTGGGCCCTGCCAAGAAGCAGCTTGATACAAGTGAACTGCAAAAGTTGAAAGCAATGGTGGGTTCTTTTGATTTATAACTACAACTATTCAATCATTTTTTATATTCACAATTATATAATTACAGATACTTCATGATATCATTGAAATTTTAAAGACAGTACAATAATTGAGATGCTTATACAGTAATTATTGCTTAACCAAATCTGGAAACTAATACAACCAGACTTTTTATCTTCCATATCTTTACAATACTGGGCCAAATGAGCAACACTGTTTCTACCAATATAATTGAACTCTCTTCAAAACCACTAGATAGAATCTTAATGTCAGCAAAAAGAGCTCCTTGCACAGGTTCATTTTAGGTAGATTCTGCCTGTTGATAATTGTCTGCGAATCAGTCTTATTGAAATTCGTGTGATACCCATTTGATACGTGAGTTGAAGTTCTCTCAGGATAGCTAAAGCATCCACATTATCTACATCCTGTTCTCCATACCCTGCTTTTTTACATGCTGCCATTAAGACACTTCAACTGTCATCGCTTGATACTACTACTTCAGTCATATTTGCTTCCTTAAAGATGGGCTCATCCACATTGAGTTTTGTAGAGCACCCTTAGGGCGTTTATGCCACTCCAGTACTCTTCTTCCCCTTTGATCATTTGTTCCTGTAGCTATGGAACAGGTTTAAAGCTCCCTGAACAGCAGCTTCCATAGGATTGATAACTCTAGCTAGATAAATAGCTGCATTTCTTCTATACCATTCACACTTTTCCAAGTTAAAGTAATAATGGCTAAGTTAAATTTTAACTTTGATTTACTTATTTATTTCTTTCTATTGTATAAAGCTTGAAAAAGCAAGGCAGGAATCCAAATCCAAAGATGAATCTCTGAGGAAGCTAGAAGAGAACTTACAGAACCTTGAGAGCAAGGCAAAAGGCAGAGATCAGAGTCACAAAAACCTATATGAGAAGATCAAAGAGCTTGAAGGCCAGATTGAATTGAAGGCAGCCATCCATAACCAATCTGAGAAGCAACTTTGGCAATTATCTGAGAAATTGAAGGGGAGGGAAGAAGTCTGCAGTAATCTCCAGCAAAAGGTTGCTTTCCACTTAAATTATAGTAGATATTATGCTGTTTTTTTTACTATTATTTCTAAATTCAGATTATTTTTTCTTAAGGTCAAAGAGTTGGAGATGAAGCTCGTAGAACAACGGCACTCTGAATCTGCATCTTTTCAACAGAAGGTTTGTTTTTAGAATTTTTAGTGTGCATTATTTTTTTTTTCTCAACATATTTTGGGTGGAAGTTTTATTTATATCTTGAGGAATGTAGAGTTCACACTCTAACATGCAGTACTTCTTGGATATATGACTTCTTGGATATGATTTACATTTGGTGAGATTAAAAGGCTGAAAAGGTTAACCATAGTTTTATGTCAAGCAGGTTATGGAACTTGAAAATAAGCTCAAGGAGGAATTGAAGAAATCAGAGTCTTACACTGTCAGCCTTCAACATGAGGTTGTGAAAAACTCAGTCATGGAAATTTTTTAACTAGTACACAAGAAGTTAAAATTAATGATGTTTATTTTTTACTGTTTAATCAGGTGAATGAGCTGGAACGAAAACTAAAAGGGATGGAACAGAATTCAGAGTCTTGCTTACTTCGTCAAAAGGTATTTTTTTCTATTATTTCTTTTTACCGTGGCTAATTTCACTTTTCAGTTGAGTTTTCTAATGAAATATTCTTTGCATTCTTGGACAAGTTTCAATGTTATATAAACATGCCAATTTTATGTTAAAAAATATGTCCACAATCCTATCTAATGTTCATAATTTTACAAACAAGCATATTATATGATTGAGTTACTTTTGCATCCTGTTTATCCTGTTATATGTGATATTCGTCCATCATGTCATTGTCATTGTGTTCTTTTCCTTTTCTTTTTTTCCTGAAAGAAATCTTTCTAATGGCTAATATGTTTAATGAAGCTTTATGGAGTGTTCTTTTTCCTTTTCAATCTTAACCTGCTTTTAGGGAAATTGTAAGTTGTGAGATGTAACTGAAAAGGAGAACTGGAAAATGACTCCTTGACATGTTTTGCAGATTAAGGAGCTTGAAGATAAGTTGAAGGTGCAAGAGCAACAGTCTCAGGGTATTCATGAATGCACTGATCATGCAGTTAGGGCCACTCCTAAAACCTTTATAAGAGATGAAGTTATGAATGAGATTGAGCCTCGTATACTGAGAAGTTCCAATTCAATAAACCGCCCATTGAGTCAAGGTTCTACTTGGCAAAAAGGAAATGATTCTCTCCATGAGATAAGGAGGAAAAGAGAATTCAGAAATGCTGATGCAGAAAACAATATTTTTGTATCATCTTCTTTAAATGATACCAAGGTTAGTAGGAAATCTGATCCACCTAAAATTTTAAGGGTTATGAGAACAACAAAGCCAGTCACTGCTACTCAAGGGCCCTTGACTCACAAGAGGACCAGCAGAGATCATAACCAAGGGATCAAGGAGAGGGAAAATAAGAAGAAGATTTGGTCATGATAGTAAACTAACTCAACAGAAGTCAATTTGTTTATAATGTTGACTTCCTTTTTACTATGTAGATTGTGCACAACTCATTACTATGTAAAACTAAAGGAACAAACGAAATTCTTTGATTTGTATTTCAAATCATGTGTAATCCTTCTATCTATGCGTGTTAAATGAAATGTGTTGCTGAAGTGTCTTTTAACACAAGTAATTAAGCAAGACTCTGTTGAATTGGATGGGGGTGATATGTTTTTGTAAACTTAGCACTTCTCTTAGTATAAAAGGGTTGTTATATATATATAATATATATAAATAGAGAAATACGTTATTTTAATGTCAGTCATCCTCAATTATTTTAAGTTTCTGCTAATATCATAGTACTTAATTAATGTGATGAGAATAATAAAATTAAATAAAAAAATCACTGTATTGTAAAATAATTGTGAAGGAAAAGGAGATTGGTTTGGAGAGAGATGTAATTTTGTACATGGGTCGAATTTGGAAATGGTTGTCTTTACCCAAAATTGGCCCATTAAACCTAGGACTGCTCACAATCAAAATCTTACCATCCTACGTAAGACTGAAATAAACATTAAAAATAAATAATTTGAAGATGATGATGAAGATGCAAAAGGGAACACAAAAGCTGGAAAAGCACAAAAGGCTAAAATAGAAATGATGATGAGGCTGGTGGAAGGTGTGGGGTTGAGATATTGTTGAATGCCTAAAGACCAGAAAGAGTCCAAAGAAAAAAAAACACAAAACAAAAAAGGCAATGGGTATGATATTATGAAAGCATTTTTCTCGTTTTGTCGAATTACGTAAGTGATGGGGGTGCTCCCACCCTTAAGCACGTAATTACCTTACCACACACTCTCCACAGCAAGACAAAATATTCTCCAATTTATGAATTTGGAATAGAAATATTTTAGATAGAAAAAAATTATATATCATTAAATTCATAAATAGATATGGTTTGATTTAATATATCAGATTATAAAATTACTTTTATTAAAATAAATTTAATAAATTCTATAAAACTATCTCAATTTATAAATTCATTTTATCTAATCTCTTCATGTATATATATATGTAACAGTTCTCGTGATGACACATAACTATATATAGAGAGAGAGAGAGGGAAGAAGAAGTAAGGTACAAGATTTAAGTGCGCAAGAATAAATTAATAGAAAGATCTAAAAAGAGCGACTCTTTTAATTTTACCAATGTCAGATTGAAACAGATGAATATAACATATAACAATTAATTTGTTCGCATATTAGAATAAATCACGTGGGCCAGGTTTAACTTGTAAATGACAGTCGACACCAAACACACATACACAAAGCTGTCATGACCAAAAAAAAGCTTACTCCCACCGAGTCATCACGTTAATCACGCTACTTCGATCATCTTCTCTCCTTGGGACATCTCTCTCTCTCTCTCTCTCTCTCTCTCTCTCCAACAAAAGGCTAATGATAACATATATATATATATATTATATATATAGGAAGGAAAACTTTTGACTCCAAATAGTTATGTTCATGACCGTATATTTGATAAATTATCTTTCAATTCAGAAAGAGTATATATATATATATCCTGATGATCATGATATACCTAAACAAAAGCAAATTAAAGAGGCTCTTAAAAATGTAATAATTAATCTAGTAATAAGATTGACTGTGATTAATAGGTAGCACACAAGGGCGCCCTCCGGAGTTTTCATAATCTACAAGACCGCTTTCCCTTGGCATAAAACTAGCAAGGAATGTTGCATGAGATGTACTCTAGAAAGTAGGCCAAACAAAAGCCACGGCGAGAGAGAGGTTGGCCTTATACGTTACATATGCTGTGATCACTCAGTAATTTACAGGCAATGCATAGTGGTGAAGATTGGAAGTCCTAAAGTTCTGATGAGAGAGAGAGAGAAATAGAGAGATCATCTGATGGAGAATTAATACGTAAGAAATGAAGATCAAGAGATGAAGATCAAGAGATGAGGTAAAATTTAGGGAGGATGCAGAAAGTCATATAATATTTATCATGTGACAATTAACAACCATTAAACAAAGTTTAAAAAGAATTCTTATATATCAGTGGAGATTGAATCAACATTAAAGTTTAAACTTTATAATCATTCACATGAAAGTGCGTTTGACTCGTTCAACACATAAGCCAAATTTAATATGGTTATATATATATATATGAATTAGGAATTGTCCTAGTTTATCGATAGATACAGATTAGGAGCTTAATTTTGCTATTCCTTTTTCATCATTGTCGGCCTGTTTTTTTCACAGAAACAGTACTGGAAGTAGAGAATAAAGATAGACAAAGGCAGCAAGAGAAAAGCAAAGCTGATCTCCCCCACACCAGTCATAAAACAGAATGATAATGAGATGATGCTCAGTAGCAATTAGCACGGATGGCGGGGCTCACTCTCCAAGACCCTCAAAAGCTCCATATATAACATTAATATTTTTAATTTTTGTTATACAAAATAATATTATACAAAAAAAAAATGATATATACAAATTCTAAATGTATCATCAACATCGTATAAATACTTAGAACAAAAGGTAGATTTCATTAAAGAAAAGTGTAAAACAATACTTGCTTTTTTTTTTTTTATGAAATCCAGATTTTTACAAAGATTTGAACAAAATTAAATTTATACATTTAAAACTTTTAAATAGCATTAGTCGTTATATAAAATGAACTGAAAGGTAGCTTTAGATGCCACATTTCTCTCACCTCTTTCCCATTCATTCAAATGTTGACAGTCTTCCATTCAATACGGTTTCAAACCACCACTTTTTCAGACACCACCAAAGCATGCACATGATCACAATACCCCTAATAATTATGGAGAGCCCTAGACATAGAAAAGGAAGACAGATCAGTTGCTCTAACACTGCAGACCTAGCTAGGAAAAGAGGCTGAGCAGCGAATGCCTTATCCAGCCACTGCTGATATTTCTCATTTGTTACTTCATATATTTACGATATTGTACTTCTTTAGCTGAGCGGGCTGAGACTCTCAGTTAATGAGACACCCAGAAACGGTGAGAGTCCCAGATATCGAATGAACATAAAACAGATCAAACATATATTGTAGATATTATATATATATATATATGTATTTATGTATGCATGAGTATGTATTAACAAGTCTTCAATATTTACAAATATTGGTGCAAACTGAGCATCAAAACCCGGAAAACTGAGCTTAATAAAAGTACTCATGAACTATTTTCAAATCAAACATAAAATTTCAACTACAGACGTATTTCAATGTGTCGACCAGAACTAATTTTTATTTGCTGCCATAATCGGCTTGATCCAGCATTTACATGCAAAAGAGGTGGAAAGCCCTACAATCGACAGCATCAATATTAGCTTAATTACCTTTAAAGAACTGAGACTGCTGAACAACATCCTAACGTAAAATAATAAAATATAAACTTGAATTACAGGAGAAAAATATCTCTTTTTTGCAAAAGTTTACACGTTGATCTGCACTCACAAAAGAACATGAACAACCATATACCTAAAAAACTAGTTTTAATTCATTGACATTTCCCTACTTTCAACAAGCTTTAAGGTCTACCTCCTGATGCTCTTCGTCTAGGGCAAAGCACTATACTGTTGCATGTCATGACTCCACGCTTGAGTTCCATTCCAGCTATTCGCGTTACCGTTGCCACCATCGTTGCCGGCACTGTTGGTCGGAGTAGTGGTCATTGGGCCATAAGAGTTCCCAAAAAACCACTCTGTCGCTATCTGATCACCACTTGCACCTTCTTTTCTTGAATTTCCAACACCGCAAGCCTCTGTTTTGGAAATCTCCAGATTCTGAAATACAATGGGTGGCGGTTTCTGCGTATGGGTTTCAACACCACAAACGCTGTTATCTTTCTGAATTTCCCCACCAAATAGCGTGGTCAGCCTCTGCTGCTGAAGTTTCCAGTGCAAGTCTTGGTTGATGGTACTCAGAGATTCGATAGAAGATGCAAGACCGGTGTGAATGTTCATGGAGGTCGTGTTCTGAACACTCGTCGATGAAAGAGGATAATTAAAATTCATCAAAGAATTAGAGGTTCCAGATGGATCAAGGGTAAAACAAGGACCAGAAACACCTCCAGGAGCAGCTGCGAAAGTACTCGAAACGTCTCCTAATGAGGAAAACTGGTTGTAAATACCTGTTGTTGGAGGGTGAAGTCTGGGGTATGATAACCCACCAAGCTGAAAATCCATCGCCGGGGATAGACCAGGGAAGAATTTCAATCCACCGATCTGATCTGAAGATGAAATCATGACTGTGTCTTTGGAGTCGCCGGAGAGCCTCGAAGATGACTTTACCTTCTTGTTTTTCCGGCAACCCCCGCCGATGGGAACGTTGCGCAAAGCCCCACCATTTGTCCAGTACCTTCTACAAGTCTTGCAGAAATGCCTTGGCTGCGTAAGGCTGTAGTTGTTGTAGTAGCAGAATTTGGTGTTAGGGGAGTCGCAGCGTGGGCACTTTAGGCCTTGCTCCGCTGGCCTTGTGGACGCAGTTTTGCGGCTACCTGAGCCTTGGCTAGTGTTATCTTTCTGGATCACCGGCTTTGCCGGGATGTTATCCGGTGACATCACAGAGAGAGAGATCTGGGGTAAAATTGGATGTGGGTGTTGCGGCCAGGTTATTTACTTTCCTTTTGCAGAGGCAATGGTCCCGTTCAATGGTTTCATGCACGGGAATAAGAAATGGAGGGAGCTAGAGATGTTGATGGATGTGTGCTTGTGATCTTCATCAAAGAGACGGGATTGGGACTTCAGAAAATAATATATATATTGTATATATGTATATGTATATATATGTAACAGGAGGGTTAGAGACTTCAGAACGCGGTTCTCAAAACCCTTAATTAGCTAGTACATGAGAGAGAGAGAGAGAGAGAGAGAGAGAGAGAGAGAGAGAGAGAGAGAGAGAGAGAGACTAGACGACCTGAAACTGAACTGCCAGATCAATAATGATAGATCCACAACTACAAGAAAACGATTAATGGATAGAAATAGTACCAGTTCTTCATGGATGATGATAATGAGAGATCTATGGCTTTGGTCATTGATGAATCATAATGAAATAAATTAGATAAAGAGAATCATAATGTAATAACATCTACTGTAGTACTGGAAGCAGAAAAATCGACTAGAATATATAGGCTAGTGATGCTGGATACAATAGTGATTATTTTGCAAAATTAGTTTTAATAGATGATTCCTAAGAAAAAATACAAGAGTCGCTCAAAAATACAAAGAAAACATCTTGATATTCAATTAAAAATTATTAAATGAAGCAATGTCAAAAATCAATTTACAAGGAGGATTGTATAGCCAAAATCGTCTGTATCATAATTTTATAAAAATTAGCAAAATTTCAATAATTATGCCAAAATAAAATACATAATAAAAGAATAATCAGTCAAAAATTTGACCCAAATCGAATACATAATCACTTCCTAAATGATAAATGAAATATTTTCAAATAAGTAAACGAATAACTATAATTGAGGATTCGAAAGGAAAAACAATGGATTTTAGCCTCGAACCGAAACACAACAAGCATAACTCAATGGTCACGATGTGCGTGCCAAAACTAGTGTTTCGAATTGGGGTTTTATGCACAATTTTGATACTCATAGCTAAAGTTATGGCCAAAATACTGAAGCGTATCCAAAAATTGCCCCAATCAAGAAAAGATCATGATTAGTTGCCACCTTTGTACTAATTTGCTAATTCAAAATATCTTAGTGTCATCAACGTGCAATCGGACAACTCAACATCATCTATCTCGGATCTCCCTCCATCAGCTAGGAATTGTGGATTACTTTTTTATTCCCTTTTCAATTTATACAAAAGTATATACAAATTCTTAAATTATGCAGTATTGTACGCGGTTTAAATGCTTTAAAAAGAAAAGAAAAGGAAGAGTGTGTGTATAAACTATGTAGTGGGGAGGTTTAGGATAGTAAGTTGAGATAAAAGAAGTTAAAATAAAATATTATTAGAAAATTATCAATATTTTGAAATTTAAAAAAGTTGAATTATTTATTATATTTTGCGTGGAAATTTAAGAAAATTGTAATGAATAGATAAGATGAGTTGAAATGGATGGATAGGATTTTTGTACCTAGACCTCCCCGAAAACAAATGCTAAAATTTTAATAACTATATGGCCAAAGAAAAAACCCAAGATCTAGAATGTTCAAGCTAAATGTTCCTTTTTAACTAAATAATAATAATAATAATAAAATTCCATATTGGGTAATCGTGTACAACTTATGTTGATTTGAATACTTTTGGATAAAATTGAAACATTATTTATAGATTCCCCCTTTTTGTTTAAAAAGATCCTCTCAATTTCTAGATTGAACTTGAAGTCTCAAGTAGAAGAGAGACATACATAAATATCGCCAATTGTAAGGTTTCTTATTCCAGTGATAAAGCGGTTGAATAGGGCTAGCTGGCACAGCCCCACCAATAGATCTATAATGCTCAATGAAATGTTCAAACCATATAATTTATATTTCATAAAAACTAGTTAATGATATAATTGAAATTATATTAAAACATTATAAAGAACAAGAGGGAAAGAAGTGCACCCTTGCTTACTTTGTATGTTTTTAGTTGATCAAATATAGTCCCTTCACATTACATCTTTACGTAATCTAGACATTATCACCATGCACAGCTCTTGAGTTTTAATTTAGACTTAAAGTTTATCTTATATCCAGTCCCCGCGTCAATTTGCTAGCTTCCTTATCTTGCAATTTGACTTTAGTCAATATTCCTTCATCATTCTTATGGAACTCTCAATGAACTTTATATAGCCAGTGATCGGAGAATAAATGCGATATCTCATACGATAAGGATAATAGTAGGTGATATATAGGATCTCATATTGTTTAGGAATGAAAAATTGTTCCTCTATATAAGGTTACAATAGGCCTCCAATTATATCAAATAGTATCAGAACCTATCCCAATCAGAAATGGAGAACATGAACCGTGCCACCTACGACAGACAAGTCCGACAATGATGTTATACATTTAAGGGGGTAAATTGTGATATCCCCATATGGTAATGATAATGGTAGGTAGTGTATGGAAATCTCAAATTCAGTGGTGGAGCCATGTTGGGGCAAGGGGGGCCATGGCCCAGTATTACGTGGTTTGACCCTAATAGTTTATATTCACGGCATGAACAGTCTCAGAGCTTATCTTATTGATAATCGATCCAAAGAAATAGAGTCTTTACACAAGTAGCAACCAACGTCAAGAACAAAATTGCAAGAAGTCCCTTGATCTTTCTCAAAGAAGCAAACCCTAACTCTCTCTCTCTCTCTCTCTCTCTCTCTCTCTCTCTCTATCTCAATATCTCCTTTGTACTGAATAACAACAATGACTTAACACTATAAGAAAAATGGGCTTTTGTGGCCCTTTAATTGCGACTAAATGACTATTTGTAGGGGTGTAAATAGTCCGGTTCGGTCCAAAAAATTTGTAGACCGATTGCATTCGGTCCAAAAATTCTCTCACCCTGGACCGGACCGAACAAAAGTTCGGCCCATACCGATCCAGTTTAATTCGGTTCAGGGGCGGTCCGTCCGGTCCAGGAGTGCCTCATATGATTTAATGGGCTAAATTTGATCTAAAATTTTATAATGATTAAATATTTTTTTGGACCAAATTTAACTACTATAAATTATAATATGTTAATATTATAAGAATATATATTATATATTAATATGTTAGTATATATTATATATTAAGTATGTTAGTAAATTATAACTAATAACACTATAAATAATAATATGTTAATATTATAAGAGTATATATTATATATTAATATGTTAATATATATTATATATTAATATATTAAATTATATTAATATTAATATTATAATTTATATACTATTTTTATATATACATATATAAATATATATATATGTGGGCTTCGGTCCAGTCCAGGAGGAGAAATCTTTCGGACCGGACCGGAATTAATCGGTCAATGTAAAATTTGGACTGAACCGGACCGTCTGGGACAACTGGTCCGATCTAGTCCACCGGTCCGATCCGGTCTTTTTACAGCCCTAACTATTTGTAACTAATTTTAATTATAAATAGTCATTTGAATAAAATTAACTAACTGTAAATAAGCAGTTTTCTTATAGTGTAATGCCTTAAAATATCTCACTTTACATATTTATACAAATAGATCAGATGATGACACGTGTATTGATCCAGGGGTCTTGAAATATTCTCAGCAATATAACACATTCATATAGCACGCGCCCAGCACATGATCTCAGAGTAATCAATAAGTCTTCAACATCCCGTGACGTTACATGTGTGAGATCCCAGATTTACGTGTATTTTTACATATTATTTTATTCTCATTGTTGATTATTTTAATTTATTTTAATAATAATATTAGTCATGTTTTATTTGCTTAAGATATTTATTTGATCTATTGATTAGTTAATATTATTTTTATAATTAAATATTGAGTTACGTTGATTTTCTTATTAATTTTAATGTGATGTAATTATTTTAATAATTGAAATTAAATTTCATTATTTTATTATGTGATCTTATTTGATGTGGTTTCTTAATATTAATTAGTATTTTATATTTAAATTGTTCTTTAAATTAAATTAATTTATTGTTAGACTTTAAATATCTTATTTTATTGATATTGAATAATAATATTTTCAATCGACTTTTATTTAATTTATTATACTTTTTCTAACTAGACATATAGCAGATGAATAAATACTAACCCCTCATATCACGATGTCTTTTAGCACAAGAAGTAAGATCTAGCTCTTATTGATTGGCCTCTTGCCATCTTGACTTCAACAACAGTTCTAGCTCCAATAGCCTTCTAAAAAACAAATAAATCTCCAAACAAATTGCCAAATCTCTGTTACAAACAGTATTGAGCAAACCTATCTATAAAGTATGCACAATCTACTTCTGGTCAACAATTGGACTGACTGACGGACGTTCTCCCCACCATTGTTTTGCAGCTGGTTCATTCTTTTATTTTAGGGAAAACCTGGAAGTCGGTCCGGCTGATATTCTTTAATAAACACAACTGTCCAATAACAAGGCTCCACATAAGCCTTTCATTTTATAAGTTCTGCATTTGGCAGCACCCGATCACAACGTCTCCTTCCTCGATTTCATCAACTTCAGTCCGTCGTTCCCATACTCAAATAAGATAATGGTTTTCTTGTTCTGCATTAGTCATGAAAGGACTGGAGATTTTTTGAGATTTTTTTCTTTCTAATTTGGTTCTTGAGATTTGAACATGCGTTTTGTTTATAAATCCTATGTTTTTATTTTTGTTCTCACTTCAAAGTTCTATTTTTTTGTTGGATCGATGGATTCCATTTTGCATCAAGAAAGGTTCTCACTTTTAAGAGCCGATTCCCATGGATCTAATTTTACTAGATGATTTCTCTGAAGGTTTCCTTGTTATTTGGTTGATACAATTGAAATCTCAAACCCAGCTTGATTTTGCATCATGACATTTATTGAAATTTACTGATGGGGTTTTGGAGGTCTACGACTGGTTTTTCGGATGCATTCGTGAAGCTGGAAGCGTGGAAGGGAAGAAAATCAGAATAAATTTGTACGCGCGCGTCTATTGTGGGAGTAGTAAAATTTGCTAACGTGTTGATGCTTACTTGGTGGGCTATTTATCCTATAAAAGTGGTATGACCGCTTGGCGTTTCCCTTTATTTTATTGTTATTTAAGCACTATTTAATAATAGAGTAGTGTGCCATTTAATTATAACAATAATAGTAGGCTTGTTATGAAACTTAAAGAAAGGAACTACTATTGCAAAAGAGAAATAAGAAATTCTCTCTCTGAAACTCTTTAGAACTGAAGCTTTCTTTCTCTTTCTATTTTTTCTTATGAATTTCATTACAACTGAAACCCATATTTATAGGCGTTGAAATTACTATACAAGTTACTATGCAAGTTACTATGCAGGTCACTATGCAGATTTAAAATAATAGTGGTGGGGTCATTCACATAATTTAGTGGTGGGCCAAGGGGGGCGGCTGCCGACTTCGTTTATAACACTCCCCCTTGAATGACCACCCATAAAGAATCTGCCTCGTTAAAACCTTGCCAAGTAAAAACCCAGTGGGAAGAAAAACCAATGGCGAAGAAAAAAGAGTACAGTCTTCTTATGTATCCACAAGTGCTTTAGGATTGCCTCATTAAAACCTTGCAGAGGAAAACCCAGTGGGACAAAACCTCAGCGAAGGAAAAAGAGTACAATCAGCACATTTACTCCCCCTGAAAAGTGCATGACAAAAGATTTTTGAGTCTTCGCATTCCAATGTTATGCACAATCTTCTTGAATGTGGAAGTTGGTAACGCCTTTGTGAATAAATCTGCCAGATTATCACTAGATCGTATCTGCTTGACATCAATTTCACCTTTTTCTTGAAGTTCATGAGTATAAAAGAATTTTGGTGAAATATGTTTGGTTCTGTCACCTTTGATATATCCTCCTCTGATTTGAGTGATACAAGCAGTATTATCTTCATATAAGATTGTTGGGCTATTATTGATCATGAGAAGTCCACACTTTTCCTGGATATGTTGAATAACTGATCTCAACCAAATACACTCTCGACTTGTTTCATGAATAGCAATGATTTCTGAGTGATTTGAAGAAGTAGCAGATAGTGTCTGCTTAACAGATTTCTATGATATGACAGTATCTCCATAAGTAAATAAATATCCAGTTTGAGATCTACCTCTGTGTGGTTCTGAAAGATAACCTGCATCTGCATACCCAATCAATTCTGGACTTGAACCACGTTGATAAAATAATCTCATATCAACCGTACCATGAAGGTAACGAAGGACATGTTTAATGCCATTCCAATGCCTTCGAGTTGGTGCAGAACTATATCTTGCAAGCAGATTAACTGAGAATGTAATATCTGGTCGAGTGCAATTTGCAAGATACATCAAAGCTCCAATTGCACTGAGATATGGTACTTCAGGACCAAGAATTTCTTCATCGTCATCACAAGGACGGAATGGATCTTTCTTCACATCAAGTGTTCGAACAATCATTGGAGTACTCAAGGGATGAGATTTGTCCATATAAAAATGCTTTAGGACTTTCTCAGTATACATGGACTGATAAATAAAAATTCCATTTGGCAAGTGCTCAAGCTGCAGGCCGAGACAAAGTTTTGTTTTGCCAAGATCTTTCATTTCAAATTCATTCTTTAAATATATAGCGGTTTTTGAGATCTCTTCAGGAGTTCCCACAATATTTAAATCATCAACATAAACCGCAATAATGACAAATCCGGATTCTGATTTCTTAATAAAAACACATGGGCATATAAGATTATTCTCAAATCCTTCTTTCAATAGATATTCGCTTAAGCGATTATACCACATGCGTCCGGATTGCTTCAACCCATATAAAGATCTTTGTAGTCTGATTGAGTACATATTTCTAGATGTACTTGTAGATGCTTCAGGCATCTTATATCCTTCAGGGATTTTCATATATATGTCATGGTCTAAGGATCCATATAAATATGCAGTGACTACATCCATCAACCGCATTTCTAATCCTTTTGTAACAACCAGACTAATCAAAAATCTAAATGTGATTGCATCCATAACGGGAGAGTATGTTTCTTCATAATCAATCCCGGGTTTCTGCAGGAAACCTTGTGCAACAAGCCGTGCTTTGTATCGCACAATTTCATTTTTCTCATTACGTTTTCGTACAAATATTCACTTATATCCAAGAGGCATTACACCCTTTGGTGTTTGGACAACAGGTCCAAATACTTCTCGTTTTGCTAGCGAATTTAATTCAGCTTCAATAGCTGTTTTCCATTTTGGCCAATCATTTCTACGTCGACATTATTCGACGCTTTTTGGCTCACTTTCTTCATTACTTCTGGTAATGTCAAGGGCCATTTTATATGAAAATATGTTGTCGACAACAGTTTTATTTCTATCCAGAATTTCTCCAGTTTTCATGAAATGTATTGAGATCTCATTATTTTCAGGTACCTGTTCCTCTTCAAGGGAAAACATTTCATGACACACCTCTTCAGGAGGTCCCTTTTTAGGAGATTTATACTCTTCAAGAGTTTCCTCTTCAGGAGGTTCTGGAATAGAAGATTTAAGCTCTTTAGGAGCACCAATTATATTTGTGGCCTGTATTGTGGGTACGTGTTCTTCAGGAACACCAAATTCATTTTGTATTCTTTTCCTTCTGGGAATTTTGTCTTTTGCACCAATAGGTCTTCCACGCTTCAGGCGTATTTTAGATTCACCTATTGCTGCTTTGACAATTTGTCCTTCAGGGATTTCAATCATTGCTGGAGTATTAACAGCATGAATATAAGATTTTACTACACCTTTAGTGTCAGTAAATACATCCGGTAACTGATTTGCAACATTTTACAAATGAATAATCCTTTGAACTTCCCGTTTACATTCATTTGTAGGAGGATCAAAATGAGACAGGGTCTTATTATCCCAAGTAATATTTTGTCGTGCTTCAGGCACCGACTTTTCTTTACCCATTAACGAAAAATTTGATTCGTCAAAATGACAATCTTCGAAACGTGCTTTAAACATATCCCCTGTAAGGGGTTCAAGGTATCTAATAATGGATGGAGAATCAAAACCAACATATATCCCAAGTCTATGTTGAGGGCCCATTTTTGTACGTTGTGGAGGTGCAATTGGAACATATACAGCACATCCAAAAGTACGAAGATGAGAAATATTTGGTTGTTGACCATATGCAAGCTGTAATGGAGAATATTTATGATATGCAGATGGTCTAATGCGAATTAGAGATGCTGCATGAAGTATAGCATGTCCCCAAACAGAAATAGGTAGTCTTGATTTCATAAGTAAAGGTCTAGCGATTAGTTGAAGCCTTTTGATCAAAGACTCAGCTAAACCGTTTTGTGTGTGTGTATGGGCAACAGGATGTTCAACATCTATTCCTATTGACATGCAATAATCATCAAAAACTTGAGATGAAAATTCACCTGCATTATCCAATCGAATGGTCTTAATTGGATACTCAGGAAATTGTGCTCGTAGTTTAATTATCTGAGCAAGAAGTCTAGCAAATGCAACATTTCTAGTGGAAAGAAGACAAACATGTGACCATCGACTAGATGCATCAATTAGAACCATAAAATATCTAAATGGTCCACTTGATGGATGAATAGGCCCACATATATCTCCGTGAATCCTTTGTAAAAAGGATGGAGATTCAACAATGATTTTTTAGGGAGATGGTCTAATAATTAACTTACCTTGAGAACATGCAGAGCACGGAGATTCATTGGGTAGAAATATCTTTTGATTCTTTAAGGGATGCCCATGCGAATTTTCAATAATTCGTCTCATCATTATAGAACCCGGATGTCCAAGACGATCATGCCAAGTCATAAATATTTTAGGGTCAATGCACTTCTGGTGCATTACCACATATGATTCAATTGTTCTCATTTTTGTATAATACAATCCAGAACATAGAGCAGACAGTTTTTCTAATACGAGCTTCTGGCCCGATACTGTTTTAGTAATAAGAAGATGCTCTTTACTGCCTTCATTGGTCGTTTCAATATGGTAATCATTACGACGTATATCTTTGAAACTCAATAAATTTCTTCTGGATTGTGAAGAGAATAGAGCATCATCAATACAAAATTTGGTGCCATTAAGCAATACAATATAAGCTCTTCCGGAGCCCTCAATTAAATCCGATGAACTTGATATGGTATGGACATAGGCTTTACTTAGTGTTAGATTTTGAAAATATTTCTTTTCTTTGAGAATTATGTGAGTTGTAGCACTGTCAGCCAGACATATATCTTTATCATTCAACTCAGAGATAAAAAGCTCATCAATGTGATCCATGATTCTACAAAATATACAAAACTTTTATTATTGATAGAAAGAAAATACATTAATTGAGTGGAACACTTCCATCTCCAATTAAGTGTTCAATACTACCATTAGGATGATTAAAGAAATCAGATACATCAAGATGAGTAACGTCTACATCTACTGAATCTAATAAATCATCTGATGGTTCTACTAAATTTGTTTCATGCACTTTATTCTTTCCTTTAATAGAAGCTTGATATAAATCAGCTAAGTGCCTGGCCGTACGACAGGTACGTGACCAATGTCCAGTCATTCCACATCTATGGCACACCTCTTCACTTTTCTTTGAAGAATTATTCTGAGGATTTTTACTCATCTCTGAATTGTACCACTTCTGGTGATATGGTATATTATAATCCCTTTTAATGTTGTCACTCCTGGGACCAACATTTCTATAATTTCTCCTACCACGTCCACGCCTCCGATTTCTTCTAAAGGATGCACCATTCACTTCTGGGAATGATGCAAACCTATTACCATTCACTTTAGGGAATGATATTGAGCCAGTAGTGCGTGACTGGTGGATTTCTAATAAGAGCTCATTATTTTGCTCAGCTACTAGAAGACATGATATAAGTTCAGAATATTTCTTGAACTTTCTCTCTCGATACTGCTGCTGCAGGAGCACATTCGAGGCATGAAATGTAGTAAAAGTCTTCTCTAGCATATCTTCATCGGTGATTTTCTCACCGCATAATTTTAATACTGAGCTTATTTTAAAAAGTGCGAAATTATACTCACTAACACTTTTAAAATCTTGCAACCTCAGGTGCATCCATTGAGAACGAGCTCTTGGGAGGATGACAGTCTTCTGGTGTTCATACCTCTCCCTTAAATTATTCCACAAAATATAGGGATCTTTTACAGTGAGATATTCAGTTTTCAATTCTTCATGAAGATGGTGGCGAAGGAAAATCATTGCTTTAGCACGTTCCTGCAGGGATGCTTGATTTCCTTCTTTAATAGTTTCTCCCAGGTTCATTGCATCAAGATGTATTTCAGCATCAAGTATCCAGGATAAATAATTTTTCCCAGATATATCAAGAGCAACAAATTCCAATTTTGTAAGATTTGCCATTTTCTACACATATAAATAATAAATATGCGTATTTCAGAAAATATATTTATAAATTCACACAGATAATCATCAATAAAATATATCAAAGATTTCAAATAATATATTGAAAAACTTACAGAGGAATAAGGCCACTAGCTTCAGAATTGGCAGAACCGTCGTGCTGATAACGTGTTATGAAACTTAAAGAAAGGAACTACTATTGCAAAAGAGAAATAAGAAATTCTCTGTCTGAAACTCTTTAGAACTGAATCTTTCTTTCTCTTTCTATTTTTTCTTATGAATTTCATTACAACTGAAGCCCATATTTATAGGCGTTGAAATTACTATGCAAGTTACTATGCAAGTCACTATGCAGATTTAAAATAATAGTGGTGGGGTCATTCACATAATTTAGTGGTGGGCCAAGGGGGGCGGCTGCCGACTTCGTTTATAACAAGGCTAATGATTTTGGATTTTGGGACAATTGAAGGCATTATCTCCCATCGTTTGATAGAGTTTTGAGTTCACACTTTAAATATGCTTTTCTTTCTAACTATTAATTTAGGCCTATTGTCAAACACACCATAGATGTGTGAGTATGCCACATCAACTAACATAAAAATGCCTTTGATTATATTTTTTTTTATATCATTAATAGATCTTATAGTAAGTGAAATGTGTCCGCAAGAGTTTATAAAATTGATTGGACTAAATAAATACAACATTTCATCTTGATTTCTCAATATAACTATTTCTTTACTTGACATTAATGAAAATGAAGCAATAGGCCTTATTAAAATTCTTAATGGAAAAATCTAAAACATTCTTCATGTAAATACAAGCAGACTAATGTAGATATTTAGAAACACAATGTGACGACCCCAACTCCCATTTACGGAAACACAGGAATCGAGATATCGGAATATTGACAACACAGGTCACGCACCCCAATGTCGAGTGCTAAAAGTGTGTACACGTGAAGTATAAAAATAAAAGTCGCAACGGATAAATCAAATCGATAACTAAGTATCAGAAATTTTAAATTAATACAAATCAGTTTTATTCAAATTCTCCAACAGGAGATTTAATATAATTATCCAAAAGACAAGTTATAAAAATAAATATTTATCAAAAGGAAATACATTTTCCAAGATAACAAATCTACATAACTACTTCAACGGCGGAGCCGCCTCCTTGACTTCTGCATCCAAAATCTACGACGCCAAAAATAGTATCGCAGGTAAGTACAACCCAAACAAATCACAATATCAAAATACATTCACGCAACAACAATACGCATGAACACGACAACCATATGCATGAAACTCAAAATCATCTTCCTCAAAATAAATAAAAATAAACACATGCCAAAATCTCATTTGGCTCAAGATAAACTCCAATAAAAAAATCCATCATTTTTCCAGAAAATGATACACATAAATCCTTTAAAATCACAACCATTTTCCCAGAAAATAGTCCAAGTAAAACCAATAATCAAAACTCGCCACTTTCCTAGAAAATGCCTAAATATTCATTTTATTAACCGTGTGCACCATGGCCTCCTCTAGGGACCATTCGCACACCATGGCTCTCATCATCACACCGTAGGTAACGACCACGCATGTGACTTCGGAACGGGCGATGCCTAACTAACCGCGCCCAGCACGTAGCATGGCCAGGCATCCCTTAGCCCCCACCAGCAAAGGAGCCACGGAGTTGACACGAGAGCGTTACCATTCCGTCCGTTCCCGTTGTCTCCCGGCGTTAACTTAGGGGACGTCACTCGGTATATTCCGCTCCCGAGTGACCAGAGGAGCTCCACCAAGATAATGCCCCATCCCGACTTGGGGTCATGATACACACGCACTCGAAAACCATTAACACATTTGAAAACCCAGTTTTCAAATCCAACACATGAACATGCATGTAATTATGCGAAAACCCAGTTTTCCTTTACAAACATGAACATGCGTGCACAATACAATACATACGACAATACACAAAGTATCCAACAATAAACCAATATCCAATATTTGTTATTGCAAAATATATTTAAATCTCAAAATTTATTTTGAAAAATACTTACAGCGAGTAAAAATCAGATCATTGAGCAAATGTCGATCCACAGTGCTCATAGTGGGTCACTTCATACGTTGGATTAGAGTATTTGGTTTGACACCAAAATTTAGAAAAATACTCAATGGAAGGTGGAGAATCTCATGAAGGTGATGGTGAGGCGGTGCAACCACCGGAAGGTAGCGGATTGGGCTCAAATTGGGTAAAAACTCATTTTCGAATTTAGGCTCATACACGGAAGGTGAGACCATGGATGGAAAAATTGAGCTAGAGGAGTGGTCAGCTGAGGTAAGGGAGCACTTTGGTAGCGGCGGTGAGGCTAACGGTGGCCGGATGGTGGCTCGGCAAAGATGGATCTATTTAGAGACTCATTTCGGGTAGAGGAGCAAATGGTGGAACTGAGTGGTTCTAGATAGTGGGTTATGCTTGCTAGAGTGAGGGGAGGTTGCTGGTAGGTCGCCGGCATCATGAGTGGCCGGTGGTGGCCGGAAAACGCAGAAAAAGCCAATATACTCATTTCGGGTTCCAGCTTGCCGGCGGGAGGTGGGGCTATCGTGGTTGGCACCATCGACATGGATGAACTCGGCGGAGCGATGAGGTGCAGGTGGCGTGGGCGGTGTCGCCGGAAAGTGGCGCACGACTGCGTTGGGTGGAGAAGGGAGAAATGGGCGGAAGAGAGAGGAAGCGGGGGAGGGGTCGCACGAGCTTGGGATGGGGAAATAAGGAAGAAAGAAAGAAAAAGAGAAAAAGAAAAAGAAAGAAAAAAGAAAAAAGAAAAAAGAAAAAAGAAAAAAAGAAAAAGAAAAAATGAAGGAAATAAATGAGATTCAGCCCTCACAACTCAGTTCACAGAATTGATCCAATAAAAAAAAATTTCAAAACAGAGAGCTGAATAAATTAATTTATACGCAGAGACTACTTAAGATAAAATAATAAATAAAAACACATCAAATAAACTCATAATGAAATAAAGAATTTTAATTCCAATCATTAAAATAATTACCTCACATTAAAATTAATAAGGAAAACAACGTAATACAATATTTAAATATAAAAACAACGTCAAATTAATATTTAACTAACTAATAATTCAAATAATAATTTTAAACAAATAATACACAACCAATAATATTATTATTAAAATAAATTAAAACAATCAACAATAAGAATAAAGACAATACGTAAAAATACACAAAATCTAGGATCACACAAAAGGAGTTGCACTGGTTTACAATTAAGCATATTGAAGTTCTTAAGTAAATCTTTAGCATACTTCTTTTGAGAAATGAAGATGCCATCATCTTGACATACTTCCATAGCAAGGAAATAATGCATTAATCCTAAGTCACTCATTTCAAAAGACTACAGCATCTCTTGCTTGAATTCTTCAATCATCTTTGAGTCATTTCTAGTTATGATTAAAGCATCAACATATAGTGAGACAATGAGCAAACTTTCACCTTTGGGCTAAACTGTAGGCTCACTAGCACTTCTTTTGAAGTCTTGTTCAGCAAAGTAACCATCGATTTTTTTATACCATGCTCTAGGTGCTTGTTTAAGCCCATATAAAACTTTTTTTTTTTTAAAATTTATACACCCTACCATCTTCCTTGTTGAAGCCCTCGGGTTGCTCCACATACAATTCCTTTTCAAGTTCTTCATTGAGGAAAGCTCATTTAACATCAAGTTGAGAGATCTTCCAACTTTTTTGAGCTGCAAGTGCACAGAGAGTTCATATGATAGCCAATCTTGCCACATGAGCATATGTTTCATTGAAATCAATTATAGCTTACTGTGAGTACCCTTTAGCAACTAATCTTACTTTGCATTTCTTTAATAAACCATCATGATTAAGTTTTCTTTTGCAAATCCATTTAACTCCAATGATTTCTTTGCTGCTAGGATATGCAACCAGCTCCCATGTTTTGTTTTTCTCAATCATTCTAATCTCCTCCTTCATTGCATCCACCCAAACTTATTCTATAAAGGCTGTTGCATAATTTTCAGGCTCTATGGAAGTAAAGTTACAAGATTCATAGATATCATTCAATGCCCTAAATCTTTTTGGAAGAGTCTCGGGTGATGAAGGTGCTAAACTTCTAGAGTTGTTGTCACTTCTTGAACCCAAGAATGGTGATGAAAGCTGATCGTTTGGAGCTGATGTTTCTTGCCTTTCTTCAACTTGGAACCTGAAGAGTCAAATCTGATTCATGCTCTTCTTCCCATTTCCATGTTGAATGCTTATCAAACAAAAAATCTCTACTTGTGACCAATTGCTGAATTTTGAGATTGAAGACCCAGTATCCCTTGGATTGAGAGCTATACCCAAGAAAAACTCCTTTCTCTAATTTTTCTTCAAGTTTGTGCCTCTTTTATTCAGGTACATGAATGTAACACAAACTTCCAAATACTTTGAAATGATTAACAGTTGGCTTATGTCCACTCCATGCTTCGATTAGAGTCTTATCCTTCACTGCCTTTGTGGGGCATCTATTTAGCACATATTCTATTGTATTAGCAACCTTAGCCTAGGATTTTCTTGGAATGCCCTTTGCCATTAGCATAGATCTGGCCATCTCTATGACAGTCCTATTTTTCCTCTTCGAGACTCCATTTTGTTGTAGAGTTTAGGCAACAGTCAACTGGTGTTCCAACCCTTCATTTTTGCAAAACTCGTCAACTTTTTATAGTTGAACTCAGTGCCTCTATTACTGCTCAAAGTTTTGAGTTTTCTACCACTTTAGTTCTCAACAAGAAATTAAAATTTCTTAAATATTTCAAATGCTTCTAATTTTTCTTTGAAAAAGAAAACCCAAGTCATTCTTGAAAAATCATCAATGAAGAATATAAAGTACCTATTTTGGCTTTGAGAGAGTGTCCTCATGGGACCACAAAGATCAATATGCATCAACTCAAGTACTAATTTTACTCTCCAAGCTTCTTCCGATGGAAATGACTGCCTATGTTGCTTTCCCATCACCCTTCACAAATAGGCATGTTTTGGTCCAGTAAAGACATATCTCTTATCATGTTTTTCTAATTTA
Organism: Platycarya strobilacea; assembly: GCA_036898215.1. Taxonomy (NCBI): domain Eukaryota; kingdom Viridiplantae; phylum Streptophyta; class Magnoliopsida; order Fagales; family Juglandaceae; genus Platycarya; species Platycarya strobilacea. The sequence continues at coordinate 38,437,283 of CM072555.1, forward strand.
ACATCTTTAAGGCATTTAGGTTGTAATGACCAAACCTTTGATACCAAAGAATTGTTTCATCAGATCTGGCCATCATTGCTCTTGGGTACTGCCAAGTAATGGAAAAATTTCTTCTATTTCCCATTTTAACTTCTGCCACAACTTGATTATTGTTCTTCAGATCAAGGATGACACATAACTCTCCCTCAAAGTGAAGTGAGTAGCCATTTTGCATCATTTGCCCAACACTTATCAAACTTTGATCAAGGCTAGGAACATGGAGAACATCTTTTATGAATTTGGTCCCTATCTTGGTTTCCATAGCAATCGTGCCTTTGCCACTTGCCCCCACCAAGTCTCTATTTCCTAGCTTCACTTTAATACATACAGATCTGTCGATTTGAGAAAATAAGCTCTCATATGGTATCATATGGTTGTTGCACCTGCTGTCAAGAAACCACTCTTTGCTTTGCTCAGCTACAATATGACAAATATAGAACAACTGCTCTTCCTTGTCCTTGATGAAATTTGCTTACTAATTTTTGTTTTTGAACTGACAATCTTTTTCCTCATGCCCAAACTTCTAACAATTTGAGCATTGTGGCTTGCCCCGATGGTAACAATCTTTTTCCAAATGATTAGTCTTCTTGCAAACACCACAATGTGGAAATTCTCCCTTCTTCTTTTGAGAATTTTCTCCTCCTTTTGCTAAGCCCTTGAACTTTTTTCTTAAAGTCCTTCTGCTTTTGATTCTTTAGACTACTTTAGATTGAAATGCATTTTCCAAAGACTCATTCCTTTTGCTAAACCGTTGTTTATGAGCATAAAGTGAGCCCATTAACTCAGTGACAGAAAGTAAAGAGAGATCTTTAGCTTATTCAATGGCAGCCACCATATGATCATATGTTTCTGAACAATCCTTTCATCTGAAATATTTTCATCATAAGCACTTCAATGAATCTAGAGCAATACTCATTGATATTTTTAGATTCTTTCATTTTGAGATTTTCAAATTCTCTTTTTAACCCTTGAAGCTTAACAGTTTTAACTTTTCTATTTTCTTGAAACTCAAGTTGTAAAATTTTTCATGCTTGTTTAGAAGTAGTAGCTTTTACTAATCTTAGAAATATAGATTCACTTACAACTTGTTGCAGATTGAATAATGCATTTTCATCCTTATGTTTTTTCAGCTTAAGTTGACTTGAATCTGAAGCACCACCACTTGAGCTTTCACTGGCTATTGGAACTCCAGACTCGATGACATCTCATAAATCAAGAGTCAAGAACCAAGTCTTCATTTTTATGCTCCGGTAGTCATAATTTTCACTAGAAAAATAGGAACTGATGTGGATGAACCAAGGGCAGCCATTTTTCTCAAGAGGATCGAGATGTGCTCTGATGCCAATTGTTGGTTTTTAGAAACCAAATTGCAGAAAAATAATAAAACCAGAAGAAAAAATAAGGGAGAACTCAACCAACGATTGCTTTGATTGATTCTAATGTTCTATTGTTTACAGTGCACCAAAAATACATCTTATATGCCATCTTGAGAATAACAACAATTAATAACATATTCTTCCAAAGCAGTATAATAAATCAAATTGTAGAAAATTAAATATAGCATGTATAGAAAACTGCATCAATTTTCAATAATAATAGATTTAATCGCCACAATAAGTTAGATATAAAAACTCTTATGAAAACAATGCGGCGAACCATAAATTCATTGCAAATAAACTATAATCGTAGCAAGTTTGATACCAGTGACACAACAATCACTGGAAAAAGCGGTTTTCCATAGAGATAACATGCAGCAGCCATTAATTTTTAGTCGATAGGCGAATCTGAATTTGGACATGTCCTTACGTACCCAAAATTGACGTATCTGATGTAAGATTGAAATGTACATTAATATAATTCACTACAAGAAAAAATGTATTTTGCAGCGCCAAATTTCATGTTAAAAGTAGGAAAAAAAGCTGCAAAAAGCTATTTTTAGCGATTTAAAATCGACGCACGATAATTGAAAAAGTAATGATTTAATTGAGCAATTCAAGCGAAATTCAAAAATCATTGTAAATAAGTGACTTTTTGCGACAAATAAATTTTGCTGCAAAAACTGCAAGCGTCAACCAAATTCAAGGATTTAACCCTGGTTAAAACTTTTTGCGGCACAAATTACCGTTGTGGTAAATGGAATATATGCTAGAAAAGACTATTTGCGGTGAGTTGAAGTCGCCACAAATACTATTTTACAAAAGAAAAAAAATTATTAGCAAACTAGTTTCACTAGAATTTTTTCAAAATATATTATAATAAGCTTTGCTATGATAACTAATCATGTTTCTAAGTGATAACTACCAAAACATCCAAAACAAAAAAAATCCATTCAAAACTACAAAGAAAATACCCAATTAAACTAGTTGCAAAAAAAAAATTATAAACAACACTAGAACTTGCTAAGTACAATGAAAGAAATGATAACTATAATAAATGATCATGTAGCATCACATTCCGCAGCATTATAGTTTCCATTTAAATATAATATACAACTTTCTAATCTATAAACATGAAAGAAATAAAGAAAGAAAGAAAGAAAATCACCGCTACAAGCCTCATTTCTTGTAGTGATACCACTTTGTAGATGGTAAAAAAAGCCATACCTAATCTAAAAAAACAGTGAGACCTTTTAGGCTGAGCTGGAACCAGTCACAACATGTAAATCATGAACCAACATGGAATGAAGAAAATTAGTTACAAACTGCAGTTACAAGTATAAAAGGGACATGTATATATAATAACATATTTACAAGATCAAGAGCTAATACGCACATGAATCAGAATATAATTAGAATAACAACAACTCATTGTCAGAATCAAAATCTACTAGGAACCTAAGTATCTTTAAACTTCTTTAAAACATAGAAGCATCTCAAGACCAAAATTAGCCATAATGGGAGCAGTAAAAATGCTTAAAAAGCACATTCCTGAAAGCATCTTACTCTCTGCCTGAGAAAAATCTCCACCAATTAAATGTCAGGTAATGCAAGTTAAGAATGCATTAAATTAACTAATTAACAATAGCTTAAGAAATCTAAAATGTGCTTAATTTGATAAAAAAAAAGATACGAAAATTTATGCATATTCTACATACATATATATATATTTGTATATATATATAGTTACGTATATATAATCAAGGATATTGAAGAAAGTTCAAATCTTAAAAGACAAAAATGAAGTAGTGAAAATGCTTGAAAGAGAAAAATGATTACCATATATGCTGCCTCCCAAACCTTTCCTATCATCACCATGAGAGAGAGCGATTACCGAACTGAAATTAGACCAATGAAACTAAAAAGGAATATATCAATTTACCAGCTCTACCATATTAACCTAAACCAATCTGAAATTAAAAAAATAAATTAAATAACTAACAATCCTAACAACTAATTAACCTATCCAAAAGAAGAATTAGTGAACCCAAATTAAATTAAAAGCTAAAACTCACAAGATAGATGGTTTTTGTACTTTGTTTTCAATGGTTTTTCATACAAACAAATAAATCTGGTTGAGCAAAGGATGCAAATGAAAAATGGGAATGAAATGGACTGGTTGACACCTTTAAACAGAGTGCATAGCAGAAGAAAACTGTACTACCATGGAAAGCTACCAGCTTTAGTACATTCATGCTCTTAAACATCCCTCATTTAACAGCAGTCTCAACCTCATAAGCCAAGTATATTAGAGTTGCAGAAAACTTGAGAAGAAACATCAATCTTTTGTGAAAGCATAGTATAAACAGTTAACAAACCTTTCTACATAGAACATTAGTAACTGGTGAGAAATAAAAGTACCTTAAACAAAACTAATCATTTACTATAAATTTTTATAGTAATGCAAACGAGAAAGTAGATTAATCAAAAATGACTAAATTTTTTTTAACTTCTTTTAAAGAACCATCGAAGATTGGGACAAGCACAAGCAAGATATTACAATTAGATAATAAATTGCTAATTGTCTACAAATAAACCTATGGTGCTGACACACATTAAGATTGGTTCAAATGTTGTTTCATATATAAGATATGTTGCCTAGTACTCTAGTGTAGTGTGATTCATATTATGAAGAGGAGCTATATCCATTGTTTTTAAACAAACACAAGTTCATGTCTACTTCCAACTTGACATATCTTATAAATGCAGTTACAAAATCTATCTGATTTTCCAAATTCATAATAAATGGGTACGTTATGTTTTCAAATTGGTTCCAACACATAACAAGGTCTACAACTGGGTCTATTCACCCAACTCAAATAAAGTAATTTTCGTAGTCAAATCCTTTCCTATAACAGTATCGTAAATTGTTATAAACTAGTTGTAGGAGCATAAATTCCATCAATAGAAATGACAGAACAAAACCATTTGTCATATAACAAAACCATGTTGGCAAATCACTCTTTAAATGTCTACAATATTGTGACTTGACTAATGTAAAATTCTAGGCCTAAAGTAGTAAGAAGATTATGCATTATCCATTTAATCAAATTCAATAAAAACCATTGATTAACATCAATGGACATTTATTGGCAAGTCATTCTCCAATGAACCACCTCTGGGTTTCTCACGCATTCATTATTTCTAAATAAGACATGGTGATCACACTATGTAATGAACTAGGCATTGCCTTAAATGCAACATTAAGAAATCAGTTGAGAACCGATCTACTAATTCCAATAGAAAACAGAGTACTCATTAATTAGTTTTCCATGGTGCACTGCATTTTATAGGGCATTGAATAATACAAATAACATAACAAACAATAAAAAGAAATAAGAAAGAAATGAAGGCATCAATTAAAATAAAAGTGAGATACTATTCTCAACCTGCCGTGCAAAGAACAGAGAAGGTGAGATCAGAGAGTGGGGAGGTTGAGAAAAAGCTTACCAGCGTAAAGATAACTACCGGAGAAGACACTACACAAATTCAATCAACGAAGATGAACAAGAAAGTTCTAGGGTTTAAGTCACACACTCACAAAATCAAAAATAGGGTTCATGGTAAAATTGATAGTCATTGTATAAGCATTTTGATTGTATAAAATCAGGTTGATAAATACAAGAATTCACATGTAAATAAATTAAAAATGACCAAAACTAGAGAGAGAGATGAACAGAGAGAGGGAAAGCGAGACGAATGAAGAGAGAGAGAGAGAGAGAGCCTGAAGAGAGATGAACAAGGACACACAAAGAGAGAAAATGAGAGACATTCACTTCGACGATGACGCTGTAGCGGCACGGCACAATAAGGGGTGGCAAGACGTGGGAAGGGGCACGATGTGAGGGAACAAGCCAGAGTGTGAGAGAGAGTCGATTAGGGCTCAAGAGAAATAGAGGGAAATATTTTTAATTAGTAGGGTTAATTTTATTATGGCAGGTAAGTTGTTGTCACCGTTATAACAAAAATATTTATTGCGATGACAACAACTATCACAATAGTTGCAAAAATTGCCGTAAAAGATTTTATTGTCCATTCATCGGAGCATTTTATCAAGTTTACGTTGGAATTTAGTAGCTAAATAAAAATTTTGCAAATAAGAATTATTTGCGACGAAATCTTTTAAAATAAAATTATAATCGCTGCAAAAATGTGTATTTCTTGTAGTGTAAAATCATATGTAAAGATAAGACCACCAAAAAAAAAAAGGGAAACACAAAACTGAACGCACTAAAGGCTAAAATAGAAATGATGAGTGGGCTGGTGAAAGGTCAATTTGGGGTTGAAATGTTGAATGCCAAAGGCCAGAAGAAGTCGAAAAGAGTGAGGGCCGGCATGCATGAATGCATTTTTCTCGTTTTGTCGATCTTGTACTGATCAGGCGCTCCCACCGTTTAAGCACGTACGTCATCATGACACACTCATGATCATAACCAAACAAAATCTATTTCATGAAGTTATTATGCGAGGATGACACGTAGATGTACTTTGGCTGCTTAATTAATTCCACAGTTCGGGCTATATACTATTGAGAGAGAGAGAGAGAAAATCTTCATTATGTTCTGTGGTTATATCTGCATGCATGTGTTTCTTATGATCGGATATTGATCATCGGTTTGGCGCTGGCGCTAGATGATCGATCGATCGTATGAGATCGACCATACATATATAAACAGGACTGCTTAAAGATTACAATAAACCAATAATATTATTATTATTTATAACTCACTTCAACTCATCCTCCTATCTCTTCTATCACTGTCCAAACGGGCCCACAATTACCTTTCCTTTTTGTTATTTTCTTCATGTCTTGCTAAAAGAAATCATTCCACTGCTAATCCATCACACACCTCGATCAACAGTACTAGTATCGCATGGTTTTTGTGGCCATTTTGAAATGTGTACATACGTACGGCCGCCAGTTGGAATCTACACTGGTGTGGCCTGCAGATATGAAGGTTGGCATGCATGGGAGAGTAGGGGCCCAGATATATATATATATGTATGTATGAGGTACCTAGCAGGTAGCTGGCCGGATGGAAGATGAGGAGCACCGTACCATAGAGTTTCCCAATAGCTAGGGTCATGAGCTTCTTGCATGCAGGGCTTAACTTGTAAATGACTCTAGACACCAAACACATGATACACAAACTGTCGTGACCAAAAAGTTAAACTCCCATCTAGTCTATCACGTTAATCACGCTACTTCTTGGACATCTCTCTCTCTCTCTCCAAAAAAAGGTTAGAAGGAAAACTTTGACTCCAACTAATTATATTTGACATCGTACTAATTCATTCAATTTGGAAAGAACCTAATATATTCCGGCATACCTAAGCAAAAGCTAAAGAGGCTCTCAAAAAATGTAATATATATACAAGTTGCAGGGATAAAACAAAAATAGAAATGATTGATCCCAAGCTTTTGACGAGGTTCTATCTGGATGTCTACATTGGAGAGAGAGAGAGAGAGAGAGAGAGAGAGAGAGAGTTTATATGAATATGAAAATGTCCATTTGTAATTCATAACAAAAGGAAGCATATAGTTGTTATGTGTGATACTTTATCTTGATAAGTGACAAGAATATGTACTAGTATATGAAATCTTACATTATTTGGAAATAAGAAATTTTTACTATTTATAATATTTTATTAAAGTTTCAAATATATTATTAACTAATCTTTTTGGAATATAAATCATATGATTTAGGTAATTTATTTGGAGTTTACAAATGTTATCAAAATCTATTCCAATAAAAAAATGTGAGACTTGAATCATGCTATTTAGAATGAATTGGCCCAACAAAGTTGTTAGGAATATAAGGAACACTGATAAAATGATAAAGATAAATAGTATATGAGATTCCACATTCATATTTCAAAATGAAAAGTTCTTATTCTTTAATTTTAAGATTTATAAATTGTGTCCTTTTGTTTAGAATGTTAACTTTAATTCTTTCATTTGATGGGTATATTCTAAAAAGGCTTAATAGTAAAATGAAATGTATGATAATAAAAATTTATTCGTGGCCTCAATTTAGCAATATTATATACTGAATTGATGTGGCACCAAATATCGAGATGATACATGAAACTTGTCTAAACTATATCTCGATCTTCTGTTAATTTAGAATGAAAGATGAGTTTAAGAAAAAACACTTGTTATAAGTTTTTAGTGAAAACAAAGTCTTTAAAAATATCTTTATAAAAATGAAGATAGACAAGTATTATTGCATGAAAGACAATCATAATTAGAAATCTAAAGGAGATGCTAAGTTTTGTTTTGTAGAATTAATTTTATTTCTACATATATATATATATATATATATATATGGCAACCTAAAAATTCTCCCAAAGTCTCTTCACTACAAAAAATAGATATATAATTAATTAACTGCAATAAAAAATATCAATTACAATCAAAATAGTCTATTTTTATTGTAAATAATTTTTTTAATTATAGTTAATTGATTATATATATTCATTTTTCTTGTAGTGATTTAAAAATGACTTTAGCAAGATATAGCTTTGATATAGTTATAAATATCAATTTACAACTTACTAAGGAGTACTTAAACTTCAGATTAAATTATTTTTATTTTATATAAACATTACGTACACGTTAGAAACTTGACCCCCACAGAAAAATGTCTGATTCCACCACTGGAGAAGAAGAATTATATATATGGTAAAGTTAGGAAAGGAAGCAAAAAGTCATCTATAAACGTGACAATCTTGCGCATAATTGCAAGAATTAGTTAAAGAAGTATTAATTCTTACTAGAGGAGGACCCGACAACTTTGCATCGTTCTGTACATATAAACGAAGGGATTATTAATGCTTGAACATCCTAGTTTATCGATAGACACAGAAGGAACTTAATTGCTACTCTTTTTTCATGATTGTGGGTCTGTTTTTTTTATCACAGAAATGGTTAAAGTAAAGAATAAAGATGACAAAGGCATCAAGAGAAAAGTAAAGCTCTCTCCCTCACTGGTCATAGAACAGAATCACACTTGAGATCAGTAGCAATTAGCACGGAGGAGGGTTCACTCTCCAAGACACTGAAAAGTTACACAAAAACCATATTTTTTGTTGCTATACAAAAAATATAATAAAATAAGGAACCATAAGCTTTAGTTACCAAATTTCTCTCACCTCGTTCTCATTGATCACTCAAATATTGACAGTCTTACATTCAATACAGTTTAAAATCACCACTTTTTCAGACACGACAAAAGCACATCACAATGCTCCTAATAATTACGGACAGCCATAGATACAGAATAGGGTGATATACTTGCTAAACACTGCAGGCCTAGAGGAAAAGGGCTGAGCAGCGAAGGCCTTACCCGGACAGTACTGCTCCCGTTTTGCTTCATATATTGACAATATTGTTCTACAGTTTAGCAGCCAGAGACTGATCAGTTCCTTGATAGAGAGAGGGAGACACGGAGAGACAGTGAGAGTTCTCGATACAGACTGAACATAAAACAGATCAACGATTTGCTATTATGCCCCATATAATAACAGTCTAAAATAAGCACAGATCCCAAAGTGGTTTCATAGAGGAGGGAGGCACATAATCAATTCTTGCTTCAAGGCGAGGGCGCTAGGGGTAAATCCTGCATCAAAACCACTGAAAAACTTGGTTAAATAACAGTAGCTAGCTATGTTTCAAATCAGTCATAGTAAACAAAGCTGCTGATGGTTTACGGCTGCTTAAGTTATTTGCTGGTTTTCCAACCTACTGATCTGACTTTCTATTTGTTGGCTTACCTTGTTTTACCCCTATTGGTCAGGGGTAGTTTTGTGTTGTGGGTGCTGCATGCGCACTTAATTTCTTCTGTCTTGTAGTTGGCTTGTGTTGATCTAGCTTAAGTAGGAATATTTGTAAGCAAGTGATAAATTAAGGGACCTACTACAAACACGAAAGCATTATATAAAACTAAATCTAAGAACTGACCTAATTTTATGGGAATCATTAAATCTATTTTAAAATAAATTAATTTTACAATTTAAAAAATCCCACGAAGCCACATCTTCTTTGATTTGTAAGTTAATTTTTATCTAATCGCTTTATAGTTAAATGTATTTCACATAAACTAAGAAGATGCGTTAGCTTGCCGGTGCTCGTATGTAAGGTCTAGAAGTATTTATTTGTAGTCTTTACCCAAAAAGCAAATTCAGCTACAGAAGTGTTTGATTATATACTTAGAGATTCTCCAACACCAATTGATCCTTTCGCGCAAATCTAATACTGGTATTTATTGTGTAATATAATCACCATGGTCTTGCACTTACATCATGCAAAAGAAATGGAGATTAGCACTACGATCATGAGACTACTGATCAATATCCTAACATATAATGAAATATAAAATTGAATTTCAGAACCAAACACCCTCTCTTTTTGACAAAGTTTACAACGTTGATTCGCAATCACAAAAGAACAATAAACAAAGATATACCTAACGAGTTTTACATCATCTGTGACGTTTTCCCTAGCTACTTTCAGAAAGTTTTAAAGCTCAATCTCTTTGTGCTGCTCATCTAGCGCTAGCTAGCTAGGGCAGAGCACTATATTTTTGCAAGTCACCCCACGCTTGAGCCCCATTCCAGCTATTCGTGTTACCTTGGCCGCCGGTGTTTCCGGCACTATTGGTCGGAGTAGCGCCGGTCACTGGACCATAAGAGTTCCCAAAAAACAACTCGGTCGCTATCTGATGGCCTGTACTTGTACATATTTTTATTGAATTACCAACACTGCAATCCTCTGATTTGGAAATCTCCAGATTCTGCAATACAATGGGTTGCGGTTTCTGCGTATGTCTTTGAAGAGGAACCGAAGAAACACTTATGTCTTTTTGAATTTCACCCCCAAATAGCGTGGACAGCCTCCGCTGCTGAAGCTTCGAGTGCAAGTCCTGGTTGATGGTACTCTGAGATTCAAGACCGCTGTGGATGTTCATGAAGCTTGTGTTTTGAACTGCAGCACTAAAAGAACCCCCACCACTTGTCGAAGAAAGCGGATAATTAAATCTCATCAAAGAATTGTAGTTTCCAGATGGATCAAGGGTAAAGTTATAAGGACTAATCACACTTCCAGAAGTCGCGGCATGAGTACCCGAAACGTCTCCAAACGAAGAAAACTGGTTGTAGATACCAGTTGTTTGAGGATGAACCCTGGGGAATGAAAAGCCACCATGTTGGAAATCCATGGCTGGGGATAGACAATGGAGGAAATTCAACGTCCCACTCATCTGTGAAGATGACAGTACTGAGTCTTTGGAGTCCCCGGAGAACCTCAAAGATGACTGCACCTTCTTGTTTTTCCGGCGACTCCCACCGACGGGAACGTTGCGCAAAGCCCCACCTTTTGTCCAGTACCGTCTACAAGTCTTGCAGAAATACCTTGGCTGCGTGAGGTTGTAGTTATTGTAGTAGCAGAATTTGGTGTTGGGCGAGTCGCATCGTGGGCATTGTAGGCTCTGCTCTGCTGTTCTTGAGGACGCAGTTTTGAGGTTGCTTGCGCCTTGGCCTTCATCTTTCTTGACCTGCTTTGCCGGAATATTATCCGGCGACATCATTGGTAGAGAGATATGTGTGGAGCAAATTAGATATGGGTATTTTGGGGGTTGTTCAGTTTCCTTTCACAGAGGTAAAGATACTATGCAATGGTTTCATGCAGTGGTGTACTGATAAATGGAGGAGATGTTGATGGACGGGAGCTTGTGATCTTCATCAAAGAGAGTGGATTGGGATTTAGAAAAAAATAAAACAAACATACATATAAACATACATATATATATATATATAGGGTTAGAGAGAGAGAGAGACTGAACTGGCAGAATGAGAGACCACAACTACTAGCTGAAAACGATTGGATAGAAACAATTGCTGGCTGATAATCTTAATCATGATCGATGACGAGAGATTGATGCTAGCTAGTCATTGGTGAAGCATTATGAAATTTCATTTTTAATGTCACTACAAGATTTGGGGGCTTTTGCCACCAGTTCTTTTCCTTCGGTATATTGTCGTGGCAAAAAATTACTTTTTACCATAAAAATCATTAGAGGAAATAAACATCGACTTTTTCTCACGATATTGTTGTGGTCGAAAATATTTCATAGAAAAAGACTTTTACATGCAACGTAACTTTTTCTTGCCACAAAATTCTATCATGGAATATAAGAAAAGGGCAGAACATGGGCTTTTACAGGAAAAAAAATTTATTGTGTCGAGCTCAACTATATTTGCCCACGTAATGAAGTCGTCAAAAAAAGTGATTAAAACAACGAAGTTTCTATCGTGACATGTTGTTTTTTTCTCGCGACTCACTTATCAATTTCCACGAAAGGAAGTCGTCGAAAGAAGTAATTATACTTTAAAATCAAACCCATTCTTTTTCCATTTAACTTTTTCGAATTTCCCCCTTCCTCTTCCCCCTGCGTGCCTCCTCCTCTCCCGATTCTTTTGTTCATCCCTGTTAGTGTTGTGATTTCATGGGTCTCTAGAATCTCCTTGTCGACGACTGTCTCCATCGGGCTTGCGGGTCATGCGATTGTGCTCGCAGTCAAGGCTTTCTCACGGGGAGAGCTAAACCGCGGCATCCCTCTACCACCACATCGTGTGCATCCACTGCCAAGTGCCGTACTGCCCAGTGCCGTTGTTAGTGGCCCTCATCGATGTAAGAAAACTTTTCCCTCAACCCTCTTACTCTCTAATCTGATTTCACTCTCACACACACACACAGACCCTCACTTATTCTCTGTTTGAACACACTCTGATCTCCCTCTCTTTCTTTGACTAATTGGTGTGATTGGGGATTTTTTGTTGTTGTACGGCATCGTGTGGATATTGAGTTTGCGCTCGGCGTTGGGTTCACTTCATTTTTTATGTCGGATGGTGAGTTTTCTCACTCACTCTCCATCTTACTCACGCACATTGTGAGGCTCCCACTTCCCCTCTATTTTCGCACTTACACACTCAGATTTATTTTCCTCATTTCTTTGCTTTCACATGAGGAATTTTTGGGTTTTAGAATACCATAGTTGGAAGTGATTTTTATCACTAGATCATGTGGCACGCTCGCGAAACCACCTAATCTACACTTCAGGTTTAAGTATGGAAAATATGTTTTGCTTTGCAGCTTATACAATGTTTATTTGGGGAGATGTATATATAGCTGTAATAGTTGGAGATTTGTGATAGTTTTATTAATTGGATAAAAATTATGTACAATGTGTATTTATTTTCTTTTGAGATTTGGATTTACCTGCTCTTATTCAATTTTCCTATGCTTGATTCCAGAGTTTGGGATGGTTTTTGGTGGAACAAGGTCTTACCCATTAGTATTTGAGCAGCATTGTAATTTAGTAAGGAGGAAAAGAAGGGATAGGGGAGATGGCTAGAGCAGCATTGTAAATTAATGGTCCTATATGTTTGCAACAATCTTCCTTTGCTACTTTTGCATACTCTAGCTATCTTGCCTTTCTTATTTTTGGATTTTGGGATCATTTTAAAGCATTCTTTCTGATTGAGTGAAAGGGAAAAAAAAGGGTCATTCAAAGAGCTTTAGCTATGAAATTGTGAAATCCTTAAAACTAGAGTGCATGTTGCATATTTTGGACCTTCTGTTTCAAAGATTTGTTGTCATTGCCAGACACCACCACTCTTGGGTCCGTTGTTGTATAGGTAGCTATTGATACATCTCATTGAAGTCCCTACTTCAACACTAAATTTTATCGTTGTGAGTTTTGTTTGATTAATCTTAAATCTTAAGTTAGCTTGGCTTGGTCTTTATAAATTGTACCTTTACTCTATCTTTTGACTTAGCTTAGTGTTCATTTCCTTTGATGATTTCTTGAAAAGTATTTCTAGTGTTCTTATGAATTGGCTGCAATTTGGCCGATTACATCTTCTATGTTCTCATATCATGATTATACTAACCATGGTTTATTTTTTCATTGTGGCTGCAGGATCAAATCTCTGCCAAAATTGACTGTTAGCTCTGGTCTTTTTGCATGGGTAGGTGTTTTCCTAGCAACTTTTGGGCTAGTTATGTTTTATAGGTGTAGTAGGTATGTTAGTGCTAGAAAGTGACATTGTAGCTATTAGACCGGTTGCATCAAGTATCAGTTGTTGATGCTGCTCTTTTTAATTCCTTTTATTCCCATGCTTATTTACATCCTTAAGTTCCTAATCTTATTTATACTTAGTTTTAGAAAATCTCTCTCTCTCTCTCTCTCGCTCCCTGCTAATTATGTTTCTTTCAGCCAATTGTTTCTTTGGTCAATGAATGTGGAATTTAATTGCCCATTGTCCTTTTTTGTCTTATACACAATGATTGGCAATATCTCTATCGTGAAGACTATTTGCTGAAGTTGGCATTCAATGGTGGCTATGAAACATCATACTCAAATTCAAATATGATAGTTTCTTTTTGATTTGTAAATGTTGAACTTTAGTTATTTGTTGGTCAAGTGAATTAGACACCCATTCTTTTATCAGTTTCTTTGGTTCTTGGACTTGATGCATTTGAGAAGAGCTACAGATAATTTAGCTTCACTTGTATTGATGTTTGAACATGGAATGGAGTTGAATAAAGATGAATTGTTTATTAAGTGTTGGGATTAAGTGATATAGTAATAGTGAGTTTGTAAAACATGATATCAGTGTTGATTTTAGAAACTTGAATGTATTGGATATGGATTAAGTTTGTAAAAACAAATGTAAATTTTTTTAAGTGTCAATTTCGATCTCTAATGTTGGAATATATTTATTTAATCTATATTAGATTATTTGTTATAATTATTTTTTACTCAAGTTTCATTTATCTATTTTACATTTTTTTTTTCCTGAAATCTATTAGTATTTGCCATGTATATAACTCGTAGAAAATAATTTTTACTACTATATGGTCGGTAGCTAATACTTATTTGCCATCAAATAATTTTCCACTGCCGACTTTCATGAGCAATGAACATTGGCAACCATACAAGATGGTGGGAAAAGATTATTTTTGACAATTGCAATGCATTTTGGGATATAATTGGCACCACAAAGTCTATTACAAACACGTTTTTGGCATAATAAGATACATCGCAAAAACCTTTATGCCACCATATTTTCCATAAATATTATCGTGGAAGTTGTATTATTTCCGACCAAAACGATTAGTAGGTAAATAAGTTTAAAGGACCACAAAGGCTTAACTCCAAATAATTTTTGCTACGAGCCAAATTAGTTTTTACCACAAATTGGATTCATGGAAAAAAAAAAGTATATTTTTCCACGAAAAAAAATTGGTGACAAAAATAGTATTTGCCACTTATTATATGCCATGAATGTCCCACCAAAACTTTTGGCGGGAAAAAAAATTTTGCCACCTAATCCTAACTTTTTCTGGCACTCTCTTCCATGAAAAAAATTATTAAATGTTATAGTGTACTGAAAGCAGAAAACATGGATTAGATTTTTGCTCGCAATTTACAATACTTAAATCAGGTAGTGTACGTAGTACTATATATTTTGAAAATCAGTGTATTAAATCTCACGTTAAATATACATATTGCTATATATGAGCATTGTGAAAAAAATAATTAAAATAATTAAATGATTAATTCACTTAATAGTTTGCTTCCAACACAAATGAATTTATCTAGCTAACAATATTGTGTACGCAACAGTACTGCTCATGAAATCTATATATGGTCTCGTTGCCATATTTTACTATATATATGTATGTACGTACATACCACTCTGACAAACCTATTTAGCACGAATGTCTCTTTGATCATGTTTTAACATTGAATTTTTCTAGTTGGGGATTCTCCTCTAATCTCAGGAAATATACATGCTACAAACATCTAAAGATCTGATTTTTTTTCAAGGTTTTCTTAGTTATCATGAGTTTTGTGTTCAGGTGGGTATTACATGACTAAACCTAGACTACCAAAGTATGAAATTATTACTTGTCCCTAATTTTTTGAGAAACAGGTAAACTATCATTCAACTAAAGATAAAGTTACAATGTGATCCATACAACTGAAATAAACTCATATTATAAGCCAACTAATGACAAATGAACGCACAAACTTTTAATTCTTTCGGATAAAATCCGAAAGACCAACACACTACCTCCAGAGGA
This sequence comes from Platycarya strobilacea, assembly GCA_036898215.1. Classification (NCBI taxonomy): domain Eukaryota; kingdom Viridiplantae; phylum Streptophyta; class Magnoliopsida; order Fagales; family Juglandaceae; genus Platycarya; species Platycarya strobilacea. The sequence continues at coordinate 38,452,910 of CM072555.1, forward strand.
GGCATTTACTAAGTTTCTTCTTCAAAAGAGGAAAAAACTACAACTCCTAACAGACTAAAAGTCCGGAAGACTATTTCTCAAATTATAAAATTTTCTCTTCACAAACAATATTCACAAACACCGTCAAAACCATAAACCCAAACAAAACAACCCAAAAAACACAATATGGTTGTGGCGGCATGTGGAGACCGCGCACCACGCTAGACGCGAAAAACTCCAAGTTAAAGCAGTTTCGCGACTTTAGATCCATGAAGAACCGTACACAGTGTTAAGGATCTCACCAAATGGCAGGGCGCGTCAGATACACGCTGAAAACTACCCCGCACGTTCATAGCAAACGTCACTCCGATCGACAAAACCTTTGGTCAACTGCAAGATCGGAAGGCCAGGAGATTAGAGGCGTAGCGGGTGGTGGGCTTAGTCCGTCGAAGCTACCTCAACCTTTTCAAGCCGATTCCAAAACCACTACCCCCGACCCCACCATCAACACATACACAACGATGGTTGAAAAACTAAAAAAGAAAACTAGAAAGAGGAGCCAAAGAGTGGATGGAGCCAAAGTTCCACCCCCTCCCCCCTTCAGCAAAGGGCGACATCTGGGTGACTACGCAGGTGTTTTTCTCTCTCGAGAGCTTCTCTCTCTTTGGTCTCTTGACTTTACTTGTAATTCATATCCGAATCTTAGTTCCTTAATCGTCCTTGTTTAAGTTAATAAGAAGATGTAAACTTTTATTTTATTTCATATTTTAACATTCTACCCCACATATAAACTAGATTTTCTCTCAATGGATGGTCCAATACGTGAAATATTTATTTAAATGAGATTGATTGTAGAAATAGGATTCGAACTCAGCATCATTGCTCTGATATCATGTGAAATCACCATTTGTACCAAAAGTTTAAGCTAATAAGAAGATGTAGATTTTTATTATTTATTTTATATCTTAATACAAAAGTTCGAAACTAACAATTTGGTATCCTAAGCTACTAATTATAGGTGAATTAGTCTTATTAAAAAAAAAATGTCCCTATGTGTCTCTCACATGATTAAAAGAAACGATGTCCTATATATGAAAGTTTAAAAGATTGAAAGGAAAATTTGATTTATGTCCATGTATTTCAGTTTTCCTATATGTTTTTATTCATGTTTTGTTTTTTCTTTTAGATAAATAAAAAAACAAAAAACACGTTGTCTCTCGGACTTAGGGTTTGTAGAGTATGTCCCCAAACCCGTCTTTGTACGGGTGTGAGGTTTGGTAGTTTTGGTTTTTTGGGTGTTAGTTGTTACTCTATCTTAAATAGAGTTGGGTTGTCTCTAAGATGTTGTTCATGAGAGATTTGCAGCTAGAATTAATTATACCAGTCACTTTTAGTATAATAAGGAGCTACATATCGTTGTTTAGTTGGCTTGTAATATATGTGTCAAGTTCATTTGTAATACTCGTTATTAATGAGTATATTTTGCTTTCCTCAAAGGAAAAAAAAAAAGATTGAAAGAAAGATTCCTCCAAGTCATTTGAAGAAATTAAAATGTGCACATGAAAGAATCTAATGATTAAAATTGTCTTTTAATGATTTTGCATTAATACTATAATAGGATTGCCAAAAAAATCCCAATTATATGACAAGAGTAATGCTAGATATATATTATCTTAATATGTGTAAATCCCACATATTTCCTTTCAAAAAAATAAGATCCTTAATTATAAAAAAAAATTAATTTTTTTATGTGAGGTTCAAATTTATTCATTTTTTTAAAGGGAATATATACAAGATTTGTATACTCTAAAATTATAAATACCATCTCTTTTATAACAATCATTTTCTAGCTTCCTTGAGTAATTATCATATTACTAGGATCATTGTTCTTTTTCATTTGTATTCTTGCACTATGCTTGTTGTAAAAAATGTTCGTTGGGACTTAGCACTTTTTTTTTTAGATTAATGAAATACTCACTTACTAAAAAGAATTATGTTACAAAAGTATTAGGCCCCTTTTTTTGGTTAGAGTCAATTGAAATCAACTTATTTCAGTCTAGTTTTAAGTTATGTCTAACATCTAAATACTCAACTCTTAAATTACTAAAATCATATTAACTCAAAACCTCTTTATATATAAATTTATAATCTATTTTTTAATTCAATACTTTTTTAAATATAGGATCCACAACTGTTTTTAACATCCCATAAAGATATATGAACTCATTTTTATCATCCAAACATATTTGAATTTATCTAAGATGGACCTCACAAACCTCACTTCATCATCTGAACTCATTACTATTTATAAAAAATTTAATTTAGTTCAAGATCCAAATGCGGTCTTATTATGTCAAAAATGATCAACTTAGACTACATAAAGGATTGAAAGAATAAGACCCTATTTGAATAGAAAAATACTCTCAATCCATCTGTAATAAACTTTTTTTTTTGGGGGGGGGGGGGGGGGGCGCCCACATGGGGCAGACCTCCTGCCCTCCCCTGCGTTACATGCATGTAATGCATGGCTTAAAGCCATACGTTACATAGCATGTAACGTAAAACGCATGGCATTTATATAGCCCCCCCCCCCCCCCCCAGTTTGTTTTTTTTTGGACAATCTGAAAAATCAGAAAATCTCTCTCTTTTTTGTTCTCTCTTAAAATTGTTTTTAGGCTGTGGATTTATTTAGTTTCACTCTAGTTTTATACTAAGTAGTACACTAACCACTAAGAGGAAACGCCGGTGTTTTATCAATCTGGAAAAACTTGTGGAGCAATTTTTGAAACTGAACTTGAGGTATTTTTTCCGCTGTATTTTTTCTAACATTGGTATCAGAGCAAGGTTAAATTGCTTCCAGTTGTTTTTTTATATATATGCTTGATATATATATATATATATATATATATTGTACTGTTTTTTTTTACGAAAGAAAAAAAAAATTGAGGTGCAACAAGTGCAGCGCGCACCACAGTGGTGCGGTGGTGCCGCGCACACCAGGCGGTGCGCAAGCACCCCGGGGTGCCGAGTGCACCTCTGCTCGCACCAGGGGTGCTGCACACACCACAAGGGTGGTGCGGTGCATCCCTCTTCCTCAGGAAGACGTTTTCCGGTGATGGGGCGGCAGTTTCCGGCGACGGGCAGCTGCCTAGGCCGCTGTTCTTGGTTGCTGGAAATTGGACACTGTTCATGTGAACAGTGCCCTGGCCGAAGGTTGAAGAAGAGAGCTGAAGCTCTTCTATTTTCTTGGGCCGGGCTTGGGCCTTGCGGCCCATTTGTTTTTGGTCCATTTTTGGGCTAGGTTTTTATACGGCCCAGCCCCAATTGATTAAAAAAAAAAGGCATGTTTTAATATATGCTTAGATATATTTCCTGTTATAACATGTGTTTTTTTTATTTAATGCTTTAGATTAAATATGATTACATGTGGATATTTGATGATATTCATTTTTTTTTATTGATAAATTACATGTGATATTATGTTTAATTTTTTGTTGATTAAATGTGATAACATGTATGTATACAACATGTGGATGTATTATTATTTTATCATATATAAATATTAGGCTTGTATGATTAAACATTAGCCTTAATTTATTCTAGTGATAAAATAGGAAATTCCCACTGAGTAGTCTTAGTTAGTATTGTCAGTGTAGATTGATAGGCCGAAAGAATTGCATTGACCCCAGTAAGAACTGTAAATGCACTGTATAGCAACAACACCATGGTAGCCCCAGTAAGAACTGTAAATGCACTGATGGAACAAGAAAAATGGACTGTAATAGTCTTATATGAACCATCTTTGTAGACTGGCCCAACAGGCTGCTGTGGTTGTTGTAGCTGTCTTTGTAGACTGGCCCAACGAGTTACTGCGATTTTAGTAGGATCTGTCTCTACGCGTGACTAGGACTAGGTGACTACTTTAGATAGTGGGAGTATGGTTGAGATTTATGATTAAATCTTCCATATTTTTTAAAATTTGCGCGGGAATTAGGTTAGAAATTTAATAATTGGATATTGTGGCGCAAGAGATGATTCTGAAGCCTAGCGATTTTTCGATCTTGCGACATGTCTAAATTATTTCTTTTCTAACTTGAATGGACGCGGCAGATTTCTTAGGTGTATGTGTAATATCCCTCTTTTGCGTTTTGTAGTGAAATGGCATCCAAGAGTATAGTTGCCGATTTAAACAAATGGGAGAAATTGAATGGGGAGAACTATGACATATGGCATCGTAAGATCCAGTATGTCTTAGATGAGCAAGAAGTCGTAGAGGTCTTGTCTCACTCCCTGACTAAACCCAAGGAAGGGGACTCAGAACAACACAAATTAGATGAATTAGCCTATTCTGAATGGGCTAAGAAAAATCGATGCGCGCGCATAATAATGTTAAGCAGCATGCACAATGATCTAATGTGTGAGTTCAAGACCTATGACACTGCCCAAAGCATGTGGGAGGCTTTGAAGTTGAAATTTGGTGAAACTTTGGCCACTAGGTTACGTGGATTAACCATGAGGTTTGACTCCTATAAGATGCGCTCTGACCATACGATGAAGCAGCATCTTAGGGTTATGTCAACCATGATCCGCGAACTTAAGACGGCAGGAAACAACCTGACTGATGAACAACAAGTCCAAGCAGTGATAAGATCATTATCAAGTTCTTGGGAGAATATGAGCCAGAATCTGACGCATAATGAGAATATAAAAAATTTTGATGATGTCTCGCGTCACTTAGAATTGGAGGCTGAGTGCCTAGAGGCTGCTAAGCCCAATCATTCGACCTATGTGGCTAATTCTGGTTCACGCAAGGCATCAAGGCCTAAGCGTTGGAAGTCCAAGAATGGGGTAGCTGCTGAACAAGTTAAGAATGTGTCAGGAACTTCTCAGCGCAGCTAAAGGGGCAAGCGTGGGAAGAACAAGTCAAAATTAGAGTGTTAAAACTGCGGAAAGAAAGGCCACTTCGCTCGTGACTGCACTGAGCCGAAGAAGGTATACTTTAACTTTTCTCGTATTGTTTTTGTAACTAGCCATGTGATGGTTGCTCACTCCTATCCTGTGTGGACTGTTGATTCAGGAGCGACCGAGCACATAGCGCGAGATAGAGTCGGATTTGTGGAATATCGCCGGATTCCAGCTGGGAGTCGTGATATCAAGGTGGGGAATGGAGCTAGCGTGGAGGTGCTAGGACTTGGTACCTACAAGCTGGACTTGCAGGGTGGCTGCACTCTTTTCCTCCACAATGTGTTATACGCTCCCGAAATCCGACGAAATTTACTTTCTGTAGTTACTCTTTTAAGACTTGGTTTTCGGATTGAATTTGAAAACAATCATGTTTCTTTTTATTTGGGCCATGTGTTTTATGGCAATGCTTTTCTTCAAGACGGTTAATGATAATGAATTTGGATTATTCAAAAATGAATGAATCTATTGTTTTTCTTTCTGCATCTAATAATTTGGATTCATATAAATGGCATGCTAGGCTTGGCCATATAGGGTAAGATAGAATGACTCGGTTAGCTAGAGAAAGCCTGATGGGCAATCTCGCTAAGGTCATCTTGCCCACATGTGAACATTGTCTAATGGAAAAAGTTAAGAGAAAACCGTTTGGAAAAGCCAATAGGGCATCTTTTCCACTGCAATTAGTCCATTCAGACATCTGTGGTCCAATGTCTATAAAGACGAGACACGGAGGTGTTTATTTCATCACATTTATAGATGATTTTTCACGTTATGGTCATGTCTACTTAATCTCCCATAAGTCTGAAGCATTGGAGTGTTTTAGGCGATATTTAAGAATGGTTGAGAATCAGTTAGACAAGAGTTTAAAAACTCTGAGAACTGACCGAGGACGAGAATATCTTTCTGAGCAATTTAAAAGGCTCTGTGATGAAAAAGGAATCAAAAGACAGTTGACGATGCCAAGTACGTCACAACAAAATGGCGTGGCGGAAAGGAGAAATCGAACACTGCTTGAGATGGTTAGGTCAATGATGGCACAAGCAAACCTACCAATTTCTTTTTAGGGGATGCTCTTTTGACTGCTGCCTACATTCTTAACCGAGTTCCCTCCAAATCAGTAACTTCCACCCCATATAAACTATGGACCGGCGAGAAACCCAATTTGAGTAACTTGCGGCCATGGGGTTCAACGGGTTTTGTTCACGATCTTTCTCATAAGTATGGAAAGTTAGGCCCTAGAGGGAAGAAGTGTATCTTTATAAGGTACTCAGAACACTCTAAAGGGTATGTGTTAATAGGTGAACAAACTGATGGAAGTGTGACTGAGATTGAGTCACGAGATGTGGATTTCATTGAAGATGAGTTTCCAAGTAGAAGTGAGGTTGATAGGAGTTTAGAACTCCATGAGATTATAGAACAAGAGGAAAGTGCTCCAAAGAATTTAGTTGAGAATGAGGAAGAAATTCTTCAAACTCCTACAAAATTTAAAAATAACTTGAATCCGAGTGGGAGCACACCACTTGTCAATCAATCACAACAATCTCAGCCGCGTAGAAGCACACGTGAAAGTATTCCTCGTCGTCGTTTTGAGATTGAAGGAGAAGCTTTCATGGTAGCTCCGCATGATGATGATGAGCCTAGGACAATTCATGAGGCTCTTTCATCTTCTACTAAAGATGAATGGATGAAAGCACTTAATGATGAAATTGAGTCTATGAAAACCAACCAGGTTTGGGATCTGGTTGATCTACCGACAAGGCGTAAACCTATTGGGAACAAATGAGTTCTTAAGATCAAACGCAAGTCAGATGGATCAATAGATAGGTACAAAGCTCACTTAGTGGCGAAAGGATATACCCAACAAGAGGGTATAGACTATGAGGAAACATTTTCACCAGTGGTGAGGTTTGCCTCAATTCGCCTAATTCTAACTATAGTAGCAAAAATGGATTTGGAACTCTACCAGATGGACGTTAAGACAGCATTTCTCAATGGAGAACTAGATGAGGAGATCTATATGGATCAACCTACGGGTTTTGTGGTCAAAGGTCAAGAGCGCAAAGTGTGCAGGCTTAAACGATCTATATATGGCCTAAAACAATCATCTAGACAATGGTATCTCAGATTTCATCGAGCCATTCTCTCGAATGGGTTTACGATGATCACAGAGGATCATTGTGTCTATGTCAAAAGATCTAAGAAGAGTTTCATTATGTTGTCATTATATGTTGACGACATACTACTAGCTGGAAATGATAAAGAGTTGATAGTTGCCACAAAAGAGTGGTTATCCTTCAATTTTGAGATGAAGGATATGGGTGAGGCAGAATACATTCTAGGAGTTAAGATCTATAGAGATCGCTCTAAGAGACTTTTGTGTTTGTCCCAACAGACTTACATAAATAAAGTTCTTGAGCGTTTCCTAATGAGTGAATGTAAGCCCATTGACACCCCTATTACAAGAAGCGAGAACTTGTATAAAGAGTTGTGTCCTAAGACTCAAAGAGAAAAGGAAAAGATGGTCCGTGTCCCTTATGCTAATGCTGTGGGTAATTTGATGTACGCAATGATGTGTACTCGACCTGACATATGCTATGCAGTTGGCTTAGTGAGTAGATTTCAATCTAACCCCGGACTGGCTCATTGGAAAGCAGTCAAGAGGATTATGCGATATCTCAAGGGAACTGCGGACTATATGTTGTGCTATCAGGGTTCAGATTTGCAGCTAAGAGGCTATAGTGATGCCGATTGGGGCAGTGACCTAGATGAGCGCAAATCAACCTCTGGGTATATCTTTCTGCTCAACAATGGTGCCATTACATGGAGCAGCAAGAAACAACCCTGCATAGCTCTATCTACCATGGAGGCAGAATATATAGCATGTTCTGCAGCAGTTCAAGAAGCTGTTTGGTTAAGGAGGTTCCTCAAGCATTTAGACATTGGCATGGATACTTCAGATCCGGTGACGATATTCTGTGATAGCATGGCAGCTCTCGCATATGCTAAGGACTCAAAATATCATGGAAGAACCAAACACATAGATATCAGATATCACTTCATTAGAGATATGGTAGCGCAAAAGAAAGTGTTTTTGAAACATCTTTCTACGAGTCGCATGGTTGCTGATCCCTTAACAAAGCCTATTGCACAAGATGTATATGAGGCTCATGTTAGGAATCTAGGACTACTTAGATTGTAAATGTAATTTGTATTTCAAATAACATTGAGATGTAACATTTCCTTTGGGATATTAATACAATATGATTCAGTTCTTGTCTTTATCGTATTGTCTTTTACTAATACACACACAAAAGATATGTCAATAGGCTAAGATTGACTCACTCACACGAGCAATCGCCTCTAGCGCTTAAGTAGCGAGAAGAGATGAGACATTGTGTTCCTAAGTACTTGTCCAAAGGGATAAGTTAGTTAACACAAAGATATGTCGCCTTAGTGGGAGCTAAGATGAGATCTTCTGAGAAGACTATGAATGGATTACCCACCATCCATGTAGCCTGAGATTAGCCAGATGCGAGATTCTCTTTGATGCCTTGGAGGCGTGCAAATAGAGAAACTTGGGTTAGACGCTTAATGAGCGCCTAGACTAAGATCTGTACGGTGTTGATATAGACATATACTCTTTGAGAAAGAGAAATCCACCGTAGCATGTGTTTCATACTACATGTGCTTATTCGACCATATAAGTAAGTGAGTAAATGGTTCTCCTCTTTCTCATTGTGTGAGTCTCATTTTTTAGGTGTCCTTTACTTTTGACTATGTCACAAGATAGAGGTTATAACGTCTGCTACTTTGGCATGCTGTCTATGGCCATGATTGATTCGGTCTAAAGAGGTATTGCTAGGAAAGCGGTTAAACCAAAGTTGAATGATATAAGTGCAAAAGGAAGATTTTTTCGATATCGTATCTTCGATAGTGTTTACTGACGTCAAACTATGACGCTGCATATTGGTAGCGGCTAAGGTTGTGAACACATTGAAATGATTCGGAAAAAATCAAGCATTGTTCTGAGTTTATTAAACTCAAGAGGGTTTCGAAAATACTTGACTTGATGCAATCGAATAAGTCTAGGACATGACCATACACTTCGGAGATGTTACTATGCTGGTCTTCTCTAGGAGAGATTTGGTGTATGTATTCCCATTTTTTTTGTAGATGTGCTTGGTGGTCGCATAGCCTATTTACTTGTGTGAATAAGATTGAAAACATTAGAGAGATGCATACCTGGGGTCATGCCCACTGTATGCGAGTGGGAGATGTAATAAATGGGAGGGGGGAGGCGCCCACATGGGGCAGACCTCCTACCCTCCCCTGCGTTACATAGCATGTACCGTAAAACGCATGGCATTTATGCCATGCGTTTTACATGTTTAAGGCCAGCCGTATAAGAGTGGGGGCTATATATATCCCCCCCCCCCCAAGTTTTTTTTTTTTTGGACAATCTGAAAAATCAGAAAATACTCTCTTTTTTGTTCTCTCTTAAAATTGTTCTTAGGCTGTGGATTTATTTAGTGTCACTCTAGTTTTATACTACGTAGTGCACTAACCACTAAGAGGAAACGCCGGTGTTTTATCAATCTGGAAAAACTTATGGAGTAATTTTTAAAACTGAACTTGAGGTATTTTTTCCGCTGTATTTTTTCTAACACCATCTTATTTCATCTTATCATAATTACAACTTTTCTCTATTATATAAAATATAATAAATAATTCAATTTCTTAAAAAATTTTAATAATATTATTATTAAAAAATAATATCCTAAAATATTTTATTCATTTTTTAATTTTTATCTAAAGTCATATCATTTATCTCATTATCTAAATCGTACCTAAAACAATTTTTACTCATCAGTCACACATGAATTCTGTTAGTGAATTTTGTTTTAATATTTTTTAACACTTTTAAATTTTTAAAAAAATATGACAATACTAAAAAATACAAAAAAAAAAAAAAAAAAAAACTTAACAATTAACTAAAAATTAAGAAAAATAAAAACCCGCACTCGATCCTAGAATGAAACACATGTGTATGTCTTATATGTGATTTGTCGTTTACGATGAGCCCCATTCATCAAATGAAACATCACTATCAGCCAATTAGTACGTCCAATATTTCTTACTCAAAACATCAAAACAGTGATTGTGTAAATAATTACTGCAATTACGAAAAAACGGATGGAAGATAATTTCTTGTTCATACTCACTGTCCTTCTCTCTGTCGGAATAAGAAGCCCTCTCTGCTACTGTCTGTACGGCTGCCATAGCTCTTCTTTAGGGTCTCGATAAAAGTTAAAACCACCACTCTCCCAGTGCTGCTTCTTTTTTGTACCGGTCCTCCGGACTAGCTTCCCCGAGGGTACTGCATCCTCTCCTTCTTTTCCCCCCTGCAAATATCTCTGTGTGCTTCTTCTCACGTCACTTTCATGGTTTGTTTTTTTGTTTTTTGTTTTAAACACGAATGCCAAAGTTTGACATTGTAGAAGAGAAGTTTGTTTGTTTTTTTTTTTTTTTTTTTTTTTAAGCGCAGAAGAGAAGTTAATACATTATCCACTCAATTTTTATTTATTTATGATGTAATATTAAATGTTGTGCCATTAGTCATTACACAATACATTTTACAATTTATTTTATAACATATATAATAAAATAAGAATATTTCTAATTTTAAAAATTAGTTTATAAAGATATATTTTTTATAATATAATATTATTATATAAAGTTTTATAAAAAAATAATATGAAATTATTTATTTATAACTAGTTAATTCGAATTAAATGACTATTTATAACAAAATTTATAGTTAAAAATATTATAAATAATTATTTGATCGCAATTAAAAAATTACAAAAATCTATTTTTTTGTAAGGTATGTATTTACTATTTTACAATGCAGAGATAATACGGTCCCCAGACAATTACAGTTTAATAGATAAATGAGAGTAGAGCCACAATCACTCTTGCCAGATCCCCGCCTAGTGTTAACAAGTTTTTCATATTTTTTTGTATTTATTTTATATATTTTTTAATATTTTTAATATTTATAAAAAATAAAAGAAACATATAATATTATAAAATAATAGTTATGTAAAATCCCACGATCGGAATTCTCGGTCACTGAAAATTCCGTTTGTGGCATTAGTATTTCTCATGAAGATAATGCTGTTTTGTTTGGAACATAATTTGCTCCCACCGAGCCTCTAGAGTCTAGCCACCTCATTTTCAAGCCCCATTTTTTTTTTTCTTTTTTTGTTGATTGATTGCTGATTAATCTATACATTGCCATCCATAAAAGTCTAAGTTCTAACGAATTTGGCTAAATTAATTCTCTATGATTATATTATTGTCTTTTGATTTAAGTACATATTCTGGCTACGTTTTGGAGTAGATTGTCAAGGCCATCGGTACAACTAATATGACCCAACATTTTTTTCTTTTCAAAGAACAGAAAAGACAAAGGTGGTCCTAGGCCAGTTAATTAGTTAAATATGCTAAAGAGTCAATTGGAAAAAATATATAATTTTTTTAGAATAAATATATTTAACATCTTTTTATAGCTACATTGTCAATGTTGTTTAAGTGATCAAAAACTTGTTAAATCAATTTACATAAAAAAAAAATTAATATTATAGTTTTTTTTTTTCAAATATAATAGTCGATTTTACGATAAATAGTGTGTCACACATGAAGAGTTTTGTAAATAACATATTTTTTTATTTTTAAAAAAATTTAGAATGGGGGTAACCAAGGTGATTTCTCTACGTGGATGTGAGCATAGTAGCATCATACTTATGGTAAACCAGACAAAAGAAGCCTATACATACTCTAATTGATGTTAATTTGGATAATAGAGTATTATGAGAATATTTTATTATTATTTATTGTTTTATTATTATTTTTACCTATTTATTATTATTATTATTTAATATTCTCTCATTATCATTTCATTAATTTCTTTTCTATTATTTACAAAATATTAGAAATTATTTTACTATCCAAACGTAACTTAAAATACCATTTGTTGGACACTAGAAGATGAGACAAAAACAACCATTAATTATAGGCATCTTGTAACTTTAAGATATGCGTGCTCGTTTCTTGTTTAGTGTGATGTGTGTCTTACAAGACACGCGCCACCACTGTCGATGGTGGTTTTTCGTTGGTTTATCAGATCTCTCAGCTTTTTATTCTCATATATTCCTGTTTTTTCTAACCGGTGATCAAGATGACGTGATTGTAATAGCTTCCTTCGATCAGAACAAGTTAACAAAATGTAGTGTACCCTTCTCGACTGTAGTTTTTAGTTGTAGGTTTATAGTCTGTTTATCAGACAATATCAAAATCGATTTTGAGCTACTTCCTTTTGTGAAAATTGAGTTAGAGTTAATTTATTGGTGAGATAACTCGCTTTTATTTTTAGTATTATTTTTATTTATTTGAAAATGATTATTGAGGACTCCCATTTGATTGAATATTATATCATTGTGATAGCATAATTTGTTTATGAAATGCTTTAACTTGCTTTGGAGGAAAAAAAAATATACACGGTTTCTGAAGATCACGTACTACTTGATAGCTATGTGAGCGGCCGGTAATGTTCAGTACATCACTGCAAAATGGGAAATCATGAGGCCGACATAAGGTAGCCCACAAAGCACACAGGAGTACGAGCACAAGACATATACCCATCCGGCCGGGCCATCCCCAACCGCTAGCTTGTTCCGATCGATCGATCAGTTTCAAACGTATAGAATTTCAAGTTCTCAACATCTTCTATCTTCTATCTCCTCCTCACTTCCTCCTTTCGCTATGATTGTGGGGCCCAAATTTTCTTGCGTTTGTTTATATAATATTGATAGGGATCGAGTAGCTTCTGTTTCTATTGGGTTAGCGTCGATAGAATAAATTGTCATCTTTGAACTTTTAAATCAATAGTTGAACTTAATTTTGACATCATTTTACATATTTCTCAGCAAAAAATTCTTACTCCAATCTTGAATAAAGGATTATATTATAATCTTGTTAATAAATAAAGATAAAAAGAGAAAACAACATTATTTTAAAAATGATATAATTGTAATTTCACAATTTTTTAATACTAAACTTGTATTGCCGTTTCCAAAATGGAGACTATTTTTAGGGGCTGCTTGGATTGGGAAGTGGGTTGAGCTCATCTCAACTCACTTCCATTTCATCATTATATTTTTATAATTTTTTATACAAAACACAAATTTCTATACACCTTTTTCAAATCCCAATACACATTTTTCAAATTTCAACACACCTTTTTCAAATCCCAAAATAATAATAATATTAAAAAATAAACCAAACTCATCTCAACTCATCTCATCTCCGAATCCAAGCGGGGCTAAATATTGCTCTTCTTCAGTAGTGACGTTTTTGTTTTTTGCTTTAAATTTTTATGCCGCATTTGGATGTTGAGGTGATCATCTCAAATGATTTTAGTTGATTTGTGAATAATTGTATTTTGTGACTTCCATTGAAATGTGTTTGAATCATGTAAATAAGTTGACATATATGTGTTTGAAAAAGTACTAATGAGTTTTATCTATAATTTATTTGAAATAGATTGAGATGATCCAAATATTGCCTAAATCTCAATTTCATTTCCAGAGCATGACAATGTGCTCCGCATTAATTATATATATATAGTCGTGGCCACAATTAAAAAAAAAAAAAATCAATCCTTGCCATAAAACATATTGCAGGAAGACTAGTTTATTATATTTCAGAAAGAAAATAATAAACTCACAACTAAACATATACATATATATATATATATATATATATTATTTTATCAAAAAAAAAAAACATATATATCATTAAATGACAAAGGCCAAGTACAAAATGCTATAATCCAAACACTAATTACTTCACTTCTTAATCGTAACGATCGAGATCACCACACTTTAGAAGACTAGAAGTCATTAATGCTGGCCAGGCGGCCAGAAGGCTACAGGCCAGCCATTAAGATAGACTGATCATAATCTGATCATTATAAATTCCTATAATCAATTAATGAAAGGGATCAGGCTTTAAAGTGTTAGCCACATCAATGACAAACCTGTACTTGACATCACCTTCGGCAAGTCTTTCCATGGCAGTATTAACGTACTCCATTGGAATAACTGCTAGGGGTGTCAAATCGTGTTAACGGGTCGTGTTCGTGTCGTGTCAAGACATATATATTATACTATATAGGTCAACCCTAACCCGACCCGTTAAGATTATCGTGTCAAAATCTCAAACCCTAACCCGACCCGTTAACATAACGTGTCGTATCGTGTCAACCCGTTATGACCCGTTAGTAAATATTACAAAATATATTAATACGACATAATATGATTCGTTTTAACCTGTTTATATAAATGAGTTGAATATGTCCAAAATTAACCTGTTTGACTTAATTAAATTTAGTATAATTTTATATAAATATTAAAATCACAAATTTATAAAACTAATAACACTAATTATAAGTCTAAATTACATTCTAAACAATAAAATATCAAAATTAAAATTCTAACAATCTTACTTTTAAGTATAAGAATATAATTGTAATTTTAACTTTCTTAGCGTGTCATAACGTGTCATAACGGGTTAAAGCAGGTCAACCCGCTATCAACCCGTTAAGCAATCGTGTCATAACGGGTCAACCCGTTTTGACCCTAAACCCGTTAAGACTAAACCCTAACCCGCTATTATCGTGTCGTGTTCGTGTTGGGTTAACGGGTCGTGTAAGAAATTGCCACCCCTAATAACTGCTACATCTGCTGTGATCTCGTGCTTTCCTGCAAAATCCGTCATCTCTTGAGTTATTTTCATTCCCCCAATTGCGCTACCCCCAACAATCTTCCTACCTTTTAAATCACAATCATGTACAATAATAGTCTTAATTAATTTACCCTTACGAATAGAATTATATATTATAATAAAGCTGGAGATTAATTATATTCTTTGTCCTTTGATTTTATTATCCTGATCAATATATCACATTAATTAATTAGCATTAATATTAAGAGGTTTACAATTATGTGCAAGTATGGGGATTCTTAAGTTGATTGTGGAGAGGATTTTTTTTTTCCCTTCTAATGACTCTATTCTTGAGATTCTTATTAGAGAAGTTCAAAATCTTTTTTTTTTTTTTTTTTAAGTTTTACGAATGCCATTTTAATCATGTTTATATAGATAGTAATATGACAGCTCATAGCTAGGCATGCTTGCTCGAGGACATTGAGATGCGTTGGGATTGTATTCCAGACTTTTTTTTTTTTTTTCAAAATATACTGTTTGGCTTCATAAATGTATACAATCATCTTTTTTATGAATGAAGTTCTTGTTTTCTTTAATGTGGTCATATTCTATTTAAGCTGTTTTCCAATTAGATTACGCCATATTAATTAATGTCACTGAGGATGACAATTTATAAAGTAGCAAATATGCCACTCATGTGTAATATAAATGAGGACGATCCTAGCTAGGTACATACATGAAAATTACGAGAAAAAAAGAAACAAAGAGATCAAGTGGATTAAGTTACCAATCATTAAAGGAACATGTGGTAGCTCAGGAGGCTGACTAATTGGAGCGCCAAGCAATATAAGTTTTCCATTGGTCTTCAACAAATTAATCAATCGCAGGAGAGGGTGAGGGGCTGAAACAGTGTCGAGGATACCGTCCATTGTGCCCATTGCAGCCTCAGCCTGATAGAAAACAAATTATTAATTAAAGATATATGTAATTAATATATAATATAGTACTACGCACGCTACATTTAACGTTATTCCACACACACACATAATATATTTGCTGATCTTGGCCGTCGTCATGACTCGTGACCAAAAAGTGATCAGCACCGAGACGGTCCAATGCTTACTTGCGCTTGTTTGGGGAGCTGCTTATTACAGTGACCTTCATTCCCATAGTTTTGGCAAATTTAACAGCCACATGACCCAGCCCACCCAGGCCCACCACCCCCAAATGCTGGCCTGCTTTGTTTAGTCCAAAGTGCATCATGGGGCTGTAAACTGTGATTCCTGCGCAGAGTAGTGGGGTAACTCCTTCCAGTTTCATATTATTTGGGACTAACACCGCAAAATGCTCGTCGATAACAAACTTTTCTGAATATCCACCAAATGTTTTCAAGCCATCATTGTAATTGTACCCAATATAGGTCCATATCATTTTGGGGCAGTAATTTTCTAAGTCCTGTTTGCAATTGTTGCATGAACCGCAAGACCCCACCATGCACCCCACGCCTGCTTTATCTCCTTCTTGGAATTTTTTTACATCTCTTCCAAACTTCTGTCACTTCGCCTACAATCTCATGCCTATATAAACAAACCAGTGACAATTTGGACAGGGCATATTTAAAATTATTTTAAAAATTAGCTTATAATCAACAAAAAAATAAGCATTGAGATTGACAAAATATGCAAAATAGAGAAAAAATTCTAAGAATAATTGACTAAAGGTAAAATTTGAAATTATTTAATGAAACCTACATACAAGCCGGGCTTAAATAACTTCAAAATTCAAAATTATGATAATATTTCTGAAAAGGTAAAAGATAAATTATTGCATGAAAATTAATTACGTAATCAAACAATAATCTTATAAAAATTTGGCCGAAGTCAAATCGGAATTATTTTGAAAACTTGAAACGGAATATTTTTTAAGATTAAAAAAAGTGGGCATAAATAGATGATTTGTCCGGATAAAACAACGACGGATGTTGTCCAAATCCAAGGAAGATTAAGGCTCTATTTGATTACACAATTTAGATAATCATGAGATTAGATATTTTGAGCAGTGAAATTTTTCTAAATGAGATGAGATAGTTTGTAAAAAAAAGTACATGTTTAGATAAAAGACAAGAAAATATAATTTTGACTTTTTGAAATTGGATAAATAGATAGTTTTCTTGGACTTTTTGATAAGATAAAATATGTGCTTTTTATTGTTTAAATCTTGCTCATATCAGAAATTATTAAAATGAGTTTTAAAGTTTATGGTTGAAATAAAGATGAAATGACTTTTTATTGTTTTACTTTTATGTCACAAAATATTAGAATTTCGTTTGAAAATTTATAAATGAAATAAAAATAAAGTGAAGATGACTTTTCGGCATTTGATACCCAAAACCATATTAAAACCCGCAAACCCAGATGATACTCATCTGGTTAACCAAATAGGGCCCAAGCTTTCGTGCCATATTTGTGCTGATTAGCATGCATTCTTAAAGAAGTTGAATACGTTAAGTAGTTCAATACAATTAACGTAGATTCTTAAAGTAGTTCAATGCATTCTTAACGTAGAATCTGACCTAGACCCTATGATCAATTTGGATTTGCATCAGACACATGAAAAAAACACACACACACACTCAAGCATTATAAGAAAATTATTTATTCGTAATTAGTTATATTCTGTTAAAATGAGTCTCTTTTACAATAAATAATCATTTTCATCATAAATAATTTATTAAAAATACTCATTTTCTTGTAGTAAAATATCAAGCATATAAAAATATACATATTTATATTCATATATATAGCCTATAGACCCAAGAAAAAATTACTTGGGGACAATCGGATAGTTGGTGATTCCTGACTGATCCTCAAGGAGGCTGAGATCTCTGTGGCAAATTCCACAGGAGGTCATCTTTATGGTGACGTCGTTATCGCCATTAATCCTGTACATGAAACACAAGCATTTCACTGTAATTTGTTTTTGCAGTACAATCTTGTTCTGAGTTTCCAAACTAGTTAATAAAGAGAAGAAATACTATAAGAAAAATGAATTTTTGTGAATAATTAATTACGATGAAAAGACTATTTACGATTAATTTTGACTGTAAATAATTATTAATTCGTTAGAATTAATTGTCTATAAATAAAAAAAAATCTTATAATAAAAAAACATCATCATGATCCAAAATTACCGGTATTACCTCTTAGAGAAGTGAAAGGGGGAGAGAATTCCAGAGGAATCTCTTGCTGCCCAGCCATACACCTTGATCATTGGTTCTTTTTTTTCTCGATCTGCTGCTGCTGATGATGCTTGAGACATTTTTTTTCTGTTTCTTTTTCGTAAGACAGATTCTAAGAGATGAAAGTGACAATTGGAATGAGTTGGAAAATTAAGCTTCTTGGTGGTGATCGTCGATTGATGGCTCTCATTTATAATCTATATTGTATGGCCGACATGACGAGCAAGAAATGTCAATATACTAGTCGGGCGTTGATCAAGTCTAATTATCACAGCAACATATTAGTCAATATGAAAAATTCAATTTGCAAACTACATGTATAAAGCATACTTAATTAGTAAATATTTAATTTTCAAGTCCCATTTAATTAAACGCTTTGGATTTGATTTGATTCATGTAGTTTAATATTTATGATTTTGACTTGACACAACACAGATATGACCTACAAACAAAAATTGTCACATTTGTTATGAAACTAAAGAAGAATAGTAAATGATTGAAATATTGCAAAGGAGAAGAAAAAATATTGAGAGATTGCAAAATATTTTATTTTTCCAGAACTCAATATCATTAACTTCACATCTTTTTTTTTATCTCTTACAAATGATCCTCAAGACTTTTTTTATAGGCAACTTACATGGTGGTTGTGCTAATCAATTCACATGCTCAACAACCAAGTGACAAGTACAACAAACTCTCACATGCTCAACAACCAAGTGACAAACATAACAAACTCTCACATACTCAATAACCAAGTAGCAAGTACAACAAATTCTCACATGCATAACAACCAATTCATATATATGAATGGTTAAGTTTACAACAAATCATGTGTAATAATTGGTAGTCATCCACCTATTATACAACACTTCCTCTTGGATGACCATCTACAAAGAATCTATCTCGTTAAAACCTTGCTAAGAAAAAATCCAGTGGAAAGAAAAACAAATGGCGAAGGAAAAAGAGTACAGTATTCTTATGTATTGCCAAGTGCTTTAAGATTGCCTCATTAAAACCTTGCAAAAGAAAATCCAGTGGGAGTACAGGAAAAAAAGTACAATCAACACAAGTTTTCAAGACATTTACTCTCCCTGAAAAGTGCATTACGATAGATTTTTATGTCTTAACATTCTAATGATCTACACAATTTTTCTTGAATGTCGCAGTTGGTAATACCTTCTTGAATAATTCTGCCAGATTATCATTTGATCGTATATTTGATATATTCTCTTCTAATTTGAGTGATACAAGCAGTATTATCTTCATATAAAATTGTTGGGCTATCATTGATCATGAAAGATCACATTTTTCCTAAATATGTTAAGTCATTGATCTTAACCAAATACACTCTTTACTTGCTTCATGAATTTTAATAATCTCTGAGTGATTTGAAGGTGTGGAAGATAATATTTGATTGACAGACTTAGTAGAAATATGATACTTGCAGTAATACTTAAACCCTCCTTAATAATATGGGTTAGTGTTTCAAGTAATAAGCAAACATGATTTCAGCATATATAACAATTTAAGAATTCAAACATAATTTCCATCTAAATAATGCATTAGAGAGACATGATAATAATCTCATCTAAATTTTTATCTCCCTCATTCAGCGTTGTTAGGGAAAATTTGTTTATGTATGGCGGAAAAAGTATTAGAAACCATCTATATATGATAAAAGTTGTAAAAGATTGAGGTCTAATTTTATCAGTTCGACGGAAAAATAAATCCGCTTGACATTGTTGACAAACAAGATCTTGAAGAGATTTGAAAGTTTCGGGTTACTATTTAAATATAACAATTTTACCATTGGTTTACTCCAATAAAAAAAACTCACATTGTTCATAGATCTAGTTGTTGTTCATCTAGAACGATATTATGTCTGATAGAAATTCTAATGTCCCAGATTTGAACCACAAACCTTTTATACCTCAACCACTCATATTTTCTCCTGAGGTTGTAAATAGCATGATAAGAACAGAGATATATCTTTATAGTAAAACTGATTTTGAAATTGTTGCAGCATCAAGAACCCTCAGTGCTCAATATGCTGCATATCTTACAACCATGTCTCATATGCTACTGGCGAGAACGAGTGAGGTTGATCATCTTAAAAATCAAATATCTGAGTTGCATCAAACGCTTGCAACTAAAGATAGAAAAAATAAAAATTTAAGATAAGAAAACAAGGAGGTGAAGAAATTTGTAGACTAGTTTTCTCGTGACCTGAAAATACGAATAAAAGAGCTGGAATGAGAGTGAACTCAAATACAAAGTCAACAACAGCAGCTAACGGCAGAGGTTCAGCATTTACAAGAAAATAGGGATAACTGCAATTAATCTCGCTGGCTTTTAAAATTATGCACCCAGTATATCTTGTAATCTTGACTAAGTGAGATTTGAAGAGATAATAGTTTATCTTGTTCTTATTTTCATTTCTATAAGAATTATCTTTAACTTCATTTAGTTCGCATCAAATCTTCTTCTCATATCTATAATTCATCTGCATTTACATTTTTATTCTACAAATTATCAATGGCTCATCAGTTTCCTTTCAATATTTCTCACGATCAACATATGAGGTATCATTTACCTCAGTTACAAGTTGTTCCTGCATCTTCTGCAGGTGCTATGTTGCAGCAAACGAATGATTTGGCTAATAAGTCAGATCGTGAAGCCGTATATGAGTTGGTGACTCATCGGCACTCGATACTCCTCTTTTATTGTTGAATTTTCCGACCAGTTACAATTCAAAAATCGTGAGATTGAAAAGCTTAACCAGAAGGTTTCCATATTTCAATGACTCGTTTAAGATTCTAACAACAAAGTTGTAGAGTTAAAACAATAAAATAATGATTTCAAATCATTACTTGTCTCTTCATTTCGACTGCCTAATCCTTTAGATAAGAATGACATGTTGTTTTATGAAGAGCAAATGCATTTGAGATATGAGACGAGAAATTTCAAATTTTTGTAACTCATCTAGTATTTGAATAATAAGATATTTCCTTTTCAAATGCATTCTTTGAATTTATAGCAGTTCTTATGATCTCTTCATCAACGTAAACTACAATAATAGCAAATTTGCGTTCTGATAAAAACACATGGGCATATAAGATTATTCTCAAATCCTTCTCTCAATAGATACTTGCTGATTCAATTATACCACATGCATCCGTATTGCTTTAACCCATATAAAAATTTTTGAAATTTTATAAAGTACATATTCCTAAATGTACTTGGATTTAGATGCTTCAAGTATTGTATGTCATGATCTAATGATCCTTATAAATATGCAGTGACTACATCCATCAACTACATATCTAATTCTTTTGTAATTTAAATGTGATTGCATTCATAACGAGGAAATATGTTTCCTCATAATTAATCTCAGATTTCTGCAGGAAACCTTATGCGACAAATCATGCTTTGTACCGCACAATTTCATTTTTATCATTACGTTTTCGTACAAATACCCACTTATATTCAACAGGCATTACATCATTTGGTTTTTGGACAACAAGTCCAAATACTTCTTGCTTTGTTAGTGCGTTTAATTCAATTTCAATAGCTGCTTTCTATTTTGGTCAATCATTTCTACGTCAACATTTTTCGACGGTTTTTGGCTCACTTCCTTCATTATTTATGGTAATGTTAAGAGTCATCTTATATGAAAATATGTTGTCGATAACAGTTTTATTTTTATCCATAATTTTTTCAGTACTCATGAAATGTATTGAGATCTCATTCTTTCCAAGTACTTATTCTTCTTCAGGGGAAAACATTTCATGAAAAATTTCTTCAAGAGTTTTCTCTTCGGGAGAATTATACTCTTCAAGAGTTCCTATTCAAGAGGTTTATACTCTTCAGGAGTTCCTCTTCAAGAGGTTTGTACTCTTCAAGCGGTTTGTACTCTTCAGGAGTACTGATTTAATTTCCTTTTACTTTTCTATTTTGCACCAATAGGTCTTCAACATTTCAGGTGCGTCTTAGACTCATCTATTGTTGTTTTAACAACTTGCCCTTCAGGGACTTCAATTCTTACTTAAGCATTAACAGCAGTAATATATGATTTTACAACACATTTAGTGTCAATAAATATATGAAGTAATTAATTTGTAATATTTTACAAATACGTAACCCTCTGAACTTCTAGTTTATTTATTTATAAGATGATAAAATTTAGACAGTGTTTTATTATTCCAAGTAATTTCTTATCGTGCTTCGGGTACCGACTTTTTATTATTTCAAAACATGATAAATGTTTATTATAATGTATAAAAGTTTAGTATAAGTAAATCAAGTGTTTGGCCATACAATAGGTACGTGGCCACTATTTAGTCATACCACATCTATGACAAACATCTTCATCTTTCTATGAAGAAGTATTCTGATGGCTTTTACCATTTTTTGAGTTGGATTACTTCTGGTGATATGTTATATTATTATCATCTTTAGTGTTGTCATTTTTGGGACCAACATTTCTATAGTTTTTTAGCACGTCTACGCCCTTGGTTCCTTTGAAAGGATACACTGTTCATTTCTGGAAATTCTGTAAATCTAATATCATTAATAGGACGTAATTGATGATTTATTAACAAAAACTCATTGTTTAACTTAATCACTTAGAAGACAAAATTAAAATTCAGAATATTTGTTGAACTTTCGCTCTCGATATTGCTACTGCACGAGTACATTCGAGATATGAAAAATAATATATTTTTTCTTTTAAAATATCATCATCAGTGACTTTTTCACTGTATAATTTTAATATTGAATTGATTTTAAAGAGTGCAGAGTCATATTCACTACCACTTTTAAAATTTTACAATTTCAGGTGCAATAAGTCATATTGATCTTTTGGAAGAATTACATTTTCTGGTGCTCATATCTCTCTCCTAAATTATTTCACACAATAAAATGATTTTTTATCATGAGATACACAGTACGGTCCTGTAGAGACACGTGATTTTATTCTTTGATTGTATCTCCTAAGTTCATCATATCCAAATAAATCTCATCAAGGATTTGGATAAATAACTTTTTAAAAAAATATCAATTGTAATAAATATCAATTTTATAATATTTAATATTTTCTATATATATGAATGACAAAAATAAATTTGTGGATCTAAAAAATATATTCACATAATCATCACAATAAAAGAAGAATTTTATCAAGTAATATTCAGCAATATTACCTTTTATATCTATCTCGGGGACTGCAAATAATAAATTGAAAAACTTACTTGAAGTAAAAAACCGCTAGCTTCAGTATCGATAGAATTTCGTACTGATAACGTGTTATGAAACTAAAGAAGAATAGTAAATGATTGAAATATTGCAAAGAAGAAGAAGAAATATTGAGAGATTGCAAAATATTTTGTTTTTCAATAGCTCAATGTCATTAACTTCACTTCTTTTCTTATCTCTTACAAATGATCTTCAAAACCTCTTTTATAGGCAACTTACATGGTAGTTGTGTTAATCAATTCACATGCTCAATAATTAAGTGACAAGTATAACAAACTCTCACATGCTCAACAACCAAGTGACAAGTATAACAAACTCTCACATGCTCAACAACCAAGTGGCAAGCACAATAAACTCTCATATGCACAACAACCAATTCATATCTATAAATGGTTAAGTTTACAACAAATCATGTGTAGTAATTGATGGTTATTCACCTATTATACAACAACCTCTAATATATTTATGGATACTTGTTATAATTAAACTTATTTTAGTAGATGTTTTGGAAAGAAACTCTGTCCTAACGAGATACGACCTACAACTATTTTTTTTAATCATATCCCCCCTTCTTTTCAATGCCTTTTAGTTGTTTTACTCTAATTTCTCTTATCTTGAGTATTATATTACATCAATTTGCAAGACGTACATATCACATGTAGTTGTTTTACAATTTACTTTAGAGCGGTTGCTACATCCCCCTGATTATGTTTCGAAAAGAACATATTATTTAAAAAAAAAAATGGATTTATTTTCAATCAATTTTTTAGTGGTTTTAAATAATTTTTAATAAAAAAAAATTCACATCATTATTAAAAAAAATACTTTCTTAATCATTAAATAAAAAAAATTGAAAAAAAAACGAATTCGGTGCACGAATTCGAGAGATAAAACATTTCTTTTTTCTTTAATTATTCCTTTTATATCCAGTACATTTAATTATTCTCTTATTTCCATCGTATTGTATTGCGTTATGAAACCCCCACCACCTTATCAAAACAAGAAAAAGAAAAAAAAAAGAGTTCAATCAAAAGAAGCTCCCCAACCGGTTGATATGTAGTTCAAGTAGCATGTCATCCTTTTGTAGAAACCAACATTGAGAGAAGTCGTTGGTGATATGATCATCACGAGTGATATCTCATGGGACGAACATACACCAACAAATTAATTAGGAACCAAGAATTTAATGGTGAGGAGATCTTATTTGATTTCAGAAAACCAAATGTTTATAACTGATGTTTCTCTCAAGTCTCTCAGCACAATCTCTCATCCGATTGTGCTTCAACCTCACCAAAATCACACACAACAATTTTTTGCAACTAATATCATATATATAGTTGGAGTAAGTCAGTTTAAGTCACATGGTGACAGTGGCCGTGAAGAATTCCGACCACCACAATCTAGCTGTTTCCTACTATCCAAAGCTGTCATTTGAATGTTCTTCCATTCGGGCGCCATCTCCAACTTCTTCCAAGCTGTCTTGGTGCCATCTCCAGTAGGTTCTCTAGCTTCTTCAAGAAGCTAATGCAATAATTGGTATTGATTATTCAACAATTCAAACCCAAGTCCTCTATTTGGAGAACTGCCGGCTACATACCATTAGGCTATTAAGCTCTTGGCTTCTTTTGATTGAACTTGAACTTAAATTGAAATTTATGAAATTATAATTAGATGATTCGTTTTTTTTTTTTGGTTTCTTGAAAAGGAATTTTAAGAAGTTTAATAGACGAACCTTAAACGACTCACCGTTTAAGTAAGAAAGAATTGATTAATAAGAAAAGCCCGTATTGAATTTTTGGGCAACAAGAGGAAAAAATTGCGAAGGTCACGTCTGCAGTCTTTGCTCGATACTGCTTCTGTAGTTCGACTTGGGCCATTTACTCAACTACAGGCCGTTTTGTTCGTTCTTCCTTCAGATGTGTATGGTGTGCTAGCTAGGTTTATGTTATTCTCACCTATCAGCTAGTTGTTCTTGAATTGTGTCCCACGTTAAAACCAATAATCCTACACACTTTTGTTGGATTAATAGTCTGTGAAGTGAAGTTATTGTCTTGACAACTTGACATAGCATACAATCCCCTGGCAGTACAAATTGAAATTGTATAATTTATAAATTATAGGGTTGCTGCTTTTAAATAAGAAATAAGATTTGATACATGTAATGGCCCAAGCCCAAATGTTTAAACCCAGCCTGATCAGAATAAAAAAAATAAAAACAATTTAGGCTTTACAACCCTCTCTCGAGTCTCTCTTCCCAAGCAAGCAGCCACTGCCCAACGTCTCTCATTTTCTCTCCACCTAAGCAGACTGCCAGGCAACCCCACGCCCATCTCTCTCTCTCTCTCTCTCTCTCTCTCTCTCTCTCTCTCTCTCTCTCTCTCTCTCTCTCTGTGCCCGTTTCTCTCGTTTCTCTGTTATTTCCACTCGCCGTAGTTGCCAGCTCCACGCCTTCCTTATTAGTTCATGCTGCGCCGCTCTCTACTGTTCCGATCACCAACACTGCGATGCACCGCCGCACCAAGCCTTTGTTTCCTTAGCTCGACACTCTCCTTCTCTTTCTCTCCTCCGAAGTCTGCACCTTCGCTCATCATGGAACGTCCAGTGACGCCACTTTTGGTTTCTGTTATGAACTCACCAAGTTTATCTTGAATAGAAAATATTACGGATTTAAGAAATTATAGAACACTTTACATACAGAGTAAGAATATGACAAGAAAGTAAAACAGTAAGCAAGAAATCAAAGAATATAAAGCAAAAAAATAAGAAATAACACCAGGATTACGTGGTTCGACCCTAGCGGTCTACATCCACGGCAGGAACGGCCTCAGTGCTTTTATTGATCATCAATCTTCACAGAGAAGCCTCATTACAGATCTATACAATTTCTCGTACTCAAATCAGTGATTAAACCCACTGATTTTCACACAGATCAAACCCTAGACTAACTCTCTCAAATCGCCTCTCTCTTAGTCTCGGATTTCAGCAGAACAGAAGTGATCGAATTAGGGCAACAGTTCCCATCTTAAGCATATATATATATATATATATATATATATATATATACAAGATCAGATGATAACACGTGTCTTAAATCGAGCGGCTACTTGAAGCAGTGGAATCCAGCTAGCGACATCACGAGGTCGGCACATGATTCATTTTGCAAAGACCCGAATACATTTGCTATCACAGGTGTCACCAAGCCAACCATTGGATAATTACAAAACAACTGAAGATTAATTAAATGAATGACACAATCGGTAATAACAATTACAAATCTCCACCTTGGCAATCATTTATTATATATCACCAAGATTCTATCAAAGCTCATTATTGGCTGTTCCTGCACTTGTCCCTTTATTAGGGACAGTCCCCTGTCTCCATACACACTAAGTCTAAGCAATGCTTGAACTTAGACCATGGGAGTGATTTAGTCATCATATCTGAGAGGTTATCCTCAGTTGAGACATTCTCCACACCCACTATCTTTGATTCTATAACATCCCTAATGAAATGAAACCTTATATCAATATGTTTAGACCTTTCTTGAGAAACTTGATTTTTGGCTAAGTGAAATGCACTTTGGTTATCATAGTATACATAAATATTACCATTAAAAATACTTAGCTCATTTGCAATACCTTTTAACCATATGGCCTCTTTTATGGCTTCAGCCAATGCTATATATTCAGCCTCTATTGTGGATAGAGCCACAACTGACTGTAGGTGTGACTTCCAACTAACTGCTCCCCCAAAAGTAGTAAACACATATTCAGTTAGGGACTTCCTAGTGTCTATGTTCCCAGCAAAATCAGAGTCTACAAACCCAGCTAACTCTCCACCTTTTTCAATATTTTTTTCAAAACTGAGTCCTAAGTTAGTAGTACCAGACAGATACCTAAGTACCCATTTAATGGCTTGCCAGTGGGGTTTTCCTGTCCCCATAAATCTACTAACTACACTCACTGCATAGGTCAGATCTGGTCTAGTACAGACAATTGCATACATTATACTTCCCACCATGCTAGCATAGGGAACCTTTTGCATAAAACTAATATCAGAATCTGTTTTAGCAGTCTGATCTATTGAAAGTTTGAAATGTTGACCTAAAGGTGTGATTACAGATTTTACATGTTTCATACTAAATCTTTTAAGAACTTTAGAAATGTAATTTTTCTGGGACAGATATAAAAGTCTAGAATCTATGTCCCTTACAATTTCCATTCCAAATATTTTCTTAGCAGGGCCCAGATCTTTCATCTCAAACTCAGATTTTAGCATGCATTTAACTTCATCAATTAGAACAGTGTCTTTACAAGCTAACAACATGTCATCTACATATAATAAGAGATAAACAAAAATTCATTTTTCTTCCTTGTAATAGACACAACTCTTATAGCAGCTCCTCTTAAAATTATTATTAATCATGTGAGTATCAAACCTCTTATACCACTGCCTAGGTGATTGTTTAAGGCCATATAAAGACTTCTTTAAAAGACACACATGATTATTATTAATTTCATCAATGAAACCCTCAGGTGGCTGCATATAGATTTCTTCTTCAAGTTCTCCATAAAGAAAGACAGTCTTAACATCTAATTATTCTAAATGCAAATTTTCAAAAGCTGTGTAGGCTAACAGTAACCTGATTGAACTGTGTTTAACCACAGGTGAGAAAATTTCATTAAAGTCAATTCCCTCTCTCTGAGTAAAGCCCTTGGCTACAAGCCTAGCCTTATACCTGGTCCCTTCTATTCCTGGTATGCTATTATTTTTCTTGAAGATCCACTTGGATCCTACTAATCTAGTTCCTAGAGGTCTAGGTACCAGAACCCAAGTTTTGTTCTTATTAAGAGATTCCATCTCCTCTTGCATGGCTAATAGCCACTTAGAGGAGTCCTTACTGGCCACTGCCTCCTTATAAGACCTTGGTTCTTGGTAGACCACCTCATTTGCCATTGTCAAGGCAAAAGTTGTAAGCTCAGCCTGTCCAAATCTTTGAGGAGGTTTAATAACCCTCTTATTTCTGTCTTTAGCCAGATTCCAAGAATTGGCTCCACCTTGACTTAGATCCCCTGAGATTTGTTCCTCAGGGTTACTATCTCTCTGTGTTTCTGGCTCTGATTGGGTGTTAACATGCTCCACCTCAACCTGTGATTCCTCTAAGGACTGGTCATCATTCTGAATTGATTTCTCTTCATGTACCTGAGTCATTTGTGACTCATTAAAAGTCACATCTCTGCTCAAAATACACTTATACCTTCCAGGTCCATCTACCCAAAGCTTGTATCCTTTAACCTCTTCAAGGTAACCTATAAAGATGCACTTTATTGCCTTAGGTTCCAATTTATCAGTCTTTGCATGCATAGACAACACATCCAAAAACCCTTAGATAGTCATAGCTGGGAGGTTTCGCAGTTCACAACTCCTGTGGGATTTTAAACCCTATAGCAAAGGAGGGACACCTATTAATTAAGTGTACAGTAGTAATAGCACCTTCTGCCCAAAAGGTTTTGGATAGTCCTAAATTAGACAGCATACACCTAACTCTTTTTAGGATGGTTCTGTTCATTCTTTCAGCTAAACTATTCTGTTGGGGGGTTTCCCTCACAGTTTTGTGTCTTAGAATTCCTTTATCTTGACAGAATAGGTTAAACTCATTTGACATAAATTCTAGGCAATTGTCTGTCCTCAGAATCTTAAGCTTTCTGCCTACTTAGTTTTCAACAAGAGATTTCCACTCTTTGAATTTACCAAAAGTGTCACTCTTGTTTTTGAGGATGTATATCCAGACCTTTCTAGAGTAATCATCCACTAAGGAGAGGAAATAGCTTCCTCCACTATGTGAGTTTACTCTTGCAGGTCCTTAGAGATCAGAGTGGACATAGTCCAGGACTTGTTTAGTGTTATGGATTGCAGTCCTAAAACTGACCCTCTTTGCCTTTCCATAGATACAATCTTCACAGAAGGGCAAATTTCCTAGGTTTTGTTTACACAGCAATCCTTATTTCTGTATGTCTGTAAGCCCCCTTTGACTTACATGTCCCAGCCTCCTATGCCATAACATAGATTTATTTTTTTATAGTACTTTATGTAGGGGATGCTTCCCCAACAACATTTTTTCCAAGTAAGGTATACAACCCATTTTTAATAACCCATTTCATTATGACTAAGGAATCTTTAGTGACTCTAAGAACCTCTGCCTCAGATTTAAAGGTGTAACCTGATTGATCAAACATACCAAGAGAAATTAAATTTCTCTTTAACTCAGGTATAAACCTGACCTCCTCTAACAATCTCTCAATACCATCATGCATCTTGAGTCTAACTGACCCTAAACCCATGATTCTGCAGGACTTATTATTTCCTAAGATTACATGTCCACCAGTCAACTCAGAAAATGTCTCAAACCATTCTCTGATAGGACACATATGAAAGGAGCAACCAGAGTCCATTATCCACTCTGTTCTTGAATCCACTTCACTCACTGTGAGTATTTCAGCACTCTCATAGCCTTCTAACACCATAGAAGCATCCCTTGCCTCTTTAGATTTGTTACCTAGGTTTGGTTTTCTATCAGGGCAGTCTTTCTTGAAATGCCCTTCTTTATGACAATGAAAACATTTAAATTGTTTCCCCTTTGACTTAGACCTTGATTTCTTGTTTTCATTCTTGTTTTTCTTCTCTCTCTTTTCTGTTCTCCCCCTAACAGGCAGACCTTTCCCTTGATCCTGTTTAGTATCACACCTATTTTGAAGTTCCCTGGTATGAAGTATAGATTGGACTTCATCCAGTGTCAAAGAGTCTCTACCAGACATCATAGTTTCTTTTAGACTTAGGTATGAAGAGTCCAAGGAACTCATTAGGAGGATAGCTTGGTCCTCATCCTTCACCTTAATGTCTATATTGGCCAGGTCAAATATAATTTTGTTGAACTCATCAAGATGCTGTCCTATTGGTGTCTCAGGGGTCATCTTGAGAGTATACAATTTGGTTTTCTTGTGTAGTCTGTTAGTTAGGGATTTTGTCATGTATAAGTTTTCTAGTTTCAGCCAGATGCCCACAGTTGTGTCCTCACTGGCCACCTCTCTCAAGATTTTAGCCCCTAGAGACAGGATTAGTGCATTGTGGGCTTTCTGGAGGATGTCCTTATGGACAGCCTCCTTGTCTTCCTCTTTTGAGGAAGAGCCCTTCTTCTTTTCCCCAAGAAGGGCATCCTGTAGTCCATGTTGGACTAAGAGTGCCCTCATCTTGATTCTCCATAACCCGAAGTCATTTTCCCCTGTAAATTTTTCTATGTCAAATCTCATGGTCCCCATAAACCTAGAATCTTGATACCACTTGTTATGAATTCACTGAGTTTATCTTGAATAGAAAATATTACGGATTTAAGAAATTATAGAACACTTTACATACAGAGTAAGAATATGACAAGAAAGTAAAACAGTAAGCAAGAAATCAAAGAATATAAAGCAAAAAAATAAGAAATAACACCAGGATTACGTGGTTCGACCCTAGCGGTCTACATCCACGGCAGGAACGGCCTCAGTGCTTTTATTGATCATCAATCTTCACAGAGAAGCCTCATTACAGATCTATACAATTTCTCGTACTCAAATCAGTGATTAAACCCACTGATTTTCACACAGATCAAACCCTAGACTAACTCTCTCAAATCGCCTCTCTCTTAGTCTCGGATTTCAGCAGAACAGAAGTGATCGAATTAGGGCAACAGTTCCCATCTTAAGCATATATATATATATATATATATATATATACAAGATCAGATGATAACACGTGTCTTAAATCGAGCGGCTACTTGAAGCAGTGGAATCCAGCTAGCGACATCACGAGGTCGGCACATGATTCATTTTGCAAAGACCCGAATACATTTGCTATCACAGGTGTCACCAAGCCAACCATTGGATAATTACAAAACAACTGAAGATTAATTAAATGAATGACACAATCGGTAATAACAATTACAAATCTCCACCTTGGCAATCATTTATTATATATCACCAAGATTCTATCAAAGCTCATTATTGGCTGTTCCTGCACTTGTCCCTTTATTAGGGACAGTCCCCTGTCTCCATACACACTAAGTCTAAGCAATGCTTGAACTTAGACCATGGGAGTGATTTAGTCATCATATCTGAGAGGTTATCCTCAGTTGAGACATTCTCCACACCCACTATCTTTGATTCTATAACATCCCTAATGAAATGAAACCTTATATCAATATGTTTAGACCTTTCTTGAGAAACTTGATTTTTGGCTAAGTGAAATGCACTTTGGTTATCATAGTATACATAAATATTACCATTAAAAATACTTAGCTCATTTGCAATACCTTTTAACCATATGGCCTCTTTTATGGCTTCAGCCAATGCTATATATTCAGCCTCTATTGTGGATAGAGCCACAACTGACTGTAGGTGTGACTTCCAACTAACTGCTCCCCCAAAAGTAGTAAACACATATTCAGTTAGGGACTTCCTAGTGTCTATGTTCCCAGCAAAATCAGAGTCTACAAACCCAGCTAACTCTCCACCTTTTTCAATATTTTTTTCAAAACTGAGTCCTAAGTTAGTAGTACCAGACAGATACCTAAGTACCCATTTAATGGCTTGCCAGTGGGGTTTTCCTGTCCCCATAAATCTACTAACTACACTCACTGCATAGGTCAGATCTGGTCTAGTACAGACAATTGCATACATTATACTTCCCACCATGCTAGCATAGGGAACCTTTTGCATAAAACTAATATCAGAATCTGTTTTAGCAGTCTGATCTATTGAAAGTTTGAAATGTTGACCTAATGGTGTGATTACAGATTTTACATGTTTCATACTAAATCTTTTAAGAACTTTAGAAATGTAATTTTTCTGGGACAGATATAAAAGTCTAGAATCTATGTCCCTTACAATTTCCATTCCAAATATTTTCTTAGCAGGGCCCAGATCTTTCATCTCAAACTCAGATTTTAGCATGCATTTAACTTCATCAATTAGAACAGTGTCTTTACAAGCTAACAACATGTCATCTACATATAATAAGAGATAAACAAAAATTCATTTTTCTTCCTTGTAATAGACACAACTCTTATAGCAGCTCCTCTTAAAATTATTATTAATCATGTGAGTATCAAACCTCTTATACCACTGCCTAGGTGATTGTTTAAGGCCATATAAAGACTTCTTTAAAAGACACACATGATTATTATTAATTTCATCAATGAAACCCTCAGGTGGCTGCATATAGATTTCTTCTTCAAGTTCTCCATAAAGAAAGACAGTCTTAACATCTAATTATTCTAAATGCAAATTTTCAAAAGCTGTGTAGGCTAACAGTAACCTGATTGAACTGTGTTTAACCACAGGTGAGAAAATTTCATTAAAGTCAATTCCCTCTCTCTGAGTAAAGCCCTTGGCTACAAGCCTAGCCTTATACCTGGTCCCTTCTATTCCTGGTATGCTATTATTTTTCTTGAAGATCCACTTGGATCCTACTAATCTAGTTCCTAGAGGTCTAGGTACCAGAACCCAAGTTTTGTTCTTATTAAGAGATTCCATCTCCTCTTGCATGGCTAATAGCCACTTAGAGGAGTCCTTACTGGCCACTGCCTCCTTATAAGACCTTGGTTCTTGGTAGACCACCTCATTTGCCATTGTCAAGGCAAAAGTTGTAAGCTCAGCCTGTCCAAATCTTTGAGGAGGTTTAATAACCCTCTTATTTCTGTCTTTAGCCAGATTCCAAGAATTGGCTCCACCTTGACTTAGATCCCCTGAGATTTGTTCCTCAGGGTTACTATCTCTCTGTGTTTCTGGCTCTGATTGGGTGTTAACATGCTCCACCTCAACCTGTGATTCCTCTAAGGACTGGTCATCATTCTGAATTGATTTCTCTTCATGTACCTGAGTCATTTGTGACTCATTAAAAGTCACATCTCTGCTCAAAATACACTTATACCTTCCAGGTCCATCTACCCAAAGCTTGTATCCTTTAACCTCTTCAAGGTAACCTATAAAGATGCACTTTATTGCCTTAGGTTCCAATTTATCAGTCTTTGCATGCATAGACAACACATCCAAAAACCCTTAGATAGTCATAGCTGGGAGGTTTCGCAGTTCACAACTCCTGTGGGATTTTAAACCCTATAGCAAAGGAGGGACACCTATTAATTAAGTGTACAGTAGTAATAGCACCTTCTGCCCAAAAGGTTTTGGATAGTCCTAAATTAGACAGCATACACCTAACTCTTTTTAGGATGGTTCTGTTCATTCTTTCAGCTAAACTATTCTGTTGGGGGGTTTCCCTCACAGTTTTGTGTCTTAGAATTCCTTTATCTTGACAGAATAGGTTAAACTCATTTGACATAAATTCTAGGCAATTGTCTGTCCTCAGAATCTTAAGCTTTCTGCCTACTTAGTTTTCAACAAGAGATTTCCACTCTTTGAATTTACCAAAAGTGTCACTCTTGTTTTTGAGGATGTATATCCAGACCTTTCTAGAGTAATCATCCACTAAGGAGAGGAAATAGCTTCCTCCACTATGTGAGTTTACTCTTGCAGGTCCTTAGAGATCAGAGTGGACATAGTCCAGGACTTGTTTAGTGTTATGGATTGCAGTCCTAAAACTGACCCTCTTTGCCTTTCCATAGATACAATCTTCACAGAAGGGCAAATTTCCTAGGTTTTGTTTACACAGCAATCCTTATTTCTGTATGTCTGTAAGCCCCCTTTGACTTACATGTCCCAGCCTCCTATGCCATAACATAGATTTATTTTTTTATAGTACTTTATGTAGGGGATGCTTCCCCAACAACATTTTTTCCAAGTAAGGTATACAACCCATTTTTAATAACCCATTTCATTATGACTAAGGAATCTTTAGTGACTCTAAGAACCTCTGCCTCAGATTTAAAGGTGTAACCTGATTGATCAAACATACCAAGAGAAATTAAATTTCTCTTTAACTCAGGTATAAACCTGACCTCCTCTAACAATCTCTCAATACCATCATGCATCTTGAGTCTAACTGACCCTAAACCCATGATTCTGCAGGACTTATTATTTCCTAAGATTACATGTCCACCAGTCAACTCAGAAAATGTCTCAAACCATTCTCTGATAGGACACATATGAAAGGAGCAACCAGAGTCCATTATCCACTCTGTTCTTGAATCCACTTCACTCACTGTGAGTATTTCAGCACTCTCATAGCCTTCTAACACCATAGAAGCATCCCTTGCCTCTTTAGATTTGTTACCTAGGTTTGGTTTTCTATCAGGGCAGTCTTTCTTGAAATGCCCTTCTTTATGACAATGAAAACATTTAAATTGTTTCCCCTTTGACTTAGACCTTGATTTCTTGTTTTCATTCTTGTTTTTCTTCTCTCTCTTTTCTGTTCTCCCCCTAACAGGCAGACCTTTCCCTTGATCCTGTTTAGTATCACACCTATTTTGAAGTTCCCTGGTATGAAGTATAGATTGGACTTCATCCAGTGTCAAAGAGTCT
Source organism: Platycarya strobilacea (assembly GCA_036898215.1). Classification (NCBI taxonomy): domain Eukaryota; kingdom Viridiplantae; phylum Streptophyta; class Magnoliopsida; order Fagales; family Juglandaceae; genus Platycarya; species Platycarya strobilacea. The sequence continues at coordinate 38,487,644 of CM072555.1, forward strand.
CTACCAGACATCATAGTTTCTTTTAGACTTAGGTATGAAGAGTCCAAGGAACTCATTAGGAGGATAGCTTGGTCCTCATCCTTCACCTTAATGTCTATATTGGCCAGGTCAAATATAATTTTGTTGAACTCATCAAGATGCTGTCCTATTGGTGTCTCAGGGGTCATCTTGAGAGTATACAATTTGGTTTTCTTGTGTAGTCTGTTAGTTAGGGATTTTGTCATGTATAAGTTTTCTAGTTTCAGCCAGATGCCCACAGTTGTGTCCTCACTGGCCACCTCTCTCAAGATTTTAGCCCCTAGAGACAGGATTAGTGCATTGTGGGCTTTCTGGAGGATGTCCTTATGGACAGCCTCCTTGTCTTCCTCTTTTGAGGAAGAGCCCTTCTTCTTTTCCCCAAGAAGGGCATCCTGTAGTCCATGTTGGACTAAGAGTGCCCTCATCTTGATTCTCCATAACCCGAAGTCATTTTCCCCTGTAAATTTTTCTATGTCAAATCTCATGGTCCCCATAAACCTAGAATCTTGATACCACTTGTTATGAATTCACTGAGTTTATCTTGAATAGAAAATATTACGGATTTAAGAAATTATAGAACACTTTACATACAGAGTAAGAATATGACAAGAAAGTAAAACAGTAAGCAAGAAATCAAAGAATATAAAGCAAAAAAATAAGAAATAACACCAGGATTACGTGGTTCGACCCTAGCGATCTACATCCATGGCAGGAACGGCCTCAGTGCTTTTATTGATCATCAACTTTCACAGAGAAGCCTCATTACAGATCTATACAATTTCTCGTACTCAAATCAGTGATTAAACCCACTGATTTTCTCACAAATCAAACCCTAGACTAACTCTCTCAAATTGCCTATCTCTCAGTCTCGAATTTCAGCAGAACAAAAGTGATCGAATTAGGACAACAGTTCCTATCTAAAGCATATATATATATATATATACACAAGATCAGATAACACGTATCTTAAATCGAGCGGCTACTTGAAGCAGTATAATTCACTTAGCGACATCACGAGGTCGGCACATGACTCATTTTGTAAAGACCCGAATACATTTGCCATCACAGGTACCACCAAGCCAGCCATTGGATCATTACATTTAGTTTAATTAAATGAACGAGACAATCGGTAATAACAATTACAGTATCCGACACCGGCAAGTTACTACATCTCCATCTCGTTCACTCTCTCGCCGTTTCTCTCTCTCTCTCTCTCTCTCTCTCTCGCTCTAACTCTCTGTCGGCGTCTCACAGTGTCTCGGTATTAGGCTGACCGCGGTGACCAACGAAGGCCATCGGAGCCTGCGTGACCCCTCCACGACGCCCATCTCCTTTACGAAACTGCCGGTAAGTCTCTCAATCCTCGTCTCTCTGTCTCTGTCTCCCTCTCTCTTTTTGCATACAGTTTCGGCTCTCTTTATCAATAACCTCTCTCTCCTTGCTAAGCCCGCCACCGCAACCAGTGGAGGCTACAGCACCATAAGCCCAGGAACACGGCACCATTCAATTCGTGAGGTTCCATCACCGAGTCCTATCGAACATCGCTTGAAGCCTGGTGAGGTTTCCCCTTTACCCCTGTACTTGTCATTTCAAATGTCGTTAGTTTGGGGTTTGTTAATTAAAATAGACTATTCTTGGAGGGTGTAGTGGAGTTGAATGTGCTGTTGGTTTCGTTACTATTAAGTTGAGGTATTGGAGTTTGGACGCATGGTTATCCCAATAGAGGGAGAATGATTCTGTTGGGTCATTTTCTATGTTGTGCTGAAATGAAACAGAGAATTTGGTAGTGCATGTCTTTGGTAGTCAGAAATTTAGGGTGGATGTTTGGAGCGTCGAGATTAATTATAATTGGTTAAAGGATTGGATTCTGGTTCTTATTGAGCTATCATTCGGGTTAGAGAATTTGTTAGGTTGGTCTTGTACTAGTACGAGTCATTTTGATTTTTTTTTGGATTGGGTCGGGATATTGGTTCTTTTCAAGTTCAAAGCTTAGATGGCATATTGCAAAGTCAGGTAAGCGGTGCTCTTATGTTAGACTTTTCCTAAAGTTGATTAAAGTTAATTTTATGCAAGAACTGGCATAATTTGTTATGAGATGCAGTTATTTTCTGTACTAGTCTTTGTATTTGAACATTTAAGTGGGACGTTTTATCTTGAATGGTGTAGACATGAACAATTTTGGCACTCTGGTTCTCGACTGCATAAAAGATGAATATGAAGTCTGAAATTGTAATATGTTTATATTATATTTATCTTGTCAGTACTCTGTTATGATATGATTTGCATCGGAAAGCCCTGAGGCATAAGATTCTGTTGTGCTTTGGTTATAGGCCCTGCTACAGGCCTCTGACCTTGCCATGGGTAATATAGTGGCTTACGAACCTGCCACGGGTAATAATAGTGGCCTCAGATTCTGCCACTGGTCATAGTAGTGGCCTCTGTTCTAAGTGCAGTCACTTTGGTGACAAGGTGATTTGAAATAAGTGCCAAAGGATATGAAAGACTATTGAAGGATTTTATTTAGGAAATTAGTGACTTTACTTTTGAATAGTATTTTGAGATAATGTTGCATGATCTTTGAGACTTTCTGGAATTTTTTATTATTTTATATGTTGGAGAAGTTAATTTACATCTTTGTGGAGGAACATCTTTTGTTTTTTTTTTTTTGGAATAATTGAGTTTTACATGTTACAAAGCCTCTCCCTTTATCGTTGGAATCTATACTTGTATTGTTGTAAATCTGATGTTAAGTTGTAGGAACTGCCTCCTTGACCCTTTGGGTAGGGGGTGTGACAATACCATCCAAAGAGAGAGCCCAAGAAAGAGTTGGGTGAAAGTTATGCGGAGATGGCTACTCTAGTGTAAACAATAGCTATCAGTGAGCTTTGCTATTGAATTACTTTTTATTTTTTATTTTTTTTTAAATTTTGCACATTTGAAATGTTGTAGAGAGTTTTAATGAAGTCATGGCTACAAGCAAGTCTCGAACAAGCAGCTTCTTTCGCAACCTCACAGCGGTACCTTCGTCTAATACACCCGGGCTCAAGTATGGTCCCAATGGCACGATCTTTATCTCATCTGGGATACCAGACCTTGACAGTAATTCTCTACATTGTCAAGTTTCTCAGGATCAAAGTATTGTTCAAAATGATATCATTATGGCTTTAACAATTACTTGTGCAGTCTGCATCTCAGGAGTTCCTTGATTTATTGTCTTATTTGTAGAGATTTTAGGTGGTGGGTTTGCTTTGGGCACCCTAGTCATGGTGATGGAAGATGCAGAAGCACCTCATCACATGCTTTTGTTAAGGAACTTTATGTCTCAAGGACTTGTTCACAAGCAATCCCTTCTGTATGCCAGTCCATCCAAAGACCCAAAAGGATTTCTGGGCACTTTGCCTAGTCCAAGGTCATGCAAAGATGATAAAGATAAGTCTCATGATCATAATCCTGAACAGGTGTTCTGCTTCCTCCATTTGCTTCATTTGTTTATTTATTTGTTTCTGGTTTGGGTGACCAAAAAATCTCAATTTGTGTGTTTGCACAAATTGCAGGAGGGTTTGAGGATTGCTTGGCAATATAAGAAGTACTTTGGTGAAAATCAGCAGGCTTTTGATAATACTAGAGGTAAGCTTGTCAGTAACAGTTCTTTTTCTTTTATATTTTATTTATACTTCAGATGTGCTGCTACTGCTTATATTTAGCCATACCGGCATAAAGTATATCTACCTCCCAGGCGGGAAGTTTTAATTGATGCAATCTTAGTTGCCATATGTATTCCCCAGCATAAATAGCCTAATGAAAAACAGTTTTTTTACCTATAAAAAAATTGTTGGTGGTGGGAGCATCACAAGTGAATCAGTCCATTATGAATAAATCTTATTGTTAATTATTACTTGAAACAAGTTTACAAGTTTTTCAGTGTGTAAGACCTCATTAGCTTATTGTCATACAGATGGTAAGCACGAGTACTGTAATGACTTTGACTTGCGGAAGCCTCTAGAAAGGCACTTTATAAGTGGTCAGCATATAGATTGTGTCAGCATTCTACATAATTCAGATCTTGTTGCTCTTCGTGACCGTTGTGCTACATTTTTCACTCAATTTCCAAGGTATTGCCATATTCATCAGAATTCTACTTTTGAAGTTTTGGCTTCTTGTGCTAATTTTGATTAGAATTTGTTCTCCTCTTTGTGGGCAAAACTCCCAACCCTCTCTCTCTCTCACCCCCAATTGAAAGTGGTAGCCTGACCAAATACCCTGAAACAAAGTCTAGTGATAGAAATTTTGGCATCTTATATATCTATATATCTAGACAGGAGGAATTCAATATTAGGGGTTGTTCATAGAAATTTTCACGGCATAAGTTTCTATAGCTAGACAGGACTTCTATATGAAAATTGTTCTTGTGCGTTCTAAATTATAGAGTGGCAATTGTTTTAGAATGCAGATACTGAAATGATTGTGACATTTGACTCCATTGGCACAATCTCATTGTGGATTCTGAGCTCAGATCTTGTTCAGTGGTATAAACCTCTTGTATCCTGTGATAGATAGCGGCATTCTTGATGTTATATAATAGTTTGCATATGAACGTTGCTCTCCCAACCATGTTTATAGCTCGTATAACTTCAAAAATCATTTAACCTTGCTGCCAAATAAAACTTATGTTTTCTTTTATGTATTTTGGTTGTCAGGTTATGTTCATCTGTCTTTGAGCTATTTAATGAATATTAAAGCTCCCACATTTTTTGTTTTGTTTTGTTTTGTTTTGTTTTTAGTGGGTCTTAAATTTAGTCTGTTATGGGAGGGTACTCCAGGTGTACTTTGCAAGGTGGATATGGAGAAGGCCTATGATCATGTGTGTTGGGATTTTTTACTTTATATGTTGTGGTTTTGGTGATAGGTGGTGTAGTTTGGTTAAACACTCTGTTTCGACCATCTGGGTCTCCTTGCTAGTTAATGGTAATCCTTGTGGATTTTTTTAGAGTTTGAGTGGTTTGAGGTAAGTGGATCCCTTATTTCCTTTCCTATTTGTTTTTGTAATGGAGGCTTTGAGTTGTATGGTGGATGCTTCTGTAAGGGGTGGTTTCTTGGCTGATTTTTCAGCGGGAAACAATAGTAATGGATTATCCATCTCCCATTTATTGTATGCGGATGACACTTTAATTTTCTGTAATGCTGACAACAGACAACTTCAAGTTTTAAGGGCTGTACTTTTGTGTTTTGAAGCGGTTTCGGGTCTCAAGGTAAACTTGGGAAAGTCGGAATTAGTGCCGGTTGGGGGGGTGGAGAATATCAACAACCTAGCTGAGTTGTTGGGTTGTAAATTGGCTGCTCTTTCAATGAGCTACCTTGGGCTTCCTTTAGGAGCTTCTTTTAGGGCAAAATCCATTTGGGATGGTGTAGTAGAAAAGGTAGAAAAATGATTGTCAGATTGGAAGCGGCTTTACCTGTCGAAAGGGGGGAGATTAGCTCTTATCAAAAGTACCCTCTCCACCTACATATTTCCTATCTTTATTTCCTCTATCGGTGGGGGTGGTTAATCGGATTGAAAGACTTTTTAGAGCCTTTTTGTGGGGTGGCACAGATGAGGAAGGTGTTTGGAAGCTTATGGAGTGAGTCTTTTTGTGGGGTGGCACGGATGAGGAGGTTAGGAGAACTTATGGAGTGAGTCTTTGGAAGCTCATTAGAAAGGGGTGGAAGGTGTTTGCAACACACACCAGTTTTGAGTTTGGTGAGGGTACAAGAATCCGTTTTTGGTTTGATGAATGTTGTGGAGAGAGCTCTGTTTTCAGCATTTCCAAGAGTTTTCAGATTAGCCGAAAATTAACGAGTTGTTGTTTCAGAAGTGCCAAGCCGAGCCAATGGCACAATGGATTAAAATCTGACCTTTTCCAGAAATGTGCAGGACTGGGAAGTTGAGGAGATTGCTGGTTTTTTCAGTTACCTGTATTCAAGGTAGTTGGGTGGAATTGGGAGGGATACAATACTGTGAAACATACAGGCAACAAAATGTTTTCTGCCAAATCTTTTTACAGCCCATAGATTTCCCATGGAAGGGAATTTGGAGAGTTCCAGCCCCACCCAAAGTCGCATTTTTTTGCCTGGACTGCTGCTCTAGGTAAGATATTGATGGCAGACAACTTAAGAAAATGAAGGATGATCGTAATAGAGTGGTGCTATTTGTGCAAGAAATCTGGTGAATCCATTGATCATATTTTCCTGCATTGCGAGGTGGTGAGGAAGCTGTGGGATGGCATTCTTAGTAGGGCTGGGTTGACTTGGGTTATGCCCAAGAGGTGGCGGTGGATCTCATAGCATGCTGGAAAAGACAACACCAAAACTCTCAGCTGGCTGCGACATGGAGGTTGGCTCCTTTGTGCCTAATGTGGTGTCTTTGGTTGGAAAGAAATGAGAAATGCTTCAACAAGAAGGAGAAAACAATGGGGGAAATCTGAAACTTTTTTGTATATTCTTTGGTTCAATGGTTCTCTACTATTGTACTAAAGGGTGGGAATATCCATGAGTTTATGCTTGCATTTCAGCTTCCTAGGGTGTAATTAGGTGTCTCTTTTGTATACTTCCTGTATACATGGGCTTTGCCTAGTTGCATTTTATCAATAAAGATTATTACTTATGAAAAAAAAAAAAGTTTCTTTGACAAAAACTGATGGCTTGACATAAAGATAGGTTTATTTATTTATTTTTATTTAAACCCAACACTTGAGTGGCTCCTACTAATTTGTATTGCCTTTTTAATCCTCAACCTCAATTCTCACAAGGAGTTTCTACCTTTGCATGGCATCTAAGAAATGATGGCAGCATCGCCTCCGCTGGTCGTATTGCGATTCAGTCATTTTGTGCTCCACAATGTGAATATTCCAATGTGGTAAGTATAGTTATATTTTGCTGGTAAGCTCTCCCTTAAAATTATCTTATATTTCATTTGCTTGGTGATTCTGTTATATTGCTAAACTTAATAAACACGTTTTGTTATACCCTAGAACATAGTCGTCACTTTTCAAGTCTGTTCTTTTCAACTTGTTTTGACTTGGAATTTTAATGCTGAGTATCAGTTTACTTCTGTTAACATGATGCCATTACAGGAATGGGATATGCTTTCCTTTATCAGATCTCTGAGAAGCATGATCCGGTCTTCTAATGCAGTTGCTGTTGTGACATTTCCACCTTCCCTTCTTTTGCCATCAGTCTCTAAACGATGGCAGCACATGGCAGACACTTTGCTGTCTGTCAGAGCAATCCCAGGTTGGATGGAAACTTTCGTGAATTCTTTTAAACTATTATAATTAGTTACATGTCAAATTTTTTTATGAAGAGGCTGCTTATTACAGACGAGGACAAGGAATTGGCAAACCTCCTCACTGGTTATCAAGACATGGTTGGTCTTTTGAATGTACACAAAGTAGCACGCGTTAATACACAGGTACTACAAAGATATGTTTCTTCCAAAGATTTATGTAAGCAGTAGCACTACTTGCATCATATTTTTATACTATTAATTTATTCTCACGCACACAAACCTGCAATCCTATGTGTTCACCCTCTTGAGCTTTGTGATCTCTGAATCAAATGCATGTCTAGTTATGTATTGCTGTAGCCCATATCATCGTCTTAGTTGTCATATATCTACTCTATGTATAGAAGCATCTATCCACACGTGAATAGTGGATTTGATGGAAAATTACCTTTTTGTCCTTTGATTTGTTAATTGTTTGTGGTTGATGAAAAATGACCTTTTTATCCTTGAGGTTTGTTAGTAGAGTTTGTGTTTGATGCAAACGTTATCTTTTTTCCTTCAGGTTTGTGTTTGGTAAACAAAATTAACTCTTGGCTCTGTCCTGAGGTTCTCATGTGTTTGATGGGTAAAAGTACCTCTTTGTCCTTGAGGTTTGTGTTTGATGGGCTACATTTTTGTCCATGAGGTTCTAAATATTTTTTATTTGGCAGGCAAAATTACAAAGGTTTTCATTTAGGTGATTTGTGTTTTTTTCCCCCCATCTTTTTCTTGCTGTCTATTTTTCCTTAGTTAAATTTTATTGTCTCTTATAAATCATATTTTTAACCCTGAGATTTCTTTTGGGAGAATTTTAGGTAAATTTGGTCATTCCCTTGCGCTATGACGCACTTAGGATTATGATTGCCTTTAGGAATAACACCATATGGTATGAGTTTTTAGATGTAAGACCATCTAATAATTTTTCTGTCCATTAACATCTACAAAAATGTGGTCCGATCATAAGGGTTAGCATACTAAAGAATGTCAAACTACCGTTCTATTCTTGTTCCTTTCTATCTTACATTTTCGTTAGTGTAGTTCAAAACATTCAATTTTCAAGATGATCTTCATATATACAGTCAATGTAGACATAGGCATGGCCGCATGAGCCTTGCAGTAAAAGAAAACTATACATGAGTCGGGAAGATCAATTTTATGAACAAAACAAATTCTACTTCTGTAAAACAAAATAACTATCTTCTTAATTGGCTAATCATGTGGAAAACAAATATGTGCCCGTAGGTAACCAACACTGCACTTTACAATGGTTTGATTCACATATATATCCTTGGTTTGCTATCTTTGCAACTACTGGTTTAATAATTATTTTTTATAACTGACGTAACTATAAAACACTTCCACATTATTTAGTTTATTATTGTATTAACAATTATTATTTTTCTCAATGATTCTTAGTCTTAATGATTAATTCTAATTAATATGCATTTTAAATATTATATTAAGAAATGTAGCAACATTTTCACTTGGACATTCATGCCTTGCACAATCTGACCTACACATAACAAATTTAGTCCTTGCTTGGGATCATTGAGCAAGGCCAGTCTGAATGACACATTGCTTGGAAATTACTTGCGTTGTGAGAGAATAAACTAACTCGGGATCACCATGCACATCCAAACCCATTGACACATTACTTGATAATTTCAAGTATTGGAAGAAAATAAACCTTGCTTAGGATTACCAAGGCCATTCTGGCCGACACATTACTTGGTAATTCCGAGCATCGCTAGAGAATAACCTTTGCTCAGGATCACCAAGCAAGTTCAGTTTGACTGACCCATTGGTCGTTAATGCCGAGCAATGCAAGAATTAACCTTTGCTCGGGATCACTGAGCAAGACAAGTCCAACTTACATATTGCCAAAAATTTTGAGCATCACAAGAAAATAACTATTGCTTCGAATCACCAAGCAAATCTAGTCCGACAGACACACTGCTCGAAAATTCTGAGCATTGTAAGAAAATAACTGTTAATCGGGATCACCAAGCAAGATCAGTCCGACTGATATACTGCTCATTTTCACCATCCTCAACGGGACATACGTGCAATGCACATTTGATCTTAACTAGTGTATACATTGTTGCGTTCACTTATAAAAAAAAATAATCTTAACTAGTGTGTATATATATAGAGAAATGATAGATGTAAACGTGGACTTGCAAGTGACATGCGGTCGTTTTGAAAAAAATTGAATATATATGAGATCCACTTGAAAAAAGTTAACTTTTTTAACAGTGGACCCCACTTTTTATTAAAGCGATTGTATGTCGCTTGCAACTCTACGACTGCATATAGCATTACTCATATATGTGTGTGTGTGTGTGTGTGTGTGTGTGTGTGTATACACACTAATATAGATTGTCATTGATTTCTGTTGTGGTATGCTGGATCAAATCTCTTGAACTGGATAGATGATATGTGTCTATCATTGTTGCGTATGTTTTTTAACTTTCTTGTTTTAGGCCCTTCATTTTTTGTTTTCTCGTAATGGTTGATGAAACAACCAGCCCAATCAGAAAAAATTTTCCTGAGAAAATTAGAGCATAATTTCCTGTCTGCTAGTTATCTTTTCAATATTGTTATTTACCCTTAATTACCTTGTTGGTTCAAACTTCTTGTCAGGTCCCTTTGATTCTTGACGCAACAACATTCTCAATAAAGTTGCAAAAGCGGAGGTATTTAGTTTTAGAATGTCTGAATCAAGCCCCAATTGATGGTGCATCTGGGAACTCATATGGCACTTCTGCAAGTTGTTCTGCGTCTTCAAAGACTGGGACCCTTGATTTCTAGGTCCTAACATGATTTCACTGCTCCCTATCACCATTTAACAATCCTAGTATTTATTTAAGTTACTCGGAGAATGGTTGACATTGCCAGTAGAAATGCTGGTCTGTGCTACCAATGTCCTTCAGGTTTTATTCAACTGACCTTAACAATGCGATTCTGGGAAGTGGGGCAGTTATATGTACTTGGTAGCACATCAAAATAGCAAGAAGTGACTTCTTCCTTTTGGTTATTTAGTAGGGAATAGTTTTTTATTTTCTTAAAACCAAACTAAATAATGAAATAGCTATTTCACGTTCAACAAAGCAAATATATCCTTAAAACTAGTTTGTCTGTATTCTTTCATTTGCTTACAGTGTGCTCTTAATTACTTGATGACCTTTGCATAATTTATTTATTTATAGTTTATGAACCTTTAAATTCGAGGAGGTTCTTGTATTAGCTTTTCTTTTCGCAATTCATGACAGGGATTTTAGGTTCCCGAGTTGGGAATCCTTGTTTCCCCAGCCCCTAAAACCCATCTACCTTCCGTGTCTGCGCTTTGGCCCCGCGGTAAGAATATTTCCATCTAAACTAGCAATTAAGAGTCTGATCGTGAATACTAAGCTGCTCATACATATGGTCTGCAACAAGTCAATAAGGATTATCTCCAAATAATCCGTGCAAAAGTGTGAATGAAAAGTAAGGTTCGAACATTTCATGTGCTTAAGTTACGTAGGTGGCAATGAGCTTGGATTAACTCCTCCAACTCAGTTATCATTTTAGCTGGCGCAAAACGAATTGGCAATACATTCCAAGCATTTCATAAGAGTAGTTTAATTCATCTCATTTCATTATTACATCTTTTTCAATTTCTCATACATAAATAATAAACAATTCAAATTTTTAAAATTTTAAAATATTAATAATATTAAAAAGTTATTTTAATAATATTTTATTTAATTTTTAAAATTTATCTTAACTCACCGCATTCCATCTCAAATCGTTATCAAAGCCCTATCTAATTCAGTATATCATTTCTTTTCAGTTTCCATATTTGTTCCCACTCGGTAGTCCTAGGGCCCAAAACCACTGGAATTATCAAGATCCGGGACTGTATAAGCTAATTGGACAGAAAATGAACCTGAATTTCCGAATATTCTAAACTGAAACCAAAGTCTATGTGATATAAATCTGGATATTAATTTTGCCGGTTTCTACGGAGGAAGAAGTAGGTGCATATACTTGTCCAAGTCAATGTGGGTCATATCACGCGGTCTAGTTAATGCTCTCACCATGTGAGAGATTTTTGCTATTTAAAAGTCTTCCCAACGTACTCAACGAGTTTTTGATATATATATATATATATATATATATAGTAGAAAATTGAGAAAATAAGAGTTGAGTATTTTGTGCTTAGTTGCTATATACCAACAAAAAGCAAGCTGATCAATTATCAAGAAATCATGAACCAAAATATGGCTAATAGCATTTGTTTTGGTCAAGAATATCATGAAGAAATCTTACGCCCAGTTGAATTAATCTTAATTATCAAAATTATACACCAATATTATTAGCATTTATTTTGGTTTTGATTATCTTGTTATCCTTTTTTGGTCACATTGTGAAAGAGCATGCATGCATGCATGCTTAATTTCATGAGCCATCCTTATAATACTGACGGTAGTCAGTACTCTAGCTTTAGTTTTCAGTATGCGCTGATCATTTGAATCAAAATATGGCAAGTTATATGTACTGCTGATATTGAAATGTGTCCATTCACCATGTGATATTGAAATGGCTGATCATTTCTCTTTGCTATCAGTCTTTTTTATTTTTCTAAATATTCCTTTTTCACACTTTCTGTCTTCCCATCCCTTGACAGATTTGGCAAATTTAAGTAGGCTGGAGATTTTAGATATGAGTGGAAATTCCTTGACTGGGAGTATATCTCCATCTCTTGGGGCACTATCTTTGCCAAAGGCTATATCGTTATTTGAAAATTATTTCAATGGAGATTTCCCTACTCTAGGTGAGTACGAAAAACAAATTAATCACCCATCTTCAGTTAATTCACTAGGATCGAATGCGAGAACAAGTTAAAGATAGGCACTAATGGTTGCATGATTTAGCTATTCTCATTGGTTCAACCTGGAAAACGTAGCAATTAATACCATTAAAGTTTTTTACTATATATATAACTACACACATACAAAGTGATTTGTTAAAAAAAGTGAGGAAACTGCATGGCCAATTTGCGCCTCCAACTAATTTTATTTCTTATGATAGATTTGTGCAGATTGAAGAAACTTGAAGAGTTTGATATTTCTGGCAATGACTTTGAAGGAATCCTTCCTCGATGCATAAGCAATATGCCATCACTAAGAGTGTTGGATATATCTAACAACCGTTTCATTGGAAACTTGTCTTCATCTTTGGTAGACAGTTTGAATCCCACAGCTATCGAGTATATCGATCTTAGTCATAATCTTTTTGAGGGTCTGTTCTCATTCAGCTTATTCGCTAATCATTCCAAGCTTGAGGTGGTTCAATTTATGAGTGACAACAACAAACTTGAGATTGAAACAGAATATCCAATGGGTTGGACCCCATTATTTCAGTTAACGACCCTTACATTGCAGAATTGTAATCTGATCAAGCTAACTGGAAATATCCCCAAGTTTCTCTTTGATCAACACAAATTGGAAGTAGTTTATATCTCTCACAATAAGTTGAAAGGAAGTTTCCCCTTTTGGTTGCTAGAAAACAATACAGGGCTACGAGTGCTAAATCTTAGAAATAATTCTTTTGATGGTCGATTTTATTTACAACCAAAGCACCATATTAATGTTTCTTTCACGGATGTCTCAGGCAATCACTTAGATGGGCGACTTCAAGAAAATATTGGAAAGATATTGCCACATTTAAGAGCTCTAAATCTTTCCCAAAATCATTTTGAAGGTCAATGAGACCAGTTCAACTGAAGATTCGAATTGAAGATTCGAATTTCAAAGCTTCTGCAACAAACCTCTTATCTGCAATATCAATTAGTTAGGCATGTAATCTAATTTCAAATCTAAATCAAAAGATACGATGAATATGCTGGTTGTTTTTCTGTAACAGAATGAGTTCATCTGCACTCTATTTAGCCTTGTTGTAATTCACATTTTAATACAAATCCAAGAATTCCAAAACAGAGTAATATTCTACATTGACATTTCATAGGACAGTCGGTGAGAACCTGAGAGATTGGCTCTGCTCTAACTATAATGATGAATAGAAAATTCAATTATCCATGCATGATTAAGTTATTTTGCCAATGGGAGATTGAAGTGTTAACGTTAAGAATGGCAATTACACTTTCGTGAGATTAATTGCCAGGAAATTTACAGGGGATGTTCCTGATAAAGTACGTAGGTTCTTAACTTGCTCAATTTGGTCTTAAAAGGGTGGAGAAAATATGGAAAACGTGTTCCCCAAGGGTACACTTTTGTGACTTTCTATGCCATTTCACTTGAGTGATTCAGTCTGAAAGCAAAGTAATGCGCAAAAGAAAGAAAAAAAAAGGCCATTCCCCACTGCAGGTAATCGATAAAAGAAGAATCCAAGGTCTAAAGTTCACACTCATCGATACTCTCTTATACCTAAAAACAGGCTGGATAATACCTAAAAAAAAGTTCACATCCAAGGTGCACACTAGTTTGACAGGGATTTTAGGCTCCCGAGTTGGGATTCCATGTTTTCCAACCTAGCATTTTTATTAGATTATTTAAAAATAATAATTTTAAAAAAATTTGTATATTTATTAAAAAAATTGATTATATTTAGTCAAAAGTGGAAAAATAAATGAGGGAAAAGAGAATAAAATGATTTTTTGTGAATAATAAAATTAAAACTTTGTCTAATAAAAGTTAAATTACCTATAAATTTATACTTTTTAAAAAATAATTTTTAGACAATCTAATAAAAATATTCTAAAAATCACGTCAAACACTTTCCGAAATACCACATTCTCCCGATTGGAAAGAGCGGTGGTACATATTTTTTTATTCTGAATGTAGCCCGAACTTGTTTCGAATGGGCAGAAAATATATATATTTGTAATTTTTTGGTAGTTTAAATAATTTTGAAAAATAAAAAAATTCACATCATTATTAAAAAACATTTTTTTTAATTATTCAGTAAAATAAAAAATTAAAAAAAAAAACTGCCTCAGACCTCCTTGGTTCATGATTTCTTGCTAATGATATACATAATTTGGACTGTTCATTGGCTGAATTTTAAAGTTAGAACTACTTATTTCTCCGTTGATTTGGGTCTCGTTTAGATTTAAAAATGAGATGAGTTTAATTTATTTTTTAATAATATTATTATTTTAAGATTTGAAAAAGTGTATTAAAATTTAAAAAATGTGTATTGGGATTTAAAAAATGTGTATAATAATTTATGTTTTGTATAAAGAATTATAAAAGTATAATGATGAAATGAAAATGAGTTGAGATGAATTTTGAATACAAACGGAGCCTTGGACTGATTCCTCCAATACATTTGCTAAAGACTTTTCGAAAAGGGCAATGCTACGTACTTCCTTTAAAATGCATTTTGGCCGTTCCCATCCTGTTTTGGAATTTTTTTTTCACCTTTTTTTTACATAACTTTTAAAGAAATACTTTTAAATAATATTGTGATTTTTTCATATTTTTAAAAAATATTTTAAGATGTTAAAAAAATTATGTAAAAAATATTTTTTTACATGATTTTTTTAACATCTTATATGATTTTTTTTAACATCTTAAAATATTTTTTTAAAAATATAAAAAAATCAAAATATTATTTAAAACATTTATTTAAAATTATGTTATAAAAAAACTACAAAAAAAAAAAAAACCCAAAACGGGATAGGAACGGGATGGAAAAGAAATCCAAAGGAGTAAATAGCATTTTCCTTTCGAAGTGAAAAACCTGAGTTACTAAAGTCGGAAGCTCTCTGTTTTGGCATTGACTTGGACTAATATTTACACCCACATCTTACTCCCTAGAAACCTGCTTTGAATTGGCATTCTTAACGTAACGCTTCAATCTCACGTTAGAAATTAACTTAATCACGGATATTTGAACTTGCAATTGCTATTCATGATTATACTTAGTATTAGAGCCAATCTCTCAGGCTGTGTCACCTACAAGACAATGATCTAACGAGGTCCCTAGAAATGTAAGTAATGAAAATTCTACCTGAATTTATAAAATATAAAAATTGATAATTGATCAACATCCTACAGAGTATTGGTATTGATTTAATTAATTTTATTTTAAAAATTTAATATAAATATAAATTTGATAGAAAGTTAATAATACCTTCTTGTCTATAATCTCATATTAAATTTATTATTAGACTTATCAAATAATAATATAATATACAATTTATCAAATTAACAAATATATTTATAATTTAGTCTCTCAACAAATATATTAAAAGATAATACAAAATTATTTTGATGGATAGATAGTAATTTTATAAATACGAAAAATGATATTCGAATAATATAACTCAAAATTTTAACTAGTGGGTTTTGATTAAACTAATGTAAAAGTATTTGAGATAAAACCATCAAATTTATATTTAAATTTGTTTTTAATGGAATCAACATCAATATTCTTAGAAAAATAAATTTGCACCTTCTATCATTATTCTAAATTGCTTAAAATGAAATATTGAATAATAATTTTAAAATATAAAATTGATGCGACTTTGAACTTTCGGAAGAGAGCATGGTTCTTCAACGGAGTTAGGAAGTACTTCTGCTTAAAGCACACGTCTTGACAGCCATTAAGTGAGGAACAACCGAACAACCTTTCAAAAAAAAAAAAAAAAAAACACAAAATGGCAGTACTTTGCTTTCAGACCGAGTCAATCATATTAAAGATATTAAAAATCAAAAGTTTATGATTAATGTTATATATAGTTGTGAAATTATAAATGATGTATAATTATTTTGAAAAAAAGTAATATTCTTTAATTTTATGTGAATCTTATATATATTTATTATTTTTAAAACGACTGCACTTATAAATTCAATATTGTATCCAGGGATAGAACTATCCTTAGATTTGGGGGGCTTCAGCCCCAACATTTTTAAAATTTGATAAAAATAAAATTTCAAAATGTGTTTTTATAAAATAGATTATATAAAAAATTAATATTTGCCATCCCAAAATTATTTTTTTGTAAATTAACTTCCCAAACTAGTTTTTTTAGCTCCACCTCTAATTGTATTTATCATTTCTCAAAGTTTATTCTTACAGAACATATTCTACTTTTTCCATCTACTTTAGGTGATTCAAAGATAAAATAAAATAAGTTAAGATGTATATTGAAAATTGAATAAAATATTATTAAAATAATATTTTTTTAATATTATTATTTTAAAATTTAAAAAAATTGAATTGAGATTTAAAAAAATTGAATTATTTATTATATTTTGTGTAAAAATTAAATAAATTATAATAATAAATTTGACCTGAGATCTTCTAAATACAAATGAGACCTTAGACTAAATTGATTGAGCTAACTACCAACTCGAACAATTTTTTAACATGCCAATAATGTCTCGTAGAACATAAAATCAATACAATTATTAAGATAGAAAATAAATAATAAAAAAATCATCAATGTAGAGTCAAGGTGTGTCCATACACCTCATGGAGCTATAGATAATTTGGTACTTTCTGTCAAACCAAATAAAATCCATCTAACATTTGCAATTAAGAGTCTGATGAATACTAAGCTGCTCATAATATGGTCTGCAAAAAATCAATGAGGATTATCTCCGATCCGAATAATCCGTGCGAAAGAGTGAATGAAAAATAAGGTTCGAACATTTCATGCGCTTAAGTTATGTAGGTGGCAATGAGCTGGAAACTCTTCTAACTCAGTGTCATTTTAGCTAGCACAAAACTTTTCATAAGAGTAGCTTAATTCATCTTATATTTTCTCATCATTATAACTCTTTTAAATTTTCATACATAATATAATAAATAATTCAATTTTTTCAAATTTAAAAAAAAAATTCAAAAATTTTTTTAATAATATTTATTCAATTTTCGTAACCCATTTCAACTCACAATCCAAACCATACCTAATTCAGTCTATCATTTCTTTTCAGTTTCTATATTTGTTCCCACTCTTTGGTCCTAGGACCCAAAACCACTGGAATTATCAAGATCCGGGACTGTATAACTGTATAAGCTAATATTTGACAGAAAATGTACCTGAATTTTCGAATATTCGAAACTGAAACCGAAAGTCCATGTGAAATAAATGTGGATATTAATTTTGCCGGTTTCTACGGAGGAAGATGTGGGTGCATATATTACTCTGCCTTGTTTGGATGGTAGGATGAGACGAGTTGATATTAGTTTATTTTATTTTTTAATAATATTATTTTTTTAAAATTTTAAAAAATTAAATTAAAATTAAAAAAAATATATTAAAATTTAAATAATTTATATTGAAATTTATATTTTATATAAAAATATAAAAAAAATGTAGTGATAAATTTAAAATTAGTTAAAATAAGCTCGTCCCATCTTGCAATTCAAACAGGGCTGTCATTGTGGAAATAGAAACTAGAAAGTCTTTCACGCGGTCTAGTTAATGCTCTCGAGTCTCGCCATGTGCGATAATTTTCCTTTTCAGAAGTCTTCCCGACGTGCTCAACTAGTTTTTGATATATATATATATATATATATATATATATATATGGTAGAAAATTGAGAAAATAAGAGTTGAGTATTTTGTGCTTAGTTGCTATATACCAACAAAAAGCAAGCTGATCAATTATCAAGAAATCATGAACCAAGGGGTGCGGCAATGTTTTCCAGTCAGCAGGAGGCCGGGGTGTTTGGTGAAGTGTTTGATGTGGGCGTTAGTAATTTTTGTGCAAATCCATGAGCACAAAGGTTGCTTGGAGGAAGAGAGGATTGGTCTGTTACGACTGAAGGCGTTTCTGAAATCCAATGCTTCCATTGGCGACCGCATTCTTCCCAGTTGGATTGATGAAGACAGAGATGAGGTGAGCAGTGACTGCTGTGGTTGGGAGAGAGTCTCGTGCAACTCCACCACGGGTCATATCATTCAACTCTCCCTCCACGATATAGTACAACAAGAGGACATCTATACAACTTGGTTACTAAATGTGTCCCTGTTTCGGCCCTTCACGGAGCTAAAAAGTCTCGATTTGTCAGGCAATCATATAGGTGGTTGCACAGCTAATGAAGGTTTGTTTAATTTTGGCTAACGACATAGTAGTTTTCCATGTTCTTTCTCATTTCTTTTTATAAATGAAGAGTTTGGTGGGATGGAATAAACCAAGCAAGAAAGCAAACTTACACTGTAGAAATTAAGCAGAAATCTTATCAAGATTGTATACCATCATTAGAATTTATTTTTATTTTGATTATCTTGTTATCCTTTTAGTCGTTACATTAATTAGTCAGTCTAGCTTTTGTTTCCAGCATGCTCATGTTTGAATCAAAATATGTGCTGGATCATGATGATCTTGATCCCTCCGTACAATACTTTCAAATTAGCAAATGTGTTCATTCACCATGTGATGTGTAAATGGCTAATCTAAGCAACTTGGAGGGTCTTGAACATCTTGCCAGATAACCAACTTACTGGAAGATTACCTTATAGCCAAGGTAATTGTTTACTTTTTGCTCATTTTGTTAATCCCATATCTATGGGGTTTGTAAAATGGGCAAGCCCATATAGTTATAAAAAAAGGCCTAGCCTCCTTAGTTAAATACACCAGTCAGGAACTTATCTAGTAACTTTTAACTTTAGTAAAATGAAGAGAGGTGAAAGTTAGAGTTTTACTTGTGGGAGAAGTTTTTGTTGGTGTCGTTGGGATGAGAAAAAAAATTGTATTATTTTAACAATTTTTCACATAGTGTATTTTTTTCACTGGGTCTGGTGGTTTTTCTCCTATTTTAGAGTTTTCCACGTAAATTATTATGTTGTTTTTATTTCTCTATTTTTCTTGTTATTCTGTCAAAAGTAGATCCTGGTGGGGGAAATTTGGATGGCCCAAGATTACCAAAAGTGGTATCAGAGCCACTAGGTTCTTTTGGTTGGGTGGAGTTTTGGTGTGGTAGTGTGGATACGTACGGTCTAAGGAGGTTCTGTCTAGGAGATTAAAAATTTTATGTGTGTCCGTTGTGACCCTCCAATCTTTCCTGGGAATCTTGAAATTTTGTCTAGAAAAGATCTGTCTTTCCTGAGAATTTACTTAATGGGTACTATTCGTTTCTATGGTAAAATTCATCGAAGCTATGTCAGGAGGTAGAGTTTCAAATCCTATCAGATTTGATGTAGAAAAATTTGATGGGAGAATCAATTTTGGCTTGTGGCAAATGTAAGTCAAGGATATCTTGATTCAATCAAGGATTACACAAGGCGTTGAAAGGTAGACCAGTCTCTGAAGTCAGTAGTGGTTCAAACACTACTGGTGAAACAAATAGCAGATTTGGAATGAGCGATGAAGATTGGGAGGATTTGGATTTAAGAGCGGCAAGTGCAATTCGTCTGTGCCTGGCCAAGAATGTTCTTGCAAATGTGTATGGAATATTTACAGCAAAGGGACTCTGGGAAAAGCTCGAAGAGTTGTATCAGACGAATGGTATCTCGAATCGAGTGTACCTGAAAGAGCAGTTTCATACACTACGGATAAGTGAAGATACGACTATTTCAGACCATTTAAGCGTTCTCAATGGCATTGTCTTTGAGCTGTAATCTATTGGAGTTAAAATTGATGATGAGGATCAAGCCTTGAGGCTGATCTGGTCTCTTCCATCTTCCTATGAGCATATGAAACCTATTTTGATACATGGGAAGGAGAAAATAATTTTTTCAGAGGTTACCAATAAACTTTTTTCTGAAGAAAGAAGACTAAGTAGTGGAAGTAATGGTTTACTTAAAAACTTAGTAATGGTGACAGCTAGTTATTGGAAGAGGAAGAACTTCATAAAGAAGAAAGTAGTCTGCTGGGTGTGTGGACAACCTAGGCACATCAGAAGAAATTGTCTAAGAGGTGGAGCAGGTTCGGCAAGAGGCTCCAAGTCAGTAAATGGAGATATTGATAATGAAACTAACACCGTGTCTCTTTTTACAGAAAACAGTGTCTATTAAAAAGAGACATGTACATTCACATGGCATGTCGCTAATCCCAAAGTTGTCATGATAGAGGATGTGTTAATGTTCGTTGTTCTACAAGTTTGCACACGGGCATTG
Organism: Platycarya strobilacea; assembly: GCA_036898215.1. Classification (NCBI taxonomy): domain Eukaryota; kingdom Viridiplantae; phylum Streptophyta; class Magnoliopsida; order Fagales; family Juglandaceae; genus Platycarya; species Platycarya strobilacea. The sequence goes on from CM072555.1 coordinate 38,508,037, forward strand.
GTTTGGCATTGATGTAAGGTGTGTGGTGGAAATTCATGTCGATGGCTGATAAACTTCCAGGAAAGCCAAACGTAGAAGTTGTACCATAATTTTTCAGTAATGTTATTTTCCACATAGGCCGAAGTAAAATGCTTGGAATTGGTTTATTCTAAGTGATTATGCCTTTATGGTGGAGCATGATAGCGGAAGCTAAGAATATTCTTATTGCGGTGGAGCGTGGCTGTGGAATCAGTCAAAGTCGCAAGATGGAGATTGTTGACTTTTTGCTAATTTTGTAAATCCCACATCGATGAGGTTTTTAAAATGGGCAAGCCCATGTGGTTATAAAAGGAGGCCTAGTCTCTTTAGTTAAATACACCAGTCAGAAACTTATTTAGTAACTTTTGACTTTAATAAAATTCATCTGTTGTCCTTTTTGTATATAAAAGGAAGAGAGGTGAAAGTTAGAGTTTTACTAGTGCGAGAAGTTTTTGTGGATGTCTTTGGGATGAGAAGAAAAATTGTGTGATTGTAACAATTTTTCACATAGTGTATTTTCTTCACTAGGTCTGGTGGTTTTTTCTCTTATTTTGGAGTTTTCCATGTAAATTTGTGTGTTATGTTTATTTTATTTTATTTTTTTTCACATGACTCTCTGTCTTCACATCCCTTGATAGATTTGGCAAATTTAAGTAGGCTGGAGATTTTTGATATGAGTCGGAATCGCTTCACTGGGAGTATATCTCCATATATTGGGGCACTATCATCGGCGAAGGCTATATCGTTATCTGACAATAATTTCAATGGACCTTTCCCTATTAAAGGTAAGAATGAAAAACAAATTAATCGCTCATCTTCAAATAATTGATTATGATCGAATGAGGAAACAAGTTAAAGCTAACTAATTGTTGCATGATTTAGCTATTCTAATTGGTTCCCACTGTAAAACATAGCAATTAATTAACCATTCACTTCTTTCTCACCACACACACACACACACACACAAATTGATTTGTTAAGAAAACTGAGAGAACTGGCCATGCAGTTTACGCCTCCTACTAATTCTATATTTTATGATAGATTTGTGCAGATTAAAGAAACTTGAGGAGTTGGATGTTTCTAGCAATGACTTTGAAGGGATCCTTCCTCGATGTATAAACAATATGCCATCACTAAGAGTGTTGGATATATCTTTTAACCGTTTCATTGGAAACTTGTCTTCATCTCTAGTAGCCAGCTTGAGTCCCACAGCTATTGAGTATATTGATCTTAGTTATAATCTTTTCGAGGGTCTGTTCTCATTTAGCTTATTCACTAATCATTCCAAGCTTAAGGTGGTTCGATTTATCAATGTCAACAACAAACTTGAGATTGAAACTGAAAATCCAGTGGGTTGGTCCCCATTATTTCAGTTAAAGGCCCTTGTATTGCAGAATTGTAATCTGAACAAGCTAACGGGAAATATTCCCAAGTTTCTCTTTGATCAACACGTATTGGAAGTGGTTGATTTATCTCACAATAATTTGAATGGAAGCTTCCCGTTTTGGTTGCCAGAAAACAATACAGGGCTTCGACTACTAAATCTTCGAAGTAATTCTTTTGGGGGTCGATTTTATTTACAACCAGAGCACCAAATTAATGTTTCTTGGATGGATGTGTCTGGAAATCACTTGCATGGACGACTTCAAGAAAATATTGGAAACATAATGCCATATTTAAAAACTCTGAATCTTTCTCGAAATCATTTTGAAGGCAATCTTCCATCTTCAATTGGTGATATGAGTTATTTGAATAGATTGGATTTGTCCTTCAATAGATTCTCTGGAGAGGTTCCAAAGGAACTGGTTTCCAAATGTACCTCCTTGAGTATTTTGAATTTACGCAATAATAGCTTTCAAGGTGAAATCTTCTCGGAGAATTTTAACTTGGCGTCCTTAATGACTCTTCAATTGAATAGCAATCAGTTCACAGGTACTCTATCTAGAGCGCTATCAGTTTGCAATGGCATGACTCTGTTTGATATTGGGAACAACAACATGTCAGGTACAATTCCCATGGGGTTGGGAAAATTAACATTTTTTCCAGTAGTTGTCATCAGGATGAGTTATAACTTTTTTGAGGGTCTCGTTCCGTGTGGATTACGTTCAACATCTTTAATAGATCTTTCTCATAACTTACTTTCGGGACCTTTGCCTTCTTGCTTGGATATACAGACTAATGTACTTTTGCAAGGGAACAGGCTTACAGGATCTATACCGAAAGCTCTTTTCAATTCATCATCTCTTATGACATTGGACATCAGCGACAACAACCTTTCCGGCACCCTTCCCGTTGAAATCACTATACTGTCTAACTTCAGAATACTTTTGTTGGGAGGCAACAATTTTAGTGGCATGATTCCAAACCAAGTATGTTTGCTAAAGAAAATAGGCATAATGGATTTTTCAAGGAACTCCTTTTCTGGGACAATACCACATTGTCTTTACAATATTACATTTGGGAAGATAAATCCTACTGATCTTGCCTTTTCAGAAACTTCTGTCACACCTACGATATTGTACATGGAACCAGAAACTCCAACATATGACAGTCTTCTAGAGAAATATCTTCCAGATATGGATACAGATCATTTATCATATGATAGGAAAGATATTGAGGTTGAGTTTGTAACCAAGTACAGGTCTAGCTCCTACAAGGGTGGCATCATTGATTACATGGCTGGATTAGATTTGTCATGCAACAAACTAACAGGTGGAATCCCATTGGAACTAGGACAACTATCTTCAATTCGTTCACTAAATTTGTCTTACAATCAATTGACAGGTTCGATTCCAGAAACATTTTCGAGTTTGGATTCGATAGAAAGCTTGGACCTTTCTTACAATAATTTGAGTGGAAAAATTCCCTTGACATTGATTGATTTGACTTCTATGGGAACATTCAATGTTGCATACAACAATTTATCTGGTAAACTTCCTGATATGAAAAATCAATTTGGCACTTTTGAGAAGAGTAGCTATGAAGGAAATCCATTTCTTTGCGGACCACCGCTGGAGAATGGTTGTGGTCCCATAGCAGGAAAGACAAATCCAAAAGCAAGTGAGAGGCCGAAATGGTATGAGGTGGATCATCTAGTCTTTTTTTCAAGCTTCTCAGTATCTTATATTATTTTCTTTTCGATGGTAGCTGGTATCCTTTATATTAATCCTTATTGGAGGCAGAGGTGCTTTGATTTAATTGAGGATCTCATGTACTGGAGTTATTTTACAATTTTCATACCCCTAAAAAGGTTGGCAAAGCGACTATGTTGAGATTACATATCACTTGGTTACATGTACATCTTTAAAGGTAGTGGTGATAGCTAGTTCATGTGTACTTTGCATATGTATTTGAGTATCAATAATGGTTGTTACGCTCGAATATTATGAATCAAAGAACTCCATTCCCCTCTTTCTATAGAGGATTGGTTTTTAATTGTGTTTTATTTCCTATGCTCGTCTTTTATTGAAGTATAATTATTGAAGATATTAATCAAAGAGTGGTGCGTATTTCTATTTTATTAGTAAGGACAAGCAGCTTTCAATTTTGTTCTTTTCAAAAAAAAAAAAATTGTAATGGTTGGGCGACTAGGTGGTTACTTAGTATAGATATTTTTATGACCTGTTATCAGTAGGAGGATCATGACTAGAAATATTTTAAATTGTATTTTTAAAACGGGTTATATAGTGTCTTTAGTAGGATGCATATCAGAAGAAAGTAGCAGCCATAAGTTTCATTAATATTCACGGTAAAATAATCTCCAATTGTGGCTGAAGTTCTGTACATTGTAACTGAAGTTTCAAATTAATGTTTGGATGTATATGTAAAAACATCTTGAAAGATTAAAGAGATCTATAGGATATTTTACCTCCAGTTATTTGGGTTTGAAAACTGGTTGCTCATGTGTTGAGCCGAATAGAAATGGATAGGTTAATTCATCAAATTTGACATCCCCAGATATGTAGGTGCGGCCTATGGGAAGGCGAAGAAAGCAATATCCTTGACGGACTGGGTTATAGCCCATGAAAACATAAAATTGAGAGCAAATGTTCATTTTGTGCCAATTAAAGGGCCTCAAATTAGGTTAGTAGGTTGTATAAAAAATTCTTAAAATTTGATAATCACGAGTTTGATGAAAAAGAGTTTGAAATGGAGATTTGTGATTAAGGACAATTGTGGGCACTCTATTGATAAGAAAAATAGCTGTTTGAAAAGCTTCAGACTAATATTTATTTGAAACTAAAGCATGTGTAAGAAGAGAAAGGCCTATTTCGACAATATGGCTGTGATGTCTTTCAACATTTCCATTTTGTACATTAGAATATGGACAAGTGAGTCGATGTGTTATGCCACAAGACTAAAGTATGAATAAGAGACCGAAACTAACCCCCTAATTAGATTGAACTGAAAGGACATTATTGAAGAAAATATTATTGACATATCGTAAAAAGGCTAAGAAGTCGGTTAAGACATTAAATTTTGACTAAAGAGGAAAAATCTAAATATATTTTGAGAAATCACTTATAATATAAAAGTAAAAGCGACCACTATTAAAGTATAGCACATGTTCTGATTCCCAAACATCAAGAAAAAGCAATTGGAAGGACTTGTGAGATTTGGATGGAGAGGATGGATGGGATAAAGCATGATATTTGGCCTGAGAGTAAGTTGGACAGGATTGAGTGACAGTACTATTTGGACAAGAATCTATGAAGAGTGAGAGAGGTGATTTGAGGGGATGGATGCCCAAGACAAGCATACCAGAGTTGGAAAGAGATACGTTCACCATGCAAGGCCTGTGAAGGTGAGATAGAGGCAGTGGATGATGCAGACGAGTTTGTAGTACCTCTTTGTACTAGAGGTTTGTGTTTGATGGGCTACATAGCCTACATTGTTATTCATGAGGTGATTGAGCTGAATTATTGTATATGATATACATTTAAAACTAATATATTTTGATTATTGCATGACATTATCATTGGTTTAAGATAAAAAAATGGCTAGGAGGCATAACTCTTAAGTCATGATTAAAATTGATTAATAGCATGACTTAAGAGTTATTCGAAATTCACTAATGTTAAAGTCTTCCCACTCACAAGTTTGATTTTCAACAGGTGCGATAATTTTTTGGCGTTTTAATTTTCGGTTTTTCAAGCGTTGTGCACCTAATGCCCCTTTTGCCCATGCGTTTCACCCTTTAAGCCCCAAGCATTGCATCGCCTAGTGCCTACCGCATGCCATGCCATGGTGAATGATAAATCAACAATGGGAGATGCTAGGGATCCCAAAAGCGGGATTTTGATTGCATCCTGACTTTTTATTTTTTATTTTTTAGTTTTTTTTTTCACATAATTTTAAAGTAAGTGTTTTTATATAATGTTATGATTTTTTTTTTTGTATTTTAAAAAAATATTTTTAGAAAAAATCATGTAAACAAAAAAATATATTTAAAAATCATATGAAAAAAAACTATAAAATAAAATAAAATAAAATAAAATAAAATAAGAATCCCTCCTTTGTAGAGGATAGGGAACGAACCCAGGACCTAGGTGTCCACTGCGGAGAGGCACTACCATTAAAGGCTTGTGTCAATTTCAATTTTTCAAGACTCAATTTAATATAAACATAAGTAATCTTATCAACTTTTCTTATTTCTTTCTTTCTAAAATAATTCATAACTTCTAAGAATAAATCTCCAAAAACATTATTGATAAATATAATATATAATATATTATTTTGAAAATATTTCCAACAATGTATTGGTTCAAGTCATCATGAAACCTTTTCATTTAAATTTAGACAATTGAATCGATACATTGAATAATGGTCATTGTTTACATCAATTTTTACTTAATATTTAATATTTCAATCATTGTTAAGTCTAAAAACAAACATGACTCAATCGAGGCATTTTGCAGATTTTTCTACGGAGTAAGATGTGGGTGCAAATATTAGTCCAAGCTAGTCAATGTGGAAACAGGGAGCCCATCGAATTAATTCTGGATAAGTTTCATGAGTCACTCAGTAATATCACGAATAGCAACTAAATTTCTAAGTCTTTGGCGTGCGCCGTAGTAGTGGAACCAGTCCAAATCAACTTGGAAATTATTAGTTCTAACATTAAAGTTCGACCTACTAACGGTCCAGTGTCCTGTATTTCACGCGGTCTAGTTAATGCTCTCACTATCAAGGTATCAGCAAGTGTAAGATTTTTTTCCTTTTTAAAGGTCATCCTATTGCATTAATGTATGTATATGAGTACTCAGTAGAATAAATGTGGAGAAAATTAAAGCGAGTATTTTGTGTCTAGCTGCTACCAACACAAAAACAAGCTGCTGATTAATTAGCAATTAGAAATCATGAACCAATGTTTTCCAATCAGGAGGCAGTGGTCTTTGATGAAGTGTTTGATGTGGGGATTAGTGATGTTTGTGCAATTCGGTGAGCACAAAGGTTGCTTGGAGGAAGAGAGGATTGGTCTTTTACGACTGAAGGCGTTTCTGAAATCCAATGCTCACATTGGCGACGGTCTTCCCTCCTGGAATATTGATGAGGACGCAGATCAAATGAGCAGTGACTGCTGTGGTTGGGAACGAGTCTCGTGCAACTCCACCACAGGTCATATCATTCAACTCTCCCTAAACCATATAAATCAAGGCGACATTTTTACAACTTGGCCGTTGCTAAATATGTCCCTGTTTCGGCCCTTCAAGGAGCTAAAAAGTCTCGATTTGTCCTACAATAACATTGGTGGTTGCATAGCTAATGAAGGTTCGGTTTTTATTTTGTGTCCCTTGTTGCTGCTTCAACTTTCACAATACAACATAACCACATCCCCATGCATATATCCTCTGATCCCAACAAATTAAACAAAAAATAACTAATCTGTTTAAATCGATGGAACTTGATTAACCATGTGGTATCCAAATTCATAATTTGATGCACTAAATTAAAAGAAAAGATAAACAAGGTGAGAAAAATAAGGAAGAGATATTTGTGATCGCAGGTCCCATATTAATTGGTGCGTTTTTCTTGTGTTCAGTCCTTACAGCTTCCTTTATCTTTGCTTTGTTTCCTACAGTACACTTCCAATATTAATCTTGTTGCAGGTTTTGAAAGGCTAGCTGTATTGACAAGGTTGGAGGTATTGAACCTCGCTACTAATTTCTTTGAAGATAGCATTTTACCATCCCTAACTCAACTTTCATCCCTTACCACATTGGTTCTTGCGGGTAATTTTCATTTGGGAAATTGGGCAACAGGCGCTGCAGGTATATATTCTTGTATCCAGTCTTCTTTCTAATTATATAGATTTCTGATTATCCTTTGGACTTTCTTTTTTAAGATATAATAGCCTTTTTGCAAGTTCATTTTTGAGATCTAAATGTGCTCACTTTTTTTTAAAGAAAAAGAAAATGCGCAAAGTTTGACAAATCATTTTCCTCTTTAAAAAGGATTTTCTAATGTTTTTATCGTACTTGAAGGCCTCAAAGTGGGAGAAAGAAGGACATATGAAGTGTGTCCTATACCATTTATTAATATCTGTATAAATCGGGCAGCAATAAATTATCGTGCAGGGCCCACTTGATATTTCCATCTCTCTCCCAATCCACGGCCTTCAAATTTGAGCAAGAACTTAATTTAACAAATTGTGCATATCTTGCTAACAAGATCTGAAATACTTAGGATATGGCACATGAATACTTAAGATTACGAAGTTTTGCCCAGAACTAAAGTTCAAATTGTGCATATCTTGCTAACAAGATCTGAAATACTACTTTTCTTGTAAATCTATCGATGACTGCATATGTTCTTTTTCATTTTACGAAATATGTACAAGTACAGGTTCTAAAAGCTTGTCAAGGTTAGAGAACCTGGAGACGTTAGATCTTAGTTTCACTAATTTCAACGAGAGCATCATATCATCGTTGAGTACTGCCGTCAAATCATCATCCCTTAGGAATCTGAATCTTTCCGAAGTACTTCGAATGGAAGGACCCTTACCTGCGCAAGGCACGCATGTTGATCGGTTTTATTAATTTATAGAATTTGCAGTGAATTCCCATGCATCCTGTTTTATTTTCTATGTTTTATTTTGTGCAGAATTATCGGCGTTTGAAAACTTGGAGAGGTTGGATTTAAGTTACAATGATCTCACGGACGGCTTAACATCCAAAGGTAATTCATGACTACTGGATCAGGTAGCAGACTACCTTTCGGAATTTCAAAATTAATTTCCAATTACAATTACAATTAAATACTGGCAGCAGAGTTAGAAGTTTCTATCATTATTGTACTAATTCTATATAGAAGGATAAGGGTATTATAATCTTAGTGAAATAAGGAACCGAGTAGAAGTAAAAAGGAAATTAAAAGGGAATTATTGTGTTACTGAATTTAACAATTGATAATTTTTTTTTTTTTTTGTTCTTCAGACTTCCATGGTTTGTCTAAACTGAACAAGCTAAAGTACTTAGATTTAAGTTATAATCGCTTTGGGAGGCAAATTTTTAGAGGTGTGGGCGCCCTTCCAGCTCTCAAATCTTTGAACCTACGTGGCAACAGTATCGAAGGGCCTCTTTCTATCAAAGGTATATATGTGCAGTTAAACGTTTGTTTTTTAGATGCTTCAATTAAGTAATAGCATTTTTTTGGTCAAGAATATCATGAAATAATCTTACGCCAAGTTGAATTAATCTTAATTATCAAAATTATATACCAATAGTATTAGCATTTATTTTGATTTTGTTTGTATTGTTATCCTTTTGGTATTTACAATATTGTGATAGAGCATATATCCATGCATGCGTGCTTAATTTCATGAGCTATATGCTAATACTGACTAGTCTACTATCATGTGATATAGAAATGGCTAATCTAAGCAACTTGGAGGTCTTGATCTTGCGAGATAACCTACTTACTGGAAGATTACCAATCCAAGGTAATAGCAGATCCACTAATATCCAATTCAGGCTAAGATAAATTATGCAAGTTAGTGAGAGGGAATTTGAAGAATTTGCCTTTAACATCAATCATCTTTTTTACCTTTTTAAATATATATATATATATATATATTTTCACACTTTCTGTTTTCACATCCCTTGATAGATTTGGCAAATTCAAGTAGGCTGGAGATTTTAGATGTGAGTGGAAATCGCTTCAATGGGAGTATTTCTCCATATATTGGGGCACTATCTTCGGCAAAGGCTATATCGTTATCTGGCAATGATTTCAATGGAGATTTCCCTACTCAAGGTGAGTATGAAAAACAAATTAATCACCCATCTTCTATCAATTCATTAGGATCTCATATGAGAACAAGTTAAAGATAGACGCTAGTTGTTGCATGATTTAGCCATTCTCATCGGTTTCCACCGGAAAACATAGCTATGAACCATTCACTTATTTTACCATATATATAAATACACTTACACACAAATTGAGGGAAGTGGCCAATTTGTGCCTCCTACTGATTTTATTTCTTATGATAGATTTGTGCAGATTGAAGAAACTTGAAGAGTTTGATATTTCTGGCAATCACTTTGAAGGGATCCTTCCTCGATGCATAAACAATATGCCATCACTAAGAGTGTTGGATATATCTGGTAACCGTTTCATTGGAAACTTGTCTTCATCTCTGGTAGCCAGCTTGAGTCCCACAGCTATTGAGTATATTGATATTAGTCATAATTTTTTTGAGGGTCTGTTCGCATTCAAGCTTATTTGCCAATCATTCCAAGCTTGGGGTGGTTCGATTTTTGAGTGACAACAACAAACTTGAGATTGAAACGGAATATCCAGTGGGTTGGACCCCGTTATTTCAGTTAACGACCCTTATATTGCAGAATTGTAATCTGAACAAGCTAACTGGAAATATCCCCAGATTTCTCTTTGATCAGCACAGATTGGAAGTAGTTGATTTCTCTCACAATATGTTGAAAGGAAGCTTCCCCTTTTGGTTGCTAGAAAACCATACAATGCTACAAGTGCTAAATCTTAGAAATAATTCTTTTGAGGGTCGATTTTATTTACAACCCGAGCACCATATTAATGTTTCTTGGATAGATGTCTCAGGAAATCACTTAGATGGCCGACTTCAAGAAAATATTGGAAACATAATGCCATATTTAGAAGTTCTTAATCTTTCCCGAAATCATTTTGAAGGTGATCTTCCATCCTCAATTGGTGACACAAGTTATTTGAGCAAATTGGCTTTGTCCTTCAATAAATTCTCAGGAGAGGTGCCAAAGGAATTGGTTTCCAAATGTACCCAATTGGAAATTTTGAATTTACACAATAATAATTTTCAAGGTGAAATCTTCTCGAAGCATTTCAATTTGTCAGCCTTAAGGGTTCTTCAATTGAACAGCAATCAGTTCACAGGTACTCTATCTAGTGTATTATCAACTCTCAGTGGCATGTATCTGTTTGATATAGGGAGCAACAACATGTCAGGTACAATTCCCAATTGGATAGGAAACATAATAGGGTCCGGGGGATTTCTTGTCATGAGTAATAATTCTTTGGAGGGTCACATTCCATGTGGATTTGGTTCAAAAGTATTGCTAACTATAGATCTTTCTCATAATTCACTTTCGGGACCTCTACCTTCTTGCTTGGATGAACCCTTGAATGTGCTTTTGCAAGGGAACAAGCTTACAGGATCTATACCGAAATATCTTTTCAACTTATCATTACTTATGACATTGGACATTAGAGACAACAACCTTTCCGGCACTCTTCCTGTTGAAATCACTACACTTTCTAACTTAAGATTACTTTTGTTGGGAGGCAACAATTTTAGTGGTCTAATTCCTAACCAAGTATGTTTGCTGACGAAAATAGGCATAATGGATCTTTCAGGGAACTCCTTTTCTGGGACTATACCGGATTGTTTTCACAATATTAACTTTGGGAAGATAAATCAGACCAATCTTTTCTTTTCACAAACTAATCATATTATGACGACAGGGTACTCGACAGATCCTCCAACATATGCAGGTCTTCTAGAGAAAAAACTTGGGAATGACTATATAGAGATGTTATTAGATTCTCAATTTGAGGTTGAGTTTGTATCGAAGTACAGGTCTACCTCCTACAAGGGTGGCATCCTTGATTACATGTCTGGATTAGATTTGTCATGCAACAAACTAACAGGTGGAATCCCAATGGAACTCGGACAATTATCTTCAATTCATTCACTAAACTTATCTTACAATCAACTGACAGGTTCGATTCCAGAGGAATTTTCGAGTTTTGCTATTGTGAGAAAGCTTGGATCTTTCTCACAATAGTTTGAATGGAGAAATTCCCTTGACATTGATTGATTTAAATTTTATGGGAACATTCAATGTTGCATACAATAATTTATCTGGTAAAGTTCCTGATATGAAAAATCAATTTGGGACTTTTGGGAAGAGTAGTTATGAGGGAAATCCATTTCTTTGCGGACCACCACTGGAGAATGGCTGTAGTCCCATAGCAGAAAAGATAAATCCAAAAGCAAGTGAGAGGCCGAAATGGTATGAGGTAGATCCTCTAGTCTTTTTTGCAAGCTTTTCAGTATCTTACATTATTTTCTTTTCAATGGCAGCTAGTATCCTTTATATTAATCCTTATTGGAGGCAGAGATGCTTCAATTTAATTGAGGATCTCATGTACTGGAGTTATTTTACAGTTTTGATACCCCTTAAAAGGTTGGTAAATCGACTATGTTGAAATTAGATATCTCCTAGTTACGTGGACATGTTTAAAGGTAGTGATGATATATAGCTAGTTGTGTACTCTGCATATGTATTTGATTATCAATAATGGTTGTTGTGGCGCTCTAATATTATGAATCAAGGAACTCAATTCCCCTCTTTGTATAGAAGGCTGGTTTTTAATTGAGTTTTATTTCCAATGTTTGTCTTGTATTGATTTGAAGATATTAATCAATGGGAGGTACGCATTTCTATTTTATTAGTGATGAGGACAAGGCTACAAGCAGCTTTCAATTGTGTTTTTTCAAAAAAAAAAAAAGTGTAATGGTTGGGCGACTAAGTGGTTAATTAGTATAGATGTTTTTATGACTTCTCGTCAGTAGGAGGATCATGATTAGAAATTTTTTAAACTGTATTTTTAAAAAGGGTTAGACAAGTAGGGTCTTTATTATCATGCACATCAGAAGAAAGTAGCTGACATAAGTTTCATTAATATTTTCTGTACAACAATCTCCAATTGTGGCCGAAGTTCTGTACATTGTAATCGAAGTTTTTTTTTTTTTTTAAAAAAAAAAATTGAAGTTTCAAATTAATGTTTGGATGTAATAAATTTCAATTTGACATACAAAACACCTAAATAAATGGTGGTTGAGAAGCAGCAATACAAAATTGTTTTTAGAATTGTGTTTATATGCGCAATTTTGATATTTGTAATTAAAGTTAAATCCAAAATATTGACAAATGTGCAATATTGCTTGAATCAAGGAAGTCTTTACCATTTTCAGGAAAATTTGTGTTGATCTACCTTTTTAAGGAAATCTAACGTTATCAACGTAAAATCTGACAATTTAACATTGTCAAACCTGGACCCCTGCATAAAAAATTCACGACCTTGGATCACATTTACTTGAGAGAAAATTTGAGAAAAGTTGAATAGATCTTTGGGTAGCAAACGGGCAATTTGAGCAAGCAACAAGTACACGAGCAAAGAGGAGGGGAAAAAATGGAATATAGGATGGAAAAAATATTAAATGAGAGAGGTACTTCACAGGCACGATTTAGGTGATCAAAGTGCTGTAAATTCCGACCTAAAGGACGGAAATTAATATTTCCCCGAGTCCTTTGAGCAAGTGCCTGGAAGCGTCTGACAGTCTTCCGATCTAGTGCAAAAATGCACTTCCCTGCCTGTCATTAGTTTGACTTGGTATGTTGAGGTAGTGTTCTCTAAATTTCCAGCAACACGTTAGCTCACCTATCATTCGAATTGAGCTTTCCACGAATTCGGTCTAAGGGCACAATAGTCTATTGCTTGGTTATACCCTTTAACTACGACGGAAGAATGCTTGTAAACGTGTAAGCGTTGCGTAAGCTTTCCACCTCTCACGTTTCTCTACATGAAACCTCACACCCAATCAATTGCAACTCACAATTTTATTGACAATTCATAGGACACTCATCATCGTTGAGGAAGGCTTATGAGTGAACTCGAGTGACATATTGATAGAGAAACCGAGAGAGAGAGAGACGTGCACCTAACAGAAAACCTATCCTAACATGTCCTCTAGGTTGGAAATTGGAAATCTATGCTTGACCATGATCATATTATTCATTATTGGCCCTGCTATCCACACACACATCACATATGCCGTCTTTCTTGGGCGCCAATAGGACAGGAACGTGCACATATTCTCACGAATGTATCCTCTCTCCTAAGGAAGTCCATGCAGCGCCTTCTCTAAAATGCCTTATAAAGAAGGAGAGATGAGATGTTATTAAGAAAGGGAGATGATATCTCATATAAAATTTAAGACAAGTTCATTCCAAAATAATGTGGAATTTCCTTCACTCTTCCTCACTTGTGAGCTGATATTTTGTCGTGTTCTTATAAGTAGACTTCATTGGATCAATAGATTGAGCGCATTGCTAGAAAATTTATCTCTGATATAATAAAAATGCTTATACACCATTTTCTATAAAGCCTTTGAAAAGATGGTGCATGGGCTTCTTTAACAACATGTCTTCACTATTTTTCATGGTATCAGAGTCTGCTACAAGATCAATGAATGCCAAATTTTCTTACCGTTCATATTTCAATACAATTTTTGTCAGACTTTGAAAATAGGTGATTAGTGATTTGAAATAGGTTGCTTAATTTTCTAGTCTACAATAATAATTTTGAAACAAATCCTTATGATATAATCTTTGAAGACTAACGAATTAACCTGTTAAATTAAATAAATGCTTACAAATTCAGCATTCTTAATTATAAGATCAACTTGATCAGGCCTGCAGGCTGGCTTCCATGTGTCCATATGTGTGTATATATATGTATATATATATATATATATACATCTTGCATTAACAATTTATAAATCTTGATAGCTGATTAAATACATTAAAATAGAACCCTAGCAAAGTACATAGCCCTAGCGTACTTTACTTGGAAGTAGTTTACAGTGTAAAAAATGTAAATACATTTTACGACATTCACTTGATACTAAATAGCATAAGAGATAAGTGTAAAAGGATTAGAGTTTTATCGGCTATTAGGAAACCAAAAAAATTGTGAAATATCGGTTGGGTGCGTGGAGGTAGTGAGTTCCAAGAACACCAGCTTCGGAGAAAATCAAGCAAATCACTAATTTCTAAGTGGAATCGAAGAAAATCGTGGAGAATAAGCTAAGCGTTTAGGAATCGCATGTAATCGCTGTGAGAATCGGAGAAAATTGCGGAGAATAAGCTAATTGTTTGGGGGAGAAGGTGAAGTCTGATAGTGTTGGGGGGAAAAACTTGAAGGCTGGGGGAAAATTAGCGTGGTGTTTCGCACGTGCATTAAAGGTGTGTTTTTTGGCAATATATTTCGTTGCTAATAAACACTATGCGCTGCAACAAGGAACCAATAAAAGTGAGGGTCAGTGCTAAAGTAATTTGTTGCGGCGAAAAATATCGCTACCAATAAATCTTTATATACTTTACGGCGATTAGTTTCGCTACAAAATGAGACAATGAAACGCTATCGTTTATTGCCGCGAATACATTCACCGTTATAAGCCAATAACACAAAACTGGTTCGCTACTAGAGTAGATAAAACTGCCGCAATAACTTATAAGAAAACGAGCTATTAAACCTCCGCGGCGAAAACAAAATTTGCCGCAAATGACAATAAACACAACAAAACTTTCCCTGGCGAGTTTAAATTCGCCGATAAAGGCACTTTTTCTTGTAAAATATAAAAAATAATCTAACTATTTTTAGATTCCAAATCGAAAATAATATTATAAGTTTAATGTTTTTATTCAACTTTTTCTTTCTCATTTTTGAAAACTCATAAAATATTTTTACTCAAATCATTTCATTTTTATTTATAAATCATGTTATTATTATTCATATATATTTTTTCTAATCTTAGTATCCAAACAAAGCTAATAGCACTCTCATTCGACGTTTGAAGCTAGCATAATGCAATTAGATCTTACTAGCATGAAAGCAATTAGCAAAGCATCAATTTTATTTTCAACGTTTTTAAGATGAAATTTTTGAAGCTTCAATGAATAAGTCTACAATCACATCACCATCCGAGGACCCATCCACACCTTTTAAAGATGTCTACGTATCTATTTAGCCTATTATGATGTTGTAGTTAAAAGTAATATAAATTTAATTGATATTTTGTTTGATTTTAATTGCCGTCCAGCAGTGACATGTAATGAAAATACATGTGGCTAGGCATCAATTATTTTTTGTGATGGGATATTTTTGTGATGAATATATTTTTGTGATTGGCTGAAATGTTATTAAGGTATTAGTGGTGCTATGTAAAATCAGATGTGATGAATATTATGATCGATGTTATGTTGAAAGTCTTTCATAATATTTTCATGTGTTATGCTGAAAGTTTCTCTTACAAATAGAGAAAAACAGACGGGTTATTAATGTTTGTGTTATTTTTTGGATTGGGTTGAGATACTGGTTCTGTTTGAGTTCAGAGCTTAAATAGCATATTGCAAAGTTAGGTAAGCAGTGCTCTTACGCTAGACCTTTCCAAAAATTGATTGAAGTTAATTTTGGGAAGAACTTGCATATTTTGTTATGAAAACAACCTCGCTTATTTTAGCTTTTGTGTCTGAATATTTAACCATGATGTTTTATCAGGACTAGTGTAGACATGAACAATTTTTGTACTCTGTTTCTATACTGCATAAAATGTGAATATGAAGTCTGAAATTTCTATATGATATTTATCTGGTCAGTACTCTATTATGATCTGTAGGGTTCCAATAACACCAATCCCTCTAATTATATTGCATTGGAAAGCCCTGAGGGAGAAGATTCTATTGTGCTTTGGTTGCGGGCCCTGCCACAGGCCTCCAACCCTGCATGGATCATAATGGTCCCCAACCCTACCACGAGTAAAATAGTGGCCTCCAACCCTACCACGGGTGATAAGGTGATTTGAAATAAGTGCCAAAGGGTATGAGAAACTTTGAAGGATTTTATTTAGGAAATTAGTTACTTTACTTGCAACTAGTATTTTGAGATAATTTTGCACTATATGACACTTTGTGGAGTTTTCTTTTATTTATATGGTAGAGAAGTTCATTTACATCTCTGTGGAGGAACATGTTTTTTGGAATAAATGAGTTTTACATGTTACAAAGCCTCTCCCTTTGTCATTGGAGTCTATACTTGTATTGCTGGAAAACTGGGGGCATGACAATACCATCCAAAGGGAAAGCCCAAGAAAGATATTTGGGGTGTGGGAGTGTTTTGTTTTGGATTTTTTATTTGTTTTTTTCAGGAGGGTCTGGGGGGTGAGGGAGGGGGTAAGTTAGGAAATTTATTTTTTTTAGATTAGTTTCGTGACATAAGGATGCCCAATATAGGTAATGTGAAGATGGCTACTCTAATGAAAACAACATCTATCAGTGAGCTTGGCTGTTGAATTACTTTTTCTAATTTTGCATATTCAAAATGTTGTAGAGAGCTTTAATGTAGTCATGGCAACAAGCAAGTCTTGAACAAGCAGCTTCTCTCATAATCTCACAGCCGTATCCTTGTCTAATATGCCTGGGCTCAAGTATGGTCCCAATGGCACAATCTTTATCTCATCTGGGATACCAGACCTCGACAGTAATTCTCTACATTTATTAACTTTCTCAGGATCAAAGTATTGTACATAATGATATTATTATGGCTTAACATTATTCGTGCAGTTTGCATCGCAGGAGTTTTTTGATTTATTGTCTTATTTGTAGAGATTTTAGGTGGTGGGTTTGCTTTGGGAAGCCTGGTCATGGTGATGGAAGATGCAGAAGCACCTCATCACATACTTTTGTTGAGGAAATTATGTCTCAAGGACTTGTTCGCAAGCAACCTCTTCTGTATGCCAGTCCATCCAAAGACCGAAAAGGATTTCTGGGCACTTTGCCTAGTCCAAGGTCATGCAAAGATGATAAAGATAAGTGTCGTGATCATAATCCTGAACGGGTGCTCTGCTTCTTCCGTTTAATGGATTTGTTTATGTATGCGTTTCTGATTTGAGTGACTTAATAATCTCAATTTGTGTATTTGCACAAATTCCAGTAGGTTTTGAGGATTGCTTGGCAATGTAAGAAGTACTTTGGTGAACATCAGCAAACTTTTGATAATACTATAGGTAAGCTTGTCAATAATGTTGAGTTTGTTCCTTGGCTTCAATCCCACATGGGTAGGAAGTGAAGCCACAATAAGCCTCTTGGGCTATATAAGGAGGCTAAGACTTCTTGGTTAGACACACCAACTAACAAGTTATCAAGTAATAACTTGTGAGTAAAATCCTCTATTAGCCTTTTCTTGTAAAAGGGAAAGAGGTGAAAGTTAAAGTTTTCTTAGTGAGAAAATTTTGTGAGTGTCATTTGTGGTGAGGAGAAAAATTGTGTGATTGCAACAATTTTTCACATAGTGTATTTTCTTCTCTGGGTCTGCTGGTTTTTTCTTCCTGCTTTGGGAGTTTCCAGGTAAATTCTTGTGTTATTATTATTTCTGTATATCTCTTTATATTCCTGCATAGAGGTGGATCCTGGGGGTGAATTTGGGAGGTCCAAATTCCCAACAATTGGTATCAGAGCTGGGGTCCTCTTTCTTTTGTGGGGTGGAGTTTTGGTATGGTAGTGTGGATACGTACAGTCTAAGGAGGTTCTGTCTAAGGAGATTGGAAATTCTAAGTGTGTCCATTGTGACCCTCCAATCTTTCCTGGGAACTTACTTAGTGAGTACTATTCATTCCTACGGTAAAAGAATCAAGAGCCAAGGTTTGGGTCTAAGGAGATGGCTGGAGCAGACGTGAAAGTATCAGGGATCGAGAAGTTCGATGGCACAGATTATGGATACTGGAGGATGCAGATAGAGGATTACCTATATGGGAAGAAACTTCATCTTCCATTGTTAGGGAAGAAGCCAGAGACCATGGCAGTTGCTGATTGGGACCTGCTAGATCGACAGGTTCTGGGGGTTATTCGACTAACCCTATCGAGATCCGTTGCACACAACGTCATCAAGGAGAAGACGACTGCAGATCTCATAGCGGCTTTGTCAAGTATGTATGAAAAGCCGTCAGCAAATAACAAAGTACATTTGATGAAAAAGTTATTCAACTTGAAAATGTCAGATGGTACGTCTGTTGCACAACATCTAAATGATTTTAATACTATCACAAATCAATTGTCATCTGTTGAAATTGAGTTTGATGATGAAATACGTGCATTGATACTATTGGCCTCACTGCCAAATAGTTGGGAAGCCATGAGAATGGCTGTCAGTAATTCTGCTGGTAAATCAAAATTAAAATATGATAATATTCGTGATTTGATTTTGGCTGAGGAGGTACGCAAGAGGGATTCAGGCGAAATCTCGGGTTCGAGTTCAGCGCTTAATGTTGATTCTCGAGGGAGATCACAAGACAGAAACTCAAACAGAGGCAGATCAAAATCAAAGAACAGGGGCAAGAGCAAGACAAAGCCTGGGCAGCAGGCAACTTGCTGGAATTGTGGCAAGACTGGTCACATAAAAAGGAATTGCAGAAATCCTAAAAAGGAGAATGATAGTGCTAATGTGGTAACTGAAGAAGTACAAGATGCACTATTACTTGCAGTTCATACTCCAGTTGATGACTGGATACTGGATTCAGGAGCTTCTTTCCACACAACTTCCCATCGGGAAATAATGCAAAACTATGTTGCAGGTGATTTTGGGAAGGTGTACTTGGCTGATGGAGAGGCTTTGAATGTGGTGGGAATGGGAGACATTGATATTGCACTCCCTAACAAGAACAAGTGGATCCTGCAGAAAGTCAGACACATTCCTGAGTTGAAGAAGAATCTCATCTCTGTTGGGCAACTCGATGATTGTGGCTATTCAGTAGTGTTCTCAGATAGCACCTGGAAGGTCACTAAAGGGGCATTGGTACTGGCTCGGGGTAAGAAAACTGGTACACTTTATATGACTACTGGTTTGAATAATACTGTTGCTACTACTGTTGCAGAGAGCACAGCAGATTTGTGGCATTGTAGGCTTGGCCATATGAGTCAGAAGGGCATGAAAGAACTACTGGCAAGAGGCAAGCTACCAGAACTAAAGTCAGTTGATCTCAGTACGTGTGAGAGTTGCATTATGGGAAAACAAAAGAAGGTCAGTTTCTTGAAAAGTGGTAGAACACTGAAAACAGGAAAGTTAGATCTTGTGCACACAGACGTGTGGGGACCTTCCCCAGTTGCATCTCTTGGAGGTTCTCGGTACTATGTCACGTTCATTGACGATCACAGCAGGAAGGTATGGGTTTATTTTTTGAAGCATAAATCTGATGTATTTAATGTGTTCAAAAAATTGGAAAGCCCTGGTTGAAACAGAGACAGACTTAAAGCTGAAATGCTTGAGGTCTGATAATGGTGGAGAATATATTGATGGAGGATTCAATGAGTACTGTGCAACTCATGGTATCAGAATGGAAAAGACCATTCCTGGAACACCACAACAAAATGGAGTTGCTGAGCGTATGAATAGAACTATTAATGAGCGTGCTAGAAGCATGAGGCTGTACGCTGGATTACCACCTACTTTCTGGGCAGATGCAGTCAGCACTGCTGTGTACTTGATAAACAGAGGGCCATCAGTTCCATTGGATTGTGGACTGCCTGAGGAGGCTTGGAGTGGGAAAGAGGTCAAATTTTCTCACCTTAAAACTTTTGGCTGTCTTTCTTATGTTCTTGTTGATTCTGATGCTCGTAGTAAACTTGAAGCTAAGTCAAAGAAATGTTATTTCATTGGCTATGGAGACGAGGCATTTGGCTATCGTTTCTGGGATGATCAGGGTCGGAAGATTATAAGAAGCAGGAATGTGATATTCAATGAGAAGATTATGTACAAGGATAAGTCCAGTACAGTTGCTGAAGCAGCTCCTCATGAGTTCGAGTTCGAGAACTTGGATGACCTACCAGAGACCACTGTGCAGTGTAGAGATGTGAGTGACGGGGAGAATGGGTCCGATGCACCCGTTCCAATTATTCCGCAATCAGAACCAGAGCCGTCTACTCCTGCAGCTGCAGTTCGCAGGTCAGTTAGGACTATTCGTCCCCCACAGCGTTTCTCACCTACTTTGAATTATATTCTGTTGACAGATGGTGGAGAACCGCAGAGCTACCAGGAAACCTTGCAAGATGAACATTCTAGCAAGTGGAAGCTGGCCATGAAAGATGAGATGGATTCCTTGTTAGGGAATCAGACATGGGAGTTGACAAAACTTCCATCAGGGAAGAAGGCATTGCACAACAAGTGGGTGTACCGGGTAAAGACTGAGCAAGATGGTAATAAAAGGTACAAGGCCAGACTTGTTGTAAAAGGCTTTCAGCAGAAGCAGGGTATTGATTACTCTGAGATCTTTTCTCCTGTGGTAAAAATCACAACCATCAGGTTAGTGTTGGCTATGGTTACTACTGAAGATCTATTTCTTGAGCAACTAGATGTGAAGACAGCTTTTCTTCATGGAGACCTTGAAGAAGACATCTTCATGCACCAACCTGAGGGGTTTGTAGTACAGGAAAATGAAGATTCAGTTTGCAGACTGAAGAAGAGCTTGTATGGCCTGAAGCAAGCTCCTAGACAGTGGTACAAGAAGTTTGACAGTTTTATGTGCAGTGCAGGATACATCAGATGTCAGGCAGATCACTGCTGCTATGTCAGGCAGTTTGACAATTCTTATATTATCTTGTTGTTATATATGGATGACATGCTTATTGCAGGGGCTAGTATTGATGAGATCAATAATCTGAAGAAGCAGATGTCAGAGCACTTTGCAATGAAGGATTTGGGAGCTGCAAAGTAAATTCTTGGCATGAGAATTGTTAGGGACAGAGTCAGAGGCACGTTAAGACTCTCTCAGGCTGAGTATGTGAAAAAGGTACTCAGCAGGTTCAATATGGACAAGGCCAAACCAGTTGGCACACCTTTAGGCAATCACTTCAGACTCAGTAAGGATCAGTCACCAAAGTCAGAAGAGGAACAAGACTACATGAGTAAGGTTCCTTATGCTTCAGCTATTGGTTCACTTATGTATGCTATGGTTTGCACTAGACCAGATATTGCCCATGCAGTGGGAGTTGTGAGTAGATACATGAGTATCCCGGGAAGACAACATTGGGAAGCAGTAAAGTGGATTTTGAGATACCTAAAAGGCTCCTCAGAAACGTGCTTGTGTTTCTCAGGAGAGGGCTTAGAGGTGCAGGGCTATGTTGATGCTGATTTAGCTGGAGATGTTGATAGCAGAAAGAGTACCACAGGGTTTGTCTACACCCTGGGTGGTACTGCAGTTTCATGGGGTTCTAATCTACAAAAGACAGTTTCTTTGTCGACGACAGAAACTGAGTACATTGCAGTTTCAGAAGCTGCAAAGGAAATGATTTGGCTACAGGGTTTCTTGGAGGAATTGGGCAAAGATATTCAAAAGGGCACTCTCTACAGCGACAATCAGAGTGCAATATTCCTCGCCAAGAACCCAGCATTTCATTCCAGGACTAAGCACATACAGATCAGGTATCACTTCATACGATCATTGGTAGATGATGGACAGTTGTTACTTGAGAAAATTTGTGGAAGTAAGAACCCTGCTGATATGTTGACAAAGAGCGTTACACTTGAGAAACTGAAGCTGTGCGCGACTTCAATTGGTCTTCAAGCATAAAGATAGGGGCAAAAAAGATAGCGGAAGCTATGAAGATCTTCATCCAGGTGGAGCATGGCTGTGGGATCAGCCAAAGTCACAAGGTGGAGATTGTTGAGTTTGTTCCTTGACTTCAATCCCACATGGGTAGGAAGTGAAGCCACAATAAGCCTCTTGGGCTATATAAGGAGGCTAAGACTTCTTGGTTAGACACACCAACTAACAAGTTATCAAGTAATAACTTGTGAGTAAAATCCTCTATTAGCCTTTTCTTGTAAAAGGGAAAGAGGTGAAAGTTAAAGTTTTCTTAGTGAGAAAATTTTGTGAGTGTCATTTGTGGTGAGGAGAAAAATTGTGTGATTGCAACAATTTTTCACATAGTGTATTTTCTTCTCTGGGTCTGCTGGTTTTTTCTTCCTGCTTTGGGAGTTTCCAGGTAAATTCTTGTGTTATTATTATTTCTGTATATCTCTTTATATTCCTGCATAGAGGTGGATCCTGGGGGTGAATTTGGGAGGTCCAAATTCCCAACAAATAACAATTCGTTTTCTTTTATATTTTATTTATACTTCAAATTATGTGCTACCACTGCTTATATTTAGCCGTTCTGGTAACAAAATATGTCTACCTCCCAGGTAGGAAGTTTTAATTGTTGCAATCTTGGTTTGCCATCTATATTCCCCAGCGTTCATAGCCTAACGTTTTTTTTTTCCTATAAAAAAAATTGTTGGTGGTGGGGGCACCACAAGTGAACCAGTCCATTATGAATGAATCTTGTTGTTAATTAATACTTGGAAGAAGCTTACAAGTTTCTTGTGTAAGATCTCATTAGCTTATTGTCATACAGATGGTAAGCACGAGTACTGCAATGACTTTGACTTGTGGAAGCCTCTAGAAGGCACTTTCTAAGCAGTCAGCATATAGATTGTGTCAGCATTCTACATAATTCAGGTCTTCTTGCTCTTCGTGACCATTGTGCTACATTTTTCACTCAATTTCCAAGGTACTGCCATATGCTCTCATCATCAGAATTCTATTTTTGAAGTTTGGCTTTCTAGATCCACCAGACTAGTTTGGCTTCTTGTGTTAATTTTGATTAGAACTTGTTCTCTTCTTTGCGGGCAAAACCTACCAACCCTCTCTCTCTCTCTTTCTCTCTCTTGCAATTGAAAATGGTGGCCTGACCAACTGCCCTGAAACAAAGTCTAATGACAAATTTTTGCGTCTTGTATATCTATATATCTACACAGGAGGACTTCAATATTAGGGGTGGGGTCGAGTACCTTGAAATAAATTTTGTTAATAGAAATTTTCATGGCATAAGTTTCTATAGTTAGACAGGACTTCTATATGAAAATTGTTCTTGTGCGTTTTAAATTAAAGAGTGGTAATTGTTTCAGAATGCAGATACTGAAATGATTGTGACATTTGACTCCATTGGCACAATTTCATTGTGGATTTTGAGCTCAGATCTTGTTCAGTGGTATAAACCTCTTGTATCCTGTGATAGATAGTGGCATTATTGGTGTTATATAATAGGTTGCATACGAACATTTGCTCTCCCATGTTTATAGCTCCTATGACTTCAAAACTTATGTTTTCTTTTATGTATTTTGGTTGTCAGGTACCACAAGCACATGTTTCTTCCAAATATTTATATAAGCGGTAGCACTACTTGATTCACACACACACAAACCTGCAATCCTATGTTTTCAGCCTCTTGAGCTTTGTGATCTCTGAATCAAATGCATGTCTAGTTATATATATTGCAGTAGCCTATAGCATCGTCTTAGTTGTCATATATCTACTCTATGTGTGAAAGCATCTATCCACACGTGAATAGTGGATTTTGTTTGATTGATGCTCAGATTTGTTAATAGTTTGTGTTTGATGAAAAATTACCTTCTTGTCCTTGAGGTTTGATAGTAGTTTGTGTCTGATGCAAAAGTTATCTGTTGTCCTTCAGATTTGTGTTTTGTTAGCAAAATTACCTCTTTGTCCCTGAGCTTTGTGTTTGATAGCTACATTTTTGTCCACGAGGTTCTAAAATATTTTTTTATTGGGCAGGCAAAATTACCAAGGGTTCTCATTTAGATGCTTAGTGCTTGTTTTTTTTTTTTTTTTTTTCTCTTTCTCTTTTCCTTGCTAACCATTTTTCCTTGATTAAATTTTAGAGAAGAGCAATGCTAGAGAGCATCCACTATTTGAGAATATCCATCACACTCATGAGTAATATTTAAGGATAAATTAGTAAATTTATCATAAGTATTGCTTATGAGTGCAATGGATGCTCTCAATAGTGGATGCTCTAAAGATTTTTTCTTTAGAGAAAAGTTGGGGAACGGTTCATCTATTTTCCTTCATTTAACAGCCTTCCAATAAAAACGTGCCACATGAGTTTCATTTTATCATCATTATAATTGCACCACACACTAATATTCACACATGACTTCAAATCTCCCCCCCTCCCCCCTCTCTCGAGATTGTCCTCTGCCGTCTGCAACCTTTGCCCCCCTCTCACAATGGTGTTGTCCTCACCCCCCACACCGGCGTCCCCTCCATCAACTAATGCGCGAGATGGACCTCCCCCCGGCGAACTCTTGATGCAAATCCCCTCCCCTGATGCGAACCCCCTAAGAGAACATCCCATCTTGGGTTATTTGAAGCCGATCAAGGGTATCTTGGGTTATTTGAAGCTGATAAAGTGTATTTTCTACATTTTCTTCTTGTATCGAACCGATCAAGTGTATTTTCTTTCATCTTTCTTCTTCAAATAATTTTTTTTTTCCTCATTTCTGATTTTGATTTTGATCAAGTGTATTTTCTGATTTTGATGCCTTTGATTGGATTTAGTGCATGCTAACAAGCATCATAGGTGAACAATAAAAATAGGACTGATGGATATACGATTCGAGTTTAGAGATGTGGAAGATCTTGCATCTACAATTTGAGCTTGCATCATGGGGGTTTTTTTCTGTATGAAAAAAATGAAATTTGCGTTTCAGTGGTATTGGGTGCTCAGTAAGATTTTTTTTTGGTGGCTGGTCGGCGTTCGTTCTGGTGGCTGGTGGCGGTGGATTGGTCGGTGTTCGTTCTGGAGGCTGGTGGCGTTGGAGGTCTGCGCGGCATTCTTTCTGGAGGTCGTGTTAGCAGCGTTGAGGTAGAATGTGTCTCAGCTATCCTATGCGCACGAGTCTAGTCTGGGTTTAGTGGGTTTAGTGTGAATATTGAGATGGCGTTTTTTAAGTGGAGGGCTGTTTTTTCTGTTTTAATGGATGGACCGGTACCCGTCTCCAGTGTCTCCCTAAATTTTATTGTCTCTTCTAAATTACATTGTTAACCCTAAGACTCCTTTTGGGTTCATCTTTCCCTTACTGACTATTTTTCCTTGATTAATTTTTATCGTCTCTTGTCAATTACATTATTAACCCTAAGATTTCTTTTGGGCAAATTCTAGGTAAATTAATTTGGTCATGCCCTTGTTCAATGACGCTCTTAGAATCAGGTTCATGTGCAATTGTTTTTAGGAATAACGCCATATGGTATGAGTTTTTAGAAGTTAGACCATCTAATAGTTTTTCTGTCCATTATCATCTACAAAAATGTCCCTATCAAAATAAAAAATAAAAACATTTACAAAAATGTGGTCCAATCATAAGGGTGGGCGGACTAAAGAATGTCAAACTACCATTCTAATCTCGTTCCGTTCTATTTACATTTTCATTAGTTTAGTCCAAAACATTCAACTTTCAAGATGATCTTCATATATACAAACAATGTAAACCTTGCTTAGGATGACCAAGCAAGGCCATTCTCACCGACATGTTGCTTGGTAATTCCGAGCATTGCAAGAAAATAACATTTGCTTGGGATCATAGAGCAAGTTCAGTTCGACCAAAACATTGGTCGGTAATACCGAGCGGCGAGCAATGCAAGAATCTAACCATTGCTTGGACTCACTGGGCAAGATAAGTCCAATTGACATATTGCTCGAAAATTCTAAACATTACAAGAAAATAACTATTGCTTGGAATCCCCAATTAAATCTAGTCCTGCGGACACACTGCTTGAAAATTTTAAGTATCATAAAAAAATAACTGTTGATCGAGATCACCAAGCAAGATCAGTCTGATTAACATGCTACTCTTTATGTCATCCTCAACGGGGCATACGTGCAATGCACATGAAATCTTAAGTAGTGTGTGTGTGTGTGTGTGTATATAATGGATATATCTTAACATAGCTTGTCATTGATTTCTGTTGTAGTATGCTTGATCAGATCTCTTGAACTGAATAGACGACATTTGTTCATCATTGTTGCTTTTGTTCTTGAACTTTCTTGTTTTAGGCCCTTAATTTTTTTTTTCTTTCTCGTAATGGTTGATAAAACAACCAGCACAATCAGAAAATTATTTTCCTGAGAAAAATAGAGCATAATTATCCTTACCTTGTTGGTTCAAACTTGTTGTCAGGTCCCTTTGATTCTTGACGCAGCAACATTCTCAATAAAGTTGCAAAAGCGGAGGTTTTTAGTTTTAAAATGTCTGAAACAAGCCCCAATTGATGGTGCATCTGGGAACTCATATGGCACTTCTGCAAGTTGTTCCGCGTCTTCAAAAATCAAAGACTGGGACCCTCCTTGATTTCTAGGTCCTAACATAATCTCACTGCTCCCTATCACCATTAAACAATTCTAGTACTTATTTAAGTTACTTGGAGAATGGTTGACATTGGCATAAGAAATGCTGGTCTGTGCTACCAATTTCCTTCAGGTTTTATTCAACTGACCTTAACAATGCTATTCTGGGAATGGGGGCAATAATATATGTACTTGGTAGCACATCACAATTGCAAGAAGTGACTTCTTCCTTTTGGTTATTTAATAGGAAATAATTTATTCTTATCTTAAAACCAAACTAAATAATGAAATAGCCATTCATGTTCCACAAAGCAAATAAATCCTTAAATCTAGTTGTACTGTATTCTTTCGTTTGCTTTTACAGTGTGCTCTTAATTATTTAATGACCTTTGCACAATTTATTTAATTATAGTTTTATGAACCTTTCAATTCGAGGAGGTTCTTGTATTAGCTTTTTTTTTCGCAATTCAAATTCCTCTCTCTTGACAGGGATTTCTGGTTCCCGAGTTGGGAATCCTTGTTTCCCTCCCAGCCCCTAAAACCCATCTACCTTCCGCGTTTGCGCTTTGGCCCCGCGCTAAGAATATTTCCATCTAACACTAGCAATGAAGAGTCTGATCATGAATACTAAGCTGCTCATACATATGGTCTACAACAAATCAATGAGGATTATCTCCAATTGAGATCAATTGATTTGGAAACCAAACTGAAACGATATGTTCAACAAAGCAAATATATTCGTATAACTAGTTTGTATTGTACTATTCTTTCATTTGCTTTCAGGGTGCTCTTAATTTTTTGATGAGCTTTGCATAATTTATTTATTTATAGTTTTATGTACTTTTCAATTCCAGTAGGTTCTTGTATGAGCGTTTGTTTCCGTAATTCCGCTCACTTGACTGGGAGTTTAGGTTCCTCAGTCGGGGATTCCATTTTTCCCCAGCCCCTAAAAACCATCGACCTTCCTTGTCTGAGCTTTGGCCCCGCAATAAAATATTTCCATAGCATGCATATCTCTGCCGAATGCTAGTGTTCTACAGGTGTCCGTCCATACACCTCTTGGAGCTATGAATAATTTAGTTTCTGTGGAACCAAATAAAATCCATCTCACACTAGCGATTAAGAGTCTGATGAATACTTAGCTGCTTATACATATGGTCTGCAACAAATTGAGATGTTGAATGAAAGATAAGGTTCTCGAACATTTCATGTGCTTAAGTTACGTAGGTGGCAATGAGCTTGGATTAACTCTTCTAACTCAGTGATCATGTTAGCTAGCACAAAGAAAATGACTCAACTTTCTTTTTCTTGGCAGTTTGGGCCTTTGTTCAAAGATAATATATATATATATATATATATATATACAAAAATAATTTTAGGAAAAAATAATATTTTATTATTATTTAGATCAAATATGCATAATCCAATGCAGAATCAATTTTCAAAAAATGTGATTTTATATATATGCATATAGAAAAACCAATACTAGTAATCCAAAGGACACAGAAAATGTGGAACATGTGTTTCCAGAATGATAAACTTTGGTGACTTTTAATGCTTTGTAACGTGATTAAGCAGAAATACTTTTGCAGCTTTGCTTTCTAAGCAACTCTGTTGAAGAACCATGCTGATTTCTTCCTAAGTTCAAAGTCGCATCAAACTTATATTTTATCAATATTTCATTTTGAGCAATCTAGAATGATTATAAAAAGGTAGAAATTTATCTTTCTAAGTAGCGTAGGATTTCATTCATCAATTTTTATATTTTATAAATTCGAGTACCAGAATGTTCAGCCCTTAAATTTCTAGCGACCTCGTTGGATCATTGTCTTGTCAGTGACACAGCCTGAGAGATTAGCTCCGATACTAATTATAATGATGAACAGGAAGTTCAATTATACATGATTAATTTAACTACTAATGTGAGATTCAAGTGTTAAGTTAAGAATGCCACTTTCGTGAGATTGAATTTGCCGGGAAATTTACTGGGGATGCTGCTGATCAAGTACGTAAGTCCTTATCTTGATCAATATGGTCTAAAGGGTGGAGAAAATATGGAAAATGTGTTCACCAATGGTACACTTTTCAATGGTACAATAGTTTGAGTGGAGAATTTCCACATTGATTGTATTTTATGGGAACTATTTTCAATGCTGCATCCAATAACTTATCGACTAAGTGCCGGATAAATATGAATTTGAGACTTTTTGGAAATCCATTTCTTTGCAGACCACTACTAGTGGAGAATGGCTGCACCAAAGTAGCAGGTAAGTCAATCCAAAACCAACAAATTAATCTTCAAAAGCAAGTTAGGGGAAATGGTATGAAGTAGATCCTGGATCTAGACTTTTTTGCAAGCTTGTCAGTATCATACATTATTTTCTTTCAGCCGTAGCTACTAGCTAGTATCCTTTATATTTATATTAATCCTTATTGGAGACATAGGTGCTTCAATTTGATTGAGGATCTTAATGTACTGGAGTCATTTTACCGTTTTGATATTCCCCGTTTAAATGGACATCTTTAACGGAAGTGATGATACATTGCTAGTTGTGTACTTTGTGCATATGTTTTTGAAAATAATTACAAAAGAAAGAGTTCGATGGGAAGTGCCTTTACGGAAAAAAATGTGGGTGTAGATATTAGTCCTATTCAAAGTGTGAAACAGAGAGCCTCCCACTTTAGCAACTCAGGTCGTCCACTTTCTCTAAAAGTCTTTAAAGTTCTAACTTAAAAAGTTCAGACAATGGACGGTGCGGAGTCCTGTATTTCACGCGGTCTAGTTAGTGCTCTCACTATCCAATTCCAAGTATCGGCCTGTGTATGATTTTTACCCTATTTAAAAGTCTTCCTATCGCATTCATGTATGTATATTTTTCCTTTTGTGCCTAGCTGCTACCAACACAAAAACAAGCTGCTGATTAATTAGCAATTAGAAATCATGAACCAATGTTTTCCAATCAGGAGGCAGTGGTCTTTGATGAAGTGTTTGATGTGGGGATTAGTGATGTTTGTGCAATTCGGTGAGCACAAAGGTTGCTTGGAGGAAGAGAGGATTGGTCTGTTAGGATTGAAGGCGTTTCTGAAATCCAATGCTGACATTGGCACCCATATTCTTCCCTCCTGGATTGAGGAGGCAGATGAGATGAGCAGTGACTGCTGTGGTTGGGAGAGAGTCTCGTGCAACTCCACCACGGGTCATATCATTGAACTCTCCCTTCACAATATAAAGCAACACCTTGAAGATAGTTTCTTCGGTTGGGAGAATAATTGGTTGCTAAATGTTTCCCTGCTTCAGCCTTTCAAGGAGCTAAGAAGTCTTGATTTGTCAGCCAATGAAGTTGGTGGTTGCATGGCTAATGAAGGTTCGGCTTTTCATTTGTGTCCCTTGCTACTGCTTCAACTTTCGCACTGCAACAAAACCACGATTTAGTTGACCTTGATTAACCATGTGAATCCAAATTCTTAATTTTCATACAATGAAATAAAAACAAAAAATAAACAAGGTGAGCAAAATAAGGAAGAGATATTTGTGATCGTAGCTAGCTCCCCCATATTTGGTGCATTTTTCTTGTGTCCAGTCCTTACAGCCTTCTTATCCCTTCGCTTTGTTTCCTACAGTACACTTCCAATAATCTTGTTGCAGGTTTTGAAAGGCTATCTGTATTGACAAGGTTGGAGGTATTGAACCTCGCTGATAATAACTTTGAAGATAGCATTTTACCATCCCTAACTCAAGTTTCATCCCTTACCACTTTGGTTCTTGCGGGTAATGATAATTTGGGAAATTGGGCAACAGGCGCTGCAGGTATATATTCTTGTATCCAGTCTTCTTTCTAATTATATAGATTTATGATTATCCTTTGGACTTTCTTTTTTAAGATATGATAGCCTTTTTGCAAGTTCATTTTGAGATCTTAATGTGCTCACTTTTTTTTAAAGAAAAAAAAAATGCGCAAAGTTTGACAAATCAGTTTCCTCTTTAAAAAG
The DNA here is from genome assembly GCA_036898215.1 of Platycarya strobilacea. Classification (NCBI taxonomy): domain Eukaryota; kingdom Viridiplantae; phylum Streptophyta; class Magnoliopsida; order Fagales; family Juglandaceae; genus Platycarya; species Platycarya strobilacea. The sequence goes on from CM072555.1 coordinate 38,538,576, forward strand.
GATTTCCTAAAGTTTTTACCGTACTTGAAGGCCTCGAAGTGGGAGAAAGAAAGACACATGACGTGTGTCCTATACCATTTATTAATATCTGTATAAATCAGGCAGCAATAAATTATCGTGTAGGGCCCACTTGATATTTCCATCTCTCTCCCAATCCGCGGCCTTCAAATTTGAGCAAGAACTTAATTTAACAAATTGTGCAAATCTATGACTGCATATTTGCTTTTTCATTTTACGAAATATGTACAAGTACAGGTTCTGAAAGCTTGTCAAGGTTAGAGAACCTGGAGACATTAGATCTTAGTTTCACTAATTTCAGCGAGAGCATCATATCATCGTTGAGTACTGCCGTCAAATCATCATCCCTTAGGAATCTGAATCTTTCCGGAGTATTTCGAATGGAAGGACCCTTACCTGCGCAAGGCACGCATGTTGATCGGTTTTATTAATTTATAGAATTTGCAGTGAATTCCCATGCATCCTGTTTTATTTTCTATGTTTTATTTTGTGCAGAATTATCAGCGTTTGAAAACTTGGAGAGGTTGGATTTAAGTTACAATGATCTCACGGACGGCTTAACATCCAAAGGTAATTCATGACTACTTGATGAAGTAGACTACCTTTCGGCATTTCAAAATTTCCAATTACAATTAAAATTACAATTAATTACTGGCAGCAGAGTTAGAAGTTTCTATCATTATTGTGCTAATTCTATATAGCAGGATAAGGGTATTAGAATCTTAGGGAAATAAGGAACCCAGTAGAATTAAAAGGATAAGGGTATTATCGTGTTACTGAATTTAACAATTGATATATTTTTTCTTTTCTTCAGACTTCCATGGTTTGTCTAAACTGAACAAGCTAAAGCACTTAGATTTAAGTTCTAATCGCCTCGGGAAGCAAATTTTAAGAGTTTTGTTCGTCCTCCCAGCTCTCAAATCTTTGAACCTACGTGGCAACAGTATCGAAGGGCCTCTTTCTATCAAAGGTATATATGTGCAGTTAAACGTTTGTTTTTTAGATGCTTCAATTAAGTAATAGCATTTTTTTGGTCAAGAATATCATGAAATAATCTTACGCCAAGTTGAATTAATCTTAATTATCAAAATTATATACCAATAGTATTAGCATTTATTTTGATTTTGTTTGTATTGTTATCCTTTTGGTATTTACAATATTGTGATAGAGCATATATCCATGCATGCTTGCTTAATTTCAATTATCTTTTTTACCTTCCTAAATATATATATATTTTTTTGTTTTTCACACTTTCTGTCTTCACATCCCTTGATAGATTTGGCAAATTTAAGTAGGCTGGAGATTTTAGATATGAGTGGAAATCGCTTGAATGGGAGTATTTCTCCATATCTTGGGGCACTATCTTCGGCGAAGGCTATATCGTTATCTTACAATTACTTCAATGGAGATTTCCCCACTCAAGGTGAGTATGAAAAACAAATTAATTACCCATCTTCAGTTAGTTCATTAGGATCGAATACTGGAACAAGTTAAAGATAGGCGCTAATGGTTGCATGATTTAGCTATTCTCATTGGTTCCCCCTGGAAAACGTAGCGATTAACCATTTACTTTTTTAACTATATATATAAATACACATACATAGAAATTAATTTGTTAAAAAAAGTGAAGGAACTGGCCAATTTGCACCTCCTACTAATTGTGTTTCTTATGATAGATTTGTGCAGATTGAAGAAACTTGAAGAGTTTGATATTTCTAACAATGGCTTTGAAGGAATGCTTCCTCGATGCATAAACAATATGCCATCACTAAGATTGTTTGATATATCTGGCAACCGTTTCGGTGGAAACTTGTCTTCATCTCTTGTAGCCAGCTTGAATCCCACAACTATTGAGTATATTGATCTTAGTCATAATCTTTTTGAGGGCCCGTTCTCATTCAGCTTATTCGCTAATCATTCCAAGCTTAAGGTGGTTCGATTTAGGAGTGACAACAACAAACTTGAGATTGAGACTGAAAATCCCGTGGATTGGACCCCATTATTTCAGTTAACGATCCTAGTATTGCAGAATTGTAATCTGAACAAGCTAACTGGAAATATCCCCAGGTTTCTTGTTGATCAGCGTAGATTGCAAGGAATTGATTTCTCTCACAACAAGTTGAAAGGAAGCTTCCCCTTTTGGTTGCTGGAAAACAATATAAGGTTACGACTGCTAAATCTTAGAAACAATTCTTTTGAGGGTCAATTTTATTTACAACCAAAGCACCATATTAATGTTTCTTGGATTGATGTGTCCGGAAATCACTTGGATGGACGACTTCAAGAAAATATTGGAAAGATAATGCCATATTTAAAAGCTCTAAATATTTCCCGAAATCGTTTTGAAGGTGATCTTCCATCCTCAATTGGTGACATTCGTGATTTGGAAGTATTGGATTTGTCCTTTAATAGATTCTCCGGAAAGGTACCAAAGGAATTGGTTTCCAATTGTACCTCATTGTATAGTTTGCATTTACGCAATAACAACTTTCAGGGTGAAATCTTCTCAAAGCATTTCAATTTGTCAGCTTTATTTATTCTCCAATTGAACAGCAACCAGTTCACAGGTACTCTATCTAGTGTATTAACAATTCTCAGTGGCATGGCAGTGTTTGATATTGGGAATAACAACATGTCAGGTACAATTCCCAGTTGGATAGGAAACATAACTGGATCAGTTCTTGTCATGAGTAATAATTCTTTTGAGGGTCATCCTCCATGTGGATCAAGTTCAACATGGCTAATAGATCTTTCTCATAATTCACTTTCGGGACCTTTACCTTCTTGCTTGGATGAACAGTTTAATGTGCTTTTGCAAGGGAACAAGCTTACAGGATCTATTCCAAAAGCTCTTTTCAACTCATCATCTCTGGTGACATTAGATGTTAGAGAAAACGACCTTTTCGGCACGCTTCCTGTTGAAATCAATCCACTTTCTAACTTAAGAATACTTTTACTGAGAGGCAACATTTTTAGTGGTATGATCCCAAAGCAAGTATGTCTGCTAAAAAAAATAGGCATGATGGATCTTTCAAGAAACTCCTTTTCTGGGACAATACCACATTGTTTTCACAATATTACCTTTGGGAAGATAAATGCTACTGATCTTGCCTTTTCACGTGTTTATCCTCCTTTTGGAATTGGATGGGACATTGGGGAAACTCCAACATATGCAAGTCTTCTAAAGAAACTTCTTCCGACGGTCAATATGGATATGCCATTCGATATTAAATTTGAGGTTGAGTTTGTAACGAAGTATAGGTCGAGCTCCTACAAGGGTGGCATCCTTGATTACATGTCTGGATTAGATTTGTCATGCAACAAACTAACAGGTGGAATCTCAGGGGAACTAGGATTGTTATCTTCAATTCGTTCACTAAATTTGTCTTACAATTATTTGACAGGTTCGATCCCAAATGGATTTTCGGGTTTGGCTTCAATAGAAAGCTTGGACCTTTCTCACAATAGTTTGAATGGAGAAATTCCCTCAACATTGATTGATCTCAATTTTATGGAAATATTCAATGTTGCGTACAATAATTTATCTGGTAAAGTTCCTGATATGAAAGATCAATTTGGAACTTTTGAGAAGAGTAGCTATGAAGGAAATCCATTTCTTTGCGGGCCACCGCTGGAGAATGGTTGTAGTACCATAGCAAAAAAGTCAAATCTAAAAGCAAGTGAGAGGCTGAAATGGTATGAGGTAGATCTTCTATTCTTTTTTGCAAGCTTCTCAGTATCTTACATTATTTTCTTTTTTATGGTAGTTGGTATGCTTTATATCAATCCTTATTGGAGGCAAAGGTGCTTCGATTTGATTGAGGATCTCATGTATTGGAGTTATTTTACAGTTTTGATTCCCCTAAAAAGGTTTTCAAGTCAACTATTTTGAGATTAGATATCTCTTGGTTATATGGACATCTTTAAAGGTAGTGATGATAGCTAGTTGTGTACTTTGCCTATGTAATTGATTATCAATAATGGTTATTGCGGCTCTCTAATGTTATGAATCAAGGAATTGATCAATTCCCCTCTTTCTATAAAGGACGGTTTTATTTGAATTTTAATAACCTCCAAGCAATTAATCGAATAGAATGTGAGCAGTTCCTATACATCCTGATTTCACATACAAGATCAACAATTTGGTCTTCAAATATTCACTGGGATCATATCCGACAACAACCATTTGCTCCATGGCATTCTTCTCCCATTCGAATACTCTTTCCTAAATAATTACATATTGGTCTGCAAATAAGAGAAAGTAAGTGTCAAGGAGTCGAGTAAAACTAAGAGTCTAAGATAAACAAAGGAAAATAATAACAATAATCCCTCCATTCAATTATATATAGACTGCAGTAATAGTTATATCCTTCAATATGCTTCACCACTATGAAAACTTTGTCAAGTGATGTGTGCTGCCATGAACAACAATTGATCTAGTACCTTCCTACATCCTATTCCGTGAGGGTAGAAATGGAAAAGAAAATTGGAAGCAAATACCTAATGCTGCAAGATTAGAAAGAAATAACTTTTTTCCCTTAATTTCTGCCACGGATTTCAAAAACCAAGCAAGACTAAATTTTCCGATGCATGAGAAGTAAAAGCATATTTATAAGGGATGAACAACTTTCGGAAGAAGGAAACCTATATGCATCTATATATAGGGAATAGGAAATCTAAAAGGAAGCTTAGAAAAGAAAAAAAGGAAATCTAACAGGAAACCTCTGGCTGAGGAAAAATAAAAGAGAAAAGAAAAGAATTCGGCGAGAATGGGGCTGGGAAACCGACTTAGGGACTGCACAACAAGTAGTGAGCTTGGTTTCATGGGCTTGGGTTATCGGGTGATCGGCTAGGGCCCATTTGAAATGTTTGGGTCATGCTTGGATGGTAAAAGAGAACTAAAGAGAAAAAAAAAACAAAAAATAAATAAGTGAATTTTAGAGCTGTTAACTCTAATCAGTTTAAAAAAAGAATAGTAAGTCTTTTAAAGAAAACAAGTCATGTGATTAATTCTCGAAAATAAATCAGGCTTCAATTTAAACTTGAAAAAAAACAAATAATCTAACTTGTTAAAAAAATTATCCCGACCCTTTATAACATAATTATCAAATCCAATCAGAAAACATAGCTCACCCAAAAGAGATATTTTAAATCTGTAGTCTATTTTAAAAAAAATTCAAAAACTCAAAATGGATCATTAACCTTCCTCGACTCACTTCATATCATCGTTATAATTTTTCTAAATCTTTATACATTTTTTTAAATCCTCATACACTTTTTCAAATTTTCATATAAAATATAATAAATAATTCAATTTTTTCAAATAACAAAGCACTCATAATATTAAAAAATAATATTCTAATAATATTTTATTTAACTCAACTAAACTCAGCTCAACTCAACTCAACTCAACTTGACATCCAAACAGTCGTGCCGGATCCAGATGTTACAGTCCTAACTAAAACTAAAATCCAAAACTCAAAATTTTGAAAGCACAGTCGTGCCGGATCCGGATGTTCCAGTCCTAACATGATCCCACTGATCCCCATCACCATTAAACAATTCCAGTACTTAAATAGTTACTTGGAGAATGGTTTACATCGCCAGAAGAAATGCTGGTCTAGTGTGCTACCAATGTCCTTCAGGTTTTATTCAACTGACCTTAACAATGCTATTCTGGGAATGGGGGCAGTTATATATACTTGGTAGCACATCACAATAGCAAGAAGTGACTTCTTCCTTTCGGTTATCTAATAGGGAATAATTTTTTATTTTCATAAAACCAAACTAAATAATGAAATAGCTATTTCATGTTCCACAAAGCAAATATATCCTTAAAACTTTGTTGTATTGTATTCTTTCATTTGCTTAATTTATTTATTTATATATAGTTTTATGAACCTTTCAATTCTGAGTAGGTTCTTGTATGAGCGTTTCTTTTCACAAATCCCCTCCTATTGACAGGGATTTTAGGTTCCTAAGTCGGGGATTCCATGTTTCCCCCAGCCCCTAAAACCCATCTGCCTTCCGTGTCTGAGCTTTGACCCTGCAATAAAATATTTCCATGGCATGCATATCTCCGTCGGATACTAGTGTTCTACAAGTGTTCATACACCTCTTGGAGCTATGGATAATTTGGTTTCTATCGAACCCAATAAAATCCATCTAACACTAACGATTGAGTCTTATGAATACTTGACTGCTCATACTTATGGTCTACAACAAATTGGGGATGTTGAGGTGTCAAGAGGATATCTCCAAAGAATCCGCGCAAAAGAGTGAATCAAAAATAATGTTCGAACGTTTCATGTGCTCAGTTACATAGGTTGCAACGAGCTTGGAACTCTTCTAACTCAGTTATCCTTTTAGCAATTTCCACATTTGTTCTGACTCTTTGATCCTAGGGCCCCAAAACCACTGGAATTATCAAGATCCGGGGCTGTATAAGCTAATTGACAGAAAATGAATCTGGATTTCCGAATATTCTGAACTGAAACCGAGAGTCCACGTGAAATAAATGTGGATATGAAGGCATTTTGCAGGTTTCTACGGAGTAAGATGTGGGTGTAAATATTAGTCCAAGTCAATGTGGAAATAGAAAGTCTTTCACGCGGTCTAGTTAATGCTTTCACTATGTGAGATATTTTTCCTTGTTAAAAAGTCTTCTCGACGTATTCATGTGTGTGTGTGTGTGTGTGTATATATATATATATATAATTCATAGTGAGTATTTTGTGCCTAGCTGCTATATAACAACAACAACAAAAAAAAAACAAGCAGATTATAAATTAGCAAGAAATCATGAACAGAGGAGGTGTGCGGCAATGTTTTCCAGTCGGGAGGCCGTGGTGTTTGGTGAAATGTTTGATGTGGGCGTTAGTAATTTTTGTGCAAATCCACGAGCACAAAGGTTGCTTGGAGGAAGAGAGGATTGGTCTGTTAGGATTGAAGGCGTTTCTGAAATCCAATGCTTCCATTGGCGACCATATTCTTCCCACTTGGATTGACGAAGACAGAGATGAGATGAGCAGTGACTGCTGTGGTTGGGAGGGAGTCTCGTGCAACTCCACCACGGGTCAAATCATTCAACTCTCCCTCCACCATATACAGCAAGACGGCATTTATACAACTTGGTTACTAAATGTGTCCCTTTTTCGGCCCTTCAAGGAGCTAGAAAGTCTCGATTTGTCAGGCAATCAAATAGGTGGTTGCATAGCTAATGAAGGTGAGTAAAAGGCCACGCGTCAAATAAGCTGGAAGAACAAGGAAGAGATATTTGTGATCGTAGGTCTCATATTTGCTGCCTTTTTCTTGTGTTCAGTCCTTACAGCCATCTTTTCTCTTTGCTTTCTTTTGTACACTTCCAATAATCTTGCAGGTTTTGAAAGGCTAGCTGTATTGAGAAGGTTGGAGGTATTGAACCTCGCTGATAATCACTTTGAAGATAGCATTTTACCATCCCTAACTCAAGTTTCATCCCTTACCACTTTGGTTCTTGCGGGTAATGATAATTTGGGAAATTGGGCAACAGGCGCTGCAGGTATATATTCTTGTATCCAGTCTTCTTTCTAATTATATAGATTTCTCATTTTCCCTTGAACTTTCTTTTTTAAGATGCAATAATGTTTTCATAAAACAGTAATAGTAGATACAATTTCAAGGTACATAAAATTTTGCGAGTTCATTTTGGGATCTAAATTTGCTCACCTTTTAAAAAAGAGAAATTAAGAGGCAAAGTTTGAATATAAGACCGTACAAATTATTTTCCTTAGTAAAAAATATTTCCTAAACTTCTTACCCTACTTGACGGCCTCAAGGGAGAGAAAGAAAGACACAACAAGTGAGTCTCACGCTATTTGCAATAGTCTTACTAAAATTTTTCTTTAAAAAATATAAATTTGCATAATTTTTAAAAAAATTTCATCATAATTGATTATTTGAGGAGAGGAAAAAGTGAAAATAAGGAAATAAAAAAAGAACATTCTACTTTTTTTTATTTGTGAATAGTAATCCTCCAAATTTAGAAAATTTTAAAAGATTACTATTCATAAATAAATAAATAATTAATTTTCTTTTCTTTTCTTCACATTTTTCTCTTTATTATTAATTAAATATGATTAATTTTTTTTTTTAAAAATGTAAATTTATACTTTTTTTTTAAAAAAATTAACAAGACTATTACTAATAGTCTTATACCTATTGATATACATATAAATTGGACAGCACTAAATTATAGTATAGGGGCCACTGAATACCTCTCTCTCTTCCATGCGGCTTTAAAGTTTGAGCAAGATATTTATATCAAATAAATATTGTTGATGTGAGTATGTTGCTGGACTGCAGCGCAAGGAGACTGCAGCCGAGCAGTCCTCTTGTATCAAAATATATCTACATTAAAGGTAATGTTACACCTCCCATCCTTTGAGTCCCGCCCAACGTGGTAGTCTACAGTAGAGCATTTCTCACATTTTGGTTTTCTGTGAACTCCTTTACCCGCACATAGCGCATTCCCAGACTTTGTCCTTAGACTGTTGTTGAACCACTAACCAATGTCTTGGTAGGGATGTTAAATTATGTCAATATGTTCGTGTTAAAATATATATATATATATTATATAAATTAATCCTAATTCAATTCATTAAGTTTATCGTATCAAAATTTTAAATTCTAACACAATTCATTAATATAACATATCGTGTCGTATCAATTCATTATGATTCATTAGTGAATATTACTAAATAAATTAACACGAACAAATATGATAAGTTTCAATTTCTTTATATAAATATGTTGAATATGCTCGAAGTTAATCCGTTTGATTTAATTAAATTTAGTATAATTTTATATAAATATTAAAATCATAATATTTATAAAAAATTATAATACTAACTACAAATATGAATTACATTCTAAACAAGAAAAATATTAAAATTATGATCCTAATAATTTTACTTTTAAATGCAAATATATATTTATAATTTTAACGTGTCATAATGGGCTATAATAGGTTGACCTACTATCAATCTGTTAAATAATCGTATCGTAACGAGTCAATTTATTTTGAACCAAAATTCATTAAAACTAAATCTTAATTCACTATTGTCATATAATTAAATTAACGATTCTTGTAAAATATTACCGCCCAATGTTTTGGGGCCATGAAAGCGTCACCAATTACTACATGAGTTAGAAATCTCATTATCAAAAAGGGGAAAGTGTACAAATTGAGAGAAGTAGCATTGGGAGATGCGGACCTCCGATGTTGTTTTCGCCATTAACTCCGACGCCATCAGCGAGAGGTGAAGGAAGAAGCTGTTTTTTTTTTTTTTTTAAATATTTGGAAGTTGCTCCCTAATGAGGCCTTTTGATAAAATTCTTTTTGTTTCTCTTTTTTCTTTTTGGGTTTTTATGTGTGCAATTGTGCAATTTCATCCACTCAATGGCGACATTTGTGTCTGTGTTTTGTTGTGGGTTTCACTGCTGTATCAGTATGGCAATTGGGTCTCGTCACGCTGGATGTGGTTCCTCTCATATCTGTGATTGGTGGTATCCACACCACCACATTAGTGAAGCTCTCTGGATTTACAGAAGCTAATTTTAATTCGTTCTTCAACTGTACAAAGAAATTTCACAAGATTTGCTCTTGATTTGTTCTTCATACATAATTTGAGTTTGAAAGCTATGAGAGACTCGGTCATATCCGAAATCGGAGCTTTGTGGTTGTTGAGAATTTGTGGTTCATAGTTGTTGAAAATTTGTGGTTGGTTTCTCGGATTTGAGGCCGGACGGAAGAGATCCAATGAGGGGAGGGACCGAGGAAACCGTCGGGGGTTTGAGGGGAGACTGCGCGTAATGGAGACTACCGCAAGCGGGACTTGTAGACGGGACTCAAAGGACGGTGTCTTTTTCATTTTCCTTACATGAATACTTAGGATTACGAAGTTTTGCCCAAAATTAAAGTTCAAATTGTGCATATCTTGCTAGCTAACAAGATCGGAATACTACTTTTCTTGTTATAAATACAATCAATGACTGCATATTTGCTTTTTCATTTTACGAAATATGTACCAAGTACAGGTTCTAAAAGCTTGTCAAGGTTGGAGAACCTGGAGACATTAGATATTAGTTACACTAATTTCAACAGGAGCGCCATATCATCGTTGAGTACTGCAGTCAACCCATCATCCCTTAGGAATCTGAATCTTGCCGGACTTGAGATGGAAGGACCCTTACCTGCCCAAGGCACGCATGTTGATTTGTTTTATTAATTTATAGAATTTGTAGTGAATTTCCATGCATCCTGTTTTATTTTCTATGTTTTATTTTGTGCAGAATTATCCGCGTTAGAAAGCTTGGAGAGCTTGGATTTAAGTGTTAATCATCTCACGGATGGCTTAACACCCAAAGGTAATTCATGACTACCGGATCAGGTAGCAGACTACCTTTTGGAATTTCAAAATTTCCAATTACAATTACAATTAATAGCACTGGCAGCAGAGTTAGAAGTTCTTATGATTATTGTGCTAATTCTGTACAGCAGGATAAGCCCCTGATCTTGTGAAACAAACTAATTAAAACCTTAGTGAAATAAGGAACCCAGTAATAGAACTAAAACGATATTATTCATGTGTTATTGAATTTAACAATAGATATATTTTTTCTTCAGAATTCCATGGCTTGTCTAAACTGAGCAAGCTAAAGCACTTAGATTTAAGTCATAATTGGTTCGGGAAGCAAATTTTAAGAGTTTTGGGCACCCTCCCAGCCCTCAAGTCTTTGAACCTAAGTACCAACGAAATGGATGGGCCTTTTTCTATCAAAGGTACGTATATATCATGTGCAGTTAAACTGTGTTTTTTTAGATGCTTCAATTAAGAAATAGCATTTTTTTGGTCAAGTATAGCATGAAGAAATCTTATGCCAAGTTGAATTAATCTTAATTATCAAAATTAATACCAATATTATTAGCATTTATTTTGAATGTCATGAACATCTTCATGAACATCTTCATGTTATTCTTTTTGTAGTTACATATATTGTGATAGAGGATCACTCTATCCATGATCCATGCATGCATGCTTAATTTCATGAGCTATGCTAATACTGACGTTAGTCAGTCTACTATGTGATATAGAAATGGCTAACCTAAGCAACTTGGAGGTCTTGATCTTGAGAGATAACCAACTTACTGGAAGATTACCAATCCAAGGTAATTATAACTGATCCACTAATATCCAATTCAGGCTAAGATAAATTATGCAAGTTAGTGAGAGGGAGTTTGTAGAATTTCTCTTTAATATCAATCTTTTTTAACTTTCTAAATTTTTTTTTGGTACTTTCCGTCTTCATTCCTTGGTAGATTTGTCAAATTTAAGTAGGTTGGAGATTTTAGATGTGCATGGAAATCGCTTCACCGGGAGTATTTCTCCATATATTGGGGCACTATCTTTGGCGAAGGCTATATCGTTATCCGACAATGATTTCAATGGAGATTTCCCAACTCAAGGTGAGTATGAAAAACAAATTAATCACCCTCTTCAGTTAATTCATTAGGAGTGAATGCAAGATCAACAAGCTGTTAAAAATAGGCGCTAATGGTTGCATGATTTAGCTATTCTCATTGGTTCCCACTGGAAAATGTAGCAATTAACCATTCACGTTTTTACTATATATATAAAGACACATACATGCTTAAAAAAAAATACACATACATGATACATACAAATTGATTTGTTAAAAAAGGTGAGGGAACTGACTAATTTAATCTTACTAATCTTTTTTCTTACGATAGATTTGTGCAGATTGAAGAAACTTGAAGAGTTTGATATTTCTGGCAATGACTTTGAAGGAATCCTTCATCAATGCATAAACAATATGCCATCACTAAGAGTGTTGGATATTTCTAGTAACCGTTTCATTGGAAACTTGTCTTCTTCTCTGGTGGCCAGCTTGAGTCCCACAGCTATTGAGTATATTGATATTAGTCATAATCTATTTGAGGGCCTGTTCTCATTAAGCTTATTCGCTAATCATTCCAAGCTTGAGGTGGTTCGATTTATGAGTGACAACAACAAACTTGAGATTGAAACAGAATATCCAGTGGGTTGGACCCCATTATTTCAGTTAACGGCCCTAGTTTTGCGGAATTGTAATATGAACAAGCTAACCGGCAATATTCCAAAGTTTCTCTTTGATCAGCACAAATTGGAAGTAGTTGATTTCTCTCACAACAAGTTGAAAGGAAGCTTTCCCTTTTGGTTGCTAGAAAACAATACAAGGCTACGATTGCTAAATCTTAGAAATAATTCTTTCGGGGGTCGATTTTATATACAACCAGAGCACCATATTAATGTTTCTTGGATGGATGTCTCAGGAAATCACTTAGATGGGCGACTTCAAGAAAATATTGGAAAGATAATGCCACATTTAAAAGCTCTAAATATGTCCCGAAATCATTTTGAAGGTGATCTTCCATTCTCAATTGGTAACATGAGTTATCTGAAAGTATTGGATTTGTCCTTTAATAGATTCTCGGGGAAGGTGCCAAAGGAATTGGTTTCCAAATGTACCTCCTTGAATATTTTGAATTTACAAAATAATAGCTTTCAGGGTGAAATCTTCTCGAAGCATTTCAAGTTGTCAGCCTTAGCCACCCTTCAATTGAACAGCAATCAGTTCACAGGTACCCTATCTAATCTATTATCAACTCTCAGTGGCATGAATCTATTTGATATTGGGAACAACAACATGTCAGGTACAATTCCCAGTTGGATAGGAAACATAATGATGTTTGGGGGAGCTCTTGTCATGAGTAATAATTCTTTTGGGGGTCACATTCCATGTGGATTAAGTTCATCATTGCTAATAGATATTTCTTATAACTCTCTTTCGGGACCTTTACCTTCTTGCTTGGATGAACAGGCTAATGTGCTTTTACAAGGGAACAAGCTTACAGGATCTATACCAAAAGCTCTGTTCAACTCATCATCTCTTGTGACATTGGACATCAGAGAAAACAACCTTTCCGGCACCCTTCCTGTTGAAATGAGTACACTTTCTAACTTAAGAATACTTTTGTTGAGAGGCAACAATTTTAGTGGGATGATTCCAAACCAAGTATGTTTGCTAAAGAAAATAGGCATAATGGATCTTTCAAGGAACTTCTTTTCTGGGACAATACCACATTGTCTTCACAATATTACCTTTGGGAAGATAAATCTTGCTGATCTTGCCTTTTCACAAACTTATGATACTTTTACGATGTGGTACAGGGGAGAAACTCCAACATATAAAAGTCTTCTAGAGAAATATCTTCCGAATGCCGATATAGATGTAACATTTGATAGTCAAGTTGAGGTTGGGTTTGTAACGAAGTACAGGTCTAGCTCCTACAGGGGTAGCATCCTTGATTATATGTCTGGATTAGATTTATCATGCAACAAACTAACAGGTGGAATCCCAGTGGAACTTGGACAATTATCTTCAATCCATTCATTAAACTTGTCTTACAATCAATTGACAGGTTCGATTCCAGAGGAATTTTCGAGTTTAGTTTCGATAGAAAGCTTGGACCTTTCTCACAATAGTTTAAATGGAGAAATTCCCTCTACATTGATTGATTTGACTTCTATGGGAACATTCAATGTTGCATACAACAATTTATCTGGTAAACTTCCTGATATGAAAAATCAATTTGGGACTTTTGAGAAAAGTAGCTATGAAGGAAATCCATTTCTTTGCGGACCACCGCTGGAGAATAGCTGTAGTACCATAGCAGAAAAAACAAATCCAAAAGCAAGTGAGAGGCTGAAATGGCATGAGGAAGATCTTGTAGTCTTTTTTACAAGCTTCTCAGCATCTTACGTTATTTTCTCTTCGATGGTAGTTGTTATCCTTTATATTAATCCTTATTGGAGGCAGAGTTACTTCAATTTGATTGAGGATTTCATGTACTGGAGTTATTTTACAGTTTTGATACCCCTAAAAAGGTTGGCAAATCGACTATGTTGAGATTAGATATCTCTTGGTTACATGGACATCTTTGAAGGTAGTGATGATAGCTAGTTGTGTACTTTGCATATGTATTTGATTATCAATAATGGTTGTTGTGACTCTCTGATATTATGAATCAAGGAACTCAATTCCCCTCTTTGTATAGAAGACTGGTTTTTAATTGAGTTTTATTTCCTATGCTTGTTTTGTATTGAAGTATAAATTTTGAAGATATTAATCAAAGGGAGGTACGTATTTATATTTTATTTCAGTTGTGGTTTTTCAAAAAAAAAATGTAATGGTTGGGCGACTAAGTGGTTAATTAGTATAGATGGTCTTATACTTCTCATCAGTAAGAGGATCATGACTAGAAATATTTTAAACTGTATTTTTAAAAAGAGTTAGACAAGTAGTGTCTTTATTATCATGCACATCAGAAGAGAGTAGCTAACATAAGTTACATTAATATTATTTGCTTTTTGATGGTAGCTAGTATCCTTTATATTAATCTTTATTGGAGGCAGAGGTGCATCAATTTGATTGAGGATCTCATTTACTAGAGTTATTTTACAGTTTTGATACCCCTAAAAAGGTTGGCAAATCAACTATGTTGAGATTAGATATGTCCCGTTTAAATGGACATGTTTAAAGGTAGTGATGATATATGGCTAGTTCTGTACTTTGCACATGTATTTGATTATCAATAATGGTTGTTGTGCTATAATATTATGAATGAAGGAACTCAATTCCCCTCTTTCTATAGAATACTGGTTTTTAATTGAGTTTTATGTCCCGTGCTTATCTTGTATTGAAGTATAATTATTAAAGATATTGGCCACAGATCGTGCACGTACAAGTCAGTTTTGGAACAAAAACAAATTTTCTCAAACTTTTAAAAATCTAGAGCATAGATGATATGTCCTGGCCTGATGATGGAATGAATTCGCAAAACCTCCGAGATGTGCGACATTTTGGATTGTTGTGATTGGCATTAGAGAATCTCCTTCAAGGATCGCCTTATCCAGTTTCCTGTAGAAGCTTCTGTGATTGCCAAGAGAGCTGGAGGCCTAGAACTGGCTATATATGTTGAATGGAGCTGATAGATTTCGGCAAATTTGATGGAAGCAGAGTGTGGTTTCTTCCCACTACTGCACAAGTGCTTCCATCTTCACTAACCGCTACACCATATGATCAAGCTTCAATGTCTATTGATTCCCCTCAGGTTGGAATATGAAACCAAGTAAAAACTCAGACAAAAGGAATGGACAATAAAGGCCTTTTTTTTTTTTTTGGTCAAAAAATTCTGTATAATGATAACCATGAGTCTACCCAAACCAGTGCAAGTAATTATTTAAATCATATTCCTCTCGTCGGGATCCCTAACGTAGAGGTCTCTCCCCTGAAACTGTACGGGTCTTATCTCCAAACTTCATGTTTGTGATTGCTCTGATTCATCTGTTATATTGAGGATCTTACTCTTTATTACTTGTCCAAGTGTTTTCTGAATTTATTTTACTTTTGTGAATTTCTTACTGGTGCATGCTGTTCACAGCATGGATCCTAGTCTTGAAAGCTTGTGTACTTGTTTGTCTTTGACGGAAAAGGAAGATGATGTTTTGATTGTTATAAAGAGGCTCTTAAGAATACTATGAAGAAGGTCTGAAAACCCGTCCATGAGATCATGATCCGGGATCTGAATTCAACGTTATTCTTGGTTGAATTTGCTGATAAGAAAGACAAGGATCAAGGGCCCATAGAGTTTTGATAAGTAACTTGTTTTAACTCGTGATGTTGAAGGGTCCAAACAAACAAATCAAATTTATATTTCTCTGTTATATTGCTAAACTTAATAAACACGTTTTGTTATACCCTAGAAAATAGTGGTCACTTTTCAAGTCCGTTCTTTTCGACTTGTTTTGACTTGGAATTTTACTTCCAAGTATCAGTTTACTTCTGTTAACATGATGCCATTACAGGAATGGCCGAATGGGATATGCTTTCCTTTTATCAGATCTCTGAGAAGCATGATCCGGTCTTCTAATGCAGTTGCAGTTGCAGTTGCAGTTGTGATATTTCCACCTTCCCTTCTTTTGCCATCAGTCTCTAAACGATGGCAGCACATGGCAGACACTTTGCTCTGTATCAGAGCAATCCCAGCTTGGATGGAAACTTTCACGAATTCTTTTAGACCCCTTTTGTATTCGCAACTCAGCTCAACTCATCTCAATTCATCTTCATTTCATTATTATATTTTTATAATTTTTTTTTATATAAAACACAAATTCTTATACACTTTTTTCAAATCCCAATACATTTTTTTCAAATTTCAAAATAATAATAATATTAAAAAATAAACTAAATTCATCTCAACTCATTTCATCTCCGAATCCAAACGTGACCTTAAACTATTATAATTAGTTACATGTCAAATTTTTTTATTGAAGAGGCTGCTTATTACAGACGAGGACAAGGAATTGGCAAACCTCCTCACTGGTTATCAAGACATGGTTGGTCTTTTGAATGTACACAAAGTAGCACGCGTTAATACACAGGTACAACAAAGATATGTTTCTTCCAAATATTTATGGAAGCAGTAGCGCCACTACTTGCATCATATTTTTATACTAATAATTTATTCTCACGCACACAAACCTGCAATCCTATGTGTTCACCCTCTTGAGCTTTGTGATCTCTGAATCAAATGCATGTCTAGTTATGTATTTCTGTAGCCCATAGCATCGTCTTAGTTGTCATATATCTACTCTATGTATGGAAGCACCTATCCACATGTGAATAGTCGATTTGATGGAAAATTACCTTTTTTTATCCTTGAGGTTTGTTAGTAGTTTGTGTTTGATGCAAACATTATCTTTTTTCCTTCAGGTTTGTGTTTGGTAAGCGAAATTAACTGATCTTGGCTCTGTCCTTGAGGTTCTCATGTGTTTGATGGGTAAAATACCTCTTTGTCCTTGAGGTTTGTGTTTGATGGGCTACATTTTTGTCCATGAGGTTCTAAATATTTTTTATTCGGCAGGCAAAATTACAAAGGTTTTCATTTAGGTGATTAGTGTTTTGAAACCATGGTTTGATTCACATATATATATATATATATATATATCCTTAGTTTTCTATCTTTGCAACTACTGGTTTAATACTTATTTTTTATAATTGACGTAACCATAAAACACTTCCACATTATTTAGTTTATTATTGTATTAACAATTATTATTTTTCTCAATGATTCTTAGTCTTAATGATTATTTCTAATTAATATGCATTTTAAATATTATATTAAAAATTGTAGCAACATTTTCACTTGGACATTCATGCCTTGCACAGTCTGATCACCTACACATAACAAATTTAGTCCTTGCTCAAGATCATTGAGCAAGGCCAGTCTGAATGACACATTGCTTAATGGAAATTAATTACGCGCGTTGCGAGAAAATAAACTAACTTGGGATCACCAAGCACGTCCAAACCCATCGACACATTACTTGATATACTGCTCATTTTCGCCATCCTCAGCGGGGCATACGTGCATTGCACGTTTAATCTTAATTAGTGTATATATTTTGTTCACTTATGAAAAACAAATCTTAACTAGTGTGTATATATATATATATATACACACTACTATAGATTGTCATTGATTTCTGTTGTGGTATGCTGGATCAAATCTCTTGAACTGGATAGACGATATTTTTCTATCATTGTTGCTTATGTTTTTGAACTTTCTTGTATTAGGCCCTTCATTTTTTTGTTTTCTCGTAATGGTTGATGAAACAACCAGCCGAATCAGAAAATATTTTCCTGAGAAAAATAGAGCATAATTTCCTGTCTGCTGGTTATCTTTTGGATATTGTTATTTACCCTTACCTTTTTGGTTCAAACTTGTTGTAAGGTCCCTGTGATTCTTGACCGGCCAACAACATTCTCAATAAAGTTGCAAAAGCGGAGGTTTTTGGTTTTAAAATGTCTGAATCAAGCCCCAATTGATGGTGCATCTGGGAACTCATATGGCACTTCTGCAAGTTGTTCCGCGTCTTCAAAAATCAAAGACTGGGACCCTCCTTGATTTCTAGGTCCTAACAAGTAACATGATCTCACTGCTCCCTATCACCATTAAACAATCCTAGTATTTTTTTTAAGTTACTTGGAGAATGGTTGACATTGCCAGAAGAAATGCTGGTCTGTGCTACCAATGTCCTTCAGGTTTTATTCAACTGACCTTAACAATGCGATTCTGGGAATGGGGGCAGTTATATATGTACTTAGTAGCACATCACAAAAGCAAGAAGTGACTTCTTCCTTTTGGTTATTTAATAGGGACTAATTTTTTCTTTTCTTAAAACCAAACTAAATAATGAAATAGCTATTTCATGTTCAACAAAGCAAATATATCCTGAAGATCAGGACTGCTTGAGACACACATAAATCTCACAGAAAAAGTCTACAAACTAACGTGTCACCATCATGACCTTTAGTTAAATTTTACTTTTTTTTTCCCTCTCCAGACCTACCTCTCTCATTTTATTTTTCTTTACAACTTTCTCAACAACCAAACAAATTACAATTTTCTCTTTCAACCACCAAACACAAAACAAATGTTACTTTCTATTCATTTTCCGAACAACCCAGCAAGAGTAAGTTGTGCTTCCCCCTCTCAACAACTATATAGAGAACAAATAATATTTTTTTTCATTTTCTCAATAACCAAACAAATTTTCCCTTTCATTTTCTCAATAACCAAACAAAATTTTTTCAAATATTCGGTGGTAGAAGGTTGTGGATGTTGAGAAAAAATTTAGGATATTCAACTCTAAATTTTATATCTCCAAGAAGAAATTCACTCAAAATTGAAGACACAACAAGAGACAAAGAAATCTCTTCACTTTCACAAACACTCAACACTCTAAACTATATATAAGACTTGTAGTCTTATTTGCTTCTTCACTTCTTGATGATTTACAAGGCTTGAGGACTTGGGTATTTATAGCAAGCTATATGAGATACACACCACACATTTATTTAAACTAATTGTTTCCCTACCACACAAATAATAAAAACCACTTAATTTGTGTCCACACCTAATACAAGGTGCTTTGCACCAAACTTGCCACTTAATTTGTGTCCATACAAGGTGCTACCAAACTTGCCACTTAATTTGTGTCCACACAATGTGCTTTGCACCAAACTTGCCACTTAATTTGTGTCCACACAAGGTGCTACCAAACTTGCCACTTAATTTGTGTCCACACCTTACACAAGGTGCTTTGCACCAAACTTGCCACTTAATTTGTGTCCACACAAGGTGCTACCAAACTTGCCACTTAATTTGTGTCCACACAAAGTGCTTGACATTGATTCTTAACAGTGGACAGCATAAATTGAGACATATAGGTAAACAAATGAGATGAGATCCACGATGTCCGTTTTGTTGCAGGCAGTGATTTCCTTGGGAGACTGGGCTGAGGAGATGAAGCGAGAAAAAGATCAATAGAAAAATGAAACTTGGAGAGGGGAGCAGAGGTGTTGCGGGCAGAGATTTCCTTGGAAGAATGGGCAAGAGAGATGAAGTGAGAAAAAGAATAGAAAGGTAAAACTTGGGAGAAACGAATAAAAGAAAAATGAAATAAAATATTAAAAAAATACTTGACACGTTAGAATTTCTTTGTGAGATTCTTTCGTGTCTTTAGCATTTTTTCATTGGAATTTTGTATTTTTAACTAGTTTTATTGTATTCTTTCGTTTGCTTTTACGGTGTGCTCTTAATTATTTAATGACCTTTGCACAATTTATTTAATTATAGTTTTATGAACCTTTCAATTCGAGGAGGTTCTTGTATTAGCTTTTCTTTTCGCAATTCAAATTCTCCTCTCTTGACAGGGATTTGGGGTTCTTGAGTCGTGATTCCATGTTTCCCCCACCCGAGCATGGGTGTAACACTCAAGTCCAGCGCCACCCAAAATTTTAAAATGTCATATTTAATTATGTATTTATTTTGAGCGAAAAACCCTCTTTATATATTTGAAAATTTATTAACTTATTTATTTATATTTTTTTATTTTTATTGTTCCTCTCCTTTGTGTGCTCTCGATATCTCTTATGTTTTTGTTGATTTTATTCTCGCCTTTCAACATTGAATCAACTTTGCATTTTTGGTCATCTCTTCTTACCTCAAGTTTGCCGAATCCCATGCATGAATGATTTGCATCTCTCCAAATTTTCAGGGATCACGTCAGTTTGGTTACATTTTTTCTTTGCACATTTTTGCTGGAAACCGAATCTTAATTTTGGAGTTATATTTTGATATCAGTTTCTCTTTAAACTAAGATTTGCCTTCATCACGTCCTTGTCTTTCGCTTGTACGCTACCAATCGTTCGCCAACTCCCGCACTCTCCTCGTTTTAATTTTAACTCCACACGGCCGTGCGGTTACATATTTGTTTCTCACTTAAAATCTTCAACTCAACAGATTTAGATACTCAGACTCTACCTCTCTTTTCTTTAGGGTTCCAGTAGCTATATATATATATATATATATATAAACATTCGTATATTCAATCCAGCATAGAGAAAAACTACCAAGAGCCCCCTCCGCAACACCCGACCAGGAGAAAAACAAAGCCACGGCAGTCTCCTCGCCCAACGCCGTTGCTAGCTCCACCTAGCCTCATAACTTGTCGTTCCAGCAAGCCCTTCACGTCTGTCGGATCACTACCAGCAAAAGAACCATTTTTTTTTCCAGTAGCCACTCACCACCACGCGAGCCTCAACCCCACCGTGAGACATTGATCACTGCTTCAAACCTTCCCATTTCCATCAGTTTACAACCCCAAAACCACCCCTACTTAATCTACAGTACCGCTGCAAGAAACCATCGTGCATCACCACTGGGTAGACCACCTAAACATTCCCCTGTTTTTGACACCCGGAAACAGAGCAGCCACCATAAGCATCCTCCTTGCGCCGCTCACGCAGCATCAGCCCCTACATTTCGCCCTCCCAGCACCTTCACCGAACCACCACTGTCAATGACCGAAATTGGGAGCCTCTGTTTTTAGCTACGGAAAACAGAGTAGTCACATACTCCTGCCTCCGTTCACACTCCACTCAGCCGCAACCCCCTCGGTAAGCCCACGACGAGCTCCCTCCCAACTGCTTTCATCTCTGTCTCTCCCTCTTGCTCTTACACCCACGATCTATCTCTCTTTGTATGCCTCCCTCATTTTACTTTTTTATGTTTTATTTTATTTTCTCTCTGACCTTAGTGCGATTTCGTCGACGTAACCCCCGCCACCTTCCAGCCCTTCCTGCCGCCCTTTCTCTTGGTGAGTATATACACCCCTGCCGCATGGTTTGATCTGAAAGCTTCAAGTTTCTGTTGTCCCTTTTTATTTTTGGGTGTCTTCTGGGGCCCATGCATCGAATGTTGTTTCTACTAAAAGAATACATTACCTTTAAGTAGGTTTTACTTTTAAGTCTATCATTTTATTTTGTGAGGATTTATTTATTTATTTTATTTGTGTTTCCTTAAATCCTTTGGGAGTAAATGTTTTTGACTTGTTTCACGTTGTAATCTATTTTAGACTCCAGTTTTAAATGATTTCCGATTCGCCTTTAAACTATTTTGAGCTTGAGTTATAAATTATTTTGAATCGGATATTGTGCGTTACATTATTTTTAGTAAGTTGAATTTTGATTTTTGTTTTAGGAAGAGACTTCGATTTGAATTGGAAATTGAGTTAAGTGTTTATTAAATAAAAATCGAGGTTTTAGAGATTTTCTATTATTTCAAGGTTTTGGAAGAATTTAGTAGATTCCAAGTATTTTGGAGAAAGTTGATACTCACGTTTTGAGGATTTGTAGATGTTAAGAAAAGAATTGGATTTTATGTCTTAAGTTCTATTTTCGAGATTTGTGATTATTTATAAATTTATGAATTTCTTGATTATTTTATAGGTGTCGAGCATTTATTTGTTCAGCTTAGTCTAGAGAAATTCTAAAAGCTAAGAAGTTTAGATAAGCGGGATTCCTATGCTTGACTTTACACCAACTCTGAGACCGAGGTTGACTTTCTGAAAATTTTGCATGTTTTTGTTATAAATGAGAACTTGAGAAAAACCAACCTCAGTCAGTTATTTGCATTACTCATAAAACTTATATGAAAGAAAGAAAAATATTTCTATCATGCATTGTGTAGATATGAGCTTAGTTTTTGTCATGTGTTTCTGAAAATACGAAAAAGAACGATATTGATTATCTGAAAAACTGTGCATTGATTTTATAGAGATACTTTGACTCTGTTTTATTTACATAACAAGGATTCTGAAAATATTCCGGAACTATATGTTATTTTAGTGTGACTCTGAAAACTTTTGGCATGGTATGCTGGTTTGTATCTGACTCTATTTCTGCTTTGCTCTGCTCTGCTCTGTCTCTGCTCTGTTTGGGTTGGTACCAACTTCTCTGTTTCTGAGTGCACCCATTTTGGAAACAAAGTAGTTTATTGTGGACTTTCCTGTGTGCACACTCAGGGCTCCGAGAATGATTAAGGGATTGTTTCACCTCCGTTTCTGCCTGGTTTGGCCACCGGGATTAGCACAACCCTACCACGGGGGTTAAACATGGTCTTTGCTCTGTAAGATGCTCTGTTTGGATATGACGATGATGCTCAGTTTTGTTATGCCAAAGTACTCTGTGTTTTATATGATTTAAAAAAAAAATGATCGCTCTGTTACAATTGAAAATATGTTTTATTCTGCATATTAACTCTGATGAAATATTTTTGTTTTGCATACAGTATTTTGTAAATGCTCATGTTTGCACTCTGATATATGTCCTTCGCTTACTGAGTTGTGGTTAAACTCACCCTTTATCTCTGAATATTTTTCAGATGAATTTGGATATTTTAGTGGAGGATCGGATTATGAAGCATTGGGTGAGATAATTTTAGAAATGATAGATTAATCATAAAGAGTTTAAATGAGTGTTGACAAGATTTAGTAAGGAATTATTATTGTATTTTTGTGACGTAGTATTTCCAGAATTGATGATATTGAGGAAAGTGATTTTCCAATCAAGTTTTATATGATACTTGGGAATTTGGAGTCTATAAGTATGGTGTTGAATGTGAGTAAATGTGATAAGTAGTAACTCTCGGATCCCTACGGGACCGGGGCGTTACAATGGGCCCCTCAATAAAAATATTACCATGGCATGCATCTCCATGCATCTCTTGGAGCTATGGATAATTTGGTTTCTGTCGAACCCAATAGAATCCATCTAACACTAGCAATTTAGAGTCTGATGATGAATACTAAGCTGCTCATACATATAACATATTGATATGGTCTGCAACAAATTAATGGGTTATCTCCAATTAATCCGTGCAAAAGTGTGAATGAGAAATAAGGTTCGAACATTTCATGCGCTTAAGTTATGACGTAGGTGGCAATGAGCTTGGAACTCTTCTAACTCAGTTATCATTTTAGCTAGCACAAAACGAGTTGGCAATACATTCCAAGCAATTTTCATAAGAGTAGCTTAATTCATTTATCTTATTATTACAATTTTTTTTAATTCCTAGATATAAAATAATAAACATTTAATTTTTTTCAAATCTCAAAATAATAATAATATTAAAAACTATTATTTTAATAAATATATTATTCTATTTTCAAAACTCATATCAACTCACTATCCAAACTCTTAACTCATTCAGTGTATCATTTCTTTTCAGTTTCTCTCAAGTTTTGTAACTAAATTGATTCTTGACAAACACTACCCATACGTGTATAAATACCACAGTAGATGAAATGGAAAGCAAGCTTGAATTTCAGCCAATTATGAAATTCTGTTACAAAATTTGAGAGAAAATTACACTAGAATTATCTACAGTAAACACAATCAAGTTAATTTGCTGAGATGGCTGCTGCTGTGATGAGTTAGCTGATTTCTCCTTGGTGATGTGTCTAACTTTTTTATATTAATAGTTTCAACGGAGGAAGATGTGGGTGCATATATTAGTCCAAGTCATTGTGGAAATAGAAAGTCTTTCACGCGGTCAAGTTAATGCTCTCGCCAGGTGAGAGATTTTTCCTTTTTAAAAGTCTTTCCAACGTACTCAACGAGTTTTTGATAAAATGAGAGCGTTTTTAAGCGGACTGCAATGCAATCCATCAAATACAAACTACAAAAAAAAT
Source organism: Platycarya strobilacea (assembly GCA_036898215.1). Classification (NCBI taxonomy): domain Eukaryota; kingdom Viridiplantae; phylum Streptophyta; class Magnoliopsida; order Fagales; family Juglandaceae; genus Platycarya; species Platycarya strobilacea. The sequence goes on from CM072555.1 coordinate 38,562,794, forward strand.
TATTCATATATTTACATATTAGAAAATTGAGAAAATAAGAGTTAAGTATTTTGTGCTCAGTTGCCACATACTAACAAAAAGCAAGAATTATCAAGAAATCATGAACTGAGGAGGTGTGCGGCAATGTTTTCCAGTCAGCAGGAGGTCGGGGTGTTTGGTGAAGTGTTTGATGTGGGCGTTAGTAATTTTTGTGCAAATCCATGAGCACAAAGGTTGCTTGGAGGAAGAGAGGATTGGTCTGTTACGACTGAAGGCGTTTCTGAAATTTAATGCTTCCATTGGCGACAATCTTCAGACCTGGATTGAGGAGGCAGATGAGATGAGCAGTGACTGCTGTGGTTGGGAGCGAGTCTCGTGCAACTCCACCACGGGTCATGTCATTCAACTCTCCCTCCACGATTTTAAGGATTACCAACAACTCCCCCGCGAGTTTTCAACTCATGTTACCGTGTCTGTTAATCTTGTGTTACGAAATGTGTCCCTGTTTCGGCCCTTCAAGGAGCTAACGAGTCTTGATTTGTCAGGCAATGATATTGGTGGTTGCATAGATAATGAAGGTTTGGTTTTTTAATTTGTGTCCCTTGCATGCATGCTGCTGCTTCAACTTTCACACTACAACAAAACCACCACCCCATGCATATATTGGATATCCTCTGATCCCAACAAATTAAACAAAAAATAACAAATCTGTTTAAGTCGATTGACCTTGATTAACCATGTGAATCCAAATTCTTAATTTTGAGACAATGAAATTAACAAGAAGAAATAAACAAGGTGAGCAAAATAAGGAAGAGATCATATTTGTGATCGTAGGTCTCATATTAATAGTGCTCAGTCCTTACTGCCTAGTTTCATTTATCTTTGCTTTGTTTCCTACAGTACACTTCCAATAATTTTCTTGCAGGTTTTGAAAGGCTAGCTGTATTGAGAAGGTTGGAGGTATTAAACCTCGCTTATAATTACTTTGAAGATAGCATTTTACCATCCCTAACTCAACTTCCATCCCTTACCACTTTGGTTCTTGCGGGTAATTCTGGTTTGGGAAATTGGGCAACAGCTGCAGGTATTCTTATAATATATATGGAGTCTTCTTTCTCCTTAAATAGATTTCGGATTATCGTTTCGACTCTTTTTTATTTATTTCTACGATACAACGAATCATTTTTATAAAACAGTAGTAATAGTATATATAAAAATGCTACCTTTTTTTGAGATCTAAATTTGCTACCTTTATTAAAAAATAAAAATGCTCAAGGTTTGAACATCTTAAGAATGTATAAATCATTTCTATGTAAAAAAAGATCTCCTAAATTCTTACCCTAGTTGAAGGCTTTGTGTGGGAGAAAGAAAGACACATCAAATGGGTCCTATACCTTTCATTAATAGGGTAATACTATGTAGATCAAGTCTGTATATCTTGCTCACCAAAAATTTTTAAATGTAAAATAAAAGAGAATAACAAAATAAAATCACATTTTTAAATAGGTACATTAATGTTTTCATAAAACTGTAATAGTGGATACAATTTTAAGGTACATAAATTTTGCAAGTTCATTTTGGGATCTAATTAAATTTGCTCACCTTTTAAAAAATTAAATTAATAGACAAAGTTTGAATATAAGACCGTACAAATTATTTTCCTTTGTAAAAAAGATTTCCTAAAGTTCTTACTAGGAGTGTAAAAAGATCGGATCGGACCGTTGGACCGGATCGGACCAGTTGTCCCGGACTGAGACCGGACCGATTAATTTCGGTCCGGTCCGGTCCAAAGGATTTCTCCCCCTAGACCGGACCGAACTGGACCTAACTCCACATATATATATATATATTTATTTATATATGTATATATAAAAATAGTATATAAATTATAATATTAATATTAATATAAATTAATAAATTAATATATAATATATATTAACATATTAATATATAATATATATTCTTATAATATTAACATATTATTATTTATAATGTTATTAGTTATAATTTACTAATATACTTAATATATAATATATACTAACATATTAATATTAATATATACTCTTTTAATATTAACATATTATAATTTATAGTAATTAAATTTGGACCAAAAAAATATTTAATCACTATAGAATTTTAGATTAAATTTAGCCCATTAAATCATATGGGGCACTCTTGGACTAGACCAGACCGCCCCTGGACCGAATTGGATCGGACCGGTATGGACCGAACTCCTGTTTGATCAGGTCCAGAGTGAGAGAATTCTTGAACCGAATGGAATTGGTCCACAAATTTTCCAGACCGGACCGAACCATTTACACCCCTAGTTCTTACTCTACTTCAAGGCCTCAAGTGAGAGAAAGAAAGACTGTCCTATATATACTATTTATTAATATCCGTATAAATTGGACAGCAATAAATTACTATTTCTCTCTCTCTCTTCCACGCGGCCTTCAAGTTCGAGCAAGATATTTGTACCAAATCCATTTACATGAATACTTAGGATTACGATGTTTTGCCCAAAATTTAAGTTCAAATTGTGCATATCTTGCTAGCTAACAAGATCTGAAATGCTACTTTTTTTAATGTAAATACAATCAAATATGTACAAGTACAGGTTCTAAAAGCTTCATGTCAAGGTTGGAGAACCTGGAGACATTAGATATTAGTTGGACTAAATTCAACAAGAGCGCCATATATATCATCGTTAATCGGTGCTGCAGTCAAACCATCATCCCTTAGGAATCTAAATCTTGCCGGAATTGGGATGGAAGGACCCTTACCTGCCCAAGGCACGCATGTTCATCTGTTTTTATTAATTTTTAGAATTTGCAGTACTGAATTTTCATGCATGCGCATCCTGTTTTATTTTCTATATATGTTTTATTTTGTGCAGAATTATCGGCGTTTGAAAGCTTGGAGAGGTTGAATTTAAGTTGCAATGGTCTCAAGGACGGCTTTACACCCAAAGGTAATTAATTCATGACTACTTGATGAGGTAGATCACTACCTTTCGGAATTTCAAATTTTCCAATTACCAACATGCAGCAGAGTTAGAAGTTTTTGCCAAGGAGTACATACAGAGTTGTCTAAAAGACAAATATTTGTCTTGCTCACTTTTACCCATGTCTTTTTAGGGAAGGCTATTTTTGACAGCCTTTGAACTCACAACTCTAGGGCTTTATTTTGAGAGCTACATCTTTATTTTTTGAATAAACTGAACACAACTATATATAGGGCTTTATTTATAGGAAAATTACAGGAACGAGATAATGTACATCTCTTGATTATTGTGAAAATCAAAATATCTTTGATTCCATATTCTGAATTTAACACTTGATGTATTTTTTTTTTCTTCAGAATTCCATGGTTTGTCTAAATTAAGCAAGCTAAAGCACTAGTTAGATTTAAGTTTCAATAACTTCGGGAAGCAAATTTTAAGATCAGCTTTGGGCGCCCTCCCAGCCCTCAAGTCTTTGAACCTAAGTCACAAAGGAATCGAAGGGCCTCTTTCGATCAAAGGTATATATGAGCATTTAAACTTGAGTCTTTTTAGATGCTTCAATTAATAAATAGCATTTTTTTGGCCAAGAATATCCCCATAGAGAAATGATAGATGCAATCATGGAATTACAAGCGACGTGCAATCGTTTTGAAAAAAAGTAATTATATATAAGACCCATGTGAAAAAAGTTAAGTTTTTTCTAAAACGACTGCACGCCGTTTACAACTTCACGACTATATATAGCATAATCCATCTCGATATATTGGGGCACTATCATCGGCGAAGTCTATATCGTTATCTAACAATAATTTCAATGGACCTTTCCCTATTGAAGGTGAGAATGAAAAACAAATTAATCACTCATCTTCAATTTATTGAATACGATCGAATGAGGAAACAAGTTAAAACTAGCTAATTATTGCATGATTTAGCTATTCTAATTGGTTCCCACTGTAAAACAAAGCAAATAATTAACCACACACACACACACAAATTGATTTGTTAAGAAAACTGAGAGAACTGGCCATGCAGTTTACGCCTCCTACTAATTCTATTTGTTATAATAAATTTGTGCAGATTAAAACGATTGTATGTCGTTTGCAACTCCACGACTATATGTAACATTACCTAATATAAATTATACAAATAAAAAAATCAACAGCTTTATATCATTACTGATTGGGTAATGTTACATACAGTCATGAAGTTGTAAACGGCGTGCAGTCGCTTTAGAAAAAACCTCACTTTTTTTACGTGGGTCCCATGTATATTTATTTTTTTTCAAAGCGATTGCGCGCCGCTTATAACTCCATGATTATATCTATCATTTCTCATCTATCAAAGATGATGTGGGTAAATAGTCCAAACTACAAAAAGGAGCAGAAGCAGAACCATGTGTTTCTTTGGGGGGTGGTATTTTAAAATATTATTTTAGTATGTAGTTTTTAAAAGATGTCTTAATATAAAGATAATTTATCCTCCCAAATTTTTAATTTAATATATAATTACTTAATTTTTTTATATAATTAAATTATTTCTCCAATACTTAGATTTTTAAAATTTTTACTAAAATTCTCTCTCAAATCTCAATACTCACATAACTCCACTCTAATTTTATTAATAAACTTCAATACTCAATAGTACCCTACCAAATCTTTTCAATACTAATTTTATTAGGTACCTTTAGTTAGAAGTGTAATCGGTTTAGTTTGATATAGTTTTAGTCAAAATATAGAATCGAAATGATATCACCGAATTTACATTTATAAAATCAATTACGCAACGATTATATCTCAAAACAAGTAGTATCAATTTTACTGGTTCGATTCTGATTCGTTTCTGGTTATAAAAAATTGTAAATTTTCAAAAACAAATCTATTTTTTTTAAAATCTGTTTTGTTAAAAAATTGTAGTTTATTATAAAAATCTGTTAAACTAATAAAAAACTGTTATATAAATAAAATTTACAATAAAAAAATGTTATAAAAAAAAAACCGTTATATAAAAAAAAAACCTTTTATATGAAAAAACTGTTTTAATTTCATGTTTAAATTTAAATCTTTATTTTATAAATATTATAATATTATTCATATATGATTATATTTTATATTATTATGTATTATATATAAAAAATCTATTATATATAATATTAAAAAAATAATTTAAAATATATAGTTAATAGGACCGGACCGGTTCAATTTGGTCCGATTTCAAAATAATTGAAACCAGAACCGTATCAGATTTTACCGATTTTGTATTTCTAAAAATCCGTTCCAAATTAGATTTATTCAAACCTGATCTAACCGGTCCGGACCCATGTGAAAAAAGTTAAATTTTTTTTAAAGCAATTGTATATCGTTTGCAACTCCATGACTATATATAGTATTACCCTTAATAGATTAGTCAAATGTTAAATTGATCACATATTTAATTACTAGACCTCAAAATTTCATTACAATGGATTAGCTAAAAGTTAAATATTTAGATTTTAACTATAGTGAACACCAAAATCATTTCTAAATTTGCTAGTGACAGTAGGTACTCTCAATATATATTTTATTAATTATTTTTTTCTTATCATCCTTCCTTTCATCATTCCACCCAACTCCAACCATTGTTTCCATGGAAAATTCACCCCCTGCAACTCAATTACACAAATCGAACATCCACAACAAATTAACAATAAAAATAAACAAATGATTCAAAGTAATTTTATTTTCTTTATTACAACTTTATCCTCGTGCAACTCAAGCATACAAGAAAATACCATCAATTCCAATTTTCTATAACCACACACAATATATATAATATATATACATATACATACTACATACATACATATATATATATATATAAAATAAATCTAACGTTATTGAAAACTATTAAAATTTGCTTTAGATGCTACTGAATCTTAGTGTAGAAGTCTATAAAAAATATTTCAAATTATAAAATGGTAATGTAGGGCCTATTTAAGTCGAGGGACCTGGAAGTCTACTAAAATGAGAGCCCAACTATCAACCCAAGAGAATGAGTCAGTAGAAAGTCCTGCAAAATCACGTAAATAAATTAATACTTAATCATCACTATTTTCTACGAGATTTTATGCAGATATGTGATCACGTCAGTTACAGGAAGATAATTCATGAACGAAAATTATGGCGGAGGATAAGCATCACTACAAAGCCTATATAAACCTACATGAAAATGAGATTTCTTTCTCTAACTTTTGAGTCACTTTTAAAATAATTAGAAAGATTACTGACTTAGATATCGGAGTTTTCTCAGACGAAGATCGCCAGATCTCTTCAATTTCTTGCAGGTGAACAGTTGCAGGAGGAAAACGATACACATCCTTAACATTAGCGCCGTTTGTGAGATTCCGTTTACAGGCTATTAACGTGGTTCTCGCATGCCTGCTGTAACTCGTTCTATAGCAAGTCGAACAACAGAAACATCCATGGAAGCACGATTATCAGCAGCCAAGAAGAGACTGAAGAAGGCCTTAGACGCTTTGAAAGCCTTGCAGATAAAAAAAAAAAAACGATGAGTTACAGCGGAAGAATGTTAAAACTGAAGATGCTGCCCAACATGCTCATAGTGAGTAAGGTGAAAGAGGTAAGCGAAACACGCCCTTAACAGGTAAAATATGATAAAATAAAATAAGTTAATATATAATTAAAAAATTAATATTTTTTAATTATTAATTATTTTATTATTATATAATAAATAAATAGATAATTTAATATAAGAATTTAATATGAATAGCTAAAGTCAAATTTATCTCATATTATTTTATTATTATATAATAAAAATAATTATTTTAATATAAAGACTTAATGAAAAACAAATAATTAAAATTAAATTCATCTCATATTCATCGAAATTGTCCTTGTAACTTTAACTAATCCATTAAAAGTGCTGTCAACTGAAGCCTGCAGGCCATTTTGTCCGTTCTTCCTTGAGTGCATTGTGTATGGTGTGCTAACTAGGTTTGTCTTTATTCTCACTACTCAGCTAGTTGTTCTTGAATTGTGTCTCACCTTAAATAATACTGCACACTTTTGTTTGAGGAATAGTCTGTGAAGTGAAGTTATAAAACCGCATTATAGAGTTGCTGCTTTTAATAAAATTTGATAACTTCAACAATATTAGTTTTGTTTATTATTTTTTTTAAAAGTATAATTTTATATTTTTTTTAAAATGTCATATTTAATTTAATAGTAGAGAAAAAGAAAATAATAGATGTACTTTTTTTCCATTTGTGAATAGTAATTTTTTAAAATTCTCTATTTTTTTTCTTTACTATTAATTAAATATGATCAATTTTTTATAAAAAAAAATATAAAATTATACTTTTTAAATTTTTTTTAACACAATCATTATTAATGTTCTAATGATTAATGTTTAACCCAGCCCGCTTAGAAAACAAAAAACCAAAATTACTCAAGTCGAGGTCATTTGAGGCTTTATAACAAGGTTATAAAGACCGTTTTGTTCTGGTTAGAATTGCCAGAAAATTTTGTTCTGGAATAGTAGTCGGAATGGTGGAAGTTTGTGTTTCGTTTCGGTCTGAATTTCGGCCATTCTAGTCCATTCTCACCCATTTCGGTCGGATTTCAGCCATTCTGGCCTATTTCAGTCGAATTCCGAATAAACATATATATATATATATATTTTTTTTTTCAATTTTTTTTATTTATAATTTTGGATTGCAACATTATTTTAATATTTTTTCTTTATTTATTTTTTATTTTTTTTATTTTTATCATTTATTTGATTGTTTATTATTATTAAATTTGGATATTTATATCTATCAAATTAGTTTTACTTTTTAATAATTATTTTTAATAAATTTAAAATCTTAAAAGTTATTAAATTTATAAGTATATATATTTTTAATTAAATTTATATTTATTTATTTTAAAATATAATTATTATATATATAATTTATTCATATAATATCTGATATTCAATATCGAAATTAAAATTTTCTATTCCAATACCTTAGCGGAATAATCAACGAAATTCGTAACTTTCCTCTCCAACCGTCACCCTCGAGTCTCTTCCCCAGCAGGCAGCACTGCCCGACGCCTCTCTTATTCTCTTCCCCAGCAGGCTCTCGGTTTCAGATACTGGCGAGTTACTACGTCTCACACTGTCTCGGTATTAGGCTGACCGCGGTGACCAACGAAGGCCATCGGAGCCTGCGTGACCCCTCCACGACGTCCATCTCCTCCGCCTCTGTCGACTTCGTACGAAACCGCCGGTAAGTCTCTCAATCCTCGTCTCTCTATCTCTGTCTCCCTCTCTCTTTGTGCCAGTTTCGGCTCTCTTTCTCAATAACTCTCTCTCTTACTAAGCCCGCCACTGCAAACAGTGGAGGCTGCAGCACCACAAGCCCAGGAACACGGCACCATTCAATTCGTGAGGTTCCATCACCGAGTCCAGTCGAACACCACTTCAAGCCTAGTGTGTTATCCCCTTTACCTGTGTACTTGTCATTTCAAATGTGGTTAGTTTGGGTTTTGGTAATTAAAATAGACTATTCTTGGAGGTGTAGTGGAGTTGAATGTGGTGTTGGTTTTGTTACTATCAAGTTGAGGTATTGGAGGTTGGACACAAGGGTATCCCCATAGAGGGAGAATGAGTCTGTTGGGTCATTTGCTGAGATGATACGGAGAATTTGGTAGTGCATGTCTTTGGTAGTCAGGAATTTAGGGTGGATGTTTGGAGCGTCGAAATTAATTGTAATTGGTTAAATGAGTGGATTCTGGCTCTTATTGAGCTATCATTCGGGTTATAGAATTTTGTTACGTTAGTCTTGTACCAGTATGAGTTATTTTGATATTTTCTTGGTGCTCTTATATGCTAGACCTTTGCCTTAAGTTGATTGAAGTTAATTTGTGCAAGAACTTGCATAACAGTTATTAAAAAAGTCTCGGTTATTTTCTGTACTAGTCTTTGTATCTGAATATTTAAGTGTGTTGTTTTATCACGAATGGTCTAGAAGAACAATTTTGGTAATCTGGTTCTCAACTGCATAAAATATGATTATGAATTCTGAAATTTTTCTATGATTATATGATATTTATCTGGTCAGTACTCTGTTATGATATGATTTGCATAGGAAAGTCCTGATGCATAAGAATCTGTTGTGCTTTGGTTATGGGCCCCCGCCACAGGCCTCCAATGGGTAATAATAGTGGCCTATGAACATGCCGCAGGTAATAATAGTGGCCTACAAACCTGCCGCGGGTAATAATAGTGGCCTCCGATCCTGCCACTGGTCATAGTGGTGGCCTCTGTTCTAAGTGCAGTCACTTTGTTAGAAGGTTATTTGAAATAAGTGCCAAAGGGTATGAAAGACTATTGAAGGATTTTATTTAGGAAATTAGTTACTTTAATTTTGAATAGTATTTTGAGATATGTTGCATTATCTGAGACTTTGTGGAGTTTCTTTTATTTTATATGTTGGAGAAGTTAATTTACATCTTTGTGGAGTAACATATCTTTTTGGAATAAATGAGTTTTACATGTTTCAAAGCCTCTTCCTTTATTGTTGGAGTCTATACTTGTATTGTTGGAAATCTGATGGTAAGTCGTAGGAACTCCCTCCTTGACCCTTTGGGTACGGGTCACATAAGGATGCCCAATGAAAGTAATGCGGAGATGGCTACTTTTAATGAAAACAATAGCTATCAATGGGATGCCCAATGAAAGTAATGCGGAGATGGCTACTTTTAATGAAAACAATAGCTATCAATGAGCTTTGCTGTTGAATTACTTCTTTTCTAATTTTGCACATTCAAAATGTTGTAGGGAGTTTTAATGTAGTCATGGCTACAAGCAAGTCTCGAACAAGCAGCTTCTCTCGCAACCTCACAGCCATACCCTCGTCTAATACACCTGGGCTCAAATATGGTCTCAATGGCATGATCTTTGTCTCATCTGGGATACCAGACCTTGATGGTAATTCTCTACATTTGTCAACTTTCTCAGGATCAAAGTATATAATTATGGCTTTACAATTACTTGTGCAGTCTGCATCTCAGGAGTTCTTTGATTTATTGTCTTATTTATAGAGATTTTAGGCGGTGGGTTTGCTTTGGGAAGCCTAGTCATGGTGATGGAAGATGCAGAAGCACCTCATCACATGCTTTTGTTGAGGAACTTTATGTCTCAAGGACTTATTCACAAGCAACCCCTTCTGTATGCCAGTCCCCCCAAAGACCCAAAAGGATTTGTGGGCACTCTGCCTAGTCCAAGGTCATGCAAAGATGATAAAGATAAGTCTCGTGATCCTGATCCTAAACAGGTGCTCTGCTTCTTCCATTTACTTCATTTGTTTATTTATGTGTTTCTGATTTGGATGACCAAAAAATCTCAATTTGTGTGTTTGCACAAATTGCAGGAGAGTTTGAGGATTGCTTGGCAATATAAGAAGTACTTTGGTGAATATCAGCAGGCTTTTGATAATACTAGAGGTAAGCTTGTCAATAACAATTATTTTTCTTTTATATTTTTTTTTTTTTTTTTGATGTCGGGGAACCTCTCCAAGGCAGGGCCCTTCGGACGATTCTTGTATATTTTCTTTATACTTCAAATGTGCTGCTACTGCTTATATTTAGTGGTTCCAGTGTAAAAATATATCTAAAAAATATATCTACCTCCCAGGCAGGAAGTTTTAATTGTTGCAATCTTAGTTTGCCATATTCCCCAGCATAATTTTTTTTTTGATTAGTACTTTTTCCCCAGCATAAATAGCCTAAAGAAAAACAATTTTTTTTTACCTAATAGAAAATTGTTGGTGGTGGGGTCATAACAAGTGAATCTGTCCATTATGAATGAATCTTGTTGTTAATTAATACTTGGAACAAGTTTACAAGTTTCTCTGCGTGTAAGATCTCATTAGCTTTTTGTCATGCAGATGGTATGCAAGAGTACTGCAATGACTTTGACTTGCGGAAACCTCTAGAAAGGCACTTTCTAAGTGGTCAGCATATAGATTGTCAGCATTCTACATAATTCAGATCTTGCAGTCACTTTGTGACCGTTGTGCTACATTTTTCACTCAATTTCCAAGGTACTGCCATATGCTCTCATTATCAGAATTCTACTTTTGAAGTTTGGCTTTTCAGACCCATCACACTAGTTTGGCTTCTTGTGCTAATTTTGATTAGAATTGTTCTCCTCTTTGCGGGCAGAGCTCCCAACCCCCTCTCTCTATCCCAATTGAAAATGGTAGCCTGACCAAATACCCTGAAACAAAGTCTAGTGATAGAAATCTTGGCGTCATATACATACATATATATATATTATGGACGGAGGACTTCAATTTTAGGGGAGGGTTTGAGTACCTTAAAATGAAGTTTGTTAAAAGAAATTTTCATGGCATAAGTTTCTATGGCTAGACAGGACTGTTTTTTTGATAAGTAAAAAATCTTATTAATAAATGAAATGACATCAAAGCCAGTTACAATAAACACACACATACCCTCTTAAATAGGCGCATTATAGACAAGGAAATCATGTAGGTGCATGCCATTAAAAACCACGGCAATGGACCATGTATATAGAGTTCTAAAAAATAAAACTTTAAACTCTTCTAGAGATCTTTCCATGTCTTCAAATGTTTGCTCATTTCGCTCCTGCCATAACACCACATGATGTAAATAAGGATCATCTTCCAAACGGTTTTGATTTGTCGCATGCCCCGAATCAAAGACCAGCCCATTATAGTAGCCAACACGGTCTCCAGTATAGCCCATGCAAGATTCAGTTTTCCAAACATCTCGTCCCAGAGATGCTTGGCTGTCTCGCCGTATAGCAGTAGATAGTTCACTGTCTTGCCCTCCCTCCGACACATGCAATACCAGTCTGTAATGATGACCCTCCATTTTTTCAAGTTGTCCGTGTTTAAGATCTTTCCTAAAGACGTTGTCCATACAAAGAACGCTTCTTTCAAAGGTGCCTTGTGATGCCAAAGATGTCTCCAAGAGAATTGAGAAGCAGGATCTTGTGTGAAAACCGAATAGAACGAATGGACTATAAAAATCTCTCTCCTAGCAGGTATCCACCATAGGTTGTCGTTTTGTTGTAAGTTTAGTCTGTGAGTAAATAAGGCCATAGAAATCTGCAAAAACACCCACTTCCCAATCTTGTGCTGCCTGATTGAAAGTAATGTTCCAGCTGATGCTCCCACCCCCATACTCCATGACTTCCGCCACTGTTGAGTCTTTGGCACTAGCTATCTGATAAAATGAAGGAAATAACTCACGCAGTGCTCTGTCTCCACACCAAATGTCATTCCAGAATTTATTTCTCGTTCCAGCCCCCATACAGATCCTGATGCTCCTCTGAAACAACCCCCACCCTTTTCTTATATTTTTCCACAACCCCACCCCACCCGCTCCCCTAACTTCACATGAATTCCAACCCCCCCAAAGACCCCTGTATTTGCTATCTATCAAATTTTCCACAAAGCCTCAAGTTCCTCATGATATCTTCATAGCCATTTGCTCATCAACGCTCGATTGAATGTCCTCAATTTGCGGATATCCAACCCACCATTCGAGATAGGATGGCAAATCGTCTCCTACTTGACTAATTGGTATTTGAACTCCTCCCCCATGCCTCCCCACTAGAAATCCTATTGAAACTTCTTTAGCCGACCTACCACACTTGTTGGTATAGGAAATATGGACAAGAAATATGTGGGTAGATTTGATAGTGTGCTTTTGATCAGTGTAATTCGACCCCCTTTAGACAGATACATTTTCTTCCACCTTGCTTGCTTCTTTTCCATTTTTTCGATAACTGTGTCCCAAATCCTAGAAGACCTTGAGTTCGATCCCAGCGGAAGCCCCAAATATGTCATTGGTAAGGTAGAAATTTTGCACCCGAGAGTTCCGGCCAACACTCGTATATTTCGGACTTCACCGATCAGCACCATCTTTGATTTGTCATAATTCACTTTTAGTCCAGAAGCTGCTTCAAAACAATGGAGTAACGCCTTCACCACACACACCTCGTTCTGATCTACCTCACATAAAAAGAGTGTCATTTGCAAATAACAAATGAGAAATATTAGTAAAATCCCTCTTAGGAATACCAACCGGAAACCCACTTATCAAACCATTGTCAACAAAAACCGATAGCATCCTGCTGAGAGCCTTCATGACTATAACAAACAGCAAAGGCAAGAGAAGATCTCCTTATCTCAAACCATGAGAGCTCGCGAAAAAACCTTCCGGACATCCATTGATCAAAACAGAGAATCTTGCAGTGGTTATACACCACCGAATCCATGACCTCCACCTTTCCCCAAAGTTGCACCTCTCAAGCAAGTACATGAGGAAATTCCAATTGACATGATCATAAGCTTTTTCCATGTCTAATTTGCACAAAATCCATGTTTGCCTGCTTTCTTTCTACTATCAATGCATTCGTTGGCTATGAGGACTGCATCGAGGATCTATCTGCTTTTAACAAAGGCATTCTGAGGCTTAGTGATTATTTTCCCAATAACCACACTGAGACAATTGGCAAGAACCTTTGAAATAATCTTTTAGACCCCACCCACAAGGCTAATCGGCCGAAAATCCTTTGTCTATGGCCCCAGTTGTTTTTGGAATTAGGGCTAAGAATGTGTTATTAAGACTTTTTTCAAATTTTCCTTCCGAGAATAGCTCTTTGAAAACTTTCATAAGGTCTTCTTTTATCACATCCCAACATTCTTGGAAGAAACCCATGGAGAAACTGTCTGGCCTAGGTGCTTTGTCTTTGGCCATTTTGTGGACAACATCTAACACCCCGACAATGTGATTTTGTATGATTCCTCCATCTTTGATTTCTTCCCCGTTGATCCGTAGAATCTCGATATTGTTATTTCTTCTATGAGAATTTGTAGTTCTATGAAAGAATTTTGTATTATGATCTCCTTCATGTAACCATAAAGCTCTTGATTTTTGCCTTAAAGACAATCTCTAATAATAATAACAATCTCTTGAGATCTGTAGCCACCAAGGTCTTCTGCAACTATTCTTCTTTTGTAAGAGGTCGTCCCTCTTGAACCCTATCTATTTTTTCAATCTCTCTCATCAAACGATTCTTATTATCCCCCACATCACCGAAAGACTGAGAATTTCATAACTTTAGGTCACCTTTTAGAGCTTTTAACTTGTTCGCAAAAATGAAGCTTGGAGAGCCCTGAAACTGCTATGAAGGTCACCACTGTCGAACTCTATTTTCAAAACCCTTCGACTTTAGCCACATATTCTCGAATTTAAAGTAACGTCGATCACTTCGAGGCCTTCCACAATCCAATAAAATGTGCCAGTGATCTGAGAATAGGCGACCCAATTACTTTTGCAAGATGTCTGGGAAATGACTTTCCCACTCGGGTGAGATTAAGAAACGATCTAATCTGGACCAAGTCTGGTTGGTCAACCAAGTAGCCGGACCCTCTATGAGTGGTAAATCCAATAGATTCAAATCAAATATACTTTTTTAGAATTCCAGTTCTTCCCAGAGAAGTCGATAGTCTGCGTCTATATTTGGCCTATACACACCTGCAAAAGCCCACACAAAATTATCAGAAACCCATTTAAACGAACAAGCTATTGTGTACCTCCCAATATACTTATCCATTTTTTCCATCACCCACCTATCCCACAACACCACAATGCCACTTGACGCCCTTGAAGAGGCCAGATACACCCAATCCACATGAACACCGGTCCACAAGCTATGCACAATTTTCATACTAATCCTCTTCAATTTTGTCTCCTGCAAACATACTATGTCCGTTTTCCACTCACTAAGCAGATGTCGAATCCGAAGACGCTTATTAGTTTTATTGATTCCTCGGACATTCCAAGATACAATTTTTGGCTTCATTGGAGAATGACCAGCCCACTTCCTTTTATCCTTCCTTTTATGGGAGAGCCCTCCAAGTTCATTGACCAAGTCAACCGTCTAAGTTCCCGACTTTGTTTTGACTTCCCTTTCTTGTTTTGGTTATGACTGGCTTCCATAGCAGTAACTAATGCCATCATCTACTCTTCGTAACCTTCGCACCGGAAACCCACAATGTGTTGGATTTCTAGAATTGTTTTCATAACCCAGTTGGAGGATTGGTTTGGGAAAATGGAATTTAGCGGGACTGGTTGAAAATCTTCACCAATTGGAATATCCTCTAAACCCTACAAAGCATTCGAATCGGGAAGAAGCAGTTCATCATAAACTAAATCTTCATCTCTATCCTTCATCTCAAGGAGATCCTTTGAATTTAGCCTTTGGTTTGCCTCAGAAAACGGCGAAATTTGGTCTTCACTCAACAGTGTAATTGCCTGGACCGCAAGTTGGTGTTGAGTGCATTGTGTAAATGGGATAACATCGGAGCTGACCATCGGTAACATCGGCGTCGTCTGGCCACTCGTCGTCGGAAACCCCTAAAAAACCATTACCGGCGATGTTGGCCCAACCTAGAGATAAAAACAAGGACAAAGTGTGGCGAGTTCGGCCTCGGCCCAAGCATACAACCCCAATTAATGGGGGCTCACCTAAGCGTGTTGGGCCCAAGATACAAGGGAGTGAAGGGGCTACTGCAGTCCAGAATCTGCCCCAGAAGGCCCCGCGGGGGGGGGGGGGGGGTCGGAGCGTAGAAGGCCCAAAGGCAAAAGGAGGGCACCTTTGCTCGGACTGGGCTTGGGTCTGGTGTGGATATCCCCCAACCCGACCCGGAAATCTTTTCCTTTGACACACACCTGCAAGCCCTTGAGTTTGTGCCGGAAACTGTGCTGACGGGGGAGATTTTGACGACGGTTGGGCAGACGACGCTGATGATACCGGCTATCATTTCTAATGTGGTCCCAGTGACTTAGTGCATACAAACATATGAATACATTAAAGCTCCGACATTTTTTTTTATTTTTGGTTTTAAGTGGGTCCTAAATTTAGTTTCGTTGACAAAAACCCATGGCTTGACATAAAAATAGTTTTTAAAACCCACCACTTAAGTGGCTCCTACTAATTTGCATTGCCTTTTTAATCCTCAACCTCTATTCTCACATGGAATTTCTACCTTTGCAAGGCATCCAAGAAATGATGGCAGCATTGCTTCCACTGGTTGTATTGCCATTCAGTCATTTTGTGCTCGACAAGCTCCACAATGCGATTATTCCAATGTGGTAAGAATAGTTATATTTTGCTGGTAAGCTCTAATTTAAAATTCTCTCATATTTCGTTTGCTTGACATCTCTATTGTATTGCTAAACTTGATAAACGCATTTTGTTATACCCTAGAAATCTTGGTCACTTTTAGAGTTTTTTTTTTTTACTTAATTTGATTTGGAATTTTAATGCCAAGTATCAGTATACTTCTGTTAACATGATGCCATTACAGGAATGGGATATGCTTTCCTTTATCAGATCTCTGAGAAGCATGATCCGGTCTTCTAATGCAGTTGCTGTTGTGACATTTCCACCCAGGGGCGGAACTGCCCCTGGTCTAGGGGGGGCTACTGCCCCCCCAAACTTTTTTTAAAATTATATATAAGGTATAAATATATATAGTTTTTTTTATATAATTAAAATTTTCACATCAATTTATTAAAAACTAAAAAATTTGCCCCCCCAATTCTTGGACCTCTAAAAATTTTATTAAAATTATTTTTTTAAATTTTAATACTTACTTAATCTCACTCTAAATTTTTATTTACACCCAAATTATCTTTCTCACTTTAGATTAATGTGCTGATGCAACTAAATTTTTAAGATATGTTTAGATTATTTAAACTATGTAGATGACTAGAAATATGAATTTTTTACATATCATTTGCTAATTTATATTGAGAAATTATTGTCAATAATTTCACTTTAGAAATGATAATAGATGAATTTTATTTTATGAAAGATCATTGTCGAGCTTATTTGTAAGAGAAATCTTAAGTTCATTTTTTTTTTTTTGTAATGGGCTCTAACAAATTGCAAAAATTAAAAAAAAAAGATTTATAAATATGTATTTTTATATATAATTTTATAACATATGATTATTGTTTTTATATATAATCATGCGCAAATAAAAAACTTATATTCACATCTACTACATATTTTGTCAATCGCCCCCCCAAATAACAAATCCTAGTTCCGCCCCTGTTTCCACCTTCCCTTCCTTTGCCAGTCTCTAAGTGATGGCAGCACATGGCAGACACTTTGCTGTCTGTCAGAGCAATCCCAGGTTGGATGGACGCTTTCATGAATTCTTTTAAACTGTTATAATTAGTTGCACGTCAAATGTTTTTTGAAGAGGGTGCTCGTTACAGACGAGGACAAGGAATTGGCAAACCTCCTCGCTGGTTATCAAGACATGGTCGGTCTTTTGAATGTACACAAAGTAGCACGCGTTAATACACAGGTACCACATAGACATGTTTCTTCCAAATATTTATATAAGCTGTAGCACCACTAGCATAATATTTGTCCATGAGGTTCTATAATTTATTTTTTCTTTGGCAGGCAAAATCACCAAGGTTTGCATTTAGATGATTAGTTTATTTTATTTTTTAAAATTTTTCCTTACTATGCGTTTTTTGTTGATTAAATTTTATTCTCTCATAAATTCATTTTTAACCCTGAGATTTATTTTGGGCAAAATTTAGGGGTGAGTTTTTAGAGGTGAGACCATCTAATAATTTTTCTATCCATTAACATGTACATAAATGTGGTCAAATCAATCATAAGGGTCAGCGTACTAAAGAATGTCAGTCGACCGTTCTATTCAAAACATTTAACGTTCAAGATGGTCTTCATAAAGTTCATATATACAAACAATGTAGATGTAGGCATGAACCTTGCGGTAAAAGAAAACTATACATGAGTTGGGAAGATCAATTTTATGAACAAAACAAATTTTATTTCTGAAAAACTCTTAATAGCCTAATCATGTTTAAAAGAAATACACGACCGTAGGAAACAAACACTACACTTTACAATGGTTGTATATATGCCTCCTGACTTGTTCGGAAACCATGTTTTGGTTCACATATCCATCCTTGGTTTGCTATCTTTGCTACTACCGATTTAATAATTGAAAAAAGTCTAAAACACTTTCACATTATTTAGTTCGTTATCAGTCTTAATGATTATATGTAGTTAATATGCATTTTAAAGATTATATTTTCCCATATAAAAAATTGTAGCAACGTTTTCACCTAGACATTTGTCTTGCACAGTCTTACTGACCCATTGTGCAGGAATTTAGTCCTCGAGCAAGGCCAGTCTGAATGAAGCATTGCTTGGAAATTACGTGCATTGCAAGAAAATAAACTTACTTAGGATCACCGAGAACATCCAAACCCCTTGACACATTACTTGGTAAGTCCAAGTATAGGAAGAAAATAAACCTTGCTTAGAATGACCAATTAAGGCCATTTTGACTGATACATTGCTCGGTAATTTCGATCACGCAAGAAAATAACCTGTGCTCAGGATCGCGAAGAATGTTCAGTTCAACTGACGGATTGGTCGGTAATACTGAGTAATGCAAGAATTTAACCTTTGCCTCAGGATCATTGAGCAAGACAAGTCCAATTGACATATTGCTCGAAAATTAAATTCTAAGCATCACAAGAAAATAACTGTGCTTCCCAAGCAAATCTAATCTGACTGACACACTGCCCGAAAAATTCGAACATCATAAGAAAATAACTGATTGACATACTGCTCGTTTATGCCATCCTCAACAGGGCATATGCGCACTTCACGTGAAATCTTAACTAATATATATATATATATATATAGGTATATATGTTAATATAGCTCGTCATTGATTTTTGTTGTGGTATGCTTGATCAAATCTCTTGAACTGAATAAATGATATTTGTCCATTATTGTTGTGATGCCCTAATAGAAGGTTCAAATCACACGTCTGATACTCTGAAAGAACTAGTCAGTGATATAATTGGCACTCTATTGGAACTTATAGAGTTAGAACTTCTCCTTCCCAAGTAATGTAGGATCTCATAAATCTATTACAATTGTTGCTTATGTTCTTCAACTTTTCTTGTTTTAGGCCCTTAATTTTTTGTTTTCTCATAATGGTTGATTATCAACCAACCAGCCCAATCAGAAAAATATTTTCCTGAGAAAAATACAGCATAATTCCTGTTTGCTAGTTATCTTTTAGATATTGTTATTTACCCTTACCTTGTTGGTTCAAACTTGTTGTCAGGTCCCTTTGATTCTTGACGCAACAACATTCTCAATAAAGTTGCAAAAGCGGAGTTTTTAGTTTTAGAATGTCTGAATCAATCCCCAATTGACGGTGCATCTGGGAACTCATATGGCACTTCTGCAAGTTGTTCCGCATCTTCAAAGACTGGGATCCTTGATTTCTAGGTCCTAATATGATATCACCGCTCCCTATCACCATCAAACAATCCTACTTATTGAAGTTACTTGGAGAATGGTTGACATTGCCAGAAGAAATGTTGGTCTGTGCTGGTAATGTCCTTCAGGTTTTATTCAAATGACCTTAGCAATGCTATTCTGGGAATGGGGGCATTTATATATACTTGGTAGCACATCACAATAGCAAGAAGTGACTTCAGCTTCCTTTTGGTTATTAGTCTAAGTCATTGTGGAAATAGAAACTAGAAAGTCTTTCACGTGGTCTAGTTAACGCTCTCACCATGTGAGAGATTTTTCCTTTTTGAGAGTCTTCCTGATGTACTCAACGAATTTTTGATATATAATATAGTTGAAAATTGGAAAATAAGAGTTAAGTATTTTGTGGATATTAATTTTGCCAGTTTCTACGGAGGAAGAGTGGGTGCATATATTAGTCCAAATCATTGTGGAATAGAAACTAGAAGTCTTTCACCCAGTCTAGTTAATGCTCTCACCATATGAGATTTTTCCTTTTTAAAAGTCTTCCCGACGTACTCAACTAGTTTTTGATATATATATATATATATGGTAGAAAATTGAGAAAATAAGGGTTAAGTATTTTGTGCTCAGTTGCTATATGCTAACAAAAAGCAAGCTTATAAATTAGCAAGAAATCATGAACAGAGGAGGTGTGCGGCAATGTTTCCCAGTCGGGAGGCCGTGGTGTTTGGTGAAGTGTTTGATGTGGGCGTTAGTAGTTTTTGTGCAAATCCATGAGCACGACGGTTGCTTGGAGGAAGAGAGGATTGGTCTATTACGACTGAAGGCGTTTCTGAAATCCAATGCTTCCATTGGCGACCCTATTCTTCCCACTTGGATTGATGAAGACAGAGATGAGATGAGCAGTGACTGCTGTGGTTGGGAGCGAGTGTTGTGCAACTCCACCACGGGTCATATCATTCAACTCTCCCTCCACCATATACAGCAAGACGACATTTATACAACTTGGTTACTAAATGTGTTCCTGTTTCGGCCCTTCAAGGAGCTAAAAAGTCTCGAGTTGTCAGGCAATCAAATAGATGGTTGCATAGCTAATGAAGGTTTGGTTTTTAAGTAGTAGAAATCAGTTAATTTAGACCCGTGCTTTAAATTAGCAAATCTGTTTAAATCGATTGACCTTGATTAATCATGTGGCATCCAAATTCTTAATTCTGATACAATGAAATTAACAAGAAAAGATAAACATGGTGAGCAAAATAAGGAAGAGATATTTGTGATCGTGGGTCCCATATTAATTGGTGCCTTTTTCTTGTGTTCGGTCCATACTGCCGTCGTTTCTCTTTGCTTATTTTCCTACAGTACACTTCCAATAATCTTGTTGCAGGTTTTGAAAGGCTAGCTGTCTTGACAAGGTTGGAGGTATTGAACCTCGCTTCTAATTTCTTTGATGATAGCATTTTATCATCCGGCCTAACTCAACTTTCATCCCTTACCACTTTGGTTCTGGCTGATAATTACTTTGAAGGTATTCTTTTATGCAGTCTTCTTTCTCATTATATAGATTTCTGATTATCCTTTCGACTTTATTTTTTAAGATACAACAATCTTTCTATAAAAGAAAAATAGTAAATACAATTTTAGGATAAGCAAATTTGCATATCTTAAGAAACTGTACAAATCACTTTCCTCTGTAAAAAAATATCTCCTAAGGTCCTTATGGTGTAGGGCCCACTTGATATTTCCCGCATTTGTTATTTCTTTTTAAGTACTCGACGTTTTGAATAAACTGAAAGAAATTAAAAGAAAATAAAAATATGTTTTGAGAGCTACATCTTTATGTTTTGAATAAACTGAACACAACTTTAGGCTTTAATTATAGAAAATTACAGGAACGAGATAATGTACATATCCTGATTATTATGAAAATGTAATATCTTGGATTAATAGGTAAAAACTCTCCATTCTGAAAATCAAATCTTTAATTTGGTTGAGATACTAATCAAATCGGGTTCTTGATATTGACAATATCATCAAAAAATTTCTAGCAACTTCTACCAATTAATAAGAAAGAGGACAATATTCAAGCTTGAATATTCATCATATATATTGGAATTACTCCAATAGATGATCGCTCCGCATACCCACATTCCACTATCACCCTTACAAAACTTCACAAAAATAGGACAAGGGTATGCTACTAATGGTCGATCTACCCAAAACTTCACATGATCAAGTTGAAATATTGTTAGATACTTAATAGACGTTTTGTTTTTATGATTATTGTGCTAATTCTGTATGGTACGATAAGCCCCTGATCTTGTGAAACAAACTAATTAAAACCTTAATGAAATAAGGAACCCAGTACTAGAACTAAAACGATATTATTCATGTCACTACAAAAAAAACAGTTATTTGTAACATTTTAATTGCAGCCAGAATTACTATTTTTACTACAAATACTTTTTTGTAGCATTCTTTTATAGTTTTTGCGACAAAATCTAATATCGCAAAAAGTCAATTTTCTTGTAGTTATTGAATTAATTAACAATTGATATATATTTTTCTTCAGAATTCCAAGGTTTGTCTAAACTGAGCAAGCTAAAGCACTTGGATTTAAGTTATAATCGGTTCAAGAAGCAAATTTTAAGACTTTCCGGCCAGCTCCCAACCCTCAAGTCTTTCAACCTAGGTCACAACTTTATTGAAGGGCCTCTTTCTATCAAAGGTATATATGTGCATTTGTACTTGTGGTTTTTTTAGATGCATCAATTAACAAATAGCATTTTTTGGTCAAGAATATCATGAAGAAATCTTACGCCAAGTTGAATTAATCCTAATTATCAAAATTATACACCAATATTATTAGCATTTATTTTGATTTTTTGATTATCTTGTTATCCTTTTTTGGTCACATTGTGAGGGGAGCATGCATCCATGCATGCTTAATTTCATGAGCTATGCTTCTAATGTTGACGGTAGTCAGTCTCTTTAGTTTTCAGTATGCGTTGATCATTTGAAGCAAAATATGGCAAGTTATATGTACTGCTGATATATATAGAAATGTGTTCATTCACTATATGTGATATAGAAATGGCTAATAATATCCAATTATGGCTAAGATAAATTATGCAAGTTAATTTGTAGAATTTCTCTTTACTATCAGTCTTTTTTATTTTCTACATATTTGTTTTCACACTTTCTGTCTTCCCATCCCTTGATAGATTTGGAAAATTTAAGTAGGCTGGAGATTTTAGATATGAGTGGAAATTGGTTGACTGGGAGTATTTCTCCATATCTTGGGGCACTATCTTCGGCAAAGGCTATATCGTTATCTGACAATTATTTCAATGGAGATTTCCCTACTCTAGGTGAGTACGAAAAGCAAATTAATCACCCATGCATCTTCAATTAATTCATTAGGATCGAATGCGAGAACAAGTTAAAGATAGGCGCTGATTATAATGCAGGTTGCATGATTTAGCTATTCTCATTGGTTCACCTTGGAAAACGTAGCAATTAACCATTCAAGTTTTTTACTATATATATAAATTAATACACACATACATACAAATTGATTTGTTAAAAAAAAAGTGTGGGAACTGCATGGCCAATATGCGCCTCCAACTAATTTTATTTCTTATGATAGATTTGTGCAGATTGAAGAAACTTGAAGAGTTCGATATTTCTAGCAATGACTTTGAAGGAATCCTTCCTCGATGCATAAGCAATATGCCATCACTAAGAATGTTGGATATATCTAACAACCGTTTCATTGGAAACTTATCTTCATCTCTGGTAGCCAGCTTGAATCCCACAGTTATTGAGTATATTGATCTTAGTCAAAATCTTTTTGAGGGTATGTTCTCATTCAGCTTATTCGCTAATCATTCCAAACTTGAGGTGGTTCGATTTACGAGTGGCAACAACAAATTTGAGATTGAAACTGAAAATCCAATGGGTTGGACCCCATTATTTCAATTAATGATCCTAGTATTGCAGAATTGTAATCTAAACAAGCTAACTGGAAATGTCCCCAAGTTTCTCGTTGATCAGCACAGATTGAAAGTAGTTGATTTCTCTCACAATAAGTTGAAAGGCAGCTTTCCCTTTTAGTTGCTTGAAAACCAAACAATGCTACGAGCGCTAAGTCTTAGAAATAATTCTTTTGAGGGTCGATTTTATTTACAACCAGAGCACTGTATTAATGTTTCTTGGATGGATGTCTCAGGAAATCACTTAGATGGGCAACTTCAAGACAATATTGGACACATAATGCCATATTTAGAAATTCTGAATCTTTCCCGAAATCATTTTGAAGGTGATCTTCCATCCTCAATTGGTGACATGAGTTATTTGAAATTATTGGATTTGTCCTTCAATAGATTCTCAGGAGAGGTGCCAAAGGAGTTGATTTCCAAATGTACCTCCTTGGAAATTTTGAATTTACGCAATAATAACTTTCAGGGTGAAGTCTTCTCGAAGCATTTCAATTTGTCAGCCTTACAGGTTCTTCAATTGAACAACAATCAGTTCACCGGTACTCTATCTAATGTATTATCAATCCTTGGTCATCACATGATTCTGTTTGATATTGGGAACAACAACATGTCAGGTATAATTCCCAGATACATAGGAAACATAACAATGCATGCGGAAGCTCTTGTCATGAGTAATAACTTTTTTGCGGGTCTCGTTCCGTGTGGATTACGTTTAACATCTTTGATAGATCTTTCTCATAACTCACTTTCGGGACCTTTACCTCCTTGCTTGGATATACAGACTAATGTGTTTTTGCAAGGGAACAAGCTTACAGGATCCATACCGAAAGCTTTTTTCAACTCATCATCTCTTCTGACATTGGACGTTAGAGACAACAACCTTTCCAGCACCTTTCTTTTTTGAAATCACTACACTTTCTGAATTAAGGATACTTTTGTTGGGAGGCAACAATTTTAGTGGTATGATTCCAAACCAAATATGTTTGCTAAAGAAAATAGGCATAATGGATCTTTCAAGGAACTCCTTTTTTGGGACAATACCGCATTGTTTTCACAATATTACCTTTGGGAAGATAAATGCTACTGATCTTGCCTTTAATTTACGCAGTGGTGTTATTTCGAGTAGACCATACTCGTACTCGATAGATCTTCCAATATATGCAAGTCTTCTAGATAGAGATCTTTGGAAGAACAATATAGATTATATTTCTTTTGATTTTCATTTTGAGGTTGAGTTTGTAACCAAGTACAGGTCTAGCCCCTACAAGGGTGGCATCCTTGGTTACATGTCCGGATTAGATTTGTCATGTAACAAGCTAACAGGTGGAATCCCAAAGGAACTAGGACATTTATCTTCAATTCATTCACTAAACTTGTCATACAATCGACTGACAGGTTCGATCCCAGAGGAATTTTTGAGTTTGGCTTTGATAGAAAGCTTGGACCTTTCTCACAATTGTTTGAATGGAGAAATTCCCTCGGGATTGATTGATTTGAATTTTATGGAAATATTCAATGTTGCATACAATAATTTATCTGGTAAACTTCCTGATATGAAAAATCAATTTGGGACTTTTGAGAAGAGTAGCTATGAAGGAAATCCATTTCTTTGCAGACCACCACTGGAGAATGGTTGTGGTACCATAGTAGAAAAGACAAATCCAAAACCAAGTGAGAGGCCGAAATGGTATGAGGTAGATCCTCTAGTCTTTTTTGCAAGCTTCTCAATATCTTACATTATTTACTTTTCGATGGTAGCTGGTATCCTTTATATTAATCCTTATTGGAGGCCGAGGTGCTTTGATTTGATTGAGGATCTCATGTACTAGAGTTATTTTACAATTTTCATACCCCTAAAAGGTTGCAAATCGACTATGTTGAGATTAGATATCTTCTGGTTACCTGGACATCTTTAAAGGTAGTGGTCATGATAGCTGGTTGTGTACTTTGCCTATGTATTTGATCTTCAATAATGATCGTTATGCTCTAATATTATGAATCAAGGAACTGAATTCCCCTCTTTCTATCAAGGACTTGTTTTAACTGAATTTTATTTCCTATGCTTGTCTTTTATTGAAGCATATATAATTGTCGAAGATTTTCATCGAAGGGAGGTATTCATTGCTTTTTATTTTTTATTTTGGGTGAAGACAAGCAGATTTCAATTTGTTTTTTTTGAAATAAATTTAATGGTTGGGCGACTAAGTGGTTAATTCGTATAGATGTTTTTATGACTTCTTATCAGTAGGATCATAACTAGAAATATCTTAAACTGTATTTTTAAAAAGGGTTAGGCAAGTAGTGTCTTTATTAGGATGCACATCAGAAGTGGGCGGCACCTATGGCTTTTGGTGTTGGCCGAATATGCTAGGGTTTTGGGGAGGGATTTGATTGGTTCTCTTCTTTACTTGATGACCAATCACATGAGAGTGTGAGGTGGCAATTTAAGTGATGTGGCAAGGGAATTTCGGCTAGGATAAGGGTGGATGGCCGGTTGAGAAATTGTAGGGATTTTGGTGAGATTTGGTTTGTACAACAATCTCCAATTGTGGCTGAAGTTTGGTACATTGTAACCGAAGTTTCAAATTGATGTTTCAATGTATATTGTCACTGAAGTTTCAAACTGAGATGCCAACGCTAAATAAGTGGTCTTTGAGTGGCAACATTACAAACTTATTTTTCAAATTGGGGTTATATGTGCAATTCTGATACTTATAACTATTAATCTAAAATATTGAAGCATATGCAATTTTGTATCAGAGAGCCACGACCTTGGATCAAATTTACTTGAGAGAAAATTTAGAAGTTAGATTTAGCTTTCTTTGAGCAAGCAACAAGTAGCCGAGCAAATAGCAGGTCGAACAATGGAATAGGATGGACAAAGTATTAAATGGGCGATGCACTTCGCAAGCATGATTTAGGTGAGCAAGTGCTGTAAATTCCCACCAAAAGCATGGAAAGTATATTTCCCCATGACTTTCGACCTAAAAATTAGAAATAGGTTTCCCCGAGTCCTGTCATGAGAATGGCTTACTATAGATGGATATCCCTCACTTAATTACTCTCATTTGGTCGACTATATCACCTAAGCACCAGAGTAATTTGCCTGCCTTGTTCTTCCCCTTACTTGTGAGGGAACTTGAGTAAGACACAGAGAAACCTAGAGAGAAAGAGAGATGTGTGCCTGAAAACTTATCCAACATGTCATCCAGGGGGGAAATTGGAAATCTATATTTTACCGTGATCCTAGTATTGACCCTGCTACGCACACACATGGCGTGGACCGTCTTTCTTGGGCACCAATAGAGTAGGAACTACTCACGTGCACATACACTCACGAATGTCTCCTCTCTCCAACATCTCCAATATTTAGGCCCAGTTTGGATGTTGAGAATTGAGATGATATTATCTCATCTTAACTCAACATCCAAACATCATTCAAATATAAATATTTTTTAATTTCAAATTCAAAAATAAAAATAATTAAAAATTATATTACAACAATATTTTAACTTTATAATGTTTTATACTTTATTCAACTTTCTTTCTTTCATTTTTCAACACCCACAAAATGTTTTAACTCAAACTATTTTAATACTTATTATAAATTATTTCACTACTACTCACATATTTCTCATCTCAATATCTAACCAAGACCTAATGCTGGAACTCTTCATACTCCTTGGGCCCAAGGCGATATATATGTTGATCTATTGGACAAGCTAAAACCTTGCACCAAGTTAATCTAATGTTGTATATCTCTCATGAGTGGAAGGCTTAACCAGAAAGGTCTGCCGGCATTAAATTTGCAAACGCAGACATCATCTATTGCACCTTTGGTGGTAAATCACGACCAGCTATTCCACTGTCGTTATACGGCACCAAAACATACACAACTCCCTCTTTCTCCGCCTCCTCCTAGAATCTAGCTATCGGTAGAAGAGTGATTCTCTTTCCAGCCTCTGGAGCAAAAACAACTATCTTCCTATGCGCGGCTAAAACGACCTTTTTCCCTTTAATGCTAGGAATAGGTATTTTAGCACCCATCGCGAACCATGCTCCAATCATATTGCCAAGGCCAGCCTAAATATAAGTGGAAATTATCCATGGACACCATGTCGTACTACGCATTATCAAAATACTTTCAGCCAACCAAACACTGCCAGTCGATTGTGACCTCACTGCCTTTCTTCAACCACGACAGCTTATAGGCTGTAGTGTTATGGTCTAATTTGAGTTGGAGCTTTTGAACTTCTTCCTCAAAGGCCATGTTCTCACAACTACAACTATTGATGATCACTTTGCACACTTTTTCAGAAACAATATAGGTAGTGTCAAGTGTGAAAATTATTAGTTCTCAACCAGTTTTCTCCTGAATCACCTTTGGAAGTTAATAAACTTTTCTTATGGGAGGGTCTTATTACCAAATTTATACAATATCTCTATCATCATTTGCCTTGTCATAGATAGGTTCTTCAATGTCCTCAACATCTTCCTTGTCATTCTTGTTAAATAGAAGATTTTTTGCCCTTTCGATTGGAGATGATTATCTTCAATCAGTTGCTCGATGACTGGGCTCCCCACATCTAAAACATCAAATATTATTGGCGCTCGAACTCTGCCTTGAGTTGGCTAATGACTAGGACGAGTCTCCTACGGACACACTCCTCGTATGTTTTGTTTGCTCTCGACGCAAGTTGCCTAGTTTGCTACTCCTTTTTCTATCAGAGCCCGTTGATATGTCTTGGACATAGTCCACAAAGAGTGGAGGTTGAGGATGTCTTGCAAAGGCTGCCGCAAGGCACCCAAATACTGTGCCATCATATGCTCTTTAGTTTTAGAAAGGTCATTCCAAGACACCAACTGATAGAACTCTTCAGTGTAATTATCAACAAACCTCGCTCCTTGGCTCAACAGGTAAAATCGTTAAAACAAGGTTTGAGTATATTCGAACAAAAAGTAACCCTTCATCATCTTCTTCATTTTCTCCCAATTGCCTATCTTGGCCTTGACCAATCGCTCAAGAGACACTTCAATTATTCCCACCAAATTATTGGTCAACCCTTCAACTTGATGATGACTGGTTTCAACTTCAAATGATTTAGGACATCCTTCTAGTTAAAAACTGCTATACCTTATGCAACCCATCGAGAAAATTCAGGTAGATTAATCCAAAGCCTAGGTTTCCTACAAATCACTAATAATCACATCCTACATGTTACAATCTTGATGAAGGGCTTTCTCATTCAAAAACTGCCCATGACCTAGCCACTAAAAGTGATGATAAATCAAGCAAAAAAAAAAAAAAAGGCTAAAACTCTAATACAAGCTCAAAATTTGGACCGCCAATGAGTATGGTAATCATGACGTGTAGGTTAAAAACAACTTTTTGAATTAGGTTCATATGTGTGATTCTAATACCCATGCCAAAGTGCCAAAATATTGACAAGTGTGCAATACTCTCTCAATTTGAGCAATTATCACGTTGTCATTGTGAGGGGATAATTACAATAAGGGAGAAGATGATGGACGCCCACCGTCTTGGTGCCCGCCTACTGTTCCTCTTTAGCACCTTAGAAAGAATTATAAAGTATATAAAACGGAAAGTTGGATTCGGATTCCTCCTTCTTAACTATATTTATCCTAAATTAGTTCCTATTAGATCAATATGATGTGTTTGGTAAATTCATTGGGATTATCTCTGACACACCTGCAGTGTAATGATCAGGATCCTTATAAACATTTAATGTCTGGCAGTGTAATATATCACATTAAATGCGGACTGATATAAATATCCGAAATAGTTACTGATTGTCCAGATGTAATCATATTAAAGGAGATATTATTGAGAAGAAACAAAAGCAATAAATGACCCGGGAGAATAAAGGAGATAGGGGGAATAATCTGCTCTCCAGTAATCCTGAGTGATCACACGTGTGCCTGATCGATATTTCAGCCCGTATAACAGAAAAAATGTATCACTGAGAGAGGTACGAAGAACTATCATAGATTTTTCTCTCAACTTATCTTTGATCTATCTAAATTCTTTCTAACAAAGGCATCAGAGAGTTCTAAGGGTTGAAGAACCCAACCCTCCATCTTTTCTTGTGCAAATTATTTATCTGGAAATCAAGACACTACTTAGGATTGCAGAACACACATCAACAGTTGGCGCCGTCTGTGGGATCGTTTTGGTGCTCTCTGCAAACCAGTCGCGTTGTGATTACGAGGTAACAACTGCAGTTCAAAATACATCCCGATGGAAGAACGGCTAGCTGCCTTAGAAGCAACAATCAGGGAGCTCACTAGAGAAAATGAGAAGCTGCAAAAGAATAATGAAGAGTTGACTGCTCGTGAAGAACCTTCCGTTAGTAGATGCGCGAAATCTCACCGAGTCAATGAACCTAATCGTAAAGAAGTGGAGAAAGAGATGCGTAAAATGCAACTGGAACTCAAAGAACTGGAAGGCAAGAATGAAAATATAGCCAAGCGTATAGAAGCCCCTTCCATTACTAGGCAATTACGAAACCACCTCGACACTTCTTACAGCGCAAGTGTTATGGCAGTGCGTTACCTCCTAAGTTTCGAGCACCTCAGATGGAACTGTACGATGGGGGTGCTGATCCATATGAACATATAGAGACGTTTAGGACGCACATGAGTTTGCATGGTTATCCTAATGAGGTAGCGTGCCGAGCGTTCCCACTTACCCTGAAAGGAGTAGCTCGAACCTGGTTTGGAACAGTCCCGATTGGCACAGTAGATAACTTTGACTGTCTCGCTCGCCTTTTTATCACCCAGTTCTTAGGAAGTCGAAAGAGGAAACGACCGGCTGCGTATCTCCTCACGGTCAAACAGAATAGTCAGGAAAGCCTCAAAAACTATCTTTCCCAATTCAACAAGGAGTTGATGACGATAGGTGTCAGGATGTGAAGATCACTTTAACTGCTTTCCTAAGTGAAATATGGCTTGGAAGTCCTTTCTTGGCAGAGATAGCTAGACGAACTCCAGCCACTTTGGCTGAATTCATGGATAGGGCGGACGGGTATATAAACGCTGTAGACACTTTGCAAGCTCTCATAGGACCAAGGCGGGAAGAAATAGAGCGTACTAATCAAACCGAAGCCAACTTGTCAGCGAGAAAAAGAGGCATCAACGACCCATAAAGATGAAACACACAAGGGGGCCCGCAATCTCAAGGGAGTGCGTAATACAAACCACGCCTTCACAGTAATTTGACGGTAGATAAAGAACTTGAGGAAAGTTAGTATAGCAACCAGAACCAGCGTCGACCGGGAAATATGTATTGTGAGTACCATAAGTCTACTTGGCATAATACCCGGGACTGTAGAACCCTGAAGAGAAGAAATGAAAAGGAAAGAGGAGAATCACACAAGAAGGGGGAATATCCTAACAAACGTAGTCCGAGCCCTCATAAAGGAAGAAGCACCAAAAACTCATCTCAAAGGGGGGGACCTT
The DNA here is from genome assembly GCA_036898215.1 of Platycarya strobilacea. Classification (NCBI taxonomy): domain Eukaryota; kingdom Viridiplantae; phylum Streptophyta; class Magnoliopsida; order Fagales; family Juglandaceae; genus Platycarya; species Platycarya strobilacea. Next base: position 38,593,643 of record CM072555.1, read on the forward strand.
TAGGTGAATACGAACTATTGCTGGGGGAGTACCAAGGGGAGGGGGGGGGGAAGCCTCAGCTTCAAGGAAGGCATATGCAAGAGAAGCACGCTACGCAGAGATATTCGTCATGTCAGAGTTGACTCGAGACAGACGGCTTTCTGAAGATATCCCTATCATTTTTTACCGATAGGATGAAGGAGTGATGCAGTCTCATGACGACGCTTTGGTAGTAACCATGTTAGTTGCCAATTTTATAACCAAAAGAATCCTTGTTGATAATGGAAGTCTGACAGATATTCTTTATTGGGACGTATTCGAAAAAATGAAGATCGGGCGAGACAGGCTACGACGAGCCCCAATATCTCTCATGGGATTTGCCGGCGAGATAATACAGCCCGAAGGAGTCATAACTTAACCTGTTATGGCCGGTGAGGCTCCTAAAACTTCAATGATCATGGTTGACTTTTTAGTGGTCAAAGCCCATTCCTCGTATAATGCCATAATGAGGCGCCCTGCTTTAAATCGCCTAAAGGCAGTGACTTCTACATATCATCTGAAAATGAAGTTCCCAACTCAAAGTGGTGTAGGAGAAGTCAAAGGTGAGCAATCCTTAGCCCGCGAATGTTATTCTCGTAAGTTAAAACCCCTATGCCAAATGGTGATCGGCATCACCAAGGAGGATTCGAGACACAGTGAAGTTGCAGCTGAGTTGCCGCCTCCACCACCCTTGACACAATGGGATGAAGACTTTCGAGATGAAAAAAGCATCAAACAAGTCGAACTCGAAGAGCCATTGGAGCTAATCGCCTTCGACCAGGCAATGCCCGAGCAGAAGGTTTAGATAGGTTCCAGTTTGGAACCTAGCCTGAAACAGAGACTCAAACAACTCTTGGCTGAACATCAAGACATCTTCGCCTGGACTCATCAAGATATGCCAGGTATAGATAATAGTGTCATTGAACATCATTTGTTTGTCAATCAGGAAGCCCGAAAAGTTAAACAAAAAATAAGTAACTTTTGCGCCGAGAAATATGCTGCCATAGTTGAGGAAGTAGACCGCCTTCTAGCAGCGGGGTTTATCAGAGAAACCCAATATCCAAAATGGCTGTCTAATGTAGTGTTGGTGAAAAAGGCGAACGGCAAATGGAAGATGTGTGTGGATTTCACCGATCTTAACAAGGCATGTCCGAATGATAGTTTCCCACTTCCTCGCATTGATCTGATCGTGGATTCAACGGCTGGTCATCCATTACTTAGCTTCATGGACGCGTTCTCGAGATATAATCAGATCAGGATGAATGCAGAGGATGAAGAAAAAACAGCTTTTATTACAGACCGGGGATTATATTGTTACAAGGTGATGCCATTTGGGTTGAAAAATACAGGAGCTACGTACTAACGCCTGGTCAATCAGATGTTTAAACAACAGATAGGAAGGAATGTGGAAGTATACGTCGACAATCTGCTGGTCAAGAGTAAAATACCTGGACAACATGTGGATGACTTGCGGGAGGCCTTTGAAGTCTTACGTCAATATAAGATGAAGCTTAATCCAAGTAAGTGTTCTTTTGGGGTGGGGTCAGGGAAATTCTTAGGCTATATGATTTTCGAAAGGGGAATCGAAGCCAACCTTGAAAATGTGAAGGTCATATCTCACATGGTTGCACCTTGGAATCATCATGAGGTACAGCAATTAGCAGGCCGAGTGGCTGCCTTGAATCGCTTCATAGCTCGATCCACTAACAGATGTTTACCTTTGTTTCAAGTGTTGAATAAAGCACAGGAGTGGAACTCTTCTTGTGACAAAGCCCTCGATGAGCTAAAAGAATATTTAACTCATCTGCCATTGCTTAGCCAAACCGAGCCCCGCGAAATGTTGATTGCTTATTTAGCAGTATCGCCCTGCAACCTCTGCTGTTCTAGTAAGAGATACGGCGACAGGGCAAGAACCGGTATATTATGTAAGTTGAGCATTTCAGGGGGCAGAGGCCAGGTATCCTAAATTGGAAATGATGGCCCTAGCCCTAGTGGTAGCTACTAGGCGACTCGGACCATATTTCCAAGCTCACACCGTACGAGTACTCACAAATCAACCCTTAAAAACTGTATTACAACGACCAGATACTTTAGGAAGGTTAGCAAAGTGGGCTATAGAACTTAACGAATTTGACATCCAGTACACCCCTAGGAAGGCGATCAAAGGGCAAGTACTCGCTGATTTTATAGTCGAGCTCATTGGCTTTCCGGAAGAAATTTCCCAGACACCCCCCAACGAGCCTTGGATGGTTTATGTAGATGGGTCAGCATGTAAAGCAGGAGAAGGAGCAGATATCCATATCATTTCTAGCGATGGTAAAAAGTATAATTAAGCTGTTAAAATTACTTTCAAGGTTACTAACAATGAAGTTGAATATGAGGCGCTTTTAATTGGCTTGACTGTTGCTCGTCTTCTGGGGGCTAAAGAAGTGAAAGTGCATGCCAATTCACAAGTGGTAGTTAACCAGGTATTCGGTACCTTTGCTGCTAAAGGGGAACGACTGCAGAAGTATTTTCAATTGGTTTGTGAAGTAAGAGATTATTTTCAATATTCTTCTATTCATCAAATCCCAAGAGCCAATAATTGCCAAGCTGACCGCCTAGCTAGAATAGCATCTGGGCAAATAGATATCCCATTTCTCGAGAACACTGAAATAAGGCAAGCAGATATTCCTTTTATTGGAAAAGAAATGTTCCAAACAGAGATAGTTCAGCCCGGATGGGCTAAAGATATAATAGATTTCCTGCAAGATAATAAGCTGCCTACCGACGTGAATGAAGTAAGAAAAATCAAAAATTTGGCCGCCAGATTCACTATCTTAGAAGGGATATTATACATAAATAGATTTTCAGAACCGCTACTCAGATGTCTATCAATTGAGGAGTCTCAGTACGTATTAGCATAAATTCATAAAGGTATTTACAAGAGTCATTCTGGAGGAAGAATTCTGGCAATCAAGATAGGTCGAGCGGGGTATTACTGGCCAAACCTTCTAAAAAATTCAAAAGAGTTTACCCAAAAGTATCCACAATGTCAAATACATACCAATATTTTGCACCTCCTACCAACAGAATTGTCATCCATAGTAGCAGCCTGGCCTTTCGCACAATGGAGGCTAGACCTCATAGGTCATCTTCCCATGGGACGTGGAGGAGTTAAATTCATCATGGTTGCGGTTGATTATTTCACAAAGTGGGTTAAGGCGGAAGTCTTGTCTACAATAACTACCCAAGCCATTACCAAATTCCTCTGGAAGTTCATTATATGCCGGTTTGGCATATCACAAAGTTTTATATCTGACAATGGAGGTCAATTCGACTCTTCACACTACCGACAGTGGTGCGCGGAGTTGAGGATCGAAGTGCGGTACTCATTATCCGGGCATCCATAAGTGAATGGTCAAGCAGAGGTGACTAACAAGACTATCTTGTCTGTTGAAATTGTAAAGGAGCATGGGCAGACGAACTCCCCGGAGTATTATGGTCCTACCGTACTACCGTTCGAACTCCTATAGGAGAGACCCCATTTGCTCTTACATACGACAATGAGGCTGTCATCTAGGCAGAAATATGAGTCCCAACTTCAAGAATAAAAAATTCCACCTAGAAGACAATGAAATAAAGCTACTAAAATAATTGGACCTCTTCAAAGAAAGACGGGCAGAGGTAGCTATAAGAGTGGAACACCATAAACGCATGGCTGAAAAATTTTTCAACAGGTGAGTCAGGTTAAGATCTTTTAAACCTGGGGACCTAGTTTTGAAGTGCACAGGAGTGACTACCACTGAAGAACGCAAACTAGGACCTAAGTGGGAGGGACCCTACGTAGTTACTAGGAGTACTCGACTAGGATCATATAAGCTTACAGACAGTGAAGGCAATGCTCTCTCTCATCCATGGAATGCGGAACATTTGAAAAAATATTATGTATAGCTTGATTTTTCTTCACTGGAATTATATTATATGAAAGTTGCAAATTACTAGTATTACGGCAAATATGTTCAATCATCGGCGCCATTCGAGTCGCGAGGTCGCTTGGGTTTTATGCCTCGCCCCTCGATTCACTCGCCGAAGGGAAGGAACCCATTCTTTCGCCTTCGCCATCACGCCGGCACCATATGGGTTGCGGGATCGCCTGGGCTCTATGCCTCGCCCCTCGATTCACTCGTCAAAGGGAAGGAGCCCATTCCTTTACCTTCGCCATCTTGCCGGTGCCATACGAGTCGCGGGGTTGCCTAGGCTCTATGCCTCGCCCCTCAATTCACTCGCTGAAGGGAAGGACCCATTCCTTCACCTTCGCCATCTCGTTGGCGCCATACGAGTCGCGGGATCGCCTGGGCTCTACGCCTCGCCCCTCGATTCACTCGCCGAAGGGAAGGAACCCATTCATTCGCCTTCGCCATCGCGCCGGGGCCATACAGGTCGCAGGGTCGTCTGGGCTCTATGCCTCGCCCCTCGATTCACTCGCCGAAGGGAAGGAACCCATTCCTTCGCCTTCGCCATCGCGCCGGCGCCATACGGGTCGCGGGGTCGGCTGGGCTTTATGCCTCACCCCTCGATTCACTAGCCGAAGGGAAGGAACCCATTCCTTCGCCTTTGCCATCGCACCAGGGCCATACGGGTCACGGGGTCGCATGGACTCTATGCCTCGCCCCTCGATTCACTCGCCAAAGGGAAGGAACCCATTCCTTCGCCTTCGCCATCACGCCGGCGCCTGGGCTCTACGCTTGGGCCATCTCGTCCAGGCGCCATACGAGTTGCGGGGTCGCCTGGGCTCTATACGTCGCCCCTCGATTCACTCGCCGAAGGAAAGGAACCCATTTCTTCGCCTTCACCATCACGTCGACGCCATACGGGTCACGGGGTCGTCTGGGCTTTATGTCTCACCCCTCGATTCACTCGCCGAAGGGAAGGAACCCATTCATTCGCCTTCGCCACCACACCGGTGCCATACGGGTCGCAGGGTCGCCGAGGCTCTATGCCTCGCCCCTCGATTCACTCACCGAAGGGAAGGAACCCATTCCTTAGCCTTCGCCATCTTGCTAGCACCATATGATTCGTGGGGTCGTCTGGGCTCTATGCCTCACTCCTCGATTCACTCGCCAAAGGGAAGGAACCCATTCCTTCGCCTTCGCCATCTCGCCGGCGCCAAATGAGTTGCGAGGTCGTCTCAGCTCTGAGCCTCGCCCCACGATTCGCTCGTCGAGAAAAAGGAATTCGGCCAGTCACTTTTCAAACGGACCTCAACTCACATACGGGCTTCTACTCAAGGGCCTCGCTAACTTCGTTGGCTTAACCAAACTCGGCCTGCTCGCCTCACGCCCTTCCTTCGTAGCTCACCAAAATGACGAGACAATGTAGGCTTGTCCACGATTCACCCACTGATCACTAAACAAGGTACATGCTCACCTAAACTACATCTCACATGACTATTAACACTGGAACCTCGCCCTAGTCACCCTATCACTTGCCGTCTTTCTGGCGTCCAATAAATAGCATGGGCTCTCATGTTTTCCTTATAAATCTTTATCGATAGATAGTTTAGTTTCATTGATAAAGATTCGCAGGGTAGTACAATCATCGTTAAATGATCATCTCCAGCTGTTTTATAATTTAGATTACAGTGTCTTCAATCTAATTACGAGACTATAGCGCATGGATATATGAAAGGTGGTCCATATGTATAGATTTACGTCTATAATCTTTATGTTTGTACCCATCGTATAAGAGCCGGCAAGTTGGCCCACCACACAACAAGAAGATAAGCATATAGCGGAAAGAATGGTATAATGATAGACAACCAAAAATACATTTGAAATCTATACAAATCTATACGGCATAAAAAAAATAATACATATACAATGGTAGATTATCAAGGAGGCAAACGTATACGGCACTCTGGTGTCCCAATCTTAGCAACTTCTGCCTTCTCTATGGGGTCAAGAGCAAGTTTTCGGGGATCCATGCTAGCCACATCGAAGGACGGGTTCCGAACGACTTCCTCCCTAAGCCGCCTCAAGCCTTCTACATAACCTTGACTCCGAGCAGTTATGCAGAGGGAACGATGCTGAGTCGCTTGACGCCTAAGAACTTCAAGCTCAGTATTTGCCTCGCCTAACTCTCGAGAGAGAGTGTCACGTTCGAGCTCGGTAGTATCAACCTTGGCTCGAAGAGTCTCCAACTCTTCTTCTCGAGTGGCACACGAATGTTCAAGAATAGCCAAGTTTGACTTCAAGCACTTCATTTCTTGATTGGCAAGGGAGAGTTCGTTCTCTTTAGTGGCGAGCGTCTGCCCAATAGACTTTTGACCTCGGAAGAGGTCATCCCTACTCGCCTCTAGGAACAGGTTCTTCTCTTTTAAGGTTTCCATTTCTTCTAACATGGCTTCATCAATTTTAGTATAATAATCCCGCTCCTCCTCGAACTCCATAACTGTGGCTTTCAGAAGATCTTTATCTTCTGTAAGCTGGGAAACTGAAGCGCCAAGCTCTCGGTACTTTTCCTTAGCTTCTAGAAGTTGTTCCCGAGCCTGTTGTGCACTCCCATTTAATAGCTTTGTTACCTCGGAGCCAACTGAACCAATAATTTTCTCGAAGGCCTAAACAATAACAAACAGTTAGAGAAATAAAAGAAGTTAAAAGCAAAACGGACAGACAAATGAATACCTGCGCCAAAAGGGACTGGAGTAGGTCGACCACAATTCCCATCTGCTCTGAGCACTCGGGAATGGAAGTGGTTGGAGGTGAAGGATGTGTGGAGTGTTGAAGAGCCCGATCGAAAGAAGACCCGATCGTTGATCTGGCATCATCTCCAGAAGTTCGAAGAGGCTCTCGCCCAATGTTCTCACTGACCTTGGCATTAGTCGAGTCTGGGACAGAGAGCCTCGATGCCGAACGATGGTCTTCTGTCTCTAAGCGCTCAAGTACGGCCACCTCTCGCCTGCCAACCCCCAGAGTGGAGGGTTCATCTCTCTCACCTCTATCAGGGTGACCTTCTCCAAATTCAGGAGGACGTTCTGATCTAGGGACATTCTCCTGATCAGGAGCTAGTGTAGATGATAACACGGGCGCCTGAAAGTAAGGAGTCCCAGCAGAGTACACATGAGGATTAGATAAGGTAGCTAAAAATGCTAGCTTGACCTCATCTATATCCTATCTGAGGCCTAAGGCAAAGGCCTGTCATTCAGAGGGGACTGGCGATCTGAAGAAAGACACACAGTCAGTGGCTCTGGTGTTATGACCCCCTGCCCCTCCTAATCACATAATTTATGTAAGAAATAATTGATTAATAAGAAAGGCCCGTATTGAATTTTTAGGAAATAAGAGAAAAGAAAGACAGAGATTGTGAAGGTTAGAAAAAAAGGAGTATCCAAGACGAAGTCATTTCAATCTTACTCCCTAAAACATATTTTTCCTCAACCCTTACTCTGACGCCTATCTTCTATCTCTACCTGCGCAAACACCCTCAATGCCTCACTCTCTCTCTCTCTCTCTCTCCCCATTTTTTGCTCGCCATTGAACCCAACTCCATAACGTTTAGACAATTTTTAGTCCCACCAACAATGGTATGCACATGAATTTCAAGCAGACTTACCCTTAAGATATAATGAAGCCTAGAAAAACTCTATTTGTCTAACCACAATATGCAAACTTGAGATTGAAACTAAAAATGCAGTGGTTTGGACCCCATTATTTCACTTAACGACCCTTGTTTTGTGGAATTGTAATCTAACAAGTGAACTACCTATATAGCCAAGTTTCTTTTTGATCAACATAGAGTGGAAGTAGTCGATTTCTCTCACAATAAGCTGAAAGAAAGCTTCCCTGTTTGGTTGCTAGCAAACAATGCAAGGCTATAACAACTAAGGCCCTGTTTGGATATAAGAAGTATTTCATCCACTACAAGGTATTAGGCCTTTACCTGCGACAACTATCACTGCAATAAGGCCATATTTTCGCTACCTATACTTTTTCACAGCATTTTTGTTATGCCACCCTTTCGCCGCTGTTATTTCTTTGCATAAAACATAAATTAGCAGTAACAAAATTTCGCTATAACAAATCATTTTTTCCAGTGATTATTAATGCCGCAATTTAAGCCAAACTCGCTGCAATTAACCTACACAATTCAGCTTTCAGTTCGCTGCCAAACTTTATTTGCAACGTTTTTTTTTGCCGTGAAAAGACCTTAATTTCGCTGTAACAAAAGTTTGGCAAAAACAGCGTATCTAGTGATCGCTGTGTTGCCGATATCTACGGCGAATTTTGTCGCCGTAACTAATTTTCAAGAAAATGGCAAATGTTTGTCTCCGCGATTTGGAGCGCTGGGAATACATTTGCAGCGTTGTTTCGTTGCCGTGAAAATCCTTGAATTCGCTGCAAAAAAGTTTGGCAACAACAGATTTGTAGCGTTCACTGGGGTTGCCGATTTCATCGGCGATTTCTATCGCCGTAATTAATTTTCACGAAATTTCTTTTGTTTGTCGCAGCGATTTTGGGCGCTGGGAATACATTTGCCGCGATTTTGGAACGCTACAAATCACTTCTAGTGAATTTTGCGGCGATTATAATTCGCTGCATGTAACTTTCTTTTCAGAATTTGCCTTTTCTGTCGCGATTTCGCAACGCTGCAAATATCCAAACTGTATAGGCAGCGACTAGTTATTTTCGCAATTTGGCGAGTTTATCAAATCTGCCCAATTAAAACATGTATAAATGCATACTCACGAGCATTTAACTTCATTCTTTAATATCCAAAATTAATTAACTTGGCAAATAAATTAATGTACTAATTATTATTGTAATATCCAAATTATGCTAAACTAGACAAGTCCATTCTTTAACTTCATCAATAGCATAAAATATTATCCATCTGATTCCAATGCAATTAAAATAATGGAAATTTCAGCCTGAATGCATGATCAGGAGCACATGACTGAAGCTGTAGGGGTGCATTCATGCCTTGCAACTACATGTACATACTAAGAACAACTAATATTGTTTCATAATAAAACAACCTCTACATAATTAATTGTTTTGAGTCAAGATTTTGGGGAAATTTTCACTAGCTTTCCCAGCTTCCATCTAGTTCGGCTGCTAGCATGCAACTTCTCCAACCAATAATTTTGACTTCTTCTGCATTGCCTAGGTACCAAAGAAAGGTTGATATTAGAGATTAATTGATGCCTAACCAGCTAAAAAAAGCAAGTACAGTAAACAAAATATGTATTATGCATAACCTTGTTTGAGTAACAAGGTCTCCTCATCAGATTTGTTAAAAAACTTCCCATGTTTATTCCTTTCCAAACATGATCAGCACCCTAACACATGTACATATAAAACTTTTCAATTATGAACTTTTAGCCAAACGATCATCTAATCATTATGATCCAAACATAAAATCAAACATATGATTGGAAATAATCCAAACATAGAATTATATTCAATTGGTTTCTAAAAGTAGCTATAACAATTTGCTCTATCAAAGACTTTCCTCTCATTTCTCAAAACCCAATAAAAACCCAAAACTCATATATAAAAATGCGTCCATGCAGTAAAATAATATTTAAGTCCTATATTGTTTATTTCCAACTGCTATAAGTAGTGTCCAAACACATGTTTATCATTCGGCTAAATAAAAATTGCTTACTGCAGTAAGATAATATTTAATTTTCTTCTTCCTATTTGACTTTCATCTTGCGTGTTCATCTTTCTTGTGATCAATCATATAAGATTTTGCCACGGGTTTCCTCAACTTGACCAAAGACAATTATTATCCCAAAGTGATATGTACGGGTGTAAATGGTCCGGTCCGGTCTGGAAAATTTGTGAACCGATTCCATTCGGTCCAAGAATTCTCTCACTCTGGACCGGACCGAACAAGAGTTTGGTCCATACCAGTATGGTTCAATTCGGTCTAGGGGCGGTTCGGTCCGGTCCGGTCTAGGGATGTCCCATATGATTTAATGGGCTAAATTTAATCTAAAATTCTACAATGATCAAATATTTTTTTGACCCAAATTTAACTACTATAAATTATAATATGTTAGTATATATTATATATTAAGTATGTTAGTAAATTATAACTAATAACACTATTACATTATTATATTATATATTTACATGTTAGTAAATAGTGATAAATTAATAATAATATATTAAATAATAATAATACACTTATTACTTATAAGTTATTACTAATATTCTATATAGATATATTATAATTTATATTTTTATACTACAACTAGTCAACTAATAAATTATAATATGTTAATATTATAAGAGTATATATTATATATTAATATGTTAATATATATTATATATTAATATATTAATATTGATATTATAATTTATATACTATTTATATATATATATATAAATATATATATATATATGTGAGGTTGGGTCCGGTCCGATCTGGTTCAGGGAGATAAATCCTTTGGCCGGGACTGGACCGGAATTAATCGGTCCATGTAAAATTTGGACCGGGCTTGACCGAATTTCATTTGGTCTAGTCCGGTCTTGGTCCGAGACAACCGGTTCGGTCGGATCCGGTCCACCGGTCCGGTTCGGTCTTTTTACAGCCCTAGTGATATGTAGTAGTGGGCCTAAAGTATACTTTGACCAAATAACACAAGTATGCACACTCGAGTTGAAAATCAGCAAGCCATCTTTGAAATCACCAAAATTAAAGAGTACTAATGTAATGATTTGTACTTAAGGGGTCAGGGAGGAAAAGTTATGAACTTAAACTAACAACCCACGACAATATAAATATAAACCCTTTTACGCGCTATAAAATAAAAAACAAGTCATTTGCTCAAACCAATTAGCACAAACATTCTTCTATAAGAAGATCAATGAACTAGTAGTCTAACATAATTAATCCAGAGCACCACAAACTTTCAATACCAAAATCAAAATTCTAAAATAACACACCAGATCAATGACTTATCTTACAAATAAGATCTCTTAATTCTAACTTGTACGAAGTTGGTAAATAACTGTATGAGAGGCAAAAGTACTTGTTACTCAAGTTCTAATGTTACTCAAATGGCCTGTTGTTCTCCTCTGTAAGTTAAAGCTAAATTCAGTCTACAAATTTTTTGACCAAATGGGGAAAAAGCTAATTTAACACAGTTTTCGAGAGGCACCCTTAATTTATAGGGATTTGGTTCACAGGCAGACTGCTTGATTTGCTGTTAAGCACATGGCATTGGGGGTTGCTGGTTTGGGTTGCGAGGATGCCTTAGTCCACTTGCTCAACTATGTGTGGCCAAACATATTTGAGACATCCCCGCATGTGATAAATGCTGTAATGGAAGCCATTGAAGGAATGAGGGTGGCGTTGGGTGCTGCTATTGTGCTAAACTACTGCCTTCAGTGGTTGTTTCATCCTGCTCGTAAGGTTAGGGAGGTGTACTGGAAGATTTATAACTCGTTTTATATTGGAGCACAATATGATGTTCGTCTGAAATGTTGTTTACATTGTTACCATATGAGGTGGCAGGTAGAATTATATGTGACTATATGGACTGATTCCGTGATGTTAGGAATTGTTTTGGCTGATGTATTCTTTTTCCAAGCCTGTACTTATATTGAACCATAATGATTATATATACTTGAAATAAAAAATAATAATGAGTCTGTTATCTTTGGTTACCTATCAAAAAAATAAAAGAAGAGTCTTTTATCATTGGTTACTTCCCTCCTTGTGTTGATGGTGTTCAAGTAATGGTTTTAAATCACTTGCTTCTAAGGCGTCCATTTTTGTGTTGGTTGTACCTTCTTTGATTTTATTTTCATATTGGTTGTTCTTTGTGTCGAATCACATTTCAAGTGTCAGGAAATGTTTTTCAGCCTGATTTCAGTTATTGGAAAAAAAAATGAACACAAAGGGTCCATGGAAAGGAAATGTTCAGCAAAAAACAAGTGAACACAGCGGGTCCATGGAAACCCTAAAATTGCAGTATTCAAATGTCTCAAAATCTACTAATATAACACTGAATGAAGAATACTTAAACACAATGAAAGTCCAGAAACCAATCTTAGCAGTTGCGAACCATGGCAAATCCGAAACAATGCAACAAATTCGTTTTAATTCGGATTTCTACCATATATATTTATATATATTCACACACACAACCTTGCTATACCCCTTCCTCACCATGGGCAAACTTACATAAAGGTAAATGTAAGAAAATGGGAGGAAAAATCAAACCTTTGGGTAGGAGAACCGTCGAGGCCGAAAATGAGATGGCCTGAGAACTCGAACTTTGAAGCAGCCACTTCACCGGTGTGCGATTCGGGAGATTTGCGTTCTCAAAAGGGAGAAACTTCGAGCTCTCTTCACCAGTGTGAGATTCGGGGGGTTTTCGAAAGCGCAAGGGTAAAGATAAGGAAAAATACAATTGAGGGGGGGAAATAGAAGAGGGAAGTCGGGGTTTTTATAGAAACCCTTTTACGACGATTTAATTCGCTGCTAAATGTACCAATTTCAATAAACAAAATAACAAATGTATAAACAAGTATTACGGCGAATTATAACGCTGTAACAAGGATAGTTATAGTAATGTCGCTGACAGCTTATTCGCAGCGATCATCCTCGGTATGATAGTATAAATTTTTTTTGCAGCGACTTATTTTGCCACTATAAATCCTTATTTCGCTGGAAAAGTCCTGTTTGTAAAACACATGTAATATCTGTGTGGCGATTAAGAATTCGCAGTATTAATTGCGACAATTTTGTGTGCAGCGAATTTAAAATCGCTACATAAGGTCAATTTCCTTGTAGTGATATTTTATTTTATTTTATTATTATAATATTTTCAAATTTCTACACAAAATATTCAATAAGTCAACTTTTTTAAATCTTAAAACAATAACAATATTACAAATAATATTTTAATAATATTTTATTCAATTTTCAACTTTCATCTCAATTCATTATATCTCAACTCGCTATCTGAACCACACCTAAGTTTTCGAAATAATTCTTTCAAGGGTTGATTTTATTTACTTTATTTACACCAGAGCACCACATTAATGATTTTTGGATGGATGTCTAGAAAATCACTTAGATGGGCGACTTCAAGAAAATGTTGGAAATATAATGCCATAATTAGAAAATCTTATGCTTATTTTTATTTTTTTTGTTAAAACTCTTATGCTTATTTTGGGAGTGAGATGAGATTAAAATTTTGCAACAGTAAGTAAGATAATTTGTAAATAATAGTTAGAAAGTTTGAGTTAAGTATTTTTTGAATTTTGAAAAAAAAAATTGAAAAAAAATATTATAAAATTAAAATATTGTTAGAATATAATTTGATAATATTATTTTTATTTGAAAATTTGAAAAACTCGAATTAGTTTTTATTTTTTATTTGAAAGTTTAAAAAAATTGTAATGATAAATTTAAAAAAGTTGTAATAATTAGTTTAAAAATCTATATTTAAATTATGTTTAGGAAGAAGATGGGATTAGATGAGATTTCGGGATGAGATCCATTTCCAAACAAGCCCTAATCTTTCCTGAAATCGTTTTGAAGGTGATCTTCCATCCTCAATTGGTGACATGAGCTTTTTGAAGGTATTGGATATGTCTTTTAATATATTCTCCGGGAAGGTACCAAAGAAATTGGTTTCCAAATCTATCTCCTTGGATACTTTGAATTTACGCAATAACAGGCCTTCAGGGTGAAATCTTTTCGAAGCATTTTAAGTTGTCATCCTTAATTATTCTTCAATTAAACAGCAATCAGTTCACAGTTACTCCATCTAGATTATTATCAATTTGCAGTGGCACTAGTCTATTTGATATTAAGAACAACATGTCAGGTACAATTCTTAGTTGGATAGGGTCAAATTGGGGGAGATCTTGTCATGATTAATAATTTTTTTTAGGGTCAAATTCCATGTGGATGAGGCTCAATATTTTTAATAGATCTTTCTCATAACTAATGTACTTTTGCATTAATGGAACAAGCTTATCCATTATTTTAATCCTTATTGGTGGCAGAGGTGCTTCAATTTGAATGTGGATTTCCATGTATTGGAGTTATTAACATCTAAGGAAAGACCTAGTGAGACCGGGAGTCAGCAGGCATTAAAAATGACCATCTCATTAGTTGCTTCAGATTTCAGGAGTCATGTGTAGCTGCAGCAGAAGGGAGGGAAGAGAATATTGGCATCAACAACATACATAAGAAGCTATATCAGTACTTCTGAAGGTGATGGGAAGTTTATTATTTATGTAGTTTGTGTCTAGGCATTACATCTGCGCTTGTTGGTCGGTTCGACATCAGGTCTAACGGACGTTCTCCTAATGGAACCATGTAAATGCTCTTGATATGAACACTCAACTAGAACCCCTCGGAATAAATTATAGCTAAATGGTCTATGAGAAACGAAGTTTATGGGGGAGTTTTTGAATTGCTATGGCTAGCACTAAAAAATCTCCTTCAATCATCATCTTATCCAGTTTTCTATTGACTGCTTCAATGATTACTCGAAGAGTTGGTGATTCTTCACTCTGATTTGGATGTATTGAATGGACTTGACAAGTTTCGGCAAATATAATGACCCCCCAGAGTTGTTTCCTCCCAGTACTGCTGTGATACCCCATATGAGAATAATAAGATAGGTGGTGTATGGGATCCCACATTGCTTGGGAATGAGAAGTTCTAGCTCTTTATAAAGTTCCAATGGGGCTCCAATTGTATCATTGACTAGTCCTTTTGGAGTATAGGCTATGTGGTTTGGGTCTTCCATTGGAGCGTTACAAATGGTATCAGAGCCTATCCCAACCAGAAATGTGGGACTTGAGCCGTGCCACCTATAATGGACAGACCCGACGAGAACATCGGGCATTTAAGGGGGGTAGATTGTGATACCCCATATGAGAATAATAAGATAGGTGGTGTATGGGATCCCACATTGCTTGGGAAGGAGAAGTTCTAGCTCTTTATAAAGTTCCAATGGGGCTCCAATTGTATCATTGACTAGTCCTTTTGGAGTATAGGCTATGTGGTTTGGGTCTTCCATTGGAGCGTTACAACTGCTGCACATGTGCTTGTATGTTCTCCCACTGCCACATGAAACTTCATTATCTTTTCCCATCTGAATGAAAATTGATCCGAGCTAGGAACTTGAACTAGAGGAATGGACCAGAAACTGATTTCTCTTGTATAATGACATCATTAAGTCTCACCTTGGCACTTCTTTCTGGATCACTAAAGCATGCTAGACAAGGCGGATTATTAAAATCTTTTAGAGATGTCCGTATGGGGTAAATCCAAAAATCTGTATCTCAGTTTCCAAAGTACATATACTCTAGAGAGAGAAATCGGATATTGAAGAAATGACAACTTTGCTCGGAAGTAAACCACCATTTGAGCAATAATATTCTTCGCATCAATGTGGTTGTGCTTTTTCTCATCCAACATGAGCAATACTGCAAATACACATGCGTCATGTGTAGATTAAGGGAATTTTCTTTAATTGAAGTGTGCGTGCAGTTCTATCTCCAATAACAAGTCAATGTTGCTTTAAGTAAAGGTGACAGAAGTCAATATGTGAAGGAATATGTTATATCGAGCATCACTAAGTTCATGGGGCATAGAACAGGGCAATGTCAAAAAAAGGACAGAGATGTAAGCTCATTTTGGAAAATGCCACCGCCGGTTTCTTTCTCCTCTTTTGCTATCTATAAAGAAACTAAAACAAGAAAGAAAAAAGAGATAACGGGCACATATTAATGAAAAATCCTACCTCCAACCCAAAGGTCATCATCAGTGTAACGCTCGGCCCAAAGCTTTCAGCCAGCCCATGACCCACGCCCGGCCCAGCCCCAACCCCAGCTCCAGCCCCATCCCTTTGCCTAAACGGCGTCGTTTCACGCACGGTTTAAACCTACCGCCCCTTCTTCTTTCTTTTCTTTTCTTTTCCTTTCTCTTCTTCCCTTCCCCTGCCCCGACGGTTTCACCTTCCTTGTTTTTACGCAGCTCTCTATTTTCTCTCACATCAAACCACGATCTCGGTGGTTATCCGTTTCAGATGAAAATCTATCTCTCTCTCTCTCTCTCTCTCTCTCTCTCTCTCCATACGGCATTTTATCCCTTACTTGGATCTCCATCCTTCCGTAAATTCCCCCCCCCCTCTAGTTTCGGTTTTGGCGCAGGAAATCACGGTAAGATTTTCTAATTTTCTTCCTACGTTTTCTTCTATCCATGGGTTCGGTTTGGTACTTGTAATCACTGAAAACTTGTGTATTTTCGGTAGGTGAAGTCGAGCGTGGAAAAGCCAGAAATTCCTTCCTTTAGTGCCCTGTCTTCGTCCGGTTTGTCACTTCGTGTTGGTGCAGGCCGTGGTTCATTTCAGGTAAGAATTTCTACCCTTTTTCTTGAGACCGATCGGAAGCTCGTACGTTTGGTTATGCATAGTATATATATATATGTTAGTTGGCGGTGGTTTTGGGATTTGGTGAACAGTTGCCGAATTTTGTGTGGGATGAGGAAAATTTGATTTATTTGAAACGTAAATACCCTGTTGAGTACTATTTTCTAGGCTGAAATATTTATGGATTATTTTCTCTAATTTTCGAATCCATTTTCGAAGTGATTTTTGGTGGATGTTCAAGGGTTTGTTATCTAATTTTCTTTTGCCGTTTTGGTGCTGTCGATGAGTTGTTTGGAGCGTTTTTTTTTGGGGTTGATACAGGATGAAGGAACATGATTTTGGGTGTTGAAATTTTGTAGTTTGTGAAGTTCTGTTGAAACGCATATAATAATACTCTGTTTGATGGCTAACTGTATGTAATGACGAAATCATTTTCCATGGTATTTTGTAGTTTTGAGATAAATACATGGTAAGCTAGAATGATGAATAGTTGCTGAAAATTTGTGGGTATGGAAAATAGTTGTTGAGCGTATTTGATACTATTTTTGTTGGGTTGCTATTTTGTTTCCGGGAGCGTGAAAGTTTTTGGAAGGGGACGAATGATGTTCCTATGGTTGGGTTGGTTTTATCAGAGTGATACTTGAGATGATGAAGTGGTGGCCAAAATGATTGTTTAGTTGGAGGCGTATTTAATGCTATTAAATAGTTTTGCGTGGCTGATTGTTGGGCAATGGGTTGCTAGAAATTATGAATTTAGGCAGGCAATGTATTTAACTTATAATTTTTCAAATTTAGGCCTTTGGGGTGGTAATTAACATAAAGGAAATTATTTTCATGTATAGGTGACGAAACTCTTAGCGATCAGACTCAAAGTTTTGATTTTTCGCTACAGCAGTCAGGTAAGCGGGGTTCGTATGCTCGGTTTTATACCAAAAGAGGACTGAGGTTGACTTTTAGAAAATTTGTGCTTTTGTTAGTTATGAAATGAAAACCCAATAAAAACTAACCTCAGTCGATTGTTTGCATTATTCATGAAGCTTATATAAAAGAAGGAAAAAATATTTCTGTCATGCATTGTGTAGACATGAGCTTGCTTTTTGTCATGTTATTTTCTGAAATGTGAAAAAGAGTGTTTTTGTCTATCTGCGAAAAATTATGCCTTGATTGGTTGACGACGTTTTATTTATATAAGTTTTATTCTGAAAATAGTTTGGAACTATGTATCTTTAATAACTCTGAAAACCTTTGGCATAGTATTCTGGTTGGTATTTGACTCTATCTCTGCTTTGCTTTGCTCTGCTCTGCTCTGTCTTTGCTCTGTTTGGATTGGTTCCAATTTCCTATCTCTGAGTGCACCTACTTTGGAAACAAAGTGGTTTATTGTAGGCTTTCCTATGTGCACACTCGGGGCTCCGAGAACGAATAAGGGAAAGTTTCACCTCTGTCTCTGCCTAGTTTGGCCACTGGGATTTGCACAACCCTACCACGGGGGTTAAACATGGTCTTTGCTTTGTGAGATACTCCGTTTGATATAGTGATAAGGGGGTGAATGTGAACCCTCTCATTTATGATTTATTCTTATTCTTTTATTTATAACTTGGTGGACATTGTTATATGGATTGAGATGTGGAAAAATATTTTTTTTTAACATGGTCGGAGACCTATTATTTGTAGTTGAGGATGGATTATACCAAACAGGTTGGATTTCATGACCCCCTACGAGTACGGGGCATTACAATTAGTGACCAACATGGGAGAGTTGGGATATCATTAATTCATCCATTTTTAAAAGCAGTGCGAGTTGAAATTGAAGATCATTTCAAGTCAACATTATTTGGCTCCAGCCTACATACCTAACAAAACCCCACAATGCATATTAGATTCCCATAGTGGCAAAGATCCTTAACTACTCTATATCAACAAGTTTTAAACTTTCTACGAAAGAGGAAGTTTATTTGTTTTGCAGACGGTGTCCCAGAACCAAAAAGGTCTGATTAAGTCTTATAGATCAGACTTCATTGCTAGAGTATATACAGCTTTATGATAAAGTCGGTATACTAAAATATAAATTATTATCAACCTGGTGTGAGACATCTCAAACAATAAGTCAATATTGTTTTAAGCAAAGGTCATAGCAGATAGCTAGAAGCGATCAAATAGCGGAGGAACAAGGAGCGAATATGTTGTCTGAAACATCAGACACAAAGTTTGGAATACGGATCATCCATTTAAATTTTCAACAGATATCCCAACCAAGTCGAAGATTGCCTCTTTCTTTGAAACTCCCCCTCTTTGCTGAGGCCTTTTAAAGGATGGGTAACAACCTTGTTTCTTTTTCTGCCCTTGCTTTCCTTTAATGCTTGTATACCACATTGGCTATGCAACACATCGGAAGCCAAGGGGAATTTTGTCTGTGCTGAGGTGTTAAATGGCTTGTTTTGCTGATTATTCTGTTTCATATGGCTTTGAATTAATTTGCAAAATGCTTTAGTCTCTACTTATGCCTACTGTTGGAGAAACAGGACGGTTGGTTGGAGTATAGGCCAAGCCACATGGCCTATACTCCAAAACGACTGGCCAATGAAAATATTGAAGTCCTATTGGAACATTATAAAAATCAAAAACTTCTCATTTCAAATAAATGAGATCCCATACACAACTTACCATTTTTATATTGCAGATTATTTTTGCTAAAGAAGGTGCAAAAGGGAATTTAGGGTTGTTTTTGTATATGTCTCAACTTCTGGAAAGTGTGAACGGGTTGGTGGATATTAGAAGGAGCTGATTTAGCATATTTGAGATGTTAGCAAGTCTGTATCATTATTTGTTTGTTTTGTATACGTTGCTATCCAGCTTAATGGGAGTTCTTGAATGAGAAGAGGTGTTTTCTGATTTTTCAGCTAGTGTTTTTAGAATAAACTTGCTGTAATAAGGCTATAGAAGAAATATTTCAGAGCAATACAGGCTGTACAGCAATTGAATTCATCATGCAATAAAGTAATGGCTATAAGTAAACAAAGTGAAAAGCTTACAAGCTAACTGGTAGCATGAAGATTCCCCACGTTTGGCAAGATCGACAGCTAGCTCCAAGTTGTTCACGCGGGGGGGGAGGTGGTGGAGAGAGAGAGATGGATGACAGTGGCAGTAGAGTAGTGGTGTAACGCCCCGGTCTCGTAGGGGTTCGAAAGTTACTACCTATCACATATATTCACATTCAACACTATAATTATATACTTCAAATTTCCAAATATCATATAAAACTTGGTTTTAAAACCTTTTTTTTTTTCAATTTTATCAATTCGAAATATGCTAAGTCACCAGAATACAATAATATTTTCTTAATAAACCTTATCAATGTTCATATAAATTCTCTATATTTAATCAACCATTCTTGAGTCATCTCACCCAAAACTTCATAATCTGATCCTCCACTGAAACATCCAAATTCATCTGAAAAATATTCAGAGATAAGGGGTGAATTTAACCACAACTCAGTAAGCGGAGGACATATACAAGAGTGCAAACATGAGCATTTTTAAAAGAAACTTCATATGCATGAACCAGAAATCCTTTTACTTTCATATACAGATTTCCAAAATATCATCAATAAAATAGAGCGACTTTTCAATCTTTTTACATTTAGAAAAAAAATACTATTCATTATCAAAAACGCTTTGGCACAAATAACTGTACAATCTCATCTTATCCTCATATCCGAACATGTATTATGTTTAACCCCCGTGGTAGGGTTGTGCTATCCCTGGTGGCCAAACCAGGCAGTATCATATTGTGATATTTTCTCTTATTCGTTCTCAGAGCCCCGAGTGTGCACACAAGAAAGAAACACATACAGGACCACTTTGTTTGCAAAATGGTTGCACTCCTATCATATTATATCATGGTGGTACCAACCATATTACGTAAATCCATATCATCATATCAAAACTATATACCAAAGCAGATCAAACAGATAAGAATGCCAAAAGTTTTCATATCCATATTATATCATGTCATGTCATATCAAATCATGTACCAAACTTGTTTATATCATTTTTAGATAACCAACAACTCTAAAATATTTTACATCACATAAATAAAATATCAATTTTCATACTCGCTCTTTTATGCATTTTAGAAACATGTAAACATTGCTCATGTCTACACTATGCATGACATAAACATTTTTCTCTTTATCACATAGATTTCATAAGTAATACAATAATTGACCGAGGTTTTTTTTTCCAAGTTCTCATTTATAGCAAAAACATGCAAAGTCACAAAGTCAACCTCGGTCTCAAAGTTGATGTAAAGCCAAGCATAGGAACCCCGCTTTTACCTGGACTTCTTAGCTTTTCCAAAATTTCTCCAAATAACACTGAACAAAAATAATTGACACCTATAAAATAATCAAGTAATTCATGAATATCTAAATAATCACAAATCACGAAAATAGAACTTAAGATATAAAATCCAATACTTCTCTTAACATCTAAAAATCCTCCAAAACTTGAGTATCAACTCTCTCCAGAATGCTTAGAAACTAGTAAATTCTTCCAAAATCTTAAAATATTAGAAAATCTCTAAAATCTCGATTTTTACTTAATAAACACTTAACTCAATTTCTAACTCAAATCTAAGTCTCTTTCTAAAAATCAAAATCAAAATTCAACCTACTAAAGATAATATAATGCCCAATATCCAATTCAAATAATTTATAACTCAAACTCAAAATAGTTTAAAGGCGAACCCAAAATAATTTAACACTGGTATCTAAATTAAATTAAAACGTGAAACCAACCCGAAACATTTAACCTCAAAATAGCTTATCGTAACATTTTTAAAATAAACAATAAACCAGTAAGAAATAGACTCGCTAAATAAAACTTTAAAACTCCATTTTAAAAAACAAGGGCAAAACGGCTAAATTATAAAAAAAACCTTTGACACTGTCAGTAAAATACGAAACGAAGATGTAAAGCTTACACTCAATGAGAGAGAACTAGACCGAGCAATGGAGACTTATCGAAAGAAGGAGATGGCGTGCAGAGCAGAGAGGCGAGCGGTGGTCGGAGGTGTTCAGCAGTACGAAAACATTGAGAGAGAGACAGAGTGATGAGAGAGAATCTGAGGGAGAGAGAAACGGAAAGGTGGCTTACCGTGAGGAAATTGACGGACTTGGAGCACGGTCGGCATTTTCTGGGTTGCTATGGGTGGTTTCCGGTGGATGTATGGCTCTCGGTTGATATGGGCATAAGGTGGGGCAGCACATTGATGAATGCTCTGTTTCGGGAATCAAAAACAGGGGATGGCTTGATTTCGTCCGAGTGCAACTTAGCTTCCTTAAAGTGCCACTGAAAGTTCATGATGGTCTCCATGGGTGTTCAACTGGCGCTATAGTGATGTAGTGGCTACGACGTGAACGATTGAGGGGGTGAATGTTTGCTTGGTCTGGTTTATGGTGAGTTACAGCTCATAGTGATTGACTGATGGTTTGCAACAAACGCGATAGAGAGAATCTGAGAAAGAAAACTGAGAGCATGAGATATATGGGCAAAGAGGGTTTGTTGGGAGAGAATTTAGAAAGAGAGAACCAGATTGTTGGGGCATGGGGAAGTTAGGAAATCTGGTGGAGAAATAATCGGAAATGGAGGAAACTGAAATGGGAAACTGCCTTAGAAAGAAGAAATCACATGTAGAATAAGGAGATTTACACCAAACGGCATCGTTCTGCATCTTTGGTTGGCTGAAATTGAGTCTAGGCCAGTGTTATCGATTGGGTCTTCGTGGGTTAGGCTAAACTGTGGGTTTGTCCTTTGGGCCGAATATTACAAGTGGTCTTAGATTCATCTCTAGGCAAACGTACAAGTCATTCATCCATCTCAAAGAATGGATTTTGTTTGATTCCAAGTCGAAATTCTAACTTACTACAAAAAAACTGCTTATTTGCTGCATTTTTATTAGTCGATAATATTCTATTTTAGTCGTTAATAGTCATTTTCGTTGTAAATATTCGGTCACTATTACCCATTTTTCTTATAGTGACTCCAAATCTAGACAACTAGAACTAAGTGAAATTACTAGAAGTCATGAGGAGACTTCTCTCCTAGGGTTTTTTCGCTTTCTTCTTTTTTGTTTTGCTGTTTCATTTTGTTTGTACCCTCTAGTGACTTTGTTGCCAATGGAATGGCTACGTCGGGCATCCTTGTGGTCGGAGAAGAGGATTTGGACAGACACCGAAAGGATGAGGGTGTGCTAGGGCTAGAGAAGCGATCTATTGCGGATGTGTTGAGACGTCCTCTACCTCATTCGAAGTTTCGTATCCTTGTGAGGAATCCGGAAATGATTCATGGAGAGTTAGGGTTCGTTTTTACTGATGTTGAGATGGGACGCGTTGCTGATGATCTAAAGTTTGCGTTGGTCTTGAAGTTTATTTCGAAGCAGCCTTTTATCGATGTTCTGAGGTGTTTGATTATCAAGTCGTGGGGTTTTCTTGAGGTTCCAATGGTGAGCTTCATGGACGATCATCATGTGTTTTTGAATCTGGCAAATGAGAGGGATTATAAACATGCGTGGGTGAGGGAGGGAATGGTGATTACTGTTTGCAATTTTCGGTTGTTCAATTGGGCTATAACTTTTTTCAACTTAGCAACCAGATTATACAACCCACCTTCCACTATTTGGGAATCATTCCAGGTTCTATCAATAAAGCTGAAAAACCCTTCACGATCCGTCCACATATTTTGGAACCTAAAAGGGAAAGGCCTATAGCATGTGGACATTCGAGACAACTGCAATAACATCGGGGAATGATCAGACGTAATCCTCTTCAAGTACTTAGCAGCCACACTACCAAGCTGTAAAACAAAATCATTATTAACCAGCACCCGGTCCAACTTTGCCCAACTCCTAGCCAACCCCAACTGACTATTACACTAGGACAGCTGCTTACCATCCATCTTCCAGTCTACCAAACCGCAAGTTCAAATACAGCTATCGAACTCCTCCATTGATGATCGTAACCTTGGGTTCCGAAAGTTAATGATCCTTCTTCTTTTGACAAGTTCCGGCCTATTAGCTTGTGTTCGTGAAGATTTTGGTGAACAGATTGTCCATGATTCTTGAGAAAATCGTGTCGCAGGAACAAAGGGCCTTTGTAAAAGGTCTTAGCATCTTTCAGAACATTTCGTTGACTTAGGAAATGGTGAAGCAACTCAATAAGAAGTCTAGAAGAGGTAATGTGATGTTCAAAATATATAGGAGTATGGCGTATAATTTGGTTGACTGTAATTTTTTGTAGGAGGTGTTGAAGGCCTTCGGGTTTCCAGATTATTTTTGCTCATTGATTTAGAAATGCATTGCTTCTTCCTGGTATTTGGTGATGATGAATGGGACATTCAATGGGTTTTTTAAATCATCCAGGGGCCTTCGGTAGGGGGATCCTTTATCACCTTATTTATTTATAATTATGGAAGAGGTGTTGTCTCGGCTTATTAAAGCTAAAGTGGCCCAAAGTAAGGTTGGTTTGTTCTCTCTTCTGGTGGGTGCGCCGGTGGTCTCACACTTACTGTATGCGGATGATGTTATGATTTTTTCTAATTCGTCGAAAAGATCTGTTAGGGAATTGGTGGGGATCCTTAGACTGTATGAGAGGTGGTCGGGTCAGTGTATTAATTTGGAAAAGTCTGCAGTTATTTTTCTAAGTGGCTGAGTCATAGTCGTGTTAGTACTATCCTTTATGAGATTGCTTTCTCACGAGGAATATTTCCATTTACATACCTTGGTGCGCCTATTGTTGAGGGGTGTCTTAAAATTTCCCACTTTGATCCTCTGGTGGAGAAGATTGGTAAGAAGTTGTCTGGGTGGAAACAAAAGTTTATCACAAGGTGGAAGGTTAGTCCTCTTACAACATGTGCTTTCAAGTATGCCAATCCATCTACTCTCTGTGATCCATATCTTGAAAGCTGTTATCAGGAAATTAAATAGTTTGTGTGCTTCCTTCTTCTGGGGTGATGCTTATGGGGTTAGTAAGCAAAAATGGAGAAAGTGGAGGAAGCTTTGTGCTCCTGTTGAAGAGGGAGGGGTGGGCGTTCGGGATTTTGAGGAGGTTCAAAAAATATGTTAAAAATCAGAGTTTACTTTGGCATGATGCTTCTTCAGTCAGTTCATATTTCTGGAGGAAACTAGTAGATCAAATTCTGACCTTCATGCAGTATTTCAAATGGAGGATTTGGGAGGGTAATTTGTCTCTTTGATTTGATAAAATACTTGATAGGGGGCTGATTTGTGACTTTGTTGAGGAAGTGCAGGATCCAAGTATTAAAATCAAAGATCTTATACGTGATGGCTTTTGGGATGTGGCTAGAATCAAGTCTTTGATTGGTGATGAGCTCGCGATGGAATTTTTGAATGTTGCTGGTTCGATGCGACATAGGCCTGATACTCAGATATGGCTGCTAGAATCAAATGGTGTGTTCTCTTCAAAATCGGCATGGAAGATTGTTAGAATGAAATCCCAGATATTTGGTTGGGGTAGATGGATTTGGAATGCTTGGATTCCAAAGAAAATGCCTTTGTGTATCTGGAAAGCATTTTTTTGCTATCTTTCGGTGGATGAACAAATTAAAAAGTGTGGGATTCAGATTGTGTCTTGTTGCAATTGTTGTGTGGAAAGATGTGAGGGATTCAGATTATGTCTTGTTGCAATTGTTGTGTGGAAAGATGTGTGGGATTCAGATTGTGTCTAGTTGCAATTGTTGTGTGGAAAGATGTGAGGAAAGTATTGATCACATCTTATGTAATTGTGAGTTTGCGGTTGATGTTTGGAAAAAAATTCATGCGTTGCTAAACTTTCCCTTCTCTCCTTCTTTTAGCTAGAAATAAAGAGTCCAAGCTTTCCTAAATCGGGCCACTAGATCCTCACAACTTGGAATTATCATGAGTATGGCTCATGTTGTTTTTTCTTGGAGGCTTTGGCGTCAATGATGTGCTACTAGGATGGAAGGGACATGCGAAGGAGTTAACCAGTTTATGTATTCTATTCTTTATTGGATTAGAATTATAACTGGGAATGTGAATAAAGTTTCAAAATCATCTATGTTGGATAGACTCATTTTGGATAAGTTGGAGATTTCGGTGGTGGACCCTAGACCGAAATGTGTGCAAATTGTGAAGTCGATGTGGCCTTCTTCAGGTTGTTTTAAGCTTAATGTGGATGAATCTAATCTTGGTAACTCGGGCCCTGTTGGAGGTGGAGATATCCTTAAAGATGTTAATGGAAATTTTCTATTTGTGTTCTCTAAATTTTTTGGCACGTGTTCTAACAGTGAAGCCGAGTTGAGAGCAGTCTTGGAGGGCATCAGGTATTGCAAGCAACTGGATTTTAATAACATAGATATTGAAGGTGACTCTAAGGTGATGGTGTACTGGATTCGTTCTAAAACTTGTACAGCTTGGTACCTATGGGATTTTTGGGATGATCTGATTTGTTTGTTAGTAGAGTTTGACTATTCAATAAAGCATTGTTTCCTCGAATGCAACTCAGTTGCGGATCGGCTTGCCAAGAATGGTGCTTTGGTTGATAATAAGTTAATAAGGGATGCAAATTCTTTGGATAGAGAGGTGAGGGGTTTGTATAGATTGGATTGGGTGGGTTTGGCATCTTTACGTATCTCCTTATCTCTTGATTTTTTATAAGGTTGTTCATAAGAATTTGGTGTTTTTTTCCTTTTGAGTTTGTTATGTTTACCGTAGTTTGGCTGTAACCACGATTTTTCCTACGCCATAAGTAAGGGTTTATTTTAATAAACTTGGGATGGGGCCACTATGAGTGGGGCTACCGGCTCTTTCTAAAGAAAAAAAAAACTCCAAATCTACCTTTGGATCATCGCAGTCCTTCTCTACCTAATTTGGAAGTTGATGCCCCAATATTAAATAATCCCTCATTTTCTCCTGTGTACGGTGCAAATTGAATATCAATAGTGTTAGAAAGTGATATTTTTTTTCAATGAACTTAAGTATAATGACATTATTGACTCTCACATTGTAATTTCTTTTCTGGATCACCAAATCAGTCCAAATAATTACTAAAGCCTATCATCCCAACCAACCAACCAACATGAGCAATATGCCTGCCACTACATATGCAACCCCTATGAAGAAAAATGACAACACCTAGTTTCAGGAGAAAATACCAACTTAGAAAGATCTCAACTTGAGGCTTCTTAGAAATATTCGGAGGTTATAGCATCTCCTAAAACTCAACTTCAAAAGATTATCTAGGAATCCAATAGAATCATGCATCTCAACTAATCTTCTATAGTTTTTGACAATCAATTCTTCAAATTTAGGATGATTGAAAGATCCTGAATTTTTTGTTAAGAAATTACAATCATCCAAACCTGTAGTTGTCACATTCTGTTAAGAAATGCAAAACAAATTGAAATAAATTCATCATATAGATTAATGAAAAAAATTATTGGAGATTATAATTGTACCGACCCTAGAAATGAATCCTGTGTCTAAGTACTCTTGATGAAGCCACCACACATATTTTAAAGATAATGAGTTAGTTCTGTTGAAATTGGTTGGCAAAAATTGAAGATGATATTTAAATCAATCAAGTACTTTTAACTTGTTGGAAAGATGATTTGGTCCACTTGAAAAACTTGCATTACAATTGATAAACATTTGGTCTTGTTTAGATAATGAGATGAGATGAGATGCGATGCTTCTAGATAAAATTTGAAAATTAAATAAAATATTGTTATAATATTATTTGTTAATATTATTATTATTATGAGATTTGAAAAGGTTGAATTTTTTATTATATTTTATATGAAAATTTAGAAAAATTTTAATGATGAAATAAGATAAGATGTGATGAACTAAAATCATTTCTGTATCCAAACGGGACCAAGTCTTTTCATTTGTGCAAATACTTCGGGACTCGGCTTCAGGCATTTCTATTATCATGCCTTTAATTTTGTTTGTGCCCTATTACGCGTAAGAGAATACACATGTATTAACAAAATTAGTGGATGAAGTTGCTCATTAAGAGGAGACAATATGTAACCCCCAGGATCTGGAGGCTCAGAGAGTTAACTCATTTCTCCCAAAATCATATAATTACAAATTTCAAAATTATCTATAAAAATGTAATCACATTTACTCAGCACATGAATTTATGTCCTCTCATACAAATACTAAACGAGAATCTCAATACAATAAAATATCATCTCCACAAGCATTTGAATTATCTATAAGTCGACATGCTAAGAATAACCACCAAAGATAAAACCACTAAATATGATCCTCCAAAAATACTTATACACTTAGCACTCATCCATCTATGATCATCAAAACTCCCAACTCTTGCTCTCTAACTGAATCATCAAAGTAGTCTGAAAAATATTATGAAGATAAGGGATGAGTTATCCACAACTCAGTAAACACAGAACATATATTAGTGTGTAAATATGAACATTTACTGAATTCAGAATGTAGAACAAAATGTTCTTATTTTCATAAATGCATAATCAGAACATGCTACCACAAATGTCAGAGCAAAAGTTCAGAATAATTATAATCAAAATTCCTTTGGCATAGCATAAGTGAACATATAATACCATGTTTAACCCCCGTGATAGGGTTGTGCAAACCCCAATAGCCAACCGAGCAGAAACAGAATGTGAATCTTCCCTTTATTATTCTAGAAATCTCGATAGTACACACAGGAAAGACCACATAGGCAACCACTTTGCAACCAAAGTGGGTGCACTAGAAATAAAGAAGTTGATACTAACCCGAACAAAACGGAACAAAAACAGAAACAAAATGTTATGCTAGAGATTTTTAGAAATCACATTATATCATATCAGAATCAGAACATTTTCAGAACAGAACGAGATCGGATCTTAATAAAATATACTTTATGCACAAATTTTCATATTCACTCTTTTTTACTTCAGTAATAGAATGCACAAAAATTAGCTCAGGTCTATACTAGTCATGTCAAAAAAACTTTATTCTCATATAAAATTTCATGAGTAATGCAGAACAAATATTGAGGTTGTTTTCAAAGCTTCTTTTCGTAACTAAAACATGCATATTTTTCAAAATATACCTCAATTCATATTTTTTTATGCAAAGTCTAGCATGTGAATCCTACTTACTTGAACTTCTTAGCTTATTAGAACTCCTCCACATGAGTATTGAACGAAAATCAAACGTCACCTATAAAATATCACGAGATTCCATAAATTTTCAAAAGCATACTTATGTTGATAATTAAAACCTAAAATGCTAAAAATCACTTATTTTAATTCCTCCAAATCCAATATCTTCAAACCCCAAATTGACATCATTTTCTAAAACCATCTATAGTCATCTAATTTCCCCAATCCACACTCAATTCAAACACCTGTCTCTTTAAGGACAAAAAAGCCAGCCTGCTTGAACAATGCAACACCAAATAACCGGTCCAAAATAATTAAAAACATGACTCCAAAATAATTTAGAACCCATGTCATCTCAAAACATTTTGTCCAAAAAGAGAAAAGCCCAAAAGAATCAAGCTCATGGCCCAAAACAAAACAACCTGACAATATCACATTTTAAACTCTCAAGTTTGGTTTTAAAACTACGAGGGCATAAAATAAATTTTGTATCAAAAGCTTTACCATGTTACATGTAGACACTTGCAAAAAGCAAAACGACTACTCTTGGTCCTTTAGTGCAAACCAAAACAACCCAAGCTTGAAGGAAAAATGTTGCAATTGAAGTGATCACTCACCGAGATGAGGTGTTGTGCACAGAACTGAAAGGGCGGTGGTCACGATGACGAGTGAGGGATTGAGAAACTGAGAGAAAGAGAGTGAGATGAGAACACACGGAGGGAAAGAACACAGTGAACGGAAGAAATAGAAAGTGACAGTGCCTTACTGTAAGGAGACCGACAGACCTAGGGGAGACGAATAACGGTTTCTATGGGTTTTCTGGGTGATTTTCGGCATAGCGAGACTCTCGGTGTGTTAGGTACCACCTTCAGTTACCGCAAGAATCGAAATGGAAAAAAGGAAAGACTCAATAAGAACTTACAAGAGAAATTCACCAAAGTGTCCAAGAATCAACTTTCTTAGAGCGACTAGATTTATTCGAGATAAATCCCACCTCCAAAGGGAATCAACAACAGTCAGATTCAAGGTGATTATCGCGGGAAGTCTCAGCCCTATTTATATAAGCTGAAGACTTAAACGCCCTGTTTAATCCCATCATACAATTCTTCAGAACCCACCGTATCTCTAACTATATTTAGTTACAACAGCTAACTACTTGTCACTACTTAGGACTCTACTAAATGCCCAATGAAACACATCATTTAACAATTGAAGCAACTACTCAATTTATTCACTAAGTTTCGAGCCATAACAATGCCTTCCCCTTCAAAAGCCTTGACCTCAAGGCAGAGGATTTGCTTGATCAATGCATCCTTTACCTTTCTTACTGTTGCCATCAACTGCCATCAACCTGGTCTCCCCCCTTTAGAGGACCTTGCCCACAAGGTATGGGTAAAGCTTCCTGAGCTTCCATAAACTCTGTCAAGTGCTGTCTTCTAGAGGAGCTCCTAGCCACTATACCAAAACTTCAATCACTGCTCGATTACCATGCTTCACCAATCTTCTATCGAGTATTACCTGTGGTTCTGGCTGCATATTAGCATCAACATCCACTGAAGACAAGGTTGGCAATGGTATGGCCTGTTGTCCAAGTTTCTTCTTAAGGCAAGAAACATGGAATAGAGGGTGAATTTTTGCAGTGGTAGGTAATTATAGCTTGTATGCTACCTCTCCTTTCTTTTCCAACACTTGAAATGGTCCATAAAATCGAGGGGACAATTTCAAGTTGTGCCTCAATGAAAGAGACTGCTGCATGTAAGGTTGTAATTTCAAATAAATGAAATCTCCAACTTGAAATACCCTTTCAGCTCTCTTCCTGTCAACAAGGAATTTCATTCTCTCTTGAGCCTTTCGTAAACTTTCTTTTAGTAATGCTAAGACCTCTTCCTTTGGCTTTAACTGACTATCAACAAAATCATTCAAAGTTGTTGTAAGGACATAAGAAAGTAGCCTTGGTGGTGCATAGCCATACAATGCTTCAAAGGAGTCATCTTTGAAGAAGTATGGGAAGTAGTGTTATAACACCACTTAGCTAAGGGAAACCATTCACTCCAACCTTTAGGTCTTGAACCTGTGTAACACCTTTAGGTTTGTTCAAGCTTTTAGTTTGCCCATCGGTTTGTGGGTGATAAGCAGATTTAAAGACCAGAACAATTCCTTGAAGCTGGAATAACTCCCTCCAAAATGTACTGGTGAATGTTAGATCTCTATCAGAAATGGTTGCTTTCGGCATTCCATGAAGTTTAAAAACTCCCATGAAGAATACTTGAGCCACCATAATGGCTGTGTAAGTATGAGAAAGGGGGAAAATGATCATATTTAGTTAGTCTATCAATGACAAATAAGACTACACTAAAACCATTTGATGAAGGCAGCCCCTCAATAAAATCAAGTGAGATATCAGACCAAGGCAATTATGGAATTTACAGAGGCTGTAAAAGGCTAGCTGGATGAGCAGCTTCATACTTTTGGATTTAGCAAAATTCACACTCGTTGATAGTCATCCTTATATCTTCCTTCATCCCTTGCCAATAAAAATCTTGTTTAGCTTTCTTCAAGGTTTTATGATAACCAATGTCCAGCTTGTGGACTATGATGAATATGTTGGAGAATCTTTTGTTGGAATTCTGAGTGAGGCACAATTACCATTTTCCATTTACTGAGTAACAAACCCTGGTGTAAAGAAAAATCTTTGTCAGCATTAGGATCTTGAGTTAACTATGAAATTACTTCAAGGATCTTTGGAGACAATTTATAACTATTCTTTAACTCATCAATTTAATTCGAGGTAAGAAATGAAATGAGAGCTAAATTGACTTTTTCTTCCTCCTATTTTTTGCTCAAGGCATCTGCAACTCTCTTCTTTTTGCCTTTTTTATACTCAATTGAGAAATCATATTCCAAGAGTTTAGTGATTCATTTTTGTTGGCTTTCTGTACCTACCTTATGTTCAAGCAAGAATTTCAAAGCTTGTTGATCAGTTTTCACTTTAAACTTCTGACCAAGAAGATAGGGGTACCACTTCTGAACAACACTTACCAAGGCTAATAGTTCTTTTTCATAAGTTGAGAGTGCTAAGACTTTACCTTTCAAAGCTTTACTAAAGTATGCAATTGGTTGTCCTTCTTGCATCAATACAGCCCCTAATCCCAAGCCACTAGCATCACATTCTATGGTGAACTCTTTGCTGAAATCTGGAAGTCTGAGTACAGGAGGCTTAGTGATAGCTTCTTTTAGACTGTTTAAGGCTACTGTGGCTTCATCACTCCATTCAAAGAGTTCTTCTTGAGTAAGGATGTTAATGGAGCTGCTATGAGTCCATAATATCTAATAAACTTCCTATAATAGCTAGTAAGGCTGAGGAAGCCTTTCAAGGCCTTTAGAGCATTTGGGATTGACTAATCCAACATTGTAGATAACTTGGCAGGGTCTGCTTTCACACCATCTTTGGAAATGATATGACCGAGATACTCTATCTCCAAGACTCCAAATCTACACTTAGATCTTTTTGCAAACAACTTGTTTTGCTGCATTATTGTCAACACCTATCTTAAATGCAACAAGTGTTCTTCAAGACTTTGGCTATAAACCAAAATATCATAAAAAAACACTAATACAAACCTTCTTAAAAAGCTTTAAAGACTTCACTCATCAAGCTTTGAAAGGTTGCTGGGGAATTTGTAAGGCCAAATGGCATCAATAAAAACTCATAGTGACCCTCATGTGTTCGGAAAGTTGTCTTAGAAATGTCTTATTCTTTAACCCTCACTTGATGATAATTCGATCTCAAGTCAAGCTTAGAAAAAATCTGAGCACCTGAGAATTCATTGAATAACTCATCTATCACTGGTATTGGAAATTTATCTTTGATTGTTTCTTGGTTTAAAGCTCTATAATCCATACACATTCTTCAACTAGCATCGGCTTTTCTAACCAAGAGAACAGGTGATGAAAAGGGACTCTGGCTTGGCCTAATTACCCCAGCCTACAACAATTCTTTCACAATTTTTTCAATCTCACTCTTTTGGTAAAAAGGGTACCTATAAGGTCTCACTGAAATTGGTTGTGTACCCTCTTTAAGAACAATTTTATGGTCACATTCCCTAGATGGAGGTAATCCAATAGGTTCTTCAAAGACTCCTTGAAACTAATCCAGAAATTCACTAATCCCTTCTTGTTCAACATTTTGTGATGTTTCTGCTCAATCATCCTGCAATATCATTTGAAATAGACAACCTTTTTTTTTCTATATTTGATGGTTTAAAGTGACAAGCATCAGTAATAGAGAGATTTCCATGAGATAATCCGTGCAACATTATACTTTTGCCATCTTAGATAAATTGCATTGTGAGCAGTTGGAAATCCCACAAGATTAGCTCCAAAGTGTTCAGCCACTGCACTCGTAAGACTACATCACACCCACCCAAAGTGAGTAAGTGAAATGAGACTGGAAATTTGTTCCCTTGGATTTTCAACATAGCATTTCGAGAACTACCAGAACTGATCAAGCTGTCTCCATTTGCAATTTTCACCTTCAAACGACTAGATTCCTCAACTGGCAGATTCAACATCTAAGGAACAGATGAGTTTAAAAAATTGTATGGACTCCCTGAATCAACTAGAATAACCACAGGGTGATTTGCAATCATTCCCATTAACCTCATGGTATTGGAACCTGGTGAACCAGAAATGGCATGCAATGAGATAAGCAATTTTTCTTTATTATCCTCAACTACATTATCCTATCTACTGCATACATGCTCTACTTTTTCAGACTCCAAGCTCTCCTCCTCATTATCCTCCATTTGCAGTAAGAAAATCTTAGGTGTCTTACAATTATGGCCTGGGTTCCATTTCTCGTCACATTTGAAACATAACCTATTTTTCCTCTTTTCATCTAAATGGTCAAAGGAAAACTTTCTTGCATCAGAAAAATTATTCTGACTTCTTTTAGAAGACTTACCATGATTAACAGAAGGCTGAATCTCACTTATCTTGAAAGATTTTCTAGAACTTAAGACATACTCCTCTTGGATCTTAGCAAGACCAAAAGCTGAACTCAAATTAATGGGGTTAAGCATTCTCACGAGAAATCTAATCTCATCTTTAAGTCCACTGAGAAAACAACTTAGCTTATGTTTCTCAGAAAGACCCTTCAACCTATTTGATAAAACCTCAAACTGAGTCTTATATGTATAAACTGAACCAGTTTGCTTCAATCTGGTCAACGATTCCATTGGATCATCGTATGAATTGGGGCCAAATCTTGTTTGCAACACTCTAACAAACATATTCCAATTAACAAATTGAACAGTATCCTTAGCATCTTGATATCACGTTAGGGCATCGGCCTCCATGTAAAAAGAAGCTATTATCAGTTTCTGGTTCTCAGGAGTTTAATGTAATCAAAATAGTAGTTTGCCTTAAAAACCCACCATGCTGGATTGCTACCATCAAAATGGGGAAATTCAATTCGAATACCCCTAGGAACAAAACTCCTATCTTCAGTATTATGGACTCGAGATTCTTGTTCATTCTCAACATGAACACTATTAGGCTCAAAGTAATTACACATCATTTCTTGCATTTGTTCCAACCTTTCTATAAAGGACTATATAGCTTGTTGGTGCCTGTCCACTTGTTTCTATAGTTGGTCTTGCTAGTTCTTTGCAACTATTGATCTCATCCCTTCTACCATTAGAGTGGAACTTAAAGAGGACCGGCCTCTCTGATACCAATGTTAGGTACCGCCTTCAGTTACCACAAGAATCGAAATGGAAAAAAAGGCAAGAATCAAGAAGAACTTACAAGAGAAATTCACCAAAGTGTCCAAAAATCAACTTTCTTGGAGCGATTGGATTTATTTGAGGTAAATCCCACCTGCCAGGGGAATCAACAACAGTCAAATTCAATATGATTATTGCGGGAAGTCTCAGCCCTATTTATAGAAGCCAAAGATTTAAACACCCCATTTAATCCCATCATACAATTCTTCAAAACGCAATGTATCTCAATTATATTCAATTACAACATCTAACTATCTTTTACTACTTAGGACTCTACTAACGCCTCATTTTATTAAAATGAAAAACATCGTTTTACAATTGAAACAACTACTCAATTTATTCACTAAGTTTCGAGCCATAACACAGTGTGGTGGTTCCAACTTCCAATGATTGGCAAAATGATATGAAGGTACTCTGTTTTGGGGAGCAAAAAACAGTCACTTCGTTGGGGTCTGGTAGTTTATGGTGGTGCACGGTTTGGTTTCACTCGATTAGGTGCAGTGGCGAAACAAGAGACATGCAGAGAGTGGGATTGACAAGTGCACGGTGGGGCTCAAGGTTGCTACAAGTGATGGAGATTGAGGACAAGCAATGAGTATATATAGATCAGAACAAACAAATAGAACCCTAGGGAGAAAAGAGGCAACAAACCCAAATTCTAGATGATGAAAGTGAAAGTGCAAGGAGGTGAATGTAGAATATGAGTACAAATACAGTAACTGAAAACCTAGAGGAAAAGGAGCGTGAAAGGGGGGATGCCTGGCATGGCTAAGGGATCAAAACAAGATATCACGGCTTGGGTTGTGAAGGAAAGTTGGGTAGGGTCCAATTCAAATATTTGCGTTCAAGCTTTTGGATAGAGAAAAGAAATAAAAATAAAATATATTTTAGAATTATAACCCTAACATGTTTAAAAATAATAATAAATCATTCAAATAAAGTCAGTCATGTAATGAATTCTTAAAAATAAATAAAGTTTCAAATTAAACTCGAAAATAATAATAATAATAATCTAACTTGTAAAAAAAAATTATCTCAACTCATAAAAATATTTTTAACCTAATTATCAAACCCAATGAAAAAAACCATAGTTCACCAAGACATAAAATATTAGACACGTAGTCTATTTAAAAAAAATTCAAAAATCAAACAGGCTTCTCGCACAACTAAAATAAAAAATTATGAAAGTAGAGTTGCGTTGAAATTGGGTGTTACACAGTAGACACTATTTTGAATAGTAATGAGATTTTTTAAGATGAGATTAGATGAGATAAATTATAAAATTTGTGTATGTTTGGATAGTGAAATAAGATTAGATAGTTTTGACTTTTTGATATTTGATGAATAGGTGATCCCACTTGACTATTGATGAGATGAGATGTGTGCTATTTCACTGTTTGAACCTATTCATATAAAAATTTATTGTGATGAGTTTGAAAATTTATAAATGAAATAGAGATCAAATGAATTTTTACTGTTTGTTGCTATTCATGTAAGAAAATGTTAGAGATAAGTTTGAAAATTTATTGATAAAATAGAGATAAAATGAATGACTTTTTGGCATACGGATGCCAAAAACCATAAAACCCACAAACCAGTTGAGATGTTTGGATAGTGAGATGTGGTAAGATGGTTTTAGATCTTGTAAATTGAAATCTACGTTAGGCAACAAGTATTCTTAGAATACTTTATTACTATTTATTATTTTATTATTATTTTTTACCTACTTACTTTTTACTACTATTTTTTACTAATTTTTATTATTATTCAATATTTTATTATTACTTTTTTACTTATTTTTTATTACTATTTACAACACTTTTCACTACTCAAACGTAACCTAAGTGTAAGCATAAGGGTCTCATATCTAAGTTGACTAAAATATTGTTAGAATATTATTTTTTAAAATTATTATTATTATTTTAGAATTTAAAAGGTGAATTAAGATTTTAAAAAGAAATTGTTTATTGTATTTTGTGTGGGAATTTGAGAAAATTACAATGATGAGATAAAATGAGTAAAAATAGTTTCTCAATCCAAACAGAATCTTAAGTTATAAAATTTTAGGATTTTGAAGCGAGAAAGGACATTAAGATATGATACATTTATTTGTTTAAACGAATTCTATTTATAACTAAAATTTCATCGATAATTTATAGGATATATAAATATATATAAGTTTGCAACCGTTGGTATGTACATATTTGAATGTAAAATCATTACGTTCGAACGTGTCCATTCATATTTCAATATTTAAGCAGTTACGTTCCAAAATTTAATACTTACGTTGAATGGTGACTCTTGGTCTTTGATACAAGGGGATCCGAGACAGATGAAACTAAGTTGTCAGATTGCATGTTGATGGCACTGAAATGCCATGAGTTAGCAGATCAACGCAAAGGCGGGAAGTGATTGTGATATTTTCTTGATTGGGGCAATTCTGAGCATAGTTCAGTCTTTTGACCATAACTTTAGCTATGAGTGTCGGAATCATGCATAAGACCCCAATTCGGAAAACTCTTTTCAGCGCACAATCTATCCACATTGAGCATGGTTCCGTGTGCACTTTTTTTCGACCTCAAATTTTGCTATTTTTCTTCCGAATCATCATTTTTATTTGTTTTTTGCTATTTTTAGTAATATTTCGTTTGTTAGTTAGGAAGTGATTTTAAACCCGATTTAGGCTGGATATTTTGTGAATTGCTTATTTTATTCTGTATTTCATTTTGATGTGATTTTCAAGATTTTGTCGTTTTTGGTAAAATTCGGATACAGACGAATTTTGGCTATATAGTCTGGCTTGTGGACTTATTTTCGACATTATTTGATTTTATATTATTCAGTTGAATCTCAGAGACGTATTTTCTCTGTTTTGGGTGATTTTCTTGTGTTCTTCCCTGTGAATTATCTGTTGGAACTAGCCTGCTAAATAATCGCTATTTTGTCCAGCGTCAGTCTTCCAATGTTCCCGGAGTTACGTTCCAACGTACAGTTCGTACGTTGGAACGTAAATGTTCGAATGTATTGAATTTGAGTTTGAACCTTTCACTTCATCTTCCCCATTTCAAATATTTACGTTCGAACGTTCCAATGAAATGTTTAAATGTAAAACACTGGAATGACTAAGTCGACTAACCATTTTCGAAACTCTATTTCCTAGAGTTTTAAGGCCAAAAGCCACCGTAGAAATGAAGTTACATTTCAAAGAATCTTTTTACGATGTCCTTTTGGCCAATGGGGACCCATGGTTGTTGAAAAATCAACGTGAAGTTTCGGCTACCACTTTTTTTTAACTTAAAAAAATAAAATAAATTCAATAAGATATACAAGAAAACAATGGGTTTAGAGTTCTCTACCTTTTAGGGACGCTTGCGGTGCTTTTGGAGATGGTTATGGCACTGTGCATGGCGAAAAGAATTTGAGAGAAACGAACGATTTTTCAAAAAATGAGGAGTTTGGCATTGGGATTACAGTATATATAGATGTAACGTTCGAACGTTCTTTAATGAACTTTCGAACATTATGTGTAAACTATCCTAGTCATTCAAACGTATTAGCCAAACGTTTGAACGTAATCTGGATTTAGTTTGAACGTTTGGATGAGTATTTTGTTGGTTAAGTATTCCCTACATCTGAACGTTCCCTATGAACGTTCTAATTTTGAGAAAAAACGTTAGAATATTAAGATGACACGTTCGAACGTAATTTTGTATTTTTAATTTAAAATTGAAATTACTTTATAATATATCATAATATAGTTAAGTATATTATATTATATACTCTAAAACATCACTAAAATTCTTTTGTGCCGACACCATATAATACTATGGTATTAATTATTATATAATTTATTATATAGTATTACAATAGTCTACTATCAATAATACGATAACACTTAGCATTGTATAGTGTTATTATAGTAGATCAAATTTTTACTTTTAATGTTTAATGTGAGGACCCGTAATTTTATGGTATTGTATTTAATGTTTTATATGTTTAAAACTGGTATTTGAACTAATATTCACTAATATTAGTTTTACATTGTTTTTATGTTTAAATATTGAGTAATTTGTTTTCCTAGTTATTTTAATGAGATGCATTTATTGTAATACTTGGAATTTAAATCTCTTTATTTTATTATATAAGTATTTAATTTAATGTGTTTTATTTATTTTATTTTAAGTGTTTTTCAATTTGGGCTTATATTTATGAGCAATGCTAATGATCCTTATTTTTGGATCCATATTTAGGGATTCCTACTTGGAACATTTTTTTTTAATTTTTAATTTTCATGGTTTTTATATAAGTATAAAACAATGTTGTGATTTTTATATATTTTTAAAAAATGGTTTAAGATGTTAAAAAAATCATTTAAATAAAACACACATCTTAAAACACTTAAAATTTTAATTTTTTTACATTTTTTTAACATCTTAAAATATTTTTTAAAAATATAAAAAAAAATATAACTTTATTTTAAAACACTTATATAAAAATATGTGTAATAAAACACTTAAAAAAAAGTCTCAAATAGGAATTTCCAAATAAGAATTCGAAAATAGGGATCCCAACTTTGGGATCCCTAACATTTTTCTATATTTATATGTGATGGTGTTGAGTTTGGGTTTTATTTTGATTTGGGCGTTGTTTATGTGAGTTTTTTGCTTCAAACGGCGTCGTTCGGTGCCCAGATTTGCTGAAATCCCAGACCTCATTTCTTACGTGCGCCAGCCCCTTTCATTTGTCGTAAACGGTGCCGTTTCTTCATCAGTTTTATTTGTTTTCCAAGCCTTCCACGCGGACGACGTTTTCCTCATTTATTCTTCTTCGTTTAGTTAGTTTTCATCCCCTGTACGTCTCTGTTGGCCCATGCGCAAAGTCCGAATCTTGCAGCCTTCCTTCAGCCTTTTTCATCCACGCATTAAACCATCAAATACTCTGTATCTAGATGAACATTTCTCCTCAAATTTCGTAGTCGATCCGTGTATCACGTGCCCGGATTTTCTCCTCAAACAGTGAGCATCCAGCCTTGTTTGTCTTTGATTTTTCATCTGAAAAGCTGAAGATTCTTCTCCTTTTTCAGCATGGCTGTCTTGGCTTAATGTTGGTGAGTTTTCATGTGATTCATCCCGCCCAAATTCAGTGATCTATGATCGGTTTCATGCCTATAAAATACCAGTCGACCCTTGCGAAAAACCCATACCGAAATCACTCTCAAGCCGTGTTCTAGCCTTTATTTGAGTTAATTTCGAGTTCTATTTTTAATAGTGTTTTAATCACCGTTTCATTCACTGTATTTCATTGCTTAGGATATCTTTCGGTATACTTTTATGCGTTTAAATTGATTAATTAATTTAAGTGTGGTTTTTAATTTATTTATGTGAGTTATTTATTTACGTTTAAGTGTTTTAAATAATTATTCATAATATTTGTTGTTAATTGTGGTGTTTTATATATGTGAATTTATTTACGTTAAATTTTAATTGTTGTAGTTATTTTCGATAATTATATTTATTTATTTTTGGTGTTTTGTTTGCATTGGTGTGATGGGCGCTTCTTTAGCGGCGAGTTTGTTGGTAGAGGAACAGGACATCTTTACGACATTTTTGCGGACATTCAGAATTTTTACCGAACGTGTAGTAAGTAACAGACAGTTGCTTGTTTTGTTTGAATATTAAATTGTGAGCTAATCTCTCTTTTGGGCAGCTAGAAGTGTTGATTAATTACTATAATAATAATAATAATAAAAATCTGGAAGTAGGTTAGTTGGGTCCGAAACCATTTTATGGAGGATGAGATCATCCCGAGCTGATTGGTTTTGATTGGTTGATTGTTTGAAATTTAATTGCTGGTTGTATGATTATTGTTGGTGAGATTACTTGTATAAAAATGCCATGCCTTATCATGCATATTCTAATTCTTGTGAGATTTTGGTTTATGTCTAATGTGAGGTGTTTTGAAGATGGTTTGTTGAGGTGTTGTTGGTTGGTGTTGGTTTGGTCTGTTTGTAGTGGTGGGTGCGTGTGTATCACGACCCCAAATCTGAATGATGAATTATACCGGTAGAGCTCTTCTGGTCACTCTGGAGCGAAATATACTGAGGTGATGTCCCCTGAGTTGTTGCTGGACAACAACGGGATTATCCCGAGAGCAGCTAGAAGTATTGATTAATTAATAAAATAATAATAATAAAAATTTGGAAGTAGGTTAGTTGAATTCGAGGCCATTTTATGGAGGATGGGATCATCCCTAGTTGATTGGTTGTGATTAGTTGGTTGTTTGAAATTTAATTGCTGGTTGTATGATTATTGTTGGTGAGATTACTTGTATAAAAATGTCGTGCCTTATCATGCATATTCTAATTCTTGTGGGATTTTGGTTGATGTCCAACGTGAGGTGTTTTGAAGATGGTTTGTTGAGGTGTTGTTGGTTGGTGTTGGTTTGGTCTGTTTGTAATTGTGGGTATGTGTGTATCACGACCCTAAGTTTGAATGAGGAATTTATTCCCGTGGAGTTCCTCTGGTCACTCGGGAGCAGAATATACTGAGGTGACGTCCACTGGGTTGTTGCTGTGCGACAATAGGATCGGACGAGATGGTAATGCTTTTCTGGTCATAGTACGTGTTGGGCGTGGTTATTTAGGCATTATCTATTTCGAACTCACGCACAATCGTTACCAACATAGTTTTGAATTTTGTACCATATCGGTTGTACCGGCCGGTATATGCCTTATCGGAACAGTGACTGATACATAATTTTTGTTTGTTTTGTACTAGCCCAAATACCGGCCGTACAGGTCATGTGTACCGGCATGTATCGGATTTCGGGATTTTTTCTTTTTATTTTTTATTTTTTATTTCTTGCTATATTTTTTATTTTAATTTAGACTAGATTATTTACATATATATTAATATATATAATTTATTCATATATTGACGATTATTTTAAAATATAATTTATATATGTATTTATATATATATATTTTTTATGTATAGACTATTCCGAACAATACACGAAATGGTACCGATACCTAAATATTTCGTTCCAGTACTTTGACCGGCACGCTCACCGGACATTGGTTATCAGTGGTGTGGTGAAGAGAACAGAACATATGGATAGTCCCTAGGGGAGACCATGATATACGACTTAATAAAATGGAATAGTATTGAGAGCTAGAAACTGGGTTTTTGGAGTATTGTGCGTCCTTTTTGGGAAATGACAGTTTGATATGTATGCGTTCTTTCTAAAAAGGATGGTTAGTGGATGCGTTCCTTTCGGAGAAAGGACGGTCTGTGGATGAGATCCTTTTTGTGAAAGGATAGTTTGTAGACGTGTGCCTTTTGGGGAAAGGACGGTTGGCTTGTGAGATCCTTTCGGAGAAATGATGGTTTTGTTGTGGAGTCATTTTCGGGAAAGGACAGTTAGCGTTGTAGTCTTCCTTTCGGGAAAAAGAAGTCGATATGTTTGTGTTAAGCCCATTTCTGGAAAATGGCGGTCTAGTGTCAGTGTGGGATTCCTTTCTAGGAAAGGAAGTCTCGAGTGAGGTAAGGTTTGATTATTTGAATTTTTATTGCATATGTTGTTTGTTAATTTGGTCGTACTGTCTGTTACTTATTGAGTGTCACGACTCACCGGTATATCAGGTCCACTTACGATTTCGTTTTATAGAATCATAGTTTGTGATGTAGAGGACGAGGATGAGCCCGATAGACAGGCTTTACCAGAAAAGTAAATCAGTGTGATGATGAAGAGGGATTTTAATCCCATATGCTTTTTATGTACTTAGTAACCTAACATTTGGGATGGTTGTATAAATCTCCTTTGGGAGAATTTTATATTTCAAACTGGTTTATAATCGTTAAAAAAAAAATTTGGTACTAGTATGGTTGAATTTTATTTAATTTTTACTAAGAATATTTATTTGTACACTTATTGCATGTTACACACACCTGAAGAACTAAAGATGTGATAATTGGTTTGTGTGATGACTACTTCGGTGTTGCGATGTCCTTTTAAATTTCAAGGGGAGTCGTGGGCGCCACATTTAAAATATATTAGTTAGCACCATATAATACTATGGTGTTTAGTATTATATTGTGTTGTCTATATTGTTACAACATTAAGTTACACTAACATGCAACACTATATAATACTTTAATTCTATAATATTATATAGTGTTGATATATACTTATTATGGTATATAAAACATCACTATAATATAATATTATATTACTATCGTTAATTTTGCAATATGGTTCTATTTTTTTATATTTACTATAATTTTAGTACAAAATTTTTTAATATCTTTTAGTTTAATAAATGTAGCAATCTAGGGATTTAATAAAAAAAAGTAAAAAAAACAAAAAAACGTTCGAATATTATCTAGTTACGTTTCATGTTATAAAAAAAGTGTGAGAATTTTTTCGCACTTTTTAGAATATTTGAATGTTACTTTATGATGTTTGAAAAGTTGTGCCTCAATTTAGGAATTTTTGTAGCATTTTAATAAACGTTTTGAACATAAATTTGTGACGTCGAATATCACAAGTACACATTCAAATGTTTCGAGAGAATTTAAGTACGTTTAAACGTTATAATCCTAACGGTCGATTGTTTTTAAAAATTCAGACACATTCAAATATAGGCACAGGTTGAAGCTAGAAAACTCGTGTTTGCCTTCATCTCATGCGTGAGAGAAAGAGAGAGAGAGAGAGAGCATGAGAGAGAGAAAGAGAGAGTGAGTGAGGTAAAGAGAGTGAGAGAGAGGGAGAGTTCAAGGAAATTTCTTCTTAAAGGTAAAGGGAACTTGTCATTTTTTTAGAGATTTTTTTATTATGCTATTGACTTTTGTGTGAATTAAATAGAGCATTGAGTATTTTTGTAGAGCTTGATGGTGTGAAAGTTGAAGTTCAAAAGAGGTATTTAAGTAATTGTGAAGAAAGTTTATTGATTTTGCTACGTATATTTCCTATGTACTCATTGTATATTTTAAAATTTGTTTATGATTGTGTATGTTATATTTGTGCAATTTTTTAGTTTATCTAGTTTTAGAAGCATGAAGTCTTCGGTTTGATTATTATTTTTTTTATGTTTTATTTCTATGTTGGGATTTGAGTATATTGTGTTTTTTGTATTATTTTAGTAATAGGAGTTTGCAAACAATTTTTTTCAAGCTTATATATACTAAAAAATATTGGGTACTTATTTATTGTATATTTTAGTTATAATATTATTTGAGCATATTGTGTTATTTGTGCATATTAGTAGCATGAAGATTATTTGAATATATTTTATGCTAATTTGAATGTGGATATATTATGTCTGCCTCTTAGAGTGAATGTGGATATGATACATTATATGAAATCACTATTAGTGGGAATGAAACACTAAGTTAAGTTCTAAACTCCAAATCCCAAATCCAAATCCTAGACATCAAATCTCAAATTCCTAACTTCAAACCCAAATCCCAAATCCCAAATCCCAAACCCAAATTCTAAACCCCAAAATCCCAATCCCAAATCCCAAACTCCAAACCTCAAACCCAAACTCTAGACCTAAAACCCTAGATCTAAACCCTAAATCTCAAATCCCAAACCTCAAACCCCAAACCCTAAACCTAAGCTCTAAACCCTAAATTCTAAACCCTAAACCCTAAACCCTAAACCCAAATTCCAAATTCCAAACCCCAAATCCCAAACCCAAATTCGAGACCCCAAATCCTAAACTCAAATCTCAAACCCCAAACTCCAAACCCTAGACTTAAATCTTAAACCCCAAACCTAAACTCCAAATCCTAAATCCCAAAACCTAAATCCCAAATCCCAAACTCCAAATTCGAAATGCGAAATCCTAGACCTAAACTTTAAACCTCAAACCCTTATATATAGTTTATATAATAGTTAGAATTAGCAAATGAATTTTAATTAATATGTTGTGTGACATTGCATATATGAATAATCTTAGACTCGTTTGGAAATTAGTGTACACTAAGGTGTCCACTGATTCCTGAATTGTCCAGTGTGGACAATTTATGATTATATTATCTATATTTCACATTTTTGTTATTTCTAAAACTTTTGACGTTTTGTACAAAGTTTCAGTGTCTTCTTCATTCGCTATTTGGGTATACTATTTGTAGGGTGACAAATCCTTTTTACGAACTGGTATACTTAGAGAGCTATGGAGAGGTGGTGCCGAAATTTCTGACACTAGCAGTAGAAGTAACGAAACATGTGCAATATGGATAATATAATCTCGAATGAGATAGGACCATCTTATCATGAAATGAATAACTTTGGATCATAATTTACACGTAAATCTTAATGCCTTGTACTAATAGATTTTTTTGAAATTGACAAAAGTTGGATGCTTTTAAGCAATAGACTTGGGAAGGACTATGTTCCTTATTGATTTATTTTATCATTATTGTTGATTCCCTCATTCTGAA
Organism: Platycarya strobilacea; assembly: GCA_036898215.1. NCBI lineage: Eukaryota > Viridiplantae > Streptophyta > Magnoliopsida > Fagales > Juglandaceae > Platycarya > Platycarya strobilacea. The sequence goes on from CM072555.1 coordinate 38,638,461, forward strand.
TTATTATTAGTATTATTTTGATTTAGTGGTTTCATATTACTATTGTTAATTTGTTGGGTTTTTTATTTTTATTTCAATGAGCATTTTACTTTTTGGATCATTTCGGAATGGTTTATTTCATTATTAAAGGTTATATTATTTTACTTTAATTGTTATTGATTCTTTGTGAAATCTTTAATTCTAGTATTATTATTTTATCTTCAATTGTTATTGGTTCATTATTCTCAAATCACAATCTTTATTATTGTGTATTAATTATTTATTTTGTTATTTTCTAAATTGTCATGTTTCCTTTTAGTTTCAATTGGCATTTTATTTTATTGGGTCTTTTTCGAATTGGTTCCTTTACTTTAGCTTATTATTTTGTTAAGTCTTATCATGTTATTTTATTATGAAAAATTGATGTGTGACCTACTTTAAGGTGCCTTTGAATTATTCTAATCTTTTCTTTAGCTTGAGTCCTTTTGTGTGGTGTACTCGTATTATTTGTTTAAAATTAACGCTATTAGTTTGCTAAATATTATCTTTTGGTTATTTCTATGTTTTGATATTGAGTTAATTCATTTTCTTTATTATTTTATCGTAGTGTATTTATTTTAATGGTCGAATATTAATCTCTTTATTTTATCATGTTAGTATTTAATTTAATGTACTGTATTTTATTTAAATAGTTGTTATTTTCGGTTTGGGTTTATTTTAGTTTACTTAGTTTGGGTTCTTGCACTTGTTTAAGTTTTGTTTTTTTATCTTTGGAAGTTCGGCCCATGAATGGTTTGAACCAGCCCCTTTACCTTTTTAAAACGTCACCGTATGCTCTAGGGAATTAAAGAACCTTGACTCACCTTCTCGCGTACGCTGCTTCTTCCCCTTTCTTCTTCCATTTCTTCTTCTTTATTTTTTGTTCTTCTTCCCCTGTTTTTGTCATTGTTGACCCCTATTTTCAGCCCAGTTTTTAGCTTTCTTCCACCTCTTTTCAACCACGTGTTGCTCCTTCAAATGCCCAGGACATTGCCGAATATTTCCTCGTCATTTTCGTCCTAGATTTGTGCTTCACGTGCTTGAAAACCCATTGTTTTCCTGCGAAATTGTAAACCGTACTTGGTTTTTCTTCCCTTATTTTGGTCTTCAAAAGTCGAGCTCTGGCCATGGCAGCGCAGCTCTGACCTCGTTGAGTTTTAGAGTGTCACTTGGTATCTATTTCCGCACCACTTCGAGATCCGAGTGGTTCATTTTCGAGCTATAAATAGACAGCATTTCTACCCTTCGAAAATCACTCCAAAAACCGTGTTCTACACACCTTTAGTGTTTGGTTTTGAGTTCTTTTCTCCCACACAACTCAAACTCGAGTTTCTCTTCTTCAAATCCTTCAAAATCTGAAATTTTGGCAGTTCTTTTAGGCCCCGCTTGGATTCAGAGATGAGATGAGTTGAGATGAGTTTAGTTTATTTTTTAATATTATTATTATTTTAGGATTTGAAAAAAGTGTATTGGAAATTGAAAAATGTGTATTAGGAATTAAAAAAAGGTGTATAGGAATTTGTGTTTTATATAAAAAATTATAAAAATATAATAATGAAATGAAGATGAGTTGAGATGAGCTTATCTCACCTTCGAATACAAACAGGGCCTAAAAGTTGGTGTTTTCTCGCCTTTAAATCGCTGTTTCGCTGCTTTACGAAACCTTCGGTGAGCCGTTTAACCCAAGTTCTTTGTTTAATTATATAATATTTACATTTTATTTTATTTTGTTTACATTTAAGTGTTTTAAATTATTTTGTTAATAATATTTATTATTATTGTTGGTGTTATTTTATTTATATTGTTTTATTTATGTTGGTGCATTGGGTGCGACTTCAACGACGTGCTCGTTGGTTGAGGCGCGGAGTTGCGTTTCAGATATTTTGCGATCTTCCAGAGCTTTTACCGAACGTGTAGTAAGTGGCAGTCAATTGTGATTGTGATTTTTTAATTTATTTATTATTTATAAGCTAACTTTTATTGGCAGCTTGAAGTGTTGGTATCTGATTAAAAATATTAATAATAAAATTAGAAGTAAGTTGGTTGGGCCTGAGGCCATTGAATGGAGGATGTGATCACCTCGTATTTGGATTGTCTGTGATTGAATTTTGTGGAAGTTATTTGTTGGATGTATTAATGTTTGGTTGAATGATTTTTTACCCGTTGTGTAATATTGTTATACAATCCAATAACTGTCTATCAAACATACCTTATTTCTTGATTGTTCTAGTTATTGTTAATTGTGAAGTGTTATGATGATGTGTATTTTGGGTGGTTTATGGTTGGTCTAGTCTTAGCTTGTGGGTGTGTGCGTATCACGATCCAAAATCTAGATGGAGTATTATTTTGGCGGAGCTCCTCTGGCTACTTGGGAGTAGAATAAACTAGCGTGACTTTCTCCAGGGTTGTCGCTAGGCGACAACGGGATCGGATGAGATGATAATGCTCTTGTGCTGACTCCATGGCTCCTTTGTTGGCGGGGACTAGGGGATGCCTGGTCATGGTATGAACTGGATGCGGAGCTGGGTATCGCCTCTTACGAAGTCACATGCATGGTTATCCGTAGTGTGGTGAAAAGAGTCATGATGTATGGATGATCCCTAGGGGAGATTATAGTATACAGTTAATAAATAATACGGAATTGTGTGGTGAGCTAGAAATTGGATTTTTGGCGTGTATATGTATGCGTTCTTGTATGAGAAATGATGGTTTGTGGATGCATTTCTTTTTGGGAAATGACGGTTTGTTGATGAATTCCTTTTTGGAAAATGATGGTTAGCTGTGTTGCATTTCTTTTTGGGAAAGGATGTTGGTGTGGTGTGTTGTATTGCACTCCTTTCTAGTATAGGACAGTTTAGTGTACGTGTGAGATTCCTTTCTGGGAAAGGAAGTCGTGTGTGTGAATTTAATTGCTTGGTTGAAAACATTTGTGCATATTGCTGATTGTGAATATTTGTTTTGTGACTGATTGTTGGTTAGTGATATTCACATCTCATGTGGTGTATCTAGTCCACCTACGGTTCTGTTTTATGGAATTGTAGTTATTGATGTAGAGGATGAGGATGAGCCCGAGTGATAAGCTCCACCGGAGTAGTAGTCTATTGAGATGTCTAAGAGTGGTTTATGATCCCAGATGTTATTTTTCTTTTATCGCTTTTTTGTTTGGGATGATTGTATAATCTCCTTTTAGAGAATTATTTCCAGACTGGTTTGTCAAACTTTAAATTTTATTGTACTAAAATGAATGCCCTTTTTATTTTCTACTACGAATATTTTAATTGCACACCTTATGCATATTGCATACATTCTTTTAGAGCACTTGTTGATGGGGTGATTGACCCGTGTGATCATTATCTCGATGTCACGAGTCCCTATAAATCTCAAGGGGAAGTCGTGGACGCCACATGATTTATGTCTAAGTAAACAACTGAAGATATGAGGTGGCATTAAGAGCAAAGAGTTAAGGATAATACATATATGAGGCACCCAACTTATTTACTGGCCTGACAATATTTTGATGAACAATATCCTGATTTTGGGAACGAAGCTCGTAACATGCGCCTAGAACTCACAATTGATGGATTCAATCCCTTTGGCAACATGAGTACAAGTGTAGCACTTGACCCGTTGTGTTGATATTATACAATCTTCTCCTATGGAAGTGCATGAAAGCGCCAAATTTTTTTTCAACTCTTCTAATCCCTGGCCCGAGATCATCGGGTAATGACATTGATGTATTATGCAGCCGATGATTGATGAACTCAAAGAGTTATGGCAAATGGATGCTAGAACGTACGGTGCATCAACTAGGTTTATTTCGACATCGATTTTATTTGTACCAAGGATTTGAGAACTGTGAACGGATTGATAGTAACATTATTCTGACATCACAAGGGCCAATGTTGTGAGCACTTAAGAAGTTTGAGACGTTGGAAGAGGTTACGAAGTACCTTTTCCAGAAGATGAAGTTAGATGATTGGGTGAAGTGTTGTGATCTTTTTGCAAGTCCTGATTATCAAGTATTTTAAATTAGTTAGTTATTTATATTTGCACCCTTTATAAATTAGCAATAATATTATTAATTAATTTTGTAGAGCTTTAGTTCGATGAATGCTCATAATAGATCTGCTCTCACTGTCCATCGTCATGCCAGTTCAAGGTCGTTTCACCGTCTTGCTGAGAAGATAGTAATTAATAACTTATAGAAAGTCATTCATTTCTTAGATATACATTTATTTAATTACTACTATTAAATTTCTCAATTGTTAATGTGTCTTTGTCAGAAACATTATGATCCTAAAAATTTCTCCCTTATTCATGTTTATGCTGTTGTTCACACTAATGAACGTAGTGAATAGATGGATCATGTTGCAAAAAATTATGTAAAACGATAATAATTTTGTTAAATAAATAATGTAATATCTAAATACTTTATTTTCTGTTTGTATTTCAATTAATTTTGTTGCTTAATGAGTGTTTTCTTTCTAATTGCAGGACAGAATATTGGAGATGCAGTCAGCTTTCACAGAATCCTCTCCTTGTGATATAGACATTCACGAAAATACTCGAGACCAAGTCTTGCATGGTCAAAGGATTGAGACGTTCATTTAAGCATTCAATTGGTTTATCATCCTCCATGAGCTCCTCGACTTCAATGATTAATAATCTCACTATGGATTTAGAAGCAGCACGACAAGAGAACGAGATTATGAGGTCGAGACAACAGAAGTTGAAGTCTCTCTTGGAGAGACATTTAGATCTAGAGACGCATGCAGAGCAGCAAAGAGAGCATGAGGAAAGAATGTGCACTGCAGTTCAAGAACAAGTGAAAAGGAAGATGACGGCCCAGATGGAGCGTGTTATGTCACTACAGTAGGATCGCGATGGATGAGGAAAAAGAAGAGATAAATTATATCATTTTTTATTATTTGTAATTTTTAGTATCTAATTTTGATATGCTATAAGACATAGTAAGTTATTAAATTGATTATATAACATGATATAATTTGTATGCTTTTTTAATTTTATTAAAATTTACCATTTCTGACTAGTACGTTCGAATGTATATATTAAACGTTCGAACCTTCTTCACCTGCGTTCGAATGTAAAATAAAACATTCGAATTAATTTTCACTAAATTAACGTTCAAACTTTCCAAATAATGTCTGAACGTTGTGCAATAAATGTTCGAATGTCAGTATTACATTCGAACATGACAAACATTTAGGTCATTTTTTGTAAGGATTTTGCCTGCATTAAAGGCCAAATTTGTTGTAGCGTAGCGCATGACAATATTTGCCTTATTTGAGATGTAAATTATTGCTTTTGTGCAATTTTGTTTTTATAAGGTCTAGTTGTTTCCTGTGCTTTTGATTGTTGATTCCAAGCCGATGTATGGTAGTGAGTGGTACAAAGTTTTTTTTTTTTGTTTTTTAAATGATATTTATAGTCTTAAGATGTACAAATCTCGTACACATTCATTTTGAAAAAATTAGATAAATCTAAGACAGGTGAAAAAGAGAGTTTTTTTTTTTTTTAAAATAATAAGCTTTACTTTTGTTTTTTTAATAATGAGCTTTGCTTTTTCGAAGAAAATTTGAAAGAACTCGGCATTAATTCTCTCACTAATCCGCCTACTCTATAGTGTAATAACTTAGGCGCTACTTATCTTTCACTTAATCTTGTTTTTCACTCATATACTAAATATGTTGAGTTAGATTATTATTTTGTTCGTGATTAAACTTTTGAGATGAAAAATTCATTTATTTTCCTTTCAGTTATAAGCCAAATTATAATGTGTCTTGAAATTGTATTTATATTGTGTTTGATTGCATACAATTATTGGGTTATTTTAAGTGGGGTTTGCCTCGCATTATATTCAATAAAACAATTCTTTAAAGATTTAAATTATATTAGCTGGTATTAAATTTTCCGTTTACAATTGAATTTTAGTAGTAAATAGGAAGTATTTAACTTTATTTTGAACGCTTTAATTCTGATCTGGTCTATTTTATTAAACGAAATTATTACCATTTATTTTAATAGATTTTATTATAATTATGTTAAACGAATATTAAACTGAAAATATATTTTTCTGGGCTTAATATTTTAATTAGTCCGTAATTATTTTATACTTCCTTAAAATACCGTCACTGAATTAAGGAAGTGATGGTATTTTCTTAAAATTATCGAAGAATTTTACTACTTTCTAATATTTTCCTTACAATTATTTTCTACTTTCTAATTTTAGAAGAATTTAGTATTAGATTTTTATAGTTAGATTTCAGTAGTAAATAATTTAGAGTTTATTGTCTTAAGCGGAAAAATTAAGTAGATATCAATCATGAATTAAGGAAGTGATGGTATTTTAAGGTTATAAGAATTTTAGGTTTTGAGGAACTAAAATAGGTTAATTAATTATTCAAATTCAATTATGAGGTATGTGTTCAATTAAAAATTTACTTAAGTTACATGACTATAGGTAATGATTGATATTCTCTTGGCACTAGTACTCTGAGAAAGTTCAGAAAAGTTGAAAATGTTTAAATAAGTGAGGTATCTATATTAAACTTTGCATAAAATGAAAATGAATTGAGGTTGCTTTATGGAGATGTACTTGCATAATATATTTTGAAAAGAAATGTGAAAATAACCTCAATTATGTGTTCTACATTACTCATGAAATTTGTACAAAAAAAAGTGTGTTATGACATGGCTAGTATAGACATAAGTAATACTTTGACATGTCGTTTCTAAAACGTGCAAAAGAACGAATATAAGATTTGAGATTTTGTACATGTTATATGAAAATGTTATGAGTTTTTGATTATGTGAAAATGATGTGAATATGCTCAACACCTTGTTTGATATGTTATGCATTTGAAAAATTTTTGGCATGCCTTTTTGATTCTGATCTGATACTGATTTTGGTTTTGATAAGATGATTCTAATTCTGTTATATGGTTGGTACCAACATTTGTGATATGAGTGGACTCATTTTGAATACAAAATATTTTTTCTGCTTGTTATTTCCTATGTGCATACTTGGGGTTCCAAAAATGAATAAGAAAAATTTTCACATTCTGATACTGTTTGGTTTGGCTACCGAAAATTGCATAACACTATCACTTAAGTTAAATATGATATATGATATAATATATGATATATGATATGTACGATACGATACGATATCATATAATACAATGAAAATGTTCACTTATGTTATGTCAAGTTGTCTTTGAATATGAACATTTGGTTTTTTAATATGAGCAGTTTGAATAGCTACTCTAATTTTGTGATAATCCGTTTTTGAGATTAGAATATTGAAACTGAAACAATTTATATCTGCATTATGATTATCTTTGAAAAGGCTCATATTTATATATTAATATATATTATCTAATTATTGAGTTGTTGATAACTCACTCATTATTTCTATAATAGTTTTAAATTGATGATCAAGAATCAAAGCCATGTATAAGGCTACGTGAGCATAGTGGATTAAGTACAAAGAAAGTACTTTAAGCCCTTTGATTTTGGTAGATTTTTAAGTAGTAGTTTTATTTGGTCATGTAGACGGAAATTCTCAAGGTTGATGATTATTTTGAGACTTCATGGTATCTTAGAATATTGTTCTAAAAAAAGGCATTTTTGACTGAACAAACTAACTCTGTCAAGCAAAGTAAATATTCACTCAAATACAAGGATTGTGAATCTCCTACAATTTCATGTAAGATTAGGACTCATCATATCACTACAAGAAAATTAGCCTTTTGCGATATTAGATTTTGTTGCAAAAAGTAGATAAAATGCTGCAAAAAAGTATTTGCAGCAAAAATAGTTATTTCAGCTGCAATTAAAATGTCAAAAATAGCTATTTTTCTTGTAGTGTATTGAGAGAGCTCTATTAGATTTGTGAATTTGCTAGCAGATTTTGTATATTCACAATTAGGCTTATTGGAGCTAAAATTTTTTCAAATGATACTTTAGTTAGTTGATAGGTCTGTTAAGATCCCCAGAGATATCATTGAGGATGTGATCTTAATCAAGGTTGACTCATTTTATTTACCAGTGTATTTTGTTGTATTAGACACTAAGCCCATTCAAAATGTTAGTACACAATCCATGCTATTTTGAATTGTCCTTTATGAGGATATTTGGATTTTAATTTTGTGTGTGCATAGCGCAATTAGACAAACAAATTTATTTTAAGTTTCATTATATTTTGGAGGCAAATTTGCTTCTAACCCATATACATACCATTATTAATGGGCACGGATATTGTATTAAAGAAAATGATATTGTAATGCGTTTCGAAGTAAACTTTTCTCTTATGATTTTTTGTTTTCCTTCCCCTTTTGCACTAACATGTTTTTATGACTTCTTATCAGTAGGAGGCCGATCGACCATGACTAGAAATATTTTAAATTGTATGTATGAACTAATTAGTTCCTCACTCGATTGCTCTATAGTTTTAAAAAGTGCTAGGCAAGTAGCTAGTGTCCTTATTAGCATGCACATCATCATGAGAAGAAAGTAACTGCGTGCAATAAGTTTCATTATTTATAATTAATGTACAACAATCTCCAACCCAAAGTTGGTATTGACTCTTAAGGTTGTGGCCGTTTAAGTTTTCTACATGGTAACTAAAGTTTCAAGCTGACATACAAGAAACGGCCTATATATTAACGATATGTGTTTTAGGCTATCATTCCAAACCCCACATTGCTTTAAATCAATTGCAGGACCTGCGCGCTTGTATGTTGATCATTAACTGACACCAGATAGAGTAAGCTGAATTATTGTGGCGATTGGTTAAACAATAGAAACTAGGGATTGACATTGAGAAAGATGTAAACAAAGAGAAAACTCTGAAATTAGGATTTGTTGATAAAAGTCGAAAAATGGTTCTAAATTCCACAAGCAGGATTTGACCTCAAATAATAGCTAAGGGAAATCAAGATTCTATGAATTATTTCTGAAAAGGCAAAATCTCAATTATTGCATTAAAATAAAATACGTAATGAAATAGGAATCTTTCAAAAAATTTAGCCTAGGCCGAACAATAATCATCTCTAAAAGTGACAGCTAAAAACTTCGATAAAAGGAAATAAAAACAATAAAGCCAAAATATGTATAGATTGTAGTATGTATACCTTAGACAATAACTACGACAATAAGCCATACAAAAGAAAATCAAAGACAACAAGCCTATATATATAGTTTGAGAAATCAAGATGCACGCATGGTTCCCAGGTGATCACACGCTCAACGACCGTCGTCAAGACTAGTACTTATAAAAGGCTCACCAGAGCTAACTAATGGTGTGGGTACATGATACAAAGGAACGGGCATATTCAAAGGAAGATTTGGCATTGCAGCCTCAAAATTAAGAACATGAATTGCTTGCCTTATTGACGGCCTAAAACTTCGATCAGGATGAGCACACCACAGCCCGACAATCATTAAACACTCTACCTCCTTCTCCTCGAAATCCATATGCAATCTCTCATCAATCGCCATGCCAAGCCTTCCATTCCCATAAAGATTCCAAACCCACTCTACCAATCCTATTGCAGAATCCCTTTCTGGAGGGTCATTTGACTTTCTTCCGGTAGCAATTTCTAATGCAACAACACCATAACTGTATACATCTGATTCTTTACTAGCCCTACCCGTGGCTATGTACTCAGGAGCCATGTAGCCTAACGTTCCAGCCAATCCAGTTGTCTGAGGACCTAGCTCGTGGTCCATCAACCTAGCCAATCCAAAATCCCCAAGCTTCACATTAAAACCAGAATCAAGCATAACATTGCTCGATTTGATGTCTCGATGGACGACACATTGCTCCCATTCTTCATGGAGATAAAGTAGGGCAGATGCCAACCCAGAAGCTATCTTGTATCTCACTGTCCAAGTTAAAGGACTCCTCTTGCCAAACAAGTGCATGTCTAGGCTACCATTTGGCATAAACTCGTAAACAAGTAGGAACTCACCCTTTTCATGGCACCATCCTATGAGTTGAACCAGATTCCTGTGTCTAATCCTGCTAATAATTTTTACCTCAGTTACGTATTCCTTTCTTCCCTGTCTAGACCCCCTTGAGATTTTCTTCACAGCGACTGCTATATCCAAATCATTTAAGTACCCCTTGTAGACGGCGCCAAACCCTCCTTCTCCTAACTTCCTGTCATCTGAAAAATTGTTGGTGGCTAAAGCAAGATACTGGTGAGAAAATCGCCGTGGTCCTGCTCCTCTCTCAAGGTCATCGTTAATTGATGTTAAGTTCGCAGTCTCATTTGTTTCATCTTTCTTTTTCTTTACCTTCCATGCCCACAATATTACACATGTTAGAATTGCTACAGCTATCAGAACACCAGACGAAACTGTTAGACCAACCACTAAACTCTTCTTGTTTTCATTCTTCCCCCTTCTTTCCTTTCTTTCCAAACTTGAGCTAAATTCCCATGACTGAATTTTATTGCGCTCTCGAAATTGACCAGTAGCAGCTGAAAATCCAACAATGACCCACTCTGGGAGAACCTTCATGAGATCAATTTCAAAAGAAAGACTCGTACTCTCTTGAGCATTAGAGGTTGTTTGATATTTCCAAGAGACGCTCAAGTTCTTCGTAGAAGCATCGTACGTGACCCACACATCAGCTTTATCTCCGCTATGTGAGCTGGCATTCCAAGAAGTGTATTTTGTGGAAGCAATTGAGTTGTTATTAATACCCACATGCTCAAATGGAGGATCCCATTCTGGGTTCCCGAACGAGTCGAATTCGACAAAAACAATTTGGTTCTGAGATGAATCGCTGGTTGTTGTGTTGAACAAGCCTAAAAATCCACCAGCTGAGTTTAGAGGGACTTCGAACCCGACAGGAGCCAAGAAGAAGGCTAAACCGTGGCCATATTCAGCACGACCTTCGGTGTCGATAATGAAGGAGAAATGTGTGCTAAAGTTAGTGAGTTTTCCTGTATCAGAATTCCAGAGAGGCACCCTCTCAGAATAGATGGCTCGACCGACTCGGCATAGATAAGTAAATCTGTTGATCAACTCAATGGCTCCAACAGAAGGTGCTGCATCTCCAGAGTATAGAATGTTGTCAGCATTCGGTTCAAAGCGAGTTATTCGGAAATAAACTGTGTGAGCAGTGGGAAGAAGTAGAAGGAAGAGGAAGATCAGGAGACGAAACATGGGTTTTTTGTCCTAAAAAAGTAATCTACGGCTTTGAAAGTATAGAGAGAGAGAAATAAAAGAGAGAGCAGTTGGATAACTTGGCGTCGAAATAGAACCTGAAGTTTCAGCTTATATCTTCAGGATGCGGAGTTTAGCTGCTGGATATATAGTTCTACTGCCCGTTAATTCAAAAAAAAAAAAAATTAGAGCCCGCCAGATTACTTCCGCCCGTACAGTTGAATATCTTCCGCCCGAAGAAAACTGCATCGCCTCTAAAAAAATCTTCATCCTTTTTTTGGATCCTTTTTTACGCTTTAATAAACGTTGTCCCTTCTTTAAGCAACGAGATTAAAGTTTAAACACCACTTTTGCCAATTTTTTTTTTTTTAATTTGCTCGCAGTTGGGTCCGACTAAAGACACTGTATTTTTCCTTAAAAAAAAAAAGGAAAGAAAGAGTATTAGTATAGTTTAGGCAAGTCTAGACATTTTCATTTTTCATAAAGTTTTTAAAATCATAATAAAATTATTTTTAAAATAAACTTCTTTTATTGAAAAATATTAGGAATCTCTATTTTGGAGTTCTTATTTTAGAATTCCGACTTATCTCAATTTTGGGATTCTTTTATTTTACATAATTTTTATATAGGTGTTTTAAAATAATTTTGTAATTTTTATTTTTAAAAATATTTTAAGATGTTAAAAAAATCATGTAAATAAAATAATATACATCTTAAAATACTTAATTTTTTTTTTTATTTACATGATTTTTTTAACATCATAAAATATTTTTTAAAAAAATTAAAAAAATCACAACATTATTTTAAAACACTTATATAAAATAAAAAATCAAAAAAAAAATGACCGACAAAGTAAGAATCTCAAAATAGTAATCCCTTGCTTTTTTTTATTTAATGAGATGCGTCAATAGATCTATATATCCAGTCCCTACTTTTATTTTTTGGTTAAAGTAGTAATTTGATCATTTTGTTAAAAAGGTAGCTTTTTCTTGTGGGGTGCATCATCGCATTGTTATTACTTGCGGCTCTTACTGAACATTAACAAGCTAGGGATGATATATATTGCCATACACACCACACTTTAAAGAAGTAAATATATGTAAATAGGAATATACGAAAGTGATCATAAGCAACAGCATCAAAAGCACGCCTTGATCGATTCTGATTCACCCCGGCATATGGTCTTTTTGAGTGTAGTGGGTATTTAGTACCGATTAATTAAGGAGCATGCAAATATGGAACTCGCATCATCAACATCCAATATCTTAAATATGGCATATATATTATTGTTTCTGTTTATAATTCTTCCTTAAGAAGCGTCGTAAAAACAGAGACTTTTACACTCATGAGAGAGTACTTTTACTCAGATTTCTCGCCAGCGTACAATTGGCGACAACAGAAATGAAGTGAAATATAAAACAAACAAATTTTAGTGATAACCTTAAATATTGGAATTTGCAAGATCCTGAATTTCCGTATAACACTATAAGAAAAACAGGCTTTTGAGGTCAGTTATATGCTACGAACATGACTATTTTTTAAAATAGTCATGTTCGTAGCATATAACTAGCTTAAAAAACCTCATATTTTTTGTAGTGTAAGTTAATTTGTAAGAAAATAAACCTGAATTTCCGAATATCAAACTCAGTTCATGGCATCCATGGCCTTCTTTTACAAAATAATTCTAATCTGAAATGAAATGTGATTGGCTGAAATGAAAGTTAAAAATTAAATAAAATATTATTATAATATATTTTATTTTATTTTATTTGAAAATTTGAAAAATTAAATTATTTATTTTATTTTATATAAAAATTTGAAAAAATTAAAATAATTAGATGAGATGAATTGAAAAACTTTATGAAAACAAAGATTCGATCGTTAACGTGGATATTAAGGAATTTTGCTAGCTTCTACGGAGTAAGATGTGGGGTTATTAAATATTACTCCGAAGGCAATGCCAAAACAGGGAGCCTCCCACTTTAAAGTTCAAAGTTCTGCCCGTGATAGCTATCCTCAAAAGTCAAATATGGTCTACCAATTTTTCAAGTCTTTTGGCGTACGTGTGGAATCAGCCCAAATCAATGTGGAAATACTAGAATTTTGTCGCATTCAGTTGAGATCTAGGATTTTGTCGCAGGCTACTAAAAACCTCCATTGGAGTGAAAATCCAAGAAGAATTCAAGGCTGCATAATTTGAGGGAAGCTATCATGCAAACCCCTCTAATTCTTGACCTACCCATCTTCTCCTTTCTTTTTCACTATAAAATATGATGCATCGCAAACATCTATAGGAGCGATGTTTGTTGGAAAAAATTGAGTAAATACAGTAATAAGAAAAGTAAATACGACTTTAAAGTGTGTACAATATTATAATCTTTAAGCTAATAATTACTCTATTTGAAAGAGTTTGTTATCAAGTTAGGAATAATTCACTTATAGAATACAACAAAGTCATCACTTAGAGATAAAATTTTGAAAATTTTTCTTTAGAATTTCTATATAAAATTGTAGCGACTGAAAAAAAATGGGAGAAAGGAGTTATAAAAGTTGCAGGACTTCATTATCTTTTTATTGAGAATAAAATCACATACTAAGAAAAATCATAACTCTTATTTTTTTTTCAACTGAAAACTATTATTTTAAAGGACATGATGTTTCACTTAAAGATTAAGAGAAAAATGCCTAGCCCGCTAGGTTTGGAAACCAAAGTTTCTTACATATTTTCAAATACTTTCTACTATTATTTACTATTTTATTAGTACTTTTCACTTATTTTTATTATTATTTATTATTTTATTATTATTATTTAATATTTTATTATTACTTTTTATTTATCTTTTATTACTATTTACAAACACTCCTCATATCCAATCGTAAAATAAGTCTCTCCAAGTGCCTATACGGTTGATTAATTTTTGAATAATTCTTTTTGCAGTCTATATTTGATGGATTGTAATGCAGTCCACATAGAAACGTTATCATTTTATGATTAAATGAAATGAATTTTTAAAATTTTTAAAATTTTTTTATTTATAAATAAAAATATTTTAATAAATTTCATTCTAAAATATAGATTTATTTATTTATTTATTGTTTGAACTGCAAAAAAATCAACTTTTTTAAACTATATGTATCATTGTCCTTAATCTTTTAATCTTTTGAAGCATGCACCCATTCAAAATGTCTATTCTGCCCATGTGCAACTGTCCAAGTGTTCTGACCATTAGGCCGCGCGCAAGACTTGGCCAACCCATGACAAAGTCCATCACATTATTTATTTCATAAAATAAGGCAAAGTACATTAACATGCCTCTACCACTAAGTCATGCAACTACTTGTGTTAATGCCTCCACCAAAATATATAACGCAAATTCAATAAATTCATATATTTCATATGAGAAACTACAATAAATATTACAATCCCTACTCATGTGCTGCGATAATAAATTTTGAGTGGTGCTATATCCCCCGATGGGTTGTAGTCCGAATAGGCCAAGTTGGTTTTTTTGTATTTTATTTGATTTATTTTCATTCATTTCTTTGGTATTTTTAAATATTTTTAAAAAAAAAAAAAAAATTACATCACCATTTAAAAGCACTTCTTTAATCATTAAATAAAAAAAATTAAAAAATAATTTTTTTTTAATAATTCAGGAGATGTATTCGGAACAAATCCTCAGAAGATAAAGCATTTCTCATAAGTTTTTTTTACTAAATACTCATATTTTCATGTATACAAGAAGGTACTATCTTCTAACTTGACGAAGTTTCAACTTTTAATTAGTGTAAGTATCTCAAATTTCTAACAAAGTCAATAATGACATGATAAGCTTAAATGAGAATTTATACGTTAAAAATTGGAAATACTACACACATTATTCTAACCAATTTTAACGAAATATCTTACCACTTTGTTTGCATTAATCCATGTAGTCCATCCTGACATTCATGAAATAACGTAAATTGTAAATTTTTACTAGAAGTTGTCTCCATATCTTATGTTCACATAAATAAATAAAAAAAATTTGTCTCCATTATTTCATACACTTTCACAATTATGGAACTTAATTAACATCGTAATAATCATAATTCATTTAGGATAACAGTCAGCATTGATTGTAATGACCTAACCCAAAATTTATGAAGGATGACCCTGCAAGTTATTATTTATTGATAAGCTTGCAAGGTATTATTATTGGGCCTAAAATAGGCTTGATGGGTCATATTGGATAAGCCTGCCAGTTATGCCATCTAATATATGTGGAGGACATGATCATTATTATGTATAAATCCAGGCGACAATTTTTTATTTGAACTTGTGTCGTTGTTAATTAGTTAAACTCATTAAAGCCATTGCTACCACAGTTTGATTTGCCAAAAACAAGAGGAAGATGCGTGCCTAGATTTTTGTTAATTAAGGGGGAAAAAAACCCTTGGTTTTTGTTAGTAAATGATCTGTATACGATGTTGATTCTGGGAATTAAGTACTTGTCTTGACCTTGTGGTTGACGAATCTTAGATTATCTAGTCATGTGCACAGGCATGCTCATAATAGACAATGAATTGTGAAAACACATGATATATACCAATCAACTACCTTGACTTTTCAATTTTTGAGTTTATCTTACTACCATTTGTTTTCGTTGAAGAAAATTATGCCGATACAATAATATGAAAAAATAAATGTGACTTTGAGCCATGTAAAACACTATCTTTAAAGTGATAATTACAACTATTAGAAAGAGTTTATCACCAAGTTATAAACAATTCATTTTCATAATACAATAAAATCATCAACTGTAGATAGCAATTTTGAAATTTTTTCTTTCTACAAAATTGTGCAAGTAATTCATAACATAAAAGAATGGAATTAATAAAATCTGTGAGTCTCATTCTCTATTTATAAAAAATGAAGTGGTACATATAAAAAATCACAACTCTTAACTTGTATCTTTTCAACTGATAGTTATTAATTTCAAGATCCGAATATTTCACTTAAAGACCAAAGAATATACCTAGGCTAGTGGTTAGGTGCCTCCCTTGGGGAAGGGAGGTCCTTTGTTCAAGGCTTCACAAGTGCCTTGTCAAATTAACCAATATATTTTGAAGCATTGCACCCATCTAAGTGGGTCTTCACATGGGCCAATTTGGCTCATGCGTGGTGCCTCTTCGGCCTACACCAAGCATTGCGTCTTCGGCCCAAACATAATAGTTGTTTAGCCCAAGCATTGTACCAGTACAAAACATCATGTTTATTTTGTCCAAGTATTGCCTCTTTGGCCATGGCACACGTGCCCCTTTGGTTATTCCAAGCCTTATTAAAATTAAAATTTCAAAGTGTAACCATGGTAATTGAACCCATGCACTCTCATTTGAGACATACCCTTACGACTAAGCCAATGCACCTATTTGAGATAGTGCTTGAAAACAAATATATAACTCACATTCAATAAATTCACATATTTAATATCACAATATATAAAACTAAAAATAACTGTTTTTTGTGTTTTTAAGTATAGTTGGAATGCTTAGCTACCTCTTTAAAGTACTCATCGTTGTACCTATTTTCTTTTTCCTCTAACCTTATTCCTCATAAGTATGTTTATACGAAAATTACTTATTTGCGATTAATTATTTCCAATGAAATGTTTATTTACAACTAAAATGAGTCGTAAATAATATTTTGGTCACAAATGTTTGATGACAAAAGCTTGATTTTCTTGTACTTACCTAGAATGGCAACAATGTCATGTATTTTATCAATGTGCAACTATACTTTGTTTTAAGCTCTATATCGTTTTAAACACCACACGATCAATTGGATGACCTTGTATGTTCGCAAATGAACTCCTTTTCCTTTTCTTGACATGATTGAGAATTAATTATATTAATAAAGAATATCACTTCTAGTTCCTCATATTTTTAATGATAATTGAGAGATTCCTCCCATTACTCTAATTTATATTTGCTTCATCCTCCTAGTTGATTTGAACTTAAGGCATGTAGTTTATATAACTTTTGTACTTCTACATTCTGAGCATTAGCTCGTTTCATGCTATAAGTATTTTTTGCTATTTAATGCATAATTGATTGTGGAATTGGTTGGCTTTTGCTCAAAACTTTGATCATGTTGTTTATATGTTGATCATGATTTTAAGCAAGTCTTGCAAACTAGTTAATGCATTGCCTCATTTGATGGAATGGATTACAATACATTCAACAACTAATTGGGTGTTTAAAATCCCAAATCAGAAAAGATTTTATAGTTGACTATTATCCAAAAACATCTTTGCAAAATTGCAGAGAAACAAAAGCAAAATAGCATAGTACCAGAAGATAGACTTGTGAATCAACTGAGTTGAATAGTCAACTAGTCAGTGACTCATAAGAAGATTAGGAAGCAGAATTCAACAGCTCGAGTTCAATGTGTTCCCAATATCAATGACAAATCGGTATCTAACATTTGCATTCACAAGTCGCTCCATGGTAGTGTTCACGTAATCGATTGGAATCACCTCAATTTCAGCAAATATGTTGTGTTTGGCTGCAAAATCTATCATTTCTTGTGTCTCTTTCATGCGTCCCATGGTACTACCACCCACTATCTTTCTTCTTGTCATTTTCATAATACTTTCATTAATACACCATCTCTAAGGTGAAATTAATATATAGGCAGCAACCATATCATAAGAGGCTGCCACAACTAATACCATTTGAACATGTAGTATTGAAAAGACAACAAAATTCAAACATATCAATGTCAATCAGCAAGCGCGCGCTCAAGCTTTCATTAGACATGTGCCATGCTTACCCATAATTAAAGGAAAGACCAGTAGCTCAAATGGCTTCTCCGATGCACCACCATAATCAGCTTTCCATGTGACTTCAGCAATTGTTAAACCTTAGGTTAAAGAAAGGAAATGAAATTAGAGGAATAGTTGATTGTTGAAGCAAGTGAAATTAGTTTTGATTCAAAAAGTATATGTCTGTCTTTACATAAGTTCCTTCTTATACACAACTTCATAAAGTACAAAAATTAGAAAGTAAGGGAAAAAATGGTGCTTTTCTTTCATTGCTATACAAATCAGCTTTTACAGCTTTTACACTTTACATCAATTCACTGAAACACATAATCATCTTGGTATGGAGGACAAGCCAAGGTTTCTTATTGCCTTGATATGCTTTCTGCCATGCAACCATTGCAGTGTGTAGGTTGCAATATCTTTTGCTTTGATCACACTTTCGTGCTTTATCAGAGTGTCTGCAGGATCCAGTATTCTCGCCCGACTATCACTCAATATTTAGCTTAAGCGAGACTCAACCCATGACTTCACTCGATCCTCGATCTACATCTCGCTCGAGCTAGACTCAACCCGTAACTTCGCTCGATCCTACTCGACACATCGCTCAAGCGAGATTCCATATTTTGAGACTCCCCCTCAAGATGGGTATAGATGTTCAAAATGCCCATCTTGGACAGCAAAAAAGAGAATGGTGCACTTCCTAATGCCTTAGTAAAAATGTCAGCAAGTTGAAATTTTGAGGAAACATGGATGGGGTGGATGATCTTGGCTAACACCTTTTCTCTGACAAAATGGCAATTTAACTCAATGTCTTTAGTTTTTTCATAGAAAACAAGATTTCTTGTAATGTGCAATGCTAACTGGTTGTCATAGTAAAGAATGATAGGTTTGGTGTGTATGATACCAAAGTCATTCGACAAGGAAATCACCCAAACTAATTCACAACTTATTTGAGCCAAGGCTCGATACTCTGCCTCTGCTAAGGTGCGTGATATGGTGGCCTGCTTCTTTAATTTCCAACTAACCAACGAGTTTCCAAGGAAAACACAAAATCCATTTACGGATTTTCTCGTTTCTGGACAAGCAGCCCAGTCTGAATCACTATATGCCTTGATGTGGAGGTCAGATTGGGAAGGGAGGAGAATACCTTGGCCTATGGATCCTTTTACATATCTCAAAACTTGATGTGCAGCTTGCATATGGATTTCACTTGGTTTGTCCATTAATTAACTTAATATGCTCACTGCATAACTGATGTCGGGCCTTGTGATGGTGAGGTAAATCAATCTCCCTATAAGCCTTCTGTAGCTTGTGGGATCTTTCAATAAATTTGAGGGTGAGTGTGAGAGTTTGTGGTTCAACTCAATGTATGTATTTGCATGTTTACACCCAAGGAGACTTGCAGATTCCAAGACTTCTAGGCAATATTTTCTTTGGCATAAATGGATTCCAGTGGTGGATCTTGCGATTTCTATGCCCAAGAAAAA
Organism: Platycarya strobilacea; assembly: GCA_036898215.1. NCBI lineage: Eukaryota > Viridiplantae > Streptophyta > Magnoliopsida > Fagales > Juglandaceae > Platycarya > Platycarya strobilacea. Next base: position 38,657,971 of record CM072555.1, read on the forward strand.
TTTGAGGGCTCTAAGATCTTTGATTTTAAATTGAGAGTTCAGATATGCTTTGACTTGGTTGATGGCTTTGATGTTAGAACTCCCTATGATGATATGATCAACATAGACAAGTAATGCTATGAATCTATCTTCGTTGTTTCGAGTAAAAATGGAGTAATCAAACTTAGAATGTTGGAATCTGATAGAGATGAGCGATTCTAAAAATTTTGAGTGCCATTGTCTAGAAACTTGCTTGAGTCCATAAAGAGATTTGTGGAGCTTGCAAACCATTTTTCCTTTTCTTGTGGACTCCCCCTTACTGTGATAACTAGGAGGAAATTTCATGTATATTTCTTAATCCAATATTCCATGAAGAAAAGCATTGTGGACATCTAATTAGTAGAAGTGCCAATTGAGGGCAGCAGCTAATTGGCAGTGATAGTCATGAAGGTAAGCAGAAGGGTTTCGTGATCTGTTGAGTCTTCTAAGGTGGGCAGGTGAGGTGTTTGGAGAGGGAGGTGAAGAAGCAGAATCTAGGTGTTGTTTGATGTTTGGTGAATTGAGATCAGTTGTGTTGTTGAGAGTTGGAGTTGAGGGCTCAAGGCTTTGGTGTGTGAAGTTGAGTGTGTTGGTTTTGGTATGGGAATTGGGAGCACCAGGTTTTGGGTTGGAGTTATGGGTTTAGGAACTTGTTTTTGGAATGGAGAAAGTGATTCATAACAAACTACATTCCTTAAGATAAGGCATGTATGTTCTTGGAGATCATAGACTTTATATCCCTTGATTCTAGAGGGGTAGCCTATGAATACACATTTTTTGACTCAAAAGTCTAGTTTTCCTCTATAGTTCTTTACAGTGGAGACAAAGCATAGGCATCCAAAGATCTTTAGGTGGGTGTATGATGGAGTGGATGAGAAAAAAGTTTTTTATGGCGCTTTGTTGTTGAGAACAGGGGTTGGGATTCGATTAGTTAATGATATGTGTTGCTGTCAAGACAACATCTCCCCAAAATTTCAATGGAAGGGGTGCTTGAAAAAGAAAGGATCTAGCAGTGGAGAGAAGATGCTGGTGTTTTCTTTCTACTATCCCATTTTGTTGAGGGGTGTATACACAAGTCTTTTGATGCATTATGCCATGCAAGTTGTAAAAAACTGTCATTTGAAATTCCAACCCGTTATCAGATCTCACCTGTTTGATTTTAGCATTAAATTGAGTTTCACACATGTGAATGAAGTTTTGCAGGATGGTTTTGGTTTCTGACTTGAACTTCATTAGGTAGACCTAGTTACTCAAGTTTTGTCATCCACAATGGTTAGAAAATATTGGTGACCTTAAATGGAGGGTTGGAAATAGGGTCTCCACATGTCACAATGAATTAACTCAAGAGGAATGGATGTAGAAATTGTGCTCAATAGAAATGATTTTATTTTCTGTTTTGCTAAATGACAAATTGTGCATTGCATGTTGCCATTGCATTTTACATTAAAGTCATAAGACTGAATGATATTCATCCTCTAGTGAGATACATGACCTAGTCTAAAATGCCACAAATCAAAATCTGGTAATTGACTACAGCTTGAGTCTTCATTGTGAGGAGGTTGAATGTCTTGTCTAGAACTATTTTGATTTGTTGAGATGCTTTGAACAGCACGGCATGAAAAGGGTTGGTGCTTGAGAAAATAGAGGACATTTGAGACTTCAGCAAGACCAATCGTCATCCATGAAGATAGGTCTTATATGAAGCAAAATTTTTGAAGAAAAATGAGATATATAGGGGAATCCTGAGTTAGCTTGCTAGCAGATATGAGGTTAAAGTTGAAACTAGGCACATATAGAACATTATTCAATGTGAGTTTGTCTGAGACTTTGTAGGTACCAATGTGTGTGACTTTAGCATAGGTTTTATTTGGGAGGTGAGCTCGAGTTGGTTTCTTGGAACTGATACTAGTGAGTAAAGAAATGGAGTAGACCATATGGTCTGTGGCCCCAGTGTCCAAGATCCATTGTGTGTGTGTGAGTTCTGATCATGATTGTGGAGAAATTTCACTTTTGGTTTGAGGGATTGTACCTACCATGTTGGAAGAGTGGTGAGTTTGGTCATTTATGTAGGTTGAAAAATCATTGTTGGGTAGATTGGTCGTTGAGTTCCTTTCCTTCAAGTTGAGTTGAGAAGTTTGAGCATTGACAAGAGTTGCAATTTACTGAATTTGTGCTTTAGTGAGAAAGAGCTGTGGCAGACTGCTCCTGCTGTTATCCTAATCCTGGGTGAAAACCTAGTTTGCTGAGTGAGGAGTTGATCCAGAGGTTGAGTATCCAAGTTTGGACTTGGTGAATTTAAAATTGGGTGGAAACCCAACTAGTCGATAGCATTTTTATCTTGTGTGGCCCATTTTTGCACAGTGATAACAGGTGACATCAGTCCTAACTTTCTTCTTGGCTTGTCCGTGGTAGGCAGCTAGCATAGATAGTTCATTTAGAGGTATTACAGGGCACCTAGCTTGCCTCTGTCTTTCTTCTTGCAGAACCAAGAAGAAGACTTTATCTAATGAAGGCATAGGACTCATAAGGATGATTTGTCCCTTAATAACATCATAGTTATCATTCAGCCCCATCAGGAACTTGAAGATTGAATCTGTTTGTTGTATTTCTCCAACAGATTCTAAAGTTTTGCAGGTGCACAAGCCACATGTACAATGGGGCAGTGGTCTATAGTTATGCAACTCTTCCCAAATTGTATTCAATTGAGTGAAGTAATCACTTACAGATAGTGTTCCTTGAGTGATGCCTCCTAGTTGCTGCTGTAGTTGATAGATGTGCACACTATCAGGTTGTGCAAATCTAGCTTTGAGTTTATCCAATACTTCTTTGGCTAAACTCACATACAATATATTTGATGCAATTTCCTTCGAGATTGAGTTGAGGATCCAAGAGATGATTAAATTATTGCAGAGGAGCCATGGGACATAAAGGGTGCTAGTGAGTGCAGGGGTCTCAATGGTTCCATCCAAGAAACCAAGTTTATTTTTGATTGAAATGGCCAACGTGAATGATTGAGTCCAAGAGAGGTAATTTGGCCCTGTGAGGTGAGGTGTGACCACCACAGTGTTAGCATTATCACTGTGGTGTAAATAGAAGGGGCTGTTGGGATCCTCTGATGGGGAAGACTAGTTGTGTGGGTGTGCCTCAGCCATGAGAACAGTGAGTTATGAATGAAATGTGATGAAGAGGGATATGAGAGGATGAGTTGATGATGAAAAAGATGAAGAGCAGATCAGACCTGCTTTGATACCATGTTAAAACAAGGTTGAAGAAAGGAAATGAAATGAGAGGAATAGTTGATTACTGCAACAAGTGAAATTAGTTCTGATTCAAAAAGTATATGTGTATCTTTACATGAGTTCTTTCTTATACACAACTTTACAAAGTACAGAAATTAGAAAGTAAGGAAAAAAGGGGTGCTTTTCTGTCACTGCCATACAAGACAGCTTTTACAGCTTTTACACTTTACATCAATTCACTAAAACACATAACCATCTTGGTATGGAGGACAAGCCAAGGTTGCTTATTGTCTTGATATGCTTTCTGCCATGTAGCCATTGCAGTGTGTAGGTTGCAATATCTTTTGCTTTCATCTTACTTTCGTGCTTGATCAGAGTATCTGCAGGATCCAGTATTATCGCTCAATATTTAGCTTGAGCAAGACTCAACCCGTGACTTCGCTCGATTCTCGCTCGATATCTCACTCGAGTTAGACTCAACCCGTGATTTCGATCGATTTTCGCTCGACATTTCGTTTGAGCTAGGCTCAATCCATAATTTTGCTCGAGCGAGATTCCATATTTTGAGAGCAATCCAATCAGAGGTAGACGAGAGTGTACTACAGAGACCGTATCAACTATCAGTAATACCATCCAATGTACCCTGTGCAGGCTACAGGGTTGGTAAAAATTAGAAGCCAAGATGCATTACAAATTAATATGATTAGCTAACGACATATACACGGAGTAATTATTAGGGAGCCTCTAAATACGGACATGTGGTTCTCTCGTATGTCATTTTATTTAAGATTATTATTTATATAAGAAATTTTAATTACATGTTGTAATAAGATAAGAACAATTAGTCATCCATATTCCGAGAATATCTAATATATAAGTTTTCTAGATATACTTGATGATTTGAACCATTTAAACATATTAACAAACACGATAGCTGCATCTGATCCTGGTCACTGCTAACTAAAAATGAGTGAGCACTAACATGTTCTAAGGCTTCCTACTTCTTCTTAGGTGAGGTACTTATCACTATAACCTTAACCCCCATAGCTGTGACAAACTTAACGGCCACATGACCTAGTCCACCAAGGCCAACCACACCTAATTGCATACCAGGTTTATCAAGCTCATAAAATCTCAAGGGGTTGTAGATCAATGTGATCCCAGCACAAAGAAGAGGGGCACAAGCGTCAAGTGATAGTTTATCAGGAATAAGGACCACATAGTGCTCGTCCGCAACCATGATATCTGAATAGCCACCATATGTGGTGGTACCATCATAATCTTTGTCACTATAGGTGAGGACCATTTCTTTGCAGTAATTTTCGAGGTTGTTGGAGAAATTATCATAAGAATTCCATGCTCCAATTATGCAACCCACGCCATACTTTGAATTTTTGTACCTTGCTCCCCACTTCTTTTATTACACCCACAATTTCATGCCTACAATATTATCCAAGTCAGTTTAGTGAACTAGTACTATTACATGCATGAGATGGTAACAGACTACTAATGTCAAACCCAGTTAACTCGTGTATGTGTTAACAGTACTGTTGTTATCTACAAACAACTTGTTAGCTAAATTGAAGCTGCACAAAGTAGGATAGGTAGCTGTGAAATCACTACTTATCTCAAAAGTTTAAATTGATGTTAAGGGGTAAATTTTATTATTTTATAACTTAATACTCTCTTTAATTATGCATCATATTTCCCCTCAATTGATTGAGATATTTAAGTTATAAAATAATAAAATATCTCTCTTTTTATTAGCTTAAATTTTTTGAATAAGAATGATTTCACATAATATCAGAGGAGATCAAGAACTTTAGTTTGTATAATCTCGTGAGAGTTCGATCCGAAAATTGGTAGTTTAAGTTGGAAATCGAATAAAAGTGATAACCCAAACATGTAATATATGTTTTCTTTGTGACATATGTTTTCTTTCTTCACCAGAAAATTGGTAATAAAAAAGATGTTGTAACTAATTAAAATGATAAAAATAAGAATAAAGAATAATAAAATTACTTCTAAAAATAATTCAGAATTGTAGGGATTATTGGTTTAATTATGGGATCCATACCTGGGCACAAGCGGGTGGGTGGAGGTACCCCAATCGTTTTTTACCATGTGAAGGTCTGAGTGACATACTCCACAATAGAGAACTTTGAACATTACGTCCTTTTCTCCGGTTGCCCTGTAGAGTACAAATCATTGTAGCCTAATTAGGAATTTCTCAGAATAACGGTTAGATTTTTAGATCTCATTGCAATAATATATTTCACTTAAACTCGTATAACATTATCATCGAAGTGGCTATCGGCCCCTAACCTCCGACCTCCTCTTCATCTCTATTGCAGGATTGGATTATTTGAACCATCACTGAACAGCCCAGGTTGCGAAACATGACATCAACATTGGCTCATTTTACTTTATCATCGGAGCAGTCATTGACCCCCGACCTCTAGCCTCCCCTCCATCTCTATTGCAGGATCGGATTATTTGGACCATCACCAGGCAGCCCAGGCCACGAACACGACATCAACATTAGCGCGAAACACAATATCAACAATTTAGTAGAATAATATTAATTTTATCTTGCATGTGTTGATTCCCTCTCTAAAAATTATCTGGTCCTCTCTTCATAAAATTTAATCTAATTTAAAAATAAAATAAATAAAATAAATCTCATAAATTTTTTTAGTTTTGCTTAAATCCTAAAGCAAATTTCTGACTCTACCTTTACCACCAACCTCCATCTCACGAAAACACCTACCCACAGAACCAGCAACCACTACTTCTCCAAGCATAACAAAACTACCAATCAATGTTCAGTCCTTGGTTCGACCATCTATTCATGTCCCCAAACATCCTCTATAGGGCTGTACAAAATGCTTGAATTCCGACCCGACTCAATAATCCGACTCAAAATCAGCTAAATCAAAAAATGAGTATTTATCTGTTACCGATTACCTATTTCAAGCTTTCAACTCTACAAATCGCCGAAATACATATAAAAAAAAACCTCTCTCTCTCTCTCCTCAAATCCCCAGCTTCCACCTCCAGCTCCACCATCCACACGCGATTTTCCACCTCTCCACCTTCCACCTCCAGGTCTTCTGGGCTGTTCTTCCCAGAAGACCTCAATTGATGGGGACAATGATAAGGGCAAAAATGGTTGGATGCATTTCTACTTCAAGTTCCTCAGTAGTGATTAATTGTGATGGGCACCACAAAATGCAATGACGATCAGGACGGTGATAGAGAAAGTATGGTCAATACTACCATTTGTGATGGGTTAGGGTTTTGCGATTTTGATTAGTTAGAGTTTGTGCAATTTTGATGGGTTAGGTTTTGTGCAATTTTGTTTTCTGATGTCGGAGTTTGTGATTTTTCTTCTAATGGTTTGTGCAATTTATTTCTTTTAAGTGTGCGATTGATTTGGATTCTGGAATGGTCTAGAGAATCTCACCAAGAAAGAACAAAAAATAGAAGAAGAAGAAGAAGATACCGGGGAATCGGCTAATTGCATATCGGAAGGAAAACTAATCTAGTCAAATTGGAAGTGTGCGCTTTCGGGTCAGGTCGGTGTACAACCCTAATCCTTTGTTTTTATACCCAAAGACTTCAGTCAATCATAGACTTCAACCAGCCACTACCCGTCGCCAATCCCTCAGCTCCCTCGTGCTACTCCCCATGCCACCATCACATCGATTACTTACAACAAGTCGCAGGCTGCCCTCTATTTTACATTCCAATTGAAGCTGCTTCCTCTGTTGTGAACTTTCATGACTCAGGAAACAGCCAAGGCGCACGAACACCTCCACCCAATTTATACCGCAACCAAGACCCACGGAAGAACACCATAACACCGTAAGAAATGCTCCATTGCATCCTCTATTTTAAGAGGCATATACATACCAAGCTATTTTCTCGCTCCTTGGCTCGGTTCCACCATTTCCACTCCCTCACCGTGAAGTTCACAGAGTAAACTATTCGAAAGTGTAACGTGATCTCTCGTCCACGCAAGTTGTCTCTTAAGCCTTTGCCGCTTCCTTTGCTATACACATACGGCTACCTTATTTTTATATAAAAAGTGATTCTTTGAGCCTCCCGTAAAGCTTGTTACGCAAAGTAGAGTAAACTTTTGAGATGAAATTTCATTTATTTCCCTTTCAGTTATAAGCCAAATTATAATTTTTCTTGAAATGGTATTTTTATTGGGTTTGATTTTACGATGGGCATAAGTTTGATTGCATACAGTTATTGGGTTATTTTATATGGGGTTCGTCTCAATTTATATATAACATAAAATTCTTTAGAGATTTAAATTATATAGATTAGTTGCTATTAAATTTTCCGTGTACAATTGAATTTTAGTAGTAAGTAGTAAGTATTTAGCTTTATTTTGAACACTTTAATTCTGATCAGGTCTATTTTATTAAACGAAATTATTACCGTTTATTTTAATAGAATTTATTATTATTATGTTAAATGAATATAAAACTGAAAATGTATTTTTCTGGGCTTAGTATTTTAAGTTCGGTAATGTTAAACCAGGAACTTTTTTATTTTTCATATAGAAAATAATTAAGGACTTAAATTATATTATTTAGTATTAGATTTTTACAGTGAGATTTCAGTAGTAAATAATTTAGAGTTTATTGTCTTAATCAGGGAAATTAATTAAGTAGATATCGATGAATTTAGAATGCGATGATATTTTAAGATTATAAAAATTTTAGGTTTTGAAGAACTAAAATAGGCTACTTAAGTATTTCAAATTCAATTACAATGTACGTGCTCAACTGAAAATTTACTCAAGTTACATGACTATAGGTAATGATTGATATTCTCTTGGCACTACTCCGATAAAAAAAAAAAAAAAAAAAGCTTAATTTATGGAAATATCCATATATAATATATTTTGAAAAGAAATGTGAGAACAATCTCAATTATGTGTTTTGCATTACTCATGAAATCTTTATAAATAAATAAATAAAATAAAAACAATTCTTACATAACTTGTGACTAATTAAGGTTGGGCTTTGACTCCGATGGAGTCAGATTTCGGAGTTTTTGACTCTAACTCTGACTCTCATTGGAGCCTAAAATGGCCTTCAACTCTGACTTTGAGATGGAGTCAGAGTTCGAATCTGATCAGAATCCCTTACTCTATCGCCGACGAAACTCATAGGTTGATACCACCATCAACTTTGCACCAAGAATTCAAAGAAAATATACTCCTCCACTAATAAAGAAAATGAGCAAACCCTAAATATTACAAATATATATATTTATATATATATATATCAATCAAGATGAGTATGAATTTCAAAGAGTATTGTTTTGGCATTTTTGAGAGTTATGCGAGAACGAGATTCCGATGTGAATTCATCCAAGGAGAGAGTCGACAGGTACTAACAGCGGAACAGGTGAAGGACCCCTCTCCTAATCGTCGATCATGCTTCTCACTGAGAACACAAAATGACCAACAAAAGAATGAGAAAGATACCATCCATGCCTCAAGAGCAGTGTAAGTGAACGAAGACGGAGATGGCTGGAAGTTGTCAGCATCGACAAAACCAGAGGAAATGGGGAGATGGCTGGACCTGTGAGGGGGGGGCGAAGATAGAATAGAGGAAATGTAGGGTTAGCCGGTTAGGGTTTTTGAAGGTTGAGAAGAATATATACCACCATCTGGACGAAGTCATTTAAGTTAGTCTGGTGTGAAAATTTTAAAACAGCAAAAGCACAACTCACCACTCGAACTCAGGATCTAGGACTTATTTTAAAAACCTAATTTACCACTAGGCCGTTTAAGCATCTACTACTTATTTTACAACATATAATATATAATCTCTAAATGTTGGAGTTCGAACTCAAAAGTTGGAACCCATTGGGCTTCGGCTTCGACTACAAACTCCGACCTCCAAAGTCGAAGCCACTCCGACTCCGACTCCGATTTTTGACTTCCAACTCTGATCGGAGTCTAAATCGGAGCGGAAGTCGGCCGGAAGCAAAAGTCGAAATTTTTGCACACCATTTGTTGACGTGAACAATATTTCGACATGTTGTTTCTAAAATGTTTAAAAGAGCGAATATGAAATCTGGAAATGCTGTACATGTTATATGAGAATGTTCTGAGTTTTTGATTATGTGAAAATAATATGAATATGTTCAACACCTTGTTTGATATGATTTGCATCTAAGAATTTTTTTTATGGTCTTTTGATTTTGATCTGATTTTGATTTTGGTTCTCATACAATAATTCTGATTTTTTTTTTCCTAAGCAAGGAAACTTCATTAGATTAATAGATGTGATACAAAAGGAGGGAGTAGAGATCCCCAACAATTTCCCCAAAACATAAAATTACAGTGGAAGTGAGCTAAAAAAAATGTTTATTTTGGACCAATAATTGGTCCACAACCTTGTCTCGGAGAACGTCGTCTTATCTAAAGATGAAAATAAGATATGAGCATAAAAATGAATCAAAAAATCATCATAAAGAGTAGTAGTTCCGCCACACGGAGCGAAAAAGGAGTCGGATGCACTGTTACTTGATGTCTTCAAGTATTCATTGAAGAAGACCATGATCCCTACCTCAAAATCACTAGTTAGGGAGAGCAAAAACCTAAGATAATAACCAAGATCTATACCAACTGGCGGACCACCGACGGATGCCATTGCACGTGGACAACACGCACGACCAAGGCTGTGTGTGTTGCTCACATGCTCATCGAAAAAGCAAGTTCTCTCCCAAAACTTGAAAATCGACATCTGTAGGGGTGTTGGATGTGGCACATGGTGGTCTAGAGAAGCCGATAAGCAGAAGATTGGCGAGAACTAGTTTGGACGGAAAACTAAGAGAAAAACAAACCAAAAAATAACATAAACTAATGGAAAAGTAACAGGAGAAGGGAGAAGGTGGTTAGAGCCTGAGTGCACCCACTTTAGAAGCAAAATCATTTTTCTACATGTTATTTCTTGTGTGCACACTCGGGAGTTTAAGAATGAATAAAGAAAAGGTTCACATTCTAATATTGCTTGGTTCGGCCACCGGAGATTGCATAACCCTACTACTTAGGTTAAACATGATATATGATATGATATGATATGATAGTATATGATATGAAAAAAAGAAGATGTTTAGTTATGTTATGCCAAGTTGTCTTTGAATATGAATCGTTAGTAGTTTAATATGAATAGTTTGAAAAACACTCTGATTTTCTACCAACCCCTTTTTTAGATCTGCATATTGAAATCGAAATAATTTATTTATGCATTTTGCTTCTCTAAAAGGTTCATGTTTATATATTAGTATATGTTCTCTACTTACTCATGAGTTGTTGATAACTCAGCCATTATCTCCATAATATCTTTAGATATTTGAATGTTTCAAATGGTGATCAAGAATCGAAAGCATGTATCAGACTATGTAAGCATAGTGGAATAAATACAAAGAGAGTACTTTGGGTACCTTGATTTTGGTAGATTTTTATGTAGTGGTTTTATTTGGTTATGTGGATGGAAATTTTGAAGGTTGATGATTCTTTTGAGACTTCATGGTATCTTAGAATAATGTTCTTAAAAAAGGCATTTTTGATTGAATAAGCTAGCTCTGTCATGCAAAGTAAATATCCACTCAAACACAAGGATCTTGTATCTCTTACAATTTCATGCAAGACTTGGACTCATCGTATTGAGAGAGCTCTATTAGATTTGGGGACGAGTGTGAACCTACTATCATATTTTGTATATTCACAATTAGGCTTAAGCATGGAGCAAAATTTATTCAAATACTATAAAGAAAATGATTAGATATAACCAATCTGATGCATCTAAAAGGGGCAGAAATAACCAATCTGATATTATTGTATTAGACGCTAAGCCCACTCAAAATGTTAGTACACAAATCCATGTTATTTTTTATTGTCCTTTACGAGGATATTCGGATTTTAATTTCATGTGTGCATAGCGCAGTTAAACAAACAATCTTGTTCTGAGTTTTATTATATATTGGAGGTAAATTCACTTGTAACCCATGTGCATACCATTATTAGTTGGGGCGGATATTGTATTAAAGTAAAACGATATTAATTATAACGCATCTTGAAGTAAATTTTTTTCTCACTATTATTTGTTTTCTCTCCACTTTTGCACTAACATGTTTTTATAACTCAGTAGGAGGCCGATCATGACTAGAAATATTTTAAATTGTTTCTATGAACTAATTAGTTCCTCACTAGATTGCTCTATATTTTAAAAAAGCGTTAGGCAATACGTAGTGCATGTCCAGCTACTAATTAGCTCGTGCACATCAGAAGAAAGTAACCGCGTACAATAAGTTTCATTATTTATAATTACTGTACAACAATCTCCACCCAAAGTTGATATTGACTCTTATAAGGTTGTGGCCGTTAAAGTTTTGTACATGGTAACTGAAGTTTTAACTACATACAAGAAACCTAAATAATTGGTAGTTGAGTGGCACTGTGGCAGCCTAGCTAATTACGAAAATGTTTACCAGTTTAAAGGGGAGTTCAGTGTAATCTTCACTCACTATTAATGTGTGAGCAAGTGTTTAATTATTAGGGTGATTTTACTTTATTTTTTTTCTAATGCATGGTTATTTTGAGACGTTAGCTTTAAAAGTACCTACAAGAAAAATAGATTTTTAAAACCCTTTAATTACAATCAAATAATTAAATTTGTAACCAATTTTGATTGTAAATAGTGATTTATCTGAAATTATCTAGCTACAAATGAGCAGATTTCTTGTAGTGATGCTAATATCGTCATTCATGATCACCAGAATAAACTGACTTTGCATCCTTGAGCTATGATATATACGACGTTACATATATCGACTCTAATCACTAAAAAACTACCAAGTCAATTTAACCCGCGTACTGAATTGAGGTTCTGCCTCTTGACCAACTTTCATCCATCTTAATGGTTAATTAAAATTGAACGAGGGTGCCAAATATCAAATTTTGGTAATTTCAATCTATAGGACTTTGCTGTGCATCCCCTACTTTATCAATTTTTGGTAATTTTTGGTAATTTGAATCTCTTGTTCCATACAGGCTGCATCCCCCCTACTTTACAATCAAAACTCATAAATAAAGATTTTGATAGAAAATTACAAGAGAGAGGGCGCACTTGAAGGGTCTCGATCAGCCAATTTTGTTGTTTTCCCAAGTTTCATTTCTTAGGTCTATTAAAAGTTACTCGATCGACGTTTTGCCTATATTCTTTTTCCTTGTACATTTTAAACGGCATTTACAACAGCAACAGCAACAGCAACTAAATGCCTTTTATCAGTGTGCAACGATATTTTAAAACCACATTGTTTTTAATCAATTGCAGGCCAGGACCTGCTTGTATGTTCATTAGAGTGACGCCAGATAAAGTAAGAATTATATATTCTGACAATTAGTTCAACAATGGAAATTAGGAATTGACTTTGAGAAAGATGTAAACAAAGAGAAAAACCTGAAATTAGGTCTTGTTGATAAAGGTTGAATATTGCAGGATTTGAAAGCCCACGAGCAGGATTTGACCTCAATTGATAGCTAAAGGGAATCAATATTTTTTGAATTTTTTCTAAAAAGGCAAAATAATTATTGCATAAAAATAAATACGTAACAAAATAAGAATCTTTCCAAAAATTTGGCTTAACCGGACCAATAATAATCATCTCTAAAAGTGACAGCTAAAAATTTCGATAAATAGAAAATAAAAACAATAAGCCAACATGCATAAATACATGTAGTATGTATAACTAAGACAATAAGCTATACACTAGTAAATCAAAGACAACAAGCTAGCCTATATATATATAGTTTGACAAATCAAGATGCATGGGTAACAGTTTATAACATGCTCAACGATCGTCGTCTAGACGAGTAGTTATAAAAGGTTCACCAAAACTATTTAATGGTGTGGGTACATGATACAAGGGAACATGCATATTCGAAGGAAGATTTGGCATTGCAGCTTCAAAATTAAGAACATGAATTGCTTGCCTAATTGATGGCCTAAGATTTCGATCAGGATGAGCACACCACAACCCGACAATTATTAAACACTCTACCTCCTTCTCCTCAAAATCCATGTGCAATCTCTCACCAATCGCCATACCAACCCTTCCATTCCCATAAAGATTCCAAACCCACTCTACCAATCCCATTGCAGAATCCCTTTCTGGAGGATCATTTGACTTTCTTCTGGTAGCAATTTCTAATGCAATAACACCATAACTGTATAAATATGACTTTTTACAAACCCTACCAGCGGCTATGTATTCTGGAGCCATATAGCCTAACGTTCCAGCCAATCCAGTTGTTTGAGGACCTAGCTCATGGTCCATTAGCCAAGCCAATCCGAAGTCTTCAAGTTTCACATTAAAACTAGAATCAAGCATCACATTGCTTGATTTGATGTCTCGATGAACGACACGTTGCTCCCATTCTTCATGGAGATACAGAAGCGCAAATGCCAACCCAGAAGCTATCTTGTATCTCACTGCTCAAGGTAAAGGACTCCTCTTGCCAAACAAGTGCATATCAAGGCTACCATTTGGCATAATCTCGTAAACAAGTAGGAACTCACCTCTTTCATGACACCATCCTTTGAGTTGAACTAGATTCCAGTGTCTAATCTGCTAATAATTTTCAGCTCAGTTATGTATTCTTTTCCTCCCTGTTTACACCCCCTTGAGATTTTCTTCACAGCAACTGCTATATCCAAATCATTTAAGTACCCCCTATAGATGGCACCAAACCCTCCTCCCAACTTCTTGTCATCTGAAAAATTGTTGGTGGCTAAAGCAAGATATTGATAAGAAAATCTCCTTGATCCTGCTCCTCTCTCGAGGTCCTCATGAATTGATGTTAAGTTCACAGTCTCACTTGTTTTTTCTTCCTTTTTCTTGACCTTCCATGCAAACAATATTACACATGTGATAGTTGCTATAGCTATCACAACACCAGCTGAAACTGTTAGACCGACCACTAAACTCTTCTTGTTTTCATTCTTCCCCATTCTTTCCTTTCTTTCCAAACTAATTGAGCTAAATTCCCTTGACTAAATTTCATTGCGCTCTCGAAAGTGACCTGTAGCAGCTGAAAATCCAACAATGACCCACTCTGGGAGAACCTGCATGAGATCAATTTCAAAAAAAAGACTCCTATTCTCTTGAGCATTAGAGGTTGTTTGATATTTCCAAAAGACGCTCAAGTTCTTCGTAGAAGCATCGTACGTGACCCATACATGAGTGGTATCTCCGCCGTGTGAGCTGGCATTCCAAGAAGTGTATTTATTGGAAGCAATTGAGTTGTTATTTATACCCTCATGCTCAAATGGAGGATCCCATTCTGGTTTCACGAACGAGTCGAGTTCGACAAGAACAATTTGGTTCTGAGATGAATCACTGGTGGTTGTGTTGAATAAGCCTAAAAATCCACCAGCTGAGTTTAGAGGGACTTCGGACTCGACAGGAGCCAAGAAGAAGGCTAAACGGTGGCCATATTCAGCACGACTTCAATGTCGATAATGAAGGAGAAATGTGTGTTAAAGTTAGTGAGTTTTCCTGTATCAGAATCCCAGAGAGGCACCCTCTCAAAATAGATGGTTCGACCGACTCAACATAGATAACTGATAACATTAGTGTCAACAATTTGTAATTAGAGGATATAATTGTAATTTGAGCTATTAAGATCAATATTGTATCTAACGGTCAATGAAGTGACCATGTGTTTATTTTAAGCTCATCCGGATGACTGTAATCGCGTGATGTTGCAATTGGCCACGTGTATTAATCCTAGACTATCTAGGGCTGCTTCAGTGATGATACATATAAATAGATCGCGATGTACTATAGTCGGCAGAAGCGAGAAACACAATCTGAAGCACTCGAGCGACTACTGAGAGGCGAAATTAGGGTTTGAGAAAAACTTGTAAACCTGAGAGAAATTGAGAGAGTTGAAGTCTCAATAGTGAGACCTGAATCTTGTACCTGAACCTCGGTTGCGTTTTGAAGATGAATGAAAGATCTCTGGCCAGTTCCCCCTATGGATGTAGATCCGAAAGGATCGAACCACGTTAAATCTCTGTTCTTGGTATTATTGTTCTATCTTTTCTTGTTTGTTTTTCTTTTGTGAATCTGTGATCATTTTTCTTTAATCAATCTTGGTGTTGTGTCAAATTTTGGTGTTAATCTCAAACCCTAAAATACAATAAGTGGTATCTAGAGCCCAGGTCGAGATGGGTTCTGCTAAGTTTGAGGTGGAGAAATTTACGGGAAAAAATGACTTTGGTTGTGACGCCCCCAAATTCCCCTTAAAATAATGCGGAAATCGAGGCGTCAGGATGATGACAACACGGGTCACACATCCCAACAACAAGTGTCAAACGTGTGTGCACACGTGACATACATAAATAAAAGGTCGCAGCGGAAAATAAATTAATATCTAAGTACCAGAATTTTTTAGAAATATTTTACAAACCAATTTAATAAAAACTCTCCAACAGGAGATTTAATACAGTTATCCAAAAATACAAATTAAACAAATACATTATTATAAAATGGGAAAATAAATTTCCCGAGATATCAATTAATAATAACACCTCAATAGCGGAGCCGTCTCCTCAGGCTCGGCCTCTCCAAAGTCTGCATCCAAACAAAACTACGACGCCAAGATGCCATCGCAGGTAAGTACAACCCAACCAAACCAAAAGACAAAAATACATTAATGCCACAACAACAACCAAGAACAAATACCATATGCATGAGGCTCAAAATCATCTTCCTCAAAATCGATGAAATAACCACACTCGTCAAAATTCCAATTTAATCCACAATAAAATCACCCATCATTTTCCATAAAAATAATATCCTCAAAATCGATCATACCGGGCGTTACGTATCGCCGTCCCCGATATGATTTACACACACACCCAAAACCATAATGGGCGTTACGTATCGCCGTCCCCATTACGATCCACACACACTCATTTCATACCGGGCGTTACGTATCGCCGTCCCCGATATGAAATGCACACCCGATGACCATAATGGGCGTTACGTATCGCCGTCCCCATTATGTCATCCACACACTCACACGCTGATCACAACGGGCGTTACGTATCGCCGTCCCCGTTATGACTCAGCCCAAAACCAATAAAATCCATTAAACTCACTTTAAATCCCAGATTCCATTCTCAACACATGAATATCCAAAATCATGCCAAAATCCACTTTCCAAATATTTTCATGAGCATGCGCGTAAATCCACAATACAGACAACTATGCACCAAATAGCCAACAGTTAAATAATCCAATCAACCAACAAATACCAACATCAACCATCACCTATCAGCAATAATCAAATACAACAGCTGTTGATGCCAAAAATATATTTAAATCTTAAAGCTTATTTGGAAAGTACTTACAGCGGTAAAAACGCATTTCCTTGAACAACGCCAATCTGCAGCGTTTGTAGCGGTTACATGTACGTTAGGCAAAAAAACTCGATTTGACACCAAAATTTAGGGAGGTACTCATTGAAGGGTGGGGAATCTCATGGAGGTGGTGGTGTGGCGGCACAACCACCGGAAGGTGGCGGATCGGGGCCAAAAGGGGTGAAAACCCATTTTCGGGTTTGGGGTCGTACCGGGAAGGTGAGGCCGCGGTTGGGGAAACTGAGCTAGGGGGTTGACCGGCTGGGTGAGGGGAGTCGAATGGTGGCGGAGGTGAGACCTACGGTGGCCGAACGGCGGCGCGGCGAAGAACGACCCGTTTAAGGCCCATTTCGGGTGGAGGGGCTAACCGGCGGCGATGGGTGGCTTTGGGCGGTGGGTTATGCTCGCCGGAGGTTGAGGAGTCTAGTGGTGGTGGTCGGAGGCCAAGGGGTGGTCGGAGGTGGCCGGAAAATGGAAAGGAAGCAAAAATACCCATTTCGGGTAGGGGGCCGTGTAGGGGCGGTGGGGTGGCCGGAGGGGACACCATCGGTGCCGTTGAGCTCGCCGGCATGAGGGGAAGGTAGTGGGCTGGGCGGTGTCGCCGGTGGGTGGCCGGCGGCAGTCCTGGGGCTGAGGAGAAGAGACGGGCGAAGGGGAGAGGGAGGCAGGGGACGCGGGCTGGGGGGGTCTGGGAAGGAAAAAGAAAAGGAAAGAAAAGGAAGAAAAAGAAGAAAAAGAAAAGAAAAGGAAAAGAAAAAAGAGAAAAAAGGGATCCAACTGAAAAAAAAACACAACAAATTAAATAAAAGCAGGCTTTAAATACTATAATCGAATATCATTAAAATAAAATATTTAAAGCCCCAACAATATAAATAAGTTAAACCCAAACACAATATTATTTATAAAACAATAAATAATATAACGAAAGCAGATAAAATAATTTCACATAATAAAATAAAGGAATTTAATTCCACTCATTAAAATAAATAAGAAAAGCAACGTAACTTGATATCAACTAATTAATAGCTCAAGTAAATATCTTAAATAATTAAAATATGACCGATAATATTATTTAAATAAATTAAAATAATTAACACCGAGCATAAAATAACGTGTAAAAATACACATAAATCTGGGATCTCACATCCTCCCCCCCTTAAAAAGAATTTCGTCCTCGAAATTCGCTCGGCTGCAGTTAATAAAACTCCAATAACTCACCTACTACATCACTTAATACTCACTCCAAGTCTTAGTACAATCATCTATTTTCCTCAAATGTAAACGAATTATATTTCATCATAAACGTATAGTCTCCAAATAATATTTCATCTCTAAAACTCCTAAGGTAGCCAATCAATCTGAACCCCACATGCACAAAAACCTCAGTACAATCTCCCAAAAATTTAATATTCACTAACTCCTTACAACAATTTGTGTTACCCTAAAATAACTCCCAAGTTTATCTTCCTAACTTAATCGCCAATAAACATAATTTACCCAACTAAAAGATAAATCCTCACTTACAAATATCATCTCAAATTTCAACTCACCACTAATTCCTCAAAATTTACACAAGAATTGAACCTTCGACTATATTGCAATTCACCACGCTTCCGCGCGCACTTTGATAACTCGCTAAATTCATAAAAATTTAAGTTCTCATAAAATATCACCGCTGAGCAAAAACTAGTTCAACACCTATTACAAGAAATCATTTGCCACATTTACAAATCCTAATGCTTTGTCATCTCACAATTCAAGTTATGCCACCCAATATTAAAGCCTAAAAAAATTTTCTAACTCCCAAACCACCAATATACTTCTCCATCATTATAACTCATCACTCTCATCATAGATTAATTAACTAAATCCGTATTCTCTCAATCGAACCTTCATTACCTATGACATGGAATAACCTCAATTATTTAAACTCTTATATGACTTCAAGCCAAAACTAAATTCTTTAAGATACCTCGACAAATGCTACTAACCATTAAATTCTCCGAAATATTATTCTTAAATTATCCACTCCTAACAATTCACCCAAAAGCCTAAAATTTATATCTCTTAAATTTATTTCCATCGCATCAACTCAACCTTATCACTTAACAAATAAATCTTTCCCAAGTTACACACTAGCCAAAAACAAATACTCTCCAAAATTTACACGCACATTTATTATACATCAATCTCTAATTATCCACAAATAACATCAAAATTTAACCAAGAAAATAATTGATCGCCCATCATCATAACCATTACTAAAACCATTTCTATAACACTACACCAATGGCTAAGAATTTTACACTCACATGAAGAGTCTATCTAAATACAATTCCAATAATCTCCCAGAAATAAAATTAGAACTTAGACACTCAAACACTCAGTGAGACCCAGGAAATAAATACACAAAAAAAAAGCATATACAATATCGATAAGGAAATGCAATTGCATAAATACCAACAAATTATTAAACAAATCCATATCGCAATTATAAATAATAGAATACCCAAATACTAAACAAAATTGAAGTAATTCACATAATTATTATATAAAAACACAAAAGGGGGAAAAGATTTAATAAACAATTAAGTAAAAACCACTCATTCAAGAAAACAAGCCCACCTCCTTTAATAAACACAAATTCACCAAAAACTTTATTAAATAAAGAAATGAGGATAAATTAAAATAAGAACAACAAACAAAATCACAAATAAAATTTTAAAATTCTCTACAAAACTCAACTCTTAAAAGATTACTGTAGAAATCTCTAAAATTTAAAATCTGCTAAAAGAAACGAACCACAATAAAATAATTAAATCGATAAATTAATTAATAAATAAATAGAAACAAGTCGCCAAAACAAACCCACTCGTTAAAGTAAATAGATAAACTTTTAAAATAAAACATACGGAAATGTGGAAAGATAATAAATTTCAAAACTTACTTCAAAGCATGTCCCTAAAATAAAACAACAGAAATGTGAAAAGATAATCAATTTAAATTTATCTCCAAGCATAAACTTAAAAAGAAACAAGGCAGTGATACTTTTAAATTTATGTCTAAATAAGTTTTCAAACGTTCAGAGATACTTAAAATACAAGAGCCATAATTAAAATAAACAAATAATAAACCAATTCCAAAACTATCTCATAGGAAACCTATGAACTGAAATTAAAATCAAATCCTGATGATAATTGAATAAAAGCTTAAGACAATAAAATAACCCATAACAAAATAAATAAACTTTAAAATAAGGAATTATATAACACAACTGTTTAGAATAACAGATTCAATAAATGGATTGATTTAAAATAATAATTTAATCCGAAATATCTAAATTCTAATTTAAACAAAAACAAAGGCATATATATAAAATAAATAAATAATTAAATACATACTCGACAACTTAACCAAATAAAATCACTAACTACAATCTTAACTGCTACCCATCTACAATATTAAACAAATATTACAATAAAATAAAATAAACTAACAAACCAATCAATCAGAACTGATTTAATTATGAAAATAAATAAACAATAAAAACATTAAAATAAAAAGCACAACACAACAAAATAAATACCGATAATGTTACCATATAAATTAGTCGAAAGACTAAGACAACAAATAAAATAATAAAACAATAAAATAAAATAACCCAATCATCAAACAAATAAATTTTTAAAACCACAAATTTTTCTGGTACTGTCCCTAGGTAACTTGCGGATTTATCCAGAGTCGAACTGCTCTGATACCACCTGTGACGCCCCCAAATTCCCCTTAAAATAATGCGGAAATCGAGGCGTCAGCATGATGACAACACGGGTCACACATCCCAACAACAAGTGTCAAACGTGTGTGCACACGTGACATACATAAATAAAAGGTCGCAGCGGAAAATAAATTAATATCTAAGTACCAGAATTTTTTAGAAATATTTTACAAACCAATTTAATAAAAACTCTCCAACAGGAGATTTAATACAGTTATACAAAAATACAAATTAAACAAATACATTATTATAAAAGGGGAAAATAAATTTCCCGAGATATCAATTAATAATAACACCTCAATAGCGGAGCCGTCTCCTCAGGCTCGGCCTCTCCAAAGTCTGCATCCAAACAAAACTACGACACCAAGATGCCATCGCAGGTAAGTACAACCCAACCAAACCAAAAGACAAAAATACATTAATGCCACAACAACAACCAAGAACAAATACCATATGCATGAGGCTCAAAATCATCTTCCTCAAAATCGATGAAATAACCACACTCGTCAAAATTCCAATTTAATCCACAATAAAATCACCCATCATTTTCCATAAAAATAATATCCTCAAAATCGATCATACCGGGCGTTACGTATCGCCGTCCCCGATATGATTTACACACACACCCAAAACCATAATGGGCGTTACGTATCGCCGTCCCCATTACGATCCACACACACTCATTTCATACCGGGCGTTACGTATCGCCTTCCCCGATATGAAATGCACACCCGATGACCATAATGGGCGTTACGTATCGCCGTCCCCATTATGTCACCCACACACTCACACGCTGATCACAACGGGCGTTACGTATCGCCGTCCCCGTTATGACTCAGCCCAAAACCAATAAAATCCATTAAACTCACTTTAAATCCCAGATTCCATTCTCAACACATGAATATCCAAAATCATGCCAAAATCCACTTTCCAAATATTTTCATGAGCATGCGCGTAAATCCACAATACAGACAACTATGCACCAAATAGCCAACAGTTAAATAATCCAATCAACCAACAAATACCAACATCAACCATCACCTATCAGCAATAATCAAATACAACAGCTGTTGATGCCAAAAATATATTTAAATCTTAAAGCTTGTTTGGAAAGTACTTACAGCGGTAAAAACGCATTTCCTTGAACAACGCCAATCTGCAGCGTTTGTAGCGGTTACATGTACGTTAGGCAAAAACACTCGGTTTGACACCAAAATTTAGGGAGGTACTCATTGAAGGGTGGGGAATCTCATGGAGGTGGTGGTGTGGCGGCACAACCACCGGAAGGTGGCGGATCGGGGCCAAAAGGGGTGAAAACCCATTTTCGGGTTTGGGGTCGTACCGGGAAGGTGAGGCCGCGGTTGGGGAAACTGAGCTAGGGGGTTGACCGGTGGGTGAGGGGAGTCGAATGGTGGAGGAGGTGAGACCTACGGTGGCCAGACGGCGGCGCGGCGAAGAACGACCCGTTTAAGGCCCATTTCGGGTGGAGGGGCTAACCAGCGGCGATGGGTGGCTTTGGGCGGTGGGTTATGCTCGCCGGAGGTTGAGGAGTCTAGTGGTGGTGGTCGGAGGCCAAGGGGTGGTCGGAGGTGGCCGGAAAATGGAAAGGAAGCAAAAATACCCATTTCGGGTAGGGGGCCGTGTAGGGGCGGTGGGGTGGCCGGAGGGGACACCACCGGTGCCGTTGAGCTCGCCGGCGTGAGGGGAAGGTAGTGGGCTGGGCGGTGTCGCCGGTGGGTGGCCGGCGGCAGTCCTGGGGCTGAGGAGAAGAGACGGGCGAAGGGGAGAGGGAGGCAGGGGACGCGGGCTGGGGGGGTCTGGGAAGGAAAAAGAAAAGGAAAGAAAAGGAAGAAAAAGAAGAAAAAGAAAAGAAAAGGAAAAGAAAAAAGAGAAAAAAGGGATCCAACTGAAAAAAAAAACACAACAAATTAAATAAAAGCAGGCTTTAAATACTATAATCGAATATCATTAAAATAAAATATTTAAAGCCCCAACAATATAAATAAATTAAACCCAAACACAATATTATTTATAAAACAATAAATAATATAACGAAAGCAGATAAAATAATTTCACATAATAAAATAAAGGAATTTAATTCCACTCATTAAAATAAATAAGAAAAGCAACGTAACTTGATATCAACTAATTAATAGCTCAAGTAAATATCTTAAATAATTAAAATATGACCGATAATATTATTTAAATAAATTAAAATAATTAACACCGAGCATAAAATAACGTGTAAAAATACACATAAATCTGGGATCTCACATTGGTCTTTGGAGGATTAAAATGAGAGCTCTGTTAGTGCAGCATGGTCTCCAAGATGCACTTCTTGGAGACAAGAAGCTGCCTAAGGGGTCCTCAGAGGAGAAATCAATCTCCTTCTCCACTAAGAGGTGTAAACCCGAGATATTACAAAAGGCACACAGTGCCATTATTCTTTCCTTCGGTGACAAAGTGTTACGGGAGGTTGCAAATGAAGATTCAGCTGCAGGGATTTGATTAAAGTTAGAAAATCTCTACATGACCAAGTCCCTGGCCAATCGTCTTCATAAGAAGACTAAGCTGTATACCTTTAAGATGACCCCGGGTGCATCCATTGAAGATCATCTGGGTGAGTTTAACAAGACCATCCTAGATCTTGCTAACATAGACATCACCATAGATGAAGAGGATCAGGCTATACTGTTACTGAGTTCTCTCGATAGTACATATGCTAACCTAAAAGAAACAATCATGTATGGCATAGAGAGTCTATCTCTAGATGAGGTGCAATCTATATTACATGCAAGGGAACTTCAGAACAATTCTGATTCTAAGCCACAAACTGATGATGGGTTAGTGGTTAGGGGAAGACTTGAGAAACCTAGTCATAAAGGAAAGAAAAATAAGGGTAGATCCAAATCAAAAGGAAAGCAATTGAAGTGTTTCCTCTGTCATAAAGAGGGACACTTCAAGAAAGATTGCCCTGAAAAGAAGACTAGTGAAGGGGCTAAGATCAAACATGAGGGAAATGCATCTATTGCATCTGATGGTTATGAGAATGCTGAGGTGCTCTGTATCTCAGAGACTGAATCTGAAAAAGAATGGATTTTAGATTCAGGTTGTTCTTTTCATATGTGTCCTTGTAAATCTTGGTTTGAAACCTTCTCAAATTTTGATGGTGGTTATGTAATGCTTGGTAACAATAAATCTTGTAAAATTCTTGGAATTGGTTTAATTAGATTAAAGCTGCATGATGGTCTGGAAAGAATATTAAAGGATGTAAGATACATAACTGAACTTAAGAGGAATTTAATTTCTCGAGGAATTTAATTTCTCTGGGAATGTTTGATAAATCTGGTTGCTCTTTCAAATCTGAGTCAGGTGTCCTGAAGGTATCTAGAGGGTCCTTAATAGTGATGAAAGGGAAAATAAAGAATGGCCTTTATACCCTAGTAGGCCAAACAATTATAGGACATACTGCTGTCCAGAAACCTTGGGATAATGATATTGTGCTCTAGCACAAGAGGTTAGGTCATGTCAGCTATAGGGGCCTAAAGGAACTCCAAAAACAGGGGTTACTTGGTGGCAAGACCTAGGAGACCTTCCCTTTTGTGAAGATTGTATACTAGGCAAGTCCACTAGAGTTAGTTTTAGACCCAGTACACAACTAAACATGAAAAGTTTGGACTATATCCATTCTGACTTATGGGAACCAGCTAGGGTGAGCTCTCATGGTGGGAAGAATTATCTCCTATCCATTATTGATGACTATTCTAGGAAGGTTTGGGTTTATATCCTCAAACAGAAAAGTGATACCTTTAATAAATTTAAGGAATGCAAAACCTTGGTTGAAAATCAAGTTGGGAGAAAGGTTAAGAAACTTAGGACAGATAATGGGCTTGAGTACTTATCAAATGAGTTTAATGATTACTGCCAGAAAGAGGGAATTGCAAGGCATAGGATAGTAAGAGAGACACCCCAACAGAATGGCCTAGCCGAGAGAATGAATAGAACCATTTTTGAGAGGGTTAGGTGCATGTTGTCTAATGCCAAACTACCAAAAACTTTTTGGGCAGAGGCAGTTACTACTGCTGTGTATTTGATAAATAGGAGTCATTCAACTGCCCTAAACTTCAAGACCCCTCAGGAGTTATGGACTGGTAAGCCCTCTGATTATAGTAATCTGAGGGTATTTGGATGTATTCCATATGCACACACCAAAAATGACAAATTGGAACCTAGGGCAGTGAAATGCATTTTTGTAGGATATCTAGAAGACATAAAAGGTTATAAACTTTGGATAGAGGAACCTGAAAAATAAAAATGTATAATAAGTAGAGATGTGACCTTTAATGAGTCATAGATGGCCAGGTCTCAACTGAGCACAGTTGAGACACAACCTGCTACTGTCCATGACAGGATTCAGTATGAGGTGGAGTCTTTGGACTCCTTGCCTGATGAAAAAACCATAAAACCAGAGGATAATTCTAAAGCCAGCTGAGATAGTGATCAAGAAAAAAATCTTGATTCCTATAACCTAGTAAGGGATAGGTCAAGAAGGATTATAAAGCCACCTCAGAGATTTGGATAGGCTGATTTAACTGCTTATGCCCTAGCGGTTGTTTAAGACATTGAAGACCTGGAACCAAGGTCTTACAAAGAAGCCATGTGTAGCAAGGAAGCAAGTAATTGGCTCCTTTCCAAGCAAGAAGAAATAGAATCTCTTTATAAGAACAAGACTTGGGAAATGGTGCCAAAACCTGACAAGGTTAAAGTCATAGGGTCTAAATGGATATTCAAGAAAAAGGAGGTATAACTGGGGTAGAAAAACCTAGGTACAAGGCTAGGTTAGTGACAAAGGGTTTTACACAAAGGGAGGGCATAGATTTCAATGAAATTTTCTCCCCTGTGGTAAAACACATTTCTATCAGATTGTTGTTAGCTTATATTACTTTTCATTATTTGCTTTTAGAACAATTGGATGTTAAAACTGCTTTTCTGCATGGTGAATTAGAAGAAACTCTATACATGCAACCACCTGAAGGTTTTGTGGATGAATCCAACAAGAACTATGTGTGTTTGTTAAAAAAAATCTTTGTATGGATTAAAACAATCCCCAAGACAATGGTATAAAAGATTTGATACACACATGGTTGAAAATGGCTTCAAAAGATGCAATTATGATAGCTGTGTATAATTTAAAAGTTCTGATAATGTCACTGTTTATCTGCTTTTATATGTTGATGATATGCTCATTGCTTGTAAAAACAAAGGTAAAATTGAGCATGTAAAGGAAATGTTAAAATCTATTTTTGACATGAAAGATCTTGGACCTGCTAAGAAAATTTTAGGTATGGAGATAATTAGAGATAGGAAAAACAGACTACTCTACTTATCCCAAAAGACATACTTATTAAATGTACTTAAAAGATTTAGCATGGAATCTGTTATGTCTGTAAGTACCCCTATTGTACAGCATTTCAAACTTTCTGTTAATCAGTGTCCTAAAACTGATGAAGAAAGGAAATTCATGATAAAAATACCATATACAAGTATGGTAGGTAGTATCATGTATGCAATAGTCTGCTCTAGGCCAGACCTCACTTTTGCTGTCAGCTTAGTTAGTAGGTTCATGGGAAACCCTAGGAAAATTCACTAGCAAGCCTTGAAATGGGTATTCTAGTACTTAACTAGTTCCTCCAGTCTAGGGTTATGTTTTGGTAATAATGTGGTTAGTGGTCAAGAAATATGTGGCTTTGTAGATTCTGATTTTGCTGGTAACCTGGATACCTGAAAGTCACTGACTGGCTATGTATTCACTGCTTTTGGTGGGGCTGTGAGTTGGAAATCCAACTTACAGTCAGTTGTAGCCTTATCTACAATAGAGGCTGAATACATAGCCATGACAGAGGCTATTAAGGAAGCTTTATGGCTGAGAGGTATAACAAATGAACTATGTTTATTTGAGGGTGACATCACAGTTTACTGTGATAATTAGAGTGCTTTACATCTTACTAAAAATCAGGTTTTTCATGAAAGATTTAAACACATTGACATAAGACTTCATTTTGTAAGAGATGTGATTGCAGGTGGAGATGTTAAAGTGAAGAAGGTGCCTATTGAAGAAAATCTAGCAGACGTGATGACAAAACCATTACCAAGATCCAAGTTCAAACACTGTTTGAACTTGCTAAAAATGGAGGAAGGTTAACCTGGGGACTAAAGGTGGGAACTAGTCAGAGATGGGGATCCTTGGAGCCAAATTGGTGACAAGATGGAGATTGATGACATTAGTGTCAACAATTTATAATTAGAGGATATAATTGTAATTTGAGCTATTAAGATCAGTATTGTATCTAACGGTCAATGAAGTGACCATGTGTTTATTTTAAGCTCATCCGGATGACTGTAATCATGTGATGTTGCAATTAGCCACGTGTATTAATCCTAGACTATCTGGGGCTGCTTCGGTGATGATACATATAAATAGATCGCGATGTACTGTAGTCGGCAGAAGCAAGACACACAATCTGAAACACTCGGGCGACTACTGAGAGGTGAAATTAGGGTTTGAGAAAAACTTGTAAATCTAAGAGAGATTGAGAGAGTTGAGGTCTCAATAGTGAGACCTGAATCTTGTACCTGAACCTCGGTTGCATTTTGAAGATGAATGAAAGATCTCTAGCCAATTCCCCTTGTGGATGTAGATCCAAAAGGATCGAACCATGTTAAATCTCTGTTCTTGGTATTATTGTTCTATCTTTTCTTGTTTGTTTTTCTTTTATGAATCTGTGATCATTTTTCTTTAATCAATCTTGGTGTTGTGTCGTATTTTGGTGTCAATCTCAAACCCTAAAATACAACAATAACTATATCTGTTGATCAACTCAATGGCTCCTACAGAAGGTGCTGCATCTCCCAAGTATGGTATGTTGTCAGCATTGGGTTCAAAGCGAGTTATTTGGAAATAAACTGTATGAGCGGTGGGAAGAAGTAGAAGGAAGATGAAGAGACGAAACATGTGTTTTTTGTCCTAAAAAAGTAATCTACGGTTTGGAAAGTAGAGAGAGAGAGAGAGAGTTGTTGGAGAACTTGCCGTCGAAATAGAACCTGAACTTTCAGTTTGTATAATCTTCAGGATGCCGAGTTTTAGCCGCTGGATATATCATTAATAGATCTACAGCTCGCCAGATATATAGTTTTAATCAAGAAGCGTACTTCTCAAAAACAGAATATGGAAAGGCTTTTACTCATTCCATACACTCAGACTTCTACTCAGATTCCTCGCCGGCATACAATTGGCGACAACAGAAATTAAGTGAAATATAAAACAAACAAATTGGTGTGATAACCTTAAGGACTGTATAAGCTAATTTGACAGAAAATGAACCTGAGTTTTCAAATACCAAGCTTAGTTAATATTCTAACCTGAAACTGACAGTGCATGTTAAATAAATGTGGATATTAAGTGGGGCTGAACATAAAAGTCGATACCCGACCCGACCCGATTAGCCGCTTATGTTTCGACCCGAAATTCCGACCCGCTGTCGGTTGAATCGGGTAATGGGTAATACCCGTTACCGATTAAAAGCTATTTCGCTTTGGATTTTCGTTTCAAAACGTAATCACCCCCGATTCAAAATTCGAACCCAAGCCCCCAGCTCCAGCGGCAACTGTTGAAGACTATCGACGACTATTGAAGACCTTCGGCAACCATCGGCAACCTTCCCATCGACGACCATTGAAGACCATCAAGCATCGGTCACCATCAACAACCATTGACGACCATAGCCAGCACAATTCCAAGAAGGTGAACGACATCAACGAAAGTTGCTGGAAAAACAAAAAGATGAAATCATCTTCTCCAAAGACTTGTGTTCATCACCGGATCAGGTTAATCGAGTTTGATTAATCGATTTTGGTTAATCGAGTTCTTCCCATCGACGAAGGTTAGATCAAGGGTTTCTCTTTTACTTTTCTTGGATTCGGTTATTAAGGTTTGGCGTCTTGAATTCTGGAATTGGGGCTAGTATTCTCGGATTCTGCCGATCGGGCTAGGATTTGGTGTTCTTGGATTATGATTTTAGGTTTGGTGTTCTTTGATTATATCTTTACGCATAAAAAATATCGGGTAATCGGACGAGCGGTTAACGAAAGAACGGAATTGTACCAGAATTGGGTCGGGTCGGGTCGGAAATGCTCGATAACGTCTCGAGTCGGATCGGAGTACAGCCCTAATATTAAGGCATTTTGCAGGTTTCTACGGAGTAAGATATGGTTGTAAAATGTAAATATTAGTCCAGTGGATGTGGAAATAGACTACCGCTCGCCCTCCAATTAAGTTCTTCGACTTTCTATAAAGTCTTTTGGCGTACGAGGTGGAATCAGTCCAAATCAAAGTGGAAAGAATTAGAATTTTGTCTCAAGCAGCTGAAATCTAGAAGGAAGTAAAGTGCACTTGGAAAGTACAAAGAACGGCAGTGAAGAGACCGTCTCTACCAGATCATGACCGTATAAAGGCCAGTAGCTTCCTTTCACATGAAGTAAAAAACCCTCATATGGTTTCAAGATCTAGATTGACTGATTGAGACCCATTTGTCCGGCACTGCTGGTTAGGTTTGCACCAAATGCTTATAATGATTGATGAGTGTGTAAAAATATATTTTAAATATTTTAATATTTAATTAAATTATAAAAAATAAAAATAAAAATAATTATATTTTATTTATTTTATTGAATTAAATTTCTATTTGTATTAAGATATTTTTAAGCACTATTTATCTTCTTTTATTTTTATTCTTTATTTTCTTTATTTTTTATTTTATTTTATTATATTTTTATGTTTATTTTCTTTTTTAGATGTAATTAAAGAAGTCAAAAAGTATCAATGGGCGACACTTCATCATTTGAACTTCTGGACTTTACTTTGGACTCCAATCCTTCTCAAGGCCCACAACAATTCAAGTGAATTTGAAGATAATGAGGGACACGGCTGGTACACAATCCACTAAGGCTTCACATGGGACTTCAACTCCATCACTTGGGCATATTCTAGATTTAAGAACTTCAATTGGAGGCCCACATGTGGGAACAACACACGGCTCTCCAACCTTAAAGGGGCACATATGAGTTTGAGTCGAGCAGGAGCACGGCACTTCAAATCAATGTTTTGAATATCGTACCAGTATCGGTATCGGTCAAGTCACTGAAACGAAATATTTCGATATCAGTACCGTTTCGTGTACCATTTCAAAATAATTTATACATAAATAATTTATATATATAAAGACAATTATAAATTATATTTCAAAATAACAGTCAATATATAAATAAATTATATAGAAAAAAAATATATGTAATTAATTTAGTCTAAATTGAGGTTAAAACATAGTAAAAAATAAAAAATAAATAAATAAATAAAATAAAACCTTGAAGGCCGAAATCTGGTACGTCCGATACCGGCGGCCGAAACGAAATATTAACTTTTTTGTACCGGCCGACCGGCCGGTACGGAAAATTACGGTCGTACTGGCCAGTACGGCACGGTATTTAAAACTATGCTTCAAATACCTGAGACAAGTCACGCATATATTTTATTTTTTTGAGAGAGCACCGTTTAAGGGGGAGAACGTGAACGTGAGCTGGACGTTTTTGAGCCGCACGAACGTGAACGAAACTTCTTCTCCATGGGCCATGGCTGCTTGGATGATTTTTTTTGTTGAAATTTATGTTGTTTATCATGTGCATGGATAACTAAATTCTCAAATAGAAGTAGGAATGAATTTACACATTAGATGATATTTTTAATCCATATATTTGATTTTTAATTTATAAAAACTCTTTGATTTATCATTCTCAATATTTTGTTAATGTTTTTTTTCTCCGAATAATCTTAGAATTTATTTCGTATATAGATTTGATCATGATTTTTCTATTAAATAGATTTGTTCTTTGATTACGTTTGGATCCATTGATTAGATATATTGATTTAATTCTCTGCTGCAATATCACTTTCTGAGTATATTGTCATTGTTGGATTTTCTTAATGTGAATAACAATTTGTATGATTTAAAAGTAATGAATGATTTTTCAAAGAGTTACATTTGATTTAATTTTTGATTTATAATTCTATATCTTCCGATTGAGAATTACGAAATTGAATTCTCAATTGAGTTACCAATGAATTAAGAATAATTAAGATACCAGATATGTGCAAGAGATTCCCAACACTCTAGTATTTGTTAATTTTGATTACTTTTTTCGTTAATTACTTTATTAGTTTTAATTTTCATTTAAAATTAATTTTTGTTTTTCTCATTACCTCAATATAGGTGCACATATGGATGCCAAATATTACTTACAATTAGAACTTTCCTATTTCCTAAACTCAGCAGTGCTAAAAAGTAAAAGAGCAAATCTTCCCCAAGATGTCATTGAGACAGTAAATGTGAGAGTGGCCAGTGAGAATTTACTGCCCAGTAAAGGTAAGAATGGAGAGATTCAAGAAAAGATACAGAACACTATTTGTTTTTACAGATGTTCACGTGCTGGTAATAATAGATCGTGACATCGTTATGGGCATTCAATGGCTGAGAGAACTTGGGCCTATCCTACGGAATTTTGAGGAGTTAACCATGAAATTCGGTTACAATGAAAAATCAGTGGAGTTAAAAGGTTTAGCTACATCCCAAGTGATTGAAGAAGGCTTACTTTAACAAATGTAACAAATTTGGGAAGAAGGAAGGAGGAAGCAGTGAAAAGATGCTAAGGAATGGGACGGAAGCTATCATTCCATTAAGTTAAAGGAAGCTATCGTGCAACCCCCGGTTCTTGTCCTACTCGACTTCTGCTGATCTCCTTTCACTATAGAATGTGATATATTGGGTATATCTATAGAGGTAGTGTTAATGTAGAAGGGAAAACCTCTTTCACAACCATGCTCTAAAGGGAAGGACTTGAGGGATGCCCACTTATGAAAAGGTGCTATGTACTAGAGCTAAAAATACATATTTGATCAAAAAGTGGACCGTTTGGTCTGGTTCCTAGGGATGTTCGGTCTAGTTCAATTGGGGAAAAATAGTAGACCAAAATTTTGGTCCATCACCTCCCTGGACCAGACAGTTTTCACTCCTAATATTTTATATGTAATGATCTTAATCTAATAAAAGTAGTTTTTTTAGATTTGACTGTCTCATAGAATTTTATCATTAAAAAATTATTCATTGAATTTTCTTTCATAACCAATTATGTGTTTATTTAAGTTATTATTTTATGCACATTATTATTGGTTAATAATCAATATTTTAATTATTCTCATAAAGCATAATATTGATATTTAGGACTAACTTAAGAATTTCACAAGTGCTGAGGAGGTAGAAGGAAGAAGAAGAAGAAAAAGAAAGAGAAGAGGAAGAGAGGGGATGTGGCCATGGGGAGAACAAGATGGGCTTTAGGGGCTTTTTTTTTTTTTTTTGGTTCCCTCTAACATGAAATGGTGCTGTTTCATGGCATGGGGGAAAATTTTTTCTACTCATCCCTAACGACGTCATTTTGGTGGGGGTCTGGGGCTCTCAACTAGTCCACAAGCTGGGCTCTCCCACCTCCCCTTTTTTATTTCAGACTAAAAGAGCCCACAACACTTTGATCCAAAACAAGCCCTTTCTTAACCCATAACAACTCAATGGGTTCCAATTTCATTTAGTGAAGAGAATAATAAAAACAATATAAAATAGACAATAACGATAATCATAAATAAATAAAACATACTAATTTTTGGGTTTCTCAATTGTATTAATATATTTTTCGTTTTCTTACGGTGTGCTTATAATTATTCGATCTCCTTTACATAATTTATCCCACCACCCCTACCTATCCAAATGCAGGTTCTTCATATATTAGTGCATCTTTTAGCAAGTCCGGATTCCTTGTTTCCCCACCCAAAACCCATCTACCTTTTGCGTCTGCTCTTTGGCCCGAAATCCTAGGTACTTACCAAATCCTAGATACATACCCCTTGCGACAAATTCTAATGGCTATAATCCAACATGTTGAGTGATCGAGAGGATTATCTCCAAATAATCCGTGCAAAAGAGTGATTGAAAAGTAGGTGTTCGAACATTTCATGAGCCGAGTTATATGGGTGGCTTAATTCAATCTATCATTTATTTCCAGTTTCCACATTTGCTACCACTCTTCCATCCAAGGGCCCCAAAAGGGTGATCGGGGGAACATAAGTAGAAGAACAAAAGAAGATGTGTTGGATATTGGCTAGACATGTATGTTCTGTGCAGTATATCATATTCAAAGTCCACCATGTTTCGTGCAGTATATCATATTCAAGCCCACCACCGGCTAGGAAGGAAAACTAAAGCCCATGTATTCATTCAGCTTAGAAGGCAAAGGGGTACTAATTCCAGGTGGGATAAGAAATGTGGAAGTCCAAGTTCATGTTTTTGTCTCACCGTCCACGTCCTGCATCAACACTCTTCCCTCAGGCCCACTTTCATTTCCTGTATACCCCGGCATTTTTCTTTGAGCTAGGTCATGAAAGATTCCCTGCAAGAGGATCATGGTTGACTACATATGCTGGGATTTGATTCTCATCAATAGGAGTGGTGGCGAAATTGACAATTTTGACGGTTGTTTTCTCTGACTTAAACATGCATTCACCCCATTTCCCAGTATAGGGGTATGAAGTCTCCTGTTCTATTAACCCTTGTTGATGCAGGACACCAACAATCAAGCCGTTGGTGCCCCAAAGGATGGCCGTGATTGACCTCGGATAAGACAGCGCAGCAACAATTAAATTCCCTAGATTTCTTTCCTTTCTCACAGCAAATAAGATGAAGACATTCTCTGTTTATTTTCCCATTATAAGTTTATTTCTTTCCTTAATTTACCATTCCAGTATGGCAACATTCTTAATAAGCTGTCAAACTTTCCTTTGTTGTTATCCTCCTCCTACAAGCATATTGTAAGTGGGAAGAGAAGGGATTATGTTATGATTTATCAAAGTTGAAGCAGAGTGCTCAATAAACGTGTGACTGGCCATTTTCGACTATTGTTCTAAGGAGACACAGCTCTTCTTTATTTTTATTGCTCTTCCGCTACGTCATTTCTGCCTGCATCAAATATTTGCGTGCACTCGTCAGTCGTCATCAAATATTTGCGTGCACTCGTCAGTCGTCATCAGGCGCATCCATCAAATGTAGTCTTTTCTATTATTGCATCGAAGTTCAAAACATTTATTTGGAAGACAAAATATAGATATTTGCGCTCTCGTATGCAACATACATATGATACTTCTAAATCCAATATTATTTAGAAATATTGTTCACATTAATTAACAAGGAGAAACCTAAACTACATGCATGTTCTTCATATTCCTAAGCACAATAATAACAACATGTACACAAGAAAGAAAAATGGTACTTGATGGGCTTGAGAGAGAGATAGAGAGTGGTTTAACGAGAAAGAGAGACACGGAGTGGTACCACAAGAAAATTACTTATTTACAATCCGTTATTTCTAATGAAATGACTAGTTTTAACCAAAATATGTTGCAAATAACATGTCAATCTCAAATGATCGATCACAACAGCACGAGTTTCTTGTACAGACGTATGTGAGGGAAAAGCTTGAGTGAGCCTATCAGCAGTCCTACCTTAATTATTATAGAAAGCATATGTGTCTACTTATCATTGGAGGGTCTAAAAATGAGTTTTACATCGTATCCTGTTTGAAGGTTCTCTTGTAGGGAGACCTTTCTAGAACTTCACGTAGACTAACATGCAATAACTTGCCATTGTTGTGTGGTATTTACCTCTCGGCTTTCTATTATAATATTAACATAGGGTCAGCCAATCAAAGATTGATATCGAGTCTCTTATAATTGTTTTTTTGATAAATTGATGAAGGAATTTTAGAATTTATATATCAATCAGGCGAAATTTAAACAGAAATCTTGAATTGAAAAACGTAAAAACTCATATATATACTAATTTTTTAATTAATCAAAATTGAAAGAAGATATTGTTGACATTGAAAACATGCCATGTTATATAGTTAGCTAAGGAGAAGTAGAAGAAAAGAAATATGAAAATTACAAGATGCATAGTTTGTATGAGAGAAGAGAGGTACGTAGGGAAGGTATATATATAGTACATGATATCAATAATATTCCAATGTAAAGAAACTGCAGTTAAGAATAAATTTAAATGGAATCCATCTTCACGAACTCAATATATAGTAAATTAGATTCAAACCTCAACTATATATATAAATATATATATATATATATAGAATTCTTAATATGATTACATACATAGGCCGCCTTTGTCATCAACATATGACATGCCACCCGGATGTGTTGGTGTCTATGATCTGTAGACTCAAAAAAGGGACTAAAAAAGTGATTAAAAAAAAAGTTTCCTCTGGGGAGGGCCAGAGGGATGAAATGGAGTGGTGCGAAAGGGGGATGAAATGGTGAGAAGGAAACTGAAGGGGAGGAGAGAAACATGGGGGAGGGCCAGGGGGTCGGTATAACTGAGAACGTCCGTCGGGGGAAAGTAGAGAATCAGGGAAAAGTGAAAGAGAAATTCACTTGCCAAAAGATGCAATTTTATAGGCAGATTGGGTTCGTCTGCCGGCCTGGGTTAGGATTGGGCTTGGGTGTTATAATGGACTTCCTACACTTGCAAATCTGAGTAAAAGACAAGTTGACGTTGATGAAAAGTACTGCAATTTTTGCAAGGACTTGGAGAATCTCCCACATGCCCTACTGCACTGCCCAAGCATTCGTGATTATTGGATTAGATACGTCCCATTAATATAAGGTGTGGATCAGAATATGACCCTGAAGGAAGTGGCTCTAAGTATGAAAGTAAAAGGGAACAAGAGACAAGCTTACAATCTTTGTTCTACTTGCATGGGGATTTTGGCATAGAAGAAATAAAGATGATGAATGGAAAACTCTGCCTGGACCCAAATCTGGTGATAGATTATGCCTTACCGATGCAAAAATTTCATAATGAAATGAGGCAGGCCCAAGCTCCCTACCAAAGAAAAGGGTGCAATGTTTTTATATCATCATAAGACAAGGGTGTGTATCATTCTTAGAGACACCAAAGGGGACATTGTTATGGCTGCTAGCAATTGGGAAGCTGAGGCCGAAGATCCTGCTACTATCGAACTGCTAGCAGTATTCCGAGGCTTACAACTATGTGCAAATAAGAGGATTGCTAATCTCATTCTTGAAAGTGATTGTTTGATATGGTCAACGAGATCCAAAATGTTACTGATTCACACTCCCCACAAAGAGTCTTAGTTCAAGAAACAAAGAGACTTCTGTAACTTTTCAGAGATTGCACAGTTCAACACGTTAATCAACTAGGGAATGAAGTAGCACATAGGCTTGCTTGTTATGCTTGGAATGTTGAGAACGTTGAGATGTGGTGGGATACTGTTTCTGTTGATGTATTCCAGGCCTTGTGGGGGGACAAAAACACTTTGTAGTGTTTTCTATAATAATATGAAGCATTCCCACATATATATAAAAAAAAAAAAAGGTACTTGCAATATGGCTTTTTCTTCATAGATTGTACTATGTAACCTAAGACAATAAGTCGCACAAAAGGAAAGTAAAAACAAAAAGCCAATAGCTTGACAAATCAGGTTGCACGCATGGTTCACAGGTGATCACACACTCAACGACCGTCGTCTAGACTGGTACTTATAAAAGGTTCACCAGCGCTAACTATTGGTGTGGGTACATGATACAAAGGAACAGGCATATTCGAAGGAAGATTTGGCATTGCTGCCTCAAAATTAAGAATATGAATTGCTTGCCTTATTGACGGCCTAAGACTTCGATCAGGATGAGCACACCACAACCCGACAATCATTAAACACTCTACCTCCTTCTCCTCGAAATCCGTATGCAATCTCTCATCAATCGCCATACCAAGCCTTCCACTTCCATAAAGATTCCAAACCCACTCTACCAATCCCATTGCAGAATCCCTTTCTGGAGGGTCATTTGACTTTCTTCCCGTAGCAATTTCTAAAGCAACAACACCATAACTGTATACATCTGACTCTTTACTAGCCTTACCAGTGGCTATGTATTCAGGAGCCATATAGCCTAACGTTCCAGCCAATCCAGTTGTCTGAGGACCTAGCTCGTGGTCCATGAGCCGAGCCAATCCAAAGTCTCCAAGCTTCACATTAAAACCAGAATCAAGCATGACATTGCTTGATTTGATGTCTCGATGAACGACACATTGCTCCCATTCTTCATGGAGATAAAGCAGCGCAGATGCCAATCCAGAAGCTATCTTGTATCTCACTGCCCAAGTTAAAGGACTCCTCTTGCCAAACAAGTGCATATCAAGGCTACCATTTGGCATAAACTCGTAAACAAGTAGGAACTCACCTTTTTCATGGCACCATCCTATGAGTTGAACTAGATTCCTGTGTCTAATCCTGCTAATAATTTTCACCTCAGTTATGTATTCCTTTCTTCCCTGTTTAGACCCCCTTGAGATTTTCTTCACAGCAACTGCTATATCCAAATCATTTAAGTACCCCCTGTAGACGGCGCCAAACCCTCCTTCCCCCAACTTCTTGTCATCTGAAAAATTGTTGGTGGCTAAAGCAAGATATTGGTGAGAAAATCTCCTTGGTCCTGCTCCTCTCTCGAGGTCTTCATTAATTGATGTTAAGTTCACAGTCTCATTTGTTTCATCTAATTCCTTTTTCTTTACCTTCCATGCCCACAATATTACACATGTGAGAGTTGCTACAGCTATCAGAACAGCAGCTGAAACTGTTAGACCAACCACTAAACTCTTCTTGTTAATTTCGTTCTTCCCCCTTCTTTCCTTTCTTTCCAAACTTGAGCTAAATTCCCATGACTGAATTATATTGCGCTCTCTAATTTGACTTGTAGCAGCCGAAAATCCAACCATGACCCACTCTGGAAGAACCTGCATGAGATCAATTTCAAAAGAAAGACTGGTATTCTCGTGAGCATTAGAGGTTGTTTGATATTTCCAAGAGACGCTCAAGTTCTTCGTAGAAGCATCGTACGTGACCCATACATGAGCGGTATCTCCGCTGTGTGAGCTGGCATTCCAAGAAGTGTATTTTGTGGAAGCAATTGAGTTGTTATTAATCCCCACATGCTCAAATGGAGGATCCCATTCTTGGTTCACGTACGAGTCGAATTCGACTATAACAATTTGGTTCTGAGATGAATCGCTGTTTGTTGTGTTGAATAAGCCTAAAAACCCACCAGCTGAATTTAGAGGGACTTCGAACCCGACAGGAGCCAAGAAGAAGGCTAAACCATGGCCATATTCAGCACGACCTTGGGTGTCGATAACGAATGAGAAATGTGTGCTAAAGTTAGTGAGTATTCCTGTATCAGAGTCCCAGAGAGGCACCCTCTCAGAATAGATGGCTCGGCCGACTCGGCACACATAAGTATATCTGTTGATCAACTCAATGGCTCCAACAGAAGCTGCTGCATCTCCAGAGTATAGAATGTTGTCAGCATTCGGTTCAAAGCGAGTTATGTGGAAATAAACTGTGTGAGCGGTGGGAAGAAGTAGAAGGAAGAAGTAGAGGAGACGAAACATGGGTTTTTTGTCCTAAAAAAGTAATCTACGGCTTTTTCAGTAGAGAGAGAGAGATAAAAGAGAGCAGTGGGATAACTTGGCGTCGAAATAGAACCTGAAGTTTCAGTTTATATCTTCAGGATGCGGAGTTTAACAGCTGGATATATGGTTCTACTGCCCGCCAGATTTCTTCCGCCCAAACGGTTGAATTTCTTCTGCCCGAATAAAACTACATCGCCTATAAAAATATTATCATCCGTCTTTTGGGTCATTTTTTAATAAAATGCTTTAATAAACGTTATTTCTACTTTTAGCAACGAGATTAAACACTTGCCAAACTTCTTTTTTTTTTTCTTCTCTCAGTTGGGTCCGACTTATGACAGTATTTTTCCTTAAAAAAATGAGAGTAAAGTTTCGGAATGTTCAGGCAAGTCTGGACATTTTTATTTTTCATAAATTTTTTAAAATTATAATAAAATCATTTTTTAATTAATTTATTTATTTAATAAAATGCATCAATATATCTGTATATGCAATCCCAACTCAAAAATTGCAAGTAGAATACTTTTTTTTTTTTTAATAAAGTAGTAATTTCATTTTGTCAAAAAGGTAGCTTTTGCTTGTGGGGTGCATCATCGTCGTTATTATTACTTGCGGCTCTTAATGAACATTAACAAGCTAGGGATGTTATATATTTCCAAACACACCACACATTAAAGAAGTAAATATTTGTAATTAGGATCCGAAGTGGCAAGCCTCAAACAGCATCAAGCACGCCTTGATCGATTCTGAATTACACCGCAATATGGTCTTTTTGAGTGTAGTGGGTATTTAGTACCGATTAATTAAGGAGCATGATATTATATGGAACTCGCATCATCAACATCTAATATCTATTTGTCAAAAAAAAAAAACAATTAATATCTTAAGTGTGGCATATATATTATTGTTTCAGTTTATAGTTCTTAATTAAGAAGTGTCGTAAAAAACAGAGACTTTTATGCATATTCTAATTCTGTACACTCAGAGACTTTTACTCAGATTCCTCGTCGGCATACAATTGGCGACAACAGAAATGAAGTGAAATATAATAGTAAAACAATGTGATAACGTTAAATATTGGAATTAGCAAGATCCTGAATTTCCGTATAAGTTAATTTGAAAGAAATTGAACATGAATTTTCGAGTATCAAGCTTAGTTCATGGCATCTTTTTTTTGTGAATATTATAAATTGAAGTGAAATGAAATGAAGATAAAAGTTAAAAATTAAGTAAAATATATTTTTAATATTATTTTTATTTAAAAAATTAAAAAATTTAAATTATTTATTTTATTTTATAAAAAATTTAGAGAAAATTAAAATAATAAATAAAATAAATTGAAATTTTTTGTGAAAACAAAGATTCGTTAACGTGGATATTAAGGAATTTTGCACGGATTCTACGGAGTAAGATGTGGGTGTAAATATTAGTCCAAGTCAGTGCCAAAACACAGAGTCCCACTTTAAACTTGACTTGAGCCCGTGATAGCAATCCCCAAATAAGTTCTTCCACTTTCTGAAAAGTCTTTTGGCGTACATGTGGAATATTTCCTAATCAATGTGAAAATAGTAGAATTTTGTCGCAGTCAGCTGAGATCTAGGATTATGTCGGCTACTAAAAAACTCCATTGGAGTGAAAATCCAAGAAGAATCCAACTCCAAGGCTGCATAATTTGAAGGAAGCTGCCATGCAAACCCCGCTTCTTGACCTACCCGTCTTCTCCTCACTTTTCACTATAGAATGTGATGCTTCTCGATTATAAGCAATGTTTGTTGAAAAAAATTGAGTGAACACGGTAATTAAAAAAGTAAATACGACTTTAAGTGTGTAGACACTACAAGAAAAGTGATTTTTTGCAACGTTAGATTTTATCGCAAAAAGTAAAAAGAATGATGTAAAAAATTATTTGCAACAAAAATAATCATTTTGACTGTAATTAAAATACCACAAATAGCTATTTTTCTTGTAGTGAGAGTACTGTAATCTTTAAGGTAAAAATTACTCCCTACTCATAAATATTTGTTATCAAATTACAATTGATTCATCTACAAAATACAACAAAATCACCAATTAAATATAGTAATTTTGAAAATTTTCATTCAAAATTTCTATATAAAATTATAGCAATGAGAAAATAGAATTATAAAATTCCCAACTTTCATCCTTTTTTATTAAGAATAAAAGGATGGATAGTTGATCGGATCTCGCACTTCCTTCTCCATTGCCCATGATCAATGCACATTAAAAGCGCTTCTAATGGCCTTCTCGAGTGAGAGTTTAGCAGCTTACGAGCCAACCTTTCTCGATCTCTCAAATCCTGAATCTCCATCCACAGCTGAATCCACATCTCCATCTTCAGTACTCGCATCATCTCCAACAGCTGCCCTTGAACCCTAGCCCAGATGAAAAATGAGAGCTTCGGTTCAATTACATCGGTCACATCATTCGATTCGATGCTTTGAATCTTTGCTATCGTCTCTCTACTTGACTTTGATCTCCTAATTGAAATATCGGACAAGAAAAACAGGCATATTAAGAAAAACCACACTCTTTAACTTTTTTTTTTCAACCGTAAATTATTTTTTTAAAGCATTTGATGTTTCACTTAAAGACTTGGAATGCCTATCCCTTATTTTATGTCTTTCCTAGTGCCTATACCGTTGAATAATCTTTTGAAGCATTGCACCCATTCAAAGTGTTTATTCTGCCATGTGCAACTATCAAAGTGTTCCGACTATTAGCACGCGCAAGACTTGGCCAACCCATATCCAAGTCCGATGTTGGCATAAAATAATCTATAAGTGCATAGAAATATAATAAATGGTAAAATATTTTATATAAAAATAAATGTTGAATCCATAAGAATAAATTATACTGCTGAATATCAAAATTTATTAAATTAATTACTATTTAAAATATCAAAAATAAATAGAACGTTTCTATTATTTAGATTAAATTAAACTACGTAATAAAAATGAATCTACAAATAAAAATAAGTAAATAACAAAGTTTAAAATCTAAGAGTGAAAAAAATATATGATAAGAATAAATTTAAAGCAGTTGATTTTATCTAACATTCCATACAATTTATTCTTCTTAATTATTAAATTATAATAATCTTCAGTTGATGACTAAAAATTAATCCTTAACTATTCAATATCTTCTCTCGAATAATATCAAAAATATTTTTAACTAACAACTTCATAACTCTTTGCGAATTTAATTAATTAAAGACTCATTATGTTTTTTGAATTTTCTGAAAAAATCACACTAATCGTAATAAAGTATCTCTACTTTCGCTCAATTAATAGTGTTTAATTCAAGAATTAAAATAACAAATCACCTATCGATCTCATTGTAATTTAATTAATCAAATAATAATTCATAAAAAAATTGGAAGTATTAAGAATAAGAATTAAATACTCAATCATGAAAATATTATAAATAAAATAATTTGAAGAATAAACCGTGTATTTAATATTATACTATATCAATAATCTAAAAAATAAAATTTAACTTATAATAAAATTAAAAATAAAAATAATAAAACTCATTTTTTTGTGAAAATCAATTAATAAAATATATAACTCTAGTTTATGTTCTTCATATCCTCTGCATGAAAAAAACTCCAAAGAAAAATAACCTCAAAAAATCAATACAGTTATAAAACTCTCCGCTTGGTGTATTTTTTTTTTTTTTTTTCTCAGGTACGCGGCGCCGCTCTTCAGTTTCGTTCCCCTGTTTATAAGTGTGACTTGCGGCTTATAGGCTTATAGCAATCCTATGAAAGGGCCGTGTCCTTTTAGAACTCTACCATGCAGATATTCCCATCCAATTAAACATGCGTTAAAGTCCATCTATGCATGTGGGTCCTTTTTGAGAGTCAACCGAACTGAGAGTAAATGCAACCGTGCCTTTGCTTGTGTGTCCTCAATGTAAAGCTCAGCCCAAACCAAACGTGTGGCCATGTGAAATAAAACCCAATAGAGGGTATATGTCGGCTATTGAGTTGAGTCTAGTGCGTTGCAGCTTGGGTTTTTAAAACTGCAATAAATATTACAATCCTCACTTACGTTGTGATATTAAATTTTCAATTAAATACTAATATCCTCGTACATACAAAAATGTACGTATCTTCCAATTGAACCTTCAATTAATATAAGTATCTTAAATTTCAAATAAAGTTAATAGTGGCCTAGATTTATACAAGACTTTATAAGTTAAGAATGAAAATATTACACATATGATTCTAACCAATTTTAACGAGATATTTTATTAATTAGTTTGCATTAATTCATGTAGTTCATTCTGGTAGTCATGAAATAATATAAACCTTAAACTTTTGTTAGACGTTGTTTCCACTTCTTATATTCACATAAATAAAGGTTTTTGTTTTTTGTATCTCTATTATTTCATACACCTATACACCAATGGAACTTCATTAACAACATAATAATCATAAATCATTTAGCATAACAGTAACAGTAAGCAGTGAATGTGTAATGACCTAATCCGAAATTGGGCCTAAAATATGCCTATTCATTGATAAGTTTGCAAGGCACTATTATTGGGCCTAAAATAGGCTTAATAGGCCATATAAGATAAGCCTGCAAGTTATGCCACCTAATCTTTTACCATATATAAAAACCAAATTTTAGCTCGCTGACTTAGCAACCAGACCGTACAATTCGGTAACTGCAAAACCAAATTTAATATGTACAGAACAAACCGTTTAACCAAGCGGTGTCAAGGTGCGTCGAGCAGTGCAATTAAAATGGTGCAACTTATAAAACACACAGAGGCGACCGATTGAATGGCCAACCGAATGGCCAAGCACCAAGGCGCAAAGTTTTTCATTCACGTTTCATGCATAGAGAAACCATCGAAGCACCGTTGCTGCCCTCATCAACCTCTAGAACAGCCACACATGGTTGCTTCACGGAGTTACCTCTGCCACTGGAAAATACTGGTGCGAGAGATCTGTTTCTACATACCGAAACAGGGGAAATAATTTCCCACCGAGTCTGTCGTCGTCCCTGGTAAGCCCATTCCATGGATGATATAACTGTGGTATAATTGTTGTTGAATTGCTTCCTACCACTAGCGATGACGACGACGATATTGATGACGTTGACGGTGCAAATGTCGATGAGGAGCAACGTGGCGAGAATTCGGATTCTCTGCGGGGTAACCCAGAACTGGAATGCTCTTGCCGCTCGAGGAGTCCAATAGGAACTCTGGAATGCTGCCGAGTCCAGCCATGATTTTTCTGCAAATCTTATCGTGTGATGTCCTACCCGTTCCATGGATGGTATAACTATGTTTTTTCGACCATTAATATAACTGTGGCAAGACTTACTTTATCCATGAAGGTTTAGTGGCGGGGTAACTTCCACTGCTATTGTTACTGTTGGGGATGAAGAGGTA
The DNA here is from genome assembly GCA_036898215.1 of Platycarya strobilacea. Taxonomy (NCBI): domain Eukaryota; kingdom Viridiplantae; phylum Streptophyta; class Magnoliopsida; order Fagales; family Juglandaceae; genus Platycarya; species Platycarya strobilacea. The sequence goes on from CM072555.1 coordinate 38,701,544, forward strand.
ATTGCGACGTCGGCAGTGGAGGAAGGAGGGGGTAGGGGTGGAAGAGGACTCGGAGGGAAAGGAAACTAATTTTCTGTATGGGGAGCCAAGTGGAGATATATCACTACGCAAAACCTATTATTCGCCGCAAAATTTTTTTCTCCGCTAATTTCATCCCTCGGAAGGGCACCACAATAGTTGGGTGGGGAAAACGAAATCATGGCGGTTGAAGTGCAGGCGCAATTCAGGCGAATAAAATTACTCGCTAGGAGTAAAGCTTTCGAACCAGTTGGAGCTTAATAAAAGTTTTTCTCACTAGCTTCCCTATTATAATTGTGCCTGAATTGACTTTTTGTGGCCAACAAGATACTCGCCACAGATAGTTTTTTTTTTTTCCCATGATTATGAATATTTACCATCAAATACGTTAACAAATGTAATAGATTAATATATTTTCTGATATGCATATAATAAATGAATAATAGTTTACATGATATAAATGTTGTAAATACCTCAAACATGTATCAATTATATAACACTCATTTACCATAAAAAGTGTTATTTCAAATCCATCCCAACATTCCTTATTAATAGATCAATGTAAAACAAGTGTACTTTGATTTCTATAAATAGCGTAACAAGAGTTTTCTAAACAAGTTTTGATCATGATCATTGAAATTGAAGCTGCCCACTTCATCTGAAAATTGGAAGCCTAGCTTTTTAATTGATCTCAAAACTGCAAGAATTTAGAATCACAAATATTATCAAATATGGACAAAATCTTACATCAAACAATTAACATTTCTCTTTCTTAGGATATGATCTACACCCACATACACATTAAAAATCTTACAAGTCTTACGTGACTTTGGTAAAGCATCAGTTTGTAAAACCTATAAGTAGTGCTCGATCTAGTATATGTCCAGAATTAATTAGCTGGATCTAGTATATGTCCAGAATTATATTCTTTTCTGGAGAATAAGAATAACTATAGCAACCCATTCAAAAGAACTTTAGATAAGAAAAGAGAGATCAGGAATATTTAAGAATTTAGATAGAAGATGAGGAAGCGTCAGGTAGTCCTGAGAGGATTATTTAACAAATTCTTTAATGGAATGACTTATCATCTAAAAACATAGATTATCAGCAAAAATTTGTCCGGAAAACTCAAGCTTTCTTTGGATTACTGCGCTTTATGCAGGAATGCAACAAGACTTCAGCAAGAGCAATTCCAGTGCCTGTGTCAAATCCAAGGCAAAAGGATCTCTACGACTGGATAGTAAGGGTAGTAGTATATGGAGCTAACTTCAAATAAATTTGACTCTATTTTCCCAAGTTTCAACTACCTACTACACATGTAACTTATTAGCAAGAGTACTTATAAAAAGGGAAAAAAGGAACTTACCAAAAGTAATGATAGGAGATATGGGCATTTTGAAAACGAGGACACAGCTGACTATAACCAACACTCGCTTCACACAATTTCCGACGGAGTGGGTAATAGGCGATACCCTCTGCAATATCATGTAGGAAACCTGCACAGTTCAACTCATTAAGTCAGTATGTTCTAGTATGGATCAAAGTAGATAACATACGATGACAATGAAGAAGCAAAGGTGCATTTAAAGCCTTGATGCTTTAGAAGGATATTGAGTTGCATTCAGTGATTTTCACCATTTTTCTCCCTCTTTCTTCTAAAAAACTACTCAAATATTGATAAAATTTGTCTTTTTGCATGGGATATGCTATGTTGACTAAATATCTTTGATTTGTATCTCCCCCTCTCTATTTTATGCGCTATAGGATTTATCTCAATAAGACGCTTTAGTATTGTATTTTTGACAACTCACATACTGGTAGTTGTACAAGGGGATTACTGACTTGGTAAGATGCTCTAGCATTGAGTTTCTAAGAACTGAGACATCATAGTTTGGGTGAGATAAATATATGCACATAGTTTTAGAAAATGGAAGCAATACTAATTTAAACTTAAAAATGAATTTAAACATTCCCAAAACAAGATGAGAAGCTCACTGCCATCAATTGATTCTAATATTTATTTTTGCACTTATTCGGTTATTCCAATATTTAAAAGGAACATTGATGGAAACTTTAAATATAAGAAGCATGGAATTCTATAAAGGTCATAATTCACATATATAATACAAAATAAATTGGAGAAGGAAACAAGAAAAGCAGAATATAGAAAAGGCCTACCCTACTGATAGGCATGGAAGCAGAGTGCAGCCAAAAGAGACTTGGTGTATTACTTGTTTAACATTTAATTACTGGCAAGGAATGTGATATACAAAAATTTATCGGTAGCACATCCATTAAAGATTGCTTTTTGTTGACTAAAATCAGGATTAAACAATGTTTGCAACATTTCATTACTATTCATTATATATGCTTCAGGAAGCATACCTGAAGCATATATAATGAATTTTGGTAGAGAAATTCCAGCTTCAAGAAGCATTTTAACATATCTATGCTTAAATGATATTACTTTCTGTTTTTACTGTCTCATATGTTATTTGTCTAAGTTGGCAAAAAATTTTACTAAAAATTTTACTATTCATTATATATACTTCTATTCTATCAAGACGACCACAATCACAGGAAGAGCATTTCATGTTCTGTTTTCTTCGTTATTTTTGATAGGACGTTATCTTTCCCAGCTTTTCTTATCTTGCAGTGGAGAATGCATATTATTCTTTTTCCAAGATTTACCATGGATGTATCATATCCAGCAGGTAATGCCAAAATTACCAAAACCTAATATTTCTACAACAATGTCTCCTAGCTCCAATATGCATAATGAAGAACAACAAAAGTGAATTGTGGTAGAGAGATTGTCTTTTCCCTCAAGCACATGATGGCCATCCAGAGCATAGTTTAGTAAAAGAATTAGAAGTATTTTTTGCTCCCTTCTCAAGAAGATGGTCCCAAAACAGTCTTCCTCAGCAGTACTCGTGGATTGAATTTTACTCTAATCAATGAATTCTAAACGTTAAAAACTAAAGCTAAGGAAATTAAAGAGCTAAGTAGGGATGTAAGAAAATCGAACCGGACCAGTGGACCGGACTGGACCGCATGGACCGGACTGGGACCAGACCAAACCGCATGGAATTCGGTCTGGTCCGGTCCATCTTTTGCATGGACTGAACATATTAATATATTAATAAATACTCTTATAATATTAACATATCATAATTTATAGTAGTTGATTAGTTGTAGTATAAAAATTATAATTTATAATTATTTTTTTGTATTTAGATTATATTTTCTTTTGTTAATTGTTTTAAGAGTAAGTTTTTATTTTATTTTATTTGGCTTAAATCTATGATAAATACGTAAATTAGGCTGAAAATAATTAAATTTGGACTAAAAATTATTTTTTATCATTGCAATATTTTGGATTAAATTTAATCAATTAAATCATATCAGGTGCCCTTGGACCGGACCAGACCACCCCTGAACCGAATTGGAGCGAATCAGTATGAACTGAATAAGAGTTCGGCCCAGTTCAAGGTAAGAAATTTTTGGACCGAATGAAACCAGTCCACATTTTGTTTATTGGGTTCAACCTGTTGGTTCCTCTTTTCCCAACCCACCCATTTTTCAAGCTTAGGAATTTATCAGGACTCATCTCTTGGTTATATAATCCAACTCTTGTGGAAACAAGGAAAATTTCTTGATTTTGTTTAAAACAATATTTAAGAGCTTTTAGCTTCCAATAACTTTTTCTGTATGTCAAAAAGGCTGAAATCTAATTTGGATCTCAACAAATTTGCTGTATCATCTCTTTTTCTTGTAACATCAACAATCTTCTTTTGATAAAAACTTATCCATCATACAATCTATAACCTTTAGAAACTCTTATCAAGCAAGTTTCTTATAGAGATTAACTCATGAGAACTAAAAGGAAAGGGTTTCAGGTAATGTTTTCAGTCATCTCCTTAGTTGGCAAAGATCTCTTGTTCGCATGATTTTCTGTTCAAAATTGTATGTGTAGAAGTGAATATGAATACATCTATATCTATGTGAAGATGCTCTAGAAAAATTTAAACAAAAGCAACTTTAGATCAATCTTTTCTTCCATAATGTTCTGCCAAAACAAGTTGTAACTATATTTTTTCTGTTTTTTATTAATCTTCTAACGATGAGACATTGTCAATTGGTAGGAAAGAGCTCGGTGTTGAGCAACCAAACAGAGGAAAGCAAAGCTTTACCAAAACAATTCTATGCCATTTTGGAGCCATACCTAAAAACTTACAACAAAAATATTTATTGAAACTTCAATGCCCTTCCCTTTTTTCTTGATCAAACATCTACAAAATCCTGAAAACCAAGAGATTCATCAACTCATAGAAAAACGACGAACAAGTAGCAAAAAAAAAGTTCAAAATGATTAAATTACGAAGAAACTGACTCTATTCTCAACCAGTCTCGAACTCAAGCCCTATTTGTTCCTACAAAAAGTTCAGAAACCTCGAGGAAGTTTCAGAAATTCTCAAATTTCAAGCATATAAGCACGGGAACCTTCTGAGTTCTATACAAATTAAAAAAAAAAAAACAGAAACACAAGGAGAAAAATGCGTAATAGGTATGAAGGCGCGAGTGAGATTCAAAACCCTAGGATTGAAGACTTGGCACGAAATTAATCTTTTGCGAAGATAAATAGCTCAAGGATTTCAGATTCTAGAAGATAAACCAGCCAAGCCTAGCAAGAGAGAAAAAAAAAATGACAGATGAACGGAGAGACTCACCAGAGTTGAGAACAGGCGAGAAGGCACTTGGGTTGAACTGACGGCGTCGGCGATGGGAAATGGCCAACGAACGATAGAGAAGAGATGCATAGGGTATAGGCGAAGAAAGAGGCAAAAATAAAACGTGGGCAATGACGAGGGCTTTTCCCACATTTAGCAGATTAAACAACTTATTGCAGCGGCTCATAGTCGGCGCAATAACTTCCAACCTACGACAACTTTATACTAGCGTCTTAATTTGTCAAAACGCTGCCGCAATAAAAGTCTTATTGAGGTGGACGTATATAAGGCGCAAAAAGTCACCGTAAGAACATCTTTTTCAGGCGCTACTTGACTTTGGACAGAAGATTCACAGATAAAATGTTAATTTGACTATTTTTAGCGCATTTTTCCTTGCCAAAAATAAAAAAGAGTTGGAAATGGCCTTTTTCCTTGTAGTGAGAGGAAAAAGGTGGAGAAGAAGAGTGGAAGAAGGAAAGGAGCGTAGAATAAACAGCCATGTCCACCCACGTTGTTGTTTTATGAATAGCCGCAGTGAAAGGATGGAGTCTATACTCTTTTAAAGTCTTGAGCCTACCGATATTCTATATGGAAAATTCTATGTGCAATCATTTTTATTATAAACTATGTAATATTGTAAGATGTAAACTTGAGAAATCTGGTAAGCAATTCGAGGTGCCTGGCCTCCACGAGTGTAAACACAATAATTCTGGAAACTAATACATCATAGATTGATAATTGCCATATAAATAGAGTTTTACATAGACTTAGTCAAATAACAAACTGACCCATGATACTTAACTGACCCACTAAACATACGGACTCAAAACAGAGACTCAACAACAAATAACTGAAATAAACATGGCCCATAAAATACAATCTGGAACCACCAAATAACGTGGCCCACGTAATATGTAAGTAACACCTGGACTTTAAACAGACCAACAAAAGTTAAATAAGACCCCAAAATAAAATAACATAAGACCCTCAAGCTAAGCCTAGACTCGGCCCATGGAACTTCAGAGAATTACCCTAGAATTAGGGTTCCTTAACTCGGCAGCTCATAACACATACCTCTTCTTTAGAAGACCTTGCGCTCAAGGTTCAAAAATTGCCGCTGCAACTCCACGCGATCCGTCCCTATCCAAACCTTTTTATTGAACAAGCATTTCCACACTAGCTTTTTGCCCTTTCTTGATGATGCATTTGTTAAGGATGAGCTCTGATTCGGGTTCGAGATGCCCTTCAGAGGTAAGTCTTGAAAACTTTGTGGATGGCTGTATTTGTTCTTCCAAAGTCTTTTGAGACACAAAACATGAAATACAGAAAAAAATAAATAAATAAATCTATGAATATGGTGGTAGATCTAACCAGTATGCCACTTTGCTAATTCTTTGAGTTATGGTGTACGGCCCATAATATCTTGGAGAGAGCTTGAGCTTCCTCCTTATAGTTACTGACATCTGACGGTAGGGACAAAGATGAAGGTAAACTTTATCTCCAACTTGGAACTCACAATTTGTCCTCTGCCGATCGACACAAAGTTTCATCTTTTCTTGAGCTTCCTTTATATTTTTGTGAAATAACCTGTTTATGAGTTCTCTGCTTTTTAGTTCTTCCTTAAAAGCTTGAACCTTGGTTACTCCTAGTGTGTATGGCATCATTCTCAGAGGTGGTTAAATGTACACCACTTCATATGATGAAATTTTTGTGGAAGTATGTTCTGAGATATTGTATGCGTATTTTGCTAAAGGCAACCATCATGCCCATTCATGGGGTTTTTCTTCTGAGAAACTCCTGAGGTAGTCTTCTAATCCCTTGTTAACTCAATGCCACTCATCTGGAAAAGTTTTCTCCAAAACTGGCTTATGAATACCAGATCCCTATCACTCACAATTGCTAGAGGAAAACCATGTAATTTAGAAACAGTGTCAAGGAATACCCTTTCCACAATGACTGCTATGTACGAGTGTGATAGGGACATGAAATAAGCATATTTGCGCAATCGGTCTACCATCACTAATATTATAGTTCGCCCTCCCAAAGGTGTCAATTCTTCAATGAAATCCATATTGATGTCAACCCAATTCCTTGTAGGGATGGGTAGAGGTTAGAGCAGGCCCGCTAGGTGAATATTTCCACTTTATTTCTTTGGCAAACATCACATTCCAGAATGAAGTTTCTAACATATCTTCTTAAACAAAGTCAAAAAAACTCTTTTTTAACTCTTGTATATGTCTTATACACCCTCATGTGACTTGCTAATGGTCTGCTTTGGAATTACTGCAAGATCTCATGCTAGAAGGCCACCAGGTTTCCAAGGCGTACCCTGCCTTTGTAAAAGAGCAGGACATCTCGAACTTGGTACAAAGATTGGTTTTCCAGGGTTCTCTGATGGCAGTTGCTAATCAGCTCGATTGTTTTTTGTTGGAGGTGGAGTTTGATTGTGTGGTTGGGTTCTGTTTATCTGGAGGGTTTTCAGGGTTGACGTCTTGATGTCTTGATTTTGTGTTCCGAGTTCGGCTAAAAGAGATCATCTAGATAATGCATCAACCACCTGGTTGGTCATCCCACTCTTGTACTCAACTGAAAAATCATATTCGAGCAACTTGGAAACTCATTTCTATTGAGTAGGAGTCCCCACCCTTTGCTCTAGTAGATATATCAAAGCTTGTTGGTCTATACAAACTTTGAAATGCTACCCCAATAAATAATGCCTCCATTTTCTGATTGACATTACTAATGCCAAGAGTTCCTTCTCATAAGTTGATAATGAGAGACTCCTTCCCTTTAGTCCTTGGCTAAGATAAGCTATTGGTTTTTCTTCTTGCATTAATATAGCTCCTAACCATTTTCTTGATGCATCACACTCAATAACAAACTTTTTAGAAAAATCAGGTAAATTTAATACTAGGAGACTTACCATTGCTGCCTTAAGCTTTTCAAAAGCTTCTTGTGCATTGTTGGACCACACAAAAACATTCTTCCTTAAGAGAGCAGTTAAGAGAGCGGCAATGGCTCCATGATTTTTCACAAACTTCCAGTAATACCCTGTAAGACCTAGAAATCCTCTTAAGGCCTTCAAATTCCTGGGCAGTGGCCACTGTTGCATAGCTGATATTTTATGGGCATCAACTTTAACTCGTTCCTTAAAAATTAGGTGACCTAAATATTCCACCTCACGATAGTCAAGCACATACTTGGACTCCTTTGCATAAAGCTGAAGGGACCTCAAGGTATCTAAAACAGCTTGCAAATGTTTCACATACTTATCCAAAGACTTGCTATAAATCAATATATCATGAAAGAAAACCAAAACAAATTTTCTCAAGTATGGCTTAAAAACCTCATTCATCAAATCTTGAAAAGTGGATGGGTCATTTGTAAGCCCAAAAGGCATCACCATAAATTCATAGTGACCCGCATGGGTTCTAAAAGCAGTTTTTTTTATGCCCCCCTCATGCGTTCTGATTTAGTGATAACCAGAATACAAATCTAATTTTGAAAAAATTTCAGCCCAATGGAGTTCATCAAGCAACTCATCAATGTTAGGGATAGGGTACTTATTTTTTACTCTGTCCTTGTTGAGAGTACGGTAGTCCACACACATTTTCTAACTTCTATCCACCTTCTAGACCAGCAAAACAGGGGAAGAATAGAGGCTTTGACTCCTTTTAATAATTCCACTTTTAAGCATCTTAGCCACCAGTTTTTCTATCTCAATTTTTTAATAGTAGGGGTATATGTAAGGCCTTACATAGGTTGGTTTTGCTCCCTCCAGCAGCTCAATCTTATGGTCATGACTCCAGGGAGGAGGCAAGCCATTAGGTTCAGCAAAAACATCGTCAAATTTCTTAATAACTTTTTCCAACACCGGATCTTTATGTTCCACAAATTCCGTTAACTATTAATTGCATTCAAATTCCTTTAACTAATCCTTTTTGTAAATTGGGAACATCTTCCACCACTTCCAAGGGTTCATTTGCAGGTTGTAAACATTGCAATTGAACCTAAGTATACCTGAAATCAAACTGCATAGTGAGGTCAGAAAAGTTCCATAAAATTGACCCTAAATTTCGTAGCCAATCGACTCCTAAAACCACGTCACAGCCTCCTAAAGTTAACAAATAGAGATTAATTATAGTATTCAAATTCTGTAGTTGAATAGGAATTTCCCTATAGTAACCTTGCCAAGGAAGGTTATCCCCATTAGCCACTTTAACTATCAACTGGCTTTCCCCCACATGTAGTTTTGATTTTCTTGCTACTTATGGATACACAAAGTTGTACGTGCTTCCTATGTCAATAAGAATCAAAATTTTTTGATGATTAATAAAGCCTTCTATCCTCATTATTTTAAAGGATAGTAAACCAGTCATGGCATGTAGAAAAATGCCAAGTAGTTCATCCATCTCTTTTTTGTCTTCTTCCCTTTCTTTCGGCTCAATGATGGCCAAACTCCCCTCCTCAAACTCGGTTTGTTCAGTCTCCTCCTCTTCTATTCCTTCCAACAAAAACAACTTAGGCCTGTTACATTTATGACCAATGTGGAACTTTTCATCACAATAATAACATAGACCCTTCTCTCTTCTTTCTTGCATTTAGGTTGGGGTTATTCTTTTGATGGGCATTATGGATTTTCTGTTTGTGTTGTATGGAATTTGTGGAATTCAATTTTCTGGTTTAGGGAGTGGTGCTGGTAATCTGAGAATTGGTGGGGTTGGTGGGAGTTTTGGCAAGTAAGTGTGAGTGGGTTGGCTTGGATTTTGAATTTTGTTTGGGGCTACCTTATTTCTTCTAGCTACCTCCTTCTCATGTAACTTTGCTAACCCAAATGCAGCTGAAATTGTATTAGATTTAAGCATTGTTACCATAATTTTAAGATCATCCCGTAGGCCACTAATAAATGTACTAATATGAAATTCCTCTGTAAGTCCCTTAATTTTATTAGATAAGATTTCAGATTCAGTTTGGTACTCTTTAATCGTGGAAGTTTGTCTGAGTTTTGTAAACGCTCCAATCGGATCCTCAAATGTTGAGGGCCCAAACTTCACCTTAAGTGCTGTAGTAAACTCCACCCATTTTCCCATAGTACCTGAATCCCTTAGCCAAGAAAACCAAGACAAAACCTTGTTTTCTATGTGGAAGACGGCAATCTAAATTTTTTGGTCCTCGAGTGTGTTAAAATATTCAAAGAACTGTTCAGCTTTAAAAATCCATTCAGTAGGATTTGACCCATCAAATTAGGAAAATCTAATCTAAAGGACCTAGCATGTATCCCCTCATTTCCCTCAAATAATGGGTTATTAAAGTGACCTTTAACATTGGATGATCCTTCACCTCCCAAGTTTGATTAGTGGCTTGTAGTGCTAATTGGTCATAGTTGGTTGCCAGATTGTTAAGCTATTGTAACACTGGTTCAAGCATGCCTTTTTGTTTGCTTTGTTCTTCTCGCAGATGCACCATTTTGCCTTTGAGCATTGAGACTACTTCTGAAAGCTGAGCTTGGCGAGTACCCTCAGCCATGTCGCAGAAACGCGACTCTAATATCACTGTTATGAACTATGTAATTTTGTAATATGTAAACTTGAGAAATTTGGTAGGTAATTCAAGGTGCCTGGCCTCCACAAGTGTAAACACAATAATTTTGGAAACTAAAACCTCATGCATTGATAATTGTCATATAAATTGAATTTTACATGAACTTAGTCAAAGAACAAACTGACCCATGATGCTAATTTGACTCACTAAACATACGGACTCAAAACAGGGACTCAACAACAAATAACTGAAATAAACGTGGCTACTTTGCACTCACTGCAATTTATCTGGCCATACTATTGAGTGCTGCTATAAACTCCGCAGCTATCCACTAGGCCACAAATATCATTCCAAACCTACTGCCCTTGTTAGTCAAGTCTCACAACCTAGGGATTCTACCTCAGATATTATCAGTGATGAAAATGTTGGTTTAATCAAGTTGTAGTATCAATAGCTCTTCACCTTGCTCTAACCAAAGAATGTTTTCCATTGCAACACAATCCCTCTACACCTTTTAATCCCTCAGCTTTTGACTTCACTTTTCCTACCAACATTTACACAAATTCTCCACACGCTCTTGGCACACCTGAATTCAACACTAATAATTTCACTCCACACATCAACCAAACCAATTTCAATCCACCTTACAGCAACATAGCTTACCCAGTACCACACCAAACCTATATCCTCCCACTCAAACTTCTCCAACAATTCCTAGAAAATCAACTCGGGTTAGGACATCACCAAAGTATCTGAAAGATTATCATTGTCAGTAGGCTATTCTTGCAAATCTCAATCAATGAATGTCCAAGACAATAGCTGCTTCAAGTGATAAGGCTTTTCCTTTAACCTCTTTTCTTTCTTATCACAAGTTTAATCCCACTTTTCAAGCTTTTTCTTCCTCACTTTCCATCCATAATGAACCCACATCATATAAGCAAAGTCTTACAATATCCTGGTTGGTGCAAAGCTATGGAAGTTGAGATTGCAGCATTGGAAGAAAACCAAACCTAGACCATTCACCATTCACAAAAATCGGTGCTTGAATCATTAATGATGGTTCTGAAGTAGCCCCGTAGAAGAGGAGAAAATATGGAGAAAGAAATAAACGAGGGTAAATTGGACATTTCAAAAATTGTATCCTTTTGTGTTTTAAAAGTATTGTGCATTTTAGCATTTTTCTTGTTTGTGCTATCTTCATTGGCATATAATTTGTTTTAATCATTCATTGGAATATAATTTGTGTTCACTTTTAATATTTATTTTATACTTTCAAACTCAACAAATCTTTTTCCCTTCCTTAGGTTGATTCCTTATTAGGGCAACCGTTTTCCTTTCATTTTTTTTTTGATAAATTTTATAAAAAAAATATAAAGTGCACTGCTTGATACAAGTTTGCTTGCACGCGCACACCCTCACGTGAACAGTATTTTTATTGTTCACGTGAGGACGTGCGCGTGCAAGCATGCTTGCATCAAGATTTATTGAAATATAAATACAATTTTAGAAATATTCAAATTTATCCAACCCACTTTTTTAAAAAGTAAAACTTATTAAAGAGAAACTTTTTATATAAATTTCAGATTTATCCATTTTTATTCATAATTTGCCATAGATAGAAATTTAAAGAGGTGATTCTGACTGCCTTTCGTGTGTTTATAATATATACAGTCTATCTATGCATTACTCATATTTGATATACATTTTTTTAATAGATATGGTACTGATCATGTATAATAAACTATTTAGATTTATAAAATTCAACATAAATAATAATCTACACATTATATGGGTTATGGGCTCGTATATATGGAGGACATGATCATTATTAACTATACATCCAAGTGCCATCTTTTTATTTGAAGATGTGCCATTTTTAGTTTAAAGTTATTGCTACCATAGTTTGATTTGCCAAAAACAAGAGGAAGATGTGTGCTTGTGTTTTTGTTAATTAAGGAAAAGAAAATCCTGGTTTTTGTTAGTATATGATCTATATACGATGTTGATTCTGGGAATTATGTACTTGTCTTGGCCTTGTAGTTGATGAATCTCGAATTATCTGGTCTACACTGGCATGCTCATAATAGACATTGATATTGTGAAAACACATACCAACTAGCTACCACGAGTTTTCAATTGTTGAGTTTATCTTAGTATTACCTTTTGTTTTTGTTTAAGAAAATTGTGTCGATACAGTAATTTGAATAAACAATTGTGACTTTGAGGCATGTAGAACACTATCTTTCCGATGATAACTACCCCCACTAAAAATAGTTTGCTATTGGGTTACATGCAAGTAATTTACTTTCAAAATACAATAAAACCATCAACTGTAGATAGCAGTTCTTAAATTTTTCCTTAAAAGTTTATTAACAAAATTATGTAAGTAATTGAAAATATGGAAGAATATAATTAATAAAATCTATGAGTTGCATTCTTTATTTATAGAGAATGAAGTAATATTATGTGAAAAATTACAATTCTTTATAACTTAAGTCTTTTTAACTCATAGTTATTGGCTTAAAAGTCACGATATTTCACTTAAAAACCAAAGAGTATACCTAGCCTAGTGGTTAGATGCGTTCCTTTTGAAGCATTGCACCCATCCAAGTGGGTCTTCACACAAGCCGTTCGACCCAAGCGTTTTTCCTCTTCGGCCCATGCCACGCACTGTATCTTCAGTCCAAACATTATGTTTATTCAGCCCAAGTACTGTGCCTTTTTGGGCTAATTGGCCCACGCGCCTCTTAGTTTATTCCAAGCCTTTTTAAAACTAGAACTTCAAAGTGCAGTCAAAATGATTCGAACTCAGGCTCTCTCATTTAAAATAATACACCCTTACGACTAAACCAATGCGCGTATTTGAAAACAAATAAATAACTCACATTTAATACATTCACATATTTAATTATACAATCTAGAAAACTAGATATAATAGGTCTTTTGTGTTTTTAAATATAATTGGAACGTTGAGGTACCTCTTTAAAGTACTCATCATTGTACCTGTATTATTTTTCTTATAACCTTATTCCTCATAAATAATTGTAGCAAGTACCTGGAATACCAACATGGTCATGTATTTTATCAATGTGCAACGATATTTTGTTTTAAGCTATATATCGTTTTAGTGAGGCACTTTCAATCGGTCTGGCTGAAGCAGTCTTCCACTAATTACTTGTTACATCGAACATTTTGTAAAAAGGAAAGTAGATACACCCATAGAGAATCACAAACTAGATCAGCGACTTTCGAGATTGTTCTCCCTTTCAGGTCTCATTCCAACACCTGTGGAAAATCACGAAAATTTGGGTTAAATCGGCAGAGCTTTGATGGAACGAGTAAATGGACGGCATTAAAAATCGAGCACAACGCCACCGTCGCGTTCTGTCATCTCTCTTCACACCAACATAGAAGACACTGGTTTCTGAAGGAGGAGACGATTTTGGATCTTTCCCTGCTCATTTATTTCATTTATTTTCTTCGATTTCTAATCAGAAAAGCGTTTCCTACCTAAAGCATAGGGAAGTACAATGGACAAAGGTTAAGCTAGCCGTTGACAGCACCAATATGTTGCAATCAAGACCATCGATAAGCACGAGGTCATGGAAAGCGATCTCAAGTACTAGACATATTTTCTGTCTCAAATGGTCTTGGGATGGAGAAAGAGGGGGAGGTAATTACGACCCTCTGCACAAAAAGTGAATGGGATAAAGTATAGTTTTTTATTTTGAAAAAGTTTTTATCTCACTAAGATATGAAATTTCAATGGGTGTTCTGGGACGTTTGTTCTTCGGAGTAGAGGTTGAGGCATGCTTACAAGTACAGAAGCCACAAAGGCTTTATCTCCCATGGTGAACCTGGTCTAGAATGGGAATCACGTGCGACCTACGTTTTTATTGGGTTGTAAGCCCGACCGGCCCCAAGATACTCATCGTTTTGAACATTCCACACGAGTGCTTTGAATCAATTGGATGACCTTGTATGCAATGGAGCCAGGAATTTGGTTTAGCGAAGGCAAGTAAAATTAAAACTATAACAATTTTTTTATTTTTTATTTTATCTATTGTTATACAATTTTTCTTGCAGATAATAGAACAATAGTAAAATTTAAAATAAAAATAAAACATAATTAATACAATATATGTATTAAAATGTATATAATATGTAAAGAATAATATATTATTCAAATAACATAAAGACACTCGTATAAATATATCAAATAAAAAAAATATAGAGTATTTAAAATTATAACTTACGTTTAAAAAAATAAATAAAATTATCAAAATGAAAATTCTTAACTATTTCTCTTTCAATATAGATAACTAAGTTATTTGTTAGAAACTTATCTTTAATTTTGTTGCAAATTCTTGTTTTTATAATTTTCAATATGTCTTTGCGTTATTAGTTTATTTTATTTTATGGGAGATATATTTTATTTTTAAATCGGATTAATTTTATTTTTAAATTGGACTTGTAAGTAATTAATCTATAAGATTAAAATAATTTTGTAAATGAGGGGTTAAAATAATTTTATAGAGAGGAGACCAACACAAGATGAAATTAATATCATCTTATTAAATTATAAAAAAATAATATATATTCAAAACTAAAAAAAATATATATTTTTTCAAAACTAATATAAACAGTGTCAATTTTGTTTAACATCTATAATAAAAAATTATCCCTGAACTAACACACGGTCGCAAGACCTATAATCCAAAATTACCCTTGAATTAACACACGGCCACGAGACCCACGAAACCCATATCTCAATTTAAATAGTAATGAACAGTGTCAATTTTCAATTTTATTTAACATCTATAATCCAAAATTACCCCTAAACTAACATACGGCCGTGAGACCCATAATCCAAAATTACCCCTGAACTAACACACGGCCACGAGACCCACGAAACCCAAAACCCACGATGCCCGGCGATACCCAAAACCCAAATTATCCACTTCTCAGAATCTCCATTTCATGCCCGGCCAAACTCAGAACCCACGGCCATTAAAATTTCATGCCCGACGAAAATTTCAGCCATAAGACGCACAAAGCTAACACAAGGCCACGAGACCCACGAAACCATAACCCAGCTCGATTTACCTCTAAGCTAACACACGGCCAAAACACCTACACAGATGATCACAGACCCACACGACCCATGAGACCCACGAAACCCACAAACCCACAAGGTTGCGCAGCTCGATTTCATCCCCAAAATCATCTAGTTTCAGACAAAACCCACTGTGTGCGTCTTCTGCTTGTTTGAAAGTGCCGTGGCCATTTGATTTTGCGCCCCTTCACTTTGTTTGAAAGTGGCGTGGGCGTGGTCATTTGACTAATCTCAATAAAGGTGGCGACGGGTTTGGATGTGGTTCCATGCGTGTCGTTTTACGTTTATATGGTAGCTGCGAAACGCAGCGTTTTAGCTAAGTGGATACGGTGCGTTTTATTTTTTTCATGATTTGTGCTTTTGTACGTTGGTTTATGCCTTCTTACGTAATAAAATCTACTTCAGATTGCGCACAGTACTCTTCTCGTCCCTTACAAAATATCACTCTGTTTTCGGATCCGTTTAGTTCATTTCGTTATAATATCACTCTGTTTTCGGACCCGTTTAGTTCATTTCGTTATAATAATTTTGATTTTTCTTATTTCGGTTTCGTTCGTCTGGTTGTATCTACTGTTTTATGGTGTGACGTTATCGGATGAAAAGATGTTTTGGGTTCTCGATGAGGACGATGGAGGACACTCTTTTTCCTTTCTGATTATCCGTTCCAGTGTGAGACGAAGAAGAACAAAAAAAAACCTTCTGTTGCCGTAATTGATTTCATTTCTCCTGGTATGTTTGCGTGATCGTCGCTCTCATTATTTTTTCCCAATTATTTTCCTAGCTTTCTTTTCATTATTTTTATTTGTATTTATGCATTTATTAATTTTTTTGTGATAAATAGAGAGCTCGCTGGTTTGTTGCCGAAATTGATTTCATTTCTCCTGGTATGTTTGCGTGGTGATCACTCTCATTATTTTTTCCCAATTATTTTTTCTGCTTCTTTTCATTATTTTTATTTGTATTTGTGAATGTATTAATTTTTTTTGTGATAAATAGAGAGCTCGCTGGTTTGTTCTCTTCATATTCATTCTCATTTTTTCTCTTTTCTAGCTTAGTCTTATTCTTTTTTAATTGTGTAGTTGTTAATCTTTTTGTGATAAATGGAGCTAATCAATAAAAAGTAATTAGAGTCATTATTTTTATTTCTACATTTATTAACTTTCTGGTAATCAATGGAGTTATAAAATATTTGATTTACATAGATGGATAAGGAGAGGAGAAAAATTATTTATCCATTTTTTCCTTTTTTTTTTGTGATAAATGTTTCATTATTGATTGTACTGCGAGAGAGATAAATCATTCAAGCGAAGAAAAGTAGACATACAAAGGTCTAGAGACGAAAGTGGTAGACGAATTTTTGATTATTCAGTAGAGCTCATAAAATGTACTTACATTGCGTGATTTTCACTCTCATTATCTTTTTCAACAAGATCTAGTCATGCATGTGTGATGCATAAAACTTGAATAAACTATCATTTGGAGAAAATGTTAGAAATTTTGAAAGACTGATTCACCTATTTTTTAAGTTCTTAGATACGAATTTTCTTATGTTGCATTTCAAAATTACATATATTTTGAAATTTGTTTTTCTTTTTAGAGACCTTAAAATTCTTTTCAATTAATCGATACAATTAATTTACTTTTCTTATCTATTATGTTTTTAGTTATCTTTAATGGTTTTTCTTTTTAATCTTTCTTAATTTTGGAGTGTCAGTTTAATATTCCTATCCAAATGTAAATGTGATAAATTTATATAATTCAGCTTGTTACTGCTTGTTGATCCCATTCTTTGTTTGCAAGTGCAATCTAATAATGTCTATAGTTAAAAAAAAAACGTAATTTATTTTGTTAATATTTTTCAGGTGTTATTGTCCCATTTAACTAATATCACATAAAAAGAATTATATTTCAGGTATCTTTTATTTTTAAAATTTTTTTTATTCATGATATTGATGAAATTTGCTATGTTTTATTTTTTTTAAGGTAATGATTTATTACATGAATCTTTATTTTGAAGTAGAACTTTGTAAAGAGTTGAACAACCATCATTTCTTTCTTTTGATTTGATATATGTATATTCATTGATCACCATTAGCTTTTCTTGTCAAATGAACAAGATTCATTATACATAATTACAAATTGTATAAAGAATAGTATGAAAATTACAATGGATAAATCTATATTCTTTTTAATTTTCTTTCAAAGTCAATTTCTTATTTTGTCTATTATGAATTAATTATGCTCTATCTGGTTTTAGGCTATTCTATCCAATTGTCAACACGAATTAATTCGTTGCACATATAAATGAAGAGTGGTAAGCCTACATTAGTAAATCAATACAAATTTATCAACATATCATCAATTACCTTA
The DNA here is from genome assembly GCA_036898215.1 of Platycarya strobilacea. Taxonomy (NCBI): domain Eukaryota; kingdom Viridiplantae; phylum Streptophyta; class Magnoliopsida; order Fagales; family Juglandaceae; genus Platycarya; species Platycarya strobilacea. The sequence continues at coordinate 38,719,319 of CM072555.1, forward strand.
TTTCTATTCTTATAACTTGAATCCTTATTTGTAACAATTTCCAAGGTGCTGGAAAACATTCTAGAATAAACAATTGGTATAGGACTCTTTCATTAGAACAAAAACAACGTAGACAACGAGAAAGGAGAGAAAGATATCTTTAATAAAGAAATTCTGTGAACGATGCTATTCAACGAGAAGAACAATCTCTCTCCCAACCAGTCCTTCATGACTCTACGCTCCTTTGCTTTGTCTAAAAGTGGCGTGGTCATTTGACTCTACGCCCCTTTGCTGTGTTCGAAGTTGGCGTGGTCGTTTGACTCTGCGCCCCTTTACTTTGTTTGAAGGTGGCGTGGTCATTTGACTCTGCGCCCCTTTACTTTGTCTAAACGTGGCGTGGTCATTTGACTCTGCGCCCCTTTGGTTTGTCTGAAGGTGGCGTGGTCATTTGACTCTGCGCCCCTTTGCTGTGTTCGAAGGTGGTGTGGTCATTTGACTCTGCACTCCTTTGTTGTGTCGGAAGTGGCGTGGTCATTTGACTCTGCGCCCCTTTGTTGTGTCGGAAGGTGGCATGGTCATTTTGAATCTGCGCCCCTTTGCTTTGTCTGAAGGTGGCGTGGTCATTTGACTCTGCGCCCCTTTACTTTGTCTGAAAGTGGCGTGGTCATATGACTCTGTGCCCCTTTGTTTTGTCGGAAGGTGGCGTGATCATTTGACTCTGCGCCCCTCTGCTATGTTCGAAGGTGGCGTGGACGTTTGACTCTGTGCCCCTTTCTTTGTTCGAAGGTGGCGTGGTCATTTAACTCTGCGCCCCTTTGCTGTGTTCGAAGGTGGCATGATCGTTTGACTCTGCGTTCCTTTGCTGTGTTTGAAGGTGCCGTGGTCGTTTGACTCTGTGCCCCTTTGCTTTGTTTGAAGGTGGCGTGGTCGTTTGACTCTGCGCCCCTTTGCTATGTTTGAAGGTGGCGTGGTCATTTGACTCTGCGCCCCTTTGCTGTGTTTGAAGGTACCGTGGTCGTTTGACTCTGCGCCCATTTGCTTTTTTTGAAGGTAGCGTGGTCGTTTGACTCTGCGCCCCTTTGCTTTGCCCGAAGGTGGCGTGGTCGTTTGACTCTGTGCTCCTTTGTTATGTCTGAAAGTGGCGTGGTCATTTGACTCTGCGCCCCTTTGCTGTGTTTGAAGGTGACGTGGTCATTTGACTCTGCGCCCCTTTGCTTTTTGTGAAGGTGGCGTGGTCGTTTGACTCTGCGCCCCTTTACTTTTTTTGAAGGTGGCGTGGTCATTTGACTCTGCGCCCTTTTGCTTTGTCTGAAGCTGGCGTGGTTGACTTTGCGCCCCTTTGCTGTGTTTGAAGGTGACGTGGTCATTTGACTCTGCGTCCCTTTATTTTGTCTGAAGGTGGCGTGGTCATTTGACTCTGCGCCCCTTTGTTATGTTTGAAGGTGGCGTGGTCATTTGATTCTGCGCCCCTTTGCTGTGTTTGAAGGTGGCGTGGTCGTTTGACTTTGCGCCCCTTTGCTTTGTCTGAAGGTGGCATGGTCGTTTGACTCTGCGACCCTTTGTTGTGTCTGAAGGCGGCGTGGTCCTTTGACTCTGCGCCCCTTTGCTGTGTTGAAAGGTGGCGTTGTCATTTGACTCTGCGCCCCTTTGCTGTGTTCGAAGGTGGTGTGGTCATTTGACTCTGCGCCCCTTTGCCTTGTGTGAAGGTGGCGTGGTCATTTGACTCTGCGCGCCTTTGCTTTGTCTGAAGGTGGCATGGTCATTTGACTCTGCGCCCTTTGCTTTGTTTGAAGGTGGCGTGGTCGTTTGACTCTAATGTCCCTTAGTTGAGGTTTACCTGGTCTATTTATAGGCCTCTGGGGCAATACATGTCCCTTGTAACGCCTTCCGTAATCATCGTGATTGCGTATCTACATGATATATCTTTCTGAGTTTGTTGATATTTCGTATCTGCTTGAAATCTGATAAAGGTGGTGACGGGTTTGATATATATTTTGGATTCTATAAAGTTGGGCCTTTAGTATGCTTACCCTTCCTAGTGGGCTCCCATCACTGTTGGGCCTTTTCCTTCCTAGTGGGCTCCCATCGCTGTTGGGCTTTTGGGCCAAATCTGATCCCATAAAAACTATTATTACAATAATTCTTCTCCCATTTGATCAAAAGTATAATATCCCATCTTCATTAATATCACTGTTGAAATTCAAAAAATCTAAACATTAAAATACAAGCATTTTTAAGATCCTTCACATACTTGTTAAAGAAAATGAAAAAACAACTAATCTAGCATACATACAATATTTCACCAAAACTTCTTTAGGCCTACATCATTCATGAATCCACCCAATTATTGTTTTTGCCCAACATACATATAAATATATGTATGTTTGAATGTGTATCACGCATGTATTTAGATATTTGAAAAATATGTTATAATTTTAAATCTACCCATTTAGGTCTAGTTTACATGTATTTATCTTCAATCTCTTTAGCAACAATATTCATGAACGATACCCACTCTTGTACGACGTTATAATTTCAAATATATCTCTTTAGATATATGAAAAATATGTTATAATTTCAAATCTACCCATTTAGGTCCTTTGATCATGTTGTCATGACGTTGATCATGATTTTAAGCAAGTCTTGCAAGGTAGTCAAAATTGAACTATTTATAATGCATTAATGAAAATTTTCATGATCACAAGTACTGCAAGAGATTACAAAGGACCCAATATTATTTTTTAATGCATTGCCTGCCTTTGATGGAATGGATTACAAGACATGCAACAACTAATTGAGCGTTTAAAATCCCCAATCAGAAAAGATTTTAATATTTGACTATTATCCCAAAACATCTTCGCAAAATTGCAGAGAAACAAAAGCAAAACAGCATATATAAGACCAGAAGATAGACTTGTGAATCAACTGAGCGTTGAATAGTCAACTAGTCAGTGACCCATACTAAGAATAGGAAGCAAAATTCAACAGCTTGAGTTCAATGTGTTCCCAATATCAATGACAAATCGGTATCTAACATCTGCTTTCACAAGGCGCTCCATGGCAGTGTTCACGTAATCGATCGGAATTACCTCAATTTCAGCAGATATGTTGTGTTTGGCTGCAAAATCTATCATTTCTTGTGTCTCTTTCATTCCTCCCATGGCACTACCACCCACCATCTTTCTTCCTGTCATTTTCGTACTACTTCATTAATACACCATCTCTAAGGTGAAATTAATATATAGGCAGCAACCACATCATGAGAGGCTGCCACAACTAATACCATTTGACCATGTAGTATTGAAAAGACAACAAAGTTCAAACGCATCAATGGCAATTAGCAAGCGCTCAAGCCTTTCATTACACATGTACCATGCTTACCCATAATTAAAGGAAAGAGCGGTAGCTCAAGTGGCGTCTTCGGTGCGCCAACCATAATCAGCTTTCCATGTGACTTCAGCAATCCAATCAGAGGCAGAAGAGGGTGTACTGCAGAGACTGTATCAATAATACCATCCAATGTACCCTGTGCAGCCTACACGGTTGGTAAAAATTAGAACCCAAGATGCAGTTCAAATTAGTATGATTAGCAAGATATACGAGGAGTAGTTATTAGGTAGCCTCCGATAAACTCAGACATGCATGGGGTACTCTCGTGTGTCATGTTATTTAAGATTATTATTAATATATACAATTTTAATTACATGTTGTAATAAGATAAGAATAATTAGTCATCCATACTCTGAGAATATCTAATATATAATTTTTCCAGATATACTTTTGATATTTTGAAACATTGAAACATATTAACAAACTCGGTACCTGCATCTGATCTTGGTCACTGCTAACTAAAAATGAGCGAGCACCAAGATGTTCTAAGGCTTCCTGCTTTTTCTTAGGTGAGGTACTTATCACTGTCACCTTAACCCCCATAGCTGTGGCAAACTTCACGGCCAAATGGCCTAGTCCACCAAGGCCGACCACACCCAATTGCATACCAGGTTTATCAAGCTCATAAAATCTCAAGGGGCTGTACACTGTGATCCCAGCACAAAGAAGAGGGGCGCAAGCATCGAGTGATAGTTCATCAGGAATAAGGACCACATAGTGCTCGTCCGCAACCATGATATCTGAATAGCCACCATATGTGGTGGTACCATCATAATACTTGTCGCTATAGGTGAGGACCATTTCTTTGCAGTAATTTTCGAGGTTGTTGGAGCAGTTATCACAAGAATCACATGCTCCAATTATGTAGCCCATGCCCACCTTGTCTCCAACTTTGAATTTTTGTACCTTGCTCCCCACTTCTTTTACTACACCCACAATTTCATGCCTGCAACATCATCCAAGTCAGTTTAGTGAACTAGTATTATTACATGCATGGGATGGTAATAGACAAGCTAATGTCAAACCCAGTAACTCGTGTAAGTGTTGACGCGCGGTACTGTCATGTGTAGAGCAGCCAACTGTAAACTTACTATTTATCTCAAAAATTGATGTTAAGATATAAATTTATTATTTTCTATCTTAATACTCTCCTTAATTGTGTGCCGACATACTTCTCCTTAATGAATAGGTTGAATAAGTGACATATTTAAGTTATAAAACAATAAAATTTAACTCTTTTTATTAGCTTAAATTTTTTAAATAAGGATGATTTACATAATATTAAAAGAGATCAAATAACTTTCACTACAACAAATAAGACTTTTTGCTACGTTTTGTTTAGCTGAAAGTTAAATTATGCTGTAAATAGTAACATTTGCTACGTTTTCTCGTCGTAAAGAATAGCATTGCGGCGAGAAATTAGGCATTTGCGGCGAGAAATTATATTTATTGTCACGCCCAAATAACCGTGGTTAACCGGCGATCTTCAAAACGCGAAAAATGATTTTTTGTCGCGATTTTGAGGTTTATGAGGCGATTTTGAAACTTTTTACGGCGATTTTAAAGTTTTTTACAGCGACTTCTCAAACGTCGCAAAAAGTCTTATGTGTTGTAGTGTTTAATTTGTATAATCTCATGAGAGTTTGATCAGAAAATTCGTAGTTTAAGTGAAAAATCGACACTACAAGAAAATAGGTCTTTTACAACACCAATTTCATCACAAAAAGTAGGAAAAAATATCGCAAAAAGTTATTTCCGGCGAAAACAGTCATTTTGGTTGCATCAGATTGGTTATTTCTGTCATTTTTTTCTTGTAGTGCGAATAAAAGTGATAACTCTAACATGTAATATAGGTTTTTTTTTTGTGAGATATTTTCTCTTTCTTCACCAGAAAATTGGTAATAAAAAAAATGTTGTAACTAATTAAGATGATAAAAATAAGAATAAGGAATAATAATATTACTTTTAAAATAATACAGAATTGTAAGGATTATTGGTTCAATTATGGGATCGATACATACCCGGGCACAAGTGGGTAGGTGGAAGTACCCCAATCGTTTTTTACCATGTGAAGGTCTGAGTGACATACTCCACAATAGAGAACTTTGAACATTACGTCCTTTTCTCCAGTTGCCCTGTAGAGTACAGACCATTGTAGCCTATTAATTAAGAATTACAAAGAAGAAGGAGGAAGAAAAAGGAGGAATTGTAAAGCATATTTATAACTATGTTGTAAATAAAACTGAACTTAATATGAATTATTCCTAAGTTTTTATAATTGAAAGAGAAATAGTCACTGCATCATGTAGGATAGGATCAATGTGAATAATAGCAGGAGCAAATAATAGCCGCGTATCTATCTGATCAGGCGGCGCTGTTTAAATAACTATTAATTAGATATTTTTTGTACTACTATATATGGGCATAAAATTATCACTTCATGTATACAAACTTTTTTCGGCTCATGATGAATCATTCAAAATGAATTTTTATTGGCATATATAAAAGGTTAAAAACATAACATATGTACTAATCCTTTGATGATATCTGTAAATATTTCATATATAACAGTTAACACAATAAGATATTATAGATTTGCATCCCATCTTGGGTTTGGTAAAATGAGATCACATTATATCACTACATCAAATAAGATTTTTTGCTGCATTTTATTTAGCTGAGAGTTAAATTCTGCTGTAAATAGTAGTATTTGCTGTGTTTTCTTACTGCAAATAGTAGCATAACGGCCAGAAATTAGGCATTTGCCACGAGAAATTAGACTTATTGTTACGTCCAAATAGCCGCGATTAACCCGCGATTTTCAAAACGGAAAAAATTATTTTTGTTACGATTTTGAATTTGTTGTAGCGATTTTTAGACTTTTTGTAGTGATTTTGAAGTTTTTTGCGATGACTTATCAAACGTCGCAAAAAACCTTATATGTTGTAGTGTATGACTATCGGTCGGGAGTTATATCTATGTATAACGCAGGATGTTCATATAAAAGCATTTTATATGTAGTTCTAATTAGCTGGATCCTGCGAACTGTAATTATTAGTTCTTCTAAATTAATGCATGAATATAGAAGAGATTTGGCCGACTAGACATAATATTTATTAAATGAAAAATGCTATATATATATATATGTGTGTGTGTGTGTGTAATTAATTACGTAATGGCATACGTTAAATAAATATATAACTAAAATTGGACTAGAGAACATGCCTTCTTGAGAATTTAAAGGGAGAGAGGACCCCGGAAGTATCCCTGGCTGCCCATCCGTAGGCATTCTTGGGGTGTGATTTCTCCATTAACTAGCTTGATCAGATGCAAGTAGAAAGTTGAAGCCAACTGTGTAACAATATTAGATCCAAAGTACAATAACAAAACAAGTGAAATCCTGTAAAAGGAATTAAAGCTTAGCAAGAGAGAGCTATACAATGATTGTGTGGTGATCGTGTCTGCATAATCCATCGTCTGCTATATGTATATATATAGGAAGTAGTACTAGTGCCTGTTTCCTTTATTTGGTTTTTTTCTTGGGGGGGATGATTGTTAGCCATTTGGACTGAAACACTTTGATGATCGAGACATGCATCGACACGGTTTTCTCGCTCCGGCCAAATCAAAATTTACTTGGTTGGTTTGAATAGATATCGCTTTCGATCGGCTTCTGAATATATATTGAAACGTGTCAAGTTTTGGTGTACTGGTCCTTCGTTGTGCTTTAATTAGCCAGAAGTGCTCTAGCGCGTAATTTCCAAAAATGGTCAAGATCGAAGATAATGTTCTAGGAATCAAAATAATTGATTCCTATCAAAAAGAGTATTTTTACAATAAATAATTATATTCGTTCAAATAATTTATTATAAATATTAGATGTTTTTATAATATAATTTTATATTTTACTGAGAATATATATGTATATAATAATAAGATGAGAAAATTAGCCCATGCATTATAGTTTTAAAAATGATTTTCATGTTATGAAAAAGAAATTCCTAACATATAACGCAAATATAACATCATGGGCGCAATGTATATATGGCGCCCACATAAGTACTCGATCGGATCATTTGGATCTCCTAAACAATTTGTTAGAATGTCAAGCTTGACACGTGGAGAGCTCTACAACCGATGATGCAGCTTGGGAAAGGAGTGATCATGTGGCTGAGGTGCTGTGTGTGACCGGGCTTCATTAGGGTTTCATTTAAGGGCATTTATGTAATTGTATATTGAGCTGTATAAATACATGCGATGCCACAGTGTTCATAAGTCAGCCGCATATGAAATCAGGCAGAGAGAGAGAGAGAGAGAGAGCCCGGGCTTAAGGCGATTAGGGTTAGGGTTCTTGATGTTCTTTTTGGGGCTGATTTCTTGAGGAAACAGAGGAAGTAAAGCTCTGAGGTTGTATCTCTGTAACTTTTACTCTTGATTAATAAGATATTTCTCCTAGGGTTCCTGCTGTGGATGTAGGCCATTAGGGCCGAACCACGTTAAATTTCTGTGTCTGTTCTTGAACAGTTTTATTTCTGTTTCTACTATGTTTTTCATTCATCAAGCTTGCTAAAACATACAAAGCCTGAAATCATATATATTTACATACAAGAAAGGTTCGGTAACTGTTCTGTAAATAGTCCAACAAGTGGTATCAGAGCCAGGTTATTCGATGGGGACAGCCAAGTTTGAGTTTGAAAAATTTAATGGAAAAAATGACTTTGGCCTGTGGAGAATCAAGATGCGAGCTGTCTTGGTTCAACAAGGGCTTCATGATGCTCTTCTTGGAGACAAGAAGAGCATTGACACATCTCAGGAAGGAAAATCAGACATTCCTTTGACTGAGAAGGTGAAGCCCGAAACATTACAAAAGGCACACAGTGCCATCATCTTGTCCCTAGGAGACAAAGTACTTAGGGAAGTTGCCAATGAGAAAACGGCAGCAGGAGTCTGGCTAAAGCTAGAGAGTTTGTATATGACAAAATCTCTAGCAAACAGACTCCATAAGAAGACTAGACTCTACACTTTTAAAATGAACCCTGGTACATCCATTGATGAACATTTGGATGAATTTAATAAAATCCTTTTAGATCTTGCTAACATAGATATTAGCATAGATGATGAGGACCAAGCAATTCTTTTATTAAGTTCTCTGGACTCCAACTATAATAACATAAAAGAAACTATGATGTATGGGAGAGAGAGCCTAACCTTGGAGGAAGTGCAATCTGTACTGCACTCCAGAGAACTGTATGCTAAGTCAGAATCCAAACAAGAGACAGGGGAGGGTTTAAATGTTAGGGGGAGGTCTGAAAAGAGGGACAAGAAAGGTAAGAATAAGAAATCAAGATCAAAGTCCAAGGGCAAACCTCTAAAGTGCTTTGCCTGCCATAAGGAAGGGCACTTTAAAAGGGATTGCCCTGAGAGGAAACAAACAGCTAATGCCATCACACAAGAGTCTGCTGGTAAGGCAGATGTAGTACTAGATGGATATGATAGCTCAGAAGTCCTAAATGTATCTGAGACAGATCCTGGGAAGGAATGGATACTGGACTCAGGGTGTTCTTTCCATATGTGTCCCCTGAAGAGTTGGTTTGAGTCTTTCACCAGTCAGGATGGGGGTCATGTTATTCTAGGGAATAACAAGTCTTGTAAAATTCAGGGGATTGGGATGGTGAGATTACTAATGCATGATGGAATAGAGAGGGTACTGAACGATGTGAGATACATACCAGAGCTCAAGAGGAATCTAATCTCTCTGGGCAGCTTAGATAAGACTGGATACTCCTTCAAGTCTGAAGGGGGAAGTCTGAAAGTAAGTAGAGGGTCTCTTGTAGTCATGAAAGGGGTGTTGAAAAATGGGCTGTACACCTTGATAGGTAAGACTGTGATAGGTGAGGCTTCACCTATCATTCACAAAAGGGAAAACCAGGTTTCTCTGTGGCATAGGAGGATAGGGCATGTTAGTCAACAAGGCCTAAAAGAACTGGATAACCAGGGGCTCCTAGGAGATAAAAGGCTTGAGGACCTCCCATTCTGTGAGGAATGTGTCTTAGGAAAATCTACCAGGGTTAGTTTCAAGAAGTCCACACACACCACAAAACAGATACTTGATTACATACACTCAGATTTGTGGGGACCTGCAAAGGTAAATTCACATGGTGGGTCAAGGTATTTCCTGTCTATAATAGATGATTTCTCTAGGAAAGTATGGGTTTATGTTTTAAAACATAAAAGTGATACTTTTGAGAAATTCAAAGAATGGAAAACCCTAATTGAAAATCAAATAGGCAGAAAGGTTAAAATACTGAGAACAGATAATGGTTTGGAGTATTTGTCAAATGAGTTCACTGAATTTTGCAAGACTGAGGGAATTACTAGACATAGAACTGTTAGGGAAACTCCCCAACAGAATGGACTAGCAGAAAGGATGAACAGGACCATCCTTGAAAGGGTAAGATGCATGTTAGCTACCTCTGGTCTGCCCAAGACATTTTGGGCAGAAGCTGTAGCTACTGCTGCATACCTCATAAATAGGTGTCCTTCCTCAGCTCTCAGTTTTAAAACTCCTCAAGAAGTCTGGTCTGAAAAACCTGCTAATTATCAAAACTTAAGAGTGTTTGGGTGTATTGCATATGCACATGTTAAAACTGACAAGTTAGAACCTAGGGCTATTAAATGAATTTTTGTGGGATATCCAGAGGGGGGGTTAAAGGCTATAAACTCTGGGTTACAGAATCTGGAAGACAAAAATGTATAGTAAGTAGGGATGTGGTTTTTCATGAGTCTGCCATGGGGGGAAAACCAGTTAATTCCCAAGACACAGTACACTGTCCAGACACCAGGGATATGCAGCTTGAGGTGGAGCAACCCTCCATTACTCAAAGCTGGTCAGAAGCAGAGAATACACACTCTGAGGAACAAGTCTCAGAGACTGAAATCTCTGGACCTAAGGAAACATACCTTCTTGCCAGGGACAGGCAGAGGAGGGTCATAAGACCTCCTCAAAGGTATGGAGAAGCTGATATGACAGCTTTTGCTCTTTCAGTTGCTGAGACAGAAATTGAGGTGGAGCCTAGGACTTTTAGGGAGGCCATGGACAGTAAAGAGGCCAAGAAATGGATTCTTGCAATGCAAGAAGAAATGGAGTCTTTAAATAAAAACAAGACATGGGTAGTAGTGCCTAAACCAAAGAACCAGAAGCTTGTAGGTTCCAAGTGGATATTCAAAAGGAAAGAAGGTATCTCAGGGACTGAACCTCCTAGGTATAAAGCTAGGTTAGTGGCTAAGGGGTTCACTCAAAGGGAAGGAGTTGACTACAATGAGATATTTTCCTCTGTTGTAAGGCATAGTTCAATTAGATTTTTGTTGTCTTTTGTTGCTGTACATGACCTGCATTTGGAACAACTTGATATTAAAACAGCTTTTCTGCATGGAAACTTGGAAGAAACTATTTACATGAAACCTCCTGAAGGTTTTGATACAGAAATGGGTAATAATCATGTATGCTTGTTAAGGAAATCTCTGTATGGACTAAAACAGTCACCACGACAGTGGTATAAAAGATTTGACTCATACATGATTAAAAATGAATTCTGTAGAAGTAATTATGATAACTGTGTCTATTATAAGCAATGTAATAATTGTCATATATATTTACTCCTATATGTAGATGACATGTTAGTTGCCTGTGTAGACATGGACTTGTTAAATAAAGTTAAATGCATGCTTAAATCAGAATTTGAAATGAAAGACTTAGGTCCTGCAAAAAGAATATTAGGCATGGAAATAACCAGAGAAAGGGATAAAAATCTTCTCTGTTTATCTCAGAAGTCTTACATTTCAAAGGTGTTAAATAAGTTTGGAATGAGTCATGTTAAGCCTATGCCTATCCCTGTTGCACAACATGTTAAATTGTCCAATAAACAGTGTCCAGAAACTGAGTCTGAGTCAATGTTTATGGATAAAATACCTTATGCTAGTATGGTTGGGAGCATAATGTATGCAATGGTATGCACTAGACCTGATTTATCATATGCTGTAAGTTTAGTGAGTAGGTTCATGGGAAAACCAGGGAAGCCTCACTGTCATGTTTTAAAACAAATTTTTCAATACTTAAATGGTTCAAAGCACTTAGGATTAATTTTTGGAAAAACTGTGCAGTGTGACTTAGGATTAAAGGGGTATACTGATTCAGATTATGCTGGAAACTTAGATACCAGAAAATCACTATCTGGTATGGTCTTTACTTTTTTAGGAGGCACTGTCAGCTGGAAATCTCATATGCAGTCTGTGGTAGCATTGTCTACCACAGAAGCTGAATATATAGCCTTAATAGAAGCCTTTAAAGAGGCTATATGGTTAAGGGGGCTGAGTCAAGAACTAGGAATGCATAGTGGGGATGTCACAGTCTACTGTGATAATCAGAGCACTATACATTTGTCAAAAAATCATGTTTACCATGAAAGGTCTAAACATATTGACATTAGACTACATTTTGTGAGAGATGTCATTTCTAATGGTGAGATTGAAGTTAGGAAAATTTCTACAGAGGATAATCCCTCTGATATGCTTACTAAACCAGTACCCAAGATTAAGTTTGAACATTGTTTGAACTTAATCAACCTAGAAAAGTGTTAGTACCCATTAGGGGGAACAAGCAGGAACTCTTTTGCAGGGAGAAGTTGATGGAGGCAAGGTTTACAAGCTTGCCAAGGTGGAGAATTGTTAGAATGTCAAGCTTGACACGTGGAGAGCTCTACAACCGATGATGCAGCTTGGGAAAGGAGTGATCATGTGGCTGAGGTGCTGTGTGTGACCGGGCTTCATTAGGGTTTCATTTAAGGGCATTTATGTAATTGTATATTGAGCTGTATAAATACATGCGATGCTACAGTGTTCATAAGTCAGCCGCATATGAAATCAGGCAGAGAGAGAGAGAGAGAGAGCCCGGGCTTAAGGCGATTAGGGTTAGGGTTCTTGATGTTCTTTTTGGGGCTAATTTCTTGAGGAAACAGAGGAAGTAAAGCTCTGAGGTTATATCTCTGTAACTTTTACTCTTGATTAATAAGATATTTCTCCTAGGGTTCCTGCTGTGGATGTAGGCCATTAGGGCCGAACCACGTTAAATTTCTGTGTCTGTTCTTGAACAGTTTTATTTCTGTTTCTACTATATTTTTCATTCATCAAGCTTGCTAAAACATACAAAGCCTGAAATCATATATATTTACATACAAGAAAGGTTCGGTAACTGTTCTGTAAATAGTCCAACACAATTCGTGCCAGAACTCTAGGCCAGGCCTATAAGAGAGAGCGATAAACATATTAAATGTTTAATAGAAATTATTGGGCTTGCTTTTTTAGTCTCTTATTCTAAGCTTTGAAGAAAGATACGTAGAAATTTTAAGAGCGATGTCGAGATGCTAAATGGTTAACTCCAATAATAAGCCTAAAGGTCAATTGAGTTTTTAGGTTGGCTAGGCGGCGCCTGATGAGTCATCAAATCATGCTTCGGATAGTTTGGCTTTGATTGCCAAATTTTATAATTGATGGAAGCTAATATATCAAGATCACACCACCCATTATTTTTTTGGTTCCTTTCTCTTCTTCTGGTCGGCAGGTTATGCAACGTAATGCCGGTGGCGGAGTGAGATATTTGTTTTAGGGGTAAAGTAAAATTATAATAAAATATATAAAATATTATATATATATATATATAGTATTTTATATGATATAAAATAATGTGATAATAAGATTTATAATAAAAATAAAATATATTTAATACAATTTATATATTAAAAAAATATATGAAAGGTCAACTAGAACATATCATTATAATAAAAATATGTTAAAAATTTATCTAATTTTTTATTTTTATTTTTATTTTATTTATAATAAAAACATGTTATTATATCATTATTTTATTTTATTTTATATAAAATATATTTTATTTTTAAATTAGATTTTTAATTGTTTAAAAATAAGTCAAGATAATTAAAGAGAGAATTAATATAAAATAAAATTAATTTTATTCTAATAAATTATAAAATATAAATATATTTTTTTAAAATATATATTGTATTTTATTTTTAAAAAAATTATTTCTTAAGAGAGAGGTGGAACCCGTGGGAGGGGCCGAGACCCTCCCTGCCGAAACGTGTCTCTGCCACTGCATAGTATTATTGCTGTACAAAAATCGACGTAGTGATCATTTTGAATTGTTCAACGCACTATAAGTTACATTAATAGCGAGGAAACCATGTTTTTGTCATCTAGAGAACAGCTCCCAACTAACAGTCCTGTTTTTCTCTTGGAGTGAATAACTACTTCAAGAAACAAATGTTGAAAATTTCCATGTAAGAGAGTCTCGTTTTTTGCATGTAGCGGATTATTTTTATTAGATTACTTAAAAGTTAAATTTAATAAAATATTAAATATTAAAATTTATTTTAAGCTCATATTAAATTATTTAAAAATAAAATAATTAAATTGGTTAAAAATTAATTTGATTTTTGAAAACAGTAAACCTAAACTAAATATTAAATATAATCATTCAAATGCAATGACTAAATTTTTATTTTATTCTTTTTTTTTTCTTATTTTATTCTCTCTTTATATAATTTTTAGGTAAATAAATTAAGTTAGTAAAATAATATAGTTAGATGAGAAATAAGTAGAAATAATCTTTTAAAAATATGAATTAGTAATTTAATTTAAACATAATACCATTACTAGTTATTTTTTTAAACCCATAATTTAATTAAAATATGATTATTAATTAACATATAATAGATTAATTAATAGTCAAATATGATATAATTAATTAATTTAATAATTGTAAATAATTAAAAAAATTTAATTATTAATTATTAATTATTATATATTTTAATAAATAAATAATTCAATGTGAAAATTTAATGTGAATAACTAAAGTCAAAAGTTAGTTGTATTATTTTATTGTTATATTTTTAAAAAATAGTTATTCTAGTGTGAAGACTTATGTGAATAGAATGACCAAAAGTCAAAATGGGAGTTATATTAGTTAAAATTGTACTTTAGTAATGACCAACACAATAAGAGTGCTCTAAGATATTTCATGTATCGTTGTCTCTTCCGCTACCTTAATTGCCTTTTGTCATAGTGATATAGGCTCAGAGTTTGAGAAAAAAAAACTATTATTATATTATTCTTGTCCTCTACTATGCTATATCTGCTTTGTCGCATATCACTACAACACATTTAATTTTTAGTGACAGACAAAATAGTCACAAAAAATGACCAAAATATTATGAAAGTCTTTTGGTGATAATCAAAAATCATCATGACAATTGTCACTTAAAGTGCGTCACAGATAAGTATTGGTAATGATTTATTATTCAACCATTACAAAAATATTTTTAGTCACGGTTGGAGGTCTTCTGTTTGATGTAACCTTCGACCGTTCAAATTTTTTGTGACGATCCAAATGTATCACAAAAAGTAACGTTCAAATATCAAAAATGATGTTCAAATGTGAACACGCTCGACTCACATTCAAATGACTAAAATTGACATTCATGATTCGAACATGATTATGTTTACATTCAAACGTGTTTATATCTGAATGTTAAGTATGATGCTGACGTTTGGATGTATGTTCAAACAGTAATGTGCATACCAACATTCAGACGTTACTTGTACAATGTTTTACGTTAGAATGTTACGATAAAGCATATGCACGCTTGTTCGAATGTTAATTTGTTTAACATTTTAAATGCTTAGTTCATTGGTGGGTAAGTATATTCGAATGTTGTATGATACGTTCGAATGTTTTATTGCTTTTTACATTCGAACGTTTGTTCGAATGTGAACAAATGTTCGAACATCCATGTTAGAAATGGTAAATTTAATAAAATTAAAAAAATAGTATAAATTGTATCGTATTATATAATCAATTTAGTAACTTATAATGTCTTATAACTTATCAAAATTAGATATTAAAAGTTACAAATATTAATAAAAGGATAAAATTTATCTTTTCTTTTTTTCTTATCCACCGTGATCTTGCTGTAGTGACATATATAACACGGTTCATCTGGATCGTCATCTCCTACTGCACTTGTTCTTGAACTACAGTGCGTATTCTTTCCTTCTGGTATCTCTATTGCTCTTGCATACGCGTGTCTAGATCAGACTGTCACTCCAAGAGTTCAAGAGAGACTCCAACTTCTATTGTTTCGATCTCATATAATCGTTTTTTCTATATCGTATTGCTTTAAGATTATTAATCTATGAAATCAAAGATCTCGTGAAGATTAAACTGGAGGAATGCTTAAGTGAACATCCCAAACATCTGATTATGACAAATTTGGTCTCAAACACTTTCGTGAATATGTCTATGTCATTAGGAAATGATTTTCCAAAAACTGAATACATCTCTAATATTTTGTTTTGCAATTAGAAAGAAAACACATGGTAAACAAGACATTAAAAGAAATATGAATACAAGATAAATTACTCAAATATTGCATAATTTATTTAACAAAATTAACACGTGGAGAATTTGGATGCAAAAATATTATTGATATTTTAATTGAATTTCCATTAATACAACGTGAACAACAAGCTATGTTTACATAATGTATATACGAAAAGCTATGAATATGATAAAGGAGTAATACAAAGATGGAAAGAAGCTAGATGAGCATGATGCTATAAAGTGGCATTTGAATATTTTCTATGATTGCATGCCATGATCTTTATTGAGTGACATTAATGCTGATCTTTTGGATGATTGCATCCTAACAGTAACATGGATTCCTTATTGATGCAGAGTACTTTGCAATTTGTTTGCGTGAGATGAGCTGGTTGACATTGCTTAATATCACTTACATAATTTTCTATAATGGCAGGATCTATCTATTTACTACATTCATTAGTGTGAGCAGCAACATAAACATAAATGAGAAAAAAAAAATTTCAAAATCATCGCGTTTCTAATAAAAACACATTAGCAATAGAAAATTTTAATATTGTTAGTGCTTAAATAAATGTAAATCAAAAAAATAAATTAATTTTTATAAGTTATTAATTACCATCTTATTAGCAAAACAGTGGAATAACCTTGAATCGACACGATAGTGGATAGAACGGATCTATTATGTGTATTTATTGAATTTAAGCTCTACAAAATAAATTAATAATATTAGTTGTAAATTAGAATGGATATAAATATAAATAACTAGTTAATCTAGAATACCTAATCGTCAAGACATGCGAAAAGATCACAACATTTCACTCAATCATCTAAATTCATATTTTGGAAACGGACTTTCGCAATCTCTTCCAACGTCTCAAACTTCTTGAAGTGATCATAATATCGTCCATTGTGACGTAGAAATAATATAGTCATCAGTTCATTCATAATACTCAAATCCTCACTATGAGTAAAATTGATGTCGAACTCATCCTAATGAATGAATTAAGTAAGAAATATAATATACTTATTAGAGTTAGCGTTTAGGATTTAGAATTTAAATAATCACAAATTTAACATCAACCAAATAATCTTAATACATGCTTGAAAAAATACACAAAGTGGCATTCTCACATTCAAATAATCACAAATCTGAACAAATAATCACCCAAACACACTACATTAAACACATCATTAAACACTACAATACACAATATATATATATATATATAATCACTCAATAATCACCCAATATGCTATATTAATTTTCATAACTATTTAAATAACAACAAATATAACATTCACGAATAATCTAAACATATGCTTGGACAATTGCACAAAATATCATACCCACATTCAAATAACTACAAAATTCACAATATATATAATCATATACATTCGAATGTTAAAGAAAGTGCGAGAAAATTTTCGCACTATTTTTCAAAGATTCATTCTTGACATTTGAATGTGTTTCATCGTTTTTATTTTTTAAATGATAATATTTATATATTGCTATATTTTAGATTTTATAAATTTTATATATTATAGTAAATATACTATAGTTTTACATACTATATATACTTATATAACTAAAAAACACTATAGACAAGGTTTTCTACATATTATAATATTATATTTTAGTGATACTTTATATACTATAATAACATCATATAATACTTAGTGTTATAATATTATATAGTGTTGACTATATATATTTTAGTGATGTTTTATGCTATATAGTCTAATATATTTTAGTATATTTATAATATATTATACTATGTTATATTGTATTTTTAATGTATATTTAAAAAAAATTGATGTAATGTTCGAATGCATGTCATTTACGTTTGAACGTATACAACAATTACTATTCAACAATCGAATGTCTATAAGAATGTTTGAATGTCTGCTATATCACTCGGTCAACAAAAATCGATGTAACATTCGAATGTACTCTAAAAACATTTGAATATCCTTTAAAAACATTCAAACGTTTGCAATGGTTACGATGTAATGTTCGAACATTGATTAAGTGTGGGAAAATTTTCTCAATTTTTTTTAATGTTAGGATGTCAAAAAGTTACGTCTGAACATTAAAGACAGTGTGAGAAAACTCACGCACTATTTTTCAAACGTTCCTTCTTGACATTTGAACGTGTTTCATAGTTTTAGTTTTTAAATGATAATATTTTTATATTGCTATATTTTATATTTTATATATTTTATATATTATTGTAAATATACTATAGTGTTAACAATATATAGCAATATCATATATTAATACTATAGTATACTATAACTATGTAACACTATGGTAATATTATAACACTACAGTATAGTATATACTATAGTGTTATATACTATATATACTTATATAACTAAATAACACTATAGAAAGTTTTCTACATATTATAATATTATATTTTAGTAATACTTTATATACTATAGTGACACTGTATAATACTTAGTGCTATAGTATTATATAGTGTTGACTATATATATTTTAGTGATGTTTTATACTATATAGTATAATATATTTTAGTATATTTATAACATATAATACTACGTTATACTATATTCTCAATGTATATTCAAAAAAAAAATTGATGTAATGTTTGAATGCATATCATTTTTGTTTGAACGTGTATGACAGTTACTGTTCAACACTTAGTGATCCCGACAACAATTCATTCATTTTTCGAAAAGTTCTATAATTTTCTCTCATTTAATCTTCATCATGACCACTACTGTTGCCATCTCCAACACCACCATAATCGTCACCAAAACGTAGGCACCTCTATTTCATCTATTTTGATGTTTTTTAAAATAAAATGGAGATCGAATTTTTTTCTTGATTTTTCGACTACCACGGATTTTCATTGGTCAAATGGTTACCATAGAAACATTCCTTAAAATGTATACTTTGTTTCTACAATTGCTTTTGACTCCTTAACTCTTAGGAATAGAGTTTTTAGAAATGGATAAGTCGACTCAGTCTTTCCTGTATTGTAACGTTCAAATGCTCCAAATGAATGTTCAAATGTTAAATTTTGAACTTTGGAAGATGAAAAGTTATGTTTCAACATACCATGCGTACATTCGTACGTGGCTTTTTTGAATTCTGGAAGATAAGTGTTCACATTCGAATGTTTCATGTTACCTTCGAACGTGACTTTTGAAACTTCGGATGTTAGGTTGTTATGTCCGAACGTTAACATTCAAACATAGTCAGTTGTAATTCAAGTGTTGTGTGTCTCACGTCCGAACATGATACCCACATTTGAACCATTATGTTTGAACGTTATAACTGACACAACGTTCGTACGTATGTTAGGATAAGTTCATGCGTTTTATACATTGCGTTCAAATGTTCAGTTATTACATTCGAATGTACATCTAGAATCCTTTTACAAATCTTGGATAAATTACTATTCAAATATTGTAACTTATTTATTAATTTTTTTCCACTAATTTTTATTTTATTTGTACTTGGAATATATAGCTCATCAATTTGACTACCAGAAGGAAAGGGAGGGAAGGAGCCATCCAGGAAACTGTTCGTATCGAGACCCACACAGTTACACCCGAGCAGGAGGTGATACTTAATGAGTTTAATAAACCCTTCTACGAGCAGCAAAGCTTGAGATTGGTCTTCACCTCCAGGGGTTGGGTCCATATCTACGCATTGACGGGTTCTATTTACTCCTATATGGTCCCCGAGTTTTACCAGCAATGCCCACGATGTTGTTCAATGCGCAGACCTACACAATCACTATCTGCGGTGTATAATTCCTTTTCTCGACGGATGTCATCATCAAGTTACTCCAGATCTTGCATGAGTAGCCTCAGTTGGTAGATACTTAACCTTTGGAGGACGTAGCAATTGCACCGACTTCGACTATAGATGAAGGTAATGTAGGCATGGTGGTTTTCTTTACTGGCCCAGTTGACTCTATAGCTATTAATAACCTCGACTTATCAGAGGCCGATGAGCCCAATGAGCCTCAGCAGGATGAAGATTTTGCACCTGATTGTTGCAACAAATGTCGATCTACTAGCACATAAAAGGATGCTTAGTAAGGCTCGCACGTATTTTTTTTATCAGATTTGTGCGTGGAGAGCCGATCGACTTGGCTCCAGTGATAGTCAAGAGGATCCACTATGAGGAGTGCATCATCTTGATGGACAACCTCATCTACGGAGTTACCATCATCCGACTACTACTAGCCTGGAGAGCCTGGAGAGTGGCCCTCAAGCGAGGGAGATAGTGCAGCACAAGATTAGCTCCATCAACATGACCACATATCGTTGAAGCTAGGGGCAAGGGAGGCATCACCCTCCTCCGATGGCAAATCTTGTTCTCCCTACATAGCCTTGGGCCGATGTTGATCCCACCTATATTGTTAGTGATAGTCAGTAGCAGACAGAACAGACTATGAGTGGGGATGTGTGACTTGCTGGGGTGACCTCTTTAATGAAAGAGTTGCAGGCTCATATCGATAGATAGATCGTTACATAGGCTATGTTTATGGATTAGGCTATGCATCAACTTTTCAGTGATGTAGCAACCTTGCATGTTAAGGTCGAGACATTGATTGAGGAGTTTAAGACATTGGAATATAATCTGTAGTGATGGATTTAGTTTTTTTATTCATGTATTTATGTATTTTACTTTTAATTTATGTACTAGACCATATTATCATGTAACATATATTATTTTTGAGTTTCTATTCTCAATTTTCTTTAATATTAGCTTGTCTAAATTTAATTTTAAATCAATGCACTTCATATTTTAATTTTTTTTAATATCAATATACTAATAATCAATTCATTTACTATTAAGTAAATGAGTAATTTTAAAAGTATTAAAATGCAAAATGTGTCAAAATAAGGTTTTAAAGTAGAATTATAGTATTTTTTTCTAAAATTTAATTTAAACATACTTTCTAATGTTTGAATGTTGGTGCTAGAAACCTCATTGTTCGGCACGTCATGAACCTCATGATCATTTGAACGTCATGTTTACATTCAAATATAAAATCATCCATATCCAAACGTAGAAAAATTTTAGTACATGTCTTTAGTTATGGTTCCAACAAACCGTCATAGAAAATAGGTTTTGGTGATGGTTTGGAGACTACTAAACATTTCAAACCGTCACTAAAACTTAAATGTGTTGTAGTGTATATGTGTTGTAGTGTATATGTGTTGTTTGTGTGTGGTGTATCTACTATGTGGGGTGAATGTGTTGTATTGTTTAATATTGCTTCTCCGAGTTTGGATATTTGAAATTAGTAAATTGTGTCATTATGTCTTTGATAAACTGTGTTATCCAAGTTTAGACGTCCATGTTAATTTGAACTTTCATGGTGAGGAAAAAAATTAACTAGCGTGTTGTGCATGTTGTCTTTGGTAAATTGTATTATATCAGCTTTTTGTATGTGCATGAAGTTTGCAAATTTGCTTTCTACTTGGAGTTGTGTTCTCTTCCTTATATTCAGACAAATCTGTATTGTGATTTTTCTTCCTCTATAATAAAGATTTTGTGCCTAAGTTATATATAGAAACAACATTTTGTTGCTATGGTAAATCCATAGGAAGTTTAAATTGCACCATGTGTTGCTCTCTTTGAAGTTTAATATGTTGATTGTATCTACAAACTTGACTAGGCTTTGGAATTCCTCCCTTTTAGGATTATGTACTATTTGGTTTCTTAGGAAGCATAAACAATCCATATTTATTGTTGGGATAAATTGGTTAACAATTACTAAAATTGAAGTATAATACAACGGTAACAAACTAAAAAAATAAACAAGAAACACAAATAGCACTTACACCAAGATTTAAGTGGTTCGACTCAATACAAGCCTACGTCTATTGGTTGGGTTAGTCTCAACGAATTTACTATAATCAAAGATGGAGTATAAGAGATCAATAACAAAATCCTCAATCCCAAAGTCTCAATACACCCAATGAACTCTCGAGATTTTTCACAAAATGATTTTTCTCTACAAAGTTTAGCTATTGATTTCTCCAAAAATACATGGAAAAACATGTATTTATATCAAAACGGCGGGTAACCCTAAAAAAAAGAATATTCGCTCAAGCAAACATTAGGGTTAGCATCTCACTCAAGCAGACTATCGAGCAAGTGTCAAGCAAATTCACGGGTTGGCCTCCCACTCGAGTTGACTGTCAAGCGGGCATCATCGAATGACCTCTTTGTTTGAACCTTTACTCGAGCGGATTGTCAAGCGAAGTGTCAAGTTAAGGCTAGATTAAGCGAGGGTTAAGCCACAGTCAAGCCAGGACCAAGCAAAGCTCAACAAATCTCCATCTTAGCTTGAATTCTATTAAGCCTGAACAAAATCATTAACTAAAAATTCGACCCCTTCCAACAAGCCTCCACAGGGGAATTACAAACCCAAACACAACATCTATACTTGAAGAACTCAATTTTCATACAAAAATATTCAATATCATAGATGACTTGAACAAATCATAAATTTGGTTCTAATGAAGAATCAATATCACACAAAAGATAACATACCATTATACAAATTGCTTACTTGAACAACGACTTCTAAATATACGTGGAGACTATCAACAAATATTCTCTGTCAAAGTATGAACACCACAAAATCTGCATGAACATATTTCAAAGGTGATCAAACTGCCTATATCTACCAAATAAAATCGTAGACTTGCTTTCATTGTGTATTAATGTCAAAATCAAAATCAAAATCATGATTAACTTCAATAGCATGATCTAGAGTACTACATGCACTTTATTGTTAAGCTCTCCCAACAATTTCATCTTCTTGCTATAATTATACCCTCTTCTTTTGTGAAAACAACAACAAAAACTGTAAAAGAAGAAGGTTCACCCAATAGCAAGCTATTTTGATCGTTTCATCCAAATCCTTAGACAAGCATGACAAGCTCAAAAGGATACTGCAAACTCTCACACAAGAGTCCGACTCATTTCAATTAGCCACCCCATTTTAGTGGAGTGGATCCAATTGTATGGTCTAAACAATGCTTTACCTTCTTGTTTGTAAATTACTAGTATTCTCAAATGCTTGAACACATCAAACACATCACAAAACATAGATAAACAAAACCAAAGTCTTTCTCAAAAGGTCATCAACAAATATGAGTACAAATAAGACATAACATCACACAAGATGTATCCCAAAAATCAGAAATAAACTGCATGAAACCTGATTCAACACTACTTTACAAGAATACAAGGCAAATAACAAATCAAGTTTTTTGTCTTTTGATCATACAAAGCAAATGAAACGAACAAACTGAATCCATAATCCACTTGTCACCAGATCGTTAGAGCTGCTAACTACTAGGACAATATCAAAATTGTTAGACTGATTTTCAACACTAACAACATTGGAGGAACTTTTGCATTCCTCTTTGTTTTTCATTCTTGGATATGCATTCGTTTAATGACCAAACACATGACAGTAGTGACATTTAACATTTTTTTTAGTTAAATTTTGAGCTACCACTAGAATTATCCCTACTTTGTTTTCGAACTTCTGTCCTTGGATCTACCACCAAAGGAACTTTTCACAAACAAGTTATTGACTTCATTATACCTACCTTGTACATCCAATTTCGTTCTCAATTTCTTAAAATTTAAAGTAGATTTCACATCTACCAAGGAGATGGTATATCTACCATACAATATTGAGTTTACAAATTATCAAATGAAGAAGACAATGAACACAATACAATTAAGGCTTAATCCTTATCATCAAGCTTAATATCAATGTTCCTTAGATCCATAATGATTTTATTAAATTTATCTAAATGATCAAAAATAAGAGTACCTTACCTCATCTTGAAATTGTATACTTGCTACCTTAAATACAAATGGTTAGTGAGCAATTTCTTCACATACAATCTCTCAAGTTTCTTTCAAAGACCAGCAACGCTCTCCTCATCAACAACCTCTCTCAAAACTCTATATGATAGTGATAAAAAGATAATACTATATGCTTTCTATATTCTTCTTCTCTTGATGGTATAAAAGAATCATCATACACATTTTCATCTAATACCTTGGACAACTCTTATTGTCACAAGAAAGCCTTCAACTTGATGTGCCATTGACTAAAACTATTTTACCCGTTGAATTTCTCCGTAACTTTTTCATAAACATCCCTTGAGATTTAGCACGGAACGTGTAGGCACTCTAGTACCAGTTTGTTGGGATAAACTGGTTAATAAAGGCTAAATTTAAAGTATAAAACAGTGGAAGCAAACAAAAGAAATAAACAATAAATACATAAAATCACCTTTGCTTTTTTCTAAGTGGTTTGGCTCAATGCGAGCTTACGTCCATTGGTAGGGTTGGAATTAACAAATTCACTATAATCAAAGGTGGAATACAAGAGATCAATAACAAAATCTTCAATCCCAAAGCCCCAATACAGTCAATGAACTCTCAAGATCCTTCACAAAATGCAAGGAAAAAGATGTATTTATAGCAAAACGATGCATAACCCTAAAAAAAAAGAACACCCACTCAAGCGGAAGTCAAGTGACGCTTCAGCAAATATTAGGGTTAGCATCTCGCTTGAGCAGATTGTTGAACGAAAGTCGAGCGAACTCACGTGTTGACTTCCTGCTCAAGTTGACTGTCGAGCGAGTGTTGAGCAAACTCACTGTCTAAACCTTCGCTGGAGCAAACTGTCAGACAAAATGTCAAGTTAGGGTTGACTTGAGCAAGGATAGAGCCACAGTTGAGCTAGGGTCAAGTACCAGTCAAGCCAAGCCTAAAACAACACACTTTAAGCAGGAAATCAAGCAAATGGTGAATTTGTTGAAGCAAACGAAAAAGATTGAAACTATTTTGTTTGAAGTAGCTTGCTTTTCTAGGATTCTTATGGGAATTGCTAAAATGTTGGTATCACTAACTAGTTATGTACTTGATAAATTAAGAAATAATCTCCTGATTCATGTGGCTATTGAATTAAACTAGATTTTACCATTGCCATGCAAAAATAGAACCAAATAAAACCAATGAAAATTAAGTTATTTTCATAGAACCTAGTACATGACACATTACAAAAAAAAAAAAATAGTATTCGTGACAGATTATTTGTGACAAAGATAACTATTTATAATGAAAATAGACTTATTTTAATAAAAAATAGTCATTTTAGTAGGAAATAGATAGTTACGGATAAATAATTTTTTTTTGTAATGACAATAATTGACAAGAGTTCAAAATGCGTGATTGAATAAGCATTAGTAAATAGAATAAAGATTGCCCTTAGGTGATTCCGTATGATCTGATGCACAGGCCATCTCCATTCTCAGTCCTATGGCATAAACTAGTTTAACTACGGATAATTTGTACTTCTCTACAGCCTTTCATATAACTTGGACCTTTGTTGTCAATGGTTTTAAATGTCTTGGGTGTGCAGGTCTGTGTACGGCATTTGAAGTATCACAAGGAGTTTCAGAGCTTGGAGGAAGTGGGAGAAAATATATAAGAAACAACGAAGTTTATTTTACTCAACACTCAATGAACAACCGATATTATTTAAGACAGTCAAATATCCTATAGTATGGTGGGTAAATGTCAAATATTAGATGAGAATAGGATAAGGAAGCATTAGAAAATTTTGACAAAGAAATCGGCCAAAGAATTAATATAAAATAATTGGTGCGTTAAGAATGCAAGCACTTATAAGATCGATGCTAAACTCTAGGCCGGTCATAGAGATTAATTGGAAATACAAATTTTCGGAAATTAATACATAAACAACAAGATGGTAGTCATGCAGAGTTCTAAGTCATTGATGATATATATATATATTTTTTTTGATCTGAATATTTGAATTTTGAATATGAAGGAAGTGATATGAAAATAAGTACGGATCGGAAGGCTATTAATCGGTCAATATTGTTCGGAAATTCCAAATTGGAATGGCTAGCTAGCTTCTAGTCGGGCAAAAAATGAGCCTGTCGGGCCGGGCTGGGTTGGATGAACATTCGTAATAACGAGAGATAGATATTGATGACACATGATCTTGAAGTTCTGAAACTGATGACTTCGTAATCTGTTCCGTACATGTAATCGTTGGAGTCTCGATTTTGCAACGGCCACGTGAAATTAGCACGCAACTTAGGTAGTGTATGATCAGCCCCATAATTCGCGGGTGAGTTGATGACGATATATATGCAAACTATTTTGCTCATGTGGCGTAGTTTATATATATATATATATATACACACTACTGTAGGCTGGCTGAACAGTGATAGACTTGAGACTTTTTCATTTGAGAGAAAATAAAAGGAGAGAGAGATTAAGATCGTAGGGAAAGAAAAGGGGACATACGGAAGAAGTTTGATTTTTTATTTAAATCAATCGGAGAAGAGAGCCATTTTCGATATGCATCTGTTTTTTTAATTTTATTTTACTCACTCATTAGATGATATATCTTTTTGCCATTATTGCTATAATCAAAGATTCCTCTTAATTAGGGAGCAACCCGTGACGTAAAGGAAACGACAAAACGAGCGGCAAGTGGAGGTAAAATTAATGATCTCCCTCTATAAATCTTCTGCTTTGTTGTGATTATTTATAATAAAATTGCTAATTATAAAATGATTGGATAAATATTCAAACATGCATGCATGCGTCAGTCATGTTTTCTTTCCTTTTTCGTGTTTATTTATAATCAAATTGCTAATAAAATAAATGGATACCATGCTGCATGCGTCTCTTATATATTATGCTAATCAAATTGCTTAATAAAATAATTGACTTTTATTATGCGGCATATATATATATATAACACCAAATGTTTTGCATTCAACGCATGGATCCTTTCCATTTAAACCATTCCTTGTCGAAAACCTTAATTAAGTTAATGGAAAAGAGGTAAATTAAATAATAGACATAAATTTAACAATTTAATATAATATATACTAATGTCCATTGATAATTAGTGGGGAGAACATGCCAAATATTTAATTGGAACGTGCACTTGATAACTTTTATCATTAATTAAATTATGTTCCCGCCGGCCCTTGATTGACTGTAGGTGAAATATTGCCTTGTTTATTTTTGAAATTAAGATTGAGATAAGTTAAAATTAAAGTTAAAAGTGAAATAAAATACCGGTATAATAGATTTTTTTAATACGTTTTTTATTTTAGAATTTGAAAATGTTGAATTGTTTATATTATTTTGTACTATTAAAATTTGAAAATTTTGTAATGAATAGATGAGATAAGATAAAAAGATTTTCGAAAACGAACAAGGCTTTATTGATGGTCCGATGTGTGATGAAGTATAAATTCATTGTTTCATGTCAAGATCACTAACTAAATATTGTTACATTAGGATATATATATATATATACACTAAAAATGAGTGAAGATTACATGTCTAATATTGACTCTTATTCCAAATTTGAAAAATAATATTTGTAATAAATTTTGCATAGAAATCGCACAAGATAAGTTGTATTTCATCTTTAGTTGTGTTTTACGGTTTAGCCTTCTTAATTTTTAGTTCTATTTTTGTTGAGCAAATAATTTTTTTATTTTTATTTTTATTTTAGTTGATATGGAATTGTAACTTTTATTCCTGTACAATTTCTGCACGACGTTTTCTATATGTAGAGAACCTCCCAAATTTATTAATAACCCCCCAAATTCCTGCCCAATGTCTACTGATCGGATTTGCCCCACCTATATTGTCTAAATTGAAAATATTCCAAGTACAAAATTATTAAATAAATATAAACACACAAATCAATGTGAATCGTGTTCTTTACTCAATCCTGACGGCTTAATTTATTACTAAATATATTTTCTTCGCTCATAGATGATGTCCTCAGCCAAGCAATCGGCCGAGATCGACAGTGTTCTACTCGTCCCTCTTTCTTTCTATATAAACCATGGCTTTATGCCTGTGAGACTCTAAGAGACGTATCATTAATATTCCATCTTTCTTTTGTTTATCGCGCACGTTAATTATTTAGCAATATCAGTTTCTCCAACTCCAAACTACTCTTCTCAATATGACGAAGGCACCAGAAGAAGAACACCCTGTAAAGGCCTTTGGCTGGGCTGCTAGGGACAAATCTGGACATCTTTCTCCTTTTAACTTCTCTAGAAGGTAAAGTTCCTTTAATCATTTGGTAGGTTAGTTCGACAGAAGAAACCTGAGCCTCCCATGCAAAATAAACACGAGTATTTACTCATGATCATATTAGTTTAAAATTCATCAATGATCTCTACTCCCAAACTCCATTAATGACTTTTACCAAGTCTGCAAGGAGCTGTTGGGATAAAAATTATATATCCAACTGCACCAATAACTAAAATGAAAGAACGAAACATGCAGAAAAGCAGAGTTTATTTGGTAAAGAGTACTCATACATAAACCTGCAAATACGCTTTCCTCCATTTCACAACCTAAGCAAATCCTTCGACAGCCTTAGTAGCCCTGATCCCTGCTCTTGTTATATATTTTCTTTCCAGTCCATGCAGCCCTTCTTATTTAATACGTGCCACGTAATATAACATATTTGTGTCCAAATTATTCAACGCAGGGAAACAGGGGATGAAGATGTCAGATTTAAGGTGTTGTATTGTGGAATTTGTCACTCCGACCTTCACTGGATGGCGAATGATTGGGGCCTCTCTCTCTACCCTCTTGTTCCCGGGTATTTTTTTTTCCTTCGATTATCACATAGTCAGTACTAAATTTTCCTTTTCCACAAATTAAAACTAATTATGAGCTTTTTCTCGATTTTATATAAGCAAAGACGGTTAATATATATATATATATATAGACACATATATAGTCGAAATATTCATGTTTATTTTAAGGTGGTAATGTTTTAATGTGGAATGTGTCACAACTCTGACCTTACTAGTTTTCATAAATAATAGGATATGCTTCTATCCTGCAAAAAATAATAAGAACACGATATTAGTGCATTAAAAGGACAGAGTCGTCCAGCTATACTAATATTTAAGTTGACATCATAGGAATTGAATAAGCTTTTAGGGGAAGGAAAAACATAAAGATGAGGACAAAATGGCATGACATTTGAACAATATTGTATTTGCAGGCATGAAATTGTCGGGGAAGTAACAGAAGTAGGGGGAAAGGTGAAGAAAGTTAAAATAGGAGACAAAGTGGGGGTGGGATGCATGGTAGGTGCATGCCACTCATGTGAGAGTTGTAACAATGACCTTGAAAACTATTGTCTCAACGTAATACTTACCTACACTAGCATATACCACGATGGAACTGTCACATACGGCGGCTACTCAGATACAATGGTAGCTAATGAGCGCTACATCGTTCGAATCCCAGAAAGCCTGCCACTCGACGCCACTGCTCCACTACTTTGTGCTGGGATCACAGTTTATAGTCCCTTGAGATATTATGCTCGATCTTGGTGAAGCAGATAAGCATATTGGGGTGGTTGGCCTAGGTGGACTTGGTCATCTAGCTGTTAAGTTTGCCAAGGCTTTTGGGGCGAAAGTGACCGTAATTAGTACATCGCTTTCCAAGAAGGAAGAAGCTTTGGAACATCTTGGTGCTGACTCATTTTTGGTCAGCCGGGATGAAGACCAAATGCAGGTAAAAATCTGCTTGATTTAGGTCCCAATAGTGACATGATTAAATGAGATATTTTAAGATGCAAATTAAAAGTTGAATGAATTAATATTACTTTGTAATATTATTATTATTATATGTGTAGGCTGCTAAGATGACCATGGATGGCATACTTGATACCGTATCTTCTGTACACCCGATTGGGCCATTAGTTGATCTGTTGAAGCCTAATGGAAAGCTTGTTATTTTGGGTGTACCAGAGAAGCCGCTTGAGCTACTTGCACTTCCTTTAGTTTTCGGTAATTTCAAAAAAAGATAAGGACATAAATAATTTTTGCCATATTTTCGTTTAATATGTTGGCATTGGTTTTATTATTCATGATTAGTACGTAGTTATAGTGTTAATGAAAAAAGTTGTTGGTACAGGAAGGAAAATGGTTGCAGGGAGCGGCATTGGAGGAATGAAGGAGACACAAGAGATGATTGACTTCGCGGCAAAGCATAATATCACTGCAGACATTGAGCTTATTTCTATGGAGTATGTGAACAAGGCATTGGAGCGACTTGCCAAGGCTGATGTTAAATACCGATTTGTCATTGATATTGGAAACACCTTGGCTGCTACCAAGCCGTGAGGACGAGCTATTTTGTATCTTATAATTTTTTCTTAGTAATGTTGGAAAGATTTGGCTCTATAATTTGCTTGCACGTAATTTGCTTGTTATACATATATATCTCTACTAGCTAAAGTTATCTTGTTCTGGTTATTATGATAACAAGCATATATGTATATAATAAATATATATTTGTGTATATATATAATATATATAGTATATCACTACAAAAAAATTGTTTATTTGCTATTAGTTATTAGTCGCAAATAACCTATTTTAGTGGCTAGTAGTTTATAATTTTAATCGCTAATAGTCGTTTTCATTGTAAATATTTAGTTGTTATAAACCCTTTTTTTTGTAATGTCACTACAACAAATAAGAATTTTTACTACATTTTATTTGGCTGAGAGTTAAATTCTGTCGTAAATAGTAGCATTTGCTGCATTTTCTCACCGCAATTAAGCATTTGTCGCGAGAAATTAGGCTTATTGTCACGCCTAAATAGTCGCGGTTAACTCGCGATCTTAAAAACGCGGCAAATGACGTTTTACTGCGATTTTGAAGTTTTGTAGCGATTTTGAGACTTTTTACGACGATTTTAAAATTTTTTGCGACAACTTATAAAATACTGCAAAAAGTGTTATATATTTGATTTGGTTTCGTAGGATGATTACATATACACGAAACCAAATCAAACCATTCATGTTAAGGATCGCATGCATTTTCCGAAAGGGAAAACAAGGATCATCATGATCACTAATTACTTGTATATAAATTCACTACAAGGAATTATGTATTTTCGGCGTTTAAGTTTCGTCGCAGAAAGCTCCTAAAATGCTCCAAATACGTGTACGCGACATGTTTCTAGGTGACACACGTTGGCCGCCATACAAATGCTGCTTTTGCGCTAATACGTTGTTTTACATAAAACGACACATATGGTAGATTATTTCGAGCGCTAGAAAAATGCCAGAAATTGTGTTTTTCAATGCTGCAAACGCTTGTCAGAATGCCTTTGTTCAATGCCATAAAAACATATTTTCGACTTTCTCAAATGTGGCTAATATCTGAATATTTCGCCGCAAAAAGAATTTATGTTACCGTCGTATTATCAAAGTGACGGTAATTGATTTCAATGGCAGCACTTACGAACAATACAATAATTAATGCTTTTTGACGCAATAGCATATTTGCAACATTAACCCCTCGCCCTAATAAGACATTTGTGTTGTCGCAATAGGATTTTTTTTTTTGTTTTTTATTATTATTTTTTTAACTAATGTAATTGGCAATTGGGATGTCATGTCATCATTAACCACTCGCCTAAATATATATTTTTTAAAAATTCCTGCTTTAATTTTTCCCATATAACAAATTATCAATTAATTCAATTAGGGAATTACAAATTAGCTATTAATATATACCTGAGCAAACTGGCGCAGTAAATAATAAAATAAGAGAAACCTGAATTATATAAAATAATTATGTATCTTACATTAATGCACTTACGTATAAATTATTACAAGCACATAAATAATATTCTCCTCGTTAAATTATTACAAGTAAATATAAGTTACAACTTCAATAATTTTCATAATATCTATTAGAGATCATCATTACATTCCTTCTATATACCATCCATGATCTAAAATATATAAACATGTTTATAGCATCGTCTAAACATGAAAGATATCTCAATGCATATTTGTTGAATTTTACTCCAAAATGTAAAGGAAACATTAAAACACACTGGGGAATTAACACAACTTTTCTCATTGGATGGCCAGCCAAATCATTTGATTGCATAGCTCATACATAGTTCATAAAATTATAACCTCTGGTGCATTCATGCATGCTGTGTCAATACACCAACATTCTATCAAGTTGTATTCTAATTACTAACTAGGAAATTACAGATCACTTGCCATTTACTTTAATCACCAACTTGGGTATTGGCACACAAACTTCATTGAAAGCTTAAGTCCTTATACCTCGTGTAGAAGAAGGTATTGAGGGTGAGATTTGCATCCCCCACTGCACTGACCAAAACTTCCACCATTCTAATACCATCTCAGCCAAAACTGCATTCTTCTTTCAATCCCTGCATACACAAAAATTTGTGAAAGACTTCAGCCACATCTTCCACCACATGAAGCAAACATAAATTAATGCCATAAATAACGCTGGTGTTGGACATCTTACCCATCAGCTTATAATCAAACCTACATATGGCCAAGAGTGGTATAATGTCAGATTAGAACAACCTAGATTGGTTTGAAATCCTATGTTTGACAATAAACTAAAATGTGATGTCCTACTCTAACTTAATCTCCCATCTAGGGATAAATCTGAATGTCAGCTTTTTGTGAAATGTTATGACCACAGTTTCCACCTACCATTGGTTCAAGTTACACATTCATGAAAGTTCCATATTTGTGAGGGCCCCCATGTCCCCACTCTGGTATGCTAACGAAGTACAATACTTATGGTATTTGCCACTAATTTTACAATTATAGGTCCTTCTTAATAATGCATGCAGTTAGTGACACAAATAGTGGCTTCTCTCATCATAGACTGTGTATAAATGAGGAAAAATTAAAGAAAATGAGCCGATTTCACTAAGCTGGGAGATCTACAAAACTTCTTCCCATACCAAAATGATCAAAACCTTATGCAAACGGAGGGAATTAATAGTAACAGATTGGCTAATCACCTCCCTAAATATCTGATTGATCATTATAGAATTGTACCTCAATCTAATTAACCAAATTTAAACCCAGCTCTATCCTTTAAATCTGCCCAAACATCCTTTAATTGTAGGGACTTCTATTATCATCGTTAAATGGGAAAGAATAGCTCCAATATATCTTAATTATATATCTAAGTGTATTTAGGACTGTAAAAAGACCGAATCGGTCCGGTAAACCGAACCGGACCGGTTGTCCTGGACTGGACCGAATGGAATTCGGTCTGATCCGATCCAATTTTACATGGATCGATTAATTTCGGTCTGGCCCCGATCCAGAGGATTTCTCCTCTTGGACCGGACTAGACCGGACCAGACTAAACCCCACATATATATACATATATTTATTTATGTAAACATAAAAATAATATATAAATTATAATATTAATATTAATATAAATTAATAGATAATATATATTAACATATAATATACATTAACATATTAATATATAATATATACTCTTATAATATTAACATATTATAATTTATTGGTTGACTAGTTGTAGTATAAAAATATAAATTATAATATATGTATATAAAATATTAGTAATAACTTATAAGTAATAAGTGTATTCTTATTATTTAATATATTATTATTAATTTATCACTATTTACTAACATATAAATATATAATATACTAATGTAATAGTGTTATTAGTTATAATTTACTAACATACTTAATATATAATATATACTAACATATTAATATATAATATATACTCTTATAATATTAGCATATTATAATTTATAGTAGTTAAATTTAGGCCAAAAAATATTTGATCATTACAAAATTTTAGATTAAATTTAACCTATTAAATCTTATGAGGCACCCCTGGACCGGACCGAACCGAACTCCTATTCGATCCGGTCCAGGATGAGAGAATTCTTGGACCTAATGGAACCAGTCCACAAATTTTTTGAATTGGACCGGATCATTTACACCCATAAGTGTATTATAATATGGTTCACAAAGCGTCCGGTCCATGTTTACTTCCAAGCAAGAAAGTGCAATGAATTGGAGGAGACTATATCGAAGAATATGACGGAAGATGGTCTACGAGAAATAGGTGAGCACACGAGATCACATGGCTTTTTGGAAGCTCGAATGGCGCAAATCAAAAAGGAGCAAGGAGAGTTACAGTGATCTCCATATATATATATATATATATATGGTGGCCACTATACATCAGCATCATAAAAAAATTACTTTTTTTAATTAGTTAATTTTAATAAAATGATTATTTATAATCAAAATTAATCATAAATAATTTTTTTCTTACATTTAATTAGTCATAAAAGCTTATTTTACTTATATGAGCCGAAATTCTCTCCCATTTTAGAAGGCGAATGTGGCTCTTTATTTTAAAGAGCCTAATGTGAGTATTCTTATAAGTACATATCCAAATTTAAAAAAAAAAAATTAACGGAGAGGGATAACTTTGACTGGCCCATTGATGTGCCACTAGTACAATGTGGTGTCATGTGATATATTAAAAAAATTACGAAATATATTTCAAAACAGAATGGTGCCCAAACAAATAAGATGAAAGATTAGAACTCTAATCTTCTTCTAATTTTTTTTCTATTTATTTATTTATTTATTTTAGTTTCTTCTAACTTTCCCCCCTTAATCATTCATGTGATGTGTGTGACCAATGACTGGAGCTAAAAATTTGGGTTAGGGAAGTCAAGTAAAGTTAAAATAAAATATATAAAATATTTTTTATTTTATTTATATGCAATTTTTTATGTGATATAAAATAATTTGATAGTAAGATTTATAATAAAAATAAAATATGTTTAATACAACTTATGTATTAAAAAAATATATAATATAAGAAAAACATGTCATCATAATAAAAATATACTAAAAATCATTTAACTTCCTTTTTTTTTATCTATAATAAAAACATGTCATAATGCTATTATATCATTTTATTTTATATAAGATGTATTTTATTTTTAAATTAGATTAATTTTGTAAAGTGAGACCAAGATAATTTTTAGAGAGGGGGCGAATATAAAATAAAATTAATATTATTCTACAAAATTATAAAAAAATAATAATTTTTTAATTTTTTTTTTCTTTAAAATAATATATATTAGATTTTAATTTTTTTTTTTTTTAAAATAGGAGTGGGCCCGTGGGGAGGGGGGCCCCTACTCCAAAGTAGCTCCGCCACTATGTGTGACCTACATAAGTCACACATCAGATGCATAATTAAGAGGGAAAAATGTATTGCACTATAAAATATGAGACATAGTGGCATTACTCTAAAGTAAGTTTATTTTAGTTGACCGCTAATTACTCAACAAATTATATTAATATAGGGATCACCGCTAATTTGTTCATCGATCTCATTTCCACACTGAATTTTTTATGTTTGGATATGAACTTAATAAGATCTTGATTCGAGTTTCTCTCATGCACCCTTATCAATCGCATTGGTAATATTGTACTCAAAATTAACTCTCTAAAAACGAATTATTTGACCTAAAGGTACTCATCGAAAGTTGAACAGTAAACTTAAGTTCAGCGAACTGCTCGCCCACTTATATTTATATAACGTAGTACGATTCGGTACTTGGCTGAATGGCTACATGATCTCATATACAAAGCTATGAAGTTTGCATGTTTGCATGTTGGATATACAGAGTCTCTAAAAAAAAGAAGTTTGGATGCAAAGGGACAAAGAGGAAAGAAGATAGCTTTACACGCATATTAAAATGTATAATGAGTGGACATTATCACATGACTTCTTTATGTCTCTTCCTGAAAATGACACGAAGCTAGAAAAGCAACAAGCGGCCTGTAGATGAAGTTGCCTTCTCTTTAAATATTTGTTAATGCTTTGTCTTCGCTTATGGAGTATAAACAGGTTCAATGCTTTAATGTATGCAGCAAGAATATTTT
This sequence comes from Platycarya strobilacea, assembly GCA_036898215.1. NCBI lineage: Eukaryota > Viridiplantae > Streptophyta > Magnoliopsida > Fagales > Juglandaceae > Platycarya > Platycarya strobilacea. Next base: position 38,755,028 of record CM072555.1, read on the forward strand.
TAAGGTGGTGATCAGTTGGCCGGTGTCCTCCACCTACTAGTTATTATCTTAATATAGATGGAGCTACTTTCTTTGATCATCAACAAAAAGCAGGAATTGGTGTTATATTCAGAGATACACAAGGTGGCCACGTGATAATTGCAGCCGGTAGGAAAGTAGAAAATGAAGTGGTTGCCTCTAGTTTATTGAAGCCACAGCTTTATTCAGGGGTTTGCAGATGTGTATCTAGGGGGGGTGCCGAAATTAATTATTGAAACTGATTGTTTGATTCTTGTCGGTGCCCTTCAAGATGGATCTACTTATTCACGGCTTTTGAGTTTCTCCTGCAGGATATTAAGAGACTAATGGCTGGCTTTCAGGATACACAGATAACACATGTTAATTTATCAGCTGCTCATCTATTAGCAAACATGCCTGCCAGGGGAGATAGTGATATAGATATGTGATGGGATGGGTGTCTTTCTTTCGTCTCTCAGATTATTTAGTTTGATAGGATCAATCTTTTGTAAGGACAGCTTTTTGAATTGAATGAAGTTCGGGTTATCAAATTTAAAAAAAAAAAAAAAATTGTTTAATGCCGTCACCAAGTTAATTAATTAATAGTAATATATTGAGCCAATAATTCGTAGGCACTCCAAGACAAATGTCAAATTAAAGCATCGACCGGATATCATGATTTGGAACTTTTTCATCTATATAATAGTTTCCATTATTTATTTAAGCCTCATCTTTCATGTGATCCGTTTAAACTTTTTTTTTTTCCTTTTCCTTTCGTTCGATTTGACTTTGAATTTTATTTTTTATTTTTTAATTATTATATTTATATATAAATATGTTAGTACATATGTGAGTTTAATTATTTAATTGAAATAAGTGTATTTAATATATATATATATATAAGTACTTTCAATCTATATAGAAAGCAAAGCGAGTGTGATTATGGGAGAAATATCAGGTAAGCTGCAAGTCTTAGGTGAGTGAGCATGCTTGTCCCAAGCAATCTTAGTCGAGCAATGAAAATAGGCTCAAGCACACGGGAAAAAATTAATTAACAAAGAGTGTTAGCGAGCAATAAAGCTCACCGTGTTAATTCAATGAGAAATAAGTCAGATCTAGCTGTCAATATTTGTTGAATAACAGAAATGAGGCGTACCTCAGGTGATTGTAAAAAGTTTTCACAAGAATAATTATATTGAATATTTTGTGTTAGAATTAATATCAGATGCGTAGAATAGTGGCTATTTATAGAGTATATGCATATCGAATAAAAATTAACAACCACTCTTATGTTGACACCTAGTAGAGCTACTTTTGTTTTCTATTACAATTGATTCCATAGCAATATTCTCCCAAATTCTAGACTCTCCTTACTGACTTACAGAAGGTAATTCAGATACTTTAATATCCCCTGCAATTCACGTGACACTGTAGCTAGTGTAAGATTGGATCAAAGTAATGTGAACCGTGTTGTGGACAATAGTTTAATAAAGATATCAGCTTGTTGACCTTTGCTAGATACGAAGGCCACATGAAAAGACTTGGCAACAACCTGTTCACGGACAAAATGATATTCAAATTCTACTTGCTTTGTCTTGGAATGCAAAACTGGATTTATGAAAAAATAAATGACGCCAATGTTACCACACCAAAGTGTGGGTGGCTCGAAAAGACCAACTCCTAGCTTCATAAGTAGAGATTGCAACTAAATGAGCTCACATGTACGGTTAGCAACAAATTTATACTCAGCTTCCATAGAATACTAAGCAATATTAGGCTTATTTTTAGAGCCCCAAGAAGTTAAATGTTTTCCAAAGTAAATACAGAAACCTCTAGTAGATTGTCTATCATCAGAGCACCCGGCCCAATTAGCATCAGAGAAGGCTTTCAATTTAGTGGAAGAAGTGGAAGATAGATATAAACCAAGATGACGAGTGGAATTGAGATAACGAAGAATACGTTTAACTATTGTCCAATGGGGAAGACGAGGGTTACATATATATTGACAAACACGATTAACAACAAAAGAAATATCTGGATGAGTGAAGGAAAAATATTGCAAACTTCCAATAACACTACGATACCACTTAGGGTCTTCAAAAGTACGACCATCTAAGGCAGAGAGTTTATCAAAACATAACATCGGTGTGGACACAGCTTTAGAAGTATGCATATTAGTCTTATGAAGTAAATCAGTGATATATTTGGTCTGTGACAAAAATAAACCCGAAGAGTTCCTATAAACTTCAATACCAAGGAATAATGCAACAACCCTAAATCTTTGATAGGAAAATATTGATGTAAGGCAGAAATAAATTGAGAAATTAAATGAGAATTAGAACCAGTAACCAGAATATCATCAACATATATTAAGAGGTAGATACAATCTAAACCAACTTTAAAAATAAAGAGAGACAAATCAACACTAGAACACCAAAAATCAAGTGTAAGTAATCTATCACTCAATTTAGCAAACCAGGCTCGAGGAGCCTGTTTTAAACCATAAACGGACTTGTTTAACTTACAGACATGGAAACGAAAATCTGAGTTCATAGAGGAAGGGGGCTGTTTCATGTAAACTGCTTCCTTAAGATCCTCGTGTAAGAATGTGTTTTGAATGTTGAGTTGGTGAAGAGCCCAATTAGAAGATATAGAAATAAAGAGAAGAAGACGAATGGTAGTGGTCTTAACCACTGGACTAAACGCTTTTGAATAACCAATACCTTGCTGTTGATGAAACCCTTGAGCAACAAGACGGGTTTTTCATCGCTCAATAGTTCCATCAGCATGTCTTTTTGTTTTCAGAATCCATTTACAACCAAGAAAATTATGAGTGGGAGAAGGAGGGACATGGCTCCATGTTCTATTTCGAAGAAGGGCATCAATTTCTTCGACCATGGCATTTCGCAACTCCGGATCTTTGGAAGCTTCATTATATGAGGTTGGTTCTTCTGGAATCGAATGTGTGGATGACAAAGAAGGGAACGAAGCAAGAGAAGCTGAGGGTTTTGACGACGGCCATGGAATAATGCCATCCATGTGCCATCAAGGACACGGGGATTGGGTTTTCGACCTTGTGACCATCGAGTGTTGTTGTGATGAAGAGAAGGTTTCAAATATTGAAGGAATGGCGGCATGATTTGTGTTAGATGGAGAAGATGAGACAAAAGGACATATTGAAACCCTAGAAGATGATCGAGAATGAGATGGGTCAAATGAAGTGTTTGGATCTGTGGAGGTTCGTGAGAGGGTCATATGTGTGGGTTTGTGGGCTGAAGAAATGGGTGAAGCCAGAGAGGACATTAAGGTTGGTGGGCTAAGTTGTGTGTTGGGTTAAATGTTGGTAGAAGGGAATGAACTCGGCAAGTGAGAGATAGGTGTGATGGTATCAGTTTGAGTATTGGGCTTTTGTGAAAATGGAAAAATTGTCTTATTGAATAAAACATCTTTGGAAAGATATGTGCAGCTTGAAGTAGTGTGTAGACATAGATAACCTTTATGAGTTGGGCTATAACCCATGAATACACACGCTATAGACCTAAAGTCCATTTTATATGAATTAAATGGCCTTAAGTTAGGCCAACAAATACACCCAAATATTTTGAGCAAGGAATAATCTGGAAGTTGGCCCATTAAAATTTGATATGGAGATTGATTGTTAAGTAAAAGGGTAGGTATACGATTTATGAGGTAGGTGGTGCTTTGAAAGGCCTCAGTATGATGGTGACGGCATTTAATATGGTAGTATGGACATGTAATGCGATGATTAATGCCAAGATTATGAAAAATGGGTTGGAGAGGGCGAAATTCAACCCTTCCATATGTTTGGACCGAATGAATATTAGATGAAAAATGATTTCTGATGAAGTTAATAAAAGCAAGAACAATTGAGGAAACATTAGATTTTAATTGCATGAGAAAGTACCAAATAAACTTAGAATAGTCATCGACAATTTAAAGAAAATAATGTGATCCTTCTATTGACAATATGGACGTAGGACCCCATACATCAAAAAACAACAACTGAAAAGGAAAAGAAGATCGACTAGACAAAATAGGATGATGCAGTGTGTGTGCTTTGGCTGATGTACAGGCAGAGCAAGATTGAAGAGGGATGAAGGTGCTGAGAGGGAAAATATGTTGTCGATGGAGAAGAGAGCTATGCACCAGTCCAAAACACATACAAATCAACCTCAACATGGCCTTGAAGAAGTAGCTCCCTGATGCATGAATCCTTCACACAAAAGAAAGAGGGGTGAAATTCAAAGAAAATCTTATTACCATGACAAAATTGAAATACAGAAAGAAGATTGCAAGAAATAAGAGGGATGTGTAAAATATTAGTTAAAAGAAATTTGCTAGAGTTTGAAGAAAATTGTGTTGATTTGGTATGTTGGATGGGAAGATTTGAGCTATCACCGATGCTTATAGTGTCGGGACCTTGATAAGTAGACGAGTTCAAGTTAAGGTTCTGTATGTCAAATGTAAAATGATGCGATGCTGCTGAGTCTGAAAACCAAGTATTCGATTGAAGGGAAGCAAGAGTAATGGCTGTGTTGTTGGTGGTGAAAGATTGAGGTGGAGGAGATTGAAAACCATGGTCAAAGCGGTAATAACAGGTGACCGCAGTATGTCCGCCCTTTTGACAAACTTGACAGATGGATTTATTATAAAATAGGGAAGATGGAGGACGTGGAGTAGGTAGTATACCCCTGCCATTGTTACGGCCACGCCCACGACTGTGAAAAGAATTGTTGTGCCCACGAGAAGGATAAGAAGATCCAAAGGATGTGTTTTTGACAGTGGTATTGGCAGAAATAGAGGTGCTAGAAAGTAGATTCTGAGTTTGGTGAGAATGAAGGTGTAGATTTTGTTAGGAGTAAGAGCTTAGGGTTGTGTAGTGAGTGAGGTTACCAAATCCCCATAGTCGGTTCCAAGACCAACTAAAATATAAATGATGATTTCTGCTTCATGTAGGGGGTGACTAGCAGCTGATAGGGTGGTGGCTAGAGATTTCACTTTAGTATAATACTCAGTAATAAACTTTGAATATTTTTTTATTGTAGCTAGTTGATATTTGGTTTGGACAATTGGGCATTTGATTTGGCAACAAAGAGATTGTTAAGAGCAATCCATATCTCAACGGAAATGGAGCAGTCGATGACTTGGGGTAACACAGATTTTGATAGGGAGGAGTTAATGGTAGAGAGAACCAGTTGGTCTTGATAAAGCCACTATGTATATGCGGGATTAGGAAGGTTATCAATGATGGCAAGAGGAATAGAAAGAGAACTATCAACATCTCCGAAAACTTGATGTTCCTTTAGAAATGGCACAATTTGTGCTTTTCAGAGAATAAAATTTTCAATGGTGAGTTTAATATTGACAAAATTAGAAGCAAAATTAAGAAGAGAATGAGAAGCATTGTTGTTGTTGGATTTTGATTTAGTAGCCATGAGTAGTTGAATAGACGAAAAGCAGAAAAGGAATGGAAATGGAGGAATGTCAGGCTCGTGATACCATGTTGAATAACAGAAATGAGGTGCACACTAGGTAAGTGTAAAACATTTTCACAAGAATAATTGTATTGAATATTCTGTGTTAGAGTTAATAGAGTATTCTAGTAAATGAGGCAATGTGCAAGGCACATTTACCCTATTTAAATATATATTTTTTAAAAATATATTGGACTAACACATTTATTTAATAAAATTAACAGCTTAAGTGCTAAAGATCTTAACTTATTTTTTCGATTTATTTTATTTCCATATCTTTTGGTAACTTTAGGATAGATGCCTATTATTTTAGATCATAGTTCAAGTGCTAAAAATCATTGTTTTTTTGTAGATCAACTAAGAATCATTGTTTTATATCAACATGTATAAAATATTTAAATAAATAAAATAGAGTGTAAAATAAGAATTCAAATTTAAGATATATTTTTCTCATATCTTTTATTATTTGTAATATCTTTCCATTTTCAATATCTTAACAGATACCAAAACTTTTAATTTAAAAAAGAAAAAGACAAAAAAGAAAACACCAAAACAGTTCTTTTTTTACCTAAACACTGAACATTTATCCAAAAAGCAACGACACCGTTTTGAACGTTTATATATATATATATATATACCCAAACTGTAGACAATCTAGATTCTCCTTTTATTTTTCAATTCTTCGCTCTTCTCTCCCATAAACGCTTCTTGATATTTGTTTCGAGTTCTCTCCACAAACAAAACTAAAACAAAGAGAACAAGATAAACCAAATCCTAGCACAAAAAAGTTTACTGCAGGAACCCTCTCAATCTCTATTAGTAATCGATGAATTGGGGCATAATTGATTGAGTTGTTTGGTTTCCTGTAATCCAAGATTTCTAGGAGGAAAATTGCTCAAAATAATTTTTATTTTTTAATTTTTTGAATATTTTTTTAGATATGTTTGGATTTTCTTTTGGATTTCGATTTTCTTTGCAACACAATATATTTGCTCTTTCAAACTTCCAAGCGTCTGCAATCCACAAAGACGATTTTCCATTTTTCAAAAGCACGAAGGGGAAACGAAATAGAAATAGAAAAGGTTCGTGGGTATGTGGGTTCGTTTCTGTGAGCTTTGGTTTGAGGGCTGGTTTATGGCCTCGGGGGAGAAGAGAACGAGGATGGAGATTCGAGGGAGAGGAAGGACAAGAGTAATGCAGCGGAAGACAGAAAATTGAAGGAGAGAAAACAGAAGAGGAAGAAAAATGAAAGATGGTGGGAAAAATGAAAACAGTGTCATTAGTAAGCCACGTAAATACGTGGTCGCACCGGGGTTATTACCTCGGTTGCATCTGGAATTTTCCTTAAAATGTCGAACAAAATTTACTGTTCATTCGATAGATGCTTTTATATACAAAAAGATACATAATCGAATAGAAATTAACAACCACTTACATGTTGACACCTAGCACACTATAAGAAAAATCACTTTTTTCTAAGAGAAATTCTGTCCAAATAGCTATATTTTCTGCCGGAAATAGACATTTCTTACAGTTTCAACTCGCAGCAGCTTTGTCAGAAATAACCGGCCCAACATGCTGTTTTTTCTTGGGACTTTCTGTTCTGTCCGAAATAGGTGATATTTTTTGCATGACCAAATCACGGGAAATACTTTTGGTGCTGCCAGAAATACCATTTCATACTTGTAATATTTTGGTCAGAAAAACTATTCCAGACACATGAAATTTGCCAGAAAAGAGAACTCCAGCCAAAATAATATAGCCAGAATTGTGTATTTCCCACAAACCATATACATCCGAAATACTTTTTGAATGCGCATGCATTAATACATTCCCAGAATAAGGTTTTTCTGGCATATTTCTACAAAAGGCCAGAAATAGTCCTATAGCTCCTGTGTTAATATGCAACTTAGAGCTGAATTTAATGCTTTTCTTTGCTAAGTTGATGTCCTTTGAATTGTAATGAATTCTAGCATACAGTTTTTTTTTTTTTATAAGTGATTCTAGCATACAAATTACAGCCAGGCATAATGCTCCAAGTCAGATACATGGAAACACAACATTAATATTCATCATATGGTCTATTGTCTGATTGCATGACACCAACATGCATCTAGTCACATAAACTCAATTAATTATGGTAGATTACAGTACAACAAACAACTTCCTTAAGTATTACTATACTGAACCATCAGGGTGGAAAGCTAGTATACAACTCATTAATTTGTGTAGGAGTAACTAAAACTTGGCTGGAGCATTGAATCTTTAGAACAACTGCATATATGGAGCTTGATTTTTCCATACTTGAGAGTTTGAAAGCTGCAAAATTAGCATACATAGTAGAGAAAGTTTGTCAACAATGATGCAAAAAGAATATGATCAAAATGCAGTTCCACAATAAACATAAATAACTTGGGTTTGGGTGGCAACTAAACCTTCTTTTATTCTTCTCATCTAATGCTATGCAATCATGAACAATGCTTGCTGTGAATTCAGTACATAGTACAATATTTGAATGTTTATTCAAACTAAACACCCAGTTATAATTCTTGTGAGTCTAATTATATTAGGGTGTGCCTGTGTGGAATTTAAGAAGTTAGGAGCTGGCATCTTTCTTCCCACCTATATTAAGGTGTACATAATTGGTTTGATCATGACATGCTCTCAGTGGTTAGTGTGGCAGCCTCATTGGTGGAACGATCCCAATGTCTATTTTAAATACAATAGACAAATGTCTGGGCATATATTAGTCTTCATCACACATATATAAACACTTTTTACCATAGACAAATTAGTGTACTTTATAAGGAGAGACAATATGATTCTACCAGTGAAAAAAAGAAACTGTAAAAATGAAAAAGTGTGTACTTATATCTCCATATATTCGAAAGTAATTTTTGGTAGTGTATTCCACTTCATGCCAAGATAGAAGAAGTGATCTTCTTCATTAATATCTCAAACGGAAGATGTAATTTAAATGCCTGCTCAAACACTTACAATATACTGTAATTTTCCTCAAATAAAGTACTGTCGTGCTTTCCAAAGCACGCTGAAACAACCAGAGTATATCAATTAGAAGCAATATATTATTAAGGCACCGAAAATACATAAAAGAATTGCTGAGAATGTTTCTAATGGCAGCAAGTGACAACCAGAGAATATCAATTATGTATGCTATCATAAAGGCAAAAGGGAAAGAAATGGACCATTAAACTTAGATGTAAAGTACCTTCCATTAAAATGTTTCACAATATATTTTTCCCTTTTGAAGTCTATACAACGGAAGCTATAAATTGGAAGACTTTTTTTTTTTTCAGAGATCAAGGTACCTAATTTATAAATTAACTCAATAATTAGACTCAATCCCTTTGAGGTGTTACATTTACAAAGAGTAGACATACCTACAAGTCTAATTTTCCTCTCTTTTTTTTTTCCTTGCAAAATTAAGATATCTCAAGTAGGTTGTTGATTGAGGTACTTTATATAAATACGAAGACAAAGAAAATGATATGCCCTTTTTAGTAGTTCATGGATCTCCTCTTAAATGACTTAGGATCCAAATTCTGTTCAAGCACTATTATTTCCAGCTACAAAAAGTTGAACAATTAGATATACATTTTTATCAGGACTGATTCAAACATGCAACCTAGCCCAACGCAATTCTCGAAAGAATAACATAACTACCATATCTTGAAATAAAACATGCCTCTTTGCCTAAAATATTCTAACATGATACAGCCTTGTAAGATGTAAAAAAGACAAAATAATTTATTCCAACCAGAATGGATATATGGGGAGAGTCATCTGTAATCGTGCAAAAATAGGGATCTCTACTCCAAATTTTTTCCAACCGAGAAAACCAAACAATTTCAAGAATTAACATAGGAAAAATTCTTATTCCATAACAGTTTTAGAATTAATTTTTCAGGTAAAAAATTAGCCATATTTCATAACATAGGAAATAAGAAAAAAAAGTTCAGCCATACACTAACAGCTTAATGAAGAAAAAGAATTTCTAAGAACACACAAAAACAATTCAAGGTTATGGGAATAATCCTTTTTTTTTTCAAGGTTATGGGAATAAATCCTGTTCAAGTACACTAAATTAATGGGAACACAGAAATTAATAACAAACGAATAAAAAAATTAAAACATTGAATGGAGAATGTGCAGAGGTTGTGGAGATGAAGCGACTCATGTTGAAAACAGTTCAAAACTAAAAACTGTGGATGCCAAAATAAATCATACAAAACAGGCACCATGTCTAAACCATAAGCACTTTCACTCTCATTGAAACAAAAAATGACGAATTAAAAATATAACTCCCACCTTCCAACTTGTCATAGAAACAAATACATAATAAAAACCAACTTGAAGCACTAGGAGTTATAAATTTTTGGGAAAACATGAGGAAACTACCCAGAAACTATAGTTGAATCCAAAACCTCAACCCAAATAAAACCAACATTTGAATCAAAACATACTTTAATGTAGCCAAGTTCAAAACAAAAACTAAAAAATTAAAGTGTAAAAACCAAAGAGGCATTTACCCAAAGAGGCGATTGGTGGAGGAAATCGCACAAACTCCTGGAACTCGCTCCGTGAAGAGAATATGAGAGAATACGGATGAAGGTAAAAATAAAGAAAGAAGAAAGGGAGAAGAGGAGAAGATGATGAAGAAGTGCTTTTGATTTCGCGCATTTGGATGAAGGGAAATGGAAATTTCGACAGAGACGAAAGGGGTTTCAATGGGGAAAGACCACTACCTTGTAGCCAGAAGGTGTCAGCTCGAAGGACTCATGGAGCCGAGGGATGGCTTCGTTGATTGGCGTAGGCCATTCACGATGGCAGAGGAGATGCTAGGGTTTTCATAAACGCACAAAACTCTGCCTTCTCGGGAAGCAGAACACACCACGGGAGTAAATGCCAGAGAATGAAGTGCATACGTTGATCATTTTCAGCTATGGAAGGTACAACTTATTGCGGCAACTAATGTCGCAACAGATGCCAAATCAATTTAAAATATATATTGCGGCAGTTCTTCTTGCCGTTAAAAACAGTAAGTTCCCGCAACAGAATTATTTCAGACAATTATTTTCTGTGACCGCGTCACTTATGTCTTGTGCCAGAAAAAATAGGCTTCTTTGGCAAAATATTAAGCGCCTGAAATGAGTAGTAGGTAAAGTCAAAATTCCAGCATTTTATGTAAAGAAATAAGGGGGAGCACGCATACTCAGTGCATCTTCCTTACATGAACAGTATTATAAATAGTGCATGATACTGTTCATGTAAGGGGAATACGCTGAGTGTTGCGTATCCCCCAACATTGCTCTTTCCTATATATTTTGTGTCATCGAAAATAAGTTTAGCAACAAAAACCACTTTTTGTTGCAGTGGCAGAGCTACTTTTGCTTTCTATTACAATTCTCACAAATTCTAGACTCTTCATGCTGATTTATTGAAGGTAATTCAGATGCTTTAATAATATTGAATGATCTTATTTACGAGACGTACGTCTGAGATCACAAATATGTTTAATTATCAACAATCATAATTAAAATTGTTTTTAGTGGCTACAAACTATTCCCAACCGAGAGTAACTATCGTGAAACGATCATTGACTGCTTTTGAAAATCCTATATATCTTTACTGAAGATGTGTGCTTTAATATCTTTATAAAGAAACGGCACCTAATAATCGAAAATAAAAGAAAGTTTTCTTTCCATTTGCTCGGGTTGAGAATCATTAGATTTTGCCAAAATAACAAAACTTTTGGTATTCTTATAAAATTTATCATTTCCTAAGTTTTGTCACAAAATTGTAAAGTTAAACAGCAAATTAATGAATTAGAAGTACCTGAAATTTTAAAGAAAAAAATATTAAATATTATTTTTGTAATAGTGACAAGTGAAGAAGAGGAAGATAGTTCTTCTAATTGATAAATTCCTTCACTTGTCGCTGTTATAAAAATATTTAATAATTTTTTCTGTAAAGTTGTAAGTATGTCTAATTCATTAATTTATTGTCTAACTTTACAAATTTATTTATAATGTCCTATTTTTCCACATCTATAACAAAAAATCAGTTTTTTATTTTTAATTATACTTCTTTTTAAATGGTTCTTTTATAAGTTTGTTTATTTTTATCTTTGTATACAGTGTTCTAAATTTTCGCTTCTTGTTAAAATAATTCTTATAAATTCTTTTTCCCTTTTTATTTCTTCTAGATTGAAGAAGTAATGGGGCATAACTAAACGGTCTATAAAAGGTACCTAATTCTTTTCTATCATATTTCTTTTCTTTTTTCATTTGATGTTTTAGTTAAACCAATTCTATTAATGGTAGTTATAATGTCTTCCTATGTGAGATTATTAAAATCAATTGTACCATCTAAAATAGTTAATGATTCTCATATCTTTTGGGCGAAGTAATAGGGGGAGAGTTCGACTATAAATTTTCCTTCCAGTACGGCTATTGACAATCATTTATAATCATAAATTTAGTTAGAAATACATCTTTATACCAACAAAAATTAGATAATCGATGACACTTTAAATTAATTAACAAATCACTAGTTCTTTCTTTAAATTGGATAGGATCTCCAACAAATATTTAGTAAGTAAGAATATTAAATTATTAACAGCATCTTCTAATGGTTGTCCATCTTATGTTTTAATAATTTATAATCTTTCATCATGTTTATATTGGGTTAATATCATGGGAAAAATAATGATCCCATCAGCCATTGAATTGGTCAGTAAAACTTGTAACAAGTATATGAGCAATTTGGTGATCTACTTTTCTACTTGCTTTATAGACATTTAATCATTTCTTAAAAATGATTTAATTTTTTATATTCAGATAATCTGTTTATATTTCATTCATATAACATATCTGGCAAAAATGTAGATCTTACAATATGTTTTATTTCTTCATATTGTATAGCTGGTGGGGTTGGTTTCGGATACCAATTACGAGTAAGAGAACCATGTTTTTTAGAATCTCTAATAGAGTATTCAGTGACATAATCACCCATAATCTTACTTATTTGTAAATCTATATTATCAAACTGACTTTTAATATTACTAATCTCTGAATCTAATATAACAGGTGAATCTAACTTACTTAACATATTAACAAGAGGTTGTTTTGAACTAGAAACAATATTAGAAATATTCAAATTTTCTAATTTATTACAGATTTGTTCTAACAAATCATTCTTATTTTTTGAAAAAGTAGTTTTTAAGTGAGATGGAATTTCATGAGGAACAAATAATAGTGTTTTTTTAACCTTTAACAATAGGATTAGTAGGAGATTATTGAGATTCAATTCTCTCTATTGTTTACCCATAGTCTTTAAATATAAATTAGTATAATTATTTTGTTGGATAATATTTTCAGTATTTTTTAATTTTTTGAGTATTATATTTTTTAATACCTTTAAAAGGGGGATATTCTTCATAAAACTTGATCACTTTCTTCCTTAATCTATTGATTATTAGTCTTCTAATATATATATTCAAAAGGGGCTAACTGTTTATTCATAGTATTGATATACGCCTTTAGGAGATAATTGTTTAACAAAAGGGGGACATTCTTCTAATATATAAATATGTAACCACTAGCATCTTAACTATCATCACTAACATATATAATCAAATATTATATCACTATATGATACTAGTATATATATATTATATACTAATATTAATACTATTAGTAATTCACTGCATATAAATAAGTTAATAACTTAAATGTTATTAACTATATATTACTTCTATTAGTATTAGTATAGCATAATATTAGTATAACATAATATTAGTATACTATAACACTACAAGAAAAATAGATAATAGTGACCCAACATTAGTGATAAAATTAATTATTAACGATTAAAATAGATTATTAATAACTAAAATTAATTATTTACGACTAATAAAAATGTAACAAATAAGAAATTTTCTTATAGTGTAATATTGATAATAGTATAGTATATAGTATAGAGAATGCTCCCAATCAGATGGATTTGAAACTCATTTTCGTACCAGTCACTAACTACGCAACACGTAGGCATTTCTAATACGATTCTCCTGCACTCGACAGCACCAAACCAACTCCTTATTTGCTTTCTCTCCCTCTCTCTCACTACAACTAGACAAGTGATTGAATAAGCATTAGTAAATATTTAGAATACAGTTAGCTCTAAGGTGATTGTATAAAGCTCCTCCCTTACAACGAGAAAAGGAAACGACAAAATCATTAGCAAAATTGTTAAAATCATTACTCACTCACTAGAAGATTTATCTAATTTGGCGTGGTGCTATAATCCCCCTCAAATGTACTACTAGAATGAATTATTAGGCATAATTTGATATTTAATTTTTTTCTATTTTTCTATTCTTATTTTTTTATTAGTTTAAAACAATTTTAAATAATATAAAAATATCAAGACACTAATAATTAATTTTTTAATCATAAATAAAAAAATTTTAAAAAATAAAATATATAAAATTTCAAATTAATTAGACGTCAAAATTAGTTAATAAAATATCATTTTTCTTATCCTTAATTTGCCATTATTGTTAGAATAAAAAATTCCTCGTAATTAGGGAGCAACGCATGACGTAAAGGAAATGACAATAGGTAGCGGCCAAGTAGATGAAAATTAATGATCTCCCTTAAAAGCACTCATCCCTATAATAAGGAGCCCCTATTATTTAATGATCTCCCTTAAAAGCACTCATCCCTATATAGAGTTTAATGTTATAAAATTAAAGAAAAGAAAATACTATTGCAAAAGAGAAATAAGAAATTCTCTCTGGAACTCTTAAAAACTGAAACTTTCTTTCTCTCTCTATATTTTCTTATGAATTTCATTACAACTGAAACCCCTATTTATAGGCTTTGAAATTACTATACAAGTTACTATGCAAGTCACTATGCAAATCACTATACAGAATTTAATATAATAGTGGTGGGGTCATTCACATAATTTTAGTGGTGGGACAAGGGGCGGCTGCCGTTTCGTTCGTTCATTACACTCCCCCTTGAATGACCGCCAATAAGGAATCTGTCTCGTTAAAACCTTGCCAAGTAAAAACCCAGTGGGAAGAAAAACCAATAGCGAAGGAAAAAGAGTACAGTCTTCTTATGTATCCACAAGTGCTTTAAGATTGCCTCATTAAAACCTTGCAGACGAAAACCCAGTGGGACAAAACCTCAGTGAAGGAAAAAGAGTACAATCAGCACATTTACTCCCCCTGAAAAGTGCATGACAAAAGATCTTTGAGTTTTCGCATTCCAATGTTATGCACAATCTTTTTGAATGTGGAAGTTGGTAACGCCTTTGTGAATAAATCTGCCAGATTATCACTAGATCGTATCTGCTTGACATTAATTTCACTTTTCTCTTGAAGTTCATGAGTATAAAAGAATTTAGCTGAAATATGTTTGGTTCTGTCACCTTGATATATCCTCCTCTGATTTGAGTGATACAAGTCGTATTATCTTCATATAAAATTGTTGGGCTATTATTGATCATGGGAAGTCCACACTATTCCTGGATATGTTGAATAACTGATCTCAACCAAATACACTCTCAACTTGCTTCATGAATAGCAATGATCTCTGAGTGATTTGAAGAGGTAGCAGATAGTGTCTGCTTAACAGATCTCCATAATATAGCAGTATCTCCATAAGTAAATAAATATCCAGTTTGAGATCTACCTCTGTGTGGGTCTGAAAGATAACCTGCATCTGTATACCCAATCAATTCTGGACTTGAACCACGTTGATAAAATAATCTCATATCAACCGTACCATGAAGGTAACGACGGACATGTTTAATGCCATTCCAATGCCTTCGAGTTGGTGCAGAACTATATCTTGCAAGCGGATTAACTGAGAATGTAATATCTGGTCGAGTGCAATTTGTAAGATACATCAAAACTCCAATTGCACTGAGATATGGTAGTTCAGGACCAAGAATTTCTTCATCGTCATCACAAGGACGGAATGGATCTTTCTTCACATCAAGTGTTCGAACAATCATTGAAGTACTCAGGAGATGAGATTTGTCCATATAAAAATGCTTTAGGACTTTCTCAGTATACATGGACTGATGAATAAAAATTCCATTTGGCAAGTACTCAAGTTGCAGGCCGAGACAAAATTTTGTTTTGCCAAGATCTTTCATTTCAAATTCATTCTTTAAATATATAGCGATTTTTGAGATCTCTTCAGGAGTTCCCACAATATTTAAATCCTCAGCATAAACTGCAATAATGACAAATCCGGATTCTGAATTCTTAATAAAAACACATGGGCATATAAGATTATTCTCAAATCCTTCTTTCAATAGATATTCGCTTAAGCAATTATACCACATGCGTCCGGATTGCTTCAACCCATATAAAGATCTTTGTAGTCTGATTGAGTACATATTTCTAAATGTACTTGTAGATGCTTCAGGCATCTTATATCTTTCAGAGATTTTCATATATATGTCATGGTTTAAGGATCCATATAAATATGCAGTGACCACATCCATCAACCGCATTTCCAATCCTTTTGTAACAACCAGACTAATCAAAAATCTAAATGTGATTGCATCCATAACGGGAGAGTATGTTTCTTCATAATCAATCTCGGGTTTCTACAGGAAACCTTGTGTAACAAGCCGTGCTTTGTATCGCACAATTTCATTTTTCTCATTACGTTTTCGTATAAATACCCACTTATATCTAACAGGCATCACACCCTTTGGTGTTTGGACAACAGGTCCAAATACTTCTCGTTTTGTTAGCGAATTTAATTCAGCTTCAATAGCTGTTTTCCATTTTGGCCAATCATTTCTACGTTGACATTCTTCGACGCTTTTTGGCTCACTTTCTTCATTACTTCTGGTAATGTCAAGGGCCATTTTATATGAAAATATGTTGTCGACAACAGTTTTATTTTTATCCAGAATTTCTCCAGTTTTCATGAAATGTATTGAGATCTCATTATTTTCAGGTACCTGTTCCTCTTTAGGGAAAAACATTTCATGACACACCTATTTAGGAGGTCCATTTTTAGGAGATTTATACTCTTCAGGAGTTTCCTCTTCAAGAGATTCTGGAATAAAAGATTTGAGCTCTTTAGGAACACCAATTATATTTGTAGCCTGTATTGAGGGTATGTGTTCTTCAAGAATACCAAATTCATTTTGTATTCTTTTCCTTCTGGAAATTTTATCTTTTGCACCAATAGGTCTTCCCCGCTTCAGGCGTATTTTAAATTCACCTATTGCTGCTTTGACAATTTGTCCTTCAGGGACTTCAATCCTTGCTGGAGTATTAACAGCAGGAATATAAGATTTTACTACACCTTTAGTATCAGTAAATACATCCGGTAACTGATTTGCAATATTTTGCAAATGAATAATCTTTTGAACTTCCCGTTTACATTCATTTGTAGGAGGATCAAAATGAGATAGGATCTTATTATTCCAAGTAATATCTTGTCGTGCTTCAGGCACCGACTTTTCTTTACCCATTAACGGAAAATTTGATTCGTCAAAATGACAATCCTCAAAACGTGCTTTAAACATATCCCTTGTAAGGGGTTCAAGGTATCTAATAATGGATGGAGAATCAAAACCAACATATATCCTAAGTCTACGTTGAGAGCTCATTTTTGTACGTTGTGGAAGTGCAATTGGAACATATACAGCACATCCAAAAGTACAAAAATGAGAAATATTTGGTTGTTGACCAAATGCAAGCTGTAATGGAGAATATTTATGATATGCAGATGGTCTAATGCGAATTAGAGATGCTGCATGAAGTATAGCATGTCTCCAAGCAGAAACAGGTAGTCTTGATTTCATAAGTAAAGGTCTAGCGATTAGTTGAAACCTTTTGATCAAAAACTCAGCTAAACCGTTTTATGTGTGTGTAAGGGCAACAGGATGTTCAACATCTATTCCTATTGAGATGCAATAATCATCAAAAACTTGAGATGAAAATTCACCTGCATTATCCAATCGAATGATCTTAATTGGATATTTAGGAAATTGTGCTCGTAGTTTAATTATCTAAGCAAGAAGTCTAGCAAATGCAACATTTCTAGTGGAAAGAAGACAAACATGTGACAATCGACTAGATGCATCAATTAGAACCATAAAATATCTAAATGGTCCACTTGATGGATGAATAGGCCCACATATATCTCCGTGAATTCTTTATAAAAAGGATGGAGATTCAACAATGACTTTTAACGGAGATGGTCTAATAATTAACTTACCTTGAGAACATGCAGAGCACGGAGATTCATTGGGTAAAAATATCTTTTGATTATTTAAGGGATGCCCATGCAAATTTTCAATAATTCGTCTCATCATTATAGAACCCGGATATCCAAAGCGATCATGCCAAGTCATAAATACTTTAGGGTCAATGCACTTTTGGTGCATTACCACATATGATTCAATTGTTCTCATTTTTGTATAATATAATCCAGAACTTAGAGCAGACAGTTTTTCTAATACGAGCTTCTGGCCCGATATTGTTTTAGTAATAAGAATATGCTCTTTACTGCCTTCATTGGTCATTTCAATATGGTAATCATTTCGACGTATATTTTTGAAACTCAATAAATTTCTTCTGGATTGTGAAGAGAATAAAGCATCATCAATATATATGCCATTAGGCAACACAATATAAGCTCTTCCGGAGCCCTCAATTAAATGCGATGAACCTGATATGGTATGGACATAGGTTTTACTTAGTATTAGATTTTGAAAATATTTCTTTTCTTTGAAAATTGTGTGAGTTGTAGCACTGTCAGCCAGACATATATCTTTATCATTCAACTCAGAGATAAAAAGCTCATCAATGTGATCCATGGTTCTACAAAATATACAAAACTTTTATTACTGATAGAAAGAAAATACATTAATTGAGTGAAACATTTCCATCTCCAATTAAGTGTTCAATACTACATTCAGGATGATTAAAGAAATCAGATACATCAAGATGAGTAACGTCTACATCTACTGAATCTAATAAATCATCTGATAGTTCTACTAAATTTGTTTCATGCACTTTATTCTTTCCTTTAATAGAAGTTTGATATAAATCAGCTAAATGCCTGGCCGTACGACAGGTACGTAACTACTGTTTAGTCATATTACATCTATGACAAACATCTTCATCTTTTTATTAATAATTATTCTGAGAGTTTTTACCCTTCTCTGAGTTGGATCACTTCTGGTGATACGATATATTTTTATCATCTTTAGTGTTGTCGCTTTTGGGACCAACACTTCTATAATTTTTCTAACACGTCTATGCCCTTAATTCCTTTGAAAGGATGCACCGTTCACTTCTAGGAATTGTGTAAATTCGATATTATTAATAGGACGTAACTGGTGTAACAAAAACTCATTATTTAGCTCAATCACTAGAAGACAAAATAAAAATTCAGAATATTTGTTGAACTTTCACTCTCGATATTGCTACTGCAGGAGCACATTCGAGGTATGAAAAATAATGTCTTCTTTTATATATCATCATCAGTGGCATTTTCACTGTATAATTTTAATATTGAGCTGATTTTAAAGAGTGCAGAATATTCAATACCACTCTTAAAATCTTGCAACTTCAGGTGCAATAAATCATAATGATCTTTTGAGAGGATTACATCTTCTGGTGCTTATGTCACTCTCTTAATTCATTTCACACAGTAAGATGATTTTTCATCATGAGATACACAGCACGGTCCTTCAGGGACACATGGTTTTCTTTTATGATTGTATCTTTCAAGTTCATCATCATATCCAAATAGATCTCATCAAGGATCCTGGATAAATAACATTTTTCAGAAATATCAATAGTAATAAATTTCAATATTTGACATTATATTATAAAAATAAATCTGTGAATTTAAGAAATATATTCACATTATCATAATAATAAAAATAAAATTTTATCAAGTAATATTTAGCAATATTACCTTGAATATTTATCTCAAGGACTGTAAATAATATATTGAAAAACTTACTTGAAATAGAAGACCACTAGTTTCAGTATCGGTAGAACCTCGTGCTGATAACGTGTTATAAAATTAAAGAAAAGAAACTACTATTGCAAAAGAGAAATAAGAAATTCTCTCTGGAACTCTTAAGAACTGAAACTTTCTTTCTCTCTCTATATTTTCTTATGAATTTCATTACAACTGAAACCCCTATTTATAGACTTTGAAATTACTATGTAAGTTGTTATGCAAATCACTATGCAGAATTTAATATAATAGTGGTGGGGTCATTCACATAATTTTAGTGGTGGGACAGGGGGCGGCTGCCGTTTCGTTCGTTCATTACATTTAATCTATTTTAGATTTTATATCCGCTCTTTTAAAGTGGGGGAAGATGATCAAGTGGTGTCCCACTATTCCTACTTGTATCATTATTTATCTATTTAATTTTTTATATTTTATTAAAATTAATATATATTATGATGTAAATTAAAGTAATACAAAAAAGAATACAAAAGAATAATAAAATAATATTATTTTAGTAGATAAAAAAAAATTATAGAGAGTATGAAGTTTTTTGAAAACGGGTAGAAGTTCAGAAAAAGTTTATAGGCAGTAAGATTAAAATTTGGGAAACTTTTAATTGGAAGATGAGATGTAAGTGCTCAAATCTTCTGTTTTTTTGTGATTATTTATAAGGCCATGCTACCATGTTACCATGTCCACTGAATGTGACCGCTGCAAATGACCGCCCAACAATAATTTTGTTTTCATTTTGTTTTCTATTTTTTTATTCCTATTTTTTTATCATATTAATTTTTTAAATGAAAAAAATGAATAGACTAATAACCTTTTAAAAAATATGAAAAAAAATCAATAGACTAATAACCAGTACTTCCTTAATTATTAATTAATAAAAAAAATTAAAATTAAAATAAAATTCATGAGGTGTCACAATAAAGAGTAAAACTAGAATTTTCCTTCTTTATTGTAATAAAATTGCTAAAAAAATAATTGGATACATATTCAAAAATGCATGCATGCGTCAGTCATGTTTTCTTTCTTATTTATTTTTAATCAAATTGCTAATAAAACAAATGGAAACCATGCATGCATGCGTCTCTGTTTTAATTCTTTTATTATCGTATAATATTTATTTGTCATCAAATTGTTAATAAAACAAAAAGATGAATATACTAAGATTCAACTAAGTTGATAGGCCCGATCCTAAGCAATTATCCTAATCAATACATCGGTCTATAGTGGGGAGAACATGATGGCAAATATTAATTAATTGGAATGTGCATGTGATAACTTTTATCATTTAATTTATGTTCCCAGCCCTTGATTGACGGTATGTGAAATATTTAATTGATAGTGATCCGATGTGTGATGAAGTATAAATTCATTTTCCCAAATCAAGCTCACTACCTAAACATTGTTACTTTAGGTTATATCTAGGGATGTAAGAAATTCGATTCAGACCAGCCATTTTGGATTGATCAGACTAGATCAGACTAACACTACAAGAAAACAGGACATATATGACATTTCAATTACAACAAAATAGTACAAATATGACAGTTCTGTTTTATCGCAATTGAAGTGACATATCTATCTTTTTTTCTTACAATGTAAATGGGATATAGTCTGATCCAATTCAAGTCCATAGAATTACTTCCCCCTAGACCAGAGTATCGAACTTAACCGAATATCTTAATAAAAATAGTTATATATATATCCTTTAATGTATAATTATAATATATAGCATATATAAGCAATATATATAAATTATTAGTACTAATGTATAATAATATATAATATATATAATACTGGTTATAAAATATATATTAAAAAAAATCACTATAACTTAATATGCTAGTATTAAATCATTATATATGTATCTATATAATGTTAGTAATTTTTAAAATATTTAAAATATATATAAATATATATATGTATATATATATATATCAAAACATTAATAATCACTTCCTTTAATTATTAAATAACAAAAAAAAAATTAAAAATAAAATAAAACTCATGAGATGTCAAAATAAAGTGTCAAACTTGATGGACAAACTAACATTTTCCTTATTTATAACCAAATTGCTAATAAAATAATTGGATACATATGCAAACATTTATGCATGCGTCAGTCATATGTTTTCTTTCATATAATTTTTCGTGTTTATTTATAATCAAATTGCTAATAAACTAAATGGAAACCATGCATGCATGTGTCACTTAAAAAAAAAAAAGTATTTTTGATATTTTAATTTTAATTAAGGATTACTTGCAATAAAAATCGATTGTTGTGATCACAAATAATTAAAATATCACAAATACTTATCTTTTTGTAGTACTGCATCTACGTTTTAATTCTTTTATTATCATATAATATTTATTTGTCACCAAATTGCTAATAAAATAACAAGATGAATATACTAAGATTCAACCAAGTTGATAGGTCCGATCCTAAGCAATTATCCTAATCAATACATTGGACTAATCCATTAATAATTAGTGGGGAGAACATGGCAAATATTTAATTGGAATGTGCACGTGATAACTTTTATCATTTAATTTATGTTTCCAGCCCTTGCTTGACGGTAAATGAAATATTTAATTGATAGTCCGATGTGTGATGAAGTATAAATTCATTATCCCAAATCAAGCTCACTACCTAAACATATTGTTACTTTAGGTTGTATCTAGGGGCTTAAGAAATCTAGTTCAAACCGGCAATTTTGGAGTAGACCGGATCGTACCAGACCGGACTGGATTGGGTATGGTCCGATTCGGTCCAAATATAGAATTTTTCCCCTAAGCCGAATACCTTAATAAAAAAATATTATATATATATATATATATCTTTTAATGTATTACTATAATATATAGTACATCATTACTAATATATAAATTATTAGTCCTAATGAATAATTATAATATATAATATATAAGTACTAATATATATATATATATATAATATAAGTACTAATGTATAACTATAATCAATACAAGAAAAAAAGTCAGATATAACCCATTTTTGGCCCTTTTCGATGCATTAGATTGGTTATATCTGATCATTTTTCTTGTAATGAATATATATATAATACCGTTTATAAAAATATATATATATATATATAATACTAATATTTAAGTACTACTGCATACTATATAACATTAATATATTAACATATTATAAGATCAGTTGTAGTATAAAATAAATTATAATATATATTATAATATTATTAATATAGTTGATCGACTTAATATGTTAGTATTAAATCACTATAACTTATTAATTACATAGAGTATTACTATTATTTAATAATTAATTATAAAGCAATTCAAGAGTAATTTTTTTTAATCATTGTAAGATTTTGGGTTGAATTTGGCCCATTGTCATGTCTAGATCCCCTAGACTAGATCGAATGAGACTAGACCGATATAGACTGGTGCTGAATTCGATCCAATCCAGGTTAGGGGAAGTGCCAGGCAGAATAGAATCGGTCCATCACCTTTCTAATACTGGACCAGACTATTTACACCCCTAACGATCTATATCTCAAACTTGACTGCAAAAAGCATCTACGACTAATTCTTAACATATTCTAAACCTTTCCCTTTAGGCGTTACTACTAGGTAGAGATTAGTACTATGCTCAATTAAAAAAAAAAGTAATGCTGTATACAACTATGAAATGCATAAATTTAATATAGCCACTTTGAAAATGAGTAGAGTTCATTATTTTAAAGTTAATTTTTATCATGTGGGTCCATGTCTTCTTCACTTTTTTTAAGTGATTGCGTGGTGATTATCCATTTCATAGTTGCGTAAATTTTTTCTCTTAAAAAAATAGTGTCCACTCATCAGATTTGGCCCCCCTATATTTATTATAAGAAAATAACTTATTTGCAATCAATTAATTCTAGTGAAATTATTATTTATAACTAAAATTAATTATAAATAATATTTTCATTATAAATAATCAGTCATAAAAACTCTTTTTCTTATAGTGATTTTACAGCTTGGAATATTTATATATATATATATATATATATATATATATATATATATATATACTTTAGGCATAAAATGAATACACAAAAATAACATACAAACTGTCTTGTCTTTCTTACCTCAATCCCGCGTTTTTACTAAATATATTTTCTTGACTCGTCGATCATGTCAGCCAAGCAATTGGCCGAGAGATCGATAGTGTTCCACTCGTCCCTCTTTTTTTCTATATAAACCATAGCTTTATGTCTGTGAGACTCAAGAATACCATTAATATTCCATCTCCCTTTTGTTCATCGCGCACGTTAATTATTTAGCAATATCAGTTTCT
This sequence comes from Platycarya strobilacea, assembly GCA_036898215.1. Lineage (NCBI taxonomy): Eukaryota > Viridiplantae > Streptophyta > Magnoliopsida > Fagales > Juglandaceae > Platycarya > Platycarya strobilacea. The sequence goes on from CM072555.1 coordinate 38,778,889, forward strand.
CCAACTCCAAACTACTTTTCTCAATATGACGAAGGCACCAGAAGAAGAACACCCTGTAAAGGCCTTTGGCTGGGCTGCTAGAGACCAATCTGGACATCTCTCTCCTTTCAACTTCTCTAGAAGGTAAAGTTCCTGTAATCATTTCGCAGTACTAGGGTTAGTTCGATCGAAGAAACCCGAGCGTCCCATGCAAATAAATACTTGTATTTACTGATCATAATAGTTTAGAACTCATCCATGATCTCTACTCCAAAACTCCATTAATGAGTACTTTTACGTACTAAGTTTGCAAGGAGCTGTTGGGATAAAAATTATATATCCAACTGCTTCAGTAATTAAACCTGCAAATACGCTTCCCTCCATTTCACAATCTAAGCAAATGCTTCGACATCCTTAGTACTACTCCCTGCTCTATCTCTTGTTATTGTTTTTCTTGTGCATGCAACCTTTCTCATTTAATATGCGCCACGTAATAAAGATGACATATTTGTGTTCAAATTATTCAACGCAGGGCAACAGGGGATGAAGATATCAGATTTAAGGTGTTGTATTGTGGAATTTGTCACTCCGACCTTCACTCGATGGTGAATGATTGGGGCCTCTCTCTCTACCCTCTTGTTCCCGGGTATTTTTTTTTTCCCCTTCGATTCTCATATAGTCAGTACTAAATTTTTCTTTTTAAAAAAAACTATAAAAAAATAGACATTTGTAATCAAGTATTGACGATAAAAAAATTATTAACGACTAAAATTGACTAATTAGGACTAATAAATAGTCACAAATAAGTAATTTTCTTATAGTAAAATTAGAAATAATTTTGAGCTTTTTTGATATTTTATATATGCAAAAACAATATATATATATATATATCTATATACTCGTTTCCATGTTTATCTTAAGGATAGGTGGAATGTGTCACAGCACTGACCTTACTAGTTTTCATAAATAAAAGGATATGCTTCTATCCGGCAGAAAATAACAAGAACACGACTTATGGTTGCTTCGCAAAGATATTAGTGCATTAAAAAAACACAGATCAGTCGTACGTCTGTGCTATATATACTAATATTTAATTAATTAGTTGACATCATATATAGGAATTGAAAAAGCTTTTTAAAGGAAGGAAAAACTTATACAAATTGAGGAAATTTGTTTCAGATGTTTCCCTCTCTGTGTTTAACTTTACCAATTCATATTTGTGACAATAACAACATGATATGAGTGCATTAAAAGGACAGAGTCGTCTGTGCTATATATACTAATATTTAAGTTGACATCATAGGAATTGAATAAGCTTTGAGGGGAAGGAAAAACATAAAGATGAGGACAAAGTGGCATGACATTTGAACAAATATTGTATTTGCAGGCATGAAATTGTTGGGGAAGTGACAGAAGTAGGGGGAAAGGTGAAGAAAGTTAAAATAGGAGACAAAGTGGGGGTGGGATGCATGGTAGGTGCATGCCACTCATGTGAGAGTTGTAACAATGACCTTGAAAACTACTGTCTCAACGTAATATATACCTACTCAAGCATATACCACGATGGAACTGTCACATACGGAGGCTACTCAGATACAATGGTAGCGAATGAGCGCTACGTCATTCGAATCCCAGAAAACCTGCCACTCGACGCCACTGCTCCACTACTTTGTGCTGGGATCACAGTTTATAGTCCCTTGAGATATTTTGGTCTTGGGGAAGCAGATAAGCATATTGGGGTGGTTGGCCTAGGTGGACTTGGTCATCTAGCTGTTAAGTTTGCTAAGGCTTTTGGGGCGAAAGTGACCGTAATTAGTACCTCGCTTTCCAAGAAGGATGAAGCTTTGGAACATCTTGGTGCTGATTCATTTTTGGTCAGCCGGGATCAAGGACAAATGCAGGTAATAATCTGAATGATTTAAGCTTTTGTTTACATAGTAAGATCATGATCGAGTTGGTTTTAATAAAAGTAAAAAGTTTAATAAAATATTATTTTTTAATATTATTATTATTTGTGTAGGCTGCTAAGACTACCATGGATGGCATAATTGATACCGTATCTGCTGTACACCCGATTGGGCCATTAATTGATCTCTTGAAGTTTAATGGAAAGCTTGTTACTTTGGGTGCACCAGAGAAGCCGCTTGAACTACTTACACTTCCTTTAGTTACGGGTAATTTCGAAAAAGACAAGGACATAAATAAATTTTGCCATATTTAATGTTTAATGAAAAAACTTGTTGGTACAGGAAGGAAAATGGTTGCAGGGAGCGCCATTGGAGGAATGAAGGAGACACAAGAGATGATTGACTTTGCGGCAAAACACAATATCACGGCAGACGTTGAGCTTATCTCTATGGAGTATGTGAACAAGGCAATGGAGCGACTTGCCAAGGCTGATGTTAAATACCGATTTGTCATTGACATTGGAAACACCTTGGCTGCTACCAAGCATTGAGGACAAGCTATTTTGTGTCTTATAATTATTTCCTAGTAATGTTGGAAAGATTTGGCTCTATAATTTGCTTGCACGTAATTTGCTTGTACATATTTCTACCAGCTAAAGCTATCTTGTTCTGGTTATGATAACAAGTATATATATAATAAATAAACGTATAGTGTTTTGAATTTTTGTTTAAACTATTTTTCTTTAAGGCCTTGTTTGAATTGATAAAAGTATTTTAACTCATGTCATCTAATTAATGATCATTACAAATTTTTTAAATTTTAAAACAAAATATAATAAACAATTCAATATTTTTAAATCCTAAAACAAACAAAGAAAATGTTAAAAAAATATTTAAACACTATTTTATACAACTTTCATTGGATCATCTCAACTAATAATTATCCAAACCTTCCCAAAGAGTATCCACATTGGGTCCCATCCCAAACCCTATAATTTAACTAAAATCACTACGCACAGTAGAATTCAACACTAAATAGAACGAGAAAGCTTTTCTGATTCATACCTTGATTGTATACATCATTATCCAATTATAATACAGCCAGAGGTAAACTCATGGGATCACATGCATTTGAATTTCAAACATTTCAAATTCAAACAACAAACATTTGACACTCAAATTTACCAACGGAAACTAACAAATATTTGAAAATCGAATATACAAAAATAGAGTCTTTCCAGAATCACTTTGCTCCTCTTCCGTTCGGATCTTCTTGGTTAACATTTTGATTTTCAGTTTCGCCACTTCCGTTCGAGTCTACTTGGCTAACGCATCAAAATCTTGTGATGCAGTGTTACAACCACATATAAGATCATATCTGACGCTAGACAGAATAATGGTTATTCTGCAGGCTAGTTTCAACAGATGAATTTACAGAGAAGAATACAAGAATTTCGCCCAAAATACAGAGAATATGTCTCTGAGAAAAAAAACTGAACATTACCAAATTAGAGATTGTCGAAAATCAGTCTACAAGTTGGACTGTATAACTAAAATTCGTCTGTAATCGAATTTTACCAAAAATGACAAAATCCCGAAAATAACGTAAAATTGAAATTCAAAATCAAATAAGCAACCTGCAAAAGATCCAAAATAAATCAGATTTAAAATGACTTCCTAACAAACATACGAAATATTACCAAAAATAGTAAAACATAATTAAAAATAATAATTTGGAAAGGAAAATAGAGGAATTTGAGATTAAAAAAAAAAGGCGCATGGAGCCATACTCGATGTGAACAGCATGCACGTCGAAAAGAGCTTTCCGAATTTGGGTCTTATGCGCGATTCTGACACCCGTAGCCAAAGTTATGGCCAAAAGACTGAAACACACTCAAAACTCATCCAATTAGAAAGAGATCACAATCGCTTTCGGCATTTACACTGATCTGTCAATTCATGGTACATCAGCGTCACCAACGTGCAATTAGACAGCTCAGCATCATCTGTCTTGGATCCTCCTGCATCAGTTGCCCTAGGTTAGAAAGAACTCGTCTTCGAGTTCAGAGTAGTGTCATTAGAATCCACAAAACAATGGCTTAGGTGCTTCACATTAAAGACATCAGAAGTCTTTAAATGACTAAGAATGCGTAACCTGTAAGCATTATCATTGATCTTCTGCAAGACCTCACAAGGTCCAATCTTCCAGTCCTTAAGCTTACTACACTCGCCAACAGGAAAACGATCACGAGTTAATACAGCCCAAACAAAATCACCAACGTCAAAAAGTACCTAGCGACGATGACTGTCAACCCGAGTCATGTACTTGGTATTGCTCTCATGAATACCCTATTTCACCTGCTCATGGATGTCCCGAAGATGCTCTGCCATCTCATTTGCTTTAGTACTGAAACGTCCTATACGTGGAATAGGGGTTAAATCTAGTACCCCGGATAGATTCTGACCATAGACAATCTCAAATGGGCTTAAGCCTATGGTTCTATTTTTTGATCTGTTATAGGCAAATTCTACCTGAAGTAAAGCCAAATCTCACTGCTTTGGCTTAGTTTCTGCCAAACACCTCAAAAGGTTGCCCAAACTCCGGTTCACCACCTCGGTCTGACCATCCTTCTGAGGGTAGTAGGCACTGCTAAAATTCAACTGTCTCCCCAATTTTCCCCATAGTCTCTTCTAAAAATGATTGATGAACTTGGAATTACGATCGAAAGTAATAGTTTGAGGAACACCATGTAAGCGCACTATCTCTTTGAAGTAAATATGGGCAATCCGAGTAGCATTCATAGTCTTCCTGTAAGCTACAAAATGGGTCATCTTGAAAAATCTGTCAACCACAATAAGGATAGAATCTGTGACCCGTTGGGTGTGGGGTAAGCCCAATACAAAATCCATGCTGACATCTAGCCAAAGTGTTTCAGGAACAGGTAAGAAAGTGTACAAGTCCGCATTGGTGAGAATTCATTTAGACCAATGGCACAAATAACAACGGTCAATATAATGAGCCATATCACTGATTAGCTTAGGCCAATAAAAGTCAGAAGAGATAAGGACCAGTGTCTTGTCTCGACTAAAGTATCCCTCATTATGAAGTTCACTTATAATTTGTTGTCTCAATAAACAATATGGAATGCACAATTGTAATCCACGAAACAAATAACTATTATGCAAAATAAAATCATGACGGTGACCATCAATTACCTCCTAAAATATCCTTTTAAGGAAAGGATTAGCTGCATATATATCTATGAAAACCTCAAAGCCTGCAACTCTGGTACTCATGGTGGTGAGAAGTAAAGTACAATGGTTTAGGGCATCTGCGACGCGGTTCAGGCTCCTGGCTTGGTGCCTCAACGTAAATGTAAACTCCTGCAAATACGCCACCCACTTGGCATGTCGTCGACTCAGCTTGTGTTGGCCATTGATATACTTCAAGGCCTCATGATTAGTGAACAAGATGAACTCCCTCTATACTAATTAATGACGCCAATGCTTTAGGGACTGAACTATGGTATAAAACTCAAGGTCATAGGTGGAATAATTTTTCTTTGAGCCCGATAGCTTGTCAATGAAAAAAGCAACCAAATACCCTGACTGACTCAGAACACCACCAATGCCAACACCAGATGCATCACAATTTACCTCGAACACTTTGTCAAAATCAGGAAGTGCCAAAACTGGTGCCTCGATCATCTTCTTCTTGACCAGTTGAAAACTAGCTTCTACCTCCTCAAACCACTTGAAATCACGTCCTTTGAGGTACTTTGTGATAGGAGCAATTAGAGTGCTGAAATTTCTAATGAACCGTCTGTAGAAAGATGTCAATCCATGCAAACTTCTGACATCGTGCAAGGTCTTTGGTTTGGGCCACTCCAAGATTGCGTCTATCTTTGACTGATCTGCATGATCATCAGTAGACACTACAAAACCAAGAAAAGTTACAAAAGTAGTGAAAAAAGAACACTTCTTCTGATTGGCAAATAGGCATTCCATTTTTAGCATCTCAAAAACAGCACAGAGGTGGTCAAAGTGTGAGGCCCATGTTAGACTATAAATGAGAATATCGTCGAAATAAACCACAAAGAATCTCCCCATAAAAGGCCGCAAGATCTAATACATAAATCTCATAAATGTGCTGGGTGCATTGGACAGCCCAAAAGGCATGACCATCCATTCATATAACTTGTGTTGCGTCTTAAACGCTATCTTCCACTCATCTCCAGGCCTTATTCTGATTTTGTGTTATCTACTTTTAAGATCAATTTTTGAGAAGATTTTAGAACCGGACATCTGATCCAACATATCATCCAGGCAGGGAATTGGAAACCTGTACTTCAAGTAATTTTGTTGATTGTTCGACTGTCAACACACATACGCCATGAAATATCTTTCTTTGGCACGAGCAGGGCAGGGACTGCACATGGGCTCATACTCTCACGAATATAACCTATCTCCAATAACTCCACCACCTGTCGCTGCAACTCTTCAGCCTTCTTAGGACTGAGGCAATACGCTGGTCAGTTAGTTACACTAGACCCTAAAACGAGGTCAATTTGATAGTGAATATCTCCCATAGGCGGTAGCCCAAGGGGAAGTTCCTCTAGCATCAGTTCAACAAACTCTGTTAGCAGTTGCTACACCTCTACTGGTAAATCAAAGTCCATGGGTAATGCACTATTCTTGCAATGTGACACCCCCAAATTCTCCTTAAAATAAACACGGGAATCGAGGCGTCAAGATGATGACAATACGAGTCATGCATCCCCAATGTCATGTGCTAAGTATGTGAACACATAACATGCATAAAATAAAAGTCATAGCAGATAATAAAGTCATTATCTAAGTATTACAATTTTTAGAAATATTTTACAAATTAATATAATAAATATTCTCCAATAGAGGATTTAATACCGTCATCCAAAAGATAAATCATAACAATATATATTTATAAAAAGGGAAAAATCATTTCCCAAGATAACAATTTTATAACATAATACTCCAACAACGGAGCCACCTCTTCAGGTTTAGACCTCTCGACATCTGCATCCAAAATCTACAACGCCAAGATGGTATCGCAGGTAAGTACAACCCAACCAAACCAAAAGACAGAAATATACTCATGCAACAACAAAACTCATGAACATGACACCAAATGCATGAATCTCAAAAGAACATCTTTCTCAAAATAAACAAGATAAACACATGCCAAAATTTCATTTTTGTTCACGATCAAATTTCAATAAAATCATCCATCATTTTCCAGAAAATAATATCTGCAAATCCAATCATACCAGACATTACGTATTGCCGTCTCCGATATGATATATACACATCATCAATCATAATGGGCGTTACGTATCGTCGTCCCCATTATGATTCATACACACTGATTTCATAGCGGGCGTTACGTATCGTCGTCCCCGAAATGAAATACACACCCAATGACCATAATGGGCGTTACATATCGCCGTCCCCGTTATGTCATCCACACACTATCAATCACAATGGGCGTTACGTATCGCCATCCCCATTATGACTGACACACATAATGATCATAATGGGCATTACGTATCGCCGTCTCATTATGTCATCCACACACACACACTGATCACAACAAGCGTTACGTATCACCGTCCCCGTTATGACTCAACCAAAAACTATTAAAATCCATAAACTCAATAAAACCCCAATTTCCATTCCAACACATGAATATCAGAAATCAAGCAAAAATCCAATTTCAAAATATTTTCATGAACATGTGCGTAAATACACAATGCATACGATCATGCACCAAATAGCCAACAATTAATAAATTCCAAAAATGACCAAACACAATATCTATTGATGTCAAAATATATTTAAATCTTAAAACTCGTTTGGAAAGTACTTACAGAGGGTAAAAACGCAAATCCTTGAGCAAACGCCAATTCGCAGCGTTCGTAACAGTCACTGATACGTTAGGCTAAAGTGTTCGGTTTGATACCAAAATTTAGGGAGATACTCTTTGAAAGGTGGGGAATCTCATGGAGGTGGTGGTGTGGCGGTGCAACCATCGAAAGGTGGCGGATCGGGCTCAAAATGGGTGGAAACCCATTTTTGAGTTTGGGGTGGTACCAGGAAGGTGAGGTCGCGGTTTGAGGAGTTGAGCTAGGGGGGTGGTCGGCTAAGGTAGGGAAACATTTTTGTGGTAGAGGTGAGGCTCACAATGGCAGCAAGCGGCGGCTGGGGTGCTCAACCCATGGGTTTTAAAACCCATTTTGTGGCTTGATCGTGTGGGAGTAGTTGAGGGGGCTACCGGCAGTGGGTTAGGTAGCTAGGAGGCCGGTGATGAAGTGGTGAAGAGATAGTGGCCGATGGTGACCGGTGGTGGCCGGAAAACACATGAATGGGTATTACAATACCCATTCGGGTTTCAGCCCATGGAGAGGAGGTGGGAGGAGGTCCGGGGCTGGGATCACTGGGGTAGGCTGGCCGGCAGGTGGTGGTCCTAGTGGTGGGGGCGGTGAGGGCAGGCGGCTGGCGTAGGGGTGGCTGGGCTGTCTAAGGCCGAACGGCCAAACCGGGGCGGGAGGGGGGGGGGGGGAAGAAGTCGCGCGGGGCTGATGGGGATGCAGGGGAAAAAGGAAAGAAAAAGAAAAAGAAAAAGAAAAGAAAAGAGAAAAAGAAAAAGTAAATAAAATAAACGAGATTCAGTCCCCACAACTCAGTTCACAATGTTGATCCAATAAAAGAATTCCAAAACAGAGAGCTGAATAATCTCACATTTTAAATTAATAAGAAAAACAATGTAACTCAATATTTAATTATAAAAATAACATAAAACTAATATTAATTATCTAATAGTTCAAATAAATATCTCTATCAAATAAAACACAACCAATAATATTATTAAAATAAATTAAAATAATTAATAAAAAAAATAAAATAATGTGTAAAAATACACCTAAATTTGGATCTCACAGTCTCCCCCTTTAAAAAAAATTTCGTCCCCGAAATTCGCTTGGCTGCAACTAATAGAAACCCCAATGCTCACTTACCGTACAACTCAATACTCACTCCAAGTATTACACAATCATCTATTTTCCTCAAATACAAATGAATATTATTCCATCATAACTTTATAGTCTCCAAATAATATATTATCTCTAAAACTCCTGAGGTAGCCAATTAATCTGAACTCCAAATGTATCAGAACCTCAGCACAACCTCTCAAAAATTTAATGTTCACTAATTCCATACAATAATTTGTGTTACCCTAAAATAACTCCCAAGTTTATCTTCCCAACTTAACCATCGATAAACATAATTGACCACACCAAAAAGTTAAATCTCTACTTACAAGTACCATTATAAATTTCAAGTCACCACTAATTCCTTACAACCGACGTAAAACTTGAACTTCCAACTACATCGCAATTCATTACGCTTTCGCGCGCACTCTGATAATTCGCTAAATACAAAAAAATTTAATTCCTCATAAATTATTACCATAAGTAAAAATTGGCTCAACACCTATTAACAAGAAATCATATACCACTCTTCCAAATTTTAAAATTTTAATATCTCATAATTTTGATTATATCATTATGGTTGATACCTAAACTTCAACATATATCACACAAAAAAAATCTTATCACCCGACTCAACTTAATTAGCATGATAACCACAATACATATAGCCTTCCCAATCGGACCTTCAATACTCATGAGATGGAATAATTTCAAATCTTATAATTCTTATGCGACCTTAAGTCAAAACTAATTCCTTAAGATATCTCGACAAATGTTGCTAACTATTAAATTCTCCAAATATCATACTTAAATTATCCACTCTAAACAATTTACCCAGAAGTCTAAAATTTAGATCTCTTAAATTTATTTCCATCACATCAATTCAACCCTATCACTTAACAAAATAACTTTCATCAAATCAAACACAAATCAAAGATAGGTACTCTCCAAAAATTTATACACATAATTATTATACATCAATCTCTAAGCATCCACAACAACATCAAAACTTCACAAAGGAATAATTGGTCACCTACTATCATAAGTATTACTAAAACAGATTCCATAACAATATATCAATGACCAACAATTTCACACTTACAAGAAGAGTTTATCTAAAATATAATTCCAACAATCTCCCAGAATAAAATTAGAATTTAGAAACTCTAGCACTCAGTGAGACCCAACTAATACATATAAACAGCATAAGAAATATCAAGAAAGAAATACAATTACATAAATACTATTAATTATCAAAACGAATCCATCTCACAGAATATAGCAATATACCCAAACACTAAAAAACAAATCAAGTAATTCACATAAATCTTATATAAAAACATAAATGGGGAAAAATCTAATAAACAACTAAGTAAAAACCATTTTAAGAAAAAAAAAAACCACCTCTTTTGGTAAACACAAATGACCAAAAACTTTTATTAAATAAAACAAGGAAATTGAATTAAAATAAGAATAGCAAATAAAATAACAAATAAAATTTTGAAATTCTCTACAAAATCCAACTCTTAAAAAGATTTATTGTAAAAATCTCCAGGACTAAAAACTTTTGAAAGAAACGAACCATAATAAAATAATTAAATAGATAAATTAATTAATAAATAAATACCAACAAGTCGCCAAACAAATCCACTTGTCAAAATAATAGATAAACTTTTAAAATAGTACAAATAGAAAGGTGAAGAGATAATAAATTGAAAAACTTACCTCAAAACATATGCCTAAAAAGAAAACATAGTAACGATTCATTTTAAATTTTTGTCTAAATAAATTTCAAACTTTCAGAAATATCTAAAAGACAAAAGCCACAATTTAAAATAATTAGATAATAAACAAATCAAAAACCATCTTGTAGAAAACTCATGATATAAAGTTAAAACCACACCAAATACATATAATCAATGCGTAAAAGCTTAATAAAATAAAATAACCTATAACAAAATAATAACTTTAAAACAAGAGATTCTATAACACAACTATTTAAAATAAATGATTCAATAAAATGAATGATATAAAACAATAATCTAATCCAAAATATCCAAATTCTAATTTAAACAAAAACAAGGCATATATATAAAATACATAATTAAATAAATGCTCAACAACTTAATTAAATAAAATCAACTAATTAAAATCTTAACTATTACCCAATTACAATATAGAACAAATATTAAAATAAAATGCATCAAAACAAATCAACCAATCAGAATTAAGTTAATTATGAAAATAAATAAACAACATGCATATTAAAAATAAAAAGCACAACACAACAAAATAAATATCGATAATCTTACCATATACATTAGTAGGAAAAACTTAGAAAACAAATATAATAATAAAATAAAATAGCCAAATAATAAAACAAATAAATTTTTAAACCCACAAACTTTTCTGTTATTGTCCCTAAATAATATGCGGATTTATCCAGAGTTAAACTGCTCTGATACCACCTGTGATGCCCCCAAATTTCCATTAAAATAAACATGGGAATCGAGGTATCGGGATGATGACAACATGGGTCACGCATCCCCAACGTCATGTGCTAAGTGTGTAAACACATGACATGCATAGAATAAAAGTCGCAACGGATAATAAAGTCATTATCTAATTACCAGAAATTTTAGAAATATTTTACAAATTAATATAATATATATTTTCTAACAGAGGATTTAATACCGTCATCCGAAAGATAAATCATAACAATACATATTTATAAAAAGGAGAAAATCATTTCCCAAGATAACAATTTTATAACATAATACTCCAACAACGAAGCCGCCTCTTCAGGCTTAGACCTCTCGACATCTGCATCCAAAATCTACGACGCCAAGATGGCATCACAGGTAAGTACAATCCAACCAAATCAAAACACAGAAATATACTCATGTAACAAAAAAACTTATGAACACAATACCAAATGTATAAATCTCAAAAGAACATCTTTCTCAAAATAAACAAAATAAAAATACGTCAAAATCTCATTTTGGTTAACGATAAAATTTCAGTAAAATCATCAATCATTTCCTAGAAAATAATATCCACAAATCCAATCATACCAGGCGTTACATATCGTCGTCCCCGATATAATATACACACATCACCAATCATAATGGGCATTACGTATCGCCGTCCCCGATATGAAATACACACCCAATGACCATAACGGGCGTTACGTATCGCCATCCCCAGTATGTCATTCACACACTATTAATCACAATGGGCGTTACGTATCGCCATCCCCATTATGTCATTCACACACACACACTGATCACAACGGGCGTTAAGTATCGCCGTCCCCATTTTGATTCAACCAAAAACTATTAAAATCCATAAACTCAATAAAAACCCAATTTCCATTCCAACACATGAATATCCAAAATCATGCAAAAATTTAATTTCTAAATATTTTCATGAATATGCGCGTAAATACACAATGCATACGACCATGCACCAAATAGCCAACAATTAATATATTCCAATAATGACCAAACACAACATCTGTTGATGCCAAAAATATATTTAAATCTTAAAATTCAATTGGAAATTACTTACAGCGGGTAAAAATGCAAATCCTTGAGCAAACGCCAATCCATAGCGTTTGTAGCAGTCACTGATACGTTAGGCTAAAGTGCTCAGTTTGACACCAAAATTTAAGAAGATACTCTTTGAAAGGTGGAAAATCTCATGGAGGTTGTGGTGTGGCAGTGCAACCACTGGAAGGTGGCTGATCGGGCTCAAAATGGGTGAAAACCCATTTTCGGGTTTGGGGTGGTACCAGGAAGGTGAGGCCGCTGTTTGAGGAGCTGAGTTAGGAGGGTGGTCGGCTGAGGTGGGGGAACATTTTGGTGGTGGAGGTGAGGCTCACAGTGGCGGCAGGCGGCGGGTTGGGTGCTCAACTCGTGGGTTTTAAAACCCATTTCGTGGCTTGATCGTATGGGAGGAGTGTTGGGGGGGGGGGGGGGGGGCTACCGGCTGTGGGTTAAGTAGTTAGGAGGCCGGTGATGAAGTGGTGAGGAGTTGGTGGCCGGTGGTGGCCGGAAAACACATGAATAGGTATTACAATACCCATTCGGGTTTCAGCCCATGGAGGGGAGGTAGGAGGAGGTTTGGGGCTGGGATCACTGGGGTAGGCTGGTCGGTGTAGGGGGGTGGCTGGGCTGTCTAAGGCTGAATGTCCAAACAGCGGCACGGGGGAGGGGGGCGAAGAAAGAAGTCGCGCGGGGCTGGGGGGGATGCAGGGGAAAAAGGAAAGAAAAAGAAAAAGAACAGAAAAGAGAAAAAGAAAAAGTGAAGGAAATAAACGAGATCCAGTCCCCACAACTCAGTTTATAGTTTTGATCCAATAAAAGAATTATAAAACAGAGAGCTGAATAAATTAATTTAAACGCGGAAACTACTTAAGATGAAATAATAAATAAAAACACGTCAAATAAATTCACATGATAAAATAAAGAAAATTAAATTTCAATAATTAAAATAATTATCTCACATTTTAAATTAATAAAAAAAGTAACATAACTCAATATTTAATTATATAAATAACATAAAACTAATATTAATTATCTAATAGTTCAAATAAATATCTTAATCAAATAAAACAAAACCAATGATATTATTAAAATAAATTAAAATAATTAATATTATGAATAAAATAATGTATAAAAATACACGTAAATGTGGGATCTCACATGCAAGGCAGTAGGGCATAGACTACGTCTCCATACTCAATCTCATCTAAAAACCTGGATATAGAAAACATGTTAGTATTATTGGTTACCGGAGTAGAAGTGGGTCCTTCCTGCCAGGGAGCCAACACAATCATTTTCCCTTTGATATTAAGGGAATACGTATTCTTCCGTCCATCATGAATGAAACTGTGATCATACTGCCAAGGTCGACCCAACAATACATGACACGCATCCATAGATACAACATCATACCAAGCATTATTCAAATATTTTCTGCCAATTGAAAAAATGTAATAACCCGGATTTTTAGACATCCGCTTAATTTTCATATGTGGGATGATTATGTCTCTCCGAAACCATTTTTAGGAATTTTGGGATATATGTATAGGATTCTTATATTGAAAGGTTGGGAATAAGGTTGGGTATAAATGTGACTTGTATTAAGGTGAAAAAGTGCCTAGACCCGAGATCTCGCTCAACTCTCGCTTGATGTCTGGCTCGAGCGAAATACAGGGACAGACAAATGTCTTTTAGTAGAATGGTCATAACTTGCTCATTTGATGTCAGAATTGAGTGATTCAAGAGGCTATGGAAAGCTAAGAGGAATATCTACAACTTTTATGTTTTGAGGTTTAAGAGATATGGACTTAATCAAATAAGAAATAGAGATTGAAGTACCAAGTCTGAATTGGAGATAGATAAGTATTGACTTGAAGTTGACTAAGAACATTGGATAAGATTAAGCCTTTGGATTATTTTCTTAGTTATCCTAAGATCTGGACAAGTGTGTAGATATGTGAAAAATGAGGAGATTTTATTTAGTGAATTTCGTGTGAAATAAGATGAATCATCTATCCAACATTTGGTGTACCCGGATTGGTGTTCTCTGGTTTATCTGTCGAGTTTTATTAGAAAAATCATAACTTGGTCATACAAACTCCAAATGAAGTGATTCCAGTTTTTATAGAACCCTAAGACATAGATATATAACTTTTATGATTAGAGGTTTTAGAGAATCGAAGTGTATCAATGGAGTGATTGGGCTGGAATGGGACTGATCTATTTTAAGTGCAAACTGGGGCTCGAAAATGAATCACTTCACCACCTCACCTTAGATGTTCGAATTTGATTGGTTCTCCTCATGGTTATCTGCTAGATACATGTATGAGAGCATGTGTTAGGTGGAAAAAGAGCTTCTAGAAGAATAATTAGTTTAGAACCAAGCAAGAGTGAAGGACTAATCTGATTGGCCAAAACAGCCAACTATCCCCTTTGTTTCCAACCAATTGATAACCAAACCTTGGGAATTAGGTAATGAGATATTTTCCAGCTACTCTAAGGGTGCTAAGGGAGTCTTGGACGTGTGGCCAAAGAGGGAGAAAATGTTCTAGAAGTCTTGAGGATGCAAGGAAGACCAATGGCCAGCTAAGCTCATCTTGGGTATTTTAGACTTTTTGGAAGTTTACTTTTATATCTATATTTGGTAATTATTTGGGGCCATTGATCTAAGATGATTTTAGATGAGGAAGAAGCATAGCCATAGGATGGAAATCTTTGGAGATCATGGGAGATTTGGATGAGGATTAGATTAACCAAAGCTGGACAGCACATGTTATACCATACACGGTTTGAGACTAACCCATTGCTTTGGTTTGTTTCCTTCTCTTTTTCCCCAAGCCATCTATTCCTTTATATATATAACCATCTTCAGATCATAGGAGACCTTTGGGAGGAGGAAGTCACGTCCACTTGGAGAGAATAGCCAAAGAAGAAGCCTCTCTAACCCTTGAACTTCCAAACTTCTCCTAAGTGAGCTAAGTGAGTGCTTTGAGGAGAAATGTTGCAAGGACTAGTTGGATCATTCAACCAAGTTTTGGAGAAACTTGTAAGTATACAATTTAACTTAATCTTAGCATAGAATAGGTAGATTATTGATGGAATTAAGTTTGTTGTTGGTTGGAGCTTGAATTAGGCTTATATGATGTGTTTGGAATCTATGGTGTTTTGGATATGATTGGGTGATGGTAAAATGCTAGGAAAATTATAAGGACCTAGATTTATGTTTTAATAAGTAAAAATAAGGTTTATGTGAAAAGATTGCTTGATTTAGGTTGAAAAACCCCTTGAGCCGTGATCTCGCTTGACTGTCGCTTGATACCCGCTCGAGCGAGTTCCAACCCGAGACTTCGCTCGATACTCGCTCGACACCCGCTCGAGCGAAATACCCTGTTTTGCTTAGATTTAGGGTTTTCTTAGAATAACAGTGGTGTTTCAAATGGGTAGAGTTATAGGTGAAAATAACTCATGTGTATAAGAGAAGAATATAAAGAAAAAAAACAATTTATATAAAGAATATGTTCCGTGTCATGACGGGGACGGCGATACGTAACGCCCGGACGATTGACACGAGACTCATCATAACGGGGACGGCGATACGTAACGCCCGGATGATTGATGAGAGTATGATTGATAAGTTAGTCACGTCATGACGGGGACGGCGATACGTAACGCCCGTATGACTGACGTGCCGGCAGGGACGGCGATACGTAACGCCTGTCGTGATATGAGAAATATGTGATCTCCACGGGGACGGCGAGACGTAACGCCCGTGTGATTGATCCTCACGGGGACGGCGAGACGTAACGCCCGTGAAATTGATTTGAATGGCGGGGACGGTGAGACGTAACGCCCGCAGTAATATGTAATGTGTTTTGTGTCATAACGGGGACGGCGAGACGTAACGCCCGGATGATTGACACTAGACTCATCATAACGGGGACGGCGATACGTAACGCCCGGATGATTGATGAGTATATGATTGATAAGTTAGTCACGTCATGACGGGGACGGCGATACGTAACGCCCGTATGACTGACGTGCCGGCAGGGACGGCGATACGTAACGCCTGTCGTGATATAATAATATGTTTTGTGTCATAACGGGGACGGCGAGACGTAACGCCCGGATGATTGACACTAGACTCATCATAACGGGGACGGCGATACGTAACGCCCGGATGATTGATGAGTATATGATTGATAAGTTAGTCACGTCATGACGGGGACGGCGATACGTAACGCCCGTATGACTGACGTGCCGGCAGGGACGGCGATACGTAACGCCTGTCGTGATATAATAATATGTTTTGTGTCATAACGGGGACGGCGAGACGTAACGCCCGGATGATTGACACTAGACTCATCATAACGGGGACGGCGATACGTAACGCCCGGATGATTGATGAGTGTATGATTGATGAGTTAGTCACGTCATGACGGGGACGGCGATACGTAACGCCCGTATGACTGACGTGCCGACAGGGACGGCGATACGTAACGCCTGTCGAGGTTATGTGATAAGTAAGACCCGATGGGGACGGCGAGACGTAACGCCCATCGTGGATAAGAAATAAAAGAAACCTATGGGGTTAAGAAATAAAGTGAAAAGTATAAGTGTATGTGATGATGGGTCTAGCTAAGATCTAAGGTTGTATGTGATGATGGGTCTAGCTAAGATCTAAGGTTGTATGTGATGATGGGTCTAGCTAAGATTTAAGTTTGTATGGTAAGATGGGTAATTGACGTGTATGAGTTCCATAAGGTATGCTTATAAGTGATATGTTGATGAGTGTGATTATGTATGGTGATAGTTGAGGTTATCTATGCTTTATTTCGTTAACTGTGTACTTACTGTGATTTCTAGTAAATCTCACTCTTTTATGTTTATCTATTTTTATCTATCATTCCTTATGGAATGATAGATGTTGTTGCAGGGATGGATAAATTGCATTGAGACCCGATCAGCACGGGAGATTCTGAGGTACCCTGAGGGTCCTATGGAATGCTCCTCTCCGGTTGAGATGACCCCGCGTACGTAATCAAGTGAAGATGTAAGAGTATTGGATGATGGTAGGATATGAGTTTTTGTTTAGAGAAAACTAACTGGGTTATGTAAGAGTAAATACAGAATATTGTTGTAAATACAATATTATGAGAAGTGTAATTATAGTATGCCATGTGGTCTATTGATGCGAGAGTTAGATCTCTTTGCTCATATTGGGAATTTACTTCTTCCAGCTGCGATCGGCATTGCATTTCATTAGTAAGCTTAGATGCATGCATGCTGCTTTTTACGTAGGATGAGTAGCCTTGTGTTACTTGTCCGGATGCGTCGATTTGTGTTGTAATCAATGCGAAAAATCGGGGCGTGACAAAAAAACACAAGACATCGTCTATCTACTGTTACCTCACTACCTTTATTCAGCCCTGACAACTTGTATGGCTTAAGATGACGGTTTGTCTTCAACTGCAACTTCTGGACAGCTTCCTCAGATACTACATTCTCACAACTGCCGCTGTCAATGATCATTTTACAGACTTCATCTGCAATTGTGCAGGTTGTGTGGAAAATATTGGTTCTCAACCAATTGTCCCCTAAATCACCCTTGGGAGTCAGTAGACTCTTGTAAACGACCAGAGTCTCATGGCCATCTCCATGCAGTACATCATCAACTTCATCATCGTCATACATAGGTTCGCCAATCTCCTTAGTCCCATCTACTACATCCTCCTTAATCAACAAATTTTTACTCTTTTGATTAGTAGGCTTCCTGCAATCAGTCACTTGGTGCCCCTATTCCCCACAACAAAAACATCTAGTAGTAGGGTTAGAATTACTCTGTGGTGGCTGCTGGACAAGACGGGAATCCTGAGGGTGAACTGACCGATTGTTTTGATCGTTCTTGATCACTGGCCTCCTGTTTTGCTGTTTTTCAACAGCAAGTGCACGCTGGTATGCCTCCGAAACAGTCCACAATGAGTGAAGGTTGAAGACATCTTGCAAGGGTTGGCACAAACCCCCCAAATATCGCACCACCAACTGCTCCTCCGTCTCTGATAAATTGTTCTATGCGACCAACTGGTAAAACTCTTCTGTATAATCATCGACTGATCTCGCGCCCTGCCTCAACGCATGAAGTCGCTGAAATAAGGTTTAAGTGTAGCCGAAGGGAAGGAAGTGGCCCTTCATCTTCATCTTCATCTTCTCCCAATCAGTGATCTTGACCTCGTTCTGCTTGTCTAGTGAGCATCGCAACTGCTCCCACCATGCAGATGCTCTGCCTTTGAGTTTGATGGTGACCAGCTTCACTTTCACACGATTAAGGACTTTCTTGTAATAAAAAATAAGCTCCACTTTATTCATTCAATCAATGAATCCCTCAGCCTGGAACATACCAGAAAATTCGGGCAGATCGACCCGAAAATTAAGGTCTCCATGATGCTCCCCCCAACCATGGTGCTCCCAGAATAGAGCACGATTGTGAGATGGGTTTTCGAAAGTGGACTTAGAATCATGATCGGAGGCCTCATGATCCTCAAAATCGCATGCCGCCAGATGTTGGGTTAACTTTGCGACTTGCCTCTGCAATTCCTCAATCATCGCATCCTGAATGCTACGATCACGGGACTGAGCTTCCTCCTCCAGACCCTGCCCACAACGATCACGACTATCAGCCATTGAAACTGATGAAATTTCATCCCAGGAAGACGTTGAAGCTCTGATGCCAACTAGCGTCAGACAAAATAGCGATTATTCTGCAAGTTAGTTTCAATAAATGAATTCACAGGAAAAAACACAAGAATTTTGCCCAAAATACAGAGAATACGTCTCTGGAAAAAAAAAATTGAATATTATCAAATCAAAAATTGTCGCAAATCAGTCCACAAGCCGGACTACATAGCTGAAATTCATGTGTAATCAAATTTTATCAAAAATGGCAAAATCCTGAAAATAACGTAAAATTGAGATTTAAAATCAAATAAGCAATCTGCGAAATATCCGGAACAAATCGAATTTAAAATGACTTCCTAACAAACTTGATGTGAACAGCGTGCCCGTCGAAAAGATTTTTCCGAATTGGGATCTTATGCGCGATTCTGATACTCGTAGCTAAAGTTATGGCCAAAAGACTGAAACGCACTCAAAACTCCCCCAATTAGAAAGAGATCACGACCACTTTTGGTCTTTACGCTGATTTGCCAATTCATGATACCTCAGCGCCATCAACGTGCAATCAGACAGCTCAACATCATATATCTCGAATCCCCCTGCATCAATATCACTTGCATGCAAAGGAAGCGTATATAACATGATTGTGTGCAATGTAAAGTCACGCGTACGGGGGCAATATTTTGACTTTTGAGCAATACAAGGTGAAGTGTCACGAGCTTAATAAGGAAAATAAGGCTTATCGAATTTAACTTGGCCTGACAAGAAAACTTTTCCTTTTGTTAAATTCAAACATTTGTAAACCTGATGTGAGAGGCTATAGCCAATAAAATATAAGTTTTGGCGCAAAAAACATTTTTATGTCTGTTAAGAGGTTACAAATTAGGCCAACAAGCGCATCGAAAAGTACGTATGAATGAGTAATCAAGTTTTTTATGGTAAGCTTTATCGAAAGGAGATTTGTTTTCTAAAAATTTTTTGTGGGCAATCTATTAATTATATAAGTTGTTTGAAATGCATCTTCCCAATAAGTTTTAGATAGGTTGGAATAAGCTAGCAAAGCCTGTCCCATTTCAACTATTTGACGGTGACATCATTCAACAGAGCCCATTTGTTCATGCATATAAGTACATGCTAAAGGGTATTAAATACCGCAAGTTTTAACATAATTGTGAAACGTCTATATTTACCACCCCAATTAGTTTGTATGGTTTTGATTTTTTTGTCAAAATGGCATTCAATGTATTTTTGGAATTGCATAAAAATGGTTTCAACATCGGATTTATTTTTTAAGGGAAAAACCAAATAAATTTAATATGATCATTCAAAAAATAGACATAATATTGAGATCTATGACTAGAAATAACTGAATTAGGCCCCCAGACATCATAATAAATCAGCTATAAAGGTTGACTTGCACGATGCACAGTGGTTGAAAAAAGTAAATTATGGCTATTGGCCAACTCACAATCAGGACAAAGAAATTGTCTATTAATCAAAACAGTAGGAATGTTGTTGAAATTTAAAACATGATTACCATTATGAAAAGAGGCATGCCCTAAATGACGATGCCAATTGAAAATAGAAATGTAGATACCAAAGAAAGCAAAAGAGACAACTTGCTAAAGAGATTTGGAGAAGTAGTAGAGTTCATCTTTACTATGGCCCTTATGCAAAATGTTCCCCAAGTAATCCTTGATTCGAAAAAAGTTATTATGGAACTCACAATAAATAGAATTATCTCGAGTAAACTTTTGGATAGATATAAAAAATTTTATAATTTGGGGAACAACAAGAATTTTATCTAGAACAAATGATTTCGAATGGGAAGGTAAAAAAGCAGTGCCAATGTGAGTTATATGCAAATTTAAACCATCACCAACTTGAATTTTATCACTACCCACATGCTCTTTACCACAAACGGTGAGATTGTTGAAATTGTTGGTCAAGTGATGAGTTGCTCCATCGTTAGCATGCAACTCCTGATTACCAGACATCTAGTTCTGAGTAGCATAGAGATTGGCTTGAGCATTCTGGTGAGATGGTGGTAGTAAGAAATTTGAATCAAATCGTTTGTAGCATTTCGAGTCAATATGTCCGGACTTCTCACACAATTGGTATAAGAGATTATTAGGATTGCGAGAAGAAGGATGTCCACAACCAAATCCATTGAAAGAGGCATTGTCATGTGCACAGCCTTGTGTATTGGTACATCCACGATTTCCTAAAAAAAATTTTTGTTTTGTGGCAACATTAGCCGAAGGAGAAGCATAAGGAATGGACTGAGAGCAATGTTGAATTCGAGCCTCACATGTAAACAACATAGAAAAGATCTCCTCGAGAAGAGTGAAACATCACGAGCACCAATAGTGGTGACCAAGGAATCATATTCAGCCCCAAACCTGCAAGAAGATATGTGGTGATATCATCACATTTTAAAGGCTCACCAGCAAAAGGCAAGGTCATCAGTGAGCTTCTTAATGTGCATAAAATATTCAATAGTTGTTTGAGTCGTCTTGCACGTAGACGATAATTGAAAGTGCACATGGATTGCTTGAGCTCAAGACTAGGAAGCAAAAGTCGATGTGAAAGCCATCCAAAACTTGTGGGAGGTGGTATGATGGGCAATTTGTGCGAGAACTTCATTAGTAAGCAAAGCTGTGAGAGAGCCAAGTATTAAATTACCCTAAGTTTCCCGAGGGTCAAACAAGGGGTTGGGAGAAATAGTGCTATCAGTAGCAATGAGTTTCTTGGGCAAAGCCTTCAATGTGGCCATAGACTTTTTGGCCCTTCAAATATGGAAGTATAGTTGCCTTTAATGTTAAAAAAATTTGTCGGTTGAGCCTAGAAATATTAAGAGAGGAGGAGTGGTTGAAAATTGGGAGTTGGTTGGCTTGTCAGTTAAAGGTAAAGGAGTTGGGAGAGGTAGACATCGTTATAGAGGAGCATGCATGACGTTGGTTGACTAGCTCGATACCATGTAGAATTTAACACTAGATAGGATGTACAAGCTTTTCCAATTCATACCTTGATTGTATACATCATTAACCATTCATAACATAACCCGAGATAAGCTTACAGGATCACAAGCATTTGAATTTCAAACATTTCAAATTTAAACCACAAGTATTTGAAACTCAAATATACAAATAGAGTATAGCTAACAGAAACTAACAAGTATTTAAAAATAAAAAATACAAAAATAGAATCGTTCCAGGATCACTTTGCTCCTCTTCTATTCACATCTTGACTAACATTCTGATTTTCAGTTCCACCACTTCCATTCTTACATACTTGGCTAACAACTTGATTTTCAATTCTTATATACTTGGCTAGCAACTTGATTTTCAGTTCTATTATCTTCCTAAGACATTTTGAATGTTCCAATACTCCTTAAATTTTACTCATCCTCCAAAAATCTCCTACATCCTATTCCTTACACTTTACCTATTTTATTAAAATAACATTCTTCTATTCTTTCTTTATTACTTTTTTCTCTCACCTCCATCTCCATTCTTAATCATTCACTCTTTCGTGTTTTTTCTATTTTAAGCATTTCCTACTTAAATAAACCCCAAAAATTAAACAAAATAAAGTTTTTCCTCATACGCAAGTATACAAATTTAATACCATTATAATAAATAGTCTTTTACATTTTTTCTTTCAACTGAAATAAAACATAATTACATTAAAATAATTACTAATCCAAAGTAAAAACATTTACAAAGAAGAGCTCGACATACAGTCAGAAATTTCCTAAGCACATAATTATTATAAGTAACCACGACATCTATATAAACTACAAAACTAGTCTTCTCCATTATTTGCTTACGCCTATCAACATCAAATTTTAGGCGATATCTACTGGTTTGGATGTTTAACAAGACTTGCATCTTATGAAGTTCATTTTTTTGTTGGTTTATTGTTTTCTATCCATATGCCAATACTCCTAGGTCATATTAGCAAAACAATTCACAAGTCTGGCCAGCCTGCATAAGTAACAATTAATCAATTCAAAGGACAAACATTAAGAAGTAGTCAACAAAAATAAGTACCAACATCATTAAAGTAACCACGAAATGAAAAATTTCTCGACTAACCTCATAATAACCCGAATTGAAGAATCTGAAACGCACAATGTACATGGGCATCAATATGAATGACTGCAAGTTCAAAAAATTAGGATGAATATGATAATCGTAAAGCACCATTTTCGAAAACCTAGAGATATACACCAACAAATCAATAGGAACATAGCGGTACTTTTTCCAAAAATTTGAAATCCTGGGCCAACAATATCAAATCACAAAAATTGCCCTAATTTTTCAACTAAAATAAGCGATAAGATTGCAAAATTCGAAACCTTAGATTGCTTCATACAATAGGAGTAGAGCTTGCTCAAATCGGGATGCAACGCATGCATTACACATACATGGCATGAACGAAAGAAATTGGAGACGCAATCTAAAAATGGCAATGCAGTAGAGAGAGAGAGAGAGAGAGAGAGAGAGAGAGAGAGAGAGAGAGAGAGAGAGAGAGAGAGGGCAAGAGGAGAGGATCTCCAAACAGTGAGCAAGAGAGGGATTTTTTTATTAGAGATGACTATACCGAATAAGACAAAGGATATGTCCGGCAAGCAAGACATGAGTACACGAGATTGTAGGGCTTTTGAAACCTCGAATGGCGTGGAATGTAACGGGCAAGAAGCATGGGGACGTATAGCGACCCCCACTATATAATAGGGGGCCACTATACATCGGCATTATAAGGAAATTATTTAATTATCGTCAATTAATTCTAATAAAATGATTTTTTACAGTCATAATTAATCTTAAAAAGTATTTTTGTCACAAAAGCCCATTTTCTAGTAGTGAGCCCAAATTCTTCTCCATTTTGGAGAAGTAGATGTGGCTCTCTATTATAGTGAGCCCCAATATGAGTATCCAAATTTAAGAAATTTAACTAAGCGGGATAACTTTGACTGCCCATTTGATGTGTCACGTGGTGTCATGTGACATTAAAAAAAAGTTAAGCAAATATATTTCAAAACATAATGGTGCCCGAAAAAGAAAAAGATGAAAGATTAGAACTCTAAATTTCTACTAATTTTTCTTCTTCTAATTTTTCAGTTGCTTCTAACTTTTCCCCCTTAATCATGCATGTGATGTGTGACCTACGTAGGTCACACATCACATGCATGATTAAGGGGGAAAAGCGTATTGTATAAAATATGGGACATAGTAGCATGCATTACTCTAAAGTAAATTTATTTTAGTTGACCGTTAATTATTCAACAAGTTATGTTAATTTTGGGACCACTTTATTCATCGATCTCATTTACACTTGAATTTTTTATGTTTGGATATGAACTTATTAAAATCTTGATTCGAGTTTCTCTCATGTACCCTAAAAACGAGTTATTTGACCTAAAGGTACTCATCGAAAGTTGAACAGTTAAATTCAGCGAATCGCTCACCCACTTATATTTGTATAACGTAGTACAATTCGGTACTTATAAGCTGTATGGCTACATGATCTGATATACGAAGGTCTGAATAATATTGCATGTTGGATACATAGTCTCTAAATAAAAAAAAATAAAAAAAGAAGTTTGGATACATAGGGGCAAAAATGAAAGAAGATAGCTTTACATGCTTATTAAAATGTAAATTAAATGAGTGGACATTATCACATGACTTCTTAATTATGTCTCTTCCTGAAAATTATGACCCCGATACTAGCGAAGCAACGGGCCTAGATAAAGTTGCCTTCCCTTTAAATATTTGTTAATGCTTTGTCTTTAATTACTTTCGGCGCTTAAACAGGTCCAATGCTTTGATGTATGCAGCCAGAATATTTTAAAGGTCGTCAGACGTTGGTTTCCTCCTCCTACTAATTATCTTAAGTTGAATTAGTTGGAGCTACTTTCTTTGATCTACAAAAAGCAGGGATTTGTTTAATGCCGACACCAAGTTTTGTTTGTTTGTTTTTTTTTTTAGCACGTTTGTTTATTAAAATATGTATAATATATATACATATATTTGTTTAATGCCGACACCAAGGTTGTTTAATGCCGAACCCCCAAGTTTGTTAATAGTGATATATTGATCCAATAATTCGCATGCACTCGAAGACAGACACTACAACAAAAACTGTCTTTTCCTGCGTATTTTTTCGTGAGTAATACCATATATTTTTGTCGGAATGTAGTTTTTGTCACCAAATTAGATCGTAGCAGACTCGCAAGAATAGATTGGTAACTTTAAGGGCTTAAAGCTACCACCATAAAAATCGTGAGAAATAATCTTATTTCCGACGATTCTTTTCCTCACAAAAAGTGTAAAATTTCGTTGGAAAAAATATGATAACCATGGTTAACAGAAGTCGAAAATACTTATATGCCACGATGAAAATCACGGGAAATAAGCATTTGCGACCAAAAAAAATATTTCCGACGATTTGTGATCACTGGAAATATTCTTTTATAAAATAAAAAAAAAATTACTAAAACATGATAAGAACCTTATACCTAAGATAAGATAAATTTAAATAATGTATTACCAATACACTAAGGTCATAGATTAAAAAAAATACTAGTAAAACAAAATCCTAATACCCCCATCTAAAACACATCAAGAATTATGTGAATAATATATTACAAATATACTAAGCTTAATAAACAATAAAAAATAGTACATTACGAACATAGAAAAACTTACAAATATAACCTCAAACTTAATAAGTTGCTAAGATTAAGGCAAGCACAAATATTTGGTACAAACAATATAATTGAAAACACCAAATGGCTACTAACCTTGTTGAAGCCAAAGTTAAAATTGGGATGAAGTTCTTCAACACTTGAACTTTCTCTTTTTGTATTCATAACCAACAACTTTTGAATCTTCATGTAAACTAAGACCATCCTAAACAATAGTCTGTCTTGGTCAGTCTCTTCAACACAACACTCTTATTACTCATACTACTGAAAAAATACCCAATATTAAGAGTACTCTTTACTACTTCATTGGTGTCTTCAACACTTTCAATAAAAACAACCAAATATCCATGAACCAATTGCATATAATTAATTAAAATTGGGAAAATATCCCCCAACACATCCAAGAGAATGTAAAGACAAACAATTAAGCAAATTCCAAACATGGAAGTTCAATCAAACTCAATAGAAGAGTAAAAGCAAAATAATATAACAAACCACCTACCATTAGAGGATATTAAAACCTTGAGTCAAGAAATCAGTAATCTATAAACAAGTCATGGTAGCCATCAATTACTATTAATATAATGGAAATAAAATGGCAGAGAAGACTTGGAATTTCTCACCTCATTCCCCATCAATCTGCATGACATTTGGTGCCTCTTGAAAAGCTGGAAGAGGTATCGAGATCACAATTTACTATAATTTGTAGGGTAAAGAAAGAAAAAAATGTAACTTATGTTAGAACTCAAAACTCGAGATGAAAAGCATTTCTATATTTCCATTGATAACCCAAGATGGCAACTAGATCAAAGAAAAATAAATTTATAAAAAATAAACACAAGAAAATTATTCTTAATGAAATAAAGCACGAAACTAGTCAAAACTTATAGATGTACTCCCTTACTCATATTATACATATGATCAACTCATTTCCCCTTTATCTTGATCGTAGATACCTTATAAATTTTATCCATCTCTTGATGTTGTACATAATCACAGAGATCTAACCTAGACATCAAGTCAAAAGTATGTTTCTTCCTCGGTATATAAAAGTTCTACTGGAATTCAGGGGATGGAGGACTTAAAGCTTGAAGTCATTTTGATGACGAGTAAATGGATAACAATATCAATCAGAAACAATGCTAGAATTAAGAACTATCTAAGTATTAAAGACATCCACTTATAAAAAAAAGTACCCCAACAATAGTTACTTACCTAGTTACATAAGAGTGAGCCAATACGTGGTAGATGGAACATGCTTCTGCAGTAACTAAATATATGTCAAAATATATGACAGAGTACACATATCAACTATAAAGTAAAGACCAATTAGAACAAATACGTGTATGCATATATATTGGTAGATTGAATATATACCAAAACATGCCAACTCATTCAGAAAACATCCTAAGTAAATATCACATGATAGATTATTGATTCCAAATACTTTGCTTGCAACATCATTAGGTAAACTAAATCATAATAGAAATCACAAATGCAAATATGTTGAACTTAACATATGTATTTAGATAGTTAATCATAAGGAATACTCATCCAAACAAAGAACGTTTGTGTTCACAAGAAATGCAAAGAGGAAAAACTTCTGGAAAGGACAGCCAATATTACATTCTAGAAGATGACCCAAAAACATATAACTATAGTACTAAATACTAATTGTTCTGCATAGTAAAGATCACACAAACTACATGCATTTAACCAGTCTCAATTACATAAACCAAGCATAATAGAGTTGAAGAGAATTAAAAAAAAATACATTCTCATCTCCACTAGTTTAATACATACAAATACAGATAGGAATACAAATAAGAACTTCTAAATAAGATGAAAAGAAAGGAATAAGCACAAGTACCAAACATAAAAAAATGCACTAAATGAAATTCTTGAAGCTTGAAGTAGCAACTGCTAGGAATGAGACTACCTGAAATGAGGCTGAAGTTTGAAGTATCAAGGATGAGAATGAGGCCTACCGACTTGGAGAAGGATCATGTGTCTATGAAGCAGTATCTTGTCAAGTCTCATCCTGCCAATAGTTTATTCAAGTCAGTAACCAAAAAATGAAGCAAACTCAATTCCTTGTTCCAAATTAATGGCATCAAGCCCATAAGAGGTAAGGCAAACTCCGAGAGTCGAATTGCTTTTCAGTAGCAAAGGAGTCATTCAATTTTATGACTGAAATATGTAATATAAGTAGGAATGTATAGTATATTTAGTGTTGATCTTGGGTTTCCAAGTAGTGATATCAAGCAACAAAGGTAGGAGTTCTTGATTTCTTAATTGCTAGCTAGCTTCTAAAATGCATTTTACAACTAAAATAGTTTTAAAAAAAAAACTTTTCTTACATAACGGTACCTAGACAAATAGCAAACATAATTTATAAATTAAGGTTTAAAGAAATATGTCTATTAATTTCCATGATACATTAAAGTTTAGAATTAATTATATTCACAAATTATTCTTAACTCGATTTGAGATGAATACCATTAAATCCATTCACAACCTATTAATTATTTGTCGGCTGTAGAATCCTTAACCTTACTAAATCCATATATAACATGTAAAAGTTTGTTGAACTCTAAACAACACAAGTCCACCCTCTCCTTCCATTCCACTCTTCTTATCACCATTATTTTCTGTTCTAATTTCAAAAGTATAAACTTCAATTATCACAATGCACATGCTGTAGTTTTTTGTTCCAATAATTTATTTTCGTTTGATATAATAGGAAGTTAAGATTAACAGCATCATCTAATAGTATCAAATACCCTATATTAGGAACTTTGTACACACAATACTCAATAAAATTAAAAATAGAAATTATAAAAATCCCATGTAAGAATGCCAAACCTCAAAGATCATGCTTTAAAGTTAATAGATCAAGATACCAGGACAGCAACCTGCACAAGGATGATGTGTAAATAATTATTTACAAATGTAGAAGTGGTGTTAGCAGATTAGTTCAAAAGAAATTGAACCACTTACATTCGCCACTTCCTTCTTCACATAATAGGGAAAATCGTTTACCATGACTGCTACAAAGCAAGTAAAACTAAATTAGTGCATTAGACAACGTTAAAAAAAAAAAAAAAGAAACCCTGAAACAAACACAAGGCACAATACCAGGACATGAGAGGCATAACAATTTTCGTGAGTCCCTTTTTAAGGATTGATGCTCTCACTCTGTTCTTTCCTTCAATGAACACAAATAAAATCAGGGGAATATTTTGGAGAAATCCACCTAAACAGATTAATATATCTACATTTTTTTTAAAGCTTTAACTTTAGGTCTCCACTTTATGAATAAAATGAGGGCATTTTTGAAGTATCAAAACAAATGAAAATGAAATGGTCCGATGCGCTCTTACAAACGGCCATCGAATAAAAGCATACAAACGGCCATCGATTATAAAGCTAGATCAGAAAAAAAAAACCTAAATCAGAACAAAGCCCATGTTTTTAATTGCTGAAGCGATTACAAAGCTTAACATAGGCAGAAATGAACATTGCCAACAGTAGCAACACCGAACCAAGAAGATTGACCCAAACATTAATTGAAAATCTCAGGATTCACAGAACAAAATAAAAACTCAATGAGATGTATTCCTAATGGAAAACACAGAACAAAAGGGTGAGGGAGAGATCCTGACCTGCAATCGCAATCACTTCGAGAGCCAAAACCAAGAACCACCCAAAATCGCAACAATAAATCAAAGAGAAGCTGAAAGAACACATGAGAGAAAGAGAGAGAGCCTGAGAGAGTGAGAAACAAATGGAGAGGGAGAGAGACACTCAACTGCGAACCGGAACGATGACCACAACAACGTAGTAGCGCGATCACAAAGAGAGAGAGAGAGAGAGAGTAGGGTTGGGGAGAATCGTCTGCCTGGTTGGGGGGGCGTAGCGCGATCAGAGAGAGAGAGTGAGGGAGGGAGGGAGGGAGGGAGAGAGAGAGTAGGGTTGGGGAGAAATCGCCCGGCTGGTTTCGTTTTGGGAGGGTGGGGGGGGTTATCGCAGATACGAAAATATTTGGGATTGGGGGGAATGGGGAATATGGACGGTATCGGTTTAGCTTTTAAAAGACTATTTGCGGCGCTATACAAGCGCCGGGAAGAGTTAAAAAGTTGTAACAAATAAAAAACCATAGCATTAGCCGAATTTAACCATTTTTTTTTTTTGAAGAACTTTCTTTTGCCGAAATAAGTAATTTTTTTTGCAAGAATTTTCTTATATTTTTAAAAATATTTAAAACATTAAAAAATTATCTAAATAAAAAAAATAAGTATTTTAAAAAGTATATTTTATTTACACATTTTTTAATATTTTTTAATATTTTTAAAAATATAAAAAAATCACAACATTATTTTAAAATATTTATATAAAAATCATGTAAAAAAATTTATAAAAATATATATGTCCCATAATCAAGACTAGTAAGGATTTCTAACATTTTTATTAATTAAATACTTTTACGATGATTGAGACTCGTGGCCAAAGAAAGTTTCACATTGTGGGAAAAAAGGTTTTTCCAAGAAATATCATAATATTGGTCCCTTTTGCTTCCCACGAAATTAATCTTGTGGCAATAGCTTCTTTTCTCATGGCAAATAATTTTTTTTCACCATTTTTTATCCACCACAAAAATTTCATGGCAACAAGTAGGATTTTTTATCCACCAATATTTTTGGTGTCAACAAATCATCTTTTACCACGAACGTATATCGTGAAAAAAGATTTAGTGGCAAAAACTCCAAAATCTTGTAGTGTAGCCTTGAGGAGGTGGTGCGGTAGCCGCTGGAAGCGGACTTGGTAAAAAATTTATTAATTTTCCTGTATTTTAATTTATAACAAATAAATTTGTACAATATAATTATTTGAGATAATAATTTTTGTGGTTATATAAATTTGATAAGAAAAGATAATTATTTGTTGTCAAAATTAAAATTAAATTTTTTTTTTGTGACTAATTAGTGTCGTCATTAATAATTCTACAATTTGTAAGAAAAAAGTATTATCGGCCAAATTTTTCTTACGATTTTATATCTGTTGGAAAAAAATAATTAATATTCACAATTTTTACATCATTGAAAATAAAATGGTCCATTATAATTATTTCTGACAGAATATTTCTGACAGGTAATTTTTGGTGACAAAATGTCATTATTTGCTAGTAAATTATATTTGCAGGAAAAGAATCTGTGAGAAAAACCACTTTTTTTTGTAGTGAGATGTCAAATTAAAGCAACGACCGGACATCATTCGGAACCTTTTCATCCATAATGGTTTCCATTATTTATTTAAGCCTCATCTTTCATGTCCGTTTCAACTTTTTTTTTTCTTTTCCTTTCGTTCGATAGGACTTTGAATTTTTTTTTTTTTTAAAAAAAATTAAATGTGTTAATACATATGTGAGTTTATTTAATTGAAATAAGTGTATTTAATATATAGTACTTTCAATCTATATTTGAAACAGTTTCACTGGGAAATTAGAAAGAAAGCAAAGCGCGGGGTGTAACTGTGGGAGAAATATCAGGTGAGCAGTGCAAGTCTTAAGTGTGCACTGGTGCAGCTAATTGATCCCAAGCAGTCTAGCTCACTGAGTTCAATGAGAAATAAGTCAGTATTGAATGATATTATTTATATTACGAGTGTTATCCCGACGACTGAGATCACAAATATGTTTAATTATCAACAATCATAAATTGTTTTTAATTGCTACACAAACGTCTATACTATACCCAACCGACAATAACTATCGTGTAAAACGATCATTGACTGCTTTTGAAAAATTATATATATCTTGACCGAGGAGTTGTGCTTTAATTTAATATCACAAAACTTTTGGTCTTAGCCATTTGCTTGAGTTAAGAACCATCAGTTTTTCCCAAAATCACAAAACTTTTGGTATTCTTATAAGATTCATAATATCATTTCCTACGATTCATAATTCACAGTTATAAAAAATTAAGGTGCTGCTAGCAGCTAATTATAGTCAAGCTTTAATTTTTTCCCCTCTCAACTTACCACTAGTGTACTAATTGCACTTTTTTTTTTCCTTTCAAATATTTTTTAAATACCTTTAATATTTAAAAGGGAGAAAACTGTACAACTTTACCCTTAAAAAATAAATAAAATAAAATCATATTTGACAATAAAATTAAGGTTATAGTATTATTTGACAATAAAATTAAGGTTATAGTATTAGATATTTTAATTATTCAAACAGTTTTAGATATTTTAATTAGATATTTTAATAAAATTAAGTTTTAGATATTCAAACAGTTTTTTTTTTTAATTATTTATACATCATTTCTATTTATTTTTACATTTTAATACAATTTCTAAGAAATATCTTGAGAATATTATTTATTCAATTTTTTTATATTTTATTTTATTTTCAGTTTTTATTTGGCTTATATATTTTTATGTTATGTGTATATATAGGATTGACTAATCTTATATTGTATATAATAATATATTACAAATATAAAGATATATATAGATATTACAAATTTATTAGTAGAGAAGAAATGTTTAACAAGAATAATAAATATTTAAATAATATTCTAAAAGCCAGTATGTAAAATAGAAAAAGTAAATTTTAGTAATGTATTTTAAAGGATATGATGAAGAATCCATTAGTTGTGCTCTAATGTTACATATATCCCTCGGAATTGTGGTTAAGAAAACCAGTGACCCGAGACGGTGTTCGAATTAGTTCGATCGGATACCGACCAGTTTTAGCTTTTTAAAAACCAGCCTGAATTGGTCCAGTTCTGATTTTCTGTTTTCTAGCTTGGACCAAATCGAACAGGATCAGCTCATTATATATATATATATATATATATTAATTTTTATATTATATGCTTAACTGCTAATTAATATAAGCTTAAATCTTAAAATCCATTATTCATAATATTTAAATTACATACAATTAATCATTTTTAATATAACATTAGATATAATATTAAAAATTTTAATTTTATGTTATATTAAAAATTCAATATTATATAATCATATTTAATATTAAAATCACATTTAAGGCATGATGTAAGGCATAGAAGCCGTATGACAAATTCAACTGCACATTGTTTGGTGGAACTATCATCTTGAGTTTGTTTCACAAATCTCCAGCATGATGCGTTAATGTAATTCTCTTAGTTTGAACGAAATTATTTGCTTTGCCATAAATATATATATATATATATATTATCTAAAAAAAACTTATACCATATAATTTTAATTTTTAATTTTTAATCTTAAACATGATCATTATAATACCCGAACCTAGCACGAAGCTAGGCTACGTTCTTTGCATTTTGTTTTAGACCTGGAGCCGAAGACTTGAATTGGTAGATTTCGAATTAGTTTGTTTGGGTTTGATGAGATTAATTATATGGGTCATGAAGTTTTTTTAGGAGAATTTGAGACTAAGGTTAAAATTTTAGAAGGTGTCTTTACTTCTTGCAAAGTCCTCGGTAGTGGACTTGAGAACCCAGAGTCGTAGGTCGAGTGCCCCAGTTTTGATTTTCTATCCTGGCATGTTTTCATCCATCTTAAATCGTGGAATCTTTCCACTTGAGTTTTGCCGCTGCTCTTCTTTCTTCCTAGGGTTTCTTTGAGTTTTCTCTAGTGTCTATATATTTATTCTTTCGATTAAACCTTCATGTTTGCTGGAAAATTTGGTGCCGCAGTCTTTCTCCAACCCTTCTAACCCTTACGTAGCTGCTGCCTTGTGATATGTAGTCCTTGCCTCCTCGTGCTCCCGCCGCAAGCCGCTATCATTGAAAGCTGCCCTCCCTCTTCACCATCGAAGACAGTTTTTATCCCCTATTTTCACTCGCTAAAAGTGGAGGAACTCGACCACCCTTGACTCCAGTCTCTTGTCGTCGCACACCTCGCACCACCCAAAGCCATCGGTCACCTATTTCGGTAAGCTTCAACTAAACCACCCTTCAGTGTTTTTTTTGGTTCACAAATATAAGATTTTAATATGTTCATTTCGTGTACTTTGTAGTAGGATGCTGTAATTGCGAGACTACGTTTTTTTATTTTTATTTACCTTTGATTTTCATAAACTGGTTTTGATTTTGGGTGTGAGTTGGTTTGAGTCTTAAATTAGACTGATTCATTATTTTTTTTCTTGGAGCTTTTTTTTTTACGTAGATGTTATTATCTGGAAAGTATTGTTTATGTCTAAATTTCAATGTTGCTCTCTTAGTCTCAAAACAATTTATTAATGTTTCCAAGTTATTTATTTTTTAATGGGATTGACTTTATTTTAGAACTCATGGGCTTTGTGTTATAAATCGGTTTCTCTTTATTTTGTTTATTTGCGATATTTTTATGGCTTTTGAAACTTCCTTGGAGTATTCAATTAGATTCTAAAATTTACCCTGGCCACGGATACTCGATTCTTTTAGACTATGTACTTTATTTTAGGCCTGTTTTTAAATTGGTTTCTTCTATTTTAAGTGAATTTAGTCAAATTGTTTTGAAGTTAAATGTTGTTGGATCAGATTCAACTTTTAAATTATTATGGACGGATTAATTTGTGTTGCTTTGCTCAAGTGGGCTGTTTATTTATTTTTTATTAGTTCCTTAAAGACTGGAGTTTTTGAGTTGAGTTTGGGTTGGAAAAGATTAGGTGAATATCAATGATTTTAGAAAATGATGGCAATTTGAAATTTTGAGGATTTTGGATTTGGAGGAATTAAAATAGGTGATTTTTTTTAGCAATTCAAGTTTTAATCATCAAGATAGGTATTCGTTTGAAAATTTATGGAATCTTGTCGTATTTTTATGGATGACGTTTGATTTTCATTCAATATTATTGTGGAAGAATTCTATTAAACTAAAAAATTTAGATAAGCGAGATTCTTACGCTAGATTTTTCATTAAAAGTATGAATTGAGGTCATTTTTGAAAAAATGCATGTTTTTGTCGTAAGAAGAAATTATTTGAAATCATATCAATTATTTATTCTGCATGTGCATAAAATTTTATGTAAGAATAAGGTATTTTTTGGCATGACTGGTGTAGACATGAGCAAATTTTTGTACATTATATTTCTAAACTGAAAAGGAGCGAATATAAAAATTGTGCTTAAAATATTTTTTTGAGATCTGAGTCTTTTCTATTTTGAAAATGTTCTGATTTTGGATATGATATGATGTGATTTCTGAAAATCTCTGTATGATATTATGTTTATGTTCCACTCTACCTTTTTCTTGGTTGGTACCAACTTCTCTGTTTTTGGTGCACTCATTTTGATTGCAAAATAGTTTTTTATGTGATCTTTTTTGTGTGTATACTCGAAATTTGGAACATAATAAGGGGAAGATTTACATTTTATTTCTGTTTGATTGGTCATTGGGGTTTGCACAACCCTACCATGGGGGTTAAGCATAGTATTTCTATTCTGATAAGATGTTCAGTTATGCTATACTAGAAAAAATTTTGATTATGTTTATACTGAATTTTCGTTCTAATGTTTAATAACATGATGTGCTTATACATTATGAAAATAAAAAATATTTTGTTCTGCATTCTGAATTTGGTAAATAATTATATTTGTATACTAGTATATATTTTTTATTTACTGAGTTGTTGATAATTTATCCTTTATGTAATAGCCCAAATTTTTAGGATATAATATTTCCTTGAAATTTGTTGGAAATAATATTTTATAGAAAAAAAATAGGAGACTTAGATGCATTCTAAGGTAATTGTTGGATGGACTTTTAGAAATTTTAGCAATGTATCAAATAGAAAAATTCAATTTTGACCTAGAAAGAGATAAATTTTTGAAATTTGAAGAAGAAATTTAAAAGGAAGTGAAAGAACAAAACATCAAACACTTGGTGTGCCAAAACGAATTCTCGAACTAGATCGTTGAAGTTTTGTGTAATAATCATAACTTTTTCATATGAGGTCCAAATAAGGTAATTAAAATTCTTATAGAACCATAAGAGAGAGATCTAAAACTTATATGTTTTGGGTTTTTGAAGATAATGAATTTATCAAGGACTAAGTCTAGTGTGAAGTGGACGGACAGAGATAGAAGTCAACTAGTAACCGATTTAGATGAGTTGTCTTAGATTCAACCATGTGACGAAAATTAAGATTAGCTACCATGTTTTCTAAAGTCTTGACATGTGTGGAAACATGTGGCAAGTTGATAAGAATTCATCTAGAAGTCTTGGGGGATAAGAAAACAAAGGAAAACAAATGGAGAATTCGGATTGGATATTCTCGGGTAACTTTTGACGTGTTTCAGTAAAATAATCATATCTCTCTCATATGATATTGGAATAAGATGATTCAAAATCCTGTAAAACCATAAGAAGATTATCTTAAATTTTCATGTTTTGAGTTTGGGAAGAATTGAATTTTATCATTGACATATTAGGGCTGGAACGTGGCTAATCCCTTGGAGAGGCCAAGTGGCTAGATGAACCCCTTAGAAGATTTCCTATGATGGTATTTTGTCTTCACCCCCATGTGTTGGAACTCTTTGAGCCCTTGATCAAGATCATTTTATAGGTGTATTAATCTCAACCATGGGATTAAAATATCAGCAAATCCCCATAGGATTAGAGGTGATCATGAAACCACAAGTAGGGGACACCTCACCTATGCAACCAAATGGAGTTGCTGAAATGCCCAAGCCCTCTTCCCTTACACCCCACGCCTATTATACCTATAAATAGATGCATGGGCTTCTCGTCTTTCCCCATGAGAGATACCAGTCGGCTATAGTGAGAAATGCCCAAGAGAAATACACAAAAACCCACTCACATCACTTAAGTGTCAAAAGAGAGCTAAGTAAGGATCTTGGAGAGAAGTGTGGTACAAAACCAACTCAAGACTAATCATTTAACTTTAGAAAAATTTTTAAATGCATATATTAACTTAGTCTTGGCATAGAATAAGTGATTTGGTGATTGGATTATGTTTGATATTTATTTGAGCTTAATCTTTGTTTATGTGTTAAATTGAAGCCTATTGAGTTTTGAAGTGGTTTTGGCTATGATAAAATGTTAGGAAAATTATGAGATCTTAGAAACATATTCTATGATGATATATTAAGAGGATTATGTGAAAATATGAGGTCCTGATTTGGAAAAAATTGATAGATCAACCCTAGCAACTTTCGGACTTAAAAGGGGTTAAGTTGACAGATTTAACATCTTATGATAAAATAGTCATAACTTATTAATGTGGTATTGGAATTGAATGACTCAAGAGGCTATGGAAAGCTAAGACATATATCTATAACTTTTATGTTTTAAGTTTTACAATATAAGAAATAACTAAAGGACAAAATCTGGATTTAATTGGCAGAATGAGATTTAGGCAGAAATTTAGCTCGACCCTTGATCAACGTTTGGCTTGAGCAAAATACCCTATTATGTTTGATTTTGAGATTTTTATTAATTGAAGAGTTTATGATTCAAGTAAAGGAAAATAAGATGTTGAATTTATAAAGTGATTAGTTATCCATGATTTTATGATAATTTGTTATTTAAGTATTATTTGTTATGTTATGACACTATGAGATGATGATAGGGTTTAGGATATGAGAAATGAAATAAGAAAAGATAAGGCATGGCCCTTCCATGGGTAATAATAATGGTATGGCCCAACCATGAGTAATAATAGTGGTATGGCCCTTACTCGGGTAATAATAGTGACATGACCCTTCCACGGGTAATAATAGTGGCATGACCCTTCCACGGGTAATAATAGTGGCATGGCCCTTCCACTATTATTAAGAGTAGCAAGGTCCGACCACGGGTAAAAATAGTAGCATGACCCAACCACGGGTAATAATAGTGGATTATAATGAAAAGAAATGAAAATAATATGGCTAAAAATGAAAAGTTAATGTATGATACAAATTTATGTAAGTCTAGATAAGAGATAAGTTTAATTCATACATAAGTCACATGAATCATGTCATAAACATATACTTTGATTATTATATGTGACTATTTCACGATGTCTGTACTTTTATTAAGTTAAATGTGTACTTACTGATATTTCTCTAGAAATCTCATTCTTGTATGGTTCCTTTTCTTTTGGAATACAATTTTCATTGCAGGATTGGATGATGGTCATAGACTAGACTCTAGTTACTCGAGAGACCTGGAGAAACTCTGAGGGTTTCCTGGAGTACTCTCTCCATAAAAGTCTATGACCAGTTGGTAGTAATAAGGACCAGCGCGAGCATGAAGAAAGAATTTCCCAAAGTGAAGAAGAAGAAGCCTAGGCTGCTTTAAGACAAAAGTTTTGATAAATTTGTATTTCGACTAAGAAAACTAACTGGGTTATGCATGTAATGATACAATGATATTTTAAGAATGGATGATATGAATACTAAGGTTTTGTATAACCATGTGATCTCTAGAATTTTTATTTTTACTCTTTCGCTACGACTTGCCTCACATTTCAATAAGTACGGGGGTGACTAACTAAGTGTTACTGACCCTGACATTTCAATTTGCGTTGAATTACGAATATAAATTGGAGGCGTCACATCTTATCTATATAATATTTTCAAATGACTGTAATAATTTGACTAGAGAGCAAGAATAATTAATTTTAGAGAAGTTTGATGACCATAAATAAATAAGTATATAAGGGTACAAATTGTCGTTTAGATCTTATATAGCAACGCTATTGTAGTCGCTAATTTTTTATTTTTTTTGTCAAGTTTAGATATTTTGCGTCTTTAGGAAAATTTGTACTTTGTTATGAAACTTAAAGAAAGGAACTACTATTGCAAAAGAGAAATAAGAAATTCTCTCTGAAACTCTTAAGAACTGAAACTTTATTTCTCTCTCCATTTTTTCTTATGAATTTCATTACAACTGAAGCCCCTATTTATAGGCTTTGAAATTACTATGCAAGTTACTATGCAAGTCACTATGCGAAATTTAAAATAATAGTGGTGGGGTCATTCACATAATTTAGTGGTGGGACAGGGGGTGGCTGTATTTCGTTCGTTCATTTCACTCCCCCTTGAATGACCGCCAATAAGGAATCTGTCTCGTTAAAACCTTGCCAAGTAAAAATCCAGTGGGAAGAAAAACCAATGGCGAAGAAAAAAGAGTACAGTCTTCTTATATATCTACAAGTGCTTTAAGATTGCCTCATTAAAATCTTGCAGAGGAAAACCCAGTGGGACAAAACCTCAGCGAAGGAAAAAGAGTACAATCAGCACATTTACTCCCCCTGAAAAGTGCATGACAAAAGATCTTTGAGTTTTCGCATTCCAATGTTATGCACAATCTTCTTGAATGTGGAAGTTGGTAACGCCTTTGTGAATAAATCTGCCAGATTATCACTAGATCGTATCTGCTTGACATCAATTTCACCTTTTTCTTGAAGTTCATGAGTATAAAAAAATTTCAGTGAAATATGTTTGGTTCTGTCACCTTTGATATATCCTCCTCTGATTTGAGTGATACAAGCAGTATTATCTTCATATAAGATTGTTGGGCTATTATTGATCATGGGAAGTCCACACTTTTCCTAGATATGTTGAATAACTGATCTCAACCAAATATACTCTCGACTTGCTTCATGAATAGCAATAATTTCTGAGTGATTTGAAGAAGTAGCAGATAGTGTCTGCTTAACAGATCTTCATGATATGGTAGTATCTCCATAAGTAAATAAATATCCAGTTTGAGATCTACCTCTGTGTGGGTCTGAAAGATAAGCTGCATCTGCATACCCAATCAATTCTGAACTTGAACCACGTTGATAAAATAATCCCATATCAACCGTACCATGAAGGTAACGAAGGACATGTTTAATGCCATTCCAATGCCTTCGAGTTGGTGCAGAACTATATCTTGCAAGCAGATTAACTGAGAATGTAATATCTGGTCGAGTGCAATTTGCAAGATACATCAAAGCTCCAATTGCACTGAGATATGGTACTTCAGGACCATGAATTTCTTCATCGTCATCACAAGGACGGAATGGATCTTTCTTCACATCAAGTGTTCGAACAATCATTGGAGTACTCAGGGGATGAGATTTGTCCATATAAAAATGCTTTAGGACTTTCTCAGTATACATGGACTGATGAATAAAAATTCCATTTGGCAAGTGCTCAAGCTGCAGGCCGAGACAAAGTTTTGTTTTGCCAAGATCTTTCATTTCAAATTCATTCTTTAAATATATAGCGGTTTTTGAGATCTCTTCAGGACTTCCCACAATATTTAAATCATCAACATAAACCGCAATAATGACAAATTCGGATTCTGATTTCTTAATAAAAACATATGGGCATATAAGATTATTTTCAAATCCTTCTTTCAATATATATTCGCTTAAGCGATTATACCACATGCGTCCGGATTGCTTCAACCCATATAAAGATCTTTATAGTCTGATTGAGTACATATTTCTAGATGTACTTGTAGATGCTTCAGGAATCTTATATCCTTCAGGGATTTTCATATATATGTCATGGTCTAAGGATCCATATAAATATGCAGTGACCACATCCATCAACCGCGTTTCTAATCCTTTTGTAACAACCAGACTAATCAAAAATTTAAATGTGATTGCATCCATAACGGGAGAGTATGTTTCTTCATAATCAATCCAGGGTTTCTGCAGGAAACCTTGTGCAACAAGCCGTGCTTTGTATCGCACAATTTCATTTTTCTCATTACGTTTTCGTACAAATACCCACTTATATCCAACAGGCATCACACCCTTTGGTGTTTGGACAACAGGTCCAAATACTTCTTGTTTTGCTAGCGAATTTAATTCAGCTTCAATAGCTGTTTTCCATTTTGGCCAATCATTTCTACGTCGACATTCTTCGACGCTTTTCGGCTCACTTTCTTCATTAATTCTGGTAATGTCAAGGGCTATTTTATATGAAAATATGTTGTCGACAACAGTTTTATTTCTATCCAGAATTTCTCCAGTTTTCATGAAATGTATTGAGATCTCATTATTTTCAGGTACCTGTTCCTCTTCAGGGGAAAACATTTCATGACACACCTCTTCAGGATGTCCCTTTTTAGGAGATTTATACTCTTCAAGAGTTTCCTCTTCAGGAGGTTCTGGAATAGAAAATTTAAGCTCTTTAGGAGCACCAATTATATTTGTGGCCTGTATTGTGGGTACGTGTTTTTCAGGAACACCAAAATCATTTTGTATTCTTTTCCTTCTAGGAATTTTGTCTTTTGCACCAATAGGTCTTCCACGCTTCAGGCGTATTTTAGATTCATCTATTGCTGCTTTGACAATTTGTCCTTCAGGGACTTCAATCCTTGCTGGAGTATTAACAGCAGGAATATAAGATTTTACTACACCTTTAGTGTCAGTAAATACATCCGGTAACTGATTTGCAACATTTTACAAATGAATAATCCTTTGAGCTTCCCGTTTACATTCATTTGTAGGAGGATCAAAATGAGACAGGGTCTTATTATCCCAAGTAATATCTTGTCGTGCTTCAGGCACCGACTTTTCTTTACTCATTAACGAAAAATTTGATTCGTCAAAATGACAATCCTCAAAACGTGCTTTAAACATATTCCCTGTAAGGGGTTCAAGGTATCTAATAATGGATGGAGAATCAAAACCAACATATATCCCAAGTCTACGTTGAGGGCCCATTTTTGTACGTTGTGGAGGTGCAATTGGAACATATACAGCACATCCAAAAGTACGAAGATGAGAAATATTTGGTTGTTGACCAAATGCAAGCTGTAATGGAGAATATTTATGATATGCAGATGGTCTAATGCGAATTAGAGATGCTGCATGAAGTATAACATGTCCCCAAACAGAAATAGGTAGTCTTGATTTCATAAGTAAAGGTCTAGCGATTAGTTGAAGCCTTTTGATCAAAGACTCAGCTAAATCGTTTTGTGTGTGTGTATGGGCAACAGGATGTTCAACATCTATTCCTATTGACATGCAATAATCATCAAAAACTTGAGATGAAAATTCACTTGCATTATCCAATCGAATGGTCTTAATTGGATACTCAGGAAATTGTACTCGTAGTTTAATTATCTGAGCAAGAAGTCTAGCAAATACAACATTTCTAGTGGAAAGAAGACAAACATGTGACCATCGACTAGATGCATCAATTAGAACCATAAAATATCTAAATGGTCCACTTGATGGATGAATAGGCCCACATATATCTCCGTGAATCCTTTGTAAAAAGGATGGAGATTCAACAATGACTTTTGAGGGAGATGGTCTAATAATTAACTTACCTTGAGAATATGCAGAGCACGGAGATTCATTGGGTAGAAATATCTTTTGATTATTTAAGGGATGCCCATGCGAATTTTCAATAATTCGTTACATCATTATAGAACCCGGATGTCCAAGGCGATCATGCCAAGTCATAAATACTTTAGGGTCAATACACTTTTGGTGCATTACCACATATGATTCAATTGTTCTCATTTTTGTATAATACAATCCAGAACATAGAGCAGGCAGTTTTTCTAATACGAGCTTCTGGCCCGATATTGTTTTAGTAATAAGAAGATGCTCTTTACTGCCTTCATTAGTCGTTTCAATATGGTAATCATTACGACGTATATCTTTGAAACT
Source organism: Platycarya strobilacea (assembly GCA_036898215.1). Classification (NCBI taxonomy): domain Eukaryota; kingdom Viridiplantae; phylum Streptophyta; class Magnoliopsida; order Fagales; family Juglandaceae; genus Platycarya; species Platycarya strobilacea. The sequence continues at coordinate 38,821,358 of CM072555.1, forward strand.
CAATAAATTTCTTCAACTATTGTGAAGAGAATAGAGCATCATAAATAAAAAATTTGGTGCCATTAGGTAACATAATATAAGCTCTTCCGGAGTCCTCAATTAAATCCGATGAACCTGATATGGTATGGACATAGGCTTTACTTAGTGTTAGATTTTGAAAATATTTCTTTTCTTTGAGAATTGTGTGAGTTGTAGCACTGTCAGCCAGACATATATCTTTATCATTCAACTCAGAGATAAAAAGCTCATCAATGTGATCCATGATTCTATAAAATATACAAAACTTTTAATACTGATAGAAAGAAAATACATTAATTGAGTGGAACACTTCCATCTCCAATTAAGTGTTCAATACTACTATCAGGATGATTAAAGAAATCAGATACATCAAGATGAGTAACGTCTACATCTACTGAATCTAATAAATCATCTGATGGTTCTACTAAATTTGTTTCATGCACTTTATTCTTTTCTTTAATAGAAACTTGATATAAATCAGCTAAGTGCCTGGCCGTACGACAGGTACGTGACCAATGTCCAGTCATTTCACATCTATGGCACACCTCTTCACTTTTCTTTGAAGAATTATTCTGAGGATTTTTACCCCTCTCTGAATTGTACCACTTCTGGTGATATGGTATATTATAATCCCTTTTAATGTTGTCACTCCTGGGACCAACATTTCTATAATTTCTCCTATCACGTCCACGCCTCCGATTTCTTCTAAAGGATGCACCATTCACTTCTGGGAATGATGCAAACCTATTACCATTCACTTCAGGGAATGATATTGAGTCAGTAGGGCGTGACTGATGGATTTTTAATAAGAGCTCATTATTCTGCTCAGCTACTAGAAGACATGATATAAGTTCAGAATATTTCTTGAACTTTCTCTCTCGATACTGCTGTTGCAGGAGCACATTCGAGGCATGAAATGTAGTAAAAGTCTTCTCTAGCATATCTTCATCGGTGATTTTCTCACCGCATAATTTTAATACTGAGCTTATTTTAAAAAGTGCGGAATTATACTCACTAATACTTTTAAAATCTTGCAACCTCAGGTGCATCCATTGAGAACGAGCTCTTGGGAGGATGACAGTCTTCTGGTGTTCATACCTCTCCCTTAAATTGTTCTACAAAATATAGGGATCTTTTACTGTGAGATATTCAGTTTTCAATTTTTCATGAAGATGGTGGCGAAGGAAAATCATTGCTTTAGCACGTTCCTGCAGGGATGCTTGATTTCCTTCTTTAATAGTTTCTCCCAGGTTCATTGCATCAATATGTATTTCAGCATCAAGTATCCAGGATAAATAATTTTTTCCAGATATATCAAGAGCAACAAATTCCAATTTTGTAAGATTTGCCATTTTCTACACATATAAATAATAAATATGTGTATCTCAGAAAATATATTTATAAATTCACACAGATAATCATCAATAAAATATATCAAAGATTTCAAATAATATATTGAAAAACTTACAGAGGAATAAGGCCACTAGCTTCAGAATTGGTAGAACCGTCGTGCTGATAATGTGTTATGAAATTTAAAGAAAGGAACTACTATTGCAAAAGAGAAATAAGAAATTTTCTCTGAAATTCTTAAGAACTGAAACTTTCTTTCTCTCTCTATTTTTTCTTATGAATTTCATTACAACCGAAGCCCCTATTTATAGGCTTTGAAATTACTATGTAAGTTACTATGCAAGTCACTATACAAGTCACTATGCAGAATTTAAAATAATAGTGGTAGGGTTATTCACATAATTTAGTGGTGGGACAGGAGATGGCTGTATTTCATTCGTTCATTTCATACTTTTTATTATTGAGCATTTCTTGTTGGTACTGTTTTGGTGAGGGTACTTTTTGTTGAAGGCAATTGGAGAGAGGGAGAGAAAGCAAATCGGAGTCCGTTTGGTGTTGTTGAGTGTAGAAAAATTATGTAGAAATGCCAAGGTGTCGCAATGTTAGTGACTGGTGCAAAAATGAGTTTCAAAGCCATCCAGTTAGGAGCTTTTCTCTTACTATTACTATTATAATATATATATATATGAATAAGTCTACTATACCACTTCAAGTGTACCGTTTCATCTTACCACTCAAATTAATTGTAATTTTAATTTTAATTTTTATTTAATAATTAAGAAAGTGATTTATTATGTATTGATGTATTTTTAAAAAAATATTTAAATATATTAAAAAAATATGAAAGCACAGAACAAAAAATTAAAAAGAGAGATTTATACTGGGCGGTACATCCATTGGTCATTGTTGGGCGGCTAATAGAAGTACCCTATATAGATGTATATATAGAAAATCTTATGCTTTGTTTATAGTAGATTTTCATGGAAGCAAATTTTTTTATGGTAAATGGTTAAAATTAGAAAATCGAATTGAATTAGACCAAAATTAATAAAATTAGAAATACCAATTTGAGAGTGTAACTAGTTAAGTATTAGATTTTCAAAATTCAAAACTAATATATTGACCTGGTTTTAAAAATTTCTATAATCCAACCGAATGGATAAAACTAGAAATAACAGTATTGGATTATAACTAATGTAGTATTGTATCTTCAAAATTCAATTTTCAAAAACAAATATATGCTAATTTGAATTAAGATAGGAAAAAATGAGTTGAGTTAAGTTTAAAATTAAAAATAAAATAAAATATTAATTTATTTAATATTATTTATTTTAAATTTTAAAATTTTGAATTATTTAATTTATTTTTTGTTAAGATTTAGAATATATATATATATATATATATAATTAGTAGATAAAATAAAATAAATTAAAACAAGTTACAAAAAAACAAATGAGACGTAGTTTCAAAATTTTCTAATATCAAACGCATCAACCGAAACAGATTACTAAATCCAATAACCGAGTAAAGAGGATATTTATTATTTAAATGAAACTAGTCATGCTTGTCATAATCGGTCAGAATTATGCTGTCCATATCAAAATTAACTAGCGATTTAAGAGTATTAATATGAGCAATGATACTCAAACGGATTTTACTACATTTTTACAACTTTATGTGTATTTAAATCTTTGTTTTTTTAATCATCTTTTTGAAGTAATTTTTTAATATTTTTAATTATTAAGAAAAAATAAATAAAAATAATAATTTTATTAATATTCATATTCTTAATCATTAAGTAAAATTAAAAATTTAAAAAAAATTAAATATTAAAAAAATTTGTAAAATTGTAGTATAAATATCATTTTTTTATTAATATCAATCTCATCAAAGGACTCATTAAATATAAATTTGATAATTTATATTAAAAATAATTCTATATTAATTTCATCAAAGTACATATTTTTAACTTTAAACTACATAAAGTTAGATAAATTCATCAATTTTAAAGAGGTTACTGTTCACTCACTAAATTATTTATTTGATATATTTTATGTTCTCACTTCATTATCTCATTTTCACTTTCTTTTTCTTTTCTCTGGTTTACTGTTTACTTATTAAATATCAAATTAAATTATCAAATTAATTTAGATTATCAAATTAAATATCAAGTACGAAGTTAGACATATGGTTAGTATAATTATATCAAATTAAATTATTAATATACATATAATCACTGTTCATATACTAAATATCAAATTAAATTATTAATATAAATAGTTAGTATAATTATAAAATAAAAAAATATTTTAAATATTTTTTTTAAATATATTATTATATTATTATTTTAATGAATTTAATAATAAATTTAAAATAAAATTATAAATATGGAGATGAGTATTTTTTATTAAATTTTGATATATATATATTTTATGAGATCAATATTAATGCTATAAGATATTGAAAGATTCTTGGACTTATTACCTGTTCGTGGGTCCGTGTGTTACAAGACGGAGCTTACACTACAAAGATTTTATAATCCGTGTGGGTCCCTACATAGAGGGGCAAGGTTCACCAGTACCTATCCTATCCAACTAAGAAGTTATCTTTCTCAGGGATGAATTTAATTTAATTTTTAATATTATTATTATTTTAGAATTTAAAAAATATATATTAAAATTTAAAAAATATGTATTAAGATTTGAAAAAAGTATATAAAAATTTATATTATTTATAAAAAAATTAAAATAATATAATAATAAAATAAAGATGAATTTAGATAAATTTAGATGAATTTTAAATATAAACGAGATCTTATATATATAGCTTGAGTTACCCATTTTTATGACATGTATTTAATTCTTTATATATTGAATAAAAAGTGATACACATAATATATTTTATAATATTAATATAATATAAGTTATCAAGTAAAAATATTTTAATAAATTATCTTATAAAATTAAGATCATTTTATAAAAATATTCTTATTTTATAATACATGTTATATATTATATAATTATTGTGAATTTATCATTTATCATATTGGATTAGAGAGATTCTAGACATAAGCAATTAAAGCTCAAACATTTTTTTAGTAAAGAAACAGAGAAACTTCGCAAATGACCAAGAAACTTCAAGCTGTAGAGATACAAGAAACAGAGAAAGCAATTAAAAGAGATTACTGGGAACAATACAAGAAATTACTAGTCTTCAAGCTGCTAGTCTTCAAGGCATCGTAGCAGCTAAGGTGTTCCCAATGTCAATGACAAATCGGTATCTAACATCACCCTTAGCAAGACGTTGGAACGCAGTGTTCACATAATCCATTGGAATTACTTCAATGTCTGCCGTGATGTTGTGTTTTGCCGCAAAGTCCAACATCTCTTGTATTTCCTTCATTCCTCCGGTGGCACTCCCCGCAACCATCTTCCTTCCTGTTATTGATCAAAAGGGCTATGAGATCCATTTTTTAACCAAAAGGGGATAGAATTACACTTAACATATAAAACAGGCAAGATTTTATGTTGAAGTTTTACCTATAAGCAAAGGAAAGACAGGCAGTTCAAGCGGCTTTTCTGGTGCACCTACCATAACAAGCTTTCCGTGGGTCTTCAATAACCCAATTAATGGTAAAAGGGAATGCATAGCAGATATTGTGTCAATTATACCATCCAACGTGCCCTGTGCAGCCTGCACAAATTTAACCGAGCCCAAATAGGAATTAGGGTAAAGAGACTGCAAGACAAGTACTGTTATAATCATAAAGAGACTATATAAAAATAATCTCATAAATTAAATTAATATGATTTTATATGAGATGTTAGATTTATATTATAATAAAAATAATTTTACAATCTAACTAAATACATTAGTTTAAGAGATTATTTTTATCTAATTATTTTGTCATGAAAGATTTTTGTATATGATTAAGAGCCTTTTTTTGAAGCGAAAAATCACCTGCATTTCTTCTTGGTCACGACTAACTAAAAATGAGTCAGCACCAAGATGTTCCAAGGCTTCATCCTTCTTGCTAGGGGAGCTACTAATTACTGTCACTTTTGCTCCAAAAGCCTTGGCAAACTTGACAGCAACATGGCCGAGCCCACCCAAGCCAACAACCCCAATATGCTTGCCAGCCTCAGCAAGACCATAATATTTTAAGGGACTATAAACTGTGATCCCTGCACATAGTAGTGGAGCACCGGCGTCCAGCGGCAGATTTTCCGGAAACCGGAAAACATAGCGCTCATCAGCTACCATTGTGTCCGAGTAGCCTCCGTAGGTTACCGTTCCATCGTGGTAGATGTTACTGTAGGTTAGTATCATTTTGGAGCAGTAAACTTCAAGATCGTTATTACAGTCATCACAGGAGTGACATGCACCAACAAGGCATCCCACTCCTACTTTATCTCCCACTTTTACCTTACTCACCTTGTTCCCTACTTCTGTTGCTATTCCAACAATTTCGTGCCTGTAAAAACAATAATTCCAATATGGATTTTATTAACGAAAGCTACTTTAATCCCTTGCTAGTATTTTGCTGGATCGATAGTATAGCTGAGGAAAATATATATTATAGCCAGGTCGATGAGAAATTAAAAAATTGTAGTGAATGCTGAGAAACGATATGCATGATATATTATACCCAGGAACTAATGGGTAGATGGATGCGCCCTCCCATTCGCTCTTGACCATGTGAAGGTCCGAGTGGCATACTCCGCAATAAAGAACTTTGAATCTTATGTCCTTCTCTCCGGTTGCCCTGCCAACACCATCACAAAACAATTATATATACATACATACATACATACATACATATATATATATATATATATATCATATATGTGATCATCAAAACCAAGCCAAGAGGGGGGCGGGAAAGAGAATATTCAGAAATATTCAACGTTTTGACTCAGACGGCCATTTATTATAAAGATATATTTTATTTACAAATAAGTTATAAGAAAGTAATCTTACAAATTTTATGAAATTTATTATATTGTAAAATTATTTTTATTATAAAATAGATATAATGGATTATATAAAATTAATTATATCAATTTATGAGATTATTTTTATATAATTTTAAATTATTTTAAATTTAAATGACTAAGTTCATTTTCATGATTATGATAAAACACTAAATGACATGGCTCAAAATAAAATAACTAACAAAACAATAATAGATTTTATTAAACACTCGCACATGTTTTCTCCTTTTGAAAAGGAAGGGAAAAAATAAAGTAAAATATCGAAAGGTTATAGACATAACAATTTATAAATATTTCCTCAACTAGTTGATCTTTATAGTCTTGCAGCATCAAAATTTGGCGGAAAGAAAAGCCACCGGCCAAGCAATATTGGAAGGACGTGCAGATATATAAATATATATATATATGTACAGAGGCGGACCCACGTTCAAGGTTGGGGGGGCTACGGCCCCCCCAAAATTTTCTAAAATATTGATATATTATATATATAGTATATATATTTACATATATATAATATATAATTATCTCTTAAATTATAAAAAAATTAAAAATTTCTTTCCAAATTTTTATTAAAATTATTCTCTTAAATCCTAATATATATAATTTTATTTTAACTTTTAATTTTATTAAAATTTTAATTTTAATCCACTTAATCTCATAATTATTTTAACAATTTAATTTTTAAAAAAATAATTGTAAATTTATATGATTGTTAAAATCAATTAATTATACTCACTCAAATAGTCTCACTCTAACTTAATGGTATGATTATGATATATAGATTGTTAAAAATCTAACAGCAATATATTATTAGTTATTAGAAATTTTTTATATTTATTTTTTATCTATAATTTTTTTTTTTCAAATCATAAAAAATATGAACAAGTTAAGAACAAATGATTTAAAAAAAATCTTAAATAATTAAAAAACTAATATGTTTAAAAAGTTTGATAACAACGAAATGTAATACTTCTCTCACTAATAAGCATTTTTTTAAAATTTATATATCACATTTTATCGATCGCCCCCCCAAACATTAAATCCTGGTTCCGCCCCTGTATATGTATATGTATATGTATATAAATTAAGAGGAAGATGATCTGGACCTCCTGGAGAATTTGAAAGGCGAGAGGATTCCAGAAGAATCTCTGGCTGCCCATCCAAAAGCCTTCTCCGGATGCTGTTCCTCCGGTGATTTCATCATTTCTTTTATCACACACGTACTATAAGCCAGGCCGAAAGTGACGAGGGAGGGAGAGATGATTTGAGTGAAACGTTGAGATCTACCAGTAGTACTACTTAAAGGCATTTTATATCTACAATGAGCATAGGGAGTGGCTCATTGTAGTACGTGGCGGGTTTGAGCTGATGACGTAATCGAGGAGCTAATTAGACTAATATAATTAAGGTAATGGCTGAGCTGATCATGACGTAATCGATGAGCTAATTAGACTAATGATAAGGTAATGGCACTATATATATATTGTTCTTGGTGGCCTGTGACTCACAAACTAGAATATTTGAAATAAATATTAATATAAAAATACATAACAATGACAATGCAGGACTATAGATATATATAATTATCATTCAATGTTTGTCGCTCTGTCATGCGTCCCGGTTTTCTTTTTCTTTTTCTTTTTTTCTTTTGCTTTCCAAGCATAGGCAACAATGATATTGATTAGCAAAAACATAACATAGAACGATTATTTTTGTTTTCTTAGGAAGACCAGGGACAATACTTAAATCTTATTAATTATTAATAGTGCTATTTTTGGCAGAGGAATACCATATACAAAGAACGAACTTAGGGATTAAAAAAATCCCAAATCAAGATCCTTAAACAACGTCTCTAAATTTATATTAACTATCTGTACATGAACATTAGAATGTAAACTTTATGTATATATAACAATTATACATTGTAAAGCACAAGTACTAGTAAAACTACAGTCTTTGTCTAAGCTTTGGCTGGCAAGCGTCTAATCTAATTAACTCCCTCATGCTAACTTAGGCAAAAGATTAAGTGTTGAGAAAAATTATGAATAATAATAAAAAGTAGGTAAAATATAATAATAAAATATTAAATAATAGTACAAAATAATAAATAATAATAAAAGTAAATGAAAAGTAAAAATAAAATAATAAATAGTAATGAAATATTTGAAAATACTTAAAGTACTCTCCAGTTGCCAAATGCAACCTAAATTTGCCGCAAAAGAGGAGTTTCTTTTCATAATATGCTAATTACGACAACATCTAATTCACCATAACAAGTCCTCCACAATAAATTAAAAAAAAAACACTTGCAAGAGGAAAGTATCACACACTTTGTAAATTTTTAAAGGCCAACCAAATTAGACATAGGTTGCGTACCATATATATAGTGAGATTGTTCTGTATCTGATTCATGATCGATCTCTCATGTTGGTTTCTTTCACTACTGCAACATGGTTGATTGGTAACTTAAGTATTCTCCGGCCAATGGGCAGATTTGGGTTTTGACATCTTGCCTTTTTGTCTTCATATATGTAAACAGGCAATTACTAAAACAAAGATATATATTAAATGTATGTGTTCAGAATGGCAGACGTTCAGTTCTCGCACTCCAACTATATAAGTGACATAAATGAGCTAGAGTAGACGTTCAGTTTGGCCTCTGATAAGTGACATTAATGAAGAAGCTGGTGCATTCATGAAGACAACTTATTGGTAGCTAGACAACAATAATTAGAAAGAAAAATACTTGATATTTTATTGTTATATGTTGGATGATATTGTTTAAAACTTAAGACTAAACAGTGATGAATTTCAAATATGTATGTTGGGTTTATTTGAATGAAGTTGACATGCTAGCAAGCAAATATAGAATTTTCCAACTATTGCATTTTTAGTTTATTAGTAAGCAATTAATCGTCATAAAAGAAATAAATATCAGGAAAAACACAACCACGTACAACAAAATATGAACAAATCGATCTGGTTTATAACAAGCTTTTCAGGAAAAATATAAATTGTTGTAAATAATTTTGTGGTGATTTCAAAAATTGCTAGAAAGTACTTCTGGCAAGTAACACCTTGCTGTAGTAATTGTTAGCGGCGATTGTGCCATTGCCGCAAGAGGAAAAGTTTACATTAGTGTGTTGCTTACAAATGTACATGACTTTGCTCATAGCTTGCATACACTTCTACTCTAGCTCTCCTTTTATAACTGTTTAACTTGGTGGTTCAACAATTCTCATCCACAGACCAAGTTAGTTAACTAGAAGTTTCAAAATATTATCAATTATAGGAGGCTTATAAAGATTTAATGTAATACTAGGATTTCCTAGGAGGAAAGTTGGTTAAGGTAGTAGATGATTTGCCTAGAAAAGGTAAAGCTCACATAGGGTTCCAAAACATACCATATGGTCTTCCTTTGCTGCTGATTGTTGGAATCGACAGAAGCTACCAAACAATATAGAGACCAGAATTTAACGTGGTTCCACCGATCTATTTATAGAAGTTTTCTATTAAACAACAAACCAAACAATTTACAGTGGTTTCACTTGACTCTTGCAGCACAAAGTGCTTCTATTCTCACCAATAGACTTCATTGGAGACACACACTCTACAACAACCAACTGCATCTATTTATAGAAGAAAAATGGGTTGGTTTTGTGCTAATGGTGGTGGAAAAGTTTGGAGCCCAGAATCCAGCTGTTTCCATTCGGTGCCCACCTTCTTGACGTCTCCAGCTAGTTCAAGAAATCTCCACAAATTTCTACAAGTTTCTAGAGTCTCAACGTTTGGTGTTGATTACTCAGCAATTCTCTCCCTCAATGTCAAACGGATAACATCCTGACATCTTTCAGTTCAATGTACATAACCCAACTATGTTATTGCATAGCTCAAGTTTTTCACATGTGACTACCTTGGTCATCATGTCGGCTGAATTCTCTTTGGTGTGAATCTTCTCAAGCATTAATAGCTGTTGCTCCATTACTTCGCGTATCCAATGATAACGAAAATCGATGTGCTTTGTTCGGAAGTGATACACCAAGTTTCTACTCAAATCAAGAGCACTTTGACTATCACAATAGATTCTGTACTTGTTCTGACTGACTCCCATTTCTTGGAGGAATCGCTTTAGCCACAGCATGTCCTTTTTTGCTTCATTATAGCAATGTACTCTGCTTCTGTTGTAGATAAAGTCACGCATTTCTATAGTTTGGACTGCCATGATATAGCTCCACTTGCAAATGTGTAAATGTATCCTGATGTAGATTTTCTTCCATCAAAATCACTTTCCATATCAGTATCTGTATAGCCATCCAAGATTGGGTTAGCTCCCCCGTAGCACAAGCATAACCTTGATGTACTCATAAGGTACCTGAGAATCCATTGTACTGCTTTCCAGTGTTCTTTCCCTGTATTTGAAAGAAAACGACTCACAACTCCAACTGTGTGAGCGATGTCAAGTCTGGTACAAACCCTGACGTACATTAAACTTCCTACTGTTGAGGAGTAAGGTACTGCAGCCATTTCTTGAACATGTTTTGCTGATGAGGGACACGAACTCTTACTCAATTTGGAGTGACTAGCCAGTGGAGTATTGACTGGCTTTGCTTTCTCCATGTTGAATCTTTTTAGGACTTGTTCAACATACTTTTCCTGTGACAGTCATAACTTCTTTTTCTTCTTGTCACGAGTGATCCTCATGCCCAAAATCTGTTGGGCAGGTCCTAAATCTTTCATATCAAAAACTTTGGAGAGATCCACCTTTAGCTTGCTGATGATGGAAAAATCTTTTTCAGTAATCAGCATGTCATCAACATAGAGCATCAACATCACAAAATTACCTTCTGAAAGTCTCTGAATATAAACGCACTGATCTATAGTTGTTCTCTTGTAGCCACGACTCATCATGAATGAGTTAAACTTCTTGTACCACTGTCTGGGTGCCTGCTTCAAACCGTAAAGGCTCTTCAGCTTGCAGACCAAATGTTCATTTCCAGAAACTTTGAAACCTTCTAGTTGCTTCATGTAAATCTCCTCATCAAGGTTGCCGTGAAGAAATTCTGTCTTCACATCCCTCTATTCAAACTCCAAGTCAAGACTTGCTACCAATCCGAGTACCACTCGAATTGAAATTATCTTCACAATAGGTGAGAATACCTCATCAAAGTTGATTCATTTCTTCTGTTGGAATCCTTTAACAACCAAGCAAGCTTTGTGCTTCATCCGCCTGCCATTATTCTTGAACACCCATTTGTTTCTTAGTGCTCTCTTATCTTTTAGAAGTTCTACCAGCTCATAAGTCTGATTTTTTCACAACGAGTTCATCTCATCCTGCATACCCTGCATCCATTTGTTGCTATCTAGATGAGATATTGCCTCCTGAAAGTTTTTTGGCTCCTCCTCATCTGTAAGAAGAATATAATCTGATTCCGGATATTTTCGAGACGGAACAACAATCGCCCTCTAGAGGATCTGTCTTACTAAGGTTGATCACCTGACATCTGTGAAGATTTTGTAGTTTTTGATGGAGAAGGCAACTGATCACCCTACTCAGTACTGGTTTCTTCATTGTCAGCATCCTCTTCTTCTTCTAGGGAAACCTCCTGCCTTTCTTCAGAGTTTGAGGCAAACTAAAGTGGTGGTAAACTAGGAGCTGGTTCTGGAGCACTTGGAGTTGTTTGTTCTAATCCAAATATCTGGTTTTCATGGAACACAACGTCCCTGCTTCTGATGACCTTCTTCATTTTTGGATCCCATAATATGTATCCAAATTCTTCATCTCCAAAGCCAATGAAGATACACAGAATAGATTTTTCATCAAGTTTCTATCTTTTCTCCTTGGTAACATGTGCAAATGCTTTGCACCTAAATACTCTTATATGAGAGTATGAAATCTTCCGGCTTGACCACACCATCTCTCGGACTTCGAATTGCAGTGGAACTAATGGTTTTCAGTTGATTAGGTAACATACTGCTCTTATTGCTTCATCCTAGAATGGCTTAGGCAACTTTTCCATACTTAGCATGCATCTGGTTCGCTCCACAATGATCCGGTTCATCTGTTCTGCCACACCATTGTGTTATGGAGTGTAGGGGACAGTATTCTCGTATCTGAAGCCATGACTGGAGCAGTATTCTCTAAACTCTTAAGAATTGTATTCTCCTCCATTGTCTGGCCGGAGGCATTTTAGCTTCTTGCCTGTTTCTCTTTCTACCATGGCATGGAAGTTTTTGAATTGCTCAAAAAGTTGATCTTTCATTTTCAAGAAATACATCCACACTTTACATGAAGCATCATCAATAAAAGTAACAAAATATCTGTTACCTCCAAGTGATTCAACTTCAAAAGGGCCGCAAACATCAGAGTGTACCAAGCTCAATAATTTTGAACTTTTTCCAACAGATGTCTAGAACGAAACTCTATATTGTTTATCAAATAAACAGTATTCACAATGGTTGAGGGCAAAACCTTTGTTTATTGTGATCAATGCTTTCTTTGCAAGCATTTTTCTCCCATGTGGCTGAGTCTCCAATGCCACAAGTTTGGTGACGTTTCATCTTCAGCTACGTTGAGACTATTTGCACATATCTTAGCACTTGATTTGTACAAAGTGCCACAGATATATCCCCGTGCAATAACTATTGTTCATTTCTTCAATTTCCAAGTATTATTGCTGAAAATGCTCTCGTAACTCTGTTGATCAAGGGTTTTTATAGATATTAAGTTGAGCCGAAGATCGGGCACGTGCCGAACATCATTTAGCACCATAGTATAGCGAACATTGGTTTTTAGTCTAACATCTCCAATGCCCACAATCTTTGAGAAACTTGAATTTTCTATCTTGACTGTACCAAAGTCTCATGCCTTGTAAGTACTGAAGAAATCCTTGCAAGGAGTGGCATGATAGGATGTTGTTGTATCTATCACCCACTCTATTGGATCACCTGGTATGAACGGGTAGGATCTCGTCTTCTTCCTACGTCTGGCGCGTGCCGCTAGTGGTCGGTGCGTGAATCACAGTTACTGAAAGCTTAACGGCACGTGGGGTGCGTGCGAGGTGTTCCGAGGTCCATTTAAGACGAAATTTTCACCATAATTCTTGCCTTAAGCTGAGGAATCTGTTGGTGTTCTCCAAACTTGATTTCGATCAAGTTTCAAAATGAGTCTCTTTTGAAAATTCACAATGCCAACCTCCTGCCGGCTCTGATACCACTTGTTAGGATCGGCGGAAGCTACCAAATAATATAAAGATTGGAACTTAACGTGGTTCGGCTAATTTACCCTACGTCCACACACACAAAGAGGAATTTTCTATTAAACAACAAACCAAACAATTTATAGTGGTTTCACTCAACTCTCATAACACAGAGTGCTTCTATTCTTACCAATAGACCTCATTGGAGACATACACTCTACAACAACCAACTGCATCTATTTATAGAAGAAAAATGGGTTGGTTTTGTGCTAATGGTAGTAGAAAAGTTTGGAACCCACAATTTAGCTGCTTCCAGCTTCTTCTATTCGGTGCCAACCTTCTTGACGTTTCTAGCTGGTTCAAGAAATCTCCACAAATTTCTACAAGTTTCTAGAGTCTCCACGTTTGGTATTGATTACTCAACACTGATGATTTCATATCAACCCTCGTAGGCACAAAACTTCCATAATTCATGCATAGCCTGAGCATACTCCTCTCATTCCAAGCCCTGAACTCCAAGATTTGATAATTGAACAAAAAGAATTTTATAAGAGTAGACCAAAAACCTATCTTTTTAGGGAGAAGTAGAAGAAAATGATAGAAAGAATAGAGCTTACCGTAGGTGGCTTGGTGAACGTGGAAGAGAGTGTTGGTTAGTGACGATAACAGAGTAGACCAAGATATAGATAGAGAGAGAGAGAGAAGAGATAATGATGTGTGGGAGAATAAGAGAAAAGAAGAAAGCTAATTACCATAGTGGTTGGTCGAACATCGAAGATGAAGGTGTTGCCCGGATCATTGGAGAGAGAGAGAGAGAGAGAGAGAGAGAGAGAGAAAGAGAGCGAAAAAAGAAAAAAGGAAGTGATAGCTTGTTTTTTTCGGGCGATATGATTTTGGAGATTATTCGAATAAACACTACAACAAATAAGACTTTTTGTTGCATTTTGTTTAACTGAGAGTTAAATTCTGCCGCAAATAATAGCATTTGCTGCATTTTTTCGTCGCAAATAGTAGCGTTGCGACGAGAAATTAAGTTTATTTTTACACCCAAATAGCCGCAATTAACTTGGGATCTTCAAAATGAGGAAAATGATTTTTTGCCGCAATTTTTAGATTTTTGTGACGATTTTGAGACTTTTTACGGTGACTTATCTAACGCCGCAAAAAGTCTTATGTGTTGTAGTGAAATTTAAATAATTAGGTTATAATGAGTAATGATTGATCATCTTAAATTCTGTTCGAACGACAAAAAATTTGGAGGGAATTGTTCCCACATTAATTTTAGAGCGAACATTTTCAGAGATGAACTATTACGTCTCAAATATACCATTCGAATGCAAAAATGGTTGTTTGAACCATATTTTTAGCAATTACAATTTTTTTTATTTATACAAAATAAGTCTCAAAAAATTCTTCTAGAGACGAAAAATATTCTATCTATAAAGAATTTCATCTTTAAAAATCAAATTTGTCGTAGTATTTTGAACATTACTTAAGTATAAAACATGTTTCAATTTTAAATATTCAAAATTCTTATCTAATCATTATATATCCAAACACAAAAATGAATACAACATTTATTGGAGATGTGGCTTGAACTGAGTTCAATTAAGTACATGAGACAGTTCTCGCTCGACCTTCGATCACGCAGTAGCTTGAGCGAGCCTTAACTCTTAACTTCGCTCCACCCTCACTCAACATCCCGCTCGAGCGAGATCACAGAAGATCCAGGCGGTGACTTTGCTTGACTCTCGCTGGATGTCCCGCTCAAGCGAGATTCAACCCCAGGGTTACATCGCTTCCAGGTACTAGGGTTAGTGTCGTCTGGAATAATATTCATTTTTGAACACCAAGCTGTGAGGAGTTCAGGATTTCGCTCGAGCGAGAAGAGTCCCGCTCGAGTGAGAAGATGAACGCAGCAGCTCGTGAGAGTTCAGAAGTGTGTTTTCTTGTTTATTTTGTGAGTAGAGAGCTATTTGTAAGAGTGTGAGTGTTATGAGAGAGAATTTTGCAACTTGTAAGTGAGATTGAGTGTTTTTAGTGTAAGAATCATATGATTCAATTTCTGTACTCTATCTCTGTTTTATAGTCAAATTCATTGAGACCGACTCAACAGTAGACGTAGGCTTGTGTTGAGCCGAATCACTTCAAATCTTGGTGTCCATTGCTGTTCTGTGCCTCTTTGTTTTATTTATTTTTGTTTCATTTGCTGCGTGGCTTCATATTTACTATTTATCAAATGACACGAATCCCAAAAACTAGTGTCAGAGTAGTTGCTTTGAAGATCTGAAAGGATGGCCTCAGTAAATTTTGGGGTAGAGAAATTCGACAGATAGAATAGTTTCAGTTTATGAAGGATCAAGATGAAGGCGTTGTTGCGACAACAAGGTTTGTTCAGTGTTCTAGAGGTTACTAGGGAGTCTTCTACACCGTCAAAAGATAAGGAAGAAAGGGTTCGCGGTACTATTCTATTGTCACTATCAGATAGGGTCTTGAGGGAAGTTGCTGAGGAGGAGACGGCGGTTGGTCTGTAGAACAAGTTGGAGAGCTTATACATGCAAAAATCTCTCACTAACCAGTTGTATTTGAAATAATGGTTATACACTCTCAAAATGATGGAAGGTACTCCTATATCTGCACATCTAGTTGAATTTAATAAAATTATTATGGATCTGAGGAACGTAGACATTAAGATTGATGAGGAAGATTAAGCCTTAATTATTTTGTGTTT
This sequence comes from Platycarya strobilacea, assembly GCA_036898215.1. Lineage (NCBI taxonomy): Eukaryota > Viridiplantae > Streptophyta > Magnoliopsida > Fagales > Juglandaceae > Platycarya > Platycarya strobilacea. The sequence goes on from CM072555.1 coordinate 38,837,647, forward strand.
ATTGCCTATTTCGTTTGATAATTTTGTAAACTCAATGTTGTATGGTAGAGATACAATCTCCTTAGTAGATGTTAAGTCTGCTTTGAATTCTAAGAAATTAAGAACAAAATTTGAGGGGTTAGGCATGAACGATCAAGCTGATGGCTTGTTTGTGAAATGTTCCCCTGGTGATAAATCTGGGGAAAGATGTTCAGGGAAGGATAGGGGAAGTTCCAGTAGCTCTAGATCTAACAAGAAAAAGGTTAAGTGTTACCACTGTCATAAGTTTGGTCATTATAGAAGTGAGTGTCCTCAATTGAAAAATGTGGAGGAAGGGGAAAGTTCCTCTAGTAGTGATGACAACGAAGAAGATAATAGTTAGTCTCTACATCTTTGAGGGCAGTGTGGTGACAGGTGGAGTATCCTCACATGTTTCAGATTCAGATGTCACTCGCAATCAGTACATGTGGGTTTGCGAGACATGTGTAGTCATTTATGAGTTGGTAGCTTTTACTTGGTGTGATCAGAAGACAGTAATTTTAATTTTTTGTTTGCATTGTATTCTCAAAATATAGTGTAGAATCAGGTTTTCTGCAGTATTTTTTATCAGAATACATCTTGTGTAAAGTTGTGCTTTTGTTTTTCTCATATTTGTTTTATGATCATTGGGGTTTGACTTTGTCTATCTGTTTTTTTGTGATGTGTTTGGTCTTAAAACACTTTGGTGAAGAAAACTGATCTACAGATAAGAAGGTAAAGCGTTACTCAGATCATACAGTTCTGTTTCACTCCCGATAGAGTCGCTGGATGGAATGAGGTAGATTCGTGTTGAGTCCATAGTTTACTCTTGGGTTTGCAAAACTTGTCTATAGATTGTCAATGAAGCGGTCAACTATAGCTCGTTATTGGGTGAATTTTCTCTTCGTTTGTTTCCACAAGAAGGAAAGAGAGTTATAGCAAGAAGGTGGAGTTGTTGGGAGAGCTTCAGAACGGAGTACATATAGTACTCTATATCATGCTTTTATGGTTGAGTATGATTTTGTCCGTGGCATTGGTTCACAGTGAGAGCAGATTTACAGTTTGTAGATAGAGGAGGCAGTTTGGCCACCTTTTGTGTATGCTCATGTAGGCTTTGTTGGGTTCTTACTTTGACAGAGAATATTTGGTTGTTTTCATATTCAGATGCCGTTTGTTCAAATAAGCAGTCTGTATTGTGGTGCATTGCCATTTGTGTTGGGTATTCCCTTTAAAGGATTTGTGGGTCTTTTGAGATTTGTGGAGCTTGTGACAATTCAAGCCAAGGTGGAGATTTGTTAGAGATGTGACTTGAATTGAGTTCAATTAAGCACATCGGATAGTTCTCGCTTGACCCTCGCTCGAGCGAGTCTCAACCCGTAACCCCGCTCGACTCTCGCTCGATATCCAACTCGAGCGAAATCACGGAAGATCCAGGCAGTGACTTCGATCGACTCTCGCTTGACGTCCTGCTCGAACGAGATTCAACCCTAACCCTAGGGTTGCATCGCTTCCAGGTATTAGGGTTAGCGCCGTCTGAAATAGTGTTTCACTCGAGCGAGAAGGTCTTGCTCGGGGGAGCTATTGCTTATGAGAAGGATCACGTTCATTTGAATGCCAAGCTGTGAGGACCTCAGGATTTCGCTCGAGCGAGAAGATGAACGCAGCAGCCCGTGAGAGCTCAGAAGTGTGTTTTCTTGTTTGATTTTGTGAGTGTTGTGAGAGAGAGTTTTGCAACTTGTAAGTGAGATTGAGTGTTTCTAGTGTAAAAATCACATAATTCAATCTATGTACTCCATCTCTATTTTATAGTGGAATTCATTGAGACCGACCCAACAATGGACGTAGACTTGTGTTAAATCGAATCACTTTAAATCTTGGGTCCATCACTGTTTTGTACCTCTTTTTTTTTTTTTTTTGTTTACATCCGTTGTGTAGCTTCATATTTACTTTTTGTCGAACGGCACGAATCCCAACAAGTTTTACAATTCCAAAACAAAAGTCAATTTAACTTTTCAAATTTTAAAATAAAATTACTATTAAAAACCTTAATTCAAAACTATTTCATTATTGTTCATAGACGTATCTCACTACAATTTACAACCATTTACAAAATTCTAAAGTACTTCAAATGTGCAAACGAGCCCTAAATTAATGTGATCATTTAATTCTTATTTTAACAAAACTCCCTTTCATGTGTTTAAACAAAAGGCCGAAGATCAAACTAAAAAATCTTATGCGTGCATGCGTGGATGATCATGTCGGAGGCCCTTCTAAACGAAGGTAGTCATACATGACTCCTTGAAAAGGACCTCTCCCCCTTGACTGCGTGAGATAGATCGTATTGGTAATTCCTTGTTGTAATAGATTGCTTGGTACATTAATGCTGTAAAACCGATGTAATCCATGAACTCCGTGTCTAGCTATCGCATTATCCCTTCCTATAAAACCCGTTGAGAAGTGTGGACGTTTTAGACTCAGGTCATTGAACCGAACCTTGCAACGAAGTCACGAGAATATCAACATGAGATAAGACAATAGAAATCATGAAAAATGGAGAAGCATTCTTAATTGCGGTTGGCTTCCGTATGTACCTGTATTTCGGCGAAAGTGGCAGACGCCAATGCCAACTGGAGTGTGTAGTTTCCATTGATGGTGGTATTTTCTAGTTCAAATTTGATCTGCCATGTTGTTCCTTCGTATGTTTGATTATATAGTTTCCTGCAATCAATTCGACATTATAAGAACCATTTAAAGTTGCAATAAATCTTATATTCTTATCGTCCTCCGGCCATCCGAAGATCTAACTTCAGTTTAATTTTTCAACTTCTTATTGTTCGTAAGGAATTGTGTCTGTCTGCTCTTAGAAAAATGTCATCTTTCTTTGTATTTGGTTTCCTGGAAACTGGCGATAGAGAAAGAAAAGTGATATATTCAAGTTATTTCTTAATTCATTTGGTAAAATTTTCTTTTGAGATTTTTTCAGATTTTTCAACATGTTCAGTTTTCAGTTTGGGAAGTGATATTAGATAAATTTTGTATGAATAGTAGTAAAATAGTTTGTAAATAGTAATGAAATAATTTGACTTTAATATTTTTTGGATTTTGGGAATGGAGAGAGAAAATTTTAAATATAAAATAATATAAAATTTAAATATTATTTTTATTTGAAAATTTAAAAAAGTTATAATTACTTTTTATTTTTTATTTGAAAGTTTGAAAAACTATATTGTTATAGAGCATGTCTGGGAAGTAGTCAACACTCAGCGCACTCCCCTCACATGAACAGTATCATGAACAGTACTGTTTATGTGAGGAGAGTGCGCTGAGTGTTGGTTACTCCCCTCACTTTTCTATTGTTATATCTCTACTAAAACTTGTATGTATCTCTTTTGAAAACATACCCATCTATCTCTACTAATATTTAAGGACGTGATTAAACAATCTTAGGCTACAAAAAATTTATTTGTTTGCTGTTAGTTATTTTCAGTTAAAATGTATTTATTATCGTAACAAATATTCATTCTAATTTATCCTAAATAATATGCGATAAATATAATTTTTTCTTGAATTGTGCTTCAAATATTAATGGAGGCAATGAATAATAAGTGCGTACCTTGTAACGTGGGCGTAGAACCAATCTTGTCGATAATTGCTAGTATTAACAGTATAAATGAGATCCCGATTATCCGGATATAAATCTGCATACCGAGCCCATAACCCATATTGCCTATACCTGCACATTAATTAAAATTATTCAAATTTGAAATAAATATTTATTTAAAGATTGTAGCGTCGAGATTCAATATGTTGATGTGGCTAGCTGACGCGCGTTGGTGTGACTAACTTTTCGAAGTGATTGAACAATCGGTTTGTGAGCGTCGGCTCTGGGTCCGGTATAAAGAACTCCGCAGCGGTCCGGTCAGGAATGCCTATTTCCCACAGAGTCGGACCATTTCTCGGAGGCCCATACACAATCACACCCAATTCCACTTTCGAGCCTACAATATTATTGGAATTTTATGCACGTCAGCCAAATCTGAAAAATTCTATTTCTAAACTTATTTATTAATAAATCAGATATATTAAATTATTGATGTAAAAGTCTACCAATACATCAATTAGAAGAGAGTTATTTTTCTTGATTTGTTTTTCATTTTTTGATGTAGTTTTCTTATGGTTAATTAAAGGCTTGGAGCACTCCTAATGAATATTTATAAAATATATTTTTATGTAAAATTTGAAGAAAAGTAACTCAAAATTGCCTCAAACAAATTATGTATATTTATCTCTATTTTATATTTTCACTATAAGAAATTTTTTATTTGTGGCCAGCTATTTCCTGTCAGAATGACTATTTCCTGCCAAAATGAGCCTGTTTTAATCACAAAAAGTCATATTAGTCAGAAATAATCGGTCAGAAATAGTCATTTTTCTTGTAGTAAATTTGTTATAGTATACGTTCAGCTATATGAACTGAATGTCGTAACAAAATGTAAACATATTTGATTTATTTTTTCTCTTTTCATGTACTTTATCTCTCACAATAGTTTTTGTCTCCTAGAACTTTTTTTTTTCCAATAAACTATTAAATAATATCAAATTTAAATGATATAGAGAAAAAAATAGATAAGATAATGAATGATATATTGTAAGAGTCAATATGTAAAATATAAAAAGTAAATTTTAGTAATGTATTTTAAAGGATAAGATACATGATATACCATTGGGAGTGCTCTTATAAGTGATGCATTTGTAGACTAACTTGTAAATGGTGACAATACCACAATTCAATGCTATATTAATCATATATAGAGTTCCCGGACAAATCAATGCTATATTAATTATATATATGTGTGTAATATATATATACCTGCTTTAATAGTAATTTGCATGTCATATTTGTAATCTCCAAGCACACCAGGGACCCAAGCATACAAGTTGTAGTCTCCTGGTCGGATGTTTTTAATTACGAAACGTCCCTCGTCGTCAGTTTGGGTCCAGAATTGGTAACCCTAAAAGAAATTAACAAAGAATTGGACAAATTAATCTTATAGGTCAATAGTGTCTAATTCATCACCCAGCTGTACTATATATTAGAAGGGAAATTAACTATATAGAAATTATACCTTGCTTTCTATTTGCCACGAGCCGGCCTCTCCAGGAGCAGCTAAACCCACGTAAGCAGATTTTGCACTCAGTAATTTCTCATCAGTGATGTAACTAATAAATAAATAAATCTTGTTAAGTAAAAGAGAATTTTGTTTTTCAACATGACTTGGTAATTGATATATAAAACTATTTAGAAATAACTAGTTATAAATTAATAAGCAGTTTTCAGTTTATACCGATCGTCAACTTGTAATTGACCCACAACTATTCCCCGTTGGTCAATAGAAGGGAAATCTTTAAACTTAGTGAAATTATATGGCCAGCTATTGACTTCACACAACATCTAATTAAGAAAAAATAAACAAATTAATGAATAATTAATAATTGTATAAAATAGAGTTAAAATTGGAATGAATTAGGCCGGATCATGAGAAAGCACTCATGATTAATAATTCATATATAAATAAATATGTATACCTGCTGTTTAGCTTCGGCCCAAAGTTTTTTACGAGTTTTGGTGGAACCGGAGTTGAAATAGACAAATATAGGACCATAAACTTTTTGCCATGGCTCTCCGTCTTTAAATCTAATGTGTAGGTCCGTTCCAGTATAATGAGTGCTCATGAACATCTGAATCATTTTGGGCAAACAACATCAGTATTATATATATATATATATATGATGATAAGTACTAGTCTTATTTCAATATATTAAATAATTTTAAAGTATGTAAATTATGCACATAAAAAAAATAATTTAAAAGTCCCGTATGCCTATGAGATCAGCTCATTGCATAAATAAATGATCGTGCATATATATTTTCACTGTTGGTGTGAATTATAAGGTAGGATGCAGATCAAGGGGATTAGATAGACGTACAGAGAGCAGAGTAGGGCCCACATGGCCAGTGAGATCTTGTTTGATGGGCCCGTCTGTACGGAACTCAGTACTGGGCGTGATGATCCAAAAACCAACAGGTGGGTCAACGGACATCCACCCATGAACCTTAATATCTTTATCTTCCATAGAGTACTGGTACTTGTCATCCACCTTCGTGCATCACCCAATCAAGACAAATTGATCAGTAACAACAACAATAGTAATAAGAATAATTATTTATTATTAAATATAATAAAAGTTTCAAATATCTTATCGTTTATTAGATCAAATTAGTTTCCATGTAGGTTTCTATCAAAAAGACAAAAAAAGGTTTTCATGTAGGTAATGTAATCAAATTATATTTGTAGAACAAATAAAGATAAACCAAAATAGATGGAGTAAATAGAAATACAGCTTTTTGCAACCAATTAATTAGTAGATCTAATAATTATTAGCTTCAACTTAAGAAATAATAATAATTATTAACTTTGAAAATATATAGGATCATTATCTGCAGGATTATTATTATTATTATTATTTTTTTTAAAAAGAAAGAATTTGAGGATAGTACGTACCTCTCCTCTTAGTTCAGGATTGGAGACCGTATTGGTTAAAAGAACAGCTTCCGGGTAGGCAAGGGGTTGACCTCTTTTGCGATCTACCGGCGTTGGCATGATCCTCCGCTTCTTGTCCGATAATGCCATGTAGTGAAATCTAAAAATTAATCTCCATTAATACCTAAACGTACAACAATATATATTTTTCGAATGTCTCAGGAAATATGATATATATATATATATATATATATATATATACTAGATAGAAGTAATCGTGCACGTTTGTTTAATTCTTTTTTTAATTTTTTAAGAATTATTTTTATTAAGAATTAATTTTTGATTAATGATAATCTAATAATTTTGCATTTAAATTTAATTTCTAACTTAAATAAAATAACATAATTCCATAAATACAATAACATAAAATACAATAATATAGTTTCATAAATTTAATAACATAGTCCCATAAACACAATAACTTAATTCCATCAGGTTTCTTTTTTAACTTTTTTTTCTTCTATATTCCAGGCACATGGATTTTAATTAACTCAAACAAATATTTTTATTTTTATTTTTATTACATACAGTGGGATTATATGTGAATTTATTGTTTTAATTTTGTTTCTTTTATATTAATGATTACTGTAAATAATATTTTCTTAACCATTCAACTTGTTTATTAAAAAAATATATTATATAAGACTATATTGATTAACATGTTATGTAATTTAATAAATAGATAGACATATCTAAATTTTGAATAAAATATATTTTCTTATTTTATGGTAATTATATTATATATTAATAAAATAATTTTTATTTCAATACAGGTAATATTATTAATAACAACATTAACATTGTGACATAAAGTTAAAATAGAGAAATATTCTTAAAATTATTATTTAAAAAAAACATGTAATATGAAAAAATGAATTAATAAATATAATTATGATATATATTTATATATGTGATCTACCTTCGTATCAGAATGGATTCATGTTAAGGAATAGATTTAAAACTCAGATTATTTATTGTATTGTTTAGATTTTTTTCATCAGATTTTATGCTATGTGTTGAACGGAAAACACATGTTATAATAAATGTTATGACATTTTCATCAGCCAATATTTTCTAAACCCGGATCTCTATCTCATAAATTCATAATTACGGTATACGTGTACTTTTGTGAAGAGTAATTGCATCGTCATTGACCATTGATTTTTTGTTATTAAAGAGAAAACATCATAATAATAAATGTACAGACGGAAATTTTACTAGACATTTAATTCAATTTAACGACATCAAATGACTGAATTTTTGACTAAAAATTTTAACGATAATTGTTAAAATAAGAAATTCTGTTATATAAACTCTTTATATATATAGAAGATATATATATATATATGTCCATATATAGAGAAATCTTGTGATAATTATTCAATTCATTATATTTCGATTTAACAAAATTTAATTATAAGAAGAACAATATTTTAATTTCTTCTTTTTTATATTGGCCGGATAATTAATGAACAAAAAATATATATATATAATTACGTACTTGTCCTGTTGCAGCTTGTAAACAGCCCTAATCTGACCCAGAAACAAAGCCGGAAATTCCTCAGGGCGCTCAAATATAGCGTATGAATAATATCCTGAGATTCCACGTCGAAATATATACCTGCAGCATTAATTCAAATTAGTTAAAAGTACTGCATGATCGATGTTTATAATAATTAGAATTAATTCTGGTTTATACGTGAACGTACCTTCTGTCTACATTTAAGGGAATATTTGTCTTTCCGTGGGGCGAATATTGATCAGAATTAGCATCCCATGTTTTAGTAAATGAAAGCTCTACTAGGTCTTTGGTCTCAGTTATAATCCTGAACTCTGTTGCTGCCACTCTTTTGCATAGTTTTAGTTAGGGTTCAAAAGTATTAAGACGTACATATTAATTATTTCAAATGATGAACGTCGACCTTCTGGAGAGGGAATTTTATTACCTCCAGACGTTACCAGCGGGACCTCCTGGCTGCTTCCAAACTACATCCCAATACCTAAAACTGATCGTGATTAATTATTTGAAAAAAGGAAAAAAAAATTGTAAACTTTTCAATACTTTGCTTCTAAAGTTATCAAGTTTTGCTACAATTTTCTCCATTAATTAAGATTTATTTTAGAAATTTTGGGTAAAAATATGATGATGATAATAATAATAATAATAATAATGGCAGTGCATGAACGTACTGATTATGTACGTACCCTCTATTCTGCCAGCTATTACGATTTTCGAGTAAGTTATCTATACCACCATGCTTAATTCCAACAACATCACCCTCCGGCCTGGACAAATTGACTTGCATGAGCCCATTATCCACCACCACCTGAAAATTAACATTGTCGAATGTTCAGTTAGATACATATAATTAATACTTAACAGCAGCACCATATATATATATATATATATATATTAAAAGAGGCTATAGCCTCATAAAGGGGTAACTTTTGTTTGAGTTTACACTTAGGTTTCTGTCCTCATTTTCACAATTGCGCTTTTGTCCTCTATAAGATTTGTTATATAGATTGATAATTATCTTTACATTTATCATATTTGCATGCAAATATGATATGCATCTAAAAATGTATATTTATAGGCTGAATGATAGCAATATTTATATATAACATACATACATACATACATAGTGACATATATATAAGTAAATACATTTAAAAATCATACTAGCATTTATATATATCATGTTGTATTAATTAATTATTCAAATTATATAGGGGTAGTGAAATGCATTTACCTGAAGGTCATCGGGTGTATGTAGCTTTACATGATGATAATCAACATCAGATTCGTGGGCCGCGTTGACGTTTAATAGAACTCCCGGCCTGCATTAATTAGGTACACACATGAGCACGCACGCACTTATCACACGTAATTATAAAGGAGGAAATTAATTAGGCAAGGTTGAGATCAATTCTAATGTATTATCCATCCATCAATACTACACTGACCGCAAAATTTGATTGTTTTTTTTGTAGTACTAATTACCAATTTGTGAACCCTTTTGTTATATATATATATATACATATGTGTATTAATTGGTACATGCATGGATATTGATCTAGACCAATTTTTTTTTTCTCCCCGGAACCAATATTCTCATAGCAATTAATTATCATGCTAAAATTGCTCTCTTTTTCTTTGTGTAAATAACTAAATTATAATGAACCAATTAAAATGCACCTAGGGTTGTTCAGCCGACCCGACCCAACCTGATAAGTCCGTTTCCGATTCGACTCGCTTTCAGACAGTTCCATTTGGCCGACATGCGATAATTCGATAACATTTTAATTCCATCATCTTCTCCATTTCACAATTGCACATTGTTAGGATTTTCTGTTGTGATTTTCTCCATCTTTAATCATTGTCTGAACCAGATGGCCTACTTCGCTAAATGAGTTCATTTATCTTACATATTTGAATTTTCTTAGCAACCAAAAATTCAATTTTTGTCTTTTTTCTTAACATTCTCAGGAACCAAACACAGTTTTTCTTTTTATTTCTCAGCAATCAAATACAAATCAAATGCAAAAACACAAGAAAAGACATACAACCGAAAAATTCCTCATACAACTAAACACAGATCAAATGCACAATCACATATCAAATGCAAAAACACATGAAAAAGGATTTCCCGTCAGCACCTCGATAATTCTAATGTCCTAGGAGATCAGTATCATTAGAGATCTAGGTGTGGATGAGAGAGGGAGAGATACTTTTTTGTGTCATATGGGTATCGAAGAGAGATCCAGATCGAGATCGAGAGTTCCCACATTACTATCGTGTGGGTATCGAAGAGAGATCGAGATCGAGAGTTCCCTCATCATTATTACTGAAGTTAAGGTCTTCGAGTTGAAGATCAATATCAGAGATTCTATATGAGGATATCGAAATCGACGAAACGATGGGGAAAATAGGATTAAAAGTGATAATAGGTAATAGCCGAATACTCAAATACCCAAAACGGGTCGGGATAATGAGAGCAGGTCGGGTCGGGTCGGGTCGAGATATCATGTCGGGCCAAAATTCAGATATCTTGTTCACCCCTAAATGCACCTACATGATATTATATTTACATATTTAAATATATACTCAAAATATTTAAATTGCCATTTTCGTCATCATCATTGATTCTCTGCATCTATCTGAAACGACAGCTTGTTTTAGTTGTTTCAGGGACACATCCCACGAACCCCCTCCCTAATTACAACTGTTCTACCATTAATAGATCATGATTAACGTAATAATATTGTCAGTCATGTTGGACCGAGTAGTAGTACTACTACATATAAACATCACGAGTTTAATTATATGGGTTCTGGGAAATCTATATTCCCATGCAAAGATCATATTCATGATGAGACTATGGATATATATATATATATATATATATATATATTCTGAAATGAAAATTAGATTTCTCTAACCAATTTAACACCACAAAATTAATGAGATGAAGATTCTGCCTGACATAGCTTCCTTCCTAATCGATCTCTCTCTCTGATCTATCTATTTTGATCTAATCTATACTGACAAACTGTACGCATCATGTTTGGATCGATATTAACCAGGTTGCCGAATCAGGGAAAGCGCGAAAAATAAGGAAAAAGAACCTTAGTGGTGTCTTCTGATCAGCACAGACAAGAAGCAAGATCAGGTACACTAGCAAAATCACTCGATTCATTCCAAAGCACTCAACAACCGGACCCCATAGTTGCTGCCTATTCCAATTTATCCTTTCCATATTGATCTGAAAGTCATAAATATAATAATTCATTAGAACAAATTAAGGTAAAACCTACAAAATGCTTGTGGAATAGAGCAACTATACAACAGATCAAATATTTCAGATGAGAAATATAAAAATAGTAAATGCCCAGAAGATTCCTAGCTCCAGAAGATCAAAAAGAAAAGAGAAAAAATGATAGTAAGTTTTTCCGAGAAAGGAATTCACCTGTAATAGATAGATGTCCAATATACATTTTGATATGATCTTGTTCTTAGTTATCAGCAGCCTTTATAGTTTAATTTGAAAACACTAAGATTATGCAGAATCGTACGTAATAGTTATCAAGTACATGGCGTTTAAATAACTGCACACGAGGACGGGCCGCGACTTATACCAAAGACAGGATTTTTGTCTGTTTTTCTAGTAGGAAGTAGTAAACACGATCCCCATCAACCGCCATAATTTGTGCCAAAAAACGTGTTATTAATTAATTTTGTGTAATTTTCAGAGAGATTAATAGATGTGGATGGAGGATCTTGATTCAACAGCTCTAATTCGGATGATCATGATCATAGATCTTCGATCCGATGATAATCTATAGTCAACGAAAATATCGACAAGTTTATACCATGATGATCGGACCTAGCCCACTTTGTGCAATTAATCATATGAGTTGGCCATATTAATCATCCTCCATTAATTTTCTTAATTAAAATTTGTAAGTATTAATTGGTTGTGAATACTTATATATCAATTATTTTAAAGGCCCATACTTGGAGTATTTTAAACTTCTTTAAATAATAGTAAAATGATTGTAAATAGTAATGAAATAGTTTGAATTAAGATGTTTTATATGATTTTTGAGATGGAGAGATAAAAAAAATTAAGTGAAAAATTATAAAGTGAAAAAATTATGTCTATACAATTTTTTAATTATTTTGAAGTTTGAAAAAGTTATATTCATCTTTTTATTTTGTTTTGAAATTTGTAAAAAATGTAATTATGATTATAAGTGAGAATTTTAAAATTTTGAAATTTGAAATTTGAAATTATTTTATATTTGAATGATGTACTTTGACAAATTTAGAAAAAATATCTCATATCATCTAATTTACCAAATTAACCGATAAGATTGTGTCTTGGAAATACAACAGTACTTATAATTCATACTCAGTCTTCCGTATATCCCATTATTTTATGCAGATTTATAATAAGCACTCTAATTAATACATGTTTCATATAACAATGGAAGAGAGGGCATCTTTCCCTACATCATTTTATTTCGTGCGAGAGATCCATAAATAAGGACTTCACGTGTTCCCACATGTACTTATGCCTCTCTTATTTTAAATTCCTAATTTAGATAAGGTTATAGAAAAATCTATCATCTATTTTAGATCAGCATAACATATATATAGTGGACTCTTTTGTATTTTAAAGGACGGTTTGGAATTGCAGTAGAACCAGTTTTAGAAACGGAAATGTGAGGGGGCAGCCCACACATCGAAAGCCCCCTCACATGAATAGTACAGCTACACTGTTCAAGTGTTATATTTTAAAGTATTTCTAATCTCAAATAAGTTAAAAAGAATTTTGATACATTTTCTCAAACATGTTTATACAAATGAGGAATGTAATTCAAATTATAAAAAGATTGTCAATAGACGAAAATATCCATAGAACCTTAAAATATTTACAACTTCTAAATTTCCAAGGATATGGTTATTATAAGCTTTAAAAATTCATATATTGTCTTTTCTATCTCAAAAAGTTTTTTTTTTAATATTTTGATTTCATACGAACGTGGTATGTTTGAAAGTCCAGTTATATCTAGCTAAAATGAGTCATAAATGATCTTTTATCGCAAATAATTGGTTACAAAAATTTGGTTTTCTTGTAATGTCTTTTAAACATATGATTACCAAAAAGTTAATAACTTTTTATTAATAAAACTTATAACTAAACTATAACTCTAAAATTATAAGATATATTTCTCATTGTAATCCTTAACATGAACTCAATATAGAGAAGCACATACATCTTTATCTTCTGATCTCAACTTTTAGTTGGAAGAAAATACACAATATCCTCTTAAATTACAACAAAATTTGCTAAATAATAAAAATTTTGGCAATCACCACCTCGCTTAAACAATCAAAAGATTATATCAATCGATTGCTAGCTTAAAACAAAGACCTAAAAAAATGAAATAAAAAGTAAAAGCAGAAGAAATCATGGGCTTTAAGAAAAAAAAAATATTACATGCATATATTATATTTTTTTGTACAAATAAGCATTTTAGCTGCCAAAGGTACTTTTTAGGCTTTTAGACAAAAAGCCAGATTATTAAAAAAAAAAAGACAAAAAACCAAATGAGCCAATTAATCATTTTAAAAGATCCAAAGAGAGAAAAGTTTGATCCCCTTATTTCCTCTTTGTTCCTTCTAAAACATCAAATTGTTGTCTACCTTTTCTTCTCTCATTTTGGAGAAGAGATTCTTTAGGAAAGAAGCCCTTATTTGCCCTTTCAATTTCTAATCTCGTCGACTATTCTCCAACTCCTCGGTATGTAGCAAAAATTTAATTCTCTTTGTTCTCTAGATCTATCAGACATGAATTTCATTCAAATGTGATACAACTTTGAGACCAAGAGAAAAGGTTCTTGACTCGGGAAATAGAAAAATGTGTCTCATTCAACTTGACATTTGTAGCATAATAAACCTAGTATTTATACTAGTTTACATCTTAAGTAAATGAACTAAAACTCACTACAAGAAAAACAGGCAATTGAGGTCAATCAATTGCTACTAATAGGACAATTTGGGACAAAAACAATACTGTTTTCGTCCTAAATAATCCTATTAGCAGCAATTGACTAGCCTCAATTGCTTGTTTTTCTTGTAGTGACTAAAACTATTTAAGTAACTGGATATAGTAACTCTAGTAACAACTTATTTACATCACAATGGAGGACAATTTAGTTGTCACAAAAATGCATAGATGGACTTGGGTTGTATTTGTAAAAATTAGATAGCAATGATTGAAGCCAAATAAGCTTACAAATAGCAAAGGTCATGGATCTATATTCAACTTTTGCAGAAGATCTAGAGACTGTAGTTTGCTTCTTAAACTTCCATGAAATCAAAGAGTCACCAAGAAAAATACAAAAGCCCAAATTGATCTTCTTGTATCAGGACAACTAGCCCAATCCAAGTCAGGAAATGCCTTCAAGTGAACCTTACTTGATGCTAGGAAAAAAACACCTCGACTAGGAGTCATTTTAAGGTATCTCAAGACTCTTAAAGCAGCTTGCATATTAGGTACCCAAGAAGAATCAAGAAACTGACTAAGAATGTGCACTGAATATGTGATATCAGACCTTGTATAACTAAGGTAGAGCAACCTACCAATAAGTCTTCTATAGCTAGTTCCATTAGCTATTAATTCACCGTTATTTCTGGATAGCTTTGAATGAGGGTCCATGGGAAAGTTCATTGGTTTACAGCCACTTAAACTAGCGTCTAAAATTAATTCTAAAGCATATTTTCTCTGACATAGAGAGATGCCTAGCTTTGTTCTAGCAATCTCCATGCCTAGAAAATATTTGGCTGATTCTAAGTCCTTTAACTTGAAATATGCATTCACAGATGCCTTAATGGACTGGACATCATGCATATAAGTGCTAGCTAAAAGTATATCATCAACATATACTAATAAAGCTATAAAAGAGTCATCATTTCTTCTTATAAAAAAAGAGAAATCGAATTTGGACTAAATAAACCCCAAATCCAACAAGGTAGCAGTAAATTTTGAATTTCATTGGCGAGAAGCCTATTTTGAATCATATAAATAGGCTCTAGATAAAGTCTCTAGATAATCAAAATTCTCCCTTTGAGTATATCCTTTGACAACTAATCTTGTCGTATATATCTTAATAGAGCCATTAGCATAAAATTTGAATTTATAAATCTATTTACAACCAATTGGGATTATATTAGGGGGCAGGTCAATTAAGTTCTAGATATAGTTAGACTCAAGAGCAGCTAACTCAAGAGACATAGCATCTTTCCAATGAAAGTGTTTAACAGCTTGACGATAGAATTCTAGTTCCATGTGTGATAAAATGCAAACACTAAAAGTACTATGAGATGGAGATCAATGTTTATAAAATAAGACATCAGAAATATTGTACTGTTTACCTGATTAGGAGATATATTGGCCTGTAGAAGCTAAAGGGGAAGAAATAGAGGCTGCCAAATTACAATGATAATTTTGCAAGTAACCAGAACGTTTATGTATTCTAGTAGTTCTTCTAAGTGGAGGAAAATGGGTATGATCTTGTAAGGAAGGAATGGGTGAACTAGATGGAGAAGATGTAGATGTAATGACATCATTTTGTGAAGAATTGAATGTTGGAATGTGAATAATAGAGTCTGGAAATTGAGTGGCAAAATTTGGAATGACAATATTTGAAAGAAGAGATGAAGGAATGGTGGATAAGTGTGTTGAAATAGAAAAATGGACTCATGAAAAACAACATCTCGAGACATAAAAAAAATTTGTGAATCAAGATCAAATAGTTTATAGCCCTTCATCCAAATGGATAACTAACAAACACACACTTTCTCACAAGAGGTGAAAATTTAGATCTATTTTGACTAAGTGTAGAAGCATAGCAAAGACAACCAAAATTTTTTTAATATGAGTAGGAAGGATCATCACAATAAAGAAGGTGATATGGTGATTTTTCATTGAGAATATGTAAATGAATGAGATTGATAATATGAGTGGCAGCCAATAGGAATGGAACATTTGATTGAAATTTCAAGGCTCTTGCTACATTGAGAAGATGTTGATGCTTTTTTTCTACTATCGAATTTTATTGAGGAGTTTCAACACAAGAAGTTTGATGTATGATGCCTTTGGAAGAGAAAAAATCTAACATCTTGAACTCAAGACCATTGTCAATACTTATACATTGAATTTTCAGTTTGAATTGTGTAAGAACCATGTTATAAAAAGATATAAGAAGGGATCTAACTTCAGAATTAAATTTCATCAAATAGACTCAAGTAGATTGTGAGGACTCGTAATTTTATTCCCTATGTAATATATATTTTAATATTAAATATGTATTAATTGTTATTATATTATTGGGTACTATGAGCTGGTGGATAATAATATTATTTTAATGTGCTACTGTTTAAATATTAGAATATTTAATCTTCATTTAAATATATTATTTCCATAATTTAATTGTAAATTAATTCATTTTCTTATTTTCTTATTTTATTATTGTGATGCATTTAATTTAAGACTTGAATTTAATCCCATTATATTATTATGTTAGTATTTAAGTTAGATGTATTGTAGATTATTCTAATTTAATTTAATGTGTTTATTCATTTTGTGTTAGGTGTTTTCGGAGGGGCTTTGTTATAAATATATGTCTATATATATATGTGTTTAGTTTTATGTTTTAGGGATTAAGTGTTTCAAGCCCGAATCCTAGCCCAAGCCTCTTGAACCTAACTGTAGCCTTTGTATTGTTGCCTTATACATCTAAGTTGATGTGGATCCAGGCCATTTTAATTACTTCAACGCCAACTCCTTCAGGTTAGTGCAAACGGCACCGTTTCAGTTTTGTTTTAAATTAATTCCTGGCCAGATCGCACGTCCAGCCAGCCACCTTCTTCCTCTTTTCGTTTTCTTCTTCCGCTATGCGCTGCTGTTCACCTATGATACCAAGGTTTTATTTTTGCAGTTTTTTTCTTCTCTATTTTGTCCATGTGTTGTTCCATTAATTTCCCAGCACCTAGATGAATTTTTTTCCTATAATTTTGCTGCCAACCGATGCTTCATGTGCCCAGATTCCCGTGCCAATCAGTGCGTGACCAGCCACTTGTTACTATCAGTTTTTCATCTGAAAAGTTGAATATTCTCCTTCTTTTCAGCTGGGTGTTCTTGACTTGATTTTGGTAAGCTTTTCCGTGAATATTTCCCGCTCATTTGCACTCCCTGATGTTTGGTTTCAGGCCTATATAATGCATCGACTCACTTGCAAGAAATGCATCCGCAACTCTCTTTCTCATCCATAAATCCGAACGTTTAGCTTCCATTTGATTCAGTTCTTTTTTCTTTTCTTCAACTAGAACGTATGCTCTTCAAAATCCATCTAAATCCGAATATTATAGTGTAGTTTTTAGTAGGTAATTTCTCTCCGTAAAATTACCGTAGTTCAATGTTTACGATATTCTCTATAAACTTTTTCTCTAATTTAATTGATTAAATTATTTTTGTAGTATCGTTTCATTTATGATCAAGTGTTTAGTTTAGTTAGTTAATAATTGTATTTGATTTATTTACAGTAAAATGATTAATTTGTTGGGTTGCAATATTTGAGATTATTTTATGTGTTGGTTATTTATAAATAAATGTCATTCTATTTACCTGATCTGTTTAATTAATCTGTTAATATTAATTATTATTTTTATTGATGTTACCATATTTTATTGGTGTTCTATTTGTATTTATTTTTAATTATTTTAGTTGTTTTCGATATTGATATTTATTTATTTTAATAATTTATATACGTTGGCGCTTTGAGCGTGACTATAGCGACGAGTACACGGGTGGAAGCGCGGTATCACTATTCGGCATTTTCGGTAACTTCAAGAATTATTAGCGAACGTATTGTAAGTATTTTCCAAATAAACTTTAAGATTTAAATATATTTTTGGCATCAACAAATATTGTGTTTGGTCATTGTTGAAAATTATCAGTTGTTGGATATTTGATGCATGGTCGTATGCATTGTGTATTTTACGTGCATGCTCATGAAAATATTTTTTTGCATAATTTCGGATATTCATGTGTTGGAAATGAAAACTGAATTTTCATTATATTTATGGTTTTCGAGTGCGTGTGTATCACGACCCCAAACCGGGATGGGGCATTATCTCGATGGAGCTCTTTTGGTCACTCGGGAGCGGAATATACTGAATGACGTCCCCTAGGTCGTCGCCGGGCGACGACAAGATCGGATGTGATGGTAACACTCTTGTGCCAACTCCGTAACTCTTCTGCTGGCAGGAGCTAGGAGATGCTTGGTCGTGGTATATGCTGGACGCGGTTAACTAGGCATTGCTCGTTCCAAAATCACATGCGTAGTCGTTACCAACGATGTGATGATGATAGCCAGAGTGTACGGATGGTTCCTAGGGGAGATCATGGTGCATACGGTTAATAAAATAGATGTTTAGGCCATTTTCTAGAAAAAGTGACGAATTTTAATTATTGGTTTTATGTAGACCATTTTCTGGGAAAATGGTTGTGCTTTTAATGGAATTATGGTCATCATTTTCTGGGAAAATGATGTATGATTTTATTAAGATTTATCTTGGGACTTTGAAGTATGTAGTTTATTTATTTATTTTCAGGAAAGCGATTTCAAGTCTCATGCATATGGTATTTTGTTCATGTCTTTTTTGTTGTTGCATAAATGTATTTATTATCTTAAATTTGTTTGGGATTTTACTTACCTATGGTACCATTTTTTGGTATCGTAAACTTTGATGCAGAGAACATGGAGGTTGAGCCTGAGGAAGCGGCTCTGTTGTTGGAATAGCTTGATTTGGTCGTATATTGGGAAATGTTTTCTCTGCTTATTAATTATGTATTTGTATGTTTGGACCTTAGGATGATTGTATTAAATTTCCTGTTGGAGAATTTACATTAACTTGGTTTGTAATATTCTAAAATCCTGGTATTTAGATATTGACTTTATTATCCGCTGCGACTTTTATTTATGCATGTCACGTGTTCACACACTTAACACTTAGCGATTAGGGATGTGTGACCCGTATTATCATCATTCCGACACCTTGATTCTCGTGTTATTTTAAGAAAAATTTGGGGTTGTCAAGATCGAGAATGATCATCAACAATGGTTAAAAAATATTTAAAACCATCATGAATAGCTAATGAAAAAAGGCCCTAAATATCACAATGAATTAAATGGAAAAAGAGAACTAGATTTTCATGTAGTTGGATGAGTTGGAAATGAGAAACGTTTCTATTTTGCTAAAAGACAAATGGTACAATGATTTTCATGTACATTTTTATTGAAGACCAAATCAGGAAGAGATTTGGCAAGAGCTAACAATCTAGATGGAGAAAGGTGACCTAATCTATTATGCTACAATTTCGAACTAGAAACAAAAGCCGAATGAACAAACGAAGAAGTAGATGGATTACAAATGCCACTTACTAAAGGTTGTTACAGAAAATACAATCCACTTGCCTTTCTACCATTTCCAATCATCTTCCACGGCATAAGATCTTGTATATAACAAATATCATGCATAAAAATGAAACAACATTTTTAGTCAATGATTAGTTTAGTCATAGAAAGAAAATTATGTGAAAAATTAGGTACACATAAAACATCATTCAAAACTAAACAATCTGATAGATGAGCAGTCCTAATATGCGTGACTATAACATTATCTCCATTTGGTAACTTGACAAAAGTGTTCAAAATTTGTATAATTGTTGGAAACCGAGTGATGGAGTGAATGATATAATCTTTGCCACCTATATTGATGATTCAGGTGTTTGACAAAATTTTTGGAAATTCATTTGTGTTTGAGGAGAAAATAGAATGACAAACTAAGGAAGTAGGAAGGTTAGTTTTACCACAACACGAAGGTAAAACAGTAAAATAAATAGCTTCTATTACTTTTCTTGAGAGAAAGACACAAAGTTGTTAAACTCAAAAGGTGTACTCGTAGGCTTAGCCATGATCTGAGTGGCTAAGGAAACTTTTACTTTTGGCTTGTAATTTGGAGGATAGCCATGGAGCTTATAACACTTGTCTACAGTGTGGTTGGTCATATCATAGTGAGTGTAGAGAACTTTTTCCCTTCGATACTATTGTTTTCCAGAGTTAGGTCTCGGCTATTCAACTTCCTTGTTCATAAAGGTTACTATATTTTCAGTAACAATGCTACTCATAGATCCAACCTCTCTCTGTTTTTCTTTTTGAATTACGAAAGAAAATATTTTAGTAATTGGCGGTAATAGATCTATTAGTAGAATCTGACCTCTAATATGTGAGAACTCTTCATTTAGTAATCCAAGAACAACTGTGCAGCACCACATGTACAATTGGATATTTGATTGTAATTAATCACTTCATCCCATAGCATTTAAATTTTTGATAGTAAATACTCACTAAAGCTTGATTTGAGAAAGAGATGCTAATTCTTTTTGCAATTGAAAGATTCTCTAACCATTACCTTGACAAAATTGGTTGCGCAATTCCTTCCACATCTCATGTGCAGTGCTTGCATATACAACCATATCTCCAATGTCTTTGGTTACAGAGTTCAAAATTCATGAGAGAGTCATGTTGTTACAACACTCCCATACATAAAACAGTGAATCTTGATCACTTGGCCAAGATATGGTTCCATTGATTAAACCTATCTTAATCTTCGTCTTTAGTGCCATCTTCATAAATCGGCACCAACTATGGTAGTTATCACTAGTGAACATAGTAGAAACTAGGACAAAACCTGGTGAATCATTATTTCGAAGCTAACAGGGACTCAAATCTTCCATATTGAGCAAGCCAAAGTCTAAACTAGTCATCGTGAGAGTCTCACAAATCGATTATCAGAAAATAAGAGATTGTAAAGCAAAAATTAAGAGTGGAGTAGAAACGAAAAAACCTTAGGTTATCGTTGTTGATACCATGATTCAACTTTGAGACCAAGCAAGAAGGTTCTCGACTCTCGAAATAGAAAAATGTGTTTCATTCAACTTGACTTTTACAGCATAGTGAACTTAGTATTTATACCAGTTTACATCTCAAGTAACTAAATTAAAGCTATTTAAGTAATTAGCTACAATAACTTTAGTAACAGCTTATTTACATCAAAGTCCTTATTACATCACAATAAGAGATAGTAAAAAAATAGTAATTTATTGATTACAATACACAATACACAATACACAATCAAATAGTAATTTAAATAAATGTTCTATATTACTATTTTGAACAACACGATTTATTGTTTGATTGGAAATAATACCCATATTAATGTTCGGACCAACTCTACCATAATGTTTGAATTAATAGGGCAATATATAGAAGAATTCTCAACATCAAATCAAGGATATGGTAATAATATCATTTCAAACTACAAAATATGCATTCTTATGCATAAACTATAACAAACCAGTTAACTTGGACCCAATCCAAGCTAGATCCAATATTTATCCTTTTATTATTTATTTCTCGTTACTGTGTTAGGCCTTGGATTATTTTGTTGGTCCTTTGGATTGTAATTAGTAATGGGCTTAGGCCCGTAACATCAAATAATAGAAACTCCAATCTTATTATATTGTTATTACTTTTAGCTCAAGCCCAATACGTGAATTATATATATTGAGCAACTTAACTCTCAAGATTCAAAATCTTAATGAAAATAGTTTGTTTCTTCTCTTTTTCTTGAACTCTCAAGATTCAAAATCTTAATGAAAATAGTTTGTTTCTTCTCTTTTTCTTGAAGACTAGTCAACCTCGTATTGACAAATTTTCTTGCACTTTCTCTTTTATTTTCTGGTTTCCCAAATACAATACTATCGTGTTACATAAACTAAATCATTTCATGAACATGACACACACAACTCGAACAAGGATACCTTTGAACAAATTATATCATTTCTTTTTCGAATAGTAACACGTTTGGTTCAAATGGAAGATAATTTTCCTGTAAAACAATATTTTGGTAACAAATTGTTTCGTCCCAAAGAAAACTATTGTTGCGATCACTTTAATTAATTTGTCAGTCTAGTTATATGGGAACAAAAACTCTAGATCTTTTTAGACAAAATTGACGCTTTCCAAAAAATGTTCTCTCTTATAATCTTAGAAACCATCATTGGTAAGATTGACAAAGCCTGATTTATTTTTGCTTATAAATACGAAATGGGGATCCTCTCGGGTTGCTTTCTAGTCAAGTCAAAAGTATTAGTGCAGTACCGAACTACAACATCAAGCCTTCGTAAATATTGTATAAGATTCAGTACAAATCCAGCTTTTGTAAATATTGTAGAAGATTTAGTACTTTTTTGATCGCAAATTATTTTGTTAGTTGCAAATAATTGGTCACAAATATATACCTAATTTTCTTGTAGTGAATAAAGTTTACATAAAGTCATGAACAAATCACCTAATCAATTATCCAATACAACCTCATTATAAATATAATATTTAACTGATCTCTGAAGGATTTACTTATAATGCAAGAATTATTATATATATGATTCGTTACAAATTTGAGAAATAAATGAAGTACTATTGAATATATATATATATATATAAGCTATAGAAGAATACATTTCTATAATGATAGGTAGGAATAGTACAGTAAGCACAGATTTTCTTGTACTTTCAGACTCACAAAGCAAGGCTGATGCAGCTTGGCCTTGCAATGAAGCAAATAATTTCCTTCTTCTATCTACAACAATAAATGATGCTATATTCCTATATGATGATGATCTGTATGTGCATTTTATTTCTTATTTCCAATAGAGGAAGTAAAAACCTAAAATGATCTTGTGCATGTATGATCACCATTGAGGAGGCCCTTCGAGACGAAGATAGTCATACATGACTCCTTGAAAAACAGTTCCACCCCTGGATTGTGTGAGATAGATCGCATTGTTTCCTTTTTGGAATAGATTTCCTGGTGCCTTTATGCTGTAAAACCGATATAACCCATGAATTCCGTGTCTGGCGATGGCATTGTCCCTTCCTATAAGTCCCGTTGAAAAGTGAGCTGGTTGTGCACTTCGGTCGTTGAACCGAACCTTCAAACGCAATCACGAGAATTCCATAAGCAAATTATCGATAGAAAACATGAATATGGTTCATAAGTAATTATATTTTTTTTTATGGAAAATAAACATTCTTAATTAATATTGTTTCGGTACCTCCAGGCCATAACGAGAGAATTAAGAAAAGGAAGTGTAGAAGAAATGAAATAATAATATTGGAGTTGTGTCATACCTGCAATTCAGCAAAATTGGCAGAAGCCAAGGCCAACTGGAGTGTGTAATCTCCGTTCTTATTCACGCTTTTTAGTTCAAATTTGATTTGCCATGTTGTTCCTTCATTTGCTCCATTATTGGTACTCCTGCAAATTGCAATGTATTGTGTGATATTAATTCAACCATGCATGCAAGCATGCATTACATCATGATAAAATAAGCATAGTGAAATGCCAAAAAAAGAAAAACTGGACAAATTATAAATACCTAGTAACTTGAGCAAAGAACCAGTCTTTCCGATAATCGCTAACATTGATAGTGTAAATAAGATCCTGATCTTGATATAGATCTCCATACCTATCCCATAGGCCATATTGCCTGAACCTGCAGCCAGTTAATTTATTGAAAAATTAGTAATAATATTTTATTTAGATTGAAGCTGTTTTGATCTAAATGTATGTGTGGGCGCTACTTGTCATAGGATTTAATTACTTTTCTGAGTTGTTATATAATCTGTTTGTGAGCGTTGGCTTTGGGTCCGGTATATAGAACTCAGCGGCTTTGCGGTCAGGAATGCCAATTTCCCACAGAGTTGGACCATTTCTCGGTGGCCTATATACAATTAGACCCATTTTGACTTCTGAACCTGCATTTTTAGATGTCAGTCAAATAACGTTTTCATGTTGTAATTGCTCTCCAATCAACAAGCAATGTTGATGTAATATGCTTCTGTAGATCATATGTAATTTACCTGGTATAATAGTAATTTTGGTGTTATTTTTGTAATCCCCAACAACACCAGGGACCCACGCATACAAATTATAGTCCCCTGGTCGAACGTTTTTTATTTGGAAACGTCCTTCGTTGTCAGCCTGGGTCCAAAACTGATAACCCTAAAAAAATATTAAACAAAAACACACGATTTTATAGCTTATTAGTGTCTGATCACCCAGCTTCATTAACTACTTCAAGGGAAATATCATGCATACAAGAAATAAATTTTTACCTTGCTTTCTCTTTGCCATGATCCTGCCTCTCCAGGAGCAGCCAAACCCACATAAGCATATTTCGCCCACTCTAGTGATCTGATCCCATTGACGTAGCTATTATTGTTATACCATAAAAATTAAGTGAAAATAAGCTGCTTTTGAATTGAGTGTCATTCGATATTAACAGGCATATCATGTGGAAAAAATCATATGTTCTTGTAATCAAACTATGTACATACCGGTCACGGACTAACAATTGACCGACGACAGTTCCACGTTGACTGGCCGAGGGGAAATCTTCTGATTGAATGAAGTTGTATGGCCAGTTCTCGACTTCACGCAACATCTGATCATAAAGAGAACACCTTAATGAATCATTAATTAATTAATTAATTGATTAATTAGCTTAATTATTCTATCCATACCTGCTCTTTAGCGTCTGTCCAAAGTTTTTGGAGATCCTTCTTTGTGGAAACAGAGTTGAGATATACAAAAATAGGACCAAAAACTTTTTTCCATGGCTCTCCATCTTCAAATTCCATGTTCAGTTCCTCTCCCGCATAATGGGTACTCATGAACATCTGGACATAGGCATTCAAATTACAGTATTAATGATTGTACAGAGAAGTTCTCTTTTAATTATTTTCTGATCTTTTGTATCTCATTTTTGGCGGTTAATTAATTAATTATAAAACATAATTTATAAGTTAATCAGGATTTCAGTGTTTTAAGAATGCAGATCATAGGAATAATAGATAGTCTAGACTTACGGAGAGAACAGTAGGGCCCACATGGGAGGTGAGCTCTTGCTTGATGGGCCCCGCCGAACGGAACTCATTACTGGGTGTAATGATCCAGAACCCAACGGGTGGGTCAGCGGATATCCACCCATGAACCTTATTATCTTTACCCTCCAACGAGTACTGATACTTGTCATCCACCTGTGTAACCCGAAGCCACCATTCCCATCAGAGACATAATATAGCCATTTTTCTATTTTATTTATTGTTAATTCATCCGTTTTATTTTCTATTGTTAAAAAGAAAAATAAATAAATAAATAAATTTGGTAAACCAAGACAATACCAGGACTTGAAAGATTAATAGACCGGACTGCAATGATGATGAATTGACTTGACTTATTTGACACGCATATAGTCAAATAAAAAGAAATTAAAAAATAACAACTTTGAAACATAAATGCGAAGAAGAAACGAGATTTTAGGGTACCTCTCCCATAAGTTCTGGATTTGATGGATCAGTCAAAAGAACAGCCTCTTGGTAGGCGAGGGCCTGTCCTTTTTCCCGATCTTCCTGTGTTGGCATGATCCTCTGCTTGTCATCTGATAGCGCCATGTAGCGAAATCTGACCAATATTTATTTCAAATATATACCATACCATATATTAATACCATATATATATATATATACCTATAGCTTTTATGTAATATAATATTGACTTTTTAATTAATATGTTAATAATTAATTTGTACTGGAATAAATGAATAAACATGATTTATTTTTATTTACTTGTCTTCTCGAAGCTTGTAAACGGCTCTTATTTGACCAAAAGACACCTCCGGCCAACCTTTAAGGCGCTCAAATATTGCGTACGAATAATATCCCGAGATGCCACGTTGAAAGATGTATCTACAAATTGAAACTTATTGAATGAGTACCCTAGCCTGCACTAATATTATAAATAAAATACATAATAATTTTTAGAAATATCACTATAAGAAAAATAGATAATAATGATCTAATATTAGCGATGAAATAGATTATTAATAATTAAAATAAATTATTAACAACTAATAAAAATATAACAAATAAATAATTTCGTATAATGTACGTACCTTCTATCTACGTTTAAGGGAACGATTTGTTTTCCACGGAGAGAAAGGCTCCATGTCTGAGTAAAGGAAAGCTCTATTTGGTCTTTGTTCTGTTTTATGATCTTAAAATGCGTTCCTGATATTCTGCAAATTATACGATTACAAATTTTTTTTAGTTTCAATTGGAGAGGTGGGGCCTGCATGAATTTCTTTCAACAATTAGCGAGAATACAAGTCCATATATGGATGCAGGAATCAATGATTTGCAGAGAGAATTTAACGAATCAGTACTAGTACCTCCCAACGAGACCATCGTGACCACCTGGCTCATTCCAAACTACATCCCAATACCTGGATACATAAGACAATTAACTAAGACATCATGTATCGTGTTTTTTTGTCGAGAAATATTGTACATAAGACAAGTGAATAATAATATTAATATTTCATGTACGCACGTACCCTCGATTGTCTCTTTCATTATTAGCCTCCAGTAAATTATCAATACCATTGTACTTGATCCCCATAACATCACCTGCCGGTCTTGACAAAGTGACTTGCACCACTCCATTATCCACCACCACCTGAAATGATCATTTACCTTATCATCATCATGATCGCTATGGGTATATATATATATATATATAAATGTTTATATATATATATATATAGATTTACAGCATTTTGAAATTCAAAAAAATTAAAAAAAAAAAAGAAAAGAGAAAAGGTTGTCTTTTCAAATTATATGAATGCCTGGTTTAATTATATTTCTTCCATATATCACACGGTAAATTATATGATCAATAACTTGTTTTTTGGAAAGTAAATTATACTTTTCACCCCCATGATGAACTATCAGTACTTATTTACATCCTAATTATTAACTCAATCTCACTATCTTTATTAAATTTATTATTTTTATCACTTTTAATATTTTCTTATATTAATTCAAACCTTTTGTATTTCTAGTTCAAACATTTGAAAACTCATTGGTCGTTTGTGAATTGAAAGTGGTCAGTACGTCTAAGCCTTCAAATAATTATATAAAATACTATTGATATCTTGAATTTTTTTTTTTTAAATTAGAATTATGCATGCAATAGGAAATATGTTCGTCTACGTCCAGATTGTAATAATTATAAGTGGTGAAACTCATTCAAGATTGTAAGTCTACGATAGACAATATAAGCTAATTTGCAATAAATTTTTGTGTCCAGATTTTGAGCGAAGAATCGAGAGCTCATTAGTATTAATTGTGATAATTAACTAAACAAAGGTGATTAAGTAATGTTTTTAGCTAGCTTTTTTGTGATGCTAAAATATTATGTGAAGAAAGAAAAAAAAAAAAAAAGGCTCTGGAGAGCAAGTGGATTTACTTGTAGACGATTATGGATGTCCAGCTTCAGTTCATGATTTTCTTGGCCGTTGACGTTGGCTAGAACCCTCCTGCGTTATATATACATATAAAACAAATTATCCAAGAAACATCTTTTATACCTTTTGTAAAGCTTAAGTAATTAAAGTCGAAATAACTCAATTATGAGGCATTACTGTCACACAGAGAGAGAGAGAGAGAGAGAGAGAGAGAGAGAGAGTTATGGAGAAAAGGAACGGGAAACAAAATGAGAAGAGGTCCATTATTTGACGAAGAAACAGTGGTATTCTTCTTCTCATACTTTTCGCCAATCAGTTGCCGTGAATTGCGGGCTGGGTGCGTGGCAAATGGGGAAGCTGGAAACCTCAAGGAAAATGAAGTACGTACTTACTTATATATATATATATATATATATATATCTATCTATCTTGTAGGGACAATAGAAAAATAGGGCACGCAAACTTATTTCAAGAGTTGGTTCATTAAACATTTTCAAGGCCAGTTCTGACATTCGTTGCATAAAAATCTGACCATGTGAATAGTGCTAAATTTTCTGTTCTATCCATTATTGGGAATTCTAGCTACCACGTACATATATAATTACTTGTAAAATGAAAGAAAAATCTAACGAATGTTGCTATTTTCGAACTCGTTTTCTATCCTTTCAAACCATATTGTAGTCAGTAGTCTTCTGTACATATTCTGATTCCTCATGAGTACGTGCATGACAAGATGATTGTGTGAATGATCTGACTGTAAGAGAGGATGTCAAAGTTCATCATGCATAGGGAAATACCCTCTTCCAAGCATCTTTGAAATTAAACATAGGTTTTTATGGAAACATATATGCGTGAAAAACGGTTAGTACCTAAATTTTAAAGTAATATCATGTAAAAATATAAAGTCCACGTACTTTGCAAATTCCATTTGAAGTAATAATATTCTTACCCTTAACTTTTCTCTACTCTGATTAATATAACGCGTTTTAAGTAGTTTCATAAATTAATTATTTAAATTATAAATATTATTGATGAAAGAAAATGCATATGGAGTACCTTCTATACATAATATTATCGTTGATACTAAATATATCAATATAGAATTATTTTATCCATAAAAACATTTTATTAAACTGTAAATGTAACATATAACATCTTGTTCAATCAATTTTGTGAGTTATATCTTTATAAAATCTTGTTGCGAACATTTAGCACTTCCCAAACAACGTCGTCCTCTCTCTTCGTCTACGTCGACCGTGTTCACACAGCTTTTCTTCACAGAAATAAAGTATTCATTATGCAGACTACGTCCTCCTCTTTCGCCCCGTCCCCCAACGTAAAAAGTAACAATATATAGTTTACTGATATGAATACAGAATATATATATATATATGTATAAAGATAATGAGGAATTAAGATCAACCTCATGAGGGGGGTCTTCTCAGTACAATCGGTGGTGAGCAAGAAGTAAACCAGCAAAATCACTCCTAAGAACCCAACAAGCGAACCCCATTGCCTTCTCAAGTACTTTGCATTCTCCATATGGACCTGAGAATATTATAAATTTCATTAAAACAAGAAACACTATAAAGACCTCATGATCATGTGTATGTTGTTTATGAATTCGAGCATTAATCATGATGTTCGGAACTCCAGAAATAGCGTAGATAATAAAGAATCTCTTCGTCCAAAGGTAGAAAAGAAGAGAAAAATCCAATATATATATATATATATATATATATACAGACATAAAAAATATATATACCTATGCAAGCTGCACAAATATTTTCCTGCAACAAATGCCAAGTAGTACTAAAACGAGCAATTCTTTATCTTGTTGATACTCCTTGCTTTCTGGAACCTTGAGAGTTTCGAAAACCGTGCAGAGGTGAGATGCGTATAATGCGAAGGTGAATGGCGTTTAAATACTTGCACAAAATGAATGCCTGTAGCCTTTTTTTTTTAACTTTTTAAATTTTTATTAATTTAATATATGTTATGTCACGTACCCTCTTATTGACTTTTTTTCTTTTTACTATTATTTTTATATATCATGCATATTTATCAACTAAAGGATCGATCCAATGCTAACCCAAAATTTCAACGTTTCTCACGAGGGCTAGTCCGATCCAGTGTTTGAAACATTAACATAATATATACGTACGCAATTAATCCAACGTGTAGATGTGTTTGGAACTACAAAGAGACATTAGTCTTGGCCTAACTATATATAACGTGTTCACAGACTCGTAGGAAGACTGCTGACTCAATGATATGAAAAATTTTGACACTAATATTTAAAATGGAATTTGTTAGAGGGAAGTGTTCGGTATTGAAATCTGCGTACGTTGAAATGTCTACTTTGCAGGGTTAGGCCGTTAAACCAGAATTTGACAAATTTCAAGACATAATGCGTACGTAGTAGGTTAGAATTTGGAACATGATCGATGAATATCAAACCTGGTCCAAGTAATAAATTGGTGGGCGATTTTCGTTTCAAGAGCACAAATAATGTTTCTACGGCGTCCCCGGAAGCAGAACAACAAAAATCGTGTTTTAAATTAAACTCATCAAGCAGCTAGCAAACTGCTCATGTCATAACGCACCATATAGTACTAATTGGCTTTTTAGTGCAAATTTGATTAACGTTATTAGTAGGCCAAAATGCAATATGATTTGATGCACTCATGCACATGAATTAATACAGGCCGAATCAATGTCGCGGTGCCGATTGTGGAATATTGGATTTTTCTAGATTTCTTCCTCTTCTTAAATATTTTAAACAATTTAGAAAGAGACAAAAGCACACTACAAGAAAATAGATATTTGTGACATTTTAATTACAATTAAAATGACCATTTGCGACAAAAATATCCTTCTGATTACGATTAAAATATCACAAATACCTATTTTTCTTATAATAACAATATATAGACTGGTCCACTACAATAAATGATGCGCGTAGACTTAGGGATAATAGTAAATACAGTATGTCTTAAAATTCATGCATTGTATTTATCTCTTCAAATTATAGAAAATGCTAGGATAAAAAGTTATATAAGAAATTCTAATTCGGACGCCAACAATCTTAATTAATTACCCTCAATCGACTCAATTAAATTGAATAAGTTGAGTCTACCTGAGAAAATTTTTTTTAAATAGATAAATTGTTGAACTTCAATTACATTCAGGTTTAAACCCACTATATACACACGACTAACCAAACACCATTATATATGAATTATTCATGAAAACCTAACAGTGAAAACGTACCCCACCACAAACATCACATGTGATCACAGAGGTGGCCGAATATTCCAACATCTGCGTGTTTCTTTTTGACTTTATTCACTGCAACAAAAAGAGCTTTTTGCCGTAATGATTTTTGCCGCAATAGGCATAAAAAATTGCCGGAAATAACCAATATTGACAAAAAAATTTGGCCACACGTTTGTAGATAATAAAATCCCAATTTAAGCTTATTTTGGCAAAAGTCCAATTTGTCACAAAATAATACATCTATTGTGGCAACTCCATTTGCTGCTAATATGAGAAAAAAATTGTCAAAAATACGGCTATCAAGTATTGAGCAATGTACAATAAACTTAATTACCACAAGTTATGTTGCCACAAATGGAGTTTTTGCATCAAGAAATTCTGTCAATATTTATTTTCTGCAACAAATAAAAATCGCTAAAAAAAAATATTTGTGACAAAAATGATTGTCAATAATAGCTTTTCTCTTCAAATAGTTCTCATGATTCATTGAAAGCCTCTATAAATACGTTATTTTGGTAGAAAAAAGAACTTTGATGCAAAAAACAATTTGTGACAACAATTTTTGTTAATGATTTCTTTTTTCTACAAATAGTTTTGCCAAAAATAATCTATTATTGGTAAAAAAAATATTTGTGGCCACAATAGTTGCCATAAATAGGAAAAAAAATCATAGAATAGAATCGGTGAATTGAGAATGAGTTTAAAAGTATAAAATAATTTTATAATATAAACCTAAAAGCATTAATATGAAAGCACCAATTATCCAAATTCAACAAAAATTCATATAACAATCTCAAACAAACATGTACAAACTATCTTCACCAACTCAAATGTTATTAAAATAACTCTGGTTCATATATACAAACATAAACTCACATGTTCCACAACCCCTGAGCAAAACCAATAGAATTCCCAATCATTCAAACAAATCCTTACAATGGTTATCTTATGACATAAATCTAAATATGGTTACTTCTGTTAATCAACCATATGAGTAATGCTTAGAAACCAAACTAATCCTCAAGTGCATTGTCTATATTCAGAATGACAGAATCCTTATCCATGTCAAAGAGAAAAAGCAGCCAAACTAATCGAAGACATAATATAAACCTGTCAAAGAAATAGAGCAGCCCTTGAACATTAAAAATAATAATAATAATAAAATTTTTGCTTCTGATGCATAGAAGGGGGTCGAACAATTATTATGGGCCCTATGATCATATTAACAATATGTTGAGCCTGCTTAAACAAGGCAACTATGGCTAAAAAACAGTGGTAATAAATATTGATTTTGCGAAGTTACACCTTAATGTTATAAAGAGATATTAACGAACATAAAATTGGAAGCAACTAAACTCACAGCTTCAATAAGCATCTGGACTTCGGACTCTGCAAGCTGGGATCCAAAATTTTTATGTCCAGCTTTCAGATCTTCAATTGAATAAAATACCATCATTATCATTGTCCATCTTCTTAAACATCTCTGACACCTTCAACTTCTTCAATGGATAAGAAATCAGCAATAACCTGCTTCATCATACGATGTAAATTGGTCAACACAAGAAACACTCTGAAACATAAAACAGATATGAAGAATTGGTCAACCAACCCTCAAGGCTTTTCTTTTGAATCTATTTATCATTGGGAACTGCTTAGGCCTTGACTTGACAACGTCTCCAAGCGGAACATTTGGAGCCTTTTTAGCATTTTGGAGCCAAGGATGCTCTGTAAATAGAACAATTACAATGGGTGAAACATATTCAATGTTTATGAGACATGTTCATATCTAACAAAAACTAAAAGTCTAATATATTTATTTCATATATCATAGCTTTTCATCCAAAACGACTAATGGGTGTTTCTTTTCTGCAAAGAATTTACCATTCATGGTTTGCAGAAAATATTGTCAAATAGTTTTGACACAATGTCAAAATCAATCAAGCATAACTAAAGTCAGCCCAAAGTCAGCATGAAAAGCAACATTAGAGTCCAGTCTAATCTACCTAGTTTTCCTTACATATTTGCCTAGTTTTTAAAATGAGACTTGAAAATCTTAAATTTCTGTTACCTCATCAAGATAGATATCACAAACTACTGTATAGTCTTATAGATATACATCATCTAGCTAACAAACAATAAATATATTAATATGACCAACAAGCTTGTTGGTCATATTATTTTCCGTAGCACCCATCTACAAAGATTTATGTGAAACAAGGAGACTCTTATTTTCATTTATTTTCTGCAGCACCCATCTACAAAGATTTATGAGAAACAAAGAGACTCCTATTTTCATATTAATTCTTCAAAACTTAAGCTCTAGCAAAAGTGGCTGAGTTCCTTCTGTTAACTTCTAGTATGTGTTCTTTGCTTCCTTTATTAATTTAATGAGTAGAGATATATAGCATGACCATAGATTTTTTAAGTTTTGGACTGCCGGATGGACATGGATCAAAGTAACATGCTGAAATGAGAAAAAAAGCAAGTAAAAAAGTTTGATTATGATGCATTTGCCATATGTCATGTAACTTTTTTATAATTATTTACCAAATTTCATGTAATGAATCCTTATCGTGTAATAATATGATCAGCACAAAAAGAGATTAAGAATATTGTTTGAGATCTATTAGCCCACGAAGAATGGCCTGTGCAACACCTTGTTCGGACTCTGCACTTGAAATCCACTGTGTTTAGGTCAATACCCATGGCCCAAAGGTTTGAATCATGAATATTGCGTGCTCCATGCATATGTACTCACAAACAGCCATCCCCAAACACATAAAGACACACATACAGAGGGAGGAAGGCAGGCAGAGAGAGCGCTACTATTTACCTACCCAGAATGGGGGAACCCCACAAAGTAAAATATAGAGAATAACTCCTGCACTCCATATATCTATCTCCGGCCCATAAATCTGCTTGAGCACCTAGGGAGCCATGTAATATGGACTTCCAACAATTTCTGAGAATCTCTCACCTAATGTCAAAATCAAACAGTCAACAATGATAAGCCTCACAACATTTGTCGATGAAGATAAGGGGATTTCAAATATTTAAAATAGAACTTTTATGCTCTTCATAAGTTATCCAGGTTTACAGATATTTCATTTCCAAGCAAAATGCTGAGGAGAACCATAGCCTCCAATCTCTTGTACCTAAGTCTCTCAACACGACTCCATACCAATTAACCAAACAGATCTTTGCTAATGTATTATCTAACTATGGTAAAAGGAATGAAAATATTAAAAATCAGAAAAGGATAGCCCAAGTCTCAAAGATTTAATCATATATGACAATCACCAGGTGAATGTATGCTTGATAATTTGATTATGGAATATATCTAACTAGCTTTGAAACTTACTCAGGATTAGAGATATAAACCACAAAGTGAATTAATAAAAAAAAACCATGCTATCTTATCAAGGCATATAGGTACAGACACTTGAATCCACATGACATGCACATAACACACTTGTGTTGGCACACATGCACAAACTTAATTAAGCGGTAAGAAGGATGAGGGAGACATTCAGAAAATCATATAATTAAAATTCCACTTCATGTGTAACAAGGGATATAGGTCTTTGTTAAAAGCATTTCAGATTTCACACAGTTAGAGTTTCTAGAAGTCTATATAAATTAGCCTATGAAATCAGAGTATATTATCAAACTAATAGTATCTAGCACTTTAATTGAATATTTTTTTTTTTGATAAGTAATAAGAGAAATTTTATTCCAAGTAAATAGGCGAAGCCCGAGTACACATGGAGTATACAATTGAGAGACACCTATTTACTAGCTAAAGCAGGAGAATTAGAACAAAACCAAACTTCAATTGAATAAAATACTCACAACTCTTCTTTAGGCTCCTTCATCAGTGCGTTTTTGGCAAAAACACGAAAGCAGCTTTGACATTGAATCCTTCTTTTGTAGACGTCTCAAAGCAGAGTTCAGACCACCAACCATCTTTAGAATACTTAATTAACAATAACTCATACCAAATATAAACATTAATGAATACATTTAAGACATATGCATAATACTCCCAATCAATAAGCTTTCTACGGTAGCCAAGGCATTTTCTCTGATTCTTTAACCAAAGCCACATTAGCCATCATCCCAGTATATCAAATTTTACAAATTAAAAAATTAGAATATTTACACCATGCCCAAACTCAATTAACAAAACAAACAAAAAGAATAGAAAAAGTAATACTTTGCATTCTAGACTTACATTAATAAAATGCATATGCTTGACATATATAAGATAACAGATGGTCTTTAAAATCCATAATCTATAAATCATTGCAAGTGAAAAAAAGTAAAGGAAAAGAGAAATGGAAAAGCAAGATTGATATTCCCACAAATTGTATTCTTTTTAGGGATCACTATGATCTAACCATTATATGCAAAAGTATCATGATAACATAAATGGCTGTAATAGTAAAACAATAAATTCAATCTAAAACAATTAATTACCAATGGAAGGTAAGGTTTTTTTAGTGAAATACAGTTTGTGTTCCACTTATCAAGAAAAGAAAACAATGGCTTCACATTTCCTTAGTAAATAAATATAAAGGACCTTCCAATATAATAACATCAATCAATTTATATAGTAGAGATCTCAATTTATTTTGGATTGCATGTACTATGATCACATTCTAATGTACGTATGCCCTGCACTTTTAAATGAATTCTAATGTACGTATGCCCTGACTTTTAAATGAAAGTTAACAAAACACAAGGTGAAAAAAGAACTGAATCATACCAAATCTATTTACAAAGAAATCAAATAGATAGCACAAATTACCATAGACAGAGAGTACCAAACCCTAGAATTCAAAAATAGCAGAAACAAGAAGATTAAGAAAACTCAGGCCGATGGCTCGTTTCCAGTAAGAAGTGGAGTAAGTATAAATAAATTCAAAAATTACACAAAAAATATTATGATTAATGCTTGAAGGCAGGTGATCAATGACGCTAATAACTGAGAATTTGGTCATAAATGAAAAAAAAAATAGAATGCAAACACCAATTATTATAACTGTCACATGTGATTCTTACCTTCGTCAATGCGTTGGAGAAATGGAGAAACAAATAGGGAGAGAGCAGGGGAGAACGAATATGTGAGAGATGAACGAAGAGGGAGAAAATGAGAGAGACACTACCTGCTAAGCGATTCGGCTACGACGATGGCACAGTGACAACGAAGCGGTGGAGCAATCACAGAGAGAGGGAGATTAGGTTTTGGGAGAGAATTCGTCGCCGAAAAGGGGGGGGAGTAATAGGTTTTGTTATTTTTGTTTTTGGGGGGCGCAGGCGTTAGGTTATCGCGAACGCTGATTGTACGTTTTTAAAAAACTATTTCCGGCGATAGGGAAGCGCCGGAAATAGCTATTAAAGTCGCCACAAAAGCTATTAAAGTGGCCCAGAATTAACTTAAGAAATCTTCTACTACCAAATTAAAACTGCCGATATAACCCCTTAATACGGCAACACTCACTTGTCAAAAAAAATATTTTTATAATATAAAGGGATTAATAATTGTGGCAAAATAAAAACGTGACAATAGATAACTTTTTTATCAAAAATGACTTTTATCTACAATTTTATTTGTGACAATATTTTTTTATAGATAAAAGCAAGTATTATTGACAAAAACTTGTCTTATTGTCTACAAAGTAAATATGGTGAATAAAAGTAACTTATTGTGACAAGTTTTTGATTGTAGCAAAAAAGTTGGTGGCAAATGAGCAAATATGTTGTAGTGATTCGTCCGTCTTTTCAATTAACAGACAAAGAACAAGGCTATGTTTCATGCCAAGACATCAAAGTAATAATATTGTATTATGTGGGAATCACATTGTCTCGATCGATCGAGAGCCGCTCACCTGGATTTATTTTGTTATCGGTTAACTAAGCTCTTCGTGAACTACCCTTTCTGTTCCATTAATAATTTGTTTGCTGGAATTTTAAATTTCTAGATACTTGGGAATGCTTGGGGGATAAGATAAGATGTGAATTTTAAAAATAGTAGTAAGATAGTTTGTGAAAAGTAATAAGATGCATGGGTTTGTAAATGTAATGAGATAGTTTGAGTTAAGTACTATTTATTGGAAATTTGAAAAAATTCCATAAAATTAAAATAATTTTTTAATATAATTTTTATTTTTGTATTAGAAAAAGTTGTCTTTTTTATTTTTATTTGAAAGTTAATTTGGAAAAGTTGTAATGATTAGTTTGAAAGTAATTGTGCTTGAATAATGTAACTTTGAGAAAGAAATGAGATTGGATGAGATGAATTGGCCAATGAAATGAAAAACCTTTCCGTTCTAAAGATCCCGTTATAGTTTGTTTTCATCAATTAGTACATAATATTGCAATCAAACAATGGAATATTTTATCTTGAAGACTATTTAAACGAAGATTAATTAATGATAGAGGCAAAATTTATCTTAAGAAAATCTAGTATATAGTGAATGAGATTTCCTACTTGTCATCTTACACACCACACTTAATTTTATTTTTTATTTTTATATCATTACAAGAAAATAGACATTTTGCGACATCAAACTTGATCGCAAAAAAGTATAAAAGAATGTCGCAAAAAGTTATTTTCAGCGAAAACAATTATTTTGATTGCATCAGATTGGTTATTTCTGCCCCTTGTTTCTTGTAGTGTATTATTTTTTAGCTTTATTCCTACTAAACTAATTAAGTTCTTACTTCTCATACTGATCATGTAATCACTATACCACATACTTGCTATGGAAAAAAATAATGAATTAATACATGTATTGGCAACAATTTTTTTCTTTGCTAATAGGCACTTTGTCAATAACGAATTTCTCCAAGCACACCAATTATTCAAATGGCT
The DNA here is from genome assembly GCA_036898215.1 of Platycarya strobilacea. Classification (NCBI taxonomy): domain Eukaryota; kingdom Viridiplantae; phylum Streptophyta; class Magnoliopsida; order Fagales; family Juglandaceae; genus Platycarya; species Platycarya strobilacea. The sequence goes on from CM072555.1 coordinate 38,875,404, forward strand.
GCTTTCAACTCTTTTGTTGGAAGGCGTGTTGCTATAACCAATTCTTAATTCGACGAAGCAACAATGAAAATTTATACAAGTAAAAAATGTACTTGAAAATTTTATAACAGACTTATTTTTTTTATATGTCAGTTACTATATATATATAATGCTGAACATAATGAAATTTGAAATTGAAAATTCAAATTTGAAAAGCAAACTGACAGAACAAGTCTTTATAAGTAAATTAGTAAATAAAACTGTAAGTACATATAGTACTACTCAAGCATTAAAGTTTACAAATTTATGTACATGTTTGTGATTGCGATGAAAAATATAATTTATAATTTAAAGTTTTATATCATATAACTTAAGTAATAAGATCTAATATTAAAAAGTTATTTACTATTTGGTAAATATATGTTTAACGCACTTTAAAATATGTTACATCTATTTATAAAACAAATAAATAAAAGTACTTTCTAAGATAAAAATGAAGATTATTTGATTATTTAAAAATTATGCCCATATTCTTAAGAGTTTGAAAGTTGTAATTATCTAAAAATTGTATAGATATTTTCACATATTGACAATCTTGTTAAAATTCAAATTATCTGCATATCCGGAAAAACACGTTTGAGGAAAAATATTAAAATAATGTTTTTCCTCAAACCTATATTTTAACTTATTTCAGCTTAAAAAGTTCTAAAATATGTAACACTCAAGCAATTTTTCTATTAAAAGACTTTGAGGTTATTTAAAGTACACTTAGACTCCTAATGCAAACTCAAATAGTAGGCTTGTTTATCCAGATTAGGTGACTTTTTTTTTCCTTTCAATAATTTTAGCAAAATTTGTTTTAAAAGTTTAAAAAAATTAATCATCTAAATTTCAGATTTTCGAATTCAAAATTCGAATAAACAGGCCAATCAAACAGTACTCCTTATATTCATTACATAATAGGTTCGATCGTAAAATATTTTTGTTACTATAAAGTTGATTAACATCTCATTATATCCCATTAAATTAATTTGTAAATTTTATTTTTGTGACTTTTCGTCGTGAACCTAGCTAGCTAATCTAATCTAAATTAAGAAACCTCCTCTTTTGACTAGCTAGCTAGGAATGATCTATGAAACTTCGAAAGAGTACCATGCTTTGTAGGTCCTATGTCCGTGGATTGAGCTCGTGATTAGTTTTTCTTTTGCCATCGGTAGTTTCAGCTGTTCCATCATGTACTTCACGATCATTTTCCAGGATCTAATTAGTTTCCAGCTATTTAAACACGCCTCCTCCAAAAATATATATAGGAAATTAAGGATGGAAAACACGCCTCCTCCGGCTTTTGTACTACAAAACAAGAAAACATTCCACTTTGAGACGTCTCACGTTTTTTTACCTAGTATCTCGAAAAGTCAACGACCAACCAGCATGCATGTCTTTGGCTTGAAAAAGCAAGGCAAGGCAAGAAAAATGTTCCATGTTCCATGTTCCATGTTCCATATGCACAAGCATCTTCCACGGATTCCTTCAATTAATCTTCTCGGTTTTCCTAAGAAACCAAACACTACATCCTTTTCTACGAAACACACCGTACTGACGGTGTGGCCAAAGGGTTAGTCTTAGAGCCTATTTGAAATTCGGTTTTGAAATTTAAAAGTATTTTTAATTGTTTAAAAGCTCTTTTAAAGAAAAGGTGACATATTTGATAAATTTATAAAAAATACTTTAATTAATTAAAAAAAAGCTAAAAGTCTACTTTTTTTTAAAAGTATCAAATTAAAATTTTTATAAAAAAGCTCTTATAAATAATTATATATTTAAAAAAAATTATTATAACTAATTTTAAAAGTACTTTAGATATATGTAAATAATTTTTGAAGTACATAAATTATTATTTAAATTATAAGCTATAAACTTAAAATATAAAAATTATAAGCTATAAACCTTAAAATTATAAAGTATATTTCTCATTGTAATCTCCAACATGCACTTAGATTTAAGGGAAAACGGTTAATAAGTACATTAAAATCGATTAATTCAAGTCATGTCGTGAAGAGATAAAGATATTGCAATTAGTCCCTCTTTGGACAGGGCATGCCAGATAATATGAGATAAATTGACACCAATAAAAAACTAACACAACATCTTACAAAATTCTTCTCTACACCTATACGCACTAAATCCTTAAGACACATCTGAGTTTCAGTTCATTTTATTTTCTTCTTCACCGATAAGTTCGTGATTTTCTTTGAGTGATTTGTACTGTGTAGTTTCTCATGAGTCTCGAATTTGGGTGTTGCTTGAACCTTTGAAAAATCTCACTTAAACCCCAAGCTCTGACTTCAAACCCAATTCGAAAAACTAAGCTGTTTGCAAACATAGCTCCATTCTTCATCTTCCAAAGCAAGCCCACGGAAATCTCCCACCCAAATAATCATTGAGCTTCAACCCCCTTAATTCTCTTGTAGTAGCTAGATTTTATAGCTAACAGCCAAATGGTAGAGGCTTCTGAAATCCTGAATAAACATATGGCAGATTGCATCTGAGCATGCATGAATCAACGAGTTTCGTCTTCGTTTTGGGTAGCCAACGAAAAATGTTACTGAGAGATGATTTTTTCTTCGAGGCAATTGCGCCGCCCCACGCGCCGGGGGGGGGGGGGAAATGAGAGAGGGGGAGAGAGAGAGAGAGAGATCATAAATGGAAGAGATAAACAAACACAAATTTTATCGAGATTCAGACTAACCCTAACCCTCTTTTTTTTGGATTCCTCTACCGAAACCCACCTCCACCGAAGTTGAACCATGATGCACCAAATCCCATAAATTTCTGGACATTTCCCAGAATCAATATTGTTTTACATTTGGATGGAGAGAGAGAGAGAGAGAGAGGGTGAAATGAAAACCACTTTCCAGAACTCCAATGATGAAGGCTTCCTTCTCAACCTTGCTTGCGTGGAGCAGCTCGAGGATCTCAATCAGGTCGCTATAATTGTCTCTCGCTGAGGCCATAAATGTTTTGATTTTGGACTCAATTGAGCAACTCGAAATCTCAACGGTGGAAGAACACCAAGGTTCTTCGAAGGAGAGAGAGGGGGCGATGAAAGTGAGACGAAATCTCGTAATCCTCTGGGATGCTGCACAAACTTGGCTAGATGTATTGTTTACGTGGCACTATCTAATTAGTGTCTGCTATTTGAAGATAAATAGATTAGTCCGATTTAAAGATTTTCTATATTGAAATATTGAGGAGTATATATATATTAAATTACCAAAGGAAATATCCTTTCCTTTCGGGACTCATGAAAACTCAAGATCAATATGGATGCTAGGCTAGGATATTAATCTGTTTAATTAATCGGGGAAAAATGATAAAAAATAAAAAAATCTAGTAAATATATGATATATCAGTACTCTTTTGGAGGCCCTTCGAGTCGAAGATAATCATACATAACTCCTTGAAAAGGACTTCCGCTCTTTGCCTGTCTGAGATAGATTGTGTTTTCTCCTACTTTGAGTAGATCGCTTGGTACATCAATGGTGTAAAACCAATATAACCCATGAATTCCGTGCCTCGCGATGGCATTGTCGTCTCCTATATATCCTGTGCTGAACTGAGCATATCTGGCCCTCGGATCGTTGAACCGAACCTTGAAACATAATCACATAAATTATTAACTAAGTTGGCCCGCCATTGTGTCAATGCATCATTTATAAATAGATTTTTTATTTTTATTTTTTGAAAATGAATTTCAGGTCTTGCATTTACCTGCAAGGTAGCTGCTTCAGCTGACGCCAAGGCCATCTGGAGGGTGTAGTAGCTGTTGTCTTTCACTGTTGGCAACTCAAATACAATCTGCCATATTGTTCCTTCATATGTCCCATTTACACGCCTGCCAAATCGTTCCTTCACTTTATTTTCTCATTTTCATCACTCATATATTTATTTTTTTAATTTTTTTATTTAAAAATTAAGGAAGTGACTATTAGTATATTGGTAATTTTTTTTTAAAAAATATTTTAAACATGTGTAGAAAATATCTAAAATAAAAGGCAAAAAAAGATAGAAGTGCAATTTGTACTAGGGATCGAACACACCAAGTAGACAAATTGAAGAGGCATATTATGACTAGTGATTGCAGGAACGCATGCAAAGAAAAGGTTAAGAAAATTATAACATATATATGTATATTCATATAATACCTCGTAACGTGGGCGAAGAACCAATCAGTATTATAGTTGTTGGTTTTGACGTTGTAGATGACATCCTGATCAGGATACAAATCTGTGTACCGATCCCATAAGCCATATTGTCGGTACCTGCGTTAATGCATTATATATATAATCAATACTTGATTAAAACGAGCTACAATAACTTGTGAATTAGGACTACAATAACATGGTTGAAGGTTGTGATCTGTTAGTGTGACTCACTTTTCTGGGTTAGAATTAACGCTGTAAAATGGGTCCCTGAGTGCTGGTTTTGGATCAGGTATATAGAATTCTCCGGCCGTGCGGTCAGGGATCCCAATTTCCCACAGGGTCGGACCCTTTCTTGGAGGCTCATACACAACAACATTCAGATTTATTTCAGAACCTGCAATATTGGATGTCAATGAAGCCAAATTTTGGAGGCTCATACAGTACAAGAACATGATCGATCAGTTTCTACGTATAAAAGTTTGAAAATCGGGTGCATTTTTTTCCAAGTTTTGTAGTAATTTATTAATTATCTTTTCTTAATGGGTAAGTACCAATTGCATTATATATGTCAAAAGTTGTATCTTTTTGAAGTGGTTGCATCATTTTCTAATGAATCAAATATTGCATCTTTTCCCAATTGGTGTACCCAAGTTGCAAAATTTTCAGAATTGGTGCTGATTACTTTAATATTACTCCTATATTAATATATGTTTATAAATGGAAACTAAATTAACTAATTGTACATATTTCAAATGGTCATGATAGTTGGTTTTAAAAGTCGTCTTATTAGATATATATTTTATAAATAAGTTAAATCTAACCATCCAATTTTGACATTACCATCTACGTACAGAACGCACATAACATTATTAATCTATTGATAGTATTCAATAATTTTCTAGCAATAATAACTGTACTTAGGATATCCCTCCCCCAACTTTTGCTATATATATATAATATGCTTCTGTTTAGCATATGAAATTTTTTCTCATCAATTATAAAAAAAAAAAAAAAAAACTAATCTATGGAGAATCATAATTACCTATTTACCTGGTTTAATGGAAATCGTGGAGTTATTTTTGTAATCCCCAACGAAACCAGGGACCCACGCATACAAATTATAGTCTCCAGGTCGGACATTTTTAATGACGAAACATCCTTGCTCGTCTGCTTGGGTCCAGAATTGATAGCCCTGAAAGAAAGAAAATTACCCAGGAAAATATAAAGTTGTCCACCTCATTACTCCTATCTATTCACCTAATTTCACTATTCAAATAATTAGTGGAATCTCTGACCCAGAACCAGAAATTAATTAACCTTGCTTTCCCTTTGCCATGATCCCACCTCTCCCGGAGCCGCCAATCCCACGTAAGCAGATTCCCCATCAATTAAATTCTCATTGATATACCTATATATATTTAATTAAGTTTTGTAGCAGGACATGAAGTGAATTTATCAATTGTGTGACAAAAAAAAAACAATTAATTAGCTTAAAAGTCATGGAAAAAGCGAAGAGACATACGGGTCATGGACCATCAATTGACCCGTAACGGTTCCACGTTGGTCAGCAAAAGGAAAATCTTCTGACTTTGTGAAATTGTATGGCCAACTTTCTTCTTCAATCGACATCTACGTGAAAATTAAATCCAAGTTAAGAATTAATTACGTCATAAATTAATAGTATATTTAAGCTGAAAAATGCAAGCAAGCAAGCTGTCTCAGAAAATAATTAAAGGAGTTGAACTAACTAAACTCTTGACGACTCGTCCACTTGAATCATTAATTTACCTGCTCCTTGGCGTTTTTCCAAAGTTTTGAGGCATTTTCCCCGTTAGATATCGAATTGACATAAACAAATATGGGACCAAAAACTTTCTTCCATGGCTCTCCATCTTCAAACATCATTTCTACATCCTTCCCAGCGTAGTGTGAACTCACAAACATCTATACATGATTAACCAATTAATTAATAATAACTACTAGTATCTCATGCACGATAACAACTCATGTCTCTAAATCATCCATTTCAGATTGTATTTAAATGTTGTGATGAGTTGAGTCGAACTGTGAATATTAATAATATTATTTTGTACATCCTATTAAGATGAAATTGATATATATATATATATATATTTATAATAGATTGAGATGGATTTGTCTTTTTTTATGAAATATTAAAAACAAAATAGCAAGTTTCATCAATGATTGATTTGAGATGATATTTTCACTCAATTAATTTTAACAAAATGATTTTTCATCGCAAATATTCTATTTTTATTTTTATTTTTATTTATAATGATAGCGTTAAACTTTCAAACTCAGGTAGAAACTCAAAACAATTTGAATCTAATAAATAATTTTGTTTGTTTATCGTTTTAAAATATGTCATGCCAATAAATAAAAATAAAAATATAAATATAAATGAAATGGATACGTTTTGTTATCTCTGACTATGATCACCTTACCAAATGTTTGCTCGCATGACCTTAATCAGTAGAAACAAACATTATAATCTTGAGGGTATAGGTGTGGAGAGACTTACAGCGAGGGAAAAGGGGCCCACATGGGAGGTGAGGTCCAGCTTCATGGGCCCTGCTGTCCGGAATTCATTGCTCGGAGTTATGACCCATAATCCAACGGACGGGCGTGTAGATATCCATCCATGAACCTTATTGTCTTTGTTATCCACCGAGTATTGGTACTTGTCATCTACCTGCATCCACTCCCAATTCTTATTACCATGGGTCCATTTCTATATATTACGTACGAGCCCACTTCATGGGCCCGCTTGTGTACTTCTCCTTATAAATCTTATTCTTGATAACAAATTACAATGAATTAGTTTAATTTATTTTCAGAATAATAATCATATGGATATAAATATCTAATAATTTAATGAAAAATCAGCCAATGTGATAAGTACTATTTCGTTATCGACATCTCAATTTAATTTGAATTTCAAATTATATATATAATTATCTTTCATTTAAAATAAAATTATGAAAAACCAATTCCGAATTTTGAAATATGGATTTGTAACAAATTATGGATTTAGGGATAGACTATAGCACTACCTGTCCTCGAAATTTAGGTTCAAGTGGGTGGGTCAACTGAACAGCCTCCGGGTAAGCCAGGACCTGACCGTTTTCTCGATCTTGATACGTGGGCATACTCCTCTGCATGTGGTCAGATACTGCCATGTAATGAAACCTAACCATTGATTTTTAAATACCATATTAATAAATGAAAAACGTGTTCTAGTATATTAGTAAAATTATGAAATCATGAACACATTTTAATTATGTACATTTCCTCTTGGAGCTTGTAGACAATCCTAATCTGTGAAATCTCCACCGCCGGCCATCCCTTAACACGCTCAAATATTCCGTATGAATAAAATCCCGACTTTCCACGACGCAATATGTATCTGCAAGGTCAAATTTTGAAACAAGCGAGAGATGTATAAAGTGAGTCGACCTTATAATATTTATTAAACATTTAATAAATAAATAAATAAAGATTATATATAAAAGTGCAGTACCTCTTGTCTATATTTAGAGGAACAGTCTGATCTCCACGTTTGGAAACATCCCATGTCCTGCTAAATGAAAGTTCTACTTGTTCTGCATTCTGAGTTATTACCGTAAAGTTTGTTCCTGCAATTCTGCACATAATTCGTGTACATTTTTCTTAAGCCTAGAAAACAAATCGATCCTTGCAGTCCGTCGTCGTATTGATTAATTAAGGAAGAGAACTAATTAATTACGTATAAGTACCTCTGGAATTTTCCAGTACCACGAACATCTGGCTGATCAGTCCAAACTACATCCCAATACCTAAACATCGTACGCACGTACGTATTTCATTTTGTCAATTAACAAAGCAGCTTGATCATAAGTATTAAGTACTACACTAAATATATGGGAAAATGGTATAATAATTAAAAGCTATACATATATATTATAAATACTTACCCTCTATCGTCTCGGCCATTATGTTGTTCAAGCAAATTATCGAGACCATCTTTATAGTTTATTCCCAAGACATGACCATCTGGTCTCGAGAAACTCACTCGCACGATGCCATTGTCCACCACCACCTGATCATCATAATTCCAATATTTATCCCGTCATCACCACAAAATGAAAGAAACACAACTTTAAGAAAATGCATGCGTTATTGAATCCAGGCGAAATGTAAATAGAATTGGGGCCCTTTTCGTGATTTGGAATTTATATTATTTTCTACTCAATAGTCCTATATATACTATATATCTATTCTACGAGTGGCGCTAAGAGTCAGCACTCCGGATTTCGCCTAGGCAAAAAAAGTTATTTTTTGGGTTATTTTTTCATGTATTTTTTTTTAACAGTTTTAATGTTATTAAAAAACAAAACAAAAATATAAAAATATAAATTTATTAAAGCGTGACTTTTGTTTATGACTTTGGAAAATGACTTCAGCATTTCTCATTATATATCACGCGTGATGCATCATCCATTTATATCTATCCCATCATTACCTGATGAGGGTCGTCGGTATAGAGCTTCACGTCATAAGATTTTGGACCGCTGTTTAATAAAACTCTCCTGCAATATCACATATATTATAAAATAAAAAAAGTTATCAACATATAATTATATCTCCAGTGATTTTCCTCCTCATATATTTCCTTCAACCGCTATTTATTTATTGAGAAAGGTTACGTCTACATATTGAAATCTCAACTGGAATTTTTATAATTTTTTATTTAATAATTACGTAAGTATTTTTTAATTATAGTGCAGATTTTTTAATAAATATATTAAAAAAAGTATATATATATATACACACTGACAAGATCCTCGTCAGTATCTCCATATAATATATATATATATGGCTGAACAGCCATGCACTCTTATAATTTATTTATTTATATAATTTGACTTCGAAAGGTATCTCGATGTCACCCAAAACGACATGCATAATGCTAATTCTCTAATCTCTTGTACTTGAGAGGGAAAAGACAATGGAACTGCAGGGGGCTGGGTGTAGATCATCAGTTCGAGAATATTAGTGAAGGCCAAATATTTTTTTATCAAAAGTTTTATTAACCACAAGCAATATTGACGGAAAAAAAAAAAGTAGATAAGAAGAACCAGAGGCAGTAGTAGTTCTATGTATAGGGCATGCAGCAGTGTTTTTCTGAATTCTGATGATACTTCAGTGAACTATATGCGAAAGGGAGACCCTGCTCTGAGCCCACCACAGGTTTTCTTAATTTATATTACTATCAGCCACGATCTATATTCTAAAAGAAATAGCTAATGCAGAGTCTCCACGGCCAATCAGATTGTAAAAACTAGAGAGATCATAGCGAACAAAAGATGAGAAATAACCTAATTCCTCCAGTCTTGATCTCAGAACGATCGGCAAGCAAGAAGAGCAGCAAAATCACTACTCCTATGCACACAACTAGCGAAACCGGCCATGATAATTGCCTATTCCAGTTTGCATTCTTCATGATAATGTTGACCTGAAAATCAGTTTCATAAGAACAAAAACCTTAAAGATTGTCTTCGAAATCCAACAATACTTCGGAACGAACAAGATCAGAGAGTTATATATATTGGAAAAGAAAAATAAACCAGGTTGCGGCCAATAGTTAAAACTCTGTTCATTCATGCAATAATGTTCTAATTCCATGGAACATACATGCATATTTCTGTAATCATGAATACCAACACGTATTAATTCCTACCTCTGAATTTCGTTCGATCGGAACCACCTCGATAGTAGATAAATATAAATAAGCCAAGGGATGGAATTATTAAATATATAAACTGCAGAATACGAAGCACTCCCGCTTTATGTTTTTTATTTTATTTCTTAATCTCCCTAGGTTGATCGACTGTTTAAAAGTCTATGCAAGGGAAGGTTACGTACACCGTTAGATTCTGGCCAGGAGCTATCTGATGATCATCCAGTTTTTTTTTTTTTTCTTTTGGATAAATATCTGATTCTGTTTCTAAATTACAGAGAAGGGCAAATCGGCCGTAGAGATCATAGGAGTTAAAATTATTACTTTTTTTTTTTTTTTTACGAAGCCATAGTTATTAATTAATTCATTGTAGCATTAGTACTATCTACCTTTTGACAATTTTAGGAATTTGTTGGAGGAAACTTTTGTGCGTATAATTGCCAAGTTTAGGTTTACAAATATTTTGTATCTATATTATATATATATATATATACTGGTGTATGCGCGCAGTTCAACAAGATTTTGACGAAATTGTAGTGATATGCATTGATAGGCCAAAAATTCAGACCCCAAAATAGGGGTTTCTTTTTTTTTTCTCTAAATATATATATATATATATATATATATTGAAAATACCAACTCTTTCTCTCTCTCTCTCTCTCTCTCTCTCTCTAGTAGATCACACGGGATTAATTTTATGATAATTAATGATGATCATTTTCAATAATATCTACCACGTGCCAATTAGTAGGATGTTGTAATCCAAGTTATAATTTTGGTTGACGGGTAAAAGGCACAAGGAACTAAATGTATTTTAATTAGATGTTTATAATCAATAAGTAAGCACAAGGAAAGTGGCATTAGTAATGCGCCTAAGATTCCTGTAAGATCAATTAGATGCATAGGAACGTAATAGAAATCAATAAATATATATATATGTATCAATTCCATTAATTATTTTCTTAATCTTCCTCATATACATTTAAAATGGTTTACTTTTACAATTCAAATATAAGTAGCTAGGCAGATAAGGGCCCCAATGTGCTATCAAATGACCTGTTTGATCATGATCTGTTGATTAACGTGTTGGATATAGACGTCAAAGTACTCTTTTTATAAAGATAAAGAATGATCTAAGATTGAAAAAGAAAAGGCATGCAGGTTGAGATCATGGTCTCCTTAATTCACCCGTCTCATTTAAGAGGATTAACTTGTACCGAATAATTCAAAATAATATGGTTAATTAATTTTATATCTCAATTTCAAGAAGTTGTTGATCTTTATCCATATTAATAGCACTCACTTACGATCCCTTCGCATGATCTGAACTTTAATTAAAAATGTTTCAGTTCAACAAATATATTTCTATTTAATAACGGCCAATTAAGTAAATACATTCCAACAAAACCCACCATGGACATGACTAATAATAAAAATCTAGATCTTATGAATATTCACTATAAGAAAAATGGACGTTTGTGATATTTTAATTACAATTAAAAAGACTATATGTAATTAAAACAGTCTGTTTTGAACCTAACCCTTTGTCAAACTTCACCTCAATTTCTGCAAATTTATAAGCTGATCACGGCCTATTAGGGCTGACCATCACGAAAATTAATTTGTCACTTTCACTTCATATGAACACACAAAGATGAACAAGGGTACGTCTTGTTATAAGAGCAAGCTGTCGGGTTTAAGACTAGCTATCGCTCTCTTGCCCTCAGTAGTTTAAAGTCATGTATATTAATTTCTTTTAATGTGGGGTTTAAATAATAAGAGATATATTGTTCACACCAATTCCCGTCGTGGCAATTATTAACATGGTCATTCTGTAGATTCTCCTGCAAGAAATAAGAATAATACAACCAATCAGGGCCGCATTGATTTTTAGAAATGAAATGTTTTAGAGACAAATTAACTTTTTTTACAGTAAGAACACATCCACTTTCATTACTGAATAACCAAATCAGACAATACAATCCCACTAATACAATTAGGTACGAATCCCATATCTACACACTTAGAACTATATAATAAAACTTGCCTTGCAAGAATAATTGCAACTTGATCAGAAGTCCTCCTAACATAGCGGGTCTGCCAAGCATCCGAACCATTTAAATCACTACAACAAAATCTGCTTTTATTGGCCTTTTTTTTATTGGCGGGTCAAAAATTGTAACAAATGTGAGTTTTTTTTTACAAGTCTGATTTTTTCAAAAATAGGTGTTAAAATGGCCAGTAAAGACTACATTTTTGCACAAAATTATGTTGCGGAAAATGTATTTCTGATTTTACTAATATTATCGGCAAATGGTATATTTGTTTTGACAATTATCCCTGGTACTAACATTTATAATTAACTGTGGCAAGACACATGTTGCCGTAATAAGTGCCTACTATAAATACGTGGCATTGTTCACGCGCGAATACTTCCCGGCCTCCATATCATTTCCCTTTGCGAATCTCTCTCAACCCCACCTCCTCCTTCCCTTCACAAATCTCCTCTTTCGCTTACTCTCTGTTCTTCCTTGTCTGCACTTGTAATCATTTTCTTCTTCCTTAAATCACACTTTATTGCTCTTTCCTCCATCAATTTTAGGTCCAAAATCAAAAGTTATTTCGTTTTCTCTGAACCCCGTCTTCTCTTGTAAATCCTCAACTTCCAGAAAAGATTATTTCGGAATCGCTTCATATTCTAAAGAAAGAATTTCAGTTTGTTCTTCCGGAAGCGTCGGTTCACTCCGGGCTTTTTAATTTGCTGCAAGTGCATTTTAATCTAAGAGGCGGTCTGATTGGATGAATGGGTTTCCGATTAGTTGGTCAATTTTCGAGAAAATAAAGGTTGGTGGTTTCTAGACTTGATTAATATTGGATTTTAGAATTAGAGCTGCAGAACGTGAAAAACTTAGTTTTTTTTAATTTTATTTGGGGGATTTGTTGAATTGTAGAGAGGGAGAGAGGATGAAAAGAGTGAAAGATGGTTCCCTTGCAAGATTGGGCGAAAACCTTTAGGGATTTGCATAAATCGCATATTCTTACCCTTCTTTTTGTGACTGGTTTCAGGATTTTCAAGTTATAAAAAGGGCTCCAGAAATCCCTAAGCCCGAGCCCGTGCGATTTCGGTCTTCACCATTGCATGTTGTCTTCTCCTCCAACTGATGCGCTCAAGAGGTCAAGTCCCTTATTTTCCCAAATCGTGCAATCTGCGAGTGGCAAATAAAGAAAATAATTTCTGAGGAAAATCGTGGGACATACCACTCAATTTTCTGAGGAAATCTTTTAGTTTAGAACCATTCTCAAGGTCAAGGTCTTATTTTTCATTTTTTTTGAAAACTGACATTTCATTGTTTATAATGTAGTGATTCTTCATTCCAAAACTAGATTTTCTTCTGTGGATGCTTGTGAGGTTCACATCTTTCCATAAAAATATTGTTCTAAACGTTCAAGTGTCAACCATGTGAATGAAGGAATCCAATATTTCTTTATTCCATCAGTTGAATGACTTATAATCAAATGGAGACAAATGGAGCATTGCATTATGGATTGACTAATAGAGAACTTTAGGAATACTGTGTTCCATTTGCACTGTATCTCTGTTTAAGGCATTATCGTTGCATGCTCTGTTTAAGACATTATTGATTGAATTGTTGTTTAAGACAATAAAGCATGCTCTACTTGCCTTGATATGTGTGCTTGCTTTATCCTTGTGTTTGTAATTACCTTGATTTATTGTCTTTATTTATTTACTTAAATTGTTTCCCTATGTTTGGATGCCTTGTTGTGTGCTTGTATCCTTGTTTAGGATTATAGGTAGAAGTTATTTCACATTCTTACATTGCTTCTTGCTCTTTGTCCAATAATCTATGGTAATAATATGTTTGCATAACGCTTTTTGAAAAGGAAATAATGAAGAAAATTTACCTTGTATACTAAGCAATTTGTCCATTGTACTCATGCACACATGATGTAGCAAATGATGTAGATGCTCTTGGTGGGTGGGGCTTGTTTATAAATTTTGGGTATGTATTGTAATGTCATTTGCGATTTTTAGTGTTTACTGTTAGCATTGTTGCTTGGGACATTGACATACTAATATTATTTCTTTTATCCTTGGTTTAGATGTCAAAAAGTTCTGAATTTTTTTTAAAACTATAGTATTGCAGAGTTATTTGCCTATCCTGCTTGTATAAAGTGGTCTAATCCGATAATTCATAGAAACTCTCATACAAGGTGAGCAAGCTCAACTTCTGCAACTATTAGATATCTTGACTGACACATTGGTTTAGTAGTTGGTTAATGCTTGCATTGAGGTTCTATTCATATCTAGTTTGTTTTTCTCAAGAAAATATCTATCCATTCATTTGAAATACACGTATTATTAGTTAAAATATGAAAAATCAGTGTGTATATATATAATAAAAAAATACATCAAATACTGGGTTATATCAGAAAATAATATATAAACCAAAATAAAATGATTTTTAACACGAAAGAAACAAACAAAAAAAAAACCGAGAATCAATTATATGACAAGAAAAGGAGTAGTGACATCACACAAAAATTGGAAGAAGTAGCATGGTGGCATAGGATAGGTGGGGAGGTGCCATAATCATACGTACTTGCAAATGGCACTCCCATTCAGACAAGTTTCACATTCTTTCTTTATTTAGGATAACAATTTGCTATGAACATTTACTTCAAGATATCGGATAGACAGAAATAATGACTTTCCGAGAAAATATATAGCAAGAGCTTTCTTGGGTGTTGTTTTTTTAGTAGTTGGTTAATGCCTGCATTGATGTTCTTATTTTCTGTGTACATTGAAACTGAAATTGCACAACTCACAAGAAAAAAAATTAGACTTTATTGCCAATCTTAGGCTTTATAATGATCTGGGTTGAGTATTGCAGTAAAATGTGGTTGTTTGTTGAAAAATAGTCATCATCAATTTCCATTCATACATACTCTCGTTGGAGCAAGAAAATATATATTTCTCATGTTCAGTAAAGACAAGGGCAAACATTTTTGCAAATGTTTGTCTTAATGTACATTTTATTTTTTATCTTTTTGATAATTAATCTTAATGTACATTTTAGAAACAAGTTAACTTGTTATCTAATAATTTAATTCCAAAAACACTTTAATTAGGTATAGGTGGGATGGGGTGCTACTAGTTTCTTGGCTGCTTAGCTTTTACAAAGGTTTAATCTATCTTATTTTATTTAAGTTTTGGACAAGTATAATCTACCAAAACTGTCACATTAAGCTTATTTATAATGGATTTTATTTCTATATTTAAGTTGTGGGAAATACTGAAATCACCTTTTTTAACTAAATTTATCTTTTTTTAGTACTTAGCATGAAACGGAACCTAGATTCAGAAGTTGGTGTAAATTGTAAGAGTTTATATAGATTATCAGATACATGATTCTCACGGATGGTGTCTGCATATATGAACGGCTCACGTTAAACCATTTTTAAGGGCTGAAAATATTGCAAAGTCACCACGTTAGCAAGGGTAGAAGATTGCATATATGTTACTGCTAAAATATGAGAATAATTTTCCACAAAGCGAAGAAGATGTATTGAAATCCAAGGGAAATGTCAGTTTTTGAAGTGACAATGGGATGTGGATAAAATAAAAAATGATTGAAAAATATATTTTGTCTAATGGAGCTTATTGATTTATTTAGGGATTATCCTGGTAAACAGTTTCCTAAATGTTTTGGAAAACTGAATAAATGCCAGAAGTCATTATTCATTAAAGTTCTAAATATCATTTTCTCCTCTTGGATGGAGTCTTGGAGACTTGGGCAACTTTGCCGGTTTGAGAGGGATATTGATGGAGGTTGGACATTTTGGTCGAATAAATGCAACATTTAACATGCATGCCTTTTACTGTTTGCATAAAAGTCATGAAAAATATTATTTATTGGTATAGACGGTGTTGTAACTTGTAAAGTGTCGTTTTTTTTTTTTTTTTTGTAAAAAATAATAAATATAGAATTTATATAAAAATATTATATGAACTTTGGGCATATGGCTGACACGTGGAGGTGCTTGTTAATTGTTATGTGCAGGTTGACTTGTGTTTCCCCTTATGCGTGTTACACTTAAATTCTACGCGTTAAGCTTAGAAACCCCTACATTTCTTATGAGCTTCCATTCTTGATAAATTACTTCTTGACTTACAGCTGTGTTCTCTTTTTTTCCACCAGGCTCACACATACATTTTAATAATCCAACGTGAAAAGGTACAAGAATTTGTGTTCATTTATTTACAACAATTTCAATAAACATTTCTAAGTAGATATTGATTTCTCCTTCGAAGAATTTTCCAAGAAGTTCAGTTCAAGTTTTCTAAATAAATTATTCCAGAAACTACCCAATTGTTCTTCTTGTACCGAAAAAACTCTATATCCATTATATTCTTTTACTATTCAGGTACAAGGAGTCTAAACTTTGACAATTTGGGTGAACATAGTTGCCACTATCACTGTGTTTCAAAGGATCGGCAAGTAAGTTGTTGATGTATTCATGCATGGTTTAGAGTACTTCCTGTAAACTTCTGATGAGTTGCCTTTTTTTTTTAATCAAACAAGTGAAACAACTTTTAATATTTTATCGATATTAGCAACTGAATTGACTTGTTTTACTGGGGGAGGTGTAAATATTTTTTCTTAGGAATACTTATCAAAAAAAAAAATTAGGAATGACATTTGCTTTTCTTTAAGGAGAGATCTTTTTTACCTGTTCAAATCTGGTTATTGACACATGATTAGTTTGTGCGAGTGTCCTTGGTCCGAATAAATGGATTCAGGAAGACATTCATAGTTTATAGTATATAATGTCATTTTATAGATTAATCATTTGTAGGTGTTTGAGGATATATCTTTTACTCTATAATAGATGACTGAATTTGTTACATCTCCAATTGTTTTCGTTATTTCTTTTGCTGCTTGTTGGGTTTTAAGAAACCACCTTCTTCCCCCATTTCTTCTTGTTATAAGCTCTTATAACAAAAAATTGACGGGAAATGCATGGTGTGAACTGGTTTTTGAGTACCTGTGACTTATTGTAAGACTACCTTGTTTTTTTTTTTTGTTTAAACACTCATCTTATTTTATCTAATCATTACAAATTTTTCAAATATGTACACAATAAAATAAATTCAATTTTTTCAATCTAAAACAAGACTGATATTGAAAAAATATATAATCTAATAGTATTTTATATAACAATTTTTATCTCAACTCATATTGAAAACAAATGAGACCTTAGATTGGTATTGTGCTTTTTGATTTATTTATTTATTGTTATTTTTATGTAAAATAACTGTACCACACATTTATATAGATCCCGAATCTTCACAATGGTTTTCTATACAATTTGTGTACTTGCCACTACTTAATAAATCGCATATATAGGTAGATGTCGTTGGGCTTATAGCTGATGTATCATTATAGAACACACATTTTCTTTTCACATGAAAAGAAAAAACCAAAAGAGAATTGTTTTGGAGAAATTACTTAATCTTGATGCATGCTTCCTTAAGTTGTGTATATGCTGTTCTTTGATTTTACACTACTGATTTAAAAAAAAAAAAAAGATTGTTTGTTAACATTGTCTTATATATTTCTTATTGTAGTTTAAATTGTTTATGTACACTTAAACATCATTTTCCTTGACTGCAAATACTCGCACTCTTAATCGCACGTATTGTCACCCTTAATGACAACCTAGACGTAATGGACCTGCTTTTATCCACCATGAACATCATTATGAATCAACTAACTTAGCATTATTTGAGATATTCTACACGTTTCATATAGCCAAATTTGTCTTCATAGTAGGGCACTTCAATCATTCTTACTCATAGATAATGTCACTCTATTCCTAAGCTTTTGAGTAGTATGGCATGCATATCAACTACCTTATTCATACTCTTTAGTCATTGTATCAAGTGATCCTTTCTAAGTTGCTCAGTTGTTTCCTACCTATGTATAGATTGCTCCATTTCAATATAGATGTTAATCTGGTTAGCTTCCAATACCTTACAGTCATTTCCATCTTTAATACCAGAAATAGATAAAGCGTGGATGCATATTAAAGATAGACTGCAGTTCAAGGAATATGCCACAGGAGTTAATCAATTCTTATCCATGGCACAAGCAAATTCCCCCGAGAGTGAGACCATACAGTGTCCTTGTCAAAGGTGTCGTAATAATTTCTTCCACCCGACTAATGTCATGAGAGATCATTTGTTCCTACGGGGGATTGATCCTAATTATACTCGATGGATATTCCACGGGGAAGATGACCCGTTCAATGGCAATCCTTCGTCTGAAGATGAAGGTGGCCCTGATTTGGGCGACTACATTGATGATATAGACGAGATGTTGGGTGACATTCTGGCTGGATACTCTATGGATAGTACAGCTGGGTTAAATGTTGGTGGTAGTAGGTGTGAAACTACACAACACAGCTCTAGTGTTTCATCTCACGAGACCTTTGAACGTTGTTTAAAGGATGCACGTCGTCCTCTGTATCCATCATGTACAAGCTACACAAAGTTATCCTTTATGGTGAAGTTGCTCCACATCAAGTCGATTGGGGGTTGGAACGTGAAGTCTTTTAACATGGTCATACAACTATTGAAATCTGCTTGTCTGGATGCTCTACTGCCTGTAAACTATAACAATGCGCGTCGAATTGAGCATGCATTGGGATTTAGCTACACCAAAATACACGTATGCCCTAACGATTGTGTTTTATTCTAGAAAGACAATGTTGACAAAGATGATTGTCCTAAATGTGGCTCATCTAGGTGGGTCTCACGGATGGGCAAGCAGCGGGTACCACAAAAAGTAATGTGCTATTTTCCTTTGAAGCAAAGGTTACAACATCTTTATATGTCAAAGAAGACGGCGCAAGCCATGCGATGGCATAAAGAAGGTCGTATTGATGATCCAAACTGTATGCAACATCCGGAAGATTCTAGAGTTTGGAAAACTTTTGACGACAAGCATGATTAGTTTGCCACGGATGCTCGCAATGTGCAGCTTGGACTTGCAAGTGATGGTTTCAACCCGTTCAATAACATGAACAAGCCCTACAGTATATGTCCAGTAATACTTCTGCCTTACAACTTGCCACCTTGGTCTTGCATGAAAGACCCGTACTTTATGCTGACGTGTCTAATTCCTAGTCCTAAATCACCAGGGAATGATATTGATGTCTTTCTCGGTCCTTTAATTGATAAGTTAAAGGAATTATGGGAAATTGGTATTGAGACATATGATGCCTTCAATTCACAGTTTTTTCGATTACATGCAGTAGTTCTTTGGACTCTTAATGACTTTCCTGCATATTCCAACCTTTCTGGTTGGAGCACGAAAGGAAAGTTAGCATGTCCTGCATGTAATGCAGAAACAGACTCCATGTGGTTGGTATATGGTCGTAAACATTGTTATATGGGTCATCGTCGATGGTTGGTGCCAGACAACCCTTGGAGGAAAAAAAGGCGTGCTTTTAACGGCAAAGAGGAAAGTCGTTCTCAACCAGCCAAGCTCACCGCTCATGTTACCCTTGAAAAACTAAGGATGATCGCAGATGTGAAATTTGGCAAGGGTTCACGGAAGAGGAAACGGGCACCGCACGAATTAAATTGGACAAAAAAAGTATATTTTTTGACCTTCCGTATTGGGCGAACGTGGAATTGAGACACAATCTAGACGTCATGCATATTGAGAAGAACATTTGTGACAGCATTTTAGGAACATTGTTGGATATTGATGGAAAGAGTAAGGACAATGCAAATGCGCGTAGGGATTTAGCCAACCTCGGATTGCGGAAAGAATTGCATTTGCGTCATGACGGCGATTGTTGTATGATGAGTTTGCCATGTTACACCTTAAATCACAATGAGAAAATATCTTTTTGTGAGTGGTTGTCTAAGGTCACATTTCCAGATGGATTTGCCTCAAATATTGCTCGGTTTGTAAACATTAGTGATGGCAAGATTACGGGATTGAAAAGTCATGAATGTCATATTTTATTACATTGGTTGCTTCCAGTCGTGCTTGGTGGTTACCTACGGCCTGATATCCGCCTGGCCTTGACCGAATTATGTACATTTTTCAAAGAATTGTGTGTACGAACATTGAGTTTTGATACATTGCAGCGGCTCCAAGCAGATATTCCACTCATCCTCTGCAAACTTGAGATGATATTCCCGCCTGTATTTTTTGATATTATGGTGCACCTCGCAATCTATTTACCAGACAAGGCATTACTTGCAGAACCAGTTCAATACAGGTGGATGTACCCTTTCAAGAGGTATCTAGGGAAGTTCAAGCATTATGTTTGAAATAAAGCCCGACCCGAAGGTTCAATTGCGGAAGCATACGTTCATGTTGAGTGCTTGACATTTTGTTCAATATATCTGAATGACATTGAGACCAGGTTTCACCGCGTTGAAAGAAACTCAGATATTCCTACAGCATCCAATGAGCGATTTTTTTCCATATTCTCACAAAAGGTGCGTCCGCTCGGGTCATGTAACACTCACATTCTTGAAGATAATCTTATTGCGAAGGCTCACTGGTATGTATTTAATAATTGTCTTGAGATCGAGCATTATATAGAGTACGTCATTGATCTTGACTATTTACTTAATCAATCAATTTTAAAATTATTGTCGTGCTTATAATAAAACTCTATTTTGTAGTGAGCATTATAACAAGATCAAAGATGACAGCACAACCAACATTGACCGTCGGCACCAAGCACAATTTCCTGGGTGGTTCAAGAAACACGTATGTATTTTAGAATTATTATGCCAAGTGTGTATTTGTATTGGATATGCAAAAGTTCAATTATGGTCTGGATTACTAAATCTTGAGTATGAGGAACGGTTTATATTTCAAATACTTTACTTCCTAATTGACATCGTAATTGATTGGACATCTAGATTCGAGAAATGCGTACGAGGAATCCAGCTGACATTACAGATGAAATATATGCATTGGCGTGTGGCCCCGACAAGTGGGTTGGATCGTATGCGGGGTGTATTATGAATGGGATTAGATTTCATACAAATGATCGAGAGATGCATCGTCGATCGCAAAACAGCGGTGTTGTTGTTCGTGGAGAACATCAAGCACAACAGGTTGACTTCTATGGGGCATTGAAAGATATTATAGAATTACACTATATGGGCTGGCGTCGGGTGTATTTGTTCCAATGTGACTGGTGGGACATTGGTGATAGGAAAAGAGGAATACGCATTGGCAACCACTTCACGAGTTTGAATCTTTCAAGAACATGGTACAAGGATGAACCTTTTGCTCTTGCATCCCAGGTTCAGCAGGTGTTTTATCTAAAAAATGTTAGTGTGGCCGGCAATTAGTATGCAGTTCAAAAGATAACTAATAGGAATGTAAACAACCTTCCATTGGTTCAGACAGTTGAGGGTGATGACGGTGCAGAGTCTGCTGATAGCGATCGTTACGAAGAAGATGAGACCGATGCCAGAAGCATGTCCTATGTTACTGTCAGTGACCCGGACTTGATGAATCCATTGGATAGAGTAGATGCAGACCCTTTATTGATTGACCCTTCGACCATTTTAGAACAGCAACATTCTGAACGAAATGACCTAGAGGTTGAGCTAGAGTATGAAAATGGTGATGATGACTTTGAAATTGGCAATATAGATGAAAGTAGTGGTGGTAGTGAGGAAGACGCCTCTCTCGACGATAATACGTATACATTCGATCCAAATGATGGTATGGGCAACTACCCGATGCACTCTTTTGTTTTCTATTTTCACAGCTTGTCCTTTTTTTTCTACTACAATGTCAATGGTGACTAGTTTAATATTCTATGGGGTGTTGATTGAATTTATTATATCAATGGGTTCTTAACTGACCAAGGTGATGGTTGCAGAATGAACGAGATGGCCATGGGAACTCGAGTTATTACGAGTATTTGGAAGAGAGTATCAGATTTGGTAATAGTAGGTAGGCCACCCATTAATACCTAAGTAATACAAACATTTCTTTAGAGCATATTAATGTATTTCAATGCATTTTGTGATGAATTTTCCTTAAAAGTCATTGGCATAATTTACGTTTTCAGGCATTTCTGGTTTTTATTGAAAGAACATGTTAATTTTATTCACACCACTCTTGCATTTATCTACTTGTATAGGAAAAAGAACAAATAGTAGTAATACCAACATTCTACGGTTTCCCCATTAATGTTTTCATGATGCTTGTTGATGCACGTCTAGAAGAATAATACCAGAAATATTGATGTTACTGATCTGCTCAATTACAGGTTATTCTATTGCATGTCGGTATTACTAATCCTCTAAATCTTGAATTTTTGGTTTTGGAACCTATGCAACTCTTTTGTACCATGTTGTTCTAAAATGATTTCCAATGAAAACAAAAGATATTTATTTGTATTTGTTACTTTAACTAGCGTTTCAATTTATTATTCAAGGTTCATTAGACCTTTTGCCCCACTCCTTGTTAATTTGTCCCTTGCCCCTGCATGCACATCATAAGTCAAATCAAGTTGGATGAGAAAAAATATTTGCTGCTTAGTAGATAAGGCATTTACAAACATGGGTAGATATGATGGATTTATGATTGACAAATTTCAAAGTTGAATTGATCCATTATTGACAATTTATTCTTTTAGTGATTTTACTCTATATTAAATTTGGGGCATAATATAGTTTAATTGTGCAGATCATATTTGACCATTTTCATATATGGAAGATGCTAAAATTGTTGAGGGCTGAATTTTTTATCACCAGGTAGAGAGCGCTTGCTAGGAGGATTTTTAGGACAAGCATATGTACTCCCATATCTGAAAATATAAGTTTATTCTTATATTTTGTGGATAAAATGTTTGCTATGATATCCAATGTTTCGGGGTGTGAGTTATTTGATCAATTAATTTTTTATTTCTTTCAAGTCAATCTCAACAAGCAAAATTTGATAAGAGAGTGGTGGTAGGTAGCTACCAATACATATTTATGTCCTACTACATATTTCTCAAATCCGCACAAATTGCTATCATTCTCAAAGAATTAAGATGGTTTGACAGGTCGATAGGATTGCAAAACGCTGCTAAAATTCCTCAAACTACAACAGGTTAATGACTTTATCCATGTCTCATATAAATAGTCAATAATGATTGAGGTTAGATGAAAAGTTTAGATGAACACAATGTTCACGAAGGCCATAATGCATTATTTTCACATTGAATGCATGAGATGGTGCTGAGAAGGCAGTGTGACATATTCACCAATAAAATTTTTTTGCAACAACATTGGTTCAATCAATTATATTTCCCATGGTTCACCTCCAACTGAAGGCTTAATATGAAATAAATATTACAAAAAATCCAATTGGTTGCTTATTTGAGTTATAACAATGATGGTTGATCAGAAGAATTCAAGGATTTTAACCACACCATTATGGAGTGATGGATGCAAAGTTGGTGGGTAAACATTTGTAGCTAGCTATTTGCAGATCCTTTAACAAAAAAAATAAATGGTTAATTGGAAATCCACTAAAATAAGTGAACATAAAACAAAAATAATATAGCTAATTATGGAGAGTTGAAAAAATAATGGATAGCCAGAGTGTTGTTCCACTTGTTGCAAATCAAGGAATCAAAGGTCTTCCATCATAACTATGGCTTTTTTTTTATCCAAATGGAATATTGGTTGACAAGGACATAACTAAAGGGCTCCACAATACTCTAGTGTGAAATTAAGTTCAACTTCCCACATTGGTTGACAAGCATTTATAATTGCGTAGATGTATACCAATTATACAAGTACAAAGAATTTGGTCAATAAAGAATCTGGGTAATGTTTTTATTTATGAGGAGTTGTATAATGATATTTATATGCAGAAGATTGAAGTTAAATATGGTAAGATATAATGGTTATTACAAGTTCATCAAGAGACAGCATTGATACAAAAAGATTGGTCAGAAACGTTGCTGGTTGGTATGTAAAACATCACTAAAATAATGATATTAAAAAATTCACACCACTCGGCTGTCTTATATATCTTTTGTATCTATATATGTACACATTATATACATAAATATGTATGGTAAGGCAGTAACCACAGCACTCTTAGCATGGTACATAAAAGCGGGAAGACAAAAAAAAGTGGCAGGATACACATCATAAATTATTTAAGATATCTATGTTGTCCAATGATGGCCCTACTACACGTGTACTGTCCTAACTGTACCTGAGAGACAGATTGTGGTTAAGTGACCACCTCTTAGTTCATGTAACCTCAAACATTAACCATTCACTTATCACATATATATTCAAATTACAAGGAGAGTCTACTTTCTAGCTGTGAGAACGTGTCTGAAAATTAGAAAGGCAGGAAGAGCTGGGAAATTACTCCAAGCAAAAATCCTTTGTGCATGTATAGAGA
This sequence comes from Platycarya strobilacea, assembly GCA_036898215.1. Lineage (NCBI taxonomy): Eukaryota > Viridiplantae > Streptophyta > Magnoliopsida > Fagales > Juglandaceae > Platycarya > Platycarya strobilacea. Next base: position 38,899,814 of record CM072555.1, read on the forward strand.
TTTCCTTACTCAGGTGTCATCTGCAAGCCTAATTCATCACTATTCTGTCTCTTGAAGTCTGGGTTTGCAATTTCTATCCTTGTTCTCTATTAATCTCACCCTCCATCTCTCTATCTATCTCTTCCCCCACCCTCTCCTCTCTTATCAATATTTTTTTCTACATTTTTATTACTTACAGCCGTGAAAGAAACTTAATTTTTTTAGTTTTATTTTATTTCTCTCCCTGTTTTAATTTATTTATTTAAGGTCCATGCTTGACGTGGTCTGGTATGTATGATCACACTCATCTTGTTTTTTCTTTCATTTTTTATTTATTTATTCTAAGATTATTTAAGTTCTAGTTGTATAACATCTAAAGATTGCATGCCCATTCCTGCTCAAAATGTAAACTGCTTTCTCAACCATCCTGTTTTTTGTGTGTTTATTTTTTTTTATTTGTTGTTGATGAGATGTCTCAGTTCTAGGTGTATTACATCTATATAGATTGTAACCCAAAGTTGAGTACCTTTTGGAATTACTTAATGCATGTACGGTTAGTTGATGAGTTCAAGCATTTTTTTTGTTAAAACACATATATGAAACTGTAATATATTTCTCATACTAATTATGGTTGTCTGTTTTGGGGTTTCTATGCTTAGCCTTGGCCTTTTTGAATGCTCACGCAAGCTAAAAAAATTTAAATATGCTCCCCATCATTTAATCTTTGTTTTTATTTTTGTGTTGATGAGATGTTTCAATTCAAGGTGTATTACATTTATATATATTGTAACCCAAAGTTGAGTACCTGTTGGAATTATTTAATACATGTATGGTTAGCTGATGAGTTTGTTTTTTTTTTTCACGCACACATATATATACTTTAATCAGAATAACGCAGATGTGAGCTTTTGTGTTGGGGTTCCATACAATTCACAGCGTGTTGATAGCTTAAAATTTTTTTTAGTAATAACTAGTATGCATGCTGTCACTTTTTCTGATTTAATTATTATGCAACTCATGAGAGTAAAGAGCATATTACCTACTATGGATTTCTTGTTATAAGTCTTGGGCATGTCATGGAATGATTAGAACTCGTCAGTAATATTGTTTTTGTATTTTCATGATTTTTGTTACACCTAAATGGGTTTAGCAGAATACAGAGGAGGCACTACTTTTGATACCAATGTGTCACAATGGTATTAAACAGCATAGAACACTTAGTAAGGTGTAACATATTGGTTACTTAAATGCATTTTGGTACATGAATTAGATTCAATATTTGGGGTGTCCAGCTAAGCAATCATTATAAAAATACTAACCCAGGCTGAACATCATTCCTGGGCTTCAAAGACTGATTATTATCTTTTTTTCATAAAGGTTGTCTAGGTGCAATTCACAATGGTTAGATGGGTAAGAGGAAGACTCCCCGGACGATACGGTCACGGTGGACATGGTTCAGCTTTGATAGTGGGAAGAAGGCACGCTGGGCCACCACGATTGCATGATGGCGGAGATACAGAACTAGACATAACAGAAGATGGCGAGACTCATGAATGGTTGCCGATAGAGGAGGCTAGACAAGAAGCTGAGACTCATGAACGGTTGCCAATAGAAGAGGCTAGACAAGAAGCCAACGATGATGCACAACGGCCTATAGAAAATGCGAGTAAGCTGAAATTACTTACCCTTATACCCTGGCCACATTTTTTACTTACCTTATTATAATGGTATATATAAAGCTAATCGAGTAACTGATATGTGGACACAGATTTGATAGAAAGGCGATCTGAGAAACGTGGTCGTGGACCTGCAAAAGACAAGCTATTTGAGCACCTTCGAAAGATTGGTAAGATACCATTGAACATTAAAGATGGACAACAAGGCCCATCATGTGAGAATTACATCATATTTTCGGGACGAGTGACAACAATTGTGAGATTGCATGCAAATATGCGACATGCAAGCTGGAAAGCAGTTCCAAAAGAGGAAAAAAATGAACTAATTGACCGTGTTAAGGTAAGACATTCTAGAATTAGTCAGAAACCTTGTACTTAAAATCTTGATTTAATATTCTAATAAATGCATAGATATTCAAATTTGTACTCTTCTTTCATAGGAGGACTTCATATTGGATTGGGAAAAGAGTTCACATCGTGAATGTGTTGCAAATGTGGTTGCCCGTAAATACAACGCATTTCACTACCTACTATGCAAGCAGTACTTGGGATATGGGACGCACGAAGCGGCACTTTCAGGTGGCACGACATGGGTGGAGAAACCCGTATGGGAGCACTTGTGTACAATGTGGGCAAGTGATGCTTTTAAGGTAAGTGTCCAGTGTCAAATAATTTAACATGTAACAGTTTCTAACTGCATTTAATTGGAGGAACAACATGATTCTGTTGGCGGGTTATTACTACTGCAATAAGGGTTTAGTTTCTATAGTCTAAAACTAATTACTCATTAATGTTTGCATATGCTAAGTGATTACGCCCAAAGAATAATGCGGTCGTTTGCAGTATAGATTTGGAGTGTCGATTCCACAGGGAGATGGATTGAGAAATTGAAGAACAGTAATGAAATTAACAAAAAGATTAAATGAGTGTGATAAGTAAATTTTAGAGTGTGATGTAAATTAAAACTAAATGAATAATTTGAAAAATATAAAAATGAGACGAAAAGTAGAGCGTAGGGAATTCCTTGTGTATTTGTGGTATTCAAATTTATTCTTAATTCATTGATAACTCAATTAAGAATTCTATGTCCAAATTCTTAATCGGAAGATATAACATTAATAACCAAAATTTAAATCACATGTAACTCTTTGAAAAATCATTCTTCGCACTTAACTCTCATAAATTGTTATCGATATTGAGAAAATCCAACGACGACAATATACCTAAGAGGCGATATTGCACCAGAGAATTAAATCAATATAGATAATCAATTGCTCCAAACATAATTATAGAACTAATTCACTCAATAGAAAAAACATGACTGAATCCATAAACGAAATAGATTCTATAATTATTTGAAAATGAAAAAACATCACAAATAATTTGAGAATAATAGAACAAAAGAGTTTTAATATTTAAAGACCAAATACATGAATCAAAAATAAATTACAAATACCATCACATACACAAGTTCATCCCTAGCCCTCCTTGAGAATTTAGTTACACATATTGAAAATATGCAACAAAAATTCTCCAAGGGATAATATGGAAGAGCCAACCATTATTTTCTTCTCTCTTCTTTGGTTTTTCTTTTCTTTTCTCAAGCTCTCAAAATAATGGCTCTTCCAAAGCATCCTCCCACACTAAGTATTCTTAGAACACACACTCCTTCCTTCTATTTATAAGCATCCTTCATGCAAGTTATCATGACAAAATCATCACAATTTCAACTTGTTTTGCCATGTGCCATTCTTGAATCCAAGTGATTTGTGAGTTGTCATTTTGATCATTTGTTTTCCCACCATACATGAGCTGGATTTTACTTGTAGGTTGAGTGTTTCAATTTTGCTTCTCTATCCATTAGTTGTCTTGTATGACTTAATATCTTGTGGTCAAATAATTTGTCTACAAGAAACTTGAGTGCACTTCATCTTGCATATGAATTGATCATTGAATTTCCAAGTTGGTGTAGGAGTGCTTGCTGGAAAATATTATGATAACATTTGGATTTGATGCAAGTGGCTGAAAAATATCTAGGAACGTCAAGTGCAGGTGCGTCCACTTGATGGTCGATTTTGTCTTAGATTGAGTGGATATCTCTTCAAACATAAAACACAAAAGTTATAGATATTTCTCTTGTGGTTCTATATCATCTTGAATCAGCTCAATGGGAGATTGGATGAGAGAGTTATGCCCATATTACCAAAAGATGTCAGAACTGTCTAAAATTCTGCAATTATCTTCATTTGCTCCTAATGTCTCCATTTGTGTCCTAAATCAAAATATAAGAATAATGAGTATATTTAGGCATCAAATAAGAATAAAGTATTAAACATTAAGAGAGGAAAATATGGCATTTTATATTCTCATCAATATATTAAATCATGCTTATATCTATTTCAAGATAAATAACCATTAATTTTAATAACATGAGTTATATCCATTATTTTCTCATTTCTTTTAGTATTTAAATAGAGTATTTAGAGTGCATTTTTGTGCACTCATTACTAAGTCACAGAAAATGTAATTTCAATTATAAGAAGAATATAATTGCTTCTTGTTGCCTATTACCATTGTAGTCTGGATACAATTTATATTTACTAAATATTCATAAAACATTAATATTTGCATATGCTAAATCATAGATAATGTCAAATTAGAACTTAAAAAATAGGAAGGAACAATTAGAAATCACACGGGGGGCAGAAAACCTTTCATACATCAGATGATAGATTATGTATATTCACCCTTAATACCATTTTTCATTGTGTTGTAATGATATCTTGGCTGAGTATCTACTATTGCAATACCTACTCAGTTTACTTGGTTTATATATGATGACATTAATGTTTGCATTTCCCAAAATACAGAAAATGTCGAAGAAAAATAGAAAAAATAGGAAGAAACAACGGGTGAACCATACAGGAGGCAGAAAACCCTTCATTAGATTCATGGAGGAAATGGTAAGATGTTGTAACCCACCTGACATGACTTGTGCTGACTTTAAAAATTAATAGTGTGTTTATAGATTAGTTGCTTCTAACAAATTGTTTTGATTATAAAGGATGAAGGCTTGAATCTGATAAGTCTTTATAAAAAAGTGCATTGGTCTGAAAAGAAAGGTAGATTTAGTACTGACATAGCAGAACAACATTACGTAAGTGGTTGGCTTTTTTATTAGTGTTTTCAGTTTATAAATTGGGTATGTTTAATGACATAACTCTTGTATAACAGAATGGTTATTGACATTGTGTATTTATACAATGCAGAATCTTATGCTTGAACGTTTGGATGAGACCGAAGTGGATGAAGGAACCAGAGACGAGGCATGTAATGCAGTGTTCAAGGAAGTGTTAGGACACCGACCAGGTTCTGCTATAGGGCTAGGCCACGGTGTTATACCGGAGCCAAGTCTTTCATTGCGCAACAATAGGGACTAACAACGTATTATGGAAGAGAATGAGAAGAACAAGAATGAGGCAACATTGCACAAGAGCCAATTGGAGACATTGAGAGCTGAATTACAAGAATTCAAGGACCAATTCAAAAACTATCAGGGGTTTATGGATGCTAGGGTGACTGGGCTGGAGTGTGGTAGGCAGTCTCATCAAGAGACTCGCATTGATGCCTAGGCATCAATGTCACAACAAATCATCCAACCTTTCGAGATTTTTTGAGAGGATTTTTGAAGGCGAACATAGACATGTTTTAGCAGCCAGTTGATACAGATTTTGATGGAAATATAGCTACTTTTGTTGAGAAACTTATATTGTGGCTTGGTCAAAACTGTTAAGAATCTGATATCGATCATGCATAGTGGGAGGTACTTTATTGCTGAATTTAATTGATAGCTATGCATAAACTTTAATTTTGGTTTCCAATACTTATCTATTTTAGTCATCAGTATATAGGTAGATTAATTAGCATTGTCTGATTATGAATGACATTTGCAATGTCAAATTTGGTTTTACTGGTTACTTATCTTCATCAATTAGATGCTGCTAGATATATTTGTTGCTGATGTGTTCATATATACAAAGATATATAATAAATGTGCTGAAATTTGGGTGTCAATGGGAGTCTAGAATATTTAATTGAATGTGATGAATCAATATATGTAGATCAAATTAAATCTTGTATATGAATTACATTGCAATGGTCATTTCGGTCTATTGGATATGAGCTGTATTTTTTTAAAGTAGATACAATCACATGAGCTAAACTAACCAATTAATACTTCAAAATTTGACTGAGGTAGGTTCTAGAAAATTTTATTGCTAGTGCCAAATCAATTATAGGTAGATCAGTTTGCTTCTTGATTATGAACATATTAGTTAAATGGCTTGGTTATTGGATAGGAACTTTGATTTAATGGTCAATACTCACATATCAGATTTGTTCAATAGTAGTAAACTCATGGTATAGTGGTATTGTAATGTTGGAAGATATGTTTGTGTTTAATTCTGGAATATTTGATTGCTAGAAATTAATCAAGTACCAATCATGTAGATCAACATTCAGTGTTAGGAATTAAATTACAAGATGATTACCCGTTACTAGATATATTCTTTTTAAAGTAGATACTTAAGTGATTTTTTATATGTTCATTTTTGTGCACATATACAACCACATAGGAGCAATTGAATTTAATGGCCCTAAAATTGGTTGTGGCAGATTCTAGAATTGATTGCCAGTGAATAAATAACCAGAGTTTGAATAATGCAAAGCTAATAAGTGGTTCATGGGGAGTTATATCCAAGGTCTCAATGTAATTATTTTTAACTTTTGGAATGTTAATTGGACTTCCAGGTCTGTAGCTAATGGAGGGAGGTCTGGATGAGACCAAGCCCGAGATCGATCAATGCTGCCAGCTGAGAATTCTAGCTTAGAATATTCCTCAGTGTTGGACTGCGACCAAGGCTACAATTTACAAGTAAAGCAGATGCCTCAAATCCATTTTGAGTTCTGTTAATTTCATAATTGTGCTTATGAAATCTACCATATATTTAGACATTAGATGTGGATGATGTGATAAGTTTGTATTCATTGGCTGCTTGGACATTTAAACTGTTATGTGGGTATGTTTAAATTTGTATAACAAAAGTAATTATAGTAGTTGTGTATGGGTTTGTTGATGCTTATCATGTGGCTGATGATATTCCCATGGTAGACTTTTGATGACATTTGTATGAATTAGATAATGGGATTAATAGAAAAGTGATGTTGGTTTGCAAAGCATAGTTAATCAATTCTGAATAATGTTTAATTATGTTAGCAGAATGTTTGTGATATTTTGATGTGTTTGACATGAATGGCCAAATGTTGGACAAGTGCATGCGATGAGATCACTAAAATAAGCTTATTGGTATCACTCACACTCAACTTTTGGTAGCAATTGCATGTCTGGGTAGTCATGGTTACATGCAATGCAACCAAATAATAATTTATTATATGTTCATTCACCTTCCCTATTATTGCATGGAGGGTTTTGATGATTTCAATATATATATTGGTAAACGTTACAGGATATATATATTTATATATATTTATATACAATGCATTCGATGTAAACTCAGCGCATGTTGGATTTCAATAGTACCATATATATATATATATATGACAATATTATCATTCTCGTATCCTGTCTAATTTGCAAAAAAAGTGATTTTTCCTCCAATAATTAATGGTTTAAACTAAACACCATAGAATAATATTTAAGCATGTAGGCTTTTTCCCTCATAATGATGGTTTGTGGCAATTGCAAAATATTGACAAAATAGATTGGTGAATACTACACTATTTTCCACCAAAAAGTTATCAACTTTCCCTCAAAAACTGGTCTTTATCAACAACTAATAGTTGACAATACATGTCAATTACCGGAAAAATAGTTGTAGGTAAAACATAACACCAATGTTGAAGATGGTCAAAAATAAAATTTCATTGAACTTATTAGTGGTCAGTAATAGAGATTTTGCTACCATATCATTTCCCAGTATACCACCAATTTTCAGGAAATTAAGATGTAGCATTTGTGTTTAGGCAATGGGATCAATGGCCTAAAAAAAATTTTACGCACGACATTAATCATGAGTAAAGCTAATTTTCTAAGGAAAGTCGTTCGAAGGAAATAATTGATTTATGGCGAAAATAGACGTGGATACAAATATTGATGCAACCATAGAATGTTGCAGGAAATCACACAAATGTGTCTTCTCCTATTGGTGTAAAATGTCTTTTGTGGCAACATTGTTTCTTAGGAATTATGAATAAAATAACGACTTTCAAATATGATTTCTGGCCAAACATTAGTTCATTTGTGATAAAGGAAAATTTTCACAATAACGCAACATGTATCGACAGAGTAGTATTTGGCCAATAAGTGAAATTTGGGTTTTTTTTTTATCTACAAACATCTGACCATCCAATTTTGTCAATAATGGTGTTATTGTGGCAAAATTCAGTGGTTATTGTGGCCAAACCTTGCACGGGAAAAGGCTATTTCTATTGTAGTGATTAAAACTTGCTTATTTCCTCCACAATATGCCCATACCATGTGAAATTCTCTTATGGCTTATTTATTGCATCAACCACAATTTTAGCATCTCCTTCCAATATCACTCGATCAAAGCCAATTTCACAATAGAAAACACAAGTACTCGATGCTGCTCTAGCTTCAGCTGAAGTGGTATGAACATTGTACATCATTGGTTCTCTTAACACTGCTAACTGCTAAGACCTCTCCATGTACATCCTTGACTACAATTCTAACACCTATATGGGAATGAACATCGTCAAGTGCAGCATCCTATTTAACCTTACCCATGGCCTTTTGGATGGCCACCACCCTTACTAATTTGCTTGTCTGACACTACATTGGGATATCCTTTCAAACTAAGTAAAGAAGATACATAGCTGATCAAAATTGTTGAATTCTATTCATATTCAATATATATACAGATTACAGCAAACCAAATAAGGAAACTTAATGAATGAAAATAATTACAATTAATTACAATTAACTCTACACTATAAAAGGAAAGTAAATATACAAATACATGCCTTTGATTATGCAAGTAACGACTATAATGAAATTGATACTTTGTTATTGCTTGAAAAGTTTTCTATAATATGCCTCCTCAAGATGTGTGTTCCATCAGCAACACCAATCTCATATGAAATTCTTTGGAACCATTGACAATATGAACTCTTTGTGAGGAGGTTAGCAAGTTGATCTTCGGTGCTAACATGCGAGACATTTAACACTCATTTCCCAATTAAGTCTCGAACAAAGTGTAAATCAATTGCTATATCTTTGTGAGGAGGTGACATCCTATTGTGGCAGAGCTGTAGGTGATGTATGTCTTGATTTATGCACCAGTTGCAACAATCTTGCTTGAGAACTTGCACTAGAAGATATGAGTGTTGGTATGGATTGAATGGGATCGAAGTCATGGAATGGAAATACATGCTCATTAAAGTCAACATGCCTTAACAAATATGTTTTGGAGGACTGCAAGTCAAGACATTTATAAGCACTTTGGGAAGTGCTATAACCAATGAACAAGCAATTAGGCCGATACTTGGGAAGGAGTTTAGTGGCATTATATGGCCTTTAACCATGAAAAACATTGGCATCCGAAAGTTCTCAATTTCAGATAATTTTGTTGTCGACCAAAATGAACTTCAAAAGGACTTCTGTTTTGAAGAATTTTCGTACGTATTCAGTTTATGAGATAAACCGAGGTTTGAAAGGCATGAGACCAATAGATAATGGGAGAGAGGTTTGATAAAGCAGAGTGAGACCAGTTTCTATAAAATATGTCAATGACAACGTTCACTAGTCCCATTTTGTTGAAAAGTGTGATGTGCAGATGTGTAAAAATTAATGCCATTTTTTACTAGGAATGGATGCAATGCCTGAAACTCACCTCCATTATCTGATTAAAAAATTTTAACTTTATACTCGAATTGGTTTTCCAAAATGGTTTTTAGGTGAGGAAGAATTGAGGTTACATCATATTTTTTGAAAATTGGGAAGAACCATGTTTATTTAGTGAAATGGTCAATAAATATAACATAATATTTAAAACCATCAACAGAAGTGAATAAATCTAATCCCCAAGCATTAGCACACACACACACACACACACACACACACATATATATATATATATATATTCTAATGGTTGAAAGCTTATATGAGAAGTGTTTCCAAATGGAATGCGATGACTCTTATTGCATTTGCAGGAAGTACAAAGATTTGTCAAAGAAGAATTCTTAGCTCAATTCTTATGAATTATTTGTGAGACAATATTGGAGGTTGGATGGCTTAGTCTCTGATGTCAATCATCTGTTGAAACACGTTCACCTATTAGTACAAGTGGATGAGAAGGAGTTGTAGCAACTGGTACTGGTAGTGGGTACACACAATCTTGGCATCTACCTTGAATGAGTATCATTCTCGTGCTCCGATCCTTCACAAAAAAATCAAATGGATAAAAATCAATAAACACATTGTTAGCCTTGGTAAAATTGTGCACATATATGAGATTTTTGTGAATTGATGGAACACATAGAGTATCTGGTAATGTAAAATTGTGAGAGGTCAAAGGCATTGAAATGAAGTCAACATGAGTAACACGCAAACCTGAGCCATCACCCTATAATGACTTCATATGTTTCATCGTATTTAGAATAAATAGATAGACTTGTCACCCTTTCCCCTTACTTATTTGTTTTTTGTATGGAGGGATTGATCTCCTTACTTGAGCAAGAAAGATTAAAAAAGAAAATCAGTGGGGTCCGAGTGTGCCGAGAAGCCCCCTCCATAAATAATTTATTGTTTGTCGACGATAGCATTGTTTTCTGTTAAGCTACTGTGCAAGAAAACGTGTTGCTGCAGAACTTATTGAGGACCTATGAATTGTCTTTGGGCCAAAAACTTAATATGGAGAAAACCTCCATGGTGTTCAGCCAAAATGTGGGGAGGATAGGCAAAACAGATTCGAGATATGTGGCACCTTGTTGAGGAGAATAATTATGAGAGATATGTAGGACTACTGGCCATTGTTGAGAGATCTAAGTCTAGGGCCTTCTCGGAAATAAAGAGTAGAGTGTGGAAAAAATCCAAAATTGGAAGGATAAGTTGCTCTCCTAGGGGGAAGGAGGTGTTGATTAAAGTGGTGGCCATGTCGATACCTATGTACTCATTGGAAGAAATGCTCGCGCATTTTTGGTGGGGGCAACGGAAGGAAGAAAGGAAGATATAGTGGAGAAGTTGGAAAAAATGTGTGATAGCAAAGCGAATGGGTGGATGGAGTTCAAGGACTTGCATAAATTCAACAAAGCTCTCTTGGCCAAATAAGGCTAGAGAGTTTTGACTGGAGAGGGCTCCGTATTTCAGAAAATTTCAAAAATTAAGTACTTTTCCAATACAAATTTTCTGGATGCGGAACTAAGGAAAAACCTAGGGCTACGCAGCAGGCGACTTGGCCCCTAGTGCCCTGTCCCCACCCCCGCCCCATTCCAAGGGGGTAAGCTGAGACGGGAGGTGGATCGGGGTAACCCCTGTCCGCATTTTATCCTGCCCCACTTACCCATTTACACTATATATAATATATTAATTATATATATAATTACATATATATATAACCCTAATAGGCACGTTTTTTTTTTAAATTGACCCAAGCAAAACAGGGTCATATTGCCTGTGTCTTAAACTAACCCCCCTGGATCCAAAATTCCTCAGGCCCACTCACTTTCGTTAGTCTCTCTGTCTCCATGTGTTCCAAAGCCCCTAACCCTAATGGCACATCGGCAATTGATCTCCCTCCTCAAGCTTCGTGATCGCCGGTGATTTCCACCGTCGCGCCTCCCAAAATGTTCTCAGCCTTCTCTCTTTCTCAAGCTCCACTTGGCATCAATTGCATTGTGGGCTAGGTAAATTCGAAACCCATACCTCTCATTTTTTGTTTTTGTAATTCTATTTTTTGGATTTGTTGTGTTACGCAGATTAGAGGTTGATTGGGATGAAATAGAAAATGAGGATGAGAATTTGGTTACTGTGTGCTATGGATTTTGTTTTGTGCAATGCATGTGTTTGAAATTTGATAATTGATTTGTTTGATTAGTTTATTTGTTTGAATTTTGATGATAGATTATGTAATAATATTTCAGATTGGAACCCTAAATTAATTTAGGGTTCCAATCCTTAATTCTCTACTAATTAGGGTTTCGGATTGGAACTCTAATTTAGGGTTCCAATCCGAAACCCCTAAATTAATTAAGGGCATCAGTTCTAAATTAATTTAGGGTTTCAAAACATGTTTGAAAGTTGAAACTTGATTTCGAGACAGTTTTTACTATTTAGTAAAAAGTTAAAAATAAAACATGTTTGACTCGATTTTAGTAAAAAGTTTGTAGATTTAGTAAAAAGTTAAAATTAAAACATCTTTGATAGATTTTTCAACAAATCTTGCATACTAAAATGTAATACTAAATACTTATATATTCTTTTTTCAAATTTTGGTTGTGGTTGATTTGCTTTCAGAATTGTGACTTAAACTTGTGACGTAAGAATGTCTTCTACTCCATCGCCATCAGGTTGCAGTAACTCATGCCATACCCCTACCATCAATATTGACATAGTTGAGGACCCTCCTGTGGGCCTCACCTACCCTAGTCTAGTGACTCCTGCCCCCACCAACCCTAGTCCAACCCCTATCGCCCCTTACCCTGCCCCTAAGCTCACTTCTAGAAAACCTGTTTCAATTGGTTAGTACTTACTACTTAGATATTATCATATTAGATACAACTTTATAATTTCAATATTTTATCATTTTAAATTTATCATTCTAATTTTATTATTTATAATTGTAAGTTGTTAATGTTTCAACTTTCAAATTTTGCGATCTCAAGTGTTGCAACTTCCAACTTTTCAGATTTCAAGTCAAAGGCTAAGACTCCAAATTTCAATATTAATGATTCATTCAACTATTCAACATGACTCCATTTGGCATTTTCCAAACTTTATTTTAATTTTCAGTCACTTTTCTTTTTTCAAAAATATTTTAATATCTAAGTTGTTTGTAATTTGTTTTAATTTGTTATAGATTAGTAACTTACTTTTAGTTTTTACTTTTTAGTCTCGACTCTCATTACAAATTTGCATTATTGTATATTGTAATAGTTTACTTTAGGATGAGTGGACGACGAACAACCTATTATTTTGGCTTCTTTGATACTTGATAGTACGCTATATTTTTTCCTTGTATTTTATTTTTTAATTTTGCTCATTTTAATTTTATTATATAATTTTTAATTGCCCAAGCCCAATATTGTATTTTGGACCAACGGAAATAGTAGATTTTTCCTGGGCCCTAACTATTTTTGGGCCATTTGGGCCCTGAAACACATGGCTGAGCGGGGGGGCGGACGGATGCCCCTCCAAATCCGCCCCCATTGGGTAGAGCGGGGTACCTCACCTTGCACACTGGGGGTGGGAGGCGGAGCAATTTTCCTCCCCCACTCAGGTGGGGGGCAGAAAAGGGATGTCCCTGCATCAGTATATGCAATGAGCACCCCTAGTGAAACTTGTCATATATATGGCGGGGATTATGGGAACATTACAAGAAAAACAGGTATTTGTGATATTTTAATTACAGTCAGAATGACTGTTTTTGCTGCAAATAATTTTTTACAGCATTCTTTTCTACTTTTCATGACGAAATCTAATATCGTAAAAAGTCAATTTTTTTTTGTAGTGGAAGCTAAGTCACTAGTGAGGGAAGGTAGTAGATGGTGCATTGGGGATGGGAAAAAGTGAATGTGTGGACAGACAACTGGATCTCGCAGGTGAATTGCACCATGATTTTGTAGCTTAGCCCAGGGCCTGGTGGGGTAGATAGAGTGAAAAAAGTAGAAGACTTAATGGATGACTCAACAAAGTGGTGGAATATTGACAAAGTCCGAGTTCTCTTCAATCCAAATATTGCAAAAAAGATTCTAAAGATCCCCATTTGTCCAGGTGACTAGCAAGATGAATTAATTTGGGGGGCGGATAAGAGCGGAGAGTTTAGTGTGAAATTAGCATACAGGTTTTTGAGGGAAGAGAAAAGGAGGAACAGGGGGAATCTTCCTCTGCAGAGGTCCAACAACAAGTGTTGAAGTCCTTATAGCAGATGAAGGTCCAACACCGCATAAAATATTCTCTTGGAAGGCCTACACAGACTGCCTGCCAACAGTGGATAATTTGAGGAAGAAAAAGGTTGGCATAGCTCATGGATGTGTGTTCACTAGTGAAGCAAACAAGGACTCAGTCCATGCACCTGCTACTTGTCCAAGTCTAGCACTTGTGTGCATGCTTATCTCCCAGAGATGGCAAAAGTAGGGTACTTTTAGTCTATTACTTCAAACATCCAGTTTTGTGTACAAGCATCCAGGGCGTGTACAGGCATCAAAACAGTTTTTTATTATTGCTTCAAGCATCTAGTTTAGGCGAAACAAGAAGCTGTACAATGAGGAAGACTTGGATATTAGACATGTGATTGGTGGTGCGCTTGGAGCCTGCCGGATGTTTGGGAAAGTCAAGTAATAGCCCTTTCAATCTCTACAGAATTTCTAGGGATGGAAAGCGCTACCAGAGGAGTTCTTGAAGCTTAACATCGATGGTGAAACATTTCCTCACATTCACAAAGCAAGGGTGGGTATTGTACTTCGACTCACAGGAGAAGTTCCTGAGGAGATTGGGATGTAGAAGTTCCTGAGCTGATCGAGTTTCTAGCGGTGCTGCGTGGCCTTCAGCTTATAGCTCACTTGGGGATATCAAAACTAACCTGGAGTCAGATTGCCTATTGGTGACTCGAAAGCTATTTAGGAGTGGAGCTATCCACTCTTCTTGGGGAGCCATCATTCTAAAGATTAGAAAGTTATTGCAACTGCTTAATGATGTTAGAATGGTTCATGTAAACTAGCTAGGAAATGTGATAGCCCATGGATTAGCTCGGCATGCTTGGTTATTCGATTCCACTTGTCTGTAGTGGGAGAGATTTTCAGACTTTATCTCTCAAAACGTTTAGCTTGATAGTTGTCTGTAAACTTGTTATTTCCTTAATGAGAATGTTTTTATTCCTATAAAAAAAAAAATTATATTCTACTCCTTTTATTTTAGTGTAACTTTTTTAGTGAAAAAGTTGTATGTGTTCTGTCCAATCAACCCATTTAAGTTTTTAACATCGGTATAATTAAATGGGTCAAACTAGTTGTGTCGATCATTCCATGATATAAGTCATGTGTCGTGTTTTAAATTTTAATCGATAATAGACATGTTTAGTTTCCACACAATGATCAATACATATTATGGTAACTTACACTAAATTACAATTGGATATAGCTCAAAGAGTACTTAAGAGTACATATTTTGATAGCGAACTCAATGATCATGCAAGTGTATATATGATTAAATTTCTTGATAATTGTTTAGGAAGGAAATAATTCAAGCAAACTACACACAGTACACCTCCGGTACTAGTACAAGCACAAATCTAGTTTTACAATGTAATAAAATCTATTCCTTAAAAGTAAAAGAGTTTTACGAATAAACACATATTTCAAATCTTTAATGATGTCTAACATAAGAAACAAACTACCGATAAAGTTTTCCCGAATTTAGAAGAGCTTTTGCAGAGCCGCCAGCTGAGATAGTAGAAGAATAAGTTGAACTAGTACTGGTAGATGAACCCCGTGTTTGATCTGTGTTTGATCCAGTGAAACTAGATGATGTATAAGAGAATCTTAACATATCAATTGGAGGCGCAAAATACATAGGCACAGGCAACTTTGATGGAAGGCTGGGCAAAGGAGCCTCAAAATTGAGAACATTTATAACTTGCTTTATAGAGGGTCGGACAGTAGAATCCGGATGACAACACCAAAGGCCAACAATCATCAAACACTCCATTTGCGGCTCATCAAATTCACCACATAGACCCTCATCAACAGCATCAAGAATTTCACCTTTTCCATAGAGTTCCCATACCCATTCGACCAGCCTTACCTTAGTTGGTTCTGCCATTGGTTCGACTAGCTTTCTTCCACATGCAATCTCAAGCAAAACCACCCCAAAACTATAGACATCGGACTCTTTACTAGCCTTACCGGTTGTGACACACTCGGGGGCTAGATAGCCCATGGTGCCTGCCAAAACAGTTGTTTGCGAGCCCAATTCATGATCTACAAGCCTTGCAAGACCAAAATCACCAAGCTTCGCGTTGAAATTTGCATCCAACATGATATTGCTTGACTTGATATCTCGGTGCACCACACATTGTTCCCATTCTTCATGAAGGTACAAAAGAGAAGAAGCCAATCCAAGAGTTATTTTATGCCTCAACGGCCATGTTAGCATAATCTTTCCTCTAAAAAGATGAGAATCAAGGCTGCCGTTTGGCATGTACTCGTACACAAGGAGGAACTCACCTTGTTCATGGCACCAACCAATGAGTTGAACCAAATTTCTATGTCTCAAACGACTAATGATTTTTACTTCTGAGATGTACTCCTTTTTTCCTTGTTTTGATCCTTTTGAGACTCTTTTAATAGCAATTTCTGTATTTGATTCACTTAACAAACCCTTGCAAACACCTCCAAACCCTCCTTCTCCAAGCTTCCCTTCCTCAGCAAATTTATTTGTTGCACGATTAAGTTCATGGTAAGTGAATCTCCTTGGACCAGTTCCTTTCTCAAATTCATCATCCATGCAAACATCACCACTCAAATGTTCTTTTCTTTGATCATTGGCCCTTTTTCCCCAAAAGAAAAACCAGAATATGCCTAATCCAAAACTCAATACACCAAAACCCACAGCCAAACCAATCGCTAATGCTACTCTCTTTTTATTATTTCCATTATTTTCATCCAAACTTGAATGGAACGACCAAGAATGAATTGTATGTAACTCAATAAACTCTTCACCTGTTGCAGCAGAGAAACCAACTCTAACCCATTCTGGCAAAATAGTTCTCAAATCAACAATATATGACAGGCTAGAATTCCCACCATATATTGGATTATCAGCGTAAGTTAAGAAAACACTCACATTTTGTGTGGTTGAGTTATAACTTACCCATGCATTAGCTATTGATCCATTCTTTATGCTACTTGCCCATGAGACATTTGTTGCTGAGACAATGGAGTTGATATTGATTCCAACATGATCGTCACTTGGATCCCATGGCCGATTTTGAAAACTATCAAACTCAACTGCTACAATTTTATTCAAAGAGGAATTGAAAGCGGATTTAGGATTAAATAGTCCAAGAAATCCGCCACTGGAATTGCTAGGAACTCTTGACTCAAGTGGCGCAATGAAGAAGGAGAGCCCATCACCATACATTGATTTATTCAAAGCGTTGATGACAAAGGAGAAGTGGGTGATGAAGTTCGTAAGCTTTCCAGTCTTCGCATCTCAAAGGCGTACAGGTTGAGCATACGAGGCTCGACCGACACTTCCAATGAGGGAGTCGTCGAGTTGATTCTTTGTAAGCTCGAGTACTCCTCCAGCAGCCCTGAATGAATCATTCTCGAAGAATATCATGTGATCCATATTTGATTCGAACTTAGTGAGGTTGAAAAAAATTGAGTTTGCACAAGGAAGTAGCCATAATAAGAAAATCATGAAGATCTGATTAATCTTCATTTTTGAGGGCTGAAGAAGGAAGAACTTTGGTTAAAGATAGTCATGCATAGAGATGATGATGAGGGAGAGAATAAAGGTCCATTTGATGCCAATGGCCTACAAGGAGTGATTCAACCGTGTGTTTGTCCTATTTCATAGCTTTGTTTTTCCATCTAATCTTTAATTATATAATTTTTAAGTGTCTTTAACTTTGCAAATTTGAATGAACTCACGTTGAGTTGTCGTGTCGTCAGTCTGTACTATTAGGCCGGCTCATCTAAATTACGAGGCTAAATACGGCAATTATATATATATATATAAACTAATTAGCAATATCTTTTGACTTCTTGTTTAGTGACATAGTAAAAGTCGCACCTTTGGGCCAATGTTTGGGTCAGGACTGGAGGTTGCTGCAAGATTCTGGGGTTTAATCCTAAATATTTATTGCCGTTTGTTTGATATATGTTGCTTCATCTCTGCTCCAATCCAGGCAACCAAAGTTAATCTTATATTATTTATATATATATGGTTTTTTATTGCTTGGACTATTATATGTAGATCGAGCATGCTTTGTAAAATAATCGAAAATTCTACAAAGACAGACAGAGGGACAAAGAGGGGATGGAAGCCTTTGATCAATTCACAAAAGCAAATTCGACAAACAGAAAAAGCCAAAAGGCCAGTCGTGTTATATGCTAAAAAAAAACAAGCCGATTGGATGCCGTCCTAAAGTACTGTTGTGACTATTCCAAGGTACAATTTGTCAATATGGCTTAATTACTAGCATTCATTAATTAAGAATGCCATCTTCTTCATCCTCGCCCTCCAAAACAAGAAAATAAAGGCAATTACTAAGTACACTTTTATCGTCAGCTACGGCCATTTCCAAAATACTCCCAAGTACATGTGGGTATCATTGCTCTTGAGCCTTCCGCCCTTCTTTTGTATTGATTTATACAACTCTTTTGCGCAATTCTGTTTTAAGAAAGATGACATATTATTAAATAAAATTGTAAGAGTATTTCATATGGTACTGAGACTATAGTAGTACTCTTCAATTTTGATCTCACTTATTTTTCCCTTGATGACCTTCGACAATTATATGGATCACAAGAAGAGGTTGAGAACAAACTTGGATCATACTAATTCAATATTGACGTTATCGGTTTTTTTCCCTTAATTTCCCTCAAATTACGGTGTTAATGGCATGTGAATACTCGTGTATGGCCCCAGCCAGAGTCAAGATATTTTAATCTTGGCGGATCGTCGTCCTCAATTGATTGCTTTTAAAACATATGTTGATCAGGTTCATTAATGGAGTCTGCAGTCTAAACAATATTACATACACGTATAAAATGGTACGTAAACGTTATATAAACATTTTAAAAAATAGGATTTATTAATAAAAAAATACGTATTTATTTCTTTATTGTTTAAATAATTATATAATATTTATATATTTACTATATATATAATTTATCTTGCTCCCTCTCGGAATGGACATTTGCCAGCAAAAGTAAAACCGCTGACACAGCAGTACATCATTGTAATGCTTTTAGTTATGATTTCTATTCCTGTTCCTTTAGAAGTCAAGAACGATAATGTTGACTCTACAATGAATATGTCTAAAAATTTAATTTAATTATTTATTTTTAAAAATAAAAATTAATTTTATTCCTTCTTCCATTTTTTTTATTTTTGATTAAATAAAATAAAAAACTTTTAATATATATACAAATTTACACTCTTTAAAATTTAATTTTTGACAATCCAATAAAAACATTTTAAAACGATCAAATTGTTTAACATTCCGACGCGTAAGTCTTAACACCTCATCATCATTCGTAAACTTGATTTTTAAAAACTATTAGAAATATATAAGTTTTTTTTAATTATTAAAGGTGTAATCGGTTCGGTTCAGTCTGATTTTAAATAAAATTTATAACCGAACCAGTATCACCAGTTTTCTATTTTTTACAATTGATTACGCACCGGTTATCCTTCAAAACTAATAGTACCAGTTTTACCGATTCCAGTCTGGTTCGGTCTGATTTTTTGGTTTTAAATAAGTCTAAATTAGTTTATTAGACTATTAATATATATACTAGTATTATTTATAATGATTAAAATAATTATATATTAGTATTTTTTATATTAAATTTAATTTTTTATAATTATATCAATGATATTTATAACTAATATTATTAGTATTAGTTTAAATAATTGTATTAGTATTATTATATCATTATTTCATGTGTAATTATTTAGTATAATAATTTCTAAATAAACTTAAAGTATATTATTAATAGTAATATAGTATTATATTATTAGTATTAGGCCATAAAATATAAATTGTAACTAATTTATATTATATACTTATGTATAACATATTATATATAATTAATAAAAATATTTTATACTATGTATCATATTAAAAAAATCAAATTAAAATATATATATTATATTGAAAGGTCCAATTTGTTCTGGTCCGATTTTAAAAAATTTAGAACCGAAACCGAACCAATACCTACCGGTTTTAACATTATGAAAACTGATTCCGAATTGGTACCTATCCAAAACCAGATCGATTTCACCGATTTTATTCGGTCTGATCCGGTTTACCGATTCACCAATTTTTTTTTACACCCTAGTAATTACATTTCTATCCTTATTCTTAGTTGTACAAAAGTACATATAAATACTTCTATTCAGATGTAACTCAATTTTTACGAAAATATAATGAAAAGTGTTATTTTCCTCAATTGTATCTCCTTGTTCTCTCGAACTCTAGGTTATTAGTTCACAAACCAAATCGTAGATTCATGGAAGAACTTCGGTTTTGTCATGGTATCAGAACTTAAATCGCTACTCTTAGAGTTTTTTCATGGTTTCTGACTTATCAGATTTTGATACTCCTCCTCTTATACTTCCTCTTTCTCTTGATAACCCCTCAAACCCCTATTTCTTACACCAGGGTGAGAATCCTGGAGATATACTTATCACCGATTGATTAAATGGTAATAATTATCATTCCTGGTCGCGGTTCATGTCCAAAGCCATCAGTGAGAAGAACAAGACCGAATTTTTTACCGAAATTCACAAGAAGCCAAAGTCTGAAGCAGATCCATTCTATTTGCCATGGATTCGATGTAATGACATGGTAGTTTGTGAATCCTCAATTCCGTGGCTAAGAACATAGGATCAAGCATTCTCTATATCGATAATGCTTCTAACATGTGGAAAGACCTATATGATCACTTCTCACAAGGTAATCGTTTATGAATCTTTCAATTACGTAAGGCAATTAGTTCTTTAAAGCAAGGTCAGAAGTCTGTGAATAATTATTACACTGATTTGGAATCATTTTGGGATGAGTTAGCAAATTATAGAAAATTGCCTAAATGTTTTGTTGAAACCCTAAGGTTTTTCGAAGAAGTTCAACAAGAGGAGTATGTCGTGCAGTTTTTGATGGGACTAAGTGATTCTTTCAACAATATTTGAAGTTAGATACTATTAATTGATCATTTTCCTTCTATAAACAAAGTCATATATTTGATTTTACAAAAAGATAAAAAGAAAGAGATTACTTTGGAGACCTCTGTCCCTAGCCTTGAATCAATTGCTACTTTGACAGCAAAGTCTACGAGAATTGGTAATAATGCCTCTAAGCAAACCAATTCTCAAAAGGATAAACTTGTGTGTAATCATTGTGGATACACAGGTCATACTTCTGAGAAGTGTTACAGGATTCATGGCTTTGTTCCTGGTTTTAAATCCAAACGAGGAAACAATACTTCAGCCAATTAAGTTTCTTCTCCTATGGGTAAATCAAGTGATGATGATCCGAAGTTTTCTTTGTCTCAAGATCAATACCAGCAACTACTTGCCATGCTGAAACCACAAAATACTTCATCCTTAGTGAATCAAGCTAGCTCTGGCATTTTACCAACCCCACAGTTACCTTCTACTAGCCATTTTGTAGGTAACTTCGTGTCCTGAATAATAGACACTGGAGCAACTGACCATATGGTTAGCTCCAGTGATCAGTTTTCTTTTATAACCTCTAATATTTACTCCATTATAAAATTGCCAAATGTTCACTTAGTACCCGTAACACATACTGGTACTATCCACCAACTAGATACTTTGATTTTACACAATGTTATTTGTGTTCCTAATTTTTTTCTTTAATCTGATATCAACCAGTAAATTGACCTGTGATTCCTCATGCTGCCTTGTGTTTGTTTCAAATATTTGTTTCATTCAGGACCTGTCTACATGGAAAACGATTGGGATGGCAGAGGAGAGGGCTAGTCTCTATTACTTGAAGCAAAAATCTTTAATTGGTTGTTCCATTTCTTCTCCTTCAATAAATCAGAATGTTAGTCTATGGCATTATAGGTTAGGACATATTCCTTTTTCCAAATTAAAGTTTCTTAGCAATAATGTCTAAGATTTACATATATCAAAGTCAAATGATTCTTGTGTTTGTACAATTTGCCCTTTAGCTAAACAAAAAGGTCTACATTTTCCTTCTAGTGAATCTATTTCAGTTTCTCCTTTTGAATTGATTCACTGTGATTTGTGGGGACCATTCTCTCTTTCTGCTTTAGATGGTTCAAAATGTTTCTGCATTCTTTCTAATGTCCATTTAATCAATTTAACACTAACTCATTTACTCTCTCATAAATCACCTTATGAGGTTTTTCATTCCAAACCTCCTTATTATAATCACCTCAAAGTTTTTTGTTGTCTTTGTTTTGCTTCTACCTTGCATCATGATAAATTTAAATTTGATCCAAGAGCAAGAAAATGCATTTTCATTAGATATCCTTTTGCTGTAAAAGGATGCAAATTGTATGATCTAAATTGTAAAAGGATATCTCTATGTTCTCTCGAACTCCAGGTTATTTGTTCACAAACCAAACCCTAGATTCATGGCAAAACTTTGGTTTTGTCAAAAACCCCTATGGGTTTTACTAATTTTCAAAGAAAATTTAAAAGCTATTGATCTTACATATAAGAAAATACTACTCTGTTCACTTGTTCTTATGGTATTATTGTTGGGATTTTTTATTTTATTTTTAAATTTTTTATTTAATGATTAAAAAAGTATATTTTAAATATTTTTATTTTTTAAAAAATATTTAAAAATATTTAATATATGAAAAAGCACCAAAAAAAAAAAGGAAACTCTGAGCAAGAGCTAAGAGGGGTAGCTGTAAAACCACCTTTGCATTTATCTCATTTAGCAAAGAGAAATTGATTAAAAAATAGAGATCAAAATTCAAAATTTTTCATACTATCTTAAATGCTAAAATGCATAATACGGTCAGGAAGATGTGTTTGGCCAATGATAACAATTTAAATTCTTCTATTGACATCCAAAAAGTTGTACTTGAATACTTTCAACAATTTGTGGGTCAGAGTTGTAATTGGAATTTGCCTAATTTAAGTACCTTAATCTCTCCTATGATTTCTGAGGATGAGAACTCTCTAATTTGTAAAGCTGATCTTTCTACTAAGGAGATTAAGGTCTAAGGATGTTTTATTCAGTATTTTCATCGATAGTAGTATTGGTCTGGATGATTTTTTTGGGTTTTTTTTATTTGTTGGAATTTTGTTAAGGAGGATTTTTCGAAAGATATTGTGGAGTTTTTTCTCCAAAAGAAATCATTTCCTAGGTTTTTTACCGCGACCTCTTGTTTTGTTCTGATCCCTAAGGTGGATAAACCTACAAAATTTGATAAATTCATGCCCATTAGTTTGTGCTTGGTTTTTTTACAAGATTTGTGTAAAGTTACTTGTGGCTCGTATGGCAAATATGTTATCTAAGTTCATTTCTCAGGAGTAAAGGGCCTTTATTCTTGCAGTATTTTTGAAAATATTAGTTTATTTCAAGAAATGGTTCATTCTATTAATAATAAGTCTATTGGGGGTAATGTGGGGATTAAGCTTGATATGTCAAAAGTCTATGATAGAGTTGATTGGAATTTTCTTCTTCATGTCTTGGGTGCATTTGGTTTTTCTGATCAAGTATGTGCCTTGATTAAGTCATGTATTTATACGCCTTGGAATTCTATCACGATAAATGGCACTCCTATGGGTGCTTTTAAAGGTGAACGTGGGCTGAGGCAAGGTAACTTGCTTTCTCCTTACTGTTCATTGTTATACAAGAGATTCTTTCTTGTCTTTTAAAACATTTGTTTAAAATTGGTAAAATATGACCCTTTCCTTAGGCTAGAGGCACTCCCTTTGTTTCTCATCTTATGTATGCAGATGACATTGTAATTTTTGCTAATGGTGGGAAGAGGTCGATGAGAGGTTTGATTCATGTATTGAATTTTTATGAAGAATGGTCAGATCAAGCTCTTAGTAAAGATAAAACCACCATTTATTTCTTTAAACATATCTTTGTTGCAAGAAAGCATTTGCTTCTTTGAAGGCTCATTTCCATTTAAGTATTTGGGTAAGCCCATCATGATTGGTAGAATGAAGTCTTCAGATTTTGGTAATCTTTTTGGAAAAGTCAAAAAGAAGATTGTAGGTTAGATGATCAAAATCTTTTTCACAGGTGGTCGAACTACTCTTCTGCACATGTGTCATGTTCTTTTGAGTATAGTCACTCATCTTCTTGTTTTCTTACATGTTCCTAAGATAGTGCTTAAGGTGATGAATAAACTTCTAAGCTCTTTCTTTTCAGGTGATTTCGAGGGGAGATGCAAAATAAAATGGGTCGGTTGGAATGAGATTTGTAGACCTATTGAAGAATGAGGGTTAGGTATTCGGGTTTTTGAGGAGGGCCTTACATTTAAAACTAGCTTAACGTCTGATTTCAGGTACTTCTTTGTAGGCGGATTTCTTCATAAGTATGTGAGAGATAATCATTTATTTTTATTGTTTCCAAATAAGGGTGTCCAATTTTAGAAGACTATTGTCAGAAGTATCTCGGATGTTTTAAATAATTTTAAGTAGATTGTTCGAAAGGGTAACCTTTCTTTTTGGTATGATAATTGGGAGGATAGTGGTCTTCTTAATATGCATTTCCCAGTGATTGACCAACCTCTAATTAAATTTAAAGAGCTTCACATTGATAATGGTTGGAATACTTGTTTAGATAGGCTTGTGGGTCTTGATAAAGCTATTGAGTTGTATCATTTTTTGGCTAGGCATAAAGAGGGGTAGGATGTGTTAAGTTGAATGAAAGAGAATGATGATAATACTATGAAATGTTCTTAGGAGTGTATTAGAGTTCATGCGTCTCCTTTACCCTAGGCTCGTTGGATTTAGCATACTAATATTCCTAAGAAAATTTCTATTATAATGTGTAAGGGCTCTAGTAATTACTAATATTCCAAATGTAATTGTTGTTGTTATGGTCATTCTAAAGATCCCAATCATATTTTTTGCACTAGTGATTTTGCTAGGCAAGTATGGCGGATGACTTTCGTTCAATTAGTTGTATATGGGTGTTTTCCGTACTTGGGAGGAGCAAGTTAATTTTTGGTTTCGATGTGCTGGCATGTCATCTCAGGTTCATACTATTTTTGATATTCTCGTGTCCGTTGTTTCTTGGAAACTCTAGGAATGGTAGTGTAGAGCCAAGTATGATGGCAAGATGGATTTGGTTAAGTCAGTTTGGCATACTATCAAGTTATGGGTTTGCAGAATGCAATTGGAGTTAAAGTCCTTGAGACTCCCTAAGCAAGATGTTGTTATTTTAAAAAAGTTGGATATCTTGGTGTTAGCTCCAAAAGTGAGGAAGGTTTCAATGGTAAAGTGGATTCTACCCTCACAAAATTGGGTGAAGCTTAATACGGATGACAACTACTTGGGTAGTCCTGGGGCTTGTCAGTGATGAGAGTGTCATTCGTGACGCCGGTGGTCAAATGTTATTCAACTTTTAGGCCCCGCTTGGATTCAGAGATGAGATGAGTTGAGATGAGTTTGGTTTATTTTTTAATATTATTATTATTTTGGGATTTGAAAAAGGTGTGTTGGAATTTGAAAAAGGTGTATTGGGATTTGAAAAAGGTGTATAGAAATTTGTGTTTTGTATAAAAAATTATAAAAATATAATGATGAAATGAAAGTGAGTTGAGATGAGCTCAACTCACTTCCCAATACAAGCAGGGCCACAGTTCTAATTTGTGGAAAAATATTAGAAGGTGCTGTCAACTTGGGTTTTATCAGGTGGAAATCGAAACTGATTCTCAAATCCTTATCAATTGGATTAGAAATAGTGAGTGTAATATTTGGTATCTCGATGATTATTGGGATGAGCTTGAAATTTGTCTTGACTTGGAGTATACACTAGTCATGTTTTTCAAGAGGAAAATGTTGTTGCGGCTTTGTTTGCTAACCAGGGTGTGGGGGTATAACTATGGATTGGTTTGGTGATCGAGTTCTATCAATCAGTAAATTAAAAAGTCTTCTTCGCATGGATAAAATTGGTCTTCTTTATTTGAGGATTTCTCATGAGGTATGTCTTTTATTCGCAGTTGGTTAACTCTTATTTTATTATATTCATGTGCTGTTTTTCATGGAGGTTTTCGCTTTAGGCCTAGTTTGCTGACAAGACACTTTTTTTTTTTTTTTTTATTTCATTTTATATCATCTAATTACACTTTTTTCAAATTTTAATATAAAATAATATAAATAATTTAATTTTTTTAAATTTCAATACAAAAATCATATTAAAAAATATATTATAATAATATTTTATTTAACTTTTTATTTTAATCTCAAATTATCTCATCTTATCTCAATTTCATTTTTAAAAATAAATCAGGCCTTGATTTTATTTTTCTATGAACATTTTGATAATTTGTATTGTTGTTTGATATCTAAGAATTTTTTGAGGCTTAGATTTTGGTCTTTTTTTTTTTTTTTTTTTTTTGAATATTTGTAACCCCTAGACTTTGGATTGTGATGTCCAGAGTTTTCTTTCACCGCAGGTGAGGGGTATAATAATGGGTTACAATCATTTTCCTTAAAAAAAAAAAATGAGTGACAGAAAAGTCTAAAACTTATTTTACGGCCCTTTTTTTTTTATTTACAATGTTTACCGAATTTAGTTTAAAAATACCATTTATATAGGTTAATCAGTCCATTTAATCCATGCCACCTTTGCTTAGGAAAAAAAAGAAATCCACGCCACCAAATTAATTATAATGAAGGTCATTCGGTTGAACCGGTCATTCGGTTGAATCGGTTCTTTGTCCGACAAAGAAAAGAACCATTTGGTTCTCCTAATTAAAGGGTATTTTATTAATTCCTTTTTAGTCACAATATTAGTCGCTTCATTACATGATATCATTGTCTATCTTCAATTAAGACTGCGTACAATAGCACTGTTCGTAGTGCAAATGTTTCTTCTTTGTTTTTTCGGTTTAAAAACTTAATTCTTTTAACTCTGCAACCGATGGATTTATAAAATTAATTAGTTTTTGAGAAAGTTAATAAGCGCAATGACAGTTACTCTGGATGGCCAAAGTACATCATATAAAAGGTTTATGAGATTTTCTCGTAATTAAAGTAAAAATTAACAAAGAGAAGGAAGAAAGGATCAAGTTGCTAAACTAGATTTTGGAATTTACCTGTGTGCTAACAATATATTGATATGTATTTTCACAAGATTTCATTTATTACATGATCATAATTAGAATTTCCCATCAAAACACTGAACTGTTTTCTTTATTTCCATCTCATGCAAACTTGAATTGAACGACCAAGATAGAATTGTACGAAACTCCATCAATTGATCACCTGTGGCTGCAGAAAAATCAACCTTAATTAGGAGTGTAAATGGTCCGGTCCAGTCGGAAAAATTTGTGGACCGATTTCATTCGGTCTAATAATTCTCTTATCCTGGATCAGACCGAACAGGAATTCAGTCCATACCGGTCCGGTCCAATTCGGTCCAGGGGCGGTCCGGTCCGGTCCGGTCCAGGGGTGCCCCATATGATTTAATAGGCTAAATTTAATATAAAATTCTACAATGATCAAATATTTTTTTGACTCAAATTTAACTACTATAAATTATAATATATTAATATTATAAAAGTATATGTTATATATTAATATGTTAGTATATATTATATATTAAGTATGTTAGTAAATTATAACTAATAGTCTAATAACACTTTCACATTAGTATATGTTAATAAACTAAAACTAATTAATAATAACACTATTACAATTTACATTAGTATATTATATATTTATATGTTAGTAAATAGTGATAAATTATATTAAATAATAATATACTTATTATTTATATGTTAATATATAAGAGTATATATTATATATTAATATGTTAGTTAATATTAAATATTAAATATGTTAGTAAACTATAATTAATAATCTAATAATCTAATAATACTCTTACATTAATATATGTTAATAAACTATAACTAATAAATAATAACACTATTACAATTTACATTAGTATATTATATATTTATATGTTAGTAAATAGTGATAAATTAGTAATCATATATTAAATAATAATAATACACTTATTATTTATATGTTAATATTATAAGAGTATATATTATATATTAATATTTATATTAAAATTTATATATTATTATTTATATATACATATATTTAAAAATAAGATTAAAAAAAAAAACTCTAAGGATTCGGTCTGGTCCGGTCCGGTCCGGTCCAGGGGGATGAACTCCCTGGACCGGGACCGGACCGAAATTTTCCAGTGCATATATTTTTTGGATCGGACCGGAATTTTCCAGTCCATATATTTTTCCAATCCATATATTTTTCCAGTCCATATATTTTTATAGCCCTAACCTTAACCCATTCTGGCAAAAAAGTTCTCAAATCAACAATATATGAAATGCTAGAATTCCCATTGAAGATTGGATTATCAGCATAAGATAGGAAAATACTCAAATTTTTGGCGATTGAGTTATAACTAACCCATGTGGCATTTGCTGCTGAGACAGTGGAGTTTATATTGATTCCAACATGACCATCACCTGGATCCCATGAATTTTCAAAACTGTCAAACTCAACTACAAGAATTTTATTCAATGAGGAGTTGAATGTAGACTCGGCACTAAACAGTACTCCAAGATAGCCACTAGTTGAATTGTTAGGGATTCTTGACTCAGGTGACGCAATGAAGAAGGAGAGCCCATCACCATACATTGATCTATTCAAAGCTTTGATGAAAAAGGAGAAGTCACGTGGGTGATGAAGTTCGTAAGCTCCCCTGTCTTTGCATCCCAAAGGCGTACAGGTTCAACATACGAGGCGCGGTTGACACTTCCGTTGAGGAAGGGTGTCATCGAGTTGATTGATTGTGAGTTCGAGCACTCCTCTAGCCATGAATGAATTATTCTCAAAGGTTAATATGTTTTCCATATTTTATTGGAAATGTGGAAGGTTGAAGAAAATCGAGTTTGCAATGGGAATTAGCAATAAAATTAAAGAAAATGAAGAGCTGACTCATTAGAACAACAATATTAATTTTTTGAGGTTGAAGAAGGTTGGCTACAACTTTGGTGAAAACAAAATCAACAAACAGGAAAATATCTTGTATTCGGGCATATTCGAAGCTGTAATAAGTCTTAAATATTAGTTGTATTCATGTAGAAGGTCATAATAAAGGTCATCTACTTCCTCACCCGATCAAAACAAGAAAACTAAATATGAAAGTTTAATTTGTCGCACTGAGAAGTTGTGGTACTCCTGTTTGGCCTATTACCATATGTAACTCAAATTCAAATGTAAATTCAAACGTAAATGCAATTGTATAGGATAGTACCATAGATAACTCCTCTCTGTAGTGGTATAACAAATTCTGTAACAAATTTTATTCTTTGATTCTCTTGTAAAATCTATAAATAGACTCATATACGTGCAATGATATTATGAAGTTTTTCTCACCATTTTCAGTATTCAGTCATGGTATCCAGAGCCTCTAGACTCGCCTAGTCAATTCGATCCTATGGCCTATCCTCCTCCTCCTTCTTCTTCCTCCCCTCCCTCCATCATCCCCTCCTTCTCCCACATTGTCACAACCAAACTCACCACAGACAAGATGGAAAGTACAAATCTCAGCTTATTTGCGTGGTCAAGATCTTTACTCCTTTATTGATGTAACAAATATCAGCCCTCCAGAATTCTTACTTGCAACATCTGAACAACCAAAGCAAACCAACCCCAAGTTTACCAAGTGGAAATGCACGGACCAGATGGTTTTGAATGTGCTGTTTTCCTCTCTTTCCGACTCTATTCTGAGCCATGTTCTCTCATCCACCACTGCCTGTCAACTTTGGACTGCCCTAGCCTCCATCTTCTTCTCCCACTCTCAGGCAAAAGAATTCCAAACTTGTTTTCAATTAACCAATCTATCTAGAGGTGAACAAACCATTTCAGATTATTTTAGTAAAGTTCGCCTCATTGCCGATTCTTTGTCTGCAACTAGCTCATCCATCTCTGAAAAAGAACTTGTCTCCTACATTCTCAATGGCCTAGGACCATCCTATGAATCCTTCCTTACCTCTATCACCACTAGAGCAGCACCTCTAGACTCTCATGAACTCTATCAGATGCTACTTATTCATGAGGCTCGTCTCTCTCATACAAAAACCACCACTGACTTCTCTGTCAATTACAATGCTACTAACTTCTCTCAAAATCGTGGTCATGGCTCCAATCGGAATGGATGCCAAGGGCGTGTTAGGGGAAGATTCCCATATCAAAACAATGGCTCTCTAAATTATTCTCCAAATTCTGAGAACCAGCAGTTCAACTCACAAAGACCAACTTTTCAGGTGTGCAACAAGTATGGTCACTCTACTCTTCAATGTCAAAACAGGTTCAATCACTCCTTTCAGTATGAACCTCCTAATAATAATTTGAATGCTCCTTCATCTGCTTCAAATAATTTTTCGGCTAACTACTCTGTTCCGAGTTCTACAACGGACAACATCTGATACCCTGATTCTGCTGCGATTCATCACATTACCAACGACCTGAATAATTTGAACTTATCATCAGAATGGTATACTGGTGGCGATACCATTCGCGTAGGTGATGGCATAGGTATTCAAATCCAACATCTCGGTGACTCTTCTCTTCAAACTTCCTCCCCTCATTTTATTCTTAAACTTCTTCATGTACCGAAAATCACAAAGAATCTTATCTCTGTATTACGTTTTTGTACTAACAAGTGCTTTTTTGAATTCCACTCATTTCGTTTCTCTGTGAAGGATTTGCAGACCAAGCAACTCCTCCTCGTAGGTCCCACGCGTGATGGTCTTAACGTCCTTCCTGCCTTCACCATCACCACTTCATCTCCCACTATCAATCTCAGCAAGAAAGCCTCTATTGCTTAATGGCACCGGCAGATAGGCCACCTCTCCCTTGCTATTATCACTTGAATTCTACACTCCAACCATTTGCTATTATCACTTGAATTCTACGCTTCAATCACCGTTTATCTTGTCCTCATACACATCAACAAAATGGATTGGTTGAACGCAAACACCAACATATCATTGAAACCGGTCTTGACCACATATTTCCCTACTTGATGATTAGACCAAATCTTGCCAACCAAACTTCGGTCTCCCTTTCTTTGTACTTATTTATATTAACATATATAATTTTTTAGCAGAAGCTTTGTTTTTGTCGGTTCACATAATCAAAATATGAGGTCCCTTCAGTTCTCTGTCAAAAGAAAAAACCATTTTTTTCTCATAAGCAAGTTGTCCTCTCCTAGCCACACAATCCACTTTTTCTTCACATATTTCGACAGTGGTGTACTCAGCAAGTTTTATGAGCGGCCTAACTTTTCTGCCGCATTCACACATGTATGTAAGATATAAAAGTATATAAATATATATATATATATAATTAGATTTCAATATTTTATTACATATATACGTAGGAATAAAATTATTAAAATACAACTAAAATACAACTTAATATATGTTTTAGATTCTAAAGACAATGTTTGATTGAATAATACTCCGGTATTTTTATTTGGTAATGAAATATTTAGAATATATTTTTTTTTTTTATCAAAAGTATCTATTGATCTTCTAAAAATTACTCCATCTTTTATTCTAGTAGTATGTAAGTTAGTTTATCAAGTTTTATGCAAAATTTAGATATTTTTGTGTCACATTAAACAATAATACCATAATTGAGATCTTAAATAAATTTTGTCACCAAAAAACCTACAAATGAGAAGTGATATGCACGTCACATTTTATAATATATATATTAAAAAGTAGGGGTATTTGTGTAAAATATCTTATAAAATTAACAACGTTTTATAAATATATTCCTACTTTTTAATATATGTTGCGTAAAATGTTATAAAAATGTTTGTGGCTGGGTTTATCATTTGAAAAATGCTACTATGCCTACCAAGTTTGACACTTTCTTTTAACATTTCATGTATTTTAATTTTTTTACTTAATTATTAATAAAGTGATTATTAGTGTATTAATTTTTTTCATATTTTTTAAAAATATTTAAAATTTTAAAAAGTAAAAATAAAAATAAAAATTTACACTAACATCACTACAACGGTACCATTAGCATTATCCTTATCATTTCACCCTACATTATGCCAATATTTCTAAAAAAATAATGGACAAAAACCATCAGGCCCCAGCTTCTTCAAAGTGTACGTATACTTCATTTGTTGTATATGGTTTCATAAGATCCTCAACATTCATATCGTCTATAACCTTTGGAGTGACAGAGTCCAAAACAAGATCCATGCCCGTGGGGTGAGATGTAGTTATAAAGAGACCCTGAAAATAAGATAAAACAAGGGAGTCCATGTCCCTAATTCCTTTTATCCAGTAACCACAATCATCTCGAAGCCGAGTAATAAAATTCCTTGACCTCCTTTGGGAGGCTTTATGATGGAAAAGCTTTGAATTATGATGACCCGAATGCAGCCATAAAGCCTTTGCCC
Source organism: Platycarya strobilacea (assembly GCA_036898215.1). NCBI lineage: Eukaryota > Viridiplantae > Streptophyta > Magnoliopsida > Fagales > Juglandaceae > Platycarya > Platycarya strobilacea. The sequence continues at coordinate 38,932,110 of CM072555.1, forward strand.
GTTGTTTCCAAATGATCTCCCCTCTTTCTGTTAAAAGATTTACATCATATCTAATTGAATCCAAATCAGGATTTGAAAGCAATAATGGATCACCCCTTCTAGCTTATTCAATTGACGTCATTTAGATCTCAGTTGAGACTGCATATTTCCAATTTGTCTACAAAAGCCATTGCTTTAATTGAGAACTTCACACCAAATTCTCATATAGGTAGACTGTCAAAATTGTCTTGTAACTAAACACCTTAAGAAAACCCTATTATAAGTATATTAAGAGCTCTCACAAATTATTATTATTCATAACTCAAATCAAATCATTTTAGTCTAGAATTAAGTTTCAAAGTTCAAACTCAATACGTACCTCTTTGATGCCGTATAAAATCATGATCATTATGATCTTATCACAAAAGCTTATATAAACTGATGGAAAAAACACATCTCTTAAGATATATATGCATACATACATATATACCTATATAGTTCTATAGTGAATCGAAATAGGGTCATTCTAACTTCTTGACAAACAAATTAGAAAGACTTTCAGTAGATTCCTCGCCGGCACATGACATAAATGGCGACATCAACAAACCGACTTAACTATAAATAAACAAACAAGTTTAAGAGTGATAACCTTAAAAAATATTAGTATCCGATCCCTTTGTAATATGGTTGCCTTAGTACGCTTAATTGGGTTGAGAACTACCTGAATTTCTTATTGCAATTTCAAATATGATGACACGCATGATTCGTTACAGCTTCAACGAAAGCCACATGGGACCCTGCCTTGCTTCGAGCTGGGATGGGAGAATGAGTTTTTTTACACATGAATATCGTCACTATATATTATATACCATATTTTTTTTTGTACTTTTTATATTTTTAATTTTAGTCTTCTTAAACCAGCTAGCTAATTAAATTATTCTATTTATCATCCATATACTACATATTTGGTAAGAGAATAAATTAATAAAAATTAAAAAAATATGATGTATCGATCATGATGTGCAGAAATAAGAATGAATAGAATTTTTCTTGAAGAATAAAAGATACAGCATAGATATTTTTTTTATCTAAAACTTACAAAAATCGAAAATAAATTGATCCCTAGTGATCAAAAAATGACTTTCCTGGCCAGCTGCATTTGATTATTAGTATTACAGGGCGATCTAGATGGCTAATTCCCGGTCATCACTATAAAAAAAAATGAGTATTAGTAATTAAATATTTGTAATCAAAATGATTATTTACAATTAAAATAGACTAATAACGACTAAAATAGATTATTTGCAACTAATAAATAGTAGTAAATATACAGATTTCTTGTAGTGCATGAAACACTTTTTTTTTCTAGTTGTCTTTTAGTATGAATTACTCATTAATATATAGATAAGATAAGATCAGGCAAACATGAATTTTTTCGATCTAGAAAAAATGTTTTTAATAACCCACAAGATCACTTAGGCTGATTTCTTGTACACGCTAGCTATTGTATTATATGCATTTTAAATCCTACCATTGTCTTTTTCTTCTCTCCTCATTTTATAATATATATCATGAGTAGTATACAACTTCTATAAATTTCATTTGTAATCAACCATACCAAAGGTAAGATTGAAATAAATTTGAATAACTATAACTCCATGTACCATGCTAGAAGTTTAAAAAAAAAAAAATCTTACTTTTAATTAACCATTTCTGCAAAGAAGGACGTTACCCTGTAGATATCTAAATCATTATAATTCATGTTTTTTCGATCTTTGCTTATATAGTTATATTAATTTTTTATATTCATTTCTAGCTTTGATTATATAGTTATATTACTTTTTAACATTCATTATACCTACTACGTATATGAAAAGATCATCATGAGTTGATCATCAACATCTGATCGACTTGTAAAATATTATATATTTTGTACAGTAATTAAGAGTACTAATTTGTTTTCTTATATTTAATTTTTATGAGTTACGACTATATATATCTCATACCTCATCCCAAGTATATTTATGTGGCAGTAGTATCCATATGATCTTTGGGCCATGGATGTTGATGGCATTTCTAACAATTGTGATGGTGGAAAATTTTGGATTCTTTGGGCCGTGGGTGTTGAATGCCATGTCGTGGCAAGCATTGATCAACATATTGTTGGGAATAAATCGATAACAAACAACACAGATATGAAATCAAATGTAACTAAGAGAAGTAAAACAATAAAGACAATACAGAACACAGTGATTTAAGTGATTCACCTTAACTGAGCTTACATCCACTGGGGGTTGGTCTCAAAACTTAACTATGATCAAATGGAGATTACATAGAAAGAATCAAATGATTCTTACAATAAAAATCACTCACCTTACGTGTATACACTCAATCCTCACGTGTTTACACTCAAACACTCAAGAAATTGAGAAGAAATTAAGCTTGGAGGGGGCTCTGTTCGTCGTGGGCAAAACAGGGGGTGCAGAGCTTCGTCGGGGATAAAGCAGAAAAGAGACCACGATATTTATATATATGCGATCTCGCTCGAGCGAACACTGCTAGGTCAATCTTGCTCGAGCTGAACGTCGAGCGAGGGGTCGAGTGTAGTCTCTGCCTGAATCTCGCTCGAGCAGGACCTCAAGCGAGGGTCGAGCAAACTCTCGGGTTGAACTTCACTCGAGCTGGATGTCGAGCAAAAGTCGAGCGAACTCACGGGTTGGACTCTCGCTCGAGCGAGATCAACTTCGCTCGAGCGAGCGTGTAGGGGAGGTGTGTATTCAAGCCATACTCAACAAATCTCCTCATTGGCTTGAATACCTCATAAGCCTAACTGAAACCCATAATCAACAAAAGAAACCAACCCCATAAAATCCCCTAAGGGATCTGGAAATCTCGAACTCCAATCAAGTCCAAACTGAGTTTGAACTTGTGTACTGGAACTAGCTTTGTCATCATATCTGCTGGATTCTCTGAAGTAGCAATCTTCTGAATACTCACTGTACCCTCTGCAACTACTTCTCTGAGAAAATGATACCTGACATCGATGTGCTTCGTCCTCTTATGATACATTTGATTTTTGGTCAAATGTATAGCGATCTGGCGATCACAAAACACTGTCATCCCTTCCTACTAATGACTCAGGTCACTGATCAATCCCTTCACCCAAATGGTCTCCTTGACAGCCTCAGCTGCTGCCATATATTCTGCCTCCGTAGTTGATAAAGCAACAGTTGATTGAAGTGTTGCTTTCCAACTGATTGCAGAACCACACAATGTAAAAACATAGCTTGTTAATGATCTTCTCTTGTCTAAATCTCCAGCATAGTCAAAATTAACAAAACCAACAACATCAGAACTGAGATTAACATCTCTATCAAATAACAAGCCAACATGCGAGGTTCCCCTCAAGTACTTCAGAATCCATTTCATTGTCTGCCAATGAACTCTACCGGGCTTATCCATATACCTACTAACCATGCTCATTGCCTGTGAAATGTCTAGACATGTACAAACCATGGTATACATAATACTGCCAACTGCATTAGAGTAAGGAACTCTTGTCATAGACTGTTCCTCCTCATCAATTTGGGGAGATAGGGATCTGAAAGTCTAAAATGTATCGCCAACTGCGTGCTTACAGGTTTGGAGTTAGATATTCCAAACCTGTCAAGAACCTTCTCAATATACTTTTTATAGGACAAGTACAATTTTCCAGCTTTCCTATCCCTGTGAATTTCCATTCCTAAAATCTTTCTAGCAGCACCTAAGTCTTTCATCTCAAACTCATTTCTAAGTTGAGTTTTCATCAAATCAACATCAACCATGCTTTTAGCAGCTATAAGCATGTCATTAACATAAAACAATAAGTGAATGAAAGACTTATCAGGCAATTGTTTATAATACATACAATAATCATAACTACTTCTCAAATAGCCATGATAAACAAGTCAAAATGTTTATATCATTGCCTAGGCGACTGCTTCAACCTATACAAAGACTTCTTCAGTTTGCAAACTTGATCCTCTTTGCCTTCTACAATGAACCCCTTTGGCTGATGCACATAGATAGTCTATTCAAGCTCGCCATGCAGAAACGCTATTTTCACATCAAACTGCTGAACCTTCATATCAAACAAAGCCATGATGGCTAGTAAAATTCTGATTGAATTGTGTTTTACAATTGGAGAGAATACTTCATTGAAGTCAATCCCCTCCCTCTGACTAAAGCCTTTTAGCAACTAGGCATGCTTTGTATCTTGCATCTGTCTCAGACTGGATTCCCTCTTTTCTCTTGAAAACCCATTTGCAGTCCACAACCTTCGTCTTTGCTGGTAACTTAACTAAATCCCAGGTTTGGTTCTTGTGAAGAGATTCAATCTCTTCAGTCATAGCTGAGCACCACTGAGCAAACTCGGTACTCTTCACAGCTTCTAAGTAACTAGAGGGGTCTTGCCCAACAATTTCTTCTGCTGTGCGAGTGCATAGATTATCATGTTTGCTTGAGCATATCTCTGAGGTGGTCTGGTCTGCTTCCTCTGTCTAACAGTAGCTATATTGTACTACTCTTGAACTGATGCTTCAGACTCAGACTCAGAATCATGCTCATCAACCATAGCATGATCCTGAGTATAAGGTGGTGTCCTCTGTAGAGCCTGTTGTAGCTCCACCTTCTTCCCTGTAGACACATGAATCTCCTTTCTCGGATTAAGTATAGATTTTTCATCAAAAGTCACATCTCTGCTAATTACAAACTTGGGTGACTTTGAATCAGTACACTACAACCTATATCCCTTAACTCCAGTAGCATATCCCATAAATATGCATTTCTTTGCCCTAGGTTCTAGCTTACCATCATTAACATGAAAATAAGCAGGACAACAAAAAATTTTCAAATTCAAATAATCAGTAGGTGCATCAGACCATACCTGATTAGGTGTCTTCAAACCAATAGCTGTGTCTGGAGAGCGGTTCACCAGAAAGCACGCTGTATTGATTGCTTCCGCCCAAAAGTCCTTAGTCAGCCAGGCATTTGAGAGCATACTGCGTGCTCATTCTAAGAGGATTCGGTTCATCCATTCAGCTACCCCATTTTGCTGTGGAGTATGCCTAACTGTACGGTGCCTAACAATCCCTTCATTCTTGCAGAACTCATCAAAGTTACTGCTACAAAATTCCATTCCATTGTTAGTTCGAAGCCGTTTAACCTTCTTGTCGGTCTGGTTCTCTATCAAAACTTTCCACTACTTGAAATTCTTGAAGACATCACTTTTCTGCTTCAGAAAATAAACCCACACCTTCCGTGAGTAATCATCAATAAAAGTAAGTAAGTAATTTGCTTCACCTTTTGATGGAACTGAGGATGGATCCCAAAGGTCAGAATAAATGTAGTTCACTGTACCTTTAGTGCTGTGGACCCCTGCTGCAAACTGGATCCTGCTCTGTTTGCCAAACACGCAGTGCTCGCACAAGTTAAATTTGCCTAAATTCTGATTCCCTAACAACCCTTGCTTACAGAGGATAGACATTTATTTCTCACTCATATGACCCAATCTCATGTGCCATAAACGAGTGTTATCTGACTCTGCCTCATCAGATACTGAAACTGCAGTTTCACCGCTAACAATACTGCCCTGGAGGAAATAGAGATCATCTTTCTGATCTCCCTTCATAATGATCATAGAGCCTTTGCTGACTTTTAGTACTCCACCTTGACTCGTGTACTTTAACCCCAAATGTGACACCCCCAAATTTCCCTTAAAATAAACATGGGAATCGAGGCGTCGGAATGCTGACAACACGGGTCACGCATCCCTAACGTCAAATATTAAGTGTGTGAACACATGACATACATATATAAAAGTAGCAGATAAATTAAGTCGATAACTAAGTACCAGAATTTTTAAAGTTATTTTACAAACCAGTTTAACATATATTCTCCAACAGGAGATTTAATATAGTCATCCGAAAGATAAATCATAAAAATACATATTTATAAAAAGGAGAAAATAATTTTCCCAGATAACAATTTTATAATAAGAATACTTCAACAGCGGAGTCACCTCTTCAGGCTCAGCCTCCTCAAAACTCTGCATCTAAAAACTACGACGCCAAATATGGCATCGCAAGTAAGTATAACCCAAACAAACTATAAGATAATAAAATATACTCATGCACAACAATAATCTCACACATGAACAGGACACCGTATGCATGAAATTTAAAAATTATCTTCTTCAAAATAAATAAAACAACCACACACGCCAAAATTCCATTTTGGCCCAAAATAAAACTCCAATAAAATCATCCATTATTTTCCCAGAAAATGATGTCCATAAATCCATTAAAACCACAACCATTTTCTCAGAAAATGGTTCACGTAAAACCAATAACTAAAACCCACCACTTTCCCAGAAAATGGCCTAAACATCCATTTTATTAACCGTGTGCATCATGATCTCCCTTAGGGACCATCCACACACCCTGACTTTCATCATCACACCGAAAGTAACGACCACGCATGTGACTTTGGAACGGGCAATGCCTAGTTAACCGCACCCAGCACGTACCATGACCAGGTATCCCCTAGCTCCCGCCAGCAGAGGAGCCACGGAGTCGACACGAGAGCGTTACCATCCCGTCCGATCCTGTCGTCGCCCGGCGATGACTCAGGGGACGTCACTCAGTATATTCTGCTCTCGAGTGACCAGAGGAGCTCCACCGAGATAATGCAAAATCTCGGCTTGGGGTCATGATACACACGCACCCGAAAATCATAAACACATGAAAACCCAGTTTCCATTTCCAACACATGAATATGCGCGTAAATACACAATGCAGACGACCATGCATCAAATAGCCAATAACTGATAATTTTAACAATGACCAAACACAATATCTGTTGATACCAAAAATATATTTCAATCTTAAAATTTATTTGGAAAATACTTACAGCGGGTAAAAACGTAAATCCTTGAGCAAACGCCAATCCACAGCGTTCGTAGCGGTCATTTGTACGTTAGGCTAAAATGCTCAGTTTGACACCAAAATTTAGTGAGATACTCTTTGGAAGGTGGGGAATCTCATGGAAGTGGTGGTGTGGCGGCTCAACCACCGGAAGGTGGCGGATCGGGCTCCAAAAGGGTGGAAACCCATTTTCAGATTTGGGGTTGTACCGGGAAGGTGAGGCCGTGTATGGAGAAACTGAGTTAGGGGGATGACTGGCTGGGGTAGGGGAGTGGTTTGGTGGCGGAGGTGAGATGTACGGTAGCCGGACGGCGGCGCAGCTAAGGGAAACTCATTTAAGGACACATTTCGGATGGAGGAGCAAGCGGCGGAACTGGGTGGCTTTGGGTGGTGGGTTATGTTTGCCAAAGTGAGGGGAGTCTGTTGGTAGGTCGCTGACATCATAGGTGGCCAGCGGTGGCCGAAAAACGCAAGAGAAACCAAAATAACCCATTTCGGGTTTAAGCCTCACGCACCGGATAGGGGGTTGCCGGAGGTGCACCACCGGTGCAGGGGAGGTTGTCGGAGGGTAAGGGTGCCGGTGGCATGGGCGGTGAGGGACGATGGGCGGCGGTGGAGGCTGGCCAGGCCTAAGGTCGAACGGTCAAAACAGAGGGGGGCATATCGCACATGGGTCTGGAGGGAAAAAGGCAGGGGAAGAAAAATGAAAGAAAAGAAAGGAAAAGAAGAAAAATAAAAGGAAATAAAAGGAAAAAAGAAAAAAGAAAAAAAGGACTACTAGAAAAAAGCACAATAAATTAAATAAAAGTCGATTGAAAATGCTACCATTCAATATCAATAAAATAAGATATTTAAAATCCAACAATAAACTAATTTAATTTAAAGAACAATTTAAATATAAAACACTAATTAATATTAAGAAACCACATCAACTAAGATCACATAATAAAATAAAGGAATTTAATTCCAATTATCAAAATAATTATCTTACATTAAAATTAATAAGAAAAGCAACATAACTCAATATTTAATTATAAAAACAACATAAAACTAACATTAACTAATCAATAGATCAAATAAATATCTTAAGCAAATAAAATATGACTAATAATATTATTAAAATAAATTAAAATAATCAACAATGAGAATAAAATAATATGTAAAAATACACGTAAATTTAAGATCTCACAATATTGGAGACTAAGATACGATAGTCTGAACTTTTTAGTTATAGATTGCACAGGCTTATAAAATTATATATCACCTATCTTCATCTAATGCTTCAGCAAAATATCTCACAGACCCTTTTATAGTTTAAACACCTTGTGACGGTGGACTTTAATTATGCTAAATTTATGAGGTTTTTGGTTTGGTCTAGTAACACTGTGAGAATTGATTAAACACTTATATGAATGATAAAAAATTTTCACTGTTCCATGGAAATCGCACAAGGAAAAAGTATATGCACGAATGCATAGAAGAAAATAAAAGGAATCCAACTACTCATGGCATACCTCTTTCCATAAGTCAAGATCAGCTTCCCTATATCCTCTCATACAATCACCTGCAATATGCAGCAATTATATGCCCATAATAGATAAAGAAGCACTAAACAATAATTTATAAATATTCTTGATAATAGCAATTTGAATTTGATGGTATATATATTGGTATATGCATCTTGCAGAAATCTCAAAGCACAAAAACATAAATGAAAAATAAACAAATGCATAGATAAATATTTATCACCACAATACAAGAAATAAGAAATTTATGAAATGAACATAAATTTGCACTGTCATACCAAATTTGATTCAATTTGCCACACCCAAAAAGATACCAACAAAGCACCCTCAACACACGGCAAGAGACCAATGAACCACTGCAACATACCAAAAAAAAAATCTTTCATTAATAAAGTAAATAAATGTAAAAAAGTCTCTAAACACAAAAACACAAATGAAAAATAAACAAATGTGTAAGCACAAGAACATAAATAAGAAATAAATAAATGCATAAAAAGAATATTTGTTTTATTTAGCTGTCAACGTTAAAGAAGTCTCAAAACATAATAACATAAATGAAAAATATCAACAAAGCACCCAAAAAGATACCAGCGAGCACCCTCAATGCACGGCAAGAGACCAGCGAACCATTGCAACAGGAAAAAAAATCTTTCATTAATAAAATAAACAAAAGCATTAATAAACAAATATAAAAAAGTATCCGAACACAACAACACAAATGGAAAATAAACAAATGCGAAAGCACAAGAACATAAATAAAAAATAAACAAATGCATAAAGAGAATATTTGTTTCATTTATCTATCTTGCACTGCAACAGATAATCAAAAACTGAGGAGATGCAACAAAAATTGTGGTTGTTATTTATATTACTAACTTTTTTAGCATCTCCACTCTCTAGGAGTCTCTTCAAAAGGACTTTGGAATGAAAACTGGGGAGATGCTATGGGATTATAGCAGAGCAGTTGATGATTGGTTAGTTGGGTGATTCAAGTTTGGCAAAGAACATGATTTTGATCAACCACATAATTTTCAATTTAAATGGATATTTTTTTCATAAATAAATGGATATTTTTTTCTAGTTTATGTCTGAAATAGCTAAATTATTTTACAAATCTATGTAATGGCTATCATGTTAGTTCTCTTATATAGGGAAACAAAGAAAGGAATGCAAAAGTTCTAAGATCTAGAGAACTGCAACACTGCATCAAGGGTCTAAGGTTTTAGATTAACTTTTTCTTCTACAACTCATAACCAACAAAAAAAAAAAAAAAGCATGAGACTAATGTTTTAGGTCCTAAAACAAACAAACTATAACCCAAGAAAAAAATAAAAACAAAATAAAAACAAAACATATAGCAAAGAGACCATACCCAGAACAAGCCACAATAAAGAATAATCAGCAACAAGGCAATAACACACAACAGGAAGCAACAAACAGATACCCTAACATGCATTTCTTCTTCAAAGCCTTGCAACCAACAAAAAATCACAAAGAAGAACACCATTTTTACCAAGCAAAACAAGCCAACTTGGGCTAGATATACACGAGCAGTCACAAGAAAACTATGAAAAGTAGCTTTAGAATAATGACCAATATAAATATGATATGTATTTAATACTGCTACTAGATATTAAATATATGAACCCTTCCATCTATCGGCCTTATGGCAAACTCATTTGGTTCTTGTGGATGTGCAGCAACCACAAGAGGGTATACTGAAGAATTGTATCAACATGGACAAAAACAAAGACCAAGAAGAGATAAATTATCCACACTACCCATACCATATATTGAATCTAGTGAAGATGCCACAGAATGCAGATTCAGAATTCTACATGTCAGAATTATTTCAAGTAACCATGCATGCATGATGCAGAATTAGGATGAGCTCAAACATACCCATGATAGGTATCACTTTAAAAATTGAAATTAAACAATGAATGCTAAGTAGGGACTACACAAAGTTGATAGCACATATGTCTTATTAAAGAAGGCCAGGCCAAGCATCCTGACAGATAAGTTTCCAAAATATCATTGAATACCTTACATCAAATAAAAGATAAACTACTGAGAATAAATACTAAAAAAATAAAAGATTAGTGGGATTAATCTGATGTTGTAATTGGAGATTTGAAGCACCAAATACACACACAATTTCGTCCAAATAGCTGGCATAAATTAATTGGCTATCACAAGATAATATTGCAAGGCAAATAGGCATTGAAGATTCTTTTACAATCTACAGTTAAACACAAAACATCATTAATATAGTTTTTTTTTTCTAAAGAAGAGGGGAGTGGAAACACACCAACTGGCATAAATTAGAGACAAAGCACTAAAATATAGAGCTAACATCACTTAGGACTAAACCAAATTTAATAACAACATGTAATTTTTGAAATACAAAAAAACACATAACAAAACAACCATAATAGCATTCGGTTTGGGCAAAAAACAGGGCATTCATATTTGTTTGCAACATAGGAAATTAACTACACCAAAACATAAGCTAAAATAACTTACTTGGCTTCCAAAACCAAACTAAAATCAAATGGGTCAATTTAAAGTTTTTACTTTAAGGTTTTATTTTTGCTCCCCAATCCTTCTTCTAGGGTTTCATGGCATCAAGAGATAATGGAGAGGAGGAGGGGGGTATCGCCAGTGAGAAAAAGTGTTGTGGCGGCATACAGTGGGGAATGCGTGTATAAAGAGGTGGGTTTCATGCATAGGTCTACAAAGAAGCTGTTAGCTCCAGGTCAAGTGGAGGAGGAAGGGGGTGGTCTTGGGGTGGTCGTGGTGTTCGACGGTGGCTACAGTGGTTGATTACAATGGCATATGGCTGCGCGAGGGGGAGAAACCCGCATGAAATCCATTTCGGACTATGCTTGTGTGCGGTTGAGGGAGGGTCTGCTAGGGGACTTCAACGATTGAGTGTTACTGTTGGAGCAAGTGGGAGTTGCTTGAGGTGGCGGTGAGTCTGGGTGGTCGGTGGTGAAGCCTAATCGTGGGTTGCTTGGAGGAATGGGAAGAAACCCCGTTCAGCGTTGTCGCGAGAAGAGAGAAGAAAATGAAATGCAGAGACAACAACTACACTTAAAACGACAGGGCAAGAATGGAAAAAAAAATGTTGAAAATGTACTATTCATCCACTATCCTCATCTATATTATAGTAGTAGATATATATATTACACACATGAGGTAGTCTTTATTTAAAGGTTTTTATACCACGCACCATTTATATGGTATAATTTAGTTTGTAAAATTTAAATATTAAAATTTATCTTTTAAATCAAATTATATACCACAAATAATGTGTAATGATTATGTAAGTTCTATATATGGTGAAATAAGAAGTTTAATTAAGAATAGATTAGAAAGACTTCTACGCAGATTTCACGCCGGCAAGCAACGCGACAGCAATAAACCGACGTGAACTATAAAACAAACAAGTTAGAGTGATAAGCTTAAATATTAGTATTCAATGGTTGCCATAATTTTAACTAACTTGACAAATACCTTAATTTCTTATTGCAGTTTCAAATATGACACGCATATTCATTACAGCTTCAACGAAGCTACATTGGGGGCCCTGGCCCTTCGAGCTAGGATTGGAAATTGGCTGATTTCTAATACAGGCTACCATTGAGATTTTACAATTGGAACTCACCAACCTAATCACGAGTCTATATAGTCATTTGGTATAAGAACTTCACCATCTATGTTCAGAGTCACTACAAGAAAAAATAGTCGAAATAATTAATCTGTTGCATTTAAAATGGGTAAGAATAATCGAAACAAACTATTTTGATTATTTCTCTACCTTTTAGATGCAATAAATTGGTCCAATCTCATGTCCCTTTTTCTTGTAATAACTTTTTGTTTTTTCTTTTGTTTTTGAGTTACACTATATTTTACGCACATCCCAAATATATTTATGTGGCAGTAGTACTTACGTAGTATCCACAGTTGTATCCATCAGCCTTGGACGTATGAGATGATTTTGTGTGGTAATCATGCATAGTATATATATGATATTTCGTGTGGTAATCATGCATAGTACGTAGTACTAGTTGATCATATTATAAGTGTGTATATATATAATATTTTGATTGTTTGAAATGGAGGAGTTCTTATTCTATAAGTACTATTATATATGATATTAATGGCTTCAAAATACACCATTAACTAGTTCTTTTAAAATGTATATAGTCCAAGCGTGGCTCAAGCTTTCTCATTAACGTGTTACGCATCTTATTCTAAAAAATATTTCAAGCTTTTTATATTGTCTCTTGTACATGTTTTACTTTTTATAAATACTTGCTTTTAATTTTATTATTACTTTTTTAATGGTATTTCCTAAAAATAAATTTAGATCTAGTATAATTCCAACTCTAAAAAATTCGGTCCATGATCAACAAGATCATTATCATGACAATCCTGGGACTTACGTCGTTATATATTCATACTTGCTTTTAATTTTATTATTACTTTTTTAACATGACATTAATAAACGAATTTTTGGTTTTTATAATACATAATAACAAAACAATAATAATTAAAGACGCACTTTTTTCCATTAGATTGATGAAAAATTGATCTGATTATGAAAGAATGATTACCCTAACAACGTTTACCTCACAAGTGTCTCCCAATGGTTAAAGGTACTCTAATGTTGTAGGTGAGAACCCTTGAGTCTCACATTCATGCTATTTATAGACTTCTGACCATCAAGAAATCTAAGAGTTTGTGTTTGATTATAATCAGAGATATAGAATTTTAATCTTATATCTTAAGAGTAATTCTTATCCTTTCATAACTCAAATATTAACCGATAAAATTTTGAACTATTTCAAACTAATAAGATGGGTGTGTGGGTCATAGAGTTTGAATAAAATTTTTACAATGGGAGGAGAGAGAGAGAGAGAGAGAGAGAGAGAGAGAGAGAGAGGGGACAAAATCGAGATAAACTATAACGTGGAAGGTGCTACCTATATTTCCAGTTCATTTCTTAATGATTCTTGATTTCTCCATCCAGATATCTAATATACGAGAAATAATATTTTATTTACCGCTATAGGATGTGCAAGTGATATGCAATTTTTTTTTTTTAAAGTGAGTAAATATCAAATCCAAAATGATAAAAATTAATTTTTTAATAATAAATAAACTTTTTTTCAAAATGACTACATTGCACTTACGTATTTTACTATTATATATAGCATTACTTATAATATATTATCCTGGATGATGATTATTTAAAACAAATATTGCAAGACTTTTAAGCAGAGTCGACAATCTTGCCGGCATAATAGCGTCAACATATTGAATATAAACATACCAAGTTACCAACCATATTATATAATATTGATAACCATAAATATTAGCATGCAATGTTTGCCCTACGCGCTAGCTAGCTTAACTATGTGGAAGATGGCCCCTCGCTCTTTCAAGATCAGTAACCAGAATTGCCCATTTTCCCGCCCCGGACGAACCTGCTGCATATGTTAATTAATATCGATAAAAGACAAGCCGTTTGATCATGTCAAAGAAGATAAAATTTTCGTGTAAATGTATGAAATAAGATTCAGTCTGCTTTCCTGCAGTTAAAAGAATCAATCAACGGGATCCTCAAATAGCGCGGCCATAATTTTACAAAGTTGACACGTTTGTAAGAGATTTCCTTATTAATTATATGCTCACATCAAACTAAAGAAAAAAGATGTGTTTGATGTCACGTTAACAAAACTGAATGGTGTGTGCAGCGGAAATGTGAGGCCCAAGCCAGGCCCATGAAGTTTTCAACCCAGGACGCCAGAAGCGGTGTCGTTTCAGGTAAGGCTTTAAGCCTTCGGTTTTCTCTCTCTCTTCCCGACGGTTTTCCCCTTTTCTCCTGATTACAGTTTCTTTTCTCAGTAGTTCTTCACTCAGACGGCAGGTCCCGACTGGATACCGCCTAGTAGTTTTTTTTTTTTGTTTTTTTTAGCAACTTGATACCGCCTATTTAAAATATACATTTTTTAATATTTTTAAATAATGTTTTTATCACTTTTAAATATTTTTAAAAAATTAAAAAAATTTAAAGTATTATAAAAACATCTATTCTTAATCAAAATATTAAAAAAAATTTAAACAAAAACAAACTCCCATAGTCACTAGTCAGGATTTCCCAGTCGGGAATCCCGTTTGTGGGAGTAGGATCCATTTCTCTTCTCTTTTTACTTGTTCCGATTGTCACTCTCATGTCTCTTTAACTTCTCAACTGCATCTCTTTTCCTTCATTCTCAGCAATTTTGTTCCCATCAGACCCTCTCCCCCCCTCTTGCGCCCTTCGTTTCCCTTGTAGTCCATTGTTGCGATTTTTAAGAGTCCTCAAGTTGGGTTGTCGAAGACGTAACAGATCACAGGTAATGATTTTTTTTGTTTCTCTCTTGTCCTCTCGTTTATTCTCTGGATGTTAATCTCACATTTGTACTGTGTGGTTTGGATTGGAATTAACCCTAGGTCGATTTTGCATCGTGCACCTCCATCCCTAAGAGTATTGCGTGTTGATTGTGCACACACTGGTAGGTTCCCTTGAATTTTCAGATAAGTTTGCATAGATGAGTTTCTAAAAAATACATGAATTTCCATTTTGGTTGTTAAGTAGATATTTGTTGTAAGGAGAATCTTAGCCACCCCTTTTGTTGACCAACAGTCCCTTTGAGTGAAGACCAATTATCTCAAGAATAGGATCAAGTCATCCCCATGGAGGGTCTGCTCTAGCCAGTATCCACCCATGAAGTGTCAAGTTATTCTTACAAGGTGGTTTGGGATTTGGCCACCTCACAAGGTGACTCGAATTCTAACCCTTTGCATCCATTGAAGGGGCGGCTTTGGGCACCCCCACAAGCCGCATGCAAATGTGTTGTTTTGGGTCCCGACTCCCAACCACCCATTGTCTTTCTCTTTTAAAAAAATGTTCAGTTATCTTTAATTTTTATTTTTTAGAGTCCAATATGGCACGATTACACATTGGTTAGCCACGTCACTCACTAGATTGACAGCAATGCTTAATAGATATTTTGTGCAATAACCAACAAAATACAACTAAACTAACTAGTTGTGACAGAATTTTATATATATATATATATATGGGTAGGTAAAGTAGGGGCCACAATGAAAGAGCTGGGTAGACAAAGTTACTAGTATCATATCAAAGAGACAAAGAAATAGCCAAATGGAAATAGGTAGCTATGATAAGGAAGTGTATGAAAGAAATTGTTCCAATTTTTACCTTGTCAGTTATTTTATCTCTCTCTCTTTTTCTCCCTCTCCCTCTCCCTCTCCCTCTCTCTCACACACTATTATTCAATACTTGAGTTGTTAGTGAAAATTTTCAGTTGGTAACAATATGGATAATGGGGGGTGCTATGCAGAGCATGCCAAGCATTATTTCATAGCAGCAAGATGGGATATATTATTCATGATATCCACCCAGCATACAACTAGTGAAAACTCTTTAAACTCAAGCAAATGCATACTGCATACTGCTGTATTGGGAAAATAGAAAAATCTAATTCATTATTCCTGGCTTATTTCATTAGTCCTTTTCTTAATGGATACTGCCAAGTGCCAAAAAGTGACATTAGGGACAAAAACAGAGCAGCTCTTATATTTTCTACAGTGAAAGCTTGCATCCCTCTTATCATGATTTAGGTTATATAAAAATCATTATTCTTTAGATATCCGCTATTCTTTGTAGTATTTCTCATGACCACTATATGGATTGTGTTATCAGATCTTAGATAAAATATCTGACTAGAATTGATAATGACATAAATTGTTGTAGAAACTCACATATATATGTCACAATCTCTTCTTTCTGTGAAATCTAAACTCCCACACACTTAAGAAATATTCCATTGAAAATTAAATTCATTCAAAGATGAAGAACTTTGAGCAGCCTAACATATCATCAAGTGTTAGCTTATCTTCATTGCCAGTGACCATAGCATAAGGGTAATCGGTGGTGTGTGAGACAAGCAAATTACAAAATTTAGGTATCTGCATATGTTTAAAAAGACATAGAGACAGAAATTTCTATGCTCTCTATATTCTCCAATAACAAAATTACAACAGTGAGGAATACTTGGTGCCATTTCTGAAAAATTTAATAGCCTTAAATTCTTCGTTGAAGGCCTTATTTAAAGTAGCAAGGTGCCAGGGTCTACAATCTGAGCACTTCCAATGGAGTAGCTATTTTTCCTTCAAAATAGACTACTAAAAATCAACTTTCTCTTTTAGCTACTCACTTTTACAATACACCATCTATCAATTAATCTATTTTTTCTCTATATTATTTAAATATTATATTTTTAATCTTTGTTTATTCATTTAAAATAATTTCTCTAATATCCTCTTATCTTTTGATATTTACAATATCTCCCTATATACAATGTCATATATCTATGTTCTATTTTGTAGTAATCCAATTTTTATAATTTAAACTAAAATATAAATTAATATATAAAAAAAAATCTCCTCGCTTATATAATAAAAATTCTCTCAAAGTATTTATTAAAAATCTCCTCGCTTGTATTGCTGCTCCCATTTTGTGCCACCATCCATATGATATGTGAAAAATAAAAGCATTATATTTAGCTGCCCAGAAATGCAAGGGAAGTATATAATTAATTAGCAATATAGGAAAAGGTAGATCCACACTGATAATGATATTGATCCGAATCCGAATCTGCATCGCAAAACAGAACTGGCTTTCACTATAAAATAGAGCTGCAATTGATCACCCAGACATTTGAAGCAACCTCTTCCATTCCTCATCATCCTTTTCTTTTCTAGTTTACAATCCAACCTGCATTAGACCTCATGGAAGAGCATGGAGTTGGCAGTTTAGGTCATGAACTTTCGCAACAACATATAATACTGCACCCGGAATTTAAGAGGTGAGACTTCTATGATACAGCACACAAATATCAACCAGTTAGCATTTTCACTCACACTTGACTTCTTTTATTTCTTTCACATCCATATGATATCCAAGTAAGAAAAACAGCTGAGATTTGGAAGAATATCAACTCCCTATATTTGGCTATAGGTTTTCCAAAGCAAGAACATGAGATAAGTAGAACAAATCCTTCTTTAAATAACAGCGCATAATATTTAAGGCAAGAAAAAAAAAAAAAAAACCAACAGAGCAATGACCTCCTCATCACTAGAGAATCATATGAATCACCAGCACGCCATAACTATTAACATGGGCATCTTCCTCGTGGCAACATGTGCAAAAGAATATCACATTATTATATCAGAAAAAATATTGTAAATATACAAACAATATGAGCATAAGAAAATGGAAAACATGGTTTGGTTAAATCTATTTTCTAGTGAAAGCCAATCCTTTTCTTAAAAAACCCCATCAGAGCAATGAACTTCTCATCACTAGAGAAACCCTGAAGAGAAACAACAATAAGTCTTTAAAAACAACAGCTGGGCAACCATATATCCATTGGGCATGTAAATTGTTTTCTCAAAGCATAAGTTTCCAACAAGTTTTCCACCAAAGATGCATGAGACATCAGAAAACCAGCACATTCATTAACACACTGCCAACAGAAAACAAACCAAAAGAGGGGGGAAAAGGAGCCTCCATTCACATCATATGCTGCCTTCCATTGGCAGGAACCATTTCTTCCTATTTGTGGCAGTATTCTATACTAAAAACACTAGCTTGGTTGTGCTATGTTCTTTACAAAAGAACTAGTAAAAGTGGCATTCCCAAAAGTGGCTACATTGTTACCTTTCAAAAAACAAGGACACGCAGCCCATACAGCACCCAGTCATGGCTGTGTAGACCTTTGCTTCTCCAATATTTCCAATTGGAGGCCACTCCAGTACTCTCGCTGGATTGGAGATAAACTTGAGATGTCCATCCTCATAATTTGTTTCTCTTCTCTTTCTTGATCTGCTAGCATCTTCTCTTTTTTAAAGCGTAGAAACTCTTCTCTATCAATTTCCTTCTTAGCATTTGCTCTCTTCTTCTCCTTGCTCATATCAATCACCAAATCAGCGAGTGGGTTGGAAGAGGTACTATCTTGCCTCCGCTTCTTTTCAGCCTTCTTCCCAGTGGGTGTCTTAACATCCACATCTATAGTTGGAGTGATGGTGTCTTCATCTAAGTTTGTAAACTTCGGCACATGAGCATGTGGGGTAATTGATCTTCTCTTAGGTTTCGCTTTCTCCTCATCCACAAGAATCTCTTTCCATTTTGGATGGTGCCTAAGAATGGTCCAACAGTGAAGGAAGTGGAATGCTGAGGGCTCTTTACTTCAGTAGAGCTCCTTCGCTTGCTCAATCTGAAAAGTCAGAAAATATAAACATAAGAAATATATCTAACACAATATATCCCTACAAGGAAAAGGAGTTATTGTGGCTCTTTTTATTTCCTGCGGGCAAACAAAATGTTGAAAATAGTAATTGTAACGTTTCAGCTGTAAATCATCTGTCAAAAGTGAAAAAACGCCAGAAAAAAAAAATCCATTTATTCTCGAGAGGAGTTGATAGTTAACTCTGTGTACATGGTCCAATGCCCTGGACTTTCTAAGCATGGACTTTCTTAATTTCCTTGTATCCAATGCGCTGTCCAAAGGGTTTTTTGTTTTCCTTGTAATTGGCTTTTGCCTCTTTCATTAATAAAATTTTTACTTATCAAAAAGAAAAAAATGTTAAGGCGACTTTTTGAGCCGTAAATACATCCGCCGCAATAAGTACTTTATTATGGTGGCTTTTTAACAAATTGCGACTTTGAGCCGACGCAATAATTCTTTTAATCTGATAAAATGATCAGGGAAAATCTCTAAATCGACGCAATAATTCTTCCCCGATACTCTCCACATCTCTTCTCTGTTGTTCGTTGGCCATTTCCTGTCACTGATGCCATAAGTTCAACCCAAGTGCCGTCTCGCCTCCTTTCGATGCGGGTTAGTCTCTTAGTTCATCTCTTATTTTTTCTCTCTTGCTAAGGGCTTAGTTGCTTTATTTCTTCTTCTTGTTGTTGTCATTTGCATTGAGGTGCTTGCTCAAGGATTCCATTTATGTGATTTTCCCCATTTTCCTCTGTTTTTCTTGTTAGTTCTGTTTATTTGGAGAAAAACTAACGAAGGCATAGAGCTACTTTTGGTCACGCATGTTATGGGATCTGAGATTTTGGGTCATGTCCTTCATGTGTTTGTGATTGTTCTTGAGAGGATTTCCTCTCCATGCCTTTAGGTGAGGTTCAACTTTCATTCCTTGTTAAAAGCATTCTAAATAAAGAAACATCAGTCACTTTGCGTATTTAGGTCTGATTCCTCTTTCTGACTTTGAGAATTTAGTATACAATTGTTTTGGATCACATTCTCTTGTTGGCATAATAACTAATGCTCCTTGGTAGTAACTAATGCTCCTTGGTTGTAAGATGATCAGTTTGCGAAGTGATGGATGAATTCAGTCTAGAATTTTATTATTTTTAATTCTTGATTCCAATTAGTCATAGAAATTTTTTTTTAATCTTGTATAATAATATTGTTAATTTATTCTCTTGTTCATTCTGGAGAATGTAGCTTTGTTAAAATGATTTCCTATTTAGATTTACAACTTTAATGATAATTCCCAGCTCAGATGTTTGTGTCAGAGAGTTCTCTTGTTTTAGATATGATTACAGAGTAACTATCATTATGTATGGTGGCCAAGTAATTATCATTATTTCCTATTATTACAGAGTCAATCAGTCCAGTATTTGAGATACACAAAAGTATTAACAAATTAGGGACACAAATTCGTGGCTCAAACTCTTTTGCACAAAATAAATTTAAAACATTATGCACACCACGACAAGAAACAAAGTAATTACTACAGAATTTAGATGGCTATTTACATATATATGAGGAGTTTCTAAGTAGTGCTATGATGGCCAGGCAATTTTTTCTTGATTTTCTCCATCATTCTTTTCTTCTCATGCACCTGGCGCTCATAAATTCCAGGACTACTGGATATAGTGGTTGTGGCTGTGCTAGTAACAGTAGTGGTGTGTGAGTGCTCCTCCTTGTGCTTTCCACCAGTCAACTTCTCTTTTATTTAATCACTAGGACTAAACTTGCATTACCTGCTATTAGTATCATTTCAATTTTTCCTATATTTCTAATTACTCTCACAGAAGTCCTCCATAAAAATCATGTTATTACTTGTGTATGTTCTGTTGGTGCTATATCAGAAAAATTGAACTGAAATTTGATAGGTTCATGAAATTAAGATTGTATGGCTGAGTTAGTTTGCTCTGGCACCTTCTTTTCAGCTTCTTTTTTTTTTTTTTTGCAGTGGTTGTGAAAGCTTAGGGGAGGATGCTAATTTTACTCATAAGATTCAATTCATTGGTCAATGTTGTAATTTCTTCATATCTTTCGTAATTCAAAGCTTAATTGAGTGATTAGTAGTAATAGTAATATGATGATAATAATCATTTATTAACATTTATGTGGCACTGAGCTAAAATGCATTGAATATCTTGTTCCTTTATGATTACAAACTCAACTACTCTTCTATTTGATAAAGGACCATTTTTCATTTTTCCCTTTCTTTTTCACAGGGTGT
Source organism: Platycarya strobilacea (assembly GCA_036898215.1). Lineage (NCBI taxonomy): Eukaryota > Viridiplantae > Streptophyta > Magnoliopsida > Fagales > Juglandaceae > Platycarya > Platycarya strobilacea. The sequence continues at coordinate 38,953,204 of CM072555.1, forward strand.
TGCTGTTGCACTTCCTGTTTATTTTGCAACACGGAGGTGAGAATCCTTGAAGGCATCAATTAGTTCAGCTTTTTGAAACTATATATAACTATTCCAAATGCATTAACTGAAAATGTTTTGCTTCTTTTTCAAATATTATTTATTTTCCTTTTGTTGCAATAGAAGCTGACTATAGCTAGTCAGCCTAAGCTTGCTTGAATCGTGTGTGAAAAATTGTTAGGTTGGTTATGGAGGGAGCGGTTGTAAAGGAGTGATCATACTGTTGGCTGTTATGGTGGCGTCCAGTATTTCTAATGTGAGGAAGGTAGTGCTGCTTGTGTTGGGGGAGATGCACCCTATGGTTGTGTACCTTTTACGAAGCAGAGCCTTGGAGTTTCCAATAGTAATTTTCAGGTAGTAATGGTATTTACAAGCAGTAACTCTTCAAAGGTAGAGATTGCTTCTTTTTCCCCATTACCATTTGGACAAATATCCTCGTTCTTTGTCCAAATGGGTGGCTATTTACAATTGGGGAGTGCTACATACTCCGATTCAGAGGGACCCCGATTTTCGTTTTTTAGTTTTTTTTTAATATGATTTTTATTTAAGTGTTTTAAAATAATATTGTGATTTTTTTGTATTTTTAAAAAATATTTTAAGATGTTAAAAAAGTTATATAAAAAAATATTAAATCATACAAAAAAAAAATATTTTTTTATATAATTTTTTTAACATCTTAAAATATTTTTTAGAAATACAAAAAAAATCACAATATTATTTGAAAACACTCAATTAAAAATCATGTAAAAAAACTTAAAAATAAAAAATAAAAATAAAATGGGACCCCAAAATTGGGGTAGATAGTATTTCCCTTTACAATCAAAAAAAAAAAAAAATACGTTGAGGCAGAAGGAAAGGAAATATACATGTCCTGGGACAAAATCATAGGCATTGGTTGTTTTAGCACCTTGGTTGCAGGGAATATGTAATCCAACGGGATATGCAAAACATAATGCTTCAAAAATTAGATCTGCTCCCCATCTCAGAGTTCTTCAATGGTCCTATAGGCACCGGAGGTCTCTTGAACAAATATTCTGAACTATGGTATCAGGTCCTCTCTACAAGTATGAAGCTGGGTGCAAGGGAAATTGCTCACGTGGAAGGAGTCAGTCGTGTAGACAAATCTCTTTCTCATAAACTGAACTGCAAGCCCCCTTTCATGGTAAGTTGGATTTTTCTGCTCGTCTTTTTTGTTTTTGGTTATCTCTCTTTCTTCCTTTGCTGGGATTTCTTTTCCTTTTCTTTTTCAAGTATCAGTGCAAGTACTTGAACTTGAAGTAATATTTGAAGTTTGAATTGTTACTTTCTGTTTGAGTGGGTAGATTTTAGTATTTGTAGCATCTACATCCTCGTCTCTTATATAATTTAGATGCTTTTTTGTCTTTTTTCGTTGTTACCATTATCTTCCTTGTTTTCTGATTCTTGTCTCTTTGGTGGGGCAGGTTGCAATAACTCCTCTTACCGTTTCTCCATTTACTGAGAGGGACATTCTAACAGCTGCCTCAGACTGAATCTCTGCTGCACTTCACGGAGAGCAATAAAAGCTTCCTCAATCCAGTATGATTAGTTTGCATTTGGAATTCTGATGTATAAAAACTCTTATCCTAATAGTCTAGTCATTTGTAACCAATTTATTTTTTCTTTTCCCTTGGTGATCCTCTCCATTGTTCTAAGTTCTTTAATCTCTTTTTCCACTTCCTGTTAGAGTACTGGCAGTGATTTAAATGAATGGAAGAATCTGATTTGTATAGGAGTAAAGTATGATTGAATTTGGATGGTTTAGGTTTAGCTTGTCAATGTATCTCGGATGCTGCTCAATAAAGGTATGGAAATTTCAATTTTTGTATAAATTACGTTATTACAAGTGCAAATGCTACAGAGTTGGGTTGCGTCATATTAATATATTTCTCGGTGCATCATTGTATAAATTCATGCTTTTTCATTTCTTATGAGTAGTGGCCTTTGAAGTAGGATGTTATGAGTAGTTGCATTTTCTCTGCCCATGACCCCTCCTCCTCCCTTTTTTCCAAACAAAGTGATTCTGGTACTTTGCAAACCATGTTCTTTTTTACTTGCTGATTTTTTTAAACTTGGTTTTTACCATATGTCTACTTTTCTAACACTTTTTTCTTTTCTTATTTAGTTTTTCCTTTTTGATTTCTTCCTTGGTGGATAGGTGATGATGAAATATCAGTTTGCAAATTATGTTGTACTTAAAGCTGGAGGTATTTTTGTTATTCTGCTATTTTTGTTGATTAATTAATTCTGCTATTTACTTGTACATGACAAGAATAAAATAATCTGTTTGCCTTAGTTTTTCTTCACCTGTTCACTTTAAAAGGTTCATTGCTTGTCAAAACTCAGTTGAGTGATTTGTAGTTCTTCTCACTCAAAAATACATGTTTCAAGTTAAAGCAGCCTCGTTTTAACTATTAAACATCACTGACTTAGGTTCTTTTCCTATGTTCTTGATGAATAATATGATTAAGCTAGATGATTCTCTTCATTGATTTGAAAATTATCAAATGATTCTATGCATTATTGGTTTTAATATTTAACAATGTAGGCATACTCCATTTGGTCAGATTCTTAATATCTTATACATGAAAAAAGTGTTTCTTTTTTTCCATTTGTAAATTAGTTGGAAAGAAATTCCAGTATAAATTTTACTAAAGAAAAATGTACATGTTTCTAGCAGTTGAGATCAATGAAGAAAGCATCCAATTTAATTTCAGAAGAGTTGAACAAGACAAATTTGAGGTAAAGGCAATTTTGCGATTATGAAGAAGGCAGCTTCCAAGGGATGACAGATCTTGCTTAGGAAATCCTAGTTACCCCATATTGAAGATGGGAAGACATCTGTAAAATAATATTGAAGATTTTGCATACATTATCGACTATTTCACACAAACTAATAAAAGAAATAATTGGGAAAATTAAACATGCAGGGTCAAGCCTTAAAGAAGAAAGTCCTAAATCGAGATCTCAAGAATCTTAAAACCTAATTTAAGATGTTAAGAATAATCCTAAATGCATAACCCTAATTTGAAGTTCTATAAATCGAAAGCCAAAATATGAACCTGTATTCGGCTTTAATGGTTGACAACCTGGCTGCTTCTGCAATGCCAAGAAACTTGAGAGAGAGAAGGGAGAGCGATGGAGTCGATGATGCCAAGAAATAGAAACTCCTTAGCTTTTCTTGGGGTTGATTTCATGTGGATTAGGGAAAGAGGGGCGAAGCAACGGGAAAATTTGAGGGGCTCATGGTGCAAATAGTGGAAATGGCACAAAGCAGACTTCGATATCGGGAAACTCGTAAAATAATATAAAATATTTTGAAAGATGAACAATATTTTGGTACATGTAACGGAATTACTGTTTATCCTTTCAAAAAATAATTTATTTTAACAACTCCATCAAGGTTACTTTTAGACATATTTTCTTTAGATTTTAAAGTAAAAGTTAATTTAGCTACTCCATTAAAGTGTTCTTAAGTCTTGGGTGCAAGCTCTCTTTTGAGCGAAGGAAATTTTTTATTCATTTCATGAGAATAAATTTATGGAGAATCTAAATCTGTGCCATCTTAAGATTCTTAAATGTAATTATTTCTGTTTACATTAAACTACAAAAACACATTTAAAGTAATTAGTGTTTTCTAATAGGAATGGATAAGAGATAATCACAAAAATTATTCCTAACAAGCTTATGTCTGGGTGGCTTTGGATCCACTTGGTCCTAGAATCTATTTCTTTCACATTGCTGCAAATTAGCAGTTTATGTCTGGGTGGCTTTGGATTCATTTTGGTCCTAGAAACTAAGAGGGAAGATCAACATGGAAAGAAGACAAAAAGTTCCCAAAATAAATTACAACGTTTAAAGAATTAATAGCAGAAAATGAGAATAATAGAGTGAGATGATAAATACAGTGAGGAATATATGCCCTAGTTCGTGGTACAAGTTAGGGCATATATGCTATAAGAAGATAAATACAAATAGAGATGAAGAGAAATCAAACTAGTCAAGCCACAAGAGAGAAAAAAACGAGAGATGAATGGAAATAGAGTAAGAGATTCAGAGAGACTCGTCAGCATTGAGAGGAGCGGAGAAGGCACGAGTGTACAGCGTTCGTAATGGAAAACAGAAAGGAAACGATGGATGAGAAAGACGCGCGCAGAGGGACGACGAAGGAGGGAAAAAGAGCTATTCTACACAGGCAACTATTTGGGATTTTTTTTTCCCAACTTTATTTCATTAAACGCAACTTATTATGGCGACATTGGATTCACGTCGCAACTTCGCTAAATCTCATTGTTAGAAATCACTTATTGCGGCAATTTTTTCTGCAGCTCAATATGTCGCTACAATAAAAAAAAAATTCAACTCATTTTTCGCTCTCATTTCATGCTTTTCAGCTGAAATATTTAAATGGGCTATTTGTTGTGCGTTTATACTCGTTAGAAAAAAAAAAATGAGCCACAAAAACTACCATTTCTTGTATTGACATAAGCACTTTGGTGATACTCTGTTCTCAACTGCATAAAATAGGGAATATGATTTTTGGAATTTGTATAAGATTATATTATATTTATCTACTCAGTACTTTGTTTTGATATGAAATTGTATCTAAAAATCCTTTACATAACATTTTGTTTATGCTTCTTGTGAGATGCACGTGTCAAGCTTCAGTGATGATGATGTTATCAGACTTGATCCTACGGCTTGTATTGGTTTAATTGTTCTGTCTGTAATTATTTTAACTAGCTGAGGATATTTATGTAATTGGACTGGCTGATATAAATACTGCTCGAATGCTTTAGACCTAGGATGAGATCCTTTTCTGCCGCTTTGCAATCGAGATACAGAGAGAGAGAGAGAGAGCTGAGAGTCTGGAAGCTTAGCTAGGGTTAGGGTTTTGCTAACCCGTGCTGTGTGGCTGTGCTCAGAGGTGAAATGTCTGAGCTGATGGCTTGGTTCCTCTTGGTCTGTAAGATTGTAATATCTTTTTCAGTGAATAAAACATCTCCTAGGGTTCCTGCAGTGGATGTAGGCCATTAGGGCCGAACCACGTTAAATCTTGTGTTATTGCTTTTTGTTTTTCCTTTCTTTTCTTTCATCTTGATTTTCTGCTGTTTATTTTGCTTACTGAATCATTTCTGGTTAAAGTAACCATAAATCTGTTTTCGAAAATACAAGAAACTTGTTCTTGTGTACTCTAAAGAAACTAACAAGTGGTATCAGAGCTTGAGTTTCGATGGGGACCGCCAGATTTGATATAGAGAAGTTTACTGGCCAAAATGATTTTGGCCTTTGGAGGATTAAGATGCGTGCCCTGTTAGTGCAACAGGGACTTCAGGAAGCCCTCCTTGGGGAAAAGAAGATGATCTCCTCCTCGTCGGAAGAGAAACCATCTTCATCTTCCTTAGAGAGGGTTAAACTTGAAGTCCTGCAAAAGGCACACAGTGCCATTATCTTATCTCTCGGTGATAAAGTACTGAGAGAGGTTGCTAATGAGGACTCGGCTGCAGGGGTGTGGTTAAAATTAGAAAATTTGTATATGACCAAATCCCTAGCAAATAGGCTCCATAAAAAGATAAAACTCTACACTTTTAAGATGTCACTGGGGACTTCTATTGATGATCATCTTGATCAATTCAATAAAATATTGTTGGATCTTGCTAATATAGAGATTACTATAGAAGATGAAGATCAAGCTCTTCTGTTATTAAATTCTTTAGACTCTTCCTATGCCAGTATCAAAGAAACTATGATGTATGGCAGGGAGAGTCTCACTTTAGAAGAAGTGCAGTCAGTTCTTCATACAAGAGAACTCAACAATAAATCTGAGTTAAAATCAGAGTCTGGTGAGGGCTTAACTCTGAGAGGTAGACCTGATAAGAAGGGTCAGAAAGGTAAACACAATAAATCCAGATCCAAGTCAAAAGGCAAACACCTAAAATGCTTTGCCTGTCACAAAGAGGGGCATTTCAAGAAGGATTGCCCTGATAGAAAGAATAAGGAAAACACTGAAAAAGGGGAATAGGGAAAGGCAGCAGTAGTCTTAGAAGATGGATATGATAGTGCTGAAGTGTTAAATGTCTCAGAAGTGGATTCTGGAAGGGAATGAATTCTAGATTCAGGTTGTTCATTTCATATGTGTCCTATAAGAAACTGGTTTGAAAACTTCACTGCACTAGAGGGTGGTTGTGTTATTTTAGGTAACAACAAAACTTGTAAAATCCAGGGCATAGGAAATGTGAGATTAATAATGTATGATGGGTCTGAAAAACTATTAAGGGAGGTCAGATACATTCCAGAACTGAAGAGAAACCTGATTTCTCTGGGTATATTAGACAAGTCAGGATACTCTTTTAAATCTGATAATGGGACCTTAAAAGTCAGTAAAGGGTCTCTGACTATAATGAAAGGGGTCTTAAAGAATGGGTTATACACTCTTATGGGGAAAACAGTGATAGGTGAGGCATCACCTGTCACTCACAGAACTGAAAACCAAGTTCTCCTATGGCATAGAAGACTAGGGCATGTCAGTGAGCAGGACCTTAGGGAACTGGAAAAACAGGGCCTGTTAGGAGACAAAAAACTTGGAGATTTACCCTTCTGTGAACAGTGTGTACTAGGAAAATCCACAAGAGTAAGCTTTAAGAAAGCAATTCACCAAACAAGACAAACCCTAGATTACATACACTCTGACTTATGGGGTCCTACAAGAGTTAACTCACATGGTGGGGCTAGGTATTTCCTTTCTTTAATTGATGATTATTCTAGGAAAGTGTGGGTATACGTACTTAAACAAAAAGGTAATACTTTTGAAAAATTTAAAGAATGGAAAACACTAGTTGAAAATCAGGTGGGTAGAAAGATTAAAACTTTGAGAACTGACAATGGTCTTGAATACCTATCTACTGAGTTTAATGATTTCTGTAAAGCTGAGGGGATAATAAGGCATAAGACTGTTAAGGAAACTCCTCAACAGAATGGCCTAGCTGAAAGGATGAATAGAACTATCCTAGAGAGGGTTAGGTGTATGCTGGCAACCTCAGGGCTGTCCAAAACATTCTGGGCAGAGGCAGTAGCCACTGCTGTTCATCTAATTAATAGGTGCCCATCCTCTGCTTTGGGTTACAGAACCCCTCAAGAACTATGGTCTGGAAAACCTGCAAATTATCAAACCTTAAGAGTCTTTGGCTGTGTAGCCTATGCACATTATAAAACTGATAAGCTAGAACCAAGGGCTCTTAAGTGTATATTTGTAGGTTATCCAGAAGGTGTTAAAGGGTATAAGTTGTGGGTTATGGAACCTGGCAGACAGAAATGTATAATCAGTAGGGATGTTATTTTTAATGAAAACCAAATGGCAGGGAAGCCAGATAATACTCCTGACTCTGATAGGGCTGACCCTAAAACTGATATACAGTTTGAGGTGGAGCAGCCCTCCAACTCTACTGATAAACTGAATGAGGAAACTGACCAAACAGAAATTGACAGGTCAGACACTGGAGACCTGGAGAGACAAAATACCTATCTCCTTGCAAGGGATAGGGAGAGGAGGGTTATAAGACCTCCACAAAGGTTTGGGCAAGCTGACTTAACAGCTTTTGCCCTATCTGTTGCTGAAACTGAGGTAGAACAAGAACCTAGGAGTTTTAAGGAAGCCATGAATTCTAAAGAGGCTGATAAATGGATTCTTGCTATGCAAGAAGAAATGGAGTCTTTGATAAAGAATAAAACATGGGATATGGTTCCTAAACCTAAGAAACAGAAATTGGTTGGATCCAAATGGATCTTTAAAAGGAAAGAAGGGATCCCTGGTGTAGAACTTCCTAGGTATAAGGCTAGGTTGGTTGCAAAAGGGTTCACTCAGAGGGAGGGAATAGACTATAATGAGATATTCTCTCCTGTGGTAAGACATAGTTCAATAAGACTTTTACTCTCTGTTGTAGCTTGTAATGATTTACACTTAGAACAACTTGATGTTAAAACAGCTTTTCTGCATGGTAACCTTCTTGAAACAATCTACATGTAGCCCCCTGAAGGGTTTTACACTGATCTCAGTGAGGATCATGTATGTTTGTTAAATAAATCTTTGTATGGTTTAAAACAGTCCCCAAGACAATGGTATAAAAGATTTGATGCATACATGATTGAAAATGACTTTTGTAAGAGTAATTTTGATGGCTGTGTTTACTATAAAAGTTGTGATGGAAATATCATTTACTTACTATTGTATGTTGATGATATGTTATTAGCTTGTAAGGACATAATTCATCTTAATCAAGTTAAGTGTATGTTAAAGGCTGAATTTGAGATGAAGGACTTAGGTCAAGCTAAAAGAATTCTAGGTATGGAGATAAATAGGGACAGAAATGAAAGAATTCTCTATTTATCTCAGAAATTGTATATTTCCAAAGTATTAACAAGATTTGGAATGGACAGCACTAAAACTGTTACTACCCCTGTTGGTCACCATGTTAAACTGTCAGTCACACAAGCACCTAAAACTGATGATGAAATTGAGTTCATGAATAAAGTCCCATACACTAGCATGGTAGGCAGCTTGATGTATGCCATGGTATGCACTAGGCCAGATTTGACCTATGCTGTGAGTTTAGTAAGCAGGTTTATGAGTAAACCTGGAAAACCACATTGGCATGCATTAAAGTGTATATTTCAATATCTGGCAGGAACCAAATGTTTGGGGTTAAAATTTGGGGATTGTGATTTAACTGATAGGAGTTTGTATGGTTTTGTGGACTCTGATTATGCTGGAAATATAGACACTAGGAAGTCTCTTTCTGGCATGATATTCATGTTTTTGGGTGGAGCTATAAGCTGGAAAGCAAATCTGCAATCAGTGGTGGCTTTATCCACCACTGAAGTAGAATATATTGCTATGACTGAAGCCTTCAAGGAGGCTTTATGGTTAAAGGGATTGACTCTAGAACTAGGAATGTTGACTGGCAGTGTCACTGTGTATTGTGACAATCAAAGTGCCATTCACTTAGCTAGAAATCAAGTATTTCATGAGAGGTCAAAGCATATAGATGTAAGACTACATTTTGTTAGAGATGTTATCTCATCAGGAGACATAGGAGTTGAGAAAATACCTACTGAGGATAACCCCTCAGATATTATGACTAAATATGTACCTTCCATCAAGTTTGAACACTGTTTGGGTTTAATTAACTTAGAAAATTGCTAGTACCCATTAGGGGGAATTGCAGGAACTGTAGAAGGAGATGGAGCTGTAAAGGAGAAGGGATGCAAGCTTGCCAAGGTGGAGATTTGTGAGATGCACGTGTCAAGTTTCAGTGATGATGATGTTATCAGACTTGATCCTACGGCTTGTATTGGTTTAATTGTTCTGTCTGTAATTATTTTAACTAGCTGAGGATATTTATGTAATTGGACTGGCTGATATAAATACTGCTCGAATGCTTTAGACCTAGGATGAGATCCTTTTCTGCCGCTTTGCAATCGAGATACAGAGAGAGAGAGAGAGAGAGAGCTGAGAGTCTGGAAGCTTAGCTAGGGTTAGGGTTTTGCTAACCCGTGCTGTGTGGCTGTGCTCAGAGGTGAAATGTCTGAGCTGATGGCTTGGTTCCTCCTGGTCTGTAAGATTGTAATCTCTTTTTCAGTGAATAAAACATCTCCTAGGGTTCCTGCAGTGGATGTAGGCCATTAGGGCCAAACCACATTAAATCTTGTGTTCTTGCTTTCTGTTTTTCCTTTCTTCTCTTTCATCTTGATTTTCTGCTGTTTATTTTGCTTACTGAATCATTTCTGGTCAAAGTAACCATAAATCTGTTTTCGAAAATACAAGAAACTTGTTCTTGTGTACTCTAAAGAAACTAACACTTCTATTCTTAATTTAACTTAAATGTAATATTGTGGTCCTTCTGATGTTGATATCAACATCTTTGTTTTCGAGTGCACCAACTTTTTATATAAGGTGATTTTTGTGTGGGTCTTTCCCGCACATACATTCGGTGCGCCGAGTTTAAAAGGGAAATATTTCACTTTTATCTTTGTCTGGTTGGTTGCCAAAGTTTGCACAATCCTTACCTTAAGGGTAAACATGGCTCTTGTTATGTTATGATGTTTCAGTTTTGCTTATGCCAATTATTTCCCCTATATTTAGTATCCTAAATTAATATTTACAAAGCACCTCTAATATTTTTATTAAATTGTTTTGTTTTGTATTTTGTAACGAACTCATGTTTGCACACTGGAATAGGTTCGCTACTTACAGAGTTGGTGGCCTCACCCATTTATCTCCACCATTTTCTTTTAAGATAATTTTGATGCATATGACAATTAGAATAGATGGCACGTGACTGGATTATAAGAGGAATGTGAGATAAGTACTACCAAGGGCCATAAGTGAAGTTGTCTTAATTAAGAGAAATTCTGCCAGTATTTAGTTTATTTTAGTTGAAAAGAATTTTGAGACATTTGATTTTGGAGGAGTTTTTATGTTTAAGTTCTTGTTATTGTGGATTTTTGGTTAAAGGGTTCCCCGCAGGTACTGGGAGTGACATAAGTTATAAAAAATGGAAAATATTTATGCAATCGTGGGTTATCCAACCCACCGCGTAACCGTTTAAAAAATAATAATAAAATATAGGATCTATATGAAAAAAATTAATTTTTTAATAATGAATTTCAATATTTTTTTAAAGCGGTTATGCGAATGTGATGATTACACACCTCACGATTGTATGTAAAATAACTCATAAAAAAATTAAAAAATATTGTTGACATTGAGGATCTTCCATGTTGAATCTAAGTTAAAAGGATAAAACGTCCCCTAAAATGGTTGAAACCGAAGTATAAAATATGTCAAATCACACAACTTTTGATAATTCTTAGTAGAATACATAGATAGATTGTAGTTATGTATGTCTAAGCAAGAAAGCCATACAAAAGAACACCATTACCGTAGATGCATACATACATATACATATATATATATAAGCAAGTACTTCAAATTCCTAATAAAACAACTGAAAAAAAAAATTATGTATGGTTCGCTGTTCACACATTCAACGACCGTCTTCTAGGCTACTAGTTATTAAAGGTTCGCCAGAGTTAACGGATGGTGTGGAGATATGATATAAAGGAACAGGCATCTTCAAAGGAAGATCTGGTGCTGTAGCCTCAAAATTAAGAACATGAATTGCTTGCCTTATTGATGGCCTAAGACTTCGATCAGGATGAGCACACCACAGTCCAACAATCATTAAACACTCTATCTGCTTCTCTTCGAATTCCATATGCAATCTCGCATCAATCGCCATACGAAGCCTTCCACTTCCATAAAGATTCCAAACCCACTCTACCAATCCCATTATTGAATCCTTTTCTGGAGGGTCGTTTGACTTTCTTCCCGTAACAATTTCTAATGCAACCACACCATAACTATATACATCTGATTCTTTACTAGCCCTACCAGTAGCTATGTATTCTGGAGCCATATAGCCTAACGTTCCAGCCAATCCAGTTGTCTGAGGACCTAGCTCGTGGTCCATGAGCCGAGCTAATCCAAAGTCTCCAAGCTTCACATTAAAACTAGAATCAAGCATGACGTTGCTCGATTTGATGTCACGATGTACGACACATTGCTCCCATTCTTCATGGAGGTAAAGCAGCGCAGATGCCAACCCACAAGCTATCTTGTATCTCACTACCCAAGTCAGAGGACTCCTCTTGCCAAAGAGGTGCGCATCAAGGCTACCATTTGACATAAACTCGTAGACAAGTAGGAATTCACCTTTGTCATGGCACCATCCTATGAGTTGAACCAAATTCCTGTGCCGTAGCCGGCTAATGATTTTCACCTCAGTTATGTATTCTTTTCTTCCCTGTTTTGAACCCCTTGAGATTCTCTTTACAGCAACTGGTATATCCAAATCAGTTAAAAAACCCCTATAGACAGCGCCAAATCCTCCTTCCCCCAACTTCCTGTCATCTGCAAAATTGTGGGTAGCTGAAGCAAGATGTATGTGAGAAAATCTTCTTGGTCCTGCTCCTTTTTCAAGGTCGTCATTAATTGATGTTAAATTCACAGTCTCTATCGTCTCCTTCCTCAATTTCTTTCTCTTCCACGCCCACAATATTACAATTGTCATGACTGCTCCAACTACCAGAACACCAGCTGAAACTGTTAGACCAACAACTAAACCTTTCGGTTTCGTATCTTTTCCATTTCCTTCCTTCATTTCCAAACTGGAACTAAATTCCCATGATCGAATTATATTCCGCTCTACATATTTTCCTGTAGCAGATGAAAATCCAACCATGACCCACTCTGGAAGAACCCGCATGAGATCAATTTCATAAACGAGACTCGTATTCTCTTGAGGATTAGGGGTTGTTTGATACTTCCAAGAGACACTCAAGTTCTTCGTCGAAGCATTGTAAGTGATCCATGCATCAGCTGTATCCCCACTATGAAAGCTAGCATTCCAGGGTGTGTATATTGCAGAAGCAATTGAATTTTTGTTAATCCCCACATGCTCAACTTCTGGATCCCATGCTTGGCCCGAGTATGATGAGTCGAACTCAACTAGAACAATTTGGTTCTGAGATGAATCACTGTTTGTGGTGTTGAATAGGCCTAGAAATCCACCAGCTGAATTTAGCGGGACTTCAGACCCCACAGGTGCCAAAAAGAATGCTATCCCATGCCCGTAAGTTAGACTGTCTTGGGTGTCGATAGTGAAGGAAAAATGGGTACTAAAATCACTGACTTCTCCAGTATCTGAGTTCCAAAGAGGCACCCTCTCAAAGTAGATGGCCCGACCGACTCGGCATAAATAATCGTAATTCTTGATAAGCTCAATGGTTCCAACAGAAGGTGCTGCATCACCCGAGTACAGTATGTTGTCAGCACTAGATTCAAAGCGAGGGATTTGGAAATGCACTGAGTATGCAGAGCGAAGAAGTAGAAAGAAGATGAAGATGGATGACATGGTTATATGTCCTATAAAGAGTAATCTAAAGCTTGGTAGGTGGAGAGAGAGAGAGAGAGAGAGAGAGAGAGAGAGGAAGAGAGAGAGAGAGAGTGGGGTTGGAGGGAGACGGGAATTAGGAATGGCGCGGAATTAGTTGCATCTGAACATTCAATATTGTCTTCAAGGTGCCGAGTTTCAGCCGGTATAATTTGATTTGTAAAATTTAAGTTTTTAATGTATCTTCCAAATTAAATTATAATACGTGAATAATGTTTAATGTAAAAATCTTCAAATAAAGTTATTTATATACACAACATACACATGATTATATCAGTACTATATATAATAATATAGTTCGATAGTGAAATAAGAAGTTTAATTAATTAGTAAGTAATGCTAGAATGTCCATCAAATTTAACAGTACTTTGATTTTTTTGACATTTCTTGCATTTAATTTTTTTTTATTTTACTTAATAAATAAGGAAGTGATTATTAGTGTATTGATATTTTTTTTTTATATTTTTTAAAAATATTTATATACATTAAAAAAATATGAAAACAAAAAATAATTTTTTTATTATTTTTTATCATTTTAAATATTTTAAAAAAATATCAATACACTAATAAATATTTTTTTAATTATTAAGTAAAATAAAAAATTAAATAAGTAAATAAATAAATGTAAAAGATGTCAAAAAAGATGTATCAAACTTGGTAGACATTCATTCTAGCGCGCATTACCCATTAAAAATAGATTAAAAAGACTTCAACGCAGATTTCTCGCCGGCACGTAGTGGCGTCAGCAACATACCGACGTGAACTATAAAACAAACAAGTTAGAGTGATAAGCTTAAATATTAGTAGTATCCAATGGTTGCCATAGTACTTTTAACTGGCTTGACAACAACCTTAATTTTTTATTATTGCAGTTTCAAAAATGCACGCATTCATTGCAGCTTCAACGAAGCTACATTGAGGTCCTGGCCCTTCGAGCTAGGATTGAAGATTGACTGCAGGTTTCTAATACAAGCTAGCACTGAGATATTACAATTGGAATTACCATCTAATCATGATTCGTCTATTCATTTGGCATATAAACTTGATCACCATCTAATCATGTGACACTAAGAGTATTTTTTTTTTTTTAGTTACACTATATATATATATATATATTTCAGACCCATCCCAATTATATTTAAAGTAATGTTAAGTACAAGTCTCAAATATATGTACTCTTGTACAAATCTTTTGAAATAATGTAGGTCTCATAAAAAAAAATGAGTTTTTCATACTTTTTTATGGTGGAATTAACATTTTTATAATAAAAAACTTATGCAAGAATTCTTAGGCTTGTACATTTAGGATTTATATATAACATTTCTCGTATATTTATGTGGAAGTGGTACCCACAATAGTATCCATCAATTAATATTGGTATGAGATGATAGTATTGGTTCATCATATTATTAATTAGTGTACATGTGGGTACTGGTATTTGAGACTTTGCATGGTTTGAAATGGGGAAGTTCTTATCCATTATATATGTAAATGGTTTCTAAATATACCATTAACTAGTTCAATATAGATAATCCAATCTGCGTGGCTCAAGCATTCACATTAGAGTCTTGCAGTACATCTTATTCTAAAAAAATCTAAGGGTCAATAGTGTCGTCTCATAATTTTTATATTAGCTGATCTTGTGTTTTACTTTTTATATAAATTACTTGCTTTAACTTTATTATTACTTTGTTAATGGTATTCCCTAAAAAGAAATATCAGTATATTCCTACTCTAAAAGGTTGGTCCATCAACAATAACATTATTATGGCAATCCTGGGATTCTCGTTCTTATTCTTACAGCTACCCATATATCAGTGTAGGTATTGGTATATCAGAATTTATATTGTTTGAAATGGAGAAATTCTTATTCATTATTAAAGATTATATATGCAAATGGTTTTCAAATATACTATTAACAGCTAGTTCTTTTAAAATATATAAGATAATCTATTAATCTGCATGACTCAAGTTAAGATTGGGGACTCATTAAATACAAATTTGATGATTTTATCTAAAATAGTCTTACATTAGACTTACTAAAATCTATTAACTCAAATTTTGAATTACAGTAATTGAACATTATTCTTTATATTTAAAAAGTTACTATTCATCTATCAAAATATTTTCAACAAATTTTGAATAAAATTTTAATGTACCCAATACCAATGCTTTAATTGCACATTAATAGAGTACTCTTAAGCATCTTATTCTAAGAAATTTGCAAGG
Organism: Platycarya strobilacea; assembly: GCA_036898215.1. Lineage (NCBI taxonomy): Eukaryota > Viridiplantae > Streptophyta > Magnoliopsida > Fagales > Juglandaceae > Platycarya > Platycarya strobilacea. The sequence continues at coordinate 38,968,500 of CM072555.1, forward strand.
GTCAATATTGTCGTCTCATAATTTTATATTATATCTTGTGCTTTGCTTTTTATATAAATTACTTGCTTTTATTTTATTATTACTTAGTTAATGGTATTCCCTAAAAATAAATCTTTAGATCAGTATAATATTTCAATTTCCAACTCTAAAAAGTTGGGTCCTTAAACAATATTATTATGACAATCCTGGGATTCTCGTTCTTATTCTTACAACTACAACAAAGCTTATTTTTCCCTAGTTCATGAACCAGTATTTATATATATATATATATATATATATATATAATTTGAAGAGACCTTCTACACATAAGCCCACACACCACATTTTATTTTAATTTTTATGATTCCATCTGTTCATTTACCTGTTAGAACGTACAAGAAGTCAAAAGATCATATATTAGGGATTCACTGAAAGCGATGTCGTAAAAACTATAGTTTGATGATAGCATTTTATTCATATAAATACAAGCAAAACATATTATCAACGCATGTTTGAGTTTAATATACAAAAATAAATAAATAAATAAATAAATAAAATTGTACATGTTCATTATAGGCCTGACTTGGATTGGGAGATAATTCATCTTATCTCAAATTTATTATTACATTTTTTTAAATCCTCATATGAAATATAATAAATAATTCAACTTTTTCAAATTTCAATTCAACTTTTTCAAATTTCAAAATAATAATAATATAAAAAATAATATTCTAATAATGTGTTATTCAATTTTTAAAACTAATTTCAATTCATCTTATTTTATCTCTCAACCCAAATTAGGTATATGTCAGTTCACCAAATTTAGAGAAAAAAAAAGTAATGTTATTATACTCTCTCATTTTAATATCTCAATTTGGCACCTGATGTATTTTATTATTTTTTTAATTTTATTTAATGATTAAGGAAGTGATTATTAGTATATTGATATTTTTTCATATTTCTTAAAAATATTTAAATACAGTAAAAAAATATGAAAAAAATAATTATTTTTTAAATTTTTTTATCATCATTTTTTTTATCATTTTAGAATATTTTTAAAAAATATAAAAAAACTATCAAAACACTAATAATCATTTCTTTAATTATTAAATAAAATTAAAAATTAAAAAAATTAAAATATATGATATGTCAAAATAAAAGGATAAAATATCATTTTCTTAAAAAATTAAAAAAAAATGGAGGTTCACCTACCACTTCGAAGGTGGGGAAGGGACACAGTGACAGAGAGGATACGGACAAAATGATGGAGATAAACTATGGCGTTAGCGTGCGGGGAAGTTGCTACCTGAATTTCCAGTTCATTTCTTCATGATTCTTGAGTTTTTCCCTCTAGATATATGGTATATTATTGAGAAATAATATTAATATTCGTAAGTGTGCAAAGTAATTTTTTTCAAAAAAAATTAAATAAATACGGGATCTATAATAAAATACTAAAAAAATAAAATAAAAAAAAAACCAATTTTTTAAATAGTACTAGATTTTACTTTTTTTTTAAAATAATTTTATAATACTTTTACACTCTAAAAACATCTCTATTACAGTCATCAAAATTTTCATTTAAATTTATACTTTTTATACATTAAAAAAATTTGATCATAAAAAGTACAAATTTAAAATAAAAAAATTTGATTACTCCAATAAAAATGCTTTAAGATTATATATATCATTTGCTCATGGCAGATAGTATTGAAGGATGTTCATTTAAAGCAAATATTGCAAGACTTTTAAGCAGAGTTAATCTTGCTGGCATAATAGCGTCAACATATTGAATATAAAACAGACAAACTACATATAAAATATTACAAGAAAATTACATATTTGTAATCAATTATTTTTTATTAAATTGATTATTTACTATCAAAATGGGTCCATTTTTTTATCATAAATATTTATTATCATCGCAAATAATCCGTCACAAATATTTATTTTTCTTGTAATGAAAGTAATAACCATAATATTTAATTTCATACCGTATAGGTTGATATGGCCGAAATATGTTGTACTGGCCAGTTGTTCGATACATGTTATATAAGGGTTTCGTACTGGTTGATATTTCAGTCATACCGACCAATACACAAGATTTAAGCTAAAATATCGCACGGTATCAACCGATATATACATTTCGGTTGTATCTAGAGATGACAATATGTGACACGATACGTTAACACAATACGAACACGACACGATAAAAGCGGGTTAGTGTTTAGCCTTAACGGGTTTCGGGTCAAATCGTGTCAACCCGTTAAGACACGATTTGATAACGAATCATAAAAGGTCAAACTCGTTATGAAATTTGAATTTATTTTTATACCCTTGAACTAAATTTTAAAAAATCATAATTTAAAATTAGTTTTATACTCTTAAACACTTAGCTATCCCATTTAAATACTTATTAAAAAGTCACTAATGAGTTAACCCATTGTTATTTAATATGTTTGGGTTATAATTTTAATAGTTTATCATATTTTATAGTGTACCATTTATTGAATTGTAATTTTAATATTGTAATTTGTAATTAATTTTTTATATTTTGTAACTATTAATTAAGTTTTAATATTTGTATAAAATCAATTAGGTTAAACTCAAACGGGTCACTAACGGGTTTGCGAGTTGAAACGTGTCAGATCGTGTTGTATCGTGTCGTGTCATATAGTATTAAAGGTCTTAACAGGTCGTGTTGTGTTAATCCGTTATCTTAATGGGTCGTATTATGATTGAAATTTTTGACACGAAATTCTTAACGGGTCGTGTTCGTGTTGATCCTTTGAGCATTATGTACACGCCCTGACACGACACAAATATGACCCGTTAACATATTTTGACATCCCTAGTCGTACCTAATTTCAGCTAGCTTTTACTTCTTTTTTTAATTTATTATTATTTTTATTTCAAACTAGATTATTTACACATAAATATTTATATATATAATTTATTTATATATTGATTATTATTTTAAAATGTAATTCATCTATATTTTTATATATATAATTTATTTTTATATAGACTATTTTGAAATGATACATAAAATAATATTAATATTAAAATATTTCATTTCAATACCTTGATCAAAACGTCCACACTGGAGTCAAAACAGTGGTGATAACCTTAAAGATTAGCATGCAATTTTGCCCTGCACGCTAGCTTAACTATGTGGAAGATGGCTCCTCGTTGTTTCAATATCAGTATGCAAAAATGAGTAATTTTACATGGAGTTGGGGTTTCTTGTAGTTGAACGAGGGTCAATTAACATAACGTTTTTCTCTATATGACGTTTCTCTCTTCTCGATTACACCTTCAACTCTATTTTCTGCCTTTTTTTAAAAAAAATAATTTTTTTATTCATCGATTAATGCCGCCACATTAGTCGGCTCTCAACTGCAAGAAATCCAACTTCTTATAAAATTATAAAATTATTGTACAGAAAGTAGCCTTCATATATTTCACATCTGAACAATATATGTGCATGATTTCTGCATTACAGCTTGATTACCTCAGCTCTCATACGGTCTGCGGCATTAATGCTCATTTTCCCGCCCTGGTTGAACCTGCTGCACGTGTCAATTAACATCGGTCTGCTAAGACAGGTTTGATCACGTCAAAGAGGATAATATTTTGTCGAGAAAATATTACGAAAATCCAACACTCATTACACACATTCACATAAATAGTATATATATACTGTTCATATATACTGTTCATGTAAGTGTGTGCAATGAATGTTGGATGCTCCCTATCATTACTTTATTTTCTTATAAGAAAAATGTTTGTATACTTATCTATTTTGATATTTTTTATTTTTTTATTTTTTATTTAATAATTAAAAAAGTAATTATTAATATATTAGTACTTCTTTATATTTTTTTACATATTTTTTTAAATGATAAAAAAATATATAAAAAAATAGAAAAAATAAAAAACAAAATATATACTGACCATACAAATGAGGGGTACTACTCAAAACGAACCTATCAACACCTGAGATCCTCATTAGGGCGGCCTTAATTTTACAAAGTCAACACGTTAATAAGATATTTGCTTATGAATTATATGCTCATAATTATCAAAAAATATTACAAAATTTACATATATACAAATGAAAGGAAGATTTTATCAACACTATATTACAAAAATATGTACTTCGATGAATGTAGCGTTAACAAAATTGAATAGTGTGTGCAACAGAAATACGTACATACGATTGCATACCTTCAGCCAGGTTTACTTATGTATAGCGTAAAGCAATAATTCTAGGGAAAATCGACTTGGAGAGTCGACTCCCAAAGTCACAAAATTGATTTTAAAAGGGAGGTAAAACGCGGGACAAACTACATCATTTCAAACCTAGCATCCCCAACCTTTTGAAGAGAGAGAAACTCTCTGCCCCCCTCTGTGCGCCTCCTGTTTTCAACCCCCAGAGTGAAATCAGGTCTCGTTTCATCTTCAACCCGACCACTCCGTTACTGGTTTTTAATTTTCCCTCCCCAAAATCGTTTGAAGGAATCACTTCATTCCTTCAACCTTTGAGCTCTTCCTCGAAATCGACTATTGTGGTTCTATTTGCATATGAAGAAACCTAAATCCTAGACAGGTAAGTGACTTCGTCATATTTAGGGAAAAAATGATATGAAGGTTTGAAAACTTTTTCATTTCCTGCTTCGTCTCCGAAATGCTCTGGTGAGTGGATCTTCAAGCTCGTTCCTGTTGGATCTGGTCTGGTCAATGTCTTCTTTTTCTCATGTGAGTGCAGAAGATTTGTGTTGGTCATCTATTTCAAGTGGGTCATCTTCAAGTGCCTATGTGTCAACCCCTGCATATCTCAGGTCAGGCACCGTTAGCAGACAGATGAGAGAAAAAATCCGTAAGATGTAAGGCTAGCTAGAAAAGCTTATCGCTCATCCAATTCTCTTTTTCTTCCTTACTTACCCATTTTATTAACAAAAACAAGAATGTGAGTCCCAAACCAAGGTCCACCCGCCGTTGATCAAAACCAAAGGGGCACGAAGCAACAAATCCACTATATTCTAGCTTCAATTCCATTGCTTTCGTATTGATATTAATTTATTTTCTTTGATGACTCTTCATTTTGGTCTTGGGTGCGTTGAATTTATCTATAGTAGTCAACCATTTGTAGGTACTTTGGGTGGTTTGGATTGGAGAGTGATCTCAACTCACCTCTATTTTATTATTACTTTTTTAATTTTTTATTCAAAACATAAATCTCAATATATATTCTTTCAAATTCTAAGACATATTTTTTAAATCTTAATTCAATTTTTTTAAATTCTAAATTAATAATAATATTAAAAAATAAATTAAATTCATCTCAATTCATCTTATCTTTTAATTCAAATCAACTTATATATATCACTACCTGGGTTTCTTCAACTTTGCAAACGGAACAAACCCGAACACGTGTGCAAACAGAAGTAAGGTACGACCTAGTCTGACATGAACACTCCATTATTCCAAAACAGAAAAAAAAAAAAAAATTGTACCATTCAAATGATTTGTTAACAGCATAATTTCCATACCACAGGCAAAATATAAACATAGTTATAGTAAAAGCATATTGTACTCAAATACTTTCAAATAGGCATGTGTATCCGGGCTGGACAAATCCGGTCCGGCTCTAAAATTATATTTATTTTTTAATAGTTTTAATACTTTCATTTAAAATATTCCAGAAAATTACCATCTTTAGAATTTAGATTTTCGAATCCAAAATCTGGATCAACATACCAAATTTAAAATAACAAGACGAGTTAGTGCGTTGAACGGTTGAAGCCATGAATGACATTAGCTGTTGTAATGGGAAACAAGCACTAGCATGTACTAAATTAGCCATGATCCGAGGTAACAACAATGTTATAAAGGCTAGTGCAAGTACCAACATGATCCCAGAGTATCAGCCGTGGGTCTGGTTTTCTGAAATAATAATTCTACTCTTACATACGTAGGTCCCGACTGGGATCCTGTTGTAAATTTTTTTTCTTTTTTTTAGTTTTTTCTTTATATATATATATATATATTTTATCACTGTTAAACATCTTTAAAAAATTAAAAAAATCACAATACTTATAAAATATATATTTTTAATCATTATATAAAAAAAAAAAAAAAATTAATCTTACATTCGGGAATCCGTTTGTAAGAGTAGAACTACTCTTTCTGAAAGTAATGTGCACAATGACCAACAACCCTACTAGCAACTCACATAATTGCTATGGGGTTATAAAAACAACAATGCATCCAACAGCAGCATCATTTATCCTGTTTTTCAAATAAATCATATGTAAATTGTATTCATATCCCGAAAGGCAAATGATCTACTAAATTTGATTTCAAATAATAATAAATAAATAAATAAAACCTTGTATTGGGCACATATATAGGCGAAAGACAACTTGATGGATACAAATTTAACAAAGAGACATAAGTTGCCCCAAGAACTTAGGCCCAAATGATATGACACTGATGAACCGCTTTCAAACAGAGGAAGTTGATCGTTTGAAAACCATCAACCTAGACCATGCATAGACATGTCACATTCTATGATCTTCACATTAAAATAGCCCTCCGATTAGCCTAATTAACACAAAAAGAAAGCAATATGTGGAGGTAAAGATAGACACAGGATACATAAACATTCTGATCAGGGTAGTTTTCATTTCTCATCAATGGGCCTCGAGTGCCACACTATCTGAGGGCCCCTGGGTTTCTTCTTTGGACCATTTTATAACTGATCAGTTCCAAGTTTTGGAAAAATTAAAGAAAAAGGCTAGTTGGAAGAGGCCGAGGCCGAGGGATAAAAGTTTTGACAGGTGATACCTAGTTTGTTACTGCACAATTATTATGTCAATATAATATTGGATCCTACGTTTAAATATTAAAGATATTACAATCGAAAATATGATTAAAAGAAAAATAGCCAACCCTAGGAATTGATGACGTCGATTCACCACAAGACGACGTCGTTCAGCACTTAAGAGATCATTTCTGACATGGGCTTGGCCTCAAAAAGAAAACCATGGGCTTGCCAGAAACCCGGGTATTACATTTCAGTGGAATATAAACACAAACACCAAAACAATTTTTACAAAAGCCAAAAATAAATATCTAAATTAATCACTGTTCAACTTTGCTTATTTACTTTCAACCCAATATGAAATATATTTAAAAAGAAATTATGCAAATTAAATTTCCTATCTACTTTCACAAAACCAATAAAAAAAATATTTATCTCAAAATTTTTCAAAAGAATTTGCAAAGCCGATTTTCATTCTAAATTTAATTTTCTCAACCAAACACACAATGATAAGCCAATAGTTTTCTTATCTTATATTTTTAACTTTTTATTAATAACATATTTAAAATAAGTAGGTTTTTGATTGAGTCTTTAATGTGTGGTGCATGCATTATCAAGTTAATGTAATATTTGTAAAGATGAGTTTCTAAAAAACACATGAAGTTCCATTTTGGTTGTAAAGTGAGTTAAAAAATGAAATACGAGGTTAAACAATTTTTTGTTTGTTCATCAATTTAAATGGGATATATTTAATTTTCTCATAACTTTTCATCCATATGTTTTGGCCCTATTGAAAATAGATTCTCGTTTCATCCTAGATAACCAATGATCATCAATTTTTGAAGAAATTAAAAAGTTTACATAACGTCAGAACTCTTTGGTAAAGATCAACATACAATTACTTTGGCATGCTACATCCATGCATAAAATACTCTTTGTCTAGATTAGTCTTGAATCAGTCTTCCTGCACGCTACAAGAAGGTTCACCGGTACTAACTGATGATGTAGGTATGAGATACGAAGGAATAGGCATATTTGAAGGAAGATCTAGCATTGCAACCTCAAAATTAAGAACCTAAATTGCTTGCCTTATTGACGGCCTATCTTTTTGAACAGGATGAGCACACCACAATCAAACAACCATTAAACACACTATCTGATTCTCCACGAAATCCATTCTCAATCTCTCATATATTGCCATGGGGAGCCTTTTACTCCTGTAAAGGTTCCAAACCCACTCTACCAGCATCATTGCATAATCCTCATCTGGATGGTCAGTTGACTTTCTTCCAGTAGCAATTTCTAATGCAACCACACCAAAGCTATATACATCTGATTCCTTACTAGCCCTCCCAATGTTCATGTATTTTGGTGCCATATAGCCAAATGTTCCAGCAAATACACTTGTCTCATGAAGACTTAGCTCATGGTCCATGAGTCGAGCTAATCCAAAGTCTCCAAATTTCACGTTAAAACTAGAATCAAGCATGACATTGCTCGATTTGATGTCTCGATGCACAACACATTGCTCTCATTCTTCATAAGGGTAAAGCAGTGCAGATGCCAACCCAAAAGCCATCTTGTATCTATTTTCCCAAGTCAGAGGACTCCTTTTGTCAAAGAGATGCGCATCAAGGTTACCATTTGGCATAAACTCATAGGCAACTAGGAACTCACCCTTGTCATGGCACCATCCTATTAGTTGCACCATATTCTTGTGCCTAATCTGGCTAATGATCTTCACCTCTGCTAAGTACTCTTTTTTTCCTTATTCGGGCCCCTTGAGATTTTCTTTACAACAACTTCTTTATCCAAATCATTTAAATACCCTCTGTAGATGGTACCAAAGCCTCCTTCCCCTAACTTCTTGGCAATCGAAAAATTGTTAGTGGCCAAAGCAAGATATTCATAAGAAAAACTCATTGGTCCTACTCTTCTTTCAAGTTCAATTGATGTTAATTTCATATAAGTCTCAGTTGTTTCCTTTTCTATTTCTTTTTTCTTTCCCTTCCATGCCCGCAATGTTACAAAAGTCACAATTGCTATAGCTATGATCAGAATGCCAATTGAAACTATTAGACCAATGACTAAACTTTTATTTTCACCCTTTTTTGCATTTTTTCCCTCTATTTCCAAACTGGAACTAAATTCCCATGATTGAACTATAGTTCACTCTCCATATTGACCTGTGATAGCTGAAAATCCAACTGTGACCCACTCGGGAAGAACTCAAGAACTTGCATGAGATCGATTTCAAAAGAAAGACTTGTATTCTCATTAGCACTAGAGCTTGTTTGATATGCCCAAGATACGCTCAAGTTCTTGGTAGAAGCATTGTATGTAATCCATACATCAACGGGTATCTCCACTGTGTAAGCTGACATTCCAAGCGATATATGTTGCAGAAGCAATTGAGTTGTCAATAATCCCTACATAATCAAATGGAGGATCCCATTTTGGACTGGTGAATGAATCAAATTCGAAAAGAACAATTTGGTTATGAGATGAATCACTAGTTGTGGTGTTGAATAGGCCTAGAAATCCACCCACTAAATTTAGAGGAACTTCAAATCCGACAGGAGCCAAGAGGAAGGCTAACCTGTGGCCATATTGGGAACGACCTTGGGTGTCGATAAGGAAGGATAAATGTGTAGTAAAGTTGGCGAGTTTTCTAGTGTCAGTCATAGAGAAGCACCCTCTCAAAATAGATGGCTCGACCGACTCGACATAACCAAGTATATTTGAAGATCATCTCAATGGTTCCCACAGATGGTGCTGCATCACCCAAGTATATCATGTTGTCGGCATTGGGTTCGAAGCAAGTTATTTTGAAATAGATCAAGTAAGCAATTGGAAGAAGTAGGAGGAAGAAGATAATGAGGGTTGACACTAACATGGGTAACACCCTATTATCAATCATCTCTACGGCTTCGAAGGTGAGGATAGACTGAGTACAAAAAAGTTGGAGAGCTATGGCATGGAAGTTGGACCTGAATTTGATCAGTTTATATCTGATCATAATGCCGAGTTTTAACCACGAGATCTCCATTTAGAATTAAAAAGGTTCATTTAAAAAGAGACTTTTACTGATGACTTGAATATATTTCTTAACAAAGAATACTCTAATGATGAGATCAAAGAAGCTCTTTTTCAGATGAACCTCATGGGTTCTTTGGGCCCTGATGGGTTTTCTTCCATTTTTTACTAAAATTATTAGGACATTATTGGGAAAGACATTACTAATGCTGTCTCTGAGGTATTAAATCATTGAGGGGATGTGAAAAACATAAATGATACTTTAATAGTCTTGATCCCAAAAGTCAAAAAACCTATATCTATCTCAGACTACAAACTAAGGGTGGTCATCCGGACCGGTTATTTATCCGGTCCGGTTTGAAAACCGGATATCCGGATTTCGGATCCGGATCCCGGAACCGGATAATTTAAATCCGGTATCCATATTAAAATATATCCGGTTTAATATTTTAATATGATCCGGTACCGGATCTAACACCCGGTACCCGGATTCAAATAAACTAATCCGCAGTTCCGCACGATTTATTCTAAATCTGATCTCTCTCTCTCTCTCTCTCTCTAACTTCAAACCCTAGCCTCGCCGACGAGCAACAATCCCGTCCGTCTTCGTGACCTTAACTGTTTGTCGTCGACGTGTGGGTTTAAATCGCGCCGATCTCCGTCGATTCTAGGGTACTCTCTTACTCTCTCGCTCTCGCTCGCTCTCTCACTCTCGCTCGCTCTCTATTTCTGTATTTGAGTTCTGTATTACATATATCGAGGTCCTCTGGATGAAATCTAGAACCATTTTACCCAGTAGAGATTAGCTATGATCTTCTTTATAATATCGATGGGTTTGAGCATTGCTTATAGTTAATCAAAGATTCAAACGTGTTTCTCTCTATGTTTGTAGTTAATCATGAAAGATTTGCTTGGTTGGGTCCTTGTACCAATTTGATCAAGGAAGGCTCGAAATGTTCATGAAAGAAGATTTGCTTGGCTGGGTCCTTCCATGTTGTGAAAACTTACTTCTTCTTTATGAGATCCATATTATAATTACAGAAAATTTGTTAATAAACTAAGAAGGATCTTTCTAGCAGGGTAATTGTAAGAAATCTGAGATTGAAGGTTTGGTGAAGCTATGAAGTCTCAAAATCCAACTCCAAACCCTACTTCGAAACTAGAGAAGGTATATTATTCCTTTTAATTTAATATTAATTTTTATTATTAATGTATTTCAAAATACTCTACTATTTCCAATGTTATTGTGTTTGATTTTGTGAGAATTTAGTTGGAGACTTGGAGTTATGCAGAGGAGTTTCATCTTGATCATGATGTGGTGCTCTTTATGTCACATTAATTCCTTTTTAGTTAGTTTGCTGTCATTTATATCATCTTTGTGTATTTGCTGCTCTTTTGCTCTGTTTCGTTTAGATTTTCAATGCCCTGGTATGGTGTAGTTGACCTTTCCTTGTTTGGATTTTCTCTTGCATCCCTTCTCCATGTTCATGTGAGACACGGATTGTTACTGCACGTTTCCTTTGCTATAAAATAAATGTACCCATAAATTGGTGATATGACAGGGAATGTTAAATGTAGTAAGCTAATAATGCTCTGCTTAGTTGCTCACTGTTAATCATATACTACTGATTTGTTCTCCATTGTTCCTGGGTAAATGACTGTTCTGAAGTGCTTGTAGTTTCTGTACTGATATTTCTGTTGTCCAAATTTTGTAGAACCAAAACAAAGAAAAAACTTTGTAGTTTGTAGTACCCAATAGAGAAAACTTGTGAGCAGTGTTACAACTTGTTCAATGGAGATTAGATGGTGATGTGTTAGTGACTTTGGTTTTTGTTACATTATTGTAATTTTTCTTCCAAGCTCAACCTCACTTTTTAAATAATCCTGATAATTGTATTACCCAGGATGGGGAACTTCATGCATGTACCCACATTTATATTACCCCCACAGGGGGCCACATGCCTATCTATGAACATAATCAATACACATTAAGCAAATTAATTAAGGAAGATTAATAAAAAGCTGCTAGTGTTCATTCATAACACGTGAGATCATCATGAGTCCTGCTTTAAATGGATTAATAATCTTAAGTACTGCTCATTCTACTTATTGATGCATCTTTTCCATTACTTTAATGTGCTTGTTTTTAATGCAACTCTTAAGTTGCACCAATTTACAACTTGTCCTGTTATTAAAAATTATGATAGGCAATTTCTGGGTAAAGATATTTGTTACAACTCTATTACCTTACTTCAGTGTTACAACTCTGACTTCTTTACTTGGTAAAGATATTTGTTTTAACTTGCTTCAGATGGGGAATAAGTAGGAGGATCAGAGTTCATTTAAGGCTAATGAAGAGCTATTAATCCAATTGCAGAGAGAAAGAGCTATTTCAATCAACAAGAATATCAGAAAGCAGTGAAAGATAAATTTTGTGGTCTTAAAATTAATTTGAACGACTTTGATTACTTTGGTAATTTTGAATCTGATTGGGATTGAATACAAGGTTTGAGTGATTTTTGTGTGCTACTATATCAGCCAGCTGAGGGAAAGAATAGAAAAGTTAAAGCTAAAGAAAGGAATAACTTTTTTAAGTCATTACAGGACCTCACGCGAATCCTTTTACTTGATATTGTTAATTGTATTTGTTTAATGTAATCTGAAATCAAGAAAATAGTTCAAAAAACTATGAAAACTTCCCCATTCGTCTAATACCTAAATTATATAACCAAAACATACATCAGTAATAGTAATAAATTATAAAATGCAACTAAAAAAAAAGTAATAAAACAAGCTATAAAAAAAAACGGTTTAAATCCAGAAACTGGATTTCCGGATTTTTAAAACCGGATTGATCCGGATCTGAACCGGATTTCAACCCGGATGAATCCGGGTTGGAGTCCAAACCGTTTTTGGGCATCCGGATCCGGCCCGGGTTGACCCGGATTTCCGGTTTGGGCACCGGATGAACAGTCTTACTACAAACCCATTTCATAGTGTAACGTGATTTACATGATAGTCTCTAAAGCTATAGCCAACCATCTCAAATATATCCTCCCACATATTATTTCTCCATCTCAAAGTGCATTTGTTTCTTGTGGATTAATACAAGACAATATTATCATAGCTTTTGAGGCTCTCCACTCCATGACTACTAGAGGGAAAGGTAAACAATGCTGCACAGCCATAAAACTAGACATGAGCAAAACTTTCAATAGAGTAGAGTGGCTATTTCTGGAAAAAGTCCTTGATAAATTGGATTTCAACTCAACCTAGATAAACTTGGTCATGAATTGTGTCTCCTCCACCTCATATTCGTTGCTCATAAATGGCTGCCCTCAACCTCCCATCATTCCTACTTGGGGTATCCGCCAAGGGGACCCAATCTCCATATATCTTTTTATCCTATAACTAAGGTGCTTAGTTCTCTTATCAAAAATGCTAAATTTGATAATCAACTGTATGGTTACCGTATCAGCAGAGGTAGTATAAGGATTAACTATTTATTCTTCGTTAATGACAGCCTTCTTTTCAGCCGTGCTACTGTCAATTAATGGAATGTTATCCAAAATATTCTCAGCCTCTATGAATCTGCCTCAGGCCAGAAAGTGAATATGGCTAAGACTTTCCTCTTTTTCAGTTCAAACACACAAAGAGGTATCAAGAATCTTATCATCACCATGGCAGGTTCCCAAGCCAATAATTCCTATCAAAACTATCTTGGTCTTCCCGCACTAGTGGGCAGGTCTAAGTACAAAACTTTCAAGAGCATACTCGATAAGATCAGGGGGAGGATGAGTAATTGAAAAACCAAATTTCTCACTCAAGCGGGAAAATAGATCCTTTTTAAATCTATTGTGCAAGCCATACCCACTTACACAATGGGGGTTTTTAAACTTCCTAAATCATTCATCTCGGATATGAATAGTCTTATGATCAACTTTTGGTGGAATTTCATGAAAAATTAGAGGAAAACCCACTGGATAAATTGGAAGCACATGGGGAAAGCCAAAGGGATATGAGGTCTCAGTTTTTAAGACTTTGAATGTTTCAATATTGCCCTTTTGGCCAAGCAAATATGGAGAGTTATTCAACATCCTTACTCTCTTGTTGCTCAAATTTTAAAAGCAAAATACTTCCCTAGGAGTGAAATCATGCAAGCCAAGATAGGAGCCCGACCCACTTTCATATGGAGGAGCTTATGTGGGGTAAGGGAACTAATAGAGGAAGGTTCTCTTTGGAGAATTAGTGATGGCAGATATATTAAAGTGTGGAAGGACAGATGGCTACCCAAACCCTCAAGCTTCCAGCCTCATCCTCCTTCCCAAATTCCCAATGAAGATATTATTGTCCATGATCTCATTGACTGGGATACAAAACAATGGAGACTAGATATTCTTCATTCTACTTTCTCTGAAACGGATAGGAATATTATTTCTAATATTCCTATATGCAATCATGAAGCTAGAGACAAAATAATGTGGCTGGACAACAAAAATGGCACTTTTACAGTTAAAAGTGCTTATCACATGCAAATGTAGAGATTGGATAATAGGAAAGGACAATCTTTCTCTGGCAACTCCAATAATCCCACTTGGTCTAAACTCTGGCAGCTTCAAATTCCGAATGCTCTAAAAGTTTTCATTCAGAGAGCATGTCTTGAATCCCTGCCAACAAGATTGAATCTCTTTAAGAGAGGCATTACCGATAACCCCCTACCCTATATGCAATAGAGAAGATGAAATTGTCTTACACATTCTGTGGGAATGCTCCTTAGCCTCAGATGTTTGGTGCTTAGGCCCCACGAGTCTCCACAAGAAAGCTTCCAATATGGAAAGCTTCATGGCCTCTTCGAAAGTATCCTAAATACCTGCAGCCAAGGAGTGGTTAAGGAATTCTTAGGCATTTCTAAAGTAATTTGGAACAAAATAAACAAATTTATTTTTAAAGACAATTTTACTCACCCCTCTCAACTAGTTTCCTTAATGCTCTATTCTCTTGAAGATTTTGCTGGTGCCCAAATTGATTTTATCATGATAGAACATGAGATTTATCTAGCTATAGAACATGAGATGAGGAAGAGCGTAGCTCTACATAGATCCCTCCGCTAGCAGGTTCCCTCAAAATTAACTGGGATGCTAGTCTATGCATGGAACAAAGTAAGATTGGAATTTGACTTATTGTGAAGAATCACATGGGTAGAAGTCTAGCCATAAAAAAAAATTGTATAAATTCATTTATTGACCCTCACCTGGAAAAATCCTTGGGAGCAAAGAAGCAGTTACTCTCACAAATGAAATGCTCCTCCATTCAGTCATCCTTGAAGGGGACAATCTCCAAGTTATTAAAGATTTATCCAACAATGAAGATAGAGATGATAGTATAGGGCTTATAATCAAGGACACGAAGCTGCTCCTTTCTCATATGAACTGGAAAGCTCTTCATGTAAATCGAAATGGGAACAGAGATGCCCATTTGCTAGCAAAATCTACTAAGAGCACTAGCAATGCCTTATTAAAATTTTCCTTCAAAATGTATAAATTTGTACATTTAAAAAAAAAAAGTCTAATAGTGGAGAGAAGAAAGTAGAAGAGAATATTTATACTTTTTATTCCACTTGTCAATAATAAACCTTCCAAAATTAATTTAGAGAGTTTTGGAAGATTTACTATTTACAAGTAAAAAAAAAAAGTACAAATATTCTCTTCTCTCTATTTTTTTTCTCCACTATTAGATTATATATTTTTTTTAAATGTATAAATTTATATTTTTTAAAAGAAATTTTTCATAAGATCATTACTAATAATTTTCATAACATCATTAGTAATGCTCTAATTTATTAGTGGTAAGAGAGATTGGTTAACCTCCTTTTTAATTAAAAAAAAAAAAAAAGCTTTTACTCGGATTCCTCGCCGGAACTGTACAATGTTGTCGTCAACAAAGCTGACGTGAAATACAAAACAAACAATTTATATAGTGACAATCTTAAATTTAGAATCCAATGGCCGCCTTAATTAATACTATTAAATAGGTGGACAACAATCTGACGCGCCTAAGGTACCCGATCTTTTCCCATTTTGAAAAATGACCTTTAAAGTTCACAAAATCCCTTAGGCTGATTATAATAGGGAAAAAGTTAAAAAGCCACTTTTATTTGAATTTTGCTGGTGTGTAATTTTTTGTTTAATTTAATGATTAAGAAAATATTATTTAATAATATTATAATTTTTTTTAAATATTTAAATGTATTAAAAAATGATATAATAAATAATAATAAATAAAATAACAACAAAGAGCCATAATAAATTCCAAATATTAGCAGTCCCATTATAATAGAGGCCGCTAAGATAGAAATATTGATGAAGTACTACAATTTTTTTCATTTATAATTACTTTGTTTTATTTTATCATTTTGGTAATGACATTTCTTGATATATATATATATATATATATATATATAATTCCAACTCTAAAAAATTCGGCCCCTCGCAACAATCATTAACATGTTACATGGCAATCCCGTATTTAATTAATTTGTCCCTATTCATCGATCACACGTACGTCCACAAGTCCACAATGTTTATTCTACATGCAACAATGCTTATGATAAATTTGACAGGTTTGATCACGCCAAAGAAAATAAACTTTTCTTGCCGATTCAATAATTAATGATTCCATCTGGATCTACTTCTTGTACAAATCAGTTGTCAAAAGATATGTGTTAGTGGAGCAGGACCCATTCTTCGATGCCAAAGCATAAATTAAAATTAAAATTATTATTATTATAAGTAATTTATATCAACCCAAGTTTGATAAGCATAAAAAAACAAAAAAATGTTGTCAACTTGTTCATTATTCATCTAGGAATATGAGATCAGCACATTTACGGCATGGATCGCGGAGACACAGAGAGCACGGACTGCAGGCTAAAGATCAACTTTCAGATCATATTCTCATGATGGCTGTGTTTTCGCCGCCAGGCGCCAGACGTATGGAGGTATATATGTAGTGAACGAGCAACCCAAAACCATGAAAAATTATAATTTGTTTATCAATTTTGACATCTCATTTTAACATTTTATATATTTACATTTTTTAATTTTCTTTTATTTGATAATTAAAAAATTGATTATTCATATATTAATATTTTCTAAAAATATTTTAAAATGATGAAAAAATAAAAAATAAAAAATAAAAACAACAATTTGACCTAACGATACATTTGAATTGTAAGTTTCTGGCAGCTGGTAGCATTAACCTAAAACTATATATAAGCAGAATATTCTTCGCCGGCACTTATAATAATAGCGTAACACGCCGACGTTAAATACAAACCTAAACATTAAGAAAAAATATTGGCAGAAGCCTGTGTGCCATGGCACACAAGTTAAAGTGAAAAAAAAAAATTACTGTTGCTGTAAGTTAGCGGCGGACTAGTTGACTAGGCAGAGAGACCTAACCGACGTCACTCAATGTGGCACCCCAGCTCTCGTTTGGAATTTGGCGGCAACCACAATGCTGAAATGTTGGCTGCTCAAGTCTACATCTCTCGCACAATGTGAAAATAAAGTATATGCCGGAATGCTTCAAAAATGTACATATATAATATTTAATTCACACCAGAAGTTAAAAAGGACTTAGTAACTAGAATCTAACTAAGAGTACTAAATAAATTTACATACATCATAACCCTAGTACCCATGAGCCACAACTCTTCAAGTTCAAACCACATACAAAAGAAAATTACAAAGCTCCAATTTAATTATAGAGAGTAAAAAAAAAACATATTATAATGGGTAATTAACCCTAATCTTTACTTCCCTGGTGGGATTGGACCTCCATACTCATAACCATCACCATACCTATGATCATCTGCATTAAAAACCTACGATTTGAGGAGTTGAGACTACTATACTGAGATTCCAAAAAATTGCATTAAGTGGAACTAGAGTTTTTTTTTAATAATAAGATGAAATGAGATAATTTTAGATAAAAGTTGAAATTAGTTGATTAAAATATTATTTTTTAATATTATTAGTTTTTTAATTTAAAAATATTGAATTGTTTATTATATTTTGAATGAAGATTTAGAAAAATTATAATGATAAAATGAGATGAGGTGAAACTGTTTCTGTATCCAAATGGTCGGACTTAAGTCCCACACTCAAATAAGAAAAATACAAAAAAATATAAATTATATTTGATATTTTCCAATAAACCAAACTCAGGTATTTCACCAAAAATTCCACACAAAACATTACACCCAAAAATCATGTTTTATAAATAACAATTTTATTAAGGTATGCACTATATATGGTCTCCCCTATGGACTATCCATACACATAGACTATCCACACACTTAGACTCCCTTTGCCATAACTACAGATAATGATCATGCATGTAATTTCATAACAAGTAATGTACAGTTTCGCATTTGCACGTTCATGGCCAAGCATCCTCTAGCCTAGAGGCAACAACATCAACCCGAGGGTGTTACATATTATCTAGCCCGAGCCCATTATCTCTAGTTGGATGTCACTTAATTTTATGCGCTTCCAATTGCCTAAAGGAGCTTCATTAAGATAATGTCTTATCTCGACCTAGGGTAGTACAAAACATACCCACCCAAAAATCCAATAACATAAGAATCCAACAATTTCACAAATTGCAATTTAAACGCATAAGTCACAATTAGATAGTAAAAATTCAACAAATAATTATACATTTAAGATAGACGAGTGATAAACATTCAACAAATAATTGAATGTTGAAAATAGTACATATCACAAACTACACAATAATCCCATCAATTCACTCTGCACATAGCCACATCACAAACTGCACAATAATCCCAACACTTCACACAACCACATAGAACATAATTTTGAATTCCATCAAGGCCAATTTATCGCTTATAGCACAAATGGGAAGTTGTTGGATGATCAAGGTGTTTTGAGATTTGCAACTAGTCATGGGCGTCTCGAGCAAAGAAGCACAATGTGTATGTGTGTTGCTGGGACAATGAGACACTAAACACAATAGAGAGACCGAGAGGATGAAAGCTTTGTCCAATGCTTTGAAAATCAACAATTATGATTCCAACTAGAGAGATAAGGAGGGAAAGTGGGAGGTTTCAAAGGGGATGGGAGTTTGACCAGCTAGAGATGAAATAGAGAAGGGAAAAAGAAGAGAAAGAGAGTACAAGAGAGTGAGGAAGGAAGTCAAGGGGAGATAGTAAGATCAAGAGGGAGGGAAGCCTATCGTGGATGGTGTAGCACGACGAGGTGGTGGCTGTGATTATGGTTTATAAACCTCAAAAGGTTGGGCTTTCCTAAAGGAAGAGAGATATATAAAGATAGAATGAGTGATGATTGGAAAGGAAGATGGAAGGGGAGGGTCTTAGTGGTGAATGGTGTTAGAGTGTGGTGGGCTACGACACTAGAACCCTAAACATGAGATAGAAATAGAGAACAAGAGTGATCATGGATAAGTGAGTAAGGCCTAAAGATAAGGAGGAGGTGACAGAGAGAGTGAGGGCATTACAAGGAAAAGAGAGATGGTCAAAAAGGGAAGGGTGTCAACCTATTTATAGGCTAGAAAGCCCCCTTCATGGGTGGCATAGTGCTTTTTGGAAAGAACTTGGTCTCTTGGAGGTCTCATAAACATCAAATGTTGTTCCGCTCAAGTACAAAGGCTAAGTACAAATCCCTTGCTAACACTACTGTTAAATTGCAGTGGTATAAAGCCATGCTAGTTTGTAAGTTTATTTTTGTAAGATCTTTTTGTGACTGTAACACTTTTATTTACTATTTACTTTGTGACTTGTGTGTTATGCTTCCCTACATTCCAAAGCTCTGGTGTGACAATATTGGTGCCACATATATGTTTACAAACTAGATCTTTCCGAAAAATGATATGCCTCACACTTGTTTTGAAAAAATTGGTAAGTCTAGAACTCACATGAACAAAACCCACTTTTTAATGTTAGGCCCCATTTTTTTCAAAGGCAGTACGCAATGTTTGCCTACTCCATGACTTGAATGTTGTAGAGGTTTTAATTCCCTTTATTGATGATGAGTATATTTGTCAAAATTCTGAATTTTTGCTTGATGAGAACATTGATTATACTAATGAAAATTTTCTTGAAGTGTCAGATTGTTTTGCAGATTTTCTTCACCACTTGAGGTGCAAGCCGCAAGTGCAAGATGGCAGCCCCAATTTGAGACTCTACCGCCAGCAGACATATTTAAATCTTCAGAGGAAAGCCATAGATAGGCTAGAGAATCCTCTTTACTAGATCTTCTAAATGCACCTAACTTCACTCCTTCCTGTCAACACATGAGCCCTATGTGCCGATACAGTTGTCAGCGCTCATTTGATACTAATTCTGTTTTTCCATCTCTAGTTATTTCCCAATTCCCTATATTCTGTTTTCCCTAAAAGAATAATATGGAGGTAGTGGAAGTAGAATTTTCCTACGAAACTAATACAACAGATCAGTAGACTGCAGTGTCATTGTACCGTTTTTGGTTTGAAATAACAATCAATCAATACATTTTGTTGGAATAATGCAAACAGCTTTTGGTGGTCTCCTCAACTCATCTAAGCAACATGGCTTTGAACCTATGATTCATTGTCATTTTCTGTTTTATTTAACTCACTCTTTCTCCCAAACATTGCATTAATGTGGCATATCTACATAATTTCTATATAATATGTCAATTCATATATAAGTTTATGGTTAATTTGTGAAAGTATATATGGGGGAGAATGAGAAGATCCAATTAAGAAACAAGGATCAGGTCCCTTTGCTTGTGTGTGGTGTTAGAACGAATAAGATGTGTAGTTTCCATTCCAGCTTAGAAGATTACCTTCAACAAATAATTACCATTTATTATCAAACACAAACATTGACAAACACATGATCAACACGGCATGCGCATGCCATACCTATCTTGCTGCTCCAATAACACAACAAGAGATCTAGCAAACGAAGGTTGTTTTTTTTTTTTTTTTTTAACCCGACAGGCTAGAAAATTGAGCTAAATATATAATATATCATACAAAGAGCAAATGGGTTTCTTCAGGCCATTCATTTTCCTCTTGATCCTTTATTTATTTATTTTTTTGTCCCTCTCAATCCCTTCTTTTACCCGAATTCAAAACAACAAGCAGCATCAAAACCAACCAGATATATGACTTCCGACTTCCTTTAACACCAAAGAATCAAAAACAGCATTTCAGTATTTTGATGAACCTTAATTAAAATAGGGTTCAAGACAACCTTAAAACAGCTAAAGATTGATATAAAAGAGAGAAACAAATCTGAGCAAAAATCATAGTCTAAATCGAAATCAAGTAATGGGGGCCAAGAATCTTACCAGGTAGGACCGAGTCCTAGGACCAGTGGCGGTCCAGATATGGCGGCGAAGACGGGCAGATTTGAGAATGGTGGTGCCTCGCTTGATTCACTTCATGGGGGTGTCTCCCGTCGGTTTGGGGTGATGGATTTTATAGACCATTTTGATCTATAAACAACAACCGAGCTCGAGGCCACAAGTCCTACTATTCTTCCACGCGACGCTATTGTGTTGGCAGAGTTCAGGTCACTTCTCCCTCAGAGCACTCTGTTTAGAACTGTTGTTAAAGTTAAATTTTAATCAATATAATTTCTATTTTAATTTTTAATTACATTATTTACATATATCTCTATATTAAAATAATTATTTTTAAAAAATATAATAATAAAATAATATAACTAATTTTTAACTTGGATTACTCACATCAAATTTTTACATTGAATTATATATTTAGGAAGATATATAATAATAAATAATTATTTTTTTAATTATTTATTATTATTAAATTAATTAAATTATCATATTTGACTCTTATATCTATAATATGTTAATTAATAGTATAATTTAATTAAATTATGCATTTAAAATAATCATATTATATTTAAATTAAATTACTAATCAATATTTTCTAAAAAAAAAATTATTTTTACTTATTTTTCATCTAATTATATTTTTTTACCAACTTAATTTTTTCTACTTAAGAATTATAAGAAAAACGAGTAAAGTAAGAAAGAGAAAAAATAAAATAAAATAAAAATTGATCATTGTATTTGATTGATTATATTTGACATTTGATTTAAGTTTACTGTTCATAAAAAATAAATCATTTGATTTTTAAACAATTTAATATGGGCTTAAAATAAATTTTAATGTTTAAATTTTTATTGAATTTGACTTTTAATCACTATAATGTGAAATTTTTAATTAAAATTTGAGAAAGATTTTAAAGAGTAAGATGAAGATGCTCTTATCTCACAAGAAAATTCAGATTAAAATTTTATGTTTTAATTGGGTTGCCAAACCTGCCCTTAAGGTTTGGGGCAGACCAATTGTGGGGGCCCAGCATTAGTACATGTTTTCGATATTAGCACATGGAAAAACCTACGCAATAAGCACTCCCAACCCAACATCTACTCAGATACGTACAGTGGGTCCAAAACGAGAGCTAATAATAAGGCCCATGCCCAGGAATTGCCATAACAATCAGGCACGTTCCAGTTCCATTAGCAACTTCAGCCGCACAAAAGTGTGCCCGGCAGGTGACCAATGTTCTTTCTTTTTGCTCTTTCTTGATCAGTGCCAAGGATGCTTATTCTACAGATCGCGTTCATTTGGTTTGATACCATCTTTAAATTGAATATTGATTCGTATTATGTGCGTATTTCTCCATGTTTGATTTTGAAATCGAGATCATTTTAATAATGATAAATCGAAAGAGCTTAATTTGGAAGCCAATTTAGATGTAGATATCAAGCTTGTCAGAGTATTGAATCTTAGTCATTTTATATTATTTGAGTGCATGATACAGTGATCCATCTTTATTTCATTGGAAGTTAGCAAACTTGAAGAAAGTTAAAAGCAGCATTTTCAAGCTTGATGCTTATAAGGTAGGATTTTTTTTTTCTCCACCTGCAATTACAATATTCCTAATTTACATAGTAAGATTCATATCTGCAATTAGATTAATTGCTGCATATATATATATATATATGTATGTATATATGCATACACACATACACTTATTAATTTGCTTGTCAAACAGCTAGCTACCCGTCCAATTTCATAATATGAAGTAGAGTATATATAATATTAAAGAAGAAATTTCAGCACTCTCCATGTAAATTTGAGAAATACTTTAGTTAAAATGATAGTGAGGCCGATGAAAGTCCCACTTTTGTACCCCGCTCTCACCTTTTTTTTCCTTTTTTTTTTTAATTTGATGATTAAGAAAATATTGTTTAATAATATTGTGAATTTTTTTAATTTTTAAAAAATATTTAAGATTATTTAAAACATGATGTAAAAATAAATCAAAAATAAAAGAAAAAAATAAACTAAAGGGGCACAAGGATGGGGCCCTTCAACGGGCTCCCTAGCACTCCTCATACTTTAATTACAAAGAAATTTTACAAAAAAAAAAATTCTCGGACTAATATAATTTTGTATAGAACATTAAATTATATATATGATTATTTTTATTTTAAAGTAGATCTAATGCAATCGTGTCAATTTTTGAAATTTTATTTTAAGAAATCTTTTTATACCTATAACACTTCTTTAAAAGGAAAAATACTTTAGCCACAATAAAAATATTATATAAAAGTAATATCGTGAACTGACATAATTTGATGTAATCTATCAAATTATAAAATTATTTTTATTATATAATAAATTTAATAAGTTGCATAAAATTATGTCGATTTGTAAAATTATTTTTATGTAATCTATTTATGACTCATGTACTAGCACTCCACTTCTTAACATGAATATTGGAGCTAGCTCTTTTAAAAATGTTTTTTGAGGATGTTTGTCAAAATCAACATATCAACATAATGCAATATACAAATTAGTAATTCTGAACATGGAGTAAATCACTTTTGGAAATTGGAATGTTGAGAACAGAGCTCGACAAACCCTAACATGCCTAGAAGGAGCTAGATTAAAGTGTAAAATGCATGCCAACAGTACTACAGTTACTGAAAGTTTTGTCAAGTATACGTGTACGTACGGCAACTAGATCTTTCCAATCCATTTAGCTAGCATGTGAGTTTAGGCATCAGAGGGATCACAAACATTCATCTCCTTTCAAAGGGCAAAAATAAATAATTTAAAAATAATAAATTATGGATCTACTTAATTTCGTCCTTACATCGTGCGTAGGAGGAATAAAAGTTATGATGAAGCTCATGTGCTTTCTTCTTAATTTTTCATTTGTATAATGACTGATCAGTGAAGCGACACAATTCATTGTTGGGATGATAAACTGAGTGGGAATTGTACGCAATATTATCAGCTTTGATCTCTTGGTCTATGTACTAAATATATGATTTCCTGATGATTGACACCTGGCCAAGTTAATTCGCATGCAGTTGGGAAGTGGTATAAAAATTTGACCTAATATTAATAATCTTGGACTTGATGTCTCCTTAATTCAAGGGCGGCCACGGTAGAGCTATCATAGTCATATATATCGAATCTTATTGGTTTGAGAAATTAATCACATCCACGTGGGCTAAGCCAATGGCAAACTGTCTTGGGAGACAGTCATGCTAGACCATTATGATTATTGGAGCAACAATAACTATATTTAATGCAAAAAGTAAAGCAAGATATGTGTATTAAATTGATATATTTAATATATAGCACTTTCCCTATATTCCATAATATTGCCATTTTCTCATAAGCAGCTTAGTACTCTATTTTTGGCCAGACAAGAACTCGCACGTACAAGTACTACTGCTTGGAAGCACACAGTGTTGTTTGCCATTGGGCTCCTGAGCTCGATAAAAGCGTGGGAAGACGCCCCTCGATTGGCGAATGGTGACTGACCTACACCTCCTAATTGTACACCTGTGCCAGTCATTCTATACAATGGCACGTGCCCGGTACATGTCTACCATGAAGCTATTTTTTATTACGGCCTGATCTATCATATATATATATATATATATATATAAAAGTACCTATTTTGATTTAGGCCTGAATTTAAGATTTACTTTAATTCACCTTAATTTATTTTTATTTCATCATTATATATTTTTAATTTTTTATACAAAATATAAAAAAATACACATTTTTCAAATTTCAATTCAACTTTTTTAAATTTTAAAATAATAATAATATTAAAAAATAAAGTAAACTTATCTCATCTCATCTCTCAATCCAAATAAGGTCTTAATGTTACGTTACCTATTATATATTTTTTGAAGAAGTTTATATATCTCATCTCATTTCATAAAATTAGTTCAATAAAAAATGATTATTTATTTCTTATAAATATGCCTAAAATCACATTCTTTATAGGCAATATGAGATTATTCTTTAATGTCCTTTCTAACGTGCAGACTAATATTTTTCTTAATTTTTATCACGAGATAAGTAGTGTAGGCTCCTATTTATCATGTAGCAGGCTCTGATATTATGAAAAACATTCACAGGTCTAACTTATATAATAAAACCAGTTAAAAAAAAAGATTGCTTATTCCTCATAAATATGTCTAAGACATTATCCACTTTTAATATATCAATATTCTACCTCATGTACAGGCTAATATTTTTTTTTTGTTCTTGTAATGGGATAAATAGTGTGGGCTCCCAGTTGTCTTGTGGCAAGCTCTGATACCATGAAGAAATTTATAAGCCTAATTCATTTCATAAAATCGGTTCAACAAATAAAGATTATTTATTCCTTATAAACATGCACAAGATCTTGATTATTTCTCAACATTTTCAATATATATTTCCAAGTCTTTCCTTCCGAAAATCTTATAGATCCATTGAATAAAACTTGTATTTAGGGGTAACCAATTGTAACTAGTTGCACTTTAGTACTAATGGATTTGACAAATGAGTACCGCGTGGTTAGTTTAGGTCTCGTTTGCTTATTATAGGTAATAATAGTGAAATATTTTAAATTAAGATGCTTTTTAGAGTTATGAAAAAAAAGAAAGAAAAAGTCGAATAAAAATGTTGTAATGTTAAAATATTATTAGAATATTTTTTTAATATTATTTTTGTTTTGTGACTTGAAAAAATTATCTTTTTTTTTAAGTTTAAAAAATTAGTTTAAAAAAATTGTAATAATTAAGTAATGATTATATAAAAATTTGAAGATTTGAAATTGAAAAGTATTTGTATTTGTGGTGTTTGGATATTGAAATAATATAGGATGAAATGAGATAAGATGCTCTTGCTATCCAAATCACGCCTAAGGCTCCGTTTGGATGTTGAGTTAAGTTGAGATCAATATGAGTTGAGTTCTTTATGAATAATAATGAGTTAAAATAATGGAGCGAGTTTTGCAAAATCCATCTAAGATAGAGATATCTAAGCCATTCTTGATCCATTTCATCCTTAACTCACTATCATCTAAGTATGGACCAGCTATTTTACCTTCTTTGGGAGAAATAATGGTTGTCTCAAGGTAAAATGAATCACAAGATTATACGGTGAGACCAATTCAAGAACAACATGTCCTCGTAAATAAGGTTCAACTTGAAGTTATCCCACGTTTACAATATAAGCCAATTGAGTCATTTCTAAATGAAGAAGTAGTGGCTCTAAGAAGATTTCAAGAATATGTTGGCATGCTATTCAAGATGATTACACTCTATACCTAACTGAGTCTGATTTTGATGACCCAAAAAAAATTTCACAAACTATGAGTGAAGATAAATCTATATTTTGGTTAAAGGCCATGAGGAATGAGTTAGAATCCATTTATAAGAACTAAGTCTAGGATCTCGTCGAATTACCAGAATGGGCGACAACACTAGTTGACTGCAAATTAGTTTATAAAACCAAACGAGATTCTTCTCGTAATGCCGATCGATATACAATTAGACTTGTCGCTAAAAAGTTCACTCACAAGGAAGACATAGATTATCATGAAACCTTCTCTCCAATCTCTAAGAATGATTTGTTGAAGATAATCATGACCTTAATAACTCATTTTGATTTAGAAATACATAAAATGGATGTGAAAACAGCTTTTTTTTTGGGAATCTTAATATAATGGTATACATGAAACAACCTGAGGATTTTAGTGATGACAGTTAGAAAGTATGCAAGTTGAAGAAATCTCTTTCCTGACTAAAACAGGCTTTCCATCAATGATATTAAAAGTTTCACAAGATTGTTATCTTACAATTTTATTGAGAAACTTGTTGATTAGTATATATACCTTAAGATCAATTAGAACAAATACATTTTTTTAATCCTATATGTAGATGATATTCCTATTGCAAGCAGTGTTTTGGACTTATTATATAAGACTAAACAATTTCTCTCCCAAAACTTTGAAATGAAAAATATGAATGGATCCTCTTATGTTATTGATATAGAGATTCACAAAAATAGGAAATAAAAAGACTTAGGATTATCTCAAAAGGCCTATATTGAAAGGGTTTTTATAGATATTTGGAATGAAAGATTATAAAACCTTTGTAACTCCTATAATCAAAAGTAAAAAATTTCATAAAGGTCAATCACTTGAAAATGCATTAGAATAAGAGTATACGAAAAAAGTGTCTTATGCATATGCATTGACCTTTATGAGTCTTAGGACAAAGAGTCTTGAAATTGTCTCAAAAAGTCTACATTGAAAGAGTTTTATAAATATTCGGTAGGAAAAATTGCAAAGCCTCTGTAACTCTCATAATCGAAAGTGATAAATCTCATAAAACTCAATCGCTTGAAAATGCATTAAAATAAGAGTAAATAAAAAGTGTGTCTTATTCATATGCAATAAGTAGCTTGATCATGCATGCTTAAGTTTACACCCGTCTAGACTTATATCTAGTAGTTGGGTTATTGGGTCGCTATCAAAGTAACCCAGGTTTTCAACATTGGATAGTTACAAAGAAGGTGATGCGGTATTTCAATGAACCAAAGACTACATGCTAACCTACAGGCATACAGACAATTTGCAAGTGGTTAGCTATTCAGATTCAGATTTTACCAATTGTGTACACAAAAAAAATTCTACTTATGGATATATATTTTTTTTTTGTTGAAGAAGCTATCCTGAAAGAGTACAAAACAATTTATAGTTGCTACATATACAATGGAGACAAAACTTATTGCGTGCGATAAAGTAACGACACAAGTTATGTAGTTGAAGAATTTTATTTATGATCATAAGGTTGTTGATTCCATTAAAAAACTAATACAAACTCTTTGTAATAAGAGTGTTCTTCTCAAAGAACAATAAAAGTGGAAGCAGAAGAAAGCATGTCGAAATAAAATATTTAAGTATGAGAGAGCATAAAATATAATGTGGCGTATATTGCGCACACAAATATAGATTTGATGTTAGCCAATCCAATGACTAAAGGTTTACTAGTAAAACAAATTAAGGGTTATATGGATCATCGTTTAGGCCTATTAAAAGTGTAATATTTTTCTTGTTGTTAGGGGTGTAAAAAAAAATGAAAATTCGATAAATCGGCCTAAACCAGACTAGTTAGACTAGGTTTGAAGTTTGAATTGGTCTGGTCTGGAAGCTTGAAACACAAAATCGGTAAGATCTGGTTTCAATTCTTTTCATTCTGAAACCAGACCGAACCGAACCGGTCCTAATAACTATATAATATTAAATTATTTTTTTAATATTATATATAATATGTTTTAATATTTTATATATATATTTTTTATATATAATACATAATGACATAATCATATATAAATAATACTATAACATTTATAAAATAAAAGTTTAATTTTAAACATGAAATTAAAATAACTTTTTATATAGCAGTTTTTTTTTTTTTATATAACATGTTTTGTTTTATAATAGTTTTTATTGTAGATTTTTTTTATATAACAGTTTGTTGTTAGTCTAACACATATTTATAATGAGAGAATAGATTTTAAACCATATTTAAAAAAAAACATTTATTTTTTTAAAATTTACAATTTTATTAGAACTAGAAAACTGAACTAGAACCGGTAAAATCGATATTACCGATTTTGGAAGATAATCAAGAAGTAATCGGTTTTGTATTTTGCAAAACAGGTGGTATTGGTTCGATTTTATATTTTGGCCAAAATTAAACCGAACCGGACCTATTACACCCCTACATGTTGTTATATATTTCACAAAAAAATAAAGTTGAATTGAGTTTCAGTTTCGCTTATAAAGTAACGAAGTTTTTACATCTATGAGGTGATTAAGTTGAACCCAAATGACTTTTGTTTTAAAGTATTTATCTTTTTTAAGGTGGTTCACTTCATTTAAAATGATTCACTTCATTTAAAATGATTCACTTCATCCATTAAGTATAAGTACTTATCCTTAATAAATAAAGTGGTTAATCCTTATTTTTTTTTTAACATATATGAAATAATGAGAGTAGCCTAAAAGTTGTACTAGGAGTAGTAAATAAGAGTTTTTAGTCTTGCCCATATAAATGGAATACTTGTGTTGTTTATTAGATTCATCTATAAATTTCTTATGCACAAAATTAGAAGTATTTTTTTTATAGAAAATCTTTATTTTCTTTTATAAATTTTCAATTTTCAAACTCAAATGATTAGAGATAAAATATCAGATAAATCTCTTTATTCTTTTAAGATATTTTTCAGTCCGACCATCATATTAATTAATATTATAATTAATCTCCATTTGGGATATATGAAAAACTGTGCTTTCGTTATTTCAACTTGATGGGAGACAATTTGATGTTTGCAAACAAAACATTTCTGACAACGACGTTGCTCAGCAAATAAAATCTAGAAAGAGTCTATATATATATATATATATATATAAACCGGCGTGGATAACATAATTAATAAAGCTGCTAATTATATGACATAATTTAATTTAATTTATTTTTTAAATTTTAATATTACGAATCAAATCTCACAATTTCAGTGATCATCATTATTAATCACGTGGTTGGTGACATTGGTGAGCATCTAGCTAGCATGGAATTAGCAAAAGATCCCTGATCGATCGAGGACTAGTCCTCAAATAGCATGGGATGCGTGTGTGTATCACAGACACAGTACACACATATATAATGTATGTTCATAGGAGTTGAATTTAAACATTCTTCGATTAGCTCTAATATTACTGCACTACAATACATTTGACTGATAGGTAAAATTGTCACAAAAAATATCAAAATGTCATAAAAATCTTTTGGTGACAATTAATAACTGTCATTTAAAATGCGTCAATAATAAATATAAATGACAATTTACTGTTTAACCATTACAAAAATTTTTTTAATTATAGTTGAAAATCTTCCATTTGATGTAACATTCGAACGTTCAAATTTTTTTGTGATGGTCCAAATGTGTCATAATAAATAATGTTCAAATGTCAAAATTGACGTTTGAATATAAACACATCCAATCAATACTCGAACATCTGAATTTGACGTTCGTATAGTCAACGTTCAAACATCACTATGTTTACATTTGAACGTGTAAATCCGAACGTTAAGTACAAAGCTAATGCTCAGACGTTATTTTCACAATATTCAAACGTTACTTTCGTATGTTACGGTGAAGTATTCGAACGTTAATTTGTTAAACATTCGAATATTTAGTTCGTTAGTGAGAGAGTATATTCGAATGTCATGTAGTACATTCGAACGTTTTCTTGCAAATTTCACTATTTACATTCGAACGTGAACAAATCTTCGAATATTATATATTTACATTTGATTGTACTAGTCAGAAATGGTAACTTTAATAAAATTAAAAAGCATACAAATTGTATCATATTATATAATTAATTTAGCAACTTATAATGTCTTATAGAATATCAAAATTAAATACTAAAAGTTACAAACATTAATTAAAGTGATAAAAAAAAATTTTTCTCGGTACCGCGTTCCTACTGTAGTGACATAAGACGCTCTATCTTGACTGTCATCTCCATTTGCACTTGTTTTTAGATTGTACTGTGTATTCTTTTCTCCTAATCTTTCTGTTTCACTTGTATACACGTGTGAAAATCAGATTGTCGCTCTAAGAGATACTCTAACTCCTGCTGTCTCAACCTCATATACTCGATTTCTCACAGTAATACTTCTAAATCTTTGATAAAATTATTAATCTGTAAAGTCGAGGAGTTCGAGAAGAATGAACTAGCGAAATGCTTAAGTGAACGTTCTAAATCTCTGACTATGCTAAACTTGGTAATGAACACTTCCATGAATATGTCTATATTATTAGGAGAGAACTCCCCAAAAACTGAATACATATCAACTGATAGTTTGTTTCATAGATTGTACATGTAGACCGAATGTTCGCTTCATAGACTGTACATGTGGATTAGACTATGGAGGAACTTTCCACTTATGTAACAACTTTACATGTTAAGGTTGAGACATTGGTTGAAAAACTTAAGGCATTGAAAGGCAGCCTATAGTGGTAGATTTTATTTATATCTTTATTTATTTCATTTTTATTTATATACTAGACCATATTATTATGTAATTTATATATTGTTTTTGAATTTCTATTCTCAGTTTCTTTTTTTAATATTAGTTTGTCTAAATTTAATTTTAAATCACTGTACTTCATATTTTTAACAAATTAAAATATTTTTTAAATCAATAGTTTCTAATATTTTTTAATATTAATAGGGCCATGCTAGAGTAAAATCCGATTTTAATTCCTTTATATATTTTTTATTCATATTTTAATCATTTAAAAATATTTTCAAAAAAAAAAAAATCAATAGACTAATAATTAATTCATTCACTACTACGTAAGGGAAAAATTTTAAATGTATTAAAATACAAAGCGTACTGTCAAAATAAAGGGTTAAAGTAGCATTGTAGTAAATTTTTTTTTAAAAATTTAATTTGAACGTTCAAACGTTCTTTACTGACGTTTGAATGCTGGTACTAGAAACTTAATCGATTACATTCAAATGTAATATCATTCGAACGTCATGAGCCTCATTGTTCTAATGTCATATTTACATTCGATTGTAATATCGTCCATGTCTAACTGTTAAAAAAAATAAATAAATAAAATTCAGCACATGTCTTTAGTGACCGTTCTAATAAACTGTCACAAAAGATTAATTTTGATAATGGTTTAGTGACTGTCATAAATTCTAAACCGTCGATAAAATCTAAATATGTTGTAGTGCCGGAAGATCATGGCTAGCTAGCTAGTACTTTTCTTTGCAAACGAGAGTTTTTGTCTCGGTAAAATTCCATTATATATATACGGCGTCGTCCACGTTATCTGGGCATAATATCCTGTACTCTCCCATGCATGAATTTACTTGCATGAGTTCCAAAGTTGCATCAAGCTGCTGCTGATCATCAAATTAGGAGGTGGGCCGAAAGGAAAGTGCGCTGAAAGATCTAAAAAAATTAAAATTGAATATGTGTGTGTGTGTGTGTGTGTGTGTGTTGATCGCCATATTAATTAAAGAGTACTCATTTTTTGTGGCTTATAATTTTTGTTACTTAATTAGGACGCATTAGACTTTCCTGGAATAGCCTCTCGTGTCATCAGTGTCTAATGGTGCCACAATGTACACCGCTTGCCATTAAAATACTTGTAATTTCTTTTTTGTTTTTCTACTCTCGCCATCAAAATACTCAAACCAGTACTATACTCTAGGTCTCTATATATTAATACATTAATTTGGAGTTATTGTCTTCAATACTACTACTACTACTGCTGCAAGATTTTCTCTTCTTGATTGGGAGAAAATGAAAACGAGGCAACACGAATCTCAATCACCAATCTAAACCACCATATATAAGATCAATGTTAACTCAAAGTGTTGAGCTGCTCAACTAAGTAAGCTTTTCATTAAATCCCTTTCAGCCTTGATCTGTTGTTTAATGATCTTTAAATAATTATTTGTAAAGGGTAGTCAAGGCCTGTTTTTGCAGGAACCCTAATATAAAAAGCACTAGAAGATCAAGGATGGGGAGAGGAAAGATCGCCATTGAAAGGATCGATAATTTAACGAACAGACAAGTTACTTTCTCAAAGCGTAGAAAAGGATTGATAAAAAAGGCAAAGGAGCTAGCAATCCTGTGTGATGCTGAAGTTGGCCTTGTAATCTTCTCCAGCACTGGGAAGCTATATGAGTTTTCAAGCACCAGGTCTGGAATTTTATTTTATTTTATTGCATTTTCCAACACTCATATTTGTTCCTTTTTCTCCGGTACTTTCTCTATCATGATTTTAACCATATCCATTTCATTTTCTTTTCTGGACATGAACAAAATCCTTATAATATTGCTTAACACAAGCATTTTCCGCACCTGAATCTTATATTTTGCAGATAATGTAAATATATATATATATATCTTTCTTGAGATTCCTTAGTATTTTTCTATCTTCCAAGAACTTTTCATCTGTAATGATCTCCTTCAAAAAATATATGTATATATGTTAATCAATATTATCCATTCAGGTGTCCACTGTCCTCTAAATACATAGTCTGCATGATGGCAGTAATTATATGACAAGAAATTACTAGGAATGCGTGGTGTGTAGATGGTCCTAAGGATTGGCCGCACTGCATATGCTTTTGAATCTACGCAGCTTGATCCCGAGAAAAATCATCTGCTTTCAGGCCATTCGTAATAAGATCAGGATATAATTAAAAGCCATGGCCTTAATTAATTAGGATGTCAACTTTGGGGATATTACATAGGGGAATAAGAGATAAAGGGACTCTTTTAAGTCTTAATCCATCCTTTTATCACTGGCCAGGTATCACTTCTACCCTAGTCTCCTTGGTAAGAAAATCTAGACAACGAACTCTAGAAATAGTGGGACTCATTTTCAGTTTGGATAACAACATATATGCAAGTTAATTAGATGATGGTGAATTAATTATAATGAATGTCTTTCCAGGCCGTAATGTATATGATGTTATCATTATTTATTACTGAACTGTTATGGAACTAAAATATGTATATTTTTTGGGTGTTTTCAAGTAGTATATGATGTTATCAGTAATCTATAAGCCAAAGTATACCAGGGCGCCTTAGTTATAACGTCCTCAATTAATTCACCTATACAAACACCAAAGTTTATGCTTTAATACCATAAATAATCGGTAATCAACCAAGAATAACATGTTTGAATAATATATATAACAGTACTATATATAAGGGAAACTGTATTTTTGTTCTTGAAAACTGTTGATATTTTTGTTCTTGAAAACTGTTGAATCTAGCTAATTGGAATAGTTTTTCTCCCAATAGGGTATTGATCTCATGGAATACAAGTTATTAAGACAGAGCATTAATGAAATGCATCCCAAAAGGGTTTACCAAAATTACCAAGACCATGTTTTCCAGTTGGTAGCACTCTAAATTACCTAATTGTAGTTGGAGACTTAATTGCAGTACTAATATCTTTGATCATGAAGGGCTCAACTAGCTTCTTGTAGAAATTAAGACCATACCAGACCTAAGTGTACGAGATTACGCGTCTCACGGCTAGTACTGATCAAAGATAATTAGGGCAAACAGCACAGAAATATTAGTAAAAGACAGAACCTGAGGGGAAATATATACCTGAGAAACATATAAAATAGCATATATATGGTCATGGAACGGAATACTTCTACAAGAGGTTTTATTAAATCCTTTGATGCCATAAACACATCAAATCAATCTCTTAAATCTATCTACTCAAAATTTGATAATAATATTACGATCATTTTGAGTTTTTTGTTCATTGGATTCTCTTAGTTATAAGAAATTAGCCATACTTTTTATTAGCTTATAAGTGGTAAGATGTTTATAAATTTAGAGATATATTGTACCTGATTATGAGTTTTTAATCTATATATATGTGTGTGTGTACACTCAATAATTAAGGCATGATCAAAAGCATAATATTATGACCCTACGTACGTGATGCCAGATAGAATTTAGATTAATTCTAGTAGTTAGTCTCAATAGATACTTAAAATAGTGAATACAAGAGATTCACCCAAAATACAGAGGAAACAACTCTATTTTCAAAAATATCATAATTTTATCAAACATAGCAAAATCTCAATAAACATGCCAAAAATAAATTCGTAACTAAAAAATTAATTTGTCAAAAAAAGGGCCAAAATCAGGTTAAAAAGTACTTGCTAATTGAGAAACAAAATATTATTATGAAAAGCAAAAAATATGTCAAATTAGAGATTTGAAAGGGGGAGAATGATTGAGATATCACGGTATGCACGTCAAAAAGAGTTTTCCTGAATTGGGATTATATGTGTGAATCTGATACCCGTAATTAAAGTTACAGTTAAAATACCAATTCGTATTGCTCAAAACTACTCCAAATAAAGGAAAAATCATTGTTTCTTGCTTAACTTATGCTGACTTGCCATCTTAAAGTAGTTCAGTGTTATCAACGTGCAATCTGACAGTTTAACATAATTTGATTTGGATCTCCTTGCATCACTACTGAGTTCAAATAAATGCTTTAAATTGATGAAGCGGCCATTCATTAGCTATGGCACTCAACTTAGATGGTTTCAGCTCTTTGATCCTGTCATTATTTCTCTTTTCAGTCTTCACAATAGAACTTTATTTGTTTTTAACTAGCAAAACACTACTGATCACATCTATGTAATCACTTGAAGCTTTAACAACGCATTCGATGCTTTATAATCTCGTTAACTTAAATCTTTTACATGCTCCTCTGGGATTGAGTTGCGAAGTGCCTTTATTGGACATGACATTTCTAAGACATTATCTCATATTGTACCATTTGCCACATCCCATGGAAATACTCATGACCACATTTGCACTACGAATGGACCAGTACTTATATATAGCTTTTATTAGAGTTTTATTGAATCTTTTAATTCCATTTACTAAAAATAAATATGGGACTTAGCTAGGCCTATTACATCACCTTCACAATCTCTTCACTCAAAGCGAAACCTTCACAAAGACACATAATTGGAGTTGATATCGACAAGACTGATTAAACACCAATAGAAGACAATAAATCTAAAAACTCACAATACCAGCTTATATATGGGAGAAACCAAGGTTTGGGCATTTCCCGATCTCAACTTCCTGGCCACATTCTTTCTTCTCTTGTAGTTAATAGGGGGGAAAAGCCAAAAAACATGTGATAACATATGGTCACAGTGAGAGATGAACATCAGTAGACTAAGAGGAGACCTACTAATCCTCCCCTAGGTGTCCATAGTGAGGACCTCTCAAAAGAGGTGAGTGAGCTGAAGGCTGAAACCAATAATGACAAGTAAAACAAAAGAAGAGTCATGGATGCATGCATCGACTGTGAAGACTAGTGGAGAGGCATTCTCTCCCTACCAAAAAAAGAGCAATGCAAGGTTGTGTGGCAGAGATAAGAGAATAGAAAGGGTCCTAAAACAAAAGGCCAGCTTGGTTATAATGGGGGTGATGCTTCTAGTAATGCAAGTGGTTGTAAGGATCTCTTGCATGCCAAGTTTGTAAATTGTCATTAAAAAACCTACTCTACTCACAAGCTTAGTTTATATAATAGTATTTTTCTCTTGGCATTATTTGTGTAGGCAATTCATGTCTAGTCATTGAAGTTCTTATTGGATTCGTCAAGTTAGAGTACTGATAAATAAGCGCCCAATTATAACTTCTATAATAGCAAAATGTGTAAGTTGGGTTTTGTTCATTCGAGTTCATGTCTTGTAATTTGGTTTTATTTTGGTCAACTTTTTCTTATCAGACATGATAATTATTGACAAATTTTCGAACAGTTCTACTTTACTTTACATCATTATCAACCATTTCTTTCTGATCGTTTTCTCCCATGCTCCATCAATCATATACCACATCAATCTAATCATGCAACGTTTAACTTTATCATACTATCTTGTATTGAACATGCAGATCCTGTCAAAGATAATAATACCCTACATTCCTAGATTCTCTGTATAGGAAATGTAATAACAATATTAAACTATTAACTAAGCAAACCATCATTGACACCTATAATCCAATTAAAAATCATGTAATGTCATTGTTGGAACATTATTGCATCAATAGCTTTCATAATTAGCTATTGCAACTTTGATTGAGTAAACATGCAATCTAGTCAAACTGGTTAACAATTTGAAGCTGATAGCCAATTAGTTATAACCTTTCTCTGATACATCCTTGTGATTAAATAGACTTACATATACTATAGTTCTAAGGCTATTCAACTATAGTCCAACGGTCAACTATTATCACAAAGGCTGATTCTGGCTAGAGGATCAGCTAGCTATAAGCCAGTATCACACCCAAAATTATTATAAAGTAATGGAGAGACCGTGTGTAGGAAAGTATGCACACATATTTTGATAAGCATAAACTAAAGCAATCCTGAAAAAAGAAAAATAAGAAAAAAGCAGATTAAAAAAAAGAGTTCTAATAAAAGACTCAAACCACATAATTTATATTTTAAAAAGATTAGCCAATAATACAATTAGAACCCCGATAAAACTTTATAAAGAATAATAACTTTTTCTTATTAGATAATGTTGGATTTCATACATCCTTAAACTCATAAATCGAACAGATTCAAAAAAACTCGATTTGATTTTTATCGAATGGGTTTAGAGTTAATTTTGGATCCGTTCTGGGATTGATTTTGTGGAACCAAAATGATCTTTTCAACCCCTTCAATTTTCTTAGAACTAAACCAACCCTAACTAAATTGCAATCCTTTATCTAGTTTTTATCCTAGCACGAGCATAGAGAAAAAAATATCAAATAACTACTGCACGTAGTTAATAACTCAATTACTCACTCTTGTTATACTTGAGAATTAGCCCTAGCTAAGAGTAATAGTAGTGCTACTCTTCATCTTTAATTTTATCACTCTTAGTTTCAACAATATTGATTTGGCACAATTAATAAATGATTTTATAGTCAACCGCTTATATAAAGGAAGAAACAGCTTCAAATATGACGCATCAACTGGTAGTATGACTAGGAATGATAAAATTTAGAATTAAGAACAACATTTCTCTTTATAACCTAGAACAATGTCTACTGATCGCTATAAGTAGATGGTAGTACAATGCTTCTTGCTATGTAGACATGTAAAATTCAGCTTAATTTTCAAATAAAAACAATAGCATAGCAATCTGGGAACTCCGTAAAGATCAAAATATTCTAGCTTTGATAACTAGATCAATTGACGCCAAAAAAAAATTAGAATTATTCTCGCGGCTAATTTAATCATTTGAAACTGTGGGATTGGAGTTGAAAAGAGACTTGAGAACAGAGAATCCTGAAATAGGTTCTATTCATAAAATCACAAATCAGGTTTTAAAGGCTGCAAGTTGGCTTAACTAGCTATAGAAATCCGATATTATGAGAATTTTTCTGGAAAAGGAAAATTCTCAATTATTGCAGAAAAATTCATTAAGTATCTAAATAAAAATTTAACTAAAAATTTGGCCAAAATA
Organism: Platycarya strobilacea; assembly: GCA_036898215.1. Lineage (NCBI taxonomy): Eukaryota > Viridiplantae > Streptophyta > Magnoliopsida > Fagales > Juglandaceae > Platycarya > Platycarya strobilacea. Next base: position 39,006,835 of record CM072555.1, read on the forward strand.
AAAATCACTTCTAAAATTCAAAATGAAATATTTCCTTAAATTAAAGAAATGTAAATTGATAGTTTTAAGGGGTCAAAAATGGATGGTTTCATAAATGAAAATGTGAGCCACTATATATGTATGGTGTGCATTGAAAAGAATTTTCAAAATTTGGGTCCTATGCATGATTATGATATTCATGGTCAAAATATGGACATGTATGTATCACCTCAATCCAAGAAAACTTTACCTGTCTCTTGCCAAATTTGCGATGATCTGCTTTCTGAAGGTAGTCCAACTCCAACTATCGTGTAGAATTTGACAGTTTTGCATCATTAGACCTGGATTTTCCTACGTTAAAAATCGAAGCAAGTCACACTGATCAATATTGTCATAAAAGCCATCATGACATGAATATTTTTCTCAGACCAATGCTATGTACATTCCCCATTTGGGGAGTACTGTTATGCAAGTCTAGACAATTTTATCTATAAAATTAGAAATGATGTTTTTTCTTAATTAATAAAAGGTTTGCACATGCACTAGTCCCTAAGAGGGGACTACAAATATAATTTCTCTTTTTCTCATGCCTCAACTTGAACTAGAACTCTACCACCCAGTCAATTATGTTCCGTTTATCCCTATTTCATAGTCACATATCTTTCCGACTAAGGAATGAAAAACCTTTATCTTATTACATGAATCCAATTTCTGTACATTCAAGAAAGCATAAACCAATATTTGTAGTGCAAAATATAATTATTCTAATTATTTTTGTCAGCATCAAAGCAGTAACTGAAAGATATAACAAATCAAAAGAGGAACATCAGCAACTGCAAAATCCAGAATCAGAAGTCAAGGTATGCTTCGCAAAATATTTAACACTGTAGATTATAATTAATTACTGCCAAAATATATGTAGTAGACTTCATTTACTCATGAATCAATGAGCTAGGTATTTATATAGTTTTTGTCTATTTTCAATATTATTGTCAATGCATGCTAACATGCCAACTCAAGAACTTCAAAAGCAAAATGACTTGAAAGTATTAGTACACATTACTTGGAATGTGTTATATGCTTGGATGATTCCCTGAAAGCTTAAATTTCATGCTCCCTTCTCAAAACACTCATTATTACACATGATTACTTCTAGTGTTGATCACTCTAACATGATGAATTGCAAAGAACTATCACAGTGATTGATAAAATATATCCAAAGTACTATCAAATTTTACTTTTCAGTATCAAACCTCATGCCTTGTGCTGTAATAGCCTTGCCTTAGAATTTCTTGTCTACCGTGCCTAACCCTCCCCTGAGCCCATTTGGAGATATGCACAGCCCCTCTTCATGTGCCCTCACTTGTCACATTAAAGTATATATATCCATCAATTTAGAGATCTTTTATCTCCAAAAGACAAAAATTGAAGGCATAGTTTTTTCCTATACATGTTGGTTGAACAAAAGAATAAAGTCTAGACTCTGAAGTCATCAAGTCCAAATACCTCGTTTTTCCTATTGCACTTTTGCCTTATCAATAATCATGCAAATAAAAAGAGAAACATCGGATTTCTAAATTCCCTTATTATTCTTTTATTTATTTTCCTTGATCTAAACCTTACCCTCTCCGTCTTATCACATTGCATGTACACTCATATGCTTGAAAAAGACTGAAATGTACATCAAGACACCAACTACGACATATTTGTTGTTTATGCATCGATGCAATATCACGAAGCTTTCAGCTGAAACAGCAATCTCAAGTTCTTAATCAACCAAAAAATAACTCAAGTACCGCCCTATCTTTACCGCCCTATATATATGAGTGTTGTTGGCACTCCAATAAAAAAGGCTTCCAACTCTCAATTAATAGTTACAAATCAACTGGAGTGTCATAAAACAATTAGTATCACAATAGTCTAGCATCATGCTAGGTCAAGTCACGAACTACCTTTTAATGGAATTATGTTTCAAGCTAAAAACATACGATCAAATATCTTAAAGAAGAGAAGTTCTTTAAACTTGAGCATCCAAGAGCAATGGTTTTGCAAGAATAACCTACAAGCAGTAATAATTTGGCATTTATGACCAATTATTTGCGATAAAGAAGACTATTTGCGATGAAAATAAATTCATTTTAATTGTAAATAAATGGTCGCAAATAAGTAGTTTCTTGTAGTGTTCTCCAATTTTACATAAAGACAACTTACTTTCTTTTTGGCCCTTGCTTCGTATCTTACAAAACCGTTCAAAATGCAAGTTAAGCATAGAAACGCTCATCCATTTCCTTGGCTGAGAGCCTCAGTCAATTAATCAACATAAATTGTCGTTCTAGTTAAATAGTTCTAATTCATAAAAAAAAGTAATTAGAATTATAACTCAAGATCAAGAACATGATTTGAAAGAGATAGATACATGAGATCAGAGAGAGAGAGAGAAGAAATTTTCATGGTTACATTTGACATTCTAAGTTATGCCAGCATACCGTTGCCAATGTCATAAAACCATTTTTTGCTCCATGTCAGGATTAGTAATGATTATGTGTAAATATATTTATGTATCAATGTAAGTACATACACACAAGCACATAGATAGCTAATCTGCATGTGTGACTGTGTATATATTATATTCATACAAATATATATATATATGTATGTATGTATCCTCCTAAACAGACTAGATGTTTTGTTTAATGAGTTGTTCTGTTCATTCAGAACAGTTACAGAATATCAGCAATATAAAAATTTATGCCTAGTCTAATTCAAAAGGATTTACCTAGCTGACCCAATGCAAATGTCATTAAAGCTTAGTTGGGTTGAGCTCATAAAATAGTTCAAATCACTTCATCTAGTTACATTATTGCCTTCACATCAGCCAAGGCCCCAAGGATATGAGCTGCAACCTATTTGCTTGCACTTGCAAAATCACAAGCATTATCCTGCATGCTAACTAATACATATTATCCTCCAAACAAGCTCTTGATGCTTTTTCAATGTTTTGACATAAATCCATTATAAGATAGTTCGTTTTTCTTGACAATAGAGGCAGTATCAGTACAAGATATCAAAGTATTGAACTGTCAAACTATGAAAGTTCAAATTATGTAATTGCTTCAGATTGCAGGATGTGGTTTGTGCATACTTTCCCAAATTAATGAAAATATTACATGACTAAGTTGGATTATCTAATCCATGGTATAAATCAACCACACTGCTACAAAACAACATCTAGCCAACCAAAATGGACATCCTAGATGTTTCCATTAAAGGAAGAGCTGATGGGGCAAAAAAAACTTAGAATATATTCAACATTTTTTCTCTTCCCCCAGTCAACATTTTTATTTAATAAAGAAACATGTGACACTACTAGACTCCAATAAACAAAAATGAGTTTACCACTTTGCCTTTTATCCCCAGAGATTGCCTACACAGCATAACTTCAAAACTTTTTTATGAAACTAGCTTATCACATATCAAAAGGACATGTCTACATTTTAACAAAAATCAATAGGAACCTTCATATATACACATTATCACAGTTTTGAACCCAATACTTGATCAATTGCTTTTATAAACCTTCATTTAGGAAATTCAAAGCTAAGCTGTATTATTTACAAGTCGGCCCTCAGTCAATCGTTGACAGATAACTCTTAATTAGACATGATGAATGCACCTCAATGATTACATACATACAAGTAAAAACCAGAAGATTGAGCTACGGCCAATTTATTAGTGATAGCCATTGCATAAAAAATAATGTCATGAGAGTAATCAAACATATCAAAGAGATTAACAAGCTCATTCACACTCCAATTAAACAGCGTTGATTTAGTAGCTTGGATTTGAATGCATTCAAATCAGCATAAGATCATATAGCTAAACTTGTTAAAAATAATTGGCAGGCTAATCTTATTTTTAAATAGTTTATAATGTTGATGGACAAATTTTTCGTTCTCTTGGTCATGATGAAGAAAAGAACTTTGCAGTTTTGATGCAATTAACTTGTGCTTCTCGTGTACTTGCTAGTTCTGGCAAAGGGAGGTAGCAATCTTAAGGCAAGAACTGCAGAACTTGCAAGTAAACCAACGGTATTACCATTTATGATCTTCTTCAGCTTAAATTACATAATATTTCACTGGGAAAAAAGGAGATTAACCTAGCCTGTACAGGATGGCTGACTGTTGCTCTGCCAGTACAAAAAAAGAAAAAAACAAATCCTATAAAGGAAAATGTCAGTATGACTTTTAAGTATGCTTACTTATATTTTTATATTTTTTTAATGATTAAGAAAGTGACTATTAGTAAATTTTTATTTTTATTTATTTTTTTAATGGTTAAGGATGCTTAAAAGAAAATTGAAAAAAATTATTTGCATTGGTATGCATATTTCGGGTGCACATTTGGTGTCCATCTATAAATTACAAACATGTATTCAAAATTAATTTTTAGATGTTCATATATCTAGTATTTGATAAGACCCAGATAATGGTGGACTCTGTAAAACACCTCAGAAACCAGCTTGATTACCATATGTCTTTCCAACATTATCACAGTAGTCATGCAGTTTAACCCTGATCTCCACAATTATATAAACCATATAGTAGGAAATTATATTTATTATTAATATTTAATAGATATAGAAAGCAACACTAACCCCAAAATTATTAGAGTAATGCTATGTACAAGTACAGGTTATAAAATATATAATTGTTTTAAAAAAAATGGGGTCCCATAAAAAAAATTAAAAGTTTCATACTTTTTTATAATAGAGTCTACTTTTTTATAAAAATAAACTTATAAAAAATTTATGCATTTAGCTTTGTATAATCATTTATCAAATGTTCATACTACATTAAAATGTCAACAGGCATCTGATGGGACAACAACTTTATACTTTGGGTGCCAAAGACCTACAAAATCTGGAGAATCAACTAGAAATGAGCCTGCAAGGTGTTCGACTGACTAAGGTCACAAACCTACTCCCTCTGGCCCCTTTTTCTGTGTGTGCATCAAGTACATGAATGTTAAAATCCAAGCACCTGCATGGTACTAAACATGCTCTTTTGACTTCTGTAGGAACAAGTCTTAAATGATGAAATACAAGAACTCAGCCGAAAGGTCTTTGCAAAATACACTAGTTCTTTCTTATCATATATATCGTTTCAGCCATAAAAAACTACTATTTTTTATCACAGGGCAATCTTATCTATCAGGAAAATATGGAACTCTATAAGAAGTTAAACCTTGTACGCCAAGAAAACATGGAATTATGCAATAAGGTATTCTGGTTTATAATTCACCCAAACTCCAAGCATTCCCAATCTATATCATGACATGTTTTAAAAAGTTTACTAATCCAATCCATGTCCCAGATTTACAGCAACAGGCACACGAATGCAGCAAGCTTAAGTTCTTTCATCCCTTATGGAACTAACCCCAGAAACGGCTTGGATGTCCCTGTCCGTCTTCAGCTATGTCCGCCCGAGCAACAAAATTATGAGCCACCAACAAGAGAAACAGAGTAAAAAAAGTAAACTTTTCTCATCCCTTTCAAAAACTAATTGAAGAATGTTTTCCTTTTTCTATTAACGTTTTGATGATCCCAAGTACAACTCATGAACTGCAGGAGAGAAGTCTATATCAAAAAAATTGTGAGCTGAGGATTTTGGACAAATGTTATTCAACTTTCTTTGAGCAAATAACAAAGCGCTTCTTGGTGTGAAATGAGCTAGATAAAATCCCATCACATGATGAATGATTCTTGTGATATTGTTTGTGAAATAAACTACAAACTCAGTTTAGATATATTGTTGCAATAATATTTAAGCTTTTGTACTTTGTAAATTGAACGAACAGGACAATATCTGAATGCAGGATTTTGGGAACTTAATTTTTTGTTGGATCCGAGAAGAAAATTATGTAAATTGTATATTTGGGATTTGTACCTATCATTACTCTTTCACAAGTAACTTGTAAAGAAACTTATGACAGTAAAAATCCCGTTTTTATTATTATTGTTGTTGTTATTTTTTTGTGATTGTTTCATTTGGTGATAACCGTTTTTCCCCTGTTCTTCATGGCATCGACTTTTGTCATCATGAATATTTTTGAAGCCTATGTGACAGCCCAGGCTAATTGTCATTGGAACAGGTATGCGTTTCTAAACCTGTTTTTGGCCATTTCATGCCATTATTAGTTTTAAATCATACCAATCTCTCATGCAAATTAAGATTTGTTTTATCTTCATTTTTGTGGATACCCAATTAATGAAAACAAACACTCAGAAAACTCCGATGATGCATGGTGGATTACAGCTTCAGTTTTGGATCATGCTTTCTATGCTTTCGGCATCATTGTTCTGAGCTTTTGGCTCATAGAGTTCTAGATAATTAAGACAACCTGTCTTTTGATTTATCCCCTCCAGATTTTGCCTTTCTCTAATTTATTAATATAATTTGTATATATCCGGGGTAAAAAAAAAAAAAAAAAAAAAACATAGCCGCTAGGCCACTAGTTACGAACATTACATGATCATAAGTCCAATAATTTCCAAGTGGCCGAGAATTTTCTTTTTCGTTTCGTTTTTAACCTTAATTTTTTAAGCCATATAAGTCCCGAAAAAGATAATTTAAGATAATGTGTTATTCATCAGAAATTTATAATGAACCAGAATACGTACTGCGTGTCAGTTCTGATCAGTTCAAACCAGAATATGCCAAGAAAAAATATATAGATCTGAAATAAGAATAGCAGCAAGAGTTTTAATGGATCGATCATATATTACGATGAAGATCAAGCAAAGTATAACTACAATTGAAATGAAACTGCAGCAGATCTAGAAAGATTCAACAACTTATGAACAAATTCTAAAGTTGCAAGCTAACTCCAACATTATTAGTTTCTACTTATTGAACTCCCAGCTTTCTAACATGTTGATGAAACGCTATGGAATGGCGTCCAGGCAGTACTTGATCATTTCGAAAACCCTCATCAAAATTCTGGGCATAGCTGACAGCATCATAGTGGAAAGACAAAGGTTTTGGCCCATATAAGTGCTTAGTACTGTCTCTAACAAACCTCCTCAAAAGCTTTCGCCATCTCCAGCTTCTTCTGCTATGAATGCGAGAATACCCCATTTCTTCCGACACCGGAAAGCACGACGGCGACGTCATGCACCCAGAGACGCATGAGGATCGCCGGTGGCCGATCTCTGTCTCCATTAAGTTCAACACCAAAGCCTTGAATTAACTAAACCAGTTGCTGCTGCTGTGCTGCCTAGCCAGCTACATGTGCAAGTGAGGTGAGATCGATGCATATTTCTCGCTCTCTTATAGGTACCAAAGCATACAGGTTGTAAATCCATTTTTGTGGGCCTTACCCATGTCGGCCTTTGTCATTTTACTCGCAACTAGTTCGTCATCCGGGTAAGAGTTAAGAATGAAATATATATATATATATATATATAGATATGCATATATGACGGACAGAAATCAACTTCCATATATAGATTTCATCACCGAGTACTGTTAATGTGAACTCATTTAATCAGTCAACTTTCTTTGGACCTAACACTAAAATTCGCAAAGATTGGCTGGACTTACATTATTTGTACCAAGTTCAGAAAGAAAAACTACAAAAGAAAGTTTGATTAGTATGTTAAATCTAATTTTATAATTATATATATATATATGTATATACACACATATATATATATATATGTATAGTTTTAAGAACCATAGATTGCCGAGGCTGAGGAGCCAATCAGCTGGGTGATTATTCCATAGGATTCGATTGGGTGGTAAGTCCTACGTTCGACAACATTTTATTACTGATTGATTAGAGTAGGATACAAATCAAGATTTAGGATTCCTTTAGGAAGTAAGGTGAGATAAAAAATTTTATCAAGCGCAATGCTATATATATTTTATTTTTATAGACTTTTTTGCAGTACAAACAATAAATTAATATAAAATTTTCAATTTTATTTTAAAATTGACTAAAATATTCTTATTTTATAAATTAAAAATTTTAAAAATCTGAAAAATTCATTTAATATCCTCATTTAATTTACACATTAAATCAAAGCATTTCACTTAAACTTGCAATGCATTAATTTATAAATATGAACTGTAAAAAAAAATTATTCTTTTATTAATAGTAGTCTACGATAATTTAATTAAGTTGAGTATTTTTTAAATTTTGGAACATGAGAAAAATTTGAATAAAAAATATTATAAAGTTAAAATATAGTTTTATAATATTAATATTTTTGTTTCAAGATTTGAAAAAATTAAGTTATTTTTTATTTTTTGTTTAAAAATTTGAAAAAAAAATGTAATAACTAATTTTAAAAAGTTGTAATGATTAGTTTTAAAAATTTATATTTAAATTACGATTAAAAATAAGATGAGATGAGATTGAAAATTTTAGAATGAGATTATATCCAAACTCATTTACTCCTGCACTGTTTAGAGCTTATAGTAATTGGCTTGATTTAATGAAATTATTACTTTGATGATTTTGATAACCTAGCTAATGTTTAATGTTTACCATTTGGTAAATCCGTAACTCGGGCTATTATAATGGATCAATGAGAAATTATATTCATTATTTTTTTAATCATAAAAGTTTTATGTACAGTTATTTTTATATATTCATTAATATATTTTATTAATAATGTGATTGATTGTATCATTTTTTTAATATAAAATAAATACTTTGACCAATCATATAAGTAGAATGTATAAAAAAATACGTAAAAATAATTATACGTAACAAAACTGAAATAATTATCATACTTTCTCAATTTCCTTACGAGACATTAAGTTATTGGTTAGTAATTAATAATTGATAAATATTTTTCAATCATTTAATACCATGTCTACTAAACTATGATGAGAGGATTATGACAAATTAAATAGATGATGAGTAGCACAATTTTCATATATAAATATATTGTTTACGGACTAATAATATATCATGATTTAAATTTCGAAACATTCCTTCTATATAATTGAAAATATATGGTTGCAAGTGATTTAGTGTACTAATATATGCTGATTGATTAAAACTTTAGACTTTAATAAAAATGGTGTGAATCTAAATTTTGAATATGAAAATAATGATAATTGATACACAAATTTACTTGTAGCTAGCAAAACTTTACCTAGTTAAGAAAATGCAAAGCTGCACGATGATTTCTTGATTGAACAGCTCGGTTTTTATTTCTTTTATTTCTTAAATAAGATTGAAGGTACGTAGTAATAATTGTCTAAAGAATTAATAATTGACTACTCTATTTGATTGCATGTGAAAGATTCTGACAATAAGTTAACACAAAAAGATAACCCAACATCTATAAAAATTATCTATAGATCACCAAATGTTGGTACTTGAAATGTAGGGTGTATGGTTGTTAATGCAGAGAACAATAATTGAAGTATATATTCGTTTTTTGAAAAATCCTATGCAACTACGTACCCACCATCAATGAATTAAAATGGTAGGTGAATATACATTATCAATATGAAAACTTAACAGACAATGAACAAAGCCATAAATATAAAGTCTGCAAAATGAATTAGAAGTAGTACTGCCAGTAGCGCAGAGACAGAGAGAGAGAGAGAGGGAGAAAATGATTTGAACATGTGAAATTGGGAATCACACCTTCAGTACTGGACACACTCACCAAAGCTTGTGGGGACTTGCTACTTGTCGTTTTTCGTAAATCTCGCATGGAAAGAGATGAAGCAGAGGACATGCAGCAATATGTCATACACATATGCAGACATTTTAGACCCTAGGGTTTGGAATCCACAGATCAATCATGTCTTGCATCTTGTCTTGTAATTCTGACCCTTCTTGGATTCCTTTATCCTTAGCCTGGAACCAAAACACTAGGGGCTATTTGTATTCGAAAACGAGGTAGGTTTTAATTTATTTTAAATTTATTATTATTATTTTTTTCATATTTTTATATAAAATATAATTTTTAATACAATTTTTAAAATTTTCAAATTAATTTTTTAATAATTTTATTATTTTAATAAATTTAACTCAATTTATTTCGTCTCGTTTCCTAATTTAAACGAAACCTAACATTACTAGCGTGTCTTATCTTTTACCAGCTAAGGGAAGGACTTCATCATGGGCCATGGCAATTTCAGAAAGTGGGAATTGAGTACTTTTCTTCTTCTGGACCATGTGATCGATATTGATCTGTGATCTTTAACATTATTTGTAGCTGTAAATTATGAAGAGACTAATTATTATGACCCATATCTTGGCTCAAGTCGAAAAGCATTTTTATGGTGATTTTGTTTGAAAAATCCCTTGTAATCAGCCAATGTCTCCCTCTTGATCTCCTTCTAATGAGAGACTGGATGAGAAGTCAAAACACTAGTGCTCTGTTTGATAAAAGCTGATGAGAGAATGCTCTTCATAACATGAGTGTGTCATCAGCATCATACAAAAATACCAGTTCAAGGTATTGGAATTTCAGGTTTGTAAAATGCTTCTTGTATCATTGCCTCTTCAAACACTCAGATGCCATAAATCTTATGCTTCTGCAAACTATGCACTACCTGTCCCACCTTCTTTATCAATATGTGACATTAATGATGTGGGTCCTTATAGCTTTATCAGAGACAATATGCTCTGATATGTTCAGACTGTATATAAATTAGAACACTAATACTGTATTGGTCATCATAATATTTAAAATTTTAAAAATATATGATTTTTTATCTTTTAACAAATCACTCAAAATATGAAGTATACGTTAGATTAGTTATTACATTCTCTATAATAATAAAATATTATTATTATTATTTATTTAATTTTTTTTATATATATTTCATAATCCTTAATAACTTTCAACAATCATACTTATATTCATTTTTTTAATAAAAATATATTTAAATATTTTTTTATATTTTTTAATTACACTAATCATATATATATTAATAATTTAATTTGATACTTAAATAATTATTTTTTAACCAAATTTAAAAAAAATATTTTCCTTTCCAGATTTAACTTTTAGCCTTTGAACTATTTCTATGTAGATGAGATAGCGCTTGAATTGTCTTTGTCCCATCATTCTGTCCTCTAATTTTATTTACCTTCAACAAAAGTATAAAATAATTAATAATTTGATGAAGAGATGTACAATACTTTTCATATATGAAAAGTAAAATAAATTTACTGTAGTAAAAATCTTGAATGAAAAGTATTTGACTAATCTAATATAAGCTTATTTTAATTCATTTTTTTTTTAAATTTGAAGAACACTGGTATTTGATTAATCCAATGGAATTGATCTTAGGTAGATTTTGGATAAAGTTATCATTTAAATTCTAAATAAAGGGAGCTTTTGTCAACAAGCTGGAATAGCTCAGTTGGCTAGAGCGTGTGGCTGTTAACCACAAGGTCGGAGGTTCAAGCCCTCCTTCTAGCGTTCAATTGCAGTGTTTTTTCTGCCAGGGCCAATGGGCTATTAACTCTATCATGGGCTAGTGCACTTCTTTCCCTTTTATCTATAATTAAGCTAATACGGCCCAAAAGCCTGCACCCTAACGACCCACATGAGGCACCTTCTATCTGTGTGCCAGCCCAGTGGGCTGTGAAATAGGTGGTCCTGCCCAATTCTCATAATTAATGGCAACGAATCATCTCCAAGAAACTGACACAGATAAGTCTTTTGAGGTTGGTAGAGTTCGCGTTGGCTTCGGTGGCGAACTTCGTCTCTCAAACATCGCCATCCTATCATGTTATATCCTCGGGGGCTCACTTTTGTGGCCAACATATAGCAACTTACGGATAGCGTTTTTACGGCTGGCTTTTGTGCAATGCATGAAATTCTGCTCCCCACACTTCTAAACATAAAAAAATTGAAAGCTTTTAGTAGAGTTTACGTGTTAGAAACTTTGAATTGTGAAGTATTCTACTACGTATATAGGACTATACTGCACATATCCTAGAGAACGATACTTCAACACACAGAGAGAGAGAGAGAGAGAGAGAGAGAGAGATGGCAATGGCGATGGCGCTTCGTAGGATTGCCTCTTCCCTTGACAAGCCCGTTCGACCTCTCTTCAATGGCGGCTCCCTCTATTACATGGTTCTCTCTATTTGTTCTTTCCTTCCTTCTCGTCCCTCTGCACTTTTTTTTACTTGCCTACATTTATAGTTAGTTCCTTTCTCAGACTAGCTTAAAAATGATCATCTTTCGATTTCTTCTGTTTCAGTCATCATTGCCTAACGAGGCTGTGTACGAGAAGGACAAAACCCGTGTCACAGTGAGCTAACTCATCTTCTTTTTTTCATATATATATTATACATATATATTGCTGTATTCTCTGTGCGTGCGCGTGCATGGGAGTGGATGTATGTTATAAACGTTCTTTCTTTGTAATAGTGGCCGAAGCAATTGAATGCTCCCCTCGAGGTTGTGGATCCGGAGATTGCCGACATTATAGAGCTTGAGAAAACTAGACAATGGAAGGTAACTCCTCCTCGTTTTCTATTGAAATTAGCAATTGTTTTCGTCGGAGATTGTCACAGAATCGAGTAATATTAATAGAACAAAGTAGTTAATCTTCTTGGCCTAAGCCTCAAGCTTTTGCTGAAATGTTGTCCAATATGTTGAACTCCTATCCAATAATATAATATCTTATTGGAATTGATTGTTGTGCTGGTAAAGGGGCTAGAACTTATTCCCTCAGAGAACTTCACTTCTGTCTCTGTAATGCAAGCAGTTGGATCTGTCATGACTAATAAATACAGTGAAGGATATCCTGGTGCTAGATACTATGGAGGAAACGAGTAAGTCGACTACATCTTCTTCAATTCTTCTAATGCTTTTCATGGATGTAATTGCAATTAGCTTGGTTTTTTCATTTTTTACATTTTTATTTCTAGACCGTGGGATTAAATTTTGATACAGAGCATGGACCTCTCTCGCTTTTCAGATACATTGACATGGCAGAATCCTTATGCCAGAAGCGCGCTTTGGAAGCATTTCGATTGGATCCAGCAAAATGGGGAGGTAAATTAAGTATTTTTGTATGGTAATGAGCCTGGAGCTATTTTTTATTTACTGCTCTGTTTCTTTCTTTTATCTGAGGATGGCTGTTGATTATTGCTGAAAATACATATATGCGCATATTATTTGTCGAAAGGAGTTAGAAATGATATTTACACGTACTCATTTTGAAAAAAGTGAGTAAAATACGAGATTTATATAGAAAAAAAAATTGAAAAAAGACCCCATTTGTTTTCAAAGGGATTATCCGATGTTTACAAACTCTAGAAGTATCATTACTCGGAGTGAAAATCTCTCTCAATCAAGTAGATGGTCACCTATGAATATCTGTATGCATCCAACCTTGTCAGCCTGGTGGACATAAATAGAACCTTTCATCTGCCTAGACATTGTTAGCCTATTTGAATGTTATTAGAACGTGATCATTTCCAAGCTTTACTAAACTCAATATCACCTTTGACATTGCAGTGAACGTGCAGCCTCTATCTGGGTCTCCAGCTAATTTCCATGTTTACACGGCATTGTTAAAACCCCATGAGAGAATCATGGCTCTCGATCTTCCTCACGGGGGGCATCTTTCTCATGGATATCAGGTAACTTAAAGCGCATCTAATTTATCCTGAATCCTGATCCTTATAAATCCATCATGTCCTCATCCTTGTAAATCCTGATCCTTTGAACTTGAAGATCTGTAGGCATCATTTTTACAACATTTCTTCATAACTGGGAAGTTGCCATATCCATATAGAGAAATGTTTGGTTCACAAAGAAATTTTGTAACAAGCAATCTCACAAATTGATATGGCTTGTAATGGTACATCAGATTGTTAAGGACTTTCTACAATAAAATATATTTAACGTATCATATCTACATACATCAATTTATAAGTTCATGTTTTGTGTAATCTCTTTGTAAACCTAGGACTTCTCGTTTATGTATGACATTGATGACCACGACATTTATCTTGTCAAGGTTTGAACTTTGAAGTGGATCTAGCCAAAAGGCTTGTAACAAATTTTGATCAACTCTCGTTTATAACATTGTTTTTTGGTTTTCTCATATGGAAATTACATCATCTCTTTTGCTATATGCAGACTGATACCAAAAAGATATCTGCAGTATCAATCTTTTTTGAGACAATGCCATATAGATTGAATGAGAGCACTGGCTATATTGACTATGACCAGGTAGGTAGCTTTGCAGCTCGACTCCTTTGTTAATTTTTCCTTTTAAATTTCAAATCCCCGATCTATGTATAAGCAGAAGATTTGTGTGACATAAAAGCATATACATTGCAGATGGAGAAAAGTGCCACACTCTTCCGGCCAAAGTTGATTGTGGCTGGTGCTAGTGCTTATGCACGTCTGTATGATTATGCGCGTATTCGCAAGGTAACCTCATTTAGATTTGATATCCAGTAACAAGTTATCATGTACTACAGTACTAGTATACATGGTTTTCAGCAAATGTGATGCTCTCGAGAGTCCAAAGTTACATTTGTTTAGCATTTGGCAGGTGTGTGACAAACAGAAAGCAATCCTGTTGGCAGATATGGCGCATATTAGTGGGCTGGTGGCAGCTGGTGTCATCCCATCACCATTTGATTATGCAGATGTGGTGACCACCACAACTCACAAGTCACTTCGTGGGCCACGTGGAGCCATGATTTTCTTCAGAAAGGGGCTAAAAGAGATCAACAAACAAGGGAAAGAGGTGAGTAACAGTTTTTTTTAAGCATTTTTTTGTTGGCGTTTTGGTTTTTTGTTTCTCATTTCTTAACTGCTATTGGGAGAGATTGTTTGATATAGCTCAAGATTTTATACTTCTCCTGTAGATCTTGTATGATTATGAAGACAAAATAAATCAAGCAGTATTTCCTGGACTTCAAGGTGGCCCACACAACCACACAATTACCGGTTTAGCAGTTGCACTGAAACAGGTTTGTCTTCTGATAAGATTATTGTTATGATTTTTCAGCTATTATTTATATCATCATAGAAGTTGTTATAAATTGTTTATGGCAGTGTTGCTGACCATTTTAGTTAGGATTGGGGCTTGTTGTGTTGGAATGTGAGCACACCCCCAAAACGGTTGTTCAGACTACAGTAGATATTAGTAATGTATGATGCGTTGAGTAGAGCAGTTGATACATGCTCTGGTCTCTGAGGACATTATGGCATGGAAATTGTAATTTGCCCAAAGCCCTTGGCATAATTTACAACATCAACAGAATGATATTGAAAATCACTATTGCCAAAAAGAGGGCATTGCCCAGAAGCATTTTATTGAAGATTGACTTCCACTTTCTCTACATATGCGTGCCCTTTTACATAACCTATATATGGATCATATTCTCCAAAACAGATTCCTCCCAACCCCAATGCAGCCATGAATAATGTTCTTATCAAAATTACAAAAATCAGCTTGCCCTTTAAGTTTGCTCTCATCAATGTTTCTAATTGCAATCTTCTTATCTTCTTAATGTTTTGTGGACGCAGGCTACAACCTCTGAATACAAAGCCTATCAAGAGCAAGTTCTCAGTAATTGCTCAAAGTTTGCACAGGTATAAGATTAGTTAGATGTAGAAAATTTTGGTCGTGTAGAACTCTAGGAATTTTAATCAAATGTCTAATTTATTTTTTTTCCAGTACTCTAATCACTGAATAACTTGGGCATTTATGCAGACTCTAGTTGAGAATGGCTATGAACTTGTTTCTGGGGGTACCGATAACCACCTGGTATTGGTGAATTTGAAGAACAAGGTATTAGAGAACACCTTTTGTTTTGTTTTTCTTCTCTTCATTGTAATTAAAAACCTTCCATCATACGGTTTTTGTCTTGTCGAGTCATCCAACTCTACCAATTATTTGTGCTTTATCTTAAGCAACTACTTTGAAATTATTCTGTTAAGAGTTCTGGTTGAAACGCAGTGCCAGCTCTAATATGTAAGACTATTAATTAAAACAACTTAATTAACTTTTTTCTACAGGGAATTGATGGCTCTAGGGTTGAGAAGGTGCTGGAATCAGTTCACATTGCAGCCAACAAAAACACTGTTCCTGGAGATGTCTCTGCCATGGTTCCTGGTGGCATCAGGATGGGTAAAAGCTTTTCCTTGATCAGAAAGTCCTTATTTGATTT
Source organism: Platycarya strobilacea (assembly GCA_036898215.1). NCBI lineage: Eukaryota > Viridiplantae > Streptophyta > Magnoliopsida > Fagales > Juglandaceae > Platycarya > Platycarya strobilacea. The sequence goes on from CM072555.1 coordinate 39,023,002, forward strand.
CGGTGGAGTATTTAGAGCCTGATAAATTTTTGTGCACTTCAGGAACTCCGGCTCTTACTTCCAGAGGATTTGTTGAGGAGGATTTTGCTAAGGTAGCAGAATTCTTTGATGCTGCTGTGAAGTTGGCTGTTAAGATCAAGACAGAAACTCAAGGTGTCTATATCTTTTATATTTGTAATTTCCTTGTCATTGAGAATGTGTTTTTTGATAGGGGAAAACCCATTTGCTAAAATCTGCTAATATAGAGTAAATTGTGATGTGCATATCAGGAACAAAGTTGAAGGATTTCTTGGCCACAATGCAGTCTTCTCACTTTCAATCTGGAATTGCTAAGCTCCGACATGACGTTGAGGAGTATGCAAAGCAGTTTCCTACAATAGGGTTTGAGAAAGAAACAATGAAGTACAAGAAATGAGAAAAATTTTCTGTTCTATAAGGTTAGTTATAACCTGGATCTCACTGGAGTCCTGCATTTGTGCTGATGAGGCTAATTTTCTACATATTTCTCATAAAGAATAAACTATCAGGACAAAGTTTTCAAAGCTTGAATATCAAAGAATTTCATATTCTAATGTAAAATATTCCTTTGGGCTTCAAAGCATCCATCATGTATTCTATAGAACAGACATTTAGTAGAACTTTTTCATTAAATCCAAAGAAAGAATGATCAGTACATTGGAAAGCAAATGATCTAATCAGTCCTTTTTTTCCTTTAGGAACAGGCACTGTGAGCCAAAATCAAGTTTGTTTTCCAAGTTGGGAAAAGAGAAGGGCCTTATGTCAAGGATGTGTAGTTACAGCTTTTATTCTACAATCAATTAAACCTTGATTTGGACCTTCATGAATGTATATATTCATATTAACTGTGGACTTTCAATGTAATAAACTTGCCTTGATCTGAAGAAATGCAACTATTTTATCCCTATGCTGTATTCGGCAAGGAAGATGCTGGTAATGCTCTACCACCATTGAGAAATTGCCTTCGCAACTGAAAATAGCGAATGGAATCATTTGATAATAGCTTGAACAATACTTCACTGGAAACGATTTTATTGAGGCTGGAACAAATCCAAGTCACATGTACCAATACTTTAAAAGGATCAATCGGCAGTCTAATTGGAGTTCATTGAAATTTCCGGATCATTATAAAAGACAAGAACTTCTTCCTCCCAAATAACATAGAATCTCATTCATCAACTTTCTTATTGTTCCATATTTAATATGAGGTAGTACAGTCTCTGCCCTTAATTCCTGACATCCTCGTTTAGATAATTTCATTATAGGTAGTATGACTCAAGTCTCACACTTTTGGTTAAGCTTATATTTAATACCATTTGTAACAATCCAATAAATGCTATAGGGATCCTCACTATATACGTTTCAATCAATGAGCATATTCTCTAATGGTTCTTGGATGTTAAAATAAATTTGTAGCACACACAAGAAATATACTATTAACAGTGGAGAAAAAACAAGAGACAATACATCCAAATAGTGATTGCTCCCAAGAATTTTTCAAGAATTTAATGTTACTTGGTAACATTGCTTGTGCCGACAAAGCAAGAGTATGTACATAGACATTGGGTGAGTTTCGAGAGATTTAGAAAGAAAGTAGATCGGCACTTATTCTGTTCATGGTGCGGAGGAAATTTAAATATCTTTTTTTTTTCTCTTTCTTTTTCAATAAATATTTTATTTAATTTTCATCTCAATTTATCATCTCATTTCAAATCAATATCCAAACTTTTTGCCAAGTCGGATTACATGTCTAGCATTGGACCTTGACGGAAATTGAAAAATCTACAAAACAGATTGACTTATAATGAGTGAGATGATTTAGCTGTGCTTGAAGAGAACAGAGTTATTTGCACACAACTAGATGCACAATTAGTTTATCATCTTTATACTAAAGTCAGGTAATATTTTTCTCTTGTTTAAATTAAATTATAATAAATTAATGTAAGAGCAAAATTGAAATATAATCTTTCTTATTCTTTTCAACATTACATATCATTGATCACCACTTTATTACCCGTCTCTTGAACTTCTCATGATCAGTTATCATTTTGTTCAGTATAATTTATTACTTCCATCCTATTTTGCCTGCCTCTTGCACTTCTTGTCTCCTGCACTTTCTATTTGTTTTCTTGGATATTACTTTTATCATTTATTGTCACTTCATTTGCCTATATTTCATTAAAACCAATAATCCAAAAAAATCATGTTTAAACAACTTTAACACAATAAAGTCATGAAGACTTTGTAATAATATAGTTCTATAGTTTATCTTTATGTTTCCATGTTATCTGTATGTTTTGACTCTTTGTCATTGTTGCCTAGATGGCTAATACAAGAGGAGAGGTAAATTAGGTTATATTAAAAAATTAATATAAACCAAATACATAATATAAAATATAAATAAAATATGAAGCAGCAGAAAGATAAAAAAGTAAGGGCAAGAAGAAACAAACTCAATATTTTAACGAAGTTCAGCCTCACTACCTACGTCTTTGTCTCAAGCTAGTCCTTGAGAATCCCAAATTCATTATTCAATCTCTTTCATATGGAGATAGAAACCTATTACATATTTAAGCAACACCGCTACAAAGAATCCGTGTAGAATATTCTCTACACTTGCAATCACCTCATACTAAGTGATTCAACTATTCCCTATATAGAATACCTTCTACATACATAAGGGTTATACGCACACTCTTACAAATACAAAAGCTGATGGAGGGTAGATTATTATAGTACACTCCTCAATGAGTGAAATAAAAATAATACATCGTAACCTATATCTCTCTTAAAATGAACAGGAATTAAGGCACAAAATTTAGAGAAGAGAGAATGAGGGCTTTGAATGAATGATGCAAAATTTAGCAATTACTGTGTAAGCTCTTGTTGTGATTTTTGCAAAACTTAAGTGAGTTATTTATAGGCAAATGAATCTTCAATTCCAAATATGAAAAGATTCACATGTCAAATAAGAGACTATTTACTTTTCAAAATTTTCAAATAAAAACATCTCATTTTTGCATTTGTCAAAGACAATTCAATTAATTTTTTAAAATATTCAAACCTAATTTTTTACTTTTCATATATGACAAAAAAAATATGATTTATTTTTCAAACCAAATTATCTTCTTTTTGCATATATAAAAGAAAAAAATATACAACTACCATTCAAGATTTTCAAACAAAACATGCATTTAAAGATGACAATCAATCATCTTACAATTTTCAAATATCAAATTTTTAATGATGTCATGCACATGTAAAAATAGAAATTTTCGAAATTAAGGCTTTTAATGATATTATGCATATGTCATGTACATATATAATATAATTTTTAAAATTAAAACTTTTAATGATATCATATATATGTGAAAATAGCAATTTTCGAAATTAAGGCTTTTAATGATGTCATGCACATATAAAATATAATGTTTGAAATTAAAACTTTTAATGATATTATGCATATATTATATACATATAAAATATAATTTAATACTTTGTAAGAGAATATTAATTTTGAGTCTTAATCTAATTTTAAATTTTATCAAAAGATGTATAAAATTACTCTATGAGTTTCATTTGTAGACTTGTTTTTCTTCTTACTTATGATTGATTTCTTGATGTGCTTAGTTTCCTTCATACGTAGATAACTTGAGCTTGAGTCTTCAATATTAATTGTTATCATCAAAATCTATACATAAATACGAGATTTGAAATTTTGAGTTCAACAATCATGAAGCAATTTTGAAGGGGGGAAAAAACAAACAATAAAGTCATAAACAAAATAAAAAGTAAAATAGAACTAAAAATTTAATAATATCCCGTGGATCAAGCAAGTCTTTTATGTGCTGAACTGAACTCGGAAATCAAATACTATAAGTGATTAAACAACTAATATTATGAGCAATTAAATGAAACCCTTTTGAATCGTTAAAAATTAGCACTTGACGGCATTGACCCATGTATATTGTTTTACGGTAATATTACATATAGTCTAAGAAGTTAGATTTTTTTATAATTTGAGCAATAAACAAACATAAAAGTCTCTATTTTAAAATGAAATTGATTAAAATACATTTATTTACAAATTAAAAATTCTAAAAATTTGATTATTTCATTTATTTATAAAACGGGAGTGTTTAGATGAGGACTGTATTGCAATCATTAAATATAGATTGTAAAAAGAATTATTTATATATATAATGTTAGTATAATAGTACTGTAAACTGTTAACCTTTGCAATTTTCTTTTCTCTTGCTAGTGGTCCATCCCGCATGTTTGATGACATTATATGGATGAAATGAGGCCATAATAATTGCTTTGTTTATATTGGGCATCAGTGCGCTGCCGCCATTATTCTTTACGTGGGAGCTGTGCAAAAGTCTTTCTCCTCGCCATATTATCTTGTCCATGTAATGACTAGGGAGCTGCATATATAAAGTCTTTCCTTCTATATTTTATTTTGAACTAAACTCCCCCATGTACATGAATTTCTGCATACTGGTGAAGGTGGTAATTGAAACTTGAGCATGCATCGTTGAAATATTAACTCTTTAAATTCAGATGCAAGTTCCACACATTCATGCCACCTTTCAAGCAGTAGCCTGATTAGCTCCTCCGATCTTAGGACATAGTAATCATGCAGTTAACTCTTTTATTCTTTCTTGTGCTGCTTCCGGCCAGTATTGTTTATTCAATTTATTTTCAATTAACTAAATTTGATCCCAGTTCCCCCAACATATTATATCTGGGTGATGCAAGACCTTCTACTGATGGATTCGTTGAAATGACCCGTGTTGGTGATTATTTATGGCGTGTTGGTTGGGTCGTCTATGCTAAGAAGGTGCCGCTCTGGGACTCTAAAACGAGTAAGCTCACTGATTTTACCACACATTACTCTAGGTAAGGGCAAATATGCCGATGGGCTAGCATTCTTCCTGGCTCCTGTTGGCTTTGAAATATCACCGAATTCAGGAGGTGGATTTCTAGGCCTATTCAACGCCACACCAACCACTTTTTCAGATCAAAGCACAATTGTTCTTGTTGAGTTCGATTCATTTGCGAACTCCGATTGGGATCCTGAAGTTCAGCATGTGGGTATTAACATAAACTCCCTCGCTTCTAATAATTATACTGCTTGGAATGCTAGCTTACATAGTGGGGATACTGCTGATGTATGGATTACGTATACTGCTTCTACGAAGAAGTTGAATGTCTCCTGGAAATACCAAACAACCTCTAATGCTGGGGAGACTACGAGTCTTTCTTATGAAATTGATCTCATGGAGGTTCTTCCTGAGTGGGTCACAATTGGATTTTCAGCTGCTACAGGCCTGAGTGTAGAGCGACATACGCTTCAATCGTGGGAATTCAATTCAACCTTAGACATAGCGGAGCCAAATGGAAAGAATGCAAGAAAAAAATTAAAAATATTGGTCAGTATAACAATATCAGGTGGCATTCTGATAGTTGTGGCGTCACTAACATTTGTAATACTATGGAGGAAATGGAAGGGAAAGAAATTAAAGAATGCTCCAGAGACGACGAACTTAACATCATTTAATGGTGATCTCGAGAGTGGGGCAGGACCAAGAAGGTTTTCTTATGGAGATCTTGCTTCATCCACCAACAACTTTTCAAATGAAAGGAAGTTGGGTGAAGGAGGGTTTGGTGCTGTTTACAAGGGGTACTTGATTGAATTAGACATTGCAGTTGCTGTTAAGAAGATTTCGCAAGGGTCTAAACAGGGACGAAAAGAGTACATAACTGAGGTGAAGATCATTAGCCGACTAAGGCATAAGAATCTAGTTCAACTCATAGGATGGTGCCATGACAGAAGTGAGTTCCTACTTGTTTACGAGTTTATGCCAAATGGTAGCCTTGATATGCACTTGTTTGGTAAGAGGAGTCCTTTAACTTGGACAATGAGATACAAGATAGCTTCTGGGTTGGCATCTGCGCTGCTTTATCTCCATGAAGAATGGGAGCAATGTGTCGTGCATCGTGACATCAAATCGAGTAATGTCATGCTTGATTCTAAATTAAACGTGAAACTTGGGGACTTTGGATTAGCTCGGCTTATGGACCATGAGCTAAGTCTTGATACAACTGTATTTGCTGGAACAATAGGCTATATTGCTCCAGAATGCATGAGAACTGGAAGGGCTAGTAAAGAAACAGATGTATATAGCTATGGTGTAGTTGCATTAGAAATTGCTACTGGAAAAAAGTCAACTGACAATCCAGATGGGGATTCTAAGAAGGGTTTGGTAGAGTGGGTTTGGAAACTTTATGGGAGTAGAAGGCTCCCTATGGCGATTGATGAGAGATTGGCCAGAATGGATTTTGAGGAGAAGGAGATAACATGTTTAATGGTTGTTGGATTGTGGTGTGCTCATCCTGTTCAAAAAGATAGGCCGTCAATAAGGCAAGCAATTAAAGTTCTTAACTTTGAGGCTCCAATGCCGGATCTTCCTTTGAAGATGCCTATTCCTTCGGATCGCATACTTACATCATCATTTAGCAGCGGTGAACCTTCAAATAACAACTAGTCTAGACAATGGAAATTTAACTTGCATAATTTCTTTTTACATATATTTTATATAAGGATCAACTAAATTGTAAACACGTTGTTGCACTAGAATTATAGAAGGAAAACCTTAGCCAAACGTGAAGCAGACATGATTATATATCTTGTAAATAGTATTTACCAAAATGTCCCTCATATAGATGAGGTGTAATGTACAATTTTGTAATTACATAATTAGTTAGGATTTGTACAGAGATTTTTTATTTTTTATTCTATCATTTTCTTCTATAAATATAGATAGCAGTCCTCTTTGTAAACATGCGAGACACATGAATGAAAGGTAGTAACATTAATCATTTTTCCTTAATTCACTCGATATTTTTTTTGTTCTTGCTTAATCTTACATGGTATCGAGAGCCATAAGAGTGAATTTTTTCACCCCCCATGGCTGACGATTCCGATTCCAATAGTACTCTTTTTCAAGATTTCAACAACATTCTCAACCCTAACCGCTTAGATTATGTAGACAACCCTTCCATTTCCTTAGTTCCAAAGCCATTAACTACTGAAAATTACACCACATGATCGAGGGTTATGTGCAGTGCTCTCCAGGCCAACAATAAGCTAGGTTTTGTTAATGTTACTCTCTTGCAACCTAAATATTCCTCTGACAATCTTTTTTATGCCTCAGATTGTTACAATGATCTTGTGATTTCTTCTTTGCAAAATTCAATTAGCGCCACCTTTAAGTCTAGCATTGCACTGTTGATAATGCTAGTCAAATTTGAGTTGAACTCAAAGATCAATTTACCCAACAAAATAAGCATCGAATCCTCCAATTGAAGAAATCTTTAACTGGCTTGACTCAAGAGAATGACTCTGTTAGCATTTATTTCGGCAAACTCAAAACCTTATGGGATGAGTTTACCATTATGACCCTTTACCTGACTGCACCTGTGGCGAGCTTATTGTCCTATTTGATAGATATCAAAGAGATTGTGTAATCCAATTTCTCATGGGCCTCAATGACACTTACCATGTCACCCAAGACCAAATTATGTTGTTAGATCCCTTATCTCCAATCAACAAAATATTGTCTATGATTCAACAACAAGAAATTCAAAACCAATCTTTCTCTAGCTCACCCAACTCTGATTCTATGGCTTTCACAGTCAGAAAACCTTATAACCCTTCAAAACCATCTTTCAAATCATCCACTTCCCAAATCATCCACTTCCCAGAAATGATAAAGGCATTTTTGCACTCATTGCAAAATTCAGGGACACCACTTTGAAAACTATTTCAAGGCAGGCAATGCTCAGGCACCTTTTTGCACTCTTGTCATTTAATTAGTCACTTGGTTGAAAAATGCTACAAATTTCATGATTACCCACTTGGGCACAGATTACATAGTAAGGCACCATCTCTTGGTTTTCCATCTGCCAATCTCACGAATCTAGACTCAGTGGCTTCTACAAATGAGAAAATATCCTTTACTAAGGACCAATATTAGCAATTGTTGTCAGTATTGCAGCCTAAAGAAGCTTCTATTGCAAATCATTCAGTTAATAATGTTAATACAGATTCTCTCTCTCCTTCCCTCATGAATGGTATACATTTGTCTCTTACTTCTTTCCCTCCAACTTTTACCACATCACCACAAATTCCATGGATTATAGGCACGGGTGCTACAAACTATATGGTTTGTAGTAACTCATTTTTTTCGAATATTACATCTCATGTTTCTTTCATAGTAAGACTTTGCAATGATAATACAACACCAATTTCACACGTAGGCATTGTAAAACTCACTCCTACCTTGGTTTCGCATAATGTCCTTTGTGTACCTTCTTTTAATTTCAATCTCCTTTCAACAAAACAATTGACTAATTGCATTTTTTGCTTTTTTTTTCACAACATTGTTTCATATAGGACCTATTGTCATGAACCATGATTGACATGGGTGAGATGAAGAATGGACTATACTAGTTGGATCTTGCTGTAGTTGCAGAATATACTCTTATCAATTTCTTTTTTTGTTCCAACACCCCATGTTTCTGTTGTTACCAATTCACTACAATCTACTAGTTTAGTTTCAAATATTTGGCATCGTAGAATGGGACACACACCCATTTCAAAATTACATGTAATTTCAAATTCATCTATCAAACAAAACTTATTTTCTCTTTCTGATAATCATTTATGTCTTATTTGTCCACTTGCCAAACATTATAGATTACCATTTCCCCACAATAATCATAAAAGTAACAAACCTTTTGAGCTCATACATTGTGATATATGAGGGCCTAATTCCATTATAGCATACGATGGTTCAAAGTACTTTTTGACCATCGTTGATGATTAATCCAGAAACACTTGGATTTATTTGCTTAAATATAAGTCTCATACCAAGCCCTGCATACAAGCTTTTTACAACTTAATTGAGGTTCAATTTCATACCAAAATTCAAACTCTAAGAAGTGGCAGTGGCTTAGAGACTCAAATGGTTGATTTCTTCAATTCAAAAGGTATAAAACCTATGTAGAAACACCTCGGCAAAATGGCATTCCTAAAAGAAAATACCAACACCTTCTCAATATTGCTCGGGCTCTTCAAATTCAATCCAATCTTCCCTCCAAATTTTGGAATGATTGCATACTTACAGCAGCATATATCATATATAGAGTACCTAGTCCTATACTTTTTAACAAGAACCCATTTGAATTACTATTCAATTCCCCACCTACTTATTCTCATATGAGAATCATAGGCTGTCTATGCTTTACCTCCACCTTAAAACAAAACAGAAAAAAATTTGATGCTCGAGGAAGGAAATGTGTTCTTCTTGGCTATCATTTTGGTATCAAAGGATACAAACTCTTAGACCTCCATACCAATGTTGTATTCATTTCAAGAGATGTTACATTTTATGAGGAAATCTTTCCATTTCATTCTTCTCAAATCACTCCATCCTCTCCTCAATCATTACTTCCGTCACCTTCTCATATTCTAACCTCACCACCATCCTATCTTCCTACCATATCAAATTCTTCTCCTCCCTTACCTGCTCAAACCTCATCTTCTTCTTTCTTAACTCCTTCATCTTCCTTTACTAACCATCCGAGAACCATCATTAGAAGGAATTGAAGAGGCTGCATTTGAGGTAACTTGACTGCAATAATAATGCTGCAAAAAATTAGGTGGTTGTCTAATTCGAGTTGATTTTCTGAGTTGTGGTATATTAGTGGGAATAGAATTAATTTGAGGGGTAGACATATCTCGATCAGTGTTTAAAACAGGTTCATCATCATGTGGAGTTGATGATGCAGATTGATTGGGAATATCAATGGAATTGCTAAGAAAATAATCATTGTTTTCTAATGGTGCAAATAGAAATGTATGAATTTGTGTATTAAAAAGTATATCTGTGAAACGAAGAACATTTTCATAGAATGTAACATTTCTAGAGATGAACACTTTATTAGTGTTGAGATCCATTACTTTGTATAAAGGAGTATTCGAGAAATATGCATTTGACAACTCTAGGATCAAATTTATGTATGTGATTTTGGAGTGTAGATGTAAAGAAAAGACAACCAAACACCTTAAGTTAGATGTGATAGTTTTGATATTTTATTAAAAAGCATTTCAAAAAGGGTTTTATTGTCAAGAAGAGAGGTAAGTATTCTATTAATAATGTGGAGTGCTGCTGTAAGAACATAGCCACTCCAAAAAAGTAATGGAATATTTGCTTGAAACATAAGTGCTCAAGCTGTACTAAGTGTTGATGCTTCCTTTCTATTTTTCCATTTTTCTGTGGGGGTTTTCACACAGCTTTTCTGATGTAAAATTCCATTTTCATTGTAAAAAGTGTGTTCTAAAGATCATGGGCACCAGTGCACGGTTCCCCACTTCTGTCCATTTCTATGCGTTTATGGTGTGTGCTCTACGTTTGCAACTTCAAACTATGCTCAATCGGTATAAAATTCAAGGCGAAAACCCAAGAAAAGAAGTCAACAACCAATGGTTCAGATTCAATGATTTTTATAATCCGAAATTTCCAGCTCGAGCGTATGAAAAAATAAAAATTAATATTTTCAATCGTAAAATATACAAGCATTACACAATTGTTTTAAAAAAAATAAGTAAAACATAATATTCACGTGAAAATAATTAATTTTTAATAATAAATTTTATTTTATTTTAAGTAATTATGCGTTGTCGCACACTTTATATCTATATGTAGCATTTATATATATATATATAAAAAAAAAAAAAAGGATCCTGCCCCCACAAAGAAACAGGATCCTTCTATCTGGCCAGTTATGGTTCCTCCCAGTGCTTTTACCAAATGTCGGATATACTCGAGATGCCTTTTATGCATTACTGCAGTTATGAGATTACCATCAACAACACATGCAGTTATGGTAATGAACCTGTAGCTATTTTTTATTTACTGCTCTGTTTCTTTCTTTTGTCTGAGGATGGCCGTTGATTCTTGCTGAAAATACATATATGTGCATGGCGAATGCTACGTACAGGCGGTTTTGTGCAACAATCGCGTACCGAACATTGAGGTGGATTTTTTTGTCATATGCTATTTAAAAAATAAAAAGAGAGAAGAAAATACGATCGAAGAGAAGAAAACCATGGCTTCAATATTCATCTCCCCCTTCTCGTCTGGCTCTTCTCCCATCTACGCCGAATCCACTCTTACAAAAAGAAAAGATGTAATTGAAGCAATGACCTAGCCACTGTAGTCTGTCTCTTCTCCCTGAGAGTGAACAGATTCGACGAAACCGGCTGCATACCAAAGCTGCTAGAAACTACGGAAGAATTAGTCTGTAAATCGAGAGAGACAAATGTCAACCGGGTTAAATTTATCGCCGATTCGCCGTTGCTTTATTACTATGCGGTTCTCTAGTTCTTTAGCCAGTCCGTCGGTTCCAAGTAAAGATAATTTTTTTAAAAAAATGGTACATACAGTTTTCATCCCTGCTTCTCCCCTATGTGCGCATATATTCGAAAGATCTGGAACGAAATAGTAAAAGCAAAAGCAAAAGTGGTCTCTGAGAAACCCAGATTTTTTTGTAGAACACGTTTTGAAGATTAAGGGTCGAGAATGATGCTAGAACATCAGATCTAAATATTTAAAAGAAAAAAAATACGAACGATTGAGAAAAAAAAATTGTACCTAGATTTTGTCCATCAGTTTTTTTCCTTCAAATCCAAATTCAAGAAATAGTACCCAGATATTGGTGAACCTGTTAGTCTCCACCAAAGTGAATTAAATACTTAACTTCCACATCCAACATACTTAATCCTCCCTCTCTTTCTCTGTCTCGTGCATTACTCAACTGAACACTTAAAAGATTAAAATCAGAAAAAGAAATAGGAGAAGTAGCAGGAATTTATCCTTTATCCATCTATCTGGGTTGCTTATATTACTTCTTACCGAGAAAAAAGCAATTTTGAAAATACCATCATGCTCGCAAAGGTGGTATGTGTATCTCCTGAACTTTTTAAGTGTAACGTCCTGTACCCACGGGGTCAGGAAAACTACCTGTTTTATATAACCTTTCTCCCAATATAAGCAATGTCTAAATCCAACGTAAGCATAACCACAAATTTATAATTTAAAGTATTACCATAACAAAGGATTCACAATCTCCTAATAATTCTAACATAATGAACTACTAACACTTGAATCTAATAATACTAAAAACATAATATCAATTCAATGTTTACAATCTTCACATCAACCATGGTACTCTAACAGCTTAGTCTGGTTCACAATTACTGTTGAGATGTGCCTTAAATTGAAAAGCACATCAAAATGTTCGTCGTTCGACCCTTGCTCAAGTAGTAGCTCGAGCGAGCCTCAACCCGTAAGTTCGCTCAACCCTCGCTCGACATCCCGCTCGAGCGAGACATCAGACAGAGAGTTCGCTCGACCTTCACTCGACATCCAACTCGAGCGAGATTTCAGACAGAGACTTCGCTTGACTCTCGCTCTACGTCTCGCTCGAGCGAGAGTCAACCCTAGAAGTTCGCTCGACCTCGCTTGAGGTTTCGCTTCAAGCTAATGTTTTCTGTACCAGGATTAGCGCCGTCTGGAATAGTGTTTCGCTCGAGCGAGAGTAGTTTCACTCGAGCGAGATTCGGCTTGTAAGAAGACTCGCGTTCATTTGAACGCAGAGCAGCGTAAGGAGCTCCATAAGGTTTTTGGTTTAGATTTTGAGTGGAGAGCTATTTGTAAGGGTTTGAGAATTGTGAGAGAGAGTTTTGCAACTTATAAGTGAGATTGAGTGTTTCTAATATGAGAATCACATGATTCAATCTCTGTACTCCATGTTGTTATAGTAGATACATTGAGACCGGCCCAATAGTAAACGTAGACTTGTGTTAAGCCGAACCATTTCAAATCTTGGTGTCCATTGTTGTTCTGCGTCTTTTGTTTTATTTTTCTTGTTGCATCCGCTGCGTCACTTTATATTTATTATTTCTTGACCCATTTCCCAACAAATTAGTATCAGAGCTATCTAGCTCTATAAATATCTGAAGGGATGACCTCAGTAAATTTTGAAGTAGAGAAATTCGACGAACAGAACAGTTTCAGTCTATGGCAGATCAAGATGAAGGCGTTGTTGTGACAACAAAGTCTGTTCAATGTTCTAGAAGTGGTTACTAGTGAGTCTCCTGCACTGTCGAAGGATAAGGAAGAAATGACTCACAGTACTATTCTATTGTCATTATCAGATGAAGTTTTGAAGGAAGTTGCTGAGGAGGAGACTGCCATTGGTCTGTGGAACAAGCTGGAGAGCTTGTACAAGAAGAAATCTCTCACTAGCCGGTTGTATTTGAAACAACGGTCATACATCCTCAAAATGATAGAAGGTACTTCTATTTTTGCATATCTAGATAAATTTAATAAGATTATTATGGATCTGAGGAACATAGAGATTAAGATTGATGAGGAAGATCAAGCCTTAATTGTTTTCTGTTCATTGCCTATTTCTTTTGATAATTTTGTAAACTCAATGTTGTATGGTAGAGAAACAATCTCCTTAGTAGATGTTAAGTCTGCGTTGAATTCTAAAGAATTGAGAACAAAGTTTGGGGGATTAGGCATGGATGATCAAGCCGATGGTTTGTTTGTAAAATGTTTCTCTGGTGATAGATCTGGGGAGAGATGTTCAGGAAAGAGTAGGGGTAGTTCCAGTAACTCCAGATCTAACGAGAAAAATGTTAAGTGTTACTACTGCCATAAGTTTGGTCATTACAGAAGTAAGTGTCCTCGATTGAAAAATGTGGAAGAAAAGGAAAGTTCCTCTAGTAGTAATGATAGCGAAGAAGATGACAGTAAGTCTCTACTTCCTTGAAGGCAATACGGTAACAGGTGGAATATACTCACATGCTCCAGATTCAAATATCACTCGCATGCAGCACATGTGAGTGTGCCAAACAGGTGTGGTCATTTATGAGTCGGCAACTTTTACTTGGTGTGATCAGAAGACAGTAATCTTGATTTTTTGTTTGCATTGTGTTCTTTAGAAACAGCGTAGAATCAGGTTTCCTATAGTATTTCTGATCAGGATACATCTTCTGTAAAGTGGTGCTTTTGTTATATTCATATTTGTTTTATGATCATTGGAAGAGTTTGGCTTTGTCTATCTATTTCTTTGTGATGTGTTTGGTGTTCAAACATTTTTGTGAAGACAAGTGATCTATAGACAAGAAGGTAGAGCGTTACTCATACCATACAGTTTTATTTCACTCCACAAGGAGTCGCTGGATGGAATGAGGTGGGCTTGCAGAGTCCACAATTTGCTTTGAGTTTGCCAAATTTGTCTACAAATTGGTTGAAGTGGTCAATTACAGCTTGTTATTCAGTGAAACTTCTCTCCTTTTGTTTCCACAGGAAGAAGAGAGAGTTATAGCAAGAATGTGGAGTTAAAGAGAGCTTCAGAACAAAGTACGTGTGGTACTCTAAATCATGCTTTTGCAATGAGTATGATTTTGTCCTTGGCATTGGTGCATAGTGAGAGCAGGTCTACAGTTGGTAAATAGAGCAGGCAGTTTGGCCACCTTTTGTGTATGCTCATGAAGGCATTGTTGGATTCTTACTTTGGCAGAGAATATTAGTTGTCTTCATTTGTATTTAGATGCCGTTTGTTCAAGTAAGCAGTCTGTATTGTGGTGCTTTATCGTTTGTGTTGAGTATTCCCCTTTGAAGGATTTGTGGGTCTTTTGTATTTTGTGGAGCTTGTGATAATTTAATCTAAGGTGGAGATTTGTTGAGATGTGTCTTGAATTGAAAAGCACATCAACATGCTCGTCGCTCGACCCTCGCTCGAGCGATAACTCGAGCGAGGCTCAACCCGTAAGTTAGCTTAACCCTCGCTCGACATCCTGCTCGAGCGAGGTATTAGACAGAGAGTTCGCTGGACTCTCGCTCGACATCCAACTCCAGCGAGATTCTAGATAGAGACTTCGCTCGACTCTCGCTTGAGCGAGAGTCAACCCTAGACGTTCGCTCGACCTCGCTTGAGATTTCGCTTCGTGTTAATGTTTTATAGCGCCGTCTAGAATAGTGTTTCGCTCGAGTGAGAGTAGTCTCACTCGAGCGAGATTCGGCTTATAAGAGGACTCACATTCATTTGAATGCAGAGCAGTGTGAAGAGCTCCAAAAGGTTTTTGGTTTAGATTTTGAGTGGAGAGCTATTTGTAAGGGTTTGAAAATTGTGAGAGAGAGTTTTGCAACTTGTAAGTGAGATTGAGTGTTTCTAGTGTAAAAATCACATGATTCAATCTCTGTAATCCATCTCTGTTGTTATAGTGGACACATTGAGATCGACCCAATAGTGGACGCACTATAAGATTTGAGGGTTTTTTAGACCAAAAAAGTATCCCATCACTAACTATCGTAGTTAATAGTGGTTGTTGACACAAACTGTCCCCGCGGCCATTAAAAATCCAGTTGCCCATGAAGTATCATGCGTTGACGGTAGTTTCATGATCAGCAATGCTATTTGCCCGCGATAATTTTTATATCCTACTACTATAATGTAAGCTTGTACACGGATGAAAAGTTATAAATAATAAAATCAGTTTTTCCAGTTCCAATAGTAGCCCTTAATTGTTTAGTTATTTACATTAGTTTATTTTGCTGCTTCAATCTTTCTTAGGGTTAGTTTTGGTTTAAAGTCACTCTCACCCATTTGGTCTCTCTTCCTCCCGAGTCCCTTCTCTACTCAAACCCCCTATCTTTCCTCTCTTTCGACCTTACAACTCTGGCCGCCATCAGTAGCCACGGACTCGGGAGTTCCATTCTTATCCCCTACCGCGTGGCTTTTGTTCTCTTCATTCACTTTTTATTTTGTTGAAAGGTCGAGAGGGGCTTCGGCTGGGCAAGAGAGCAAGAGTGTGGGAGAGGGAGGGGCTTGGCTGGGCCATGGCTGAGCATGGGAAGGTTGCCGGTGAGTGGGGGACACGATGGTGGTGGCTAGAGGTTGTGGGTGGCAGTGTACGGTGGGCTAGGGGGTGAAACCTATGTGGAGATCCATTTTTTGGTTTGTGAGTTGGGGGCTGTGTGGGTGCTCGACGGTGGTTGGGTCTGATGGCTAGGGGTCATCGGTGAAGGGAGGTGGTCCAAAGAGGTGGTCGGCATGAGGTGGTGGCTCGTGGTGGTCGGCATTGGCCTCAATCCGCATTGAAGGCTACACGGGATACCCATTTTGGGTTGCCTGCATGTGGCTGAGGGAAAGGTTGTCAATGGTGGATGGGGTTGCTCGCCGGCTGGGCGAAGGTGGTGTGGTGGTCGACGGCACTACAGCCCCCTAGCTGATTTTGGGTTATTTGTTTTTTATTTTTCAGTGTATATTTTTGTTGTTTTCAGCTGGATAAATTTTTTTTTCTGCATAAATTTGTTTGGTTGTCTTTCAAATTTGCTTCTTCATCATGTTTTTTTCTTCTTTGTTTTAGTTTGTTATCTGTTTTCTTTGGTTCTCTGTTTTATATGGTTTGGATCCGAAGAAGAAAGAGGGTTGTTTTATTTGGTTCGTTGTTGTTTCGTTTATCTTTGGCTTGTATTTTTGTTGCATTTTGTTTCTCAGCGTGTTGTATTTTGGTTGGGTTTTTTTCTTTGCATTCTATTTCTCTGCATGTTGGATTATTTGCTCTATTATTTTTGGGTGTATTGGATTCTTTTCGGTTGTTATTTGCTCCGTTTCTCTGTGTGTGAGGGTATTTGGAAGATGGCGTGAGGGTATTTGGGAGAGTGAAGAGGAAAGAGATTGGGGTGAAAGGGCGGAGTCACGGTGCAGCGGGAAGGAAGCTTGCGGCGGGAACTTTCGTTCTTAGCTCTCCTTTTCCTTCTCTGAAACAAAACGCCGCTTCTGTCTCTCAATCACCGATTACATCATCAACGTCCTCACTGAAGAAGACTTCGATTTTGGCTTTGGCGAAGAGAAAAAAAGACCGAGGTCAGGATGAACCGATTCTCTTATGAATCCTGGAACATTAGAGGCTTAGGGAACTGAAGAAAATGAGAAGGACAGTAGAACAACATCAGATTGACTATTATTGCAGGAAATTCGACTGGGCAGCCCAGCCAACTAAGCTAAGGATACCTACTGGAGTCACTTTCCGTAGTGTTTATCCCCATTCTAACACCCCTAAAATAGCGTCGACAGTGAGGGCGCCTTTGATGCCATCAAAGGCTCTTTTTGCTTTTGTCTTAGATGAAACAGATATTGCTTCCTTCAGTGTTCAATCACCACACCACACATCATGTAGAATATGATCTTGGTTCCATCTCTCACCATAATCAAAAGGACTTGGAGAATTCCTCCCAACCAAGACGAATTTTTCTCCATGCCCTTACTTCTTATGGTCCATTGATTGTATTTAAACACCACCTACCACACATACTTCATACTTAATTTCCCCCATGAATTGTCACCATCTCCATGTTCATTGCATAACGCCACAATGATCTACCTGGTAATGCTCAATTAAAACACAATCAAATTCTTTACCCTCCAAACCCCTAGAGGAAGCCAGAACTAAGCCCAGATTTCCAACAGAAGCATCCAAAAGTGATACAATAGTATCCCTCCTGTCAGTTTATATTAAAGATCTGTTCCTGGTTTTATTCTTTATCTTTCAGTACCTAGAGTAGTTAATGGTGATCATTTTTCCCTCTGAGTTTTCATTTAACTTTTTATTTATTTTTTAATACATAAGACAACCCTCCAATAAAAATTTTTCACTCCTTAATCGATGTTTCACAGTCTAGAGATCACCATTATTCAACAATGCATCTATAATTGGATATTGCAGGGATTGAGTACTCAGGAGGGGTACTAAGACCAACTTAGTTGAGTAGGGACACGACCGAGGTCCCTATCAACCAAACTGGTGCTTTCATTGAGAGTCTTTCCCTGAAGGCTCCACCATTTCATTGAGGTCTCACCCGAGGCCATTGTTTGGTGTATTGAGAAGTTTTCACTTCTCTTGAGGTAAACAACGTGACAACTCGAAAATTTGTGAATTTGTTGGGAGAACCACGGAGGTCCTCGACGTTGTTTACATTTTTTGCAAAATTGTTATTGGAAATTTGTTGAATTGTTAAAGAAGTTTGGAGGTTCGGAGAGTTTGGAGTAGTTAGCCTTGTAGGGGTCGGCCACCATTGTAGTGGAGGACCCAAGGTTGGACTATTGAAGCTGAAACCTGAAACATTCCCATTGACCAACTAAGCTTCACCAACCCGAACCCTAAAAGCCACACCTTGTCCAAGGCAATTGCAAATATGAACCATGAGGTGTCTAGAGTTAAGGGTCATGACGGTTCCACTCGGAAACATCTTGATACCTTAGAAGTTCAAACCAATAGAATAGACCAATCTCTTAATGAGATTAAGGCTAGCATAGCCAAGTTGACAATGGCAACAAATGCTAACAACCGTGAGGCGGATGAAAATAGAAGGAGAATACGAGCCCTACAACGTGAATCCAAGACATACCATGAGAGGTATGAGAGGAGAGAGGCCAAAACACATGGTGAGAAACCCCCCACAAAACCGTACCCACCTAACCCGAGAAGGCATGAAGCCTATGGTGAGAGGACCATGTATAAGTTGGGAGGTTATGTCGAGCACAACCGTGTGGTAGCCAAGAGCTTGGCCCGTGACCATGACCATCACCTTAGAAGTCCAAAAATAATGAGTGAACCTCATAATGAAAGGTTTAGAGTGCCAAGGAGTGAAAGGCACCATGAGACCGAGAAAGACTTGGAGCATGAGAAGCCGATTAATCATGATTACCATATTGAGAGAAAACAACCCCACCATGATGAAATGAGAGACCACCGAGAGGTGAGATACCATGATGATCTTGATGATTCCCCAAACCCTAAGGAAGAAAATGAGAAAACCGAACATGAGGGAGAAAGAGAGGAGTCTTGTGAGGCCACTATGGTTGAGAAAGTGGGGGAGGATGAAGCTCGTTGCTTTGCTACTAAGTTGGCCAAAGAAGATATGGTCTTTGAAGTGAAAGAAGTAGGAGATGTGAGCAACCAAGAGAGATTATCCTTGCTGCCCATGGAACTCCCAGAGGTTTTTAAAGACCATTGGAGGGCCTTGGAGGTGCCTCCCACATTGCCACCTACCAAGCCCCTCAACTATCCCATTGTCGGGATTGATGAGAACCAACCCATGATTATTTCCACACATCACTATGTACTCTTCCACAAGAAAGAAATAGAAGACCCATTGGGTGATATGTGGAAGAGTAGAGTAACTCGACCTAGCATAAGTCTCTTATTCCTCATCAATTTTGTTACTAGGAAAAATGGATGGTACATGGAGATTCTACTTGATTCTCGGGTAGTGACACGGAAGAAGGATATGAGGGAGGTTTGGAAAGCTTTGAGTCATGGGAAAAGGGTGCCGAGAGAAGAGGTATCATGGGAGGATTTTAATGACATGGTGTCTAGGCATTCACACATGATCCTTGAGGGCAAGGATTTTCTTAAAGGGAGGGGGAGTGATAGTACCCCATTTAAAACCGCCCTAGATCATGCATTGACACCGCTAGTGGAAGGTCAGGACAGTCATTTGACTAGCCTGCATGCATGCCTTGGCTCAGGCCTTGACATGCAGCAAGCAACCATGGAGGCTACTGGCCACGCGCAGCTCATGCGCCCAGACCGCCAGCTTGGGCCATTCATGACCATCACCCCGGCACTCAGCCCGAGCCATGCAAGACCACAGCCCAAGCCACCTGACTGGGCCACACTACCACAGCACGGCATCACCCGGGACACATCATCAAGTTTAGGCATGTCACCATGTCATGCACACTATCAGATGCCATGCAGCCAGGCGCCATGCAGACAACCATCCGTGGGCCATGCCATGCCACAGGCCACAACATGCCACGGCCCATCATCATTGGCGCCACATTTGCTTATTTATGTATTTATTTTATTTATTTATGCATTTGGTTATTTTAGTAATTATCTTATTTTGCTAGGGACCTTTTGGGGGTTTCCAATTTGTTAGACTCTATAAATAGGACCTCTAGGTTTTCATTTCACATCTTTTGGACAATTTGAGACTAGACTTTTGCTCTTGGAAAAGAGTTAGGCCGGCCACAAGTATTGTGGTGTGGATTTCGGTGCTTAGCACTTGGGCTTCCCTAGGGTGCAATTCGTGAATCCCTTTGGAAGAGGATCATCGTGCAATTCGTGAATCGGTGATCCACATCTATCCTTTTATTTGTTTTCATTTTGATTTATAAAAATATTGAGGTAATTCATAAAAAGAGTTTTGGTTTTGGAGTGAGTTGTGTTGAGTGATTTTCATGTTTTTGGTGTTCTTAAGAGTTTTGTTGATTGTTGAGTGATTTTGTGTTTGTGAGGCCAAATCCACACCACTTGTGGATTTGAGAATTTGTGTGTGTGTCCATAGAGGAATTCGAAATCCTCCTCCATAAGGAGATTCGGATTGCTCATGTGAGTGTGTGATTGATTGAAGGAAGTTGAAGACTTGGATGCTTGTGTGTGTGCCGAATCCACTTGGTGTCTTGAAGGAGTTGGCTTGTTCATCTAGGGTCTTTTGTTCAATCATCATTTGGTTGTTCAATTGATCAATTTGGTGTTCATTTTGCCCCATAGCAGCCACGGCATCAAGCTCCCCCAAGCCCTAGAGCCACACGGCATAAGGCATGAAACCCTAGCCTAAACACTTGTCCATTTTGCCCTTTACCCTAGCCGGCCACTTAACCTCATCCTCTCCTATAATTCCTCACTTAAATCCACCTCATCCCTCATCCAAAACAAACCAATTTCGTGCCCCTCAAACCCTAGCAAGACCGGCCACCCATTGGATTTGAATTCAAAAGAATTCAAATTCAAACCAAAGCCAAATTCCTATTTTTTCTCAATTTCGGATTTCACCCTTATCCTAGCCGAAATCCTCTTGCCACCTCACTTAAATTGCCACCTCATACTCCCATTTGATTGGTCATCAAGTGAAGAAGAGAACCAATCAAATCCCTCCCCAACACCTAAGCAAATTCGGCCAAAACACTAACCCTAGGTGCCGCCCACTTCAAATGGCTATAAGCCATGTTCCTACTTTTTAGGACTTATCCAAACTCCATCAAAACCCTAGAATCCTATCCCTAATTACATGTGCCGAAAACCCTAGCCTCCCATAAGCCATGTTCGGCCACATCAAATCCTAAACAAACCCCATCTAGCCTAAACACAATCAAGCCTAACCGAACCCCTCACTTGCCACCTTATCCACCATAACTTCCCATATTTCTCTCAACCAAGTCAATTCAAATTCAAAACCTATTCTACCGACCAAATCCATTCCATAACCGACCACTACAATAATCCCTATATCCGGCCACATACATTCCTCCATTTCAAATCATTTCAAAATTTAAATCAAAATTCCAACCAAATCTCCAACAACAATAACCGGCCATCATTCCCTTATCTTCTCCTAAATTTATTCAATTAAATCAAATCTTCTCTCATCCAAAAACAACCCAAATCTCGGCCCCAACAAGCCTCCACTCAACTCTATCCCAAACTCAAATCAATTCAAAATCCAATCTTTCCACTTTCCATAAATATCTCACTCGACCATTCCATCCCTAGCTATTGCCGAAATTCTCCACTTGCCACATCACCAAATTAACCTTAATTCTCTCAAATGATTAATCAATTATCCAATTGATTGAATCAATTATCCAATTGATTGAATCAATCAAATCTTATCCCAAAATAGAAGCAATACTCGGCCAACAACCTTACCTCATTGCCGCTTACTTATCTTGCTAAAATCCTAATTCCTACATTTTAGGAATTATCCAAAACATCTCAAAACCCTATCCCACCTAATTCTAACCACCTTAGCTGAAACCCATCTTCCCAAACTTTATTCAATTGACTTCCAAACCCTAACCTAATCTCAATCTCGAAATTTCCCTTAGCCTCCACTAAAACCCTAACCCTACTACACTATATGACCCATATTCCTTACCAAAGAGACCCTAATACATAGGCCTACTCAAAGGACATTCGCCTAAACCTTTTCTACCCTAATCTACCACTCAGCCCACCACATCTCCCTTCCCATTACCATAACCAAGACTACCATAGCCTAAATACCACCTTATTGCTCCATACACTTAGCCATCCAATCCCATTGCCGTACACCACTCTACCCTACTTAGCCAAGACGAACTCAATCAGATTCTCTTAACCATCTCAACCTCATATCACCCTTTCATCCATTGTTGGTGCACGTGAACCATCACAAGCAAAAGGAGCCTTACTCGGTCATTGAGGAGCAACAAGGCGAATAGGACCGACTTGGTTGACTAGGGACACGACCGAGGTCCCTATCAACCAAATTGGTGCTTTCGGCAATCCAAGTGTGTGATAGTACCCCATTTAAAACCGCCCTAGATCATGCATTGACACCGCTAGTGGAAGGTCAGGACAGTCATTTGACTAGCCTGCATGCATGCCTTGGCTCAGGCCTTGACATGCAGCAAGCAACCATGGAGGCTACTGGCCACGCGCAGCTCATGCGCCCAGACCGCCAGCTTGGGCCATTCATGACCATCACCCCGGCACTCAGCCCGAGCCATGCAAGACCACAGCCCAAGCCACCTGACTGGGCCACACTACCACAGCACGGCATCACCCGGGACACATCATCAAGTTTAGGCATGTCACCATGTCATGCACACTATCAGATGCCATGCAGCCAGGCGCCATGCAGACAACCATCCGTGGGCCATGCCATGCCACAGGCCACAACATGCCACGGCCCATCATCATTGGCGCCACATTTGCTTATTTATGTATTTATTTTATTTATTTATGCATTTGGTTATTTTAGTAATTATCTTATTTTGCTAGGGACCTTTTGGGGGTTTCCAATTTGTTAGACTCTATAAATAGGACCTCTAGGTTTTCATTTCACATCTTTTGGACAATTTGAGACTAGACTTTTGCTCTTGGAAAAGAGTTAGGCCGGCCACAAGTATTGTGGTTTGGATTTCGGTGCTTAGCACTTGGGCTTCCCTAGGGTGCAATTCGTGAATCCCTTTGGAAGAGGATCATCGTGCAATTCGTGAATCGGTGATCCACATCTATCCTTTTATTTGTTTTCATTTTGATTTATAAAAATCTTGAGGTAATTCATAAAAAGAGTTTTGGTTTTGGAGTGAGTTGTGTTGAGTGATTTTCATGTTTTTGGTGTTCTTGAGAGTTTTGTTGATTGTTGAGTGATTTTGTGTTTGTGAGGCCAAATCCACACCACTTGTGGATTTGAGAATTTGTGTGTGTGTCCATAGAGGAATTCGAAATCCTCCTCCATTGGGAGATTCGGATTGCTCAAGAGAGTTGAGTGTTGAGTGTGTTGGAGTGATTGAAGGAGAAAGAAGAAGTGAAGGAAGGCATTGCCGAAACCCCTTGGTGCCTTGAAATAATTGACTTGTTCTTCTATAGTCCTTTGTTCAATCATCATTTGATTGTTCAATTGATCATTTTGGTGTTCCATTTGCCCCATAGCAGCCACGTAAAAATCCCCAAAACCCTACCCATACCACACGACTAAAGGCCATCAAACCCTAGCTTAAACACTTGCCAGTTTTACCCTTTAACCTAGCCGGCCACCTAACCCTCATCCTTTCCTATATTTTCTCACTTAAATCCACCTCATCCCTCATCCAAAATAATTCATTTTCGTGCCCCCCTAATCCTAGCATGACCGGCCACCATTTGGATTTGAATTCAAATTGATTCAAATTCAAATCAAACTAGCAATCCCTATTTTTTCTCATATTTGGCAATCATCCATTTGCCCTAGCCGAACCCCATTGCCACATCATCTAATGCCACATCATCCCTCTAATTCAAATCAATTCAAATCAAAACCATAACCACTTATCTTATCCAAACTCATATTCGGCCATCATCCATTTGCTCTAACCGAACCCCTCACTTGCCAACTTATCCATCATAACTTCCCATATTTCTCTCAACCAAGTCAATTCAAATTCAAAACCTATTCTACCGACCAAATCCATTCCATAACCGACCACTACAATAATCCCTATATCCGGCCACATACATTCCTCCATTTCAAATCATTTCAAAATTTAAATCAAAATTCCAACCAAATCTCCAACAACAATAACCGGCCATCAATCCCTTATCTTCTCCTAAATTTATCCAATTAAATCAAATCTTCTCTCATCCAAAAACAACCCAAATCTCGGCCCCAACAAGCCTCCACTCAACTCTATCCCAAACTCAAATCAATTCAAAATCCAATCTTTCCACTTTCCATAAATATCTCACTCGACCATTCCATCCCTAGCTATTGCCGAAATTCTCCACTTGCCACATCACCAAATTAACCTTAATTCTCTCAAATGATTAATTAATTATCCAATTGATTGAATCAATCAAATCTTATCCCAAAATAGAAGCAATACTCGGCCAACAACCCTACCTCATTGCCGCTCACTTATCTTGCTAAAATCCTAATTCCTACATTTTAGGAATTATCCAAAACATCTCAAAACCCTATCCCACCTAATTCTAACCACCTTAGCTGAAACCCATCTTCCCAAACTTTAGCCAATTGACTTCCAAACCCTAACCTAATCTCAATCTCGAAATTCCCCTTAGCCTCCACTAAAACCCTAACCCTACTACACTATATGACCCATATTCCTTACCAAAGAGACCCTAATACATAGGCCTACTCAAAGGACATTCGCCTAAACCTTTTCTACCCTAATCCACCACTCAGCCCACCACATCTCCCTTCCCATTACCATAACCAAGACTACCATAGCCTAAATACCACCTTATTGCTCCATACACTTAGCCATCCAATCCCATTGCCGTACACCACTCTACCCTACTTAGCCAAGACGAACTCAATCAGATTCTCTTAACCATATCAACCTCATATCACCCTTTCATCCATTGTTGGTGCACGTGAACCATCACAAGCAAAAGGAAAATATAGGGTTTTGCTATCAGCAAGGAAAACAGGTCCTATCAGTCTTGTCTCGTCGGTGCTATCAGCAAAAGGAAAATATAGGGTTTTGCTATCAGCAAGGAAAACAGGTCCTATCACCCTTTCATCCACGGTCAGTTTTGTCTCGTGCTGTCTCGCTGCATGGCGCCTAGTGGTGCGCGGGCATGGCTCTGTGCAGGGCCAACTGGTGGTGCTCATGGCCATGTGCCATGCATGGTCCTGATGGTAGGCACAGGGTCAAGCCACGGCGCTCGGGTGCTGCCCAGTCAAGGTGCTCGGGCGGTGATCCTGCATGGCCCGGGCTGAGTGCCGGGGTGGTGTGCATGCATGGCCCAAGCTGATGGTCTGGGCGCGGGCTGCATGGCGCGGGCTGGTGCCGCGCGCTGGATGGCATGCGTGGTGTGCATGCCACTGGCCTGCTCTGCAAGGCGCGGGCTGGTGCCGCGCGCTGGATGGCATGCGTGGTGTGCATGCCACTGACCTGCTCTGCAAGGCGCGGGCTGGTGCCGCGCGCTGGATGGCGTGCCTGTGAAGACACGCCACAGCGCATTCACCTGCGCACACGCGTGCGCGTGCATCTGCGCCCCACAGCCCCACGGCTAATTAGACCACACGGCTAATTGAGTTTCCAGCAGGAATGGATCTACAATAATTATATGTTGGCTCTGCATTCCAGTTGCTGATATACATCTTACATATTCCTGCATGTACATTTAGTGGGTCAATTAGTAAAGATTGATTTGCTATTGAAAGATAAATCTGTTTGGAACTAAATGCTTGCAAAAAGTTGGATGAGTGTAAGGATATTTTCTTGAACTACTTATGAAATTTAATAATTCCAATGCTCTTTGTATTCCTTGGTGTTGTTCAAGGCAGCAATAATTATAGATTAAGGTGTAATGCTAGAATTATTGTCATGCAATATTGGCAAAAGTTTCCAACACATTCCCTCAATTCTCACATCTTGTAGTGGAGTAGAGTGCAGTTGACATTTAAAAATTGATTGATTTAATCTATTTTTACACGGTTTTGATTGAGATTTGATTGACTAACCAACTTGATATGTGTAATTATTATAAAAATTTATGTAAGAGAACAGACTTGTATCTAGGAATAATAAAAATTTATTATAAAATTTATGTTGATGTTTTTTTCCGTTAAGTTGGAGTTAGTTTTTGTTCTAGAACAACTTATGATGATATTGCCATTACCAATGCAGTTGAGATCTATGCCAGTTCCAAGTACTTTTCTTGCCCTTGAATTTCTGGTTTAAGCATGAACTTCCTAAGAAAAAAAAAACCAATAGTTGGGCACTGTTCTTTCTTGGTTATAGATGCATAGATGACACCAATACCAAGTTGTTTTGTACTTCACGTTATGAGATCTGACATGCATGGTGACAACAGTTTCTATAGTCATAATTCCTTTCAAACTATACGCATCATTGGTATGACATATAATTACTTGATGTAAGGTTGCTGCAAACAAGATGCATGTTTCCAGACAGAGACTTGGCATGGATTTGGTGAAAGATACCTGCTGCTACACTATTAATAAGTTATTGTCTTCACACCTTTAAAAATTTGATTTCCACAATGTAGCTGGCTTGTGTTGGCCTCCATTTTTTGAACTTAAAGCAGTTTTTGAGATTTATTCCCAGTTCTTATATGCATATATTTCAGAACCTGAAAAAGATTTTGAGCTGGACATTGAAATGGTAACATTATTTGATTGGAATAGATCTTCACAAGAACTAATTGGTAAGGATATTGTGTATATAACTAAATTAAGGTCCTGTTTTTCTCTCCCCTGTTGTTATGAGGCTGTTGATAGTATATTATGCATTTACTCAATTAATTACATTGACTAACAGGATGTCAGGTTTGAAATCAATATTGTTAGATTAACTGAAGGGGCTTCAAGGATCTATTTAATTCACTGTTAAGGGTTGTGCAAACACTTTCTTGTCATATTGGGAATTGACTATGCCTATGTATCTTAAGGTTAAACTAATTTGTGTTTTGGTAGAGTGTCCATGTATATTCATCGTTTAGGTTATAGCTAAATAGTTCTTTGTGGTATTGGGGTTTTTTCTATCTCGATTTGGGTTAATATTGATTACATTTTGTGTAAGTGGCTGAGAGAATAGTACTTTATGTACACTGTTAAATCTTACAAATTACAATCCCCCATGTGCATCAACAGTTCTAATATGTTTACCCATTTTATAGCAGTCTACCAATTAGCCTTTGATGCCATTCAGGTCCTGGCAAGGATGAGGCAAGGAGATTTATCTAGCTACCCTGCTGTTAAGGAAGTCTATTGACACCCGAAGGTCATGCATGGTCAATACTGCCTATTAACCCAGAGCTTGGTGACCAACAAGCAAAGCTGTACGTAGCAGATCATGATGTAATTTGGATATTAGCATTCCCTAGACATTTGTTCATGTCATGCGTAATATCATTTCAAGATACATAACCATCCATATGTTTAAATGGGATGTCATTGTATGATGAAGTGCCTTAAATTGATGATTGTTAATTTATAGCAGTATGAATGACTATTCTGTTTGCTACTCCATTTGGATATTTGAAAAAGTTTTAATTTTATATAATTCCTCAAGCTAGCTGGATTACTTGATTGACCAAGTACAAAATATATCCAGCAAAATACCTGTTTATATCAGGGTGGAAATTGTTAAATTGTATGCGGTATATGCAGGAGACATCTTTTTTGTTTATATATGCATGTTTCTAAACATTTGATATGTTTCAGTCAAATTTGACTATAGACATTCAGATTTTGTTCCAATTTTGTTGCGAAAGCCTTTTTATCCCCACGGAAGGAATTAGTGGTGACAACTTTAACCACGAAAGCCATCGTCCCACATGGCAATTGGTTGATTCCCACGGTATGATGTTGTGGGTCATATTGGTCGTTGACCACCAAATCAGAACTCATTCACCACGAAAGTGGTAGCAGGAACTTAGCTTTTCACACAAACGGGAGTCATGGCAAAATAGTTATAGACGTAAGCTAGACAAGGGAAAGATAGTGACAAGTCGGATTTAGCGAGAAGTTGAGTAGCGGGGAACTAGTTATTCCCAGGACTTTAGCTTGTGGTAAAAACCTAATAGTCACAATGAAGAGGACATTTTCAAGTATATTTGACACGCAGAAGGAAGGCTTTTACCAAACATCCTCTCGTGGCAACAAGTGGCTATTTGCCATCGAAAATATAGGTCGTGGCTATAAGTACTATTTGCGGCGAGTTTTATGCCACGAAACTCCCACGGACAAGTTTGGTGGCAAATTATTAATGCCCACGAAACACTCACTTTTAGCCACAATAACCATATTTGGCAAAAACCCTCAAATCTTATAGTGACATAGGCTTGTGTTAAACTGAACCACTTCAAATCTTGGTGCCCATTGTTGTTCTGCGTCTTTTGTTTGATTTCTCTTGTTGCATCCGCTGCGTCACTTCATATTTACTGTTTGTTGACCGGCCCATTTCCCAACAATTACTATTCTTGGTCCTCAGCTGAGACATCTACATCATCTGAAATATATATATAGATAAGAAGATGAGTTTAACCACAACTTAGTAAGCGGAGGACTTATACCAGCGTGTAAACATGAGTTTTTATCAAGTATAATATGCAGAAACAAAAAATATTTTATATGAAATAGAGCAATGATTTTTAAAGCATATAAAACATAAAATACTTCGGCATAACGAAACTGAGTATCATCACCATATCAAACAGTGCATCACACAAAGCAAAGATCATGTTTAACCCCCGTGATAGGGTTGTGCTAATCCCGGTGGCCAAACCAGGTAGAGACAGAGGTAAAAACGTTCCCTTATTCGTTCTCGGAGTCTCACGTGTGCACACAAGAAAGTCCACAATAAACCACTTTACTTTCAAAGTGAGAACACTCAGAGACAGAAAAGTTGGTATCAACCCAAACAAAGTAGAGATAGAGCAGAGTAAAGCAAAGCAGAAACAGAGTCAGATACAAACTAGTATACTATGCCAAAAACTTTCAGAGTTATCAAAATAACACGTAATTCCAAGATATTTTCAGAATCATCATTACATAAATACAACAGAGTCAAAACATCTTTATAAAATCAATGCGTAATTTTTCAGATAAACAATATTGCTCTTTTTCACATTTCAGAAACACGACCAAAAACTAAACTCATGTCTACACAATGCATAACAGAAACATTTTTCTTTCTTTCATATAAGTTTCATGAGTAATACAAATAATTGATTGAGGTTGGTTTTTCTTAAGTTTTATTTTTCATAACCAAACATGCACAAAATTTTAGATAGTCAACCTCAATCTTCATTTGGTATAAAACCAAGCATATGAACCCCACTTACCTGACTGCTGAAGCATATAATCAAAGCTTTGAGTCCAACCTCTAAAAGTCTCGTCACCTATAGAGAGAGCAAATCTGGTGAGGGTACAAACTGCAACACACTAGAAAAAGATAAGGATCCATCTTGAAATAGAACCGTCGTCGAGGACGTGGGGCCTAGCGAGAGAAAAACGAAAAACAACCAAGGAAAGAAAAATCGTCGGGAGGCAGGGGAAGAAGGAGAAAGAAAACGTTACCTGTGGTGAAACGACGCCATTTAGGAGTTTTGGGGGCTAGGGCTGAGCCGACATGGGCCTGGGCTTGGCGACCGGCTTGGGTCTTTGGGCCCGGGTATTACACCATGCAACCAAACGGCCAATAAAATGCTTGGTAAAATAGGGTTAGTACTTAGTAAAAGGATGGCAAATAAGTCCCCTGCAACAAGACAACAAGCAGAAGGTACTTAGCCGGGTGATATGCCAAACGTCTCTCGCACCGTTTCATTTAAGTTATAAAACCATCTCCCACGTCAGTTTTTGGTGAGCGTTGGTGTGCAAAAGTGCCTACAACAAGAATCTTCCTATGTGCATAGTATTTGTCGAATACCCCATTTTGTTCATTATAAATTTATAATTTATTACTTCATCCTTTATTGCCTGTCTCTTGCACTTTCTATTTATTTTCTTGGTTATTATTTTTACCATTTATTTGCTACAACATATTTGAATTTTAATAACAGTTTAAAAATTTGTGACAGTCTTTAAACCTTCATCAAAATTCATTTTTTGTGATGATTTGTTGAAACCATCACTAAAATCTTGTGCAAGATTTTTCTACATTCAAACATGAAAGATTTTACATTAGAATGTAAACATGACGTTCGAACGATGAGGCTCTGGATGTGCGAATGTAAATTCTTCCAACACTAACATTTGAACGTTAGTAATTAATGTTCGAACGTTAAAATTAGATTTTAAAAAAATTACTATAATTCTACTTGACACATTATTTTGACACATTTTATATTTTAATACATTTAAAATATTTTTCTTTACTTAATAGTGAAGGAATTGATTATTAATGTATTGATATTTTTATATTTTTTAAAAATATTTTATATTGATTAAAAAATATGAATATATATATATATATAATTAAAAGAAAATTTTACTCTAGCGAAGCCCCATTAAATATTAGAAAATATTAGAAAATATTCAATTAAAAACTATTTTAATTTAAAAAAGATTTGAAGTGCAGTGATTTAAAATTAAATCTAGACAAGCTAATATTAAATAAAATTGAGAATAGAAATTCAAAAATAATATATAAATTACATGATAATATGGACTAGTACATAAATTAAAAACAAAATGTATAAAGACATAAATAAAAAATACAATGCATCACTACAAACTGTCTTTCAATGCCTTAGATTCATCAGTCAATGTCTCGACCTTAACACACAAGACAGCTATATCACTAGAAAGTTGACACATATTCCCATCCATATGCACAATCTGTTGGTCGATATACGCCTGCAGCTCTCTCATCATCAAGGCTGCCCAAGCAGGTCGCACATCCCTACTAGCTGCCACTCGTGTGCTGTGTTTGCTGCTAACTGCTATGCAGGCTAAAAGATTTTGTCAAACTCATTGATCATAACCTCCTGCTCGGGTGTAATTGTACGGGTCCTCAACTGAGCAGGGTCCGAGTTAGCTCCTTCTCTCCCACTCTTTCTAGTAGTCATGTAATGAGTCATATATGTCTTGCACAAATAAAATATAGAACGAAGGGGGAACAAATAAATAAGTCACAAGCATAGAAAGTGGTTATATAAAAAATTTATAAAAAGGTGTACGAACGTACATTCGAATGTAAAACTTGCACATTCG
This sequence comes from Platycarya strobilacea, assembly GCA_036898215.1. Classification (NCBI taxonomy): domain Eukaryota; kingdom Viridiplantae; phylum Streptophyta; class Magnoliopsida; order Fagales; family Juglandaceae; genus Platycarya; species Platycarya strobilacea. The sequence continues at coordinate 39,054,405 of CM072555.1, forward strand.
AACATAAGCTGCAAATGTTCGAACATTATCTAGTAACATTTGAAACTGAAGCGTTCATGTTTGAACGTTTATGTTGGGACGTAAAAAAAGAAGAAGCTCAAATGTTCTTTTTAAACATTCGAATGTGAGTTGACAACGTTCAAATGTTTTACGATGAGTTCGAATGTATAGTACATCATACATAAAATGTTCGAATTTCTATTACAATATAGTTTAATAGTGTGTATAATAATAATAATATTATACTATATAGTTTATTGTGATATTATTATTATAATACTTTGTAGTTTAATACAATATAGTTTATTATAATATGGTTTAATAGTATATATTATAATATAGTTTAATAGAACATGACTTGGGATGTCATTTTAGGAATGCCTTTCATTTCATTTATTTGTCCTTTTTTAACTGAAAAAGATGGGATTACTACTGATCCCTTTGGGCAAAAGGTTAAGTTTAAATTTGCTTCAAAGTTTGAAATTGATACTACTAAAGGTTTACATTCTTTAGTTTCTGCAAAAACAAAACATTTTAATTTCCTCCAACAGGAAGTTAGATTTAAAAAAATTATGAGCATTTGTCTGATCTATTGCTTCAATCCAAAATCAATGATTTTCATAAAAAAATTGATTTATGATATTTGTTCTAAACTTCTTAATGCCTTTTGGGATAGGGGGATAGGAAGAAACATGTTGTTTCACTTTCTTATATTAAGAAATTTTCTGAGAAAAATATTCCAACCAAAGCCAGACCTATTCAAATGAATATTGAGACTTTGAAATTTTGCAAAAATGAGATTTCAGATCATCTCTCAAAAGGTCTTATCAGGCATAGTAAGTCACCTTGGTCGTTTGGTGCATTCTATGTCCAGAAAAATACTAAGATTGAGCGAGGGACACCCCGTTTAGTTATTAATTACAAACCCCTGAACAAAATTTTAGAGTGAATTAGGTACCCTATTCCCAATAAAAACGATTTGGTTCATAAGTTTAGTAATGCAGTAATTTTTTCTAAATTTGACCTTAAATCTGGATTTTGGCAGATCCAAATTAAGGAGTCTGACTGGTATAAGACTGCTTTCACTACTCCTTTTGGACACTATGAGTGGAATGTGATGCCTTTTGGCCTAAAAATGCTCATAGTGAATTTCAAAATATTATGAATGATATCTTATTTTCAAGATATTTCTATTGAGAAACCTAAAATTGCCAAGCTTACTTCAAAATGACCTAATCCAATGAGTCTGACGAAGAACTGGTTTTCTAGGCATTCTCCTCCTGATTTACAGTTTGAAGAAAGGATGTTTCAATCCCAATTTTCTGCTTCTGCTGATAAGATTTATGAATGGAATATTAATGGACAATATGAACAAGAAATCATCAATGTTATGCATAAGATGTCTATGGTAGCTAGTACTTATGTTAATAACAATCTCCAGCAATATGAGATTGTTACTCTTTTAACTTCTGAATTTTTTGGTATGCTTCGATCTTGGTGGGATAAACATATCACTCCAGAAGTTATACAAATGATCTGGTGTGGATTAGTATGTTGAGGTAAAATTTTAGGTCTTTTGCTGAATTATGAGGAATCTAGTGACAACCTAAGAGAAAATAGTTTAAAGCAATTTGAAACGAATCTGTATATATTGTTGATTCAATGTAAAACAGATTTTGAAAGAAGATATTCTGAAGTATTCTGCCTTGGAGGTAGGGAGGAAAACATTTGTGGACCTGGACCTTGCCGTTGCCAAAGGAGTGGCATACAGGTCATATGGCATGGCCAAAATTGAAGCAAATGAATTAGGAGGAATAGGTCTAGGGATACTCCCTAGAGTGGTCTAGGGATACTCCTAAATCCTAAAATAACATCCGCGTTTATGTTAAAATAGTATATATTATAATATTAATATTATACTATATAGTTTATTATGATATTATTATTATTATACAAAGTATAATAATAATAATATGGTAATTGTTTTATCTTTAGAAAATAATCCAACCACTTGTGAGTATGTTGGAGAAGAGGGTTCTTTTGCTTGTTCAAGATTTTGAGAAGTAGAGGGTGTACTATTAACTGTATATACAGGGGGTGTCAATAATATTTTCAAGAATAATTTCTCTAATTCGAGTATCTAAGTCTAAAGATCTTCAAGAGGTTGAAAAAGGAACAAATCTAGGAGTGTGATAATTGGAATGTGCATTAGAAGTAACATGTGAAAATGACCTCCTAGAGGGTTGAAAAGCTATCTGAACAAATCTATCTAATCTTTGTTCTATATAATTTAAATCATTAATGATATTACTTTCTACCCTAGATATCGGTGTATATTATCTAATCTCCATTTATTAGAGAGAATAATTTGGTTCCAATTAATCTGTTTAGGAATTTGTATAGTAGAATTTGGTGTACTAGATTATAATAATAATGTATATCCTTTTGGACTAGTTACAAGGCTTGTGGTTCTAATGTTCTTTTCATAAGTTTATAATGTATTCTATAAACAATAGTTAATGGATGTGATCATTTCATCATATGATAACCACTTGTAAATATTTAATATTAAAATATGTAAAATATTGGCATCAAATAATGAGAGAGAATAATTTGGATAGTAATCAAAACAAACTAGTCCTTGAAACAAACTAAATTCTACCATACCAAGTAAAGAGTCATGAAAATTATAATGTCTTCCATCTCTTAAACATAAGAACACTGATGCATTTAATCCATTTCTAATTAATGGTTTTATAGCAACTTGTACTAATCCAATATGTATGAAAGAATATTTTTGCTCTTTATGATGTGTAATAGAGTCCTTGGTTACTAATTGTATTGATTCATAATCATAATTTAAACTAATAGTTTTATCTACCGTTTTAATAGTATAATTAGAAATGAATGATAATTTTGAGGAAAATGTGGATTGTTTGTAAATTTAATTTTTAGGCACATTTGGAATAGTCCAATCTTATAAATTTCTTTCTATATCTAATATATTATAATCTTCTTGATTAATGTTTTCAAGTTCCATAGGTATATTAGAAGAAGAAGATGATTTTAATTTAAGTATAGAACTCATTGATATAGAGTTTTTAATCAAAGATTAACTATATTTAAATAGATGAAGCAGATCAAGACCTTGTGGGAACACTATCGGGACCACCCTTAATGCCTTTTAGCATGACTGGGATGACCAACGGATTTTCATGGCTTACCAACACAAGATTCTCAACATACTTTATTTTCTTTTCTATGGTTCATCATTTTTAAAAACATGTATCAATGAATTTTATACTTCTTTCTTTACTATGCAGCAAGTCTAGACAAACGATATTTTAATTCTTTAATTTCTTCCTTCAATTCTATAGTTTCATCAATATATTAATATATTCTATTATGTATATTTGTATATCTCCAGTACTCAATAATCATTGTCTTATAATTTTGTTTCATTTTTTCTTATTCTTCTTTGAGTACTTTTATCCATCCTTCTAATTTTCTTAATTCCATTCTTGCATTATAATCCCAACATTTTAAATCACGTAAATCAATATAACCACAATATTGATCAGCATAAAAAGCCATTAAAAATAGTATAATATGAAACTAAAATAACAAGATACAATATAATATAATACTAATACAATAGCCAATATAGTTTATTATAATATTAATAATATAATAAATATATTATTAATATTATAATATAGTTTAATAGTATATATTATAATATTAATATTATACTATATGTAATGAATTGAATAAGTGGAGGGATGGCAGCCGCCCCCTATCCCACCACTAAAATTATGTGAATGACCCCACCACTATTATTTTAAATCCTGCATAGTGACTTGCATAGTAATTTCAAAGCCTATAAATAGGGACTTCAATTGTAATGAAATTCATAAGAAAATATAGAGAGAGAAAGAAAGTTTCAGTTCTTAAGAGTTTCAGAAAGTTTCTTATATATTTCTCTCTTGCAATAGTAGTTCCTTTCTTTAGTTTTATAACACGTTATCAGCACGACAGTTCTACCAATTCTGAAACTAGTGGCCTTATTCCTCTATAATTTTTTTAATATATTATTTACAGTCTTTGATATATTTTATTGATGATTATCTGTGTGAATTTATAAATATATTTTTTGAGATACACATATTTATTTCATTATTTATATGTGTAGAAAATGACAAATCTTACAAAATTGGAATTTGTTGCTCTTGACATATCTGGGAAAAATTATTTCTCCTGGATACTTGATGCTGAAATTCATCTTGATGCAATGAACCTGGGAGAAACTATTAAAGAAGGAAATAAAGCGTCCCCGTAAGACCGTGCTAAAGCAATGATTTTCCTTCGTCACCATCTTCCGAAGAATTGAAAACTGAATATCTTACAATAAAATATCTATATATTTTGTGGAACAATTTAAGGAAGAGATATGAATACCAGAAGACTGTCATCCTCCCAAGAGCTCGTTTTGATTGGTTACACCTGAAGTTGCAAGATTATAGAAGTGTTAGTGATTATAATTCTGCACTTTTTAAAATAAGCTCAGTATTAAAATTATGTGGTTAGAAAATCACCGATGATGATATGCTAGAGAAGACTTATACTACATTTCATGCCTCGAATGTGCTCCTGCAGCAGCAGTATCGAGAGAGAAAGTTCAAGAAATATTCAGAACTTATATCATGTCTTCTAGTAGCTGAGCAGAACAATGAGCTCTTATTAGCAAACCACCAGTTACGCCCTACTGGCTCAATATCATTCCCTGAAGTGAATAGTAATAGGTTTGCATCATTCCCAGAAGTGAATGGTGCATCCTTTAGAAGAAATCGGGGGTGTGGACGTGGTAGGAGAAATTATAGAAATGTTGGTCCCAGAAGTGACAACACTAAAAGGGATAATAATATATCGTATCACCAGAAGTGGTACAATTCAGAAAGGGGTAAAAATTTCCAAAATAATTCTTCAAAGAAAAGTGAAGAGGTGTGCCATAGATGTGGAATAACTGGACATTGGTCACGTACCTGTCGTATAGCTAGGCACTTAGCTAATTTATATCAAGCTTCTATTAAAGGAAAGAATAAAATGCATGAAACAAATCTAGTAGAACCATCAGATGATTTATTAGATTCAATAGATGTAGACGTTACTCATCTTGATGTCTCTGATTTCTTTAATCATCCTGAAGGTAGTGTTGAACACTTAATTGGAGATAGAAGTGTTCCACTCAATTAATGTATTTTCTTTCTATCTGTAATACAAGTTTTGTATATTTTGTAGAATCATGGATCACATTGATGAGTTTTTTTATCTCTGAGTTGAATGATAAAGATATATGTCTGACTGACAGTGCTACTACTCACACAATTCTCAAAGAAAATAAATATTTTTCAAATCTAACACTAAGTAAAGCCTATGTCCATACCATATTAGGTTCATCAGATTTAATTGAGGGCTCCGGAAGAGCTTATATTGTGTTGCCTAATGGCACCAAATTTTGTATTAATGATGCTCTATTCTCTTCACAATCCAGAAGAAATTTATTAAGTTTCAAAAATATACGTCGTAATAACTATCATATTGAAACGACTAATGAAGGCAGTAAAGAGCATCTTCTTATTACTAAAACAATATCGGGCCTGAAACTCGTATTAGAAAAACTGTCTGCTCTATGTTCTGGATTGTATTATACAAAGATGAGAACAATTGAATCATATGCGGTAATGCACCAGAAGTGCATTAACCCTAAAATATTTATGACTTCGCACGATCGCCTTGAACATCTAGGATCTATAATGATGAGATGAATTATTGAAAATTCGCATGGGCATCCCTTAAAGAATCAAAAGATTTTTCTATCCAATGAATCTCCGTGCTCTGCATGTTCTCAAGGTAAGTTGATTATCAGACCATTTCCCTCAAAAGTCATTGTTGAATCTCCATCCTTTTTACAAAGGATTCACGGAGATATATGTGGGCCTATTCATCCATCAAGTGGACCATTTAGATATTTTATGGTTTTGATTGATGCATCTAGTCGATGGTCACATGTTTGTCTGCTTTCCATTAGAAATGTTGCATTTGCTAGACTTCTTGCTCAGATAATCAAACTACGAGCACAATTTCCTGAGTATCCAATTAAGACCATTCAATTGGATAACGCAGGTGAATTTTCATCTCAAGCTTTTGATGATTATTGCATGTCAATAGGAATAGATGTTGAACATCCTGTTGCCCATACACTCACACAAAACGGTGTAGCTGAGTCTTTGATCAAAAGGCTTCAACTAATCGCTAGACCTTTACTTATGAAATCAAGACTACCTGTTTCTGCTTGGGGACATGCTATACTTCATGCAGCATCTCTAATTTGCATTAGACCATCTGCATATCATAAATATTCTCCATTACAGCTTGCATTTGGTCAACAACCAAATATTTCTCATTTTCATACTTTTGAATGTGCTGTATATATTCCAATTGCACCTCCACAACGTACGAAAATGGGCCATCAACGTAGACTTGGGATATATGTTGGTTTTGATTCTCCGTCTATTATTAGATACCTTGAACTCCTTACAGGGGATATGTTTAAAGTACGTTTTGAGGATTGTCATTTTGACGAATACAATTTTCCATTAATGGGTAAAGAAAAGTCGGTGCCTGAAGCACGACAAGATATTACTTGGGATAATAAGACCCTGTCTCATTTTGATCCTCCTACAAATGAATGTAAACTGGAAGTTCAGAGGATTATTCATTTACAAAATGTTGCAAATCAATTACCGAATGTATTTACTGACACTAAAGGTGTAGTAAAATCTTATATTCCTGCTGTTAATGTTCTAGCAAGGATTGAAGTCCTTGAAGGACAAATTATTAAAATAGCAATAGGTGAGTCTAAAGCACGCCTGAAGCGTGGAAGACTTATTGGTGCAAAAGATAAAATTCCCAGAAGGAAAAGAATACAAAATGAATTTGGTGTTCCTGAAGAATACGTACCTACAATACAGGCTATAAATATAATTGGTGTTCCTAAAGGGCTCAAATCTTCTATTCCAGAACCTCCTGAAGAGGAAACTCCTGAAGAGTATAAATCTTCTGAAAATGGACCTCCTGAAGAGGTGTGTCATGAAATGTTTCCCCTGAAGAGGAATAGGTACCTGAAAATAATGAGATCTCAATACATTTCATGAAAACTGGAGAAATTCTAGATAGAAATAAAACTGTTGTCGACAACATCTTTTCATATAAAATGGCCCTTGACATTACCAGAAGTAATGAAGAAAGTGAGCCAAAAACCATCGAAGAATGTCGACGTAAAAATGATTAACCAAAATGGAAAGCAGCTATTGAAATTGAATTAAATTCGCTAGCAAAGCGAGAAGTATTTGGATCTGTTGTCCAAACACCAAATGGTGTAATGCCTGTTGGATATAAATAAGTATTTGTACGAAAACGTAATAAGAAAAATGAAATTGTATGGTACAAAGCACGACTTGTCGCACAAGGTTCCTGCAGAAACCCGGGATTGATTATGAAGAAACTTATTCTCCCGTTATGGATGCAATCACATTTAGATTTTTGATTAGTCTGGTTGTTACAAAAGGATTAGAAATGCAGTTGATGGATGTGGTTACTGCATATTTATATGGATCCTTGGACCATGACATATATATGAAAATCCCTGAAGAATATAAAATGCTTGAAGCATCTACAAGTACATCTAGAAATATGTACTCTATCAGACTACAAAGATCTTTATATGGATTGAAATAATCCGGACGCATGTGGTATAATCGCTTAAACGAATATATATTAAAAGAAGAATTTGAGAATAATCCTATATGCCCATGTGTTTTTATTAAGAAATCAGAATCCGGATTTGTCATTATTACAGTTTATGTTGATGATTTAAATATTATGGGAACTCCTGAAGAGATCTCAAAAACCGCTATATATTTAAAGAATGAATTTGAAATGAAAGATCTTGGCAAAACAAAATTTTGTCTCGGCCTACAGCTCGAGCACTTGCCAAATGGAATTTTTATTCATCAGTCCATGTATACTGAGAAAGTCTTAAACCATTTTTATATGGACAAATCTCATCCCCTGAGTACTCCAATGATTGTTCGAACACTTGATGTGAAGAATGATCCATTCTGTCCTTGTGATGGCGATGAAGAAATTCTTAGTCCTGAAGTACCATATCTCAGTGCAATTGGAGCTTTGATGTATCTTGCAAATTGCACTCGATCAGATATTACATTCTCAGTTAATCTGCTTGCAAGATATAGTTCTGCACCAACTCGAAGGCATTGGAATAGCATTAAGCATGTTCTTCGTTACCTTCATGGTACGGTTGATATGGGATTATTTTATCAACGTGGATCAAGTCCACAATTGATTGGGTATGCAGATGCAGGTTATCTTTCAAACCCACACAGAGGTAGATCTTAAACTGGATATTTATTTACTTATGGAGATACTGCCATATCATGGAGATCTGTTAAGCAGACATTATCTGCTATTTCTTTAAATCACTCAGAGATCATTGCTATTCATGAAGCAAGTCGAGAGTGTATTTGGCTGAGATCAGTTATTCAATATTTCCAGGAAAAGTGTGGACTTTCCATTATCAATAATAGCCCAATAATCTTATATGAAAATAATACTGCTTGTATTACTCAAATCAGAGGAGGATATATCAAAGGTGACAGAACCAAACATATTTCACCTAAATTCTTTTATACTCATGAACTTCAAGAGAAATGTGAAATTGATGTCAAGCAGATACGATCTAGTGATAATCTGGCAGATTTATTCACAAAGGCATTACCAACTTCGACATTCAAGAAGATTGTGCATAATATTGGAATGCGAAAACTCAAAGATCTTTTGTCATGCACTTTTCAGGGGGAGTAAATGTGCTGTTGTACTCTTTTTCCTTCGTTGAGATTTTGTCTCATTGGGTTTTCCTCTGCAAGGTTTTAATGAGGCAATCTTAAAGCACTTGTGGATACATAAGAAGACTGTACTCTTTTTCCTTCGCCATTGGTTTTTCTTTCCACTGGGTTTTTCCTTAGCAATGTTTTAATGAGGCAGATTCTTTATGGGTGGTCATTTAATGGGGAGTGTAATGAATTGAATAAGTGGAGGGACGGCAGCCACCCCCTGTCCCACTACTAAAATTATGTGAATGACCCCACCACTATTATTTTAAATCCTGCATAGTGACTTGCATAGTAATTTGCATAGTAATTTCAAAACCTATAAATAGGGGATTCAGTTGTAATGAAATTCATAAGAAAATATAGAGAGAGAAAGAAAGTTTCAGTTCTTAAGAGTTTCAGAAAGTTTCTTATATATTTCTCTCTTGCAATAGTAGTTCATTTCTTTAGTTTTATAACACTATATAGTTTATTATGATATTATTATTATACTTTGTATACACAGTATAATAATAATATAGTAATATTAGTAATATAATAAACTATAATATTAACATTATAATTTAGTTTAGTAGTAGATATTGTAGTATTAATATTATACTATAGTGTAGTCAACTATAGATATATTATAGTTTACTACAGTTTTATAGTTATATGTATAGTCAACTATAGATCATATAGTTATATAATATAACAATTTGTATTTAATAAATAGAATAATATATATAGTTATAATACGTTAAATAATATATAGTGTGTTATACTATATAATATATTGGTTATTATATTAGGAGATATATATTACATATTATATATCTATATAGTTATAGTTAACTATAGCACTAACATTATAATATAGTTTAATAGTATATATTATAGTTAACAATATTGTCATGAAGATCACTTCGTAATAATATATATAGTTCTATTGCTTATCTGTTTGTTTCCTTATCTGTATCTTTTAACTCTTTGTCATGAAGCAGTTTCCAAAAATAAAAACACAATAAAGTCATCAACAGAATAAAAAGTAAAATAGAACTAAAAATTTAATAATACCCCGTGGTTCAAGCAGGTCGTTTATGAACTGAACTCGGAAATCAAATACTATAGTGATTAAACAACTAAGAGTTAAAACCCTTTTGAATCGTTAAAAATTAGCACTTGACGTACGCATATTCTTTTATTAATCACCGTGAACATAGGAGGAAAAAAAAAACTCGAGATCATTAATATTTAAAAGGTTAACAGTACTAGAAGGGATGAAATCAACACAAATGTCTATTGAAGATAACAATAAAAATAGACAAAATTTGACTAGGGGTGATGGGGCTGTCAGGAAAATAAAGAAAGAGATAGGGAAAAGATGGGAACTGATGGACGCCGAACAAAAAGTCGACTACGACATGCAAGAAAAATATTTGATCGTACTGACCGAAACTTGGCTATAAAAGGGCTCGAACAGATGAAAGAAATGGCTCTCTGGACTCTCTCCCGCTATAACAATTTTGACAGCTTCTTCAGCCTTCTTCGAGAGTTTCAACTTGCATGTTTTATTCACATATTTATGTATATTTTCGTTGTACAAAGTGAGCTATAAGAGACTGTAAAAACCTCTAATATAATGGATTCTCATCCCCAAATATCCGTAGACGTAGGCATTTGTCGAACTACGTAAAATTGAGTGTCCATCTCTAGGGGTGTAAATGGTCTGGTCCAGAAAATTTGTGGACCGGTTCCATTCGGTTCAAAAATTCTCTCACCTTGGACCGGACCGAATAGGAGTTCGGTCCATACCGGTCTGGTCCAATTCGGTACAGGGGTGGTCCAGTCCGATCCAGGGGTGCCTCATATGATTTAATGGACTAAATTTAATCTAAAATTTTACAATAATCAAATATTTTTTTGGCCCAAATTTAACTACTATGAATTATAATATATTAATATTATAAGAGTATATATTATATATTAAGTATGTTAGTAAATTATAATTAATAACACTATTACATTAGTATATATATATTTATATGTTAGTAAACAGTGATAAATTAGTAATAATATATTAAATAATAATAATACACTTATTACTTATAAGTTATTACGAATATTCTATATAGATATATTATAATTTATATTTTTATACTACAACTAGTCAACCACTAAATTATAATATATTAATATTATAAGAGTCTATATATTATATATTATATGTTAATATATTAATATATCAATTTATATTAATATTAATATTATAATTTATATACTATTTTTATATATACATATATAAATATATATATGTAGGGTTCGGTCCGGTCCAGTCCAGGGGGAAAAGTCCTCTGGAAAGGACCGGATCGGACCGGAATTAATCGGTCCATGTAAAATTTAGATCGGACTGGACCGAATGAAATTCGGTCCGATCCGGTCTCGGTCCGGGACAACCAGTCCAGTTCGGGACAACCGGTCCGGTCCGGTCCACCGGTCTGGTTCGGTCTTTTTACAGCCCTATCCATCTTTATCTATTTCGTCTGTTATTTACGCACGTACAGTCATGCCGAGACCTCACTGGGAGCCCCAAACGACCTCGAATGAAACCCAATTCGCACCAGTGGGTTGGAAATAATTCTTTCTCTCACCCCGACCTGTTGGTTGATTTTTATGGCCTCAATAGTAGCGTTGTCTTTGGGATCTTGAAGTCGGAGGTGGAAGAAAGATGACTTTTCAGCCCACTGAATAAAAGTTTCTGACTAACTCGGCAAAAATTTTCCCTCCAAATAAGTGTGCTCAACACCTCATTCTTATTTTTATTTTTTATCTTTATCACTTACACGACCAGAAAAGTGTGGGTATCAGTTCGATTATGCTCTTATTTTGGACCCCCTATTTGCGAACCTTCCCGATCGAGATGCTTACAAAAGTCACAAACGCATGCTCCAACACGTGATGACCCTGAACACATTTCGGAGGCACAGTGTACTACGCACTGAAATGCACAGCTCACTTAAGAACATAACGCACATGCACGTTCATTGTGCATGCCCGAGCACATGCACAGTGCTCGGGGACGTGCACAGTACACTGTGCATGCCCCAGCACTTGCACAATCCCCGGGTCATGACCATGCATGCATGTACGTGCATGCACGGCAGGATGAGCCCAAAACTCACGGCGCCGGTGCCGCATGCCCGGGCCAACTGCCGGCGGTCACCCAGTGACCACTAGCAGGTTCTGTCTCTGGCAGGATAGGTGCCGACCACCCATTTGCCAGAGGCACATCACTCGAATTCCTACCACCCGAAAGGCTAGAATACGGTGCCAAAGGCCGCCATAACATAGACAAACTCCGGTGGCTACGGAGGACGTCACCAACGTCGCCTGAGATAGACGACGCCATTTCTGACCGGATATCTCACCAACAAACGTAGGGTGGCTCTACACCCTTCTGCACAGCCCCTCTCGGGAAGCCCAGTCCCGTTGGGACATGGCTGGCCCGCCGGCGACTCCGGGGAATTCGCCGGCCCTATTTGACCTCGCCGATGTGTGGCTCGTCCGCCGATGACCCCTAAGACAGTTGCCCACTGCGCTCGAATCTCAGCTTCTCGAATTTCCCTTACACGGGAACCACAGACGAACACCACCCACTTGGACACCTCCAGTTTGAGCCCCTCCAGCTCGAAGATCCTCTAGTCTAGGATCCCAGCACGGGGATCCACTTGCTCGAGATCCACGATACAGACTCCCTCAGCTCAGAAAAGTCACTCTCAGGCTCCACCAACTCGGTCTCCACTTGCTCGGGATCGAGATCCTCTCTCGGGGTTTAGCTCGGGGTCTCAGTTTGGGAAGCATTTCCCAGCTCGACTCACGGGAACCTATTCACACTAGCTTGAATGATAGGCTTACCAACTTTGGTGCTCGGATCCGAGCCCAAGCACCATGAGTTGCCTTCAAAGAAACACCACTCGGGCACACCCAGGAAACACACTCGGGGTGATGCTCACCAGCTCGAGACTCCCACTCCCAAGCTGACCTCCTTACATATTCAGATCACTCGAAATAAAAATAAAAAATCATCTCAGGACCGGGGGTAGCAGGACACGGTGTCCCACAACTCAGGACCGACATATCAAACACTCAGAAACCATCTCGCCAACCTACATGGACGACTCAGCTCGGAACCACTGCTTCCGATCGTAAGTTCGGGAAGCCCAACTCGGGAACTCTTTTCATTACAACACGTTTAGGACCTCCATAAGCTTGGAACAACTTCAGCTCGGGGTTCACTAACTCGGGCTCCACCAGCTCGAGGGTCTGCCAGCAAGCACTCCCAGCTCGCCCCCCTCACACACGGCCTCGCCACTAGTTTTGACTTGCCTACTCGCCTCACCACTCCGCCATGGCTCGCAATCTCCAGCTTAGTACACCCACGACCACATGCATGCTCCGGATCCAGCCATCCGAGGTGATGCTCTAGACTCACTCCCACATCACCACACTCATTTGGAAATTTACTCACACCACTCAGAAGGTCCAACTCGGGGTTTATTCTCCCCAAGAACTACCCAGACCTCACTCCCTCCATTCACGGCTTGCCTCTCGGAAGCCCAGCTCGGACATGGGACCCGAGAACACATCCAACTCATCGCCACACACCTAGGAAACATATGCGAGCTCCATCAGCTCGAGGTCCTTTGGTCCGAGCTCCACGAGGTCGGGACTCCACCAAAGCTCCCTTTCTTTCGGGTCCTGTCACACGGCCCCGCGCTCAGGACTCACATCACCCATGCATGTTCAAAGTCACACTAGCTCGACCACGCTTAACTCAATCTCATATCACCACTCAGAAATAAAATGCCTTTACTGTGCCACTTGGAAACTCCCACCTCCATTCGGAGCTTATAGGTTTGGGCCACTCAACTTACGGGGTACTGCCCACACCTTGAGCTCGTAACTTTTTTCAGGCTTTGAGCACACTTCCGTGAACTCGAACTTCCCTGTAGGAACTCAGGAAGCACATATGCACAGACCTCCTACACCAACTCCAATGTTTGACTTGCTAAATTGCACGGACACAACACACAGGACCCACTCCCAAGCACAGCATCGAGAACTTGTTCGCTCGGCACTTCACAGAACAAGCTCCCTTCATATTTCATGACCTCGGTAATCACCACTTGGAAACATCTCTAAATACACTCATCACGCACTAGCTCGCTACCTTAGCCCAGACCCTATCTCAAGATTTATTCATTTGGGAACCACTCCCAATCTCTGTGCTCTTGGGACTCATCTGGACCCATTCACGTGGATCCATTCCTCAGGATTTGGAATTTTGTCACCCGCTCGGGACCAGTCATGCCTTCCTCGAAAGCACACCGGCCTTAGAAGGTCATCGAGAACCACACTAGGCAACTTGGATTCTCATTGTTCATGTACTCGGGGCTCACCTCGCTCATGGAAAATTCACAAGCTCAGAATATTCACGCCCTATAAGAGCTATCTTCCTCTCCATTTTACAAGAATCAGGCAACCACCACCCATGCCTCGACACTCAGAAATCTACACTTGGAAGTCGAAACTCGGGAGACTACGCTCGAGATCTCATGGCTTCTCGCTTAAGAGTCAACATTCGAAAATTCATCGCTCGACACTCGACACTCGACACTCAAAAACCTTTTACCACAAACAAAAATATGTCAGTTTCTCTCTTGCAATATGTAAATTTATTTTTACTGACAAAATTGTTATCTATAGCATGTTATGTCAGAGCAACATCAAAATCCTGCGGAGTCCTAGGCGATATATTCTCGCTGGGTCTCACGCGATGACACCTCTCGTGGAGTCCCAGGCGATGTACTCCCACTGGGTCTCACGCGATAACACCTCCCGCGGAGTCCCAGGCGATGTACTCCCGTCGGGTCTCATGCGATGAAAAATCCTGCGGAGTCCCAGGCGATGTACTCTCGCCAGGTCTCATACGATGACATATGTCGTGGGGTTTCATGCAATGCACTCCCGCCTAGTCCCACTTAATGATTCCTACTGTGACGAAATAAGTTTTGCGCCTCATCATAGCAAAATCTCATCTACGGCTCGCAAAATTGTTTGATCACCCACATTTTGCTCCACGACTCGCGGAGTTGTCAGATCAACCACAACCCTCTCGACGGCTCGCAGGGTTGTTGGATCATCCACATCCCGCTCAAAGGCTCGTGGGTTTGTTTGGCCATCCACAACCTACCTAAAAACCCACCTACGCGAAGTCAATAAATTCTTACGAGGTTAGCCTACCCACCTACGCAAAGGTTCCTAAATCTTGCGGGGTCGGATTACCCACCTATACGAAGTCAATAAAGACCCGCGGGGTGATAGTCGAGCCCCAGCCTCGCGTCTCAGCTCATCTACACGATGATTCCTCCCACAGGGTCCCATGCGATGTCACCTCCGGCAACCTTTTAACCTCCGTGCTCCCATCTTAGCGGTCGAGTCCATCTCCTGTCACTTTTGAGCTCCGCGCTCCCATCTTAGCGGTCGAGTCCATCTCCTGTCACTTTTGAGCTCCGCGCTCCCATCTTAGCGGTCGAGTCAATCTCCTACCACTTTTGAGCTCCATGCTCCCATCTTAGCAGTCGAGTCCATCTCCCGCCACTTTTGAGCTCTGCGTTCCCATCTTGGCGGTCAAGTCCATCTCCAACCACTTTTGAGCTCTGCGCTCCCATCTTGGCGGTCGAGTCCATCTCCAACCACTTTTGAGCTTCGCGCTCTCATCTTAGAGGTCGAGTCCATCTCCCGCCACCTTTGAGCTCTACGCTCTCATCTTAGCGGTCGAGTCCATCTCCTACCACTTTTGAGCTCCGCGCTCCTATCTTAACGGTCGAGTCCATCTCCCGCTACCTTTGAGCTCTACGCTCCCATTTTAGCGGTTGAGTCCATCTCCTGCCACCTTTGAGCTCCACGCTCCCATCTTAGCGGTCGAGTCCATCTCCCACCACCTTTGAGCTCCACGTTCCCATCTTAGCGGTCGAGTCCATCTCCTGCTACCTTTGAGCTTTGCGCTCCCATCTTAGCGGTCGAGTCTATCTCCTGCCACTTTTGAGCACCGCGCTCCCATCTTAACGGTCGAGTCCATCTCCCGCCACCTTTGAGCTCTACGCTCCCATCTTTAGCGGTCGAGTCTATCTCCTGCCACCTTTGAGCTCTACGCTCCCATCTTTAGCGGTCGAGTCTATCTCCCGCTACCTTATTAGGGATTAGGGATTAGGAGACAAACTATCACCTTCTTGGAATTCAGGTTACAAGACAACAAGATAGAATTCTCATCAAAGTACCTTTTGCTAAGAATTCGCAGGGTACTAGAAGGGATGAAATCAACACAAATATCTATTGAAGATAACAACAAAAATAGACAAGATTTGACTAGGGGTGATGGGGGCTGTCGGGAAAATAAAGAAAGAGATAGGGAAAAGATGGAAACTAATGGTCGCTGAACAAGAAGTCGACTGCGACATGCAAGACAAATATCTGACCGTACTGACTGAAACTTGGCTATAAAAGGACTCGAACAGATGAAATAAAGGGCTCTCTGGACTCTTTCTCGTTGGAATAATTTTGACAGCTTCTTCAGCCTTCTTCGAGAGCTTCAATCGGCATGTTTTATTCATATATTTATGTATATTTTTCTTGTACAAAGTGAGTTATGAGAGACTGTAAAAACCCCCATTATAATGGATTCTCATCTTCAAATATACGTGAACGTAGGTACTTGCAGAACCACGTAAAATTATGTGTCCATATCTATCTATTTCATCTGTTATTTACGCATGCAATCACGCCGGGACTCCGCTGGGAGCCCCAAACGATCTCAAATGAAGCCCAATTCGCACTAGTGGGTTGGAAATAATTCTCTCTCTCACTCTAACCAGTTGGCCAATTTTTATGGTTTTAACAAGTACTATTATTTTCCTTTTTTTTAAAACAGTACTATTGTACTAACACCACATATATGTGTGTTGGAAAATGCTAGACTCCCGCTTGAAATTAACCTTCCCAATTGACTCATGCATGATGTGGATGCTGATGATCTATGTGGCACTTTCCAGCAGTTTTCCTAGCAATCTCAAGGCATTTTTCAAGTCCACTAAACCCCACTCCCAATTTCATGGCTTCGACCACCTTCCACTCTCCTTCACGGTGTTGATAACCTTCAACCTTTCAACCTCGAGTGAAAAGCATACTATGGTTTTATTTTTCAATCTCAGGTTGGTTGAATACTTGTCCAATTTATTTTTTTGAAAATGAAACAAGAAGAAAGCAATTTATTTTGAGAAGAATTGTTGACAATAACTCCACTATAAGTCTATGGTTTTATTTTGAGAAGAATTCATTCTTCAATCTAAGGTTGTAACTTGACAATTTATTTTTTTATGGGTTTTGGTAATCTGTGGTTTTAGATGCTAGGAGACACTCCCCAAATGAAAACTCATTAGGAAGAGAAAAGCCATTTATAGCTCCAGTTGATTCTCGCATAACAGAAGCCATTGACATCTAGGCATCGAGTTCATCAACTCCTCTTCCTCCTTTTCAAGGCCAAATTTCGTGACAACCAAATACTCTTGATGCTGTAAACATCAATAAACTTATTTTGTTCAAGAAGTTCTATTATGGATCTCCTAGCTGATATCAAATATTTTTTTTCCCAATTATTATATTCTTTTTGGGGTTTGGAATTCGTGTTTAATGTCTGAAAGAACACCAGTTTTACCGTAAAATATTGTGATACAGAGTGAAAGAGAGCAGAAGAAGAGATATGAACAAACCAAGTGAAATGAACTAGAAATAAACTTCATTCATATGACTTGCATTTACAAAGTGAAGTCCCTCTATTTATAAGTAGGAGGTAAATGGAGGGAACTAACATATTTAACTAAGTGTTACATCAATGAATCAATTTATTACACGTGTCTTTATTCTCTAATAGTCCCTCTCAAGATGATGTGTATATATTATGCACATTCATCTTGGATAACAGAACCTCAAACAACTTTGAGCCTAAAGGTTTTGTCATCATATCTGCAACCCAATGAGCTGAAGCAACATCAGAAGATATGGCAACTGTGAAATCACTGAGATAATTTTGAATATGAAAGAACATCAAATATGCTATATTTATTACCTGAATTAATAGCAGGGACCCTAGTAGATGATTGGACACTAGAGTCAACCAAGTTGCAGTGATAAATTTGCAAATAACCAAGTGCTTTGTGCTGTCGAGTTGATCTTCTCAAAGGTGGAAAATGATGTTCATCATTTAATGAAGGTAAATTTGAATTTATGTGAGAAGCTGAATTAATTGAATCTAAATGAGTCTGAGTCTGAGTCTGGAGTAACTCATTTGAATTTCTGTGAGAAGCTGAATCATTTGACTCTGAATTCTGAAATGATTCATTTGAATTCTGGATTGACTCAGAATTGATTACATTTTCATTGTAATCAGGAATCGATTTTGGAAGAACACTGAAATTATCTGATTTTGGATGAGAAGAAATTTCAAGAGTATGATTTATATTTGAATGAGATGAAAAAGAAAATACTGATTCATGGAATATTACATCTCTTGAGACAAAAAATGTTTTTTGTTCCAAATCATATAGTTTATAGCCTTTTATGCCAAATGGATATCCTACAAACATACATTTCCTTGCCCTTGAGGAAAATTTTGTTCTGTTTTGAGTAATGGTCAATGCATAGCATAAACACCCAAAAATCCTTAAATGGTTATATTTTGGAACTGAGTTATAAAGAATTTCATATGGTGACTTGTTAGCCAGAATTAAAGAAGGAATTCTGTTAACAAGGTATGTTGTAGTAAGTAAGCATTCTCCCCAAAAAATTAGATGTATGTTTGATTGAAATTTTAAAACTCTTGCTACATTTAATAAATGTTGATGTTTTCTCTCAACAACAGAAGTTTGTTGAGGTGTTTCTACACATGAAACTTGATGCAAAATTCTTTTTGAAACAAATAAATAAATAAATAAATCTATCATTTTAAACTCTAGTCCATTATCAGATCTCAAACATTTTATTTTTGTTTCAAACTGTGTTTCAACTAGATTATAGAATGCAATGAAGATATTTTTAACTTCAGATTTTGTTTTTATCGGGTATGTCTAAGTAAATCTAGAATGATCATGAACCAATGCAAGAAAATACTTAGAACTATTATGACTTGGAACAGAAAAATGACCCCATATATAAGCATGAACAAGGTGAAAATGAGCACTTTTATTATATGAATGTATTTCGAAAGGAAGCCTTTTTTATTTGGCTAACGGACAGACTGTACAATGATTATCAGGTCTGTTTGAAAAACTAATATCTAATACATTCTTGGAAAGAAAAGACAATCTAGATATGGAAGGATATCCTAATCTACTATGCCAGATTTTGGAGTTTGTAATAGAATTGACAATGTTTGATTTTGATGAAGACTTTTTAGCATTGGCACCTGATTGTAGCAAGATGTATAGTCCAGCTGTTTTCCTAGTAGTCCCAATCATCCTCCATGGGGTAATTTCCTGAATAAAACATAGATCAGGTAAGAAAATACAAGTGCATTTCTATGATGAAGTAAGCTTCCTGATTGATAGCAGGTTATATGAAAAAGATGGTACACATAGTACATCTTTAAGAATAAAATTTTCAGACAACTAGACTGTGCCGAGATGAGTGACTGGCACAATATTTCCATTTGAAAGTTAATTGAAGTATTTAAGGGTTTTGTTATAGATGTGAAACTGTCAATAGAATGAATAATATGGTCTGTAGCACCTGTGTCTACAATCTAATTATTCTGGTTTATTGAAGAAAAAGCTAAGCAGTTTGAAGAAAAACTAGAATGTATCGATATACCTTGACTGGTAAGAAGAGGAGTTTTAGAAATGACATTAGCTGCCTGATGATTGGTATCATTAGATTGTGAGTGGATTAATGCTATCAATTTTTGACAGTCCTCTTGAGAGAAAGGCAGTTGATTACAGGACTCAAAGGGTACATCAGAAGTTTGGCTCGTGACTTGATTTGCAGATGTAGACTTTCTTTTCTGTCAAAAGTTGGTTGAGTTTTTCTTGAATCCTGGTGGATAGCCATGTACTTTATAACATTTGTCAACCATGTGATTATTCATCCCACAATGAGTACAAAATAACTTGGCTTTCCTTTGCTGCTGTTTTCCAGTAACAGATCTTTGTCCTGAAGTATTTGAATCTTGCATAACTTTGTTTATTTCTAATAGAGGTTCCATCATCAGAATCTAACCTCTAACATGAGAGAAACCATCATTCAAACCCATCAACAATTGTATAACATGCTGCCTATCTTGATATTTTAAGAACTGTTGAATTGCGTTGCAAGAACAAGTTCTTAAAACACCACAAGAACAAGTAGGGATTTGATTATAATCAACCAATTCATCTTTTAAAGACTTGAATTTCGTATGGTAATCTCTTACTGACATATCTTCTTGAATTAACAATGATAAATCTTTATGAAGTTGGAAAATTATTGGCTCATTTCCTTGCGTGAAGCGGTTCTTGAGATCTTGCCACATATCCTTCGCAGTTTGCACACAGATTATGCTGGCACCAATTTCTCTTGATACAGAACTGATGATCCAAGAAGATACCATATTGTTGCATCTTTCCCACAAAACACTTAAAGCATCTGTCGAAGCTAGTCGAACCATCGATCCATTCTCAAAACCAATTTTGTTCTT
This sequence comes from Platycarya strobilacea, assembly GCA_036898215.1. Lineage (NCBI taxonomy): Eukaryota > Viridiplantae > Streptophyta > Magnoliopsida > Fagales > Juglandaceae > Platycarya > Platycarya strobilacea. Next base: position 39,075,138 of record CM072555.1, read on the forward strand.
TGCCTTTAAGGCCATTATCATGGACCTACTCCATGTATGATAATTTTCTCCAGTGAGGACGTTGGACACCAATATAGTGTCTGGCGAGTCACCACTCTATAAGTGGTATGAACTGCTTTCCATATTCGTAGAATTAGAAACAAAAGCAAAATTAGAAGCGGAATCGGTGGACGTGGATCCTCTTAAGCTAATACCATGATAAACCGGATTGGCTGCTATATGAATAGCAACTTGGTTATCACAAAATAAAAGGGCTGGTTGACTGTGTTGTTGATGTAGATCAGCAAGTAAGGCTCGAATCCAGGTTATCTCACAAACTGTGAAGGCCATCGATCTATACTCTGCCTCTGTCGAAGATCTAGATATTGTATGTTGCTTCTTAGACTTCCAAGACACTAGAGAATCACCAATGAAAATACAATATCCACTTATGGACCTGGCTCTGATACCATGATATAGGGTGAAAGAGAGAGAAGAAGAGGCCTGAACAAACCAAGTGAAATGAACTAGAAATGAACTTCATTCATACGACTTGCATTTACAAAGTAAAGTCCCTCTATTTACAAACAGGAGATAAAATGGAGGTAACTAACAGATTTAACTAAGTATTACATCAATGAATTTATTACATGTGTCTTTATTCTCTAATATATTGAGGAACATTTTATTCAGATTTGCAATCATATATTTTTACTTGCAAGCCGTTATGGAGAATACAATACCATTTATTATAAATTTCTTTTGGCATTTTGCAATACACAAATTTATCCTTTTATCAAAATTATACTAACACAATATCACACCCTGTACTACATACATATATAAGTATTTACATTTACATAACATATTTTTATTAAGTTAACATATGAATTAATTAGCTTGCTCTCATAGAAACGGAAATGCTAATTCAATTATTGGATTCATTTTGTAGGTTCTCCAAGGTTGAGTATCGTTCTGACATCGAGTTATCAGATAATGAGTATAATAAAGTAGTGGTTGATGATGATGTCAAAGGTGTCAGATCTTACTCAAATGGGAATGAGTTAAGTTTGAACCTTTGTGTTCAAATGGGTTAGTCTCCATGTATGTAAATGAGTTAAGTGGGGATCTTTTCTTTTGGAAGTGTATACAAGATTCAATTTTCTTTTGGAAATCATGTCCTGTAAGTGACAAAGTGTGTGAAATATTGTGTATACCCCCTTGTAAAAGCAGAAATGCTGTTGGATCAACAAAATGTTTAAGAACCATGAATGTTGTTCAAGATAAGAAACTACACACAAGCTGGATTAAGGGAATACTACATTTATTTTTTATAATATTCAAGTTTACATAGAGCTTCCACATACATGAGAATATTCAACTCTCAACAAATACAAGGACTTCCACATACATGAGAATATTCAAGTCTCAAAAAATACAAAGAGCTTCCACTTATGACTTTCCAAGTTTACTACTACTATTACAACGTGGATATGTTCATAATTCTCTCTTCCAACAGCTTTAATTTCTCAAACAGTTCCTCGATGGCCTGAGATCGGTTAATATCATGTATTCTTCACCAAGTTGTATGTTCCTGATGGAAAATGATCATCACAGCCATGCTATCCACTATTTGGTATAAGCATATGCACCAAGTTGTATGTTCCCAAAACTTGTGCACATCTAATCTGCACCAAGTTGTATGTTCTCAAAATCTGCACCAGATTTTACCAAAAACCAGAGACATATTTGCAAAAAGGAAATGCATGAATCGGCATGATAATTCAAAATCATTGAGAAATATGCTCTTACCTAAATAATCAAGCCATTGAGGGGCATAAAAATACACTTGACTGTAAAAAAAGCAAGGTAAAAAAAAATATGGACAATAGACTTGGACTCCTAAATTGAACTTAACTCAGTTCCTCTTTATATACTTTAGTTCCCTTTATTTAGTTGTAGAGAAAAGAACAGCTTTCTGAAAAAAAAAAAAATGCTTCCTTTAAATTTAGTTGTACTAACATAATGGAGATGTCAATAAAGCAATAACCTGAGAAAAGCAATAACCTGAACTGAATGAAGACATCAATATTTTGTGCCTTGCTTGAAGAAACAAAAACTACAATTTTGGGTCATGTAATTGGGGATTTTTATGGTTTATTACAATTGGGAATATTCTATGGTTTTATCTACGTAATTGGCATTGAGATTTTCTCAAACACCTTCTATGCCTTTCTATTCTTTCTTGTTGCATCAGCCATTTACAATTCTCGCTAGCCAGATTACAACTGGGCATCTCCTTTAAGCAAAGCTAAACCAAATCTAAAAACAATATCAAAACACTAAGAACAAGAACAACAAACAAAACACTAAACTAAAACTTAACCGCAAGTCAACATGATGTGCAGCTCATGAAAAATAAGAAAACACAAGAAAGTTGACAACGTGTGTGACCCAGCAAATAGACAGTACCAAAAGAAGCACCAAAAACATGGTGGCGCAACTGTTCAACTAAAAAAGCCGCCCTTGACGTCGAAGTGAAATTTTTCAGACCATGAGGCATAAAGCCTAGACGGCGACAAAATGGCGATGGGAAGGCGACAGGAAGGCGACGGGAAGGCGACGGGACGAAGACGAAATGACGATGCACCGACAACGAAACGGCGACTCACCCGCGACGGGATTCAACCTCTCTCGCATCTCTCTTCTGCTCTTCTCTGCTCGGATTGTTCGTTTCTCTTCTCTACCCAATTTGAATAAACTTCATTCTTTTTTTTAATTCTTTTAATGTTATGCAACGTGGTATGCCACGTCAGGCGGTCAAATGCAACGATACTGTGCAGCGGCACAGTAGCGCGACCCGTGTGTTAGTTGCAGTGATCGGGTGATTCCTTGATATATCTAATTATGAATCTATAAACAAAGACTGAAGCCAATTTTCATTAATTTGAATCGGTAAACAACGTCGATCCCGCGTGTTTGATGACATATTGATGAAATGAGGCCATAATTGCTAATTTGTTTATATTCGGCATCAGTGCGCCGGTGCCATTGTTCCGACGGGGGAGCTGCATATATAAAGTCTTTCCTTCTATATTTTATTTTGAATTAAACTCCCCATATACATGAATTTCTGCATACTGGTGAAGGTGGTAATTGAAACTTGAGCAAGCATCGTTGAAATATTAACTCCGTAAGTTCAGATGCAATTTCCACACATTCATGCCACCTTTCAAGCCATAGCCTGATCAGCTCCTCCGACCTTTCAAGCCATGCAGCTACCTCTTTTGTTCTCGTTAGAAATATTTTTAAAATAATATATTATATATTATATTTATTAATATATTTTGGAGAGTTATTTTTAGAAGTTATAAATTATTTTAAAAAGAGAAAGATAAGAAAAGTTGATAAACTTACTTAAATTGAGTCTTGAAATTAACACAGCCCTTTATGTGACTTGGGTTCCATCCATGGCTCAATGGGCCTTGGTATGCGCACAAGGCCTAGGCGTTTATGCGTTGTCACGCATGGGAAGGCTTGAAAAATCGGAAAGAATAAATACTAAGTTGCGCCAGCGGAGACTCGAACTAGAGCCGTACCATACCAATTGTTAAGCAACCTTCGTAACCACTAGACCTAGTCGAACAGACCAATTTAATACACATACCAGTTCGGATCAAATTATATAAAATGAAAACTTTTCATTCCTTTGGTTAAAAGTATACAAATTTGATAGATTTTAGATGTGAATTTTAAAATTTTCGCTCTTAAAATTTTTTTATTTTTTCAAAACTTAATATTAGGATCTATTCGTTCTAGAAGAATAGATTTTTAATTTCTTTATTGAATAATAAAATTTAAAGATATTCATAATCTAATTTTATTTGTATATAACGCAGTTAAACAAACGAGACTTATTCTAAATTTCATTATATTTTAGAGATAAATTTACTTGTAACCTATATGCATACCTTAGTTAATGGAGATAAATATTATCTTAAAGAAAGTGACATTCGTAATGTACTTGAAGTAAATTTTTTTATCACTACTTTTTTTTTTGGGAGTCCCTTTGCACCAACATGTACTGCTGCTTCCGACAAGTACTGTTTATTCAGATGATTTTCAAATAATTAGATTTGGGTCTCGTTTGAATTTAAAGATGAGATGAGTTGAGATGATTTTAGTTTATTTTTTAATATTATTTTTATTTTAGAAATTAAAAAATTTATATTAAAATTTCAAAAATATGTATAAAAATTTATATTTTATATAAAAAGTTAAAATAATATAATAATAAAATAAAAATTAATTAAAATTAAATAAGGGGAGTGGCGAATACAAACGGTGTCTTGACAGGCGAATAGTAGGAGCCCCTCTTCCGATAATGGTTAACACGTTGTTGGGATCACGCATCACTGTCACCAAGTCAGTCAACCCGTTAAAGCGCTCTCCTAAGCAATGCCCAAAATCCATTCCCTGCCAGTTCTGTTTGCTTCCTTCTCCTTCTGCCTCCCCGCACTCCACAGGCCCACTAGTACAGCTCCTTGGCTCTCTCACTCTTGCTCTTCGCCTTCTTCTCTACCAATGGTCGCCTTTCCGGCTGTGGATCCACCCATCGAAGCCAACCCCCTTCTTCTAGATTTTGAATTCCCCCCATTCGATGTCGTTGAAGCCAAACACGACACCCCCGGGATCCGTGCCCTCTTGAAGAAGCTTGTATGTCTTCTTTTGTAATTGATTGAGTCTGGGTTTGTTCTTTTTTGTGTGTTTGATTCGTGTTCTGATCATTTTGTCTTGTTTCTGGAATCTGGTTTCTCTATTTGTGTTCTGTTTGGTTTCTGCATTTCTAGTGTTATCTTTGTTTGCTTAGGGTTTTTATTTATTTATTTATAATGTTTTGGACCTTTGGTTGCTCGTCCTTTTTTTTTTCCTGTTTTGTTTGGTTGTTTTTTTATTACTATAAACTTAATCATGTTTGGGTTAGTTGGCTTTAATTTTTGTTTGTAGTCGATAATGGGTTCTGCAGGAGGATGATTTGGTGGAATTGGGGCGCAAAGTGGAGCCTTCATGGCCGAAGTTGGTTGAGCCATTGGAGAAGATTGTAGACCGTTTGACTGTGGTTTGGGGGATTGTCAATCATCTGAAGGCTGTCAAGGATTCTCCCGAGCTCCGTTCTGCCTTTGAAGAAGTTCAGGTAACTATATGTTCTTTTACGAATATGCTTGTTGTGTCACTTGGGGTATTTCTTGATTCCCACATTAAAGAAAAACCACAAAACTAGAATTAAAATGCGGAGGTCCATGTTTTAGGGTTAGATTTCGTTTTTAGTTCGTGGGTGACTGGACCTTTGGGCCGTGAATACTTGGATATATATATATTTTTTTCCGTCGTTAAGGCCTCATTTGGTTACACAAACGACATAAGATAGGATAAAAGTTGCAAATTGAATAAAATATTATTAAAATATAATTTTTTAATATAATATTTATTTTATAAAATATAAATTTTTTAATAAAATATAAATTGAGTTGTTTTATTATATATATATATATTTATATGTAATAAGAAATTTTATTCTATGTAAATAGGTATAACAAGCTTGATAGGAAGTATACGAGAGAAAATACCAAGATACAAACTAAAGAAAGGCAAGTCTAAAGCAAAACATTACAAGAATTCCCATCTCTTTCAAGTTTTCCACCCAAAAACAATGAGTATTAAAGAAAAATCTCTGAATTCTCCCAAGGTATGTTCACGATGTTCAAAGCACCTCACATTTCTTTCTAGCCATAAGCATCAAAACAAACACAAAGGCACCACCCTCCAAAAATTTACATTGCCTCTTCTACCCATGGAACCATTCCAACTTGCCAAAAAGTCCACTACATGCAGTGGCATTACCCAAACTGTACCAGCCTTATGAAATATTTTATTCCATAAAGCTGTCGCCACTTTACAATGTAGAAAAAGGTAATTAACAAACTTGCCATCCTTTTTGTAAATGAAGCACCAGTCAATAACAAATAATCCTCTTTTCCTCAAGTTATATGTGGTTAAGATTTTCTCAAGAGAGACCAACCAGCAGAAGAAAGCAACTTTGCTATGTACTTTAGCTTTCCAGATTAGCTTCCAAGGAAATGCCGATTCTCCATGATGGTTTAAAACTTTGTAATATGATCTCACGGAAAAGCTGGAATTAAGTTACCTTATCACAAAAAAAAAGGAAGAAGCTGGAATTAAGTTCATGCAACCACAACAATCTATTCTCCTTACAATGGTTTGTCTTCAGATCATATAATCTTGCATAAAAATCAGAAGCTTCACTAAGTTCTCAATCTTGTAAATCTCTATTGAATTCCACATTCCAAAGCAACCGATCAAAAGAAATCTGAAAATTATCAGCTATAGCAACCCATTTTACTTTTGCAATCCTGAAGAGATTAGGATACAGTGACTTGAGACCGGAATCCCCACACCATGCATCATGCAAAAAATAAATGTTATTCCCTTTCCCCACATCAAAGTTAGTGTTATGGACAAAATCCCCCCATCCTAACCAGATGGACTTCCATAAACTTGCTCCAAAAACCCCTTTAACTTCATTAGTACACAAATTCCTCCACATCCTTCCATAAATGGCATCCACAACTTGCCTCCATAGAGTGTTACTTTCAAAAATGTACCTTCAAAGCCACTTCCCAAGGAGAGCCTTATTAAAAAGCTTTAAGTTTTTGATGCCCAAACCCCCACAAGACATTGGGGCACAAACTTTATTCCAACTTACCAAATGAATTTTTTTTCCACCGCATTCCCATCCCATAAGAAGTTTCTATATATTTTCTTAATTCTTTTAGCAACCCCCACAGGAAGAGGAAAGAAAGAGAGGAAACAAGTGAGAAGGTTGGATGAGGTGCTTTTAATCAAAGTCACTGTTCCTCCATTTGATAAATAAATCTTCTTCCATGCAGTGAATCTTCTTTCAATCTTCTCAATGACTCCATCCCAAATAGCTATTGATCTATGAGAGGCACCCAAAGGTAACCCAAGATAGTTTATGGGTAGTGAAGATACTTTACAACCCAAAATGTTGGCAAGATCAAAGGAATTACTGACTGTACCCACAGGAACAACTTCAGACTTGCCAAAATTGATTCTAAGCCCAGAAACAGCTTCAAAACACAGCAACAACTATATGAGATGAGATGAGATGAGATGATAGTGTGATTTGTGTAACCAAACAAAGCCTAAAGAAAAACCAAAAATCTAGAATCAAAATGCAGAAGTCAATGCTTTAGCGTTCGGTTTCTTCTTTAGGTTGCAGGTGACTGCCAGAAAATGTTACAATTAGTCTTCACTTTTGGCTTCCCTTGTAGTGACTCTCAGATAAACTGTTAGTTGAACTTAATCGGATCTGTTTCAGGCCCATGAATTTCTGCCTTCATTTTCAATGCTATGGAACTCTTTAGTTGAGTGCTAACATTGTTTACTTGTCATCACTTATCAAAAAAAAAAAAAAACATTGTTTACTTGTCGTCCGCAGCCAGAGATGGTTAAGTTTCAGCTGAGGTTGGGACAAAGTAAAGCAATTTACAATGCGTTTAAAGCTATTCAAGAATCTCCTAGTTGGCAGTCACTGAGTGATGCTCATAAACGTATCGTGGAATGTGAGCATCTCCAACATCTTTGTTATGATCTAACTCTTGAGGGTTAAAGATTTAATCAATGTCTCTGGAATGTTATGATCCAGAGGGTTAAACCTTTAATCCTCAGGATCATAACAATCTTCTATATTGTGTTTAGTGGGGAGGGTATCTATCTGCGATTGTTTTCTTCCCTCTTCTTTCGTTGTATATGTGTGCTCAACCTTCTTGTCTGTTCTTTTTCTCCTTTTTGGTTCTCGGGTTTTTTTTTATGGTTAGACACTTTAACCTGTTCACAAGTTGGCGGAAAAAAGTTTCCACTGGCAGGATTTTTTTTTTTTTTTGTTCTGTCAAGGGTGGGTGAAATAGCATCCATACCTTCCATTATTAATATTGTTCTGTTTTTCTACTTTTGAAAAAATAGTTCTCTTTTTTGTTCACTATGTTAGGCTTCGTGACTCAGTTTGTTTACATACATACATTCCTTACATCAAATTCGGGGCTGCTGATTAGTTGAGACTTTGTCCTGGACACCCAGCGCCAATATAAACAATGATGGGCTGCTGATTAGGTTGTTGGGTATGGAAGGAGAGAAGCAAAAGAAAGCGTGTAGAAGGGTTTGATATAAATCAGTTTTAGGCTGTTGTTCTTTTACCATTGAGTGAGACAGCAGGAGGTCATGCTTCATCATTTCAATAAACTAGCTAGTTGTACTAATTTATGCATCAAGACTTTGTGTTTGTTTTTCTTTACTTGATTAATTAGTTGTACTTCTTAATTTTGATCCAATATATATTGGACCGAAAGAAGCTTTTATCCCTGAACTTATCAAAAAAAAAAAAGAAGCTTTTATCCCTGAAGAATGAAGATGATTGTTGTATGTTAGATTCATTACAAATTTTGAATGAGGGTTCTCTTAAATATTTTAAGTTCGAGATAATTCTTTTTTCTCTAGTTGTTTATATTTAGTTTTGGGCAAAGATGGGTAATTAAGTTTGATTCCAAAATGTGTCACTTATATTAATTACTCAGTTTTAATAAATAGTGAATCACACCAAAATTTCCAACCTTCCAGGTTTGGGTCTTTGACAGGGAGATCTCTCATCTCTATATTTATTTATTCTTTGTGCGTGTTCAATGGTCTCATGACTCATCTCATATGTCCACATGCATGTAGCTCTCACTAATGTGCCAATTGCAAGAGAGTTGGTTCAAATATCACATCTATTCTTTATTGATGACAGCTGACTCTTTATTAAACCTTCTTCGTTAGAATGGATGGGATTATACAATCCTTTTTTCTATGGTATGAGATACTTTTTGGACATAAATTGAATAGGGATAAGAGATCTTTATATTTCAGCAAAAATACAGAATGGGCAATGAGGCTAACTATCAAGGAGATATCTCGTCCTAGATCAACTGGATTCACTTGGATTACCATCGATGGATGGTAGAAATAAAACGAGTGCGTTCAAATGAATTTTTGACAAAATTTGAACAAAGCTTGATGGCTTACATATGATAATAACACTTAAGATTTTATTGTTTCAAATTGATCTTTGGGAGAAGAAAAATTTACCTCGTGGCGATATTGAGGTAATACATATATAAATTAAGGGTGTTCCCTTTGTAATTCTTTAGTTTTCAACAAAAATTATTTAGTACTGGTCACCCGGTTTTATACTAGTTAGTGATAAACACACCACATATACATGCCACAAGCAATAAGCGTAGGGTTGGATTACATTGTCCATGCTCTGCTACTCAGAAATAAATATTTGTTGTCTGATTTGCTGGCATATAGAGACTATTATTTGTGAGAAAATCTTGAAACTTGGTAGTGGTAGACGAAACCTTGTTTGCTAATGGATCAGGAGGAGCAAAAGGTAGTACTAGGTCAGCTTGATTTGGGGTCGAGTGAGAATTCGAGCAGTTGATCAAGAGATAAGTGAGGATTTGAGTTTGTTTTTGATATAGAGACGACCTGCAATCCAGCCTCTAGGGGGAGAGAGAGCATGAGAGGAGAGGGGAGAGAGAGCATGAGAGGAGAGAGGAGAGAGGAGAGAGAGGGATGGAGAATGCGAGAGAATAGGATTAGATTTGATCCACTCACATCTAATTCTTTTCTTCATGAAATGCCTACGTGGCGCAATTTTAGTGGCCGGTGTAAAATTGCGTTTTACATCCATCCGACTCCAAGCGCTTCCCATTTTAAAAATTCTAAGATATATATGAATGATACGGTATGGTAAATGGATGATGTGAGTAAACAACATGCATGAAAACAACACCAAGTATATCATGAAGGGTAGTGCTGCAGACCGATGCCCCTACTCAATGCTTTTGTCACCATCTTGTAAGGCAAAATTTTCAAATAGAATTGATTGCATTGGTCCCCTAGAATTCAAAATTCTCTTTCATCCCCATCTTGCTAAATTTGACTTGATGATTTATTTTCACAAGTCATTTATTTCATCTCATCCAGTTTCATTTAATTATTATAACTTTAAAATTCTCAAACATAAACAACAGATATTCAAAATTTTCAAATATCAAGATAAAAATAATATCAAAAATAATATTTCAATAATATTTTATTAAAATTTATCGGACACGAAAATTTGGTTTCGATGATGGATTGATGAAGTGCATGTGGAGCAAGAAAGCGTGTAGAAGGGTTTGATATAAATCAGTTTTAAGCAGTTGCTCTTTTACCATTAAGTGAGACAGCAGGAGGTTATGATGCTTCATCATTTCAATAAACTAGCTAGTTGCACTAATTTATGCATCAACACTTTGTGTTTGTTTTTCTTTATTTAATTAATTAGTTGTACTTCTTAATTTTGATCCAATATATATTGGACTGAAAGAAGCTTTTATCCCTGAAGAATGAAGATGATTGTTGTATGTTAGATTCATTACAAATTTCAAATGAGGGTTTTCCTAGATATTGTAAGTTCGAGATAATTCTTTTTTCTTAGGTTGTTTATATTTAGTTTTGGGCAAAGATGGGTAATTAAGTTTGATTACGAAATGTGTCACTTATATTAATTACTAAGTATTAATAAATAGTGAACCACACCAAAATTTTCAGTCTTCAAGGGTTGGGTCTTTTGACAAGGAGATCCCTTATCTCTATATTTATTTATTTTTTGTGCGTGTTCAATGGTCTCATGACTCATCTCACATGTCCACATGTATACCTCACTAATGTGCCAATTGCAAGAAAATTGGTTCAAATATCACATCTATTATTTGTTGATGACAGTTGACTCTTTGTTAAAGCTTCTTCATTAGAATGGATGAGGTTATACGATTCTTTTTCTATGGTATGAGATACTTTTTGGACATAAATTGAATAGGGATAAGAGATCTTTATATGTTAGCAAAAATATAGAATGGGCAATGAGGCTAACTATCAAGGAGTTATCTCGTCCTAGATCAAACGGATTCACTTGAATTACCATCGATGGATGGTAGAAACAAAATGAGTGCTTTCAAATGAATTTGTTGACAAAATTTGAAGAAAGCTTGACAGCTTATATATGATAATAATACTTAAGATTTTATCCTTTCAAATCGATCTTTTGGGAGAAGAAAAATTGACCTTGTGGCCATATTGAAGTAATACACAGATATAAATTAAGGGTGAACCCTTTGTGATTCTTTAATTTTCAACAAAAATTATTTGGTACTTGTCACCTTGTTTTATACCAATTAGTGATAAACACACATCAAATACATGCCATAAGCATTTTCAAAGCTAGTTACAAGTTTCCAGTAGTAGAAATTGAAGAGGTTAATAGAAAAAAAAAATAAATTAAAATTATATAGAAATTAGAAAGTTTCAACATGATAAATTGACTAAAACTTGAAAATCAAGGCAATTATTTAGTTAAAAAGTAAAGATTGAAAGAAACTAAAAATTAAACTTAAATAATGAAAAATTATTATTAATGACTTAAATTCTTTACAAATAACTAATGGGAATATAACCTACAAAAGTGTTTGAAGCATTTCAATTAGTGATTGAAGTCAAAATTTCAAAAATTTCAAAGGTGTATGTGAATGATATGGTATGGTAAATGGATGATGTGAGTGAACAACATGCATGAAAACAACACCAATTATATCATGAAGGGTAGTGCTACAGGACCGATGTCCCTACTCAATGCTTTTGTCACCATCTTTAAGGCAAAATTTTCAAATATAATTGATTGCATTGGTTCCCTAGAATTCAAAATTCTCATTTGTCACCATCTTGCTAAATCGACTTAATGATTTGTTTTCACAAGCCATTTATTTCATCTCATTCTATTTCATGTAATTATTAAAACCTTTTGAAATTCTCAAACAAAATACAACAGATATCAAAATTTTCAAATATCAAAATAAAAATAATAGAAAAAATAATATTCCAACACTATTTTATTAAATTTTATAAGACACAAAAATTTGGTTTTGATGATGGATCGATGATGTGTCATCTACTTGGTTTCTTCTGGATGTTGTACTTTATTTTTGCAACAAATCTAGATCTGTTGGCACATAAGATGAAGTTCAATTGGGCTTACCCATAGTTTTTGATCTGTTTTAGGGCTGTAAAAAGACCGAACCGAACCGACAGACCGGACTGGACCGGTCCAAAAAATATATGGACCGAAAAATTCCGGTCCAGTCCCGGTCCAGGGAGTTCATCCCCCTGGACTGGACCGGACCGAATCCCTAGAGTTTTTTTTTTAATTTTTAATTTTAAATATATGTATATATAAATAATAATATATAAATTTTAATATTAATATTAATATATATTAATATATAATATATACTCTTATAATATTAACATATAAATAATAAGTGTATTATTATTATTTAATATATTATTACTAATTTATCAATATTTACTAACATATAAATATATAATATACTAATATAAATTGTAATAGATTTATTACTTATTAGTTATAGTTTATTAACATATACTAATGTAATAGTATTATTAGACTATTAGATTATTAGTTATAGTTTATTAACATACTTAATATTTAATATTAACTAACATATTAATATATAATATATACTCTTATATATTAACATATAAATAATAAATGTATTATTATTATTTAATATATTATAACTAATTTATCACTATTTACTAACATATAAATATATAATATACTAATGTAAATTGTAATAGTATTATTACTTATTAGTTATAGTTTATTAACATATACTAATGTGAAAGTGTCATTAGACTATTAGTTATAATTTACTAACATACTTAATATATGATATATACTAACATATTAATATATAATATATATTTTTATAATATTAACATATTATAATTTATAGTAGTTAAATTTGGGCCAAAAATATATTTGATCATTGTAGAATTTTATATTAAATTTAGCCCATTAAATCATATGGGGTACCCCTGGACCGGACCGGACCGCCCCTGGACCGATTGGACCGGACCGGTATGAACTGAACTCCTGTTCGGTCCGGTCCAAGGTGAGAGAATTTTTGGACCGAATGAAATCGGTCCACAAATTTCCCAAACCGGACCGGACCGAACCATTTACACCCCTAGTTTTGCACGTGGAGAGTCGATCGATTTGTCGTTGATGATATTTGAGAGGATCCATTACGAGGCGTACACCGTCTCAACAGAAAATCTCCCTACGAAGTCATCATCACCCGACTACTACTAAATCAGAGAGTGACAGGCCAGGTGTGGGAGAGAGTGCAACACCATATTAGTCCCATTGACATGACCACTTATTGCCAGAGTCGGGGATAGGGGAGGGGGCGTTAGCCTGCTCTTGTACCATATCTTGTTCCCTCGACCTAGTCTGGGGTCGGTCTTGATCCCCTTGTTGCGAGCAGTAGTCAGTAGTAGTCGGGTGGTGTAGTTGGCGAGAATGTGCGACTTGTTTGGGTAGCCTAGATGATAAGAGAGCTGTAAACACATATTGACTGACAGATCAATAGACAGATTGCGCATATGGATGAGACTATACATCATGATGTAGCTATCTTATGTGTTAGGGTCAAGACATTAGTTGAGGAATTTAAGACATTGAAAGACAGACTATAGTGATGAATTTTATTTTTTTATTTGTCTTTATATATTTTATTTTTAATTTATGTACGGGACCATATTGTTAGTTAATGTATATATTGTTTTTGAATTTCTATTCTTAATTTTTTTTAATATTAGCTTGACTAAATTTAACTTTAAATCACTGCACTTCAAATATTTTTTAAATTAAAATATTTTTTAATTGAATATTTTCTAATATTAATGGGGCCCCACTAGAGTAAAATTTGCTTTTAATTTTTATATATATTTTATTCATATTTTTTTTTTATCATTTTCAAATATTTTTAAAAAATATAAAAATATCAATACTAATAATCAATTCCTTCACTATTAAAGTAAAGGAAACAAATTTTAAATTTATTAAAATATAAAATGTGTCAAAATAAGGTGTCAAATTGGCATTATAATATATATTTTTTTAATTGCAACATTTGAACATTAGTTACTAACATTAGAATGTTGCGATCAGAAAAATTTACGTTTGCATATTAGGAATCTCATTATTCAAATTTACGTCATATTAATGTTTGGATGTAAAATCGCCCATGTTCAAATGTAGAAAAGTCCAGCACGTCTTTAGCAACAATTTCAACAAACCGTCATAGAAAATAGGTTTGGAAATTGTCACAAATTCCAAACCATCACTAAAACTCAAATGTGTTGTAGTGTCTTGGACTTCTCATGATCAGTTATGATTTTGTTCATAATAATTTTTTACTTCCATCCTTTATTGCTTGCCTCTTGCACTTCTTGTCACAGCTTGCACTTTCTATTTGTTCCTTGGTTCTTATTTTTACCATTTATTATCACTTCATTACCTGTCTCATACATATCGTTATGTTATCTCCTTACGTCTATAACATTTTGTATTGTTTCATTTACCTCTATTTCAGCAAAACTAATAACCGAAAAAAATCATGTTTAAACAACTTAACAGAATAAAGTCAAGAAGCTTGTAATAATATAGTTCCATTGCTTATGATCTGTATGTTTCCTTATCTGTATGTTACTCTTTGCCATGAAGTAATGCAATTCCATCAGTTTCGAGGAAAAAAAATAAAAAATAAAGTCATAAACAAAATAGAAAGTAAAATAGAACTAAAAATTTAATAATTTCCCACGGATCAAGCCGGTTTATGAACTGAACTCGGAAATCAAATGCTGTAAGTGATTAAACAACTAATATTATAAGCGATTAAATAAATTATAACCCTTTCGAATCATTAGAAGCACTTGACATACGTATATTCTTTTATTAATTACCGTACTGGAGATCAATATTGGGAGATCAATATTTGGAATTACAAATATTAATGACCATTGACTTCAGTCTTTATTTTATTTTGAATAAAACTCCCCTATATACATGACTTTCTGTATATATATACTGGTGATTAAGGTGGTAATTGAAACTTGAGCGTCATTGAAATATTTAACTGGTTCAGATGCAACTTCCACGCATTCATGCTCCCTTTCAAGTCGTAGCATCATGATTAGGTTCTCTGATCTTAGGACAAAGTAATCATGCAGTTACCTCTTTTCTTCTTCCTTGTGCTGCTTCCCAGTACTGTTTATTCAATTTATTTCCAAATAACTAGATTCGATCCCAGTTCCCCCGACATATTATATCTGGGTGATGCAGTACCTTCTGCTAATGGAGCCATTGAAATGACCCGTGTTGAGAATCTTGGGCCTTCTAAATTTCCCCTACCAGAATTTACTTTTGACAGAATACTAAGAAAAATAGAGAAATAAACACAACACAAAAATTTACATGAAAAACTCCCAAAATAGGAGAAAAACCACCAGACCCGGAGAAGAAAATATACAATGTGAAAAATTATTACAATCACACAATTTTTCTCCTCACCCCAACGACACCCACAAAAACTTTTCCCAATAGTAAAACTCTAACTTTCACCTCTCTTCCTTTTACATACAAAAAGGACAACAGAGGAATTTTATTAAAGTCAAAAGTTACTAGATAAGTTTTTGACTGGTGTAATTAACTAAGGAGGTTAGGCCTCCTTTTATAATCACATGGACTTGCCCCTTCATCAAATCTCACCGATGTGTGACTCTAAAAGGAGCAAACCCAACAATCTCCACTTGCGACTTTGGCTGATCCCACAACTACGCTCCACCGCAATGAGGATTTTCATAGCTTCCGCTATCATGCCCCACCATAAAAGCATAATCACTCAGAATAAACCAATTCCAAGCATTTCACTTCGGCCCATATCGAAAATAACTTTGCTAAAAAATTATGGTGCAATTTCCACGTTTGGCTTTCCTAGAAGTTCATCAGCCATTGACATGAATTTCCACCACACATCCTGCATCAATGCCAAACTAATGCCTGTGTGCAAACTTGTGAAACCGCTAACATTAACACATCCTCTATCATGACAACTTTGGGATTAGCGGCATGCAATGAGGATATACATGTCTCTTTTTCATGGAGAGAGACACAACGTTAATCCTGATGGAATGAAAATATCTCTGACTTGCACTTGCCACAAGTCAAAATTGATTCTCCCATCAAATTTCTCTACCTCCATTTAGACATTGCTTCAATGAATTTTACCGTAGAAATGAATAATACCTACTCAATAAGTTCCCAGGAAAGATTGGAGGGTCACAACGAGCACACTTAAAATTCCTAATCTCCTAGACAGAACCTCCTTAGACCGTACGTATTCACACTATCACACCAAAGCTTCACCCTGCAAACAGAACCTAATGGCTCTGATACCACTTGTTGGGAATCTTGGGCCTTCCAAATTCCCCCCACCAGGATCTACTTTTGATAGAATACCAAGAAAAATAGAAAAATAAACACAACACAAAAATTTACGTGAAAAACTCCCAAAATAGGAGAAAAACCACCAGACCCAGAGAAGAAAATACACTATGTGAAAAATTGTTACAATCCCATAATTTTTCTCCTCACTCCAACGACACCCATAAAAATTTCTCCCAATAGTAAAACTCTAACTTTCACCTCTTCTCCTTTTACATACAAAAATGACAACAGATAAATTTTACTAAAGTCAAAAGTTACTAGATAAGTTTCTGACTGGTGTAATTAACTAAGGAGGTTAGGCCTCCTTTTATAACCACATGGACTTGCCCACTCATCAAATCCCACTGATGTGGGACTCTAAAAGGAGCAAACCCAACAGTCTATGCTAAGAAGGTGCCGCTCTAGGACTCTAAAACGAGAAAGCTCACTGATTTTACCACACATTACTCCTTCACTATCGACATTCTAGGTCGTTCTACTTATGGCTCTGGGCTAGCATTCTTCTTGGCTTCTGGTGGCTTTGAAATACCCTCGAATTCAAGAGATGGATTTCTAGGCCTATTCAACACCACACCAACCACACCAACCTCGTCTTCACATAAATACACAGTTGTTCTTGTTGAGTTCGATTCAATGGTGAACGATAAATGGGATACTGAAGTTTAGCATGTGGGTATTAACATAAACTCCATCAAATCTGCTAATTATTTTCCTTGGAATGCTAGCTTACATAGTGAAGATACTGCTGATGTATGGATTACGTATACTGCTTCTACGAAGAAGTTGAGTGTCTCTTGGAAATATCGAAAAACCTCTAATGCTAGGGAGACTACCAGTCTTTCTCATGAAATTGATCTCATTGAGGTTCTTCTTGAGTGGGTCACAGTTGGATTTTCAGCTGCTACAGGCAGGATGATAGAGCGACATATGCTTCGATCGTGGGAATTCAATTCAACTTTAGACATAACGGGATTACCAAATGGAAAGAACGCAAGAAAAAAGGCAACACGGGTTAGCATAACGATATCAGGTGGCATTCTGATAGCCTTGTTGGCATCATTAACATTTGTAATACTGTGGAGGAAATGGAGGGGGAAGAAATTAAAGAAAACTCCAGAGACGAAGAACTTAACATCAATTAATGATGATCTCGAGAGAGGGACAGGACCAAGAAGGTTTTCTTATGGAGATCCTGCTTCATCCACCAACAACTTTTCAAATGAAAGGAAGTTGGGTAAAGGAGGTTTGTTGCTGTCTACAAGGGGTACTTGATCGAATTGGACATTGCAGTTGTTGTTAAGAAAATTTCGCGAGTGTCTAAACAGGGAAGAAAAGAGTACATAACTGAGGTGAAGATCATTAGCCGACTAAGGCACAAGAATCTGGTTTAACTTATAGGATGGTGTCATGAAAGAGGTGAGTTCCTACTTGTTTATGAGTTTATGCCAAATGGTAGCCTTGATATGCACTTGTTTGGCAAGAGGAGTCCTTTAACATGGACAATGAGATACAAGATAGCTTCTAGGTTGGCATCTGCGTTGCTTTATCTCCATGAAGAATGGGAGCAATGTGTCGTTCATCGAGACATCAAATCTAGCAATGTCATGCTTGATTCTGGTTTTAATGTGAAGCTTCAGGACTTTGGATTGGCTCGGCTCATGGACCACGAGCTAGGTCCTCAGACAACTGGATTGGCTGGAACGTTAGGCTATATGGCTCCAAAATAGATAGCCACTGGAAGGGCTATCTAAGAGTTAGATGTATATAGTTATGGTGTTGTTGAATTAGAAATTGCTACCGAAAGAAATTCAAATGACCCTCCAGAAAGGGATTCTGCAATGGGATTGGTAGAGTGGGTTTGAAATCTTTATGGAAGAGGAGATCTTCTTTTAGCCACGGATGGGAAGTTGCAAAATGAATTTGAGGAAAAGAAAATTGAGTGTTTGATGATTGTTGGACTTTGGTGTGCTCACCCTAATCGAAGTTTAAGGCCATAAAAAAGACAGACAATTAAAGTTCTTAACATTGAGGCAACAAAGCCAAATCTTTCTAGGATGATGCCTGTTCCTTTGTATAACATGCCAAACCCGTTGGTCAGCTCTGGTGAACCTTTGATAACTACAAGCCTTGAGCATGGTCGTTGAACATGTGAACCGTTTACTTTGTAATTGTGTTCATACAAATTAACGTCATCACCGGCACTTTCTTCCCTCTCTAGTTTCTTTTATTGCTGCCTTATCAACTTCAACAGCAAAAAGTGAATTATTTGCCCCTTTGTGTACCTACTTAATGTGTGTTAGGCAATCTGCAAGCATTGATAAGAACATTCTGCTCAGGCGAGTTTGGATTTAATTCCTCGGATGCAAGATAAGATGATCATTTTGGTCTTAATTTCTTTGGCTATAGTGTGAGTTCGGAGTTTGTGTGCTAGTTGATAATTTATGAATTGTGAGCTTTGTTTTCTGTGAAGTTTGTTGTAATTTTGCTCCTTTTTTAAGCAGTTGAGAACTAGTGTTTTGTATTTTTAGGAGAATCAAAAGTTAATGTATGTATCGTGCTACAGATCACAATCATGAGCTGTTGCATTTCTTATTGTGTTCTATCACATATCTGTGTAATCGTATCTATAGCAGGAAGTCCTTTAGCCCCTTCAGAAACAAAGGTCCTTGAAAGTTTGAAACGCTCTTGAAGCAATTTCTTAATTACTCATGCTAAATAAAAAAAAAAAACTTAATTGGTTACTATGTAACATAAATAAAATGTCCTATTAAATAAATAAATAAATAAAATGGCTATGTGACTTGGGACAACAAACCTCCTTTAGTCCTCCTTCTCCCCTCTCTTTCCCTCACTCTTCTATGATAGTACTGTTTAAAAACTTTTACATCATATACCATTCACGTAACATAATTTAATTTATAAGATTCAAAATTTTAAATTTATCGTTTAAATTATTATCCCAATTAGGATGGCAGGAATTCCTAATTTATGCCACTCAACCCTATCTAAAGTTGTACTTCCATTTACCTCTCTAACAACCTGCATGATACATCACTTCTATAAAAAAAAATTGATATATATATATATATTTATATATTTTCATTCAATGTAGTTTGGTTATCACATGAACTAAGCAATGATGTTCTTAGTGAAAATCTTCTTAAGAAAATACTAGACTCTTACATGCATTAAATGAGAGTTGTTTGAGGTTGTCTCAATAGCATGAATCTACTATAGTGTTTATTTTAATTCTTATATGTACATAAACAAGCATAAATGGATACTAATATTTTTCCTTCTATTTTATCCAGTTCAGCACAAATGGATCCTTCACCTAGTGGAACTCCTAAGAATCTAAATGCCACAACTTCGTCCCCAATATCAAGTTGGAGTCGGCAACCTACTTTCAGAGCACAAACCTCTTGTGCAAGCAGTCGATTTTCACTCTCAGTAGACATAGAGTTGGAAGCTATAGATCAGTTTAATGATGATGCAGAGATGGCTATTAGGAACGATCCAGATCAAGATGTTCCACTACCACCTTCATCTTCGAGGCCACCATAGCCACGAGCAAATATAAAAAGGTCGTAGGGATCCCAGGAACTTCGGGTTGAGTGCTACCATTGTGGAAGTCAAGTTGGCAATCATTCATAAAGGCAAGGCACTGCTTGTATAATTTCACATTTGGAAGGTTACCATAGGTACAAAATAGCAAAGGGGCTTAAGGCCAAAGGTCAAACTCAGACTAATTTTAGTTACGAGATTTCTATAGCCACTGATGGTATACAGGCAATGAAGATGGTCATCACTCAATATAGTGAGAAGTTGTTGAGGGAAGCGCTTGTAAAGATAGTTATTGAGGATAAGATACCTTTTACCACATTGACAAGAGAGGGTTATGAAAGCTTTTGAAACTGGTTAAGCCATGATTTCCATTGCCATCACGGTATACAGTGATGAGCGATTGTATGAAGAGACATCTGAAAGAGAAGGCATAGATGAAGAAGATGTTTGTCATTACTGACCAGAGAGTATCATTTACGACTGACACATGAACGTCCATACATAACATTTTCTTACATGTGTATCACACTACATTATATTGACAACGGATGGAATTTGAAAAAACAGATTTTTGCACTCAAATAAATAGTTGATCATAAGTATGCATCCATTGAAGCTAAGATGGATAATTGTTTGATGGACTGGGGCATTCAGAAAGTTTTATGCATTATAGTTGACAATGATAGTGCCAATGAAACTACAATCGAATGGTTTATGCGAAATACGAGGGTGAAAGAATATATAATTCGCAACCACCAATATTGTTGGTGAACGGCCTTTTGATTTTGTTTTTATTATTTTTTGGAGTTATGCTACGCAGAAGCCTCACACTCGACACACCAATAACTTTTAAGTGTAAAATAAAATAGGGTAAAAATGTTAGGGGTGTGCTCCCCTATCTTTAGAAGAACTACCTTAATCCATTCAAGACTTCATTGGACTTGGCATTTTATGTATATCTGGTTGCAAAAACCTAATGGGTCTCCCAATTCACACTTTTATGTTGGAAAATTATTCAAACAAGTATGATTTGCATTCTCCAACAGATTGAATCGTTGGATTACAAGAGTTAAATTTTCTAAACTATCCCTAAATAGAATCAGATTCTTATGTTGTTTGATTCCCAATCAATGTGAACTTGTTAACTCTGAGGTCAAGTGAGATAGTTAGCCTTCCCTTGAGCACCAGATCTATTTCACTCACTCACCTCGACTTGTCATATTGAGAGAAACTTGAAGAATTCTAAGAACTTTCACCAAATATAAGACGACTACTTGTTACAAGATCCAAGTCCTTCCCAAAATATCAAGAATATTGGAATTTATCAGAAGCCACATCAGATTGCTAGAGAAAAAATTTAATTATGCTAAGCGACAAAATGAATGAGAAGATTTGGAATTATAAGGTGTCGAATGCATTACTGTGGAAGGTTTGTATGTATCTCAATCTCTCTTTCAATTCTCCTTGTGATAGGATGCAAGACTTTAAAATTAATGATAATGATGATGATATTGGTTGAATAGGGACATTTTAATGCTAACGTGTTACCGAAAAATCATATTTCACAACGGTTTTGTCATCATAAAGAACTTTTAGAAAATTGTTAATAGGGGCGATGATGATGTCCTACTAAGGGAAAATGAAGGATGTGTAATAAATATTAAGGGGCCACACCATTTGGAGGATATATGTGGAACTGTAATTTTTGTGGTTGTGATTTACATAATTATTTGCATTGCTTTGGGTAGACTCATGTTTATCATTATACATAATTTTTTGGAAAAAAACAAAAAAACTTCCATTAATCCTTTTATCTGAGCTTTTACTTGGTTTCATATTCCAATTACCTGATGGGAATGAATAGACATTGAAGTTTCATATGGTGTAGCGATTAGTGAAGATGGAAGCACTTGTGCTGATATAGCTAATATTATGAATCAATATTGAGAGCAAAACATAGCTCGAAAATTATATTCATCAAAAGTGAGTTTACATTAAAACAAATGCAACTTTTATACTTAAGCTGGAAAAGCGCGTAAAAAGTAAATTTAAATATTACATTTAAACTTGCTATATAATATGTACAGATAGGAAGGAAAAACAGAGTTTTCTTTATCTCTAATACCCCCTTTCAAGCTGGAGCATGTATGTTAATAATGCCCAGCTTGGATACTAGAGAAGAGAATAGAGGAAATTCAAGATATTTAGTGAAACCGTCAGCCAATTGATTGTGAAATGAAACATGAAATGGCTTAATGGTTTCATCTTGAATCCTATACCGAACAAAATGACAGTCGATTTCTATGTGTCTTGATCATTGGCAAAAGACAGGATTGGTGGCGATATTGATGGCAACTTGATTATCATAGTATAGTGCTACAACTTGGGTATAATTAACATGGAAATCTCGTAACAAAGAGAGTAGCAAAAGAATTTCAGAAACTGTGTTTGCCATGGCCCAATAATTAGAATTGGCTGAGAATCTAGACATCGTTGATTCCTTCTTTTATTTCCATGAAATAAAGAGGAACCAAGAAAAATGTAGAACCCAATGATGGATCTTCTTTTGTCTTGACATACAACCCAATCTGAATTAGTAAGGGCAATCAATTAAAGATTGGATATGGCAAGAAAGAACAACCCTTGGCCCAGTGAGTCTTTGACATATTGCAGAACTCGGTGAGTAGCATGTAAATGGGGTTGCCTAGGATATTCATAAACTGACTTAGAATATGGATAGAAAAAGTGATATCTAGCTTGGTTAAAGTAAGATAAAGCAATCTTTCTACTAATCTTGTATAAGTAGTAGGGTCTTCTACTATAGGACCATCATCTCAAGATAATTTTATGTGTTGTTCCATTGGGGTTTTAACTGGTTTAAATCCTAAGAAACTAGTGTCAGACAAAATTTCCAATGCATATTTTCTTTGAGATAAAGAAATACCATTGGTGTTACTAGAAACTCCCGAGATCTTGGAGCCTAAATTTCTAGTCAATAAACACCTTAAGTGTGTTAACAGAATCTAAATCATTACTAGTGGTGAGGAGATCATCCACATAGACTAGAATAGCAATGAAATTAGTTCCTTGAAATCTGGTAAAAAGAGAATAGTCTATTTTAGATTGAGTAAAACCAAGCTCAATAATGGTGGAAGATAACTTTGTGAACCATTGGCGTGAGGCTTCATTAGGCCATATAAAGACTTATTTAACTTGCAAACTCTTTTGTCATTCTTGTCACCAAATCTTGGAGGTAATGACATATAAACTTCCTCAAATAGTTCTCTATGTAGAAAGACGTTATTGACATCTAATTAAATTACATGCCAACCTTTGACAACGACAATGCTTAACAAACACTTGACAATCACCATTTTGGTCACTGAACAGAATGTATAAAAAAATCCATTCCTATTTTTTGAATAAGACCCTTGGTAACTAATCTTGTCTTGTATCTCTCAAGGGTGCCATAAGATTTGAGCTTAACTCAATAAACCCATTTACACCCAATTGGGTTCATTCCAAGAGGTAAGTCATAGAAGGTCCAAGTGTTATTGTGTTCTAAAGCTTGAATTTCTTCAATCATACTAACTCTCCAATGAGGAATTTTAACAGCTTGATGATAAAATCTGGGTTCAAAGATGGTGGAAAGGGCTAATGTAAAAGTTTTATGTTTTGATGACAAAGTAGAATAACAAAGAGAATCAAAATTAGGATAAGGCTTACATGACATAGGACCACAGTTCACTAGTGAAGACAAACAAGAGTAAGCTTGTGAGGATGCCAAATGGCAATGGAAATCCTACAAATAACTAGGTCTTTTGCATACTCTTGAAGATCTTTAAAGATTTGGTATAGGTGAATGTAATTCTGGTGAAACAGAATTATCAAAAGGAGTAAGAATTGATAGAGATAATTCTAATGGAGATAGTTCTGGAATGTGAGTAATGGTTCTTAATTCTCAGTATCTGTAGGTGATGGAGAATTTGGAGAAATTAAAAAGTCATGTGAAGGTAGGGAAGTATTAGGAGGTGAAGTAGTCATATCAAAAGTATTAGGAACAGGTTTAGGAAAAGCATGTTCTAAAGAATTGTGAAACTAATGGGAGATGTTGTGATTGAAAGAATGAAAAGGAAAGATGTTTTCATGAAAAACATCTCAGGAAATAAAAACAGATCTACTATGAAGATCATAAAATTTATAACCTTTGATGGCAAGAGGATATCTAGGAAAAATATATCTTCTAGCTTAGGGAGAAAATTTAGATCGATTGTGAGCTAAAATAGATGCATAGCAAAGAGATTCAAAAACCTTGAGATGAGAATATGTGGGTGGTTTTTGGAATAGTAATTCATATGAAGTTTTGTTTCCCATAATGGGAGAAGGAATTCTATTTATCAAATAAACAGTAGTGAGGATACAATCTGACCAGAAACCTATAGGCACATTGGATTGAAATAGAAGGGCACGAGCAACATTAAGGATGTGTTGGTGATTTCTTTCAACCACAGAGGTTTGTTGAGGAGTAGCCACACAAGATAATTGATGCATAATACCCTTAGAATAAAAGTGTTGAGGCATATTAAACTCATTGCCATTTTTAGATCAAATGGTTATGATTTTAAAATCAAATTGATTCTCAACCAAAACAATGAAATGCTGTAAAAGAAGTCTAGCATCTTACTTGGATTTTAAGAGATAAACCTAAGTACTTTGTGAGAAGTCATCAACGATGGTTAAAAAATATTTAAAACCATCTAATGACTGGTGTTGAAAGGGGCTCCAAATGTACAATGAACAAGTTGAAAAGCATGAGAAGAATTATGTTCATTGTGTAAAGGAAAAAACAATTGTTTATGTTTGGCTAATGGACAAAAAGAACAATGCAATGTCATTATTTGAAGCGGTAGGTACAATGTGAGATAACATTCTTATTCTAAACAAGAATGGATGATCCAACCTTCTATGCCAAACATTAAAATTAGATTGAATTGAGGTAGAAACAAAATTAGATTTCAACGAAGTATTTGTGGAAAGAGCAACAAAATTATCTGGTTGTTGCAGTAGGTATAAGTCTCCAATTGCTTTACCCTTTCCAATCGTCCTCCAATTGATGAGATCCTGGATAAGAAAATGGTTACCAAAGAAGAAAACACAACATGAAGCAGATTTTGTTAGTTGACTAACATAAATGAGATTGAAATGAAAAGTAGGCACACAAAGTACATTGTGTAGAATAAGCTAAGATGATAAATAAATGGATCCTTTATAAGTGATAGGTGAGGAAATGTCATTAGGCAATTCAACAAACGAGTTGTGAACAGGTTGATATGAAGTAAAGAATGAAACAAAATGGATCTTATGATCCATAGGACCAATATCGATGATCCAGGCTTTAGAATTAATGTGTGAGTTTGAATGTGATTTATTAGAGAATGCAGAGGAGAAAATGGAGTTACCAGAAAGACTATCAATGGAGGAAGTCACATTTGCTAGTTGAGGAGTGTTTGTCTCAAGAGTAAGAAGAGCAAGGAGCTGCTGACATTGCTGTTGTGTCAAAGGAAAGGAGGAAGATGACTCGTCAGCAGTAACTTGATTGAGAGAAGATGAAGAATTTGGAGGTTTCCCCTTGGAGCAATATCCAAGTGAACATCCATGTAGCTTGAAACACTTGTTGATTGTATGCCTTGGGATTGAATAATGGGAGCAAATAGGTCTATCCTTTTGATTTGGAGACTTGTCCTGGTAGGCAGGTTTTAGTAGTAGAGAAAGCAGTAGATTGAATGCTAGGAAGCATCCCAAAGTCCAATTACACCCAATGAACTCTAAAGACTGTTTACAAGAGGAATCTCTCTCACACAAGTTTTTAGCTGCTCTCACAGAGGCAATATCTTTATGCCGCTCTTCTTGAAGAACAAGGGAGAACACCTTGTTAATCTGTGGAAGTGGATTGATCAAAAGTATTTGACCACGAACTTGAGAAAAAGAATTGTTCAATCCCATTACAAACCTCATGACATACTCCTATTGGTGCAATTTGAGCAAATTGCATAAACTGCCACAAGAACAAGTTGGTAATGCTCTACAATTCATTAACTCATCCCATAGTCCTTTCATCTGAGTAAAATAAGCACTAACGGAAAGATCGTTCTGCATAAGGGAGGCAATTGCCTTCTCCAATTGAAAAATTCTAGGTCCATTGTCTTGAGAGAAATGTTCTTGAATATTAGACCACTTATCCATGACCAAATCAAAGTAAATCACGCTAGCAGCAATTTCTTTGGAGAGTGAAGTGATAATCCATGAAGAAGCATGTTGTTGCAGCGAGTCCAATAAGGAAATAGAGAGGAGGTTTTCGATGGTTTTGAAATAGATCCGTCAATGAAACACACCTTATTCTTGGCTATTAAGGCCATTAGCATTGAGTGATACTAAGTGTTATGGTTGTCACCAGATGGAATTTGAGTGACAAGGATGGAACCAGGACTATCTCCAAGGTGTAAGTAGTATGGACTTTAAGAATCAATTGAAGGAGAGGAAGGTGGAGACGATGAATCATAAGACATGTTTGTGCAAGAAGATGTATTTCAAACTGATACAGCTAATATTGAAAATCCAGTATTGAGAGCAAAACAGAGCTTGAAAATTATATTCATCAAAAGTGAGTTTACATTAAAGTAAATGAAGCTTTTTATACTTAAGCTGGAAAAGCTTGGGAAAAGTAAATTTAAATATTACATTTAAACTTGCTGTAAAATATGTACCAATAGGAAAGAAAAATAGAGTTTTGTTTACCTCTAATATGTGCAGCAACGGGAAGAAACCACTCTGATTCCATCATAATTGATAAGAGGAAAACCGAGAGGGAGAATTCGAGAGAGAGGTTTTGAATATTCTGGAATTCATTCATCTGAAAATATGATTTACACACAAGGTATTTATATACTAGGATAAAAACTAATTAAAGCACATGGTAACCTACTGTGCATGTGAGTGTAGGTAAATTAAATAAAAACTTTATACAATATATGATAATAGGCCCCCTCAAGTTGGAGTGTGAAGATTGTAAATACTTATCATGTGATCATATTGGTGCAAGAAATTTTTTAAATCTCTCTCAGGAAGAGACTTTCCTCTCTCCGTAGACATGCCTTTCCCAATCCTCTATCCACCCTTCCTTCCTTCATCCTTTACCTAACCTCCTTTCTCATTTTATAGATCTCACTAGACCAAACAACCCGTCCAAGCTTTGTACTTTTCTTCTTATGAACAATGTCTAAATTAGATTCCCTTAACATAGATCTCCTTATCCAACAGAGTAAATTTAACTTGGGATGACAACATTTTTGAGCCGCCATAGAGATAGCAACCAAAATCTCAAACTGTACTCTCATCTAGTAAGTTGGTTCCGGTTAAAGCTCTCAACAAACATGTATTTCACTCCATGATTAGAGCTTCTTGGAGTTTTATCAATGGTCTTATTATTGAGGATTTGAGCCCAAACACCTTCCTCTTTACATTTCCAATACTAGAAAAATATAGTATTCTTCAACAGACCATGAAATTTGAAAGGGTACCATATGGTACCAAAGGAGTGGCCTCTAGGTCTCAATTTACATGAAGTAGATCTTACTTATTCTGCTTTCTGGGTACAAATCTTTGGCCTCCCTCTCAAGTCGATGAATGAGAAAAATGCTGAAAAGATTAGGATAATTCTCGGCTGTTTGCTGGAAATCGATCCAAACTCCCAACCTGTAACACCCGAATCCAACACTCCTTTGCTTTCAAAATTTTTGGTTTTAGTTGTGCAAGAATTTCCTTTTGAGTTTTCGATT
The DNA here is from genome assembly GCA_036898215.1 of Platycarya strobilacea. NCBI lineage: Eukaryota > Viridiplantae > Streptophyta > Magnoliopsida > Fagales > Juglandaceae > Platycarya > Platycarya strobilacea. Next base: position 39,103,071 of record CM072555.1, read on the forward strand.
TTTTTTTTAAAATAGATGACAAGTCTAAGAATTATGTTTTTGTGAATTATGAATTTTTCTCATTAAGTTTGTTAAGTTAAAAATCCTTTTTATGAGTCGTGATAAATTTTTAAAATGTTCGATTATTTTTTTGAGTTTATATCGTGGCCTTATTTATTTTTCAATAATTCTTTCCATGATTTGTTTTTCTTTAAAAGCCTTATTATATTATTCAAAAAACAAAAAGCCTTATTCACTATTTTTCTTAGAGCTGTAAATGGTCCGGTCCGGTCTGGGAAATTTATGGACTGATTCCATTCGGTCCAAAAATTTTCTCATCCTAGATCGGACCGAACAAGAGTTCGGTCCATACCGGTCCGGTCCAGTCTAGGGGTGCCCCATATGATTTAATGGACTAAATTTAATCTAAAATTCTACAATGATCAAATATTTTTTTGGCCTAAATTTAACTATTATAAATTATAATATGTTAATATTATAAGAGTATATATTATATATTAATATGTTAGTATATATTATATATTAAGTATGTTAGTAAATTATAACTAATAACACTATTACATTAGTATATTATATATTTATATGTTAGTAAATAGTGATAAATTAGTAATAATATATTAAATAATAATAATACACTTATTACTTATAAGTTATTACTAATATTCTATATAGATATATTATAATTTATATTTTTATGCTACAACTAGTCAACCAATAAATAATAATATGTTAATATTATATATTAATATGTTAATATATATTATATATTAATATATTAATTTATATTAATATTAATATTATAATTTATATACTATTTTTATATATACATATATAAATATATATATATATGTGGGGTTCGGTCCGATCCAGTCCGGTCCAGGGGGAGAAATCTTTTGGATTGGGACCGGACCGGAATTAATCGGTCCATGTAAAATTTGGACAGGATTCAGTCCGGTCCGGTCTCGATTCGGAACAACCGCTCTGGTCTGGTCTACCGGTCCAATCCGGTCTTTTTATAGCCCTACTTTTTCTCAATAACATTTTCAATAATACAAAAGCCACAAATCTGGAAACTCCATAATGATATCAAAATTAATCGATCAACATAAATATTCATGTACTTTCATAAAAGTACCAACAACAAATCCTCCATAACAAAGTATGAATCTCCACAAAGACGCGAAACAACAATAACATAAATAGGTAACCCACAAATTCATGAAAGTATCCCAAACCACCAAACTAAAATAATCAACCACAAAACCTTACTAAAATGTGACTCAAACGACCAGTTGTACCCTCGGCACTTATTCCTTACAATCACCAAGATTCTCTAAGATTTATTATTCTTGCACTACATCTGGGCCAACGAAATCATTTGAGAAAAGAAGTGAAGATAAGGGGGTGAGTTATCCACAACTCGGTAAGCAAGGCACGTAACTAGTGTGCAAACATGAGTATTTACCAAAATCAGAATGCAGAACAAAAAGAAAAAAAATATCTTATTTTCATAATGCAGAAACAGACAATGTTATCAAAATCAGAGCAAAAGTTTAATATAAACAGAACAGAAAATCCTTTTGGTCTAGCATAACTAAAATATCTTATCAAAACAAAAGTACCATGTTTAACCCCCGTGGTAGGGTTGTTGTGCAAACCCCAGCAGCCGACCGAGCAGAAACAAAATGTAAATCTTTTCCTTATCATTTTCGGAGCCCCAAGTGTACACACAGGAAAGACTATGTAGAAAATCACTTTACAACCAAAGTGGATGCACCGGAAACAAAATAGTTGGTACCAACCCAGAACAGAACAAAGTGGAACAGAACCATAATGTCATGCCAGAGGTTTCAAAAAATCAATCCATATCAGAGTACAAAACTTTTTCGAAACAAAACAGAAATAGATTAGAAATATCATTTATGCAAAAACTTTCATATTCACTCTTTTTCAGTTCAGAAAATAGAATGCAGCAAAATTAACTCATGTCTATACCAGTTCATACCAGAAACACTTTATTCTTATACAAAAATTTTATGCACATGCGAAACAAATAACTAAAGTTATTTTATTTATCGATATAGGTATTCATTTGGAAATTTATGGAATCTCGTGGTATTTTTTTATAGGTGACGTTTCATTTTCATTCAATTCTTTTGTGGAGGAATTCTGTTATGTTTAGAAGTTTAGGTAAGCAGAGTTCTTATGCTAGATTTTGTATTATAAATATGAACCGAGGTTTATTTTGAAAAAATATGTATATTTTAGTTTCGAAAAGGATTTTTGAAATCACCTTAGTTGTTTATTTCGCATATGCATAAAATTTTGGTATAAGAATAAAGTGTTTCTAGCATGAACTGGTGTAGACATGAGCTAATTTTGCTGCATTCTGTTTTCTGATCTGAAAAATAGCGAATATGAAAGTTTCTGCATAAATGATATTTTTGATCTATTTCTGTTTTGTTTCGAAAAAGTTTTGTACTCTGATATGGATTGATTTTCTGAAACCTCTGGCATGACATCCTGGTTCTGTTCCACTCTGTTCTGTTCTGGGTTGGTACCAACTATTCTGTTTTCAGTGCACCCATTTTGGTTGCAAAGTGATTTTCTGCGTGGTCTTTCTAGTGTGTACACTCGAGACTCCGAGAATGATAAGAGAAAGATTCACATTTTGTTTATGCTCGGTTAGCCGCCGGGGTTTGCACAACCCTACCACAAGGATTAAACATGGTACTTTTGTTCTGATAAGATGTTTTAGTTATGCTATACCAAAAGGATTTTCTGTTTCTTTTTATACTAAACTTTCACTCTGATTTTGATAACATTGTCTGTTTCTGCATTATGAAAATAAGATTTTTTTTTTGTTCTGCATTATGATTTTGGTAAATACTCATGTTTGCACACTAGTATGTGCCTTGCTTACTGAGTTGTGGATAACTTACCCCCTTATCTTCACTTCTTTTCTCAGATGATTTCGATGGCCCAGATGTAGTGCAAGAATAATAAATCTTAGAGAATCTTGGTGATCGTAAGGAATAAGTGCCAAGGGTACAAGTGGTCGTTTAAGTCACATTTTAGTAAAGTTTTGGGGTTGGTTATTTTAGTTTGTTGGTTTGGGATGCTTTCATGAATTTATGGGTTACCTATTTATGTTATTGAGGTGTTATTGTTGTTTCGCATCTTTGTGGAGATTCATACTTTGTTATGGAGGATTTCTTGTTGGTACTTTTATGGAGGTCCATGAATATTTATGTTGATCGATTAATTTTGATATCATTATGGAGTTTCCAAATTTGTGGCTTTTGTATTATTGAAAATGTTATTCAGAAAAAGTGAGTTAACTCACCAGACACAGGGACCGGGGTATTACACCATGTCCTCAAGTTTTATCAATGTTGTTTCTTGTGTTCACTCCTTTTCCTCTCTCTTTAGCTCTCTCTCCCTCATCACTCATTCTCTTTGACCTCAGTATTGTGCCGCCGAGAGACCACCTTTAGCCGCCGCGTACTTCTTGCGCTCCACGCCGTGCCATCTCTCTGGGTGAGTTTTGGATTTTTTTCAGTCTCATTGTTGGCCTGGAAGTCATGGATTTGTTCATTATGCATCTCGAATACTCTTAGATTTAGTTATTCAACCATGAGATTAGAATACTTGAATACTATGCATCTCGAATACTCGAATACTCGAATAATGCAACCATGAGATATTATGCATCTTGAATACTCGAATAATGCAATTATTCAAACAAATTTTTTATGGGCTTCATTATATCTTGAAAACAAATTTGTTTGTAACTCATATGCATACTGCTATTTGTGAAAGTAACATTTTCTCTCACTATTTTTTTTTATTTTGTAGTCCCTTTAAACCAATGAAAGATTGAAGAGGATATTCAAACCAATCTAGTACTCTTAGCTTGTTGAAAATATAATTTGAAAAACTTGCACTAAAATTGATAATTAAACACTCTAAAGTCTTTACATCTTTGCAAATGCTTTGGAACTCAACCTAATCACATGCTCGTCTTTGGGCATTTCTATTATTATGTGATCAATTTTGTTTGTACCCTGTTACGTAAGATAATACACAAGAGTGTCAACAATATTAGTGGATCAAGTTGTTCATTAAGAGGATACAGTAGACACTAAGTTATAAAATATTAGGACATTTGAAACAAAAAGGACATTAAGATATAGTACTTTTATTGGTTTAAACGAATTTATTTATAACTAAATATTCCTTGATAATATATAGAATATATATATATATACCTATATTCAGTTATGTATAAATTTTTATGATTAATGTTTTCGACTAGGTTTTGGAAAAGGAAACAAATGTAAAACTAGAAATTCTAATTTTACCCTTACCGGACTTTCTTTCAACACTTTACGGATATCTTCGTAAAACTACAGTCTATTACGTTTGCTAGGTTCTTTCAATGATTCTATTCAAACCATTTATCAACCCATATCTTGAAACAAGTCATGCATCCAAACATATTCATAAAACCCTTTACCAACAATACTAATAAACACTTTTCTAGAAGCCTCTAGATACCATGAGCTAGAAAAAAACAACTATCAAATATTTTTATGACCTTATCCAAAGCTTCTCAAGAAACGTTTGCCTTTTAGTTTGATGATCTAATCCTTCATAGCTCACTTAGAGTACTTTCTGAATATCTATATTGAGAAATGTTTTTATTTTTCTAATATATTTTTTTAGTAATGTATACTTTGATCTTTTAAATGTGAACAATACTGAAAGCTAGTGAAAGATCTTGAATATATTTTATCACTTGTTTAGAGCAAAGTTTTGAATTCCGCTCAAGTGACCATTCTGTTTAAGGTCCTGAATTAAAATATTTTGGTACTAACCTATTTCGGTGTGCCGTTTCGAGATTAATTATATATTACATGTAAATGTTTATATGTATATATAAATTATAAACTAATAGAATAAATACATATATATGTAAGTGTTTATCATGTATATGTGTACATATTGGAAGAATTGAAAATTTATAAAATGAATATAGGTTGAAAAAAAAAAACTTGAGTTGAGAAACAAAAATAAATAAAATAAAATAAAATAATAGATAAAATATTAAAAAATAATGATATTTAAAAAAAAAAAGGGACATTTTTAAAGTTACAAAGTATATGAATATATTTTATATTCTATTATTAATTAAATACCATCTGAATTTAAAATAAAATAAAAAAATCATTCAAACCCAGGAAAGTTACGAAAATATTCCAAAACGGAATAGGGACCAGAATGGCTTGAATTTGAACCAAAACGGGCCGGAATTTAAAGTGAAATGGAACAAGGGGTTTATTGCATTGGATACTATATGATTCGACCATTCCGATCGGAACACAATGGAATTCAAAACTATGGTTTAGAGAGGCCTATTTAATCCTTCAATAGTTCTTTTTCCTTCAAAGCATTCAAGCTAAACAACTAAAGAACTTCATTGTCATTCAAAATCAATACCTTGTACTTGAATCAACTTCAAACATTCTTAATAATTGTTGGCCTCTTGTTGTTATTGTTGAATCCAAGGTTTCAAATTTCGTATCTACGTGTATATTTTGATGATAACAAATAAATTCAAGTCTCAAGCTCAAATTATTTACGCAATGGAGCGAAGTGCACATCAAGCATAAAAGAACAAGTCTACAAATGAAACTCATTATTTTGCACATATCTTGATAAAATTCAAAATTGGATTAAGGCTCCAAATTACTCTTTTTTTTTCATAAAATATTAAATTACTTTTTTCACATATGCAAGACATCTTTAAATGTCTTAGTTTTGAAAATTACGTTTTTTACATGTGCATAATATTATCAAGCAATATAATTTCGAAAATTATATTTTTTATATAAAATTTTGAATTTGTAAGATGATTAATTATCATATTTTATATGTGCATATTTTGTTTGAAAGTCTTGAAGGGTGGTTGTGTGTTTTTTTGACAAATGCAAAAGGTAGATGATTTTGTTCGAAAATCTTGAATGGTGGTTGTATGTTTTTTTTTTACAAATGCAAAAGGTAGATAATTTTGTTTGAAAATCTTAAAGGGTGGTTGTGTGTTTTTTTAACATATGCAAAAAGAAGATGATTTGGTTTGAAAAATAAATCATGTTCATTTTGTCATGTATGAAAAGTAAAAGATTAGGTTTGATTTCTTTGAAAAATGAATGGAGTTGTCTTTGACAAATGCAAAAAGAAATGTTTTTATTTGAATTTTTTGAAAAGTGAATAGTGCTCTTATTTAATATGTGAATCTTTTCAAATTTGAAATTGAAGACTCATTTGCCTATAAATAGCTCACTTGAGTTTTGCAAAAACAACAACAAGAGCTTACACATTTATTGCTAAGTTTTGCATCATTCTTTCAAAACTCTCATTCTCTCTTTTATAAAGTTTTGAGCCTTAAGTCTTGTTCTTTTTGAGAGAGATATAGGTTGCGCTGTATTGTTTCTATCTCACTCATTGAGGAGTGTACTTTGATAGTCTACACACTATCAACTCTTGTATTAGTAAGAGGGTGTGTATAACCCTTGTGTGTGTAGAAGGTGTTCTACACAGGGAATAGTTGAATCATCAAGTGTGAGGTGATTGAAAGTGTAGAGGGTGTTGTACACGGATTCTTTGGAGCGGTGTTGCTGAAAGGTGTAATAGGTTTCTATCTCCACCTAAAGGAGATTGACTAGTGAATTCGGGATCCTCAAGGGGTAGCTTGAGGCGAGGACGTAGGCAGTGGGGCTGAACCTCGTAAAATTACTGAGTTTACTTTTTCTTACCATACTCTTTACATTTTTTGCTGCTTTATATTATGTTTATATTTTATATTGTGTATTTGATTTATAAGTGTTATTTTTTATAATATAACCCAATTCACTCCCCTCTTGTGTTAGTCATCTGGGCAACAATTGGTATTAGAGCAAGGGCTCTATTATAAGAGTAATTATCTGTTGAGTTAAGATCATGTGGCTAATATTGCAGCTACTTTTACTGAAGGTCAATCCAGTAGTCGACCTCCGCTATTTTGTGGAGATAATTATACTTTCTGAAAAGTTAAAATGAGAATATTTCTTCAGTCTCAAGGTCGAGAAATCTGGAAATGTATTGTAAATAGACCCTATATTCTAGCAAAAACTGTTGATGAAGTAAAGGTCAAAAAAGAAGAGGAAGAGTTTGATCGCGAAGACGATAGACTTTGTACTGTGAATGTAATGGTTATGAATTTTCTATATAATGCTCTCAATGGTAATGAATTTAACAGAATAATGATTTGCAGGACAGTAAATGAAATTTGGAATAACTTAGAAGTAACTTATGAAGGAACTTCGCAAGTCAAAGAATTAAAAATTTATGTTCTTACGCATGAATATGAATTGTTCAAAATGAATGATGATGAATCTATCTCTTTTATGTATACTCGTTTTACTAATAGTATAAATAGTTTGACATCTCTTGGTAAAGTTTATTCCAGCTTGGAGATAGTAAGGAAAATTCTCTCAACTCCTTGCCAAAACGTTGGGAATCAAAAGTAACGGCAATTCTTGAAGTTAGAGATCTTAAAAAACTCGAAGTAAATGAACTCATCGAGTCACTTATTACCCATGAGTACACATTGAAAAGAGGAGAAGAAGAAGGAAAGCAAAAAAAGAGCTTGGCACTCAAAGTCGTTCCTCATGAAAGTGAAAGCGATGAAGATGAAGAAAGCGATGACAAAGAGATTGTAATGATCACAAGAAGATTTAAGATATTCTTGAAAAATAAAGCTCCTCCAAGGAAACCTTTCAAAAAAATTTTCAATAAAGATACAGGTAAAAATGATTCATTAATTTGTTATAAATGTAAAAAGTCAAGACATATCAAGGTAGATTGTCCCTTGCTAAAGAAAGATCGATACAAAAGAAAGAAAGGAAAGAAAGTAATGATAGCTACATGGGATGATGATTCAAGTAGCTCAGACAGCGACGCAGAATCTACAAATCTTTGTCTCATGGCTAAAGATGATCTTGAGGTAACAAATTCTGAATATATTGAAAATCCTTCTTATGAAGAGTTGCAAAATGTTTTGGAAGATGTATATGAGGAATTTAAAAAATTGGGTATTAAGTATACCGCTTTGAAAAAGAAAAATTCTTCTTTAATAAATGAAATTGATGTTTTAAGAAAAGAAAATATAGTTTCAAAAGATGACAATGATGAATTGAAAAAGAAAGTAGCTGATTTAGAAAAGATTGTTGAAAATTTCACAAATGGAAAAAGAAATTTCGAAAAATTTCTTGGTAATCAAAGATGTGTTTTTGATAAAGTAGGCTTGGGATACATGTCAAAAGAAAAACTCAAACCCTATAAAAATTTCTTTGATAAACCCATTAAATCAAAACCAGACTTTCAAAATTCTTTTCCTAAAAATAGATTTGTCAAATAAAGATATTATTACAATCACTCAAGTTCTTCAAGTATGTTACATGTTATTTGTAATTTTTGCAATAGAAATGGTCATAACTATCATGCTTGTCCTATTAGTAGAAAACATACAATGACTATTAGGGTCATATGGGTACCAAAGAATCTTATTTCCTCTAATACTAATAAATAAAGGACCCAAAGAACATGGGTACCAAGAAAAATTATTTTAATTGTTTTTGTAGGTATGCATGAAGTCTTCCGTAAGTAAAACATGACAGGAGATAAAACTAAGTTCATTGATTACACTCCTAAAGAAGAAGGATATGTGACATTTGGAGATAATTCAAAAGGGAAGATCGTGGGAATAGGTAAAGTTGATAATAAGTATTCTCTCATAATTGAAGATGTTCTACTTGTTGAAGGTCTAAAACATAATCTTTTAAGTATAAGTCAATTATGTGATAAAGAATTTGCAGTTACCTTCAAAAATGATAAGTGCATTATTTTGAATAATCATGATTGTAATGTTTGTTTTATTGCTCTTAGAAATAATAATGTTTATACAATTGAATTTGAAGAAATTGTCTTACAAGATACTATTTGTTTATCAGCTCAACATGAAAATAGTTGGTTATGGCATAGAAGGTTAGGTCATGCAAACATGGAACTTATTTCCAAACTTTCAAAAAATGATCTTGTGAGAGGTTTGCCAAAAGTAAGTTTTTTTAAAGACAAAATTTGTGATGCATGCCAGTTTGGTAAACAAACAAAAACTTCTTTCAAAATCAAAAAACATATTTCCACTACTAGACCTTTGCAACTAATACATATGGACCTTTTTGGACCAAACAGAGTTGCGAGTCTGGGAGGAAAATATTATGCATTTATTATGGTTGATGATTTCTCTAGATATACTTGTGTCATTTTTCTCACTCATAAATATGAGGTACATAATCATTTACCAAACTATGCAAGAGAATTCAAAATGAAAATGGTTTATACTATTTCAAACATCCGAAGTGACAAGGGGAAATAGTTTGTCAATAAAGATATTGGGTCTTTTTGTGATGAAAATGGTTTTCTGCATAATTTCTCTGCTCCTCGAACTCCTCAACAAAATGGGATAGTAGAGAGGAAGAATAGATCTCTTCAAGAAATGGCAAGAACAATGTTTAATGAAAATAATTTACCTAGTTATTTTTGGGCCGAAACGGTAAGTACTGCATGTTATGTTATAAATACAGTTATGTTAAGGTCTAAATTAGATAAAAACCTTTATGAGTTTTGGAATGAGAAAAAAGCCCAACATTGGTTACTTTCATGTATTTGGATGCAAATGTTTTATACTCAATAATAGAGATAATTTAGGAAAGTTTGATGCAAAATCTGATTAAGGTATCTTTCTTGGGTATTCAACAAATAGTAAAACTTATAGAGTATTCAATAAAAAGACTTTGACTGTACAAGAATCTATGCATGTAATATTTGATGAATCTAACCATCTACTCTCCAAGAAATCTATTGATAAAGAATCAGAAGGTACAAATAACACAAATAGTCTCAATCTCGACAAAGAGAATATAATGGAAGAAGTCCAACATGGAGACATCAGGAAAGATCATCAAGATTTAGTACAAGATACAACCAAACAGTGGAAACATGTGAAACATAATCCAATTGAAAAAATTCTAGGAGAACCTTCACGAGGAAGAATTTGAAATGAGCAGATGGGAGAACTTAATTTCTTTCTTGGAATGAAAATCAAGCAAGCAAAAAGTGGAATATTCATTAATCAGTCAAAATATATCAAAGAGTTACTCAAAAAGTTTGAGATGGAAGGTGTGAAAGTAATTGGAACACCAATGAGTCCAACCACCAAACTTGATAAAGATGAAAGCGGTAAGCCAGTTGACTCAAAAGTATATCGAGGTATGATTGTTAGTTTATTATATTTGACAGCTAGTAGACCTGATATTATGTTCAATGTACGTTTATGTATACGTTTTCAATCATCTCCAAAGCAATCTCATTTGATTGCAGTCAAGTATTTTTTTAGATATCTTGCCAGTACCATTGACCTAGGGTTATGGTATCCTAAGCACACTTCTTTCGATCTTATTAGTTATTCAAATACGGATTATGCTAGTTGCAAAGTTGATCGAAAAAGTACTAGTGGAACATGTCATTTTTTAGGTCATGCACTTGTTTAATGGTTTAGTAAAAAATAAAATTCTGTTACATTATCTACTGCTGAGGCAGAATATGTTGCTGCAGGCAGTTGTTTTGCTCAAGTTCTTTACATGAAGGAACAACTTGAAGATTTTAAACTTATGTACAATCATATTCCTATTAAATGTGATAATACTAGTACTATAAATCTTTCAAAGAATACAATACAACATTCTAGGACCAAGCATATTGAAATTAGATATCATTTTCCTAGAAATCATGTGTAGAAGGGCGATATTGTATTAGAATTCACTAGCACACATGATCAATTGACAGACATTTTCACAAAACCCTTACCAGAAGATAGACTATGCATGATTAAAAGAGAAATAGAAATGATGCACGCCATGAATACCTGCTAGATACTTTTATTCCATTATCTCAAATGACCTACAAAAACTTGAGGCATTTAGCCTCATCATTCAAATGCATTTGCTCCTCATAAATCATCGTGCCATCCTTCTATAAAGGATTAGGCAATCGAAATGAAGAGGCAAGCAAAGATTTTAAATCCTTATTCTATTTCTTTAACTCTACTATCTTTTTGTTTGACTAATAAACAAGTCATTGAAGTACAGAGCCCGTTTCATTAAGTTTCTCAATTTCGAGAGTTTTGGACTGCAACTGAGCAGAAAAAGCAACAATGAAAGATAAGTATCGAGTCCCGAGACCCACAAGCTCATAAATAGTATCATGATCTGATTTATTAGCCAAATCAGTGCTCTGTTGTTTCATGGCGCCTACAACAAATGCAGAAATAGTTTGAGGTGAAGAATACCTCATATCTTAATCACGAGAAGCACTAAAAGAAAATTGATGAGCCATTGAAATTTTGTAGAATGAGAATGAAGATGAACTATAAAGATGAGAAGAAAATTTGATGCGAATTAGATAAAGCTAAAGATTACTTTAATAAAGATGAAAATAAGTACAAGACAAACTGTCATCTCTTCAAATCTTACTTAGTCAAGTTTACAAGATATGCCAGATGCATATTGTCAAAAATTACCAAACTAAGCCAGCGAGATTAATTACAATTGTCCCTATTTCTCTCGTGAAACGTTGCCATTATTTGCTGACGTTGACTCTGTGCTTGAACTCTCACTCGTTCGGATTCCTCTATTCGAAGTTTCAGAACACGAGCTAATTCCGTCAAATCCTTATTTTCTTGCTTTAACCTCTTATTCTTTCTACCTTTATGTGCAAGTTTTTGATGCAGCTCAGATATTTGATTGTTAAGTTGATCAACCGTATTCGCCCTCGCCAGTAACCTTTGAGACATGGTTGTAACAGAGGCAGCATATTAAGCACTAAGAGTTCTTGATCCTGCAACAACCTCAGAAAAACGCATTTCTGCTTCTATCATGATATTGATAACGTCAGGAGACAAAATAACTGGTTGAGACGGTTGTTGATTCAAATCTGGAAGATTAGTGGAAGAAATTTTCTCAGCTATTCTATCGTTTTGAATAAACAGAAACTGAATCAATGAGTGGTATGAGAGTTTATTTGAGTATCCGATAGATGAAAATGGTCTTTTAAACAGAAACTTTCAAATCTAGACAATATTTCATTTGTCAACAACATCACATGGATTTGAATCTGCTTCCGCACCGATTGCTAGAGCTAGACTTCCAACCTATGCAGGTTTTGTCGGACACGTGTGGCTCCGCACTAAATTATCTACAGTCTCTACTAACGTACCGTTTTATTTGTCTATTGGTTATTGTAGGAAGCTGTCTTATTGAGCTAATTATAATTTCTTTTTAATGATGCCAAAAGGGGGAGAAGTTTTAAACGTAAATATTTAGATTTTTAACTCTATTATATATGCTGGAATTATGTTTATCTATTATTTAAAAAACTAACACATATTCTCAAGGGGAGCTTAAGCATTACTGCAAGTCTCAAAATTCTACTAAGTATTTGTCATCATCAAAAAGGGAGAGATTGTTGAATTCAAGGTTTCAAGTTTCGTATCTACGTATATATTTTGATGATAACAAATAAATTCAAGTCTCAAACTCAAATTATTTTTGCAATGGAGCGAAGCGCACATCAAGCATAAAAGAACAAGTCTATAAATGAAACTCATAGATTATTTTGTATATCTCTTGATAAAATTCAAAATTGGATTAAGGCTCCAAATTACTCTTTTTTTTTTATAAAACTTCAAATTACTTTTTTCACATATGCAAGACATCTTTAAATGTCTTAATTTTGAAAATTACGTTTTTTACATGTGCATAACATCATCAAACAATATAATTTCGAAAATTATATTTTTTATATAAAAATTTGAATTTGTAAGATGATTGATTATTATATTTGACATGTGCATATTTTGTTTGAAAGTCTTGAATGGTGGTTGTGTATTTTTTTGACAAATGCAAAAGGTAGATGATTTTGTTTGAAAATCTTGACGGGTGGTTGTGTGTTTTTTTTTTAACAAATGCAAAATTTAGATAATTTTGTTTGAAAATCTTAAAGGGTGGTTGTGTATTTTTTTGACATATGCAAAAGAAGATGATTTGGTTTGAAAAATAAATCATGTTCATTTTGTCATGTATGAAAAGCAAAAGATTAGGTTTGATTTCTTTGAAAAATGAATGGAGTTGTCTTTGACAAATGCAAAAAGGAAATGTTTTTATTTGAATTTTTTGAAAAGTGAATAGTACTCTTATTTGACATGTGAATCTTTTCAAATTTGAAATTGAAGACTCATTTGCCTATAAATAGCCCACTTGAGTTTTGCAAAAACAACAACAAGAGCTTACACATCTATTGTTAAGCTTTGCATCATTTTTTCAAAACTCTCATTCTCTCTTTTCTAAAGTTTTGAACCTTAATTCTTGTTCTTTTTGAGAGATATATAGGTTGCGTTGTATTGTTTCTATCTCACTCATTGAGGAGTGTACTTTGATAGTCTACCCACTATCAACTCTTATATTAGTAAGAGGGTATGTATAACGCTTGTGTGTGTAGAAAGTGTTCTACACAGGGAATAGTTGAATCACCAAGTGTGAGGTGATTGGAAGTGTAGAGGGTGTTCTACACGGATTCTTTGGAGCAGTGCTGCTCAAATGTATAATAGGTTTCTATCTCCACCTAAAGAAAATTGACTAGTGAATTTGGGATCTTCAAGGGATAGCTTGAGGCGAGGACGTAGGCAGTGGAGCTGAACTTTGTAAAAATACTGACACTACAACATTTTTTATCTTTATCCGCAACATCTTTTGTAGCAATAGGCAGGAAAACTTGCAGGGAATGACTTATTGCAGCCAAAACTCATTGCCACATGGTTGTAGATAAAAAAGTGCCAATTATGCTACCTATTTTGGCAAAGTACCAGTTTGTGGAAATTACTCTCTTATTGCTACAAAATTTGTTCTTGCTAATAGTTAAATATTTCATCAGAAATGGCACCCAAGTCTCCTCCAACTTCGATTACTATGGTTGTTTCTCTCAAACACAAGTTGCCGCAATATCTATTTGGCCTCAATTTGCCTTCTCTCAATACCTTATTAGCAACTACTACATCTTATAGGAACTAAGATTTATTGGCAACCATTATCACCGATATTGAATTTTTTGCCACCACTATACATCCTCAAACAGTCGTCAAATCTAGTAATTTACAAGACACTACCGTAGGTAAATAATGAATCTTGCAATAATACATCTCCACAAAAGATTTATTGTGGCAAAACAATTTCTTTGCTAATACTAATATTGTCAACTGTGCATATAACTGTATCTATGCAATTTCCTTAATTTTGAAATTTTTGTGACAAGAAATTTTGTCAGTAATTCATTTTCTTTATAAAAAGTTTTGCCAAAAATAGTCTATACTGGTTAAAAAAAATATTTGTGGCAATAACATTTTGCCGCAAATAGAAAAAAAATTATAGACTAGAGAACCGATGAACAGAGAATGAGTCCAAAAATAGAAAAAAAAATGGCATGTAATAAGCCTAAAAGCATAAATATGAAAGCAATGGAGATCCAAATTCAACAAAATATCATATAACAATCTCAAACAAATAGGTACAAACTCTACTACCAATTTTACTCCATATCATTTGCAAGAATGTAGCCCCACCCCAAACACTACAAACAAAAGAAATAGTTGGATAAAAGAAGATACAAATTTTTCTTCAATATGTTATAGTAAAACAAAATTAATGAACACTGCCATGCAAAAACAAATTAACAAGAAAAGCTGTGCATCATGCCAATCAGTAATAACATAAAGGTTAATGTTCTCCTAATAATCGCAGTGGAAGCTAAAAAAAGATTGTGGACATAAACACAATACATCACTCCAGACTTATCCTTCAACTTAATGCTTGAATAACCTATAATAAGCAAAAACAACCAGATATCAGAAAGGCCACACATTGCCCTTGCTACAGCAACAAATCACCAAGTTTAGATGGCATTATACGTATACGAGATGTGTTTGAATACCTTGATCAAATGCATTTCCACAAGGGTAAAAAAAAAGGTAACTCGATCTCTATAATACTAAGAGGGAAAGTAACTTGATCTCTATGATACTAAGAGAGAAGCTGGAAAATTGAATCAAAATTGTTGAACGACTATCATTCTCGAGTCCAAGTACATTGGAATGGAGATTTTCACCAACAACTAATTGGAGTGGGTCAAATCTCTCTCTCTAACATATAAATTCATTTCACTTAACTAAATTATCTTTAATTTAATGCACAAAACAATCAACAAAAAGAATGAGAAAACAAGGAAAAAGAGGATATAAAGAAATTCTAATTACAGATCATAAACTCTCTGTGGGGAGGGGATAAATAATATCAAACTTTCTGTTTCCTAGCTATTTGAACTAAATCTGATACAACATGGAAGTTTCGTACTTGTAGTACTCTTACAAAAAAATCTGATACATAGATAAGGGTGTATAGTAATAACTTTTTATGTATCACATTGTTGTACGCATATTAAATATTGCATGTACATGTGATTAACTTCTATGATCAATTATTATATATATAGCAAAAATATATATTATTATATATACATAATGAGCAATTAGTAGCGCTAATTAATGTATTATATATATAGATAAGTAATGCTAAACACATTAATTCATTCCTAAAATATATTAATATTATTATATATATAAGATAAGTAGCGCTAATTAATGTATTATATATATAGATAAGTAATGCTAAACACATCTGGCGTACGAGATTCCTATTTTGCCTTGTATAAAATGTGCTACTTATGAGGGACAAAACACATACTGTTCCATATATGTACCTAGTTTGTTATGAATGGTAATGCCTAAAATTTTTAGCCATGCAATCTACATGGCAAGTTGTGGGGAAGCAAACATTCTTCGAGACAATAAAAAGAATGTACCATTACATAGAGAAACCAAAAATAGAAACCAATGAAGAAAACAAGAAAACAAAAAAATAAAAAATTAAAGAAGATAAAGAAACCAAAAAATAGAAAATAAACAATAAACAATAAACAATAAAACAAAACAAAACAAAATCAATGCCACACACTAAAAAAAACATAAATATAAATAATACATGAAAAAACAGAAGAAGCAAAACAAATAAAGCATCAGCAAAACACTTAGGAAGGCAGATTATCTTGGTTGTGTTCTTTATATATTTTACACATTAATGTACGTCTACAAAAAAATACTACTTGACCCTAAAATAGTAACAATTGGAACTGAAAACTTACCAAACGTTAGAAACCCAGGCCATTACCTAGGAGTGTACATGATCTCTTATACTCAGACACATTTAGCCCCATCAATTTTTCATGCGTCTTGAACACTGAAAATAGGAGAAATAAGAAGTCTTAATTAATTATTACAAATAAAATGTATGTAAATTAAAAATACAATGAAGCAAATGGGATCCAATTCAACCAGTGGGGGTAAATATAGTTTTATACATATAAATATATGTAAAAAAACCTGGTCTTGTACCCCCATCATAGCTCGACTAAAAAACTGAGAGAAATAGAGGACTACAACAAAAATAGGGCAACTAATGGAAAGAAGGTTGTAGGTTTCTGTTTGTTATGCAGAACCTCTTATAAAAGAAGGCAAAGGAGGCTTTTTGTTTCACATATACACATTATACAGAACCTTATTTGACTATCTGGCCAATATGAGTTGTATTAATAACATTATACTATTCATCTTGAGAATGTTTGAAAATATTTTAAGAATTTATGAAGCAAAATTTTCATGTTAATGGATAACACTTCAAATTCATGAAGAAGCACATTTTACAATTGCATCAGAGAGAATAATAAGCTGGTATAGATTTGGATGTAAATGATAGTGTATCAACTAGAAATTAAGTAACAAGACAACATAATGATAAGTTCTCAAAGAAATATCATTTGGCATCAATTTTCTTATCTATCTCGTAGAATTTTTTCATCTCTTGTTTCACTATTTTTGGGTTGGTTTGTAATTAGTATCTATATTTTGATATTGAGATGTGATACTAGTTGAATCCATACGTGTCTGTATGAGAATCACGTATAATGAATCATGTTCAATAGGGGCATTGGCTCTTCAAATTGCTGGTTCATGTTGGTAGGCCCAACTTAGCTTATTAGTATTTATGGACTATGCTTTTGGAGTTTGGACCCATCACACCAAGCTGAATTAGTGATAGTGAAATCCCCTCCCCTACCTTCTATGCCACATTCTCTTCTCTCTCTTTTCTATTGTTCAAGGACTATACCTTGGTGGTGGGTTACAGAACAGAGTAGAGGTTGAGCTCATTTTTTTTTTTATAAAAACTAGAGAGAAAAACCTGCTTTATACAGGGCACAAAGGGCAAGAGCTGTTAGGCAAGAATGTTTTCATCTCTTGTTTCACTATTTTAAGTTTCGAAATATAATAATTCTAAAATTCTCTCAAAATTTAGAGAGATACTGCTCATTCATCAATTTATATTTTATTTCTACATATTCAACAATGAATATTATGAATGATGTATTTGTTGCATGTATCTATTGTGTTTTGAATTTGTAAAGAATTATGTTTTCTTTTTGCATTGTAAAATATAATAAACATCAAAGAAAAAAAATTAAAGAAATTATTATTACAATATATAATATTATATTATTATTTTAACTTTGGGATGACTAGTACAATGTTATGGCTTTCTGTATTATAGTACTACTACCGCTGCATAGCAAGGATAAATTTCTTATGAAACAAAGTTGATCCAAAAAATTCTGTATTATAGTACTACTACCGCTACACAGCAACATTTCATCAAACCCCATAAAACTTAAACTTTAATCATCTTTTACTTTCCTAGGGGCCAAACAAAGACACCACATCAACAAAATCACCACAGAAACTACTTACAGAGCAAACGTTAATCACAACATCAAAAATACCACAACAACAAATACAGAGCAACAATTTCACCCAAAGAGCCTCTAAGCAACAAAGGAAAATTCATAGAACCAATTAATAGTTCAATTTCTCTGTAAAGTTGGGGAACCATCGCACTTGGGTGAATTTCAACCAAGTGCCCGTAAGATCTCAAGCTAGATAGATCAGTTTCTCTATAAGAAGAGGCTTTCAAAGGAAAATTCACCCAACAAATTCACCTACCCATCCCCTAAAATACACCCAGTTAACTACTTAAGCCCCACATGCTGCTGTATGATTGGATTTAAGGATGTAATTTTTCCAGCCCAACAATCGTTTTCAAAACAAAATCAGGTTAATAATCTCCATCGAATTTGGATTCCTACAAAAAGCTACAAAATTTTGATGTAATTTTTCCAGCACAACAATCGGTTAAAAATCTCCACCGAAATTGGAACCCTAAGATTCAAAAGCTACAATGTTTGGTGGGGGATGATGATTACCCAAATTTACAGAGCAACAAATACACCAACCCCTGTAATACATGTAACAAATATTTATATACTTACGGAGAAACCAGCCAAACGACAGAGATCTATTGAGTGGAGAGAGAGGGAAAGCGCCTGAGGGTTGAGAAAGAGAGTTTAGGGCATGAGAGAGGGAACCAAGTGCGAGAAGGGACGGATATTGAGTGCAGAGTAGAGATGATACAGCCTTTAGAGAAAGAGGGATTTGAGGAAGGGAGGAACGATTTCTAGGTTGTGAGACGATTTCGGTAATGGACGATGAAGGGAAGATTCCGATAACCCAAAGGAAGTTGATTAAGGGACGATTCCGATAACCCAAAGTAAGATGATGAAGGGACGATGTCGATGATGGGATAATTTCCAGTGGAGGCTGATGAGAGAGAGACTTTCTGGGTATGCGAATGGACGAAGGAGACTGATGAAAAGTGGAGTGCAAACATACGCGGATTACAAAAGCAACATATTTATATAATCCATGTTATATCGGCAAAATATTTTTGTCACACAGACGTGAATTAAAGAATTAACGGCTGGATCAATTGCGGCAAAACATATTGTTATAACAGACGAAAAAAACTACCGCAAATGGCTTATATCTTTTATCTTAATATTGGTGTGTTATTTTTGCCAATAAAACTCATCAATTTTGACAAATGCATCACCCAATTCTGGAAACGTCAATATTGCTAATATAAGTTTCTATTTGTGGCAATATTTTTATTGCAGATAAAAAAGTGGTGGTAAAAGATAAAAAATGTTATAGTGTGAGTTTGCTTTTTCTTACTCTACTCTTTACATTTTTTGCTGCTTTATATTCTGTTTATATTTTATATTGTATATTTGATTTATAAGTGTTATTTTTTATAATATAGCCTAATTTATCCCACCTCTTGTATTAGTCATCTAGGCAACAGTTATGATTATTCTACTCCCTCTACCAATATCAAGAATGATCTCAAACTAGTTTATTTAGTTGGACAAAGTTATCCACATCATCAAGAATTAATAAAACCTTTTTAGACTAAAGTCTATGCTTAATCACATTGAGCTCTTTCAGAAGAAGTGTATTTGTAGCTGAATCAAACTTTTTGCTTGTTTTGAAACTTTTCTAATATTTTTAGGAAGCTACTTCTTTCAAATTTAGAAGAAATTTTATTATGGAGCTCTTTTTGAAATAGTTGTCTCCCCACATTAAAATAGTTATTTTTCATTAAATAACAATAAAGTAATATAACAATAATTTAATTTTGATTATCTATATTAAATTATAGTAATATAGCAAATTTTCATATTAAATTATCCATTTATGAAGATATATAGTAATGAATAATTAATAATTCAAAAAGTATTTATTATATATAATTATTATTTTATTTTATTTTATTTTATTTTATCATTCTATCTATTATATGTTGATTAATAATCATATTTTAATTAAATTATAAGTTAATAAATTATTTAGTAATCATATTCGATTTAAATTAAATTGTTAATAAAAGTATGGCAAGAGAGAGAAACTAATACAAAGTTAATTAATAATTATATTTTATGTGATGAAGAAGGAAAAGAGAAAAAAACTAATAAAATAACAATTTGACTATTAATTCGGAGCCTCTAATTTTAGAATTTTCTTTAATATTACTATTCATTTAATAAAAATGTAGGACTTTTAAACAATTTAGAATAGATTTCTTTTAAGTTGTAATGATTAATTTTTTATTGAATTTAACTTTTAATTGATGTAATGAGAGGGCTGACATTATTGACTTGTCTAAAAAATGTTCGAGTTGGTAGTTAACTCGATCAATTTGGTTGAAAGGACACGGAAAATATGGAACATGTTTTCCGTCATGATAAACTTTTGACTTTCAGTGTTCTTTAACGTGATTGACTCGGTCCGAAGCAAGGTACTGGGAAAAATATTTCATGGCAGGGATACCTCTGTCGGATTCTGACTTTCCCGCCTCTGATTAACAACATAAATACCCTCTCCTTTATATTTATTGTGAGATGCTTTTTGTAATTTAAATTATTGCCCTTTTGATTTTGCCAACCATTTACATGTGAAATTATTACTTGAAGAGATTCTATTGTGTTCTACAGTTTTACATTCACCTAGTAAAGCTATGGATAATTTAGTTTTCTTCAAACAAAATAAAACCCTTCTAACATTAGTAATTATTGGTCACTTTGACCAACTCCTTGGATACATACCACTTGCAACAAATTATGAGATGTTGAGTTGTCAAGATCTATATAGGTGGCAATGAGTTTGGAACTCTTCTTCTAATTCGAGATCAATTTAGCTAGCATAACACGAGTTGAATGCATTAATCCTTTGAGAGTAACTTCATTAAGTCTATCATTTATTTTCAGTTTCCATATCTATTTCTTTTTTTGATAAGTTGAAGTACATATTTAAATTAAATTAAATAAATATATACCCAGACAATGTTTCCACGACAACAGAAGAATTAAGAATTAATATTAGGCATAGCCCAACTGGTTTATATACTTCCATGCAGTAAAGCATATTGGGAATTAAGTTTCACTTAATGCTTCATAAGATCAATCAAATAGTAATCTATTTACAACCATAAGTAAACTATGTACAGTGCACTCTACCTTGAACTGAAGCATTCCATGAAGCTCTTTTGCTTTTTCAACAGTAGCCATTTTGGTTGCCATGCTTACCTGAAGAAGTATATTTCAGATAGTCGATCATAAAAATAGTGATGTTAAAAGAAGTATAAGCACGGTAGACTTCTTCAAGCAAAGATCGATTTCGATGGATGCATTAATTAAGGTTCAGATTATATGAACTCATATTACCAAGTGTTAATAGCATGAACAGACACCTATATGAAAAAAAAAAAAAAATAGCATGAATAGTCATAGGTTTACTAGAAAAGATTAGATTTGAAGATCTTAAGACTACATAGGTATGAATTATGATGAAGGATGATGGACTAAGAGATTAAAGTGATTAAATATGTGGTCATGTATTGCTTATTTAGCATTCCAATCATTTTCTTCGTATGTTTTAAATGTTTTATATACCCCATGTTACGGTCATTGTGAGAAAGCAGCTGTAGGAATGGGCTTGACTCAGTGAGACGAAATAGAGGCCTAGGAAGTCTCAGATATTTAGTATTCTAGTTTCTGTCATTAAATTTATTTTGTTAAGCACATGAGAGTTTTATGGAATTTTATGTACTGGGCTTCTACGTAAATGACTAATGGTTTGTAGCAGTGCCCCAAATTTCTAAATTGATATTATTCTTTAGAGTTAAGCCTAGGGGAACGGGGTGTTACAAGATAAGCACAGTAAAGGAATTTCAGCAAGGACTACCTTAGACACTGCTGTCTGTGCAGCCAATCCAAGAGCAGTAGCAGACAATCCTTCATTTTCTTTCTTATCCATAATTAGTTTTTCGAACTTCTTTGTGGCATCCAAACATTCTCGTCAAATTTCTGAGACAATCTTTCCAATTCCTGAAATGAAATCACGGTGAAAAGCAAGTAATGGCAAAGCCAAGTAGCAAAATAAACTAAAATGACAAAAACCATTGGTCCATCATTATTAATCCTTTTGGTACAAGTCCAAGTCAATAGTTCGACACCGGTGGTTTCCAATTATTTTTGTAAGTAAAATATTTTATCCATTGAATTAGGCATAGAGCCAAGTGCACACATCCACTGTGTCCATATTAGAGGAAGAATTACAGTATTCTAATATAATATCATTTAGTTAATATCAGTTATTTACAACCTCTACCCTCCTCACCCTTCTTCGCAAAAAGAGGAAGAAGAAGAAGAAGAAGAAGAAGAAGAAGAAGAAGAAGAAGAAGAAGAAGAATAAGTGAATAAGAAATAGGAGATGCTGTTTTATGAGCTTATATAGAAGATTCTCCTAGGGACCCAATAAAGGCCATGGCACATATTAGCATATAATTGTAGCTAAAGGCCTATCCTATTATCATGATTAGATAGAAACCACTTCTATGTGCAATTGCGTTATGTAGATTCTAGTACACACACACAGAAACAGAGAGAGACAGAGGGAGAGAAAACAAGAGCTGATGACTTGATGCAACAATTTACTTCAAAATGGAAAAGTAGCTTAAAGAACACCTGCTCAATTTTGTTAAATTGGTCTCTTTTATCATTTTCAAGAGAGACGCCATTAAGAATCGCTTCCTTTAACTGGGCTGCATGGGAATAAGGAAATTTGAAGTATCAGACAATGCAACTTGAACCCGAAACGCGTAGAAACATTTAAATAATGATAGAAATTGCAGTGTAGATGAGATTGTTTCAACACAGAACTGGGTTGCAAAATAACAGTGTCTTGTTAAAAAAGATCATAAAGCAAATCAAGATTAGACTTACACTGCTATGTGGTGCAGGCATAAAAAATGGAATCAAAACAAAGATAGGATATGCACTTCAGTCAAGATTCAAGATACAGTTAGGAAACCATGTCAAGTTGCTTTTTTTACAATCATTTCTTTTGCTCCTCTCCTTCCATACCCAACAACCTAATCAGCAGCCCATCATTCTTTTTATTGGCGCTAGGTGTCCAGGACAAAGTCTCAACTAATCAGCAGCCCAGCATTTGATGTAAGGAATGTATGTTAACTAAAAAGAAAAAGATTTTTTTTAAAAGTAGAAAAGCAGAACAATATTAATAATGGAGGTATCGATGCTATTTCACCCACCCTTGACAGAGAAAAAAAAAAAAAAAAGAAATCTTGCCAGTGGTACCTTTTTCCCGCCAACTTGTGAACAGGTAAAGTGTCTACCCCCCACAACAACAACAAAAAAAAAAAAAAAAAGGATGAGAACCAAAAAGGAGAAAAAGAACAGAAGGTTGAGCAAACATATAAGATTGTTATGATCCGAGTGTTAAAGGTTTAACTTTGTGGATCACAAGAGTATTAGTATTGAATTGATCATCTTTATTTTTAAAATTTAAAAAATATATAATTTTTTAACTTTTAACTAATCACTCAAAACACGAAATCTATATTAAATTAGCTATTACATTCTTTATAATAATAAAATATTATTATTTATATTTATTTAATTTATATTTATTTTATTTTTATAATCCTCAATAATCTCCAAGAATAATATTCATATTCATTTTTTTAATAAGAATATATTTAAATATTTTTTCATATTTTATAATTATACTAACTATATGTGTTTTAATAATTTAATTTGATACTTAAATAATTATTTTTTGTTAAAAAAATATTTTTTTTCCAACCAAATAATTATTTATATAATTATTTTCAATGAATGGAGATTTGAATAGTTCTTTTCATATATGAAAAGTAAAATAAAGAAATTGTAGACTTTTTAAAATTTGAAAAATGGATGACAAATTCAATATAAGAGCATTTTCATTAGTTCTCTTCAAATTTTAAAGAGTATTAGCATTTAGCTAATCTAATGCGAGTGCTCTAATATTCCAGAGATATTGACTTGAAGTCGGATGGCCAATTTTACACCTACCAATAAAAATATCCCACATAAACATTTTATAGAGAAAATAAATGAGCATAACTGCACATTAATTCATTTCATCTTCCTCCCCAACACGAACATAGAAATCCATCTTATATAATTTACATTGGTCCCTGTTATCTGTATTTTTTTTTTAGTTCGGTCTCTTTGTTGTTTTTCTCGCTCCCTCCTTCTCTCTCTCTCTCTCATCTTTGTCAATTTTAGAGGAAAAATATATCTGCATTTTTGGGTTTTTGAATTTTGGTTGGATGAGAATGTTCTTGATCTTCATCTATGAATTTCGATTAATTTGCCTTACGAAAATAATAGGAAATTTTGAATAGAAAGTGCGAAAGGAATAAATTCAAAATCCAAAAGCATCCAAATTAGGAATAAACCCGCCACCACCCCAGGCTTGCCGCCGATCATGGTATTGCTCTTTCATGTGGTCTACTCCCTAGCCCCAAAAACTTCTCTCTTTCTCACCTTAAATCCTTTCCCTCCAACAAGTCTGAAATTCTCTCTTTCTTACTTTCATCCCTTTATGCATAATAAATACTTATATTGCATAATTTGATTTAAAAGGTAAATTTTAAATTTTAAATTTTAAATCTTACAAATAAAAGTATATCATGTGATTACATAGTATGTATAAAAGTTTTTATTTTTCAATTTGATATCATTTTTGAATTTAGTTTTATGGTTTACAGAACATTTACTATTTTGAGAGTAATTTACTCATGTCTCCATCCATTTTTTATTTATTCAGAAAATTATTTTGATAAAACAAGAAGAGGAGGTGGGATGGGAGGAGAGGAAAGGAGCAAAAACTCCTTCCTCTACTTGAATGTCCAAAGCAGTTAAGCTCTATCATGAGAGAGAGAGAGAGAGAGATAGAGAGAGAGGACTGGAGGAGATTAGCTATCCTAACTCACAGACATTTTATTTATGTTACGTGGTAACCAATTAAGTTTTCATTTTTATTTTATTTTATTTTTATTTTATTTTATTTTTATTTTTATTTGCTATGAGTAATTAAGAAATTACTTCAAGAGCCTTTCAAGGACCTTTGTTTCTGAAGGGGCTAAAGGACTTACTTCCCCCTATAGATACGATTACACATATGTGATAGAACACAATAGAAATGCAACAGCTCATGATTTGATCTGTGGCACGATACATACATTAATTTTGATTCTCCTAAAATTACAAAACACTAGTTCTCAACTGTTTAAAAAAGGGGGGAAATTACAACAAACTTCACAGAAAACAGAGCTCACAAATTCAATAAATCATGAACTAGCACACAAACTTTGAACTCACACTGTAGCCAAAGAAGTTAAGACCAAAATGATCGTCTTATCTTGCATCCTGGGAATTAAATCCAAACACGCTCGAGCAGAATGTTCTTTTCAATGGTTGCAGACTGCCAGACACATTAAGAAAGAGTTTACTTGTTGCTGTTGAAGTTGATAAGGCAGCAATAAGAGAAACTAGAGAGGGAAGCAAGTGCAGGTGATAATCTTAATTTGTATGAACAGTTTTACAAAGTAAATGGTTCATGTCACGCTGCGTAGAAGTTGATCGAGTGATGGGTCTGTGAACTGGTAAAGCGCAAGGATCATTCTTGCGTAATTTACCTATGGTGATAATTTTTATAGGATACCTCGAGGTATTCTAGGCCTCCTTAACTGGTTTAATTCGAGAAAATCCACAAACTCTCAATAAACACAAGGTTGAAGATAATACTCATCAGATAATTTTATTCTTGGCCTCAAGCGTTTAGATGGTTGAACAACCATTACAATGAAAGACATTTCTCAATTAAGGAAAGCAACATCTACGTGAATAATTTAGACTAGATTTATTGAAAAGGAAAGACAACATTTATTGAAAAGGAAAGACAACAATCAGCAGAAATTAAATAAGGCAGCTGGCCATTCTTTCTCCATCATTCATTTGGTCCCTAACAGTTCACATGTTCAACGACCATGCTCAAGGCTTGTAGTTATCAAAGGTTCACCAGAGCTGACTGGCGGGGTTGGCATGTTATATAAAGGAATAGGCATCATCATAGGAAGACTTGGCATTGTTGCCTCAAAGTTAAGAAATTTAATTGCCTGTCTTATTGATGGCCTTAAACTTGGATCAGGATGAACACACCAAAGTCCAGCAATCATCAAACACTCAATTTCCTTTTTCTCAAATTCATTTTGCAACTTCCCATCCACAGCTAAAAGAAGATCTCCTCTTCCATAAAGTTTCCAAACCCACTCTACCAATCCCATTGCAGAATCTCTTTCTCGAAGGTCATTTGACTTTCTTCCGGTTGCAAGTTCTAATGCAACAACACCATAACTGTATACATCTGACTCTTTACTAGCCATACCGGTGGCTATGTATTCGGGAGCCATATAGCCATGCGTTCC
Source organism: Platycarya strobilacea (assembly GCA_036898215.1). Taxonomy (NCBI): domain Eukaryota; kingdom Viridiplantae; phylum Streptophyta; class Magnoliopsida; order Fagales; family Juglandaceae; genus Platycarya; species Platycarya strobilacea. The sequence continues at coordinate 39,129,614 of CM072555.1, forward strand.
AACCAATCCAGTTCTCTGAGGAGCTAGCTCGTGGTCCATGAGCCGAGCCAATCCAAAGTCTCCAAGCTTCACATTAAAACCAGAATCAAGCATGACATTGCTAGGTTTGATGTCTCGATGAATGACACATTGCCCCCATTCTTCATGGAGATAAAGCAGCGCAGATGCCAACCCAGAAGCTATCTTGTATCTCACTGCCCATGTTAAAGGACTCCTCTTGCCAAACAAGTGCATATCAAGGCTACCATTTGGCATAAACTCGTAGACAAGTTGGAACTCACCTCTGTCATGGCACCATCCTATGAGTTGAACCAGATTCTTGTGCCTCAGTCGGCTAATGATCTTCACCTCAGCTATGTACTCTTTTCTTCCCTGTTTAGACCCTCGCGAAATTTTCTTAACAGCAACTGCAATGTCCAATTCAATCAAGTACCCCTTGTAAACAGCACCAAACCCTCCTTCACCCAACTTCCTTTCATTTGAAAAGTTGTTGGTGGATGAAGCAAGATCTCCATAAGAAAACCTTCTTGGTCCTGCCCCTCTTTCGAGATCAGCATTAATTGATGTTAAGTTCATCGTCTCTAGAGTTTTCTTTAATTTCTTTCCCTTCCATTTCCTCCACAGTACTACAAATGTTAATGATGCCAACAAGGCTATCAGAATGCCACCTGATATCGTTGTACTAACCCATATTGCCTTTTTTCTTGCATTCTTTCCATTTGGTAATCCCGCACTTCCTACAGTTGAATTGAATTCCCATGATCGAAGCGTATGTCGCTCTATCGTCCCGCCTGTAGAAGCTGAAAATCCAACTGTGACCCACTTAGGAAGAACCTTAATGAGATCAATTTCTTCAGAAAGACTGGTAGTCTCCCCAGCATTAGACGTTTTTTGGTATTTCCAATTGACACTCAAGTTTTTTGTAAAAGCAGTATACGTAATCCAAACATCAGCAGTATCTCCACTATGTAAGCTAACATTCCAAGGAACATAATTAACAGATTCGAGGGAGTTTTTGTTAATACCCACATGCTGAAATGGAGCATCCCACTCATTATTCGATGTTGAATCGAACTCAACAAAAACAATATTGGTGTTTTGCTGTGAAGAAGTGGTTTGTGCGGTTGGTGTGATGTTGAATAGGCCTAGAAATCCAGATGCTGAATTCGGGGGTAATTCAAAGCCAACAGGAGCCAAGAAGAATGCTAGCCCATCGGCATTGAAGGGATATGGACGACCTAAAGTGTCGATAGTGAAGGAGAAATGTGTGATAAAATCAGTGAGCTTTCCCGTTTTAGAGTCCCAGAGCGGCACTTTCTTACCATAGATGACCTGACCAACTCGCCATCCATTACTATAATAACCAGTAATGCGGTTCATTTCAACGAATCCATTAATAGGTTTTGCATCTCCCCGATATAATATGTCGGGAGAACTGGGATCAAATCTAGTTATGTTGAAATAAATTGAATAAACAGTACTAGGAAGCAGCACAAGGAAGAAGAAAAGAGGTAACTGCATGATTACAGCTATGTCCTGGGATCGGAGGAGCTGATCATGAGGCTATGTCTTGAAAGGGGGCATGAATGTGTGGAAGTTGCATCTGAACTTAAAAGAGTTAAATAATTCAACGATGGTGTGAATGGTGTGAATGGGAAAGTATCTCATACCATAGAAAAAGGATCGTATAATCTTATCTATTCTGATGAAGAAACTTTAATAAAGAGTAAATTGTCATCAATAAAGAATAGATGTGATAGTTGAACCAACTCTCTTGCAATTGGTACATCAGAAAGAGCTACATCGATGTGGACATGTGAGATTAGTCATGAGACCATTAAACACGCACAAAGAATAGTTAAATATAAACATAAGGGATCTCCCTATCAAAGACCCAGTCCTTGAAGGCTGGAAATTTTGTTGTCGTTCACTGTTTATTAAAAGAGAGTAATTAATACAAGTGACACATTTCGTAAACAAACTTAATTACCTATCTTTGCGCAAAACTAAATATAAACAACCAAAGAAAAAAGAATTATCTCAAACTTTCAATATTTAGGAGAACCTCATTTGAAATTTGTAATGAATTCAACATACAACAATCATCTTCATTCTTCAAGGATAAAAGCTTCTTTCAGTCCAATATATATTAGATCAAAATTAAGAAATACAACTAACTAATCAATTAAAGAAAAACAAACACAAAGTGTTGATGCAGTAAATTAGTACAACTAGCTAGATTATTGAAATGATAAAGCATGACCACCTACTGCCTCACTCAATAGTAAAATAACAACAGCTAGATTTGGTTAATGAAACAATATTATTTTGAAGTAACTTAAGAATTTCAATCTCAAATTAATATAAGTTTGATAGAAACATCAATGCTTATAATTATAAGTTAAATATAAGGGGAGAATACAAAGAAGGGATAATAATAATTCATTTTTTAAGAGATGAGCCATTGAATGCTATTTGTACCAGAAGTGGTTCACTAAATTCAAATTCACCAAAATAAGAGGCAAAGACTAATTATAATATCATCTAAACTCCAACATTTGTGAATGTGAATGACAGTAATTATGTTTGGACCTGGTATTAATATTGGACAATGAAAATACATTCCATCTAATTTGTATAAGTAAACTAGAAATTTATCAGAGTGAAAAGGGCCTAAGAGGACTATTGAGAGATAAATCATGACCAACCAATGGAAGACTCTTAAGAGATGAGATTTTTAAAACATATAATTGAATTGATGCAAGTATAAGATGATTAGTTATATTCATGCTAATACACATAAGATGATTAGTTATATTCATGCTAATACACACACACACACACACACACACATATATATATATATATATATATATTTGTTCATAATGTATGATTATGATTATAAGAATATTAATTATAGGGAGAGGACTTTTACAATAAAGTTTGAAACCTAGCCTTGTAACAAGAGTATGCAACTCAAGCGCCATAACTTGTAGGATTTTTAACTCTGTAAATTAAATTCATTATCCTTTTATAACTTTTATTGGTCGAAAAAACAAGTGGAGGAATTCAAAAGAAAAACAAGTGGAGAAAACTAAAAGACCATTATGTGATCTATTTAGGATGGTGTGAATGGGAAAGTATCTCATACCATCGAAAAAGGATCGTATAATCTTATCTATTCTGATGAAGAAACTTTAATAAAGAGTAAATTGTCATCAATAAAGAATAGATGTGATAGTTGAACCAACTCTCTTGCAATTGGTACATCAGAAAGAGCTACATCGATGTGGACATGTGAGATTAGTCATGAGACCGTTAAACACGCACAAAGAATAGTTAAATATAAACATAAGGGATCTCCCTATCAAAGACCCAGTCCTTGAAGGCTGGAAATTTTGTTGTCGTTCACTGTTTATTAAAAGAGAGTAATTAATACAAGTGACACATTTCGTAAACAAACTTAATTACCTATCTTTGCGCAAAACTAAATATAAACAACCAAAGAAAAAAGAATTATCTCAAACTTTCAATATTTAGGAGAACCTCATTTGAAATTTGTAATGAATTCAACATACAACAATCATCTTCATTCTTCAAGGATAAAAGCTTCTTTCAGTCCAATATATATTAGATCAAAATTAAGAAATACAACTAACTAATCAATTAAAGAAAAACAAACACAAAGTGTTGATGCAGTAAATTAGTACAACTAACTAGATTATTGAAATGATAAAGCATGACCACCTACTGCCTCACTCAATGGTAAAATAACAATAGCTAGATTTGGTTAATAAAACAATATTATTTTGAAGTAACTTAAGAATTTCAATCTCAAATTAATATAAGTTTGATAGAAACATCAATGCTTATAATTATAAGTTAAATATAAGGGGAGAATACAAAGAAGGGATAATAATAATTCATTTTTTAAGAGATGAGCCATTGAATGCTATTTGTACCAGAAGTGATTCACTAAATTCAAATTCACCAAAATAAGAGGCAAAGACTAATTATAATATCATCTAAACTCCAACATTTGTGAATGTGAATGACAGTAATTATGTTTGGACCTGGTATTAATATTGGACAATGAAAATACATTCCATCTAATTTGTATAAGTAAACTAGAAATTTATCAGAGTGAAAAGGGTCTAAGAGGACTACTGAGAGACAAATCATGACCAACCAATGGAAGACTCTTAAGAGATGAGATTTTTAAAACATATAATTGAATTGATGCAAGTATAAGATGATTAGTTATATTCATGCTAATACACATAAGATGATTAGTTATATTCATGCTAATACACACACACACACACACATATATATATATATATATATATATATCTGTTCATAATGTATGATTATGATTATAAGAATACTAATTATAGGGAGAGGACTTTTACAATAAAGTTTGAAACCTAGCCTTGTAACAAGAGTATGCAACTCAAGCGCCATAACTTGTAGGATTTTTAACTCTGTAAATTAAATTCATTATCCTTTTATAACTTTTATTGGTCGAAAAAACAAGTGGAGGAATTCAAAAGAAAAACAAGTGGAGAAAACTTAAAGACCATTATGTGATCTATTTAGGATGGTGTGAATGGGAAAGTATCTCATACCATAGAAAAAGGATCGTATAATCTTATCTATTCTGATGAAGAAACTTTAATAAAGAGTAAATTGTCATCAATAAAGAATAGATGTGATAGTTGAACCAACTCTCTTGCAATTGGTACATCAGAAAGAGCTACATCGATGTGGACATGTGAGATTAGTCATGAGACCGTTAAACACGCACAAAGAATAGTTAAATATAAACATAAGGGATCTCCCTATCAAAGACCCAGTCCTTGAAGGCTGGAAATTTTGTTGTCGTTCACTGTTTATTAAAAGAGAGTAATTAATACAAGTGACACATTTCGTAAACAAACTTAATTACCTATCTTTGCGCAAAACTAAATATAAACAACCAAAGAAAAAAGAATTATCTCAAACTTTCAATATTTAGGAGAACCTCATTTGAAATTTGTAATGAATTCAACATACAACAATCATCTTCATTCTTCAAGGATAAAAGCTTCTTTCAGTCCAATATATATTAGATCAAAATTAAGAAATACAACTAACTAATCAATTAAAGAAAAACAAACACAAAGTGTTGATGCAGTAAATTAGTACAACTAACTAGATTATTGAAATGATAAAGCATGACCACCTACTGCCTCACTCAATGGTAAAATAACAACAGCTAGATTTGGTTAATGAAACAATATTATTTTGAAGTAACTTAAGAATTTCAATCTCAAATTAATATAAGTTTGATAGAAACATCAATGCTTATAATTATAAGTTAAATATAAGGGGAGAATACAAAGAAGGGATAATAATAATTCATTTTTTAAGAGATGAGCCATTGAATGCTATTTGTACCAGAAGTGGTTCACTAAATTCAAATTCACCAAAATAAGAGGCAAAGACTAATTATAATATCATCTAAACTCCAACATTTGTGAATGTGAATGACAGTAATTATGTTTGGACCTGGTATTAATATTGGACAATGAAAATACATTCCATCTAATTTGTATAAGTAAACTAGAAATTTATCAGAGTGAAAAGGGTCTAAGAGGACTATTGAGAGATAAATCATGACCAACCAATGGAAGACTCTTAAGAGATGAGATTTTTAAAACATATAATTGAATTGATGCAAGTATAAGATGATTAGTTATATTCATGCTAATACACATAAGATGATTAGTTATATTCATGCTAATACACATACACACACACACACACACACACACACACATATATATATATATATATATATTTGTTCATAATGTATGATTATGATTATAAGAATATTAATTATAGGGAGAGGACTTTTACAATAAAGTTTGAAACCTAGCCTTGTAACAAGAGTATGCAACTCAAGCGCCATAACTTGTAGGATTTTTAACTCTGTAAATTAAATTCATTATCCTTTTATAACTTTTATTGGTCGAAAAAACAAGTGGAGGAATTCAAAAGAAAAACAAGTGGAGAAAACTTAAAGACCATTATGTGATCTATTTAGGATGGTGTGAATGGGAAAGTACCTCATACCATAGAAAAAGGATCGTATAATCTTATCTATTCTGATGAAGAAACTTTAATAAAGAGTAAATTGTCATCAATAAAGAATAGATGTGATAGTTGAACCAACTCTCTTGCAATTGGTACATCAGAAAGAGCTACATCGATGTGGACATGTGAGATTAGTCATGAGACCATTAAACACGCACAAAGAATAGTTAAATATAAACATAAGGGATCTCCCTATCAAAGACCCAGTCCTTGAAATATTTTTAATTTATATATATATTTATATATATTTTTTGTTCATTTTTTTTAGCAGTTTAAAATATTTTAAAAAAATATCAATACTAATAATGAATTCCTTCACTATGAAGTAAAGGAAAAAATTAAAAGTTTATTAAAATATAAAATGTGTCAAAATAAGGTGGCAAAATGGCGTTATAATAATCTTCTTTTTAATTGCAACGTTTGAACATTAGTTACTAACATTCGAATGTTGGTGCCAGAAAAATTTACGTTGGCACGTCAGGAGTCGCATCGTTCGAACGTCATATTAACATTAGAATGTAAAATCGTCCATGTCTGTACGTAGAAAAATCAATCACATGTCTTTAACGACAATTTCAACAAACCGTCACAAAAAATGAATTTGGAGATTGTCACATGTGACTCCCCCAAATTCCCCTTAAAATAACACGAGAATCGAGGCGTTAGGATGATGACAACACGGGTCACACATCCCAACGACAAGTGTCAAAAGTGTGTGCATACGTGACATACATAAAATATAGGTCGCAGCGGATAATAAAATCGATAACTAGGTACCAGAATTTTTTAGAAATATTTTACAAACCATTTTAATATAAATTCTCCAACAGGAGATTTAATACAGTCATCTGAAATACAAATTAAACTAATACATATTTATAAAAAGGGGAAAATAAATTTCCCGAGATAACAATTAATATGAATATCACCTCAACGGCGGAGCCGTCTCCTCAAGCTCAGCCTCTTCATAATCTGCATCCAAAAAACTACGATGCCAAAATGGCATCGCAGGTAAGTATAACCCAAACAAACCCAAGACAATAAATACATTAATGCCACAACAACAACCATGAACAAATTACCATATGCATGACGCTTAATATCATCTTTCTCAAAATCAATAAAATAACCACACATGCCAAAATCCCATTTGGCCCAAAATAAAACTCCAGTAAAATCACCCATCATTTTCCCAGAAAATGATGATCATAAATTTATTAAAACCATAACCATTTTCCCAGAAAATGGTCCACGTAAAACCAATAAACACAACCCACCACTTTCCCAGAAAATGGCCTAAACATCCGTTTTATTAACCGTATGCACCATGATCTCCCCTAGGGACCATCCGCACACCCTAACTTTCATCATCACACCGAAGGTAACGACCCCGCATGTGACTTCGAAACGGGCAATGCCTAGCTAACCGCGCCCAGCACGTACCATGACTAGGCATCCCTTAACTCCCGCCAGCAAAGGAGCCACGAAATCGGCACGAGAGCGTTATCATCCCGTCCGACCCCGTCATCGCCCGGTGACAACCCAGGGGACGTCACTCAGTATATTTCGCTCCCGAGTGACCAGAGGAGCTCCACCGGGATAATGCCCCATTCCGGCTTGGGGTCGTGATACACACGCACCCGAAACCATAAATACAATGAAAACCCAGTTTTCATTTCCAACACATGAATATGCACATAAATACACAATGCAGATGACCATGCACCAAATAACCGACAACTCATAATTTACGACAATAACCAACTACAATATTTGTTGATGCCAAAAATATATTTAAATCTTAAAGTTTATTTGGAAAATACTTACAGCGATTAAAAACGCATATCCTTGAGTTTTCGCAGCGCTCGCAGCGGTCATTTGTACGTTAGGCTAAAATGCTTGGTTTGACACCAAAATTTAGGGAGATACTCTTTGAAGGGTGGGGAATCTCATGGAGGTGGTGGTGTGGCGGCACAACCACCGGAAGGTGGCGGATGGGGGTCAAAATGGATGAAAACCCATTTTCGGGTTTGGGGTTGTACCGGGAAGGTGAGGCAACGATTGGGGAAACTGAGCTAGGGGGATGACCGACTGGGTGAGGGGAGTCTTTTGGTGGCGGTGGTGAGGCCTACGGTGGCCGGACGGCGGCGCGGCGAAGAACGACCCGTTTAAGACCCATTTCGGGTAAAGGGGGTAACCGGCAGCGATGGGTGGCTACCGACGGTGGGTTATGCTCGCCGGAGGGTGAGGAGTCTAGTGGTGGTGGTCGGAGGCCAAGGGGTGGCCGGCAGTGGCCGAAAAATGCAAGGGAAGCAAAAATAGTCATTTCGGGTAGGGTGCCGTGTAGGGGCGGTGGGGTGGCCGGAGGTGACACCACCGGTGCCGTTGAACTTGCCGGCGTATGGGGAGGCTGGCGGTGTGGGTGGTGTAGCCAGTGGGGGAGGAGGAAGAAGCGACGGAAGATGAGAGGGAAAGAGAGAGTGCACGGGCTGGGGGGGTCTGGGGCCGATTGCGCAGGAAAAAAAGGAGAAAAAAAAAAGAAAAAGAAAAAGAAAGAAAAAAAAAAGAAAAAGGAAAAAGAAGGAAAAAGCAATCCAACTAGAAAAACACAATAAATAAAATAAAAGCCAGTTAAAATACTACAATCTAATATCAATAAAATAAAATATTTAAAGCCCACCAATAAAAATAAATTAAACTCAAGCGCAATATTAAAAATAAAACAATAATTAATATAACGAAAATAGATCAAATAAACTCACATAATAATATAAAGGAATTAAATTCCAAACATTAAAATAATTAACTCACATTAAAATAAATAAGAAAAGCAACGTAACTCAATATTAACTAATTAATAGCTCAAATAAATATATTAAACAAATAAAATACAGCTAATAATATTATTAAAATAAATTAAAATAATTAATACCGAAAATAAAATAACGTGTAAAAATACACGTAAGTCCGGGATCTTACATCACAAATTCCAAACCATCACTAAAACTCAAATGTGTTGTCGTGTCTTAAACTTCTTATGATCAGTTATCATTTTTTTCGTTATAATTTATTAATTCCATCCTCTATTGCCTGCCTCTTGCACTTCTTGTCACAACTTGCACTATCTATTTATTTTCTTGGTTATTATTTTTACCATTTATTATCATTTCATTACTTGTCTCATACATATCATGTTATCTCCTTTCGTCTATAACATTTTGTATTGTTTCATTTACCTATATTTTAGCAAAACTAATAATCGAAAAAAATCATGTTTAGACAACTTAACACAATAAAGTCATGAAGACTATATTAATATAGTTCCATTGCTTATGATCTGTACGTTTCCTTATTTGTATGTTTCAACTTCTTGTCATGAAGTAATTTCGAAAGGAAAAAAAAAAAGAATAAAGTCATGAACAATATAGAAAGCAGAATAGAACTAAAAATTTAATGATTTCCCACGGATCAAGCAGGCTTATGAACTGAACTCGGAAATCAAATACTATAAGTGATTAAACGACTAATATTATAAGTGATTAAATAAATTAAAACCCTTTTGAATCGTTAGAAGCACTTGACGTACGTATATTCTTTTATTAATCATCGTTGAATATAGGAGAAAAAAATAAATCAAACTGGAGATCAATATTTGGAATTACAAATATTAATGACCATTGACTCAGTCTTCAATTTCCATATACATCAATTTCTGTATAAGTACTGGAGATCAAGATGATAATTGAAACTTGAGCATCGTAGAAATATTTAACTCTTTTAAGGTCAGATGCAACTTCCACACATTCATGCCCCCTATCAAGCCTAGCCTCATGATCAGCTCCTCCGATCTTAGGACATAGTAATCATGCAGTTACCTCTTTTCTTCTTCCTTGTGCTGCTTCCCAGTACTGTTTATTCAGTTTATTTCAAACTAACTAGATTTGATCCCAGTTCTCCCGACATATTATATCGAGGAGATGCAAAACCTTCCAATGATGGATCTGTTGAAATGACCCATGTTAAAGGTTATTATCATTATGGTTGGCGAGTTGGTCAGGTTGTCTATGCTAAAAAGGTGCCGCTCTGGGACTCTAAAACGAGAAAGCTCACTGATTTTACCACACATTACTCTTTTAAAATCGACACTCTAGGTCGTCCATATGGCTCTTGTTGCCCAGATGACTAACACAAGAGGGGGGTGAATTGAGTTGTATTTAAAAAAATAACAGTTATAAATCAAATATACAATATAAAAAATAAACAGAATATAAAGCAGTAAGAAATGTAAAGAGTAGGGTAAGAGAAAGCAAACTCAGTATTTTTACGAGGTTCAGCCCCACTACCTACGTCCTCACCTCAAGCTACCCCTTAAGGATCCTGAATTCACTAGTCAATCTCATTTAGGTGGAGATAGAAACCTATTACACTTTTGAGCAGCACCGCTCCAAAGAATCCGTGTAGAACACCCTCTACACTTCCAATCACCTCACACTTGGTGATTTAACTATTCCCCGTGTAGAACACCTTCTACACACAGAAGAGTTTTACACACCCTTTTACTGATACAAGAATTGATAGTGGGTAGGCTATCAGAAAACACTCCTCAATGAATGAAATAAGAACAATACAGCACAAACTATATCTATCAAAATGAACAAGGGTTAAGGCTCAATGCTTAGAGAAGAGAGAATGAAAACTTTGAATGAATGTTGTATGCTCTTGGTGTTGTGAATGTGAAGCTCTCAAATGATCTATTTATAGGCATATGAGACTTCATATTCAAATTTAAAAGGATTCACATGTCAAAAACATCATCATTCACTTTTCAAAAATTTCAAACCTAATCTTTTTACTTTTTACATGTGACAAAAGGAGCACACTTTACTTTTCAAAAATTTCAAACCTAATCTTTTACTTTTTGCATATGACAAAAGGAGCACACTTTACTTTTCAAAATTTTCAAACAAAGACATCTACCTTTTGCATAAGTCAAGAAAAGCATCCATCACTTTTGAAAATACTCAAATAAAACATGCACATGTGAAAGATGACAATCAATCATCTTAATATTTTCAAAGTTCAAACCTTTAATCATGTTATGCACATATGAAAGATGACAATCAATCATCTTTCAAAATTTTCAAATTTAATTTTCAAAATATTCATGCACATGTGGAAAATGTATTTTAATGCTTTATGATAAAATATTAATTTTGAGCCTTAATCCTAATTTCGAATTTTTAAGAGATTTACAATATTACTCTATGATTTTAATGTGAACTTGTTCCCTTCTTGCTCATGCTTGGTTCCTTGATGTGCTTGATTCTATTATGTGGACAACTTGAGCTTGAGACTCCTTTATTCTTTGAATTCATCTGTTATCATCAAAATCCATGTGTAGATTTATAATTACACGAAACTTGAAATCTTGGGTTCAACAATCTCCCCCTTTTTGATGATGACAAATACTTGATAGAATCTGAAACCTGTATTAATACTTAAGCTCCCCCTGAAAATGTACATTAGTTTTTCAAGAAAAAATATAAATATAATTCCAAGCATAGATAACAAGTTTAGCAATTTAAACAATGTTAATGTTCTAGTCTAAAACTTCTCCCCCTTTTGGCATCATTAAAAAGGAATCATAATTAGCTCAATAAGATATATTCCTACAATGACCAATAGACAAATAAAACGCTGCGTTAGTAGAGACTGTAGAGAATTCGGTGCGTAACCACACGTGTTCGACAAAACCTGCAAAGGCTGGAGGCCTAGTTCTGGCAATTCGGTGCGAAAGGAGATTTTGTAAAGAGCTGAATAATTGAAACCACCCGTGCCCGACAAAACCTGCAAGGGTTGGAGGCGTAGCTCTGGCAATTCGGTGCAGAGATTTGATCCGCTTGATGTTGCTGAAAAATGAGATATTATCAGGATTGTAAGCTTGTCTTTTTCTTATTTCCGTTTCTATAAGAGCAATCCTTAGCTTTATCTATTTCGCATCAAGCTTTCTTCTCATCTTTACAATTTGCTTGCATTCTCATTTTACAAATTTTCAATGGCTAGTCGATTTCCCTTCAGTACTTCTCTTGATCAAGATTTGAGGTATCCTTCACCTCAGTCTCAATCTATTTCTGCATCTGTCGTGGGTGCCATGAAGCAACAAGAGACTGATTTAGCTAATAAATTAGATCATGACGCCATTTACGAGCTTGTGGGTCTTGGAACTCGATACTCATCATCTATCGTCGCGTTTTCTGCTCGGTTGCAGTCCAAAACTCGCGAAATTGAGAAGCTTAGCGAGACTGTTTCTGTACTTCAACGACTTGTTTATGAGTCAAACAAAAAAATAGTAGAATTAAAGCAACAGAATAAGGATTTGAAATCCTTGCTTGCCTCTTCATTTCGATTGCCTAATCCTTTAGACAAGAATGGCATGATGATTTATGAGGAGCAAATGCATTTGAATGATGAGGCTAAACGTCTCAAGTTTCTGTAGGTCATTTAAGATAATGAAATAAAAGTATCTAGCAGATATTCATGGCATGTATCATTCCTATTTCTCTTCTAATCATGCATAGTCTATCTTCTGGTAAGGGTTTTGTGAAAATGTCTGCAATTGATCATGTGTACTAGTGAATTCTAATACAATATCGCCCTTCTGCACACGATCTCTAAGAAAATGATATCTAATTTCAATATGTTTGGTCCGAGAATATTGTATTGGATTCTTTGAAAGATTTATAGCACTTGTATTATCACATTTGATTAGAATGTGATTGTACATAAGTTTAAAATCCTCAAGTTGTTGCTTCATGTAAAGAACTTGAGCACAACAACTACCCGCAGCAACATATTCTGTTTCAGCAGTAGATAGTGCAACAGAAATTTGTTTTTTACTAAACCAGGAAACTAGTGCATGACCTAAGAAGTGACATGCTCCACTAGTGCTTTTTCAATCTATTTTACAGCCAGCATAATCTGCATCTGTGTAGCTAATTAGATCGAAAGATGTGTGCTTAGGGTACCATAACCCTAAGTTAATTGTACCACTAAGATATCTAAGAATGCGCTTAACTGCAATTAAATGTGATTCTTTTGGAGATGATTGAAAGCGTGCACATAAACACACACTAAACATAATATCTGGTCTACTGGTTGTCAAATATAATAAGCTACCAATCATACCTCGATATACCTTCGAGTCAACTGGTTTACCGGATTCATCTTTATCAAGTTTAGTGGATGGGCTCATTAATGTTCCAGTTTCCTTAACACCTTCCATCCCAAACTTCTTCAGCAATTCCTTAATATATTTTGATTGATTGATGAATGTCCCACTTTTTGCTTGCTTAATTTGTAATCCGAGAAAGAATGTAAGCTCTCCCATCATGCTCATTTCAAATTCTTCCTACATAGTCTTAGCAAAAACTTGGCACATATTTTCATTAGTAGCACCGAATATTATATCATCAACATAAATCTGAATCAAAAGAATATCATCATTTTCGTATTTAATGAAAAGAGTTGTATCAATTTTTCCTCTTGAAAAGTCTTTTTCAATCAAGAAACCACTGAGTCTCTCGTACCACGCTCTAGGAGCTTGTTTGAGTCCATATAGTACTTTTGTGAGTTTGAAAACATGATTTGGAGAAATATGATTTTCAAAACCTGGAGGTTGCTCAACATATACCTCTTCATTTATAAAATCGTTTAAGAAAGCACTTTTAACATCCATTTGAAAAAGTTTGAAATCTTTATAACAAGCATATGCAAGTAGCATTCGAATAGCTTTTAATCTTGCGACTGGTGCATATGTCTCATCATAATCGATTCCTTCTTCTTGATTGAAACCTTGGGCCACAAGTTGAGCCTTATTTCTAGTAATAACTCCGGACTCATCTTTCTTGTTTCTAAAAACCCATTTTGTTCTAATAATAGTATGATTTTTGTGTCTAGGAACAAGTGTCCAAACATCATTTCTTTCAAATTGATTAAGCTCTTCTTGCATAGCTAGAATCCAAGATTCATCAAGAAGTGCTTCATCAATATTTTTAGGTTCAATCTGAGATAGAAAAGCAGTATGATTGCAAATATTTCTAAGAGATGATCGAGTGCTTACACCTCGTGAAGGTTCTCCCAGAATTTGTTCTACTGGATGATCTTTCACAAATTTTCACTGTTTGGTTGCATCTTGTATTAAATTTTGATGATCTTTCCTGATGTCTCCATGTTGGACTTCCTCTATTGTGTTCTCTTTGTTGAGATTGAGACTTTCCGTATTATTTATACCTCTTGTTTCTTCATCAATGGATTTCTTGGAGAGTAGAGAATTAGATTCATCAAATACTACATGCATAAATTCTTGTACAGTCAAAATCTTTTTATTGAATACTCTATAAGCTTTACTATTAGTAGAATATCCGAGAAAGATACATTCATCAGATTTTGCATCAAACTTGCCTAAATTATCCCTGTCATTTAAAATAAAGCATTTGCATCCAAATACATGAAAGTAACCAATGTTGGGTTTTTTCTCATTCTAAAGCTCATAGGGGGTTTTATCTAATTTAGACCTTAGCATAACTCTATTTATAACATAACATGAAGTACTTACCGCTTCAGCCCAAAAATAACTAGGCAAGTTGTTCTCATTGAGCATTGTTCTTGCCATCTCTTGAAGAGATCTATTTTTCCTCTCTACTACCCCATTTTGTTGAGGAGTTCGAGGAGTAGAAAAATTATGCATAAAACCATTTTCATCACAAAATGTTTCAATATTTTTATTAACAAATTATTTTCCCCTATCACTTCGGATACTTGAAATAGTATAACCCTTTTCATTTTGAATTCTCTTGCATAACTTGGTAAAGGCATTATGTGCCTCATCTTTATGAGCAAGAAAGATGACCCAAGTATATCTAGAGAAATCATCAACAATAACAAATGCATAATATTTTCCTCCTAAACTTGCAACTCTATTTGGTCCAAAAAGATCCATGTGTATCAATTGTAGTGGTCTAGTAGTGGAAATATGTTTCTTGGTTTTAAAAGAAGTTTTTGTTTGTTTACCAAATTGGCATGCATCACAAATTTTGTCTTTAAGAAAATTTGCCTTTGGTAAACCTCTCACAAGATCATTTTTTAAAAGTTTGGAAATAAGTTCCATGTTGGCATGACCTAGTCTTCTATGCCATAACCAATTAGTTTCATTTTGAGCTGAAAAACAAATAGCATCTTGTGAGATAATTTCTTCAAAATCGATTGTATAAACATTGTTGCTTCTAAAAGCAATAAAACAAATATTACAATCATGATCATTCAAAATAATGCACTTATCCATTTTGAAAGTAACTATAAATCCTTTATCACATAATTGACTTATGCTCAAAAGATTATGTTTTAGACCTTCAACAAGTAGAATATCTTCAATTATGAGAGAATACTTATTACCAATTTTACCTATTCCCACGATCTTCCCTTTTGAGTTGTCTCCAAATGTCACCTGTCCTTCTTCTTTAGATCTAAGATCAAAGAACTTAGTCTTGTCTCTCGTCATGTGTCTTGAACATCCACTATCTAAAAACCATTTATTTTTGTTTGTGGAGGACTTCATGCACACCTATAAAAACAATTAAAATGATTTTTCTTGGTACCCAAGTTCTTTGGGTCCTTTATTTATTAGTATTAGAATAAATAAGATTTTTAGGTACCCATATGGCCCTAATAGTCATTGTATGTTTTCTTCTAATAGGACAAGTAAGATAATTATGACCATTTTTATTACAAAAATTGCAAATAGCATGTGACATATATGAAGAACTTGAGTGATTATAATAGTATCCTTTTTTAACAAAATTATTTTTATGAAAAGAATTTTGAATATTGGACTTTGATGTAGAAGGATTATCAAAGAAGTTTTTATAAGATTTGTATTTTTGTTTTGGCATATATCCCAAGCCTGCCTTGTCAAAAACACATCTTTGACTACCAAGAAGTTTTTCAAAATTTCTTTTTCCATTTGTAAAGTTTTCAATAATATTTTCTAAATCAGTTTTCTTTTTCTTCAACTCAAGATTTTCATCTTTCAAAACAATACTTTCTTTTCTTAAAATATCAATTTCGTTTGTTAAAGAAGAATTTTTCTTTTTCAAAGCAGTATACTTGATACCAATTTTTCAAATTCCTCATATACCTCTTCTAAAACATTTTGCAATTCTTCATATGAAGGATCTTCAATATTATCAAGATTTGTTACCTCAATGTCATCTTTAGCCATAAGACAAAGATTTGCTGATTCTCCATTGCTTGCTTCACTATCTGAGCTACTTGAATTATCATCCCATGTAGTTTTCATTGCTTTTTTGCCTTTGTTTCGATCTTTCTTTAGCAGGGGACAATCTGCCTTGATATGTCCTGGCTTTTTATATTTATAACAAATTAATGAATCATTTTTACCTGTATCTTTGTTGGAAGATTTTTTGAAAGGTTTCCTTGAAGGAGCTTTATTTTTCAATAATCTCTTAAATCTTCTTGTGATCATTGCAATCTCTTCGTCATCGCTTTCTTCATCTTCTTCGCTTTCACTTTCATGAGGAACGGCTTTGAGTGCCAAGCTCTTCTTTTGCTTTCCTTCTTCTTCTCCTCTTTTCAATGTGTACTCATGGGTGATAAGTGACCCGATGAGTTCATTCACTTCGAGTTTCTTGAGGTCTCTAGCTTCAAGAATTGCTGTCACTTTTGATTTCCAACGTTTTGGTAAAGAGTTGAGAATTTTTCTTAGTATCTCCACTTTGGAATAAACTTTGTCAAGAGCTGTCAAGTTGTTTATGATATTAGTAAAACGAGTGTGCATACTAGAAATAGATTCATCATCATTCATCTTAAACATTCATATTCATGAGTAAGAATATAAATTTTTGATTCCTTGACTTGAGAAGTTCCTTCATAAGTAACTTCCAAGTTATCCCAAATTTCCTTTGCTGTAGCGCAAGTCATTACTCTATTAAACTCATTACCATTGAGAGCATTATATAATAAATTCATAGCAGTTAAATTCAAAGTATAAAGTCTATCGTCTTCACGATCAAACTCTTCTTCTTCCTTTTTGACCTTTATTCCATCAACCACTTTTGTTGGAATATAAGGTCCATTTACAATGCATTTCCAGATTTCTTGACCTTGAGCCTAAAAGAATATTCTCATTCTAACTTTCCAGAATGAGTAATTGTCTCCGCAAAAGAGTGGAGGCCGACTGCTAGATTGACCTTCACCAAATGAAGCTGCAATGTTAGCCATAAGATTTTAACTCAAAAGATAGTTAATCTTATAACAGAGCTCTGGCTCTGATACCAATTGTTGCCCAGATGACTAACACAAGAGGGGGGGTGAATTGAGTTGTATTTAAAAAAATAACAGTTATAAATCAAATATACAATATAAAAAATAAACAGAATATAAAGCAGTAAGAAATGTAAAGAGTAGGGTAAGAGAAAGTAAACTCAGTATTTTTACGAGATTCAGCCCCACTGCCTACGTCCTCGCCTCAAGCTACCCCTTGAGGATCCCGAATTCACTAGTCAATCTCCTTTAGGTGGAGATAGAAACCTATTACACTTTTGAGCAGCACCGCTCCAAAGAATCCGTGTAGAACACCCTCTACACTTCCAATCACCTCACACTTGGTGATTTAACTATTCCCCGTGTAGAACATCTTCTACACACAGAAGAGTTATACACACCCTTTTACTGATACAAGAATTGATAGTGGGTAGGCTATCAGAAAACACTCCTCAATGAATGAAATAAGAACAATACAGCACAAACTATATCTCTCAAAATGAACAAGGGTTAAGGCTCAATGCTTAGAGAAGAGAGAATGAAAACTTTGAATGAATGTTGTATGCTCTTGGTGTTGTGAATGTGAAGCTCTCAAATGATCTATTTATAGGCATATGAGACTTCATATTCAAATTTAAAAGGATTCACATGTCAAAAACATCATCATTCACTTTTCAAAAATTTCAAACCTAATCTTTTTACTTTTTGCATGTGACAAAAGGAGCACACTTTACTTTTCAAAAATTTCAAACCTAATCTTTTACTTTTTGCATATGACAAAAGGAGCACACTTTACTTTTCAAAATTTTCAAACAAAGACATCTACCTTTTGCATAAGTCAAGAAAAGCATCCATCACTTTTGAAAATATTCAAATAAAACATGCACATGTGAAAGATGACAATCAATCATCTTAATATTTTCAAAGTTCAAACCTTTAATCATGTCATGCACATGTGAAAGATGACAATCAATCATCTTTCAAAATTTTCAAATTTAATTTTCAAAATATTCATGCACATGTGGAAAATGTATTTTAATGCTTTATGATAAAATATTAATTTTGAGCCTTAATCCTAATTTCGAATTTTTAAGAGATTTACAACATTACTCTATGATTTTAATGTGAACTTGTTCCCTTCTTGCTCATGCTTGGTTCCTTGATGTGTTTGATTCTATTATGTGGACAACTTGAGTTTGAGACTCCTTTATTCTTTGAATTCATTTGTTATCATCAAAATCCATGTGTAGATTTATAATTACACGAAACTTGAAATCTTGGGTTCAACAGCTCTAATGCAGATGGGCTAGCATTCCTCCTGGCTCCTTTTGGCTTTGAAATACCTCCAAATTCAGCATCTGGATTTCTAGGCCTATTCAACACCACAGAAACCTCTTCTTCACTTCAAAACACCATTGTTTTTGTTAAGTTCGATTCAATTCCAAACCTTGATTGGGATCCTCCATTTCAGCATGTGGGTATTAACAAAAACTCCCTCGAATCTGTTAATTATACTGCTTGGAATTCTAGCTTACATAGTGGAGATACTGTTGATGTATTGATTACGTATACTGCTTCTACGAAGAAGTTGAGTGTCTCTTGGAAATACCAAAAAACCTCTGATGCTAGGGAGAATACCACCAATCTTTCTTATGAAATTGATCTGAGGTTCGTCCTGAGTGGGTCACAGTTGGCTTTTCAGCTGCTATAGGTGGAATGATACAGCGACATATGCTTCAATCGTGGGAATTCAATTCAACTTTAGACATAGCGGGATTACTGAATGGAAAGAATGTAAGAAAAAAGGCAATACGAGTTAGTATAATGATATCAGGTGGCATTCTGATAGCCTTGTTGTCATCATTAACATTTGTAATACTGTGAAGGAAATGGAAGGGAAAGAAATTAAAGAAAACTCCAGAGACGATGAACTTAACACAAATTAATGAAGATCTCGAGAGAGGGGCGGGACCAAGAAGGTTTTCTTATGGAGATCTTGCTTCATCCACCAACAACTTTTCAAATGAAAGGAAGTTGGGTGAAGGAGGGTTTGGTGCTGTTTACAAGGGGTACTTGGTTAAATTGGACATTGCGGTTGCTGTTAAGAAAATTTCGCGAGAGTCTAAACAAGGAAGAAAAGAGTACATAACTGAGGTGATGATCATTAGCCGACTGAGGCACAAGAATTTGGTTCAACTTATAGGATGGTGTCATGAAAGAGGTGAGTTCCTACTTGTTTACGAGTTTATGCCAAATGGTAGCCTTGATATGCACTTGTTTGGAAAAAAGAGTCCTTTAACATGGGAAATGAGATACAAGATAGCTTCTGGGTTGGCATCTGCACTGCTTTATCTCCATGAAGAATGGGAGCAATGTGTCATTCATCAAGACATCAAATCCAGCAATGTCATGCTTGATTCTGGTTTTAATGTGAAGCTTGGAGACTTTGGATTGGCTCGGCTAATGGACCACGAGCTAGGTTCTCAGACAACTGGATTGGCTGGAACGTTAGGCTATATGGCTCCAGAATACATAGCCACTGGCAGGGCTAGTAAAGAGTCAGATGTATATAGTTATGGTGTTGTTGCATTAGAAATTGCTGTCGGAAGAAAGTCAATCGATCCTCCAGAAAGGGATTCTGCAATGGGATTGGTAGAGTGGGTTTGGAATCTGTATGGAAGAGGAGATCTTCTTTTAGATGTGGATGGGAAGTTGCAAAAGGAATTTGAGGAAAAGGAAATTGAGTGTTTGATGATTGTTGGACTTTGGTGTGCTCACCTGGATCGAAGTTTAAGGCCATCAATAAGACAGGCACTTAAAGTTCTGAACTTTGAGGCAACAATGCCAAATCTTTCTATGATGATGCTCGTTCCTTTGTATAACATGCCAACCATGCCAGTCAGCTCTGGTGAACCTTTGATAACTACAAGCCTTGAGTATGGTCGTTGAACATGTGAACTGTTTGGGACCCAACTAATGATGGAGAAAGATTGGCTAGTAGCCTTATTTAATTTTGTTGAATTGTTGTCTTTCCTTTTCAATAAATGTTGTCGTTCCTTTTCAATAAATCTAGCCTAAATTATTCACCTAGATGTTGCTTTCCTTAACTGAGAAATGCCTTTCATTGTAATGATTGTTCAGCTATTTAAACCCTTGAGGCCAAGAATAAAATTATCGAATGAGTATTATCTTCAATGTTGTGTTGAATGGGAGTTGTGATTTGGGTAGACACTTTAACATGCTCACAAGTTGGCGGGAAAAAGGTACTACTGGCAGGATTGTTTTTTTTTTTTCTGTCAAGGGTGGGTGAAATAGCAGCCATACCTCCCATTATTAATATTGTTCTGTTTCTCTACTTTTGGAAAAATAGTTCTCTTTTTTGTTCACTATGTTAGGCTTTGTGACTCTGTTTGTTTACATACATACATTACTGACATCAAATGCTGGGCTACTAATTAGTTAAAGGAAGCGATTCTTAATGGTGTTTCTCTTGAAGATGATAAAAGAGACCAATTTAACAAAATTGAGCAGGTGTTCTTTAAGCTACTTTTCAATTTTGAATTAAATTGTTGCATCAAGTCATCAGTTCTTGTTTTCTCTCTCTCTCTCTATGTCTCTGTGTGTGTGTACTAGAATCTACATCACACAATTGCACATGGAAGTGGTTTGTATCTAAATATGATAATAGGATAGGCCTTTAGCTACAATTATATGCTAATATGTGCCATGGCCTTTGTTGGGTCCCTAGGAGAGTCTTCTATATAAGCTCTTCTTCTTCTTATTCTTCCTCTTTTTGGGAAGAAGGGTGAGGAGAGTAGAGGTTGTAACTAACTGATATTATATTAGAATACTGTAATTCTTCCTCCTTTAATATGGACACAGTGGGTGTGTGCACTTGGCTCTATGCCTACTTCAATGGATAAAATATTTTACTTGCAAAAATAATTGGAAACCGGTTAACAAACATTTAAAACATACGAAGAAAATAATTGGAACACTAAATAAGCAATACATGACTACATATTTTATTGGGAATAGACCGGTTAACAAACAGCAATAAGGAAGTAATGCATCGGATAAGCAACAAGGAGAAAATAAAACAATACACAAAACAAACAGATATAAGTGTTTCGGCTTAAAACAAGCCTACATTCACTGTGGGGTTGGTCTTAAACTTTCATTATTAAATAAAAATGGAGTACAGAGATTGGATTACAAGATTCTACAAAGATATCACTCAGCCTCACGTGTATAACTCTCAACATTCACGTGTTTGCTCTCAAACTCACAAAACTAACAAATATAACAGAGGCAGCAGTGAACGGCATTCAAATGAATGTCGTTCCTTATATAATTGAAACTCGCTCAAGCGGTAGTATCTCGCTCGAGCGAGTCACTGTTGTAAACGACGCTAACCCTAGTGCAAAAAATATTAGCTCGAAGCGAAAGCTCGAGTGAATGTTCAAGGTTGCATCTTGCTCGAACGGGTCCTCAAGCGAGGGTCGAGCTAACTCACTACCCGGTATCTCGCTCGAGCTAGATGTCGAGCGACCTCTCGAGTTGGAGTCTCGCTTGAGCTGGATTTTGAGCAAGAGTTGAGCGAACTTACGGGTTGACTCTTGCTCGAGCTGGATGTCGAGCGAGAGTTGAGCGTGCATACAGCAGAAGCGCTTATTCAAGCTACCTCTCAAAAAATATCCACATTGGCTTAAATTCTCACAAGCCTCGCTGAAACCATTTTTCACAGAAGACCAACCTCATAAAAAAATTCCCCAAGGTATTTACAAACCCCGAACATCAATCAAGTCCAAACAGAGTCTGAACTTGTGTACTGGAACTGGTTTTGTCATCATATCTGCTGGATTCTCTATAGTAGCAATTTTCTGAATTGCTACAATACCATCTGCAACGATATCTTTGAGGAAATGATACCTGAGATCAATGTGTTTTGTTCTCTCATGATATATTTGATTTTTGGTCAAATGTATTACATTTTGACTGTCACAGTAAACTGACATCCCTTCCTGCTGTAGACCCAGGTCAATGATCAGGCCCTTTAGCCAAATGGCCTCCTTAACAGCCTTAGCTACTGCCATATGTTCTGCCTCTATAGTTGATAAAGCAACAATTGATTGTAGTGTTACTTTCCAACTAATAGCAAAACCACACAATGTAAACACATAACTTGTCAATGATCTTCTCTTATCTAAATCCCCAGATAATTAGAATCGCTATATCCAACAACACTTGAACTGAAATCTACATCTCTATCAAAGATTAAGCCAACATGCAAAGTCTCCTTCAAATATCTTAGTATCCATTTCACTGTCTGCCACTGAGTTTTATCTGGATTGGCCATGTATCTGCTAACAACACTTACTGCCTGTGAAATATCTAGACAAGTACAAACTATCGCATACATCAAACTGCCAACTGCACTGGAGTAGGGAACACTTACCATAAACTGTTCCTCCTCATCTGTCTGGGGAGATAGGGAAGTAGGGGTGGGCAAAATTTTTGAGTTTCGATTTCCGTCCAATTCCGACTCCGATCGGAGTCGGAAGTTGGAGTTTAGAGTTTGGAATTCGGAGTCAGAGTAGTTCCGATTCCAAAGTCAGAGTTTGGAGTTGGAATCAGAGCCTAGTAGGGTTTCGAGTTCCGACTCCAAACTCCGATTATATAGATTATATATTTTATGTTGTAAGTTGAGTTGTGGATGCGCAAATGGCCTAACGGTAAGGGCGGCGTTTTAAAATTTTATTGACCTGAAGAACTTGGGTTCGAATCGGTGGACAAGCACCATGTCTTTCTCCTTTTCATATTTTTTTTAACTTTTCTTAAACCTTAAACGACGCCATTTGAAGGACTATATATTTATCTCATCCAAGATTCCAAACCTTAACCTATCGGCTTCTCCTTCTCGACTCTGCTTCCCCTAGCGCCTCTCTTCTCTCCAGTGCCCCAGACTCGAGCTACCCTTCTCCATTTCTTCTCCTATCATCTCTACATTTTCATCTTCCACCTCATCGGCATTTTCATTCAAACATTTTCTACGATTCTACCCTTCATCGGCGTCTCGATTCTCGATGGCTTCTCTGATCTCCAAATTTGATAAGTAGTTTATTTTTGTGATTCATGAATTTGGGTTGATTAATGATTTTGTTATGGTTTTATGGATCCTTTTTATTGTTGCTTTTCACTTTCTAATCTGAGTTTCAAATGGTTGTGATTTTGTGAATTTCGTTATGGTTTCGTGATTGTCGTTGGCTGAGTTTGGGATTTCTATCGGAGGTCGGAAATTCCGACCTCCGATCGGAGTCAAACTCCGACTCAATTTTGAAGTCGGAGTCGGAACTAAATTTCGACTCCGATATATGTCGGAGTCGAAGTTGGGAACTCCGAACTCCGACACTGTCGGAGTCGGAGCCCACCCCTTTAAGGAAGTTGAAAACTTGAATGCAAAGCAATCAGTGTACTTACAGGTTTGGAAGTAGACATTTCAAATCTATTAAATACCTTTTCAATGTACTTTCCAACTTTCCTATCATTGTGGATGTCCATCCCCAAAATCTTCATTGTCATACCTAAATCTTGCATTTTAAACTCATTCCTAAGTTGAGTTTTTATCAAATCAATATCATACATGCTCTTAGCAGCTATAAGCATATCATCAACATAAAACAGTAAGTGAATGAAAGATCTATCAGCTAATTGTCTGTGATAGACACAACTATCATAGTTACTTCTCAAATAACCATGATTAATCATAAACGAATCAAAACATTTATACCATTGCCTCGGAGACTGCTTTAAACCATATAATGATTTCTTCAATCTGTATACTCGATTTTCCTTGCCTGTAACAATGAACCCCTCTGGCTGATGCATATAGATAGTCTCTTCGAGCTTGTCATGTAGAAACGTTGTTTTAACATCAAGCTGTTGTAGCTCTAAGTCATACAATGCTGTAATAGCAAGTAAAACTCTAATCGAATTGTGTTTTACCACTGGAGAGAAAATTTCATTAAAGTCGATCCCTTCTCTCTGACTGTAGCCCTTAGCAACCAGGCGTACCTTGTATCTTGCATCTTTATCATTTTGGATTTCCTCTTTTCTCTTAAAGACCCATTTGCAATCAACAGTCTTCGTCTTCACTAGCAACTTAACTAAATCCCATGTTTGGTTCTTATGAAGAGACTCAATCTCTTCACTTATCGTTGAGCACCACTGTGCAAACTCTGTACTCCTAACATCTTCAGAATAACTGGAATGCTCCTGACCAATAATTGCCTCTGCTGTAGTAAGGGTGTACATCACCATGTCTGCATGTGCATATCTCTGAAGCGGTCTAATCTGCCTCCTTTGTCTACCAATAGCTATACTGTATTCCTGCTCATCATGTGCATTAGTCTCTAAATCAAAATCATACTCATCAGCAATAGCATGATCCTGAGTGTTAATGGGAGTCTTCTGTGGAGCCTATTGATCCACTTGTTTGCATTCCCCCTGGTCTGTACCTGACAACACAATAAACTCCTTTTTCGGATTAAGCATAGACTGTTCATCAAATACAACATCTCTGCTAATAACAAATTTAGGTGATTTGGCATCAGTACACCATAACCTATATCCTTTTACCTTACTAGCATATCCCATGAATATGCATTTCTTTGCCCTTGGTTAAAGTTTACCCTCATTGACACGAAAATAAGCAGGACAACCAAAAATTTTCAAATCTAAATAATCAATAGGAGTATTAGACCATACTTGATTTGGTGTTTTCAACCCAATAGATGTGGTTGGAAAGCGGTTGACTAGAAAGTAGGCTATGTTGACTGCTTCTGCCCAAAAGCCTTTAGACAAGCTTTCATTTGAAAGCATACTGCGTGCTCTCTCTAACAGAGTCCGGTTCATCTGTTCACCTACCCCATTTTACTGTGGAGTGTGTCTAACTGTACGATGTCTGGCAATGCCTTCATTTTTGCAGAATTCATCAAATTCACCTCCGCAAAATTTCATACCATTGTCAGTTTGAAGCCGTTTCACTTTCTTGCATTTCTGATTCTCAATCAAAGTTTTCCACTACTTAAAATTGGTGAAAACATCACTTTTTTGCTTTAAAAAAATATATTCACACCTTCCACGAGTAATCATTAATCAAAGTAAGTAGGTAGTTAGCTTCACCTTTCGATGGAACAAAAAATGGATCCCAAAAGTC
Organism: Platycarya strobilacea; assembly: GCA_036898215.1. Taxonomy (NCBI): domain Eukaryota; kingdom Viridiplantae; phylum Streptophyta; class Magnoliopsida; order Fagales; family Juglandaceae; genus Platycarya; species Platycarya strobilacea. The sequence goes on from CM072555.1 coordinate 39,155,307, forward strand.
GGAATGAATATAGTCCACAGTACATTTGGTTTTGTGAACTCCTGTAGCAAACTAAACTCTGCACTGTTTCTCAAATACACAATGTTCGCACAAGTCAAGTTTGCATTTTCTGATTCCCTAACAACCCTTACTTACTAAGGATAGACATCCCCTTCTCACTCATATAGCCCAAGCACATATGCCACAAACGAGTGATATCTAAATCCGGATCAACTGATACAGACACTGCAGTCGCACTAGTCATTCTATTTCCTTGAAGAAAATAGAGATCATCGGTCTTATCTCTTCTCATTACAATCATGGAGCCTTTACTGACTTCATAGCTCCACCTTCTCCCGTGTACTTAAAGCCTAAAGAATCAAGTACCCCCATCGAGATAAGATTTTTCTTCAAATCTGAAATGTGCCAAACAATAGACAATGTCCTAACAATCCCATCAAACATCTTATTTGGACTAAGCCGAGTCCTGCAATCTTACAAGTCATATCATTTCCCAACAAAACAGAACCCCTATTGACTGATTCATAAGTTGTGAACCAATCCCTCTTGGGACACATATGAAAAGTACAAGCTGAGTCCATGACCCACTTATTACTGAAGCGACTACTCGAGTCACTAATTGCTATGATAATATCTGAGCAATCAGAATTTTCATCAGCTACACTGATGGCATTAAAGGAACTAGTGAATTCCTCCTTCTTTTTTAGTCTGGTACACTCATTCTTGTAATGACCGAACTTATGGTAGTATTAACATTTAAAATTTTTCTTATTAGATTTCGACTGTGACTTACTCCTGGACTTGCCTCTATTTTTCTCTGAACTCTTTTCACTGGATCTTTCTCTGTTAGAGAAACCTTTGACAAACAAGCCACTGATTTGATTTTCACTACCCTTGTCACTGAATTTACTTCTTAATTCCTTAGAATTCAAAGCAGATTTCACATCTGCTAAGAAAATAGTGTCTGTTCCATATAATATGGATTTCACAAAATTTTCAAATGGCATTAAGAATGAACACAAAACAATTAAAGCTCAATCTTCCTCTTCAAGCTTAATGTCTATATTTCTAAGATCCATAATAATCTTATTGAATTCATCTAGATGTTCAGAAATAGAAGTTCCTTCATGCATTTTGAGAGTATACAACCGTTGTTAAAAATACAAACGATTTGTGAGAGATTTATTCATATATAAGCTCTCAAGCTTTTCCCAGAGACCAACAACGGTCTCTTCCTAAGCAACCTCTCTTAAAACTCCATTAGATAGTGATAAAAGAATAATGATGTGTACCTTATCTTCATCGTCCTTAGTCGGCATAGGAGAATCAGCAGACAATTTCTCTTCAAGAACCTTGAACAACCCCTGTTATTGCAACAAAACTTTCATCTTGATGCGCCATAAACTAAAGTTGTTCTGTCCGTCAAATTTTTCCACTTCAAATCTTGTTGTGGCCATCCCTTCAGATCTTCACAGAGCAGATGCTCTGATACTAGTTTGTTGGGAATAGACCAGTTAACAAAGAACAATAAGGAAGTAATGCAGTGGATAAGCAACAAAGATGGAGTACAAAGATTGAATCACAAAATAAAACAACACACAGATATAAGGGGTTCGGCTTAAAACAAGCCTACGTTCACTGTGGGGTTGGTCTCAAACTTTCATTACTGAACAAAGATTGAGTACATAGATTGGATCACAAGATTCTACAAAGATATCACTCAGCCTCACGTGTATAACTCTCAAAACTCACGTGTTTGCTCTCAAACTCACAAAACTAACAAATATAACAGAGGTGGTAGTGAACGGCGCTAACCCTAGTGAAAAGAACATTAGCTTGAAAGGAAAGCTCAAGCGAATGTCCAGGGTTGCATATCGCTCGAATGGGTCATCGAGCAAGGGTCGAGCTAACTTACTGCCTGGTATCTCGCTGGATGTTGGATGTCGAGCAAGGGTCGAGCGACCTCTCATGTTGGAGTCTCACTCGAGCTGGAAGTCGAGCGAGATTTGAACGAACTTACAAGTTGAATCTCACTCAAGCAAGAGTCGAGAGAGCATACAGCAGATGCACTTATTCAAGCCACCTCTCAACATATTTAATCACTTTAATCTCTTAGTCCATCATCCTTCATCATAATTCATACCTATGTAGTCTTAAGATCTTCGAATCTAATCTTGTCTAGCAAACCTATGACTACTAATGCTATTTTTTTTATAGGTGTCTGTTCATGCTATTAACACTTGGTAATATGAGTTCATATAATCTGAACCTTAATGCGTCCATCGAAATCGATCTTTGCGTGAAGAAGTCTACCGTGCTTATGTAACGTGGGCCTCAAACGGAGATTTGGATAATACGGCAATAATTGACCAGATTTTGAAACTTAGGTTGGAGAAGGCTAAGCTTCTCAATTATAACAATTATGCTGAGGTATGTTCTACCATCTTTTAACTTCACTTTTTTATTATCGACTATCTGAAATATACTTCTTCAGGTAAGCATGGCAACCAAAATGGCTACTGTTGAAAAAGCAAAAGAGCTTCTAGAAAAACTTCGCAATGCTTCATGGAATGCTTCAGTTCAAGGTAGGGCGCTGTACATAGTGAAACTTAATTCCCAATATGCTTTACTGCATGGAAGTATATAAACCAGTTGAGCTATGCCTAATATTGATTCTTAATTCTTCTGTTGTCGTGGAAACATTGTCTGGGTATATATAATTTATTTAATTTAATTTAGTTTAAATATGTACTTCAACTTATCAAAAAAAGAAATAGATATGGAAACTGAAAATAAATGATAGACTTAATTAAGTTACTCTTATAGAAATTGCTTGGACTAATGTATTTAAACTCCAAGGGGTTGGCTCAAATGGTAAGGGCCTTGGTCTTAAGCTTCACTTCAAGGTCTAAGGTTCAATACCTCATAGGTACAAACAATCCTTTGGAACCACATCTTTTAGTGAAAAGTTAGCGATTTAACCAGTTCCGTGTAGAGAAACTTTCGAGAGTGTGATGCACGAGACTGAAGTTTACTCTACAGGGATTGGTCCAAAGAGTCCTGCCTGGAAGAGGTTTCCCAACATAAAAAAAAAATGTATTTAACTCTTGTTATGCTAGCTAAAATGATCTCTGAGTTAGAAGTGTTCCAATCTCATTGCCACCTATATAATTCTTGACAACTCAACATCTCATAATTTGTTGCAAGGGGTATGTATATATCAAGGAGTTGGTTGAAGTGACAAATAATTACTAATTATGTTAGAAGGGGTTTTTTTGGTTTGACGAAATCCAAATTATCCATAGTTTTTCCATATTTTCTCCGCCTTTTAGACCAAATTGATCAAGTTAAGGTCCGATTTGAATACGAGATTGAGTTTATCTCATCTTAATTTATCTCAAATTTATCATTATAATTTTTTAAATTTTCATACAAAATATAATAAACAATTCAATTTTTTCAAATCTCAATTCAATTTTTTTAAATTTCAACATAATAATAATATTAAACATATTCCAAAAATATTTTATTCAACTTTTGAAACTCATTTCAATTCATCTCATCTCATCTTTTAATTCAAACTACTCTTAAAGACTTAAGACCTGCGTACTTCATCAGGAACATCCCCGATCAATTTCCTGGCAATTACAATCTCACGAAATTAGTGTAATTGGCATTCTTAACGTAACACTTCACTCATACATTAGTTAATAAACTTAATCACGGATGATTGAACTTTATATTCATCATTATAATTAGTATCAGAGCCAATCTCTCAGGCTGTGTCACCTACAAGACAATGATCTAACGAGGTCAATAGGAATTTAAGGGATGAAATATTGAATATGATTTTAAAATATAAATTTGATGCGACTTTGAACTTAGGAAGAGAGCATGGTTCTTCAACAGAGTTTCTTAAGCAAAGCTGCAAAAGTACTTTGGCGTAAAGCACACGTATTGACTGCTATGAAGTGGGGAACAGCCTTTTTTTTTTTTTTTTCTTTTTTTTTCAGTAATTTGCTTTCGGACCGAGTCAATCACGCTAAAGAGCATTGAAAGTAAAAAGTTTGTCATTATCATGGAAAACATGTTCCATATAATAATTAAAAATAATAAATATTTTTTAATTATTAATTATTTATTATTATATGTTTTCATAAATGAATAATCCAATATAAAAATTTGTTATAAATAATCAAAGTCAAATTATTTTTATATTATTTTATTATTATATAATAAAAAAATAGATATTATAATGTGGGAACTTAGAGCATTCTCATTGGATTGGCTAAAAGTCAAATTCAGTAAGATTTTGGATAATAAATCTTATTTTCAACCCACGTTAAATTGGCCAAAAGCCAAATATAGCGGGTCAAATATTTATTTTATTCTTTTATTCTTTTTTCTTTCTTACATTATTCTCTCTTCTGCCTAAAATTATCACGTTGAATCAAGGAGTTGACTGCAAATCTTTTACAATCATATATAAACTATTATGAAATATAAATAAAAAAATAAATAGAATAGTCAAAAATCGTAATTTAATTTAAATATAATATGATTACTAATTATTTTTTTAAAGTCATAATTTAATTAAAATATGATTATTAATTAACATATAATAGATAGAATAGTTAAATATGATAAAATTAATTAATTTAATAATTGCAAATAATTAAAAAAAATTAATTATTAATTACTCATTATTATGTAACTTCATAAATAGATAATCTAATGTGGAGATTTGATGTAAATAGTCAAAAGTTAGTTATATTTTTTATTGTTATATTTTGAAAAAATAACTATTCTAATGTGAATACTTATGTAAATAAAATGGACAAAAGTCAAATTACTTTTCATAATGGCTAAAACTATTCTTTAACTTTGGATAATCCAATGAAAATGCTCTAAGACAACCATTTCAAAAAGAGCTCTATAATAAAATTTCTTCTAAATTTGAAAGAGTTTGTTTCTTAAAAAAATTAGAAAAGTTTCAAAACAAGCAGGAAGTTTTAACTAAAAAATACACTTCTTTATGAAATCTTGGAATAAGCTTTGTCGTTCATGATATTGACAGAAGCATCAATGTGATTAAGCATAGAGTTTAATCTATAAAGGTTTTACTAGTTCTTGATGATGTGGATGACTTGGTCCAACTAAATAAACTAGTTTGAGATCATTCTTGATTTGGTATAGGGAGTAGAATAATCATAACAACAAGAGACCAACACTTATTAAGAATGTTTGAAGTTGATTCAAAGACAAGGTAATGATTTTGAATGACAATGAAATTCTTCAGTTGTTTAGCTTGCATGCTTTCAAGGAAAAAGAACCATTGAAGGATTAAATATGTCCAGGATCTTCCACTAGCTTTCAGTGTTGTTCACATCTAAAAGATGAAAGTATACATCAATGAAAAAGTATATTAGAAAAATATAAAACATTTCTCAATATAGATATTGAGAAAGTCTTTTAGTGACCTATGAAGAATTAGATCATCATACTAAAAGGCAAATGTTTCTTGAGAAGCTTTCGATAAGGTCATAAAAATATTTGATAGCTGTGATATTTTTATAGCTCATGGTATCTAGAGGCTTATAGAAAAGTGTTTATTAGTATTGTTGGTAAAAGGTTTTATGAATATGTTTGGATGCATGACTTGTTTCAAAATATGGGTTGATAAATGGTTGGAATAGATTCATTGAAAGAATCTAGCAAACGTAATAGATTGTGGTTTCACGAAGATATTCATAAAGTGTTGAAAGAAAGTCCGGTAAGAGTAAAAATAGAATTTCTAGTTTTACATTCGTTTCCTTTTCCAAAGGTGAAACCTAGTCGAAAATATTGATCATAAAAATTTATACATAACTGAATATATGTATATATACTCTATAAATTATCAAGGAATATTTAGTTATAATTAGAATTCGTTTAAACCAATAAAAGTACCATATCTTAATGTCCTTTTTTGGTTCAAATGTCCTAATATTTTATAACTTAGTGTCTACTGTATCCTCTTAATGAACAACTTGATCCACTAATTTTGTTGAACTCGGGTATTATCTTACGTACCATGGTACAAACAAAATTGATCACATGATAATAGAAATGCCTAAAGATAAGCACGTGATTAGGTTGAGTCCCAAAGCATTTGCAAAGATGTAAAGACTTTAAGAGTGTTTAATTATCAATCTTAGTGTAAGTTTTTCAAGTGGACCTACTTATATTTCCAACAAGCTAAGAGTACTGGATTGGTTTTAATATCCTCTGCAATCTTTTGTTGATTTAAAGGGATTACAAAATAAAAAATAGTGAGAGAAAAGTTTAGTTTTACCAATAGCGGTATGCATATGGGTTATAAGTAAATTTACCTCCAGGATATAATGAAGCCTATAATAAGTTTGTTTGATTGATTGCGTTATGCACAAATGAAATTAGATTTTGAATATCATTAAATTTTACTATTCAACCAAGAGATTAGAAATTTGTTCTTTGCAGAATGAACAAATTCTAATAATAAATTTTGAGGAAATGAGAACTTTTGGAGAGAGAGAATTTCGATTGGCTTTTATCATATTTAAATTTGTAGGCCAATAGGTCTATTTATATAGAGCCAAAGGATATGAAAGAGAAGTTGCAACTTTTCATTTTTCTATAATTTGATACGAATAGGTATATTGCTTTTGTCTGTTACCAAGTGACATAAGACTTGGACTCAGTCCAACAGTCATGCTGCATCCCTACCAACCAAGGCACACGGGTTTGAAACACAAGTGGTGTACCTTTTGCCATTTTATGCGGTAACTACAAATGCTATGCCCCTAGGGTCAACTGGGCTACTGCTACATGCTAGGTCGCACATGCTTGTGCCCATGGTAGAAGCCCATTCTTCTTACAAATAATAAAAACTAGGTTGTTCAAAATTTCGACAATTCCAATTAGAGTTCAAAAGTCGAAAGTCGGAGTCAAAGTAACTCTGACTCCATAATCAGATTTCAAAGTCAGATCCGGAGCCCAAATGGGCTCCGGCTTTCGACTCCAACTTCTGAACTTTTTTTTTTAACTTAGCTTAAACAACACCGCTTCAATTAAATAGAAACGATGTCGTTTACTCTGAAATCATGGCTTCCAACAAGGCTTCTTCCTTCTTTCTTCTTATTCTTTCTTCATATTTAATTTTCTTACTCCCATTCCTCAAATATGTAGTCCGCGAACTCAACCCTAGTGTCAGTTCTTCACACCACTATTGTCCGTGTCCTGCCATTGTCCATCGTTGCCGAGAAGAACTCACAAATTTTAATTGATAATTATCGAGATTTTAGAGTTTCAAAATTAGGAATTTTAATTTATTATTTTGTTTTTATTCTTGGTTATTGATTGGATTGTGTTAAGACTTGATTGGAAAACGTTGTGTGTATTTTGTATTGAGGAAATGGGTTGGGCTATGAAATTGGGTTGGATTTCATGTTTTGTTTTAGTGTGTGCAAGGTGTTTGTGAAAATGTCACTTTGAGAAATTGTTGGCACAACAAATGCTTGTCACTTTGAAGGATCAACAGTTGGCACAACACAACCTCTCCATAAAGTATATAACTGCTTCTCAACAGTTGGGTGGTGCCTGCAGTTGAAAAATGAAGTTTTAGGTTCATAACAAACTATGCTTCGACAGTATCTAGCCAAAACACAAGAAAAAATACAAAGAAAAAAATAAGAGTATCATAAGCATCTTGCATCTTGATTTCTGAAGTTGTGTGTGTGAGGAACATCTATTAATAGAACCAACATAATTTATGCCACTCAACCTTATCTAAACTCGTACCCCCATTTACCTCTCTAACAACCTGCATGATACATCACTTCTCTAAAAAAATGATAGAGAGGACTTGTAAGTCTTAACTTGAAAAGTAGAACACCAGCTTTAAGAGCAACAAACAAGCAACTAATAGCCCCAGGTGATTAGATCAGTTGATGATTTCATTGTTTTTTGAAATCAAACAAACATTGTCCTACTCGAGAGATAGGGTTATCAGCATTTTATTTCTTATCTATAAATGTGCTATTGATCACAAGTACACAAATGAGGTGTAAAAACATGAGGGAGCCAAGGTGTTCATTAGGGAAAAAAAATTAAATGGGTATGAGATTTTGCAAAGGAATCTTTTCACTAGATTGGTTATTAGTTTTTTGGATAAAAACTTTTGTAATCTTGTAATTTTGGTTCCTTTGTACTGGGAGTGTAGAATTTTTTGTATCATGGCGTTGTGCTTTTGATTGCTTGATATATATATATATATAGATATATATATATATATATAGATATATATATATATATATAGATATATATATATATATATTCATTCAATGTAGTTTGGTTATCACATGAACTAAGCGACGATGTTCTTAGTGAAAATTTTCTTGAGAAAATACTGGACTCTTGCATGCTTGTCTGAGAGTTGTTTGAGGTTGTCTCAATAGCATGAATATACTACAATGTTTATTTTTATTCTTATATGTACATAAACAAGCATAAATGGATACTAATATTTTGGGCATAAGGATCCTAGGAACCGCGGGCTGAGTGCTACCATTGTGGAAGTAAAGTTGGCTGTCATTTATAGAGGCAAGGCACTTGTATGATTTAACATTTGGATGGTTACCAGAGGCACAAAATAGTGAAGGGGTTAAAGGACAAAGGTCAAACTCAGACTAATTTTAGTTACGAGACTTTTACAACCACTGATGGTACATAGGCGATGAAGATCGTCATCACTCAATACAATGAGAAGTTGTTGAGGGAAGTGCTTACAGAGATGATTATTGAGGATGAGATGCCTTTTACCACAGTCGACAAGAGAGGGTTCTAAAATTTTTTGTAGCTGGTTAAGCCATGATTTCCACTGCCATCACGGTATACAGTGATGCGGAATTGTATGAAGAGACATAAGAAAGAGAAGACATAGATGAAGAAGATGTTTGTCACCATTGGTCAGAGAGTGTTATTTACGACCGACACATGGACGTCTATACAAAATAAATCGTACATGTATATCACAGCACACTATATTGATAGTGAATTAAATCTAAAAAAGTAGATTATTAGGTTCAAATAAATAGTTGATCATAAGTATGCATCCATTGGGGCTGAGATGGATGATTTTCTAATGGATTAGGCATTCAAAAAGTTTTATGCATTACAGTTGATAATGGTAGTGCTAATGAGACTGCAATCAAATGGTTTACGCAGAATACGAGGGTGAAAGAAGATGTAATCTGCAACCACTAATATATCCACGTTGGATGCATTTCTCACATAATCAACCTGAGTATTGGTGAACGACCTTTTGATTTTGGTTTTATTATTTCTTTGGCGTTATGCTATGCAGAAGCCTCATACCCAACACCCCAAGAACTTTTAAGTGTAAAATAAAATGTTAGGGGTGTGCTCCCTTATCTTTAGAACTACCTTAATCCATTTGGAAACTTCGTTGGACTTGGCATTTATGTATATCTGGTTGCAAAAATCTAATGGGTCTCCCAATTAGCAGTCTTATATTGGAAAATTATTTAGACATGCATGATTTGCTTTCTCCAACAGATTCAATCGTTGGATTATAGGAGTTAAATTTTCTGAACTATCCCTAAAGAATCAAATTTCTTACGTTGTTTGATTCCCCTATCACTGTGAACTTGTTAACTCTGAGGTCAAGTGAGATGGTTAGCCTTCCCATGAGGATTATAGGATTTGTTTCACTCACTCACCTCGACTTGTCATATTGAGAGAAACTTGAAGAATTCTTAGAACTTCCACCAAATATAAGACGACTACTTGTTATGGGATTCAAGTCCTTCGAAAGGTTTCTCGAAATATCAAGAATATTGGAATTTAACAGAAGCCACATCAGATTTCTAGAAAAAATCTAATTATGCTAATGCGACAAAATGAATGAGAAGATTTGGAATTATAAAGTGCCAAATGCATTACCGTGGAAGGTTTGTATGCGTCTCAATCTCTCTCTCAATTCTCCTTGTGATAGGATGCAAGACTTTAAAATTAATGATAATGATGATGATATGGGTTGAGTAGGGACATTATAATGCAACTATGTTATCAAAAAATCCGATTTCACAATGGTTCTGGTATCATAAAGAACTTTTAAATTGTTAAGAGGGGTGATGATGATCTCCTACTAAGGGAAAATGAAGGATGTGTAATAAATATTGAAGGGCCACACTATTTGGAGGATATATGTGGAATTGTAGTTTATGGGGTTGTGATTTAAATAATTATTTGCATTGCTTTGAGTATAAGCCAAGTCATTTTTTTATCTCGTTTAAATTAAAATAAAATAAATTAAGATAAGAGCAAAATTTGAAATATAACCCTTCATATTCTTTTCAAAATTATATATCATTTATCACCACTTCATAACTCATCTCTTGTACTTCTCGAACTTCTCATGATCAGTTATCATTTTGATCATTATTTATAATTTAATACTTCCATCCTTTATTGCCTGCCTCTTCCACCTCTTGTTTCTTGTACTTCCTAATTGTTCTCATGGTTAGTATTTTTACCATTGGATCGTGCTAGGTACAGTCCTCACGAGGTGGAAGTCATTTTACTTCTATTTTATTCAAATGTAAATAATATCCCGCATTTCATATTTTCTCCATACGAGCGATTTACACAACTCTTTCGTTCTTCTCTTTTTTGGTTTTCCAAAACACTCAACACAGGCCAGCTTAAAATTATATCAACACCGTCTGTCACTTTCCGAGCTTCGTCTGGCACAATCGCCATCATATTCTCCTCCACTGGCCGATGACCAAATTAAACCTCTACACCATTTTTTGTTCATTTTTCTTCTAGATTTATTTATGCATTGGAGTTTAACTGCTTAGAATGAATGGAAAGAAAAAATTCAAGACTATAATCGACTTAAAAGCAACAAGCTCCTGCACATATACGAGGCAAGAACACATATCCCAACACCAAGATAAAGTTGAAAATAATTATCGTTCTCCATTAGCAAACATTATATCCAATACAAACACACAAATTTCAACTGCAACAACCTTAAATCAAAAAGGAATTGTTAGAAAGTACAACGGAAAAATACCTCAAACTCAACTTATAAAATTACTCCACAAGTTTCTCCATACTGACAATCCCAAACGTTTCCTCTTAGTGGCAAAGTGCACTACTTAGTATAAAACTAGAATGAGACTTAATAGATTCACAGCCTAAATACTATTTTAAGAAAGAACAAAAAGAGGGAGATTCTCTTTTTCCAGATCGTGCTAAAAACGATCAAAGGGGGACTATATATAGTCTACCCACATATGGCTGGCCTTAAAAGCCAGCCATTACTCTACCATTCAATTGGCAGAAACACATGGCTTAAAGCCATGCATTGAGGAAAATTAAACCAGTGCAACGTATGGCTTTTAAGCCATACGTTACACTTATTGTAACGTATTGGAGAGGAGGGGTTAGCCCACGTGGGCGCCCCTCCATCCTACATCTCCCACTTGTACACATTGGGCAATCTTGTTCATACAAGTGTCGTTCGACCACCAAGCACATCTGTAGAAAGGTGGGAGTACATACACCAAATCTCTCCCAGAGAATATCAGTATAGTAACATCCCTGAAATGTATGGTTATGTCCTAGACTTATTTGATCGCATTAAGCCAAGCATTTTCAAACCCTCTTGAGTTAATAAACTCAAAACAATGATTGACTATCTCTAAATCATTTCAATGTGTTTACAACCTTAGTCGTTACCAATATGACGCTACCAATATGTAGCGTCACAGTTTGACGTCAACAAACACTATCGAAGATACGATATCGAAGAGTCTTCCTTTTGCACTCATATCATTCAACTTTGAAACTTTAGTCAAATCGCTTTCCTAGCAATGCCTCTTTAGACCGTATCAATCATGGCCATAGACAGCATGCCAAAGTAGCAAACATTATAACCTCCATCTCGTGACATAGTCAAAAGTAAAGGACACCTAAAAAAAAATGAGACTCACACAGTGAGAAAAATGAGAACCATTTTCTCACTTGCTCATATAGTCGAATAATCACATGTAGTATGAAACACATGCTACGATGGATTTCTCTTTCTCAAATAGCATATGTCTATATCAACACCATACAGATCTTAGTCTAGCCGCTCCTTAAGCGTCTAATCCAATTTTCTATATTTGCACGCCTTCAAGGCATCAAAAAGAATCTCGCATTTGGCTAACCTTAGGCTACATGGATGGTGGGTAATCCCTTCATAGTCTTCTCAAAATACCTCATCTTAGCTCCCACTAAGGCGACATATCTTTGTGTCAACTAACTTATCCCTTTGGACAAGTACTTAGAGACATAATATCTCATCTCTACTCGCTACTTAAGCGCTAGAGGCGATTGCTCGTGTGAGTGAACCAATCTAAGCCTGTTGACATATCTTGTGTGTGTGTATTAGTAAAAAGCAATACGATAAAGACAAGAACCGAATCATATTGAATTAATGTCCCAAATGAAATGTTATATCTCAATGTCATTTGAAATACAAATTACATTTACAATCTATGTAGTCCTAGATTCCTGACATTAGCCTTAAATACATCTCATGCAATAGGCTTTGTTAAGGGATCAGCAACCATGCGATTCGTAGAGAGGTGTTTTAGAACCACTTCTCTTTGCGCTACCATATCTTTGATGTAGTGATATCTGATATATATGTGTTTGGTTCTTCCATAATACTTTGAGTTCTTAGCATATGCGAGAGCTACCATGCTATTGCAGAATATCGTCACTGGATCTAAAGTATCCATGTCAACGTCTAAATGCTTGAGGAACCTCCGTAACCAAACAGCTTCTTGAACTGTTGCAAAACAAGCTATGTATTCTGCCTCCATGGTGGATAAAGCTATGCATAGTTGTTTCTTGCTGCTCCATGTAATGGCGCCATTGTTGAGCAGAAAGACATACCCATTAGTTGATTTGTGCTCATCTAGGTCACTGTCTCAATCGGCATCGCTATAACCTCTTAGCTGCAAATCTGAACCCTGATAGTACAGCATATAGTCTGCAGTTCCCTTAAGATATCACATAATCCTCTTGACTACTTTCCAGCAAGCCAGTCCAGGGTTGGATTGGAATCTACTCACTAAGCCAACTACATAGCATATGTCAAGTCGAGTACACATCATTGCGTATATCAAACTACCCACAGCATTAGCATAAGGGACATGGGTCATCTTTTCCTTTTCTCTTTAAGTCTTAGGACACAACTCTTTAGACAAGTTCTTGCTTCTTGCAATAAGGGTGTCAATGGGCTTACATCCACTCATTTGGAAGCGTTCGAAAACTTTATTTATGTAAGTCTGTTGGGACAAATACAAAAGTCTCTTAGAGCGATCTCTGGAGATCTTAACTCGCAGAATGTATTCTGCTTTACCCATATCCTTCATTTCCAAATTAAAGGATAACCACTCTTTTATGGCGACTATCAACCCTTTATCATTTCCAGCTAGTAGTATGTCATCAACATATAATGACAACATAATAAAACTCTTCTTAGACCTTTTGACATAGACACAATGGTCTTCTGTGATTATCGTAAACCCATTCGAGAGAATGGCTCGATGGAATCTGAGATACCATTGTCTAGATGATTGTTTTAGGCCATATATAAATCCTTTGAGCTTGCACACTTTGCGCTCTTAACCTTTGACTACAAAACCCGTTGGTTGATCCATATAGATCTCCTCATTTAGTTCTGCATTGAGAAATGTTATCTTAACGTCCATCTGATAGAGTTATAAATCCATATTTGCTACTACAGCTAGAATCAGGCGAATTGAGGCAAACCTCACCACTAGTGAAAATGTTTCTTCATAGTCTATACCCTCTTATTAGGTATAACCTTTCGCCGCTAAGCGAGCTTTATACCTATCTATTGATCCATCCGACTTGCGTTTGATCTTAAGAATCCATTTATTCCCAATAGCCTTACACCCTGTCGGTAGATCAACCAGATCCCAGATCTGGTTAGTTCTCATATACTCAATTTCATCATTAAGTACTTTCATCCACTCATCTTTAGTAAAAGATGAAAGATCTCATGAATTGTCCTACGCTCGTCATCATCATGCGGAGTTACCATAAAAGCTTCCCTTTCAATCTCAAAACGACGACGGGGAATACTTTCACGTGTGCTTCTACGCGGCTGAGGTTGTTGTGATTGATTGACAAGTGGTGTGCTCCCACTCGGATTCAAGTCATTTTTATAATTTGTAGGAGTTTGAAGAATTTTTTCCTCACTTTCAACTAAATTCTTTGGAGCACTTTCCTCTTGCTCTACAATCTTATGGAGTTTCTGAACTCCTATCAACCTCACCTCTATTTGGAAACTCATCTTCAATGAAATCCACATCTTGTGACTCAATCTCAGTCACACTTCCATCAGTTTGTTCACCTATTAATATATACCCTTTAGAGTGTTCTGAGTACCTTATAAAGATACACTTCTTCCCTCTAGGGCCTAACTTTCCATACTTATGAGAAAGATCGTGAACAAAACCTGTTGAATCCCATAGCCACAAGTTACTCAAATTGGGTTTCTCGCCGGTCCACAGTTCATATGGGGTAGAAGTTACTAATTTGGAGGGTACTCGGTTAAGAATGTAGGTAGCATTCAAAAGTGCATCTCCCCAAAAAGAAATTGGTAGGTTTGCTTGCTCTATCATCGACCTAACCATCTCAAGCAGTGTTCGATTTCTCCTTTCCATCACGCCATTTTGTTATAGTGTACTCAGCATCATTAATTGTCTTTTGATTCCTTTTTCATCACAAAACCTTTTACATTGCTCAGAAAGATATTCTCGTCCTTGGCCAGTTCTCAAGAGTTTTTAAACTCTTGTCTAACTGATTCTCAACTATTCTTAGATATCTCCTAAAGCATTCCAATGCTTCAAAATTATGGGATATCAAGTAGACATGACCATAATGTAAAAAATCATCTATAAATGTGATGAAGTAGACACATCCGTGTCTTGCCCTCACACTTATTGGACCACAAATGTCTGAGTGGACTAATTGTAGTGGAAAAGATGCCCTAATGGCTTTTCCAAACGATTTTCTCTTAGCTTTTTCTATTAGATAATGTTCACATGTGGGCAAGATGACCTTAGTGAGATTGCCTATTAGACCTTCTCTAGCTAACCGAGCCATTCTTTCTTGCCCTATATGGCCAAACCTAGCATGCCATTTATTTGAATCCAAATTATCAGATGCAGAAAGAAAAGTAATAGACTCATTCATATTTGAATAATCTAAATCCATTATCATAAAATCGTCTTGAAGAAAAGCATTACCATAAAACACATAGCTCAAATAAAAGGAAACATAATTGTTTTCAAATACAATCCAAAAACTAAGTCTTAAAAGAGTAACTACAGAAAGTAAGTTTCGTCTGATTTCGGGAGCGTATAGCACATTGTGGAGCAAAAGAATGCGGCCACCCCGCAAGTCCAGCTTGTAGGTACCAAGTCCTAGCACCTCCACGCTAGCTCCATTCCACACCTTGATATCACGGCTCCCAACTGGAATCTAGTGATACTCCACAAATCCGACTCTATCTGCGTTATGTGTTCGGTCGCTCATGAATCAATAGTCCACACAGGATAGGAGTGAGCAACCATCACATGGCTAGTTACAAAAACAATGCGAGAAAAGTTAGAGTGTGCCTTCTTCGGCTCAGTGCAGTCACGAGCGAAGTGGCCTTTCTTTTCGCAGTTGAAACACTCTAATTTTGACTTATTCTTCCCGCGCTCGTCCCTCTTGCTGCGTTGAGAAGTTTCTAACACCTTCTTAATTTGTCTAGCAGCGACCCCATTCTTGGACTTCTTGCGCTTAGGCCTTGATGCCTTGTGCAAACTAGAATCAGCCACATCGGTCAAATGATTGGGCTTAGTAGCCTCTAGGCGCTCAGCCTCCAATTCCAAGTGACGCGAGATATTATCAAAGTCTTTAATATTCTCGTTATGCGTCAGGTTCTAGCTCATATTCTCTCAAGAACTCGGTAGTGATCTTATCATTACCTGGACTTGTTGTTCATCAGTCAGGTTGTTTCCTACTGACTTAAGTTCGCGGATCATGGTCGACATAGCCCTAAGATGCTGCTTCGTCGTGTGATCAGAGCGCATCTTATAGGAGTTAAACCTCATGGTTAATCCATGCAACTTGGTGGCCGAAGTTCCAGCAAACTTCAGCTTCAAAGCCTCCCACATGATTTGGGCAGTATCATAGGTCACGAACTCATACATTAGATCATTGTGCATGCTGCTTAACATTATTATGCGCATGCACCAATTTTTCTTAGCCCATTCAGTATAGGCTAATTCATCTAATTTGTGTTGTTCTGAGTCCCCTTCCTTGGGCTTAGTCAGGGAGTGAGACAAGACCGCTACAATCTCTTGCTTATCTAAGACATACTGGATCTTGCGATGCCATATGTCATAGTTCTCCACATCCAATTTCTCGCATTGTTTAAATCGGCAACTATACTCTTGAATGCCATATCACTACAAAACACAAAGAAGGGATATTACATACACACTTAAAAATATATGCCGCATCCATCCAACCTGGAAAAGAAATAATTTAGACATACCGCAAGATCGAAAAATCGCTAGACTTCAAAATCATCTCTTGCGCCACAATATCCAATTATTAAATTTTTAACCTAAGTCCCGCACAAATTCAAAACAAATATGGGAGATTTAATCATCATAACTCTCAACCATACTCCCACTATCTAGAGTAGTCACCTAGTCTTAGTCACACGTAAAGACAAATCTTACTAAAATCATAATAACCTGTTGGGCTAGTCAACAAAGACAGCTACACCAACCACAGCAGCCTATTAGGCCAGTCTACAAAGATGGTTCATATAAGACCATTACAGTTCATTTTTCTTGTTCCATCAGTGCATTTACAGCTCTTACTGGGGCTACCATGGTGTTATCACTGTACAGTGCATTTATAGTTCTTATTGTGGTCACTACAATTCTTCCAACCTATCAATTTACACTGACAATTCTAACTAAGACTACTTAGTGGGAATTATTCTATTTTATCACTAGAATAAATTAAGGCTAATGACTAATCATTTAAGCCTAACATTTATACAAGATAAAAAAAAAAAAAAAAAACATATATCCACATGTTCAATAAATACATACATGTAACCATATTTAATCAAAACAATAAAAAATAAAAATAACATGTAATCACATTTATGGAATTCCTCAATAAAATAGCATGAATACCACCAAATATTCATATGTAATCACATTTAATCTAAAACATTAAATAAAAGATCACATGTTATCACAAGAAATATATCTAAGTATATATTAAAACATACCATTTTTTTTTTAAAAAGGAACAAATAAATATATAATAAATATATTTACAGCCCCACCTAGACCAAAGGACGCCTACAGCCTAGTGGTTGCGCGTTGACCTTTGACATCCAATGATCCTGGGTTTGAAACCTAGGTTTGCCATTTTTTTTTAATAATAAAAACATGTGCTAGGCCAAAAACACCCAACCCATGATTCATAAAAAAAAAAATAATGGGCTGAAGGGCCAAGCCCAGCCCAGCCCAAGCAAAAAAATAGAAAAGCCACATTGCTCTTCTTCAACCTTCGGCTAGGGCGCTGTTCACATGAACAGTGCCCGTATTACAGCAACCATGAACAGTCACCATAGGCATCCATTTATGTCGGAAACTGCCACCCCATCGCCCAAAAAAAAAACAATGAAGAGGGATGCACCGCACCACCCTTGTGGTGCACGCGGCACCCCTGGTGCAAGCAGGTGCTTGCCACACCCATGGTGCGCGCAGCACCAAGCAGGTTCGTGAGCACCCCTGAGTGTGCGCAGCACCATTAGGTGCTCACTGCACCACCACTGGGTGCGCGCACCACCGCCATGGGAGCTTGGTTTTCTTTTTCGTACAAAACAATACCAAAAAAAAAAAAATACATTAAAAAAAAGGTCAGCCATATCTCAAGCATATGCAAAATATATATATATATATATATATATATAAATTGGAAGCAACTATACATTCTCTGATACCAATGTTAGAAAGTACAGCGAAAAAATACCTCAACCTCAGCTTATAAAATTTCTCCACAAGTTTCTCCAGACTAAAAGTTCCAAAAGTTTCCTTTTAGTGGCAAGTGCACTACGTAATATAAAACTAGAGTGACACTTGACAGATTCACAACCTAAATACTATTTTAAGAAATAACAAAAAGAGAGGTTTTCTTTTTCTAGATCGTGCCAAAAACAAGCAGAGGGAGACTATATATAGTCTACCCACATATGGTTGACCTTAAAAGCCAGCCATTACTCTGCCATTCAATTGGCAGAAACGCATGGCTTAAAGCCATGCGTTGAGGAAAATTAAACTAGTGCAACGTATGGCTTTTAAGCCATACATTACACTTGTTGTAATGTATTGGAGATGAGGGGTCAGCCCACGTGGGCGCCCCTCCATCCTACAGGAACATATTCAGAATGATTAATGATTAATTTATGATCTTTCATGTACTAGCTCAAAAGTAAATAATCGTACCTTAGAAAAATGCAGTAGATTCTGATTATCTCTACAATCGGGATTTCTTGGAACTAGTCCTTAACGATCATTCGGCAAGGAACTTGGTTGGTGATGGCAACAAGTGGGAAGGTATTGAGCAAGGCATCGGCACGGCCGCTCACAAGATGCAACCCAAGGACCAATCTTCATAGAGACAAGACAAAGAATAAATTAGAGAGAGAAAGAGGGAAAAGGTAGAGAGTGGAGAGCTCAATCGGTTTAAGAGAGAATTTTCGAAGCAACGAGAAGGGGAGGGGGAAAGGAAATTAGGGACAAATGTTGGATGAAACGATACGTTTCACTTTTCCTGCATGAGCAGTCTTTATTCTGGACTGCACCAACAATTATTCTTTATTGTTTTGTCGAGATTAACGTATCCCAATAAAATATAGGCACGTAAGCCATCCACACAATAAGCTTTTGAGCGGTAAAAGCATTCACATTAGATTAATTAAAATTTAAGGTTAAAAAATACAAATTTACATATATATCAAAACATTTTTATCATATTTAATCAAAAATAAGGGAAAAAAGTAGGAGAAGAGAACAAAAATACTTTTTATCTTCAAAAGTTTGGTCAATCCCTTTAAAAATGTTCAAATTTGAATGGTTACTATTCACTTTTGAAAATAAAAAGTATTTTTATTCTCTTCTCCCACTTGTTCTCTTCATTTTTAATCAAATATGATAAAAAATATTGATATGTGTATAAACTTATACTTTTTTATTTCAAATTTTAGCCAATCTATTGAGAATGTTTTAATACAGTAGATATAGAGAAAAAAATCTTGCATTTGTGTCTCAGTTGTTGCAGTTTTTTTTTCTTACTCCAAAGTCCAAACTTCTACTTCTCGAGATCGTCGACCATTGAACACCCTCGAATCCATGACCCTCGCCACAGGTTTTTTGTAATATATATATTTTTTTTAACAAAATAAGTTCATTAAATAAAACTAAAGGATTACAAGATACAAATTCAAGTAAGGTAAAAATTTCTTACAATTCTCTAAAAAACTAACACACATTAAAATACTAAAAAATAAGCCAAATAAATGGCTTCTAAAAAGAAAGACTTGGAGCCAAATAAATGGCTCCTACCCAATTCTCAAACAAGGGAGTGATCGTTTAAAAATAATTTTTGGCTGCGGCAGAAAATCACAATGGTGAGGTATGTGTTACGCCGTGTTAATTTAGGTTGATTAATAGAAACTTCTACATCTGCTCTCACTTGATTTTTGGTTAGGGAAGGTAGGAAAAAAGGAAGACAATTCACCATTGAGCAAGGTCGTTGGCGAAGATCCGATTGCCGAGGAGGTGGCGCGTGTAACACAGGCGCCATTAGAAATGAAGAGCCAACAGCTAGATCCAACGGATTTGTGGCCGCTAGGGTTGCCTGGGCCGCTCGTAGCCCCCAAAAACCGCCTAGAAAGCCGTTACATGTGGGTCACCCTTGTGACCAAAGCCGCACGTGTAACACACCCACCGGAAAAATGAAGTCTCCCCCAAACTTTTAAATCGGCCTTGTGGGGTTGAAGGAGGTGGCACATGTTGGACTTGGGCTGCCACCAAGCAGAAGACCGACCAGAGATAGATCGGCAACTTTATTGGATGGAAAACAGCCTAAAACTGTTACGGCAAAAATTGATAATATTGTTAAACAATTACAACTATTTTGCATATATCTTACGGCAAAAATTTTCACCATATTTTCCTTGCTTACAACACAACATTGTCATAGCAAACCCCTTTTCTAAACTTGGTTGTCCTCATTTTATTTTTCATTTCCTCTTAGATTTTCTGTAAATCAAAATCCTTACGAGTACGTATTTGGTGATAATGGTGAAGAAGCTCTTTCAACTCTAGAGCATTTTTCTGTATCTTCTACTGCTAACTATTGTTGTGAATCTCATTTTCTTTTCCATTTTGGTGCACTTTGAAAATTGGAACAAGATAGAAAATGAGATTCTGAATGTAAAACAAATAACAGTTATAATTTTTCCTTGTGAAATTGCATTGGTAGAAAATGAGATTTTGAATGAAAAACAAAGCCATGTATTTTAGGAAGAGGGCGACACAATGGAAACAGGGAGGACGATGGCGTGTAGGCAACCACAGCAAGTCTGGCGTGGTGGCGATGATGTTCGTGAGGTTGGAAGAGGGTGGGTCTGGGCAACATTTTCTATTTTGTTGTTGAAGATAAGTTTTCTAAGAGGTCTATGTGGCAAATTTTATTTGTGACTGTTTTTTAGACATGATCGGAATAAGAAGATTTTATAAGTTTATAACATTTTGTATTGTTTCATTTACCTTGGTGGAGTTAGGATTTTGCTTTAAGGGGGACTAAATGCTAAAATAATACATATTGTATCTTTTATTCTATTTTTATATAATTTGCAATACTTTAGAAAATGCAAATAGAGAATAGAAACATTTACAAGCAGAATTATAGGCTAAAACTATCTAATATCTTTTATATATATATATATATATAATAAAAACGTATCATCATGTTTATTGCCCAGATGACTAACACAAGAGGGGAAGTGAATTGGGTTATAAAAAAATTTAACATTTATAAACCAAATACACAATATAAAATATAAATAAAATACAAAGCAACAAGAAATATAAAAAGTAAGGGCAAGAAGAAGCAAACTGGTATTTTAACGAGGTTCAGCCCCACTGCCTACGTCCTTGCCTCAAGCTACCCCTTAAGGACCCCAAATTCACTATTCAATTTTCTTCAGGTGGAGATAGAAACCTATTATACCTTTGAGAAACACTGCTACAAAAAATTCGTGTAGAACACCCTCTACACTTGCAATCACCTCACACTTGGTGATTCAACTATTCCCTGTGTAGAACACCTTCTACACACACAAGGGTTGTACGCACCCTCTTACAAATACAAAAGCTAATAATGGATAGGTTATCAGAATACACTCATTCAATGAGTGAGATAAAAACAATACAGTGCAACTTATATCTCTCTCAAAATGAATAAGGATTAAGACACAAAACTTAGAGAAGAGAGAATGAGGGTTTTGAAAGAATGATTCAAAACTTAGTAATTGATATGTAAGCTCTTGTTGTGATTTTTACAAAACTCAAGTGAGCTATTTATAGGCAAATGAGTCTTCATATTCAAATTTGAAAAAGTTCACATGTCAAATAAGAGCACTATTCATTTTTTAAAATATTCAAATAAAAACATCTCATTTTTATATTTGTCAAAGACAACTCCATTCATTTTTCAAAGAAATCAAATCAAATCTTTTACTTTTCATACATGACAAAATGAGCATGATTTATTTTTCAAACCAAATCATTTTCTTTTTGCATATGTCAAAAAAACACACAACCACCCTTTAAGATTTTCAGACAACACATGCATATGTTAAAGATGACAATCAACCATCTTACAAATTCAAATC
Source organism: Platycarya strobilacea (assembly GCA_036898215.1). Classification (NCBI taxonomy): domain Eukaryota; kingdom Viridiplantae; phylum Streptophyta; class Magnoliopsida; order Fagales; family Juglandaceae; genus Platycarya; species Platycarya strobilacea. The sequence continues at coordinate 39,177,418 of CM072555.1, forward strand.
TTTATGCATATGTGAAAAAAAAAAATTTGAAATTAAATATTTTAATAAAGTTATGCAAATATAAAAAATGCAATTTGATACTTTATGAGAAAATATTAATTTTGAATTTTAATCCAATTTCAAATTTTAAGAGATGTACAAAATTACTTTATGAGTTTCATTTGTAGACTTGATCTTCTTTTTGCTCATGCTTGATTTCTTGATGTGCTTAGCTCTCTTCATGCGTAAAAAACTTGAGTTTGAGTCTTGAATTTATTTATTATCATCAAAATCTAAACGTAGATACGAGAATTGAAATCTTAAGTTCTACAATCTCCCACTTTTTGATGATGACAAATACTTAATAGAAATCTGCGACCTGCAGTAATACTTAAACTCCCCCTGAAAATATGCGTTAGTTTTTCAAGTAAAATATAGACATGATTCTAGCATATATAACATGATAGTATAATACTAGTATAAGACTTCTCCCCCTTTTGGCATCATTAAAAGGGAACCGCAATTGGATTCAATAAGATTTCTTCCCGCAATAACCAATAACCAAACAAAACGGTGCGTTAGTAGAAGTTTTAGATAATTGAATAATTGAAACCACCTGTGTTAGACAAGACCTACAAAGGCTAGAGGCCTAACTCTGGAAATTTAGTGTGGAAGGAGATTTTGTAGAAAGTTAAATAATTGAAGTCACTTGTGGCCGACAAAACTTGCAAAGACTGGAGGCCTAGCTCTTGCAATTCGGTGCGGAAGGAGATTTAAATTCGCTTGATGTTGTTGACAAACGGGATTTTGTAGAGATTTGGAAACTTTCAATTTCTGTTTAAATGACCATTTTCACCCATCGAATACTCACAAGAAAAATCTCTCATTCCTCATCAATCAAGTATCTGTTTATCCAAAACGACAGAATGGCGGAGAAAATTTCTTCTGGTGATCTTCCAGATTTGAACCAAGAACCGTCTCAATTAGTCATCTCTCCTGTCTCATCCAATATATATTATAAGTTTGACTAAGTAAGACTTGAAAAGATGATAGTGTGTTTTGTTCTTATTTCCGTTTCTATAAGAGCAATCCTTAGTTTTATCTAATTTGCATCAAATCTTCTTATCATCTTTGCAATTCGCCTACATTCTCATTCTACAAATTTTTAATGGCTCGTCAATTTCCCTTCAGTACTTCTCGTGATCAATCTATTTCTGCTTCTATCATAGGTTCCATGAAGTAATAAGAGACTGATTTAGCTAATAAATCAGATCATGATGCCATTTATGAGCTTGTGGGTCTCGAGACTCGATACTTATCATTCATTGTTGCTTTTTCCGCTCGATTGCAGTCCAAAACTCACAAAATTGAGAAGCTTAGCAAGACTGTCTTTGTACTTCAACGACTTGTTTATGAGTCAAATAGAAAAATAATAGAGTTAAAGCAACAAAATAAGGGTTTAAAATCTTTACTTGTCTCTTCATTTTGACTGCCTAATCCTTTAGATGAGAATAACATGTCGATCTATGAAGAGCAAATGCAGTTGAAAGATGAGGCTAGAAGTCTCAAGTTTTTGTAAGTCATTTGAGATAATGGAATAAAAATGTTTAACAGATATTTATGACATGCATCATTCCTATTTCTCTTCTAATCGTGCATAATCTATCTCTGGTAGGGATTTTGTGAAAATGTCTGCTAATTGTTCGGGTGTGCTTGTGAATTCTAATACAATATCCCCCTTATGCATATAATCTCTAAGAAAATGATATCTAATTTCAATATGCTTAATTCTAGAATGTTGTATAGGGTTCTTTAAAAGACTTATAGCACTTGTATTATTACATTTGATTGGAATGTGATTGTACATAAATTTAAAATTCTCAAGCTGTTGTTTCATATAAAGAACTTGAGTACAACAACTACCTGCAACAACATACTCTACCTCAGCAGTAGATAATGCAACAGAATTTTATTTTTTACTAAACCATGAAACGAGTGCATGACCGAAAAAATGACATATTCCACTAGTACTTTTTCGATCAACTTTGCAACAAGCATAATTTGCATCTGAATAACTAAAAAGATCGAAAGAAGTGTGCTTAGGATACCATAACCTGATGTCAATGGTACCGACAAATATCAAAAATACGCTTGACTGCAATTAAATGAGATTATTATAGAGATGATTGAAAACGTGCACATAAACATACACTAAACATAATATCAGGTCTATTAGCTGTTAAATATAATAAACTACCAATCATACCTCGATATACTTTTGAGTTAACTGGCTTACCGCTTTCATCTTTATCAAGTTTGGTGGTTGGACTCATTGGTGTTCCAATTACTTTCGCACATTCCATCTCAAACTTTTTGAGTAACTCTTTAATAGATTTTGACTGATTAATGAATGTTCCACTTTTTACTTGCTTGATTTTCAATCCGAGAAAGAAATTAAGTTCTCCCATCATGTTCATTTCAAATTCTTCTTGCATACTCTTACAAAATCTTGGCACATATTTTCATTAGTAGCACCAAATATTATATCATTCACATAAATTTGAACTAGAAGAATATCATCCTGTTCATTTTTTATGAAAAGAATTGTATCGATTTTTCCTCTTAAAAAATCTTTTTCAATCAAGAAACCACTAAGTCTTTCATACCAAGCTCTAGGAGCTTGTTTGAGTCTATATAATACTTTTGTGAGCATAAAAACATGATTAGGAGAGATATGATTTTCAAAACCTAGAGGTTGCTCAACATATACCGCTTCATTTATAAAACCATTTAAGAAATCACTTTTAACATCCATTTGAAAAAGTTTAAAATCTTTATAACATGCATATGCAAGTAACATTCGAATAGCTTCTAATTTTGTGACAGGTGCATACGTCTCATCATAATCAATTCCTTCCTCTTGATTGAAACCTTGGATTACAAGTCAAGCCTTGTTTCTAGTGATGATTCTGAACTCATCTTTCTTATTTCTAAAAACTCATTTTGTTCCAATAACAGTATGATTTTTGGGTTTAGGAATAAGTGTCCAAATATCATTTCTTTCAAACTGATTTAGCTTTTCTTGCATAACTAAAATCCATGATTCATCAAGTAGTACTTCATCAATATTTTTAGGTTCAATATGAGATAGAAAAACAATAAGATTGCAAATATTTGTAAGAGATGATCGAATACTTACACCTCATGAAGATTCTCCTAGAATTTGCTCCACTGGATGATCTTTCACATGTTTTTACTGTTTGGTTGCATCTTGTACTAAGTTTTGATGATCTTTCCTGATGTCTCCATGCTGGATTTCTTCCATTATATTGTTATTGTTGAGATTGAAACTATTTGTATTATTTGTACCTTTTATTCTCATGATCTTCCCTTTTGAATTGTCTCTAAATGTCACGCGTCCTTCTTCTTTAGAATTGAGGTCAATAAATTTAGTTTTGTTTCCTGTCATATGTCTTGAGCATCTGTTATCTAAAAATCATTTACTTTTACTTGTGGAGGACTTCATGCATACCTACAAAAGTAATTTAAAAAAAAAAATCTTGGTACCCAAGTTCTTTAAGTCCTTTATTTATTAATATTAGAAAACACAAGATTGTTTGGTACACATATGACCCTAATAGTCATTGTATATTTTCTTCTAATAGGACAAACATAATAGTTATGACCATTTTTATTACAAAAATTACAAATAACACATGACATATTTGAAAAAGTTGAGTGATTGTAATAATGTTTTTCTTTAAAAAATTTATTTTTATGAAAAGAATTTTGAAATTTTTATTTTGAATTAGTCGGTTTATCAAAGAAATTTTTATAGGGTTTGAATTTTTCTTTTGGCATATATCACAAGCCTACCTTATCAAAAACACATCTTTGACTACTAAAAAATTTTTCAAAATTTCTTTTTCTATTTGTAAAGTTTTCAATAATCTTTTCTAAATCAGCCACTTTTTTTTTTTCAACTCATCATTTTTATCTTTTGAAGCTATATTTTCTTTTCTTAAAACATCAATTCCATTTGTTAAAGAATATTTTTCTTTTTCAAAACGGTATATTTGATATCCAATTTTTCAAGTTCATCATATACTTCTTCCGAAACATTTTGCAATTCTTCATAAGAATGATTTTTAATATTTTCAAAATTTGTTACCTCAAGATCATCTTTAGCCATAAGACAAAAATTTGTAGATTCTTCATTGCTTGCGTTGCTGTCTGAACTACTTGAATCATCATCCCATGTAGCTTTCGTTGTTTTCTTGCCTTTGTATCTATCTTTCTTTAGTAGGGGACAATCTGCTTTGATATGTTCAGGCTTTTTACATTTATAACAAATTAATGAATCATTTTTACCTGTATCTTTGTTAAAAAACTTTTTGAAAGATTTCCTTGGAGGAGTTTTATTTTTCTTTAAGAATCTCTGAAATTTTCTTGTGATCATTGCAATTTCTTCATCTTTGTTATCGTTTTCCTCGTCTTCATCGCTTTTACTTTCATGGGGAACAGTTTTGAGTGCGAAGCTCTTCTTTTGCTTTTCCTTCTTCTTTTTTTCCTCTTTTCAATGTGTACTCGTGGGTAATAAGTGACCTGATGAGTTCATTTACTTCGAGTTTTTTGAGATCTTTAGTTTCAAAAATCGCCGTCACTTTTGAGTCCCAACATTTTGGCAGAAAGTTGAGAATTTTTCTTATTATCTCTAAGTTAGAATAAACTTTTCCAAGAGCAGTCAAATTATTTATAATGTTAGTAAAACAAGTATATATAGAAGAAATAGATTCATCATCAATCATTTTAAACATTTCATATTCATGCGTAAGAATATAAATTTTTGATTCTTTGACTTGCGAAATTCCTTCATAAGTTACTTCCACGTTATCTCAGATTTCCTTTGTTGTCCTGCAAGTCATTATTCTGTTAAATTCATTGTCATTGAGAGCATTATACAGAAAATTCATAGTCATTACATTCACTGTATGAAGTCTATCATCTTCACGATCAAACTCTTCTTCTTCCTTGTTGACCTTTATTCCATCAACAATTTTTGTTGGAATATATAAGACATATTTACAATACATTTCTAGATTTCTCGACCTTGAGACTGAAGAAATATTCTCATTTTAGCTTTTCAGAAAGTATAATTGTCTCCACAAAATAGAGGAGGCTGACTATTGGATTGACCTTTAACGAATGTAACTGCAATGTTAGCCATATGATTTTAACTCAATAGATAATTAATCTTATAATAGAGCTCTTACTCTGATACCAATTGTTGCCCATATGACTAACACAAGAGGGGAGTGAATTGGGTTATAAAAAAATTTAACACTTATAAACTAAATACACAATATAAAATATAAATAAAATACGAAGCAGCAAGAAATATAAAAAGTAAGAGCAAGAAGAAGCAAACTCAGTATTTTAACGAGGTTCAGCCTCACTGCCTACGTCCTCACCTCAAGTTACCACTTGAGGATCCTAAATTCACTATTCAATCTCTTTCAGGTGGAGATAGAAACATATTACACCTTTGAGCAACACCACTACAAAAAATCCGTGTAGAACACCCTCTACACCTGCAATCACCTCACACTTGGTGATTCAACTATTCCATGTGTAGAACACCTTCTACACAGACAAGAGTTATACGCACCCTCTTACAAATACAAAAGCTGATAATGGGTAGGTTATCAGAATACACTCCTCAATGATTGAGATAAAAACAATACAGTATAACTTATATCTTTCTCAAAATGAACAAGGATTAAGGTACAAAACTTAGAGAAGAGAGAATGAGAATTTTGAAAGAATGATGCAAAACTTAGCAATTGATGTGTAAGCTCTTGTTGTGATTTTTGTAAAATTCAAGTGAGCTATTTATAGGCAAATGAGTCTTCATATTCAAATTTGAAAAGGTTCACATGTCAAATAATAGCACTATTCATTTTTCAAAAGATTCAAATAAAAATATCTCCTTTTTATATTTGTCAAAGATAACTCAATTTATTTTTCAAAGAAATCAAATCAAATCTTTTACTTTTCATACATGACAAAATGAGCATGATTTATTTTTCAAACCAAATCATTTTCCTTTTGTATATGTCAAAAAAACACATAACCACCCTTCAAGATTTTCAAACAAAAACATCTATCTTTTGTATTTGTCAAAAAAACACACAACCACCCTTTAAGATTTTTAAACAACACATGCATATGTAAAAGCTGACAATCAATCATCTTACAAATTCAAATCTTTATGCATATGTGAAAAAAAAATTGAAATTAAATATTTTAATAAAGTTATGCAAATGTAAAAAATACAATTTGATACTTTATAAGAAAATATTAATTTTGGGTCTTAATCTAATTTCAAATTTTAAGAGATGTACAAAATTACTTTATGAGTTTCATTTGTGGACTTGATCTTCTTTTTACTCATACTTGATTTCTTGATGTGCTTAGCTCTCTTCATGCGTAGACAACTTGAACTTGAGTTTTGAATTTATTTATTATCATCAAAATCTATACGTAGATACAAGACTTGAAATCTTGAGTTCTACAATGTTATTATATTCTTTTGTTTTACATGATATGTGTTTTTAAGAGAGAGAGTCAATATAAGATGATATTAATATTATCCTATTAAATTATAAAAAATTAATATATATATATATTTCAAAATTAATATGTATTATATATAATTAATATGTAATTAATTAAAAAATAAATCAATCCTAGTAAGTATGAAGGGGAAGGGGCAGGGGCAGGGCTAGGGGTAGGGGCAAGGGTGGGGGCACTTAATAGCTCCATCGTTGATTTACATATATTTCGAACTAATAATCGAAAAAAATCATGTTTAAACAACTTAACACAATAAAGTCATAAAAAAAAATATATAAAAAAAAGTCATAAACAAAATAAAAAAGTAAAATAGAATTAAAAATTTAATAATATCCCATGGAGCAAGCAGGTTTATGAACTAAAACTCGAAAATCAAATCTCACAATTGATGTAAGTGTACTCTTTTATTGAGCATCAATGTTGAATATATGAGAGAAAAAATATATCAAACTCAAGAATATTTGGAATTACAAATAATAATCATCATTGACTTCAGACTAATTTGTTTGAAGATTTATAATCAGATATATCAAATTAATCACTGTACCCAATCACTACAACTAACACACACATTCTGTCTCTGACTAATTTGCCTTCAAACTATTGTTAATTCTTTTTTAAGAAACTGCAAGTCCTTAGGTCTCGGCAAAACTATTGGTTGTTTAAGTTATAAATGAAGGAGATGCCAATTTCATGACGTATAGGCAAAACTTAGTATGTCCTCCGATCTTAGGACATACTAGTAATTAATCATGTTACCTATTTTCTTGATCTTCTTCCTTCTATTGCTTCCCAATATTGTATATTCAATTTATTTCCAAAAAACTAGTTTTGATCCCAATTCCACCGACATATTATATCTGGTTGATGCAGCAGCTTCTGTTGGAGCCATTGAAATGAACGTTGTTGATAAATATTTATGCCGAATTGGTTGGGTTGTCTATGCTAGGAAGGTGCCGCTCTGGGATTCTGAAACGAGAAAGCTCACTGATTTTACCACACATTACTCCTTCACTATTGACACTCGAGGTAGTCCCCGTTATGGCATTGGGCTAGCATTCTTCCTGGCTCGTAATGGATTTGAAATGCCACCAAATTCAGAAGGTGGATTTTTAGGCCTATTCAACCCCACAACCAGTTTTTCGCATTAGAACACAATTATTCTTGTTGAGTTCGATTCAGTTGTGAACTCTGAATGGGATCCTGAAGTTGATCATGTGGGTATTAGCAAAAACTCCCTCGCTTCCGTTAGTTATACTACTTGGAATGCTAGCTTACATAATGGAGATATTGCTGATGTATGGATTACGTATACTGCTTCTACGAAGAAGTTGAATGTCTCCTGGAAATATCGAACAACCTCTAATGCTGGGGAGACTACCAGTCTTTCTTATGAAATTGATCTTGTTGAGGACGTATTCTACGGACCAGTCCTTCGAGGATTCCAGTCGACTAGTTCCTGCAAATATGAAAATGAGGGTGGTCGGGGTTCGAGACCGTTCCGATGATTAAGTCAGTTTTGAATAGGTGATCTTTAAGATTTATGTACTAAAAGAAGCTCGAGGGTTATATCCAACTTACCTTATGCCAGACCGAATAGGTCCAATTTATAGTGGTCTGTGTGCTTCTCCTGGTGGGGCAAGTAGGAAGTGTTCATCCGGTTGTGGCTCCATCTGGTCGTCATTTTGGCGAATGATGGTCTGGCTCCATCCGTCCCATTCCTGACGACTAATCCCTTCGATCGAGGTTCAGTCAGGCCAAATGATGGCTAATAATCAATGCGGCACCTGTCTCATCCGGCAATTAATGTGGTGTCGTCGAGCCGTCTTTGCATTTAAGCAGGATCCTCTGTCAGACCGACAGAGGTTTTGTCATTCGTTGATGTGGAGTTTGGAACCTTATGCTTCCTTCACAGTCTCGAACCTTCTCTGGCTTAGTGGACGGACGAGACTGCTCCAGCTCACTTCCTTAGGAAATATGGATGCTCGAGATCCATACTTCCTCTGGTCCCTGTACCTCCGACCGGGCCTGGGCCTCCGTTTGATCCGGTCTTGATCCATGGGCTTCTCTTTCAATCCTTTTCAGGCCTTTAACCCTTCAGGCTTTTGGCCCGCCAAGATCTTCCCTTTCAGTACCCCGCGAATCTCTATCAAAGAGACTTCGATGAGGATTCTAAAAGAAAAAGAAAAAAAAAACTTCAGGGGATAGTGATTTATCGTACCTTTGTTTTTGTTTGGGCTTATGACCGAGAGGGTGGTCCCCCACCCCCCTGGTGCCCGAGCGAAGGCACCCAGACAAATAGATCCCGAGGCACTTTGAAATGTTTTGTTTACTCCCGTCGTCTGGACTTGTGGGGGCAGTTCAACTCCCGAGTTATTAATGCTTGTGCGGCGTTCAGTTCGTATCCCATGTTAGGGGCATTTAATATCTTTTGGATTCCAGGTGTCTTGTCGCCTCGACTTCCAGACTGCCACTGTCATCTCTCGTTGTGCTGTCAAATGTCGATTGGCTCGTGATTCACACGCGGTAAGCCATCATTACATAGCTTGTCATTTCAGCGCATGCCCATTGCTTCTGATTGGCTTATCCCGAGCACGCCCCCTGTTCCCAAGGGTCACATCAGATGATGTGGCGACTATGCTACTTCATTTCCCGTGCACCTTTAATTTGGTTTTTAGGTATGTATTACCCAGCCCTCACACTTGCCCCGTCTTCCCCACTTCGATCTCTATCCTTTTCTTTCTCGTAGCCTTCTAGTCATCCTTCAACCTTCCTCTACAATTTTTAGAACTTTCTTTTCCATAGCTTCCACTAATCCCTGCCCTTTCTTTTCGGGCAATGGCTGGACTTCCTTCATGCAGGCTTTCGATGTCGACGCTTTGAGGAAAAAATACCAGATATCATGGAGGCATACCCTAGAAGCTCTTGGGGACGGCGTTAGGGCTTGCGACCACGAAGGGAGGGCCCAAAAAGTGGTCCTCTTTTCGTTATGTCTCGAATGATTTTCGTCTTCCTTTCATCCACCCTGTTTGGGAAGTCCTTCATTTCTTGGGCTTGGCTCCCGCCTAGGTCTTGCCGAATGGGTGGCGTATTCTGTTGGCCACCTGTGTCGTGTTTCAGATTGTTCTCTTAGGGAGAAACGATCCTTATCCCAATTTGACAACTCGGGAGTTTTTCTGGATGTATCGGCTTCTTCATCGTGATGGAAATGTCGCAGGCTTCCAAATAAAGCCCAAGTGCCAATTGATTCGGATGGAGGAGAGGCATTCGAGTGCTAAGGACTATCATCGAAGGTTATTCTTCGTCTCGAGAAGGGATTGGGAATTCCCCGAGGGAGAAGGGAGTGAATTCCCAATCTAGAAGGACTGGGGTTTTCTCCCTTCCCCAACGCACATGGAGGTCGCCCTCACCGCTTTGGAGACTGAGAGGGTGAAGGTCGTTCTTGTCTGGGAGTGAAAGACCCCAATCGGCTATGGTCGGATGCTCTCCAGACCGAAGAAAAGATTGAGGAGCATCTGACTCGGCCAGACTAGTCTTATGCCGAGGGTTAGAACACTCCTCAGGTTCCCGAGGAGCCTCCGTGCACGTCTTGCAAGCGCGCCCTTGATCACGACGCTCAGACTGAGAGGAGGACAAAGGGTAGTCATGGTGGTGGGTCCCCGAATCGAGGCTCCCAGCAAAAGAAGAGGAAGGGGAAGGTTCCTCGTGGTGAGGACCCTGACGCCGGTATGCCTTCGAGGAGTTCTCCCGTTCGCAGCCTCATTCGTGCCTCCTCACAGACTTCCTCTGTAATAGCCCTAAAAATCTTCATCTTAATTTAATTAGTTAATTAGAGGTTAATACACAAGATTAGTGGTAATTGGTGAAAGAACAAAATAGGCTTTGAAGAGATGGGCTTAGGAATGAGACTTTTGAGGAATGGATCAAGTAAATGGGCCAAGAGAGCAATGGTGAGTCCAAAAGCCCATAGAATGAGCCCATGGCCCATCAAGCCCATAGTAGGGACACTTGTCAATTGAAGAAAAATCCTAGAAAATTATCCAAACACTTGTAGGAAAATCCTAGTTGGTGGAGGTTGACTAGTAGTTGGATACATGCCATGTAGGATTGAGTGTAGGATCTAATGGAATGATTTTCCTACCATGGAATCTTTGAGGTACAAGACACCATCCCTTGACTTGCCAATTGAGATCATGGTGTGTAGGGAAGTGACAAATGGCATGAGGAGAAGCATGGATGAAGGGAGCTAGGTGGTTTCGGTGGAAGGCAATCCGTGGGGTGCATTTGGAGAATCTCATGGGGTATGGCCACCAACAAGTGATAGGACAAAGGGGAAGAGTGTGTAAGTGAACAAAGTACATGTGTAAGAGAGTATGGTGATGTGAAGAGAGGTATGGTGTGGGTGTAGGTGATTGAAATGACAAAAACTAGGAAAAAGAACAAAGATGATTTTCGGTAGAGCTTGGCTTGGCCGGTCATGCCTTGCTCAAATTCCAAAAAGCATGGCTTTGGAATCACTTGGATGGACACATGAGAGGATAGGGGAATGATGATTGAGTGAAAAGCAAGAAAATAGATGCTAGAAGCACCAAGGAGTCGCCGGCCATAGGAAGGGAGAAGGAGAAAAGAAAATCACCAAGGCATGGCCAAGATTTGATCTTAGAGTGGCCTAGAGTTGTCAATCACTCCATCTATCATTAGCCATACCTAAGTATGGTGGAAAGTATACCAAAGACCCTAGGGAAGAGAGCTGGCCGTGTGACCCCTTAGGCAATTCCCTTAAGCTCATTTCACTTGGACACATGCAAACACTCTCATTTCCTCTCCACCTCTCGGCCAAACTCACTCAAGTCACTTCTACTTTTGCTTCCTCTCCTTTCACCACATAATTTGAAGAACCCTATAGTAGTGAAGCCAAAAAGCAAGAGTGTGGAGGTGATCAATTCATTGGAGAAGGTTAGTGACTAAATCCATACAAGTTTAGGAAGAACACACACACACATGTGACACTTTGTTTTGGTTAGAAGGAAATAGGGTTTCCTTTGAGTTTTATGTTCATGGCTAGCCTAATGAAAGATTTTATATGTGTAATTTCAGATTTTAAGCTAAAGTCTAATAGGAGTGTGGTAAGTATACTTTCACTTTTTCCTTGACAATTCTTGTATATAGTGAGGTGATCATGCTTGTTGGATTAATGGTTGCAATTGCCATGTTTGGATTGAATTGATTTTACTTGTTTTTGATATGAATATTTTTGTGTAAATCTCTATGATGAAATAAGCTTAGAATGTGAGTAGAGATGATGGATCAAGTATTAGTTACAAAAAGAAAGGAAAAGCATGATTATTTTATGAAATGATGAAATTGATGCATGAAGGATTTTAGTGTTAAATATTAAATTTGGTGTTGCTAAGGTAAAGTTTATTTGAGGAAACTAGTGATGAAATTGATTTATTTAAGGAGCATATTGTTTTGAGAAAATGAAAATGGACATGAGAATAAATTATATGATTGATATGAATGGAAATGGTATACACTTGTATATGGGAGAAATGACCACTTGTGTATGATGTATAGTAATGTTTAATTGGAATTTTATGATATTTAAGGTTGAGATTTGGAAGATTAAAATTATATTGCTTTGTGGTGATTTTGTTTAGTTGAGCTCATAGAAGAAACTATTAGAAAAGGAATTTTGAATAGATTAATGGGAGGAGTTCCCTAAGTTAAAAAGGTGAATGGAGGAAATAGAAATAACTAAGTTTGGAAGTGAAAATGGTTACTTGGGGAAACACTAAGGTTTCGGTTACCCCTTGCTAAGGAGGGTACATAATTGATTTAACACTTTTAAATTGATTGGAGGATGATTGGAGTCAAATGATGAAGGAAAGCCCTAGGAACTCCCTAGGAAGATTCGGCCATGATAGGTTGGAAATGGGCCAAGTACCCCACTTCAAGCCTAGGCCCAATTTTGGGTATAGAACTTGATGACTAAGTAGGAAAATTATGAAGTTATCCCAAAAGAGGGAGAAAAGAAAATGAAATGTGAATGCACTCGAGCTTGTCTCGGGTTTTGCATGAAATTAAGTGAGCATTGCATGTCCCATGCATAAGTCATGAAAAGAAGGTTTTTAAAGTCAAGCATGTTTTTAAGAAAAAGAAAAGAAAAGAAAAGATTGAATTTTTGAAAGAAAAGAAAAGAAGTAAAGTTTTATAAGAACCCCAAAGGCTGGGACGGGGAAGTGCCCCAGTGGAACTCCCTGTCCACTCAGGAGTGTTTAAAGTCGAGTGGTAGCCCCTGGGTCGACGAAGAACAGTCGGCGGACTGTGTATGGCACCAAAAGGTGTCCGGAGCGCGGTAGCACCTAACGCTGGTGGGTGCCAAGGACGGATATGGTGTAAGGACCTGCCGTTTAAAGTTATAAGACGCACTCACATTAAGGTGATGCGGTAACCAGCAGGGAACACGCGGTGCTAGGGGAACCGTGTTGTGTCTCATACATGTTAAGTGAAAAGTCATGACAAGAAGGGCTTTCGAGCCATAAGAAAGATCTGTTTAAGATAAGTGGCGCCTAAGAAAGAATGAAAGACACGAAAGGTTTTAAAGAAATGATTTGAAAAGCAATGATATGAAAAGAAGTTTGAAAGAAGAAATCTGCATGAAAGTTTTATGAAAAGAAGTCTAAAAGAAGCAAGTCTGTTTAAAGTTTTCATGAGCATGTGCATGAGTCAGTCATTCATTGCATGTGCATTAGTTAAGAATGTTTTGTTCACTTATCTGTATATTGGAAATGTTCTGGTTTAAGTGATAGTGTACTTGCTGAGATTTCTCCCGAAATCTCACCCCCTTTTTATTATCTCTACTATCGCTCCCTTGGGAACGATAGAAGTTATTGCAGGACATGATGGATCCCCGGATTATGACTATCGAGAAGATGGGTCGGACCCTCATGGCCCGACTAAGACTGAGACTGCCGGGCCAGTGACCCTAGACCTGTTGGGTCAGTGGGCGGCAGAGTCGCTCCCTATGGCGACGTATTTTTTTGACGATCTACGCCCTACGGGGTGCTGTTTGGTGCTAGGAGTTGACGAGCTCCTCCACATGGGACGCCTGTTTACGTCATCTTCTGGGATGATGTGTGACGTAGGCCCAGGACTGAGTCTGGACAGCCTTCGTTATGGCCCGGACTTTAAAAAGATAAAAGAAGAACCCGCCTACTAGTATGATTGGCGGAAGAATGAGTGGATTGACAGTATCTTTATTTTGTATTCACTGATGTATTTTGTGGAAAAATCTTCCCGTTGTTTTGGGAAGTACTTTCGTATAAAACTGTTTACATCGATGACCTTAACCTGATATATATATGCATGTGATGTTTAATTTGGGTTTTATTTCGTTAACCATGTGATGTGCGACAAGCGTAACGTTTTGTCGTTTATTTATGGCTTGACCTTTTTCCGTTACGATATAAAAAAAATATATATATCTGTGTATGACATAAAATAAGGCTCTCACACGTAAAGATGAGGGATGACTTCCTTGTGACGTTCGTCCCCGGCGTCGTAATTTGCGTACGAACCCAAGCGCAAGCTGGGGCGCCGACATCCTCTGATGGCTTCCGTTTCTTGGAAGCCAAACGAGTCAGATCCGAGGCTAGGAGGATTGTCCTCGAGGCTCGGGCAAAAGCAATAAAAACAGTCGGGGTGGAGTCTTTAGACGGGGAGGACGTCGACCGGGCCTTTACGAAGGCTTTAGAACATGTCACCGGTCTTTCCTCGGGCGCCATGTCGTTCGAGCATATCTTTCGTCAGGAGTCGGAGGAGCAGGCTGTCAAGGCAGGTGAACCCCCCCTCCCCAACCTTCTTCCCCCGAGCATCATACCGATGCCTCAGGGAGTAAGGATGGGAACGAGGATGGGTCCGATCCTAAAGGCGATCAGGGAGATGACGACCAAGTAGACGAACAGAGGGGTGGAGATAGCGAACGTCATCTAGTCGAGGTGGAGGCTGAGGGAATGGGTGAGGAAGTCAGGACCGTCCCAGAGGAGACGCGTGTTGATGCCTCCAATGGGGGAGAGGTCCCTTTGTCGTTGTTGACGAATCCCCCGAGGGCCCTCCCCCAATTTTTGAGAGAAGGTCGACTTCGAGCACTCAAACCGAACCACCTCCAATTTTCGAGATGGGATCGAGTTTGGGGACTCAGCCCGAGTTTCCCCAGCCACCTCCGGTCTCGAAAGCTCCTGTACCCCCCTTCTCATTTTTTCTTAAGAAGTGAAGCTACTGCCCTTGGGCAATCTTTCGAGTCAGACTTGGGTGGGGGGGTCGGAGTCAAGAAAGAGCCTCGAATGCTCCTTCTCGATTTAAGCAGGTCAAGGCGGATGCTGCCTTGTGGGTGGCGAGGATGTTGAAGCCTTTGTTGGCCCAGGTGTGCTACATACTTATATTTTTCTTCTTCTCTCCTTTTTTTCTTTTTTTGAGCCCGACTGACAGTCCTTTTCTTTTACGTTCAGGTTATCGAGCAAATATCCTAGGCCTTCCGTTTTAAGCTAGCAGAACTTGGTGAGTTCAATAGTCCCCTTAGGACGGTCTACCAGCTCGGTTCCTATAAATTACAGTAGGCAAGGGACCAGCTCGATTCTTCTCAGCGGACCTATGGCGGCCTCATCAAAACGGTCGAGGAGCTAAAGGCTGATAAGGAGAACCTAGAGAAGGCCAATGTCTCACTCCGGAATGAGCCAGAAGCAGTTCGGGATTCCTTGGCAACAGCTCACCGAAGAAATGCGCTCCTTCTTGATGCCAGGTCGGCCACCGAGAAAGATAAAGCATTTCTTCAGGTAGAGCTGAATGCTCGGTTGTTGGAATTGGCTGCCTCGGCTCAAGCCCTTTCTTTGAGGGAAGAAAAGTTGGCCATTTCGGAACGTGCTCGAGCCGCTCGAGAGGAGGAGCTGGCTAACTCAAAGCGTGCCCAGGAAGCCATGGGGGAAGAGTTGGCCAGGTTGGAGCGCGCCCGAGCGGCCCAAGACGTCGAGCTAGGGGATGTTCGTAACGCTTTGGAAGATGCACGGAGGAGGATAGCTGACCTCAAGCATCAGACGTCTCGTGTCGTAGCCATTCCTAACTCAGTCTGGGGGTATGTATGGCTATGCCGAGGGTCTGCGTCGGATAGGGGCCGAGCTTTTGGTGGATCCTCAGCTCGACCTTAGTAGTATTACCCCGAGTTCCCTTCGTCCTGATCGGATTGCGAAGAAGTTTGCAAAGAAGATCATGAAGCATGGCTATCCCCCTTTTGATGATTTGAACCCTCCTCTGCCTCTCGAGGCCTGATTATTTGTATATACATTTCTATGTATTTTTATTTATTTTTTGTTAATGATGTTTCGAGATAAATGAAACTTACAATTGGTCTTCCTTCAAACGTTGCTTTTATATACTTTGTTTGCTGGCTCGGTCCCTTAATTCTATATTTGCTCTGCTGGGTTGTACCCCACAAATTCCTGGTAAGTTCGACTTAACTGGGAATTGTAAAAGAGTATGTGTTTCGATCAAGATAAAAGATCTTCTTTACTTGCATGTTTTTGAATAGCTTTTGTGTGGGTGGGTAGATCCACTCTACGGGACTTGATTGACTTCGCGTGGGTGGGAAATTCGACCTCGGGGGACTTGATTAACTTCACGTAGGTGGGAAATCCGACCCCGTGGGACTTGATTGTCTTCGCGTGGGTGGGAAGTCTGACCCCGCTGGACTTGATTGACTTCGCGTAGGTGGGAAATCCGACCTCGTGGGACTCGATTGACTTCACGTGGGTGGGAAATCCGACCCCGTGAGATTTGATTGTCTTCTTGATTGACTTCGCGTGGGTGGAAAGTCTAACCCCGCGGGACTTGATTGTTTCGCGTGGGTGGGAACTTTGACCCCGCGGGACTTGATCGACTTCGTGTGGGTGGGAAATCCGACCCCGCGGGATTTGATTGTCTTCTTGATTGACTTCGCGTGGGTGGGAAGTCCGACCCCGCAGGACTTGATTGATTTCGCACGGGTGGGAAGTCTGACCCCGCAGGACTTGATTAACTTTGCGCAGGTGGGAAGTCTGACCCCGCAGGACTTGATTGACTTCGCGTATGTGGGAAATCCGACCCTACGGGACTTGATTGACTTTGCGTGGGTGGGAAATCCAACCCTGTGGGACTTGATTGTCTTCGCATGGGTGGGAAGTCCAACCTCGTGGAATTTGATTGTCTTCTTGATTGACTTCGCGTGGGTGGGAAGTCTGACCCCGCGGGACTTGATTGACTTTGCGTGGGAGGGAAATCCGACCCCGCGGGACTTGATTGTATTTCATGGACTTCACGTGTCGAATATTTGATCTCATTTAATAATATTTCGAATTTTTTACAATTCAGAAATAAAAGACAATAGGTACGTTATACATAGTACTTCTTGAGTCGTTCGCTATTCCATGGGTGAGGTAGATCGATTCCTAAGCTATCTTTGAGTCGGTATGACTCAGGCCTGTTGGTTGTTGTTACCACGTATGATCCCTCCCATTTTAGCCCTAGTTTCCCTTGTGCCGGGGTGGTGACGCTCATCTGTCTCAGTATTAAGTCCCCGACCTTGAAGTTGCGTGGTTTTACTTGTTTATTGAAGTTTTGTTCTGTCTTGCATTTGTTGTTGGCGATCTGGGTTGAGGCTTCTTCTCGTCGATCCTCTAGTAAGTCCAACCGTTTCGATTTTAGCGTCATTAGTGGCTGCATCGTAGTGCTGGACACGCAGTGTGGGTATCCAGATCTCGACGGGGATTACCGCTTCACAGCAGTAGGTAAGGGTGAACGATGTCTTGCCCGTGGAAGTCAGGACCGTCATTCGGTAGGCCCAAAGTACGCCAGGTAGCTCGTCTGCCCATGCTCCTTTTTGAATCTCGAGTCTTTTTTTCAGTGTGGAAAGGATCGTTTTGTTGGTTGCTTCGGCCTACCCATTGGTTTGCGGGTGTCCGGACAAGGAGTATTTTACTTTGATTTTCAGCTCGGAGCACCACTCTCGATAATAGTTGTAATCGAATTGTTTCCCATTATTGGATATGAAGCTCTGAGGTATCCCGAATCGATAAATGATAGACTTCCATAGGAATTTAGTGATGGCTTGGGAGGTGATGCTGGCGAGGGCATCAGCTTCTACCCACTTCGTGAAGTAGTCTACTACTACTATGATGAATTTCATCCCCCCCTTCCGACCGAAAATGGTCAGGTTGTATCCAGCCCCCATTGGGCGAAGGGCCAGGGAGATGAAATTGATGTGAGCTCCTCCGGTGGGGAGTACGATATCGGGCTGTGCTCCTGACACTTTAGGCACTTTTGGTGAATTCCTTTGCTTCTTTGAGTGAACATGGCCAATAATACCCTGCACGAGTTATGCGAGCAGTTAGGGTTTTTTCTCCTGTGTGGGCCCCGCAAATCCCCTCATGGATTTCTGCGAGCACATACTGCGCTTCTTCTTTTATCACATATCTGAGCAATGGTTTGGAGAAACCCTTTCTATACACCCTTTCAATTAGGGCGAATCTGGCTGACCTATTCTCAATCTTGCATGCCTGCTCTGGGTTAGGGGGGAATTTGTTCTCTCTGAGGTACTCGACAATGTCTGTCGCCCAGTCGGGGACTGCGGTGGCTATAGTTATAACTTCACTGCTGATAAAGGGTGTGTCTATTGACCTAACTTCAATGTTTTTCGGAGGTGGGTGCCCGTCCTTCCCTGACGTTATTTTTGCTAATCGATCTGCCAATTGATTTTGGTCCCTTGGGATCTTCTACAGATGGAAGTATCTAAATCAGTCCCTTTCGGCACATACAAGTTCCAAATATTTTTTCAGCTTCTCGCTCTTCGTGATGTAATGTCCGAGCTCCTAGCTGGCTACTATCTAGGAGTCGGTTTAGGCTTCTAGGTTAGTTGCCCCTAGAATCCAAGTGATCGTCATTCCAGCTATGAGCACTTCGTATTCTGCCTCATTGTTTGTTACTTTGAAGGATAGGCCTATAACATAATTGTGTTTGGAACCCCAAGCAGTGGTGATATTTACTCTCGTGCCACCTTCTTTTCGGCATGAGGACCCATCGACGTATAATTGCCATGGCTGTCCCTAAGGTTAGTTGGGGATTTCCTCAGGAAATCCATAGGAAATCCTGTGTATTCTGCTATAAAATCTGCTAGGGCTTGCACTTTTATCGCTGTCCTCGGCTAGAACGTTAGGTCGAACTCACTCAGCTCGATCGCCCATTTGGCCAATCAACCAGAGGTGTCGGGTTTCTGGAGAATAGTCCAACAAGGTTGGTCGATCAGGACTTTGACCATTTGAGCTTGGAAGTAAGGGCGTAAGGCGAACACCAGCATCTCAGTTCAAGGGTACCTAGCTTCGGCACCTTGAAGGGCTCAGCTAATGTAGTAAACAGGCCTCTGCCCTTGGTCTGTTTCCCTTACCAGGACCATGAATGTTGCACGAGGCAAGACCGCCAAGTAAGCCACAAGGGTTTCTTCTAGGATGGTTTGGCTAAGCAGAGGAGAGCAGGTTCAGGTAGTCTTTCAGCTGTTTGAATGCTTGTCACATGATGCGTCCCACTTGTGAGCTTTCCGAAGGACCTAAAAGAATGGGAAGCATCGATCTGTTGACCTTACTATGAATTAGCTGAGGGCGACAACTCGACCGGCCAAGCATTGGACTTTCCATAGGTTCCGAGGGGAAACCATACCAAAGATGGCTTGGATCTTCTCGGGGTTGGCTTCAATTCCTCGTTCGGAGACCATGTAGCCCAAAAATTTCCCAGACTCGACCCCGAATGTACATTTGGTGGGATTTAGTTTCATCTGGTAGCGTCGCAAAACGGAAAAAGCTTCCCTTAGGTTTGCCAAGTGGCCCTCGGGGCTTCGGCTTTTGACCAGGAGGTCATCGACGTAAACCTCCATGTTCCTCCCAATCTGATTTTTGAACATGCGATTGACCAAACGTTGGTAGGTCGTTCCGGCATTTTTTAGTCCAAAGGGCATGGCGGTGTAACAATAGAGGCCCCGATCTGTGATGAATGCATTTTTTCTTCATCCTACGAGCTCATTTTGATTTGGTTGTAGCCTGAATAGGCATCCATGAAACTGAGGAGGGAATGTCCGGCAGTTGAGTCTACAATGAGGTCGATGAGGGGCAGAAGGAATCTATCCTTTGGGCAAGCTTTATTCAGATCAATGAAGCTCACGCACATCCGCCACTTTCCACTTGTCTTCTTCACAAGTACTACGTTGGACAACCATTCTGGGTAGTGAACTTCCCGGATGAATCCCGCGGCTAACAACCTATCGACTTCCTCCGTTATGGCCACATACTTCTCGGCATAGAAGCTTCTTCATTTCTATTTGATTCTCCGAGTTGTCAAGTCGACACACAGCTGATGTTCTATAACTAATTTGTCGATTCCGGGCATGTCGGTGTGCATCCAAGCGAACATGTCTTTGTGTTCGATGAGGAGATTATTGAGTTCTGCGTTCATTTTTAGATCCATTCTGGTCCCTACTCGTACGGTTCGTTCCAAGTTTTCTTGGTCCACTGGGGTTAGTTCCAGTGGTTTGTTGGCCTCTGCTTGGCGCAAGGTTCCTTCATCCCTGACTTCGTCATCCCAGCTTTCTCGGAGAGGGGGTGGCGGGAGCTTAGTGTTCTCGGGCTAGGGGGACACCGTGATGACTAATTTGGTGTTGTATTTCAGCTCTCGTGCGTAGCATTCTCTGGATGTGGCTTGTTCTCCCCTGACTTCGCCCACCCTTTTGTCGGTCGGAACTTGATTTTGAGGTGGTAGGTCGAAGTGACTGCTTTTAATTTGTTTAAGGCAGGTCTCCCCACGATGGCATTGTAGGAGGAGGGGGCTCTCACTTCCAAGAAGTCGGTCATGACCGACGTACTTCTGGGCGTTGAACCAACCAAGACCGGAAGGGTTATGACTCCTTTAAGGTGTGTTGCTTCGCCCGTAAAGCTTTTAAGGAGGGTTTGGATGTACCGGAGTTGGTTGCGATCGATTCCCAATTGTGTAAAGGATTCCCAAAACAAAATATTTACCGAGTTCCCATTGTCAACCAATATTCTTTTGATCGTGAAATTAGCTACCAGCATGGATACAACTAATGCGTCATCGTGTGGAAGGATGATCCCCTTTTCATGCCGCTCGTCGAACACGATCGATGCCCCCTTAGGGACTCAGTCGCCTCGCCCTCGGGTATTTTTGACGATATAAACTTCCTCGTATATGGTTGTCCGAGCGTATGCCCTTTGAGAGGAGAAAGTAGATCCTCATTTGGACGGTCCCCCAACGATGGTCCTGATCTCACCGAGCGGGCGACCAGGCGTAGAGATATCTCTGCGTTGGGTAGACTCTGGTTCCCGACCGGAGGGGATCTAAATTGGGTCTTTCCTCTTCGGTTGTGTCACTAGTCGTCGTCTTGCCTATTTCTGATGGCCTGGTAGTCTTATGTGTTATGGCCAGTTGTTTTGTGACACTCACAGTACATGTTCCCTCGTTTTCTCCTGATAGACTCCTGCCTTAGCTCGGGCAGATTTCGATCTTCGACTGTCAAACTGGAATGCGACCACAGTGCAGGTCTATATTCCCGTGGGGGACCTTTTCTCCTGGTTTCGTCCAAGAGTTTTCTCCTGATTCGGTGTTGACTAGAGTTTTCCTTATCGTAAATCATTGCTCGGTCGTGCTGGCGGAGTTCTCCACGTCGTGGGGCTATCAGGGCTTCTAGAGTGTCTTCAGCGTTAATGAATCCATCAGTTTGGTCCATGAACCCATTTAAAGTCGTGGGAGTCTTCCGGGCTATTTATGCCATAAAAGGGCTTGATGAGTGCACAAAAATGCACTCTAAATACTCTATTTAAATACTAAAAGAAATGAGAAAATAATGAATATAACTCATGTTATTAAAATTAATGGTCATTTATCTTGAAATAGATATAAGCATGATTTAATATATTGATGAGAATATAAAATGCCATATTTTTCTCTCTTAATGTTTAATATTTTTTTCTTATTTGATGCCTAAATGTACTCATTATTCTTACATTTTGATTTAGGACACAAATAGAGGCATTAGGAGCAAATGAAGATAATTGCGGAATTTTAGACAGTTCTGACATATTTTCGTAATATGGGCATAACTCTCTCATCCAATCTCCGATTGAGCTGATTCAAGATGATATAGAACCGCAAGAGAAATATCTATAACTTTTATGTTTTATGTTTTAAGAGATATCCACTCAATCCAAGACAAAATCGACCATCAAGTGGACGCACCTGCACTTGACGTTCCTGGATATTTTTCAGCCACTTGCATCAAATCCAAATGTCATCATAATATTTTCCAGCAAGCACTCCTACACCAACTTGGAAATGCAATGATCAATTCATATGCAAGATGAAGTGCACTCAAGTTTCTTCAAGACAAATTATTTGACTACAAGATATTAAGTCATACAAGACAACTAATGGGTAGAGAAGC
The DNA here is from genome assembly GCA_036898215.1 of Platycarya strobilacea. NCBI lineage: Eukaryota > Viridiplantae > Streptophyta > Magnoliopsida > Fagales > Juglandaceae > Platycarya > Platycarya strobilacea. The sequence goes on from CM072555.1 coordinate 39,199,559, forward strand.
AAAATTGAAACACTCAACCTACAAGCAAAATCCAGCTCATGCATAGTGGGAAAACAAATGATCAAAATGACAACTCACAAGTCATTTGGATTTAAGAATGGCACATGGCAAAACAAGTTGAAATTGTGATGATTTTGTCATGACAACTTGCATGAAGGATGCTTATAAATAGAAGGGAGGGGTGTGTGTTCTAAGACCATGCTTAGTGTGGGAGGATGCTTTGGAAGAGCCATTGTTTTGAGAGCTTAAGAAAAGAAAAGAAAAACCAAAGAAGAGAGAAGAAAATAATGGTTGGCTCTTCCATATTATCCCTTGAAGAATTTTTGTTACATATTTTCAATATGTGTAACTAAATTCTCTAAGAGGGTTAGGGATGAACTTGTGTGTGTGATGGTGTTTGTAATTTATTTTTGATTCATGTATTTGGTCTTTAAATATTAAAACTCTTTTGTTCTATTATTCTCAATTTATTTGTGATGTTTTTCGTCTTCAAATAATTATAGAATCTATTTCGTTTATAGATTCAGTCATGCTTTTTCTATTGAGTGGATTAGTTCTATAATTATGTTTGGAGCAATTGATTATCTATATTGATTTAATTCTCTGCTGCAATATCGCCTCTTGGGTATATTGTCGTCGTTGGATTTTCTCAATGTCGATAACAATTTATGAGAGTTAAGCGCGAAGAATGATTTTTCAAAGAGTTACATTTGATTTAAACTTTGGTTATTAATGTTATATCTTCCGATTAAGAATTTGGATATAGAATTCTTAATTGAGTTATCAATGAATTAAGAATAAATTTGAATACCACAAATACACAAGGAATTCCCTATGCTCTACTTTTCGTCTCATTTTTATACTGTTCAAATTACTCATTTAGTTTTAATTTACGTCACACTCTAAAATTTACTTTTCGCACTCATCTAAATCTTTTTGTTAATTTCGTTACTGTTCTTCAATTTCTCAATCCATCTCTCTGTGGAATCGACACCCCAAAGCTATACTGCAAACGACCGCGTTATTCTTTGGGCGTAATCAGGGCTCCTGGGCCATATGCCACTCAAGAGGGCCGCCAGTAAGATCTTCTCATCCTGGTCGTCAGTCGTCATTCTTTCTCTGTTGAACCTGGTCAGGTACCCTTTTAGGCCTTCTCTCTCTCCTTGCTTGACGGCCAAGAGGTATGCTGTGGGGCGCCTCCTCTTCCAACTAGCCATGAACTGGGTGGTGAAGAGCCGGGCCAATCCTTCAAAACTGTCGACCGATCTTGGGGGAATGGTTCCAAACCATGTTTTGGCCGTTCCTTTTAGTGTTAGAGGAAACGCCCGGCATGCCACTTCATCGGGGTAGTCATGCAAACTAACATGCGCTTTAAAGGCCTCTAAATGCTCCACAGGATCCTGAGACCCATCATACAGCTCCACCTGAGGGACCTTGAATCTTGACGGGAGAGGGACTGCCATGACGCCAGAACTGTAAGGTGTTCCCGCGCTTCCCCGTGATGAGTTGAGTCTCTCGGGTGGGTCAATTAATTTAGTCATTTCAGCATATTTGTCTCCTAGTTCTTTTAACTTAGTATGCATCCGGCGTCGCTCTTTTCTAGACGCATCGTTCCCGCCACGATGTTGTGAGTTCACATTCTCACTGAGGCTAACCTCATTGTGTGCCGAGAGCTCTTTGTTAGGTCATTGCAGGGCAGCATTCTCCTCCCTCAGCTTCCTCACGATCTCTTCCATTGCCTCTAGTCTCTTCTCCATGGTTGAGTCTAAGTGTTGCTCGTCACTGGTCGTATGGGGTCGTGTCGCGGCCGGTATGCAGAAAGTACGCTTTCAAATAATCCCACAGACGGCGCCACTGTTGAGGGCGTATTCTCCGGACCAATCCTTTGAGGATCCCAGTCGACTAGTTCCTGCAAATATGAAAATGAGGGTGGTCAGGGTCCGAGACCACTCCGATGATTAAGTCAGTTTTCAATAGGTAATCTTTAAGATTTATGTACTAAAAGAAGCTCGAGGGTTATATCCAACTTACCTTATGTCGGACCGAATAGATCCTATTTATAGTGGTTTGTGTGCTTTCCTGGTGGGGCAAGTAGGAAGTGTGCATTCGGTTGTGACTCCATTCGGTCGTCAGTTTGGCGAATGATGGTTTGGCTCCATCCGTCCCATCCCTGACAACTGATCCATTCATCGAGGTTCGGTTAGGCCAAATGATGGCTAATAATCAATGCAGCACCATATCTGTCTCATCCGACAATTAATGTGGCGTGGTCGAGCTGTCTTTGCATTTAAGCGGGATCCTCTGTCAGACCAACAGAGGTGTTGTCATTCGTTGATGCGGAGTCGATCCTAACGCGGGAGGGGACAATACGCTGCCTTCATAGTCTGGAACCTTCTTTGGCTTAGTGAACGGTCGAGACTACTCCGGCTCATTTCCCGATCACTACAACTAACGCACATGTTCTGTCTTTGACTAATTCACTTCCAAATTGTTGTTAATTCTTTTTTGAGAAACTGCAAGCCCTTAGGTGTCAACAAAACTGTAATAGCCCTAAAAATCTTTATCCTAATTTAATTATTTAATTAAGTGCTAATATACAAGATTAGTGATAATTTGTAAAAAAATAAAATAAGCTTTAAAGAGATGGGCTTGGGAATAAGGCTTTTGAGGAATGGATCAAGTGAATGGGCTAAGAGAGTAGTGGTGAGCCCATAAGCCCATAGAGTGAGCCCATGGCCCATCAAGCTCATAGTAGAGACACATGTCACTTGGAGAAAAATCCTAGAAAATTATCCAAATACTTGTAGGAAAATTCTAGTTGGTGGAGATTGACTAGTAAGTGAACATATGCCATGTAGGATTGAGTGTAGAATCTAATGGAGTGATTTTCCTACCATGGAATCTTGGAGGTACAAGACACCATTCCTTGACTTTCCATGAGAGATCATAGTGTGTAGGGAAGTGACAAATGGCATGAAGAGAAGCATGGAAGGAAGGAACAAGGAGGGTTTCGGTGGATGCAATCCGTGGGGTGTCTTGGGAGGATTTCATGTGGTATGGCCACCAACAAGTTGATAGGACAAGGGAAGAGTGTGTAAGTGAATAAGGTACAGTGTGTAAGAGGGTATGGTGATGTGAAGAGAGGTATGGTGTGGGTGTAGGTTATGGAAATGACAAAAACAAGGAAAATGGACAAAGTGGGTTTCGGTGGAGGCATAGCTTGGCCGGATCATGCTTTGCTCAATTTCCAAAAAGCATGGCTTTGAGATCACTTGGATGGACACATGAGAGGATGGGGGAATGATGATTGAGTGAAAAGCAAGAAAATGAGTGCTAAACACTCCAAGAAGCCACCGGCCATAGCAAGTGAGAAGGGAGAAAAGAGAATCCTCCAAGGCATGGCCAAGATTTGATCTTGGAATGGCCAAGAGTTGTCAATCACTCAATCTATCATTAGCCATACCTAAGTATGGTAAAAAGTGTACCAAAGACCCTAGGGAAAGGAATTGGCCGTGTGACCCCATATCCATTTCCCTTAGCTCATTTCACTTGGACACATGCAAACACTCTCCTATCTCATTCTCTCCTCACCTCTCGGCCAAAACCACTCAAGCCACCTCTACTTTTGTTTCTTCTTCTTTCACCACATAATTTGAAAAATCCTAAAATAGTGAAGCCAAAAATCAAGAGTGTTGAGGTGATCAATACATTGGAGAAGGTTAGTGCCTAAATTCATGCAAGTTTAAGAAGAACACACACACACATGTAACACTTTTGTTTTGGTTAGAAGGAAATAAGGTTTCCTTTAAATTTTTGTGTTTATAGCTAGTCTAATGAGAGATTTCATATGTGTATTTTCAGATTTTAATCAAAAATCTAATAGGAATATTGTAAGTATACTTTCACCTTTTCCTTAACAATTCTTGTATATAGTGAGGTGATCATGCTTGTTGGATTAATGATTGTATTGCCATGTTTGGATTGAATTGATTTTACTTGTCTTTGATATGAATACTCTTGTGTAAATCTCTATGATGAAATAAGCTTAGAATGTGAGTAGAGATGATGGATCAAGTATTAGTTGCAAAAAGAAATGAAAAGCATGATTATTATATGAAATGATGAAGTTGATGCATGATGGATTTTAGTGTTAAGTATTAAATTTGGTGTTGCTAAGATAAAGTTTATTTGAGGAAATTAGTAATGAAATTGATTTATTTAAGGAAAATATTGCCTTGAGGGAAATGAAAATGGACATGGGAATGAAATACATGATTGATATGAATTGAAATGTTGTATACATGCATATGGAAAGAAGTAACCACTTGTGTATGATGACTAGTAATGTTTAATTGGAATTTTATGATATTTAATGTTGAGATTAGAAGATTAAATTATATTGCTTTGTGGTGGAATTATTTAGTTGAGCTTATAGAAGAAACTTATAGAAAAGGAAACTTTGAATAGATTAATGGAAGGAATTTCCCAAGTTAGAAAGGTGAAGGAAGGAAGTTAGAAATAATTAAGTTTGTAAATGAAAATGCCTACTTGGGGAATACTAAGGTTTCGGTTACCCCTTTCTAAGGATGGTATATGTTTAATTTAACACTTTTAAATTGTTGAAGGATGATTGGAGTTAAATGATGAAGGAAAGCCCTAGGAATTTCCCTAGGAAGGTTCGGCCATGATGGGTTGGAGATGGGCCAAGTACCCCACTTCAATCCTAGGCCCAAATTTTGGGTGTAGAGTATGATGACTAAGTAGGAAATTGTATAGTTTATCCTAATGAGGAAGAAAAGAAAATGAAGTATGAATGCACTCGAGCTCGTCTCGGGTTTTGCATGAAAATAAGTAAGTATTGCATGTCTCATGCATAAGTCATGAAAAGCATGTTTTTAAAGTCCAATATGTTTTAAGAAAAAGAAAAGAAAAGATTGAGTTTTTGAAAGAAAAGAAAAGAAGTAAAGTTTTATAAGAACCCCAAAGGCTGGGATGGGGAAATGTTCCAGTGGAACTTCTGGTCCACTCAGGAGTGTTTAAAGTCGAGTGGAAGCCCCTAGGTCGACGAAGAACAGTCGGCGGACCGTGTATGGCTCCAAAAGGTGTCCGGAGCGCTGTAGCACCTAACGCTGGTGGGTGCCAAGGACGGATAAAGTGTAAGGACCTGCCGTTTTATAAGTTATATGACGCACTCACTTTAAGGTGATGCGGTAACCGGCAGGGAACACGCGGTGCTTAGGAGAACCGTGGTGTGTCTCATATATGTTAAGTGATAAGTCATGACAAGATGGGCTTTCGAGCCATAAGAAAAGACCTGTTTAAGATAAGTGGCGCCTAAGAAAGAATAAAAGATACGAAATGTTTTAAAGAAATGATTCGAAAAGCAATGACATGAAAAGAAGTTTGAAAGAAGTAGTCCGTATGAAAGTTTTATGAAAAGAAGTCTGAAAGAAGCAAATCTGTTTGAAAGTTTTCATGAGCATGTGCATGAGTCAGTCATTCATTGCATGTGTATTAGTTACGAATGTTTTGTTCACTTATTAGTATATTGGGAATGTTTTGGTTTAAGTGCTAGTATACTTGCTGAGATTTCTCCCGAAATCTCACCCCCTTTTTATTATCTCTACTATCGCTCCATTGGGAATGATAGAAGTTATTGCAGGACAGGATGGGTCCTCGGATTACGACTCTCGAGAAAATGGGTCGGACCCTCATGGGCCCGACTAAGACCGATACTGTTGGGCCAATGACCCTAGACCTGTTGGGTCAGTGGGCAGCAGAGTCGCTTCCTATGGCGATGTATTTTTTTTACGACCTCCGCCCTACGGGGTGTTGTTTGGTGCTAGGAGTGGATGGGCTCTTTCACATGGGACGCCTGTTTACGTCATCCTCTGGGATGATGTGTGACGTAGGCCCAGGACTGAGTCTGGACAGTCTTCGTTACGGCCCGGACTTTAAGAAGATAAAAGAAGAACCCGCCTATTAGTATGGTTGGCGGAAGGGGGAGTGGATCGTCATTATCTTTATTTTGTATCGCCGATGTATTTTGAGGAAAAATCTTCCCGTTGTTTTGGGAAGTGCTTTTGTATAAAACTGTTTACATTAGTGACCTTAACTTTGATATATATGTATGTGATGTTTACTTTGGGTTTTATTTCGTTAACCATGTGATGTGCGACAAGCGTAACGTTTTGTCGAATATTTATGGCTTGACCTTTTTCCACTGCAAGAAGAAAAAAAATAATATAACATAAAATAAAGCTCTCACACGTAAAGATGAGGGATGACTTCCTTGTGATGTTCGTCCCTGGCGTCGCAATTTGCGTGCGAACCCAAGCGCAAGCTGGGGCGCCGACAACATTTAAGTTATACATGAAGGAGATGCCAATTTCATGACATATCGGCAAAACTTAGTGTGTCCTCCGATCTTATGACATACTAGTAATTAATCATGTTACCTCTTTTCTTGATCTTCTTCCTTCTGCTGCTTCCCAATATTGTATATTTAGTTTATTTCCAAAAAACTAGTTTTGATCACAGTTCCACCGACATATTATATCTGGGTGTTGCAGTAGCTTTTGTTGGAGCTATTGAAATGAACGTTGTTGATAAATATTTATGCCGAATTGGTTGGGTTGTCTATGCTAGGAAGGTGCCGCTTTGGGACTTTGAAACGAGAAAGCTCACTAATTTTACCACATATTACTCCTTCATTATTGACACTCGAGGTAGTCTCCGTTATGGCGATAGGCTAGCATTCTTCATGGCTCCTGATGGCTTTGAAATGCCACCGAATTCAGTAGGTGGAGTTTTAGGCCTATTCAACACCACAACCAGTTTTTTGCATCAAAACACAATTGTTCTTGTTGAGTTCGATTCAGTTGTGAACTCTGAATGGGATCCTGAAGTTGAGCATGTGGGTATTAGCAAAAACTCCCTCACTTCCGTTAATTATACTGCTTGGAATGCTAGCTTACATAATGGAGATATTGCTGATGTATGGATTATGTATACTGCTTCAACGAAGAAGTTGAATGTCTCCTAGAAATACCAAACAACCTTTAATGCTGGGGAGACTACTAGTCTTTCTTATGAAATTGATCTTGTTGAGGACTTATTCTGCGGACCAATCCTTCGAGGATCCCAGTCGACTAGTTCTTGCAAATATGAAAATGAGGGTGGTCGGGGTCCGAGACCGCTCCGATGATTAAGTCAATTTTGAATAGGTGATCTTTAAGACTTATGTACTAAGAGAAGCTCGAGGGTTATATCCAACTTACCTTATGCCGGACTGAATAGGTCCTATTTATAGTGGTCTGTGTGCTTCTCCTGGTGGGGCGAGTAAGAAGTGTGCATCCGGTTGTGACTCCATCCGGTTGTCATTCTGGCGAATGATGGTCTGGCTCCATCCGTCCCATCCCTGACGACTAATCCCTTCGATCGAGGTCTTGTCATTTGTTGATGCGGAGTCTGGAACCTTATGCTTCCTTCACAGTCTGGAACCTTCTCTGGCTTAATGGACAGTCGAGACTACTCCGGCTTACTTCCTTAGGAAATATGGACGCTCGAGATCCATACTTCCACTGGTCCTTGTACCTCCGACCGGGCTTGGGCCTGCATTTGATCCAGTCTTGGTCCATGGGCTTCGCTTTCAGTCCTTTTCGTGCCTTTACCCCTTCAGGCTTTTGGCCCACCGAGATCTTCCCTTTCAGATCTCATGGAGGTTCTTCCTGAGTGGGTCACAGTTGGATTTTCAACTACTACAGGCCTGAGTGTAGAGCGACATACGCTTCAATCATGGGAATTCGATTCAACCTTAGACATAGCGGAGCCGAATGGAAAGAATGCAAGAAAAAAGACAAAAATATTGGTCAGTATAACGATATCAGGTGACATTCTGATAGCTGTGGCATCATTAACATTTGTAATACTGTGGAGGAAATGGAAGGGAAAGAAATTAAAGAATGCTCCAGAGACGATGAACTTAACATCAATTAATGATGATCTCAAGAGAGGGGCAGGACTAAGAAGGTTTTCTTATGGAGATCTTGCTTCATCCACCAACAACTTTCAAATGAAAGGAAGTTGGGTGAAGGAGGGTTTGGTGCTGTTTACAAGCGGTACTTGATTGAATTCGACATTGCAGTTGCTGTTAAGAAGATTTCGTGAGGGTCTAAACAGGGACAAAAAGAGTACATAACTGAGATGAAGATCATTAGCCGACTAAGGTATCAGAATCTGGTTCAACTCATAGGATGGTGCCATGACAGAGGTGAGTTCCTACTTATCTACGAGTTTATGCCAAATGGTAGCCTTGATGCTCACCTCTTTGGTAAGAGGAATCCTCTAAGTTGAGCAGTGAGACACAAGATAGATATTGGGTTGGCATCTGCATTACTCTATCTTCATGAAGAGTGGGAGCAATGTGTAATACACCGGGATATCAAATCAAGCAATGTCATGCTTCATTCTAGTTTTAATGTGAAGCTTGGGGACTTTGGATTAGCACGGCTCATGGACCATAAGTTGGTTCTTCAAACAATCGGGTTGGCTAGTACTTTAGGCTACATGGCTCTTGAATATGTAACCATTGGTAGGGCTAGTAAAGAGTCAGATGTATATAGCTATAGTGTGGTTGCCTTAGAAATTGCTAATGGGAGAAAGTTGATCTCCCAGATAAGGATTTTGCAATTGGATTGGTTGAGTGGGTTTCGACTCTTTATGGAAGCGGAAGGCTTCATATGGCCATTGATGAGAAATTGCATATGGATTTCGACAGGAAACAAATAGTGTTTAATGATTGTTGGACTGTGGTGTGCTCATCCTGATCGAAGTCTTAGGCCACTAATAAGGCAAGCAATTCATGTTCTTAATTTCGAGACTACAACACTAGATCTTCCATTGAAGATGCCTATTCCTTTGTATCATATCCCTACACCGTCAGTTAGCTCTGGCAAACCTCTAATAACCACTAGTCTAGACGACGGTCGTTGAATGTGTGAACAGCTAACCATCTTTAATTTGTCAACCTATGTATGGGTCGTTCTCTTGTCTTTTTTTTTTTTAATTGTTTTATGGGAAACTAGAAGTACTTGCGCTTATATATATATATATATGTACATATGCATATATGTACGCATATATGTATGTTTGTATAATGATGGTGACCTTTTGTATGGCTTCTTGCCTCAGATATTATACATGACTACTATATATCTTGATTTGTCAAACTATGTATAGCTAGGTTTTTGTCATTGATTTTTTTTCCCTTAAATTGTTTTATAATTAGAAGTACTTCCGTAAATGTATAGTAATGGTAATCTTAACGAATAAACTTTTGTATGGCTTTAATTATTGCCTTAGATATACATAACTACAGTCTATGATCTATGTATTCATATTAGGAAATTATAGGTGGTGAATTAATTTGCAACTTGGTGTTTCTATTCATATCAATTTGCAGACACTACTCATTTTAATTAATACATCTAACATTAATATTTTTTATATAGCGTTGATCATATCTTTCTTTCATTTGTCTTTATGTAAATATCATAATTATAGTTGTTATGATCAATATATAATTCATAAGATCTTATTAAAGTGTTAGAAAAGTAGACTTATGTCGGAGTGGAGCAGAGTGAACTGAGGAGAGCGAAGTGTGGCTCATATATCTTGTACGGGCTAGGCTCATTAGTGTGTGTATATATATATATTATATGTTGTAACGTTATTTTCGCACATAATGAAATCATAGCCGCCTCGTTCATGTGAATGTAGATATACTGTCGAATTACGTAAAACTGTGTTTTGATTGTAAAACTGTGTTTTAATTATTGCACGTATGTAACAAAAGGCGTGTGAATTTTGTAAAATTGTGGCCGCAATATTTGAGGATTATGTTTATCGATTCTCTTTTGACTGCATGAAGAAAAATAGAATGAGCAATCAAAATTCATAGATTTAAGATTAAAGTTCTAACTTCTTTGATATGATCAAACCTTTTCTTAGCAGACTGATATGAACATATATACGCACCGCTCATGGACCATGAGTTGGGTCCTCAAACAACCAGGTTGGCTGGTAATTTAGGCTACATGGCTCCTGAATATATAACCAATAGCAGGGCTAGTAAAGAGTCAGATGTATATAGCTATGGTGTAGTTGCCTTAGAAATTGCTACTGGGAGAAAGCCAGTTGATCTCCCGTATAAGGATTCTGCAATGGAATTGGTAGAGTGAGTTTGGAATCTTTATGGGAGTGGAAGGCTTCATATGGCCATTGATGAGAAATTGCATATGGATTTCGACATGAAACAGTTAGAATGTTTAGTGATTATTGGACTATGGTGTACTTATCCTGATCAAAGTTTAAGGCCATCAATAAGACAGGGAATTAAGGTTCTTAATTTTGAGGCAACAATGCCAGAAAAAGTGTTACAGGTTTAGTTCCTCGACAATGCCAAAAAGGTTCTTAATTTCCTATGATCAAAGTTCCTTTGTATCCAGAAAGTTAATGAAAAAATTCATATTTCCTTTATCTCATATTCTTCTTCATTTTTCCTATGGGGGTGCTCCCTTCGAAAGGAGCAATTTCAGTCTATTTTTCTTTAACTAATAGAAAAGTGTTACAGGTTTAGTTCCTCGAAATGAGCTGTTGCATTTCTTATTGTGTTCTATCACATATCTGTGTGATCGTTATCTATAGCGGGAAGTAAGTCCTCAGCCCCTTCAGAAACAAAGGTCCTTGAAAGGCTCTTCAAAAACAAAGGTCATAGCAATTAAAAAAAAAAACTTAATTGGTTACCATGTAACATAAATAAAATGTCCTATAAAATAAATAAATAAAATGCCTATGTAACTTAGGACAGCAAACCTCCTCTAATCTTCCTCCTCTCTCTCTCTCTCTCTCTCTCTCTCTCTCTTAAGATAATGCTATTTAAAAACTTTTACATCACATATCATTCACGTAACATAATTTAATTTATAAAATTCAAAATTTTAAATTTATTTTTTAAATCAAATTATGCTAAGTAAATATTTATTATGCATAAGTGGGTGAGAATAAAAATTTTCAAAGATCTAACAAATCAAATTTAACTAGATTTCTTCTTGAAAAACGAATACAATTAAATTCAAAGGAAGCTCAAAATCTGGATATTGTTCCTTAAACCAGAGCAGACATCTATAATTCTGAGGTACTGGATATCATTCCTTAAATCATCCAAGAGAGTGACCAATCACGTGATGCAGACTATATTTTGTTTCCAAGTAAATAAAGAACAAAACAGAGTAGACAAGGTCGTAGGAAACAAAGGGAAATGAAGGCTGCATCTGCGATACTAAAGAGGCGAATAGTAGGAGCCCTTCTTCCGATAATAGTTAACACGCTGTTGGCATCACGCATCACTGTCACCAAGTCAGTCAACCCGCTACTAAACCGCTCTCCCAAGCAATTCCCAAAATCCAGTCCCTGCCACCTCTGTTCTTCTTCCTTCTCCTTCTGCCTCCCCGCGCTCCACAGGCCCACTTGTACAGCTCCTTGGCTTTCTCACTCTTGCTCTTCGCTTTCTTCTCTACCAATGGCCGCCACTCCGGCTGTCGAACAACCCATCGAAGCCAACCCCCTTCTTCTAGATTTTGAATTTCCCCCGTTCGATGTCGTTGAAGCCAAACACGTCACCCCCGGGATCCGTGCCCTCTTGAAGAAGCTTGTATGTTTTGTTTTGTTTTGTAATTGATTGAATCTGGGTTTGTTCTATTTTTGTCTGTTTGGTTCGTGTTCTGATCATTTTGTCTTGTTTCTGGAATTTGGGTTCTCTATCTGTGTTCTGTTTGGTTTCTATATTTCCAGTATTATCTTTGTTTGCTTAGGTTTTTTTTTTTTTTTTAAATGTTTTGGACCTTTGGTTGCTGGTCCTTTTTTTTCCTTCCAGTTTTGTATGTTGTTTGGTTGTTTTTTTTTTTTTTGAACTTAATAATGTTTGGGTTACTGGGCTTTAATTTTTGTTTGTTTTCGATAATGGGTTCTGCAGGAGGATGATTTGGTGGAATTGGAGCGCAAAGTGGAGCCTTCATGGCCGAAGTTGGTTGAGCCATTGGAGAAGATTGTAGACCGTTTGACTGTGGTCTGGGGGATTGTCAATCATCTGAAGGCTGTCAAGGATTCTCCCGAGCTCCGTTCTGCCATTGAAGAAGTTCAGGTAACTATATGATCTTTTGCGAATATGCTTTTTGTGTCACTTGGGTATTTCTTGATTCCCACATCAAAGAAAAACCACAAAACTAGAATTAAAATGCAGAGGTCAATGTTTTAGGGTTCGATTTCTTTTTTAGTTCGTGGGTCACTGGACCTTTGGGCCGTGAATACTTGGATATTTTTTTTGTTCTGTCATTAAGGCTTCTTTTGGTTACACAAATGAAATGAGATAGGATAAGTTGCAAATTGAATAAAATATTGTTAAAATATTATTTTTTAATATTATTTATGTTTTAAAATTTGAAAAGGTTGAATTGTTTTGTTATATTTTGTGTGGTAGTTTTGAAAAGTTGTAATAATTATATGATACGAGATGAGATGATAGTTTGATTTGTGTAACCAAACAAAGCCTAAGGAAAAAGCAAAATTCTAGAATCAAAATGCTGAAGTCAATGCTTTAGGGTTCGGTTTCTTCTTTAGTTCGCAGGTGACTGTGCCAGAAAATGTTACAATTAGGCTTCACTCTAGGCTTCCCTTGTAGCGACTCTCAGATAAACTGTTCTTTAAACTTAATCGGATCTGTTTCAGGCCCATGAATTTCTGCCTTCATTTTCAATGCTATGGAACTCTTTAGTTGAGTGCTAACATTGTTTACTTGTTGTCTGCAGCCAGAGAAGGTTAAGTTTCAGCTGAGGTTGGGACAAAGTAAAGCAATTTACAATGCGTTTAAAGCTATTCAAGAATCTCCTGGTTGGCAATCACTGAGTGATGCTCGTAAACGTATCGTGGAATGTGAGCATCTCCAACATCTTTGTTATGATCTGACTCTTGAGGGTTAAAGATTTAATCAATGTCTCTGTAATGTTATGATCCAGAGGGTTAAACCTTTAACCCTCGGGATCATAACAATCTTCTATATTGTGCTTAGCGGGGGAGGGTATCTATCTGTGCCTGTTTTCTTCTCTCTTCTTTTGCTGTATATGTTTGCTCAACCTTGTTGTCTGTTATTTTTCTCCTTTTTGGTTCTCGTCTCTTTTTTTGGGGTAGACACTTTACCTGCTCATAAGTTGGCGGGAAAAAGGTACCACTGGCAGGATTTTTTATTTTTATTTTTTTCCGTCAAGGGTGGGTGAAATAGCATCCATACCTTCCATTATTAATATTGTTCTGTTTTTCTACTTTTGAAAAAATAGTTTTCTTTTTTGTTCACTATGTTAGGCTTCGTGACTCAGTTTGTTTACATACATACATTCCTTACATCAAATGCTGGGCTGCTGATTAGTTGAGACTTTGTCCTGGACACCCAGAGCCAATAAAAAGAATGATGGGCTGCTGATTAGGTTGTTGGGTATGGAAGGAGAGGAGCAAAAGAAATGATTGTAAAAAAAGCAACTTGACATGGTTTCCTAACTGTATCTTGAATCTTGACTGAAGTGCATATCCTATCTTTGTTTTGATTCCATTTTTTATGCCTGCACCATGTAGCATTGTAAGTCTAATCTTGATTTGCTTTATGATCTTTTTTAACAAGACACTGTTATTTTGCAACCTAGTTCTGTGTTGAAACAATATCATCTACACTGTAATTTCTATCATTAATTACATGTTTCTACGTGTTTTGGGTTCAAGTTGCATTGTCTGATACTTCAAATTTCCTTATTCCCATGCAGGCCAGTTAAAGGAAGCGATTCTTAATGGTGTTTCTCTTGAAGATGATAAAAGAGACCAATTTAACAAAATTGAGCAGGTGTTCTTTAAGCTACTTTTGCATTTTGAAGTAAATTGTTGCATCAAGTCGTCAGCTCTTGTTTTCTCTCCCTCTCTGTCCCTCTCTGTGTGTGTGTGTGTGTGTACTAGAATCTACATAACACAATTGCACATGGAAGTGGTTTGTATCTAATCATGATAATAGGATAGGCCTTGTTGTGTCCCTAGGCGAATCTTCTATATAAGCTCATAAAACAGCGTCTCCTATTTCTTCTTCACTTATTCTTCTTCTTCTTCTTCTTCCTTTTTTTTTTGGGAAGAAGGGTGAGGAGGGTAGAGGTTGTAACTAACTGATATTATATTAGAATACTGTAATTCTTCCTCCTCTAATTTGGACACAGTGGATGTGTGCACTTGGGCTATGTCTACTTCAATGGATAAAATATTTTACTTGCAAAAATAATTGGAAACTGCCGGTGTCGAACTATTGACTTGGACTTTTACCAAAAGGATTGATAATGATAGTTTTTGTCATTTTAGTTTATTTTGCTACTTGGCTTTGCCATTACTTGCTTTTCACCATGATTTCATTTCAGGAATTGGAAAGATTGTCTCAGAAATTTGACGAAAATGTTTTGGATGCTACAAAGAAGTTTGAAAAACTAATTATGGATAAGAAAGAAGTTGAAGGATTGCCTGCTACTGCTCTTGGATTGGCTGCACAGACAGCAGTGTCTAAGGTAGTCCTTGTTGAAATCCCTTTATTGTGCTTATATTGTAACACCCCATTCCCCTAGGTTTAACTTTTAAGAATAACATCATTTTTAGAAATTTGGGGCACTGCTACTAACCATTAAAGTCATTTACGTAGAAGCCTGGCATATAAGATTCCATAATAAAACGTAATTGAAATTTCAAAGAGTCTGCAGAAACACTTACTGAAAATCATTCAACTCTCATGTGCTTAACAAAATAAATTTAATGACCGAAAATAGAAAACTAAATATCTCATAGACTTACTAGACCTCTGTTTCATCTCACTGAGTCAAGCCCCTTCCTACAGCTGCTTTCTCACAATGACCAAAACCTGGGGTGGATAACACATTTAAAATATACAAAAAAATAAAAAATGATTGGAATACTAAATAAGCAATACATGACTACATATTTAAGCACTTTAATCTCTTAGTCTATCATCCTTCATCATAATTCATACCTATGTAGTCTTAAGATCTTCAAATCTAATCTTGTCTAGCAAACCTATGACTATTCATGTTTTTTTTTTTTTTATGGGTGACTGTTCATGCTATTAACACTTGGTAATATGAGTTCATATAATCTGAACCTTAATGCATCCATCCATGGTCAAGCCTATACTACATGTCACCCAAATTGCTCATTATCTATCTTTGTAAAATCTGTCTTATGCTTAAACCATCAAAAGCGTGGGTCTAAGTCCTCAAATATGCATGATTTTATTCAAATAATTATCCTATATGTATGCTTGTCCAATCCCATGTATAAAGATGCATTCTAATGCCATAAAACCTGATTATAGCATGTGTATTTACTATTTCCTCACCCTTTATGAAATCTTTTTTTTTAATAAGTAAAAATATGATATATATATATATATATATAACAATGGGAGTAATCAGGTATACTGGAGGTATACCAGAAAATACATTTCTCATACTAAAGAGCTCCTAATGACCCCAAATATCCGTGAAAAACTACCCAAAATACATCAAGCCCAAGTAGGAATAAAACACACTTCCCAACCTCAACTCAATATTTCCCGTAGACTAATACTCCACCTGAAACATCCTCCATGAGGACATCTTCGTAATGCCTTCCTTTAGTCTTCCCTCCACTTAAGCTACTGCCCAAAGCGTCATAGTTGATTTCTCAAGAAAGACGCTTCAACTCATTTCTTTTCTTGAAGCTTGATTTGGAGTCACGCGAGGACTCACCTCAATCGCAATGAGTAGTGATTTAAATTGGTCTTCACATCCTCCATATGAGATTCCCACGCCATGCTGAATCTTATTGACCTTTTGCAAAACCAAATCCGATGATAATCCAATTATATTGTTTAAGGGAGAAAAAGATACCAAGGGGATAACATCTTCTCCCGAAGCATCGGGTCCTAAGCCTTCATCCTCAACAACTCCAATGGTATTCTCCATTGGAGATTCTGGGTTGGCAGTAAGTCCTTTCACCTCTGGCGACCCTGTATAAGCAACTTTGACGGACGCTACATCTCCTTTACACTTCAGCATTACACCATAATCTCTCAACTCTGACGTGGGAGCCATAGTTTTTTCGAAGCTGACCAAGGGTTTCCCTTAGGGATGTCTCGCTATTAATACTCGACATAGAACCCACTTTTCCTTTTGACCCACCACACTTTCTTGGATCTAGTTATATGGACAGGATTGAATCCAAATTTTCATTTTCCTTTATTTGAGCTTAAAGGATTCGGGCCTATCTTAGGCTTGTTTCTTACAACCATGTTGCCTCCAACTGAAAGCTAGTCTATCTTTCTAGACAAGAAAGCGATCGTTGCCTTCACCTCGACAAGCTTAGTTTCCATCTCCTTTAATGTTTTATGCATTACAATAAGCTAGTTCTGAGCTTACGTGATCTGCATGCCACTTACATAGTTCCTCTCACATAGAGCCACCGAAGTTTGACTTGACTTCAAAAGGGCCCCATATGATTGCATCGTCACCTTGGTTGTGCTTGATTCTTTTTGTTTCAACTGCAAGTTAATGTGCTCATGATTGTCCTATTTTGCCTTTCTTTCCTTAACCCAAAGGAAAAAAACATATCTGAAGCTCTGCGTAACTCACTTACAAACTTCTCCCAACCTTGACCTTCATACCCTTCCGAAATGACTACACAACTCCATTGGCCTCCTCCACCATGTTTGGTGATAGTTAGATACCAACCATCAATTTTGAAGCATCGTTGAGCCACGAATGCTCGATTCTCTTCGCGCAAATGTTTCGAGAGTTCTGAATTTTTTCCTGCCTTTAGAATTGCTTCCACCGTAGCCACCAGCCATCCTATGCTCAATTCCCTTCTCGCAAACCCTTTTGCTTCTCTCCACAATTTTCAATGAGGATTTCCATGCTTCTGGTAAAACCTCAAAGGCCTTAGATTCCACCCAAAAATGGACTACCTCCCCCATATTAATTGCAAAGCTTCATATCTAATCTTCCCAGTCTTCATTCTTGATGAATGGTCATGCAAATAGCAAGCACAAACAAAAGGCAGATCTGTTGCACTAAAAAAAAAACCGGAAAAAACAGTGGGATAGCCTGTCGCAGTACTCCTAGCAGACTTGCTGGGATCCAGCGACTCTTTCTGTGTCGATGACATGACCAACAACGCTGGAGTAGTCTTAGTGGACTCGCCAAAGGTAGGCGACTCTCTTTGCTTCGATGAAGGACCCAAAGGAACCGAGAGTGAGCAAACCTCAAAAGTCTATATCGTCGAAGGAAGGACTGGCGTCGGACGGCCCTCAGAGAATTCACTAGGGCCCGCCAACCTTGTCTATGAAGGCGGTGAGGATTCACTCGCCAGCTGGGATGGGGTCGTCGGTCTCTTTTTGTAGAAAACAAAGAAATTTTTGGTGGGTAGATATGGGTTGCCGGAGAAAGAATTGGTGCTTGACGGCCCTTGGCAAAGTTGCCGGGGTCTGTCAACCTTGTCTGTGCCGGCAGTCAGATGTTACTCGTCGGCCAGGGGTGACGGCTGTAGGGTTTTTCTCTCTGGGTTCTCTCTCTCTACTAGATTGTTTTTAGGGATGTAAATGATCCGGTCTGGTCCGGTCCGGTCCAGGAAATTTGTGGACTGATTCCATTCGGTCCAAGAATTTTCTCACCCTGGACCAAACCGAACAGGAGTTCGGTCCATACCGGTCCGGTCCAATTCGGTCCAGGGGCGGTCCGGTCCAGTCCGGTCCAGGGGTGTCCCATATGATTTAATAGGCTAAATTTAATCTAAAATTCTACAATGATCAAATATTTTTTTGGCTCAAATTTAACTACTATAAATTATAATATGTTAATATTATAAGAGTATATATTATATATTAATATGTTAATATATATTATATATTAAGTATGTTAGTAAATTATAACTAATAACACTATTACATTAGTATATTATATATTTATATGTTAGTAAATAGTGATAAATTAGTAATAATATATTAAATAATAATAATACACTTATTACTTATAAATTATTACTAATATTCTATATAGATATATTATAATTTATATTTTTATACTACAACTAGTCAACCAATAAATTATAATATATTAATATTATAAGAGTATATATTATATATTAATATGTTAATATATATTATATATTATATGTTAATATATATTATATATTATATGTTAATATATATTATATATTAATATATTAATTTATATTAATAATAATATCATAATTTATATACTATTTTTATATATGCATATATAAATGTATATATATGTGGGGTTCGGTCCGGTCCGGTCCGGTCTGGTCAAGGGGAAGAAATCCTTTTGACCGAGACCGGACCGAATTCCATTCGGTCCAGTCCGGTCCCGGTCCGGTCCGGTCCACCATTCGGTCCGGTCTTTTTACAGCCCTAGTTGTTTTTTTTTTTTTGGTTATAACATCCCTTTAGGAAATCTGAGTTTCCCTAATTTCATATGATCTCATGGAATTTGTCTATCATGCCTAGCACTAAGAGAGAGAGAGAGAGAGAGAGAGAGAGAGAGAGAGGGGGAGAGGTTAATCTAAAGGTTGGGTTGGAGTACACGACTTGGCTAAGTGGTTTGAATCTTGATCTTCTTGCTTGGGGCGTGGTGTGAGTATTGTAGCAAGGGAGGGCTATGAGGCTTTGGGTTTCTGGTTTTAACACAAAATATAAGAGAATTTGTGACCTTGCAGGGGCTTGTGCTTGGGGCTCATGTAATGATAGGTGGGCTATCATGAGGGATCTATATATAGAATTTGGAGGGTGTAGTCCAAAGGGTATGGTAGGCCTAGTGTTCTGGGTTTAGTGGAGTGTTTTAATGTGATTCGAAGTCATGGTTGCCCTAGGAGTAGAAATGGGCGACTTGTAGTTGGAGTAGAACTAGACTTGTGCTTCTAGGTTTCGAGTATGACATATGCGGGCTTACTTTCATGGGCTATATGGGTTTGGCAAGGATAATACTTGGGCTTGCTCATCCTTACATGGGTCTGGTGGGTTTGGGCCTAATTTTAGATCTAACCTAATTCACTCTCTAAAATAGAAAACTATTTGTAAATCTTAACTTTTCGAAATTAGAAACCTCAAAAGTTTTGGATGTTACAAATGCATGTTTCTGTGATGCTCTAATGGAAAACCCAAACCACATAGTCTATACTCTAAAAGGACTAGTCAATAATACAATTGGAGCTCTATTTGAACATTATAAAGCAATATGAGATTTTATACACCACTTATTATTATCCTTGTCATAGGGGGTGTCACAATCTCCCTCCGTTAAATTTTCGACGTCCTTGTCGAGCCAATCTATTCTAGGTGGCATGGCTCCTACATTTCTGGTTAGGATTGGCTCAGATGCCATTTATAATGCCTCAATGGAAGGCCCGAACCATATGGCTTATACTTCAAAAAAGACTAGTTAATAGTACAATTTGAGCCCTATTGAAATATTATAACGAGCATAAACTTCTCATTCTCAAGTAATGTGAGACCCTCTACACCACCTACCCTTATCATATGAGGTGTCCTAGTTTCGTTTCTCAATTCTACTTGATTGGTTTTTATATTATCTATCATTGCCAATGCAGCTCTATTTATTTCACAGGGTTATGAAAATGCTACTGCTGAGAATGGACCTTGGATAATAACGCTGGATGGTCCAAGTTTTATGTCTACTATGCAACATGCTCGAAATCGATCTTTGCGTGAAGAAGTCTACCGTGCTTATGTAACACGTGCCTCAAACGGAGATTTGGATAATACGGCAATAATTGACCAGATTTTGAAACTTAGGTTGGAGAAGGCTAAGCTTCTCAATTATAGCAATTATGCTGAGGTATGTTCTTACTATCTTTTAACATCACTTTTTTATGATCGACTTTCTGAAATATACTTCTTCAGGTAAGCATGGCAACCAAAATGGCTACTGTTGAAAAAGCAAAAGAGCTTCTAGAAAAACTTCGCAGTGCTTCATGGAATGCTTCAGTTCAAGGTAGTGCACTGTACATAGTGTACTCATGGTTGTGAATAGATTACTTTTTTTTTTCATAAGTATCGTGAATAGATTACTATTTGATTGATCTTATAAAGCATTCAGTGAAACTTAATTCCCAATCTGCTTTACTGCATGGAAGTATATAAACCAGTTGGGCTATATATTCATTGTCTGGGTATATATTTATTTAATTTAATTTAAATATGTACGTCAACTGATTAAAAAAAATTAAAAATGTACTTCAGAGTTCAGATCATCAGATGGCATGTTGTGAACTGAAACCTTTCTCAGTATGTAACTGGAATGTGTGCATGTTTCTGTACGCACATAAATTTAGCATAACATTTTTGTCTGTTCCACTTATTGCAAAGTTAGAAGTTCGTATCTAATGTTCTCTTATTCTCAAAAGAAGTTGCTTTTCTTTTCTTGATAAGTAACGTTATTTTGTTAGAAGCACAGAGCATTGCGACCCAAGCAACGAAAAATATATAAAAAAACCCCAACTAGCAAGAAGAAGAAAATGAGCAAAAGTTTCTCCCATTTCTTTAGCTTTCTAGACTTCTTTAGAAAACTAGTCTTCTAGACTTTAAAAAAAGTTGCTTTTCTTAGCTCAAGTTTTGTAATGTTCTATGCCTGTGATCTCTTTGGTCGACACAAGATCTCATTCTTAATGCGATTCTTTCACAACACATCTTTTATGTTGGATATATCCAAGGACTTGACCGTCTGCTTGATGCTTGTAGATATGAATGACATTAGAAGTTTTGCCAAGAATCAAGGTGCAGTAGAAGCTGATGATTTGAGCCATTGGGACGTCAACTTTTGGAGTGAGAGGCTTCGTGAATCAAAATTTGACATCAATGAGGTTGGATCTATGTTAATTTGTATTAATTTCTAATCCAATTTATAGTTGAAATTATTGGAAGATTCAGATCTACTCACTAATCTATCTGAAAATAAATAATTCTCCTGTCTCCTGGATATTGCAATTTTACAACTGTTTCAGGTTAAATGGAGATAAGAATATCTGTCTACTCAACCAATTCTTAGACATTCTCTCTCTATAGTTGAAAATCTTGAGGGTATATTCTACATGTATTTCTGTTATGCATGCAAACACACGCTTGCCATTCTGGGAAGTTCTCTCTATGTTTGAAAAATGAGTTAATTATTATAACGGTCTCTCTGATTTTTATATGTTTGCCCTTTCACTCTGGTTTGTAAATTTCTAAAATAGATTTCTGTTGGCTAAACAAACAAAAATGTTGATGCCACATGCCGAGTAAAATAGAACAGAAATGTAAATATTGTTTTTTTCCTGAGTATAAATGTTTTTTATATAAAAAATTGAAAAATCTAATAACTTAGAAATTGAAGAATATAATATATGTAAAAAAACCCTAAATTTTAAAAAATAAATAAAATAAAATGAAGGAACAGTGGTTGCTGGAGAAGGGGAGTGCCCTCGCCACCCAACCATTGCCTGGATCATGAGGAACAGAATGGCCTCTCTCCCTCAATAGTCAATAGTTGGTTTGGCCAACTAGGCTTGGCGTAGGTTGCCTTGGGTGGGCCACCGAGGCCTACCCCCCAGTCTAGCCCAGGTGTGGCTACGGTATTCTGCCAAGGTTCATTTTGGGTTAGCCAATGGAGGGGGAGCATAGTTGCGGAGGGTGGGGGAGGCTCTCCCATCCACCCTCATATATTCTATTTTATATTTTTATTTTTGGAGTTTTTAGGATTTTATGTATATATGTCTTTTTAATTCTTTTAGTTTTTATTTTTTTATCTTTTTTTGTTCTTGAGCTTTTGTGTCCTATTTTTATTTTTCAAAAAATGTCTTGGTCTTTTATTTTTGTGAGTGTTCATTTGTTTTTTATTTGTAATTTTTCTGAAGTCTTTTTTAGTGATTTCTTTTCTTTTCTTAAATGAATTTTAATTTGAACTTTTATTATTTTTTCAGTCATGCAGCATGCCACATAGCATTTATTAAATTAGTTAAGGGAAATCTGATGAAGGTTCCTAATTGATAAAATTGTTAGAACACAGGAGTAAAATGATAAAATTGAAAAACCCAAGGAGCAAAGAGATAATAATACAAAACTTGGACTGTTTTTTCTATAGTTGAAAAATTGTGGGGGTATTTTGTATGTGTGTGGGTCCCCATACACATGCATAAATGTGTTTGCGCACACACACACACACAGTTCCCTGGGTATAGTTAAATGAGTATTTATCTTCTTGTGGAGAAACTAAATTTTCCCTGCTATTCTACAGGAAGAACTGCGCCCATTCTACTCCTTGCCAAAGATTATGGATGGCCTGTTTAACCTTGCGAATACACTCTTTGGAATTGAGGTTGAGGCAGCTGATGGTTTAGCTCCGGTAGTATATTCTAGTTCCTTAATATTTGTCCAAAAGAAAAGCTTGCTTCATCATGTTTTTCTTTTGGTTTCTGTAATTTAAATCCTAATTTCACATCCCATTAAAATGACTGTTATTTCAGGTTTGGAACAATGATGTGAGATTCTATCGTGTCAAAGATTCTTCAGGCAGTCCCATTGCATACTTCTATTTTGATCCATATACCCGACCATCTGAGAAAAGGGGAGGCGCATGGATGGATGAGGTTGTTGGTCGAAGTCGTGTGCTGTCACGTGATGGTACGTCTGTAAGGTTGCCTGTTGCCCTCATGGTCTGCAATCAATCGCCTCCAGTGGGGAACAAACCAAGCCTAATGACATTCCACGAGGTAATCTCAGTTGCATTGGGTTCTAGAATATTGTCTGTAAATTTGTAAGTTCTAACAGACTGTCTAGGCCTGCCCTTGGCTTTATCTTGGCACATGCATACCAAGCTGCTGAGTTAATTTTCTTGCCTATCTCAATGTAGGTGTTAGGAACTGTCACTGTGATATGCTGTTTAATGCTATTACCTACAAGTTTGTGTGTATGCTGGTTAAAGTACGTAATAATTTAAAAGGGAATCCTTGTGAACAAAGCCAAAACATGGAAAGAAGGGAAATGAGGGAAACATGTGTTTTCTCAGTGGATTCCACAAGAGAATGGTACTAGCTGCAAGACCAGAACTAGCTGCATTGAACTGGGCCTATACCAGTTACAAGTTTTATGATTTCATTTAATACAGACCGAAATTATTTTATAATTCAGCCCTCACGTCACATCATCTTATAAGACCTTAAATAGATTAAGCACATTACTAATAACAGAACTACAAATATTTAGAACCAATTACCACTTCAGGTTCTTAATAACTAGTACAAGTGCATTATTGAAACCCACCATATTAGTTTTGAGCTAGACAGTTTTCCCACGAGCAGTCTACTGGAAGGATGAACTGCTCTTATTCTTAACTAGATGGTTGAGTTGAAATATATATTTTTATCAGTTCCGTGTGTGTTATTTGCTGGGAAATTGGAAAATTACAGATTATTACTCTTGATTCTGCAATTTTTTTTTTTTTTTAATAATTTGTTGTCAGATTCGATAATGGTTATTATGCAGGTTGAGACTGTCTTCCATGAATTTGGTCATGCTCTTCAGCATATGCTGACCAAGGAGGATGAGGGTCTAGTTGCTGGTATTCGGGGGATAGAGTGGGATGCCATCGAATTACCTTCTCAGTTCATGGAAAACTGGTGTTATCACAGGTAATTATGTTGACATAGGTCCTTAGCTTTGGTGCGTTAGATTTTTGTGACCTGTGAACACCTCCATATTGTACTTAAACAAAAGTGTTTCATCTTGTACTGCAAACTACCATGTTGCATGGTGTTAGCTGTTAGGGGTACATGGCATGCATGATACAGGTGCTTGGTTCTTACACAATTTTTTTTTTCCCAATATTAGATCTTACTCGTGGTTTAAGGAGCCAAATGTACACACTTCTTTTTCTTGTAGTGGTGTCATGCAACCACATGCAGGTTATTTGAATTTGAATGCATATCTTCTTTATATTTCATATTTTCTGTTGATATCTTTAGGGATACTTTGATGGCCATTGCAAAGCATTACGAAACCGGGGAGAGTCTCCCTGAAGAAGTATATTTGAAGCTTGTTGCAGCTAGGACTTTTCGTGCCGGCTCACTAAGTCTTCGTCAGGTTAGTGTGCTTGGTTGGTGTTATTTATTTTTTTCCTCCCATGTATTTTCCCTTTATTTGTGTTATATCGTTTTGTATTACTGATGTGAATTGGATTAAATATTGGGTTTCTATGTCACTTCACATACCTGTGCTAGTACAAAACGATCTGTGAGCTTCAAGTAACTTAGTGAAGACCATGTAGCTTAACTAAGTATGATTTTGCGTGCAAGTATAGGAGGGTGAGCTGTGGTTATTTTTGGAAGATCCATAGGGAAAGAGGATGGTTAAATCCATTATAATTCTTTGAATGCTTTTACATGGGGTTTGAGAGTGATGCTGCATGATGAGCAACCTGTATGTAATTGCAACATCTATTAGCTTGACCATTGAGCAAAGATATTATCCCCTCATCATTCCAATTAATGATCCGTCTTTATACTGGCGAATTGAGTAAAAATTTTGAACACCTCATTTCCACAGGGTGGCATTACCTTTGCCACGCTTTAGTATACATGATGAATGACAAGGGAAGCCAAATAGTTATATATTTTGGTGGGCTTGGAGGGCATTGGTCACCTTCCCTTTGTCCTGGTCAATTTGTTCTGTTCCTTAAAAACTGTTAAATTCACCTGTGATTTCAAAAGAAGGATATAGGATGAGGACTGGAGCTTCTGTGGGCGCTAGTAAGGTTTGATCTCATGTAATCAAGAAATTTTGTCTCTTAAGCTGTTGCATTAAGTAGCAGGGAGTTTAACATTGTTGATTGCTATTTACGATAGGTCTTGTAATCTAAGACAAAATTCCAAACAAGTGTCTGGCATCAGAAGAGTGAGGAGACAATTAATATAGCAAGTGATTCTTAGATTACTGATAAGATTTCTTCACAATTTTATTGTAATTTTTGCAGTTAAGATTTGCAAATCTAGATTTGGAGCTGCATACGAACTATGTTCCTGGTGGGTCAGAATCCATCTATGATATTGATAGGAGGGTTTCTGAACAAACACAAGTGATCCCTCCGCTACCAGAGGACAGGTTCCTTTGTGGTTTCAGCCATATATTTGCAGGTTTTTTCTCCCTTGAATTTGCATTGACTTAGGCTTCATTATCACTTAGCTGCAACCTTAACCCTATGTATTTTTCTTTGTTCAACTTTTTGTGAATATTAGGTGGATATGCAGCTGGATACTACAGTTACAAGGTGTTATCTATTCCTATGATATTCAGAACTCTCTTTCTCATACTGCGTGAACCCTCTTTGAACTGTGGGCATGCTTTTTACTGTTTGCTTCCGTTACCATTCTTGCTCCTTCTGAATTATATTGAAAGCATTATCTCTGTGTTTGGCAGTGGGCTGAGGTGTTGTCAGCAGATGCCTTCTCTGCATTCGAGGATGCTGGACTGGATGACAGCAAGGTATGTTGGGAAGATCTGTCTATAAGGATTGGCCTTCAATGTTTTGCAACTTAATGTAATTTACATTTATTATATAGTTCCACTTTTGCATATTGAACATAGTTTCTAAACTAGAGTTCTCTCCTCATTGCACTTGATTGATCTCTGTTTTTGGTTTACCTCATTGACAATGTGGTTACATTTGCTATTACATTTCTGAATAAGCAAATATGTCGCCTAATGTGGATCAAGGGTTATCTTCAAATTTAATGAAAGTTATTTATAACATACCTATGATTTGTGGGTTTTATATTAGGTGATAGCATGGTCATGGCATGTTGGAGAAGCCTCGTAGGATTTCAGGATAACGTGCCCGAATTAAACTTCTTGTTGTGGTCATCAACATTAAGTTTGTATTTAGTATTCACACTATGTATTATCCTTGGTGTGACATATGAGCAATTTATTATAGTTCTGTAGACTAAATACTGCCATAAAGGCTTTCCGAAGATATGTTTGGGCAGAAATATTTTTAGAAAAAAAAAATGGTGCATTTGCCCAAGTTTACACTTTTTACAATTAGCAGTCAGAGCTCCCTAACATTGTGAAGATGTGCTTAATACTTATTATACTACATTTATGTATTGCGTGATTATGTCTTGCAACAGGCTGTGAAAGAAACAGGGCATAAGTTCCGAGAGACTATACTTGCACTTGGAGGTGGGAAAGCACCCCTTGAGGTTAGAAAATAGCTTCTCTGTTTTGCTCTCCGGATGAAAGATGCATTGGATGGCTTGATCTCAATTACTTGCTGCATCATAATGATGCCCTTCTTGTCGGATTTCCATTGTTAGACTCTTATTGATATCCATAACAATATAACGTTGTTGCATCCAGGTATTTGTGGAATTCCGTGGGCGTGAACCTTCACCGGAGGCACTGCTTCGGCACAATGGACTGTTGTCGGCCTCTGCATAATATTCATTATGTGTAGCAGATGCAGGCTTCTCTGTGGATCTTTCATTTCCACCCCCAAATGAAAAGACCTCAGAATGAACTTCAAGCCATCATCTCTACCCGTGGTGGTCTTGATTTTCTAAGCATTCTAAGGTTTTTTTTTTTGTTTTTTCGGTAATTGTTAAAATGAATTGCCAATTCATTCACGTCTCTTTGTTTCCAGGCAATTATTTACAAGTGGATGCCTTTTTCTCTTATTTTATTTACCTTACAACTTTTTTATTTTTCGGCAATGCAATGGAAATTTTAATTTCAGTCAATTAGTCTAAACCGATAAGTGATAAGAGCGACAATTACGGATAGGCCTGTTTATTCAGGTCGGGTTTTACCCGCTTTGGTTTTAAAATTTTATTTATTTTTTAATAATATTGCAAACCTTTTAAAAAGATTAAAGGGATTTCAAATTCGAAATTCAGATGAATATCCTAATTACGAATGGACTCACGTTCAGGATTTCCATGAGATAATATATTACGTGGAGTCTGACTTTACGGATTATTTCCTAATTTTAAAAGAGGCTATTATATCTGTCCAAATGGCACTGTAGCGTTCATGAACCAAAAACAATTCTAGAAAATCTTATTAGTGAGATTAGTTTATACAAGAAAAAAAAAAAAAAGATTCGGTGAATGGGATTTTTATATGAGAAATGATATTTGTAGCTTGAGGGAGTACAAAGTCTCACGTATTTTATTTTGAAAAAAATAGATAAATTTGAAATTGATATGAAACAAATAATATTAGATATATTTATGAGTGGTACAGGTATCGTTCATTTGTTTTGAAGAAAAAGTAGAATTCATTATTTAAAATTAATTTCTTTTATATAAATCTTATATTTATTTTTTAAAAGAATGCAATTGCGTTGTAAATATCATTTCTCATATATAGAATTGATATTTTTATATTGTGAGCTTAACAACTCAAAATATTAAGAGCTTATTTGAGATTGTGTTTTGATGTTTAAAAAGTTTTTTTAATTAATTAATTTTTTATAAAAAAAAATGATATATTTTATACATTTTTAAAAAGTGTTTTAATCACTTAAATAAGTTTATACATGTTTATTAAATAACAAATAACTTTTAAAGTATATAATTTATTATTTAAACTATAAATTGTAAGTTTTAAAATTTTATATATGTATTAAAGTATTTTTTTTTTATAAATTTATGTTATTTTAAAAAAAAAATCAATTAAAAGTATTTTTTTTTTTTAATTTGGAAATACTATCCCAAACATATTCTAAGATTAGAGTGATAACTAGACGTTAGTTGACTGTCAGTCTGTCTCTCCGGAAAACGTTAAGGAAAAGCAAGTCAAATTTAACCTTAAAAACCGTCTGCTCGAGTGACTCTGGAAAGGACAAAGCACGAAAAAGGAAGGATGGCAAGGGCAGGAGGGATTACAAATGCGGTGAATGTCGGGATAGCAGTGCAAGCTGATTGGGAGAACCGCGAGTTCATCTCTCACATTTCGCTCAATGTTCGACGCCTCTTTGATTTCCTTGTCCAATTCGGTACGCGGTTTATAATCCCTCCCTTCCTTTATCTTTACTATTGAAATTTGTTGCTTTGGGGTTGATTCCAGTAGCTCATTATTTCATTGTTGGGTAGCATTGATTGTACGTTATAACCTCAATGAAATGAATTTCCACAACCCATTTTTTGGGGGTTGTATTGGCGTTATTCAACCTCTGCATCTTATGCTTTCTATACTCTTTCAGAGGCTACAACGAAGAGCAAACTGGCATCGTTGAATGAGAAGCTTGACACACTCGAGCGGCGTCTTGAACTCCTCGAGGCCCAAGTGGGTACTGCATCAGCCAATCAGTCTCTTTTCGCTACATGATGTCGGTTTTTGTTGCTGCTGCGATAGGCCTCTTCTGTAAGAATAATATTGTCTTGATTGTGAACGTGAGCAAATATCTTGTATTATAACTCTGTTTGAAGCTATTATACTCAGGGTTTTCATTCTTATATAGAGTATATGCCATCTTTATTATGTCAGTGGTGCAGATTCATCTATGCGATAAAATGTTGATTTCACTATTTCCTTTCAAACCTTAGGCTTTCGGGGTTAGGAGTGATTTATCACGGTATTATGGTCCTTAGTTTAAATCTTTCACATTGTTATCCTCTCATTTGAGTTAAACATCTCACATATATGGATCCTATTTATAGAGTGGGAATTTGGGCACCAACATGAGGGAAAGCTTTATAATATTGATTAAATGATCAAATTCACTCTTTTCTATTAGTTTAGGCATGTTTGGTCTACACATGAAGGGAAATGTTAGAATATAAATTAATTTGATAGTTTCACTTCTCTCTTCTTTTTCAGCTTTAGACATTGTTAAGATGAGTATTTCCCGTGTTGAATCCCCACTTCTTTAGGATGGATGTGAGAATTTTAAGAGATTAAATTCACACCACCTTATTAGTTTAGGCTTGCAAAACAAGTGATAATGCATCATTGAGATCATTTTAGAAATTTAGGGACATCTAGATGTTTGTTGATAGAAAAATAATTTTAAGTTCAATGCAATAAGCATTCTGCTAATGCTTCTATTTCAAATGATGAATCCTCCCACCGCAAGAATAGCAAAATATAGGATGAGGTGGACTCAGAAATGTACTGGATTCCTCTGTGGTTTATCATTGATACGATTAAAAATAAATACCCATTAAAGTATTGTCTATGTTTGGTTTTAGCTAAATAAGTCTTATTTTGATGATTTCTTAATTAACTTTTATCTATGGTTTTCTCATGAGCCACGTCTTTCTTTCCTGTTGCAGTATCAGCCTTCATTGCCGATAATTCTGTCTGTCCATGGTTACTAGTGAGTACCACCTTTTCATATAAAGTCTTCAGCATTCAAGCATATTGTGTCCAACCTTCTGTTATTATATCAAAAACTTCAAAAAAAAAAAAGAATTCTTGTTAATTTTTTTTATTGGCACCGGCCCCTGGGTGTCTGGAACAGCATCCTGACTAATCCTGTGAGTGCACAAGCCCTCAGTAAAGAGTTTTCCGCAAGTACACTTTGGATAATTCTAGGGAAGAATCTTTTAGACTAATGGCCCCTAGATATTGTTGCACCCAAGGGGATTTGAACCTTAGATCTAGGGAAAGCATACCCCTAAGCCCAAGGCCTTTACCACTTAAAGCCAAACCCTAGGGGTTCATTCTTGTTAATGGTCATCACTAATCCAAATCTTAATTTTCGAACTTTAACCAATTTGGGGGCGTTAGTCTTAACTTCATAGAGGCTATTTTTTGTGCAGAGCATACACTACCTAGCCCAAACCACCAATAAGTTGACTACAACCTTATTACTGAAATTGATTAGTCATTTGTTTTGAGAAGTTTCCTCCTATCTTATAGATATATGTATCTATATCTATATGGGCTTTTATTTTCAATTTTTAGCTCGTTCTAGTAGGCCACTGAGTCTAGGGACCCATGTTGTTTGGGAAAGGGAAGGGTTACCTTCATCAAGTAACCTACTACCGAGTGTAGGTAGGACCATTTGATTAAAGAGTGAAAAAAACGGGAGTGTTTTATTATAGACCACTTGATATTCTTGTCCAGCAAGGTGGTGAGTGCCAGGGTGTTATTTTGTTCCATGGTTTATTGTGGGACTTAGTTGTTGGGTCAAGCTCTAGCAGTATACATCTATGGTGCAGGTACCATACAGATTTAATGGGGTTTAGTGAACTCAATGAATGTTTAGCTAGCCTGTCTTGCATGAATTATTTGGCTTTCCCGGTTTATGAACATTCATCAACTCCGAGAATAAACAACCCAGCTGATTTTTGGCAAGATATGCTGAACTCATACTTGAGAAAATATACAATTTAATGTCCATATGTTCTTCAATAGCATTTTAGCATAAATTCAACTCTCTTGAGTTTGACAACCTAATGAATGTCGAATAAACAGCAAGATTGATAAGCTAGAGTATTGGAAGATCATTCTCATTTTTTCTTTTATCATTAGCATATGATGTAACTAGAAGGATCATCATTGACATATCAATACATGTTGGAATATGGAAGAAAAAGGAAAACTCCACCATTTCTATATTGATGAAATATCATATTCACCCATTGTACTTGCTATCTTGGCTGGGGAGGAGGGGGCTGTTGCATCATAATAGGCGATGGTTCTGATGGAGTTGACATGGGTGGTAGAGCAATTCTTTTGTCCATGACAAAAGAGAAGCGATTGGAGTTGGAAGTTCCGAAACTGTCTATGGACTTCATGTATTCAGATGCATTGTTCTCTATGATCAAAGCATCCTCCAGCTCCCGGACAATATTGGCCATGAAGGGCCGATAAGCAGCACTGGTCTCAATACATGACTGTGCTGCTTCCACAACTCTCCACATTGCCTCTGCATGGTACCCACCCTTAATGCTAGGGTCCACGATTTCATCAATCTTTTGATCTCTTAGATAGGGTGTGGCCTGCATGCAAAGATGACTATTAGATTTCATCCACACTTACTAGGTCAGCTGATCTTGGATCCATGGGGATAAATGTGCTACTTTACATTTTAAATTTTATTATCTCCAGTTTGCTAGAGTGTAACTAGGTCTCTTTTGTATACTACATGTGTACATGGGCTCTACCTAGTTGCATTCAATCAATAAAGATTATTACTTATAAAAAAAAAAAAATTATTATCTCCAGTTACGTCAACTGATGTGGCAAGTCTTTGTAAGTCAATACTTAACTTGAAAAATCACTTAAATAGGATATGTCAACTGGCTTATTTGACGATTCTGGAACTCAGAATGAAAAACGGCATTTTCTAAATGTAAAGTAAGAATTCCATGGAGTTAAGATTTTTTAGGCATCATATGGTGTGGGAAGTGTTCTGTAACGCTATAGATAATCTAAAAGAGCAGCTTATGATATCAATTTCTTAGAAGCTAGAGAGCATAAAATTGGACCATACCCATTCAACCAAGCTCCATTCATTGCGTGGCCTGTGTATGTTGAGAGGCTCACGACCAGTTACAATTTCAAGTAGAACCACACCAAAGCTGAAGACATCACTTTTTACAGACAACTGCTGGGTCAAATAGTACCTGAATGACATTAAGATCATGGTAAAGTTTCTCTATGGGTACAATTAAACAGCTTGATACATTGACCAACTTCAAGATGAACTGGAAAAATGTTCCATGGTTGACACTTTTAGGGGATGTTTGAAAATAATTCTAATTACATCTCATCTCATCTCATCCTCAAACATCACTCAAACATTAAAATTTTCAAACTACTCATTACAACTTTTTCAAAATCTCAAACTACTATTCACAAACCATTTTACCTGTCACAACATTCTCATCTACTCAAGATTCTAAAAAAACAAGCCTTCTATATGCTTCTATGTTTTGATTCTATCAATCAGTTTGAAGCTGAATGGTTGGAGAGAGAGTTTGAGGAAGAAGTTCTTGATGTTGTCAAGGATATGGATAGGGATAAGGCTCCAGGCCCAGATGTGTTCTCAATGGCATTTTTTCAAGCACGCTGGGACATTGTGCTAGAAGATGTCATGAGGCTGTTTGTTGAATTTCATTCATATATGAGATTTGAGAAAAGTTTTAATGTGACTCTCATTGCACTCATTCCGAAAAAAGAAAGAGGCTGTGGAGATGAGAGATTTTCGGTTTATTAGTTTGGTTAACGGAGTGTATAAAGTCATGTCATAGGTGCTGGCCAAACTGCTTGATCAGGGTGATGGAGAGAGATTATTGTAAAATCTCAAAATGCTTTTGTAAATGGGAGACAAATCCTAGACTCTGTAATGTGTAGAGAGTAGAATTAAAATGGGGGAAGCTGGAATTTTAATTAAATTAGACATGGAAAAGACTTATGACCATGTTAGCTGGAGAAAAATGGTGTTTGTGGATTAAGTACTGTGTTTCATCGTCGATATTTTCAATTTTGGTGCATGGTTCTCCGATTGGATTCTTTAATAGCTCGTGTGACTTGAGACACCGCGATCCCATATCTCCCTTACTCTTTGTTATGATTATGGATGCTTTGAGTAGAATAATTGAGAAGGCAGTGGATGGTAACTTTATGGCGGGTTTTGTGGTGGGTGGTGAGTCCCAAAATACTTTGATATTTGCTGATTATACTTTGATATTTAGAGAGCCACATTCTAATAATCTTTGTGCTTTAAGAGTATTACTCAGGGTTAAGAGTTAATTTATCCAAATCTGAAATTGTTCATAGGGTTTCCATTCAGAATATTTCAGATCTTGCCAATATATTGGGTTGCAGGATTTCTTCACTTCCTATGAGATATCTCGGTCTTCCATTGGGGGCTTTGCATAAATCAGTTACTATTTGGGATGGGGTGATTGAGAAAATTGAAAAGAGATTAGCTGGTTGGAAAATGCTCCACTTTTCTAAAGGGGAAAGATTAATATTGATAAAAAGTATTGTGTCAAATCTTCCTACTTATTTTTTCTCTCTTTTCCCATTGCCGGCAAGGGTAAAAAGAAGAACTGAGAGTTTGTATAAGGATATTTTTTGGGGTGGTAAAGGAGGAGAAAAGGGTCATTTGGTTAGTTGGAACAAGGTTTGTTAACCAATTCCTTTTGGTGGTTTTGGGATAAAAGAATTTGAGGTTGTTTAATAGAGCACTACTTGAAAAATGGCTTTGGAGATATCATGTGGAATAAAATGCCGAATGGAAAAACATTGTTGATGTAAGGGATCAAAATGCAGCTGTGGAATTGATAATAATATTCAGTGGAATGTTGACTTTCTTAGAGATGCCAATGATTGGGAAGTGACTGATGTTACTGCTTTTTTGGGAAGGCTTTATAGTTCAAAGGTGATGCTGGGAAGGGAGGATAGTAGTATCAGGAAATTCCAAGTTCTTAGTTTCTTCCTTTTACAGAATTTTATCTTGTACAGGAGCTGTGAGTTTCCTTGGAAAATATTTGGAGAGTGAAGGTACCTACCAAGGTGGCTTTTTTCAGTTAGGTGGCATCTCTAGGGAAAGTTTGACCACTGATAACCTTTAGGAAGAGAGGTATGTGCATAGCTGAGCGGTGTGTCATGTGCAAGAAAGATGGAGAATCTGTTTATCATATTTTTCTTTACTAAGGATGTAGTGTGTCTACTTGTAGGTTGGTATGGATTAAAGGGAAGAAAGAATGTTGTTGATATATGGAAGATGATTCCTTCCCGTCTGATGTAGTGTCTCTGGTTTGAAAGGAATGGAAGATACTCTGAAGAGCAAAAAAGTTAAATGAGAGAACTTGGGGATTTTTTCTTTAATACTTTGTGTTTGTGGGCTAAAACTCTTGTAATGGATGATGTTAACTTCCTAAATTTGTATTGGCTTTTCTTTTGTTTTTAGAGAAATATAGGTATTTCTTTTGTAACAAAAGTGAACAAGGTGTTAATATTTGAAAATCAAATCAAAACAAAAAAATATATTTCAAATAAAAACAAGTCAATGAAACATGCAGATATCAGACTCACTCTGGATCTAGGTAACCAGCCGTTCCTCTAACTTCCAGAGAAATAACACCACTGTCCCCTTCCTGGGGAGCGTACTTTGAGAAACCAAAGTCTGCAACCTTTGCGCACATTGTATGATCTAAGAGTATATTGCTTGATTTTACATCCCTATGTATTATGCAACGCCCAGCAAACGTGTGAAGATATTGCAAACCTGAATGACGAAATAGTCATTTCAAACAACCAACCAACCAAACAAACAAAAAGGAAATTAGAAATATCTTCCTCCTCAATCTATTTCTCCAAACAACCAAAACAAGCAAAAAAAATCAAAGCAATTTTGGGAAGCCAGGAGGTCAGGGATTTCATTGTCGTTTTATTTTTTATTGGCAATGGATGTCTGGGAACAAATTCTCGACTAATCTTGAGGTGCACAGGCCCTCGACAAGGACTTTCCTACAAAAATGGAAGTTCTCCCAGTCTGATTGCTAAATTATTTGTTCCCAATTGGATTTGAACATTTAATCTGGAGGGAGCATACTGCAAAACCAAATCCTTTACCACCCCTAGGAGTTATTTTCACCCATGATAGACCACTTTCTAAATATTATGAGTTTTTCCACCATACTTAATAGCCACTCATTTGTCACTGAAGCATTGTTCGTTTGGTAATCAATAAGGGTAGCCCTTCTCCACCACTTCTGTCTCTTAGGTTAAACACTAGATAGTACCTGATAAAGGGTACCGCTTGCATTGCCATTTTTGCCATTGCTTTCTGAACATTAGATTTCCTTTGCATCTTCTCTATACTTTCTTGTAAATTAGAACAATGAAATGATTTTTTGATAAGTAAAAATAAGAAAACTGAACAACCCATTTTACTTGCCTCTAGCAGCACCTAGAGCAATAGAAAGTCTGGTTGGCCAGTCCAGAGTTTTCCTTTTTGCTGCATCCCCTGTGAACAAACTGGTGATCAGAGACTTAGGAATGTCAGTTGATATCATCTAAAAGAAACAATGATCAATAAGTACCATAGAGACGATCTTGTAGGGAGCCATTAGACATATAAGGATAGACAAGAATTTGTTGGTCATTGTCACTACAATAACCAAGAAGAGGCACCAGGTTCTCGTGTCGAATCTCTGAGAGCAGGGTTAGCTGTCAAATACATTGTTAAGAGTTATCAGCTGGCAAAATTTTCAAGTTAAATTCATAAATCTAACCTCCAAAAGAAAGTCATAATTGAAATTTGGTTGAACCAGTAGTGATTGGGGAAACAACATAGTAACAAACAGAAGAACTAACTAGATTCCATTTTTCTCGATCAAAAGCATAGCCATTGCAGTAGTGCAGTTAGTCACCAGAATTTCTTGTAAAGGATGACAAGGGAAGGGAGAGGGGACGGAAAGTGACAACAAATTGAATGCTTTGCATTTCTGTGACTCATGCAGAAATGGCCGAATCATGTTTACATGTCTAACTTTCTTGTTTTTGTATAGATATATAAAATTTTATGATAAGTATCATATGCATGAAAATAGACCGTTTACCTCGTTCTGAAATTCCCGGGTTCCCTGAGTAGATGTTGCTGACCGAACCTTTACTGCCACTTCCTGGCCCTCAAGTAGCATGCCATGGAAAACCGACCCAAATCCCCCTTCACCTATCAAGGTTTTGTACTTCTCAGTGGCAGCCTCTATGGATGCCAGTGTAAACTTCTCAATAGATATTGACTTTGTACTGATATCATCTTTGCTGGGTAGGTAGATAAGTATATCTGCATATTTTAAGTGAACTTGTTAGAAAAATACGATTCACAAAGCAACATATACTGCAGAAACGTGACTTCGACTATCCTGACAATCTAAATTGTGCTTACCTGACTAACATTGTCTATTATTTATGCTCAAGTGAACAATGTTAACGTTGGAAGTGGTTCTTGTGAATTGTGTATAACCTGGAGGACAATTGTCTTCCATCTGGACGTATGATCTTTGAGGATGGCCTAACATTACTTTCTAGTCATCCCCTTGTGTGTTAGATGGGATTTCTAATTCTCATCCATATGCCTTCATTATTTATAGCTAGAGGAAAAGATTTTTCATTTATGTATTATTTGGAGGAAGAGATCTTCGGTTATGCATTAGATCCTTTTTTATACTTTTATTTACCTGCTCTCCCACAAGATTCCCGACTTGAATGAATATCAATGACCAGAGAAAAGATTCTTATACTCACTCTCAACCATTTGCTGTTCTTTATCATCAAATCCTCCCTTGTGCCTTAATCTTCGTCTGTAAATGCAAACAAAAACAATTCCAACTACAATGGCAAATAGAAATGATCCACTTGCAATGGTGCCAATGAGGATTCCTTGTGTATGTGTTCCTCCTTCAGAATCACATCTTCCAGAGCTGAAAATAGATTCAAAGTTCAGATTTCTGAGCTTTCTATATCTTTTTGTACATAATTGCATCAGTTCATACATATCAGAGCTCATACTCTGTAAGAAGTCTTGATTCGTTGAAACTGAGTTGAAGCTTTTTGTCTAAATAACGATTGCATCCGTAATATCTGGAGCAAGCACATGGTTAATGACTGAATGGCAGTATAATTCATAAACAGAAGTCAATTTGAAACTTCAGTGATTTTAAATGTGGCAGTGAGATAAGAGATTCTGGAGGTTGTCTTGTAAGCTGATTGTGTCTGATATCTCTGTTCATTATTGTAAATCAATCAATAAACTAAACATGATATTTATTTTACCCGGAGTACTACTATTGTAGAAATCACATATTGTACTATCTATCATTTAAAGGATGAGTGCAGGGTGCTTATAAAGGGAGAAAGGGATGGCCTTGACTCTGTAATGAGTGCAGGATGCTTGCAATTCCCCATGATACTTTCTTAAATTCATCTCTATCTTGAGGTAATGTTTAAACAACAGAAATTTTGGGATTCAAAGACTATATTGAATGTCCTATAGCTCAAATTTGGATTTGAAACCCAAAAACAGCTTACATTGACACTAGCTTGGAAGAAGCAGGAATCTCTGGAATACTGCCACTGAAATCGTTGTAGCTCAGATTCCTACATGAAACAAACACATTATATCAATTTAGTAAGAAACAATAGTCCTAAATACTTTTTAAGTCAAAAAAACATGAACAACTCGATAGAAGAGTGTGAACTGTACAGTGTTTTCATTTCAGCCAGTTCAGCTATACTGGGAGGGATTGACCCTTGCAGTTTACTTGAAGAAAGATCCCTGGTAGAAAAATGTGATATTAAATACTACCAATTCAAAATAAATAGTGGCCCTTTCAAGAAAATAGCCAAAAATAAAGATATTTGAAATAGAAGAATATGGAAATTAGGCGCAGACCATGTTTTCCGTATAACAACTGACACATTTCAAAAGAAATGGAGCTTACAAACTGGTGATGCTAACTGAACCATTATAGGGCTCACAACCCAAACCATGCCAGGGGTTTGGAAGACATGGATCTCCAGACCAACTTTTCAACAGTTGATTCTCTTGGTTAGATGCCAGTAACTCATTCCTCACGTTCAAAGCCACATCCACTGAAGAAATAAAATGTTTTTTAGAGAGAAAAAAACACAAAAAGGAGTGCTCTATTAGTTCTAAAGAAAGTTTTCCTATCATTGCACAAAACAGAAGAAACTAAGAATAAAAAGTGCAAGCTTTTAAATTGACTCACCATCTTTCTGGTTAGTCTCTTGCACCCATGGGTGCACCTGCAAGATTTCATAGGCATTGCAAATAGGCCCAAAAATACCAGAGGCCTTGACCAAAGTCATATTAAGAGACCCATTTGCTTCAACATTCAAAGCAAGCTCCTTATAGTTGGACCCGTTAGCCAATATATCAAAATTCGGCCTTAATTTATCATTGTTAATGTAAATATCAAACACTCTTTCCCCAGGTTTAACATTGCCGTTGAGCTCAAGGAAGTAGAGAATCACACGGTAATCAGAATGATTTTTGTCGACATCTTGTCGGAACTCCAATCTGTTGGAATGGCTTAGAGCTGTCTGGAGGACTTCCAAATTAGGTGCTGTCACATTATTAGCTTTGTCGTTCGGAAAGCTGGAAAGGTTCGTCAGTGGGGGTGGTGAATTTTCTAATGGTTTCCAAATTCTGTCACTTTCGTCCACTGGGTACCTGAAATTAATTTGCAGATCTCAAACATTGGCATGTGAATTGGACATTTGGTCAACTAAAAAGTAAGGGGTTTCCCAGACTAGCTATAGCTAGTATGTATATAGTGTGGCTGGATTCAGAAAATGAAGAAATAATTGATTTTGCAAAAGCCAAACCGTTGTTATTTCATATAGGTAGACCTTACTTTTTATGCTTTTAACATTTGGTTTGAAGTTGTAACACCAGCACGCAAAGAGGGGAAATAGTACTTATACGCCTCTAGGTTGTTAAATATAAAAGAACTGCTACGGATATAAAAGAGATTATGCCAAAAAAATCACAAACTAATATGATTTCGTAGAATCCGTTATATTTATTTTATGATAAAAGTAACTTTACAATTTAACGTACCATATAAATTCACATCAGTTTATGGGTTTATTTAATTTTTGTAATCTCTTTATAGTTCAAGTATTTTCTAAAATATAATTGTCTCGATGAGTTGAGAGGCAAATTGATGTCTTTCTTGCTCATATCTCATTTTTTAAGACTTCCATTACTTCTCATTTGCATTATAGTTTTTATTTGCATTATACCTTGGCTACATGCCTTTAGAGAAAGTAGAAGCATACCTGATGGCACCTCCTCCTCCCACATCAATTCTACTAACCACTTTCAAAACACTAGAAGTGATCTCCTTAAGAGAGTTCACATTTTTCAGAGGCCTTAGTTCAAGCTTTGAAATGTAAGGATCTCCCTTCACCTTCTCTAAGCAAAAGTCAATATGGTTCTTGGCAGCTCTAAAAATCCCTTCCACTTCCAAGTGCTTGGACGAGTACACTCGACCGATTGGGGTGACACCAACCAAAACATCAAAGGATGTGTCCGAAGTTATCTTAAGTGAATCAGCAAAAAGAAATGTAGCCCTTACTAGGTAGTCTTGCTCCTCAAATATTGTTGTCAAATTATAACATCTCTTCCCTGAATCTATGTTGAATATTCGGGCTTTCACGGCATATCCATCTTCTACTACACTTCGGCAACCAGTTCTATCAGGGAACCAGCTATTATCTGTTGTCCAATTTATATTTATGTTTTGGTCGTTGAAGTTTGAGTCTGCGCAGCATGCTATGCTCACAAATCCTGCATGAAAAGAATTCATGTGTTGTGTGGGGCTTAATTAGCAAGAGACTTAGAACATAAAGCAATTCAAGCAAATATTACCAAATTATGATGATCTGCAGGGTCAACGTAATTAATCAAATTTGTTTAGATCGATCATTTTAGTACAATTTCCCCAGCCTTGCCAAGCTGTGGCCTGGCTATATTTATTAACAATTGGAATCATTGGCACTTGGATCTAGCTAATAATTAACCTTGAGCTCTCGATCATGACTTTGCCTAATCCTTCAATGTTTAACATTCATCAAATGAATTGAAAAAACACATGTACAACAATATTTAGCAAGATCCACCCTTTGTTAGATTACATGAATACCCTGAGAGATGGGTCATTATTCATCCTCTATATATATATATATATATATATATATATATATATATATATATATACCTAAATTGTTATCCCAGATCTTAAGGTTTGGTATCAAAACTGGATGAGATTATTTTTCCTCAAACTTAATTGTATTTATAATACTGATCTGAAACCCTATGAAAACATATACAAGAAAAACCTGTCAACAAATTAAGTAGTACTAATCCTTTATGATCTGATATTAAACGTTTAATATATATATATATATATATATATATATACTAACCTTCTTGTGCACAAGTTGATTGAACAAGTATGAAGAGGAAAAGGATAAAACACTCAACCAGTTTCAAAATCCAGTTATCCGATCCCTCCATCATCGTCTTATCTTGATGGCCGGAAGACTCCCCATTGGGTTGTCAAGCTCATATCCAGACCAAAAACTTTTCAACTTCCAGTACCTACCATGCAAAATCTTTCTGAAATCCAGGAATTCAATCCAGCTTGGATCTTCACTTAGAGCTAGGGTCCACGGTCTTGTTCAACTTGGCCGGATTACCCAGAATTCTGGTAGTTAAGAGAGAATAAAACGGCTTCTTGATCCTTACCAAGACATTCTAACGTGTAAACAAAGAAACTGGCCGGGTACAGAATAATGGCTCCTTATAGACAAACAATAATGGCTCCTTATAAGTACAGTTTCTGCACAAGGGAATCGTTATAGAGCCCCGATATAACAAGGTTCATGTAAGAAGATATTTTGCAACATGGGTTTGACTTCAAATGTGGGAATAATCACTGGAGAATAGGCAGGAAGAAGAGATTGGAGATTGGGGAGAGAGAGAGAGAGAGAGAGAGAGAGAGAGAGGCTTTGATTTAGAATAATTCAAATTTAATAATCATCAATTTTGCTAATGTTTAATCGTTCATAGATACATATATATTATATTCTGTGAACAATATTGTTTCGTTTCTTATGTTGGTGGGAATAGTTAATCAAATATATTTAACTAATACTGAATTAAAATAATAAGGTGCAGCAACTCTTCATCGGTCCACCTTCGTCTGGATCTTTGTCTTTCACTATATATGGAAATGCATATATTTAATCATGGGTTAATTTCCTGCACAGCTCAGTAATGACTGTAATTAATTCAGTAGTACTAAAATTCTCTCGAGTCTCGTACCTTTGATCAGTAGTACGTAGTTAATACTAATTGTGATCTTTTTATCGTAGTAGGTAGTATTTAATTAATTAATTAGAAGTTAAGCGCGTATATATGAACTATTATTTATTATTCATTATATATTTATATATATATATATATATAGGGAAGGGGTGACAAATTTTTTAAGAATATAATTTCCATTTAGTTTCAAGAAGCTGGTTTGATCATCTACTAATACTCTTCTGAAAATTTTTAATTTAAAAATTTCACACCAAAAAGATAATCTCATTAATTTAACTTGATAATTTGGTATTAATTGATATATCAGTACTTGGTGAGTTGAAAAATTCATTGGATTACGCTGATCACGAACTTTTAGAAAGTGCTAATTAATCAAATGTTAATATATATTTTATATGAAATTAATAAATATTTTTCATTTTCTTTCCTCGCGCATGATGGTATATATAAATATTTGTATGTAAAATATCAGGATGATGAACTCCAAGTCAATACATATAATATATATATATATATATATATATATATATATCATGGCCGGGTGCCATCAAAATCATGAGATTAAATGATAATTATAATTGTGATTAATGTGCAAGCATCACATAATCATTTTAAAAATAATAAATAAATAGTACAGGATCTACATAAAAAATAATTAATACATTTTACTAATTTTCAAAACGTAGCATAAAATAAATAGTGTGTGTCCACTCTACATAAAATAATAGACTATACAGCATTTGTCCACTCTACAACTTACGTAGCATTATTACTTCATCAAAATTTCCCTGAGACATGGTTAGGGATATACAATATTATAAATTAATGTTAGGGAAGTCATGTACTTATACGTACTGTAAAGATGAAAAATTAATTAATGTGTGTCGGGTTACATTCAATTTATCATGTGCATGCTAGCTATAGCCTATACATATACATATATATATATATATATATATATATATATATATTTCAATTTCTCCTTACAGAAATACATATAAATTTCCAGCTGATCTTGTAATTATGGCATGCCATAATGCCATTCATATTTCTCAATCATAGTACTAGTTACCCGTACGTAAATACGTTCTGCCCTTAAAAGAGAACGAATTTCTGCCAATTTCATTTTTAAAAAGCACGTCAAATGCAAATACTATTTTTCGCCTTTTTTTTTTTTTTTTGGTTATCGGCAATGCAAATACTATATATACTTAGCTAGTTAGCTGCCATGCATGTGATGATACTATAAAAAAATATATATATATTTATGATAAATTATTTATAGTGATAATGACTATTTTTCTATATCTAAAGTGGCTATTTAACGAAAAATCTTGTTTTAAAGGAAAATATTATTTTTCTGTTAAAGTTAACACTGTTAAAATTAATAATGCATTTGATGAGAAATATTATTTTAAATACAATTTATTAAACTCATTAATCACCAAAATAATACTATTGACATTAAATTCAATTACACCACTTCAATTTTCTATAACGGTAAATTTTTTATTTAATTTTTTTTTATGTAAAATAAATATAGAATAATAATAATAGTATAGAATATATAACAATATATATATATATATATAAACCATTCATAACAATATAACAATGCAATCCTCACTTAGAGATATTAATTTATACGTTAGAAAGTTTAATTTTATTTATGAAAATTCCTATTATATGATTAATAATTTCATTCTTTAAGAATTATTTTATAATTTTAAAATGAATGCATTATTTATTTATTTTTTGAGATGATAAATATATGGTATATACAATTAATTATAATTATATTAAATTGGTAATAATAAGCAATAAATATAATAAATATATTATATATGTTTGATATTTAATTAAAATATATATGATCTAATAAATTTATATATTTAAGATTAAAATTTCATATTATAAATTATAATATAACATTATTTTATATAAATTATAAACTATATAATTTTTTTTAAAAGATCATATTCTTTTATGAAAATAATCATATAACTAAAATAATTGTTGATGATTCAAATTTATGTAGATCTAGAAAAATTCAAAAACTAAAAATATATATATTTTAATGTCATCTCTTTTGAGACTGTGCAAAATTATGCAAATATTATATTATCATCTTGGAATTATAAAAATATAATATCTTGAACGAATCTTTTATTAAAGTTTCAATCAAAATTATGTTAAACAAATTTGATAAAATTATAGGTTATGTTTATTTATGAGACTATTTTATTATTTTTATTAATACTCTTTTTTTATAATATATGAAAACGTATAATTATTTATCATCTATTTAATTATAAATAATTCTTAAATTTTTATTAGAAATTAAATTAGACAAACGTGTTTTACACGTTACTTCTATCTAGTTTATAATAAAAATACTCATTTTGACATGAAATAATCAGTTTAGGAAAAAATACTTAGCCACAAATAAATAATTTTCTTATAATATAAGCGAATTTAGATCATAAAACATAACATGATTTGAAAAGCTTGCTAGCTAGCATATATATATTAATTTTTTGCGTAATTATATTAGTTCATCATGCGCACAACGTCCCAGAATGTATCATGTTTAATTATCTTCTTTTCCTAATTTGAGGGAAACGA
This sequence comes from Platycarya strobilacea, assembly GCA_036898215.1. Lineage (NCBI taxonomy): Eukaryota > Viridiplantae > Streptophyta > Magnoliopsida > Fagales > Juglandaceae > Platycarya > Platycarya strobilacea. The sequence goes on from CM072555.1 coordinate 39,243,205, forward strand.
AAAGGAAAAGAATATTCTTAGCAATATCTATACATGACCCATTAATATGTACCAATAATTATATATAGCTAGCTAGGCAAGAATCTCTCAAAACCCAATTTTTGAGGCCGCAATGCTACATGTTGCATGCAATCAGCCCATTGACAAAGTTATAGATGGTGTAAGTGTCACGTAATATTTTTTTTTTTTTTTAAACATGGAGTATATTATTAAAAATTAATTTTGTTCATGTAATTAAGTTTCATACCTACTTATTTTTCAAAAAAGAATGCATGATACTTATATAATCTGACTTCAAATATGATCATTTCTCACCTATGAATAACATGTTGTTGAAGCTCAGTTAATTTATTCCTACTAATGTACTTAAAGATAATTAATTAGGATGAGTTGTAATCCAAAGAGCAGATCAAGTACATGATCAGTTGCATGCAAATGACTGGGACACTGCATTTTACAGCTTTCAAAGATGGTGATATTTCTGATCACTATATATATATATATATATATATATATATATATATAACGTGGAACGCAACGGATTATTAATGATTAATTACTTGGTCAGTACTCATGAGTCCCTTAAATATTGTCCAATTAAACGATAATTAATATCTAATTTTTTCAATCTTAACTTACAAAGTTATTTATCTTGCAAGTACTAGCTAGCTCGGAAGATTCGTGCCACAAATTAAGCTGCCGACTTTACCAAAGTCTGTAAACTGACAAAACTACCTACGTACTTTTATACTTTGCTTGATTATTTAAAAAAACGAAAAGCACTACTCATTCTAAAGTACTAGCTAGATAATTAAGATAAATTGTGCATATATAGAGGAGTTTGGCTCATTTAGCAAATTAAAGTTATTAATATAAAAATTAATATAAAAAAGATCCAATTTTGGTTCAGGTGATGAATTAAGCAGAGGTGACAATTTATGTTTGCAAGTCGTATTAATATCATATCAAGTCATGGACATTCGACTGTATGGATCACCAATCTAAATCTAACTCGTTAAGTTAAATATGTCAAATCCTTAACCAATCCATTTAAATAACATGGAATATTATGTCACCCATTTTGATTCATTTAATAATTAATTAAAATAAATAATCAATAAGACACAACTCATTTCAAACTAACACAATTAATCTATGTGGCATGATTAACTTAATTTCATATAAAAGTCAAAATCTATATTTATTAGTAGTTATAATATCTAAAAATAATAATAACAGTACCTATGTATTAATAAAATCTTTTAAATTGTAACCTATAATAAAATCAATTTTACAAATCATATAATAACAATCTCAATAATAAGAATATAAGCACATTTAGAAATATTAACATTAAAATCCAATAATAATAAAATCATAATTTTGAAATAAAATTTGAATGGGTTTAGAAAGACATATTCATCCCCACCGGGCTGGCCCGATCCATTTGACCAAAACAAAAAGGCTAGATGAAAGGGTTCAACAGATGGTAAGAAGAAGGCCCATACGAGCATGGGAAAAATGGGACAACATCCACACGGACACGTCTCCATCCACACCGCATTAGATGCCCCTATGTCATTGACAAGAGATCCCAGCAAAAGATCCTATCATTGACCGTAGTTGACGGATTAAATGCGGCGACAAGCGGCGACAGAATTAAGATTTAATATTTAAAGAAGGTGATTAATCAAATATATTGTACGTGTCATACAAAAAAATAATAATATATTTTTATAAATATATATTATTCTTCCACTTATTCATGTCTTTTTTTAATTTTTTTTACAAATCAATTGTTCTTAATTTGTACATACTTTTTTATATTTTAAGAAAAAATTATAAATTAAGACTAAACTTGAGAAACACATAATAAATAATGATATAATTTTTTTTTTTTTTTGTCTAGTTTGTCAATTAACGATCCAAGCCAATAAGTCATGCACTAAAATTCTAAATCAATATATAATATACAATTTCATAGTTTATATAATATATAAAAAGTCTAAATCAACATAACAACATATAAATTTAAACGAAATCTTTCTCTCTTTTATTTATTTTTATTCTTTTAGGCTAAACGAAACCCATTATTTTAGCAAATAAGAAAACAATCTAACAAAGCCCTCAGGTTTATTAGACTATTTCAGTAGATTTCAAAAATTTACGGGAGATTTGAATATTCTAGATTTCTAATGGACCAGTTCCATTTAAATCCTTCAACTTCAAGAATTAAGATTACTAGCAAATGAAATCCTTTAGAGAAAAAAAAATAGAGAGAACTTGTTGGCTGTTACCAATTGAAAACAGAGAAGAGAGATGTGCTGATGGCGATCGCAAGCTCCCAGACTCTCCGAGACCAAGCTCTAGAGGACTGGATGGAACCCAAGTTGCGTATGTCTTAAAATCTTTTTATTTTTATTTTTCAATAGTAATGTTCTTAAAATAATGAAGGATTGAAGGTGCACATGACTGTATATATGGCAACAAGAGATCACAGAATTGTAATGAGTACTGCATAGATTATGAACTAATGGATTATTAATCTATAGACTATAATAGCTTCAAAACTCAACGGGTAATGACTAATGGATAAAAAGAAGTTCGTATAGAAGGGGCTAGTTTCAGTTTTGGGGGCTAAGTTTAGTAAAACCTTAATAGGTAAGAGAAAATTTTGACTAAATTACATACTATTTTAAGTTTTCAAAAAATCTGGGGGGTTGGCTATTGCATAAGGTAGGTCTGCTCCTGGTGACACGCCACCTAGGGCAGGGGCGAACACCTCATACACCAAGTGATATCATAAAAAAAAATGAGATATAAAAGCCTTGATAGAAGTATAATTCAGACTCAATTCTCTCAAACTCTCCACATATCTAAACGAAAAGTTAATTTAAGCATCGAACTTTCTAGCACTCCAGGCCACCAAGTTTTCTCGATATAGAGTTATTTGGGTATGGAGACTGGCGAGGTGCGAAACAAATCCTCAATAGTATTATTTGCAGATTGACTTATCATTGACCCATTTATTAATTGTGATTTAACAAATCAACTTATTTTGACTTAAAATTCATTTACATCAAACTCAAGTCAACCAATTTTATGTTATATTTGTATTGAATACACAAGTCGTGTCACATATTATCACATTTAAAATTCACTAATCTTAAAGAAGAAGCACTCCAAGATTACTGTTATAGAATTATAATACACATAGTACAACATTTTTACAACGATTTTTACAATCAATTTAAAATCATGTGGGTGGACCGGGCGGTTATATAGATTTGAAGTTTAAAGAAACAGATATATATATATATATATATATATACACACTACTAGTTTTGAGATATGAGTAGCCATGATAGGCTTACCACCTATTCACAATTTATATACAACTTTATATATAATAAGTAATATTTTTTCTAAGTTTTAAACCCATCAGATCAAAAGTAAAAATTAAAATATTAATATTACTTTATTACATAGTAGTTCTAAACAAGTTGTTATGTAGTAGTGCTAATTCTGCCATTTCTCACTGAAGTATTCTTCTAACTAGCTTATCCTAACACTACAAGATTTTGAGCTTTTTGTCACGAATTATTTTTCCGCGGCATACTGTCGTGATAATAAGTCGTCTTTTGCCACGAAAATGACTAGAGGAAATAAACATCGACTTTTTCCCACGATTTTGTTGTGGTCAAAAATATTTCATGGCAAAAGATTTTTAACTACGATATAACTATTTTTTGCCACCAAATTTTATCATGGCATATAAAAATGACCATAACCTAAATTAATTGTAAGAAAAAAATTATTGTGTCGAATTCAATTACCTTTTGTCACATAATCATTTAGCCACAAAAAGTGATACAAATGAAAAAATTTCTATTGTGACTTACACTTTTTTACAACTTTATTAATTATCATGAACGTGTCTCGCTACAAAAAGTAAAAAAGAATTATTTCCACAAGAGCAACTCGTGGCACATAAATCATAATCACTTTTGCCACAGATTCACTTTTGTTACAACTTCTCATCCCACGATTTTGCAAAATAGTGGGTAAAACTTACTTTTGCATAGATATCTTCGCATGACAAATAAGTATTTTGCATTAGTACATATTTTATTTTAATTTTTAAAAATAATATAATTATAAAATATTATTTTAATTTTATCACTTATTTAATAATAAAAGATAACTATTTTTATAAATTAAAGTATATATTTTATAATATGATATTTATATTTAAATTATTTATTTTAATTAGTTTAATTTAATATTTAATCTCTATTGTTTTATTAAATTTATTGATCTAAGGACTGATATTAAAAGTCTAATCCCTAAACACACAAAATACTCCCCTTCTCTCTCTCTCGAGCTCCGTGGGACCGTAACATCCCCCCCTCTTCTCTCCTCTCCCTACCCCAAAGGCCCTATCTCCCCCCCCCCCCCCCCCCGCCGCCCCGCCGGAGCGATTCTCTCTCTCTCTCTCTCTCTCTCTCTCTCTCTCTCTCTCTCTTTGATTGTGCCCCTTTCTTCGTTGCTACCGTATTGGGTTGTCTACGTCGAAGGCGAAGCAGGTAAGTGGCTTTCTCGTTTTCTCCCTCTCCATTCGTCTCACTCTCTCGTGCCCTTTCTCTCTCTATTCGCTCCTCAATCTTGCAATTTCCCTTGTAGATTGAACACAGATTAATGGAAAAAAGGGTATGGAATTTCTAGATTTTTGACTTGACTTCGTACTTAAACCAAATGTATGTGTTTGTGGCCGCTGAAAGTGGCGATTGGGGTTTCTGAAGAAGTGTAATTTCAGGACATTCGTCGCCCCTCGGTTCTTCGATGAGATACGGTCAGGTATAATTCTACCATTCGTTTCTCCATTCGTGCCATTGTTTTGGCTTCTTCTCCTGTTTGTCTAGGGTCTTAATGCTGGGGGATACGGTAGGGTTTTGATGGCTGAATTCTCCTTTGCCTTTTATTTGATATCTGGGTTTTGTCAAAAATGATGTAGGTTTTTTCAGAAATGATGTGGACCATTGAAATCAACCAAATCCGCAGGGTATTGCCTTTTAATTACTGTTTTTGTATTTTTTGTTTGCACTAATTATTCTAGCATGCACATCATGCAATTGCTAGTAAGCTTTCAATTATTGATTTTGTTTGTTTGCATTGTATTAGTATCCTAGCTGATTTGGAGCTTTAAGAGTGAAGAAAATTTATTAGTATTTATTGGCTTCTGAGACAATTGTAGGGTTATTGTTAATCATTTAAGGAAATAAGTTTCATTTTGGTCTTTTGAGCTCACAGTGGCTTGACAAGAAAATTTCTGTTGATTCTACTTGTAAAAAGCTCTATTTTCAATTTCTGGTTTCCAATTTAAATTAGAAACTTCTTTTGATTATTTTTTTGATTTTTCTATTTGATTATTTTTCAAAAAGAGGATAAAATTGAAGCCTGTTATTTCATTTGATTGCGGTAAGGAGTTCTTTTTATGCTTGTTGGTTGCAGCTTGACATAATTGAAACTTGAAATATTGATGCATTCACTTGTACTAATCAGAATTTTATCTTGTTTGATGACTTTCATTTTCATGTCTTCTTATATGGCTGTTCTTTTGTTTGGGGCATTTTAGATTATTGTACTCGATTCATTTAGTGATTATATATATTATACAGACAATAATTTTTATGCAGTGCTTGTGTCGTTTAGTGATTTTCTTTATGAGTTTTTGGGTTGAGGTGCATTACAACTCAATCTATCCACAGAAGGTATTTCCTCACCTTAGGAGTGATTTAAACTGAATAACATGGTTTAAACTGGATAAATATTGCCTTATTTCTTGTAGGAGTGGTTTCTTTTTTCTTGTCCCTCATCTCTTATTAGATCTGCTTAATTTATTTTAAACTTATTTATTATAATAAGATTCATTTACCACGATTAACACTCAATTCTAGTATATTTGTTCTGGAAATGGCTTAAAGGGAGAATAGTTCATTTTATTACCAGGAAAAAAAAAATTTTGGTCACTTCATATTATTTATCACTTTTTTAGTGTTTTTAGAGAGGCAGCAATATAATATGGTGCTTGGGCATTAAACTGACTTTTTTTTTAAATTTTATAGGGGGCATTAAACTGACTTTGAAGTACAGATTCTTCTCCACCTCAACTAGACCAGCTTATTTGAAGTACAGATTTATCACCTAAGTGAGTCTATTTCTGATTATTCCATCCAGTATTTTTGATCTAATAGGGCTTAAATAATGAATGTTATGCTTTATAAGTGCAGATGTGACTATTGCTACTACTTTATTTTTCTCTGTTTTACTTTGTGCAGAATTATCGGTGTTAGAAAACTTGGAGAGGTTGGATTTAAGTTACAATGATCTCACAGATGACTTAACATCCAAAGGTACACTGTGGTTAATTTACTCTTTACGGCTCAATATTTTTCCGGCAAGTAAGAATGCGCAGCAAAAATCCTATTTTAAAATTTCAGCTACAAAAATCATAGTCTTGATATTTCATGTTATCTCTATTCCTATTAGAGTGATAACTTGTAAATTACTCAACTTCACAGAGGAGGGCATAACCTATCATACATGTATCGCCTCATTGCTGATTATTACTCTGCTGATGATTCGGTGGTGCAAAGAAGACCACCTACAAGGACATGAGTGTAGCTCCCTCTTTTCTTGTCATATGTTGGGAAAGCTTTTTAGTTTTCTATGTTACATGAGTCAAATGACTGTCTAGACTCTAGTGTGAAATTGATATCTTCTAGACAAGATACTTTCTGCTACTGCGTTTATTTCTGCTTTCTTAGTTGGGTTAGTTATGCATTTTTATTTTTTTAAGTTTTGATTGATGTGGTTTAGTTTTTGTTTCTTATTATCTGAGTACATGAAAAGAAAGTAGAGGACATGCCTATATAGCTGAACTTAGTTTGGTTTATAATTTCTTGGTTCGTTATGTATATTTTAGCCTATATAGTTAAACTTAGTTTAGTTTATAAAACTTGTATGAATTAGGAATAGATTAATTTTGTAAAAATAAATGTATATTTCAGCTTATGTCAAGTATTTGTTATGATTATTTTTTGCTTAAGTCGCATTTTTTTATTTTCTAATTTTTTTTCTAAATTCTCTTAGTATTTTCCATGAACATAATTCATGGCAAATATTTTTTCCCCATAATATTAGTTGTGGGAACAAGTTATATGCCATCAATATATTTGTGGGTAAAAGCTATTTTTGGCCTATTATCTTCATGGATAGTATCATCTTTGGCACATGGAATGGTATTTGCCACGAATTTTTCATACTTTACCCATAATGTCAGGTGGTGAAAAAAAGTTCTTATTTGCCATGAAATAAAATTTTGGTGGAAAAAGTTTTTTGTTCATGGATTATATGCCACCAATATCCCACCAACCAATTTGATAGAAAAAAAACATTTCCCACTTAACATATACTTTTTTTTCCACTAAATAGTTTTATGGCAAAAATCTCAAAATCTTGTAGTGTAATTGTGATCTTCCAGAAAGTTGTAGTCTTGTAGATCAGGTACTGTGTACGTGTAACATGTTCTTTTGAGGTAATATTATTCTAGACACTTTAAAACTGACGTATGAATATATATATATATATATATATATATATATATAATTAATATGCGTAACATCATCCTCGTAATTTTCATAGCTAGCTTTTGGTCATCTCGTCAAAACCAATTTAATTATATAGCCTAACAAGTAATTAAATCATGCAGATTAACTAATAAAAGATCGATGATGCCTTTGCCAATGCACGTATCCAACTATAATGAGGGCGGTTTTATTTTTCATTGTATATATACATATATATATAAATAATGCATATAAGAAGTTTAATTTTTTTATTGGCATCAAGTGTTTCAGAACAACATCTCAATTCATTTCAAATGTGTGCACAGACTCGCGGATAATTTAATGAAAAAATCTTTCAGTCAGATGACTTGAGTCCTAGATTCAGAGATGAGATGGGTTGAGATAAGTTTGGTTTATTTTTAACATTATTATTATTTTAAGATTTGAAAAATGTGTATTGAAATTTGAAAAAGGTATATACAAATTTGTGTTTTGTATAAAAAATTATAAAAGTATAATGATGAAATGAAGATGAGTCGAGATGAGTTGAGAAAAATTTCTAATACAAATCGGGCCTATAGAGATTATTTACACTCAAAATGGTTTGATACTAATTATTTAAACTATACTGTATCAGATCTCACTTCTTTACCACTCGAGTCAAGTCCTTTTGAGTTCTCCCCTTTAACAATTAACTTCCCAAAACGACTTTGGATTTTCTTCTTATTATAAATTTTGAATATAACGTTCACATGATATAATAATTGTTGAGTTTAGTACTCGACTAATTTGGGTTTTCTTTTTAGATTTTCATATTATTAATGATTTCCAGACGTTTGCATGTTTGAAATATGCTTTTTTTAAAATATATATTATATTTATTTGTAGGTTATTTACAAAATTGGGCCTGCCCCCATCATAGCTGACCTGGGTGCTTACAACCAAGGACTAGCATATTTGCTATTAAAAATAATAATAATAATAATAATAATAAATAAGGATTAGCATATTCGAATCATAATACAAATTTGTCGGTAGGCCGCCAAAACCTTATGGACATATATCTAGCTTCCCGATCTTTGATGATAATCCGCCATTTTAAATTTAAAATAAATTATTGCGTCGAGGTAAAATAATGAAAATTAGTACTAGTCCAATGACAATAGTCACGACCTCCTAAGGGTTAGCTAGACGACTAGCTAGCTAGAAATACTTGCACAATTTTTAATTAATTAATTGTGGCAGAAATATCTCCTTTAATTTATATTATTTATATCATTAATTTATGAAACAAACGATTCAATGATTCATAAGACTTAGTCCCGTTTACATTTAGAAATAAGTTTTAACTAATTTTTATTTTATTATTATATTTTTATAATTTTTTATATAAAATATAAATTTATATATATATTTTAAATTTTAATATATATATTTTAAATTTTAATATACTTTTTATTAAATTTTAAAATAATAATAATATTAAAAATTAAATTAAATTAATCTTAACTTATCTCATCTTTAAATTTGAATGAAGCCTTAATTGACTCCTAAATAATTAATCTAAGGCAACCAATCGTATTGGCCGGGGAATAATAATCCATCAAGAGCATCAGTTACGTCATGCATGCATCATGCTACTTACAAGTTATAATAACGTTTCTCTCTCGATCATCGATCTGCTAATTCCTAATTGAGTTGATACTAGGCACAAAAACTTATATAAAGATTGCCTATTTAAGACTTGTATTTGTAGTATTATTTAAATAAATTATATATATATATATATAAATCGAGCCTCAAAATCATGAGAAAACAGCTTGTACCAGGATAAATTTTGAAAAAAATATATATTCGTGTTAATTTTATCCCAAAAATTAGGGCAACAGATAAAAAGCATTAATACAACATTAATCAACTACTTTCGTTTTATTAAAACAAGCAATTATCAAAGGCTAAGATCATGAGGCAGTAGTCCTGGAATTAATTTTCCTCCATGGGCATGCAGTACTAGTGCTACATTCAATGTGCGTACTGATCTATATATAGACGTCAATTACAAACATAACCAAAAAGCAGAAAAACACTTTCAATTTCACACCGACCGGCCGGTCGGTCGGACACGCTTTCTCGATCGTCCTTGACTTTCAGCTATGTTCTCTTGCACTTTGACCCAAAACGCAAAACCAAGTAACAAAACCCTATATAGAACAGCCCAACCCAACATTATGAGCACTTTTCCCCACTTCTCCTTTTCACCGCCCTTAATCTTAAGGTTGTCCAAGATAGTGAAACCGTACAACGGTACCGCTTCTGTGGTGTTTCCAAAAAACTTCCATGTCTGATACTGGTTCATCAAAAGCCCTTCATAAGGATATGTCGGAAATCTTGTTCATCCATTTCCAGTACGAAGGAATATTGTCATCACTATTTAGGAAATAGCCACAAAACAAGAAGAAGAGCGCCGAAAAAGCGATGACTGCAGCATAACCCAAGATATAGTTTGGCACAATCGATTTCACAAAAACCACAAATGAGTTTGTTGAAAGAAGGGAAACGTAGAGAACAATAAAGAAATATATGAAAGACCCATGCAGCCCCAAAGGTAACACCACAATGAAAGCATAGACTGCAGCCTGAACTGCGAGGAAAGGAATGTAAGTGACGACACCCGCAATGGTATAAGACGAGGCTCTATATGCATTGTGGGAAGTCTCTCGGATGAAGATGAAACGCTCTTGAATAAAGGCAGGGACAGCATCGTTGGAAGAGGAGAAGAAGAGGCAGACAGTGAAGATGAAGAAGCTGATGCGGTTTGTGATTCCTTGCAAATCAGCCTTGGGGCTCTTGAACATGGTGGCCATCATGAATCCCATTACGGTGAGGACCATCAGTCTTGAGAGGAAAAGCTCAGGTATTCGATAGATGTTCCTGAAATTGCGGCGCATGAGTATCATTGTCTCTGAGAAGAATGAATTAGCAAACTTTGGACGACCCAGATTGCTGTGCTGCGCGCGCGCCTGCATGTCGTTTGGATCAGCCACGGCGGGGGTGAGATAGTCGTTTTCATTCACAGTGTAGTCGCTGCTTTGAGGTGTCGGAGTCCTGGGTAGAATTTCAATCGAGTATTCGTAATATCCGGGGGTTAAGCTGCAATTGCCAATACATATACACAGATAGAAAGATGAACTCAGATATGATCTATATATTGCAGGAATCCGAAACAGGAAAAATAAAAATAAAAATAAAAAATGATATTTGCAGTGCAAATATTTTGCAATTATTTTGAAAAAAAAAAGTGAATATAGACTCATGTAAAAAATTAATTTTTTAGTAATAAATTTTATTTTTTTTAAAACGACTATAAGACTACATATTCTGCGAGTTTATATATCATTATTAGAAAAGAAACTCGTTCTTAATTACCTCACTGAAAGAGGCACTTTCTGATTAGTCCTAGAAGGAGTGAGCCTCAGTACTTGCAAAACTCCATTGTCGTTTGCACTCCACGATGACCTTGAATTATTATATGGGCTTCTTAAGCTGTAATCATAGGAATCGTCAGTTTGAGAATTTATTTGCCGCTTTCCTGCATTTCCCCTGTGATCACTCTCTTCTGTAGCCTGAATATTATGTCTGCTACGACCTGCGCGGCCTGGAGTAAGAGACGATGGTTGAGTCGAAAGTACTGATGACATCTCCTCCCCTGGCAATGGCGGGGGCTTAAGACCTGTACGTGCAAATTTTGCTAGAGCCTCAGCACCGAGTTCAGACTTACCATACTCTTGAATCACATCAACCAAGTACTCTATTGGGTTCTCTCCCTTGGGAACTTTGCGGCCGATCCGTGCTAAATGATGGTTGACATCTTTAGGTGATCCTTGATACATGAGCTAGTCGCAAGCAAGGATTATGAGATGGTCAAGGAGCAACTGAATTCTGGATGAGGGCTGGTGGATTGTGAGGATCACGGTGCTGCCTGAGCGTGCAATGTGGTGCACTTTTTCAATGGCGCTATGAGCACTGGTTGAGTCTAGACCTGAAGTTGGCTCGTCCAGGAACAGTAATGATGGTCCATGAATGATGTCCACCCCGATCGAGACTCTCCGACGCTCACCACCGGATACTCCTCTGGTCCCCTCGTCGCCTATGTAGCTGTTTCGACATGACTACCAAAAAACAGACAGAAAAGTTAGAGATCATCATATTAAGATTTGCCTAACTTGATGTTGAACTGACTCGGGATAAGTTGAGTTTTTTTTTATAAATAATAATAAATTGAGATAGTAGAATAAATTTTATGGAGCTAACTAAGATGAATTTAGATATATTTAAATGTTAAATGTTAAGGTAAGTTTAAATGTATTTATGAGAAGTTAAAAAAATTGTTAATCTGTATATTAAGAAGTGTTAAGTTGAGTATATTTAATGATTTGAAAGTTATGTATTTATAATTAGATGTTGGACTAAGTACTTTAAATTTAAATTCAAACTCAAACGAGTTGAGATGACTCATGATCAGTCCATATTCCAAACTAGTCCTTTTTAATGTTTTTGAAGAAATAATCAGAAAAGTTGAACAGATATATATGTTGATCTAAATCAGTTGGGAGCTAGGGATGAAGGGGAATTAAAAGGAGGAAAGAATAAAAGGATAGTATCTATAGAGATGCTGGAGGAAATTCCAAAGTTTAGAGGAGGCTGTCTTTATTGAAGAATCTGTTTCGAGACGTTTCTATCGATGGAGGAAATTTCCTTCATCGTCAGGTTTTGACATTAGTGTATGCATTTTAGCGTCACGTACAGTTGCCTTGTTAACCCATTTGTTTGGGAATACACATGTGCCCTCTACGCATGAAATATTATTGGACAATCCATTTAGGTAAATCCCCATTCCTAGGATGATCATCATGTTTCTTATAGTATTAGGTAGCAATTAAGTTTTGTTCGAGCATATATACTGCTTGCTTAATTTTTATTGCAAGTTTTAGAATATTTGAGCAATATCATAAATATTGGAGATCATTCTAGCTTTTATATAATGCCATATTTTTCTTATCTCTCTCATATATCTTTATTCCTTATCCTTAATTCTTCCTTTTCCAGATGGTACTAATTAAGACCATGCTATCCCAACTGTTAGATAACACTGGATGGAATACTGGTAGCACAACATAGACGACTAGTAGTTTATATAACAATTTTTGATTATCTTGTATAAGGTTTTTTGTACCACTTAACAAGAATTAGTTAGAATATCCTTTATTTCTTTTGTGTATATACATAAATATATATATATATATCTGTAAGTGGCACTGCTCATATCAATTCAAGTAAAGGAATTTTTCCGAAGCTCTCATTCTCCATTGAAAGGCTCTCACATTTCTTCATACTTTCACTCTATTACATGGTATCAGTTTGCCGGTAAGAGCTCTTTTTCACGGAGGACATTCTCCTAAACACCCCGTCCAATTCCCCTATTTCCAATACCCACAATATCGACAATATACACTACAAGATATATGACAATTAATTGTCAAGAGGGGTTCTTGTGGCAAAAAATGTCTTTCGCGGGTATTGATTTTTTCCTACCAATTCTAGTTGTAGGCTGCTCGTGGCTTATACTCCGCGGCAAATACTATTATTCCCCACAAATTAACATTTTCGTAGCAAATTGTAACCTATTCTCACCTACAAGTCTGTGGTTAAAGGTCATATTGGTAGTGGCAAAAAAGCCTAAAATTGCATTGCCTCTTGTAGGAAATGCCTATTTCCCACAAAGTGTTTTCGTGGCTATTAACTATTTTTCATATAATAATCTAGAGGGGAATCAATGTTCACTACCAATCGCATGGTTATAATTTGCACCAACAGGTCTTTTACCGCCAAGTCCAATCATGTGCATTACTTTATTCACAGGAACATGTTCCTCCCTAAATGTATATATATTTGTGGTTCATAATATGTTATTTACCACCACTCTAGCTCAAGAGAAATGTTTTTTGCTCAAGATTTTATACCTTAGCTAAAAGATTTTGAGTGAACTGCTACTATTTTCCAAAAAGATGATTCTCCAAACTCCCCATTTGCATGTACTCATACACAGTAGCTTGACCAGGTTGGAATGAGATAGTCTTCCTAAAAAGATTACTTCTAATTGCACAATCAGATTGAAACAAAAAAATAAAAATAAAAATATTAGTGGCAACAGAAAGTTTATATTAGAAAGTCCTAAAAATATTGGGAACTGGTCAAACTAACCAGAGGCCCAAAAGCAACATATGAAGTATAAAATATATAAAATGTTAATGCATTAGTTTTTCATGTTGATTGAGGCTTTATAACAGATTGGAAATTGCAAAGTATAGACAAACTAAGTCCCAAAAGCAACAGAGAATGTGATAAAAGTGGGACCCTAATTTGATATATGCTAGATTCCACAATGAGAGGAGATATGGGGCTCTACTTAAACACAAAAATGATTGCAATCAGTAGCAGCTCTTTTTTCCCCCTCGTTTTGGTTCATGATAATTAGTGCATAAAAATATAATCAAATATAGGCGGCAGAATATAGAAAAGTAAAATTTAAAGTTTTCTGCAGAACATAGAAATGACAGTAAAATAATCAAATATAGGTTGCAGAACATCGAAATAGAAAAATCAAACAAGGTGAGGGACATCCTTAAGCTTTTTTTGTTAGTAAGAAAACTGTTGATTATACATAGTGGAGCAGGTTCACATAGGCCTTGCCAATTATATCTTATGTCTACTCCCAGGACATAAGCACAAACCTTTTAATAGACTTCATAAATGCTAGTTTCTATCATAAGATAATAATTATCACAAATACCATACATATCCTTTATGTCTTAATCTCACTCAATTCCATGTGAAAAAAAATAAGCAATTAGATTTCCAATTTAGATTAGAGTTTGAGTCTAATAACTTACCATTAGTATGCTTGTATATACTTTTCACTCTAAGTATGCAATGTGTATGTCTGTCCCCCTTAGTTGAATAGAGTGTCCCTCACAATAAAATAAAATAATTGAGCGGAGAATGAATGATAATGCAAAGACAATTTTACCTTTCCCAATGACCATCAATCTCATAAAAAGTCTGCAAGGATGATGGGTTAAATATCTTTCCCTTAACAGATCAACTATTTCCATTGCGCCATAGAAAAGAATTGCTCATAAAACATAACTCAGCTTCTAACCCAGTTTCTTGACACTGGATTTTGACCTTACCAACCCAATCTGTCCCAGGACCTGGAAGGAATCTGATCAGTAAATTCAGTGAGTTCATTACATAGGTTTCTCCATGATTTAGTAGCTTCGGTTGCCTTTTAACCCGCACCTAAGCTTCCATTGAAGTCCTTATATTAATTTTTTTAAAACGTAAGTGCATATTAACAACTTAAGTAGCTACCCCACTTAGGTTAGGATCTACTACCATTTCCTCAGAAACTCTAATAAGCATAGAAACAACAATTCTTTAATAGACAACAAATCTGATCGAGGATAAGTAGTAGCCCTATAAGTAGTTGCTATCGCATATTCTGATTCTCTAAGAGCAAAAGTGTCATTCCAAGAAACTGAAAAAGAAATACTTGGAAATGAAGAATGGAGTAATTATGTTTAAATATTTGTAGTTTCTTAGTCTTATCTGCTTTACCATTCCCAACAAACAATTACAACAACAGAGATATGAAAGGTTTTTGAATAAGATCATATACTGAAAGTAAATAAATCTAACTCAAACAATAGAGATATCAACAGAGATCATATAATAGAAGTAAATAAATCTAACCTAAACAACAAAATCAAAATATGTGATAATCAGAGGGCGAACAGAGGCGATTTAACATATGTAATAATCAAACCTAGAAATTGAAAAAAAAAATTAAAACAAAATAAAACCCGAACAACAAAATCAAGAGTAAAATCAAGGCTAGGGTTTTGAATTTTACCGTGTTATTAAAACTCAATGCTGGAGAGACTCAAAACTCAATCCTCCAGTAAACATGTAGTACCGTGGCAAGAGATACACGAAAATAGAAGTATGTAAAAATATTTTCACCAAAACTCTGAAACTTGGGATACATACACTGTGAATGTACCGACACACACTATACAGTACATAGGAATGGGACGCGCGAGCTTGCAATAGGTAAATGGATCTAAGAGGTATGTTGTATGCGCAGGAGTAAGAGCAGCAAAAATCAAAACACAAATATGAAAAATCGGCATGCATCCCAAATCAGAAGAGAGAAAATCAAGCTGGAGGGAAACAAAATAATGGAAGAAAACAGCGGGATTTACCTCGCTGTTAGCTTGAACGTGGCATAAAAGTGGTCACAAATGTCCAGAATTATGGCGGCGAAGGAACGTTTTGAAGGACAGAGTCCACAATTGGTGCCAGCGTCAAAGCCCAAAGTTACATTATAATTATTGCAACGAATTATTTTTCTTGCAAGATTTGAAGTTGCAACGAATTGTATTCCTTGCAAACGTATATTTCGACCGGAAAATATTTTTTGCAATATTGTAATCATGTCGTTGCAAATTCAAGCTAGCTCCCAAATTTAGCTATGTACAATATTTGTCATTGCAACTATTTCAGACTTAGGTTTACAAAATGTGTTGGGTTTGAATGTTTTTGCAAACGAGTCAAAATTGTTTAAAATTTCACCAAATTTTTTGTACTCGCATTATTGGCCATATTTATATGGAGTTGTGTCTTTGGCCATAAATTTAAATCTTTTTTTTTCTCTATATATAAAATCATAATGTTGCTCACTATCCCATTTTTAATCTGATCTTTGCATCCATCCATAACCCATTTTGATTAATAGGTTATGGAAAATTATGAAATGAAAATAAATATAAATTTAATATATATAAATAAATAAAAATAAGCATTAAAAACAGTAGATAAAACAATTATTATTATAAAAACTAAAATGGCTGATTCATTGTTTTAAAAAACCCAAATTCCACATGAGTAAATTCGTTGAGTGATATATAAATTTGGTGTAAGAGTACAAGAATGGAAGGAGAAGATAATTCTCATTGATATGTTGAGAGTGTATACATACACAGTTTCGAGAGTAATTACAACAGTTACAATAAATATTCTATACAACTATACAAGCTATAAAAGGAAATAAGTAATGGAATACAAACAACTACAATATGAAATCATGCTAAGTAACGGATGAATTATTGACAGCAAGTTGTAATCTTCAGGAATCTTCTCTGGTATCTTCACTGAAATTATGGTCTTGATTATCTTGGTTAACAGCCCCCTCAAGCGAATGGTACTTGGTTAAACCATGAGATTGCAAAGAAATTTAAATCTGGCAGTAGTGAGACCTTTGGTGAAGACATCCACAATTTGTTTCGAAGTAGGAATGTGTTTGATCTGAATGTATTTGTTGATGACCTTCTCCCTATGAAGAGATAGTCCACTGAAATATGTTTGGTACATGCATGAAAAATTAGATTGGATGCAAGAGATATGGCACCAAGATTGTCACACCAAATGGTTGGTGTTATGAGTAAGGGTATTTGTAGATCATGTAGTAGCATCCTTATCTAGAAAAGTTTAGCTGTTACAAGTGCCAAGGAATGATATTTAGTTTCTGTACTGCTTCGGGAGACTACTGCTTGCTTTTTAGCACTCCAAGAGACCAGGGATGAGCCAAGAAAAATACCATAGCCATTAATGGATCTTCTGTCATCAATTGAACAGACCCAGTCTGAGTCACATAATGCATTAAGAGATAGTGAACCTGGAGTAATTTGTAACCCATGAGTAATTGTCTCTTTGAGATATCAAATGACCCTTTTTATTGCAACCCAGTGTACAGTTGTGAGAGTGTGAAGAAATTGAGATAAATGATTGACAAAGTATGATATATCTGGCCGAGTTAAAGTGCAGTATTTAAGTGCACCCACCAATTGGCGATAAGTAGTGACATCTGAAAAATTACCTTTATCATTAATTGACATTTTGGAACCATATGAAATAGGAGAGCAACATGGTTTAGCTCATGCCATGTTTGCTCAATGTAGAAGGTTCATATATACTTGGACTGATTTAAATGGATTCCTATTTTATCTCGGACAGTTTGAATGCCAAAAAAGAAGGCAAGTGAACCCAGGTCCTTGACTACAATTTCTTCTTGAAGTTGATTGATCAATGTAGTAATATGTTGCATATAAGTGTCAATGACGATTATGTCATCAACGTAGACTAGCAAAAAAACATGAATGTTATCTTTGTGAAAGGTAAGCAAAGAGTGATCAACCTGCGATTATTTGAAATTGAGGGCTAAGTGGACTTGTGAAAATCTGTGGAACCATGTCCTTGGAGCTTGTTTGAGTCCATAAATAAACTTGTTGAACTTGCATATGTGATCTGGAAAATCAGGATGCTTGAAACCTTGTGGTTGTTCCATGTAGACAGTTTCTTGTAAATATCCATGGAGAAAAGAATTGGACACATCAAGCTGTTTGATTGGCCATTTAAATTGGACTGCTAAAGTGAGAACAACACGTATGGTGGATTATTTGATTATTGGACTGAAAGTTTCAGTGTAATCTATGTCATCACGTTGCTAAAATCCTTTTGCAACTAACCTTGTTTTGTACCTATCAATTGAGCCATCTGATTTTTGTTTGGATGCGAAAGACCCACTTGTTGTGAATGATATTATGCTTTTTTGGTCTTGGACATAGAGTCCATATTTGATTAATTTGAACAGCATGATATTCTACTTCCATTGCCTCTCTCCATTCAATTGATTTCACAGCTTAAGTATAAGAGGTAGGTTCTCTTGGTAATATGATGCTATGGAAGGCTTTGATGGGGTGTTTGGTGGAGTAATATAGCTGGTAGTTTGAGAATGACTTTGGTCTAGAAGTACCAGTTTTTGATCTGGTTGTCATTAGATGTTCAGATGTAAAGGAGAAAGTATTTGAAAGGTCTGGATTCAATGAATGGTTAATGGAGGTAGGATAAAAAATGGATGTGACATTATTATCAATTGAATTTGTTAACATGAGTGCAGCAGACTGAAAGTTAAAAGGATTAGAGCTAGTGACAAAAGAGTTGGAGAGTGAAGGAATAATGTCTATGTTTAGTTCTCTGCAAGGCATTGTTGATGATGGTTCCATAGATGTGACACGAAAGGTTATTTCATCAAAAACTACATTGTGAGAGACAAAGACTCTATTGGAGATGGGATTCAAACACCTGTAGCCATGATGATTTGAGTTGTAACTAGGAAAAATGCATTTTTTTGATTTTGAATTGCATCTTGTTGCTGTTATATGGCCTGAAAAGAGGAAAGCAAGTGTAGTCAAAGATTTTCAAGAATGTATAGTCTGGATTTTTGTTAAACAACTTGAGATATGGAGTTGAAAATTTGAGTAAATGAGTTGGGAGACAATTAATGAGATAGATAGAGGTAGAAAAAGTTTATGTCCAATGTTTTTGAGGTAAATGAGAAGTTGCTAACAAAGCCAAACCAGTCTCAATTATGTGATGATGTTTCCTCTTTGCCAATCCATTTTGTTGGGTTGTATAAGGGCAAGAGATTCAATGTTGAATGCCATTATTTTGCAGGATGTTTTTGAAGAGTGAAGAAGTGAATTCTTCTCCACCATCCGATTGAAAATACTTTATTTTCTGATTTAGAATATTTTCAACCAGGGCTTTGAATTTTATGAAACAAGTAAGAACATTGGATTTTATTTTTAAGGGAATCATCCAAGTAAACTAAGAGTAATCATCTATGAATAGAACATAGTAGTAACATCCATCAGTAGATTGAATTGGTGTAGACCACACATCAGAATGTATTAATTCAAGTGGATGAGATGAAACTCGATTTGATGAAGAAAATGGCAAACTTTTATTCTTAAATAGTTGACGAGGTTCACATATAGCAGTAGACACTTTTGAACTAGAAAGAGGTAATTGAAAAGTGGATAAAACACAATTGACAATGTCCTTTGCTGGGTGACCCAGTCTATTATGCCAAATGATGGAAGAAGTTTTGACTCCTAGGAAAGTAGTATGTTGTTTAGACTGATTGGTAAACAAGCCTTTCAAGTGCATCGAGTACAAGCCATCTTCACTTTTGCCTTGTAGAAGAACTTCATTAGTTTGATTGTCCTTTACATAAAAAGAATGAGCAGTAAGTATAAAATGACAGGAGTTATCATAATAGAATTTTTGAATGGACAAAAGATTTGCAGATGCTTGAGGACAATGTAAGACTTGTTTTAAATGTAATGATGAACCATTTGAGATAAAGGTAGAAGAACCAGTGTGCTGAATGGGTAGAAAGGAGTCATTTCCCACTGTCACGGTTTCTTAACCTTGGAATGGTTGCGTGATGTTGAGATTGTCAAGTGATGTTGTTATGTGACTGTTGGCAGCACTATTAGTATACCAAGGTTGATCATCATCAGCAAAAAGATTGGCATTTGATTGGGCTACCATGGTTGCAAGTTGTGCTGGAGGATGGCGGCCTTGATAGCTGAAGTCCATGCGATGGTAGCAATCCAATGCTTGATGACTACTTTTTCCACAAATTTGATATGGCACATTATCTGTGTTAATGGAATTGGTGGTAGATTTGTTTTACTGAGAGAAGTCTGGTTGTGAGCCACTAAATTGCTGTTACTTTGGATTAAAATTCTTGAAAGAATTTTGAGATTTGTTTTTCTTAGGATAAAAAGGTTTTCCATTCTTGTTGGAGTACATAACAATACGATTGTTATCAGGTTGAATGGTGCTACAATGGGAATCATGTAAAGCGTCAAAGTTCAAGAGTTCAAATTGGAAGGCTTCTAATGTCATAGGAGTATCTCTTGTGGCGAAAAAGAAACTAGTGACAAATGGTGTGTAATTTGGATGAAGGCCACTTACAATGTAAGATATGAGATCATCATCTTCAATGGATTTTTTCACTGCAGCAAGTTGGTCAACATATTGCTTAGCCAACTGAAGATAGGCAGAGCATGATTTTAACTATTGACGAAGAGTCTGCAGTTGCCTTTTAATTTGAGCTATTCGATCCTGAAATGTGAGGCAAAAAGAGTAGCAAGGAGTTAAATATTTGAGCTATCCACACTTGATGAGAAGTATTTAGACCATAAACACTTGAGAGGACCCCTTCTATGAGGGTAGCATTGATCCAACTTAAGACAAATTGATCCTTTTTGGTCCATTGAACAAATGATGGTTTGGTTTGTGGGTTGGCATCATCTGAGGAAGGAGTTAAATATTGTGGAGGGCATGGATCTGTGCCATCGACAACGCTGAGAAGGTCATATGTGCGCAAGACAGAACGAAACTGGAAGGCCCAAAACAAGTAGTTCGAATGATCAAGTTTAATAGAGATAAATTGAGTGATGTTGGGAATGACAAAAGAGGAAATTTCGGCCATTAGGATCAAAAAGAGTGTGAACCATGGGGCTTTTGATACCATGTAAGAGTAAAAGAATGGAAGGAAAAGATAATTCTCATTGATATGTTGAGAGTGTATATATATACAGTCTTGAGAGTAATTACAGTAGTTCAATGAATATTTTGTACAACTATACAAGCTATAAAAGGAAATAAGTAATTGAATACAAATAACTACAATATAAAATCATGCTAAGTAATGGATGAATTGTTGACAGCAAGCTGTAATATTGAGGAATCTTCTCTGGTATCTTCACTGAGATTATAGTCTTGATTATCTTGATTAACATTTGGAATATATATTTACTCAGTATATTCACTCATGTTTTAATATATTATTCATTACAAATATACTGTATATTTGGAACGAATATAAATCATTTCATTTAATGAATTTGACTATATATTCACTCATGTTTTAATAAACCCAAATTCAACATGAGTAATTAAGCGAGAAGCGCTTCAAACCGGATGGATGTGAAAAATAGTTTCACATTGGCTAATAAGAAAATTTCATAAAAATGCATTCTAACAATAAATGAAATGCACAGCATGCACCCTAAGTACTCATCTCCCTTTCCTTCCCCCATTTGCATTCACCCGAAAGCCTTCCTCTTTTCTCTCCCTCTCCCTCTCCCTCCCTCCATCTGCACTCACAGAAGCCCGGCCCAAACCCTTCATCTCCTTTGCTCTCCTCTGCTTCGATGGCTCTACACACCTCTACCCTCTACTATTTCTTTCTCCTAAACCTTTCTTACATACCAACCTCGTCTATTCTTTCATCTCTGCCAGCTCGCCTCTTTCTCACCCGATTCCACCACTCATAATCCCAGAACCATCTAATCTATTTGCATCTAAGCTCATTACCACTTCTTACAAGGTCAATCTTTTTCTTTCCCATTTTTTTAATGGAAAAAAGTGATTTTTGGAAGGTGGGTGGGTTTGCTTCAAATCTAGTGGTTCGTGGATTGCGTTAAATCCCAAACTTCATTGTCAGAATACTGGCTTCGAGAATAATTTGAAAGCTCATGAATGGTTCTTGCCTCGAATGCTCTCCAAATTTGTAATATGAGAATGTTTTCTTGGTGGGAAAGAGTTAAAAGTTATAATTTTTAGTATAAAGTGAGGAGAAAATTACAAAGAGAAAGCAAGACCGCAAACAAGGCATGCAACTACAAAAGATCAGGTTTGAGTTTTGTAATCATCGTCAACTGCAGGTGGGAGAGGGAGAGAAAGAAGGAGATTCCGTCGATCTGTTTTGGAGCTTCAGTCGACATCGAATGCAAGTGGGGGAAGGAGAGAAAGATGGAGATTCTCTTGATTTTTTTTTTTGGAGGGGGGGCTCTTTCGTGAGTGCATATGGAGGAAGGAGGGAGAGAAAAGAATAGATGACTTTATGTAAATGCAAATGGAGGAGGAAAAAGGAGAGAGAGAGAGAGAGAGAGAGAGAGAGAGAGAGAGAGAGAGAGAGAGAGAGAGGAGTTGGTGTACATGCAGATGTATTTCATTTCTTGTTAAAATGCCAATATGGCATTTGGTGTATTTTTCATACGCATCCTTCCTTAAGATTTTTTCTAATTAAACATGTTGATCAAGTTAATCCGAATTGGACATGTTCCTTTTATATATCTTATAAGACACGAGGTGCTTGACCCACTTAAATTAAAAAATATTTGATTCTCTTAACAAAAAAATATATATATTGGGTTTTTCTTACCATTGGATAACAAGGAAAGCCTTATTTTGGCATTATGCAATGAAATTTTAAGAAAAGATTTTAAAATAAGTACTATATTTTGTAATTTAAGTTTTAATTTCTAAGTAAAAACATGATGTAATAGGTCACGAGTTAATCGAGTGGACTCGTGATTAAAAAAAAACTTTGAATGATCTATATTTTTTTCCCTTTTTAGCTAATTGGGTCATATATATCATTCATGATTCAACCTCCAAACTTGAAAATTGACCCAATGGAATTGATTATCCACATTGATCCAAATTTGAAAAACTGCTCAATGGTGTTGATGTAATATCTTATGATAAAAATAAGAATAAATGATATATAAGATTTTACATTATTTAAAAATGATAAATTTTTATTCTTTATAAGATTTCAATATAGTTCTAATTGTATTGTTAATTAGTTCTTTTAGAGTATAGACAATGTGATTTGGACATTTTATTAAAGCGTTACAAATAATATCAAAGTTTATTTCCGCCAAAAAATTTAAGAATTGAATCGTGTCACTTATAGCAGACAAACTCAACAAATATGTCAAACATCTAAAAAAAAAAAGATTTTGATACCTATATGATGAGAATAAAAATAAATAATATATGAAATTTTAAATTATTTAAAAATGATAAGTTTTTGTTTTTTTATCAAATTTAAATAATATTTCAAATATATTATTAATTAATTCTTTTAAAATATAGATCATTCCTGCCAGAAACGCCAAAAGGTGTCCCAATTAATAGGTGTCGAGAGATGGGAATTTTATTACTGCAGGCACAGCAATTGTGCTCTAAACCCGCAATTGGGCATGGAGCTCTCAACCCCCACGGCTAATCCATCTTTCTTCTTCAACCACAGTAGCATCAGTTCCTTCACTTTCACTGAGCTCCTCTCGCCTGCAGCTCTTAAAACTCCCCCACTATCCTCTGCGTCTCTTTTCCTACGCTCCAAACATAGCCTTATTTCCGGGAATAAAAGGATAAGAATAAGAAGGCACACCTTCGTATCCCAGACTGCCCATTTCAACCCCGTGGCCAGTAAGTATCACTTTTTATTTTGATATTCTGTTTTTCCCTCATTTTCTGACCGTTGTTTGATTTCTGAGAATCTTTCCTTTTCCGAATAAATTTTGTAATTTATTTCTCACTGTTGCCTCCTAAAACCTGTTACTTTCTTGATCATAAAAAGTGATGAGTACAAAGTTATGATTGATTCCCAAGGTTTTCTAGCGATTAAAGAAAGGTTTAATTATGTGTCTCTTCTTTTGGGGGCGGAGGGCATGGGGTTTTCTTAGTTCTATCTGTACTTCATTTTGTGGGTCTCTAATATCACAAAATTTTATGTTTCAGATGGTCAAATCAGTGACATAGCCACTGCTCAAGTGGAAGAGCCAGCGGAGATTGAGGTTGCAGAGGGTTACACCACAACTCAATTTTGTGATAAGATTATTGAAGTCTTTTTAAATGAAAAGCCCAAATCAAAGGAATGGAGGAAGTATATGGTGTTCAGAGAGGAGTGGAAAAAGTATAGGGAAACCTTCTATAATCGGTGTCGTTCTCGTGCAGATGCAGAAACTGATCCTACTATGAAGCAGAAATTGCTTTCACTGGGACGAAAGGTTAAGAAGGTCGAGCAATGCATATAGTTATACTTGTGCTTCGTTTACTTATGCTGTGTTTGGTTGCTGAAAAAGGCTACTTACTCAAAGTTAACCAAATAATTATATCATGCTTATTAGAGTACGTTTTTTGTTTTCTTGGGTCCCAGGCACTGAAATACTAAGATTACAGACTCTGCTTATGTTAATTTTGCTTCCTTTCTCAACAATCAGACTGAGAGTTAACAATTAAATATATAGATACTTTTTTTGGGTTTAGAGGTATTATTCCCGTTCTGTTTCATCAGGAGTGAGTATTGCAGATTGATGATGAAATGGAAGGACATAGCGAACTTCTTAAGGAGATCCAAGACAGTCCAACGGACACTAATGCAATTGTTTCACGGCGGCGTAAAGACTTCACAGGGGAATTTTTCAGCTACCTTACCCTAGTGTCAGAGACTTACGACAGTTTGGAGGATTGTGATGGTAACTTTTAAAGTTTGGATGAATTTATTGAAATAAGTGGGTGATCAACCTGATTGTATATTGCATGACTAGTGAGAATGTCTTATTTAATATCTGAAGTCAATCATAGAGTAGAAGTTTTTAATGTTTTATAGAAGCTGATAGAAAGTCCAGACTAAATGACAACCTAAGTGATTAGGTGAAATGAGCTATAATTACAGAAATCTTATTTATTGTGGTCCAAAATAAATCTGCACAGTCTCTTTTTGAAAGTTTTGCCTGACGTTTTTTTTAGCTCTCTCATATTATTGCATTTTCTTGAGCAGCAATGGCACGACTGGGGGCTAGATGCTTGTCTGCTGTCAGTGCTTATGATAATACCCTGGAATATGTGGATACATTAGATGTTGCTCAGGCCAAATTTGATGATATCCTTGACTCTCCTTCAGTGGATGTGGCATGTGAGAAGATTAAAAGCCTTGCCAAAGCAAAGGAGCTTGATTCCTCATTGATTCTGCTGATAAATAGTGCTTGGGCTTCGGCAAAGGAATCCACAACTATGACAAATGAGGTATGGATGGCAACCTTCTATTGAGGACCTCACCCCTGTTCCCTTTCCAGCTAATTAACATGTCATAAAATGTGCCCCCAAAAGCACAAGCAAAGCAAGGTGGATAAGACTTTTGTATACATGGTTAACTAAATTATATCATTCTGATTTCTCGGTACCTTGAAAATATACTCTGGAATTTTTGAAGTCTAATGTGACACATTTGTGGTGCATTTTGTGGTACATTTCTGATTATTCTAAAGTAGGTTTCACTGCTTCTTATGAGTAATCGAGGATTTTATATATAAAACATTAGGCATAGCCCAGTACATAAAGTAGGTTCTGTTGTTATGAGCACGGTTGGTCAAATGAATCAATACTCTAAAACAAAACATAACAAATCACTTCTGCAATATATTATATGGGATTGCAACCTATCAAAAAAACATTATATGGGATTGCACTTGATGCATGTGAGCAACAACATGCTGAACTTTATTCTTAGCTTGTTATTGAAGTAGTCCAATCTCTTCTTAGTTCCGTTTTCCAACAAAATTAGGTTTCTCATTTGAAAATGTTCATGCAGCATGGATCTAAACAATTGAAAACGAGGAGTGGAATCATTTTAAAGCTTTTTTAGGTTTCAGGATGAACAAAATTACCTGTTTTATCTCACAATTTATATGCAAGCACAATGGAAACGTTTTGATGTTGTAGCACTTGAAAACAAAAAAAACTTTTGCAGTTGGGTGACGGATAAGTTATGCATAATTATCAAGCATGCCACATGCATTGACTTTGATCACTAGGGTTTAGTCATGAAAATATGTAGATCCCATGGAACCTGACACTTTAAAGTCAAGTTTTGATTCGTAATTGTTTCATTGAATTGTTTTTGTGTGCCCTTGTTTGCTCTAGATTTTTCCTTTTTGTGTTCATTCTTAAGCCTAGACGTGTAACCTCAGGTCAAAGATATAATGCATCGGTTATACAAGGCCACAAAGAGCAGTCTTAGGAGCATTGTGCCAAAAGAACTAAAGCTGCTTAAGCATTTGCTGAACATCACAGATCCTGAAGAGCGGTTCTCAGCACTGGCAACAGCTTTCTCTCCGGGTGATGAACAGGAAGCCAAGATCCCTAATGCTTTATACACGTAATAAGGCTTCTTGCTTATTTAAATTGCATTAGCAGCCTTAAGTTAGTTTCTGAGAATCAGCTCCTTTTTTTTGGGTTTCAGTCTAACATGTTTGGACTTTATATATTTGTTGAGCAGGACTCCCATGGAGCTGCACAAATGGATTAAAATAATGCTTGATGCATACAATCTCAACACCGAAGATTCCAACATTAGGGAAGCCAAACAAATGGCTCAGCCTGTGGTTATACAAAGGCTGACCATCCTCAAGGAAACTATTGAAGAGGAATATTTGGAGAACAGCAGGTTTCAAGATTCTAAAACAGAAGCGGACACTAAATCGGATGAGTTGTGAGGCGCTGGTCATCTCATCTCTAGAAAAACACTACCATGAGCTGCCAAGTTCATACTATGGATTAAACTGCAGTTTTATGATAAATTTTAAGTTCTCAACAGTGGATTGCACGCACATCTTTGTCTTCATTATCGACTCTCTTTTCCCTTAGAAGAGCTAGAAGATAAAGTTTAATGCCAATTTTGTGGGACTGGAGTAGCCAATCTTGCTCTCTAATTATATTTTTATTGGCGAGGGATGGAGGTGGTGAAGGGGTCAAAAGGTTGTCATTCTTCTCTTGACCATGGGGATTTGTACTCTGTATTGTGAAACGCTATAACATCATAAATGAAAGTTCATGACTTTTTGTTTTTAGGTAAGGATTACCCTTTGATTTTATGCTTGAACAGCTCAATTTGGTAAGCGAAGACCATCCAAAATATTCAGTTTTTGTGTGGCCGGCCTTCACAAAATCCGAACTTTTTTTAGGTAGATTCATGAAATTCAATATTATAAGCATGATAGCCATACCTTTTCTTAATCTTGAGCTGTTCGACAGGATCCTGCCTCTGATACTAGTGACAGGATGTTTCGTGAGGCATGCTTCAAGGATGAGAGAAGCTTTTGATGTTCCAGATGATCCTGAATTGCATTTTCATGTATTCTAAATGCAAGGCAATTGGCTTAGCAGCCAACCTGTTGATGCTCATTGAATAATTCACTTTTAAGGGACTTATTTTATTTCATTCTGACTTATTGTATCTTACTTATTTCTAAACTTCAACCAAAATAATAATAATAATAACTAGTGGGTTTGCACTCCCTTAATACAATTATCTTTGTTATAGTTTGTATTAATGATAAGTGATAAAGGTAAGTAGTATATGAGATTCTATAATTGATTGAGAATGAAATATTATTGTTCTTTATAATGATTTCAATGAAACTCTTTTTTGTATCATTTACTAGTTCTTTTTTAATATAGGTCTATATGTGGTTTGCCTCTTATATTAGAGTGTTACAAAATTATGACATCCTATTGTGATAAATTATAAGATTTGATTATGAGATTCTATTTAAAAAGAAAAAGTTTTTACTCTGTATAATATTTCAATAAAATTCTAATTTATAGAGGCCAATGCCTTGAACATTCTGTTAGATTTTCTTTATTTGATTTTTGTTGAGGTGGCATTTTATTTAAATTAGTTTTAAAACATTTATATTAGTTTTAAAACTTTAATTTTCATTTTTAAATTTAATTTTTGGTTTAGGTGGCATTCTTTTCTTTCTTTCTTTTTTGTTTTTATTGTTTTGGAGCTCCAACATGGAAGCGTCTATTTTATTTACTGTACTGTAATTAATAAGTTTTGGCTTATTTTTTGAACTGTTTTAAGGTCCAGTATAAATATAAAAACTTCTTTATTTTATCTCATTTAATTATTATAGATTTTTTTAAAAAAATTTATACAAGATTTAATAAGCAATTCAATTTTTTTAAATCTCAAAAAAATAATAATATTAAAAAATAATATTCAAATAAAATTTTATTCAAGTTTCAATTTTCTTTTTTAATCTAAACTCATTTAATTTGAACTCATTATCCGAACCCCTTAGAACTCCAACATTGAAGCACATCTATTTTACTAACGTCCTCTAAGTAATGAGGCTGGGTTTATTTTTCTAAATGTTTCGTAACACCTATTTTTTATTTTCTTTTGAACTAATTCATACATATAGATTACTTGGCTTATGTTTTAACAAATTAATTTAGAAGCAGCTGTCATAGATGTTTCTTTTCACTCAATTTTTCATTTTCCAAAAAATTTGGTAAGGGGGCTTTCACCGTCACAGCCCAAGTGATGGATCTGATAAAAATAATTAAAGATTGATATAGGAAGGTTAAGTCCAACGCGATCAGACTCATCGACCTTGCTCCAACGGAAGCCACTAGAATCCACACCCAAAAAGGTCTAGGTCCTACAAAAAGATCATCCCTTAATGTGACCCCCCAAGTAGGGGCAGATGGCATGATGACCCCCCAAGGATATCAACAAGCTATCAATTGTAAAATTAAGCAAGTTAGAAAGTCACGAGCATTAATAGCATCACTTCTTGAACTAAACATTGTATTAATGATACTATCATAAAGGTCATATACATTAAATGATTTTGACAAAATAAACAGTTAAAAGAACATGGATCTCATGAGAATAGGCAGAATCTATCTCTCCTTAAAATTCTAATATAAATATCAATTATTAGATATAAAGAAATTTTTTAGACTCTTATTCAATATACAAACTTATAAAATAAGGCATTGATTGATATTAAAGACTATTCGACCTCATTAAGATTCCATTCTCTTTTCCTTTTTTGTGTTTGCAAGACTACAGATGAGAAGATCCATTTTGTTAGAACCTGACCGTCGAAGCACGATTTATAAACATTTATATAATATATGTTTGTTGAATAAAGTAGGACTCATGAATGCTTTAGTATTTGAATTTTGAACCTAATTTCTGAAATTGAAAGGGTTAGACTTCAATTATCTGATTAAAAATTAAATTAATAATCATAAAAAGATCGTGGATTTGGCATGAGAGGTTGTACTGCTGGGGCCATGAGTACAATCTATATCATTTGTACTACCACCGGTCATCTGTTTGGGCATAAGAAAACGACAAGAACATAGTAACGTGTCTGTGTGTTTGCGTGTCATTATGTGCAAGGGGTTTTGGGTCCATCCATCTTTGCTCACCCTTCTTTTACCCTTCCAGAAACTCTCTCTATAAAGATAAATTAGATAAATTTTATGTCTTTAAGAAAAAAATAAACTTTATTTTATGTCATTAGATAAAATATGCTTGATATGTGCTTCACTTCTTTGTAATAAAATATACAAAATTTTATTGACGATTTGTATCTAGCATTACAAGTATATAAAACTCTATTTACGATTTGTATCTAACATTACTTTATTTATCTATAATTAAATTTTAATGTTTACGAATTGCTTATTTGGAAACAAAGAGGATAAGGAATATTCAAATTGTATGAATGGAGAAATTTCTAGGAAATAGAACATTCAACACGCCACACGGTGGGGACAATTGAGGTCATTGGGGATTAGAATTAGATATTTCTTTCTTTCATCTATATTGAAATTCTTTTTTTTATCCTTATATGGTCGAATATATCTAATAATTTTGAAAATCAAATTTGTTAGATGTCAATTGCGTGAATATTCAGAAATGTGTAATAAATAAATTAATAAGCATAACACATCGATTGGTTACAAAGGAAAATCTTTTGAAGAATTTTTCAAAAGAAAAATCTTACGAGGCAATCAAATCTAGGAAAGTCATTTTTATTAATTGAAAATCAATTTATAAGTAAGCTATTCAATTACAAAACCTTTGTTAATTGACTTCCTTACTTGTCCGGACAAACGACTCGTTTATCCCTACCGCGGAAGCAGCTAAAACCTCTAGCGATTTTCAATCTATGTATTTTCTACTAGAACATCTAATGGTTGATCACGTACACCAATTAACGATATTCTCAAACATTAAGTAAGATCACACTCGCAAATGTATAAAAATCACCAAAAAAATTATCCACTAATTTTTCTCTCAAATGACTTTCAAATATTTTTTAGATATGTGCTCTGGCCGAAAACCTTTGCTAGAGTTACAATATGATTTTATTTAAATAGACAATTTAAAAAGTGCTGCTAAAACACGTCTGATGATAGGTCGTCCTTTATCAAAATCCGTCTGCTGACAGGTTGCTAATAGGCTTCCGAATTTATTGTTACAATTTGAATTTCAAATTCGCCCTCTGATTTTATTCTTCCAGATCTCGAAATTCACATTTACAGCTCTTTAACAGACTCTTAAACTTTTAAATAAACTCAAAATACTATGAATAAATCATATAGTTTAAATTACATTCATTCAAAAATTACAACTTTGAAGATAATATAAAATATTATCATATTTGAATTTAAACTCAATGATTCAAAATTACAACTTTAGAGATAAGATGAAATCTTATCCTATTTGAATTCAAATACTTCAATAATAATTCAAGCCAATAAAATCTGCATTAACATATATTATTCAAACAAAACTAGAAAAATATAATGAATCTACTTCAAAATTGAGTTTTACGTCTCTAATCTAAAATAATTGAAAAAGTAAATGGGAGCTAAAACAGTTAGCATCAAACATTATAAGGGCACTCAAGGTTCTAAAAGTTTACCTTTATAAGAGGTCAAGGATTTTATATTTTACACCTTTTAATTATTAATTATCACATATCGTACTTTCCAAGTATTAAAAACTAATGAATGATTCTC
This sequence comes from Platycarya strobilacea, assembly GCA_036898215.1. Taxonomy (NCBI): domain Eukaryota; kingdom Viridiplantae; phylum Streptophyta; class Magnoliopsida; order Fagales; family Juglandaceae; genus Platycarya; species Platycarya strobilacea. Next base: position 39,274,497 of record CM072555.1, read on the forward strand.
TTGACTTATTATGGAAATTAAGATCCATAAACATAATATAATATTAATGATCGGATCTTAATTGAGTGTGCAAGTTACAACTTTTTTTATAATTTGTGGTACAAAATTGTAATATATAGTAATGCTATATATAATTATAGTGTATATAAATGTAGTAGGATCGCCTTAAAAGAGGATCGGTCAAAGTGATTGTTTTGCACTTACATACATATGACTGTAACTACTATTTTTCTATCAAAATGGTTTATTTATTATATAATTCAAAACTTTATAAAATGTTATATTAGCTCAAATTTATCTTCATATATTGAGGTCCATGAACGCACTGTTTCCGTCCCAATCCAGTAGTAAACCTTTTTGCAGCACCAAGGCCAGGCCATTTCAAAGTTTACCTTATTTATGGATGGGAAAAAAGCATTGACTCTCATAAGTGGAAAAAAAAAACCATTATCTTTTTCTTAAAACAATCCCTCAAAAACACTAATTAATGATTGCCATTGGTGATGTTATTAAAAAAATATGGTCTATATAATACTCTGAATGTATTTTATGTGTGTTATACACGACATTATTTCGAACTAAATCAAAGCAATTAAAAAAATAATGTTAATAATAATCTTGATATATTTAAATTCTCTTTTATGGATGACATGTATTGAGTGTAAGACTAAGGATACCATTTAATTAATCACAGTGTTGTATGGGCATGGTCATTTAACACCTAATGCCAAAATAATAACGCTTGGTGCCCTGGGCCCTGGCTGGTAATTCATTGGTTCCATTGAGGATAATCTGGTCAATTTAAACATTTGTACCGAACCTCCGGTCCGAACCACTATAAGTACTGTATCCGAGCCGAAGATTGAATTTTCATTGAATTATAACAAAAAAACAGAGCGCGAAGCAAAGCATAGGTGTTGATATTTCTTAATTTTTTTGGTTTAATTTCGAATATGTTCTTTGATAATTCCTCTGAATATTTGTGTTCTTTCTTTTGTGAATTCAATTGGTGTTAGCTTGTGTCGAAGGGATTGGAGATGTAGCTCTATTTATTTGCTTAGGAGATATGACCAAAGAAACGAGTATAAGCCTTACATGTTGGGATTTTCGTTGTTTTCAATCCACGTGAAAGAAGAAAAACACTGTACTAGGAAGAGATTATAGATCTACTTGGATTTGTTGAGTTGTAATTTCGTTTCCATTTGGAATTTGTGTTTTTCTTTCATTTTCTTCCATTTTCTTGGCGACCAAACAGTCGGTAGATCGTATAACTCCTCAGACTTAAATTATGATACTTTCATATCTGGTGCGTTATTTTCACATCTAGATTAGACTTAACTTCTTGATCAGTACAAGTCCAATTGAATTCTATTGTTTTTGTGCTATTTCTATGTATCAATTATGGACATTTCTTCGTTTTCATTTCTATGATTAGTACTTGTTTTTATAGTTGTTAAAGGCCCAAATTTTAGATTTATAGATATATATTACCATCATTGAATATGAATATTGATGCCCATATTGGAACTAAACTACGGCTAATAATATGATTGATCTATTTTACGCAGTTATAGATATGGGAGGATGGCAGGTAGTTTTGAATGGGATACTTGATTCTTATTCCCGTATGGACTAACTATTGCTAGTGGTATTGATTCTTGTTAATTGTAAGCTTTTATAATATCATGTGGTTGCTGACAGGTGGTATTTCTGAGGTTTGAATTGATAGGATGGAAATGGAACAAGAGTTTGAGTGGAATGAAGCGCAAAAGATTGAGATAAATGTGGACCTCGTGGCTGCAGCCAAAAGGCACCTTCAGTTCCTTGCCACTGTTGATAGGAATCGTTACCTTTATAATGGCCCTGCCCTTGAGAGGGCCATCTACAGGTAAAGCACCTATCAGACGATTTATGCATTTTGTTGTTTGGTTTCAACTTACGCAAAAGTTCAGTTTCTGCAGTTTTCTCTATTGGAGCTGTAATGGCTTAAATCTTTCGATTCTGGGCTTTCTACTGTTATTATTATATATCAACTTTTAAGATTTGACTTGTTTTTACATATTTTTTTTACATGAAAGGAGGTCTATTTATGAGTTTTATGAATTATGAATATGCTAATTTCAGGTATAATGCTTGTTGGCTTCCCTTGCTTGCCAAACATTGTGCGTCCCAGATTCCTGAGGGGCCTTTGGTTGTTCCTCTTGAATGTGAATGGGTTTGGCATTGTCACAGGCTTAATCCGGTACGCTTCTAGACTAAAAATAAATAGATATAACTATAATTTCCTCTTTACATTCAAATTCTCCTTGCTCAATCTAAGTTAGATTGCTAACCGTTTGCTTTTGTTTTTTTGGTTTTGTTATTCAGGTACAGTACAAATCTGACTGTGAGGCACTTTATGGAAGAGTCCTTGACAACTCGAATGTCTTTTCTTCGGTTCAAGGCACTTGTCAAAGGCATACTGAAGAGATCTGGAATAGACTGTTTCCTGAAGAGCCCTATAACTTGAACCTAACCAGAGCCTTCTCGGAAAATGTCTCTGAGAAGTTTTCCAGCTGTGAAAAGTACACTAAATATGATCTGGTTTCGGCAGTTAAAAGACAGAGTCCTTTCTTTTACCAGGTAATTGAGGTGATGAACAATTACTTTTGGAAGTATAGCCGATAAATTGGGGCGAATTTCTTAAAATGAAATCCAACTTATAAATGCCTTAAATTTCTGATCAAAAGATAAAAATGATAAATTTACCATGTTACTACAATTGTATTAGCATCATAGGTTTCTGAGGCTTGTGAGTAGTAGATGCTATTGGTGATGAAAGTCAAGCTCGTGAATTTTGTTTAGTGATTAGTTATTTATAGATAATGACAGTGCTGGTATTGATCTAAGTTAAATGTTCAGCAGCACTTGTATTTTTTGGGTCATCAACTTTGTTTGTGATTAAAAGTCAAGTTTAAACCATTACTTCAAAGATGCATGGGCGAAGTCACACATACATCACACAATGTAACAGTGGTTTTTTAAAATTCTCAGTTGTTCCTTTCTTGACAGGTATCCAGACCTCATATGAACAATGATCTCTTTCTTGAAGGAGCCGTTGCTAGATATAAAGGATTTTTGCATCTAATTAAGAGAAACAAGGAGAAGTCCATAAGACGTTTTTGTGTTCCTACATACGACATTGACCTTATCTGGCATACTCACCAGCTGCACCCTGTTTCATATGGTAAAGATCTCAATGAAGTGCTTGGAAAGGTATTGGAGCATGACGATATGGACTCAGATAGAACTAAAGGGAAGAAGCTGGATACTGGATTTTCTGGAACTACCAAACAGTGGGAAGAGACATTTGGTAGAAGGTATTGGAAAGCAGGAGCAATGTATAGGGGCAGTGCCCCAACTCCAGTCACAACCACTCCTTTCTTATCTTACATGATTGGCAAGGAGGTAGATTCATCAAATGAGTTCCAGAAAATAATTCAGCTTCCACAGCGGAAGGTTGTGGAGGTAGTCTCCAATGATCTTTTTCATGCCATCTCCCAGATGCAGTATTCTGTTATTATCAATAAGTTGCATGTCATTGAATCTCTGTGGCTCCGTCTTTATTGGAGGTTTAACATGTTACAGAACAGAACTTCTAACTCAAGCCATATTAGGGCCATGAAGTGTCTAAAGTAGAGATTTTAAGATTATGAAAATAAAATATTAAAAGAAAGAACTTTGGGTGTTCGCAGCAGCCCTACCCCGTGATTGCATAATGTGAATCTGTTTTTTTTTTTTTTTTTTGTTATTTGATTTGTTCTCTGTTTAAGTTTTTGTTGCTACAGAGAGGATTATTCTTTTTAAGATAATTATGTTTAACAACTCAATAAATTACCCAACAAAAATTGTTACTAGCAATGTAAATAACATTATGATTGTGTTTTTCAAAACAGCTCTGTTTGCACCACTTTGTTGCTGTCCCTTTTTCATGATCCAGTGTGCATAATGAACTGCCGTAGCCTCTCTTTCTACGTGATGAATCTTCATGAATTAAGGAGTTGCATATGTAGCATAAGCCACACTAGTATTGAAGCAGTTCTCATTTTCCTGAGTTATTGAATTTTTATTCCTAAATCTTTTTTCAGGTCCTTTTGGAGATTGTTGGAGTCAGGAACTTACCAGAAGGGCACAAAGGAAGTCTCTATGTCTCATTTTGCAAAAGACAACCTGATGCAATCTTTAATGCTTCACAGAACCTGAGTATTTTGTCCGAGTCTGGAAAGAAGCAGGTTGCTGCTTTTGAATGTGAACCAACAGGAGAGCTGCTGTTTGAACTCATATCCCATTCAACTTCCAACTTACCAATAAAAAGGGCTCCAAAAGTATTGGGTTCTACTTCACTCTTTCTGCAAGACTTTCTATCCCCCGTCTCCAAACTTTCAGTTGAAAAATGGTTGGAGTTGTTGCCAAGTTCTAGCATTGTAATCTCAAAACCAATAAGCCTTCGAGTTGCTGTTTCTTTCACTACTCCATCTCCAGCGCCACGTTTGCTTCACATGATTTGCTCTCGACCATTTTCAAAAAGTTCTTGTTTGTTCCCCCTCACTGGAATGTTTCGCCATACCAAGAGCTTGGCAAATGTCATTGATGAAACTGGTGTAGAGGTCCTCAGCCTCCAAATGAGGTACATTTATGTACACAATTACCTATAGATAATTGGTTAAAACTACCTTCCGATTCTTCGTATGTGGTCTGATTTTATACGCTTGTATTTATAGCGTGTAGAAGGGCAGCAAACATTTGCATGACTGTGTAGATGATAATTTATGAGCTACATTGTTAATATAGGGATATTAGTGTTGTTAGGTAGGTGGAATGATGCGTCTCACTTATAATTGCAAAGGAAAGCTTGAATGGTTGATTCGATGGCTCTTTGGCTTTTTAAGAATAAATATTAAGCAAGCAAACATGCAGATACTTTGAAAACACATATTGATGGAGATATTACATATGAATTTTTAAGTTCATGTGGACGGGGTTGAGGGTAGAGTGTATCAATTCTTTTTTCTTTTCTTTTTTTCCAAAGGTAACAAGTCATCTAAGTTAATTTACTCAAAACAAAGTTGTACATATACTAATCTAACTAATTTATTGTGTGTACATCAATTTATTTGCTATAATAATTTACTTATCCTTCCAAGTTGAGGAGATTTCTAACTTGAAACCACGTTGGCTGTACAATTCCTAATTACTGCTAAAATATTTTTAGATGGAAAATAAGTTTAGATGATGATTCACTCGTGCTTTTAGATGCTATAAATTATTCCAAAGCTGTGAATTGTGATCTTGCTGGTTTGTATTGTACTTCAGGGACTCAAGCCAGGATAAGGCAGGTGGGAAATGCATTCCCAGGAAAGAGGTAATTGGTATTATGGCTTCTGGTGAAACACGCACTCTTGCTGAGTTTGTCAGCCCTGGGTGGTCTTTGATGGATTCTCACTGGTCCCTTCGGTTTCAAAAGAAATCCAGTGATGATGGCCATATGTTTGAGCTCACTGGCAATAGGATGGTATGCATCGGTTCTGATTCCTTAAAACCTCATCATCTAGATAAATCTTTTAGGTTTTTGCACGAATGTACTACATTATTTTAGTAAAATGGCTTTTCAAATTGCTAGAACATCTTGAATGATATTGCCTATTCAGATAATGCATACAGGATTGTCGATTCTTTCTTATTTATATATACCAAACTGCCAAACAGACTGGATTTGGCAATGGACTAGTGACTGCTTAACCTGCTAGCCTACACCCTGTAAAGGAGTAGCAGGATGGTGTCAGAAACTCAAAATTTGTAAATTTATTGTGGAAATTAGAGTGATATTAAATGGGGAATTTGTTTTCTTGAACTTGCACAAGGTTCACATGCATGTCTGTCTCGTTCTTTATAGTGTAAGAAAGAGAAATATTTTAGCCACAAAAATATCTCACAGAAGTAAACACACAACTGACGTGGCTTGATGTAGAATGTTAGATTGTAAAGTTTCCTTTATTGCAAAGTAAATCTAACACATCATATGAAACTATGTCAGTTTGTAAGTTTACTTTTGTGTGATTTTTTTTTTTTGTGGATGTAGCACTTCTAGTAAGAAAATGTCCTTATCCATTGCATTTTCTAAACTTATGGCTAAAAAACTTAATGGAAAATACATTTTTTTGTTAGATGTATATGCTTATGCTGTATTATAACACCTCTAGTTTCAGTAGTATTATGCATAGCATTTATCATGTGATAGATATTATTGCCTGAGGCCCCAAAGGGTAGGACTTGAAGTGCTTCCTCTGGGTTTAAGTTGATTAGTTGAAGGGAATGGTTTATCTTATCTTCCATATTTATTTTCTTGCTACAGATTAAATTTTTTTCTGGAAGAAAGCTAGCGTATGAACCCAAATATTGTGATAAGCATGGAAGTGAACATAACTTTATGACAGCAGTTGAATTCTCTACAGAAGACCCCTATGGCAAAGCAGTAGCATTGTTCAACTTGAAATCTGGGATTTTCAAGGTAAGATGGTGATGACAGTCAAGTTTGTTGATAAAAAATGACTGACATAGGCTTTAATTTATTTTGTTTCTTTACTAAATTGAATAGGTGATGGAAGAATGGATGGTAGTGCCTGGAATTACAGCTTCATTTATACTTACTGATATTTTTAAGAAGGGAGGGTACGATGGATTTGCAGTGAATTGCGAAGACATGGGAATCAATAGTCCAACTGAAATTATCAAGGGATTTGGTGAGGAAGGCAAAAGCGCCAACCTGACCTCTTCCGCAGCAAATGAAGTAGAGTTCAATGAGGACATCCCTAATGGAAATGGCGCAATAGCAGAAAATGGCAGTTTATCTAGTGGAGGTTGTGGTGGAGCATGTGGTAGTGGCTGTGGAAATGCCTTAAAGAGCGGTGGCTGTGGCGGATGTGGCACCGGCTGTGGTGGTGGTGGTGGATGTGGAAACATGCTTAAGAGTGGAGGGTGTGGTGGTTGTGGTGCTGGTTGTGGCAGTGGCTGTGGAAACATGGTGAAGAGCAGTGGGTGCGGTGGCTGTGGCAGCAGTGGTTGTGGCAGTTGTGGTGGTGGCTGCGGTGGGTGTGGTGCCAAATCTGCATCTGAAAATAAATCTGGTAACTCCTGTGCTGATGAACATTCAGAGGAAACAAAGGTCTTTATCAGTGAGGTTTTGGCCGTCTGAAGTTTGTGTGCATCAAGGAAGATCAGCAAGAGTCCAAGCTAAATAAAGTTCCCATCCAGGTATCACAATTTATGTACAGTATCTGCTGCAACAAGTACAACTATCTTAGATTCTTATGTGAACTTGTTCTTAATTATGTATCGTGTAAAGTACTTTTTGATCTTCAAAGTTGTCAAATCCTTGGTTTGATCCTTTGCAGATATATCTCTCTTGTACTAAGATATCTCTCTTGTACTAAGTGGAGTAATAACTCTGATGATATTGATGGGAATCATTTGATCTGCTATCCGTTTAATGTATACTGGTTGGCGGTTGTATTTCATAGAATTCTGATTATTATGTTCAAGATACCTCACTAATCTTGACGTGGTTGATCTAAAAATTTATTGAGACGATAAGGCGTCCATCAGTCTTTAGTTTGAAAAGGTCCTTTATTACTTTAAGTTTCATAGTAAAAAACGTGGTAAAATATTAGAAACACCGAAATAATAAATCTTTGAGCGCGCTGTGTGTGTGTGTATTCATATGTATGTATGTATGTATGTATGTATGTATGTATGTATACAAGATCCAAAATATTGAGAATCATAAATTGGCTTGGTTGCTTTTGGGCTTCACTCTTTCTCAATCCTGGCCATTTAAATCTGAACAACATTTTGGTGAAATACAAAAAGCGATTGTGAAGGGCGTCACCCGCTTTGAATGGTTCAGACCGTCATGGGGCTCAATTTTCCCCTTTCTCATTCAGCAGTGTTGTATTCCTCCTTTTCCTCATCGCATCCAACCCTAACTCCATTATGCCTCCTCCTTTCTTCGGCTATCTTGTCAAGCTTTTTACAATACTCTTTTTTTTTTTTTTTGGCCTATTCCCAATTTAGGCCTTCATCCTTTTCATTAGCTTAGTTATCCTTCTTGATTAACCAAACTAATTATTTGACAAATTCTTTTGTATTTATCTTAGTCAGATTGGAGGCAGCTGGGCCTGGAAACATAAGTTATAACTATAAGGTAATTATGTATTTATTGTTATTGTGTAAGCTTACCAATGGAATAGAGATGTAAAGATGCAGTTTAGATAATGGAATTAGATTTAGATTTTTTAAGTAAAAGTCGAAAGTTGAATAAAATATTATTAAAATATTATATTTTAATATTATTATTAATTTAAAAATTAAAAAAGTTAAATAATTTATTATATTTAATATAATAATTATAATAATAAAATAAAATTAGATAAAATACCTTCACTACCTAAACAGCCTAAAAAGTTGTCCCTTCCTATATCCACAAAGATAAAGAGAAAATTGCTACTCCATCCCTTTATTCGAGTTCATGTTTAAAGTCGAAAAATTACGTCTCTTAAAAAGTAGGCATGTTTCGGATCAAATTGAACTTCTTGTAAACATCAATGGTACAATCTTCAGATTCTTTTTTTTTGTTTTTGGATAAGTTTTTTCGTTGTTAGAGTATGGGTATTGAATTAATCAAATATTTTTTTAAAAAGTATAATTTTACATAAATATAAAAAAAAAATGTCATCTTTGATTAAAAATGATATTTTTGAGTATGGTAAAAAGTAAAAAATTACTTTTTGTTTTGAAAAATAAATAATAAAATATCAAAATTTTTTATTTGTATAAAATTATATTTTTTTAAATAAATATTTGATTAATTCAATCTCAAAGTTTTTAAAATATAAATGAGGTGACTTAATAAAGACAAAAGCAAAAAGTTGAAAAGATGTTTTTTTTTCATTAATTACTAATCATTGAAGAACTACAAAAAAAAAAAAAAAAAAAGATAATGAGAAATGCGTGATTGATTACCGTGGGTAACGTTGGCTAAGAAGTCATCTCATGATATAACTAGATGGTAATGTTGGCTACCTGGCCAACTTCGTCCACGATACATTTTTTTGATAGGTTACTTTGTCCACGATACATGATAGGATCAATAAATTAGAGGTAGTTATAGACCATATAGTGGGCAGTTTCCTAGAAATCAATGCTTGTCATTCGACTAGATAAAGATAGTCTTTAAACAGATCTAGTTACAATGCTAGCCTTAAAACTTCAAATCTTTTTTTACAGGGGCTATTCTTAAGGTTACTTGGAGATAACATTTAACAAGCTGTTTGTCCAAGAGCCATCTCTTATAACTACAAGCATACCTCTGGATTTGCGTAAGAATATCGATAACTCTTACTCTATATCAAGAACGAGATATACTTGCATAGCAAGTCAGAGTTGGAATAAAGCTCTGCCCATCTATCCTTTTGTTCAGTACTTAGGAAAATGGGAGAGTGAAAGCATACCTCCAGCCCTGGTTCAAGGTTGATATTGCTCACACTTGCATCTTCATTTACATCTGGTTTGCCAACCTGAACCCGAAAGTTAACAGGACATTGTTCACGTTTTGCCAGATGACCAATCACGAAATATTGCAGGAATAGAAAACATCTTAAATATTGGTTGCATAATGTGAGGCAATGGATTGAGTAAATACTTGAGATTTGTCTGGAACATAAATGGTATACAAAATACTTTTCTTTATCATTCACATTTTCATTCAACAACAGAACAAAGAACAAGTACTGTACAAGCTTCCATTTGCCTTGTGTTCAGATGATTTGCTCACTGTACATTTTTTCTGCTATTGCTTTTTGACCACTGAAAATCATGTGGTGATTGATGTATGCTACAAAAAATTATCCCATTTCTTTCGTCGCTCGCCCTTGAAAATGAAAAACCTACGAATCTCCCTTACCTCTCTCTCATTACTCTGTCTATGGGTCCCCTAACTTGTGCAATCATTTCATACAAACACTAAGCACCAGATGCCTAACCGTTCATTACACTTGCGCAAGGTACTGATGAAACCACACCCAAGCCAGCCCAGGACTTGTGTCATTCGCTTAATCTCTGCACCATCGATGAGAGAAAGCAACCAAAAAAACAAGCCACAGGCAATCTTAAAGCCCTTCTACTAACGCACAACCACTCTAACATCACTTCGTCTTCAGTAAGCTCGAGCTTCTACATCTAAATCCAAAGCCCTACTAACCGCTAAAAAAGCTTTAGGTAGGCTGAGCTTCTTTCAATTCTACAAACGGTGATTGCACACTTTTTGCATCGGAATCACTTGCTGAAGGACTTTCAGAATCCGAGTCTGCAACAAAAACTTAAATTTAGCATCTAAATAAAATCATACCCACATCTTTACCTTCAAAATGCAGAAGTTGAGTTAATTACCACTAGAGGAAGAGGAGTCACTGCTAGAGGTTGAACAACTCGAACCACTAGACTCACTACCGGCACATGCAGTAGCGTCCTTGTCAATTACCACAGGTGGGAAGTTTTCCAAAGGAATTTCCTCTCCAATGTCCACATCCTCCTCCCAAAACTCCCCTTTCTTGCTCTTCTGCACCAGCTCAGCCTCGGCCACCATCTCGCTCAAAGGAGACTTCAATTCAACACCAAGAATAGTATTATCACTCCAAACCAAGCTTAAAAGGAAATATAAGGCAGTCAAGCACAGCATTGCAAAGCCATCATTATTACCTTGTTGCCAATTTGGATTTCAGTTGATCTCTGATTGTTGTTTTGGATGAGGAGCTCTTCCCGTTTCATCTTGCTCACCATCTTCTTGTGGTAAGTCACAAACCTATCAAGCTCCCATAGTGTTTCCGTGTCAATGGCCTCCATGTCAAGCTCGATCTCGTCCCCGTGCTGCACTAAATGCCCATTTCTCTTCTTTAAAATCTGCACAAACTGCTCCGTCTTCTCCGGCGGTAAATTCTGTAAACTCTGCCCCAACTTCGCCCGCTCCTCATAGCTCATTTCCCTCTTGTTCGGATCCTTTGCTTTTGGCTTCGGCAGCTTCAACGGTCTCTGTGCCACGATTGGCTTCGCAGCTGGAACCGGAGCCAGCATTGGAATTGGCATTGACCCTACTGGAGCTGGGAGCTGCGATGGGTTTGAGAATGTGGGTCGTGATGATGCCATGGCAGAGTCCAATTTCTTCCCAGCGGCACCGGGCATGGGGCCAGAGGTGGCTCTCTGCATTTGTTGCGTCAAAGCCATAGGCCGTGATTCTTTTATTGTTTTTGACACTCGGTGTTGCTCGGCCTCGAATTTGTTGTATGCCGGGTTGAACATCGCATCGAATATGGACAAGAGCTGTTCCGCCATGAAATTGACATCAGTTCCTTTGGGATTGTAAAGCAGGGCATTGTTAAAAGTCAGTCTCACATCGGCCGCGAAATGGAGTGGCGAAATGTACAGGTTCTTCTGCAAGCGGGATTTGACGGTGCCAAGATCCATTGGGGTCTTGACGATGCGATTGTAATCGTGGAGCCCCAAATTGGCAACGTCAACTGGAACATTGAAAACCCAACCGAACTTGTGCTTCATCAACTTTCTCAAAATATGTCCGCACCCTTTCGTCATGCTGTTGGTGAGCTTCTCCGTCACGGGGTGCTCCAGCGCGGAACGCTTTGCATCCTTCCCCAAACCGAAAGGGCTGCTCCGCTTGGTGCCAGAGATCTTTGGACCCGGCCTCTTGTTCTTCCCGGTCAGGAGCTCCGAAGACTGCTGGCGGTGGCTCCCATTAGGCGTACACTTCTCTTTAGGCTTCGGTAAATCTACTTCACAGTTGACCTGAAGAGGCGGAGGCGGAGGCCGGTGGGTCAGAGAAGGCTGAGTTGACGGGAATCCAGGCCTGAACCCGAAATCTCCCGACTCGATCCGAGTAATTAGGCCGCGGACCTGCCGAAGCTCCGAGATCAAGCGCTTCTTCAACTCCGACAGTCCTCGCCTCGAGTAAGTATCCAGATTGAAGGTCACGTGACCTCCATGTGACGACGTTTTCTTCGTCTCATTGAAGCTCATGGATTTCAGAGTCGGCGACATCGTAACGTTCGGCACAGCCGGGACCACAACTGACTCTTTACTCCGCCGGGAGAGCCCATGGATCTGCCCGTTAAAGCGCGGATTATGATATTGGTTCAGGTTGGGCTCGAGAAGAGGATTAATGGAGGGAGTAGCGGTGTCTTTATTGAAGTATTTCCTCGTATAAACCTTGCCTTCACCCCCACGACGGCTCATCTCGAGTGGCAATGAGGGCAGAAGCCATTCGTGTGAGCCAGATCCGTCGGCTCCCGGCTAATAGCCGGCGATAAGTCTCCACATTATAGGGCGGGAAGAAATGGTCAAAAGGGTGCCGAAGATCATCCGTCTGAGAGTATAGCTGCCGCCAGCATTGGAGCAATCTGAAAGACGCGAAAGCAGAGAAAGGTCCGAAGAGAGGGAGAGAGAGGGAGAGGAGACGCAGAGACGAGGGTTTCGAAGACACCCCTCCACGTAGGTAGAGAGGGGGCACCCCCCCTTCTTAAATAATGGAAAAAAACAGAAATATTTTGCAATTTTGTAATTTTTTTTTTCATTACTATTTCTTTTGTCTATGGCGGAATCCTCTCCCGCCAAAAAACCCTGCCGGGTTTCGCTAGGTCAGCACCAATCGTTGGCTTCTAATTTTCTGCCACTTGGGCAGTTCGACGTGGGTGACAGATGGCGTTGGCGATATTATTTTATACCGTACATTTGGATTGATTAATGGTATTGCTAAAATTTATTACAAAGTTAAAACGAAGATAAAATAATTAAATAATTTTTATATTAGATTAATCAAATTTAAAATTATTTGGCTTAGCAATTTTATTTTTATTTAATATATTAAGTGTATAAAATTAATAGTTAATATCTTGAATTGATTATTATTTACAAAATTGTAAAAAAGGTAATTTATTTTTACTAAAATTAATATTTAATATTTTAAGTATATTTGCAAAATTTTAAAATAATATATATTAAAATATATAATATTATATTATTATTTTTTGATTTAGCTAGACCGACGTGAATTTCTTAACTAAATTATATGGATTATAACCAAAAAAAATAAAATTGAACTTCAATTTTGACTTAACTTTAATAAGACTATTGCTAATGCTTTAAAAAGAGATATTATTTTGCTGCTTAAATAATATTATTTTGATGTATACTTAGTATTAAATTATTTTTTTTGTTTTTATTCATTTTTTATTATTTTAAAATATTTCTAAAAAAGTATTAATATATTAATTATCACTCATTTAACTATTAAGTTAAAAAAATTAAAACATATAAAATGTCAAAATAGAATGTGAAAATTAGTTGGCAAAATAATATTATTCTTGATTAAAATGTAAAAATATTATATCTATATGTAATTGAAACTAGTTTATATTTTAAGTAGCATTTCTATTTGAATGTCGATGTATCCTCTACTGTTGAGATTGTCAGGAAATATAAGGAAAAACAAGAGGCATGAGTCAGAAATAAAATTTTGGATTCTAAAGTTTCAACAAATAGAAGATTCGTGTAATTTGGTGTCGTTTGAATTTAGAGATGAGATAAATTGAGTTGAAATGAGTTTAATTTATTTTTTAACATTATTATTATTTTAAAATTTGAAAAAAATATATTGAGATTTAAAAAATATGTATTAAGATTTAAAAAATATTTATTGAAATTTGAAAAAAATATATAAATTTATATTTTATATAAAAAAAATTATAAAAATATAATAATAAAATAAAAATCAGTTTAACGTACTTCTAAATCTAAACGAAACTATTGTATATCCTAATCCATATAATCAATCCTCTCGCTTATCTCCTCTCTCTTTCCATGCGCAGCACACTCTCCTCTCTCTTTTTCCTGGCACGCAATGAAGTGTTCGGGATTGATTGATTTGGTAATAATCTAGGCAAAAACTGACGTACAAATACTATTTTTCACATTACCAATTTATCAGAGAAGGGATGATATCATGATTCTAACAAAAAACTAGCAATACAGTTGGTAGGAATTTATCAATCTTTCTGATTATGCGACATTAGCTCTTTGATTTTTATTATTCATAATGTAATGCAAAATCCTTCTAGATTTTCTCCTGTAGCTACTGTTATATTTTAGAATCTAAGTTATAAAAGGACTTCAAATTTGTATTTTATATTGTTACTGATGGCATTATTCAAAAAATGTTCATTTAAGTGCAAGTGTAAACTCTATTTTGCTGCAATTCCTTACATGGCAACTTGTGATTCGTTGATGTAAAATGAGAAAATAAAAATAAATACACAACCGGCCTAGAGAGTAAAGACGCTCTCAATTCATTGTTATAAAGTAGCACATTTTATTTTTATATATAACAACTCAAAACATCACTTTCTTATAATCATGATGAGATGGACATATTTTTTTTTAGAATGAAAAGTTAGAAGTCTTTCTTACTCTTTGAAAATCTGAGCAAATCGCAACTGATCTTAGGGATGCTTGGAAATAATTTATATTTATCTTTTTTTTTTATCCAACATTATTTAAATATAAATACTTTCAAAATATTATTATAACTTTTTAAAAATTTCAAATAAAAAGTTAAAAAATAATTTAATTTTTTCAAGTTTTAAAATAAAATTATATTAAAAAATTATATTGTAATAATATTTTAAATTTTTATATGTTTTATTCAATTTTTTCTCTTTTTTCAAAATCTAATAAATACTTAACTCAGACTACCTCACTATTATTCATAAATCATTTTATTAATATTCACAAATTCTCGTATCATCTCTTTTCTCAAACATCCCTTAGTTAATGGTAACATTATAACGTAATGACCTGAAATCTTTCGTATTGGTCATCCAATAAGCCATTTATTAGTTATTACTGATCATAATTTGCATCGTAATATCTTATTTTAAATTTTAAATAATAAAATGTTTGTTAATTATGATGCATTCCAATAGTTACAACACGGCTAGTTTTCTGTTAGGGAACAAATGTAGGCTTTACTACTTAATATTCTCAAAATAAATAAATATAGAGCTCCTCGCAATGAGCAAATTGGAGATTTTCTTATTATTATTATTATTTTATATATAAATGAATGGAGCTTTTCTTCCGGAGGAGAGCCCCAACTCCAAGAGAGAGCTTTAACCCACCTCTACCATAAACCTATGTATTATTGTACGGGATAAACAGTGAAGATGAAGGACTCTTTTTATCTAATTTATAGCTGGCAAAAAACAAATACATTAAATTACAAGTATAGTGCGAATTTTAGAGGGCAAAATGTGACAAATTAAATGGAATGCTTAATCTAACACGATTAGATTATTACCAAAAGATTAACAGAGTGTGTGCATCAGTGCATGGAATGACGTAGCGTAAGCATAATATTAAATATTTATTAGCGTAAATATTATCCACCTCAAATCTTAGAGCACTTTTAATGGAGCAACTAAACAAACTTTTATTTTAAAATATAAAGAAAATTGGTTTAAAAGCTACTCCAATGGAATAGCTAAAATGAAATTTTTTTTGAAGATATGAATAATAATTTCGCTACATGTAACAAAATATTGTTCATTCTTTAAAACATATTATATTTGTAATTCTATATCAAACTCAGTTTACATTTGCTTTCATATATGGTCTTTTAACGTTTTTTTTGTTTCAGCCAATGATGTGTAGACGTGTGCTGAGCTTCAATACCGTTTGATCATCTGATGGAAGTGTTTTAATCCTTTGAGCAGAAGGGTAAATTGGACATTCTGCAGAGAAGCTATTATATGCTGTTTTCGATTCTGGACCGTTAGATGGCCACATCTCACTATCACTCAGTCTGTATAAATATATACTTAATCTCAGATTAGGGTTACGGTTTTTCTTTTGTGTTTTCAGAGAGGCTAAGAGACTGAGAGTGTTTGCTTATATCTGAGTGCTAGGGTTTCGTGAGATCGAGAAAAAGAGAGGTTGTGTGTTGACTCTCTTACACTCAAGAGCTAGCATTGATTTGTAAACACTGAGGCTTTTGTTGATTTTTCAATAAGAAAGATCTCTGAGGCCGTTCCCACCGTGGATGTAGACCATTAAGGTTGAGCCACGTAACTCCGGTATGTTCTCTCTGTTTTTCTCTTTACTGCTTTATATTTTCTTGCTGATTATGATATAATGTTTTGGATCATGTTTTGGTTGCTGAATCTGTGAATATTTGAAACCCTAATTTTCAAGAACTCAAATCTTTGTGAGAAGGTTTTAGGAAATTTAGGTCACTGGTTTTCTAAAACGTAACAACTGGTATCAAGAGCTTTAGGTTAAGATGGGAACCACGAGATTTGATGTGCAAAGATTTATGAGTGATAATGATTTTAGGTTTTGGAGAATTAAGATAAGGACACTGCTAGTCCAATAAGGCTTGTAGGAGACCCTCAGTGGTGAGAAGAATAAAGGGACTTCTTCTTTAGAATCTGGAAATGAAGATGTCTCAAAAGACAAAGATATCCTCCAAAAGGCACATAGTGCCCTCATTCTCTCTCTCTCTCTCTCGGGGACAAACTCCTGAGACAGGTGGCAAATAAGGACACGACTGCCAGGATTTGGTTAAAGCTAGAAAACCTTTACATAACAAAATCTTTAGCTAATAGATTGTACAAGAAAACGAAACTCTATACATTTAAAATGACCTCTGGACAATCTATTAGTGAACATCTTGATAACTTTAACGAGATTATATTAGATCTGGCTAATATAGACATAAAAGTATATGATGAGGACCAATCCATTCTTTTGTTGAGTTTTTTGGACTCATCCTACCAGAACTTAAAAGAAATCATGATGTACGGTAGAGATACCCTAACCCTAGATGAGGTACAAGTTGTGCTTCATGCTAGAGAGCTTCAAAACAGTACTGAAACAAAACAAGAACATGATGAGTGTCTGTCTGTAAGAGGTAGACCAGAGAAGAGAGGTAAAAAGAGTAAACCTGAGAATAAAAGGAACAGGTCTAAGTCTAAGGGGAAATAATTGAAATGTTTCTTATGTCATAAGGAATGACATTTCAAGAAAGATTGCCCTGACAAAAAGATTAACACTGGGAATAAAACCAATGAGGAAAGGGATGTCTCTATAATCCTAGAGGGCTATGAGAATGTTGAAGTGCTAAATGTGGCTGAGGTAAATTCAGGAAAAGAATGGATCTTGGATTTAGGTTGCTCATTCCACATGTGTCCCATTAGGGAATGGTTTGAAATATTCTATGAAGTACAAGGAGGTCATGTGATCCTAGGAAATAACAAATCCTATAAGATCATAAGAATTGGTTCCATAAGACTCAAGGTACATGATGATATGGTGAGAGCGTTAGAGGAAGGGAGATATATACCTGAATTAAAGAGAAATTTAGTTTCTCTGGATATATTAGACAATGCTGGTTATTCCTTTAAGTCTCAGGCAAGGGATCTTAGGGTCATGCAGGGATCTCTGATTGTAATGAAATGGGTAATAAAAAATGGTCTCTATACCTTAATTGGGGAGACCATTATTGGGGAAATATCCTCTGTCCATAATGAGATGGAAGACAAATCTTGTTCTGGTATAAAAGATTAGGGCATGTTAGTCAAAAATGTCTTTTAGAACTTCAAAAACAAGGCCTTTTAACTAAACCAAACTTGGATAAACTTTCTTTCTGTGAAGACTGTATATACGGAAAAACAAAAAGGGTTACTTTTAAAAGGGGAACCCATGTGACAAAACAACCCCTGGATTATGTGCATTTTGACTTGTGGGGGCCTGCTAGGGTAGTCTCTCATGGTGAAGGAACTATTTCCTTTCTATCATTGATGATTTTTATAGGATAGTGTGGATTTATATTCTTAAGAATAAAAGTGACATCTTTAAAAAATTTAAGGAATGGAAAACACTAGTTGAAAACCAAATAGGGAGAAAACTGACGGCTTTGAGAATTGACAATGGGTTAAAATTTCTATCAAATGAATTTAATAATTTCTGTAATAAAGAATGGATTCTTAGGCATAAAACTGTTAAGGAAACTCCCCAACAAAATAGTCTAGCTGAGAGGATGAATATGACCATTTTGGAAATTGTGAGGTGTATGTTGTCAAATGCTGGTCTACCAAAATTTTTTTGGGGAGAAGCTACCACTACAACAGTTCATTTAATTAATAAATGTCCTTCTTCTGCCATAAACTTTAAAACTTCTCAAGAATTATGGACTGGGAAACCTCCTAGTTATAACTACTTAAGAGTTTTTGGCTGTGTTGCTTATGCACATTCTATAACTGATAAGTTAGAATCTAGGACCCTCAAATGTACTTTTGTAGGATATTCTGAAGGGGTGAAGGGTTATAAGTTGTGGGTAGATACATCAGGAAAACAGAAATGCATAATTAGCAGGGATGTGGTCTTTAATGAATCCCAAATGGATAGAGTATAGAAATTAGAACCTGTTAAAGTTCAAGATAAATCTTTAGAAGGTGTACAACTTGAGGTGAAGCCAAATACCTCATCCGAAATCCATCATAATCAAAACAAGGAAACTGAGGACACAAACTTAGATGACCTAGATCAAGGTGGAGTTGACTCCTATGTCTTAGTAAGGGGCAGGAAAAGGAGAATAATTAAACCACCTCGTAGATATGGGCAGGCAGAACTCACTGCTTTTGCCCTCACAGTAGCAGATGAAGTAGTTTATCAAGAATCTAGGACTTATAAAAAGGTTGTAAATAGTAAAGAAGTATCCAAATGGATACTTTTCATGCATAAGAAAATGGAATATCTTAATAAGAATAAAACCCAGGAATTATTCACTAGGCCTCCAGGTCTTAAGCTGATTGGGTCTAAGTGGATTTACAAAAGAAAGGATATCATACCAGGGGTAAAGGCCATTAGATATAAAGCTAGACTAGTAGCAAAAGGTTTTACTTAAAGGGAGGGTATTGATTTCAATAAAAAAAAATTTCCTATTGTAAAACACAGTTCTATTAGACTATTGCTTGTTTATACTTCTTGTGAAGATATGCATTTGGAATAATTAGATGTTAAAACTGCTTTTCTCCATGATGAATTGGAAAAAGTGATTTATATGCAACTCCCTAAGAGTTTTATAAATGATTTAAATTCTGACAAAGTATGTTTGCTGAAAAAATCTCTCTATGATTTAAAGCAATCACCGATACAGTGATATAGAAGATTGACACACACATGTTAGGAAATGGTTTTAACAGAAGCTGTTATGATAATTGTGTCTATTACAAGCATGTTGATCATACTATTATATATCTGTTATTGTATGTAGATGACATGTTTGTTGCTTGTAAGAATTCTGCTTTAATTAACCAAGTCAAATGCATGTTAAAAGCTAAATTTGAAATGAAATAACTAGACACTGCTAGAAAAATTTTGAGAATGAAAATATTAAGGGATAGACAAAATAGAACATTGTTTTTGTCTCAAAATGCTTATATATGTAAGATTCTCAAAAGATTTGTTATGGATCAAGTTAAACCTGCTACTACACCTTTGGGACAACATTTTAAATTATCTGTACCTTAATCTCCTACTATTGAATCTGACATTGATTTTATGAGCAAAATACCATATGCGAGTATGGTAGGTAGCCTAATGTATGCCATGGTCTGTACCAGACAAGACCTCACTTATGCTGTTAGTGTGGTTGACAGGTTTATGAGAAAACCTGGAAAATTACCCTAGCAGGCCATTAAATGGGTATTTAGATATCTTGTAGGTATTTAGACATTAGGAAATCCTTAACGGGATATGTGTTTACTGCTTTTAGGAGGGCAATTAGTTGGAAATCAAATTTACAAAATGTTGTAACTTTGTCTACAACTGAAGCCGAATACATAGCTATGACGGAGCCAATAAAAGAGGCCATATGGATAAAAGGAATTGCAAAAGAGTTGAGTCTTTTTAATGGTATTGTCACTGTCTATTGTGACAACCAAAGCACTTTACACTGATCTTAAAATCAGGTCTTCTATGAAAAGTCCAAACACATAAATATTAGGCTTCACTTTGTAAGGGATGTCATAGAGTCTAAGGTTATTAGTGTTGAGAAAATCCCTATTGAAGATAACCCTTCAGACATGATAACTAAGTCCCTCCTCTCTTTAAAATTCAAACATTGTCCCTATTCAAACATTGATAACTGAAGTTAATTAGCATGGAGTCTGATCTAGGTCCCTACTAAAGGGATGTTGCGAGAACAGCCAATATGAGAATTTAGGAAACTTGCTAAACTAAGATTTGTCAAGGTGGAGAATTGTAAGTATGTGTCAAACTCAGTTTACATTTGCTTTCATATATGGTCTTCTAACGTGTTTTTTGTTTCAGCCAATGATGTGTAGACATGTGATGAGCTTCAGTGTCGTTTGATCATCTGATGGAAGTGTTTTAATCCTCTTAGCAGAAGGGTAAATTAGACATTCTGCCGAGAAGATATTATATGCCGTTTTCGATTCTGGACCGTTAGATAGCCACGTGTCACTATCACTCAGTTTGTATAAATATATACTTAATCGCAAATTAGGGTTACGATTTTTCTTTTGTGTTTTTAGAGAGGCTAAGAGAGTGAGAGTGTCTGCTTGTATCCGAGTGTTAGGGTTTCGTGAGATCGAGAGAAATAAAGGTTGTGTGTTGGCTCTCTTGTGCTCGAGAGCTAGCATTGATCTGTAAACATTGAAACTTTTGTTGATTATTCAATAAGATAGATTTATGAGGCCGTTCCCGCCGTGGATGTAGACCATTAGAGTCGAACCACGTAACTCCGGTGTGTTCTCTTCGTTTTTCTCTTTACTGCTTTATATATTCTTGTTGATTATGATATAATGTTTTGGATCGTGTTTTGGTTGTTGAATCTGTAAATATTTGAAACCCTAATTTTCAAGAACTCAAATCTTTGTGCGAAGGTTTTAGGAAATTTAGGTCACTATTTGCCTTTCAGCCCCTCACATTTCTTCCATTGCTTCGTGCCGTTTCAATTTCATTCGCACCAAATCGACTCCATCGCAAGCCCCCTCCCCTTCTCTCCCAAGCTTTATTTCCTTCCTTCACGGTTTCTGACTCCATCATGAAGCCGCTAGGAAATCGACATTTCTCGCATCAAAACGTTGCTTCACGCCTCTTCTAAAGATGAAACAGAAGTTCATTTCTATTCTTCAATTTAGGACTTCGAATTAGGGTTATGCATTTAGGGTTACTCTTGACATTTTGAACTAGGTTTTTAAGATTCTTAGCATAGTCCATCTCTCTCAAGATTTAGAGTTATGCATTTATGACTTTTCTTGGCATGGACGCTTTCTCTCAAAGCTTTGAACTTTGGTTTTATTTTGTTATGTTTGAATCGTTGTTTACATCCGAATATGTGACTCCAAATAATAGTCGGTATAATTTTCTGTGCAAAAACGTCATCCAAATATCGGTGGCACCAACTCTACCATTTCCAAAAGTTAAGCATACTCTATGACAAAGACAAAGAGGAATGACATCTCATATTTATATCTATATTTATATCTATATATATGTATTTTTAAAGTTTTATATTACACATTTATTTTTATTTATATATATGTATATATGATGTAGAGCCGTTGAATAGAATAATATATATAACTCATTTTATTATTTATATTCAAATTCCCTTCGTTCCCGACATCTTAACCTCGAAATAATTTTTCTACTCTAAAAAGTAAATCATGTAAAAAATTCAAAACAAACTAACAATACCCAAAGCAAAAAAAAAAAAAAAACGTTTAATAATAATCAAAAATCTTATTTGCAAACCAGTGTCAAATAAACCAACGTGAAATCAAAATTTAAAAAACAAATATGTTGCAAATCAAATTTTGTCTTGTAATAACTCAATAAAATACTTCTCTCATTTAACACCTAATAAAAAAGTAATTAATTTTAAAATTAGTACTGGAGCTTTTACCTTTTTACAATTCAAACCCTTCTCCAAGCTGAACTTCAATAAACATATAATTCAATATCACCGTAAATCTTATCGCCAGAAAGTCATATTGGACAATGAATTATGCTGGACTGCAACCTCTATGTAGCTGCAGCACAGCACGACACACCATCACTTATTATTTATTATTATTATTATTAATTAAAAAAAAAAAAAACAGGAATTGCAGCCGCTTTGTACCTCTAGGCTGCAGCCAATATTTTTTTCATTGGACGATACACTGTAAATAGTAAATGAATGGTAAGACAAGTTGATAACAACAAATTATAACTATTTTAATATTTTATAAAAGAAAATAGTCGTTTTTAAAAAAATTCAATAAAAGGTCAAGAAACAAGCATTTAAAAGAGAAAAAAATTCTACAAACCAAACCAAACCAAACTAAATCAAAAGAAAGAGAGAAAATTGATGAATAACGTGAGAACTACACCTGAAAAGATAAAGATGATCCAGAGTCCCAGACACACCAACTATTTTAAGTAAAAGTTTGAAACACTAAATACATGTGAATCTAACTGATCACTAAAGAACGCCATCAAACAAGAGTTCATGACACTATTTGTAAGTGGGAAATGATATTACTGCATGAAATTAGAGGATGCATGTTGATGATTATTAGCTGATAAAGATGATGGCTGGGTCTTATAAGCAACACTCGCCAATGAGGGAGGCAACAGCAACACGGAGCTGCTAAACTGTTTCAAAACAATATCCAAAAATCAAAAGGGGAAAAAAAAAACACTAGAGCTGAACTTTTTGGTACCATTATGTTTAGATGGGTAATAAATTTTTCAAGATTTAGGAGAAAGAGATCATGAAACATGTTTCAAAAAAATATGCAGAGAGAGAGAGAGATTTACCATCCCTCAAGGAAACCTGGTTCCCTCCTGGGTGGTGGTGCAGCATACTGTAGAAGTGCCATCGTTGGAGGTCCTTGATTATAACCTGGCAGTGGCAGCCATGCAATATGTATCAACCCCACAAAGGAGGAAAAAGAAGTTTAATTTAAAGATTATGGCCCGTTTGGATCTAGAAGTGAACTCATTTCAATTCACTTCTATTTCATCATTATATTTTTATAATTTTTTATATAAAATATAAATTTCTATATACTTTTTTCAAATCTCAATACACATTTTTTAAATCTCAAATCACATTTTTAAAATTTTAAAATAATAATAATATTAAAAAAAAAAACTAAGCTCGTCTTAACTCATCTAATTTTCGAATTTAAATGGAGTCTACAAGAAGGTTAGCAATGGCTCGCTATAGCACATTTCAAAATATAGACTTAAAAGCGAGAAAACTGTCCTAACTGTCTATACATCTCACTTCAGTTCTAGTACGGTTGGATTCCAAATTCTTTCTTAACTTATCTTAATTTTTTTTATTTTATTGTCATATATTTTTAATTTTTCATATAAAACATAAATTTATATATATATATTTTAAATTTAAATATATCATTTTCAAATTTTAATTTAATTTTTTTTTTAATTTTAATTTAATTTTTTAAAATTTTAATCTAATTCAAACGGAGTAAATCTCACTTGCTCGCCAACATTGGGGAGCTACTATTCTGCTTCCATTTCATTATTTTATGAGTTTATTCGAGGAAGAAGACGCGCGAACTCATCTGGAGGTTCCCTCGATATTTTCTCTCTCCTTTTTAACCCAGCGTCCTCCTTGTCGCCTTCTCTCCATCGATCTTCTTCTTAATCGTCATCATCCAGGCCAAACGGTAAGTTTCTCTTCCTCGCTCTTCTCTCCCTCTTCTCTGTGTTGTCCTCTGCAGTTCTACAGCTCTTCTCACCTCACCTCTCTCGCACGCAGAGTCGCAGACCCTCACTCTCGCACGCACTCAGTCTCAGTCTCTGTCTCTCTCGCACACGGCCCCTCTCGCATGCAGGCACAGCAAAGCAGCCCTTCTCTCTCTGGTATTTTCTCTTCCGGAATCCCCTCTCTTGCTGGTTAGTCTTTGTTTTCTTGGAAGATTATTTCTGCTCTAAATTTAGGAAATTTATCTCCCGCACCGTCGCACATAGTCTTGCCATGAACCGATGATTTGGATTTGGAAATGATTCTTTTTTTTTTTCGATTTTTTGACGTTCTGGTTTTCTGGTGTTCTGAATCGATGCTTTCTGTTGTTCTGGTTTTTCTTGTTCTTTTTTGGGTGAAATCTTTTTTTGGTAATGGATTGTTGCCTTTACCTTGTTGGAATCAAATTTCATGCACTCAACTGATGAATAAAGGCATATGGAAGGGACGTCTATAGGTCAATGTCTGTCTTGTTCTGATATCGTGTTCCTGTTTTGTATTGTTTTCACTTATTGAGTTTTGTGTGCTGGTTGTTAATTTGTGTTTGTGGGTGATGGGTTATAGCTCCCAGTTGATCTAGTTTTTGGGAATTTCTGGTAATATTTTCAGCTTCCTATTGTTCAGACTAGGATTTTATAATGTATGTACTTTTTTGTGGTCTATTTTCAGGATGGATGGTACATGGTAGATGGTAGATGATAGTATACTATTGTTGAGATAGCTCCCAATTTTTTCGGGAAAATATGATAGATTGTAATATACTTTCACTGGACTCCATATATTTCATGCTTTGGTCATTGTGTGACACGAGAATTAGAAGAACAATGTTATAGAGCATCTGAAACCCATACATCAACTAGGAGATGCTTTGTTTAAATTAATGCTTGCTATGGATCCGTTTGATGTTCTGGTTTGACCCCCCTTTGATTGCCGATATATGCTATAATAACTTAGCTTTGTGATGATATCAGGTTTAGAACTTTTTTAATTAGTGATTGGTGTTGTGCAAGAGCCAATTAGCTTCATTCATTTTAAGAATGAACGGTGATGAGGGTGAAAAAAGAAAGAAAAAAAAAAGAAAAAGAAAAAAAGAGAAGAGGTTCTGCCCAGGTTCTGCACTTGGTGTAAGTTGCAGCTTTGCTGCTATTGGTAGGCCTGAAGTTTATGTGAAAAATGAGCGTGTTGCTATATGCATAGTTGCATTAATTCAGAATTGATCAGTCATAACAAAAAATAACAAGAAGTTGGTCGAAACCTGCTATGTTCCCAGAGATTATTTTTTGAATCAATGGAGTTATGACTGGATGTTATATTGTGGTATTTTTATGGACTGTTTTGGTCTTGATTATTATAAATGGGTTCCTGATGTTGACACATGATATAGGTTTAATCCTGGGGAAAGTAGAATATCCCTGATACTGAGTTAAAAAATACTTTAGTGCTAAATATATCAGTGTTTGACTCTCACATTTGTATCTAAATGAGTTCTTGATTTTCAACAGTCTCTGATTTATATCCATCTTCACAGTACCCGAGTTGCCTCAAAGACCACATACATGTCTGTATGGATTCTTGGACAATTCAACTCCTCATTATAAGTTCAACTTTGATTCTTTAACATTAGGCATGCTAAAGATGCTAAACATTAGGCATGCCTAATGTTTAGCATGCTCTTCAACATTAGGCATGCTAAACATGATTTTTATTTTTTTCCGTTTAAACATAATAAAATTAAATAAAGTGTGCAGCCACTTCCTGATATTCAAGCTTAATATCCTTTTTTTTTTCTTCACGCCATTTTCATTTAATATTCAAGCTTCATGATTTCTATTTTCGTAACATATAATATTCAAGTGTGCAGCCACTTCCTGATTTCCGTTTAATATTCAAGCTTCATAAATACAAGTTGAAGGAGCATTGGCATTAGGGATTGGAGGATCCAATGAAGGTTGTTAAAAGCCTAATAACTCAAAAACTATGGATTCAAAATATTTCTAAAAGCCTAATAACTCACCCACTTGATCAACTTGGAAGGCTACAGAGTTGTTAAAAGTTATCCGTGGATCAACTTGATAA
Source organism: Platycarya strobilacea (assembly GCA_036898215.1). Lineage (NCBI taxonomy): Eukaryota > Viridiplantae > Streptophyta > Magnoliopsida > Fagales > Juglandaceae > Platycarya > Platycarya strobilacea. Next base: position 39,300,517 of record CM072555.1, read on the forward strand.
GTGTTCCCATATTCATTCTCAAATGTTGGTGCATCCATAATCCAAATAATAATTGCAAATGAGAGTATTTTGGGTAAGCATAAAAAAAATAATAATAATACAATAAAACATGCGAGTATTTTGACAAAACTATATGTATATCCATACCAACTAACAAATTAAAAAAAAAATGAATACTGGAAGAAAAATCAGCTTCTCAAAGAACTAAGATCTGCTCTCGAGTCTGATAAAAATAAAAAAAATATGAATGCTTTGAAGTTGAACAATAAATCTTCAATCACATTCTAATTTATAAAAAAACAGAGTATAAAAAAAGTGTTATTAAAGATGTCCCATTTCAGCCAGCCACGGGGTATGAACAAGCGTAGTAAATTCATGAATGCTTTGAACAATAAATCTATAGGGCATGAACAAAAATACGAAAAAAACATATATATGATTAGTTAAAAGAAAGTTGGAATAAATTATACTTATATATATATATATATATTTATATATATGAATACTGGTGTATAAGATCATTTTTATTGGATTAGACATTTGTATATGTAAAAAAGTATAAGTTTACACATATATTAAAAAAAATGTATTTTTTTTATGAACAAGCGTAGTAAATTCATGAATGCTTTGAACAATAAATCTATAGGGCATGAACAAAAATACGAAAAAAATATATATATGATGTTGCCCAGATGACTAACACAAGAGGGGGGGTGAATTGGGTTATATTAAAAAATTAATACTTATAAACTAAATATACAATATAAAATATAACCAAAATATAAAACAGTAGGAAATATAAAGAGTAGGGTAAGAGAAAGCAAACTCAGTATTTTTACGAGGTTCAGCCCCACTGCCTACGTCCTCGCCTCAAGCTACCTCTTGAGGATTCCCAAATCCACTATTCAATCTCCTTTAGGTGGAGATAGAAACCTATTACACCTTTGAGCAGCACCGCTCCAAAGATTCCGTGTAGAACACCCTCTACACTTCCAATCACCTCACACTTGGTGATTCAACTATTCCCTGTGTAGAACACCTTCTACACACACAAGGGTTATACACACCCTCTTACTTCCAATCACCTCACACTTGGTGATTTAACTATTCCCCGTGTAGAACACCTTCTACACACACAAGGGTTATACACACTCTCTTACTGATACAAGAATTGATAGTGGGTAGGCTATCAGAAAACACTCCTCAATGAGTGAAATAAAAACAATACAGCACAAACTATATTTCTCTCAACAAGAACAAGAATTAAGGCTCAAAACTTTAGAAAAGAGAGAATGAGAGCTTTGAAAGAATGATGCAAAATTTAGCAATAGATGTGTAAGCTCTTGTTGTGAATTTTGCAAAACTCAAGTGAGCTATTTATAGGCAAATGAGTTTTCAATTTCAAATTTGAAAAGATTCCCATGTCAAAAACATCATCATTCACTTTTCAAAAATTTCAAGTAAAAACATTTCATTTTTGCATTTGTCAAAGACAACTCCATTCATTTTTCAAAGAAATCAAACCTAATCTTTTGCTTTTCATACAAGACAAAATGAACATGATTTATTTTTCAAACCAAATCATCTTCTTTTTGCATATGTCAAAAAAACACACAACCACCCTTTAAGATTTTCAAACAAATCATCTATCTTTTATATTTGTCAAAAAAACACACAACCACCCTTTAAGATTCTCAAACAAAATCATCTACCTTTTGCATTAGTCAAAAAAACACACCACCTCCCTTCAAGACTTTCAAACAAAATATGCACATGTCAAATATGATAATCAATCATCTTATAAAATCAAGTTTTTATAAAAAAAATATAATTTTCGAAATTATTTTGTTTGATGGTGTTATGCACATGTGAAAAACATAATTTTCAAAACTAAGACATTTAAAAATGTCTTGCATATGTGGAAAAAGTAATTTGATGTTTTATGAGAAAAAAGAGTAATTTGGAGCCTTAATCCAATTTCTAATTTTATCAAGAGATGTACAAAAATAATCTATGAGCTTCATTTGTAGACTTGATATCTTTCTTGCTCATGCTTGATTTCTTGATGTGTTTAGCTCCCTTCATGCATAGACAACTTGAGCTTGAGTTTTCAATATTATTTGTTATCATCAAAATTTATACGTAAATACGAGACTTGAAACCTTGGGTTCAACAATCTCCCCCTTTTTGATGATGACAAATACTTAGTAGAAATCTGCGACCTGCAGTAATACTTAAGCTCCCCCTGAAAATATGCGTTAGTATTTCAAGAAAAATATAAACATGATTCTAGCATATATAACAGGGTAGTATAATACTAGTATAAGACTTCTCCCCCTTTTGGCATCATTAAAAAGGAACCGTAATTGGTTTCAATAAGATTTTTTTTTTTTTCGTAATAAGCAATAATCAAATAAAACGGTATGTTAGAGAGTAGAAGTTGGAACCACCCGTGCCCGACAAAACCTGCAAAGGTTGAAGCCGAATTTTATCATCTCGGTGCGGAAGAAGATTTAAATCCTCTTGATGTTATTGACGAATTAGATATTCCAGAGATTTGAAGTTGAATAATTAAAATTATCCGTGTCCGACAAAGACAGCAAAAGCTACAAGCCTAGCTCTGGCAATGCGGTGCAGAGCCATGCATGTCCGACAAAACCTGCAAATGTTGGAAGTCTAACTCTGACAGTTCGGTGCGGAGCCACGCGTGTCTGATAAAACCTACAAAGGTGGCCTAGCTCTAGCAGTCGGTGCGAAAGCAGATTCAAATCCGCGTGATATTGTTGAAAAATTAAATATTATCGAGATTTGAAAGTTGTCGTTTAAAAGACCGTTTTCACCTGTTGGATACTCAAATAAATTTTCACCCCACTCATTGATCCGGTTTCTGTTTATTCAAAACGATAGAATGGCGGAGAAAATTTCATCTAATAATCTTCCGGATTTGAATCAGGAACCGTCTCAACCAGTCATTTTATCTCATGAGGTTGTCAATACCATGATAGAAGCAGAGATGCATTTTTCAAATAGAACTGATTCTGAGGTTGTTGCAGCATCAAGAACTCTCAGTGCTCAATATGCTGCCTCTGTTACGACCATGTCTCGGAGATTACTAGCGAGGGCAAATGAGGTTGATCGACTTAACAATCAAATATCTGTTCTGCATCAAAAACTTGTAAATAAAGGCAGAAAGAATAAGAGGTTAAAGCAAGAAAATAAAGATTTGACGGAATTGGCTCGTATTCTGAAACTTCAAATAGAGGAATCGGAACGAGTAAGAGTTCAAGCACAGAGTCAACATTAGCAGATAATGGCAGCGTTTCACGAGAGAAACAGGGGCAATTATAATTAATCTCACTAGTTTAGTTCGGTAACTTTTGACAATATGCATCCGGCATATCTTGTAATCTTGACTAAGTAAGATTTGAAGAGATGACAGTTTGTCTTCTACTTATTTCCATCTTTATAAAAGCAATCCTTGGTTTTATCTAATCCGCATCAAATCTTCTTTTCATTGTTGTAGTTCATCTTCATTCTCACTTTACAAAATCTTAATGGCTCATCAATTCTCCTTCAGTGCTTCTCGTGATCAATCTATTTCTGCATCTGTCGTAAGTGCCATGAAGCAGCAAAACACTGATTTGGCTAATAAATCAGATCATGATGCCATTTACGAGCTTGTGGGTCTCGGGACTCGATACTCATCTTCCATTGTTGCTTTTTCCACTCGGTTGCAGTCCAAAACCCGCGAGATAGAGAAACTTAATGAGAAGATCGATATTCTTCAACGACTTGTTCAAGAGTCTAACAAAAAAATAGTAGACTTAAAACAACAGAATAAGGATTTAAAGTCCTTACTCGCCTCTGCATTTCGATTGCCTAATCCTTTAGACAAGAATGGCATGATGATTTATGAGGAGCAAATGCATTTGAATGATGAGGCTAAACGTCTCAAGTTTCTGTAGGTCATTTGAGATAATGGAATAAAAGTATCTAGCAGATATTCATGGCATGCATAATTCCTATTTATCTTCTAATCATGCATAGTTTATCTTCTGGTAGGGGTTTTGTGAAAATTTCTACCAATTGATCATGTGTACTAGTGAATTCTAATACAATATCGCTCTTCTGCACATGATCTCTAAGAGAATGATATCTAATTTCAATATGTTTGGTCTGAGAATGTCGTATTGGATTCTTCGAAAAATTTATAGCACTTATATTTATCACATTTGATTGGAATGTGATTGTACATAAGTTTAAAATCCTCAAGTTGTTACTTCATGTAAAGAACTTGAGGACAACAACTGCCTACAGCAACATACTCTGCCTCAGTAATAGATAATGCAACAGAATTTTCTTTTTACTAAATCATGAAACAAGTGCATGACCTAAGAAATGACATGTTCTACTAAAAGTTTTTCGATCATCTTTGCAACCAGTATAATCGGTACATGAATAACTAATAAGATTGAAAAAAGTGTGTTTAGAATACCATAACTCTAAGTCAATAGTATTGGCAAAATATCTAAAAATCCGTTTGACTGCAATCAAATGAGATTATTTTGGAAATGATTGAAAATGTGCACATAAACATATACTGAACATAATATCAGGTCTACTAGTTATCAAATATAATAAACTACTAATCATACCTCGATATACATTTGAGTCAACTGGCTTACCGCTTTCATCTTTATCAAGTTTAGTGGTTGGATTCATTGATGTTCCAATTACCTTCGCACGTTCCATCTCAAATTTTGAGTAACTCTTTGATATATTTTGACTGATTAATAAATGTTCCACTTTTTACTTGCTTGATTTGCAATCCGAGAAAGAAATTAAATTCTCCCATCATGCTCATTTCAAATTCTTCCTGCATATTCTTAACAAAATCTTGATACATATTCATTAGTAGCACCAAATATTATATCATCTACATAAATTTGAACTAGAAGAATATCATTCTATTCATATTTGATTAAAAGAGTTATATCGATCTTTCCTCTTGAAAAACCTTTTAAAAAAAAACTATTTAAGAAAACACTTTTAACAACCATTTGAAAAAATTTGAAATCTTTATAACAAGCATATGCAAGTAGCATTCGAATAACTTCTAATCTTGTGACTGGTGCATATGTCTCATCATAATCGATTTCTTCCTCTTGATTGAAACCTTGGGCTACAAGTCGAGCCTTGTTTCTAGTGATGATTTTAGACTCATCTTTCTTATTTCTAAAAACCCATTTTGTTCCAATAACAGCATAATTTTTTAGGTCTAGGAACAAATGTCCATACATTATTTCTTTCAAATTAATTTAGTTCTTTTTGCACAAATAGAATCCATGATTTATCAATAAGAGTTTCATAAATATTTTGGATTCAATTTAAGATAGAAAAAGTGTGTGATTACAAATATTTCTAAGAGATGATCGAGTACTTACACCTCGTGAAGGTTCTCCTAGAATTTATTCCGCTGGATGATCTTTCACATGTTTCCACTATTTGGTTGCATCTTGTACTAAGTCTTGATGATCTTTCCTTCTATTTCCATGATCTTCCCTTTTGAATTGTCTCCAATATCACACATCCTTTTTCTTTAGAAGTAAAGTCAATGAATTTAGTTTTGTCTTCTGTCACGTATCTTGAGCATCCGTTATCTAAAAATCATTTATTAAAAACAATCCCTGGTACCCAAGTTCTTTGGGTCCTTTATTTATTAGTATTAGAATAAATTAGATTTTTAGGTACCCATATGGCCCTAATAGTCATTGTATGTTTTCTTCTAATAGGACAAGCAAAATAATTATGATCATTTCTATTACAAAAATTGCAAATAGCATGTGACATATATGAAGAACTTGAGTGATTATAATAGTATCCTTTTTTAACAAAATTATTTTTATGAAAAGAATTTTGAATATTGGATTTTGATGTAGAAGGATTATCAAAGAAGTTTTTATAAGATTTGTATTTTTGTTTTGGCTTATATCCCAAGTCTGCCTTATCAAAAACACATCTTTGACTACCAAGAAGTTTTTCAAAATTTCTTTTTCCATTCGTAAAGTTTTCAATAATATTTTCTAAATCAGTTTTTTTTTTCTTCAACTCAAGATTTTCATCTTTCAAAACAATACTTTCTTTTCTTAAAATATCAATTTCGTTTGTTAAAGAAGAATTTTTCTTTTTCAAAACAGTATACTTGATACTCAATTTTTCAAATTCCTCATAAACCTCTTCTAAAACATTTTGCAATTCTTCATATGAAGGATCTTCAATATTATCAAGATTTGTTACCTCAATGTCATCTTTAGCTATAAGACAAAAATTTGCTGATTCTCCATTGCTTGCTTCACTATCTAAGCTACTTGAATCATCATCCCACGTAGCTTTCATTGCTTTTTTGCCTTTGTTTCGATCTTTCTTTAGCAGAGGACAATCTGGCTTGATATGACCAGGTTTATTGCATTCATAACAAATTAAAGTATCATTTTTACCTGAATCTTTCTTGGAAAACTTATTGAAGGATTTCCTTGGAGGAGTTTTATTTTTCTTTAAGAACCTCTGAATTCTTCTTGTTATCATCGCAACTTCTTCATCTTTGTCGTCATTTTCCTCATCTTCATCACTTTCACTTTCATGTGGGACAGCTTTAAGTGCCAAGCTCTTCTTTGACTTTCCTTCTTCTTCTCCTCTTTTCAATGTGTACTCATGGGTGTTAAGTGACCCGATGAGTTCATTCACTTCGAGCTTCTTGAGGTCTCTAGCTTCAAGAATCGCTGTCACTTTTGATTCCCAACGTTCTGGTAGAGAGTTGATAATTTTTCTTACTATCTCCACTTTGGAATAAACTTTGCCAAGAGCTGTCAAGCTATTTATGATGTTAGTAAAACGAGTGTACATACTAGAAATAGATTCATCATCATTCATCTTAAACATTTCATATTCATGAGTAAGAATATAAATTTTTGATTCCTTGACTTGAGAAGTTCCTTCATAAGTAACTTCCAAGTTATCCCAAATTTCCTTTGCTGTAGCACAAGTCATTACTCTATTAAATTCATTACCATTGAGAGCATTATATAATAAATTCATAGCAGTTAAATTCAAAGTATAAAGTCTATCGTCTTCACGATTAAACTCTTCTTCTTCCTTTTTGACCTTTACTCCATCAACTACTTTTGTTGGAATATAAGGTCCATTTACAATACATTTCCAGATTTCTCGACCTTGAGCCTGAAGGAATATTCTCATTCTAACTTTCCAGAATGAGTACTTGTCTCCACAAAAGAGTGGAGGCCGACTGCTAGATTGACCTTCACCAAATGAAGCTGCAATGTTAGCCATAAGATCTTAACTCAAAAGATAGTTAATCTTATAATAGAGCTCTAGCTCTGATACCACTTGTTGCCCAGATGACTAACACAAGAGGGGGGGTGAATTGGGTTATATTAAAAAATTAATACTTATAAACTAAATATACAATATAAAATATAACCAAAATATAAAACAGTAGGAAATATAAAGAGTAGGGTAAGAGAAAGCAAACTCAGTATTTTTACGAGGTTCAGCCCCACTGCCTACGTCCTCGCCTCAAGCTACCTCTTGAGGATTCCCAAATCCACTATTCAATCTCCTTTAGGTGGAGATAGAAACCTATTACACCTTTGAGCAGCACCGCTCCAAAGATTCCGTGTAGAACACCCTCTACACTTCCAATCACCTCACACTTGGTGATTCAACTATTCCCTGTGTAGAACACCTTCTACACACACAAGGGTTATACACACCCTCTTACTTCCAATCACCTCACACTTGGTGATTTAACTATTCCCCGTGTAGAACACCTTCTACACACACAAGGGTTATACACACTCTCTTACTGATACAAGAATTGATAGTGGGTAGGCTATCAGAAAACACTCCTCAATGAGTGAAATAAAAACAATACAGCACAAACTATATTTCTCTCAACAAGAACAAGAATTAAGGCTCAAAACTTTAGAAAAGAGAGAATGAGAGCTTTGAAAGAATGATGCAAAATTTAGCAATAGATGTGTAAGCTCTTGTTGTGAATTTTGCAAAACTCAAGTGAGCTATTTATAGGCAAATGAGTTTTCAATTTCAAATTTGAAAAGATTCCCATGTCAAAAACATCATCATTCACTTTTCAAAAATTTCAAGTAAAAACATTTCATTTTTGCATTTGTCAAAGACAACTCCATTCATTTTTCAAAGAAATCAAACCTAATCTTTTGCTTTTCATACAAGACAAAATGAACATGATTTATTTTTCAAACCAAATCATCTTCTTTTTGCATATGTCAAAAAAACACACAACCACCCTTTAAGATTTTCAAACAAATCATCTATCTTTTATATTTGTCAAAAAAACACACAACCACCCTTTAAGATTCTCAAACAAAATCATCTACCTTTTGCATTAGTCAAAAAAACACACCACCTCCCTTCAAGACTTTCAAACAAAATATGCACATGTCAAATATGATAATCAATCATCTTATAAAATCAAGTTTTTATAAAAAAAATATAATTTTCGAAATTATTTTGTTTGATGGTGTTATGCACATGTGAAAAACATAATTTTCAAAACTAAGACATTTAAAAATGTCTTGCATATGTGGAAAAAGTAATTTGATGTTTTATGAGAAAAAAGAGTAATTTGGAGCCTTAATCCAATTTCTAATTTTATCAAGAGATGTACAAAAATAATCTATGAGCTTCATTTGTAGACTTGATATCTTTCTTGCTCATGCTTGATTTCTTGATGTGTTTAGCTCCCTTCATGCATAGACAACTTGAGCTTGAGTTTTCAATATTATTTGTTATCATCAAAATTTATACGTAAATACGAGACTTGAAACCTTGGGTTCAACATATGATTAGTTAAAAGAAAGTTGGAATAAATTATACTTATATATATATATATTTATATATATGAATACTGGTGTATAAGATCATTTTTATTGGATTAGACATTTGTATATGTAAAAAAGTATAAGTTTACACATATATTAAAAAAAAATGTATTTTTTTTTTATTAAAGTGTGGAGATAAAACTGAAAAAGGAAATAAAAGTAGATTAAAAATACAATTTTTTTTTTCATATGCAGGGGCTTTTCCCGTATATACATATGGATGGAAAATAGACTAAAAGTAGATTAAAAATACATTTTTTTTTTCATATGGGTGCATGAAATGACGAAGCAAAACTAGTCGGACGGGGCAACTAGGAACACGGTTCCTAGACGAGAACCTTTCTCTCTCCTAATTTTCTCTGGCGATTATTTTTAACCATTCGATTTTTGATACCCCTCCTATGAGCGGAGGTGTGCAAGGCTCCGACCACTTCCACCCTTTTACTTTCAGCTCTTCTATGTCCATATTAGTGTATTTTTTTGTGTGTTTTTGTTTGTTTTAATCTATTTTCCATCCAAAAGCACCAAAAGCCAATCTACTGTATACTAGCCACCTCCGACCATCATGTGCGACCCCAGCACTCTCTCGTGCCGCCAATCTTCATTTCTGCGGAAGGGATCTATCATTTTGGTCAATGCATTGACCACACGCGCGACTCTTGCCTTGTGTGTTGGTCATGCGCAACCGCGATTTGAGGCATTTTTGGGAGCCACGCGCGACTTTTGCGGCTTTTGAGATTTCAGTTCTATCGGATGGTACTATTTTTCACTTCCTCAAGCGGCGCTTGTGTCATCCACGCTACCTCTATCACATTTGTTTTCAAGGGTCTCTTGCCTACGATTTGGCTCTGATTGCTTTTATCATACTTTTCTGTTTTGAATAATCTATGATCATGCTCGAGAGATCGTGGACCTCTCCTTCAAATTATTCCAGACGTAATAACGCACTTGTCATCCTAGTTGTTACCAGGTACAAATCCACTGTATCTGGCAATGGGTCATTTGTTTATTTTTCAATAAACACTTTATATTTATCTTTTTATAAGATGGTGTCCTTTGAGATATGGGTAGAGACTAAAAAATTAATATTAAATAAACTCATTTTTTTCCTTTTTATTTGTTACTTACTTTGTATTGTTGTTGGCTGTTTTGGGGTATTTGTTGAGAAACTCCACCACCTCCACATGTATTATCTTTTTAGTATAATGAATATGCTAACTTTAAAAAAAAAAAAAAACTATTCGGATGGGAATGCTCCAAGTCGTCCTAGACTCATATATAATAAAAATATATATTTTATTATAAATAATTAAAGATGTGAAATAAACTAGTAGAAAAAAATATTACAAAAAGAATAAAATAATTTATTTTACTAGATGAAGAAAAATATAGGAAATAAAATATAGGAGATTTTTTTTTAAATGATTAAAATTTAAGAAAAATTTATAAAGAATGAAAATTTTAGTTAAAATTCTAGAAAAATTTTAAGGAGTGCTCTTAGCGCAATATTATCCACATCAAATGTTATTTTTCTATGCAAAAACGTCATCCAAATATAGGTGGCACCAACTCCACCGTTCCCTAAAGCTAAACATACTCTATGACAAAGACATTATGAACTCATTAAAGAGGAATGACATCTCATATATAATTAAAATAAATGTGTAATGTAGAAGTTAAAAATAAAAGTAAATGTGTAGTGTAGAAGTGCAAAATAACTCATTTTATTTTTTTATTTGTAAGTTCCCTTCGTTCCTGACCTCTTAACCTTAACATAAATTTTCTACTGAAGTAAATCATTAATCATGTAAAAAACTCAAAACCAAACATAACAAACATGCATAATGCATTCAGCCAAATACCCAAAGCAAAAAAACCATTTAATAAAAATAAACAAATCTTATTTGCAAACCAGTGTCAAATAAACCAACGTTCTGCACACCATTAATTTGATATGATTCAATTTGAAATAAAAAACAAATTTAAAAAATTTAAAAAAAAATTAAAAAAATCAAATATGCTGCAAATCAAATCTTATTATATTTGTAATAACTCAAAAATATCTCTCATTTAACACCTAACAAGAAATAATTAATTTTAAAATTCGAGCTTTCACCTCTTTACAATTCAAACCCTTTTTCAACGTGATCAACTTCAATAAACATATAATTCAAGAGTTATTTTACATACATTCTTTAAATAGAAATTATTCATACAAACTCATACAATCATGTTTAATTTTTAAAAAAAATTATAATAATATCTTTTTTAAAACAAATTTTTTCCCTTTTGTCTCTATATTCTCCATTTAAGATTGCAAATAAAATCTTTCAGAATTCAATATCTCCATAAATCTTACCACAAGAAAATACGACATTATTGACATATGGGATCCGCGTGTTAAGTTTTAAATTAGTAATTAGAGATTGTTGAGTTATTAACAGATTAACCATCCATCCATCCTTATGTCTATGAACAGAAATGGTATGTTCATCAATTTCTTAGGCCCCTTTGAATTATCTTATCTTATTATTATAATTTTTTAAATTTTATACAAAACATAAAAAACAACTCAACTTTTTTTTTTAAAATTCCAATTAACCTTTTCAAAATTTAAAATAATAATATTAATAAAAAATAATATTTTATTCATCTATCAATTTTCTTCTAAAATCATCTCATCCTACCATTCAATCGAAACCTTAAAAAGTTCGTGAACATACCCTGTCGGTAATATTAATAGAAATTGAAGAACATACCCATTTGGGAGTTCTTTAAAGTTCAGTATAAATTTTATTAAAAAAAAAAAAAAACCAGAGCCGCTCGGATTTTAATAAAAAAAAAAACCTATAGTCAAAAAAGTTTTTTATTTTTTATTATAAGTATTATCAAAAAAAGTAAAGTGGGTGGAATTGCGGCATAATTAAATGAACTGGACCCGGGGGGTTTGAAAAAACAGCGGGTAGCCTCCAACATATAGGGCCACACCCAATAATTCTTTATTTGTCAAAATACTAATTCAAATAATAATTGTGACAGTTCTCTGAAGACTCTGGATTTCTCTAGCTTTTCCCAAACGGAATTGACGTTGGAGTCGTTCCCTCATCCATTCCAGTTTCGAATTAACGTTAAAGATTTTTGTTTTAATTTGGAGATAAGATAAATTTAATTTAATTTTTAATATTTTTATTATTTTAAAAATTAAAAATTAAATATTAAATTTTAAAAATTATATTAAAATTAAAAAATTATATATAAAAAATTATATTTTGTAGAAAAAATAAAAATATATATAATAATAAAATAAAGATGAGTTGAAACCTATTATATAAAAAATAATAACAATAATAATAACTTTTACTATTTTACTATTTTATATAAAGAACATAATATTTTTTTTTTTTTTAAGTTCAAAAATAAAGTTCGAGAACATGCGTTCAAAAGAAAACAAAGGGAAAATAAAATAAATAAATAAACCAAGCCAAAAGAAAGAAAGAAAACTGGAGAATAATGTGAGAACTACACCACAAAAGGTAGAGATGATCCAGACATGAGACACACCAACCATTAAGTAAGTTTGAAACGCTAATACAAGTGAATCTAACTGATCACTGAAGAACACCATCAAACAAAAGATGAAATCTTTTTCTAAGTGGGGAAATGATATTACAGGATGCATGATGATGATCAGCTGATAAAGATGATGGATGGGTCGCAGCAACACTCGTCAAGGAGGCAACAGCAACATAGAGCTGCTAAACTGTTCCAAAACAATATCCAAAAATCAGAGAAGAAAAAAAAAATACTAGAACTGAACCTTTTTTTGGTACTGTTATCTGTTTAGATGGGTAATTAATTCTTCAAGATTTTGGAGAAAGAGGTCAGGAGGAGAGAGAAAAGAAACATGTTTCAAAAAAATATGCAGAGAAAGAGAGAGAGAGAGATTTACCATCCCTCAAGGAAACCTGGTTCCCTCCTGGGTGGTGGTGCAGCATACTGTGGAGGTGCCATCACTGGAGGTCCTTGATAATAACCTGGCAGTGGCAGCCATGCCAACATGTACACAAAGGGGAAAAAGAGTTTCATTTCAAGACCATAAAGGCAGAGAAGAAGAGATTAAAGAAAACTCCTATTCCAAGTCCCAAAAATTCAAATTTCAGAGCCTTTCTTACCTTATACAAATTAAGCCTAGACAAAAAAAAAAAAAAAGAACAAACCCAAAAAACTAATTAGCAAAGGTAAAGTTTACCCACTATTTTTCCAACCAGTAGTTCAATAAATCAAGATGAATTAAAGGCGTTAATACCTAAATATAAGAAATAAATGAAAGAAATAGTGAAAGAAGGTAGTAAATTAGGAGGAAAAGAGCAAGCATACCTTGAGCAGGGTAGGGGTAGGCATATTTAGGGTCACTCATCTCTGAGTAATTAACAAAAAACACAAGAGACCTTCAAACGTTTTATTACTGAGAAGAAGAAAGAGAAAGGAAGAGAGGATGAAAGGGGGACTTATATCAGAAAAGGAGTTGGTAACAGATATGCACTCTCACTCTCCGTTCATCGCTGCCTCACATCCTTTGCCGGATTTATATCTGTTTTCCACAAAAGTAGAAGCTGTTCTTCACTCCCTGTCGATTTTTTATCCTTTTGAAAATGATATTACGCGTTTTGCCATCGCTTACGTATTTAACTTTTTTTTTGTAATTTTTAATTTTATTTAATAATTAATAGAGTAATTATTAACGTATTAGTTTTCGTAATTTTTTAAAAGTATCTAAAAATAATAATATATAGATAAATAAAATAGAAAACTGCAGTTTACACTAACGAAAATACCCAATGATCAAATCTGAACGGCATAATAATACCATTCAAAATAAAATTATTTTTAATAAAATGATATAATTATAATAATTATTTAAAATAAATTATAAAAAGTTAAAGGTCCCTCGTTATCCCTTTTTATCTTCTTTTTGCAATGCTAAAATGATTTTCCATTCTAAATTTCTTTTTAAAATATATTTCTAACCCAATATCACAAAATACTTCGAGTAATTATTACATATCTTTATGATAAATTACGTGTTGTGTTAAGATATTTAATATATATATATTTTTATACTTAAAAAGCATCTATCTCAATTTGAACAGTAATAAACAGTTTTAATTTTGTTTAACATTTATAATCTAAAATTACCCATAAACTAACACACGGCCATGAGACCAACGAAACCTAAAACCTACGATGCCCGCCCATACCCAAAATCCAAATTACCCACTTCTCAGAAGCTCCATTTCATGCCCGGCCAAACTCAGAAGCTCGATGCCCGATCATACCCAGAATCTAAATTACTCACTTCTCAAAAGCTTCATTTCATTCCCGGCCAAGCAATAGCATGCAAGCCCAGATATCTAGCACCCGATGGTGATCCTCCACGACAGAAACTACTTACACAATCACTAGGAAAAAATTCTCTACATGAGAAATTTGTTATGCAGCCACATTCATATTCTAATATTGTTTCCTGTTCAAATTCAAACCGATAGCATTAGCTTAAATATTTTTGTATTGTAAATCTCATTATTTATAAAAAAAAATATTAGTATTTTTTATTATATACAATGCACTTTAATTAAAAATATAAAAATGAATTATAAATAATTTTTTAAAAAATCATGAAAGGAGAATATAGCTCTAATTTTAAAATACTTGTAAAAAGATTTCTAATTTTAAAATCTCCATCAACTAACAATCTAAAAAACCTCCATCAATTAATATATATATTAGATGCTTTGTAAATAATAATAATATAGTTTATAAATATTAATAAAATAATAAATAACTTATAAAAATAATATAAACTATTATAAAAATTATTAAAAATACTCCCTTAAATAAAAAAAAAAATCGAAATTATTGTTAGGATATATAGCATTTTCCTTTTTTACGAGTACAGCTGGCGGATTTTTTTTTTTTTTTGATGGAATGACGGATTACTTACTGTGAACTACTGTAAAGAGGGTGGAGTGCCGCAAATTGATTCCGCTTCTTTTTAGTGGGTCCCGGACAGCTCAGCAAAGCTCAATGTAGATTAAAAAAAAAATTCCGATTAATGTATTCATCTATAAACAGAGTATTTTTATCCTTAATATTCTTTGATATAAAAATTTAAAATAATTAGTTAAATAGAAATTATATTTATAATTATGATATATGCGAGTATCACATATTTTTTTTAAATTAAATAATTATCAAATTCATATAAAAAATTAATTTTCAATAAAAGATATTTTTTCCAAATGAATGCGCATTACTCATAATTAAAAAAACACAAACAGCTTATAAAAAACAAAAAATTAAAAATTAATAAAACTAAAAAGTCAAACTAAAAAAAAATTCCTAAAAAACAAAATAACATAAAAATGAAAATTAATAAAAATGAAAATAGTCCAAAATATAGAAAAAAAAACTGCATAATAATAGTGAACCTTGAACCAGAAAGAATTTAAATTAGAAAAAGTAAGTTCTGAAAATGGACTGTTCCTTTTATTGGTTTTAGAAAGTGTATGAAATTCTTCGGTTCCGTTTGTCTCAACTTATTTTAATTTATTTTAAATTTATTATTATATATATTTTTAGAAAATATAAAATATAAATTTTAAGATAATTTTTTCAAATTTCAATATAATATTTTTAATTTTTAAAATAATTTTTTCAAATCTTAAAATAATAATAATATTATAAAATAAATTTATTTCAACTTATCTAAATTCATTTTATTTCATCTTCAAATTCAAACGAGACTTTCATTAATTTTACCTAAAATCATAGAAAGCTCCAAATTCTTTTAATTATAATTATCATTGCAAATGAATATAGACGTTGTGAATCAGTATTTAACTATCATGGACATAAAATTGAGTAGTTTTGAACTTTTGTGTAAGTCCCAACTATATAAGCTTCTTCCTTTAAAAAACAAAACAAAAACAAAAACTATACAAGCTTCTTAGTTCTTGCCTTTCTTTTCTTTTTTTGTTGTAAAAAAAATGGACCCAATTACAAAAATTATTCTATATTCAAATTAGTATATAAAATACATTATTCAAATAATTTAATTAATAAATTTTGGTTTATAAGATTTAAATATTAGAATTTATCTTCAAATCCAATTATGTCATACAAACAATGTGTAGTATAGACGCCTTCGAATAGCAATACTTTAAATAAAAACAAAAGAAAAAAAATCTTTTTATTTAGAAAGACACTTTTTTTTTTTTTTACAAACAACATGATAAAAAATTACACACTAAAATTTACATGTAACATTACTCTATAAAATAAAGCTCTTCGAACGTATGATTATAAAGTTGCTCTTAATTTGTCAAAAAGTCCTGTGTAGGTGTTCTACTTTCGGTTATATTCGCGCTGACACTTGACAACTTTTGTCAACTCACAACACCCATTTCTTGATTCAATGGATTGATTGATAAACTTTTGTACAACATGTTTTTGTTTCGTTTATATTTGAAGATTAGTTGATTTACCTCAAATTTATCATTATATTTTTTTAAAAATTTTATATAAAATATAAATTTTAATATTTTTTTTTCAAATTTTAATTTAATATTTTTAAATTTTAAAATAATAATAATATTTTATTTAATTTTTAAAACTCATCTTATTTCAACTCTAAATTTAATTAAAAAACCGTACAACTTTTTTAATTTGCTCAAATAAATCAATAAGCAAATAAAACATGGTGATTTATTTATTCCTAGGTAAGATGGTTTCTACTTTATTTTTGTACTATTTTTAGTTGCATTTGAATATTAAGATAATCTCGAATGATTTAAACTGATATATAAATAGTAAAATTTTATAAGTTTTATTGAGATATATCTAAATGTAAATAAGTCGAAATAACTAGTGTTTAGACGTGTTTGGTTGTTAAAATTCACACAATCCATTTTAAACTAATTATTGATAGGACTCACTATTTTTTTAACTTCATATAAAAAGTTAAACTTATATAAATTTATTCCGTACATGATATATTCAAATACATATCTCAATCTATTTATATTTAAATACATTTTAATGAGACTTATAAAATATAATTATTTATATATTAACTCAAATAATTTGAGATCACAACAGCATCCAAATGCAGTTTTGTTGAGATGGATTTTTTTTTAATAAAATGTTAAAATAAATAATAGATTTTATCAATAATTAGTTTAAGATGAATTTGTGTTCCAAAATCATAACCTTACACAGAAATAAAGGGAATGGCGGAAAGTGGTAGGGAAAAAAAATTAAAAATGGGAGACAATGTCATGTTAGCTTAGTCGAATGGTGAGGAAAGCAGGCCAACTGCTGTAGGAGACCTTCCGCCCAGTCTGGCATCTTGCCCAGCTGTATTTAGGTTACTTTTAAACTTCTTTAAAATGTTATGAGTACAAGCATCTCCAAAAGTGGGATTAAAGAGATTTGCAATGGCATAGGGTCAGACCATCGTTCTTTTTTAGTACTTATCAATGCCTAGGGATTATTGCCTTTACCTCATGATGTTTCAAACTGCCTACCTAGTAACATCTGCACCCCTTGTTAGGAATGAAATCAACAAACCCCAGCACATTAGAAAAGGATCACCAAAGATAAAAGGTCGAAGGAAGAGAAAAAGTTGAAATGACAAAGCAAAGTAAGTTAAGTTTTGGGTGAAACCATATAAAGTGGGTACGAAATCAACGGCTCCAAATATGCATAGGAAAAAAGGGGATTTTTCTACACAAAAGAAGGATCATCTTCTTCGACTATGGAGACCATTCTTTAAAGAGAGATGCGAGGACCAGTTACGTTGTACTTAAAGGAAAAACAGCCTATTAATGGACGGTTTACATGTAAGAAAATGGAAAAAGGCACAATAGACTGATTTTCATTTGATTATTTTTCACTTAAATCACTGTAATAATAGCTCAACATAATAAACACAATAAAAAATATAATAAAAACATAATAAAAACATAATAAAAAATAAAATGAAAATAATTTTAAAAGAGGATTCGACTCTCAGCTGAACAGAGCCGTCGCCGATGGGTGACACCACTCATGCACGGACTTATTTCGAGTTTAAGGTTGCCAGAGAAAGGTGGGAGGTCACTGTCGCAGGGATGAGATTGTCGGAGAGAGCTGGTGTCGATGGCATAAGCGGTGTCGCCCACCGCCACCAAAATCCGACGGGTTGCTTTTTATGGAAGGTCGACCCTCAAGAAAACTCTAATTGAAATCTTCTTGAGAAATGTCATCATGATTGCAATCTCATTTATGTTATCCCCAGAATTTGTATCCTTCCTGAGAAATGTTATTTATGAATTCTCCTAAGAAAACTCTTGCCGTCGCACAATAAATGAGGAAAAATGGTTTGTGTTTTGCTCCTTTCAATCATAGCAAGACGCTGGGAAAATTTTTTGTTTCCATTCGTCCATCGAGTTGCTGCCATTGCGGCATTTGCGATGGGTAAGAATGAAAAAATTGCAAGCCATGGAAGGTGTGTTTCCTCGTTCCTAAAGCCCTCTCCTTTGCTTTGCTTGACTTTATTTCTTTTATTTTTTTTCTCTTCCCAATCCATTTCACTAAGCTCACAATGAGTCCCTTCTCCTCCTCCATTGTGATAGACGATGAGTTTTGAAGGGGGGGAGGTTTGGGTAAAGTGCAACCCCATGATTACTTAGATAAAATGATAATGTGGTTAATTTTTATTGGAGGACTAGTCTTGTTGGAAAACTTGGTTATTAGATTTTCTCTTCTTTAAAAAGTGGGTATCTCGGACCTTTTCTCCAAAAGGGAGGTCACCTACTAAAATATTGAATGAAGACACGGAAAATGAGTGCTTTGGTGAATGAGGAACCTGGGTGTTGGAATGAACATCTGATACATGACATGATCTTTGGAAAACATGGAGAATATTCATCTAAACAGAAACGAATATATGTATGGGAGAAGATCTGGGATTTGAATATCCCTGATTGAACAAAACAATTCTTTTGGAGGGCCCTAAATGCAATCATGCCTACAAAATAAAATATGCAAAAAAAAAAATAAATAAAGGTAGTTGATGAGGCAATCTGTCCAATATGTTGTAGGAGGCAGAGACAATTCAACATGTGTTTTGGTCATGTCCAATTGCAAGGCATGTGTAGGCCTTTTATTAGTAGGCAGAAAACAAAGTAGCGCTATTCAAAAGTGGAGTAGTGAGACGATGGATACTTTTAGGGCTGTTCACCCGAACCGAACCGACCCGCTAAGACAGATTCTGATTCGACCCGTTATCATGTTGTTTCGTTTGGCCGATACCGATAACTCGATAACCCACCCGATAACATTTTCACAGGTATTCCGATACCGTTTTGGCCATTCCGTCTTGGTCGATACCATTTTGTTCGTAAAGATTCGAACATACGAGTCAATTGATTTAGAAGAAAAGACCCGTCTAGTGTGCAGATCCTTAATCAAGACATAGAGATTTGAATTTTTGAGGGAATCATGGTTGTGCAATGTGCGTTGGAGTTGGATCTGATATTTCCTATGGGTCGACATGCCTATCAAGGGATGGGATGGGGTAGACGGAAGCTTTCGCTTCTTGGAGCTTTGATTTGCGTCCATCCTAATAGTTGTGTTGTAGAAGTAGAACCAGAGAGAAAGATAGAGATCCAACCGACCTCAAAAACCAATCAAAACCCAAATCTTTTCCCAAAACAACAAATATTAATTAAATTCTCTCACCTTTGTAAGAAGATATTTTAAGCAAATTTTCGATGATCATCCAATTCATGATGCTGCCATCCACCATGAGAACATGCAGCTCTAGTGAACCCAAATGTGAAACATCAAAAACCTCAACATTCTGTGGCAAGTTTTGCCACAAAACCTGGCTAACAATCGCTAATTGCCGAAAAATCCTCTAAAAATGTCAAAAAGAGTTATTTAGCCTCATTGAAATGGGTTTGCGTAAAAAGAGTGGAAATAAATCAAAAAAAAAAAAACAAAGAGACGAAGGGATAGGGGAGATAACGGGTAATCGGGTAATACCCGTTAATGAAAGCGGTTCGGTATGTAACGGAATAGCGGATTGGGTCGGGTCTCGGGTTATTTGTACAACCCTAGATATTTTTCCAGTTAATGGGAAAGATTACAACAAAGGTTTGAGTACATTAAGTTAAGAGGATATTGTTGTGATTTTTAAAGGCATTTGGTTTTGATAGCCTAAGTGAAGTTATACAAACTGTCATATCTTTTAAAATGTTTCAAGAATCTGAAAGGGGAATGAGGAGCTTCAGGTTAGAACTGGTCAGAGGAGGGATGAAGTCAAATGGTTACCACCAACTGAAGGCTATACAAAGATAAACTTTGATGTTGTTATGAATAAGAAAAATCGGAAAATGGGCATGGGAGTAATAGCAAGCTAGGAGACCACAATGGAGAGATTTTACTTGTACTACTAGAAAAACGAATATATGTAACCAATTAATTGTAACCAAAATGAGTATTTGTGCCAATTAAAACAATTTATTTTTATTATAAATAGTCATTTTAACTGCAATTAATTGGATATTATATACTCATTTTTCTTATAGTATTGCTTTGTGTGATACAAAGAATTATATTGAAAAACCTGACTTAGCAAAAGCTTATGTATTATGGAGGGCCATCAAGTTATGCAGTGAGCTAAATATTAAAAACGTTATCTTTCAAGGTGATGCACAAAAACTATTAAAAGAGCATGAAGGTTTTATGTGCATGGATGAGACAATTGAAAGAAGATATAAGACACAATTTGGCCCAAAAACTACAATGGGAAGTTAGTTTTACCTATGGAAAAGGTCATAGTGTAGGTCATTAGCTTCTTTTTTTTTTTCTCCCTAGCGATTTCGAAGTTTTTTTTTTTTTTTTGGTGTCACGTGAAACTAAAACCATGACAGACCTGATGTCTTAAGCATCAAACATATAATTAGACAGAATAACCTATTTGGGAAAAGATGCTAATAATTATTTATTCATGTCTTTCCTGTCATGACATTAGATAACCGTTTTAACTTCTCTAGCATCAATAGTCTTTTAGTTGGGTGGCACTACAGCCCTGGATTAAGCCTATTCATCTGGGCTCGCCTGCTTTTATTTTATTTTTTAAATTTTTTAATAATTTTGGTAATTTTTTTTCTAAATATTCAAGAAAATGAATTATCTGATTCCATATTTTTAAATTTGAAATTCGGAGGAGCATGGCTACCTTATATCGAGGATCCTCCTGATATGTGCATTCTCCTTTCTTTTTTTTTTTTTTTATGTATTTTTCAATCCTCTAAAATATGTTTTTAAAAAATTATTGCATTATTAAAAAATATCTCCTTAACCATTAAGAAAAAATATTCAAGATCCATTTTCGAGATCTTAACATTTCCCCTTTTAGTTTTCCTAACTAATCTCTTTCAAATGT
Source organism: Platycarya strobilacea (assembly GCA_036898215.1). Lineage (NCBI taxonomy): Eukaryota > Viridiplantae > Streptophyta > Magnoliopsida > Fagales > Juglandaceae > Platycarya > Platycarya strobilacea. The sequence goes on from CM072555.1 coordinate 39,321,949, forward strand.
GTTGATTCATGCCTTTCTAGTGTTGTAGCCAAAGGCGTCATAATTATTGTTAAATTTTAGAGAAAGGCATAAAGCTAAAAGAGATAATAAATTATTACTCTCGATGAATTTAGTTATTTAACATACTACATAAAAAGGGCTCTTGGTTGCTTTCTATATCCAAGTAAAGTTTTTTAGACTTTTCATGACTGATGTACAAAAATAAGAAAAACAAGTGAACAGAACTTAAAAGATCAAGATGCTCACCCATGTTTATAAACTTCAGGAGTTCTCTTAAAGTTTATATTTATTGCGTAATGGTTCGTGGTATGTCCTCGAGAATTCTCCCTTTGCAAGTCTTTTAATTGTCTAGTATCATCTCTTGATAATAAAGAAATTAATGAACATAATTTATCTTATTAAATTAGTTTAATAAGAGATGATTGCTCACCTTCCAAACATGAGTCAGACTTTGTCCATAAATAATATGAAATTATTCTTTAACACTTTTCCTCACATGCATACTAATATTTTTTCTAGTTTTTATCACAAGATAAGTAGTGTGGGCTTCTATTCGTCTTATGATAGGCTCAGCTATCATGAAAAAATTTATAGGTTTAACTCATCTCATTAAACCGATTCAACAATAGAGAATTACTCATTTCTATAGACATGTTCAATATTTTATTCACAAACAATATAAAATTATTCCTTGTCATATAGTACTACATTGAATAATGAGTTTTTAGTCGGCGTTTATAATTATATGTTGGTGATTTAAGATAGTTTGAGTTAATTCGTAAATAGTAATATTTTATAAAAGAAAAGATATTTGCAATTATGAATTGTGTAATCGTTGTGTAATCTCTTTGAAAAAAGTGAGTAAAACATGAGATCTATATAAAAATATTGCCCAGATGACTAACACAAGAGGAGGGGTGAATTGAGTTGTATTTAAAAAAATAACAATTATAAATCAAATATATAATATAAAATATAAACAAAATATGAAACAACAATAAATATAAAGAGTAAGGGTAAGAGAGAAGCAAACTCAGTATGTTAACGAGGTTCGGCCCCACTGCCTACGTCCTCACCTCAAGCTACCCCTTGAGAATCCCCAAATCCACTATTCAATCTCCTTTAGGTGGAGATAAAAACCTACTACACCTTTGAACAACACCGCTCCAAAGAATCTGTATAGAACACCCTCTACACTTCCAATCACCTCACACTTGGTGATTTAACTATTCTCCGTGTAGAACACCTTCTACACTTTCAATCACCTTACACTTGGTGATTTAACTATTCCCCATATAGAACACCTTCTACACACACAAGGGTTATACGCACCCTCTTACAAATACAAGAGTTGATAGTGGGTAGACTATCAAAATACACTCTTCAATGAGTGAGATAGAAATAATACAGCGCAAACTATATCTCTCAAAATGAACAAGGGTTAAGGCTCAATACTTAGAGAAGAGAGAATGAAAGCTTTGAATGAATGTTGTATACTCTTGGTGTTGTGAATGTGAAGCTCTCAAATGATCTATTTATAGGCATATGAGACTTCATATTCAAATTTAAAAAGATTCACATGTCAAAGACATCATCATTCACTTTTCAAAAATTTCAAATCTAATCTTTTTATTTTTTGCATGTGACAAAAGGAGCACACTTTACTTTTCAAAAATTTCAAATCTAATATTTTACTTTTTGCATATGACAAAAGGAGCACACTTTACTTTTCAAAATTTTCAAACAAAGACATCTACTTTTTGCATAAGTCAAAAAAAGCATCCATCACTTTTGAAAATATTCAAATAAAACATGCATATGTGAAAGATGACAATCAATCATCTTAATATTTTCAAAATTCAAACCTTTAATCATATCATGCACATGTGAAAGATGACAATCAATCATCTTAATATTTTCAAAATTCAAACATTTAATCATGTCATGCACATGTGAAAGATGACAATCAATCATCTTAATATTTTCAAAGTTCAAACCTTTAATCATATCATACACACTTGAAAGATGACAATCAATCATCTTAATATTTTCAAAATTCAAACATTTAATCATGTCATGCACATGTGAAAGATGACAATCAATCATCTTTCAAAATTTTCAAAATTCAAACATTTAAACATGTCATGCACATGTGAAAGGTGACAATCAATCATCTTTCAAAATTTTCAAATTTAATTTTCAAAATATTCATGCACATGTAGAAAATGTATTTTAATGGTTTATAATAAAATATTAATTTTAAACCTTAATCCTAATTTCGAATTTTTAAGAGATTTACAAAATTACTCTATGATTTTAATGTGAACTTGTTCCCTTCTTGCTCATGCTTTCTTCCTTGATGTGCTTGATTCTATTGTGTGGACAACTTGAGTTTGAAACTCCTTTATTCTTTGAATTCATTTGTTATCATCAAAATCCATGTGTAGATTTACATGAAACTTGAAATCTTGAGTTCAACAATCTCCCCCTTTTTAATGATGACAAATACTTGATAGAACCTGAAACCTGTATTAATACTTAAGCTCCACCTGAGAATGTGCGTTAGTTATTCAAGCAAAAATATAAATATAATTCCAAGCATATATAACAAGTTTAGCAATTTAAATAATGTTAATGTTCTAGTCTAAAACTTCTCCCCCTTTTGGCATCATTAAAAAGGAATCATAATTAGTTCAATAAGATATATTCCTACAATAACTAATAGATAAATAAAACGCTGCGTTAGTAGAGACTGTAGAGAATTCGGTGCGTAGGCACACGTGTTCGACAAAACCTGCAAAGGCTGGAGGCCTAGTTTCGGTAATTCGGTGCGGAAGGAGATTTTGTAAAGAGCTGAATAATTGAAACCATTCGTGCCCGACAAAACCTGTAAAGGCTGGAGGCGTAGTTCTGGCAATTCGGTGTAGAGATTTGATCCACTTGATATTGCTGAAAAATGAGATATTATCATGATTTGTAAGTTTGTCTTGTTCTTATTTCCGTTTCTATAAGAGCAATCCTTAGTTTTATCTATTTCGCATCAAGCTTTCTTCTCATCTTTGCAATTTGCTTGCATTCTCATTCTACAATTTTTCAATAGCTCGTAGATTTCCCTTCAGTGCTTCTCTTGATCAAAATTTGAGGTATCCTTCACCTCAGTCTCAATCTATTTCTGCATCTGTCGTGGGTGCCATGAAGCAACAAGAAACCGATTTAGCTAATAAATCAGATCATGATACCATTTACGAGCTTGTAGGTCTCAGGACTCGATACTCATCTTCCATTGTTACTTTTTCCGCTCGGTTGCAGTCCAAAACCCGCGAGATAGAGAAGCTTAATGAGAAGATCGATATTCTTCAACGACTTGTTCAAGAGTCTCGATATACCTTCGAGTCAACTAGTTTACCGGTTTCATCTTTATCAAGTTTAGTGGATGGGTTCATTGGTGTTCCAGTTTCCTTAACACCTTCTATCCCAAACTTCTTCAGCAATTCCTTAATATATTTCGATTGATTGATGAATGTCCCACTTTTTGCTTGCTTAATTTGCAATCCGAGAAAGAATATAAACTCTCTCATCATGCTCATTTCAAATTCTTCTTGCATAGTTTTAGCAAAATCTTGGCACATATTTTTATTAGCAGCACCGAATATTATATCATCAACATAAATCTGAATCAAAAGAATATCATCATTTTCGTATTTAATGAAAATAGTTGTATCAATTTTTCCTCTTGAAAAACCTTTTTCAATCAAGAAACCACTAAGTCTCTCATACCACGCTCTAGGAGCTTGTTTGAGTCCATATAGTGCTTTTGTGAGTTTGAAAACATGTTTTGGAGAAATATGATTTTCAAAACCTGGAGGTTGCTCAACATATACCTCTTTATTTATAAAACCGTTTAAGAAAGCACTTTTAACATCCATTTGAAAAAGTTTGAAATCTTTATAACAAGCATATGCAAGTAGCATTCGAATAGCTTCTAATCTTGCGACTGGTGCATATGTCTCATCATAATCGATTCCTTCTTCTTGATTGAAACCTTGGGCCACAAGTCGAGCCTTATTTCTAGTAATGACTCCGGACACATCTTTCTTATTTTTAAAAACCCATTTTGTTCGAATAATAGTATGATTTTTGGGTCTAGGAACAAGTGTCCAAACAGCATTTCTTTCAAATTGATTAAGCTCTTCTTGTATAGCTAGAATCCAAGATTCATCAAGAAGTACTTCATCAATATTTTTAGGTTCAATCTGAGATAGAAAAACAGTATGATTGCAAATATTTCTAAGAGATGATCGAGTGTTTACACCTCGTGAAGGTTCTCCCAGAATTTGTTCCACTGGATGATCTTTCACAAATTTTCACTGTTTGGTTGCATCTTGTATTAAATTTTGATGATCTTTCCTGATGTCTCCATGTTAGACTTCCTCTATTGTGTTCTCTTTGTTGAAATTGAGACTTTTCGTATTATTTATACATCATATTTCTTCATCAATAGATTTCTTGGAGAGTAGAGAATTAGATTCATCAAATATTACATGCATAGATTCTTGTACAGTCAAAGTCTTTTTATTGAATACTCTATAAGCTTTATTATTAGTAGAATACTCGAGAAAGATAGCTTCATCAGATTTTGCATCAAACTTGCCTAAGTTATCCCTATCATTTAAAATAAAACATTTGCATCCAAATACATGAAAGTAACCAATGTTGGGCTTTTTCTCATTCCAAAGCTCATAAGGGGTTTTATCAAATTTGGATATTAGCATAACTCTATTTATAACTTAACATGCAGTACTTACTGTTTCGGCCCAAAAAATAACTAGGCAAGTTGTTCTCATTGAGCATTGTTCTTGCCATCTCTTGAAAAAATCTATTTTTCCTCTCTACTACCCCATTTTGTTGATGAGTTCGAGGAGCAGAAAAATTATGCACAAAACTATTTTCATCACAAAATGTTTCAATATTTTTATTAACAAACTCTTTTCCCCTATCACTTCGGATACTAGAAATAGTATAACCCTTTTCATTTTGAATTCTCTTGCATAACTTGGTAAAGACATTATGTGCCTTATCTTTATGAGCAAGAAAGATGACCCAAATATATCTAGAGAAATCATCAACAATAAAAAATGCATAATATTTTCCTCCTAAACTTGCAACTCTATTTGGTCCAAAAAAATCCATGTGTATCAGTTGCAGTGGTCTAGTAGTGGAAATATGTTTTTTGGTTTTAAAAGAAGTTTTTGTTTGTTTACCAAATTGGCATGCATCACAAATTTTGTCTTTAAGAAAATTTGTCTTTGGTAAACCTCTCACAAGATCATTTTTTGAAAGTTTGGAAATAAATTTCATGTTGGCATGACCTAGTCTTCTATGCCATAACCAATTAGTTTCATTTTGAGCTGAAAAACAAATAGGATCTTGTGAAATAATTTCTTCAAAATCAATTGTATAAACATTGTTGCTTCTAAAAGCAATAAAACAAATATTACAATCATGATCTTCAAAATAATGCACTTATCCATTTTGAAAGTAACTGTAAATCCTTTATCACATAATTGACTTATGCTCAAAAGATTATGTTTTAGACCTTCAACAAGTAAAACATCTTCAATTATGATAGAAGACTTATTACCAATTTTACCTACTCCCACGATCTTCCCTTTCGAGTTGTCTCCAAATGTCACGTGTCCTTCTTCTTTAGATCTAAGATCAAAGAACTTAGTCTTATCTCCCGTCATGTGGCTTGAACATCCACTATCTAAAAACTATTTATTTTTATTTGTGGAAGACTTCATGCACACCTATAAAAATAATTAAAATGATTTTTCTTGGTACCCAAGTTCTTTGGGTCCTTTATTTATTAGTATTAGAAGAAATAAGATTTTTAAGTACCCATATGGCCCTAATAGTCATTGTATGTTTTCTTCTAATAGGACAAACAAAATAATTATGACCATTTCTATTACAAAAATTACAAATAGCATGTGACATATATGAAGAACTTGAGTGATTATAATAGTATCCTTTTTTAATAAAATTATTTTTATGAAAAGAATTTTGAATATTGGACTTTGATGTAGAAGGATTATCAAAGAAGTTTTTATAAGGTTTGTATTTTTGTTTTGGCATATATCCCAAGCCTGCCTTGTCAAAAACACATCTTTGACTACCAAGAAATTTTTCAAAATTTCTTTTTCCATTCGTAAAGTTTTCAATAATATTTTCTAAATCAGTTTTCTTTTTCTTCAACTCAAAATTTTCATCTTTCAAAACAATACTTTCTTTTCTTAAAATATCAATTTTGTTTGTTAAAGAAGAATTTTTTTTTTCAAAGCAGTATACTTGATACCCAGTTTTTCAAATTCCTCATATACCTCTTCTAAAACATTTTACAATTTTTCATATGAAGGATCTTCAATATTATCAAAATTTGTTACCTCAATGTCATCTTTAGCCATAAGACAAAGATTTGCTGATTCTGCATTGCTTGTTTCACTATTTGAGCTACTTGAATCATCATCTCATGTAGCTTTCATTGCTTTTTTGCCTTTGTTTTGATCTTTCTTTAGCAAAGGACAATCTGACTTGATATGACCAGGTTTATTACATTTATAACAAATTAAAGTGTCATTTTTACCTGAATCTTTTTTGGAAAACTTTTTGAAAGATTTCCTTGGAAGAGTTTTATTTTTCTTTAAAAACCTTTGAATTCTTCTTGTTATCATCGCAACTTCTTCATCTTTGTCGTCATTTTTCTCATCTTCATCACTTTCACTTTCATGTAGAACAGCTTTAAGTGCCAAACTCTTCTTTGAATTTCCTTCTTCTTCTCCTCTTTTTAATGTGTACTCATGCGTGATAAGTGACCCGAAGAGTTCATTCACTTCGAGCTTCTTGAGGTCTCTAGCTTCAAGAATCGCTGTCACTTTTGACTCCCAACATTTTGGTAGAGAGTTGAGAATTTTTCTTACTATCTCCACTTTGGAATAAACTTTGCCAAGAGCTGTCAAGCTGTTTATGATGTTAGTAAAACGAGTATGCATACTAGAAATAGATTTATCATCATTCGTCTTAAACATTTCATATTAATGAGTAAGAATATAAATTTTTGATTCCTTGACTTGAGAAGTTCCTTCATAAGTAATTTCCAAATTATCCCAAATTTTCTTTGCTGTAGTGCAAGTCATTACTCTATTAAACTCATTACCATTAAGAGCATTATATAATAAATTCATAGCAGTTAAATTCAAAGTGTTGAACCCAAGGTTTCAAGTTTCGTGTAAATCTACACATGAATTTTGATGATAACAAATGAATTCAAAGAATAAAAGAGTCTCAAACTCAAATTGTCCACACAATATAATCAAGCACATCAAGGAAGCAAGCATGAGCAAGAAGGGAACAAGTTTACATTAAAATCATAGAATAATGTTGTAAATCTCTTAAAAATTCAAAATTAGGATTAAGGCTCAAAATTAATATTTTATCATAAAGCATTAAAATACATTTTCCACATGTGCATGAATATTTTGAAAATTAAATTTGAAAATTTTGAAAGATGATTGATTGTCATCTTTCACATGTGCATGACATGATTAAAGGTTTGAACTTTGAAAATATTAAGATGATTGATTGTCATCTTTCACATGTGCATGTTTTATTTAAATATTTTCAAAAGTGATAGATGCTTTTCTTGACTTATGCAAAAGGTAAATGTCTTTATTTGAAAATTTTGAAAAGTAAAGTGTGCTCCTTTTGTCATATGCAAGAAGTAAAAGATTATGTTTGGAATTTTTGAAAAGTAAAGTGTGCTCCTTTTGTCACATGGAAAAAGTAAAAAAATTAGATTTGAAATTTTTGAAACGTGAATGATGATGTTTTTGACATGGGAATCTTTTCAAATTTGAAATTGAAAACTCATTTGCCTATAAATAACTCACTTGAGTTTTGCAAAAAATATAATAAGAGCTTACACATCTATTGCTAAGTTTTGCATCATTCCTTCAAAACTCTCATTCTCTCTTTTCTAAAGTTTTGAGCCTTAATTCTTATTCTTGTTGAGAGAGATATAGGTTGCGCGGTATTGTTTCTATCTCACTCATTGAGGAGTGTACTTTGATAGTCTACCTACTATCAACTCTTGTATTTGTAAGAGGGTGCGTATAACTCTTGGGTGTGTAGAAGGTGTTCTATACGGGAAATAGTTAAATCACCAAGTGTGAGGTGATTGGAAGTGTAGAAGGTGTTCTATACGGGGAATAGTTAAATCACCAAGTGTGAGGTGATTGGAAGTGTAGAGGGTATTCTACACGGATTCTTTGGAGCGGTGCTGCTCAAAAGTGTAATAGGTTTCTATCTCCACCTAAAGGAGATTGAATAGTGGATTTGGAGATCCTCAAGGGGTAGCTTGAGGCGAGGACGTAGGCAGTGGGGCCGAACCTCGTTAACATACTGAGTTTGCTTCTCTCTTACCTTTACTCTTTATATTTATTACTGTTTCATATTTTGTTTATATTTTATATTATATATTTGATTTATAATTGTTAATTTTTTAATACAACTCAATTCACTCCCCTCTTGTGCAATCTTATGGCTAACATTGCAGTTTCATTTGGTGAAAGTCAATCTAGCAGTCGGCCTCCACTCTTTTGTGGAGACAATTACTCATTCTGGAAAGTTAGAATGAGAATATTCCTTCAGGCTCAAGGTCGAGAAATCTGGAAATGCATTGTAAATGGACCTTATATTCCAACAAAAGTGATTGATGAAGTAAAGGTCAAAAAGGAAGAAGAAGAGTTTGATCGTGAAGACGATAGACTTTATACTTTGAATTTAACTACTATGAATTTATTATATAATGCTCTTAATGGTAATGAGTTTAATAGAGTAATGACTTGCACTACAGCAAAGAAAATTTGGGATAACTTGGAAGTTACTTATGAAGGAACCTTTCAAGTCAAGGAATCAAAAATTTATATTCTTACTCATGAATATGAAATGTTTAAGATGAATGATGATGAATCTATTTCTAGTATTTACACTCGTTTTACTAACATCATAAACAGTTTGACAGCTCTTGGTAAAATTTATTCCAAAGTGGAGATAGAAAGAAAAATTCTCAACTCTCTACCAAAACGTTGGGAATCAAAAGTGACAGCGATTCTTGAAGTTAGAGACCTCAAGAAGCTTGAAGTGAATGAACTCATCGGGTCACTTATCACCCATGAGTACACATTGAAAAGAGGAGAAGAAGAAGGAAAGTCAAAGAAGAGTTTGGCACTTAAAGCTGTTCCACATGAAAGTGAAAGTGATGAAGATAAGGAAAATGACGACAAAGATGAAAAAGTTGCGGTGATAACAAGAAGAATTCAGATGTTCTTAAAGAAAAATAAAACTCCTCCAAGGAAATATTTCAAAAAGTTTTCCAAGAAAGATTCAGGTAAAAATGACACTTTAATTTGTTATAAATGTAATAAACCTGATCATATCAAGTCAGATTGTCATCTGCTAAAGAAAGATCGAAACAAAGGCAAAAAAGCAATGAAAGCTACATGGAATGATGATTCAAGTAGTTCAGATAGTGAAGCAAGCAATGGAGAATCAGTAAATTTTTGTCTTATGACTAAAGATGACATTGAGGTAACAAATTTTGATAATATTGAAAATTCTTCATATGAAGAATTGTAAAATGTTTTAGAAGAGGTATATGAGGAATTTAAAAAATTGGGTATCAAGTATACTGTTTTGAAAAAGAAAAATTCTTTTTTAACAAATGAAATTGATATTTTAAGAAAAGAAAGTATTGTTTTGAAATATGAAAATCTTGAGTTGAAGAAAAAGAAAACTGATTTAGAAAATATTATTGAAAATTTTACGAATGGAAAAAGAAATTTTGAAAAATTTCTTGGTAGTCAAAGATGTGTTTTTGACAAGGTAGGCTTGAGATATATGCCGAAACAAAAATACAAACCTTATAAAATTTTCTTTGATAATCCTTCTAGATCAAAGTCCAATATTCAAAATTCTTTTCATAAAAATAATTTTGTTAAAAAATGATACTATTATAATCACTCAAGTTCTTCATATATGTCACATGCTCTTTGTAATTTTTGTAATAGAAATGGTCATAATTATCTTGCTTGTCCTATTAGAAGAAAACATACAATGACAATTAGGGCCATATGGGTACCTAAGAATCTTGTTTTTTTTAATACTAATAAATAAAGGACCCAAAGAATTTGGGTACCAAGAATTTTTTTTAATTATTTTTGTAGGTATGCATGAAGTATTCTATAGGTAAAAATAAATGATTTTTAGACAACGGATGCTCAAGATACGTGACAGAAGACAAAACTAAATTCATTGATTTCACTTCTAAAGAAAAATGATGTGTGATATTTGGAGACAATTCAAAATGAAAGATCATGGAAATAGAAGGAAAGATCATCAAGACTTAGTACAAGATGCAATCAAATAGTGAAAACATGTGAAAGATCATCCAGCGGAATAAATTCTAGGAGAACCTTCACGAGGTGTAAGTACTCGATCATCTCTTAGAAATATTTGCAATCATACTGCTTTTCTATCTCAGATTGAACCTAAAAATATTGATGAAACACTTCTTGATGAATCTTAGATTCTAGCTATGCAAGAAGATCTTAATCAATTTGAAAGAAATAATGTTTGAACACTTGTTCCTAAACCCAAAAATCATACTATTATTAGAACAAAATGGGTTTTTAGAAATAAGAAAGATGAGTCCGGAGTCATTACTAGAATTAAGGCTCGACTTGTGGCCCAAGGTTTCAATCAAGAAGAAGGAATCGATTATGATGAGACATATGCACCAGTCGCAAGATTAGAAACTATTCGAATGCTACTTACATATGCTTGTTATAAAAATTTCGAACTTTTTCAAATGGATGTTAAAAGTGTTTTCTTAAATAGTTTTTTTATTGAAAAATATTTTTCAAGAGGAAAGATTGATATAACTCTTTTCATCAAGTATGAATAGAATGATATTCTTTTAATTCAAATTTATGTAGATGATATAATATTTGGTGCTACTAATGAAAATTTGTGTCAAGATTTTGTTAAGAATATGCAAGAAAAATTTGAAATGAGAATGATGGGAGAACTTAATTTCTTTCTCGGATTGCAAATCAAGCAAGTAAAAAGTGGAACATTTATTAATCAGTCAAAATATATCAAAGAGTTACTCAAAATTTGAGATGGAACGTGAGAAGGTAATTGGAACATCAATAAGTCCAACCACTAAACTTGATAAAGATGAAAGCGGTAAGCCAGTTAACTCAAATGTATATCGAGGTATGATTAGTAGTTTATAATATTTGATAACTAGTAGACCTGATATTATGTTCAGTGTATGTTTATGTGCACGTTTTCAATCATTTCCAAAACAATCTCATTTGATTGCAGTCAAGCGGATTTTTAGATGTTTTGCCAGTACCATTGACTTAGAGTTATGGTATCCTAAACACATTTCTTTCGATCTTATTAGTTATTCAAATGCAGATTATGCTGGCTGTAAAATAGATCGAAAAAGCACTAGTGGAGCATGTCACTTTTTAGGTCGTGCACTAGTTTCTTGGTTTAGTAAAAAACAAAATTCTGTTGCACTATCTACTGCTGAGGTAGAATATGTTGCTGCGAGTAGTTGTTGTGCTCAATTTCTTTACATGAAGCAACAAGTTGAGGATTTTAAACTTATGTACAATCACATTCCAATCAAATGTGATAATACAAGTGCTATAAATCTTTCAAATAATCCAATACAACATTCTCGGACCAAACATATTGAAATTAGATATCATTTTCTTAGAGATCATGTGTAGAAGGGCGATATTGTATTAGAATTCACTAGTACACATGATCAATTGGCAGAAATTTTCACAAAACCCCTACCAGAAGATAAACTATGCATGATTAGAAGAGAAATAGGAATTATGCATGCCATGAATATCTGCTAGATATTTTTATTCTATTATCTCAAATGACCTACAGAAACTTGAGACGTTTAGCCTCATCATTCAAATGCATTTGCTCCTCATAAATCATCATGCCATCCTTGTCTAAAGGATTAGGCAATCGAAATGCAGAGGCAAGTAAGGATTTTAAATCCTTATTCTGTTGTTTTAAATCTACTATTTTTTTGTTAGACTCTTGAACAAGTCGTTGAAGAATATCGATCTTCTCATTAAGCTTCTCTATCTCTCGGGTTTTTGACTGCAACCGAGCGAAAAAAGCAATAATGGAAGATGAGTATCGAGTCCCGAGACCCACAAGCTCGTAAATAGCATCATGATCTGATTTATTAGCCAAATCAGTGTTTTGCTGCTTCATGGCACTTACGACAGATGCAGAAATAGATCGATCACGAGAAGCACTGAAGGAGAATTGATGAGCCATTAAGATTTTGTAAAGTGAGAATGAAGATGAACTACAACAATGAAAAGAAGATTTGATGCGGATTAGATAAAGTTAAGGATTGCTTTTATAAAGATGGAAATAAGTAGAAAACAAACTGTCATCTTTTCAAATCTTACTTAGTTAAGCTTACAAGATATGCCGGATGCATATTATCAAAAGTTACCGAACTAAGCTAGCGAAATTAATTATAATTGTCCCTGTTTCTCTCGTGAAACGCTGCTATTATCTGCTGATGTTGACTCTGTGCTTGAACTCTTACTCGTTCTGATTCCTCTATTTGAAGTTTCAAAACACGAGCTAATTCCGTCAAATCTTTATTTTCTTACTTTAACCTCTTATTCTTTCTGCCTTTATTTGCAAGTTTTTGATGCAGAACTGATATTTGATTGTTAAGTCGATCAACCTCATTTACCCTCGCTAGTAATCTCCGAGACATGGTCGTAACAGAGGCAGCATATTGAGCACTGAGAGTTCTTGATGCTGCAACAACCTCAGAATCAGTTATATTTGAAAAATGTGTTTTTACTTCTATTATGGTGTTGACAACCTCATGAGATAAAATGACTGGTTGAGACGGTTCCTTATCCAAATGCGGAAAATTATCAGACGAAATTTTTTCTGCCATTCTATCGTTTTGAACTGGATCAATGAATGAGGTGAAAACGGTCTTTTAAACAACAACTTTCAAATCTCAATAATATTTAATTTTTCAACAATATCACGCGGATTTAAATCTGCTTTCGCACCGACTGCTAGAGCTAGACCTCCAAGCTTTGCAGGTTTTGTCAGATATGCGTGGCTTCGCACCGAATTGCCAGAGTTAGACTTCCAACATTTGCAGGTTTTGTCGGACATGCATGGGTCCGCACCGCATTGCCAGAGCTAGGCCTGCAGTTTTTGCTGTCTTTGTCGGACACGAATAATTTTAATTATTCAATTTCAAATATCTGGAACATCTAATTCGTCAATAACATCAAGCGGATTTAAATTTTCTTCTGTACCGAGATGATAAAATTTGGCTTCAACCTTTGCAGGTTTTGTCGGACACGGGTGGTTCTAACTTCTACAGTCTCTACTAACGCAGCGTTTTATTTGTTTATTAGTTATTGTAGGAATATATCTTATTGAGCTAATTATGATTCCTTTTTAATGATGCCAAAAGGGGGAGAAGTTTTAGACTAGAACATTAACATTGTTTAAATTGCTAAACTTGTTATATATGCTTTGAATTATATTTATATTTTTGCTTGAAAAACTAACGCACATTCTCAGGGGGAGCTTAAGTATTAATACAGATTTCAGGTTCTATCAAGTATTTGTCATCATCAAAAAGGGGGAGATTGTTGAACTCAAGGTTTCAAGTTTCGTGTAAATCTACATATGAATTTTGATGATAACAAATGAATTCAAAGAATAAAGGAGTCTCAAACTCAAGTTGTCCACACAATATAATCAAGCATATCAAGGAAGCAAGTATGAGCAAGAAGGGAACAAGTTCACATTAAAATCATAGAGTAATGTTGTAAATCTCTTAAAAATTCAAAAATGAGGATTAAGACTCAAAATTAATATTTTATCATAAAGCATTAAAATACATTTTCCACATGTGCATGAATATTTTGAAAATTAAATTTGAAATTTTTGAAAGATGATTGATTGTCATCTTTCACATGTGCATGACATGATTAAAGGTTTGAATTTTGAAAATATTAAGATGATTGATTATCATCTTTCACATGTGCATGACATGATTAAAGGTTTGAACTTTGAAAATATTAAGATGATTGATTGTCATCTTTCACATGTACATGTTTTATTTGAATATTTTCAAAAGTGATAGATGCTTTTCTTGACTTATGCAAAAGGTAAATGTCTTTATTTGAAAATTTTGAAAAGTAAAGTGTGCTCCTTTTGTCATATGCAAAAAGTAAAAAATTATATTTGAAATTTTTGAAAAGTAAAGTGTGCTCCTTTTGTCACATGCAAAAAGTAAAAAGATTATATTTGAAATTTTTGAAACGTGAATGATAATGTTTTTGACATGGGAATCTTTTCAAATTTGAAATTGAAAACTCATTTGCCTATAAATAGCTCACTTGAGTTTTGCAAAAGATATAACAAGAGCTTACACATCTATTGCTAAGTTTTGCATCATTCCTTCAAAGCTCTCATTCTCTCTTTTCTAAAGTTTTGAGCCTTAATTCTTATTCTTGTTGAGAGAGATATAGGTTGCGCGGTATTGTTTCTATCTCACTCATTGAGGAGTGTACTTTGATGGTTTACCTACTATCAACTCTTGTATTTGTAAGAGGATGCGTATAACCCTTGGGTGTGTAGAAGGTATTCTACACGGGGAATAGTTAAATCACCAAGTGTGAGGTGATTGGAAGTGTAGAAGGTGTTCTACACGGGAAATAGTTAAATCACCAAGTGTGAGGTGAATGGAAGTGTAGAGGGTGTTCTATACGGATTCTTTGGAGCGGTGTTGTTCAAAGGTGTAATAGGTTTCTATCTCCACCTAAAGGAGATTGAATAGTGGATTTGGGGATCCTCAAAGAGTAGCTTGAGGCGAGGACGTAGGCAGTGGGGCCGAACTTCGTTAACATACTGAGTTTGCTTCTCTCTTACTTTTACTCTTTATATTTATTACTGTTTCATATTTTGTTTATATTTTATATTATATATTTGATTTATAATTGTTAATTTTTTAATACAACTCAATTCACCCCCCTCTTGTGTTAGTCATTTGGGCAACATAAAGTATAAAGTCTATCGTCTTCACAATCAAACTCTTCTTTTTCCTTTTTGACCTTTACTCCATCAATCACTTTTGTTGGAATATAAGGTCCATTTACAATGCATTTCTAGATTTCTTGACTTTGAGCCTGAAGGAATATTCTCATTTTAACTTTTCAGAATGAGTAATTGTCTCCGCAAAAGAGTGGAGGCCGACTGCTGGATTGACTTTCACCAAATGAAGCTGTAATGTTAGCCATAAGATTTTAACTCAAAAGATAGTTAATCTTATAATAGAGCTCTAACTCTGATACAAAAAAAAAAATGTGGACCATACTCTTTTTCAAAAGGATTATGTGGCATTTTCGCATTCCACAATTGTATGTAGAATAATTCTCTATAGAAAATTTTAAAAAATAATAGGTGCTATCAGTAAATAATTTTAGATAAATTAAACTAAACTCTATTTGGATGTTGGGCTGAGTTGAAATGAGTTAAATTTTTTTATAAATAGTGGCAAATTAAGATGGTAGAATGAGTTTTAAGAAATCCATCTAAAATAAGTTTAATATATTTAAAGTTAAAATGAGTTTAGATGTATTTATAAAAAATTGAAAAAGATTATAAATCTCATGTGTAAAGAATTATTGAGTTGAAAAAATTATAAATTATATGTATAAATAGGTTTTGAATTAAAATGAGTTTAATTATTTAAAAATTCAGTATTTAAATTTTAGATTTAATTTTAAAATAGACTAAACTGAATTATTCCCGATTCATCTAAGTTCCAAAACGGGTTAACACAGATTTGTCCTTTTTAGGTAAGTAATTTTTGCCATTCATCTGTGTTTACTGTGCGTTTGTTGCATTGAATGCTTCACCATATACTTTCCATCGTCATAAATTTTGACTTATCTCATTTGATAGAAAACATCTCGGCGGTCTCGCCTCCCAAGTCACAACATCAAAACTCACAGCGCGAGGTTCCCTACTCCTTTAGTCCACCTTTTTATCTTGCCCCGTGCAAGCGGGGACGGTTTTCTGGGCCGTTTATTGTGTAGTTGGGCCTTAAACGTTTTGGACTCCCAAAGCCCACTTACCCAACACTTTTTATTGAAGAACATTACCTATTTCTTGGCGACTGCTTATTATTTATTTGTTTTAACTATAAATATAGTTTGGCCATATCTTTCTTGAGAATTTTTCCAAGCCTTGGGTTGGTAGGGACTAGGGAGTCAGCTTTGTTGCAACAACTATGATCTCAACCTAATATATGCTCCTAAGAATTTGGGCCTGGCTGTGTTTTTCTAAATTCAGTCCAGACTCTGGGCTTCAAAAAGCAAGTCCAACTTAGCGGAATTCGCTTGAATATGAACTTGGAAGAGCATTGGCCGTTTGAGGTATGATTTCAGTGATCCTACTGAAAAGCATGCCTGACAGTGAGTGTTTTATTTTATTTTATCTTATTTTTATCATTTTTTTCAAAATTTATACATAAAATATAATAAATAATTGATCAACCATTTCAAATCTCAACAATAATAATATTAAAAAATAATATTTAATAATATTTTATTCAATTTTAAACTTTCATCTCATCTTAACTCATTATAGCACCTTAATCTCTATATTCCCTAATCACACGTTGACAGTTCAGAGTGCCTGTGTTAGCTACACAAGCAAGCTTAATTACCTATTGATGCATCAAAATACATTTCAGGTGAAAGTCTTGTACAATAGTCTTTTTTTTATCATTTTTTTTAAAGAGAGATCCACTGTGAAAAAAAATGTAAATTTCAGGTGAATTCCATTTTTTTCTTCAAATTATCTGAAAAAACTTACGTCCTAGATTCATATCTAGCATGATCTAATTAACTACGGCAAGTGGATTTGCAGAGATAATAAGACAACTCTATTTCATGAATAAGAGTTCAAGGTATGGAAAATATCATCCTGCAATAATTTAGCAAATCTTGGACCCAAACAAAGCAAAAACAGCAGCAAAACAGATAGCTTGTCAATTACAGATCTGGAAAACAGGTGTAGACTTCACTTTGGAAGAGACATTTAGAACTAGACCCGAGGTGGGCAGGGCGACATTAGGAATAAGACCACCTCGTTCTGCGGTTGGGTCCATTGAGAACTCATTTTAAAGAAAGATTAATCAGAAGATCAAACTGGGTGCTATGGTAAGTAATATATAAGAGTTCGGTACTACTGTTGACATGTGTCAGTCTAATCATTATCCATTATATAAAAAAGATTGAAATCAGCCTGGGAATATATTCTTGTCACATTCTTTTTTACAGAACAAACAAACCCATCACCAAATTAGACAAACTGAAGTTAGCTAGCTAGCTAGGTTCGAACTACTTTCTCAAACCCAATTTGCATGTATAATATATATATATATATATATATATATTAGTCCAAAAGATCAAAACTCTGTTTACAAAACAGTTGATCCATCAGCTTGTTGTAGCTTTCAAGCATAAGCTTGTGCTAGAAAAAGATAGAAAATATAAATATTTGAACACTTGATTAGTTTCTATATATTAACGTGAAGTTTTAGAATAAGTGGTCATGATTTGACATGCATAATATCATCATAATAGTGATGATCCTAAGCTCGAATTCTAACTCATAGAAATTTGAGATTAAATGGCGATTTAACAAAAGGTTTATAAGATATGTGCATTTAATCATTTATTGAATAGGACTCTTATATATGTTTTCTAAGTGGGGGCCGTACTCATATATTTGTTTTGGGGTACTACTGCTAATTGTTTGGGAGGGATCAGGGTTAATGTAATCCTTAAAGATCACAAGTTCATATATACTTTATTAAGCTGCAAAGAATCTTGGCCCACCATGGAACAGTTTATGTAAATTACCCAAATGAACAATCCTTCATAATCAAGAAAATCTGCATTCTCATTGAGGTGTATATATATATATATGTATGTATGTATATTGTACATATGATGAGATCATGCACAGTACATCACTTTCCGCCATCTATGATCTTGATTGCAAAGTATAGATGTGAAAAGAAATGGTTGCATGGGAACACAGAGATGATTTTTCGAGAGGATAAGATGATGTAGGCCGCCGCCCCCAACTCATGATGATAGTGATGGAGAACAGTAATACAACTAGGCGCTGCTCACCATTCTAAAGATAAACTATCTTGCCTGAAAACAATGCCCAGAATTTCGAATAATATCTTGTTAAGGAAACAAGCTCCAATTATTTTATCGATCGTAATTTGTAAAGGAGCTCTTGCGTCCCCCACCCCGCGGGGCCCCCACCAATAAAAAAACAATAATAATTAACTAGCTGGATCACTTAAATCCTAAGCAACAATTATATATATAGCATTATTTGAAGTTATTTGCTTTATTAGGATTTAAAAAAAAACAAAAATCAATTCATCTAATTATTATAATTTTATCAAAATTTCAAACAAAATATAAAAATAATTCAATTTTTTTAAATCTCAAAACGAAATAATATTAACAAATAATATTTTATTTAATTTTTATTATCTCATTTCAACTCACTATTCAAATTCTTTCTTAATCTTGAACATATGGTATAGTGAACAAGAAAGACACGATGCATCTATAATTTGGTTAGATCAAGCAGCTAGCTGTTCCCGGCCTTGCTTCCCTGATAAGGCTATCAATTTTTAAAGAGTAACTTACCCCATATATACGTGTCCATTCCTTAGCTAATCACATGCAAAGTCTTTGGAATTAAGACACGAATTAATAAGTAATTTGGAAAATTAACTAATATATAAGTCATGATGACTATCTCATTAATGTATATAAAATACTAGATTTTAATTCGTGTGGGCTATGGGAAGTAGGAAAAACATCAAAAAAAGCCCAAGATTTATTGGTGAAGATTACAAGCTGTCACGTTTAGAGTGATCAGCGACAATTTTGACGTTCATATATAATTGATTGCAATCTTTTTCTACAGTACTGGGACGTATATATGTTGTTTGGTGATGCCAAAATACTCAAGAGTAGTTTTATTGTTATTATTGAAGATAGAGTTCTTAAAATAATTGCTTTATCAACAAATTGCTTTAATTTATCAAGTATATACACGAACTTCTTTGAATTTAATAATATTCAATTTACAAATTAATGAACAAAATCACAAATATTCGCCTCATCAATCTAGCTAACTAAATTTATTTTTTCGCGGATAAATATGTTTCACCTAATGAATTTTAATGAGAGATGATCAAAGGTGATCGTGATGCTATTTGAGAGAGAGATGCACTTTATCCTTTTTCACTAATTTTATTACATAAATGCGCCATACTATGCTAATCTGGTCGCTCGGTACCTCCGCATGCACGATGTAGGCCGCGATGCTAGAATTTATGAATTAGATCGCCTCTCTAGATTACCTAGGTTTTTATTTTTAATAATTGGGAAAAAGTACCGTTCAATCCTTTACTATGTATATTATATATATATATATATATACACGTATATAAATATATATTTTATATGACTCTAATAGTTCATCACGTACGTGGGCACCAATAGAATATTCGCGTTTTATCAATTAAATTAAGGAAAATTCTATATATCATAACACTATTTCATGAACTTTATCCGGCCCATTATTTAAGATGCGGCACATTTATCATTATTCGATCACATTTTATTTGATATTTTGTATCATTTAAATAATGATGATAAATATGTCACATCTAACATACTAATCAAAAGAAATTAGGATCAAAGTTATAGCATTTGTAAGGAGATTTTTCCCTCATCCAATAAGCGCACAAAAAACCCAAGAAAGATTAGTAGAGTGCGGGGGCAAGGGGGGTGACAAGGCCGATCGGACCCAAGGAGTGTCACTAAATGGGGGTAATAGGCCTCTCCAAAGAACCCGACGCAAGGACCAAACTTGTCCATTAAGCAGCTCACTTACAGAGTGAAGCTAGCAAGCAACAATAACTAATGGGACAAGCGAACCTGACGTCTTCGTACATCACTCCATTCATGGGACTTGTACTCGGTGGATAGAAAGTAAGGAAAATCTTTAATCTTTTGACGTACAACTGATGATGCCTACAAGATAAAACAAGAGGACAATGACGTACCACCAAGGATGCCTACAAGATAAAATAAGTCAAAAAGTCATGCCACATAAGTGACACCTTTATTCAGACTACACGTCGCATTAATGACATCGTCATAGAGGCGACGCCACATTAAATGAATTTGATAGAAGGAACAATCGAAAGACCATAGGCCTCACGAGGACAAACTCAATCTCCCCCCCAAACTTCAAATATAAATAGAAACTTTCAAAGTACAAGAAGGCTTTCTGAATTCTAGACTCTCTTAATCATACAAGCTTCCAGAATATAAAATTGATTTAGGCATCAGAGAATCTCCAATCTCAAAAGCCACCTACTCCTAGCTTCTTTTCATTATTGCAGGTCCAAGTCCAAAAGATTCAAGTTGCTAAAACCTGGTCTAAAGGTGTACAAAACATGACACTAACAACATTACTCTTAAACCAATATATTCATAAAAACTAGCTGACTATCAAATAAGAAAACATAAAATGAAGGACATTATATGCATGGCAAAAAAGTACTAGGCCCGCCCGGCCTCATCAGGCTAACATGATGATCAGATCATGACGACCTATACATGATCCTAAAACTCAGAAGGAGGTAATTGATCAATACTAGTGCTAATTCCTTGACTACTCCAAATTGTTATTTGAATTCATGTACACTCTACATAATAATCAATATTATTATTATTAATTGAAATGATCCAGTACTTACAAATAATAATAATAATAATAAATCCGCAAATTTAGTTTAATGTTTCCAGCTGTAAATGGATCTGATAAATTAAATATTGTCATAATGTTTATATTCTATATGCAAAATGTGGGTTAAGATTGTAACATAATCATTACCACCGAGTTGAGAGTCAGGAATTTGGAGTTGAATTGAATGATAATTATGTTATATTTGGTAACATTCACACGTGAACTTATATATATTTATATTATATACTGCATATATATTGTGGGCACAAAAAGACATTGAACTTTCAACAAGATTATTGGATAAAGTTGCATGAATTATCATGTGAATTAGCTGATCCAGTTCATGTGGTGCTGCATGATCATGAACTTAGGGTTTAATTAGTATGCTAGAATTAACCCTAGCTAGGAAATTTTCCACCGCAAAATGTGGTTTAGGTGTGCCTTATATAAACGTTGTTATTAATGGCATTGATGAAAAGTCTTACCCCAAGCAAGTTAATTAATTAAAAGCATGCAGTACATGTCGACGGAGAAAACAAAAAGAATCACGAAAAGCGTTAATCAATATATAATTTAAGAAGAAGTAAATACAAAAATTCTTGCTGGAATTTTAGAAGAGAGCTGAGTCACGTCATCACGTGTCTATTCTAAGAGGTGTAAAAAGTTGGGTGTTCGTTTCCCAAATAAATACAACAAAATCATCAGCTGCCTGCATGCGTGGACGTGATGATTACAAAAAGTTTGGGAGCATCTTCAAGACAGTACTTTCCATTTTGGCAAGAGATGATCAAAATGATCATTACCATGAATGGATGAGCTTGTGTTGTGACTAATATCATGAAAGGTTGAAAATGTTGAGGGAATTGACTTTTTTTGTTTTTTTAAAGAATGTGAGCAGCAACCTTCTAACGAAACGTAGCCCAAGCTGCCTGCCATGCTGCATCCATCTTGACTTCGATTGAAAGTCACTTAATTAATGCTGACAGCTTTATCATTAATCACCTAATTAATGATTATATCTTCTGAAATTTTTCAGACATGACAATATTCTTCTCATCATTACTCAGCATATGCATTTCAGATTCCGGTGCTTCTGGAAAAACTTCATCAAAAGCAAGCAGCTGATTGATCAGCTATGTACCCAGATATACAACTAATTATTCATGTGTACGTACAACTCTCTCGACTTCTCTCTCTCGACTTTTCTCTCCAGCCATCGCCGCTCGTTCCATGAGAGTGCTGCCTTACGCCAAATCTTGGTCGGCATTTTCTCTTTGTTGTTTTCCAATTTTTTAAACTTTTTTTCTAGTATTTTTTACACTGCACTAAGAATTTCTGATCTACTATTTCTCGGGCCTCACGACAATCACATGACGCCGATCTATAAGAGGAAAAGAAAAGAAAATGCCCAAACGAGTACACGTGAAATCGCCGTCGCACCAATATAGTTCTTTTGTCATCATGTGTAGCATCATCGGACAGTAGCAGGAATTTATTTTAGGGGCAAAGTAAAATTAATATAAAATATATAAATTACTTTTTATTTTATTTTTATACATTTTTTTAACGCACTACCAAATAATTTAATATTAAAATTTATAATAAAAATAAAATACGTTTAATACAACTTATATATTAAAAATATATATAATATGTCAATAACATATCATTATAATAAAAAGAAATATTAAAAGTCATCCAAATTCTTTTTAATTTTAATTTTTATCTATAATAGAACATGTCATCATATTATTATATTATTTTATTTTATATGAGATATATTTTATTTTTAAATTAAATTAATTTTTGTAGAGGAGACCAATATACTTTTTAGAGAAGGAGCCAACATAAGATAAAATTAATATTTATTCTACTAATTAAAAAAAAAAACTAACCTATATTATTTTTTTTTAAAGGAGTGGGGCCAGTGGCCCCCCTACCCCAACGTGACTTTGCCACTGCCATTGGGGATAACAACCTTGGATCCTTTGGTTCGACTATTAGTTTTCACTCCAATGTGGCGCGACAGCCGACACTAGTCTTACTCCTGTGCATTGATTCTTCTTCCAATTGTTGCTTTCTTATTTCTCTAACTTGGAATCAAGATAAAGTGAACATGAGAATCCCCTTCAGTCAGATCAGCTCAATAGAATGCAGCATACCTCTCCTCACCGTAGTTTTTAGTTGCAATAAAATAATTTATTTATTAGACTATTTTAAAATCACTTTAGGCAACATCCCTTTAATTAGAATTGGTGGGAGCTACATTTGTAGCTCTAAAACCATTTTTTTATTTTTTGTATCTACTATTTATATGTTGTATTGAGATAATTGTTGGGTTGGGGACTCCCATCTTTTACGAAATTTTGTATCCTTGTATCCGCCGCACCTTAGTTTTATCTACAATATGGTTGTTTAAAAAAAATCATGTGTACGTACGTGTGTTTGTGTGTGATTGACCAAATTTTTGTTTAAATTGTTCAGATGCATGCATGCCAATGTTGTGTAATTATGAATGGAAATACTTTATGAATTATATAAAAGTATAAAGTTACAAATTGATGTGACTTGATATAGTATATTAGATTGTAAAGTTACTTTTATTATAAAGTAGATTTACCAGATTTCATAGAATCACACCAATTTATGAGTTTATTTTGTATAATCTCTTTATGTATTTAGTAATTATCTAATTCAAAAGTTTGAAGTTATGACCTGCATGCCTTTTGAACTACATGATGACCAAGTACACACGCACGCTAATTAGTTTCTAATTAGTGTTCTTATCCATTATAAAACTCAATATAACAAGATACACCATTAATATATACACCTTTAATATATGTAAAAGTTATCCATTATGCATGACTAAAAAAATAACTAGAGCTCATAGCTAGAAGTTTGGATAATTCTCGTTCATCTTGCGTTAGGCCGGGTTGATGTTGCATCAAGTTAGAGCATTCACAGTGGGTTCGGCAAACCCATTGCTTGGCTATATTTTAGCTAGTTCTATTAAAAAACAGTCAGCAATGGATTAATTAGATAAACGGTAAAAATAGCTAGAGGTTAAATCTGTTGGGCCAAAATACGTTGGCTTTTTGCTTCTTCTTTTTTTGTGTCTTTCTAAACTCTCTTTGGTAGAATTGCAGCTCTCTAGGTACTACATATTCTGTTGTTATTAGAGAAAAACAAATTAATGAAAAAACTATTATCATTTTTTTAGTTGACGTCTGTCTGCGAAAAGTACTAGGTTGAATTTATCAGATTACATTTATGTTTAAAAGTAGTTAGGTTGAGCTAAAAATATATTTATTAAAAATTATCATATTTTGTATGTGCATCCTTTTAAAGTGATTAGTTTAAATAAACTTTCCAACTATAATAAGAATAAAAGTCGTAAAGAAAGAATGGAAATAAGTACTTAAAAATGAAATAGAGATAGTTTGGAGAGTCTATTATTTAGTGTTGTTGAAAAATGACTAACTAAATTTATAAAAGTGAATTCTCTAATCAAATTTAGGTCAAATTTTAGCAAGACCACTACTAATATATAATAATGCTCTTAATTAGTTATAAATTAATGAAACGTTTTGAATTAATACAATGCAATATTGCTAGTTCTACAAATTAGAAGTCTAGTTATTAAAAAAAAATTTAAAAATTAAGATATCTTGATATGATACATTAGTTTGTGACGCTTTTTTTTATTATAAAATATATTTGACAAATTACAATCAGTTGCGCTAATTTGTATTTAACTTGTTTTACAAATATTTTTGTTACTTTGTAAATCGAGCCCTTCTCGAAATGAAATACGTTTCGATATCCCGAAGAATTAGAATAGGATTAAATTAGGGAAATTTGGCTCACCCTTCCGAGTGTAGTCAAGTGAACTGCAATTTCAAGAAAATTATATTTTGCATGCATTTTTAACTACTATTCTTTCAAGTGCACCTAAATTTCCAGGACTTGGCAACTTTTGTATACATGGTAATTAATATAGTATTATGATTGGACCATTTGTTTTAAGAATTAGATCTTGACTGATTCATGTGTAAATTAACTGTCAAGGTTTATCATCTAAAATAAATTACAAAAATTTATTAGAGTAGAAAATCATGTTGTTTCCAAACTGTTGGGTTTAATTTGCTCATTGGCATTAGTCTCACATTGGTGAGGAATAATGGAGTATCAAGGCCTAAGACTTATAAAATGAGGATTAGCTTCCTTGACTAAGTACACCAGTCAAAAGTTAGTTTGTAATTTTTTACTTTCGTAAAATTTCTCTATTAATTTTTTTTTAAAGGGAAAAGATGAAAGTTAAAGTTTTACTATTGGGCTGTGTGAGTATATTTGGATTGAGTAGAAAAATTGTGTGATTGAGACCATTTTTCATATAGTAATTTTTTCTCTGGATTTGAAGATGTTTTCTCTTATTTTGGAAGTTTTTCACATAACTTCTGGTGTGTTATTATTTCTCTATTTTTCTTGATATTCCTGCAAAGAGCAGATCCTAAATGGTGAATTTGGGAGGTCCAAATTTTTAACAAGTGGTATCAGAGTCACAAGATTCTTTTGGCAAGATGGAGCTTTAGTGTAGTATTGTGAATACATACAGTCTAAGAAGATTTTGTCTAAGACATTGAGTTTTAAGTGGGACCAGTGCGACCCTTCTAATCTTTTCTAGAAATCTTAAAATTCTATTTAGGAAAAAAGAATATTTCTTATGAACTTATAACTTAGTGAGTACTATTCAGTTCTACGATAAAATTTATCAAGCCAATGTTAGAAAGTAGAGCTTCAAAACTTATCAGATTTGAGGTAAAGAAATTTAATAAGAGAACCAATTTTGACTTGTGAAAAATGCAAGTCAAAAATATTTTGATTCAATTAGGATATCATAGGCATTGAAGAGCAGACCAACCCATGAGTCAATAGTCTGCTGGGGGTGTGGACAATCTAAGCACGTCAAGAAAAAATTGTTCAAGAGTTAGAGTAGGTTCGGCAAGTAATTCCAAGTCAATAAATAGATATACTAGTTGAAACTAACATTGTCTCTCTCTCTATGAAAGACAATATCCTTTAAAATAGATATAGATCCTCATTGTATACCACTAAATCCCAACAACTGGTATTAGAAAATATTGGGGGAGGGGGGGGGGGTCACATTGATTCCACTTAAAACCCAATCTCTTAGATCTACTTGGCAAGTATATGCAAGAGTTTAGATCAGTCGTAGACATCCGACAATAACAAGAGCATCATAAAATCTTATGGGGTAACATGATAACCTTTGAGCAAGTTGTATAAATTTGAATATCTATGTTTAGTTGGTTGAGTAATCTCAAATCTATTACCGTAATAGAAAAATCTTCTATATCTTCTCAAGATCAAGTTAGAGAGATTTACTCAAAAGATCAAATCTCTTGATTAGGCAATGCACACGTATATAGAATATTTGAATTAATTTTTATTTTATTTTGAATTGTATACTATCAACAACATGTATATCATAATTCTCTTATAAATATAAAGCTTCACCACCAGGATTACATACGGTGGTTTTACAAAACCTTTACATGGTATCACATCAACTTTTTTTCGAATTAAAATCATCAATCTCCTGGCCTCTGTCAACCCCACCACCACCCTACCCTTCAACACCATTGTCCACCTTCTCACCATCAAATTATTTTCTTCAAACTATCTCCTTTGGCATAGCCAAGTCTTGTCATTGCTACAATGTCAGAATCTCCTCAGCTATGTTGATGGTTTCATTGCCAAGTCCTCTGGCACCATCGATTTCGATGACTCCATCTCTGCAAATACTAAGTTGGCTGAGTGGAAATAACTCATGCTCACTTTGCTGCTCTCCACCTTAACAAAAGAAGCCATGTCTGCATTGGTTGGATTAACCACGTCTTGGACTGTTAGTCTCGGCTGAAAAATACTTTCAGTCATCGATCAAAATCTCGAGAACTTCGACTCAAAGAAGATCTTCGAACCATGAAGAAAAGTGCCAAGAGTGTTCCTGAGTTCTCTCATGATTTCAATGCGATTTGTGATCAACTTGCTGCAATGGGATGTTCTGTTGATCGTTTTAAGGCCCGTCTTATTGCTAAAGACTACACTCAGCAACCAGGCCTTGTTTTCAATGATACTTTTAGCCTAGTTGTCAAAATCTCACTGTTCGAGTTGTTCTTTCCTTAGTGATTTGTAATTGCTAGCAAGTTCGCCAGCTTAATGTGAAAAATGCCTTTCTGAATAGCATTCTTCAAGAGAAAGTCTATATGGAGAAGCCTCCAAATTATGTTGATTCAAGATATCCCTTTTATGTTGCAGGCTATGTCAAGCTTTATATGGGTTCAAACAATCTCCATGAACCTGGTTTCATCGATTTAGTGCCTTTTTTCTTATGAGTTTTTCTTGTAGTCAGGTCGACTCATCCTTATTTGTTCTTTCCAAGGGTGCTTATTTAATTTATCTATTATTATATGTTGATGATATTGTAGTGACCAGCAACAATTCAGTTCTTCTTGGTGCTTTTATTGGCAAATTAACCAAGGAGTTTGCCACCAAGGACGTGGGATCATTAAGCTATTTTTTGGGCCTCGAAACACATCGGACTTCCTCCGATCTCTTTCTTAGTCAAGCTAAGCATGCTCACAAAATTTTGCAAAGTGCTAAACTGGTTGACCGTAAGCCCGTGAGCATTCCCATGGTCTCTGCCAATCACTTATCTACTGATGGTCCTAATTTTGATAATCTCTCAATTTATTGGTCTCTTGTTGGTACTCTTCAATAGCTCACTATCACTCGATCTGACCTCGCTTATGCTGTCTCTGTCATGAGTCAATACATGCACAAGCCTTCCCTTTGTCACTTTCAGGCTGTCAAACGGATACTACGCTAAATCAAGGAAACTTTGCGATATGGCCTCTCCAACACTCTATCTTCTTCCTGCAATATTCTTACTTACTCAAAAGCTGATTAGGCCAATTGTCCTGATACACATCGGTCTATTTCTAGCTATGCATTTATCTTGGTGGTAATCTTGTCTCCTTGCGTTCCAAGAAACAATCGATGGTGTCTCGTTCAAGCTGTGAATCCGAATATCAGGCACTAGGAAGCATTGCTACCGAAGTCAAGTGGCCTGATCATCTTCTTCGTGATCTCAAGGTGCATATTCCTCTTCTCCGATTCTACTTTCTGACAATCAAAGTTTTGTCTTTTTTGCTGTCAATTCTGTCTCTCATAGCTGCTCGAAGCATATCAACCTCAATTATCATTTTGTGTGTGAATTGGTGGCCTCCGGAGAGCTTCAGTTTCAATATGTTCCCACCAATCTCCAGCTTGCTGACATATTTATCAAAAGCCTTGGTCGTCCTGCATTCATATTCTTCCATTCCAAGTTTCACATTCGAGACTCTCAAACGCTAGGCTTGTGGGAGGGATTACCGTAACAGAAATATCTCCTATATCTTCTCAAGATCAAGGTAGAGAGATTTACTCAAAAGATCAAATCCCTTTATTATAGGCAACGCACACATATATAGGATATTTGAATTGATTTGTATTTGATTTTGAATTGTATACCAAAAACAACATGTATATCAGAATTCTTTTATTAAATATAAAGCTTTACCACTAAGATTATACAAGGCAGTTTTATAAAATTTTTACAAAATCAATCATTAATATAAATTACTATTTCTTCAAATTTTTATAAAAAAAATTAAATTTATTTTAACTTATATAATTTATTTAAATATATATTTTAATTTATTTATATTCAAAGAAATCTAAATAAAATCTACAAAACACTGTCAAATTTTTACCTCGAAAATAAAGTGCCAATCAAAACAAAAAGAGCAACCTCACTAATTAATTAGGTCATGGACTTTCGGCTCACATGATGTTATTCGATACTTGCTTAGATAGGACCCCGATCTGCAGTGACCTTTTCACTTTATATTACATGGGCCTACCAGCCACGTAGGTACGTACGTACAAATTATCAAAATCATATCCGTTGTCAGTACGTTGATTTAGGTGCCCGTAGTGAAATGACCCATCTCCGGTTGTATCATTATATATTACATATACAGTTCATGTTCTCTGAGTTCATTAATTATGATGATAGACCTGACATTTCCTAAAGTTTAAAACCCTACATAATATTATTGGCTTCTTGTCCCATCTGAATTGCATACCGACCACGAACCTTTGATTGATTTATGTCACGACTTGATTGCACTAAAATGTCCGATCTAACAACTTATCTACTCGGTACCAACTAACCATCATTTTTCAGAATCCTACTTAAAACTCTACATATCTTATATATTTCTTGATTGTTCGAATACATTGATGATCTCTATGATCGGTTCTTCCATATAGATTTTTTGAAATAAATGTTTGAGGGGATGAAACTTTTGTGGGTTGGCACAGAAGTAATTCTTATGATGCTACTGTATAAAAAAAAAATTAGTTATTTATGATATTTTAATTACAATCAGAATAATTATTTTTATTGTAAATATTTTTTTATAATTTTTTTTTTATTTTTTACGATAAAATTTAATATCGTAAAAAATCAATTTTCTTATAATATACAGTGCAGTGTAAGATAACAAGTTACTTTACTATTAATTTAATTGCACGGGTTTTATTGATAGCTCGCTATATGTTTTTTGAGTGGTGCTACACCCACACTTCAGATCCCGTCTACATAAATAAATTTTTTTATTTTATTTTTTTAGATAATTATTTTATTTTATTTTTAAAAAACAAATTTAAAATATTATTAAGAATACTTACTTAACCATTAAATTAAAAATAATAATAAATTATTTTTTAATTTTTTGTGAAGACTTTAGCATTTCTCATTTTTTTGGGGGGGAGGGGGGAACGGTTGTTTTGGTTTTGTACCTCGTTTTCTTGTGCTGAAATTATCCATGATGGCACAGACCCACTCCTCCAAAATAGAGACCTAGTTCGATCCCCCACCTCCAATATAAAAAATTAAAAAAAAGAACCATGAGAGACGCGTGTCAAGATCTCTTTGTTTAATTTATCTGCAGAACCAACAGATCAGACATATTAACCCTTTAGTTATAGAGAAATGATAAACTACGACGTTGGTGGTAGACCTAATTAAGAACATATATCATCCCCACTCGCAGCCAAGGGCGAGGGGTATTGGACTATATATTGATATAATTAGTGCATGCACACCCTATCAGGGACCAGCGCGGTGGTTCAATAGTTTTGTAATATTACTCTTCACTTCTTCCTAGGGGTGAACAAAATGGCCGCTACCCGTTACCGTCCGTTATGCCGACCCGACCCAACCCGACCCGAAATTCTCGACCCACTAAACATTTTAACGGATGATAGTGATTCCGATGCCGTTACTGATTACCCGCTTTCATATGTAAAATGGCCGAATCCTAAAAGTCTGAAACGAAATCCTTCTTTCTTGCTCGATACTCTCTCTCGCCAATTGCTCATCTCTGATTGCCCCTCTTTCTCTTTCTCTCACTGATTGTTCTCATCTCTCTCTATCGCCGATCGTTCTCATCTGTCTTGCTGGTTGCTCAGTTCTATAGGACGAAAATGGTCAAGCCTCAAGATTTGGTGTCGTCTCTAAGAAAATCGTCACCGATGGCGGAAGTTGAACAGTCCAGGTTTAGTGTAGGTTATGCTTTGGCCCCAAAGAAACAAAGCAGCTTCATTCGAGACTCCCTCCTTGTTCTTGCTAGCTCTCATGGCGTCGATGTTGTCCACATCGATCCCACCTGCCCCTTCGTCGATCAGGGCCTCTTGGACTGTGTGCTCCACAAGCAGTACAGAAATAACTAGAATCGGAAGCTCAAAGGTAAGGAACAATTCCTGGGTGTTGTTTAGAGTTTTTTGTTGAACTAGTAGTCTTGTAGTTTCGTTTTTTGTTGATTTAGTTTGTGGGTGTTCCTTTAAAGTTTTTTCTTATTGAATAAAAAGCTAGAGTAAAGTAGATGTTTGATAAAATGCCATAATCAGGTGGTTGAAGTTCTTCGAGATTTTGATGACTCTTAACTTTTTATTTTTATCATTCTGTTTTGAAACTTAATGTGTTAATGGTCAGGAATGAAATTAAAAGTATGCAAATCTGGTTTGAGACTCTGCTTCTGCTGATTATGGTCACAAATGAAATTGAAAGTATGAAATTGAAAGTATTACTTCTGCTGCTATTGAATCATTGATGCGTACATAGGCCTTGGTAATTCTGGTTTTTGTTATAACTTTAAAGTAATTATGTTAAAAAAAAAAACACGAAGTCAACAACACGGAATGGGTACCCAATAAGGATATTGGAATGGTAATAGGCCAAACGGCCTATCGGTTTAACGGCACAGTTCAATAGCTGGTTGGATCAGAAGCATCAATATCGGGTCGGGTCGGATGTTCACCCCTACTTATTTCACATGATGTAGTAAGTTTTTCAAAATACATTAAATTGTCGCTTCATTTTATTATATATGGTCCAGTGACTTAATTCGATACATGACGGTATACCTCTATTACATGAATACATACCTAGCTAATTATAGCTCATGATGATCAGTACGCACAACTTTCGTTGTGTGGATTAATTCAACTTGCAACACATGTTTCGAATCAATGCACTGCTGCCAAAAAAAATTAAGGCGAGTAAGATTAATTTGGACGGCAGAAGCTAGCATTTTTTTTTGTTTTTGACGAGCAAGAAAATCACCACTAAAAGAAATACATTTTCCAGCTATAATATTTAGCCGGCATAATATTATAGCCAGACGTACATTTTTTTTTAGTCTTTCAATAATTAGAATGACATTACGTATACGTTTCTAATTACGTAATATATGAATGCGTTACGTGAAGTTTCTTGCATGCACCAGTAGTTATGTTCAGAACATCTGGCTAACTCATTCCAACTGAGTCTTTTCATGATCTTCAAAAAAAAACAAAAAAGACTTGTATAGTTTAGACAATGAATCGTGATAAGATGAGTTGAAATAAAAGTTGAAGATTGAATAAAATATTATTTTTTAATATATATTATTATTTTGAAATTGAAAAAATTGAATTATTTATTATATTTTATATAAAATTAAGTTTTTTTTTAAAAATAATTAATGATAAAATAATATGAGATAAGATGTCTGATGAGTTAAGATAATTTCTCAATCATTCCAAGAAAAATATATATTTGTAATCAATTAATTGCAACCAACAAAATTATTTGTGACAAAAATAGTACTTCAAATGCCAAACGGAGATTTAGGAGAGTACATGACAAGAGGGACAATATTACGTTAAAAATATTGGTTAAAAATGTATAGTGAGAACAAATACCATTGTTGGAGGCCGGAAGTCATTCATGGAAAGTTGTGAGCTCTTGATCATGAAAATAAATTAGTTTGCCTCTCTTAAAATAACCTTTTCGAACTTTAAGCTAATTGCGTGTTTGTAGAGAAAATATTACTCACCCAAGTTGGGGACGTTTGTATTTAATTGTCATCATGTATGTATACGTTTTTCTATGATCTACTTAATTACTAATAAAGTTTAGGAACATTTTTTTTTTCAATTTTATGGGACTTATTGTGGCGAAGTAACTTCGTCGCAACAACTCTTTTGAGTGGGGGATGCAAGTTGATCTTGCGACGCCTAATTCTCTCCAAGATTACAAATTATTTTTTCTAGAGAGATCAGAACGTGTGACCGCAATAAACTTTGCAGACTAAAAGCAACTTCAACATCTGGACCTATTAAGGTGCGATTGTTTTATGCTATTGCAATCACTTTTGTCATTGAGAATACACATTTTTTCTAAGGAGAAAATGCATTTCACTTTAATTTAACTTTGTAGACGAAGTATAGGCGATGAACACTCGGCCAAAGAAATTCGTCGAAGAATCTCTTGCCAGAGTAATTCTATAGGGAGTCGGTTTTAGATAATCGATGGAGAATCGGCTTTGATTTTTTTTTTTAAATCTTTATTTTCAACCTCGTTTTATGGATCTAATGAGTTATGTTAGTTTGCTTTTTGTATAAAAATTGAAAACGAGATTGAAAATGAAGAAAATTCTTTTAAAATCAAAGACGACTCACAATTAACTCCCTAAAATCAACATCTTATAGAATTACTCTTATTTTGTAGTGATGAATTATTAATCTGACTATTGAACCTACACTACAAAAAACAAAAAACAAAAAACAAAAAACAAAAAACAAAAATGACTAATATGTTGCATATAAAATGGATAGAAATAACCAATCTGCTACTATATGTAAATGGGAATGTATATTTATATTTAACACTGTTTTTTAATATAATTATCCACTATATTAATTGGGGGCGTTTGATCTGCTAATTGAGTCCCTCGATCGATCGCCACTCCAATTAATTCTATTAAATTGGTAATTTTCCAATTGCATATATGCATGACTTATTTTTTTATGTTCAGACTTCAGAGAAAGAAGCAAGAATAATCATGTGAAAGAGCTAGCTAGCGTAGATATACAACAAGCTGATCGATGAATGATGTAGATCAGCAGATCAAATTGAATATATCTGAAGAATGTAGTACTGAATAGTGAAAGCGCGTAAATAAACAGTAGTACTCATGAGGAGACCGAGTGTCCCACGATGACGATCGACTAACTCCCCTCATCCAAAAGGCAACTGATGATCTCAACAGTACTGACCAAAAACAAATAATCCAAGTAGGTCCTAGTAATTAATTAAAAAAAAAAAAGCTAACAAAAGCGGTTTTGGCCTTTGGTTTTCTGGAGAGAATTAGATGATGATCAGCTTATAGCTAGGATCGATGATCATAATATTGTGGGCGCTAACTGCCTAGCAGCTAGCTGCTATTGGATTCATATATATGCAACGTAAATGAAAAATATAAATACTACATAATAGATATATAGAATAGTACTTCATTATTGCGAGAAACAGAATTAAACAACACATTCACGAGTGTACGATCGAATACCACACATTCCTTAGCTTGTTTTGTTTTATTTATCCAAGATTTACCTCTCTCTCTCTCTCTCTCTCTCCACACACACATATCGATCGCCGTGGTTTTTCACATACCATTTAAGCTTCGTTTAGATAGTGAAAATGTTTCATCTTATCTCATGTCATTCTTATAATTTTTTCAAATTTTCACATTAAAATAATAAACAATTCAATATTTTCAAATCATAAAATAATAATAATATAAAAAATAATATTTTATTCATATTTATTTTATTCATATGTTATTCATATTTTAGATAAATCATCTCATATTATATTACCATCCAAATAACACTTTTAAGGAAATGAAACATCAAATTAAATAATTTGCCTCCTTTCTAGCTATGGACCATAGCTATTATATCTTTCCTGGCCTACTTGCTAATTCGGGACAAAATAATCCTGATCTGAATTGATTATGAAAGGAAAAAAAAATGGAGAAATTAGAGGTCCTTGTAATATCCGTAAAATCATTTGAAAAAATCATGAAGTCCCTAAAAAAAATAAAAAAAATAAAACAATTGAGGAAATCATGTAAAAGAGTAACCTTTTTTTCGAAAATGCATAGATGCGGTCTGCAACATATTTACAATATGCACCCTAGTCTCTCACACAATTACTAGTCCAATATGTTTTCAGGCTATCATTTAAAATGTCACACACCATGCACTCAAATATACAACTTATTTTGACTACGAATTTCCAAGAGAATCTTAATACAAATAATATTATTGGTAGCTAGGGGGAAAATTACACAGTGCAATTGTAATAACGTGACTTTATATAATAGATTAGATATTGTACTTTACAATAAAAATAGTTTTATAATCTAACATACTGCATCATTTGTAAGTTTACTTTTGTGATATCTTTTTATGGTTAAAGCATTTCTCTTGTAATAATTATGACAATGTGCTAGTACTCCTATTATCTTCATTAATTCAACTTTTTTTCCATATATATGTATGTCTAGATAGAATCAGTGCCTAGCTATATATATATAAACTATATATGGTTTGTTATTTTCCCGTTATGAGTTAAGTGCATGGATAGTAATGGTTGAATTAATTTTGGTATAACAACTTTTTGTATGAATTAGATGCTTTGCTTAGACGACAAAGTAATTTGAGGCGGATGCAGCATGCAGCTAGCACTCTCAAACAAATCTAACGAATTACCTTTAAAGACCTTAGACCAGCATATATGATGTTAAGTTTTTGAAATATATCATAATTTATTACAAGAAAATTGGTTTGTTGTGACATATTTATAGTAGCCAGATAGACTATTTGAGACATAAAAATGCCACAACTGCCTATTTGATTGCTATAGAAATGCCACAATAAGCTAATTTTCTTGTAGTGACTTCAATTGTTTAAGTACTGATGTTTTGGAATTTTGTCAATATCTATAAATGAAAACTTTCTATTTTCCATAAATAATTTAGTCTGATGATCAAATTGCATGAATAATCTAAACTTATTTTCGGGATATTTTATTTTGGAGATAAGGTCTTTTACTACAAGAAAAACGTTTATTATAGTCAATTATTTGCTATTAAAATGATCAGTTCTTATTAAAAATGAGTTCATCGATCACACAACAAACTATAATGTTACAAATAATTATTTTTCTTATAATGAACTTATGTACATCTCACTATTTTCCATCACATATACATGCACGTGTTTAATTTCAACAAAATGTTTTACATTTTTGAACTTTTTATAGCTATCACATGATGATCATAAATATAAATATGTCTAGAGTCAAGGACCGGATTAAATTCAAATATATCTCCATTACATCGACCCGATCCAATCCAAAATTGCCCGACCGTTTAGTTCCAAATTGGAAGCAAAAATTTTCGATACCCGACTCGAATCTCGTTCTTTTTTTTGTTTATCTTGTAATTCATCATCTTTTTCTAGCAAGTGACTTTGGGGCGGGTTTGAAATCCAAGGCTATGATGTTATGGAGAAAGGTTCTACCACAAGACACTTGCATGTATGGATAATGTTAGGTTTTGAATTCAACATTTGTCCATTGTTCCAATAAAATTATTAGGCAAAGAAATGAACAAGAAAATTATGAATTTTCTGATTTCTTTGTTTCAACTTTTCATGGCCAACTTTTCATTTGACATAGTTGAATTTAGGGGTGTTCATCCGGGTTTCGGATTTGGGAATTCGGAACCCAGATTCAAAATTTCTTTAAACCTTTTTTAAAAAAAAAATTCAAAAGTATTAATAAATATATAGAATTTTAAATCAGGCCGGGTACAACCCGGCCCGGATGAACAGGCCTAGTTGAATTAGTAACTGTTCTTTTTCTTTATTTTCTAAGTAACCAAACAATAATTTATGTTTCAAGTGGTAGTTTTTTATTTAAAAATTTAGCTGATTTTGATACTCCGACTAAAACGTCAATCCTCTAATACTTTATTTTTCATTTACAAAATCGATGATAGATGGTGTAGTCTCATAATAGGATCGATTGAAAAAAAAAAAAAGGAGTAAGTGGTCGTAAATTAGAATACTTGTGTTCTTTGAAATTAATTTCAAGTAAACGGTTAACGGTTAATTGGATAATCAGAACAGTCATCTATCAAGTCCAGGCAAAAATGTCCGATTTAGTGTCAGATCGAGTCGGAGTTCACCCTTATATGCATGATCTATATCTTAGAGTGAGACTGAATTATGAAGAATTATATTTGGCCCGAAAAAAGAATGAAGAGAGATATATTTCATTTTAAAGGTATATATTGGTTTGCTCAAACACATTGGCATATTATATATGACTTGTCTGACACTTATAATCACCTGGTGATTATGTTCACGTGATTGTGGGTCAAACCCTTTGTTGTCATACTCTCCTTGAGATGTGTGTTTGGCATGATTTGCTAGCTAGCTACTCTGCGTGATGAAGTCCTGATTATTTGTTGCTAAAAGAAGTAAAAGGAAAAAGACGTTTGTTAGCTAATTGCTATTCATCCTCTTTATATATACTATATATTATTTTTAAATTTTAAATTTTAAATTTTAAATTTTTTGGTTTTATTTTTCTAAAATTAATTTGAATTTTCCTACATATTTGATAAGAAAATAAAAATAAAAATAAACATAGCACTGTGTGGTGTGTAGTATATTTCAAGAAAAAAAAAAAAAGAAAATAGATCAGCTTGAGGGAGAGAAAATAAACAATGGCACTCGAATAATTTTTCTTCTTTATGTTTTACATACAAATCTAAAGGAAAAGACCAAAAGCTAATTCAAGTTCACGTTTTGATGTAGTGTGGGCAAATCACGATTTGGCAATGATCACTCATTTCAGATGACCCGTGGGCCAAATTTTTTAATACATGGAATAATTTAATCATCCGAGCGCGTTAGTGTTCTGACATTTCTTTTCAATTCAAGAAATAACTAAAGTGATTGATAATCCAAACTAAATAATTTAAAAGGTACCGATCGAAATTAACAGGCATTAACAAGAGTACTCGACATTAAAATATAAATTATAAATAAGCAAAAAAGGATACACATTGAATATTGGAGAGTAATTAGATACTGCCAAAACAAATGGATTTCTGAACCCCTAAAATTCCAAATAAAACAACTTTCCCAGATCATTCTACACATATATATGTACATATTATATATTAGGGCTGAAATACTAATAAACTGAGATAAAGCACGACAATTAATTAATAATTAGATCGAGATTATTATTTATGTTATATAATGTCTCATTTGTTTTAACAGATGAGATTAGATAAAAATAAAATGTTGAATAAAATATAAAATATAAAATATTGTTAGAATATATTTTTTAATATTATTTTTATTTTGAGATTTAAAAATGTTGAATTCTTTATTTTATTTTGTGTGAAATTTAAAAAAACTATAATAATTATATGAGATGAGATAAATTTAAAAGTTTTGGAAAGTGAACGAGACATTAACTCTTCAAAATTTATTGATAGCTTTAAGATCAGGATTCCATTGTCTAAACTTGCCATATTTTATGGATCTAGTTAGTAATTACTTAATTAGTAACTTTCCTCAGATGAAATTGTTGAGGGATAAATTTCACATTATTTGTTAACAATGTATTGAGCTTATTTATAAAAAATGAACAATCATCTCTTATTGAACCGATTTTATGAAATGAGTTAGACTTATGAATTTTTTTCATAGTATCAGAGTCTGTCACAAGATGAATGGGAGTCCACACTACTTATCCGATGACAAAAACAAAAAAAAATACTGGTTTGCACATGGGGTGAGTATTGAGGTATAAATTTCACTTTGTCTGTGGAGCAAATTTCTACAAAAATTTCTTATTAAATCGATTTTTTTATATGAGTTAGTCTCATAAATTTCTACAAAAATCAGATCAGCTAATTGTTCTGATCTATAAGAAGCAAATTATGGTCCTTAATATAGCTTGAATAAACGCAAGACGTTAAAGGTAAAACAAATAATATGTATATTGATGCAAAGAAAAGCTGGATCTATATATAGTTTAAATGGCTTAATTATATATGTTATAATTGACAACATGAAATGGCTTAATTCTTTCTCTATAATAATACATAATCTAAATCCTAAAAGTAGTATCACAGTTCTGTCCATCTTTCTAGAGAGAGAAAGCCGTCCAGCTTCTCTCTAAAAGAAAAAGGCTCATATTCTTCCGTTTTATTTTTCGCTGAAGATTGCACGTGGTCATGTACTAGTGACTCTGGAATCCCCACATCTGTTAGATATTACCGACTACATCTGAACACCAACCTTATATATATAAACGCGACAATTTCCAGCCATTGCCGACTTGGGTTAGCCGATATCGTACTATATCCAATTGTATTATTGTTTTCCCACTTGAGGACGAGGAAGCAAGTTCCCTCGTTCAAACAAATTAATAGGTATATATTATAAGAAAATTGTTTGTTTAATTGTGACAAGTTATTTTTAACAAAATGATTAATTTTTTTATAAAATTATGAGTTTGTTTTTATTGTAAATAATTCATCACACATGTCCCTTTTTTTTTATAGTTAATACTAATTATAATGGAGTGTTTGTTAGGAAATCTCACCCCTTGTGTATCTTAGTCTTGCTCTATTAATGAACCACTTGTTTAGAAATAAAAATGCAGGATCTCATTCAAGACCCGGCCCTAGATTCAATCTGGCCATATATGTTACATGCATGATATATTTGACATAGTCAAGCTAAGCATTTTGCATGCTCGGGAAAAAAGGGAGACATTTAAACTCTATTTGATTAATACTAATTGCTACAATATCCATATGAGTTTTTTTTTTTTTTAAACAAAAAATGTGGAGATCGTTGGACTTAAACATCATTTACGTGCAACAATTTCGCAACTCGAAATATTCCCCCCTTTATCATTGTACTATTATTCAAAAACTACTTTGAAATCATCTCCTGATATTACAAAACCAACAGTACTACTGCATGTAGCTAGCCCACAGCTTTGTCCAGTGAAATCACTACTTGATCCGACAGAAGTAGTACTACACAGTACAAGTACGCTAGTGTGAATTGTGAATAGCCGATATCAAGCTGCAAACTGGAGTTTCTGTTTCGTTCTCTCTAATGTCTCTCTTTCTTCTCGGGAAAATCGGAGAATTCAATATAGATAATCTACTCCAATGCAATTCTATGTGCTAAATTATTAAAAGGAATTGACTCCTAAAATAATAACAAATACCAGTAATATTAATTAGGTACGCGCAGATGTTGTACACTACTACTGCCAATATAGTTCAGTAAAGAGGCCGACAATTCTCTAGGGTTATGTAGCTGCCATATATTATATATATAATAAAATGGAATGCTATTTTGCCTACTCGTTTTAATATTTTATTTTGACATTTATGTATTTTAATCTCTTTTACTCACTAGTTAAGAAAGTAATTATTATTGTATTGATATATTTTTTAAATATTTTAAAATAATAAAAAATAAGAATAAGAAATGAGGCAAAAATAAAATGATACTCAAAGCGACAGAGTCGAGTGGCTCATATATAAAATATATATAGCTAATTATTCTTTTGAATTTCGTTATATAAATATAATTACATGTGATTGTTCTTTATAGCGGGGTAATATAAGCACTCTCATTAGATTATTTAAAAGTTAAATCCAAAAAAAATTTAGAGTACTCTCATTGTATTGGTCATTGCTAAAGTACAATTTTAGTCAATATAACTCTTATTTTGACTTTTGGTCATTCTATTCACATAAGTCTCTACATTAGAATAGTTATTTTTTAAATATAACAATAAAATAATATAACTAATTTTTAACTTTGACTATTCACATCAAATCTACATAATGGATTATCCATTTATAAAGATACATAATAATTAATAATTAATAATTAAATCTTTTTAATTATTTACAATTATTAAATTAATTAATTTTATCATACTTGACTATTCTATCTATTATATGTTAATTAATAATTATATTGTAATTAAATTATGAGTTTAAAAAATAATTAGTAATCATATTATACTTAAATTAAATTACTAATCGATATTTTTAAAAAAATTATTTCTACTTATTCCTCATCCAACTATATTTTTTTATCAACTTAATTTTCTCTACCCAAGGACAATAGGAAGAGAGAGTAAAGTAAGAAAAAGAATAAAATAAAAATTTAACCATTGTATTTGATTAGCTATATTTGACATTTGATTTGGGTTTACTGTTCAGAAAAGTTAAATTATTTGACTTTTGAACAATTCAAGATGAGCGTAAAATGAGCTTTAATGTCCAAATTTTTATTGGATTTAGCTTTTAGCCAATCAAATGAGAGTGCTTTTAGCCATTAAGACTTAAAAGAAGTCCATATTAAAATGTATAAATTTTAACTCAAGTGAATAGTAATACTAAAAAAACTCCAAAGTTAGAGACTTCAAGCCATTGACCAAACTCTTATTTTATTAGTTTTTCTCTCTTTCCTTCCTCATCACATAGAATATGATTACTAATTAATTTTTCATTAATTTCTCTCTCTTACCAAACTTTCATTAATAATTTAATTTAAAAAGATTATGATTACTAAGTAATTTTTTTAACTCATAATTTAATTAAAATATGATTATTAATTAACATGTAATAGGTAGAATAAAAGATATTTTTTTAATTATTAATTACTCAATACTATATATCTTCTTAAATAGATAAACTAATATGAAAATTTGAAGTGAATAGTCAAATTCAAATTATTGTTATATTATTTTATTATTATATAATAAAAAAAATAACAATTTTAATGTGAAAATTATGTGAATAGAATGTCCAAAAGTCAAATTACTCTTCACAATGGCTAAAATTGGCTTTTAACTTTGAACAATTTAATGAGAGTGCTCTTAATGTGAATGAATTAGCTCCTCTACAGGCAATGATATTTCATGTGCCCTTTATAAACTACCATTTAAACCACCTTTATATATTCATCATGTACCACCTAAACTAAGGTCTCTTTTAAATATAAAATGAGATGAGATAGTTTTAAATGATAGTTGATCAAAATTAAAAGTTAAATAAAATATTATTAGAATATTATTTTCTAATATTATTATTTTAAATTCTTTTAAAAAATTGAATTTATTTATTATATTTTATATATAAATTTAAAAAATTTTATAATAATAAAATGAAATGAAATGAGAGAAAACCATTTTTATATTCAAATTAGACCTAATTTTATAGGTACATGCAAACGTTTGATTTTTTTTTTTTTGGTTACCATTTCAAACAAGGCATCCCATCCTTTCTTTGTAACTCCAATTTAATATAATTCAACAACAAAAAATCTCAATTTTATTTTTAACTCAATTTATTAAAATATTGAATCCATCAGTTTTCTTTCTTAATTTTTAGGCAGATGTACGGTCAATGCTTTCAGGGTATGGGAATTAAATATTGAAATTATTGTTTTGATAATTACGGTGAAAGAGACATTAATCAGCATTGAAAGAGAGGATGGAAAAGCAGATTCCATTTCCTTCTTAGGGTAGCTTTAGGTGCTATTTCGTACAAAATCACAGTAACATATACTATAATGCATTTTTAGTGAAAAATTGGGCCCTTTTTGTATATATTCTTCAACTTGGTGCAACTTCATTTCATTTAAACATCCCCCATCCTTCCATTCTGTAGAGAGAGAGAGAGAGAGAGAGAGAGAGAGAGAGGGAGATGGAGCTTACTCAGCATGGTTTCTTGGAGGAGTTGCTGGGAACAAGAAGAGACACTTCTTGGAACGCTTATCCTAATGGAGTGAACGAGTTCTTTCCTAATGGGTGGAATTTTGATCCTTTGGAAGATCAAAACCCTGTCTTGGCGACTCTAAATCCTCCTTTTTTAGGATTCTCCGCACCAACATTAGGACCCAGCTTTGATTGCCCTTTGATCAGTGACCAAGCCTACCCTTTTCTTGATGGATTTACAGAGATTGAAACATCATACCCCAAGAATGAGAAACCACCATTTCCATCCCAGGAAGCTGATTACCCATCGATGGTTGAGGATGAGGAACTTGGTTTTTTGGGCAGTGAAAATCACAGTATGGAAGATCAGCACAATAATGGCTGCAAAGTTGAGATAGAACAGGCTGCTGATATTCAAGCTTTCAACATGGGTTTATTTGGAGACAGGAAGGGTAAGGCCAAGAGATTGGAAGGGCAGCCATCGAAGAATCTAATGGCAGAAAGAAGACGAAGGAAGCGCTTAAATGATCGCCTATCCATGCTCAGATCAATCGTCCCTAAGATAAGCAAGGTGATCTCAGATTTTCATCTGCTCAAGCTTGTTTTATACTGAATCTACAGTGGTTGTTTCTTTAATAATAATAAATCTCTGATTCGCCTTTGTTAAATGTGCTTATTCGTTTTGCATATAAATACATTTCTTAAACATATATAAGTTGCTTCTTATGACTTCTGAAAGATTTAACAGAAGATCAATGTAAATATATTGGTAGCAGATGG
Organism: Platycarya strobilacea; assembly: GCA_036898215.1. Taxonomy (NCBI): domain Eukaryota; kingdom Viridiplantae; phylum Streptophyta; class Magnoliopsida; order Fagales; family Juglandaceae; genus Platycarya; species Platycarya strobilacea. Next base: position 39,365,054 of record CM072555.1, read on the forward strand.
ATAGAACATCTATACTTGGAGACACCATAGATTATATGAAAGAGCTTCTGGAAAGAATCAATAAGTTGAAAGAAGAAAACATGGAAGAAGATGAAAATCAGGTTAGCTTAATGGGCTCCAACACCATGGAGCTAAAGCCGAACGAAGTAGTGGTCAGAAATTCCCCAAAGGTAAAAGCTTTTTAATTTTGATCACCATTTCTTAAAACTTATCACGAACATCTCTAACTTATTTGTTATAATATATATAATGAATGCTCGGATTGATTTTTATGTCCCGGTCTGGGTTTGCAGTTTGATGTGGAGAGGAGGGAGATAGATACTCAGATCGATATTTTGTGCGCTGCTAAGCCAGGATTGTTGCTATCGACAGTGAATACGCTAGAAGCACTGGGCCTTGAGATTCAACAGTGTGTTATAAGCTGCTTCAATGATTTTTCAATGCATGCTTCTTGTTCAGAGGTATGTACATAAATGTCCATTAATTGCTTGAATTTTATAGCTATGCGCATGCCTCAGATGAACATGAGATCAATTCATATATATGTGTGTGTATTCTCTTATAATGATGATAGGGAACTCAGCAGGGAGAACTAATAAGTTCAGAAGAAATAAAGCAAGCATTGTTTAGAAATGCGGGTTATGGAGGAAGATGTTTGTAGAAGAAACAGATGATGGGGAAAAACAAAACATTGTTGGGTACTTATAACAAAGCTTGAAGACTAGATCAATTATAAAGTTGTTGTTCTTTCAGGAATTTCACATGAGACTAGAGCGATCAATAGTTGTAATGATATTGTATTTTCAATAAGAGACGTACTTGCCCATTCATCAGGTTCATCTCGCAGCTACCCTATTGTGAATTATTGTCTACAGCAATCGTCTTTCTTCTCTTTGTTTTTATTTTATTTGATTTTTATTTTCAAGGATCCTTTGTTTCCCAATATAAATTATAATAAAAGTAGATTTTGTTTTAAGTTTGAAATTGCACGTTTGTATTGGAATCAGAATGTATATGAAATAAATGCACAGATCAATTCGGTGTTCGATCAAAGTACTTCTTTCTAGAAGCTGATCATCAAGAACAATTTAGTAGGTTATTGATATCTGCTATCCACCAATAATTGGCATTTAGGATAATAAACGATCGATGGTGACTCCTGTTTCTGAATTTATATTATAAGAAAGAATATTATAACAACTCCTCCATTGTAAAGGCCAAAAATACTCAGTAATTTGGCACATCAGGCTAGAGTAACATTGTCATGATCACACCCTTCTATTCCATCCAATTCTTGAGTTCATAGCGATGATCTCCAATTCTAGTCAATCGATTAACTTGATCATTTGCAGAGTTTCTTCTGATGCAATTTGTATGCAGAAATTTCATATATAGATCATGTTAAAAGGAGAAAGCCATAGCCTTACTAGAAATGGCCGTATACATTTATATGGATCAGTATTTTTGCCATGATCATCCTCTTATAATGTAACATTAAAAGATTTAAAAACTATTTCTCATTCATTACTTATCATTCAATCAATATAAGATGCCACAGAAGGGGATGACAATTAAGAGGACGGTGAATAGAGTCTTAACCTTTTTGTTGTGGAACTATTATGTGATTTCTTCACAAATGCAGCGGTTCTAGTCTATTGCAATCCAAGTTAAGAGAAGATAACCCTAGTAGTATTATATATATATATATATATATATATAGAGAGAGAGAGAGAGAGAGAGAGAGAGAGAGAGAGAGAGAGAGAGACGGTCATGTAAAAGGCACACTAGCTAGCTAGAAGATTTGGGTCACGCCTGATCAATGGGAAAATGTCGATAATTTATATCATGATTCATATGATATGAACGTATAACTACATGATGAGTATAGAATTTGAAGATGTAAAACACGATAATTTATCAGATTTTATATATACGGCCAGTACGTACGTTCTCCGAGTTTCAAATTTAAAAATGTCAAACATATTGTATTTGCACAGCTCTCATGCTTTCAATTATCGTCGAAAATAATAAATGGTTGAGCCGGAAGGCAGGCCAGATCATAAAATTAACATGTTCCAAAAAACAAAAAACACAAGTGATCACATGTTCCCAACTTCATTTGATCTGAGATCAGTCCGTACTTCCAGTACCAATGTTTGTGTATGTGGAAAATAAAGTGGATCATCCTGGTAGCATTAAGCTGGACACGGTTGATAATCGGCCACGTACGTAGCAGATTATAACTAGAAGTTCCTGGAGATCATAAGCAAGCATCTTCACAAAGTTCTCATTTCCTCTCTCGAGGGGGCAAGACCATGCATGGAGGATACTTTCGAATGTAGTAATTAGAGCCTATTATATATATTGACACACCAAATGCGTCACTCATGTCGAAGCCTATTAAAATATATATTAATTAGTTAGGATAAAAAACGTATTTAGAATTTCTTTGGCCTGCAATGTTCTGATCCCACAAAAAGCAGTACTACTGTATTTTCAATTATTACTATCCACAAACTGGCGACCTCAAAGGCACTAGATAGTAGATGTTATTAAAATGTACGTTCAGAGCATATCCAGCATAAGTCAATATAGATGCTATCAGGACCCAACTGATCAAGAGTTATATGAGATTGGAGCTTCAGTACCATTTTAAATTCTAGCATAAGATCAGGATTCCAATCTTGAACTTGGAATAAGATAAGATTAATTTAAGGAAGAACAGGAACACAGCTATGAAGGACAAGCTATTTTTCTTTTCAAACTTCAAACTTATCGGCTTAAGAAAGCTTTATATTATTACTGTTTCTCTTGTCTTCAAGCCCACAATTCACGCTACAAGAGGCGAGTTTGTCAAAAAACAAGACGAAATATCCCACCCATAAAATCTGTCGTATGCCGCATTTAGGTAACTTAGAGATGGGAAGATACAATGATCCAATATGTATAATAAACCAAGGCACATGTATTGCACCTGACAGTTATCATTCCTCAATAATAAGATAAAAGATAATACATATTTACTCGTAAATTTGAAGGAAAGGGAACCATCATTTTAATTTCACCATTATATTGTTTAACAGAATTGTCCCAACATAGGATTTTCGAAATGGGTTATCGTATTCTACAGGATTCAAAGTCAGCAGCTTACACACCTGGAAGCTTCAATTAGCAATGTTAAGGAAATCTACATCTCAATTGATCTTGAAGCTTTTAATGAATTATGTGGCTAAGTTTCATCTTCACCTTCATCATCGTTGCTGTCAACATCATCACCATCGTTGAAATCTGAGTTGCTCATGGCAATGGCTTGGGAATGTTGATACTGATCAATAACATTTCTAGCATCATAAACTAAGGCATTCTTTGCAGCTCTAACCGCATCAATATTCTGATTATGGATATCTTTTGTGTCTTCTTTAACTACAGAGGATTTTTCTGCCCGTGCTGATGCCGCTTTTCTTTTGGCTTCCCTACAATGTAATTGGTCAATGTACTTCTCATGTAAGACCCTGTTTTTAACTTGCTTTAGTACAGGAGGACTGACGAGAGTTGTCAAAGATGAGCTACTAAATCTTGAAATGGGCTTTTTACGGACAGATGAAGAACTCTCAAGGAGCTTCCGAAAAAAATCACGTTTTTCCACTAATTTCTTTGGGGTGGAAAGTATAACACCCGGCTGAACGGCTTGATCAGATTTATCCATATTGGATTCAAGCACTGAAAATAGATCAGCTTCATAATCATGGTCCACATGATAATGCTTTTGTAACAAGTGTCTTACGGTTTTTTGTGAGAGATGAGTCTTCTGTTTATTGCAATTCAACCTTTTAGCTCTTGGTTTAAGTAATCTACTTGCGGAAAGCGAAAAATGTTGAAGGGGTGAAGATTGCGCTTTCTTAGTCCTTGACCGAGGACGAGGTTGCAGTGGCGTTAAATTGTCAGAGTGTACTTTATCAAAGCACTCCTGTGAAGACTTTCCAGGCACCTGTGAGAAATTTTGGTCTCACATAAGTTCAACCATCGATACAATTCCAATAAAGCAATGTACAAGGAAGCTAACTCCAGGGAAGAGAGATTTTCTATCAGATAGTTGACAGAGATTGCTAAATACTAATTCAAATATCAAAGAGCAAATATAGGTTGAAACAAGTTTTAAGGCTAGGTTTGGCTAATAGAATATTCTTAGGTATTCTCATAATACTCTACTACTATTAATTACCTTATTATTACTTTCTACCTACTTTTCACTATTATTCATTATTTTTCGCTACTATTCAATATTTTCTTATTACTTTTTCATTACTTTTTCACTGCTATTCATAAAATATCTAAGATCACCTCATTACACAACCTTAGAGAAGTACTCAAAATGAGATGCGTAGCTATATAACTTTGGGTTGTTTCTATGTTAAAAATATTGTTTATGGGGAAATTACACCTTGCACTCCAAACTACCATCTTTTTTCAGTTTGTACCCTAAAGTAGGTTAAGATCTGACTGCTAAGGTCAATATTAGTAGGACATGTGGAACGATCTTAATAGTCTGATGTTTATCCAAGGTGCAAATTGGCTAAGTTTTGCAGTTTAATGCGTTAGTATAATATCTTGGTAGTTTAGGATGCATGCTACAATGATTTCTCTGGAAAACAGTAGTTCATGAAAGTTTAGCTAATTTACACCATCTAAACTGCAAGACTTACAACTTTATCAATATCTTATAAACAAGCATTACCCAATAGCCAAGCGTCTATGTAACTCCTTGAAAAGAACATGATCGTTGCTCTTGCTATTTATATTTCCCCAAAATTCATTCCAAACAGAACAATGAACAAGAAATTCCAAATTAGGATAGGAAAATACCAGTCTGGAAACCTTCTTCCAGAAATGGGGGGTCGGCTTGGCAGCAAAATATGCTCTCTGCAAAGCTAATTCTTGCTCCTTTGTCCACCCTTTAGTAATATCATCATAGTCGTCATCTGGCTTTCTCTTCCTGTTAATCACAATATCAGCCTTCCTCTCCTCGCCTTCCATGATAATTTCAGGGCCAATAGAACTCCCCCTTGTCACCCTAGTCCGCCCATCACGTTTACCTGAAACCTGTTCGCAAGGAATCGCCCCCTTTCCAGCTTTTCCATTATCTGTTTCCTCTTTCTCCAAGGAGTTAGCGCTGCCACTCTTCTCGACATGTTCATGAACAACATTTTGCTGATTATAAATCCTCTGTGATTTTCTAAGACCTCCAACATCAATTCCACTACCCAATCTGAGAGACTTGCGCGACGCAGAACTCCAACAACTATTGAACCCAACATCAGATTTCCTCCTTTTCTCAAAAGTTTTCTCCACATAATCTATCCTTTCATCAACGACATTTTTATGACTAGAAAACCTCGGAGAGCGTCTGAGACCCCGAAACGCCTCGACCCCATTGTTCAACCTTGGAAATCCCCTCGACCCAGAACGTAAATTCCAGCAATTTCTCGCCCCACCATCGGATTTTCTTGTTCTCTGTGAGTCCTTTTCCGAGTTATCCTTGCTCTCTTGCGCTGAGCTGAGAGAAGGGTCCCAAGGACGTGCCCTGTTGTTTCTGGATTTGGAATTGGGGGTTTTCGGATCTTCGAGTTCTGAAGTTGCACTCTTCTGGTGGAGTCTCGGGGATTTTCGAAGATTCGTGTGTTGCTTTGATTCTCGGGTGTTGTTTTGGTGGAGAAATCTCGGAGATCTGCGGAGTGTCTTGCGTTGCTCGGTGCTACTGCTACTGATAAGATTTCGACAATGCATTTTCACGAACACTTGGTGATCAAGACTCAAGACCCGTATAGAGAGAGATTTGGGAGGGAAGATTTCCGCTATTCAAACTGGACAGAAGCGGGCTCTCTCGTGACACAAGGCTACGAAAACAAGAGCTTCCCTTGGGCCGGAACCCAACTTCAGTGGGCTCCAAAACCTCTGTTTCTTATTCCTTTATTTTCTATTCTTATGCTTTTAACTTTTTACGATTAAAAATAGAAAAATTCTAAAAATAAGATAATACATCACATGCTATATACTCCGATGATATGTTTTATCAATAAATTTTATGATTTTCCATCAATTATTTTTTATCTTCAAGTTTTATTTGATATGATAAATACTCCGATGATAAATATTGAATTTTCTAATAAATATTAATCGTATAAAAAGATCTCAATCATTTAATTTGAAACTTAGTACTGCACAATTACAATAAAATTATATAATAGAATTCCCTAAAAATTTTATCATTTTGATTCAGAAAACACGAATTATATATTATAAGTAGATCGAAGTTATCTTGAACACGAAGTACGTACTTGGTACTCTACCAAGTATCTAATATTTTACTTCTCAATGTGAGAGAAGTACAAGATAAGGGTTGGAATAATAAAGATCTATGGCATCTTTATGCTAAATGTATACTTAATTTGTTCTCGAATAATTATTTTAAATGTTCGAACCTTTTGTTTCCGCACTATAATTTGATAATTAATAATTTCATGTGATTATATTTTTAACTCATGTGAGTAATCCAAAATAGAAATATTTAAGATACGAATATTTTTTCGAGACACAAAGGGCCAAAAAAAAAAAGTATTTTACTGTTCATGCACGTACAATGATTTTGTAGTGAATTGATTTCTGCATCCTCAATGTGTCTCTCTATCTATATACATATATATATATATATGATATATATTAGGAAAGAAAATACGTTTCTCTAATTTAATGAAACGATTATTTTTAAAAAATAATATGATTTTTATAAAGAAATAAATTTGGATCAATAATATAATACATAATGAAGAAAATATGTAAGTTTTAACAAATATTCGATAGATAAAAAATATATATATCTTAACAATAAAAAAATTATATAAAAATAAATTATAAATTAATGTGAAGTGATAGAGAATTATTTAATAATTATTATAGTTTTATATATATAATACTATTATTTAAATTTAATGTTTCATAGTGAATTTAACTTGAGAAATAAAAAATATTTTAAATAATTGTATTCACAAATATAGTTGACAAAAAAATTTAAACTTAATTATTTTACATTTCTCTTTTTTTATAAAGAATCAATACAAGTTTTAAATCATATATATATTTATATATATATTTAATATAAATTATGATTTATATAAAACAATATTATATTATAATTTGTAGCGTGAAGTAGGTTTATTAATGTTATATTATAAGTTGCATTTTATATAATTTATTACTAATAAAATATTAGTAATAAAATATTAATAATTTATAATTTGCATGTTGTATATATAATTTGTGTTGTTTAATTTGAGTCTTAAGTGAGTTTTATAAATGATGAGGGAATAGTAATATCGATCATAAAGAGATTGAGTTGAGTTTGAAATTGAGTGTTAGTTTCAATTTAAAAATTCATTCAAACTGTAATTGAGAGATAATCTAAAAAAATTTTAGTCGAAGAATAATTTCGGATAATAATTCTTAAGAGGATAAGAGTTTTGAATTTGATTATATTTAAATTTGAAGTGTTTGGTTTCAAATATCCGTTCTGATCTCAGTACTATTGGTTCTTCATGATTGCAAAGAAAGAATGAAATGCAAGATCAAATCAGAAAGAATGAGATATACATGACAAAATGATATATACAAATATCAAATATTAGACAAATTCGTGCAAATCCTTTAAAAAGTTGATCCCAACTTTAAAAAGTTATATATATATATATATATATATATATATATATATTCTTTATCAGTAAGATTCACTTTTTTACAAAATAATTGTATGAAATTTGTCCATTTGGGATTGTATCTAGTATTACTCTAAAATAAAATCCATACAAGAGCTAAAATTACGCATGCTAGCTACACCATAATCATGATCTAAGCAGAATCTTCTTTTCATGAGGTGATGAAAGAGGAAAAATTAAGAAAGCAAAAACCAAATTGCATAGAAACATAATATTAAGGATGCATATATGTTGGAGAATAAGCTAGCTCCCCGGCCACTACTCATGCAACTTGATGAGTAATGTTATTTTTTAGCTGCTAGCTCATGGTCACCCAAACCACATCATAGTATTCTTTGAAAAGAAGAAACTCATCTTACCTAATTAATTCTCCACCACTAATCTAATTATAAAACAATTAGATCGATCCGCCTTAACAAAGAATCTAATATATAATTAAGATATATATGATCTATCTTGCAGTGCTAGATCTGATATCGATCACCATAATAGATGGTTCCAAGCAGGCCGATTAATACGTGACTTACATTAACAACTCTTCAACTAATCTGAGAGGGTACTAGGTCGCTAGAATAACAATGAATCGAAAGGATGATCGTTACTCGCTAGAGAAATGAAAAGAAAGGAAATGAAAATTAATCATTGTAAATGCATGCTTTCTATGATTTATACCTAACTTTATTACAAGGATTTCCACTATAACTCATTATACAAGTATTTGAGTGCTTTCTTGTGTTTAGCAGTACCCCACTCCAATCAACATGTTCTTTAGAGATAAGGTTTTTTATATATATAAGGTTTTATGCTCAAGTTTTTTTTGAAATTTTTGACAAATTTTAGAGATAAGGTTTTATATATAATGTATAAGCTTTTATAAAAGTGATTGGACCCTTTAAATATGTATTTAATTAATTAAAGTGAGAAAGTTTCTTGGAGGTGTTTAATTTTATTGAAATTTAAAAATCGGCAAGATTCATTTAAAATGTGAACGGAATAAGCTTTTTACAAGATTTTCTTTTAAGTTTTGTAAAAGTAATTGCTTTATCTTTTTATTTATTATATATGGAAACTAAGATAAAGATGTTTTGACAATTAAAGATTCATGTTTTCTTAATATAGCTAGATGTTTGGATTGAGTGAGAAAATCTAAAGAAATATTCGAAATTATTTCTTTTTTTTTTATAAGTTCGATGTGATCGTATTTAGGATTCAGTTGTTTATTATAAGTATAATATTTCACAATCTTATTTTTTGTATAAATAATAATTTAATACCACATTTAACGGCCATTGCATCAAACCCAATTAATTTAAACCCTAGAAGAATCTGCCCTTTTTTGAAAGATTCTTTCTTGATTTTTGTTTTTATACAACTAGACATGAGAATCCAGCTTTATCATCATCGACCTTTTTTTTCCTTATTTTTTTGTACTCCTCTCATTGGATTAAGAGAATAATCTTTGTTAATAAAGAAAAATGGAAATTAAAGAAAAATGCTATGTTACATCATAATTCATTCAGGCTCTGTTGGGATAAGGCCACTCAGAAAGCACTAGGAATTGTCTATGGAAGGGCTCCTGTGTCCATGTGAATCTAGTGTGCAAGGGTCCCATTGGATAATGTTCGCATCACCCGTACGTTTAAATAATCCCTGTTTTTGCACTGAACTTTCTTTTAATTCAAAAGCAACCAAAATTGGCCAGGCCTAGTTTTCTTTGACGCCCTCTCTATGCTCTGATCAAGTATGTATGTATGTATTAGGTGGTTGCATTGGCATAAATATATCAAATTGAAATTAAAAAATAAAAACTAAACTCTATTTATAAGATTTTTTTAATCTAAAGTACTACATAAAATATCATAAAACGTATAGATATTTATAATTAGAATGAGCCCCTCAATAAAACAAAAAGTTTATAAATAGAAAAGTCAAGTTAATTTGAATTCTCGTTACATACCGACATGATTTGATGCTGTGCCTTAAGAGTTGATTGTAACGACTAGAAAGTCCAATGAAATTTGCTCGATCGATTCTATAACATGGGTTGGAACAACCTTTGGAGAAATTGATAAGATTATTGATGTAAAGGGATCCAAGTTAAATAATATTGAGTCGTCATATTACACGTTAACAACTTTGAAAATATCTTGAGGTGGCAAGTCAGTGCAAAAATAATAAAAAAATCGTGATCTTTTCTTAATTAGAATAATTTTAAACATCATATTTTGATATTTTTGTCATAACCAAAATCGAAATCACACATATAATCTCAATTTGAGAAGTTCTTTTAGACGCACATATTGTGGCCAGGAGTCCCATTTTGATTAAATGGTTTCTCAAATTGATTGGCCTTACCAATCAAGCATTCGAATCAACTTGTAAAAAGACATCCACGAAACGGGTTGGTAAACAAATATCATTATCATAATAAAAAAGAAAACAAACAAACCATTCGGAACAAATTACGTTTCAATCTTTGATATGATCATATGAAAAGGTTTGAAGACGGGCAGACCATATTCTATGTTTGTGATGTTTAATATGAGCAAATCAAAAAAGCCACGAAAGCTAAAACAGAAAAAGTGTGATTTTCTTGACATGTTGAGTAAGATTGGCGATGTTAATTCGAGTGGCGTATAAAGAAAGGTGTGGATGGGGGCAGTGGAGGCAGTTCTTTATTAATTTATTTTAGTCTAAATTAAAGAAGTAGGAGAGAAAAAGAAAGGGGGGAGGGGGGTCAATGTCATACAGTACGGGTGGAAAGGAATGTAAACCAGAAAGAAAGGGAAATGTACCTCAACAAGCACGGAAGGTCCAAGGAGTACAATCTTCTAGTATTGGCAAAAGGATAGATAGTGGTCTATTTTAACCAACTTTTAAATTAGGATATGAATGTCATAATATTCATGTGGAGTATTTGTGTTTGGTTGGGCTCTTACAATTGTCGATGCTGTCCCTAATTGGACTCCATGTTTTGTCTATCTGTGCTCGTGAATTTATTGGCGCATGAGTGTTATTTCACATTTAATTTGAAGACAATGAAATAAAACCATAGATCCAATTTGAAATAAATAGGATTGAGATAAGGAGACTTTAGATGATATGTAGAAAATAATGATAAATTCATAAAATATAATAATAATATATTGAATAATAATAATAATAATTAATAATTATCTTTTCTTTTTGAATTTGGAATGCAAAAGAAGGGAGATCTCCCTTCTTTCCCTAAAACTAGAGAGGCCGAAACCCTAGTAGGGAGGAACTGCTCCTCCCCCACCCTTTCTCTCCCCCCTTCCTTTCTTGGTTTTGTTTTGTTCTAGCTATTTTGTTTTTCAGGAACACCAACAATAGTTTTTTAGGTCTTTTAGTCTTTAATGGTGAATGGCAAATCTGTAGTACTCTGATATCCAAGCCCCCCAATATATTTTTTAATTTTTTTAGTAAAATTAAAAAACATATTCCCTCTAGGACCTCTAATCCATAGAGTGAATCTCTTGGACTCTTTATTTGAAGAGTATGTTTTCTATGTTTTCGTTTTAAAACAAGATAGGGTATGCTTAAACTTTATCTTAAATAGAATTGTGTTGTTTCTCAAACGAAAATCTAAAGAAGTTTGCAATAAGAACGAGATCATGTCAGTCATTTTTGTGTACTAAAAAATTATAATATTGTAGTAGACTTGTAACGTATACTTTATGTCCAGTTGTAATATCAACTATTAATGAATGCAGTTTGTTTTTATAATATATATATAGTAAAAAGTAACAAAAAGTTAATAAATAATAATATATTTAAATTTAGTATGTCCTATAATTAAATTTAGTATTACTCTTTTATTATGATTTCTGGCTAAGAGCTCGTTTAGGGAATAAAATGAGATAAGAAATCTATGAATAATAATAAAATGGCTTGAGTTAAGATATTTTATTGAGTTTTGATAAATGAGAGAAAATTTATACAATTTTATAATATAATTTTTATTTTTAAATTTAAAAATATTGAATTATATTTATTAGATAAAAAAGTTAAAAAATTTGATATTGAAAAATATTTTTATTTTATAATATTTAAAAAAGAGATGAGATGAGATATTCCTAAACTAGGCCTACATGTGTTATGCTTGAAAAAATTTGTAAAGAATGCACATTTTGGTCCAATCAAGTATCTTGGATGCGAAATTAATGTTGTTATTAATTATTAGGACATGGCAGACAAGTGCTAGAATTACCAAGTAATGGTTAATCACTTCCCTCTATCTAACCAACCAAACCCATTTGAAAGATTTGACATATCAACATAATCATGAGCGCAGCCTATATGCTTGACTTTCAAACCATATATGCTTAATGCTTGCATAAATAAAGATAAAGAGTGAAAATCTTTTAGGATTGCCTAAATTTATGCCAAAGACCAACCTCGATTATGCAAAGCCCGTCTAACCCAGTACGTATTCTCTCAACATATTATATAAATATATTTATTTATTATATTTTTTTAATCATCTCATAATATAATATTAAATAATAGATTCATTAATGAAATATAATAAATAAGATAATGCTAGAAATTTCATCCCATTGTCCAGTCCCCTAGTTTTGATTTTTTTTTACATCATTTTTTAATATTTTTAAATACTTAAAAAAATACAATATTAGTAAACAATACTTTCTTAATTATTAAATAAAATTAAAATAAAATAAAAAACTTAAAAAAATGGGAGCGGGACTAGGCAAAGGGATGGGGGTGCCTATCTTTTTCCTAATAAATAACTTCCAATCAACTAATGTTATATTATAAAATAATTAAAAAAAATGTGAGAAAATGAATGAAGAATAACATTATTATATACATAAAATATCGCCTTATTTTCTTATTATTTTTAAATGTCCACTCCCCTGTAATATGTAATGACCAATAAATCGACAACAGAGTACGCTACAAACAACTCCATCATACTTTAATATAATATTTTATAAAAGAAAAAAATCCTCAATCGTACTCAGATTTCCCTATTTTATTGACCATATTTCTCAGTACAGTTCGGCTGAATTTGGGTATAGCTTGGTAGCTAATTAAACAAAAGGTTAATGTTCTTCGGATCAAACTCGTGAGGAGGCATCTAATAGAGCAAGTTATAGGCCAATAAAACAATAATAAAGAAGCGTAGTCTCTGTCAATTAAATGACCAAATTAATAAAATCAAGCATTGAAATTTAAGCAACCAAAAAATGGATTTTAATGAAGCTGCCACTGAATAATCTTCCCTCTATTTGGTTATGTACAAGATTTATAAAAAACTTGGGGAAAGAAATCATGATGAAATGGTAAAAAAGAAAATTACAAATCGACCTTTCCTCATGGACCTATAAATATTGCTAAAAATCGAAATATCACATGGGGAATTGCAATTGGTAAAATATCCTTCCATCGTTGTCACATATATATGCATCAATTGTTGAGTCCCCTTTTTTTTTTCTTTTTTAGGCTAATACAAAGGCACTGGAAGGCGAGGTGGTGGTGGCTTGAGTGGCTTCTGCACTTTTACGACAACTTTTTCAGGACGTGGAGGTTCACATGGGCATGGCAATGCTATGAACTTTGGAATCCGATCCCCAGGCATCAACACAGGCAAGCTTTGGCTTTGATTTTGCTTTAGATTCTGTTAAAAAAAAGAACCACCCAGAAAATTTTATATGTTAAAATTCTGAAACAAACAATGAAACCGAGAATAAATTTTCACCAACTTAGATTTTATGTATATACCGTGCATATGGGTTTAGATTTGGAGGGTGAAGCTTCGATATCTATATCGTGATCTGGATCGTCCTGAGAGAAAGAGTGGCGCAGAGATCTGAACCTGTCCCAGTGATAGCAGCAGGAGAAGATTCCACTCAAGCTGAAGATGATGATGAGGAGAAGGGCAGTACCGAGAGGGAAACCAAGGGAAGGACGAGATGCGTCCATGTGGGGTGGCGAAGAAAGATCCTGGCTGTCCATTACTTGAAGAAGAACTTGGACTTGTTCCTTCTCTCATGCGTTTGGAGGAGGGAAAGGACGGGGAAGAGAATGCTTTAGAGAGGGTTTGCAGAAAAGAGAGGAGAGTTGGAATTTATAAAGAAAGAGAATGGGGTAGATCATGGGGTGGTGGGTATGTGCTAAAGGTACGTCCGGGCCATGGTACGGAAAGATATGGGGCCTACGTTCTTTGGTGCTTGCTAAAAAGCATTTGTTTTCTGTTTGGGTGGAGGGATTAATAAACAACTCGTTAAAGAAGTGTGTAAGATGGAAAACCAAACTGAAAACCGTGTGTAAATCATGTGAATGGATTAATGCATCATGAATTTGATATTGAAATATACCCATTAGCTGTCACCTTGAAAAGCTTGCATTTCTTAAAGTCTAGACGGCAACAGATGCCAGCTTTCTGAACATGCAATGGAGGCCTTTCTGAATATCTATTGAAGAATTGAGTAGTTGGGGGAATATGATGTGAAGAGAGTACGTAAACACATGCACTGATATATGGATACTTGGTTACTTTTGGTGACCAGTAGTGATAGATGTAGATCGATGTGCCGTTTGCCATTTGAATTCTGAAATTCCGTTCAACTTTGTTTTCTGGCTTACCCTGTGCATATGCAGTGCTGGTTAGTCCCATCAGAGCATTGGCAATGGCCTGATTATTAAGTTTAAAATTACTAGAATTTCAAGTTTTGACTATAGTCAAAAGTTTTGACTAGATAAATTCACATCAAACTAGCCATCTTAAAGTTAAAACAGTAATATAATATCATATATTTAATAATATTTTACAAATATCTTTTAAACAAGCCAAATGGAGTATAAGACTTCTCAGCACAATCATAAAATGAAAATTAGTCTGAACCAGTTCAGAAAATCGAGTCAATCAATTCAAAACGGGTTTAGTTGTAATAAGCCGATTTTTGTCTCAATCAATGGCTTAGTCAACTGCTCAATCAGTGGCTTAACTTGTAGCTTCATTATGCAGGTCAGCTCGATTCTTGGAACGGCATCGTGTTTGGCTTTATCTGAAACACCATTGTCTACAACTGGAGAAGAATTGGTAGCCACAACCAAAACGAGTCAACGACGTCATTTTGTTTGGAATCCTTTTAACCACCATTGATTGGCTCATAAACAATGAACAAGTCATTTTGTTTGGAATCCTTTAACCACTGTTAATTGGCTCATAAGTACTAAATCAATCTCTTTTAAGACACATTACAAATTAAGTACCCATTTGTCACCAAGCGACTATTAAAACTATTGATTGCTAAGACAATACCGGAGTTGTTAGCATTAGTATTGACCAAGATAGTTGCAAAAACGCCACTCGAATGAACAGCCTATAGAGGCACTTTTGCAACATAAATCAAACCACCTCTCAACATTTTTCATCATTAATTAATTTTGTGAAACCATCCCAACATTCCTACGTTACGTCTTTATCATTATCCAAACATGTCATGTTTAGTTGTAAGCCAACTTTTTGTTCATGAGATAGGGAGTTATGAGGAGTATTCACTACAAGAAAAACAAGTTTTTGAAACCAGTTATATGCTACGAACATGACTATTTGGGACAAAACAGACCTATTTTTTTTGTAATGACTGATCATGGCGCACATTGCATGTGTCCAATAATTTCAGGTATAAAAAGTGTAACGTCCCGTTCCTGTGAGGGTCAGAGAGTTACTTCCTATTACAAAACTCACATTTCATCAAATAATTAAAAACTTAAAGTTCTCCAATATTATATAAAACTTGATTCTAAAATCATTTTTCTCAATATCATCAATTTTGGAAATACTACGTCACAAAAGTACAATAATACTTCCTTACTAAATATTGTCAATACTCATTTAAACTCTTTATGATTAATTTATCATTCCTAAAATCATCTCACCCAATGCTTCATAATCTGATCCTTCACTGAAATATCTAAATTCATCTGAAAAATATTCAGAGATGAGGGGTGAGTTTAACCACAACTCAGTAAGCGAAGGACATATACCAAAGTGCAAACATGAGCATTTACAAAATACTGTATACAAAACAGAAATAATTCTCGGAGTTAATATGCAAAATAAAACATATTTTCAAATGTAACAGAGCGATCATTTTTAAATCATATAAAATACAGAGTACTTTAGCATAACAAAACTGAGCATAATCGTCATATCCAACCAGAGTATCTTACAGAGCAGAGACCATGTTTAACCCTCGTGGTAGGGTTGTGCTAATCCCGGTGGCCAAAGCAGGCAGAGACAGAAGTGAAATTTTCCTTTAATCATTCTCAAAGCCTCGAGTATGCACACAGGAAAGTCCACAAAAAACCACTTTGATTCCAAAATGGGTGCACTCAGAGACAGAGAAGTTGGTACCAACCCAAACAAAGTAGAGCAGAGACAGAGTTAGATATAAACTAGTATACCATGCCAAAGGTTTTCAGAGTCAATCAAAATAGCACAGTTCGAAAATATTTTTAGAATCACCCTTACATAAATAAAACAGAGTCAGAGCTTCTTTCTAAAATCAATGTAAAATTTTTAGATAAAACAATATCGCTCTTTTTCGTATTTCAGAAACACATGACAAAATTTAAACTCATGTTTGCACAATGCATGATAGAAACATTTTACTTTCTTTCATATAAGCTTTATGAGTAATGCAAAGAAATGACTGAGGTTGGTTTTTCTTAAGTTCTCATTTAATAAGGAAACATGCATAAATTTTTAGAAAGTCAACCTCCATTTGGTACAAAGTCAAGTATAAGAACCTCGCTTACCTTGATCTTTTAGCTTTTAAAAAATATTATCAACAAAGCTGCACAAACTCAATCGCCACCTATAAGATAATCACGTGATTATCTTAACATTTTACTTGGTAAATGATCGCGTGATTATCACGTGATTATCTTATAGGTGGCCAATACTTGGTAAATTTTCTAATTGATTACAAATCTCGAAAATGTAACCTAAGATATAGAATCCAATATCTTATCTTAACATTAACAGATCTCTGAATCTTGAATATAACTCTTAATAATTGAATTTACCAAAATCCTCCAAAACTCTAAAATTCTTCAATACCTCAATTTTTGCTAGAAAAATACTTAATCCAAATTTTTGCTCAAATCAAGTATATTACGAAAATCAAGACTCAATCCATTTAATAAAAAGCAGCGCCATTTATCCATTCGAAAAAATCATATAAAACACGAGTCCAAAAATAATTTTAAAAAAATCGAACCCGACTCAAAATATTTTAACTTCAAAATAACCGAACATAGTCGTAATAATTCAAGACTCGTATCCGAAATAATTTAAAAACACGAATCCAAAATAATTATGAACCCAGCCATACCCAATACATTTTACCAAAAACAATCAGAAAATCACGTAGCTAACCAGCTCAAAAACAAACCAGACATACTAGCCAAAAACGTGCATCAAAAACGATATGCACGGCTCAAGCCCAACACCAAAACCTTTAACTTTCAAAAACAAACTTAATAACATACTCAAACTAACAAGTAATCCAGCAGAAAAAAGAAAAAAAAAAAAAAAACTTTAAAACTCACGGTTTGTATTAAAACCAAGGGAGAAAAACGTAAATCCAATAAGATGAACACACCCTATGCTATGCTAACAGAAGAAACAGTATCAACGTGGCCGAAGCTTACCGAGAGGAGGAGTTGTGCACGGACTGGAAGGGCGGTGGTCACGACGGCGATTTAGTGACTGAGAAATGCAAGAAGACCGACAGACTCAGGGAAACGGACAGCGGCTATGGGTTTTCAGGATGGTTTCCAGCGATTTGTTCTCGGTTTGTAGTGTTTGCAGTGGTTGATGGCAGGGGTGGAGAGTGCTCTGTTTTGAAAGATGGCAACAGAGGAGCAACTAGCCGAGTGTGCGGAAGAATCTAGGTAGTGAGCATTAAGGGTTGCTCCGATTTTAAGTTGCAGAAACAGGGGTATTGAGGGCATGCCATGGTGGCTCTCCCACCGGGCATGCCATGGTGGCTCACGGTGGGATTTTCCTTCGTGGTTTCCGGCATGGTGTAGAGCCTTGAGAGGGTGGCGCAAAGATGGGTAGTGGGTGCTCTCGGTGTGTTGGTTTCGATGATTGGCAAAAGGTATTTGTATGCTCTGTTTTGGGTTGGTAAAACAGGGACTCTTTTGTGGTTCACGGTGTAGCGATGCCACGGCTTGCCGTCGGCGGCTCGCACGTGGAGGGGGCAAGGTGGTCTGCTAGCTTTCATGGCCGACCAAACTTACAGATATTAAAAGTGTGGCCAATACTTAGTATGGCCTGGGCAGTGGCTTAAGAGCAGCGGTTATTTGAGTCCAAGATGCTCTGTTTTCGGAATAATGAAATAGAGGCCTCTCATTTCTATGATGGATAGCATGGTTCTATATGAGGTGGGTGTGGTGGTGCATTGGAAGGCGATGAAATGATCATTAGTGATTTACGTAAGGTGGTGGCTGTGTTCTTATGTCAATGTGCTAAAGAAAATTTTCTATGGCTATTAAAGGTCTAAATAGATGTATATATAGATGACTGAGAATAGAAAGTGTGAGGGAGAGCTGAGTATCTAATCGGTTGAAGGTAAGATTTTGAGAAGAAAATAAGGTAAGTGCATAGTCGTGGGAAGTTAAATTCAAATGGAGAGTCCGGCGGAAGTTGACAAGCAGCTGGTAACGTGCACGGTGTCTACATAAGTGTTTGGAACCTTAGGATGAGGAAAATATATTTGCAAAACATGAAATAAAAACGTCTATGTTCTGTTATACAAGTTGTTTCCGTGAAAATCGTGGGGGTTGGAACGTGACCAGTATATAGAATACTGAGACCTCTAGAAAACAAAACAAAATTAAAGAAAGTACATGCAGGTGTGGTGATCTGTCGTGAGATTACATAGTACCGTGAATTATGGGAAGTTTGGGAGTGCGGGATGCCTAGATAAGTGATTAAATCCTTAATAAAAGGAAGAGCCGCGTATGCTTAGAGAGTGCATGGATGGGTTAATTCTTGAAAAGAAAAGGGAGTCAAGAGTCGGATCCTTAATTAAAATAGGCCTCAACTTAAAACAACAACAACAATAATAATAATAATAATAAATCAATTGAAAAAAAAAAAGGACAAAATTTACTAAAACAACAAATTTACACTCATGGTCAATTTTTTTTTTTTTAATATTTGAATATCAAAAAGGAGTTTTTACTTAAATAATTAATTAATTAAAACATTTTTAAAAAGAAATGTGATGCTAGAGCCGGGTGTTAGAAACAGTATCCTTCTGGGTCACTCTCAATCCGTTTATCCTCAAGAAGCGGCGCGCCTCACGCTTGCCTTTGAAAACAATGGTTCTCAGATGTATTTCTCTGCTTGTATTTAAACAGAACATTTGTAACCAAGGTTAATTAAAATAAATTATACTTTGAAAACGCACAAACCTGTATTTGTCAGTGACAAAATCTTTAGCTTATATGGCACTGCATGCATGCCTCGTTCCTTAAAAAGTTCGCGAAAATTAACTGTAATCAACTGTAATGTTCAATATCGTAATAATTGGACTCCAGAAACTTGGTGAAACATCTATATATTTATAATGATCTTTTGTAATTAAAAAAATATAAGTGGTACGTGAAATGTACTAATTAATATCACTCATTTTGACAGGGGTTGCGAATGATATCATTAATTAATAACCCACTTAATGTACACTGCAATCCTTTTTATTTATTCCATGGGAGAGTAGGGATAAAACGTGTTGAACTTGAAAATTTCTCGTCCCCCGCCACCTTGATGGTGCCTTCGCTATAATGAGCTGTGAAGGATTTTCTTCCTCAATATTTTTCCACTCAGGTATGTCTCTTTTAGTACATGCTATATATCCTAAAATCCACTTGTTAACTGTTAAATGTTCTTAATTCAACATTATGGAAGACCCTCTTGTTCATTCGCATAAATAATTAATTATTTTAATTGAAAGATAGAATTAATTAAAATTCATATCGCTTAACTTCATTAATATCAAGTTAAGTCACTCATCATTTTTAAAATTCAAGATAATATAAAGAATAATTTTACTTATCATTTCAGCACATCACATAATACTGCACTTATTTTATTTTATTTTTTTACTTTTTTTTTAATAAGAATATATGTGGTGTATGGATGATAAATAGAACGACTCAATTAAATTAATAAGAATAAAGAAAAATTAATATAAAAAAATTAAAATGAATTTAAAATATATAAAACGTGTGATGTGAAATGAAGAATAACATTTTTTTTTATATAAAATAACGAACTTAATGTGATAGTAAAGACACGACTACTAAGATATTTTAACATCCCGTCTCAAAAAAGTTAAGATAAAACTTCTTTAGGATAATTGTTATTGTAACGTTGAATCTCCCTTCAATTTCATCTTATATTTTTCCTTTTTAACATCATTATTCATGTGGCCAATTGGGCTATCGATGAGGGACTTAATTTTGGTACCAACTGCAATCAATAATCGCTTTAATTTGATCGCTTACATCACCATGTGGTGGTCAATCTAGTTTTTGATTGGACTTAACTCTTTCTACTGTACAAGACCGAAAGGACAGAAGAAAATTAAGAATATGCCCCAAAACATATATACGTTTCTATAACCTAGCTGGCTAGCTGTAAGGAACAAGAAATGTTCAATGGTTTATGGAGCAAAATGGGTGTTGTTTTCACATCCTTATTATGGGTCTTCTGATCTAGTCTTAATCCACCAGCCTGCCCTACTAGCACTGGCTTGCTGCCCAAGAAGAAAGAGCACTTAAAACATGGTGTTCCCCTTGTGCTCCAATGGAGTTTATACCCCACCCTCCCTATGCAACTTCTTGGCTATTTTCTTGTCCACCTTATCCTCTTTTAACATTTCTAGCAAGAGTCTCGTTATGGCCGTGCATCACAAAATCTTCCCCAACAAAGCCATAGGGTTGAGGAGTGTACGTTATGATCTGATCATGGATAATTGGATTTGGTTTGGACTATTGATACTAGTAAATTAAGGATTGGTTAAGTTTTTGGAACTGGGTAAAAGCTATGGTTCTGTCGATGGTGTGTTCTGCAATCTTGAGTGACTGGAAGACTTCAAGCTAATCAATCTGCACAGGGTCAATAGAGAGTAGGGCTCTAAAGTCCTTTAAACACTCTGATACTTTTGTTAGAAATCGATTTTAAATTCTCTATCAAGAAAAATAAGGAGTATATACTTTTTCTTACCTCCTGAATTCTAGATGACCATTTCTTTTATATGGACTGAAAATATCGTGTTGATGTGCGTATCATGATTCAGGATTTGTCAGGGAGGATGTCAGTCAATCGGAAGATCTGTTCTCTCCATTATCTTGAGTCATTTATTGCTTTTGTTTCTTTTGAATAATATTTTCATCAATATGATCATACCTAGGTGACTTCTTTTCCACTTAGCATACTTCATGTCCTTTCCTGATGATTCTGTTGCCTGGGTTGCATTTAATGTGAGAAGTCATATTGTCAGGCATTAAATACTCCTAGTTCTTCTGATTATTCTATTGTTCTAACGACAAAAATAAGGGCAGGGATTCGTTAAATGAATTCTCTGTGTTTATCTTTATCGAACCAAATAGGATAAAGGTGGTCAGGTTAGAACGGAAGTGGGACCCAACCATTTCTTTATCGAATGCTTCCCCCCTCGCCTCTATCTTAAGAATATCTTTAAGAGATTGTAGGCAGGCACCATTCTTTTTGTATGCAGCATTATCCTATGGTTGATTCTCCCTTCACAGGTTCAATGCTAATTTTAGAGAGTACTTATGGCAGATTCCCACCGTCTACCCCTCTTCTTTCTATTTTTCAATGTGTAAAATGCTACTATGGTCGTAACCAAATAAAATGAGACGATATAAAAATTGAAAGTTGAATAAAAAAATTATTAAAATATTTTTTTAATATTATTTTTATTTTAATATTTTAAAAAATTAAATTTTTTATTTTATTTTGTAAGTGAAAATTTTAATAAAATTATAATAATTAAATAAAATAAGTAGAAGTAAAAGTGAGCGAAACAATCTTTTACCGTATATTGCACTTGTACGTATAAGAAAGGTCGAGTACAAGATTATATTGGGACCGACCAATACCGGCAGGTTCTTTATCTAAATCGATCTATTATCTATCTCAAAGTTTTAAGAACCGATTACATTGGTTTGGTTTTCTACTTAGGTGACTCGGTTCATATGTTAATACCACATCGAGCGGATGTGTACACTTTTGAGGGGTTGTTTTTTTCGCAAGATATATATTAATAAGCCCTATCATTAATGACATAGGCTTACCTTCTTTCTTTTTCTGAATAAAAAAAAACTATATCAATTTTTAAATCGATATGCATACAATCTTATGCAATAGACAGCGATAATATAAGCATTTAATAATATTTCTCTTATAAAAATATAACTCTTCTCTTATAAAAATATAACTCAAAAGGAATAGAGTTCATCTAAAGTTTTTATCTTTTTGTATTTTAAAATACTTTTTAGTTGAATATATGTTGTATTTTTCTTTTTCTTTTTTTTGAACTATGTGGTGGTGTCACTTCAAGATGGCCATTTGAACGATAAATGATATTAAGATGGCTGAGTAGTAGAATTCTAAGGCCTAGTTTGGTGAGTTCAACTTATTGAATCTCATTATCATATCTTTAAAAATATATATATTTTTTTTTTTTAATTTTTTTATAAAATATAATAAATAATTTAATTTTTTTAAAATTTTAAAACATTCATAATATTCAAAAATAATATTTTATTTAACTCATCTAAACTTAATTAAGCTCATTTTGATATTTAAATACACCCTTAAAACTTTG
Source organism: Platycarya strobilacea (assembly GCA_036898215.1). Lineage (NCBI taxonomy): Eukaryota > Viridiplantae > Streptophyta > Magnoliopsida > Fagales > Juglandaceae > Platycarya > Platycarya strobilacea. Next base: position 39,387,741 of record CM072555.1, read on the forward strand.
TTTGGACGCTAAAATTATTTTGGATAATCTGTAAATAGCAATAAAATATTTTATAAATAATAAAATAATAATTATAAATAATTTATAAATAATAGTAAAGAAATCTAAAAACATTATCACAGTCATTTTATTTGGCATTGATTTGCTCTACGCCTTCCAATAAGCACCACCCATCAATGAAGTTGTACTTCTGATCAATGCAGCACCACCTACTAGATCGAACTATAGTTTTACCCCCACTTGTCAAGTTGAGAGAGTGGATATAACACCCTCAACGGTGTAAATTAATTTTCTCTGACTTTGAATTTTGGCTCATGCTTTGAAATGAATTGTGGTTTCTCTCATTGAGCAGTATGCATAGGGATAGAGGTTTTTAAAAAGATTTGAATTTTGTAATTTTTTCATTAACAATATAAATTCAAGAAGTTGACCTCTACAGTACAACTAATGAACAGATGACTTGCTTCTACTCCTAGTTTTCGCACTAATTCAAGTAACAGCAAAGCTATGCTTTTTTATGACATAATGCAGTATTTTAGAAGGCAGCAAGGAATATGGGCTTAAAAGACTTGATTTAAACTCAATTGGCTCAACTTTTCTTCTCTAAGCAAGCAAAATCATTAAATTAGAAATATGATATATGAGAAGGGGATAAGATTTCCCAATAATCATTCTAAATTAATAAACAAGAGTGTAAAAGAGGTGAAAGAAAATTAGTTTATTTAGGACCAATTTTTTGTCCCTATTCATGTCCTACTAAAGGATACCATCTTATTAAAAGATAGAAATAAGATATTCACTAAAAACGAACAATAAAACCACTGTTAGAGACAATGAATCATTTGCAAGAGGCAGTGAAAGTGGTTGGTATAATATCACTTGTTGTCTAAAGCAAATTAATGAAAAAGTCTACGATCCCTCTTTCAAGATCACGAATTAGAGAAAGCGATAAGATAAAAGAGTAACAGTCGGAGTCGAGTCACTATCAGTGGATCCTAGCAGGAGGTGATGGCACTTGTGGAACGCTCGCCTCCTGAAGTGGTAAAAGAACAATCAAATTCAAAGGATCTGAGGCCTCCAAAGTTATCAATGATGTGCGTGGCTTTAAAAGCCCCTCCAATTCGCGGCTACACATGACCAACACACACATCATGAACCGCGTGTGCGGCTAACACATCGAACGAAATCACATTCTCCTTCTGTGAGCTTGAAGCTCGACAACTAGAGAGGCTATTGGAGTCGCACGTTGTGGTCGGAGGATGCCGATAAGCAATAGATTGGTTGAGGTCGGCACTACAGTGGAAAAACTTAAAAAATTAAAAATTAAAAAAAAAAATGATGAAAAAGTAAGGGAGAAAGTGATTAGAACCAAATCTATTCACCTCCAACCCTCCTCCCGCCTATGGAAAATGAAAAAATCCATGGGAAAAACTCACGGAAAGCACCTGGTTTTAGAGAGAAATGTAAGGGAGAGAGAAACGGACCAATTGGCTCAACTTGGTGCCAAACAAAATCCACTCAAATCATTGCTTATGACGTAGGTGGATGTCAAGTGCCAACCTCAACCCCCTGCTCATTTACAAAGTTAAAAATAGTGTAAAGCACTCATACACTATAATTATAAATATCATTTTTTTTTTTTAGTAAAAGACATTACATTCCCTCTCTTGTATCTTTATTTTAGTTTTAATACATCTTTCAAGAGAGAGATGAAAAAAAACCAGCGACAAAGTAAGGATTTGGCAATTGTTTCACTATACACATTTGTGATATAGAAAGGAGGACGCGCAAAATATACCTAGAGCATTAACATTGATCATATCAAAATAAATTATTAAAATTTAATAAAAAATATGAGTTTGATGAGAAGTCAAGACCAAAATAATCTCATATTAGACTCATTAAAAATGCTTTTAATCAAATTTAAAAGATTACTATTCAAAAGTTAAATCAAAAATACATTTATTTTATTTTCTCAACTTTCTTTTTTTCATTTTTTATCAAATAAAAAGAAATTATTTTTAATAAGTCTAATATAAAATTATTTTGATCATGTTAGCCTCTCATTACATTTTTATTTTTTATTAAATTTTAATAATTTATTTTAATAAAATCAGTACTAATGTTCTTAGCCGCCACTTGCAGAAAGAAAAGTTAGCATTATAATATCGGTTCAGATAAAAAGAAAAAAAAAAAACCTCAGCTTCTTTTTTCTTTTCTCTTTTTTCTGAAATAAAAAACTCAGCTTTTTTTTTTTTGAGAGAGATAAAACCTAACATGGATGTGATAGAAATTGGGAAAAAACAGAGTGCTTCCTTCGATTTGATTGCGAGATTTGGCAAAATCCAACTTTGTTTATTACTTTTAAGCATTACTGAAATGACTTTAGTGCAGCGCTTATCTACTCCTAATAACCATTGTCGGAGGACGAAGGTTTAGGAGGAAGTGGTGTTTATGTTTTTTGCATTACTTTCTTTTGAGTTGTGAGCATGCAAGTGGCTGTCAAATGTGTGAATTGTGATGACATTATAGAAAGCAATATGGCAATTTGTGAGGAAAATAAAACCTTTTTTTTTTTTTTTTAATGTGGCTTTCATTGTTTTTAGCTAAATACCTTGATACTGAACCAGCTCGGTCCTTTGCCTTTTGAGGTGTGAAATTGACCTGTTCAAGTTCGAGTTATTGGCCCAATACCGCATCCTCAAAATGCTGGCTAAGTTGGGCTGGGCCTCCAAGATGCAACTTTTTGCTTGGATCATTTTGGATTTTTAAGATGGAGAGGTCATAGGATGTTAAGTGGGATTATTTTTAAATGGAGTAAAAACTCTAATGGAGAGAACGTCATTGATTGAGATTAGAGTTTAACTTATTGGATTAAATAATGCTGTATATAGTTATAGAATATGTAAATTTTTTTGTATTATAGCTTATTAGAAAAAGGTGGGTCCTTGATATGACCTACTTTTTTCAAAAAAAAATTTCCTAATTATAAGTTGGTGCAAAGTGAAGATTACATTTTTTAGATAGTGATAGGTTTATTATTTCTTACTACTCATTTATATTTTCTTAATTTTTTTATTCAATAGTTATAAAAGTAACTCTTAGGGAAATTGTATCTTTTTTTCTTAATGATTAAGAATATTACAAAAATACTTAAAATAAAATAAAATTTCAAATATACTATATAGTCATAAAAAGGGTGGTAGGAAAAGAGTAAATCTATCATTATCTATATTTTTTACATTGCTTATAGGTCTCATTTAGACTAAGAGATGAGTTGAGATGAATTTTGAAAGTTGAATAAAATATTATTAGAATATTATTTATTATTATTATTATTATTATTATTATTTAAAAATTTTAAAAAGTGAATTGTTTATTATATTATGAATGAAAATTTAGGTCTGATTTGTTTATATAAACATTCTCATCTCATCTCAAATTCATCATTATATTTTTTAAAATTTCATTTATAAAAATAAAATAAATAATTCAATTTTTTTCAAATTTTTGCAAATTTTAAAATAAAATTAATATTAAAAAATATATTACAGCAATATTTTTTTTAACTTTTACTCATCTTATCTCATTTCATTTCTTAAAATAAATGAAAATTTAAAAAAATATAATAATAAAATCGAAATAAAATCTGTTAACATTATCTCATTTCTCAATCTAAATCAAACATTAATTTATAAAAAATTTGAATTTTAAAATTAGTTTACAAATTACATCATATCAAGCTTACAATAATGAGGAAGTTTACATCCTCCGCACCAGAGAAAATTATACAAATTATTTTTCTTATTTTAAAGTAAGATAAAGTGTAAATATGAATTTTAAACCCTCCATCCAAAAGATTTTAATTATAAATAAAAAGGTTAATTATTTATAATTAATTAACCGTTCTTTATTTATGAATTATAATTATTTATAAATTATAAATAAATAAGGTCTTTTAAAAAAATTATAAATAAAAAGGTAAAAGTACATTTACACTTTCTTTTAAATATTTATAAAAAAGTACTTTTATTCTGACAAGATTTCCTCAGCAGTAGCAACTTGTCACGTTAAAGGTACTTTCAAATATAAATTCGTATCTTTCACGCTCAGAAACAAATAAATATTTAATATCAAATGTATCCTTCACACGTGACAACTATCGGAGGAGAGCATGTTAGAGAGGCCCCTACTTTGCCAGCTTCATTGACCTTGAAGCACACACAGCTCTTTCCCTGACACAGTCACAGTTACAGTCACAGTCACAGTCACAGTCACAGTCCACGTGACATTACGCCGGTGTCCATAGAATAGAAACGTGTCCCTTAATGTATTTAAATATTTTTAATAAATATAAAAAAAATTATCAATATATTAATAATTATTTTTTAATTATTAAATAAATTAAAATATAAAATAAAAATATGAAATAAAATATAAAAAATATCTAAAAGAAGTCAAATAGAATAAACATAATAATATTACTCTTCTTTATATATTATTTTAATATTTTTAAATAATCAACTTCATGTGTTAGTTTAGCATTTTTAGAAGGTAATGATAGTAGAGTCCTCCAAACTATCACTTAATCGTATTGTTCATGTATTTTAATTTATTTATTTTTTATTTAATAATTAAATAAATAATTATTAATATTATTATATTTTTTTTAATAACTAAACATATAAAATTATGCTACATACAATTCTCAAATAAAAGCTTTTTATACAAGTTTATATAATTCAATTTAAAAATAAAAAATATTACAATAATATTTTTTTAAAGTAACAATTTTTTTATTTTCATAAATAAATGAAATTGTACATTCAATTTTCAGTAAATAAAATTTTTCAAAATTATAAATACATAAAAACTAAAATTAAAAAAATTAGAATTAGCGGTAGGTACTAGGTATTCAGCTGCCGGCCCGCTAGCAAAATCCTTTCTGAAAACAAAAACAAAAGCTTTTGTCGAGTAGCGTGGTCGATTAATCTAAGATTAACCGTGGTTAAATGAAGTAGGGTTAAGATGAAAGTGACCGGCAAAAGCGGAAGTCTCCACAGCATTGGGTCCCTTTGTCCCGGCAAAGCTCCGCAATCTGTGGTTTTAAAGCAAAGATCAAAGCCCCTTTCATTTTTTATTTTTACTTTTTAATTTATTGAATATGTTCTTTAGAGGATTGGCAATAGTCTAATCATTACAGTTTAAAATTTAACTAAAAATGCAATTTTGATTAAAAAACCATTAGAAATATTTATTTATATTAAAATATTTATTTAAAAGTTAAAATAATAATGTAATAGTAGATATTTTAACATTAATTTTTTTATTTTTATACTTTATAAATATATTTTTTATATTAATTAATAATTTAATTTTTATTTAAACTTGTTATTCCTAACTATTTTTGTCCCCAATCTAATTATCCAATAGTAGTTATTGAGAATGTCTTTTTTTGAATAAAATATTATTTTAGATATGAATAGTGATTGGTCAGATTTAAAGAAATTAATGAATTTATTATTACTCAAAATTAAAGTTGAAGTTTTAACTTCTTTAATACATATCATTTTTTAACCAGTTAACTAATGTTTTATTAGACACTAGCATTTGACGAAGCTAATACCAGTAATCTTGGATCTCGTTATTTTAGAATTTTAGCACGCATGTATACATATCATGATCCAAGGACATATTAAAAATATATATATAAATCTTAAATAAATAAGATTTTCATAGACCTTTATAAAAATATAGACCCACCTTTAAAAAGTATAGTAAAAATTATTCATTTTTAGTATGATCTGCTTTTTATAAAAAGTGTTACCCAAAACTTATTTATATTTTGATTTTATATACATTAGACATTTAGAAATATGACACGTGTCCTTTTATGATTGGTTATGTATATATGTCACGGCAACACATTTTTTGGTCACTAGAGCAAGGTAGGAATCGGTTTGAAATATCACCCACTCGTATAAATTAGTTCAAAACTTTTAAACCACATATACCGATTTATAAAAGGGAATTGTTATTTGTATATGGTTTGTGCATTTTATATATATATATATATAGTATATAAATATAATTTTTATGTATCTACTAATTTATTTATTCGTATTTTTTATTTTTATTTTCTCTTATTAGGTTTTTATCTTTTTTTAAAATATTTATTTAATATTCGGCATTATTGTCACTTCCCTTATTTCGTAAAAGATATGCAAAACGGTATACTCCTAACATTATTCTTTATAAAATATCTAAACAACAAAGGCCTGAATACTTCTTTATTATTGTTATATTGTGACAACATTAGACAATATAATATATAACATGCATTGTGTTGCACACATTTTGGATAGATATTGAACTTCTCTGTTACAACATGCATTTGGTATACGTTACTTAGATCTTTTAGCTTCTATTTTTATACAAAATTAAGTTAGGCATGATTTGTTTTCAAAAATAAGAGATATAAGATGAGATAAAATTTAAGAAATAAATAAAATTTTATTATAATATATTTTTTTAATATTAATTTTATTTTAAAATTTAAAAATGTTATTTTGAGATTTAAAAAAAGTGAATTGTTTATTTTATTTTATATAAAAATTTAAAAAAATATAAATGATAAATTTAAAATAAGATGATATGGTTTCTGAAAGCAAACCAAACTTAGTTTCACATTTTTTAATATATTTTTGTTACTACGGACAATGTTCACTATAAAGTGATGTTTTGAGTTTTATCCCACTCTCTTCTGTTACTTTCTTAACATTATGTCTTTGTTGTTCTCGGAAAGATTTGAATTAAAAATAACAATTTTTATTATTATTAAAAAAGACCTATCACATCTATCATTAAAAAAAACATGTGAAAAACCCATTAAATGAGACATTTAAAAAGAATAATAGAATAAAGGGAGGATTGGATTGTGGTTGACATAAAAATTAAATAAATTATTATTATATTATTTTTTATTAATATTGTTTTAAAATGTTAAAAAATAAATAAATTATTTATAATATTTTACTTGAAAATTTGTAAAATTTATAATAATTAGATTGGATGAAATAAATTAAATTAAATTTTTTATATCCAAACCTAACCTAAATTTGAGAGAAGAGGGGTTTAGAGCTGTGACAACCCACTTTCTTTTATTAATTTTATTATATAATAGAATAATTATATTTATTTTGAAAATTAGTTAAGCTTAATTTGTGAGAATTTCTTATAAATATATTTGATATGCATATTTGGATTTTCTTTAGTATTAGAAAGAGAAACAAAAAAAATTGTAGAAATTCTTTATGGTATTTTTTTTATTATTTTTGTATAGCTAAATAAAAAAATAAATATAGTTGACATGATCTTTGAAAAGTTAAGAAAAATTCGAGTTAGAAATCTATGATGGAAAGAATAGACAAAAATATGTAGAGTATAGAGGACAAAAGAAATTGAAATTTGAAATTAGAGGATTTCGGCCTTAATATTAGGTTGAAATATTGTAAGTTTTGTTACTTAAGTTATGATTTTGTTGATTTTTCTAAATACTAAAATATGATATGAATACTAGTAAAAATAAAGATTTAGTTAGGAATAACATTATGAAGGATAAGACAAGAATAAAGAGAACAAATTGAAAGTATGGAAGGGGAATAGACATGCACATGTCTCGACTTGGAGGTTAGGAAATTTGTTACCCAAATGACTAATACAAGAGAGATGGTGAATTGAGTAATATTAAAAAATTAGCAATTATAAATCAAATACACAATATAAAATATAAACAAAAATACGAAACAGCAAGAAATATAAAAAGTAAGAGTAAGAAAAAACAAACATAATATTTTAAGAAGGTTCAGCCTCACTGTCTACGTATTCGCCTCAATCTACTTCTCGATGATCCCAAATTCACTATTCAATCTCTTTCAGGTGGAGATAAAAACCTATTACACATTTGAACAGCATCGCTACAAAAAATCCATGTAAAACATCCTCTACACTTGCAATCATCTTACACTTGGTGATTTAATTATTCCCTATATAAAACACATTCTACACACACAAGAGTTATACGCACCCTGTTACAAATACAAGAGCTGATCGTAGGTAGATTATTAGAGTACACTCTTCAATGAGTGAAATAAAAATAATACAGTACAAATTATCTCTCTCTCAAAATGAATAAGGATTAAGACACAAAATTTAGAGAAGAGGGAATAAGAGTTTTGAAAGAATGATGCAAAACTTAGCAATTGATGTGTAAGCTCTTATTGTTATTTTTGCAAAACTCAAGTGAGCTATTTATAGGCAAATGAGTATTCATATTCAAATTTAAAAAGATTCACATGTCAAATAAGAGCACTATTCACTTTTCAAAAGATTCAAATAAAAACATCTCATTTTTATATTTGTCAAAGACAACTCCATTCATTTTTCAAAAAAAATCAAACATAATCTTTTACTTTTCATACATGAAAAAAATGAGTATAATTTATTTTTCAAACCAAATCATCTTCTTTTTGCTTATGTCAAAAAAATACACAACCACCCTTTAAGATTTTCAAACAAAATCATCTATTTTTTGCATTTGTCAAAAAAATACTCAACCACCTTTCAAGATTTTCAAACAACACATGCACATGTTAAAGATGACAATCAATCAGTTTACAAATTCAAATATTTATACAAATGTGGAAAAATAATAATAATTTTTAAAATTAAATATTTTAATAAAGTTATGCAAATGTAAAAAAATGCAATTTGATACTTTATGAAAAAATATTAATTTTGAGTTTTAATCCAATTTTAAATTTTAAGAGATGTACAAAATTACTCTATGAGTTTCATTTGTATACTTGTTCTTTTTTTTGCTCATACTTGATTTTTTGATGTGCTTATCTCTCTTCATGCGTAGACAATTTGAGGTTGAGTTTTGAATTTATTTATTATTATCAAAATCTATATGTAGATATGAGATTTGAAATTTTGGATTCTACCATCTCCCTATTTTTAATGATGACAAATACTTAGTATAAATCTGCGACCTACAGTAAGACTTAAGCTCCCCCTGAACATATGCGTTAGTTTTTCAAGTAAAATATATACATGGTTCTAGCATATATAATAGAGTAGTATAATACTAGTATAAGATTTCTTCCCCTTTTGGCATCATTAAAAAAAATTAGAATTGGTTTCAGTATAATTTCTTTCCCCGTCCGTGTGCGACAAAAACTGTAAAGGATAAGACCTAATTTTATCATCTCGGTGCAGAGATCTATTTGATTTGTTGACAAATAAAATATTATCGAGATTTGGTGTGGAAGTAAATTTCTTCCCGTGTCCGTGTCAAACAAAACCTGCAAAAGTTGGAAGCCTAGCTCTGGCAATTTGTTGTCGAATGAGACTTTATAGAGAGTTGAATAATTAGAGTCACTCATGTCTGACAAAAATTGCAAAGGCTGGAGGCCTAACTCTGGTAATTCGGTATAAAAGGAGATTCAAATCCGATTAACGTTGTTGACAAACGAGATTTTGTAGAAATTTGAAAACTTTCGATTTTTGCTTAAATGATAATTTTTACCCATCGAATACTCATAAGAAAATTCTTACATTTCTCATTAATTCAGTATCTGTTTATCTAAATTGATAGAATGGCGAAAAAAATTTCTTCTGGTAATCGTCTAGATTTGAATCAATAACCGTCTCAATCAGTCATCTCATCCGTCTCATCCAGTATATTTTGTAAGTTTGACTAACTAAGATTTGAAGAGATGATCGTGTGTTTTGTTCATATTTTCGTTTCTATAAGAACAATTCTTAGTTTTATCTAATTTGCATCAAGTTTTCTTCTCATCTTTGCAATTTGCCTGCATTCTCATTTTACAAATTTTTAATGGCCTGTCAATTTCCCTTCAGTACTTCTCGTGATCAATCTATTTCTGCTTCTGTCGTAGGTGCTACGAAGCAATAAGAGACTGATTTAGCTAATAAATCAGATCATGATGCCATTTATAAGCTTGTGGGTCTCGGGACTTAATATTCATCATACATTGTTGCTTTTTTCGCTCGGTTGCAGTCCAAAACTCGCGAAATTGAGAAGTTTAGCAAGACTGTCTCTGTATTTCAACGACTTGTTTATGAGTCAAATAGAAAAATAATAAAGTTAAAGCAACAGAATAAAAATTTAAAATCATTGCTTGCCTCTTTATTTCGATTGCCTAATCTTTTAGATAAAAATAACACGTCGATCTATGAATAGCAAATGCAGTTGAAATATAAGGCTAGAAATCTCAAATTTTTGTAAATCATTTGAGATAATAAAATAAAAATATTTAACAGATATTCATAACATGCATCATTTCTATTTCTCTTCTAATCATGCATAATATATCTTCTGGTAGGGGTTTTATGAAAATATCTGTAAATTGATCGTATGTGCTTGTGAATTCTAATACAATACCTCCCTTCTACACATGATTTCTAAGAAAATGATATCTAATTTCAATATGTTTAGTTCTAGAATGTTGTATTGTATTTTTTGAAAGATGTATAGCACTTGTATTATCAAATTTGATTGGGATGTGATTGTACATAAGTTTAAAATCGTTAAGTTGTTGCTTCATATAGAGAACTTGAGCACAATAACTACCTGCAGCAACATACTCTGCCTCAGCAGCTAATAATGTAACAGAATTTTACTTTTTATTAAACCATGAAACAAGTGCATGACCTAAGAAATTACATGTTCCACTAGTGCTTTTTCGATCAACTTTACAACCAGCATAATCTGCATCTGAATAACTAATAAGATCGAAAGAAATGTGCTTAGAATACCATAACCCTAGGTCAATGGTACCGACAAGATATCTAAAAATACGCTTGACTGCAATCAAAATAGATTGTTTTGGAGATAATTGAAAACATGCACATAAACATACACTGAACATAATATCAGGTATACTACCTGTCAAATATAATAAACTACCAATTATACATCAATATACCTTTGAATCAACTGGATTACCTCTTTTATCTTTGTCAAATTTGATGTTGGACTTATTGGTGTTCTAATTTCTTTTGTACCTTCCATTTCAAACTTTTTGAGTAATTCTTTAATATATTTTGACTGATTAATGAATATTCTACTTTTTGTTTGTTTAATTTACAATCCAATAAAGAAGTTAAGTTATCCTATCATGCTCATTTCAAATTCTTCCTGCATACTCTTAGTAAAATTTTGGCATATTTTCATTAGTAGCACTAAATATTATATCATGCACATAAATTTGAATTACAAGAATATCATCTTGTTCATATTTGATAAAAATAGTTGTATTGATCTTTATTCTTGAAAAATATTTTTCAATAAAAAATCACAAAACCTCTCATACCAAGTTCTAGGAGCTTGTTTGAATCCATATAATTTTTTTGCAAGTTTAAAAATATGATTAGGAGAAATATGATTTTCGGGTTTAGAAACAAATGTTCAAACATCATTTCTTTCAAACTGATTTAACTCTTATTGCATAACTAAGATTCATGATTCATTAAACAGTGTTTCATCAATATTTTTGGGTTCAATTTGAGATAGAAAAGCAGTGTGATTGCAAATATTTCTAAGAGATGATCGAATATTTATATCTCGTGAAGGTTCTCTTAAAATTTGTTCCACTAGATGATCTTTCACATGTTTTTACTATTTGATTGTATCTTGTACTAAGTTTTGATGATCTTTCCTGATGTTTCCACGTTAGACTTCTTCCATTATATTCTTTTTGTTGAGATTGAGACTATTTGTATTATTTATACCTTCTATTCCCATAATTTTTCCTTTTGAATTGTCTTCAAATGTTACGCGTCCTTTTTCTTTAGAAGTGATGTTAATGAATTTAGTTTTGTCTCTTGTCATGTGTCTTGAGTATCCGTTATCTAAAAACTATTTACTTTTACTTGTAAAAGACTTCCATACCTACAAAAGCAATTAAAAAAATTATTGGTACCCAAGTTCTTTAGGTCCTTTATTTATTAGTATTTAAAGAAACAAAATTCTTTGGTACCCATATGATCCTAATAGTCATTGTATGTTTTCTTCTAATAGAACAAACATAATTATTATGATTATTTTTATTGCAAAAATTACAAATAATATATGACATATTTGAAAACTTTAAGTGATTATAATAATATATTTTTTTAAAACTATTTTTATGAAAAGAATTTTGAAAATCTGAATTTTGATTTAGTCGGTTTATCAAAAAAAATTTATAGGGTTTGAGTTTTTCTTTTGGCATATATCCCAAGCCTACCTTGTCAAAAACACATCTTTGACTACCAAGAAATTTTTCAAAATTTCTTTTTCTATTTGTAAGTTTTCAACAATCTTTTCTAAATCAACTGCTTCCTTTTTCAGCTCATCATTTTCATCTTTTGAAACTATATTATCTTTTCTTAAAACATCAATTTCATTTATTAAAGAATTTTTTTTTTCAAAATGGTATACTTGATACCCAATTTTTCAAGTTCCTCATATATTTCTTCTAAAACATTTTGCAATTATTCATAAAAAAGATTTTCAATATTTTCAAAATGTGTTATCTCAATATCATTTTTAACCATAAGACAAAAATTTGCATATTTTTCATTACTTGCGTTGCTGTCTGAGCTACTTGAATTATTATCCCATGTAATTTTCATTACTTTATTACCCTTGTATCGATCTTTGTTTTGCAGGAGACAATCTGTCTTGATATGTCCTAACTTTTTGCATTTATAACAAGTTAATGAGTCGTTTTTACCTGTATTTTTGTTGGAAAATTTTTTGAAAGATTTCATTTGATGAGTTTTATTTTTCTTTAAAAATCTCTGAAATCTTTTTGTGATCATTACAATTTCTTCATCTTTGTCATCATTTTCCTCATTTTCATCGCTTTCACTTTCATGGAGAATAACTTTCAGTGTCAAACTCTTCTTTTGCTTTTCTTCTTCTTCTCCTATTTCTAATATGTACTCATGAGTAATCAGTGACCCAATGAATTCATTTACTTCGAGTTTTTTAAGATCTCTAACTTCAAAAATCGTCGTCACTTTTGATTCCCAACGTTTTGGCAGAGAGTTGAGAATTTTCCTTACTATTTCCAAGCTGGAATAAATTTTTCTAAGAGCTGTTAAATTATTTATAATGTTAGTAAAACGAGTATACGTAGAGAAAATGGATTCATCATAATTTATTTTGAACATTTTATATTCATGCGTAAGAATATAAATTTTTGATTTTTTAACTTGCGAAGTTCCTTCATAATTTACTTCTAAGTTGTCCTAAATTTCTTTTGCCGTCCTGCAAGTCCTTATTCTGTTCAATTCATTGCCATTGAGAGTATTATAAAAAAAATTCATAGCCATTACATTCACTGTATAATGTCTATCATCTTCACGATCAAACTTTTCTTCTTCCTTATTGACTTTTACTCCATCAACAATTTTTGTTGTAATATAAGACTCATTTACAATGCATTTTGGGTAATTTCACGACTTTGAGACTGAAAGAATATTCTCATTTTAACTTTCCAGAAAATATAATTGTCTTCACAAAATAGAGGAGGCCGACTACTGGATTGATTTTCAGTGAATGTAGCTGCAATGTTAATCATATGATCTTAACTCAATAGATAATTAATCTTATAACAAAACCATTACTCTGATACCAATTGTTGCCCAAATGACTAACACAAGAGGTGGTAAATTGGATTATATTAAAAAATTAACAATTATAAATCAAATACACAATACAAAGTATAAATAAAATACGAAACAGTAGAAAATATAAAGAGTAATAGTAAGAAAAGACAAATTCAATATTTTAATAAGGTTGAGCCTTACTGCCTATATCCTTGCCTTAAATTATCTCTTGAGGATCCCAAATTCACTATTCAATATCTTTCAGGTGGAGTAAAAATCTATTACATCTTTAAACAACACCACTACAAAGAATCCGTGTAAAACACAATCTATACTTGCAATAATCTCACAATTGGTAATTCAACTATTCTCTATGTGGAATACCTTCTATACACACAAAGGTTATATGCACCATCTTACAAATACAAGAGCTGATAGTAGATAAATTATCAGAGTATACTCCTCAATGAGTGAAATAAGAACAATACAACGTAAACTATATCTCTCTCAAAATGAACAATGATTAAGACACAAAACTTAGAGAAGAGAGAATAAGAGTTTTGAAAAAATGATACAAAATTTAACAATTGATGTATAAACTCTTGTTGTTATTTTATAAAATTCAAGTGAGTTATTTATAAGCAAATGAGTTTTCATATTCAAATTTGAAAATGTTCACATGTCAAATAAGAACAACATTCACTTTTTAAAATATTCAAATAAAAATATCTCATTCTTATTTGTCAAAGACAATTACATTCATTTTTCAAAAAAATCAAACCTAATTTTTTTATTTTTCATACATGATAAAATAATTATGATTTATTTTTCAAACAAAATCATCTTCTTTTTACATATGTCAAAAAAATATACAACCACCTTTCAAAATTTTCAAACAAAATCATCTATTTTTGCATTTATCAAAAAAACATACAACTACCCTTTAATATTTTCAAACAACACATGCACATGTTAAAAATGACAATCAATCATCTTATAAATTCAAAACTTTATGCATATGTGGAAAAATAATAATAATTTTTGAAATTAAATATTTTTATAAAGTTATGCAAATGTAAAAAATGTAATTTGATATTTTACGAGAAAATATTAATTTTGAACCTTAATCCAATTTCAAATTTTAAGAGATGTATAAAATTACTCTATGAGTTTCATTTGTAAATTTGTTCTTCTTTTTGCTCATGCTTGATTTCTTGATGTACTTATCTCTCTTATGCGTAGACAACTTGAGTTTGAGTTTTGAATTTATTTGTTATCTTCAAAATCTATACGTAGATACGAAATTTAAAATCTTGGGTTCTACAAAATTAATATATGAACTTTTAAATTTTATCAAATACAGAATGAGTGTGATTAAGAAAAGAAAAGAATTAAGTTGGACTTATAAGGTTGCGGCTTTATGCTTTCGAATTAAGGTGAAATCACTTTAGTTTGTATTCAAGTGAAATTATCTATGTTTTAATAATTATGATCTAAGACAAATATATGGTGGAATACGATGGGACTTTGATGAAGGACCCAAAAGTTTATAAGTGTATGTTAGTAAGTCATGAATACGGTTGATGTAGAAAAATAGCTTGATTTATGTTAGAAAAATACCTAACCTAAGACTTCTTTCGACTTTTGCTCAACTTCTGGCTCGAACGAGATACAGGTAGAAATTTCGTTTGATACTTTGCTCGAGCGAGATATCCTATTAGTTTAATTTTGAAATTTTCTGCTGGTTGAAATGTCTATGATTCAAGTAAAGAAAAATTTTAATGGAAAATGCATATGTGGAATGCAAGTGCATAATTTGCATGTCATGGGTCCCATGAAACATGTAGCATGTATAAAAAGGTTTAAGAGTACATGCAAGCCCAAGTACGTCACAAGATTTTTACGTGTTGAGTCATAATGTTTTACAAAAACAAGAAAGAGCAACAAAAGAATAAAATTATGAAAAGTCTTATCGACAGATACGGCAATATGTAACGCCTGTCGAATGATAAAAAGTCATGTCAAAGCGGGGACGGCGATACGTAACGCCCGTATGACTAACGTGACTAGCAGGGATGACAATATGTAACGTCCACTACAATAAGAATGCTTATGTCATGATAGGGACGACAATACATAACGCCCGTATGACAGATATGATTGACGGTGAAAAGATACGTAACTGGTGCCATAATATGATATGGCTCGTTACGACGGTGAAGGTGATACGTAACTGCTGTATGACTGACAAAAATATGAAAGTTAACGGTGAAGACGATACGTAACTGCCGTCATGTTAAGACATCCGACGGTGAAGGCGATTCGATCTATCATTGTGGTTAAGACTAAGATTTATAAGAATAAAAGCAAAACTATGAAATAAGACTATTTACAAATAAATATGTTACGACACGAAAAGTATACACCTGTGTTCCCTAAGTCTTTTAATAAAAATGCACAATTTAAATATAAGTCATGTATAAGAAATGTACGAGTCATGATTTATAGGTCTTATGGACATGCCATGTGAATATACATATTATTTGTGAATGTGATTATTGTTTTATGTTATTTGTGCACTTATTGAGATTTCATTGAAATCTCATTTTTTGAATATTTCCTATTATTTATTTCGAAATGATAGATTTGGTTGCAGATAGGTATGACCTGTCAGGAGAACTAGACTCCCCGAGAGATTCTGGTGAGCTTTGAGGGACCCACCAAATTCTCTCTCTGTGTAGACCCATTCTTGATAGTTATGCATTTTTTATTTTTGATCATGTGATAAAGCACATAAGGCAATACAATAAAAAAGAAGTTTGGAAAGAGTCTGCTTGGTGAAGAGGCATAAAGGAAATATGAGAATCTATATATATATGTGTTTTGAATCTCTAACTTATATACAACTGAGACTTGATGTTATTATAAATATATCTAAAAGTTTTAGTTATGTCGTATCATGTCATCTATGTGTAAAATTAGATTTTTTTACATTTTTTGGAAATTAACCTAATTCCACTACATTACTTATTGCACATGATTAGTAAGTTAGGTGCATGCAAATTATGTATGATAAGTATGAAGGGTATGTAACCATGTGTTACCTATTTTAACGCTTCAGTTTATGTCAAATACCAGACGTAAATTTGGGGTGTCACAAGAGCACTCATGTTGGGCTCCCTATTATAGGGAGCCCCCAAAAATTTGGGAGCAATTTTCGCCCCACATTAAAATCCCAAAATGGGGGAGGATTTAGGCTCATGTACAGTGGCCCCCATGTATGGGGGGTCACTATACCTCCCCATCCTCCAATACTCACTATCATTTATGCCATTCTCGAGCTTCCTCTCTTGCCTTGCGACCTCGTGTGCACCTTCTACCTCGCTAACCATCCTCCATCGTCTTCTTTGGTATAGTCATCTCCGGTAATCTCCCATCTCTCTTGCTCACTATAAAAACCCCTTACTCATTATTCAAAGACCACTTCCTCTGGCTCTCTCTCTCTTTCTCTCTCCCTCTCTATCACACTACCATTTTTAATTCGGGGTTGCGTCTACACTTTCTTTCATTCTAATCATGTATGTGTAAACTCCTAATTTAAGCAAACTTTGTTCCTATTGTACGCAGCAATCTAAGGTTTTGAATTTTGCAATCTTACCACTTGTTTTAGTGGAAATTTTTGGGTAATTTTTATGATTTAATATTGTTGGCCTTCGGTTGATTTTTTGGAAGAATTACCCTTTGATTTTGATTGATTTGTGATGCTTCATCTCTAGGGTTTCAGACATGGTGCTTAACAATTGGACTAATCTGTCATTACTTATTTTTCTGGTGATTTTTTATACTTACAAATTACAATTGCTGAGATTGGATTTTTTATTTAAGGGTGTGTGTGGTGATGCCATTGACATTTTAGGTTGCTTTTTTATGCTTAGGTATGCCAATTAGTGATGTTGGTGCTTTTTTTGTGTGTGTTGTGTTTATCAGTTAGTGTCATTGGTCTTTTGGGTTATTTTTTTATACTTATGGATGTCAATGGGTGATGTTGGTGCTCTTTGGGTGTGTGTGTTGCTGCCATTGTTATTTTGGGTTAGTTTTTTATGCTAAAGGATGTCAATTGGTGATGTTGGTGCTCTTTGGATGGTTGTGCTGTTGCCATTGTTCTTTTGAGTTGGCTTGTGATGCTTAGGGATGCCAATTAGTAATGCTGATGCTCTTTGGGTATGTGTGTTAGTACTATTGGTCGTTTGGATTGTTTTAAGACTTATGGATGCCATTTGGTGATGTCGGTGCTCTTTGAGTGATTGTGTTGATGCCCTTTGGGTGATTGTGTTGCTGTCGTTGGTCTCTTAGGTTGCTTTCCCATACTTATGGATGCCAGATTGCTCATGTTGAGGTCATATCCAAAGGTCGTATGAAGCAACTGTTTCTAAAATGATTGTTGGTTCACGGATGGCTGGAATACATACATTTCCAAGCAGTAGGACAATTCTTCCATCTCCATTACATGCAATCGATGCTACTAAGTATACTTAAGAAGCTACATTGTTCACCAATCGCATGCAATTGAACAATATTGTTGGCAATCGAAGACTGTAAATACTCATCAAAATATACATTTACAATTGTCGAGTAGATTTATTTAGGCTCTCCATTGCATGGTTTCACTGATACATATATATTCATCCATAAAATCCACAGTATCCCCATGCGCCAATATTCTGACTGTTGTAGTCATCTTTTGTATTTAAGACAATTTGAGTATTCCTGCATTATCCCTTATTTGGACGAAGTACGGCTCGTTAACTTTTACCTTGTTTAGGAGAAATAGAGGACGGGTCATCCAGAATCTCCTTTGAAATAAATGGGCCGGACATGTTGGATTGTCTGTGAAATAATTAGCATAAAGGCGCTTGTGCTCTTCAATATGATCTTGCTAATTATACTTGCATTTTTTCCCACTTGAACGTGCCTCGATGGCCGTTCTTTGGTGTTGGCATTATGCAAAGGATGAAACTCATCGTCAGAGGATGGTAAGTGTTTGAGCATCCTATGAAAGAATGAACGAGCCATTAGCTAATGAAGGAAGCTATAGAGGAGTGATGAATATATGATTTCCTGGCTTAAAGAGGGAAATCAAGAGTCGGTGAAAGGGTGTGTGAAATAATGTACGTGAAACTCTCCATTTATAGTCAAAAAAGTTGCCAGTACATGTAGGACAAAAAATATTACCATTGAAAAAATGACAAAAGATGTTACTATTAGAGTAAGGAAAAAAAATGTTATTGGTAGAGTCCGAGACAAAAAAATGTTACTGTTGGATGCAATTAAAAAAATGTGATCATTGGACTCCGAGAAAAAAAAATTGTTAATGTTGGAGAAAAAAATTAGGATCGAAAAAAAAAACACAAAAAAATTTCCATAGAGTTGGAAAATGAAAATATTATTTTTAATTACAATGTCATTTTCAAAACAGAACAAAAATAATTGTATAAATGTTTATCAATTTATTATAATGTAATATTTGAAAAAATGATAACAAGACAAAAAAGTAAGTGATTAAAAATAGAAATAAAGGTGAGAGAAAAAAATAATAACGAAAGAATAGACAACTTTTATATTAAGAGATAAAAGAAAGTATAAAGAATTGGATGTATGAGATTTTTTGAAAATAAGTAAAATTTATAAAAAAAACTTTATAAAAAATTGAGTATTTAGTTAAAATTTTGAAAAAAAAAATTAGGAAATGGGATATGAGTCGTGGGAGCAAGGTGCTTTGTTTGTCGTTGGCATGGATATCGGCTTTGATTGTTGTTGGCAAGGATTCGTCGTCCATTGCAGGTTGGAATTCCAGTGAACTTGTTCGCAAAATGCCGTCGTCACACATTAGGTGTTCTTCGTACCTTGGGTGTTCTTCGTCGACAAGTTATTCACTTTTCATTTGCCGTCTGAAACTGAGTGGTGGCTAGTTTTGAGATTTGAGAGTAGGGGAAGGGAGAATTCGGGACGAGTGTTGAGTATTTTCAGAACATGTAATTCGATAGAGGCACGTCTATTCTATTTTGCCATAAAATGCTTACGTGGCCTATTTCTATTGGATGGTGTAAAAGTGGGTTTTGCACCCATCCAGACCCAAAGTTAACTCTACTTTTAAACATGAATAGTACTGCACCTCCAAATATAAAGAAAGCTTTGAAAATACTGTAACTTGTATTGAGATTTCCATTTGTTTGACTATATATTCTAATGCAGATAGATGTTTCATTCCTCGTTCAAGTGATTCGTTCTTTCATTTTATATGGGCTGAAGTATTGATCAGATACACGTGTAATTAGTTAGGAATATCGGGAAGTAGATCATTTCCCCTTACATCCCAGGTGTTACGAGATCATTTATTGGTTTTATTTTTTTTCAATAATATCTTTATTAATATGATTACCTCCGAGCAATCAGTAGGTATTTTCGGATATTTATATTAATCCGCATTTAATGTGATATGCTACCCTGCCAAGCATTAAATATTTTATAGGATCTCTGATTATCACGCTATCAATGTGTTAGAGATAAATATGACGGACTAACTAAATTTATCGTCTGAATCCAACTAAAGGAATCATATATAATACTGTTGAACCCAAGGTTTTAAGTCTCGTATTTACGTATAAATTTTGATGATAACAAATAATATTGAAAACTCAAGCTCAAGTTGTCTATGCATGAAGGGAGTTAAACACATCAAGAAATCAAGCATGAGCAAGAAAGATATCAAGTCTACAAATGAAGCTCATAGATTATTTTTGTACATCTCTTGATAAAATTAGAAATTGGATTAAGGCTCCAAATTACTCTTTTTTTCTCATAAAACATCAAATTACTTTTTCCACATATGCAATACATTTTTAAATGTCTTAGTTTTGAAAATTATGTTTTTCACATGTGCATAACACCATCAAACAAAATAATTTCGAAAATTATATTTTTTTTATAAAAACTTGATTTTATAAGATGATTGATTATCATATTTGACATGTGCATATTTTGTTTGAAAGTCTTGAAGGGAGGTGGTGTGTTTTTTTGACTAATGCAAAAGGTAGATGATTTTGTTTGAGAATCTTAAAGGGTGGTTGTGTGTTTTTTTGACAAATATAAAAGATAGATGATTTGTTTGAAAATCTTAAAGGGTGGTTGTGTGTTTTTTTGACATATGCAAAAAGAAGATGATTTGGTTTGAAAAATAAATCATGCTCATTTTGTCTTGTATGAAAAGCAAAAGATTAGGTTTGATTTCTTTGAAAAATGAATGGAGTTGTCTTTGACAAATGCAAAAAGGAAATGTTTTTATTTGAATTTTTTGAAAAGTGAATAGTGCTCTTATTTGACATGGGAATCTTTTCAAATTTGAAATTGAAGACTCATTTACCTATAAATAGCTCACTTGAGTTTTGCAAAAATAACAACAAGAGCTTACACATCTATTGCTAAATTTTGTATCATTCTTTCAAAGCTCTCATTCTCTCTTTTCTAAAATTTTGAGCCTTAATTCTTGTTCTTGTTGAGAGAGATATAGTTTGTGCTGTATTGTTCTTATTTCACTCATTGAGGAGTGTTTTCTGATAGCCTACCCACTATCAATTCTTGTATCAGTAAGAGGGTGTGTATAACCCTTATGTGTGTAGAAGGTGTTCTACACGGGGAATAGTTAAATCACCAAGTGTGAGGTGATTGGAAGTAAGAGGGTGTGTATAACCCTTGTGTGTGTAGAAGGTGTTCTACACAGGGAATAGTTGAATCACCAAGTGTGAGGTGATTGGAAGTGTAGAGGGTGTTCTACACGGAATCTTTGGAGCGGTGCTGCTCAAAGGTGTAATAGGTTTCTATCTCCACCTAAAAGAGATTGAATAGTGGATTTGGGAATCCTCAAGGGGTAGCTTGAGGCGAGGACGTAGGCAGTGGGGCTGAACCTCGTAAAAATACTGAGTTTGCTTTCTCTTACCCTACTCTTTATATTTCCTACTGTTTTATATTTTGGTTATATTTTATATTGTATATTTAGTTTATAAGTATTAATTTTTTAATATAACCCAATTCACCCCCCCTCTTGTGTTAGTCATCTGGGCAACAAGTGGTATCAGAGCTAGAGCTCTATTATAAGATTAACTATCTTTTGAGTTAAGATCTTATGGCTAACATTGCAGCTTCATTTGGTGAAGGTCAATCTAGTAGTCGGCCTCCACTCTTTTGTGGAGACAATTACTCATTCTGGAAAGTTAGAATGAGAATATTCCTTCAGGCTCAAGGTCGAGAAATCTAGAAATGTATTGTAAATGGACCTTATATTCCAACAAAAGTAGTTGATGGAGTAAAGGTCAAAAAGGAAGAAGAAGAGTTTAATCGTGAAGACGATAGACTTTATACTTTGAATTTAACTGCTATGAATTTATTATATAATGCTCTCAATGGTAATGAATTTAATAGAGTAATGACTTGTGCTACAGCAAAGGAAATTTGGGATAACTTGGAAGTTACTTATGAAGGAACTTCTCAAGTCAAGGAATCAAAAATTTATATTCTTACTCATGAATATGAAATGTTTAAGATGAATGATGATGAATCTATTTCTAGTATGTACACTCGTTTTACTAACATCATAAATAGCTTGACAGCTCTTGGCAAAGTTTATTCCAAAGTGGAGATAGTAAGAAAAATTCTCAACTCTCTACCAAAATGTTGGGAATCAAAAGTGACAGCGATTCTTGAAGCTAGAGACCTCAAGAAGCTCGAAGTGAATGAACTCATCGGGTCACTTATCACCCATGAGTACACATTGAAAAGAGGAGAAGAAGAAGGAAAGTCAAAGAAGAGCTTGGCACTTAAAACTGTTCCACATGAAAGTGAAAGTGATGAAGATGAGGAAAATGACGACAAAGATGAAGAAGTTGCGATGATAACAAGAAGAATTCAGAGGTTTTTAAAGAAAAATAAAACTCCTCCAAGGAAATCCTTCAATAAGTTTTCCAAGAAAGATTCAGGTAAAAATGACACTTTAATTTGTTATAAATGCAATAAACCTGGTCATATCAAACCAGATTGTCCTCTGCTAAAGAAAGATCGAAACAAAGGCAAAAAAGCAATGAAAGCTACGTGGGATGATGATTCAAGTAGCTCAGATAGTGAAGCAAGCAATGGAGAATCAGCAAATCTTTGTCTTATGGCTAAAGATGACATTGAGGTAACAAATCTTGATAATATTGAAGATCCTTCATATGAAGAATTGCAAAATGTTTTAGAAGAGGTATATGAGGAATTTGAAAAATTGGGTATCAAGTATACTGTTTTGAAAAAGAAAAATTCTTCTTTAACAAACGAAATTGATATTTTAAGAAAAGAAAGTATTGTTTTGAAAGATGAAAATCTTGAGTTGAAGAAAAAGAAAACTGATTTAGAAAATATTATTGAAAATTTTACGATTGGAAAAAGAAATTTTGAAAAATTTCTTGGTAGTCAAAGATGTGTTTTTGATAAGGCAGGTTTGGGATATAAGCCAAAACAAAAATACAAATCTTATAAAAACTTCTTTGATAATCCTTCTACATCAAAATCCAATATTCAAAATTCTTTTCATAAAAATAATTTTGTTAAAAAAGGATACTATTATAATCACTCAAGTTCTTCATATATGTCACATGCTATTTGCAATTTTTGTAATAGAAATGGTCATAATTATTTTGCTTGTCCTATTAGAAGAAAACATACAATGACTATTAGGGCCATATGGGTACCTAAAAATCTTATTTCTTCTAATACTAATAAATAAAGGACCCAAAGAACTTGGGTACCAGGAATTGTTTTTAATTGCTTTTGTAGGTATGCATGAAGTATTCTACAGGTAAAAATAAATGATTTTTAGATAACGGATGCTCAAGATATGTGACAGAAGACAAAACTAAATTCATTGACTTCACTTCTAAAGAAAAAGGATGTGTGATATTTGGAGACAATTCAAAAGGAAAGATCATGGAAATAGAAGAAAAGATCATCAAGACTTAGTACAAGATGCAACCAAATAGTGGAAACATGTGAAAGATCATCCAGCGGAATAAATTCTAGGAGAACCTTCACGAGGTGTAAGTACTCGATCATCTCTTATAAATATTTGCAATCATACTGCTTTTCTATCTCAGATTGAACCTAAAAATATTGATGAAGCACTTCTTAGTGAATCTTAGATTCTAGTTATGTAAGAAGAGCTTAATCAATTTGAAAGAAATGATGTTTGAACACTTGTTCCTAAACCCAAAAATCATACTATTATTGGAACAAAATGGGTTTTTAGAAACAAGAAACATGAGTCCGGAGTCATTACTAGAAATAAGGCTCGACTAGTGGTCCAAGGTTTCAATCAAGAAGAATGAATCAATTATGATGAGACATATGCACCAGTCGGAAGATTAGAAGCTATTCGAATGCTACTTACATATGCTTATTATAAAGATTTCAAACTTTTTCAAATTGATGTTAAAAGTGCTTTCTTAAACGGTTTTATAAATGAAGAAGTATATGCTGAGCAACTTCCAGGTTTTGAGAATTATATTTCTCTAAATCATGTTTTTAAACTCACAAAAGTACTTTTGGACTCAAACAAGCTCCTAGAGCGCGGTACGAGAGATTCAGTAGTTTTTTGATTGAAAAAGGCTTTTTAAGAGGAAAAATTGATACAACTCTTTTCATTATATACGAAAATGATGATATTCTTTTGATTCAAATTTATGTTGATGATATAATATTCGGTGCTACTAATGAAAATATGTTCCAAGTTTTTGCTAAGACTATGCAGGAAGAATTTGAAATGAGCATGATGGAAGAGCTTATATTCTTTCTCGGATTGCAAATTAAGCAAGCAAAAAGTGGGATATTCATCAATCAAAATATATTAAAAAATTGCTGAAGAAGTTTGGGATGGAAGGTGCTAAGGAAACTGGAACACCAATGAGCTCATCCACTAAACTTGATAAAGATGAATCCGGTAAATTAGTTGATTCGAAGGTATATCGAGGTATGATTGGTAGCTTATTATATTTGACAACCGGTAGACCAGATATTATGTTTAGTGTATGTTTATGTGCACGTTTTCAATCATTTCCAAAATAATCTCAGTTGATTGCAGTCAAGCGGATTTTTAGATATTTTGCCAATACCATTGACTTAGAGTTATGGTATCCTAAACACATTATTTCGATCTTATTAGTTATTCAGGTACCGATTATACTGGTTCTTTGAAATAAGATATCATTTTTTTGAGATCATGTGCAGAAAAGGCGATATAGTATTGGAGTTCACAAACACACACGATCAGTTAGCAAATATATTCACAAAACCCTTACCAGAAGATAGATTATTTATGATTAGAAGAGAAATAGGTATGATGCATGTTATGAATATCTCTTGAAAGATAGATCAGAGTTCATAAAAATAGAGAGATATTTTTTTAAATACTTTTACATAAACTTGAGGTTCTTAGCCTCATGTTTGAGACGCTCACTCTCTTCATACAATATCATGTCATCCCTATCCATGGGAACTGGCAAGCGGAATGAAGAATCCAATAGAGATTTCAACTTTTTATTCTTCTGCCGAAGGATTCCTTCTCTTGTGTGAGACTCTTGAACAATTCGTTGAAGTACAACAATTTGTTCTTTAAGCTTTTCAACCTCATGATTTTTGACTTGTAGCCGCTGGGAAAAAGCGACAATAGAGGATGAGTAGCGAGTCCCGAGACTCACCAAGTCGTAGATAGCATCGGAGTCTGGCTTATTAGCCAAACTGTTGTTCTCTTGCTGCAACATGGCGCCAATGGTAGCTGCAGAAAGGACATGAGATTGAGATGTAGAATACCTCATGGATGCATCTAGAGGAATGTTAGAAGAATAAGCCATTGAGAAAAGAATTGAAAACTTAAAGCGAGAATATTGAAGGAATGCAGATGAGTTATAGAGATGAGAATAAGATTTGATGCAAATCGGATGAACTTTAAAACTGATTTTATAGAGATAGCATAAAGAACAAGACAAACTGTTGTCTCTTCAAATCTTATTAGTCAAAAGAAATATAAGATATGCTGGACACACATTGTCAAAAGTTTTCTTACTAGAAAAACGGTTCTCTGCTCCTATCATGGCATTGACGGCCTTAGGAGAGAAGATTGATGGTTGATGTGTCAAGGGTTCCTGATTCAAGTCTGGAACATTAGTAGAAGAGAATTGTTCAGCCATTCTATCGTTATGGAGAAACAGAACTTAGGTCAAGAAGCAATTTTTTTTGGTATTCGATTGGTAAAAATGAATTTTTTTTATAGAAACTCAGAGCCTTCAAACCCGTTTGTCAACAACATCAGGCGATTGATCTGCTTTCGCACCGACTGCTAGAGCTAAGCCTCCAACCTTTACAGGTTTTGTCAGATACGCGTGGCTCCGCACCGAATTGCCAGAGTTAGACTTCCAACATTTGCAGGTTTTGTCGGACATGCATGGCTCCGCACCGCATTGCCAAAACTAGGCCTGCAGCTTTTGCTGTCTTTGTCGGACACGAATAATTTTAATTATTCATCTTCAAATCTCCGAAACATCTAATTCGTCAATAACATCAAGCGGATTTAAATCTTCTTCCGCACCGAGATGATAAAATTCGGCTTCAACGTTTGCAACTTTTGTCGGACACGGGTGGTTCTAATTTCTACAGTCTCTGCTAACGCAGCGTTTTATTTGTCTATTGGTTATTGCAGGAATATATCTTATTGATCTAATTATGATTCCTTTTTAATGATGCCAAAAGGGGGAGAAGTCTTATACTAGTATTATACTACCCTGGTATATATGCTAGAATCATGTTTATATTTTTCTTGAAATACTAACGCATATTTTCAGGGGGAGCTTAAGTATTACTGCAGGTCGCAGATTTCTACTAAGTATTTGTCATCATCAAAAAGGGGGAGATTGTTGAACCCAAGGTTTTAAGTCTCGTATTTACGTATAAATTTTGATGATAACAAATAATATTGAAAATTCAAGCTCAAGTTGTCTATGCATGAAGGGAGTTAAACACATCAAGAAATCAAGCATGAGCAAGAAAGATATCAAATCTACAAATGAAGCTCATAGATTATTTTTGTACATCTCTTGATAAAATTAGAAATTGGATTAAGGCTCCAAATTACTCTTTTTTTCTCATAAAACATCAAATTACTTTTTCCACATATGCAATACATTTTTAAATGTCTTAGTTTTGAAAATTATGTTTTTCACATGTGCATAACACCATCAAACAAAATAATTTCGAAAATTATATTTTTTTTTATAAAAACTTGATTTTATAAGATGATTGATTATCATATTTGACATGTGCATATTTTGTTTGAAAGTCTTGAAGGGAGGTGGTGTGTTTTTTTGACTAATGCAAAAGGTAGATGATTTTGTTTGAGAATCTTAAAGGGTGGTTGTGTGTTTTTTTGACAAATATAAAAGATAGATGATTTGTTTGAAAATCTTAAAGGGTGGTTGTGTGTTTTTTTGACATATGCAAAAAGAAGATGATTTGGTTTGAAAAATAAATCATACTCATTTTGTCTTGTATGAAAAGCAAAAGATTAGGTTTGATTTCTTTGAAAAATGAATGGAGTTGTCTTTGACAAATGCAAAAAGAAAATGTTTTTATTTGAATTTTTTGAAAAGTGAATAGTGCTCTTATTTGACATGGGAATCTTTTCAAATTTGAAATTGAAGACTCATTTACCTATAAATAGCTCACTTGAGTTTTGCAAAAATAACAACAAGAGCTTACACATCTATTGCTAAATTTTGTATCATTCTTTCAAAGCTCTCATTCTCTCTTTTCTAAAGTTTTGAGCCTTAATTCTTGTTCTTATTGAGAGAGATATAGTTTGTGCTGTATTGTTCTTATTTCACTCATTGAGGAGTGTTTTCTGATAGCCTACCCACTATCAATTCTTGTATCAGTAAGAGGGTGTGTATAACCCTTGTGTGTGTAGAAGGTGTTCTATACGGGGAATAGTTAAATCACCAAGTGTGAGGTGATTGGAAGTAAGAGGGTGTGTATAACCCTTGTGTGTGTAGAAGGTGTTCTACACAGGGAATAGTTGAATCACCAAGTGTGAGGTGATTGGAAGTGTAGAGGGTGTTCTACACGGAATCTTTGGAGCGGTGCTGCTCAAAGGTGTAATAGGTTTCTATCTCCACCTAAAGGAGATTGAATAGTGGATTTGGGAATCCTCAAGGGGTAGCTTGAGGCGAGGACGTAGGCAGTGGGGCTGAACCTCGTAAAAATACTGAGTTTGCTTTCTCTTACCCTACTCTTTATATTTCCTACTGTTTTATATTTTGGTTATATTTTATATTGTATATTTAGTTTATAAGTATTAATTTTTTAATATAACCCAATTTACCCCCCCTCTTGTGTTAGTCATCTGGGCAACAAATACAATTCATTATAAGTCTCCGAAAGATGTGTAATAGGCGGGCGCCACTTCGAATGGTGTTCATCCTCTTATCATCTATTTGTAATTACCCCCTCACAGATATATTTTTGCAAATATCTGTGAATGAAGTTTGCCCTAATTGGAATAGTATGTCTAACCATCGTTCGATGCTCTCTACTCCCAAACACTACATGCTCATCCATTATTCTCATCGTCCTATCTATTTTTATCCTTAAGAGTGATTATTTCGATGAGTTCTTCTATTCATTATTCTTATACTAAATAGAAATAAAAACAAAAACAAAAAGTTAAAACAAATATATAGTGCATGAATTATGAGTACAAATTTCCTTTTTTGTCTTCCATTTAGGGGTGTAACCGGTCCGATTTGGTAGAATCGAATTTGTTGAACCCAAGGTTTCAAGTTTCATGTAAATCTACAAATGGATTTTGATGATAACAAATGAATCCAATGAATAAATGAGTCTCAAACTCAAGTTGTCCACACAATATAATCAAGCACATCAAGGAAGCAAGCATGAGTAAGAAGAGAACAAATTCACATTAAAGTCATAGAGTAATGTTGTAAATCTCTTGATAAAATTAGAAATTGGATTAAAGCTCCAAATTACTATTTTTTTCTCATAAAACATCAAATTACTTTTTCCACATATGCAAGACATTTTTAAATGTCTTAGTTTTGAAAATTATGTTTTTCACATGTGCATAACATCATCAAACAAAATAATTTCGAAAATTATATATATATATATTTATAAAAAAACTTGAATTTATAAGATGATTGATTATCATATTTGACATGTGCATCTTTTGTTTGAAAGTCTTGAAGGGAGGTGGTGTTTTTTTTGACAAATGTAAAAGGTAGATGATTTTGTTTGAGAATCTTAAAAGGTGGTTGTGTGTTTTTTTGACAAATGTAAAAGATAGATGATTTGTTTGAAAATCTTAAAAGGTGGTTGTGTTTTTTTTTTACATATGCAAAAAGAAGATGTTTTTATTTGAAAAATAAATCATACTCATTTTGTCATATATGAAAAATAAAAGATTAGGTTTGAATTCTTTGAAAAATGAATGGAGTTGTCTTTGACAAATGCAAAAAGGAAATGCTTTTATTTGAATTTTTTGAAAAGTGAATAGTGTTCTTATTTGACATATGAATCTTTTCAAATTTGAAATTGAAGACTCATTTGCCTATAAATAGCTCACTTGAGTTTTGTAAAAATCACAACAAGAGCTTACACATCTATTGCTAAGTTTTGCATCATTTTTTCAAAACTCTCATTCTCTATTTTCTAAAATTTTAAGCCTTAATTTTTGTTCTTGTTGAGAGAGATATAGGTTGCGCTGTATTGTTTCTATCTCACTCATTGAAGAGTGTACATTGATAGTCTACCTACTATCAACTCTTGTATTTGTAAAAGGGTGTGTATAACCCTTGTGTGTGTAGAAGGTGTTCTACACGGGGAATAGTTAAATCACCAAGTGTGAGGTGATTGGAAGTGTAGAAGGTGTTCTACACGGGGAATAGTTAAATCACCAAGTGTGAGGTGATTGAAAGTGTAGAGGGTGTTCTACACGGATTCTTTGGAGCGGTGCTGCTCAAAGGTGTAATAGGTTTTTATCTCCACCTAAAAGAGATTGAATAGTGGATTTGGGGATCCTCAAGGGGTAGCTTGAGGTAAGGACGTAGGCAGTGGGGCCGAACCTCGTTAACATACTGAGTTTGCTTCTCTCTTATCCTTACTCTTTATATTTATTGTTGTTTCATATTTTGTTTATATTTTATATTATATATTTGATTTATAATTGTTGTTTTTTTAAATACAACTCAATTCACTCCCCCTCTTGTGTTAGTCATCTGGGCAACAGAATTATTATCATCGGTTTTGCAAAATGTAAAATCGGTTATGCCCTAATGATCTCTCAAAACCGGTAGTGCCGGTTCCGGTTCGATTTTTCAATTTTAATAAATTTTAAATTTTAAAAAACAAATCTGATTTTTTTAAAATAAAAAAAAATTTGGTTTGAAATTCTGTTTTGTTAAAAAATTGTAGTTTATTATAAAAAATTGTTAGACTAATAAAAAGCTATTATATAAATAAAATCTATAATAAAAAATCTGTTATATAAAAATTGTTATATAAAAAAAACTGTTATATGAAAAAACTCTTTTAATTTCATGTTTAAATTTAAATCTTTATTTTATAAAGATTATTTTATAAATATTTAAATAATATTATAATATTATTCAAGGTACTAAAACAAAATATTTTGGTATTGATATTGCTTCGTGTACCGTTTTAAAATAGTCTATATATGAATAAATTATATATATATATATATACACACACATAAACTACAAATTCTTTTTGTGATTCATACAAACAATATGTATGACAATAATATCCCTTTTATATATACAAAAAGGAAAAAAATACAAATCTATTTAAAAAATCACTTCAAAAAAAAAAAAAGAATTGTGCGCCAAAATTTGAAATTCGATATCGGCCAAAATGATCAAAAAGTTGAGCGAAACGAAACACAATATTTTTTATACTTGCCAAGTAATTGGTACGACACATTTTCGACATACCAGCTGGTACGATATCATATTTAAAACCTTGATAAACATACTCTTGCCTATACCAGATGCTTTACCCAAACCTCCACCTCCTCCCAGATCACGTTCGAGCTCAATCGAGAAAATCCAAATGTGAGACTAGCATTTCTTTTGATTATTGCTCAAGATTAACATTTCTCATCATTCTTAATATATTTATTGAAAAAATCCAAACGGAACTTAATCGTGCTCAATCTTAAACCATCTTGCCTACCTATCCTTCTTGAATCATGTTCGAGCTCAAGACCCAGATTAACTTTCAACTCGCTTGCAACTTGAATTGGACTTGAGTCGTCACCAAAAAAATATTGACAGCAACTCAAATACCAGAGTCTTGATCATGTCTTGAATTTTGGGATCCTTTGTTATTGCATTTCTTGATTGTTTCTTGTAATATGGTCTTCGAGTTGCATAGCATAGCGTGACAACTGAGTAGATATGTATAACATACCAATTGTTTGTAGAAATGACTCAATGGGTTCAACATCGAAATGTATAGCATTGTATTGATTTATTGATTACCATTGATCAATAACTTTCTCTTATGAGATTTTCTTTCTACCATTTGATAGATAGTTAAGGTCTTATTTGGATTCAGAAATGAGTTGAGCTGATCTCAATTCACTTCTATTTCATCGTTACATTTTTATAAATTTTTTTTATACAAAATATAAATTCCTATACACATTTTTCAAATTCTAATACACCTTTTTCAAATTTTAAAATAATAATAATATTAAAAAATAAATTAAACTCATCTCATCTCTAAATTCAAATGAGACTTAAATCAAATTGAGTTGATTTAAAGATAACATATTCAACTAAACACTCTAATTTATGTGAAATGCTTTGAATAGGCAAAAGCACTCCATAGTCCATTGACCTAATTAATATATTTCATGTGTTTCAACCATAAATTACTTTAAAAATGTATTCTAAAAACACTTATAATTAATAAGCACAATAAATAGATTTTTTTTTTTTTTTTTACAAGTAGATGTGAATCAGGACATGCATTCCGTACAAAATTTGGGCGGATGGGGGAGTAATGTTTTCCTTTCTCTAATTCAAATCCCTGCTGATACAAATTACAACCTCGTAAACCAGTAATCTGGGTGCAACCGTCGGATTACAATGGAACTGGATCCAAGACTTGTCTTTTTTATTTCTTAATATAAAAAAGAAAAATAAAAAAAGGAGGGGAATGTGTGATTAATGGTTGAAGAGAAGGAGTGAGGTGAGGGTGAGGTGAGGGTGACGCTGGAGGGTAAGGATTAAGGGTGCATGCACATAAGAAAGAAAGGGCGAAGGCGAAGGGGGATTGAAAACGTTGGAACCAAGCGTGCTTAAACAGTGACAGTCTAATGATGCGAAGATAGACCGTCGACCCAGCCGTATGATGCCCCCCCAATTTATTATTCTATTAATTTTATTATATTTTAATATTAGAATTAAGCGGGGAGAGAGAGAGAGAGAGAGAATAATGAGGGACAGGAAAAGTGGGTAAGATGTTGCAGTCAGCAGCCGGCAAACTGCCTTGAAATGCCGCTTTCTTGTCCCCCACCCACCCTTCCCACTTCTTTCCTCCCTGTTTTTCTCTGTCCCCCCCCCCCCCCGTACTCTCTCTCCTCTTCCCAAACCCCCTTCGTTCGATAATCAATTGCTCTTTACTTGCGTCACCTTCCTTTCGTACCCGCTCTCCATCCCACTTCTTCTTTCTTTTCACCGTAATCCCCACCCATATCTTTTTTATTTTTAAAATCTTTTATTTTTTTTAACAATATTTCTTTAATATAAAATCTACTTTTTATAATAATTTATATGCGACTTCAATATTCAGAAAGTATACGAATATTTTTTTATAAAGATTATAATTTATTTATTTTTATAAATTATCTCATCTAATCTATATAAACAAAAAAAAATATATCAAAATTTTTATTATATACATGTAGTATGTCAAAAATAATGTAAAATAAAGTTATTGTTAATTTGTGTATAAATTATAGGATGACATTAGAGTTCGTTCTGACCGAACTCCCTATAAATAAAATTTATTTTAAAAATATAATAAATTTTTGTAAAAAATACAATAAAAAGCACATTAAGAAAAATAAAATTACAATAAAAAAGAAAATAAAAATAATTTTAAAAGAAATTTGACCCTCATCCGAACGGAATAGTTGTTGATAGTGGTGGTGGACTCATGTCGATTTTAAGGCTATCGGAGGCATACCAGAGATCGTTGGAGGTCGCCGTCGTAGGCGTGAGCTTACCAGAGTCCACCAATTTTAATGGTATGGGTAGTGTTGTCCACTGCTATCGACAATGACGAAGACTATATCTTTGAAGGGATTTGATTTCTCAAGTATTCTCAAATTATAATGCATTTGTCTCATGGAATTAAATGCTAAATTTTGAGGTAAATTTTGTTTGAGTTTTTTAATTTTATTTTGTGGGATATAAGAAATAAGTAACACTGTTGGGAATGATATGGAAATTAGTAGATGTTTGAGACAAGAACAAAATGGCGGAATTTGAAATTATTATTTCAGTTTATAATTATTATTATTTCTGCAACTGCCACTTTGCTGCCGGTTTTATGTCTTTAAATGGTTTGATTATAGTAGCCATTGTTTAATGAAACTCAATCTTTAAATAGAGTTATATTAAATTTGAATATTTCATTCTTGTACTTATCCTTTTTGTTATATTTACTGTACGCCCACTTTGACATGATCCCAAAAATATCAGGGCGACAGCATTATATTCTGGACAATCAATCTCAGTCACGGCCTGCTAAAGGAAAAGAAAGCTACATAATTACGTATTTTATTTATTTATTTATTGTTAAAAACTGATTTAATTGCGTCCCATATATGGATTTCCTAATTTTATGTTTATTTGGTTTTAAGTATAAATCTACAAGAAAAAATAAAATGAGTCTATATTTTTTTTTGTGTACACAAAGTATTATTGAGATGAATAATGTTATTTATCATTTTATTTTATTTTTTTATGATATAATATTAAATAATTAAAAATAATTTATTATATTATATTTATTAATTTATTATTTAATACCACATCATAAAATAATAAAAAAGAAAATTATGAATAAATTTATTCTTTTAAGATAGATCTATATTAATAAAAAAGATTAATTTATTTTTCATAACTAAAATAAATTTCCTAATTTACTTTTTTTTAACTAAAATATGTCATGATCATTTTTAGTATATATTTTTATCTCCCAATTTGAAAAATCAAAATAATTTTAAAAAAATTATTCATCTTTCAAATCTATCATTCATTTAAACAAAAGAATTGGACAGCCCCAAGTTTGAGGAAAAATAAAAAGAAGAAAGAAAAACATTATTTTACCATTCACATATAAAATATAAATTATTTTATTATTCAAAGATAAAATAATAGATAATAATAAGCTTAATGCCTCCTATCACTTATTTATTATTTTATAGTTTATTTAAATTTTAAATTTTAACTTTTAAATTTTTAAGTATTTAATTAACATCCTTAATTATTAAAAAATTAAAAAAAATATATACAACTTAATTAATAATTACTTCTTTAATTATTATATAAAAAATAAATGAAAAAATAAATAAGATAAATAATAAACAAATAATAGAAGAATAAACCTTTCATTATATTAAAATAGTTAAGGACCATGTTAAGAAAAATAGTTAAGGACCATGTCTTCCATGTTTGGGATTTAGGTTTTTATGATTAAAATAAAGAAACAATACGGCTTTGATTGTCCCCTTCAAGAATCGGGACCGTTGGATAAGATTCCTCTCCTGTATCGCCGCTGCACGAAGCAAAAACCCTTCCTCATGCAAAATAATAATAAAAACATGAAATAATAGCGCCAACTTCTTAAATATTTACTGTTGTGCCCCTGGCTCAATTTTTAATTTCCCAAGCTTCGGCTTTCTCGGTTAACACGGCCTAAAGTTTCTGTTGCTTTCTGCACAATGGAAGGTCCTTGAGCGCTCTCTCGCCCTCTGTCTCTCTCTGCTTTGAGTTCTCTGCGTTTCGTGCATTTTCTTGCCCGTTCCTGAGGTGTAAATCTGCCTTCTCTTCTTTGTCCGATCCACAAAAGAAAAGCTCAGGTACGTTATTTGAGTCTTCATTTTCCCTTTTTTTTATTCATAATTTATTTTATATGCTCTTGATGCTGAGCTTCGTTTAGCTTGAACCCAGGGTCTGGTTTCTTGGTTGATTCCCTTCTGTAAATTTCAGACGTCTCTCTCTTTTTTTTTTCAAGAAATATACTGAGGTTGGAACCCTCTTTTTTGACAATATTTTTTTCTTCGTTTAAGTTTTATTTATGTCTCTATTTTAGGCCAGCCTTCGGAATGGTCATCTGCATCGGCCCCCACTTTCCTCCCTCTTTGTGGATCTCTTGAGTTACATTCAGGGCTTGTTTGGATTTAGAGGGGCTTGTTTTGGATTTAGAGATGAGATGGGATGAGTAATGAATAGTAATAAAATGAGTTGTTCAATCAATTGAAATTTAAAATGAGTGTCTCAACTGTATTCACTTTTTCTGTATTCTGGTTGCTGTGAAAACTTTACGCATTAAAAGGGCAAAGAAAAAATCAGACTACATGCTGTCCAACTTCCCAAATTATTTTGAAACATAAAGCTCAGCTCATGCAGATGAGTGCGATGAGTGCGCAGTTTCTTTTGATATTATTTTGATTTTTTGGTGATTATCTTCTGACCTCGTAATTTTTCTGTGATGTTTAATTGTTGGAGCCTATTTTTTCTCCTACTTCTCAACCTTCATGTTGGCGGAGAATTAAATTATTTCGATTGACCCATTTTTTGTTTTATTACAATTTTTTACTTGCTGGTTGTAGTCAGGCCGGCAATGGATCTTGGACTATGGTCATTCTGTTCTTTTATTTCCTTTTCTTTTAGTAAAATCTTCTTATTAGCTATTTGAAGTTTGTTTCTTATTGATGGCTCATGTTCTAGTACTTGATGTTAAAGATTAATTTAAAAATTAAGTTTACCTCTTTCCATGGCCGAAAGCTCTTTCGGGACAACCGGCGATTTCACATTATATCATTTCTGTTATAGGTTATGATGATTACCATGTTAAATACAACTTTCACCTCTAAGTTACCTGTGATTTTACACTATTCACCTCAAACCATCCAGACCGATACAATACAACCGCCAACTACCGACTGTAAAATATTCTATATTAAGCTCTGATAGTCAACGTGCAGTGCTCACTTTTTTATTTTTGCTTTCTTAAGTCAAATTTGGACGGGGGTTACTATTTGGCAATTCCTGGCCTTGAACGTGGAATATGTCAATTTTGGTATTCTGGGGCAAAAAGTATAAAACCTTCGTAGTTTATGAGTGATGTGTATGTAACCCTTTACTATTCACAAGAGTGAAAGTTTCAAAGAAGTAATTTGTTTGCTATGGCCCACTGTTTGATCTTATTTGTATTTTAATGTATCACAAACTTTTGGGAAGAACTTTAGGGATGTTCTCAATCGAATTCTCAATTGTTATGCAAAAGATTCAAGTTTCAGTTTAATTATTTTCTTCTTTCATGATATTATCAGATTTTCAATTTTTGGTTTAAAAAGTATGTTCATTTAACGGGGAAAGTTTTACTTCTAAACAGTAAAAAATATTGGCGTTTCATGTCGCCTCCCCTGCTGAGAGCTGTGGAAGGAGAGCGGAGCGATGTCTCTCTAGTGGCTTCTTCACCTACTGTGGACTCTATGTCCCAAAATGGCTCAGGATTAAAAGAACGCAATTACATGGGTTTGTCAGATTGTTCTTCAGTTGATAGCTCTGCAGTCTCAAGCTTGTCTGAAGAGAAAAACAACAATCTGAACTTGAAGGCAACGGAATTGAGGCTTGGTCTTCCTGGATCCCAATCACCAGAACGAAGCTTGCTGAACACAGGGAAGCTTGATGAGAAGCCACTATTTCCTTTACTTCCTTCAAAGGAAGGAATCTGCTCATCAATTCAGAAGAACGTTGTTTCGGGCAACAAGAGAGGTTTCTCTGACACTATGGATGGGTTCTCTGAGGTGAAAAATTCTGTGTATACTGCTGGAAATTGGATGTTTAATCCGGCTTCTGAGTCGGAATCTCCACAATCTGTGGAGCAAGGGAAGTTTCCTGGTAATTCTGGGATGAATGTGATGCTATCATCCAGACCTTCTGGGGCTCAGTCCTCCATAGCGAAGGAGTTTCCCGGAAATCTTTTGCAGGAACATCATCGTGCTACAATTGGAACTAGCCACAACCATAAGACTACTTCAAACAACAACAGTAGTGCTCCAGCTCCTAAGTAAGTGAAGGATGCTACAAATAAGGTCCTTGATTTCTTGTTGTATCAGAGAATAGTATTATAATTGAAGATGTTTTGGTTTCTTTTCATAGTGGATCTCAAATTTCTACCCATTACAGGGCTCAGGTTGTTGGTTGGCCTCCAATAAGATCATTTAGGAAGAATTCACTGGCCACCACTTCGAAGAACAATGATGAAGTTGATGGAAAACCAGGCCTCGGTGCTCTTTTTGTGAAGGTCAGCATGGATGGGGCTCCCTATCAGAGGAAGGTAGATCTGAGATTATACGCTACATACCAAGAACTGTCAACTGCTCTTGAGAAGATGTTCAGTTGTTTCACCATAGGTGAGATATTGCTTTAGTTTCAATGTACAAGAAAGGAAAATACCAAAAAAAAATCTTAAAATTGTTGGATAGTGATTCTTAATATTGTTCAGATGCGGAGTACAATAATTTTTTCCCATGTTCAATTTATTAGTATTTATTGTGACATCAGGTCAGTGTGGAACCCGAGGAGCACCAGGAAAGGAAATGATGAGTGAGAGTAAATTAAGGGATCTGCTACACGGATCAGAATATGTGCTTACATACGAGGATAAAGACAAAGACTGGATGCTTGTAGGGGATGTCCCATGGGAGTAAGTATTGATCCCTATATTCTCTTTTCATTTATCTTATGCGTCTTTCATTGCTTACCCTTGTTTCTTAGTAAAAAATAGTTAATCATAAACGATCTGCACACTCATTGTGATTTTTGTGTAGAACTAAATATGCTCAAACTGAAATGTGTTGTATGATATTCCCTTGCCGTTTCCATGCAATACAAAGGTAAATATGAATGACTTCAAGATCAAATATTTGCTAGTTTTTTTATGAGGGTACTATAGCCAGTGGTGGAGCCGCATGGAGAACAAAGGGGCCATGCCATCCCACCCAAAGGTTAATTAGTACTTTACTGTGTCTATATGTGCGTTTTGGGGGTGCACCTATAAAAAAAGTGTTCTGGGGGTGGGGGTGGGGGTGGTTTCCAAGAGGCTGAGCTTGTGGCTTCCTAATCCCAAGTAGAGAGAATTTAATTGAGATTTCAGTTAAAGCAGTTTGAACTTGACACAGCAATCATGGAGAATTATGAAATTTTTGTTCAATGGATATAGAGAAAAGTCAAAGGGGCTTTCCATTTATTAATATATTTGGTTGGTTTGTCTTGTGAGACTATTGAACTGACAATGAGCGATTTAACTGTGAAAATTTAAAGCAACACTTCAGTGATTGGCTACTGAGTTTCTTAAAGAGAATTTTGTTGGTCATGATTAAAGGGAAATTGCCAAGAAATTCATTTCGAATTCTATTCCTGATGATTTTGTAGTTTACCAGAAGAGTTATGTTGCAATTCTCAGGAAATATACTGGCTTTTATAATTTTGTTTCTATTTGTACTTACATGATGATGGACAAAAGATTGGTGGGAGATATCTTATTTTTGTTAATATCTGCACATATTTGTCAGGTTTGATGTGTAATTTTATTAGACGTCTATTGGTTTGAAAGACTTGCACTTTAAATTATGTTTAAATTTATTTTGTACTATTAACGTAGCTAAAATACTTGGTATGCAGGTGAAGAAATAAATTCTTGGCACTTCCAAAAATCAATTCAGGGCTTTGCCACGAAGTTCTGTGCTAATATTTGGTTTAGCTTAGATTCAACGTTCTGGAAGTTACTAATTCACTATTTGGTGCCTAAGTCTCATTCTTGATGGTGGCCGTATATAGTTTATGAGGATTTTCTTGCGTGAAACTTAAGACCGTGAAACTTAAGACCGTGAAACTTAAGACCACGCACAATCCTTCCAAAAAGACTAGAAATAATATAAATTAATATACTTCTTGGATTTCTTTGCTAGAAATAAAGACAAGTTACACAATAAAATATTATGTTTCAGTCACAATATCAAGTATCAACTTTAACATCCTGCTATTATGTGAATGATATTAGTCAATTATGCAGTTTCTGTAAGCGGTGATGAGATTTGAAGGACTTAGTATAGACCAGTGAATTATATAGTAACTGTCTGCGTTGTCATGCCTACCAGAATGTACTTGTAGTTCAGTTGCATGTTTTTTCTTACTTTATTTAAACAAACTTGTGCACGGAAAACCACTTATAAAAAAAAAAAAACTTTTGTGTGGAAAATCTTATTGCCTATGACTGTTTATTGTGAAATAACATGAAAGTCCAAAACAAACAAGTGGTGTTTCTTGGTTGAATTAGAATGCATAAACCTTTGGGGTTGATAATTACTTAATTTCAAATACATTGGTTGTATGTAGTTTGATCATCACAATCTTTATCCAAGTTTCTTTTCCACTCCACACGATTGAACTATTGCATGGGATTTCTTGTCCTAAATTTGATTTCTTTACATGAAAACAAGTAGATATTAATCATTGTATGAACCGACTGCACATTTGATATGGATGAGCTGATTTTTTGTGTCCCCATATCTTAGAGCCTGCAACTTGTTATCTTACAGGATGTTTATCGATTCGTGCAAGAGGTTGAAAATCATGAAGGGCTCTGATGCCATTGGCTTAGGTACGTATTTTTTATGAATCCACACTTGTATGGATGATATTGGTTCTCATTGCCCAATATTATCACGTGTAGTTGCTGGCTTGGATGAAGACCAGTCAACTGAAATCTGTATCCCATTGTAAAAACCGGAAAGACTACCTTGGGATTGGTGCCATTATCTGCAATGAAAATAGTTCTGAATATGAAATTAAGAACCATTTTCAGTCAGATGGTCCAAAATATTGACTTCATGGCTTCTTCATCAAATACTATTCTTTGGTCAGCTCATGAATTTGAAGAATCTGCACCATGAACGGTGTGACAATGAATATAGGTAAAATTAGTGAGAATTGAACCCTGGTGTTTGTAGGCGAACTTGCAAAATTAGTTAAGTATGGCCTGGGCTTTCAATGGGTCGGTTCGGGTAACTCTTACATTTTTGCATACAAAATATAGGACTGCTTCGAGTTGGTAGTCTTATTTTATGTGAGTGGTATGTAGTTTCCAGTGATGTATTTGACTCGATATGCCCCATCAGTTTACACCAAACGAGATTACAGATTTTAAATTGCAATAGATGCCTGTCATGGTGCCCTGAAGTTTGTATGTTTGATCGTTTTGTAGCTCCCAGGGTCATGGAGAAATCCAGTAATAGGATCTAGATAATCTCCGGGACTCTCGACTGTGATGTGGTCCCCAAATTAAAGGCTTGAATTTGAAGCGGGTGAGGAAAGGTGGAGGAAGCCATTGAATATGAAGGAACGAGAGAGGAATGGATGGCCGTGCTGGATGGGAGGTCATGTTCAACTCTTAATCTTGTCTCTGGAGTATCTATGTTTTGATATCTTCAAAAAAAGTTTGCTTGTCTGTCAATGTGGGATCGTTTTAAATGATGCTCTGGTAAAGCTGTTGCAAAAAAACAAAAACCTAATTTTATGGAGTTCATAATCCTTATAAACCTATTTATTCAATGTTTTCTGTATGAGATGATGAGTGTTGGATGGTATGCAACTGCTGTTATTGGCTGCCAAAGTACTGCTCTGTGATGGTTTGATATTAACTTGTATTTGATCAAATGTTACTACTACTACTACTACTACTACTACTACTAGTTTACTATTTTACAGCCGCCCTCTCCCTTCTCTAAAAATGTTTCATCCCTTCTATGTACCCAAACAAGTCCACAATTCGCCTGCCTCGATCGATTTGTGGAGAGTTGGAAACGAATCGGAGACTTACCCAAATATTTGTAAAATTTGATTGTTCCGTCTCTTTCATTCTTAATCGGTTAAAATTTTGGTTGTTCTAATGGTTTGCATGCAAAAAGGAAAATGGCTTTGTTTTAGAGGCCCAGATATGGTTTTTATGTGAAGAAATCGGCTTTAGACGGACGGGTTGCGTGTTCAACCCGTTGTCTAATGCCCACTCTAGCTAATCTTTAATCTGATTAGGATGTGCTTACATACAAAATAGGAGGAAACGACAAGGGAACAACTACACGTCGTTGTGAAGATAATTAGATGATGTGAGAACACCATCCAGATCGAAAATTGTACAAAATTCAAATCATTGTTGAGGAGGCGTAATCCCATCTGTAACCCATTTTTATACATGTTTACTAGCCATTACAATTACAATTTGGCACCATCAGAATAGGTGGGCTCGTATTTGATTAATTTTTCAAGACGGGCATGGGCTGGATGATTAGAAAGCTTTTTGCGGGCCGAATTAGCCCACTACTATTACAGTGATGTGCTAAAACACTGGGCCTTCATTGACTTGAGGTGCAAATAATAAAATATTGAGATCTCACATGATGGTTCTCACTTCCCAGATGCAAATTTTGAGTAGTTCTATTTGAAAGTCTTTATACCACGCACATTATTTACGTGGCATAATTTAATTTAAAAAATTAAAATTAAATATAGATTATACAAATCAAATTATGACAAGTAAATAATATGTATTATAAAGGCTTGCAAATAACATTACTTTAAAATCTTATATTGCACTAAAAGTGGTTCATGATTCAGATTCTGTCTTTACCATAATATCATTGTAAAATCTGTATTCTCTTTACCATTTTTTTGTAAAAAATATTCTCTTAATACTTGACGTACTCTTGAATCAAGATAGTTAGGCGACGTGGCCACCTATTTAAACCCTATATATATATATATATATATATATAGAATAACTTGCATGACTTCTAGGTCGTTGAGAGAGGATAGAGTTGTACTCGCGCGTATTCATTGTACTATTGAGAGAAAACTTTAAATTAGAAATCCATTGCATGCGGATAGAAGATTAATTATTAATTCTTTCTTGATAAACATGCGGCCTCTATCATATTGTGCTCGTACCGTCGTACGTGCTCAAGTATTGCGGAATTCATTAGTGTGGATGTGTTCTTTAGTCGGAAGGATTTCGGCCAGTGTTGCCTGGCTGGGTGCAAAGACCGAGTTGGTGCATGCTATTGGTGAGACTGTAGAAAGGTAGATGGTCTGGAGGCGCTATAGCTAGCTTTATATATATATATATATAGTGAAATAATAAAAAGAATCCACAATCAAGAGCACACACTCACATAAACAGTATCATGATACTGTTTATGGTACTGTTCATGTACGTGTGTACTCTTAAGTGTGACTTCATTCTAGCATTTTTCATATATATATATATATATATATATCTTGGTACTACTACTGCAGAGATGGAGTGGAATACTGATATATATGGTGTAGTACGTACTTGCAAGTCAGAGTCGATTACTTGGAGGGTCTTGTAAGTGTTTTTAATTCAGTTGTAATTAATTAAGTTCTATATTTATAGATTTTATAAGATGGTGATTTTGCACCCAGGAGTATTTTAATTTTTGTAGTCGTTCTTGAAATGAGTTTCTACTCATTAATTAATTACCAAAAGTGATATATATGGTGGTTATTTCTTATGATCTAATTGATTTATTGTTAATTTAATTAGTCAAATAAATTTAGAAAACGCCTATTCAGCCCACTCGGTGTATTTAGGATATGAACTCCTTATTTTTTCAAATAGAAAAGATCCTCAAAATCTTCTCCCCATCACTGATTTCTAACTAGTACCTAAGCTAAGATGATTTTCTTCCAATAAACATTTTCCCTTGTGATTTTTTTTCCCCGATTCTGCTAAAAGTAATTGATTTTAGAGACTAGAGGCTATATGAGAGAGAGAGAGAGAGAGAGAGAGAGAGAGCGAGAGAGAGAGAGGCAATTGGACTCAATATGCCAGGTCCAGATTTCTTTTTGAGGTGATGATGATGATATATATAACTATTTATAATAAAACACATCAGTTTAATTAAAAAAAAATTAATATATATTATTCATATGATGCGTAAGTTGACATTTGTGTGCATGGTCCATGGATATGGATCATAACATGAGAATTGTAAAGCCGGAAGATTTTCTATCCAAAAGTAAGATTTTTGTTAGTGGCAGCAATCATTATAGAGTTATTGGAATGTCAACATTATGATTTGGTTCTTTCTTGGTTCAAGCTATATTATCTCTCAAATATACGCGATCCCAATATTATATTACGTACAATATTGTCAATACCACATCTCTAAGTTAAGCTAAGCTTAACCTAAGCAAAGCTCTCACGAATTTTTTCTTTGAGTCATTATGTAAGATGTGACAATTATACAGATTCTATTATTATATTTTTTGACTTTTAGGTTGTATTTAGATTGGAGTTTATCTCAACTCATTTCATTTTATTATTACAAAATTTTCAAATTCTCATATATAATATAGTAAACAATTCAATTTTTTTAAATTACAAAATAATAATAATATTTAAAAATAATATTTTAATAATATTTTATTCAACTTTTAAAATTCATCTTGACTCATTTCTTTTTAACTCATTATACAAGTCATACCTTACTTATAATCTCCTATATATTTTCACCTTTTCCCTAATTCCCATTATATCTTAATTCTGTATTAGCCCTTTAATTGATTTGCGGTATTGGCTTTATTTTTACTAACTTTTTTTTTCTCGAGATAGTGCAAGAAGCTTTAATCATGACAACAAATTGATCAGTCATGAGTTTTTATTTGTTTTTATTTTTTATTTTTTACGAGGCTTCGTTGTTTATTCTGGTTCTTTGGATTATATATATATATGCATGATTGTAATAAAACAAATCACACGATATATATATATATATAATATATATATATATTATATATATCGTGTGATTTGTTTTATTACAATCATGTAAAGTTGGACGGCACATGATGGTGTCGCTGCCCTTAGGAATCACAAATGTCCTTTTTTACCCACTAGGGATTTGCATTTATACTACTTCATATAAAGTGCATAACATTGCAGTAACCTGCGGTCTAGAGGAAAACGGGGCCAAAATGACGGCGGGGATCATAGATTTAGATCAGATAATCAAAGGAAAATATGCTTCTGGCTGTGCATGAGTATCATATGGTTTGGGGTTTCAATAGATGTAGATCAGAATATTAAATTCAATCTAAGTTTCAATATAATTCTGAAGTTTAATTTGTTGTTTCTGGTTAACTCAAATAAAAGCTGTACTG
This sequence comes from Platycarya strobilacea, assembly GCA_036898215.1. Taxonomy (NCBI): domain Eukaryota; kingdom Viridiplantae; phylum Streptophyta; class Magnoliopsida; order Fagales; family Juglandaceae; genus Platycarya; species Platycarya strobilacea. The sequence goes on from CM072555.1 coordinate 39,432,077, forward strand.
TTGTTGGATGCTAGCTCTCTACTTGAGCACTACGATAAAATATCCAATGATCAATGAGTGCTGTAGTCATAAAGAAATTATATAAAAATAATTCTATAAATGAGGTAATTTTAAGTATATGTTAACACTACTTTATAATAAAAATAATTTTATAATTTATTAATCTCAAGTTATATAAATTTATGAAATTATTTTTATATAATTACTTTATAAATATAATATTTTTTTATCCAAAAGAATGTTGTATATATATATATATTCAACTTTTGGAGAGCTTTTTGACTTTTATTGGGTGTTATCTTCATTCTGGTGAAGATTCACTTAATCTAATGTATTGGATTATATATACGTTTCTATGATGTGGATGTGAGCTTTTGAAAATGTATTCGAGCTTTGTGGGGAATGTGGAATTAATAGTGTCAAAGAGTAATAATTAATATAGAAGAAAAGGAACAGAAAGTTGGTGTTGTTGGTAGGAATAGTTGTAATGAACTAATCACACACGATCAACTAATTAAGTGGTCAGGCGAGCAAAAAATTATGTTTTAAGGCTGATGATATTTTTCTTACACACACGTATATATTAGAGATATGGAATAACGTGTAAAACACATTTTCTTAATTTAATGAAACGAATCGATTATTTTTTAAAAATTATATAATTTTTAAAAAGAAAAAACTTCAATCAATATTGTAATGTATAAAAGAAAAGAAAATGTAAGTTGTAATAAATATTTGATAGATAATAAAAGAAAAATATCTTAATAATAAATGAATTTTATAAAAATAAATTTAAAATGATAAAAAATAACTATTTAATCATTATTATAATCTCATTATTCTATATATGTATATCATCATTATATATATATATATATATATATATATATTTACCATTTACAATTTGGTAGATAATGATGAGTGCTACATGAGCAACGTCGTCGTCGTCACTGTTTTCACCGTGTACGTACGTGTGACAACTGTTGAGAAGAGACGAGACGTGATGACTGGCCAGCTTATGCGACAAATTATACGACAATATTGGATGGCACTATATATATTGGGATCTACGAACGATCGGTCAGGACGTCCTTCCTAGCTTAGCTAATTCATGCATCAGTTCATCATCATGTTTGAGAATGAGGTGTTACACGTACATACGTACAGTACATGATCATAAACTGCCATTTAAATTCTGTCGTAGTGTCTTGAATATGACTGTTCAATACATATATGGCTCCATCCAATTGCAAGCATGCACGTACGACGTCCAGCTTTGAGCAGTAAATTAAGAAGCTGCTAGCCCTAGCAGGAAGCTGGCCGCTAGGACTTGTAATATACATACATACATACATACATACATATATATATATATATATATATATATATATCCATGAGCCAGCCAAGCGACGTAGTACTTATTTAGGGCCACGAAAATTAAGGGTTGATAGATGCCCCCTGCAAGGATCGATATAACTTCTTAGACCCACATGATCCTTCAGCGCATGGAATTAGAACAGTAGTATCTCAAATGGGCGGTTTGAAAATCTATGTAGGACTAAGCATATAGAATAATGCTAGATACAAATCTCAAATATACAAATCTTTTAAAATAATGTGAATGCTAAAAAAAAAAAAAAATCCACACTTTTTCATGGTAGAATTCACTTTTTTGTAAAGGATTTAATTGCATAAGAGTTGTACATTTGAAACTTGTGTTTTATAAGCTTTTTTGTGTGCAGAAGGTAAAATCTGTTCCAACTCTGATTTTTTTTTTTATAATAATTTTGATATTTTCATTTAAAATATTTAAGAAAAGTATTTATCTTTCAAATTTTAAATTTTAAATTCAAAATTCGGATAAATAAGCTTACAATTGTGTATATCATTTCTTAATAATATAGATAGGGATAGAAGGTGTCATTTTCACACACACGTACATATATCATATCATATGTGTGTGTATATATATACATACGGCTGTTAGCTAGCTAGCTAGGTAGGCTACAACTTGTATGAATGAGCTATGCATGAATATGACGTATCATCCTCACTGAATTATTATATATCATGCACACAGCACAACTTTGAAATTGGAGATGTATCATCCTCACTGATCATCACTGCCAGAAGCTTCTTCCGCTTTGCATGCATAAATGTTTACTTTAACCCCGAAAACCAAGATTTTTGTAAAAACGATATGGCTCGATCTCAGTCGCAGACCTCTCATGATCTCTCTCTCTCTCTCTCTCTCTCTCAAGCCACATGACCGTACTCATCAAGTCATCATAATAGAAGACAAATTACATGTCTCATAATTAATGAGAACGAATGTGCAACCGCAATTGATTGTATCCCAATTGTCTCTCACTATCCAACTGGACGACTAGTCCTGATGATCCTTTCCACATATTTGAAATCAATATCTGATCATTATCAGAATCAGTTTCTAAACCCACAACCAGTAAAAGACTTTATTAGTTTCACACAGAAGTAGTTTCAAACCATCCAATAAAGCATCCCAGACTCAGGCTTTGTTCATAAAATGATATAAGAATTAAAATTTGAATAAAATATTATTATAATATAATTATTTTTAATATTTTATGCAAGAATTTAATAAAATTATAATAATAAAATAAAATAAAATAACATCATCATAAATATATCCACATGTTTCTCCTTCTACAGTCACCACTCACCACCCCATTCAACTATATATGTCGTTATATAGGAAGGTAGGTAGGTAGATATATAGGTTAAAGGTATCGCATGCAGTCGTTCTCAGAAATTTCACCTTTGCAGTCTCTGTCATTTGCTAATTGTAGCTTTCTGATATGAAGTTAATGGACATTCTTAAAAGTCTTTCCTCAATTCGGTTTCAGCAGAATGGAACAATTTTGTATAGGGATCAGTTTGGAATCCAACGAAATTGCCGTCCGTTTGTTGAAGTGATAACTGTTAACCGCTCACGTCATGATTTTAAAATCGTACGAACTGATAAGGAATCAAGGATCATGTCGAGGGCTTAGATCAGATTCTCCCAAGAATATAATTTCCTTGACTACTGATAAATAGCTCATTTTTCTTGACCAGAGATTGCAAGAAGAGAAGAAAATGTTCTAAACAGTGAAACATAAAGCAGATTATATATAATTAGCAAAGTCTTTAATTATGCAAAACTCAGCGATCTGGCGGGAAAGATCATGCAAATTCATGTCTTTTTTTATTCTGGTAAATGTAATTATCTACGTACAGTTCAAATGAAAACTAGAAATTGATCTTTCTTCTTTATACATTATTTTTCTCGAAACCCTTGAGGGTTTTCAATTACACCATCTGATCCGTCAGAAAGATGCCCTTTTAACTGTATTTTCGAATGAGTAATATTAACTACATGTCTTTTTTTTTTTTTCTTTTAAAAAGATCAGGAGGGTATTCCAAATTCATTAATTGCTCTCACTTTTGACAAGAGAAAACCGTAGTTACAGACGGATACTTGAGGTTACAAATAATCAATAAAACCAAAAAATATACAAGTTTTTGATGCATTAAGTCTCAAATATACAAGTTTTGTACAAGTCTTTTGTAATAATTATCCCATAAAAATAAAATAAAAAAAGTAAAGTTTGTACATTTTTTCATGATGAAGTCTAATTTTTTTTATTTTTTTTTATAAATTGTGACTTATATATTTGAGACTTGTATATCATTTAAAACAAATAAGGGGGAGGCCGGGGTAGTTCTGGGATTAATTATAGTTGGTTGGAGGGGGATTCTAGTAGTTATGAGTTCACAGCATGTGCAACAATAATGGCAACCACGAAACCACCAACCAAGAGGGAAGGGGATATCTCAACATCGACTATCACAGAATATGATTATTCCTAGTCCTCTCTACATGTAATATATTTGTGGGGATTAATTTATCCAATTAAGTTACTTTTATTACCTTGCTCCAATGGAAGTTCAGACGATTCTTCATGAAACTAAGTCGTCATCATCATCATCCACTTTTAAATCAATATAGGAATATTAAAGAATTGATTTATCTGATCTTTTGGTGATTATTATGTCTGTTCATGCATTCCTTATATAGTTGGACATGTGAAGGCAAGCAATATGGTTAGCCCATCATTGGCATCTGTCTTTTTGGGAAAAGTTTTGATGATCAGTCTCTTGGCAAGCACTTTGCACCAGGGTGCATGGTGACGTGGGGATGTCTAAGAGGAACATATACATAACTTTGCCAATCAAGTATATTATATATTAGTACATACTCATTCCAATTTTAACTCATTGATCTATTGACACGACATTACTTACATTTTTCAGGAATATCAAGTGTTGCATTTTCGAGAAAATAATCTTAATCGTTTAAGAACTAATATATGTCCATCAATATAGTGAGATGAAAGTTAGTTATATATCATATGGCAAAATACTTTAAACACAAAAGGATTATATAAAAATAAATGGATAAATTGATGTAACTTGATATTATGTCAAGTTGTAAAACTACTTTTTTATTATAAAGTAGATTTAGCGAATCTCATGAAAATATATCAGTTTGCCAATTTATTTTTGTATAATTTCATTATATATGTAGCATTTATCTATCATATAACATGACTTCATTTCGGCGCATATGCATTATTTCTGATGCATTGAACCAGTACTCCCCCGGTGTGACAAGATAAATCATATGCAGATGCAACTATTTGTAATTTCATGTGCTTGCTTTTCTTAGATCTAAGAAAAGATCATGAGGGTGTAGACTTTCCTCAACCATGTGTTGGAAAAATATACGTTTTTGAGGATCTAGCTACCATATGGGGGCCGGGTTGTAGCGATCGATTCCATGTGGAAGACTGTACTTTTCAACTTTGTTAATCATCTCACAGGCATGATAATTAATATGGGTGACCACTAATTGATTGGTTAACCTCCTTGTGAAAGGACACATTTGTCCTCTTAGGAAACTCTTTGGCTATTGTGGGCTAGATGCTTGCAAGCACTTCATGATCCGATACCTTTGGTAAATTAGTCCAAATAATTAGGCGCACCGGATGTGCACTAAGAATCCAAAATAATTATCACAATTTTTGTATAGTACTGCTTCCTTGCTAGCATGCATGACTAGTACAATTTTCGATTAAAAATGTACACCCAATATCTCAATATATTGATCGATGTTGCATTTAAAATCGTGGTTGGTACAGAATATTAAATCAACACAATATCACTAGAAGCTGGTGGAATATTGATAATATAGCATAATATTTTCATCTGTAACTCTTCATTATATGATCTGACTATGTACCAAATCCTTGCAAATTCTTTTTACAAATTCTTTTTAGAATCTATAAATAGAGAGTGGTCAACTAATATGCATTTGTCCAGCCTTTTATATACATGATTTAGGTTTCGTTTAGAACTTAAACTGATCAACTGAGATCATTTTAGTTCAACTAATTTTAAATTGAATCTAACATTCAAATATTGAACTCTTAAATTAACAAACTCATTTCAATCCAAAATTGTTTTACTGGTGGGACATGCAATAGTTTTCAACTTAATACTGCTTTATATATGGAACTCACAAAACTCATTTTAGATAAATTTCATAAAATTTATTAAAACATCTCTAACTTATTATTATTTATAAAAAAAATTTACTAAATTCAACATCTAAAAATAACCTAAGGATGTTTAGACATAACATCTCGCACTACAAATGGGCTTCTACCGGCCTGTGGAATTGTGGTTGTGTTGGATATATACTAGTAGTACTGCATGTTGCTTGATTTTTTGAATAGGCTCTCTTTTTGTTTTCTTCATCGGCCGGTACGAAAGGTTTTCATAAATGATGGAAGGAGACGTGGCACTAGAGTTAGGGATGAGAAAAATTCAAAATGTATGGGGAGAAGGAAAGATTGGTGAGACAGAGCCATCAAAGTCAATAGAGAGGGCCCGTTTTGATCTGGCAGAAGTCATTGAGCTGCGATTGAGGGTACTTGATCTTGTGGATGTGGCATTAGAAGAAAGATGAGGGGATCGGTAACAGTCACTGAATATGATGGATGGGGAGATGCATTTGTCAATCTCCTGATGGAGAAGGGTGTTAAATGACTGAGATATGAAAAATCAATTAGGTGAATACTGAATAGGCCAGCCTGTACAACTTCTGTTATCGTCTTTAAAAATTTAAAAAAAAAAAAATTCTGTCATCGTCTTGCTGACGAGCCTCTAGCGAGATATATTTTTTTTCCTCGAAGTATAGAAGAGAAAGATACTTTGATGGCTAAACCAAATAAAAATAAATAGATTTTTTTATATTATCGAGTTCTTTTAAATATTTAACAAGAACAGGAATGATAGCTAAAGATCGAGACAAGACAAACCATTCTATTTGAGTCGTTGAATTATACGTACCGTAAAACCCTAGATTAATATGGTATATAATAGATGATCGTGAATTATAATATTTTTCATGAATTATTGTCTGTATCTCAGACTTTTAAAAAAAATATATCATGAAAATATTATGAGTCTAACTCATCTCATAAAAACCAATTTAGTAAGAGATGATTGCTTATTCCTTATAAATATGCCTAAAACTTTATTAACAAATAATATGAAATTTATTCCTCAATACCCTACTTCACATGTAGTCCAGTATTTTTTTTTATCCTTATCACAAAATAAATAGTATTGGTCCTCATTCATCTGATAATAGGCTCTGATATCATGAAGTTAATTAAACTTAAGATGTTTAACATAATGTCTCACAAAGTATGAAAGCACTATTGAGGAGTCTTTTACAAATATGCAACAGAAAATATTATAGAGTCAATTACAATTTGTTTCCATATATTACAATTATGGTAGTTGGTCTTTGATTATTTTCATACCTGTAGATGTAGTCGTTGTTGTGTCTTGAGTTGTTTTCATATGTGAGTTTATAGTCGTTGCTGCGTTAATTTCCATAGTTGTAGATGTGGCTTGATTTGTTCCCATATATGTTGCATTCAGGGGTGGAACCAGAATTTTATGTTTGGGAAGGGGGTGATCGATAAAATGTGTACTATATATAAATTTTAAAAGGATGCTCATTAGTGATAGAAATATCACATTTCGTTGTTATCGAACTCTCTAAACGTATTACTCTTTGAATTACCCACATTTAAAAAAAAAAGTATTTGTTCTTAACTTGCTCATATTTTTTTTATGATAAAAAAAAAATTATAGATCAAGAATAAATATAAGAAATTTTTAATGACTAATGATATATCGCTGTTAAATTTTTAACAAACTATACCTCTTAATTATATAATTAAGTTAGAGCGAGACTATATAAATGAATATAATCAATCAATTTTGACAATTATATAAATTTATAATTATTTTTTTTAGAATTAGACTGTTAAAGTAATTATGAGACTATGTGAGTTGAAATTTGAATTTCAACAAAGTTAAAAGTTAAAATAAATTATATATATATTGAAATTAGAGAGAATAATTTTAATAAAAATTTAGAGGATAATTTTTAATTTTTTTATAATTTGAGGAGTAATTTAAAATTATATATATATAAATATATATACTACATAATTTTTTTGAAAAAATTTGGGGGGGCTACGGTCCGCCCATGGTTGCATCTAAGTGAGGGGTGATTTCATGTGTATTGTTAATAGAAGGTACCCTAATTTTATTAATAGCCCCCATTTTTTATGGAGGAAAACTGTGGTTATAACCAGGAACTTGAAGGTATATAATATTTAAGAAAAACCAAAATCCAGGCCTCAGGAAAAAAAAACTTATAGTCGAATTTAAAATGATAAGATTCCAAAAACAACATGAATATAAGAAATTAAGCTAATTCATAACTTGCCAGAAAAAGAAAAAAAAGAATTAGCACTACTATATATAAAATACCCGTGAAAACAAAATTGAAAGAAAACTTACCTCACGAAGATATCCTCAGATAGGGAAGACTAAATCTATTCAACCGAAGAAGACCTACATATTGAGGAGAGAAACTCTATCTTCAGTCCATTCCATATTAAAACCCCCAGCATCTTGTTTTACAAGATAATCTGCTAGCGCATTTCCTTCTTGAAAGACATGGCTTTCACTATACTCCAAGCAATCAAATTGGACTTAAGGCTCATCTCAATAATCCTTAAGATACCAAATATTACACTTACCATTTTTAATCCAATTAACAAAAATCTGAGAATCTATTTCAATTTGAACCTAGCGATAACCCAAAAGGCAGCATCTCCATTACAAAAAAAAATATATATATATATATATAGAATCAATTAATTACAATAAAAAAGACTATTTGTAACTAAAACAGACTATTTATAATGAAAATAATCATTTTGGTTGCAGTTAATTGATTATATATACTTTTTTTTTGTAGTACTACTAACTCTTTTCAATAAACTTCTCAACTCAGCATAATTATTGAAACCCTGATCTAAGGTGACAAAAGAAAGTCACACACATCTTACAATCGATATTAGGAATGACACCCTTAGTTAGGGGTGCTTCTCCCCCTACCAAGGGCGGGGCCACTCTCCTTCACCCCCCTTCCCCCCACCCCCACATGGGCGGGGGTTCCATTTTCTTCTCCGTCAACAGACAAGGGTGTGGGGGTGGACCTCCAACCGTCCACCCCTAGCTCCTTTTCTCACTCCCCATCAATTACAAGTTTATTAATTTCAACAAACTCTAACAAACAACAAATCACCTACAAACGAAATAGAGAGAGAGAGAGAATGAGTGAGTGAGGAATACTGTGGAATCCTAGATGATGCTTCGACACAGTGTTGCCACCCATTGAATGGACCATCGTTGACCATTGGCTCGACCTCATCACGCCCTAAAAAAACCCACGACTTGAGCCGCAACAAGAACCCTCTTCGACCATCATCAGATTCGTCACCCATCAATATGTTGTGCGGCTTGAGTGAAAGAAGGGAGAGAAGAAAATAAATGAGAGGGATAGAGAAGAACTGAGAGAAAGAAAATGAGAGAAGAAATGAAGGGATGGCACACAATGGGTTTGGTTATTCTCGTGCGACGTAGGGAGAGAAGAGAGGGATAGAGAAGAAATGAGAGAAAGAAAATTAGGGCTTATGATTTAAGTCCAAATATGTGCCGAGTCGCCTATAATCGATAAGACGGGGGTGGAAGCGGGGTATTTGCAAGATGGGGTGCATCCTATATTGCCCCCGCCACCGCCTTAGGCTTGGAATGCAGGGGAAGCCTCGCCCTCGTCGACTGAACGGGGTATTCCGCTCTGCCAAAGTGGGGGCAGAGCACAAAATAGGTGGGGCAGCAGGGTCAGGTACCTGTTGCCCACCCCTACCCCTAGCGTCAGTTGGATGAAGATTTTCCAAGTTACTCCCATTAATATTAAGCTTAACCCAATTAGGTCGGGGCGATCTAGTGCCAATTCACTCTAGAAAACTTCTTCAATTTAGGGACTAAAATCAAGATATATAACCTCTTAAAAATGGTTAAATCCTAGCTAGGAAGTCTCTTAGCTTTCATATTTAATCGTATCTTGGATTTAATCCAATGGCGGCCTATTGTGCTACTTATTTTCATTTATGTATATAATGTTGCATATTTCCGAGGAAAAAATAAACATAGAAATCATTGAAGTATTATGCAATATACATGTGTCTCACGAGAATATCTTTGAGATTTTACATAAGGCCTATGTTTGGGAACAAAGTGCTCTTTCATGTATTCTCAAATAGTTTTACATATTTCATTTCAACATTATTGAGTAATAAATGTTTTTTTAATTTGAACGTTTTAATTTTCTCATTTAATTATTATGATTTTCTAAAATTTTTGATAAAATCATATCAAAAAATAGGTTTAAATAATTTTTGAACTTTATTATATTTTTATTAAATAGAAATTTTCTCTACTTTTTCAAAATTTAATAAAACATATTAAGTCAAATTATTTTACTATTATTCACAAACTATTTCATAAACATTTTTAAAATATTCTTATTATTCAAACAAGCCCTAAATCTCTTATCCAAGTTTTAGGGAAAAAAACCCCAAAAAAAATATTATATATGTTAATTAATTCTTTGTTATAAAAAAATAATATTTACAGTCTTTCCTGTATACGTTACATGCATGTACCCCCTTTAAAAAAAGTAAATAAATTTAATATTTGTATAAAAATTTATTTTTTAAATAATAAATTCTACCTTTCAAAAAAAAAATAGAATACGGTGATGATACTTTGTCATGTGCCCATGATGTACTCTTGCGACAATGTCTCGGTGAAATCGGATTATTTCGCATCATGTTAGCTAGGTGCTTCTACTAAACATTACGTTAAATATAAATATGTATATTAAAAAACAAAAGAAGCTGTTGACTAAAAACCCAGCTTGATCAACTCACGCATCTAGGAGTTAGGCTAATGGATCCGAATTGCCTCTTAAATGTGGGAGAGGACATCAACATGACAACACACACAAAAGTATATAATATCTTTATAATTTTCTTGATCAAGAAACTCTTTTTTTTTTTAAATATTCTACAACGCAGTGTACTGGTATTTAGATTGTCAACTTACCATGTGTTTATAATTAGTTCCGGTACATATTTATATTTGCAATAGATAATCAACAACGTGGTACGTGATGCCAATTTAATACATTTAGTACCTCATATTTAGACTGAGAATTAATTAAAAGTTCCTTTGTGATCATGGAGTAAAATATGTAGTAAGAATATTGACTACTGACTATTGACTATTGACCATTGAGAAATTCGAGCTTTTTTATCCCCTCTCACAAGCTACATGTTGCTTAAGAATTTTTGAAAAAGTTCTTGATCTACTTGTCATTCTTACATCACCCGTTTGTAAAGAAAAAAAAAAGAGATATAAAATAAAAGTAAGCGTATAGTGTAAGAATGATGCATAAGTAGAAATCTTCCTCTCACAAGTTGCATATAAAAGTGATAGAATAATCAAAATAATTTATTTTGGTTATTTCTATCTATTTTAGATGTAACAGATTAATTATTTACTATAAAAAAAACAAGAATTTGTGATATTTTAATTACAACCAGAATGACTATTTTTGCTATAAGTATTTTTTTGCAGCATTATTTTCTACTTTTTAAAACGAAATTAAATATCTTAAAAAATCGATTTTCTTATAGTAATTTCTGCCCCTTTTTCTTATAGGAGATAAACATAAATTAGTTTGTGGACCATCTAGGTTTAGATGATCCAAGCAAAGTATTCTCAAATCTTCTTTGAATACTTTACTACTTTTTATTATTTTATTCTTAATTTTCACATATTTTTTATTATTATTTAATATTATATTATTATTTTTTTAATAATTTTTTTTTATTACTATTCACAATTTTTCTCAAAACTTATTACTATCCAAACGCAATCCATTGGTAAGCTTATAGGTTGCTGGGAGTTCATCTAATCTGCTCCCGAGAATCCATCTCTTCGCTGCCAGCTTGTGTTGAGATCAAAACATACGGGCAATTTCATTCAATATTGGCGATGTCTGACCAACCCTTCTATAATTAATGTAGTAGCTCTCGCTCGTTCTTTCTCTCAATCTTCTTTTTAATAGTGACTATATTACACGATATGTAAATTTGATAAGAAATACAGAATTTAGATTTTATATATATTTGGTAAAATATAATTTTTAGTCAATTATGAGTCCACCTTCAAAATACATAATTAACCCGTATAACCTAAATTTGTTATATTTTCAACAACATCAAGGATCAAGAATCAAGGATCAAGGATCAAGAATCAAGGATCAAGGATCAAGAATCAAGGATCAAGGATCAAGGATCAAGGATCAAGGATCAAGGATCAAGGATCAAGGATCAGTACTTTAAAATACTTGGATTTATGTCTATGTTGTTATTGATGATCTGATGTGTAATATTGATATTATTCTTTGATTGCTTTATTAATATCTTAAAAGTATTAACTTTTTTTGGTTGGTATCTAATTTTTTTTAGACATTAACTATATGTGACAACTAAAATTATGAATATATATTAGTTTCCTTGTGTAGATATTAGTGGTTTAGATATTGATTTGAAATAACTTATTTTGAATCTAGTTTTAGTTGTGAATGATTTTTATAGTTATTCACAGTTTATTTGAATATTGATCGATCCCAGATCAGCTTTTTCCTAATTATATATCAGAATTTATCAAAACAATTCTCCTATTCTATGGTGAGTGGGCGGAGGCCGGTCCCTCCTCCACCTAATAACTCTTCATTTCTTTTTCTAGTTTTTTTATTAGACGGTGCCATCAGCTATGTATACGGCTCTCACCACTATCATTAAGCATATTTGGTGTTTTTTTTTATTATTATTATTTCTTACATATTTTTTTTAACATTTAAAATGTTTTTAAAAAAATAAAAAATATAATATTATTAAAAAATATTTTTTAATCATTAAATAAAAATAAAATTTTACAAAGAAAATAAAAAATTTCAGTAGTATAAACGAGTGGTAAGAGTATCATTTTTCTTTTAATTATAATGTTTTGTTTTTAGCATATAATTAGTCTGTAGTTTTATTTTAGAATAATGATATTGCATCACAAATTACTAAAGCTACAAAATTAAATATAATAGAATGTGGTGAAACTAGTGAATTATATTTGATACTCTCATTGCAAAGTAATAATGATGGGCTTACCATTATTTATCTACAAATTCTAAATTAAAAGCAAAATAATGAGGGTATTAAAAACCTAAGGTAGAAAAATGATGATAGCGTTCCCTAAAAAAGGGGTGGCCATCTTCTTTTTGTTTTTTTTTATAATTATTTTATTATTATTATTATTATTTTATAGTTATTTTTATTAGATTTTAGTGAGGGCAGCATATACATTTTATCTTTCAACTTCAAAATTTATCTTTCAAATTATATTATTAAAATATTTTAATAAATATATTTTGGTTTTACATAATGATTTGAGATAATAAAAAATGTAATTTAAAAAATTTATAATTTTTTTTTTAATAACGGTAACATTTTTTACTGATAAAAAGAAAAAAAGAAAATGAAATGTATACTCTAAAAAGGAAATAGAAGAAAAAGAGAAAAAAACATAGTAAACCGGGAGAAACTAAAAAAAGGGAAGCAGCAAAAAATGATTAAAGACCCACTTAACGAGGTTAAAGTTAAACCGATGTTATTTATCACAAATTACGTCATCGAGTTTTAATTTTTAGTTTTTTTATGTTTTATGAAATCAAGAAAACGAGTTTCGAGGTTAAAAAGGAAATAAGGACGACAGAGTTGACTAACGCCGTCCCACATGGTTGCATTTTCCGATGAAGAGCTAAACGGCGTTATACGAATGTACAGTAGCACGTGAGTCTTGGAGTGATAATAATTGTGTGTGAAATACTGTCAATATGTCAAATCAGTCTTACTCTTAAACCCCCAATTGGTATTTCCTTTATTTTTATTTTTATTTTTATTTGTTTTATGGGGAAGGATGCCTACTTTTTCTTCTTCGGTTTTCTCTTCCAAAAGGGTTTTGTGCAATCAGTATGTGATTCAATTATTTTGTTTGGAAAATGATAACCTTCCTATTTTTTTTTTCTAATTTTATTTATTTATTTAATTTTTTTTTTAAAAATTTATTTTTTAATTAAAAAATTGATTATTTAAAAAATATATTTATAAATTTTTTTAATAATTAAAGATGCTAAAAAAATACTTAAAAAAATAAAATAATTATAAATAATAAATAAATGATAAGAAAGTTATAAGGATATCATTACCCATTTTGTTTCACATTTTCCTACTGGTTTTCTTTTTGGTCTTTCTCTCCATTTATCTGTTATGATTTTGTTCCTACACGGAATTTGATGGCAAAAATACAACTTTATGACCTTTTTAGCGAATAATTATTTACTACCACTATCACTATGGCTCAAATATATAATCATTTCCACTTCTTAAAAAAAAAATATATATAATCATTTCCTACGTGGCCGTTTATACTTCAACATGATATATTTGTTTTCTTGTTTAAAGATTCATTCGATAAATATAGAAATGATAAACTTATTACCGGTTAATTAAGGTGTTTGATTTTTTTTTTAAATATTATTATATTACATAATAATAATATAATTTTAATTTATATCTGATTTGTTTTCACAAAAAAATTTCATCTCATATCATCTTATCATTATTATTTTTTAAAATTTTTATACAAAATAAAATAAATAATTTAATTTTCTTTTAAATCTCAAAAAAAAAAAATATTTTAAATTTTAAATAAAATTAATATTAAAAATATATTATAATAATATTTAATTCAATATTTAACTTTTATCTTATCTTATTTATTAAAATAAATCAGACCTTAATTGTCATTCCAAAGACCATCCTATTACCTATTTTGTTTAATATATATTCAAAAATTAACACAGTAAAATAAATAATAGTATAATACTAGCCTTAGTATTAGAATGCGTAAATTTCATGTATTGTCTTTAAAAGAAAGGATTTACAATTAAAAAATGATTTATATATCTTAAAATAATGAATATTATTTTTTAAACGGTAAATATCAAGGAGATGACAGGATGATATATAACATCTTTCTTTATAAGAATTATAATAGTGTTTTATTTAATAATCTTTTTCATATTTTATTTATTTAAATTAGAAAGTGCACTTGATTATGAGGATTTTAATCATTTCGTGGTAAGCGAAAAAGGTATATGGCTCTAGAATCTAGACACTATTTTACATTATTGTCGATGAAACTCAATCATCCCATGATGCTAGTTTCCGTTGGCATTATCGTTCTCTTTTCTTTTTGCTTTGTATTTTAGACAGCTAGCACAGATTTAATTGCTAGACATTTTCTGGATCCACACTTGAATGAACCATTTTCATTATTGCTGGTGATCTTTATAAGCAGACCCTATGTATAGTACTTAGAGACCATAAATTGATAAGAGCACCTCAATTAAATGTATCTATGTTTTTAACATAAAAGGCCTATAAATTAAACAAGTGCTAAAAAATAGGCATGAATATATGCCCTTTTCCTAATGATAAAATTATAATTTTATCATCATAATTTTTTAAAATTTTTAAATATTAAAAAAATATAATATAAAAAATAATATTTTATTTAAATTTTAACTCTTATCTAAAACTATCTCGTATGATTTTATTATACAAATGGGTCTTTTAAGTCTCTATTATCCAGTGGGGTAGAGGATTAATTGCCAATGGTTGATTAATTAGCAACAATATATCTTGGGGGCCAGCCAGAATGAATGATTGATGATTCCAATATCTATCCCTCACCGATTACCATGGCTGTATACTTGCAAGCAAGTTGCACTATCTTCCTAATCCTAGTAATTTGTAAAGATTACTGATACTTAAAAAAAAAATTATTTACAAGTTAGTGTCATTCTGTCCACACTGTTCACATCCCCTATTTATAATTTAAATGTTAGATTTTAAAATTTTCTAATAAATTAATTTTTATTGTATTAACAATGTGAAAAATGTATCTGCTATGCAGATTTGCACTTACAAGTTTTTTACAAAAATGTTGCTTCTCAATTCCCATGTATGTTGAACTTTTACAAATGTCAGAGCAAACATAATATTAAAAAAAAAGTATATTATAAAAATAAATATATTTATCATCATCTTTTTTATTATTTTTTTATTCTCTTATGATGTGATATTAAATAATAAATTAATAAGTAAAACATAATAAATAATCTTAAATAATTTAATGTCATATCATAAGATTGATAATAAAATAATAAAAAATAAGATAATGAGTAGTATTACTTATTATAATAATATTTTTTACTTTATCATTTTTTTATCATTTTTTAAAACTTCATAAACCATCTTATTTTATTATTATTTAAAACTTATAAATCACATATTAATACGTAATGTGAAAATGATAAGTGATGTGACTTTTTTTTTTTTTATTTGCAATGAATATATTGAAATAAAGTTCAAACTATCTTATTTAGATTTGAAAATGAGTTTAATTCATCTTAATGTTATTATTATAATTTTTTTAAATTTTAATATAAAATAAAAACTAATTTAGATTTTTTAATTTTAATTCAAATTTTTGAAATTTTAAATAAAAATAATATTTTAATAATATTTTTTTCAACTTTTTAAAATTTTTTTCAATATATTATTTTTATCTGTCTCTTAATTCAAACGAAATCTTGTGAATAGGAAAGAAAAAATTCGGACAAGTACACACGTACATACATATCAGAATCATAAGCACCAAATTAAAAGGATAATTCAAGAGTAATTTAAACGAATCTACAAAGCGAAATGATAATTAGACCGATTATTTTTTTATTTTTTTGCTTTTGCTGAATGATTAAATAAATAAATATTATTTCATATATGTATTTTTTATAAAATAATAATAATAATAATAATGTTTAAAAAATGGTTGAAAAAAATAAAGAAAAAACAGAAAAAAAAAAGACTGAATCGGTATGAATTCGGTAGGGACGTTCGGTCCCAGTAGCATTGTCCATCTACAAAATATCACTGCGTGACTGCCAGTCCGTACGTTACGATTGCCCGGGCATATATATATATATATATATATATATATTTGAAGAAATTGTCTGGACATATTGATTGGTATTATCAAGTGAAAAGATATTTCGAGTGTTGAGAGGGGGGATCACAACATTTACTGTGCTGGCCGCTAGCTAGCTGCCTACCACCACCATGCATCCAATAATATAACCGTATTATATTATACATGGCTCACATATATTTTTTTATTTTTTATTTTTTATTTATTTTTAAAGATGGCCCCACATGAATAACGTACTCATAATGCATGCAAATCATTAATTTTTCATATGCGCAATAACTCATTTTCCTCCATAAATTGATACCAATATATATATATATATATATATATATTAAATATGCGTTCATGCCCACTTGTTAGTTTGTAGAGGCCCCCCGCCGGTTAAAATATACTTATTTGCTGAAGAAATATGAGGTAGCAATTTTCTTTTATTATCAGAAATTTATTTATTTATTATTATGAAAATGAAAGTTAGTTGATTCTCGATTAAATTAAGAGCAGGGATATGTTACTAAATCAATTAATTGCATTTATGTCATTATCAAGTTGGTGCATATGTAAAACACGCAATTTATATTATTTATTATTATAAAATTTTATTTGTAAGATTTTATTTAAAAATTTTTATTTCAAATCAAATATGTCATATATATATATATATACATCAGTTTGAGAATAGAAATTCTTCTTATATAGGTAGGAGTGTCACTAATTAGACTATAAACTGAAGAAATTTTAGTGTTGAAAAGCGTAATAAAATACAAATTAATGCAGCAGTAGTACCATATTAATGGAATCGAGTATTGTACTATTAATGCAAGTTCTTATCATCAAGTTTGGAATTTTTTTTTATTTTTATTTTTGAAAGGGTAGTTTGGAAGTTATTGCTTGTACAACTTGAGTGTGTTTTTGGGATTTTACTAAAAACTATAAAACCTTTTTTCAATTTTTTTTTGAAGTTTTACAAACGGTTTAAAATCTGATCGTGTCAATTAATACTTAATTTTTAATTAATGAAATAAAAATTACTTAGAATATTAAAAAAATATATAGACATAAAATTTAAGAAACGTCTTCTAAATAAATATGCTTTAATGCTGGAAAGGTAAAATTAAAAGCTACTATCTAATGATATCATTATCATTTTATCATTATTTGTTTATTATTTTATTTTAAATATTTTTTAACATCCTTAATTATTAAGAGATTTAAAAAAAAAATATAATTTTATTAATAATTAATTTTTTAATAATTAAATAAAAATTTTAAAAATAGAATAAAATATATATATAAATAGTAAAAATATCAATTTTCATTATCTATAATGCAGATGAGAAACTTACAAAAATAAGGTCCTAGCTACTAGCTAGCTAGCTGGCACAAAAAAGATGTAGGTATTAGGATTTGTGTTGGAGACAATTATGTGCTTGATTATCGAAATTAATTGGTAAAAAAATTAACATTAGCAAGACCTACATATTTGGGAGTTTGAAATTTGTTGCTTTACTGTAAGTCTTGGGATTGATGTAACTCTAAGAAAAAAAAAATAATGACTGTTTTTATTTTTTATTTATTTATTATAAATTAACTAGGAAATGGGGAGGGGAGTAATTAATAATTATCAATCACAATCAGCTTTAGATAAAATGACTATTAACTCCACCTTTCCAACCACAGAAAAGAAGCCATATTGACATTACATCGAAGATCCCACCCATTAAATTCACTTGCAACGGAATTGACCCCACCTCCATGAACGGACCAGATCAGAAATGGATCAGACTTCAGAGATCAACTCAGCTGCTGAGTCAGCTAATATTTGCAGAGAGCAGTGAATTCCCATGACCTTACACATGTCAGCAACTCCATGCACCATAATATGTCAGATTTCTTAATTATGAGACTGAAAAAAAAATACGTACCCAGAGGGCCAGAAAAAGCAAATTTGCTTTGTGAGAAAAAGGGGAGGTCCCGAAGAGTAAGGCGAAAGAGTGAATCAAATGTGCCCTTAACGAGGGCACCATTGCCACCCCAATGAGATTTGAAATCACGTTGCACAGAGAGAGAGAGAGAGAGAGAGAGAGGGTCGGTGACCAACTGACGATAACGTGGGAATGGGACAGTGATACCAAATTTCAAAGAGACGGCCCCGTTGACTTGTTACAGTAGGTGGAAACCGCCAGTTTCCGGTCACCACTCACCTTTGTTAATCCCAATACCTCTAACTTTCATCTTAAATATATAATGATATTCCCATATGGGGTTGAACTTCTGTATTCGTGTATTTATTCTATCTGCATAACTCACGTCCCACGGCCATAAGGGGAGAGAGAAAAGAGAGTGATTTCTATTAGGAAGGAACAGTGAGGCCTTTTCATTGCAGAACTCTTTTTGGGGATTTCGAAAGAGGGGGAAAGAGAAAGGAAACATCAGGGGGATTGTGAAGAATCAGAGAAATAGGAATATGGTAAAAAGGGAAGACTGAAAGGGTGTCTCTATCTAATCCATTTCCTTTGTCTTTTTAATCACTTCCATTCCCAGCCCGTTTTGTCCCTCTTCATAATACCACATCAATTTATTTCCTTTCAGAAAAACATACACCTTTTGCAAAGTGGGGAGTGAAAATGGTGACTGGGTGGAGACGAGCCTTCTGCACATCCATCCCCAGAGATAGAGAAACCAAAGTATCATCAGAGAAGCATCGTCAACAACAACAGCAGCATTGCGAGAATAGCAACGTCGTCGAAAGTCCAAAACTCAGCTCCAAGTTTGGCTTTTTCTCCAGCCCATCCACGCCTCGCTTGCAGTCTCAACCGGTCTCGAGCCCCAGCCTCCGGTGCCGAACCACCTGCAAAACCACCACCACAGCCACACCCACTTCGTCGGTACCAAATAGCCCCAAACTTCAATGCAAAACGGCAACTACCCCAAAGAACAACAGCCACGGATTGTTTCAGCACTCCAATCATCTCTCCCCCAAATCACCCTCCAGCCTCTCACTCCTCAAAGCCAGCTTACGACTCTCCAAAGTAAGCATTTATCTTTTCTATTTTTTTCTTTTTATCCGTTCAAACATTTATGTTCGATTCCCATCGATACCTCTCAAGTGAATCATGAATGTTCTTTATTCCTTTTACTTTCCGTGACGTTTTGGGTTATATTTATTGCAGAGTAGATGTGGAATCTGCTTACAGAGCGTGAAGACTGGTCAAGGAACGGCTATTTTCACCGCCGAATGCTCGCACACTTTTCACTTCCATTGCATATCTTCGCACATAAAAAAGCACCAGCTCTTGATTTGCCCTGTCTGCTGCGCAACCTGGAAGGATCTTCCTCTGCTCGCTTTCCACCGGGCCCAGAACCCAGATAATAGCCAAGCAGATAATACTTGTGATAAAAACTGCAATCGAGAATTCAAAATCAGAGATATCAATACAAAGGGGGTCAGAGTATACAATGACGATGAGCCTTTGATGTCTCCCAATTTGGGTGCTCGGTTCAATCCCATCCCGGAATCCGATGAGAACGAAGAGGACGAAGACGGCGCCGTTGAGTTCCAAGGATTTTTTGTAAATTCTGGTCCCTCATCTTCCCCGAGATTTGATGGAAGAGCGACGAGTGATCAGGTATTCAGAAACGTCGAAGTGAGGTTGTTACCGGATGCCGCGGTAGTGGCAGTCGGTAAAAGCTACGAGACCTACGCCGTCGTTCTGAAGGTCAAAGCCCCACCTTCTCCAGTTCTGAAGCCGTCGCGTCGGGCACCTATTGACTTGGTGACGGTGCTTGATGTGAGTCGGAGCATGAGCGGGTCTAAGTTACAGATGATGAAACGTGCTATGAGATTGGTCATATCTTCGCTCTGTACGACGGACCGTCTCTCGATCGTTGCCTTCTCCGCCAGCTCTAAGCGTTTGTTGCCTCTGACGAGGATGACTGGGAAAGGCCGGAGATCGGCGAAAAAGATCGTCGAGGCTATTGGTTGTATCGGGGACGGAACTTGCCCGAACGATGCGATCATGAAGGCCGGTAAAGTACTCGAAGATCGACGGGAGAGGAACCCCGTAGCCAGCATTATGCTTCTATCCAACGGTCACGACGAACGCGAGTCAATGAACTCTGCCAATCGGAAGCGCTCTTCTCCGGCAATCGTGTCGTCCACGCGATTCGCTCATTGGGAATTCCCTATCCATACCGTGGGGTTTAACGACAGCGGCGCGTACGGACCCGCGCATCCAGAAGACGCAATTGCCAAGTGTGTTGGTGGTCTGTTGAGCGTTGTGGTTCAGGATCTAAGGTTTCAACTCGGGTTCGTTTCCGGTTCGGCACCGGCGGAGATTGCGGCGGTATATTCTTTAACGGGTCGGCCGGTGGCGCTCGGATCATGTTGGGCCCGGGTTGGCGATCTATACGCCGAGGAAGAGAGGGAACTGCTCGTGGAGTTGAAAAGACCGGCTTCTTCCATCGGGTCCCACCCCCTACTGTACGTACGACCCTCTTACAGAGACCCTTCGACCCAAGAGATCGTGTATTTGAAAGAACAGACGTTCCTCCTCCCGCGTCCACACTCCGTGCGATCCTCGTCTCCCACCATACAACGGCTGAGAAATCTACACGTCACTACTCGCGCCGTGGCCGAGTCTCGGCGGCTGATCGAGCACAATAATCTCTCTGGAGCCCACCACTTGCTGTCCTCGGCTCGAGCCTTGCTGATACAATCGAGCTCCCAGTCGGCCGAGGAGTTCTTGCGCGGCTTGGAGGCGGAGCTAGCCGAGCTTCAGCGGCGGCGGAAGCAACAGAAACATCAGCCGCTGCAGAGCCAAAGACAGGGAGGAACCAACGGACGCGAACTCAATCGAGTGGAAGAGAAGCCGGAGCCGCTTACGCCGACTTCGGCTTGGAGAGCGGCCGAGAGATTGGCTAAAGTTGCGATCATGAGGAAGTCAATGAACAGAGTCAGCGATTTGCACGGCTTCGAAAATGCGAGATTTTAAGTTTAGTTTCGTTCTTTTTTTTTTTTTTTAATATTTGTAGTATTTTTAATACAGAGAAAATCCTAAATATAAATAATTTTCATGGAAAAAAGAAAAAGGCAAGAAAAATTATGATTGGAGAGGGCCCAGGCCCATGATGGCGACAAGGAGTACCCGACGGCTAGGCCCTTTTGAGCAGTGGGAAAGTAACGGATAGTGAAAGGACAAACCCCACATGAATTAATTGGGGAGGGCTATAGGCTCTCTGATTCGTTTCCTTTTTTAGTTTTTATTTATTTTTGGTGGGGGCAAAAAAAAAAAAATCCAAAAAAAAATATGTAAGGGGAACTATAAGGAGTGGGAAGGTATCTATAATATCAAAATATGTCTCCCTCTGTTTGAACTTTGCATTATTGAATCTTTCGTTGTTTGGTTTTGGGGGCCTAATAGATAATAGAAGAAAATGTACATTTGGATAAGTAGTAGCAAATGATGAAATGGGGTCCATTTTTTATTTGTATTTGTATTTTTATTTTGTAAGTTTATATGAGCTGTAAGTTGTTTTGTTTTGTTTTGTTTATTTCTTTTTGGGGTTAATGCCAAAGTGGGTGAGTCTTTGAACTTAAGACACAGGATGATGCCAAATGCTTGTTGATATTTTTGAGTTTTGGGTTTGGTGTTTAATCATCGGTTTAAACTTTTGGGTTTTGTTTTGTTTTGTTTTGTTTTGTTGGAGGTTGGAGGGTTTTTGTCCGAAATTATGTATGTTCTTTTGTTTTAATTATATAATCAAGATTTTGTACCTTTGCCATTCGGTGACATTCTTTAATTTCAATGCCACGACAAATGCGACCATTATTATAGTATTTGGTCACAATGAATACTTGGGAGAAGTTTATTGTTTCATCTCCTTTATTTTATGTCTTATGCATACAAAGTAAGACCATCCATCCCCATGTTTGTTTCTGAACACAGGCATCTTAGTTTTAAAGATTTTTTTTTTTAATGTTGCAGTCGTCGTTGTCATGTTAGTCCTGTAGCCTTCACAGAAACAAACAAACAAACACATGCTGCGCAGAGAAGGTTGAAGGGATTAAGGAAGGAATGCCCCCCCACCCCCACATCAAGTGATATATATATAAATCTAGAATAGTTTATACATTAATATTGTCTTATTATTCAAGATAAAGCATCCTTGCTATATTGTCAACACCATATTTACAAGTTGGTGAGTTGATGTGCGATTATTGCAAAACCTAAAGGTGATACGTCCTTTTCTTTTGGTCTTCTTGATTTGTTGAGATTTATACGCAAGCAATTTGACATAACTCCAGTTTTGTTGAAAACTTGCAAGAACTGTTGTATTTTTGTACTTGTGTATTTTAGCCTCGAAAATCTCAAAATTAATGTCCTTCAAGTGTCATTTAACTAATAACACACTATAACAAAAATTATTTTTTGTGAAGTAAAAACTATTTATGATTTATTATGGCCTTAAATAATTATTTTACTAGATTTAACTGACGGTAAATAATTAGTTTTCTTGCAATGGTACAGTGATTGAGTGTATTTTTTTTTAATCTTTAATCTTTAATTGTTTATTTTTATTTTTATTTTAATTAATAATTAAGAAGTAATTATTAGTGAATTGATATTTTTTTATATTTTATATAAAAAATTATTGAAATAAAAGAAAAAAAAATAGAAAAATAGAAAAAGTGCATTTAGACAGATGTGATGGGTCCACCATCGATCCCTGTAGAAGCGTCCTTGAATCATTGTTGCCAATTTTCATGGAAAAAAAGAAGTAGAAGCCTTCACTTGAGGTTAGCATGAGTTTGGTTGAGCTTTTTAGTGAAGAATGAGTGGAAAACAAAGAAAAGGGAATTGGAGCCTTTTTGGACTGAGTGAAAAAAGATAAAAAGGGTGTGGGCCGTGTGGCAATAACTTTAAAAAGCTTATAAAAAAAAAAAAAAAGGTTTGGAGTGAGAGACAATTGGATTTGTTTTTATGTATTGGCAGAAGGAAGAGGGGAGGGGAGGGGAGGGTGCTCTTTTTTTTTTACTGAAACGCTTTTTGCAGATGCTGCTGATGATTTCCTTAAATTGCGAAACACTTTTATAAGCGGTGTTCATGAGTGGCCAACTTTATGTCCTATTATTTATTATGCGTCCCAAAGGACATTCACTTTTGTTCTTTTCTCTGCTCTCTCTTTTTTTTTTTTAATTTAATTTAATTTTATCTTTTTACACTAGCACATCAAAATTATATAATTCTAAACAAGCCCTAGCATGCTGAAGTTATGCCCAAACAAGCCAATTGGATCAATCCTAATGATCACTCCAAATGATGGGTCCATGTCGGCAAACAAAACCCAAAAGCATGGCCCAATCGAGCAGTTGAACCAAACAATACGGTTAAGATGGGTCTAAAGTATTCATTGTATCCATACATAGCAATTCAAGACCCAACCCCATCTATCTCGTCCCGTCGGCTTGAGTATCTCCCCGTCGTCTTGGGCCCAGGCCTTGCCTTACAATTTGTCAATGGAAAAAGAATATGAAAGGTACTAGAGGCAAGGTAATTTCCTTTTTTTTTTTTTCCACATTCGGTAAAAACACCATTCCCTTCCCCTTGGTAGTCATTGTCGACATAGTCCCTTGTAACACACCTCAAATGCTTGATAAAATGTCACAAAAATGTTCTTTTTCAAAGGGAGCTCCTCCAAGTGATAGAGAAAAGAAAATTGGAGGAGAAGAAGACAAGAAAATGTCTATAACATTCCAGAATAACCTTTACAAACCACTGCCTCCACTACTTTTATTGTCGGGCATCCATAAAAGTAAACAACAATAAGGCCATGGGCCAATTTGAAAATAAGAAGGCTAAAGTAAATAAACATAAATGTCTACATCATAACCCCAACCCAAGGAACAAGCTCTCGGCCCATTAAGCGCACTCTTATTAGATTGACTAATAAAAGAAACGAAGTAGACCCATTAGCCTGGCAAGCTCACCTAAGTTAACTAACTCTAAGTGGTTAATTTTAAGTAAGGTTATAAAACAAATAGGCAGTTCGACGATCAGATTGAATTCGACTCGATAAAATTCGAGATCGGCTCAAATCATATATTAAATGAGCCGATTATAAACACGGTATTAGACT
The DNA here is from genome assembly GCA_036898215.1 of Platycarya strobilacea. Taxonomy (NCBI): domain Eukaryota; kingdom Viridiplantae; phylum Streptophyta; class Magnoliopsida; order Fagales; family Juglandaceae; genus Platycarya; species Platycarya strobilacea. The sequence goes on from CM072555.1 coordinate 39,456,905, forward strand.
CGTTAATTAAACAATACAACTCGTATAAAATTCAACCGGCTCGTTTAATATTTATGAACAAACCCATATAGAGCTCGATAGACTCAACTCAATTAATGTTCGTGAATAAACTCGTTTAAAACTCAATCGACTTGTATAAATGTGTGAACTCGACTCGTATATATTTTTACAAATAAAATACAATATATAATCCAAATTTATAAGTCCATATATAGACATAATTATGTAAATAGATATAATTTATAACAGACTATATATAAATTGATAAATTATAATATTATCTTCTAGTTTATTAAAAGTGTAAAAGTTCTATACTTTGTGATGATTGATGAATACATCAATACATGGAAACAAATTCCAATAAATATATAATGTATAGAAGTTCTATACTTTGTGATGATTGATGAATACATCAATACATGGAAAAAAAATTCTAATAAATATATAATATTATATATTTACAAATCGCACCATATAACAATGTAAGTTGTAACATTAATATTCTAATACTATTAGTCTATTAGGCTATTACTATTTATTAATATATGGTGGTGTATAGTATACCATACATCTGTACTTTATTAGTATAACATTAACATATTTTAATATATTAATATATGAAAGAAAGATGATGGTTTATTAATATTATTATAGTTTAAATAGTCATATATTAATACTATAGACTATAGAATATAAACTTATAATATAATTATAATATTATAATTATAATTTGTAATACTATAGACTATTAATAATTTATCACTAATTATTAATCTTATTACTTTATATATAATTAATCAATAATAACTAAACTCTAGTATTATTTTACTCGTAAGATTATATAAACTATAGTAAATTATTAAATTAGTAATATATATCATACATATTTAGTGTTAATATCTACTATTATTAATAAATAAGCTCATACTAGTAATAGTATATCACTATATTGTATACTACTACAATACTAAATTTAGTAGTATTATAATTTATACTATTAGTTATGAGTCCTAACTCCTTTCTACATTACTCCTTTCTATTCATTCTAACTCTAAGTACATATACTACTTAGGACTTAGGGCTTAGGAGGGCCGAGGGTGGACTTAAAAATAAAAAATAGAAATGAGTCATAATAAGATAAGAGTTAGGACTCCTAAGTAATAGAACTTCTAAGTAGATAGGACTTAGAATGGACGGTAGATTTATAATGAATAAAAAAGAATATTATACTATTAATATATTAGTATTAAAAATATATATTTAAAATATATGTTTATATATTGGTATATAACTCATAATTTTTAGTTTAAGTATTAATACTAGTAAAAGTATTTTATTAGTATCATAACTTATATTAAAAATATCAAAAACTTATACAACTTACAAGTATTAGTATTATAATATATATTATATACATATAACATATGTTGGCAGTTGGTGTATTAATAAATATTTAGATTAATATAGTATTATAAATTAATAGTTTATTAATATTAACTTATTAAGTAGTTAATAAAATAGTATAGTTTATTAATAAATTTAACAAATTTAATATACTGCTAAATTACTAATATTATTTACCGCTTCCCAACTTCCTACTAATGTACATAAATTTAATATATTACTAATATTACTAATTTACATTACATAATATATAACTAATAACATTAAGTTATTAACAGTATACTAGTTTTATAAATGTATAATTAAATTTCTATATTTATATATTCACATAGTTTATACTTTATACTATATATATATATAATTTAATAGAATTGAAAACCTAATTTCAAAAACATACCTAATATTAACATAGTTTAATAGTACTCGTATATAGTATAATATTACTATATTATATAACTAGTTTCGAAAACTATTAATATAGTATTATAAATCAAAAGTCTCAGACTGTTAGATCTGTTTGGGCTAATCTCACCCATTGATTTATAATGTGGAGCTTTAAATATGTGCCATTAGATCTAAACTCTAGGATTAATCTTGACCATTCATCCAACTTATATAAATACTTTCACTATTCTTAAATCCTAATCTTAACTCTCATATACATTTGCCATCTTTTATAGTCCCTTCACTTTTCACTTTCTCTCAGGCTCTTTGCGATTTCCTTTCCAAAACCCTAGCCTCATCACTTATGTTGGTTGGTTAATCCATGAAATGTTTTGATGGAGCCTTGAATCAAGGCTTGATTCTTGATTTTTGAGAGTTTGTTTTGTTACTTCTGTGTCTGGGGTTCTGGGAGTTTGCGAGACTGTGGTTGCTCAAAACTCTTACAGTTGCAGATCAAGGCTTCGGCCGGTTTTGTTGACTGCAATCTCAATCTCAAAGATGGCTTCAAGACTAACAGAGGGGTCATTAGATGCTAGCATTTCTGATTTCCAACCAACTATATCTCTGATTTCGTGGTTCATGCTTCTCTAGTTGTATGTTTGGTTTGTTCAACAGTCGATTAGGCATATTATTTTCATATTTTTGACGATTTTGTTGGAAAGTTGGGAGATCTGGTCCTTAACTCCTTTAATCCTTCAACTATTCTATGAGATTTTCTTGCTCCTATTCATGATTGTAATTTTTGTAATTGTATTTGTAAACTCTATTACATCGAAATAGTATGACATCTTAACTGTCTCTGTGACTCTATTTTTGTTTATGTCTTCAATCTATGATATCTATGTATTGTAGATGAGTAGATATAATCATATTTTTTCATATTTGTAATTGTATTTGTAAACCTCAATACGTTGAAATGATGTGACATCTTGACTATCCTTTAGAAAAGTCTCTGTTTATGACTTCAATCTATGATATCTATATTGATCTTGCCTATTGTTGCCCAGATGACTAACACAAGAGGGGGGTGAATTGAGTTATATTATAAAAATTAACACTTATTAATCAAATACACAATATAAAATATAAACAGAATGTAAAGCAGTAAGAAATGTAAAGAGTAGGGAAAGAGAAATCAAACTCAGTATTTTTACGAGGTTCAGCCCCAATGCCTACGTTCTCGCCTCAAACTACCCCTTGAGAATCCCGAATTCACTAGTCAATCTCTTTTAGGTGGAGATAAAAACCTATTACACTTTTGAGCAGCACCGCTCCAAAGAATCCGTGTAGAACACCCTCTACACTTCCAATCACCTCACACTTGGTAATTTAACTATTCCCCGTGTAGAACACCTTCTACACACACAAGGGTTATACGCACCCTCTTACAAATACAAGAGTTGATAGTGGGTAAACTATCAAAGTACACTCCTCAACGAGTGAGATAGAAACAATACAGCGCAACCTATATCTCTCTCAACAAGAATAAGAATTAAGGTTCAAAACTTTAGAAAAGAGAGAATGAGAGTTTTGAAAGAATGATGTAAAACTTAACAATAGATGTGTAAGCTTTTGTTGTGATTTTTGCAAAACTCAAGTGAGCTATTTATAGGCAAATAAGTCTTCAATTTTAAATTTGAAAAGATTCCCATATCAAAGACATCATCATTCACTTTTCAAAAATTTCAAACCTAATCTTTTTACTTTTTACATGTGACAAAAGGAGCACACTTTATTTTTCAAAAATTTCAAACCTAATCTTTCACTTTTTGTATATGACAAAAGGAATACACTTTACTTTTCAAAAATTTCAAACAAAGACATCTACCTTTTGCATAAGTCAATAAAAACATCCATCACTTTTGAAAATATTCAAATAAAACATGCACATGTGAAAGATGACAATCAATCATTTTAATATTTTCAAAATTCAAACCTTTAATCATGTCATGCATATGTGAAAGATGACAATCAATTATCTTAATATTTTCCAAATTCAAACCTTTAATCATGTTATGCACATGTGAAAGATGACAATCAATCATCTTTCAAAATTTTTAAATTTAATTTTCAAAATATTCATGCACATGTGGAAAATGTATTTTAATGCTTTATGATAAAATATTAATTTTGAGCCTTAATCATAATTTCAAATTTTTAAGAGATTTACAACATTGCTCTATGATTTTAATGTGAACTTGTTTCCTTCTTACTCATGCTTGGTTCCTTGATGTGCTTGATTCTATTGTGTGGACAACTTGAGTTTGAGACTCATTTATTCTTTGAATTCATTTATTATCAATAAAATCCATGTGTAAATTTATAATTACACGAAATTTGAAACTTTGGGTTCAACAATCTCCCCCTTTTTGATGATGACAAATACTTGATAGAACCTGAAGCCTGTATTTAATACTTAAACTCCCCCTGAGAATGTGCGTTAGTTTTTCAAGCAAAAATATAAATATAATTCCAAGCATATATAACAAGTTTAGCAATTTAAACAATATTAATATTCTAGTCTAAAACTTCTCCCCCTTTTAGTATCGTTAAAAAGGAATCATAATTAACTCAATAAGATATATTCTTACAATAACTAATAGACAAATAAAACGCTGCGTTAATAGAAATTGTAGAGAATTCGGTGCGTAACCACACGTGTTCGACAAAACCTGCAAAAGCTGGAGGCCTAGTTCTGATAATTCGGTGTGAAAGGAGATTTTGTAAAAAGTTGAATAATTGAAACCACCCGTGCCCGACAAAACCTGCAAAGGCTGGAGGCGTAGTTTTGGCAATTCGGTGCAGAGATTTGATCCGCTTGATGTTGCTAAAAAATGAGATATTATCAGAATTTGTAAGCTTGTCTTGTTCTTATTTCCGTCTCTATAAGAGCAATAAATTGCTAGGGACTAGCAATGAGTAAGTTGGGGGGTGTGATGAGTGCACAAAAATGCACTCTAAATACTCTATTTAAATACTAAAAGAAATGAGAAAACAATGGATATAACTCATGTTAATAAAATTAATGGTCATTTATCTTAAGATAGATATAAGCATGATTTAATATATTGATGAGAATATAAAATGCCATATTTTCCTCTCTTAATGTTTAAAACTTTATTCTTATTTGATGCCTAAATATACTCATTATTCTTATATTTTGATTTAGGACACAAATGGAGACATTAGGAGCAAATGAAGATAATTGCGGAATTTCAGACAGTTTTGACATCTTTTCGTAAAATGGGCATAACTCTCTCATCCAATCTCCGATTGAGCTGATTCAAGATGATCTAGAACCGCAAGAGAAATATCTATAACTTTTATGTTTTGTGTTTGAAGAGATATCCACTCAATCTAAGACAAAATCGACCATCAAGTAGACGCACCTGCACTTGACGTTCCTGGATATTTTTCAGCCACTTGCATCAAATCCAAATACAAGATGAAGTGCACTCAAGTTTCTTCAAGACAAATTATTTGACCACAAGATATTAAGTCATACAAGACAACTAATAGATAGAGAAGCAAAATTGAAACACTCAACCTACAAGCAAAATCCAGCTCATGCATGGTGGGAAAACAAATGATCAAAATGACAACTCACAAATCACTTGGATTCAAGAATGGCACATGGCAAAACAAGTTGAAATTGTGATGATTTTGTCATGACAACTTGCATGAAGGATGCTTATAAATAGAAGGGAGGGGTGTGTGTTCTAAGACCATGCTTAGTGTGCTTGGATGCCTTGGAAGATACATTGTTTGAGAGCTTGAGAAAAGAAAAGAAAAACCAAAGAAGAGAGAAGAAAATAATGGTTGGCTCTTCCATATTATCCCTTGAAGAATTTTTGTTGCATATTTTCAATATGTGTAACTAATTTTCTAGTAGAGCTAGGGATGAATTTGTATATATGATGGTATTTGTAATTGTTTTTGATTCATATATGTGTTCTTCAAATATTAAACTCTTTTGTTTAGTCATTCGAAATTTATTATAAATGTTTTCGTCACCAAATAATCTTAGAATTTATTTCATTTATAGATTCAGTCATGCTTTTTCTATTAAATGCAATAATCCTTTGATTATGTTTGGTTCAATTGGTTATCTATTTTAATTTAATTCTCTGCTGCAATATTGCTCTACGAGTATATTGTCGACGTTGAATTTCTTTAATATCGATAACAATTCCTGTTCTTATATTGTGACGAATGATTTTTCAAAAGATTACATTTGATTTAAAACTGGTTATTAATGTTTTATTTTCCGATTGAAAATTTGGACATAGAATTTTCAATTGAGTTATTAATGAATCGAAAATAATTAAAATACCAATTATATACAAAGGATTCCCGATGCTTTACTTTTCGCACTCATCTAAATCTTTTTGTTAATTTCGTTACTGTTCTTCAATTTCTCAATCCATCTCCCTGTGGAATCGACACCCCAAAACTATACTGCAAACGACCGCGTTATTCTTTGGGCGTAATCAAATTTTGAAAAGATTAAATGAGTGTGATAAGTAAATTAAAACTAAATGTGTAATTTGAAAAATATAAAAATGAGATGAAAAGTAGAGCGTAGGGAATTCCTTGTGTATTTGTGGTATTCAAATTTATTCTTAATTCATTGATAACTCAATTAAGAATTCTATGTCCAAATTCTTAATCGGAAGATATAACATTAATAACCAAAATTTAAATCACATATAACTCTTTGAAAAATTATTCTTCGCCCTTAACTCTCATAAATTGTTATCGACATTGAGAAAATCCAACGACGACAATATACTCAAGAGGCGATATTGCAGCAGAGAATTAAATCAATATAGACAATCAATTTCTCCAAACATAATTATAGAACTAATTCACTCAATAGAAAAAGCATGACTGAATCTATAAACGAAATAGATTCTATAATTATTTGAAGACGAAAAAAACATCACAAATAAATTGAGAATAATAGAATAAAAGAGTTTTAATATTTAAAGACCAAATACATGAATCAAAAATAAATTACAAACCCCATCACATACACAAGTTCATCCCTAGCAATTTTCATGCAAAATGATGAGAAAGACCAAAGAAAATCACACATAGGGGCCATCAAGACACATTTTTCAAATTTACATATCAAAACAATCTTAGAAATTCAATAACCATTTCACAAGTAATTCAAATATAGCAATCCACAGAGTGTGTATGTGTTCCAAACTATTTTTATCAGATCAGAGGTTTCGACACATGCAACATTAGAATATCTTAAGCAAAAAGGTTCAACTCCATAACTCACGGGTATAGAAGTGTTTCATGTATGGGTTCTCTCTATGGAGTTGACAAAAGTGTACATTTACTCTCATGGAAATTTAGCCAATTATATATAAGTAACAAGTAAACATTGATCTTATGATAGGAATACTAACAAATGAGATTTCCACCGTTCTTTCCACAAGCATACTTAGGATCGGAAAAATCAAGACAAAGGGTTGTAATGTGGCTTAGGGTTGGGGTTCATAAGAAGAAAAGGTGAAGAGATTTCAAAAACTTCCAAGTATACACAAAAGGGAATCTGTTAAATTTTTCAGTAGACTATACTTTCCTTTTGATGTACTTTTCAATTTTTTAGATTTTTGACTAAGTACACTTTTCCATCTTCTTTTGCCACTGGTGTCTTCGCAATTTGATGAACTCTTTCATGAATAATTTGATGGACACATCTAGCACCATGCCATTTTTGTCATAGTTTTCTTTTTTTTTTCTTTTTTTTTAAAATGATAATTTCACACCTAGTACACACTTGGAAGTAAAATGGTAGGAAAATATAGTGTATAAGCTATACTCCAATGTGGAGAGGTATGGATGATGTAGATATGAAAAGAAAAGGCCATATGTGTATATTGGCTCAAAATTGGCTGCTAGGGATCTATGATGAAAAGGCTCAGCTTGAAAGGCTCAAACGTTAATCCTAAGTTGACTTTCGTCATATCCCAAGTATATCCACCATCTTACCACAAACCATGTAATGATATTCTCAAAAGAAGTGTCAAATTCAACAGATCAATGGATACTTATCACAATTTCTGTATTTGTAAGCTCTCAATTCTCACAAAATTCACATGAATACTTGAGCAAAATAATTCTTTAGTTACATGTGTCAAATCACCATATTACCACAAAGTTTGGAGAAGTGCATAAATGGCTCTGTGGATGTTTTAGCAAAATGATTTAAAATGGGTTTGTTGAATTCACCAAGATGGTTATGAATGAGCATGAGTATCATGTGTGAAAAGATGCCTGTGTAAAAAAATTTGGCAATTTTTTATATATTGATTGAAATATGCCACAGAGTTTAAATAACAGATTTATATTCCCACCCCCCAACTTAAATGAAACATTGTCCTCAATGTTTAAGAATCAGAATTGAATAACTAAACAGGGTAGAATACACCTGATGTGGGATGTGGGCGACTTGCTTGGCATCAAAGATGGTATTTGTCAAAATAAAATTAACCTGTAACAAAATAAAGTAAACAATAAACAAAAATAAAATGAACGAAAATAAAATAAAAGAAAAACATACCTGGAGATGGTCAAGATTGATATACTGGGTCCATAAGTGGAATGTCTTCCACTTCTGGAATTTGTCTATCAATTAAGATTTTGAGGCGTTGACCATTTACTTTGAAGATACATCCATCTTTTGGATTTTCTATTTCTACCGCCCCATTTGTGAAAACATTTTTTACTATAAAAGGGTCGGTCCATCTAGATCGAAGTTTTCCTGGATGCTTATGGAGTCTTGAATCATATAAAAATACTCGATCATTAGGCTTAAATGTTCTTCTCAAAATATTTTTATCATGAAATACTTTCATTTTAGCCTTATAGATCTTGGAGTTTTCATAAGCATCATTTCTCAATTCTTCTAATTCCGTCAATTGGAATTTTCTAATTTTTCCTGCTTTTTCCAAGTCAAAATTGAAATGTTTAATGGCCCAATATGCTCGATGCTCGAGCTCCACGGGCAAATGACAAGGTTTTCCAAAAACAAGTCTATAAGGTGACATGCCTAAGGGAGTTTTGAAAGCTGTACGGTAAGCCCAAAGCGCATCGATTAGTCTCAAAGACCAATCTTTCCGATCTGGGTTGACCGTTTTTTCTAAAATTTGTTTAATTTCCCTATTCGCAAGTTCAACCTGTCCACTTGTCTGAGGGTGATATGCAGTAGAAAGCTTATGTATCACCCCATATCTTTTCATTAAAGCTTCAAAAGAACGGTTACAAAAATGCGTACCTCGGTCACTAATGATAGCACGTGGGGTACCAAATCGAGATAGTACATTTTCTTTGAGAAACTTAATTACCGTCCTGTTATCATTGGTCCTGCAAGGTGCTGCCTCTACCCATTTTGACACATAATCTACTGCCACAATAATATATAAATATCCAAAAGAAGGAGGAAATGGTCCCATAAAATCAATGCCCCAACAGTCAAAAATTTCAATTACCAAAATTGGGTTTAAGGGCATCATATTACGACGGGTCATAGCTCCTAACTTTTGACATCTTTCGCATGAGCGACAATAGATATTTATATCTTTAAATAAGGTGGGCCAATAAAATCCACACTGCAGGATTTTTGCAGCGGTTTTCTTCATTGAAAAGTGGCCACCACAAGCTTGGGAATGACAAAATTCCAAAACGCTTGCAATCTCTTCATCAGGGATGCAACGCCTTAAAATTTGATCAGGGCAGTATTTGAAAAGGTAAGGGTCATCCCAGTAGAATTTTCGTACCTCAATCATGAATTTCCTTTTGTCTTGGGTGCTAAAATCCTTTGGTATTTCACCTGCAGCTAAATAGTTCACAATATGAGCAAACCATGGTAGAGAAGTAATAGAAAGTAAATGCTCATCGGGAAAATCATCTTTGATTGGTATGTGGTCAGAAGTGTCCTCGAATGTGAGTCTAGAAAGATGGTCTGCCACTACGTTCTCCACTCCTTTCTTGTCTTTGATGGTGATGTCAAATTCCTGCAAAAGTAAAATCCATCGTATTAATCGTGCCTTAGCATCCTTCTTTGTAAAAAGGTACTTAAGGGCTGCATGATCTGTAAAGATAATGATAGGAGAACCAATCAAATAAGCGCGGAATTTATCCAAAGCAAATACTACAGCTAACAACTCTTTTTCAGTGGTGGAGTAATTCATTTGTGCATTATTTAGAGTTCGACTAGCATAGTAAATGACAAAAGGTTTCCCTTCTTTTCGTTGTCCAAGAACAGCACCTACAGCAAAATCACTAGCATCACACATAATTTCAAAAGGTAAATTCCAATCAGGTGGTTGCATTATGGGTGCTGAAGTAAGCTTGCCAATTAATGTTTTGAAAGCCTCTTGACAGGCTTGTGTCCATTCAAATGGGGCATCCTTAGCTAGGAGGTTACATAGTGGTCTAGATATGGCAGAAAAATTCTGTATGAATCTCCTATAAAAACCCGCATGACCAAGAAATGATCTTATATCCTTGATTGTTCTAGGTGTAGGCAATTTAGAGATTAATTCAACTTTTGATTGATCAACCTCCATTCCTTTGGAAGAAATAATATGCCCTAAAACAATACCTGAAGGTACCATAAAGTGACATTTTTCCCAATTTAAAACCAATTCTTTTTCTTCACAACGAGTCAGTACTCTTTCTAAACTCATTAAACATGCATCAAAAGAAGATCCAAAAACAGTCAAGTCATCCATAAAAACTTCCACGCACTTTTCAACCATATCACTAAAAATACTCATCATGCAACGTTGAAAAGTAGCTGGAGCATTACACAATCCAAATGGCATTCTGCGGAAAGCATAAGTACCGAAAGGACAAGTAAAAGTAGTTTTATCCTGATCTTCTAATGCAATTTCAATTTGATAATAACCAGAATAACCATCCAGAAAGCAATAAAAAGGATGACCAGCCACCCGCTCAAGAATTTGATCAATAAAAGGAAGCGGAAAATGGTCTTTTCGTGTGGCAGCATTTAATTTTCTGTAATCAATGCACATCCGCCAACCAGTCACCAGTTTTGTAGGGACTAACTCTCCAAGGTCATTTTTTATCACAGTTACTCCTGACTTTTTAGGAACAACCTGCGTAGGACTTACCCATTTACTATCAGCAATAGGATATATCATTCCTGCATCTAATAGTTTCAATACTTCATTTTTCACAACTTCTTTCATTGTGGGATTAAGTCTACGCTGGGGGTCTCTTCGAGGATTAGTTCCTTCCTCTAAATTTATTTTATGAGTACAGATTAGGGGACTAATGCCTTTTATATCAGCAATACTCCATCCTAGGGTTGATTTATATTTGCATAAAATCTGAATTAATTTCTCACTTTGGGACTCAGATAATTCAGATGAAATAATAACAAGAAAAGTATCACCTGGACCAAGGAAAACATGCTTTAAACCCTTAGGTAGGGATTTTAATTCAACTTTAGGGGCTTCCCTACTTGAAGGAATCTGTCTTTCTCTTTTTTCAGGCAACTTCTCAAACTTTGGTTGCCATGCCTGTGTGCTATAATCATGAGTTCTGTCAAAAATAGCACAAATGTCAAATACATCAGATGAATCACTTATAGGATTAAATTCAGAATTAACAATAAAGTATTCAAGGGAATCTGAGTCATGAGTTGTAAGAACATCCCTTTCTATAAGTGAGTCAATCATGTATGTCTGATGACACTCGACATCCTCTTCTGGCTGTTTTGCAATATGAAAAATATTTACCTCAAGAGTCATATTGCCAAAAGAGAGTTTCATCAATCCATTTCTGCAATTGATAAGAGCATTAGAAGTAGCAAGAAAAGGTCTACCTAAAATTAATGGAATTTTAGAGGTGGTTTCTACAGCAGAACTAGTGTCTAGAATTAAGAAATCAACAGGATAGTAAAATTTGTCAACTTGAATTAAAACATCCTCTACCACACCTCGTGGTGCTCTGACTGAACGATCAGCCAATTGCAATACCACAGAAGTTGGTTTGATTTCTCCCAATCCTAATTGCAAATAAATAGAATATGGCATCAAATTTACACTAGCCCCTAAATCTAGCAATGCCTGTCCAAGCTCATGATTGCCAATGTTGCATGTGATGGTTGGACATCCAGGATCCTTGTACTTAGGGGGAATCCGCTGTTCAATTAGAGCACTAACTTGCTCTGTCAAGAATGCAGTCTTCTTCACATAATGCTTCCTCTTAACTGTACACAAATCTTTGAGAATTTTTGCGTAAGTAGGAACTTGTTTAATTACATGCAAAAGAGGAAGATTAATTTTTACCTGTCTAAGATTTTCCAAAATATCATTGTTATGATCTAGAGTTTGTTTACTTGACTTTAATGCTTGAGGAAAAGGTACCTTACCAGGATTTTTTGTTACCGCAGGTTCCTCAGGTTTTGTTACCTCAAGTTCTTTGGGAAGCTCAGGACTGCTGCTATCTTGATCTTTCTCTACATCCTTTTTTTTTTCTATTATTGGATCACGTAGAGACTTACCACTTCGTGTCACAATGACGTTTACGTCCTTCAGATCTCCTTGTGCCATATGTTGACCATGAGGTACAGATTGAGTTTGGGAAGGAAACTTACCTTTCTCATTCATAGTCAATGAACTCATTATTTTAGACACCTGGCTCTTGATTTCCTTATTTTCTTCAACAACCTGCATAATCAAAGATTCAAATTTTTGATTAGTCTTACCCTGTATTTCAATAAAAGTATGCAAAGTATCTTCTAAAGAATTTCTAGAAGATTGAGGTGCATGGTATGGTGCAGGATATGATCTAGAGAGTTGTGCAGGCTGCTGGTTTTCAGACTTCCAGCTGAAGTTGGGATGATTACGCCATCCTGGGTTGTAGGTTTCAGAGTAAGGTGTGAAGGGCTTTTTGTACATACCTAGAGCATTACTTTGTTCCTCATACATACCATTCATGTTAGTATGTGTAGGACACTCTTGGGAATGATGATCTATCCCACCACAGACAACACATGGCCCAAAAGATTCTGCATGATTAGCCGTGTGTGTTGGTTTTGAGTTTTTAGTTTTCAATAACTCTAATTCTCTGGTGAGCATTTCAACCTTAGCCTTAAGGTTATCCTCCTCCCTTAGATGGTAAATACCACCACTCAAGTTTCCTGTAGGTCGTGACCTGTTTGTGCTATCAGTAGCACTAGGTCCAGTCCAAGTATGAGCTTTTTCAGCAAGCTCATTGAGGTACTCTATGGCCTCATCGGGATTTTTTTGTAAAAATTCTCCATTGCACATCATTTCCACGAATTGACGTTCCCTGGGCGTAAGGCCTTCATAGAAATAACTCACTAAGCGCCAATTCTCATATCCATGGTGGGGACACATACTCAGTAATTCTTTAAATCTTTCCCAAGACTGGTACAAAGTCTCACTATCCTTTTGTGCAAAGGTAGAGATTTGTCTTTTTAAAGCATTAGTCTTATGTTGGGGAAAGTATTTATTGAAAAATACTTGAGTCATCTCACTCCATGTTCCAATAGACCGTGGTCTTAGTGAGTACAACCAACTCTTAGCTTTATCTTTCAAAGAAAAAGGAAAGAACTTTAGCCTTACCGTTTCGTCAGTGGTATTTTGACCGTGAAATGTTGCAACTACTTCCTCAAATTCCCTAATATGAACATAGGGGTTTTCATTTTCTAGACCATGGAAAGTCGGAAGTAATTGTATCATTCCCGTTTTAAAATCTACATGACGAACATTAGGTGAGAACATAATACAGGATGGTGTGGCTGTTCGTGCGGGATGAAGATAATCTTGGAGGGTTCTAACAGGTTGGTCCACGTGTTCACTCATCGCGTCAGAATTGGAAGAATTATCAAACAAGCGATTAGAAAAATTAGATTCTGAATCTGATTCTAGCACGGGTCTACTAGCAAACCGTCCAAAAGCGTCTCTGTACCTGCGCATGCAAAGTAAAGAAAAGCGTAATACTGAAAAAAAAAAAATTACGAAAATAAAACTAAAATAAAATAAAGATGCAGAAAGCTAAAAAGAAAATGAACGAAGCTACCGCTCTCTTTTTTTTTTTTTTTTAACAAACTACTAAAAAAAACTACAAATTCTTTTACCGTCTCCCCGGCAACGGCGCCAAAATTTGATTACGCCCAAAGAATAACGCGGTCGTTTGCAGTATAGCTTTGGGGTGTCGATTCCACAGGGAGATGGATTGAGAAATTGAAGAACAGTAACGAAATTAACAAAAAGATTTAGATGAGTGCGAAAAGTAAAGCATCGGGAATCCTTTGTATATAATTGGTATTTTAATTATTTTCGATTCATTAATAACTCAATTGAAAATTCTATGTCCAAATTTTCAATCGGAAAATAAAACATTAATAACCAGTTTTAAATCAAATGTAATCTTTTGAAAAATCATTCGTCACAATATAAGAACAGGAATTGTTATCGATATTAAAGAAATTCAACGTCGACAATATACTCGTAGAGCAATATTGCAGCAGAGAATTAAATTAAAATAGATAACCAATTGAACCAAACATAATCAAAGGATTATTGCATTTAATAGAAAAAGCATGACTGAATCTATAAATGAAATAAATTCTAAGATTATTTGGTGACGAAAACATTTATAATAAATTTCGAATGACTAAACAAAAGAGTTTAATATTTGAAGAACACATATATGAATCAAAAACAATTACAAATACCATCATATATACAAATTCATCCCTAGCTCTACTAGAAAATTAGTTACACATATTGAAAATATGCAACAAAAATTCTTCAAGGGATAATATGGAAGAGCCAACCATTATTTTCTTCTCTCTTCTTTGGTTTTTCTTTTCTTTTCTCAAGCTCTCAAACAATGTATCTTCCAAGGCATCCAAGCACACTAAGCATGGTCTTAGAACACACACCCCTCCCTTCTATTTATAAGCATCCTTCATGCAAGTTGTCATGACAAAATCATCACAATTTCAACTTGTTTTGCCATGTGCCATTCTTGAATCCAAGTGATTTGTGAGTTGTCATTTTGATCATTTGTTTTCCCACCATGCATGAGCTGGATTTTGCTTGTAGGTTGAGTGTTTCAATTTTGCTTCTCTATCTATTAGTTGTCTTGTATGACTTAATATCTTGTGGTCAAATAATTTGTCTTGAAGAAACTTGAGTGCACTTCATCTTGTATTTGGATTTGATGCAAGTGGCTGAAAAATATCCAGGAACGTCAAGTGCAGGTGCGTCTACTTGATGGTCGATTTTGTCTTAGATTGAGTGGATATCTCTTCAAACACAAAACATAAAAGTTATAGATATTTCTCTTGCGGTTCTAGATCATCTTGAATCAGCTCAATCGGAGATTGGATGAGAGAGTTATGCCCATTTTACGAAAAGATGTCAAAACTGTCTGAAATTCCGCAATTATCTTCATTTGCTCCTAATGTCTCCATTTGTGTCCTAAATCAAAATATAAGAATAATGAGTATATTTAGGCATCAAATAAGAATAAAGTTTTAAACATTAAGAGAGGAAAATATGGCATTTTATATTCTCATCAATATATTAAATCATGCTTATATCTATCTCAAGATAAATGACCATTAATTTTATTAACATGAGTTATATCCATTGTTTTCTCATTTCTTTTAGTATTTAAATAGAGTATTTAGAGTGCATTTTTGTGCACTCATCAGCAATCCTTAGCTTTATCTATTTCGCATCAAGCATTCTTCTCATCTTTGCAATTTTCTTGCATTCTCATTTTACAAATTTTCAATAGCTCGTAAATTTCCCTTCAATACTTCTCTTGATCAAGATTTGAGATATCCTTCACCTCAGTCTCAATCTATTTCTGCATCTGTCGTGGGTGCCATGAAGCAACAAGAGACTGATTTAGCTAATAAATCAGATCATGACGCCATTTACGAGCTTGTGGGTCTCGGAACTCGATTCTCATCATCTATCATCGCGTTTTCTGCTCGGTTGCAGTCCAAAACTCGCAAAATTGAAAAATTTAGCGAGATTGTTTCTGTACTTTAACGACTTGTTTATGAGTCAAACAAAAAAATAGTAGAGTTAAAGCAACAGAATAAGGATTTGAAATCCTTGCTTGCCTCTTCATTTCGATTGCCTAATCCTTTAGACAAGGATGTCATGATGATTTATGAGAAGCAAATGCATTTGAATGATGAGGCTAAACGTCTCAAGTTTCTGTAGGTCATTTAAGATAATGAAATAAAAGTATCTTGCAGATATTCATGACATGCATCATTCCTATTTCTCTTCTAATCATGCATAGTCTATCTTCTGGTAGGGGTTTTGTGAAAATATCTGCCAATTGATCATGTGTACTAGTGAATTCTAATACAATATCGCCCTTCTGCACATGATCTCTAAGAAAATGATATCTAATTTCAATATGTTTTGTCCGAGAATGTTGTATTGGGTTCTTTGAAAGATTTATAGCACTTGTATTATCATATTTGATTGGAATGTGATTATATATGAGTTTAAAATCTTCAAGTTGTTGCTTCGTGTAAAGAACTTGAGCACAACAACTATCCGCAGCAACATATTCTGTCTCAGCAGTAGATAGTGTAACAGAATTTTATTTTTTACTAAACCAGGAAACTAGTGCATGACCTAAGAAGTGACATGCTCCACTAGTACTTTTTCGATCTATTCTACAGCCAGCATAATCTGCATCTGTGTAGCTGATTAGATCGAAAGATTTGTGCTTAGGGTACCATAATTCTTAGTTAATTGTACCACTAAGATATCTAAGAATGCGCTTAACTGCAATAAAATGTGATTCCTTTGGAGATGATTGAAAGCGTGCACATAAGCATACACTAAACATAATATCTGGTTTATTGGCTGTCAAATATAATAAGCTACCAATCATACCTCGATATACCTTCGAGTCAACTGGTTTACCGGATTCATTTTTATCAAGTTCAGTGGATGGGCTCATTGGTGTTCCAGTTTTCTTAGTACCTTCCATCCCAAACTTCTTCAGCAATTTCTTAATATATTTTGATTGATTGATGAATGTCCTACTTTTTGCTTGCTTAATTTGCAATCCGAGAAAGAATGTAAGCTCTCCCATTATGCTCATTTCAAATTCTTCCTGCATAGTCTTAGCAAAAACTTAGCACATATTTTCATTAGTAGCACCGAATATTATATCATCAACATAAATCTGAATCAAAAGAATATCATTATTTTCGTATTTAATGAAAAGAGTTGTATCAACTTTTCCTCTTGAAAAGTTTTTTTCAATCAAGAAACCACTGAATCTCTCGTACCACGCTCTACGAGCTTATTTGAGTCCATATAGTGCTTTTATGAATTTGAAAATATGATTTGGAGAAATATGATTTTCAAAACCTGGAGATTGCTCAACATATACCTCTTCATTTATAAAACTGTTTAAGAAAATACTTTTAACATCCATTTGAAAAAGTTAGAAATTTTTATAATAAGCATATGCAAGTAGCATTCGAATAGTTTCTAATCTTGCGATTGGTGCATATGTCTTATCATAATCGATTCCTTCTTCTTGATTGAAACATTGAGCTACAAGTCGAGCCTTATTTCTAGTAATGACTCCGAGCTCATCTTTCTTGTTTCTAAAAACCCATTTTGTTCCAATAATAGTATGATTTTTGGGTCTAGGAACAAGTGTCCAAACATTATTTCTTTCAAATTGATTAAGCTCTTCTTGCGTAGCTAGAATCAAAAATTCATCAAGAAGTGCTTCATCAATATTTTTAGGTTCAATCTGAGATAGAAAAGTAGTATGATTGTAAATATTTCTAAGAGATGATTGAGTGCTTACACCTCGTGAAGGTTCTCCCAGAATTTGTTCTATTGGATGATCTTTCACAAATTTCCACTATTTGGTTGCATCTTGTATTACATTTTGATGATCTTTCCTGATGTCTCCATGTTGGACTTCCTCTATTGTGTTCTCTTTGTTGAGATTGAGACTTTCCGTATTATTTATACCTCCTGTTTCTTCATCAATGGATTTCTTGGAGAGTAGAGAATTAGATTCATCAAATACTATATGCATAGATTCTTGTACAGTCAAAGTCTTTTTATTAAATACTTTATAAGTTTTACTATTAGTAGAATACCCGAGAAAGATACCTTCATCAGATTTTGCATTAAACTTGCCTAAATTATCCCTGTCATTTAAATTAAAACATTTGTATCCAAATACATGAAAGTAACCAATGTTGGATTTTGTCTCATTCCAAAACTCATAGGGGGTTTTATTTAATTTAAACATTTTCATAACTCTATTTATAACATAACATGTACTAGTTACCGCTTCGGCCCAAAAATAACTAGGCAAGTCGTTCTCATTGAGCATTGTTCTTGCCATCTCTTGAAGAGATTTATTTTTTCTCTCTACTACCCCATTTTGTTGAGGAGTTCGAAGAGTAGAAAAATTATGCACAAAACCATTTTCATCACAAAATGTTTCAATATTTTTATTAACAAACTCTTTTTCCCTATCACTTCGGATACTTGAAATAGTATAACCCTTTTCATTTTAAATTCTCTTGCATAACTTGATAAATGCATTATGTGCCTCATTTTTATGAGTAAGAAAAATGACCCAAGTATATTTAGAGAAATCATCAACAATAACAAATGCATAATATTTTCCTCCTAAACTTGTAACTCTATTTGGTCCAAAAAGATTCTGTGTATCAGTTGCAGTGATCTAGTAGTGGAAATATGTTTCTTGGTTTTAAAAGAAATTTTTGTTTGTTTACCAAATTGACATGCATCACAAATTTTATCTTTAAGAAAATTTGCCTTTGGTAAACCTCTCACAAGATCATTTTTTGAAAGTTTGGAAATAAGTTTCATATTGGCATGACCTAGTCTTCTATGCCATAACCAATTAGTTTCATTTTGAGCTGAAAAACAAATAGCATCTTATGAGATAATTTCCTCAAAATCAATTGTATAAACATTGTTGCTTCTAAAAGTAATAAAACAAATATTACAATCATGATCATTCAAAATAATGCACTTATCCATTTTGAAAGTAATTGTAAATCGTTTATCACATAATTGACTTATACTCAAAAGATTATATTTTAGACCTTCAACAAGTAGAACATCTTCAATTATGAGAGAAAACTCATTACCAATTTTACCTATTCTCACGATCTTCCCTTTCGAGTTGTCTCCAAATGTCACGTGTCTTTCTTTTTTAGATCTAAGATCAAAGAACTTAGTCTTGTCTCCCGTCATGTGTCTTGAACATCCACTATCTAAAAACCATTTATTTTTGTTTGTGGAAGACTTCATGCACACCTATAAAAACAATTAAAATGATTTTTCTTGGTACCTAAATTCTTTGAGTCCTTTATTTATTAGTATTAGAAGAAACAAGATTTTTAGGTACCCATATGGCCCTAATAGTCATTGTATGTTTTCTTCTAATAAGACAAATAAAATAATTATGATTATTTCTATTACAAAAATTACAAATAGCATGTGACATATATGAAAAACTTGAGTGATTATAATAGTATCCTTTTTTAACAAAATTATTTTTATGAAAAGAATTTTGAATATTGGACTTTGATGTAGAAGGATTATCAAATTTTTTTTATAAGATTTGTATTTTTGTTTTGGCATATATCCTAAGCCTGCCTTGTCAAAAACATATTTTTGACTACCAAGAAGTTTTTTAAAATTTTTTTTTCCATTCGTAAAGTTTTCAATAATATTTTCTAAATTAATTTTATTTTTTCTTCAACTCAAGATTTTCATCTTTCAAAACAATACTTTCTTTTCTTAAAATATCAATTTCGTTTGTTAAAAAAAAAAATTTCTTTTTCAAAGCAGTATACTTAATACCCAATTTTTCAAATTTTTCATATACCTCTTCTAAAATATTTTACAATTTTTCATATGAAAGATCTTCAATATTATCAAGATTTGTTATCTCAATGTCATCTTTAGCCATAAGACAAAAATTTGCTGATTCTCCATTGCTTGCTTCACTATCTGAGCTACTTGAATCATCATCCTATGTAACTTTCATTGTTTTTTTTGCCTTTGTTTCTGTTGAACTCAAAATTTCAAATTTCGTGTAAATCTACACATGGATTTTGATGATAACAAATGAATTCAAAGAATAAAGAAGTCTCAAACTCAAGTTGTCCACACAATAGAATCAAGCACATCAAGAAAGCAAGCATGAGCAAGAAGAGAACAAGTTCACATTAAAATCATAGAGTAATTTTGTAAATCTCTTCAAAATTCGAAATTAGAATTAAGACTCAAAATTAATATTTTATTATAAAGCATTAAAATATATTTTCCACATGTGCATGAATATTTTGAAAATTAAATTTGAAAATTTTGAAAAATGATTGATTGTCATCTTTCATATGTACATGACATTATTAAATGTTTGAATTTTGAAAATTTTGAAAGATGATTGATTGTCATCTTTCACATGTGCATGACATGATTAAATGTTTGAATTTTGAAAATATTAAGATGCTTAATTTTCATCTTTCACATGTGTATGACATGATTAAAAGTTTGAATTTTGAAAATATTAAGATGATTGATTGTCATCTTTCATATGTGCATGTTTTATTTGAATATTTTCAAAAGTGATTGATGCTTTTCTTGACTTATGCAAAAGGTAGATATCTTTGTTTGAAAATTTTGAAAAGTAAAGTGTGCTCCTTTTGTCATATGCAAAAAGTAAAAGATTAGATTTGAAATTTTTGAAAAGTAAAGTGTGCTCCTTTTGTCACATGCAAAAGGTAAAAAGATTTGATTTGAAATTTTTGAAAAATGAATGATGATGTTTTTGACATGTGAATTTTTTTAAATTTGAATATGAAGTCTCATATGCCTATAAATAGATCATTTGAAAGCTTCACATTCACAATACCAAGAGCATACAACATTCATTTAAAGTTTTCATTCTCTCTTCTCTAAGTATTGAGCCTTAACCCTTATTTATTTTGAGAGATATAATTTGTACTGTATTATTTTTATTTCACTCATTGAGGAGTATTTTCTGATAGCTTACCCACTATCAATTCTTGTATCAGTAAAAGGGTGTGTATAACCCTTGTATGTGTAGAAGGTGTTCTACACGGGGAATAGTTAAATTACCAAGTGTGAGGTGATTGGAAGTGTAGAAGGTGTTCTACACAGGGAATAGTTAAATCATCAAGTGTGAGGTGATTGGAAGTGTAGAGGGTGTTCTACACGGATTCTTTGGAGCGGTGCTGCTCAAAGGTGTAATAGGTTTCTATCTCCACCTAAATGAGATTGAATAGTGGATTTGAGGATCCTCAAGGGGTAGCTTGAGGCGAGGACGTAGGCAGTGGGGCCAAACCTCGTTAATATACTGAGTTTGCTTCTCTCTTACCTTTACTCTTTATATTTATCACTGTTTCATACTTTGTTTATATTTTATATTGTATACTTGATTTATAATTGTTAATTTTTTGAATACAACTCAATTCACCCCCTTCTTGTGTTAGTCATCTGGGCAACAATTAGTATCAGAGCTAGAGCTCTATTATAAGATTAACTATCTTTTGAGTTAAGATCTTATGGCTAACATTGCAGCTTCATTTGGTGAAGGTCAATCCAGCAGTCGGCCTCCACTCTTTTGCGGAGACAATTACTCATTCTGGAAAGTTAGAATGAAAATATTCCTTCAAGCTCAAGGTCGAGAAATCTGGAAATGCATTGTAAATGGACCTTATATTCCAACAAAAGTGATTGATGAAGTAAAGGTCAAAAATGAAGAAGAAGAGTTTGATCGTGAAGACGATAGACTTTATATTTTGAATTTAACTGTTATGAATTTATTATATAATGCTCTTAATGGTAATGAGTTTAATAGAATAATGACTTGCACTACAGCAAAGGAAATTTGGGATAACTTGGAAGTTACTTATGAAGGAATTTCTCAAGTCAAGGAATCAAAAATTTATATTCTTACTCATGAATATAAAATGTTTAAGATGAATGATGATGAATCTATTTCTAGTATGCACACTCGTTTTACTAACATCATAAACAGCTTGACAGCTCTTGGCAAAGTTTATTCCAAAGTGGAGATAGTAAGAAAAATTCTCAACTCTCTACCAAAACGTTGGGAGTCAAAAGTGACAGCGATTCTTGAAACTAGAGACCTCAAGAAACTCGAAGTGAATGAACTCATCGGGTCACTTATCACCCATGAGTACACATTGAAAAGAGGAGAAGAATAAGGAAATTCAAAGAAGAGTTTGGCACTTAAAGCTGTTCTACATGAAAGTGAAAGTGATGAAGATGAGGAAAATGACGATAAAGATGAAGAAGTTGCGATGATAACAAGAAAAATTCAGAGGTTCTTAAAGAAAAATAAAACTCTTCCAAGGAAATCTTTCAAAAAGTTTTCCAAGAAAAATTCAGGTAAAAATGATACTTTAATTTGTTATAAATGTAATAAGCCTGGTCATATCAAGTCGGATTGTCCTCTGCTAAAGAAAGATCGAAACAAAGGCAAAAAAATAATGAAAGCTCCATGGGATGATGATTCAAGTAGTTCAGATAGTGAAGTAAGCAATGGAGAATCAGCAAATCTTTGTCTTATGACTAAAGATGACATTGAGGTAACAAATTTTGATAATATTGAAGATCCTTAATATGAAGAATTGCAAAATGTTTTAGAAGAGGTATATGAGGAATTTGAAAAACTGGGTATCAAGTATACTGCTTTGAAAAAGAAAAATTCTTTTTTAACAAACGAAATTGATATTTTAAGAAAAGAAAGTATTATTTTCAAAGATGAAAATCTTGAGTTGAAGAAAAAGAAAACTGATTTAGAAAATATTATTGAAAACTTTACGAATGGAAAAAGAAATTTTGAAAAACTTCTTGGTAGTCAAAAATGTGTTTTTGACAAGGCAGGCTTGGTATATATGCCAAAACAAAAATACAAATCTTATAAAAATTTCTTTGATAATCCTTCTACATCAAAGTCCAATATTCAAAATTCTTTTCACAAAAATAATTTTGTTAAAAAAGGATACTATTATAATCACTTAAGTTCTTCATATATGTCACATGCTATTTGTAATTTTTGTCATAGAAATGGTCATAATTACCTTACTTATCCTATTAGAAGAAAACATACAATGACTATTAGGGTCATATGGGTACCTAAACATCTTGTTTCTTCTAATACTAATAAATAAAGGACCCAAAGAACTTGGATACCAGGAATTGTTTTTAATTGTTTTTGTAGGTATGCATGAATTATTCTACAGGTAAAAATAAATGATTTTTAGACAACAGATGCTCAAGATACGTAACAGAAGACAAAACTAAATTCATTGACTTCACTTCTAAAGAAAAAGAATGTGTGATATTTGGAGACAATTCAAAATGAAAGATCATGGAAATAGAAGGAAAAATCATCAAGACTTAGTATAAGATGCAACCAAATAGTGGAAACATGTGAAAGATCATCCAGCGGAATAAATTCTAGGAGAACCTTCACGAGGTGTAAGTATTCGATCATCTCTTAGAAATATTTGCAATCATACTGCTTTTCTATCTCAGATTGAACCTAAAAATATTGATGAAGCACTTCTTGATGAATCTTAGATTCTAGCTATGCAAGAAGAGCTTAATTAATTTGAAAGAAATGATGTTTGAACACTTGTTCCTAAACCCAAAAATCATACTATTATTGGAACAAAATGGGTTTTTAGAAACAAGAAAGATGAGTCCGGAGTCATTACTAGAAATAAGACTCGACTTGTGGTCCAAGGTTTCTATCAAGAAAAATGAATCGATTGTGATGAGACATATGCACCAGTCGCACAATTAGAAGCTATTCGAATGCTACTTACATATGCTTGTTATAAAGATTTCAAACTTTTTTAAATGGATGTTAAAAGTGTTTTCTTAAATAGTTTTTTTTTATTGAAAAATGTTTTTCAAGAGGAAATATCGATATAACTCTTTTCATCAAGTATGAATAGAATGATATTCTTCTAATTCAAATTTATGTAGATGATATAATATTTGGTGCTACTAATGAATATGTGTCAAGATTTTGTTAAGAATATGCAGGAAGAATTTAAAATGAGCATGATGGGAGAACTTAATTTCTTTCTCGGATTGCAAATCAAGCAAGCAAAAAGTGGAACATTTATTAATCAGTCAAAATATATCAAATAGTTACTCAAAATTTGAGATGGAACGTGCGAAGGTAATTGGAACATCAATGAATTCAACCACTAAACTTGATAAAGATGAAAACGGTAAGCCAGTTGGCTCAAATGTATATCGAGGTATGATTAGTAGTTTATTATATTTGATAACTAGTAGACCTGATATGATATTCAGTGTATGTTTATGTGCACGTTTTTAATCATTTCCAAAACAATCTCATTTGATTGCAGTCAAGCGGATTTTTAGATATTTTGCCAGTACCATTGACTTAGAGTTATAGTATCCTAAACACACTTCTTTCGATCTTATTAGTTATTCATGTACCGATTATACTGGTTGCAAAGATGATCGAAAAAGTTTTAGTAGAACATGTCATTTCTTAGGTCATGCACTTGTTTCATGATTTAGTAAAAAGAAAATTTTGTTGCATTATCTATTACTGAGACAGAGTATGTTGCTGTAGGTAGTTGTTTTGCTCAAGTTTTTTACATGAAACAACAACTTGAGGATTTTAAACTTATGTACAATCACATTCCAATCAAATGTGATAAATATAAGTGCTATAAATTTTTCGAAGGATCCAATACAACATTCTCAGACCAAACATATTGAAATTAGATATCATTTTCTTAGAGATCATATGCAGAAGAGCGATATTGTATTAGAATTCACTAGTAAACACGATCAATTGGCAAAAATTTTCATAAAACCCCTACCAGAAGATAAACTATGCATGATTAGAAGATAAATAGGAATTATGCATGCCATGAATATCTGCTAAATACTTTTATTCCATTATCTCAAATGACCTACAGAAACTTGAGACATTTAGCCTCATCATTCAAATGCATTTGCTCCTCATAAATCATCATGCCATCCTTGTCTAAATGATTAGGCAATCGAAATGCAGAGGCAAGTAAGGATTTTAAATCCTTATTCTGTTGTTTTAAGTCTACTATTTTTTTGTTAGACTCTTAAACAAGTCGTTAAAGAATATCGATTTTCTCATTAAGCTTCTCTATCTCGCGGGTTTTGGACTGTAACCGAGCGAAAAAAGCAACAATGGAAGATGAGTATCGAGTATCATGTCCCGAGACCCACAAGCTCGTAAATGGCATCATGATCTGATTTATTAGTCAAATTAGTGTTTTGCTGCTTTATGACACTTACGACAGATGCAAAAATAGATTAATCACGAGAAGTACTGAAGGAGAAATGATGAGCCATTAAGATTTTGTAAAGTGAGAATGAAGATGAACTACAACAATGAAAAGAAGATTTGATGCGGATTAGATAAAACTAAGGATTGCTTTTATAAAGATGGAAATAAGTAGAAGACAAACTGTCATCTCCTCAAATCTTACTTAGTCAAGCTTACAAAATATGCCGGACGCATATTGTCAAAAGTTACCAAACTAAGCTAGCGAGATTAATTATAATTATCCATGTTTATCTCGTGAAACGCTACCATTGTCTGCTGATGTTGACTCTGTGCTTGAACTTTTACTCGTTCCGATTCCTCTATTTGAAATTTCAAAACACTAGCTAATTCCGTCAAATCTTTATTTTCTTGCTTTAACCTCTTATTCTTTCTGCCTTTATTTGCAAGCTTTTGATGCAGAACAGATATTTGATTGTTAAGTCGATCAACCTCATTTGCCCTCGCTATTAATCTCCGAGACATGGTCGTAACAGAGGCAGCATATTGAGCACTGAGAGTTCTTGATGCTGCAATAATCTCAGAATCAGTTCTATTTGAAAAATGCATTTCTGCTTCTATCATGGTGTTGACAACCTTATGAGATAAAATGACTGGTTGAGACGGTTCCTGATTCAAATCTGGAAGATTATCAGACGAAATTTTTTTCGCCATTCTATCGTTTTGAATAAACAGAAACTGGATAAATGAATGGAGTGAAAATTTATTTGAGTATCCGATCTGTGAAAACGGTCTTTTAAACAACAACTTTCAAATCTCGATAATATTTAATTTTTCAACAATATCACGCGGATTTAAATCTGCTTTCGCACCGACTGCTAGAGCTAGGCCTCCAACCTTTGCAGGTTTTGTCAGATACGCGTGGCTCCGCACCGAATTGCCAGAGTTAGACTTCCAACATTTGCAGGTTTTGTCGGACATGCATGGTTCCGCACCGCATTACCAGAGCTAGGCCTGCAGTTTTTACTGTCTTTGTCGGATACGAATAATTTTAATTATTCAACTTCAAATCTCTGGAACATCTAATTCGTCAATAACATCAAGCGGATTTAAATTTTCTTCCGCACCGAGATGATAAAATTCGACTTCAACCTTTGTAGGTTTTGTCGGACAGGGGTGGTTCTAACTTCTACAGTCTCTACTAACGCAGCGTTTTATTTGTCTATTGGTTATTGTATGAATATATCTTATTGAGCTAATTATGATTCCTTTTTAATGATGCCAAAAGGGGGAGAAGTTTTAGACTAGAACATTAACATTGTTTAAATTGCTAAACTTGTTATATATGCTTGGAATTATATTTATATTTTTGCTTGAAAAACTAACGCACATTCTCAGGGAGAGCTTAAGTATTAATACAGGTTTCAAGTTCTATCAAGTATTTTTCATCATTAAAAATGGGGAGATTGTTAAACTCAAGGTTTCAAGTTTCATGTAAATCTACACATGGATTTTGATGATAACAAATGAATTCAAAGAATAAAGGAATTTCAAGCTCAAGTTGTCCACACAATAGAATCAAGCACATCAATGAAGCAAGCATGAGCAAGAAGAAAACAAGTTCACATTAAAATCATAGAATAATTTTGTAAATCTCTTCAAAATTCGAAATTAGGGTTAAGGCTCAAAATTAATATTTTATTATAAAGTATTAAAATATATTTTCCACATGTGCATGAATATTTTGAAAATTAAATTTGAAAATTTTGAAAAATGATTGATTGTCATCTTTCACATGTGCATGACATGATTAAATGTTTGAATTTTGAAAATTTTGAAAGATGATTGATTGTCATCTTTCACATGTGCATGACATGATTAAAGGTTTTAATTTTGAAAATATTAAGATGTTTGATTATCATCTTTCACATGTGCATGACATGATTAAAGGTTTGAATTTTGAAAATATTAAGATGATTGATTGTCATCTTTCACATGTGCATGTTTTATTTGAATATTTTCAAAAGTGATGGATGTTTTTCTTGACTGATGCAAAAGGTAGATATCTTTGTTTGAAAATTTTGAAAAGTAAAGTGTGCTCCTTTTGTCATATGCAAAAAGTAAAAGATTAGATTTGAAAATTTTGAAAAGTAAAGTGTGCTCATTTTGTCATATGCAAAAAGTAAAAGATTAGATTTGAAATTTTTGAAAAGTAAAGTGTGCTCCTTTTGTCACATGCAAAAAGTAAAAAGATTTGATTTAAAATTTTTGAAAAGTGAATGATGATGTCTTTGACATGTAAATCTTTTTAAATTTGAATATGAAGTCTCATATGCCTATAAATAGATCATTTGAGAGCTTCACATTTACAACACCAAGAGCATACAATATTCATTCAAAGTTTTCATTCTATCTTCTCTAAGTATTGAGCCTTAACCCTTATTTATTTTGAGAGATATAGTTTGTGCTGTATTGTTTTTATTTCACTCATTGAGGAGTGTTTTCTGATAGCCTAGCCACTATCAATTCTTGTATCAGTAAAAGGGTGTGTATAATCCTTGTGTGTGTAGAAGGTGTTCTACACGGGGAATAGTTAAATCACCAAGTGTGAGGTGATTGGAAGTGTAGAAGGTGTTCTACACGAGGAATAGTTAAATCACCAAGTGTGAGGTGATTGGAAGTATAGAGGGTGTTCTACACGAATTCTTTGGAGCGATGCTGCTCAAATGTGTAATAGGTTTCTATCTCCACCTAAAGGAGATTGAATAGTGGATTTGGGGATTCTCAAGGGGTAGCTTGAGGCGAGGACGTAGGTAGTGGGGCCTAACCTCGTTAACATACTGAGTTTGCTTCTCTCTTACCTTTACTCTTTATATTTATCACTGTTTCATATTTTGTTTATATTTTATATTGTATACTTCATTTATAATTGTTAATTTTTTTAATACAACTCAATTCACCCCCCCTCTTATGTTAGTCATCTGGGCAACAGTTTCGATCTTTTTTTAGTAGAGGACAATCTGACTTGATATGACTAGGTTTATTGCATTTATAACAAATTAAAATGTCATTTATACCTGAATTTTTCTTGGAAAACTTTTTGAAAGATTTCCTTGGAGGAGTTTTATTTTTCTTTAAAAACCTCTGAATTCTTCTTGTTATCATCACAACTTCTTCATCTTTATCGTCATTTTCCTCATTTTCATCACTTTCACTTTCATATGGAACAACTTTAAGTGGCAAACTCTTCTTTGGCTTTCCTTCTTCTTCTCCTATTTTCAATGTGTACTCATGGGTAATAAGTGACCCGATGAGTTCATTCACTTCGAGCTTCATGAGGTCTTTAGCTTCAAGAATCGCTGTCACTTTCGATTCCCAACGTTTCAATAGAGAGTTGAGAATTTTTCTACCAAGAGCTGTCAAGCTGTTTATGATGTTAGTAAAACGAGTGTGCATACTAGAAATAGATTCATCATCATTCATCTTAAACATTTCATATTCATGAGTAAGAATATAAATTTTTGATTTCTTGACTTGAGAAGTTCCTTCATAAGTAACTTCCAAGTTATCCCAAATTTCTTTTGCTGTAGCGCAAGTCATTACTCTATTAAACTCATTACCATTGAGAGTATTATATAATAAATTCATATCAGTTAAATTCAAAGTATAAAATTTATCGTTTTCACGATCAAACTCTTCTTCTTCCTTTTTGACCTTTACTCCATCAACCATTTTTATTGGAATACAAGGTCCATTTACAATGCATTTCCAGATTTCTCGACCTTGAGCCTGAAAGAATATTCTCATTATTACTTTCCAGAATGAGTAATTGTCTCCGCAAAAGAGTGAATGCCGACTGCTAGATTAACCTTCACCAAATGAAACTGCATTGTTAGCCATAAGATCTTAACTCAAAATATAGTTAATCTTATAACAGAGCTCTAACTCTGATACCAATTGTTGCCCAGATGACTAACACAAGAGGGGGGTGAATTGGGTTATATTATAAAAATTAACACTTATTAATCAAATACACAATATAAAATATAAACAGAATGTAAAGCAGTAAGAAATGTAAAAAGTAGGGTAAGAGAAAGCAAACTCAGTATTTTTATGAGGTTCAGCCCCACTGCCTACGTCCTCGCCTCAAGCTATCCCTTGAAGATTCCGAATTCACTAGTCAATCTTATTTAGGTGGAGATAGAAACCTATTACACTTTTGAGCAGTACCACTCCAAAGAATCCGTGTAGAACACCCTCTACACTTTCAATCACCTTACACTTGGTGATTTAACTATTCCCTCTGTAGAACACCTTCTACACATACAAGGGTTATACATACCCTCTTACAAATACAAGAGTTGATAGTGGGTAGACTATCAAAGTACTCTCATCAACGAGTGAGATAGAAATAATACAGCACAACCTATATCTCTCTCAACAAGAACAAGAATTAAGGGTCAAAATTTTAGAAAAGAGAGAATGAGAGTTTTGAAAGAATAATGCAAAACTTAACAATAGATGTGTAAGTTCTTGTTGTAATTTTTGCAAAACTCAAGTGAGCTATTTATAGGCAAATAAGTTTTCAATTTTAAATTTGAAAAAATTCCCATGTCAAAGACATCATCATTCACTTTTCAAAAATTTCAAACCTAATCTTTTTACTTTTTACATGTGACAAAAGGAGCACACTTTATTTTTCAAAAATTTCAAACCTAATCTTTCACTTTTTCCATATGACAAAAGGAATACACTTTACTTTTCAAAAATTTCAAACAAAGACATCTACTTTTTGCATAAGTCAAGAAAAACATCCATCACTTTTGAAAATATTCAAATAAAACATGCACATGTGAAATATGACAATCAATCATCTTAATATTTTTAAAATTCAAACCTTTAATCATGTCATGCACATGTGAAAGATGACAATCAATTATCTTTCAAAAATTTCAAATTTAATTTTCAAAATATTCATGCACATGTGAAAAATGTATTTTAATACTTTATGATAAAATATTAATTTTGAGCCTTAATCCTAATTTCGAATTTTTAAGAGATTTACAACATTACTCTATGACTTTAATGTGAACTTGTTCCTTTCTTGCTCATGCTTGGCTCCTTGATGTGCTTGATTCTATTATGTAGACAACTTGAGTTTGAAACTCCTTTATTCTTTGAATTCATTTGTTATCATCAAAATCCATATGTAAATTTATAATTACACGAAACTTGAAACATTGGGTTCAACAACTATGTTTGCACATTGCACTTGCACTATACTATCTGTTTTGAGTTTTATAAATTATAGCTATCATACTAGAAATTGCAAAATTGAGGAAAAAACTTTTGAAGAAATAACTTACAAAGCAAATCGTGTCTTGCTTTTAAAAGTTGAAGCAAAACTTGCAGTCCACAACGCAGTGAGTTATACTTATTCTTGCTTGATTTGGTTCTTGCTTTATGTTTGCTGAAAATATGTAAACATGCTTTTCTTTAACATGTCTACGTAATTATGTGTTTATAATTTCTTCTGTTTTGTGTCTATAAATTGTTATGTTCTGTGCTTATGTGTTTATGAAATCGTGTTTTGTGTTTATATGACTATTTTCTATTATGTGTCTATGTGTTTATGTGCTTTCTTGAAACTATTTTGATTGATTTTAAACTATTATTCATGGTTCTTATTTTAACTATTTAATCATGTCATCTTTAACATGATTTGGTTAATTAATCTTATTCAACATATCCTCTGTTTATGTTCTTACTTCAAGATTTAAAGTATGCTTTCTTGAAATTATTTTGGTGGATTTTAAATTATAATTCAAGGTTCTTGCTTCAATATTTAATCATACCCTCTTGAACATGATTTGATTGATTAATCTTATTCAACATGTCCTGTGTTTATGTCTTGCTTCAAGTATGAAATGTACTAGTGTTTAATATGTCTTGGTTGATAAATTTTATACAATTTGTTCTGTGTTTATGTTGTTGAGGTGACTTGCTTTTGGAGGCACATCGAGCCACTAAGGCAAGATTGTTTACTAAAACTATTCGAGTTAAATTAGTTTGACTTTAACATCTCTTTCAGTTGATTTTAATCAACTATATTAGTCTTACCTTTTGGAGATACATTGAGCCACTAAAGCAAGGCTGTATAACAAAACTGTTGGAGTCATATTATTTTGACTCTAACATCTTTTTTTAAAGTTTGGGAACTTGTTGACTTTTGTCATGGTGAACTCAAATTTTGTATAAGTTTGATAACTTCTAGTCATTGTGTATTTTGTTGGTAATTAAGCTAATTTTGTTTAACAAAAATTAGTAAACTTTTGTATGCCTATTGCTACTGTAGCCTGTTGCTTTATATGACTTATTGTGTCATGTTGATTTTGTTTTGATAACTACATGAGAACTTATTAGTGTATGCCTTTTGTAAGCTGACTGCTAGTTGGCAGATTCAATATGTCTTGTGTGACTTGTGTCATGCTTTTTTGGTAACTTGCTTCAACCTGTTTGAAATATGATTTTGTTGTCAACTTGTTTATCTATTTTGGTAACTCTTTTGATGGCTGCATGTCTGCTTGTTGTATTACAGTATGCTAGTTCTAACTTTTAATGCTAGTACTTGTTTCAACCTGTTTTGGTAACCAGTTTGAAATATGTTTGAGATATGTCATTTATTTTTCTTGAAAATTAAGTTTTGCACTCTTGTTAGACATCCCTTGATAGTATACTAAGTTAACAGTACTTAAGTAAGGGATTAAAAATCTGTTAACAATTTTTTGTGTCTAAGTGTATGCATGCAGTAGGGCAACAATGTATTTAGTTCTAGGCTGCATTCATGAAGATTGTGGATTTCACTGATTTAACTTTTAGAGTCTTTTTTTTTGTTTTGAAGTTTAATGTACTAAGTTTCATTTCTTATGGTTGTAAAGTTATTTTTCATTCACTAGTTCTATTAGGAAGTAAATGTCATTTAATATAATAATGCAAAGAGTATTTCTAGAAGGCTTCATGATGTAAATTTATATTTAAGTTGCTATTATTCTCCATCAAAAAAACTAATGAATTGAAGTTGCTAACAACAACAACTTTAAGTTGCTATTATTTATTTTATTTTAGTTGGATTAAATTAAGAGTTTGAGTTCCTGATCTAAGAACGAAACAATTTGCATATCGGGGATGAGTGTAAATGAGCCAAGCTCGAGCATTAGCTTCAGCTCGACTCGAGAGCAAAATGAGCTAAGCTCGGACACCCCAAGCTCACTCGAGTTCAACTCGTTTACAACTCTAATCTCAAGTACACATAACCCTTCTATCTCCTCTGTCCCAAAGATTTCTCCCTCTTCCCATTTTCTATTTCAAACCCTAGAATAAGTTTCCCATCAATATCTTGCCCTTGTTGGCGGACAACAACTCTACTTTGCCTCGATTCTTGTCTTCGATATGTGACATGCTAAGATTTCTTATAAATCTGGTAATTCATTTTAAGGTTGTAAATGAATCAATTTGTTTGATAGTCCACTCAAATATTCACCCAATTAAATTTGATTTGAACTCGATTAAAAAAAATCGTTTATGAAAACAGGTACTCACCCACTCGAATGGTAAATGATACACACTCGAAAAAACTAGACTCGACTAAGACTTGTTAAGGCATACTTATTTATACTTAAGTAAACTTGTCAGTTCGACTCAATTAAAACTCATTCATATATTAATAAATATATACATATACCTATATATATATATTAGCTAATAATATAAACATAACACTTTTATAATTAAATATATAATATATAACCTAATTACTTATGTCTATGACCATATATATTAAATATACTTTATAGCTATATTTTATAATTATACTATAATTAGTCAATAAGATTTAATAATTTCATATATAGAGGATGCTAGGGATCCAAAATTGGGATCTCGATGCATCCCGGCTCATTTTTTTAATTTTTATCTTAGTTTTTTTAACATGATTTTTAAGTAAGTGTTTTTAAATAATATTGTAAATTTTTTATATTTTTAAAAAATGTCTTAAGATGTTAAAAAAAACAAGTAAAAAAATTTTTAAAACTAAAAAAAAATAAAAATAGGGTTCCCGATTGAGATTTCAAAATGGGGATAAAAAACATATCCCTTTCATATATTAATATGAGAGAACTATATATAAAATAAATATATACTATCTTATTAAATGTATGCATTAATAATTTATTATTATAGGAAAATATCAACTAGTTAAATCTTAATTATTTACAAATTTTTAAAATCTTAGAAATCAAACATGTTCTATTTGTTAGTTATAAAAATTTAATATTAGATTATTTATTTATTTATTATTTATTTAATTTATTAATTATTAAATCAGAGAGAGAGAGAGAGAGAGAGGGGGGGGGGGCATACCTGGCAGCAAGCGGGGTTGTGCAGGCGAACGACTCTCTGCCAGGAGGATTCGGGTTGGAAAGAGTGGGGGAGGGAGACGGGGGCGTGGGAAAAATAAATAAATAAATAAAAAGACCTTGAACTGACGTGGTATGTAAATGATCAGAATTAGAAGACAGTTTCATTACCAACAGACAAGGAATATCTATTTACAACAATGCAACAACATATATTAGACCTTAAACTTTTGCCACCATCACAACACATTCCCCTACTGAACACAACTGGTTTCTACACAACATGATTTAGTACATGAGAGAGAGAGGTTTGGGGGAGGAAGAAGAAATTAAGAATACCACCCCGTGATGTTCATCACAAATAAAGTTGCCTACATTTTGTTGCATCAACATCCGATGGACAATAAGGGCACTTGAAAGATTTTGTGCTGTTCTTCGACATCTTCATAATTGATTGCTTGCACAGCACATGCCCACATGGCATCAACATTGGTGGGTTATCTTCAGTCGATTGCTCCTTTGACACTGGACATACAAAGACCGAATGGAACTGAAATTCCTTGTCCAACTCCACTGGCACAGGCAACTGCTTCATCGTTTGCCATTCCTGCTTCTTCCCTGCCATCACATTCAAAAACTTCAATAGAGGTGGCAACCCCTGTACCCCCGCTGCTATGGTCACACCCAACGGGCTCTCAAAAGAGTACCCAATAATATTGCAGAACTGTTTGCTCAGCTCCTCAGCTAATTTCTCCCAGTTCGTTAGCGATATTAATGCCGAGTACGGGGAGCTATCAAGTCTTCCACTGAAGAGAAGACAGGCCATGAGTTTCTGTAATTCTGCCATGTGGTCGGAAGAAAAGGGCGTGAGGTGATTTCTGGCATACTGCAGAGCTTCATTTCTACTTCCCTTCTTCAGTATTTCCAGAAACTGCATGCTGTGAAGTCTCAGAACAAGGTCTGATCCATTTTGTTTAAGTTTATCAGAGTTCTTTGCCGCCCAGTTCAGTGCTGGCTCTAGGTTCCAATGCCTCATAGCTTCAAGTATCTGATACATTTCCAAAAATGAGGATTTCATAGAAGCAGCAGATTCTAGTTCCCCGGCCTCGGTTATGAAGCAGTCACCAATGTCAAAAAAACCCTGTCGATAAAAATGGGTGGCAATTATCTGGTTCACTGTGTGCACGTCGAATTCGATGTTTCGATAAGCCTTAGCTATGTCTGGATTGAAAGATTTCTCAATAACCTTTGCATACTTGCTTAGTGCTATGTTCAGCTCCTTTTGGGTACCCTCCAGCTGACTGAGTGGAGCAATATCTTTAAGTGTGGTTCGAAGATCGGAAAGGACATGTTTATAATCAGGAATGGACGGCTGTATTTTCCCTAATGCGTTCTCAATTTCTTGGATAATCTGGTCAATCACTTCTTGACTTTTCGAACAGGACAGCTTTTGTTTCTTTGCAACACGGTCAAAAGCATCTTTAATACTATTCAGCTCCATCTTCCTATTAATCACCCAATCAGAAATTTGTGCTGCAAAACACCTGTAGGAAATATACAAGGATTCATATGATTGTAATATCAATGTATCAATCAGGGATTCAGGATAAGCTACTACAGTGCATAAAATGAGGACAATAGAAGCTTCGCAAAAGTAATTTCAGAAGAAAGTATTTGCTTCTTAGAGGGCCTGAACTGTATCAAACCCTAATCAATTGACAATTTTTAGGGCCAGCACCAACATGCGAGCAATAATTACATCAAAATTTTCAAGCAACTTTCAGAGAAATGGAGATGGCAGTAACTTGCAGCCATTTCTGCCACAAAGGAGGGGGATAATGATGGTCACTATCTCCAATTAATTTTTATTTTTATTTTATATAAGTAAAATATAAACAGAGGGTCCAACACAAGGATTCCCAGGAGGTCACCATCCTAGTAGTACTCTCTCCCAATCACGCTTAACTGCGGAATTCTGATGAAATTTGGTACATTAGTGCTGGTATGATCACACCCCAAATAAATGCATCATGTTAATCAAATCATTAAAGAATATATCTACTGCCAAAGAAAAATTACAACAGAAGTGGTGAATGAAGACAAATTTACAGAAGTTATTTCATGGAATAATAAACATAAAGAAAAAGAGATTCAATATGAATGCCATGAAAGCGATCAGACTCAAAACCCTATTTGTGATTTGGGGTTTTCTTTTTTCTGATTGCTTTCATGGCATTCATATTGATTCACTTACTAGCAAGCATAACATCAAAAATAAGCAATGATTAATCATTTATACAAACTTCATGATATGGAGTAACTCAACCATGAGGCCCATCAGTAGGGGTGTGATTGTGGTTTTAAATTGAGGATGTGATTGCACTGAACTCCAACGAGGCCCTTTCCTGCTAATTTTCCATTTTAGGTTAAAAATAAGGCAACAATATTAGCTTATAACTTCGATTCCGATTGTGGGACATTCAACAGACATGTTTCAAATTTGAAAAAAAAAAGGCTTCCATGGGCTGGGCTGGGAGATAGCGCCATACTCGGATTGACAATTCCAGTCCCATACATGTAGGCATATTCAATGCAATTCCCAATGACAGCAAAAGTACTACTACTTCTATTGTCCCCCCTTTTTTTCTTTATTATTCTAATTACAACATCATGCATTGGCCAGATCAAAAGCAACAAAATCCTTAGAGTGCTTCAATCTATTTATCACTTTTCATTACCCTTTTTCGTTTCTTTTCTATTTTTTCGCACACCATCACCTTTCCCTAATATCGACTAAATAATTCTCTTCTAAGTGCATTCTGCATAAACCTCATGGCACGCTAGAACTCAACGGATTTTCTACCATATGTCATAAAAGAAAATCCTATGACTCAGATGTAGATAATGCAGGACCCCACCTATCAGAACATTTGTAAAGCTACAGCTCCTCACGTACTAAATTTTATAACTAAAATAACTCCAGCTGCAAGGACAAACAAACTTAAACATTGGTGTATTTTCCTAGTACTAGTAAAGCAAATCTTGGTGTACCAAGTCTTTTGGTTTATTGATATTTTCTCACCAGTATCTACACAAACAAAACTCCGCATAATTATCAATTGGTAAACACAAATATCTGAAGCATCTAAACCGTCCAATGATTGCAGATATGATGTGCAGACTTGAATAAAGCTTTCTTTTTTTATGTTCATTTGTTCTTCCTTTAGATTGCTTTTCACAACAGTCATAGGTCCCACAGAAAATAATCAGAAGAGCATCTGGGAAAGCTCCTAGAGCAAACACGCAATATACGGAACCAAAGCAACCCTATAGTGAAAACCCAAAGATGCTCAACAAAATATAAGTTGTCTTAAACACTGTAGGAGTTCAAAACAAAATTATTTTAACACTCATCAATTAGGTGTTCTCTGAAAACTCGAAAAATTAAACCTACAGTGGAGATTCAAAGAATCTTAAGATTACCCAAATTTCAAAACAAACTAATCTAAACTATATTAATGACAGACTACATAAATTTACTTGTCATTTGCAATGTAGATTTAATTACAAAGCCATGACATGTAAAGCACGTGCATATCAATTAAGGCAGTTGCCTGTTTTTCCATCCAATACTCTAAATTAGAAGAAACATTCCAACAACTATCTTAATTTCAGATTGTATTCATTTTGCAATCATAGATTTTAAATTTCAAAAGCTTTTCACGGTTTATATTTGCAAGAAAAGTCAAATCCTACGCTCGTTCATTCAAACTTCGGAATTAAAAGGGGGAAAAAAACTAACTTTCTAAGCTGATTATAAGAGTTCCATCGTCAATTGCTTTTAACTGAGTCGTATTTTTTTTTTAAAGTGGAACCGCCAAAAACGACTGAAAAATAAATCATATGTTTACTAATCATTTATCAAAATCTTATTGGACTAACAGATCAATAAGATTTTCAACCTGGCAAAAAAAACCAAAAAATAAAACGAATCGACTTTTAAGAATCAAGAAATATTGGATTCAAATAAAAGTAAGTTGGAAACAAAATCAAAGTATGGAAATATGAGATTCAGGAGAATGCCACTTGAAATTCCAAGATTTGGATAACTGTGTAGACGCAAATGTTCTAAGAAATAAATTTCTCAAAAACAAATTCTACCATATATTCTGAGAGAGAGAGAGAGAGAGAGAGAGAGAGAGAGAGAGAGAGAGACGTACCAGAGAGAGGAGAAGCGAGGTGGAGAAAACCGATACGGGCAAGCTGATCGGAGGGTATCTGGGAGGGAAACCTCTGGAGAAAGCAACGCCCTAGCCGCGAGAGATTTGTCCGTGGATTTACTAAAATCGTTATTTAATTTTTTTTTTTATATTATAGAAACAATAAAATCTTTATTAATGCAT
This sequence comes from Platycarya strobilacea, assembly GCA_036898215.1. Lineage (NCBI taxonomy): Eukaryota > Viridiplantae > Streptophyta > Magnoliopsida > Fagales > Juglandaceae > Platycarya > Platycarya strobilacea. The sequence continues at coordinate 39,495,012 of CM072555.1, forward strand.
CTCATAATTGTATTTTCATTTAAAAACTAATATTTATATAAAATAATTGTAATGTGAGTTGGTCACGTCTATTATATATAATATATAATATATATTGATGCAGGTGACACCTAATATTATAATATATTTCCTGCATTTTTCTAATTTTATTTACAAATCACGTCAGATTATTTTTATCCCAAGATATAATTTGGACAGCTGAGTAGATGGGCTGGGGCCCATACGATTGTATCTAAAATAAAAAAAATATATAAAAAAATTAACGGATACGTGAAAGCGCACTAAAAATTCATTATTTTGTCCTTTTCTTTCCAGTCAACCAGGTTATCGAATGATTGGGGCTTTTATTTTTATTTTTTACAAAAATGGAAAGTCTCAATCTTTTTTTATTTAAAAAGATTTCCTAATTTGATATTCTGTAAAAAAATAATTTAAAATATTTTTTTTACAGTCCATATTTAATAAATTACATTGTCGTCTACACAAAAACGTTATAGTATTATGACTAAATTAAAGAAATTTTTAGATTTTTAGAATTTTTTATTTGTAAATAAAGACATTTTAATCAATTTTATTTAAAATAAATATTTTATTTATTTATTTATTATTTGAAAATTCAATATTTTGGACTGTAGTAGCATTGCCCAAAGATTTATTATTTCTCTATTTTTTGCCAAATAAGATTTCAATAAGAAAGTGACAAATACACTGAGGTCAGTCTACAAAATGAAAATAAGAAAATATAGATAAATTTTCCATATTTAAGATTCAACCATTGTGCATCCTTTTTTTTTTTTTTTTTTTTGAGAATTTACGCACGAACCTATTTTTCTCTTATTTTTCAAAACTTAAAATTAAACAAAAGTAATATTATAACATTCAACAATAAGAAGAAAAAAACAAATAAAGAGGTTAGACAGAGAAAATAGTCCTTCACCCCATCGGCCACCCCATGGACCTCATGGATGGCCAAATCCTACAAAGCGTGATTGTGTCGGAACCAAGTGATTTTGGTTGCCACAAGATGTTCATATTCGGTCACTCATGGTGGATGAAGAAGGGAAAGAGTCAGAGACTTCCAAAAATATTCAACACGTGGCTGCCTTATAGAATGACACGTTTTCCATTCATTAGGATAGACGAAATTTATTTTCACTTCCTCTTCTAGTATAAGTTTGAGAGCCGTAAAGACACAAGGACTAATTCAAAAAATTTGCATAATGGCCGAATCTCAAATATGATCAAATACATGAAATCTTTACCAGTTTTTCCTAAAAAACAAATGGGTAGACATCAACGGGATTGGGATTGGGATTGGATGAGGAAGTTTATTAAGAAAATGCTTGATATAGTGCACCTAATTGTAAGTAGAAATAATATATCACAATTAGATCTTTATCTCAAGTTACAAAGCCCTTAATTCCTTCATTATGGTATACCCTAACCCTAAAATCTTTGAATATCAAGGATCAAAATTTAAGCAAAATCTTGGTTATAGCTGCACGGCAATTTGTGAAGAATGCAGAAGTAGATGCCCCAACAGACAACAACCCATGTTTTCAGGTATTAGACGAACCCCCATCAGCTTTGATTAATTGAAGCTGGCATTGTTTTCCTGCTTCAGTCCTGAACACAGGAGAGGTACTTTCCAAATAATTGTGTATGATTATCTGCATAAGAACACATCTTCTTCTCTTAAATACAGAAAGGTGCCCAAGTAACGAGCTATAGCAAGAAATGATGGACTTCTAGCATAAATGAAATGGGGTCGAGGAACTGAAGGAAATTTCCAAACATTCAAAACTGAATGCTACAAATTTTAGAACAACAAACATATTAATGAAAAAATTATCTAAACTAAGGAGGGAATGGAATATATGTTCCAATCCGATCACATGTAACTATACTACCGGGTTTTGGGTGTGGTTAGGTTGATTGGCTTACTCCAGCTAATATTGCATTAGAATTTTGAACAAGAGACTCAATTTGTGATTTTTGGGATCGTACCATTATTTGTTTTGAGTTGCAATTTTACCTAGATAAAATGAACTAGAAGAAATATGCCTAGGTAATTTCAGTGGGTATGATCTAGATAAGGATGTTTAGATATATAATGGAAAAAAAAATGCCAAAACTCACGTGCTTGTCTTCATTTTGTTGACAAAAAAAATCTCTTGAAAAAACCATAAAAATTCATCTAATCCCATTGACCAAGAATCTATTTTCATTGACAAACTGATAGTAGCTCGTCACCCCATAAAGTTTCCTGAAGGATCAAAGAAAACAACATCAGCTCCCAAATAAAGATAAAATAGAACAAATGCAATGCACTAAGTTAAATGAAGTTCTTATTTGCAGGAATCTTCAATATCCATAAATCATGTTTCGATATATTAGAATAAAAGAACTAGATTTTTGAGATATTTTATGTTCTTATATGTCTTGGTCCTTTCACAATATCTCTGTTTGTTGGGATTTTCATATGGCTTATACAGCATATCTTTTGATCTATTCGTGCTTTATTTGATCCTTACTTGTTTTTTTTTTTTTTAACAAGCAGTAATTTCATTGATATGAATATAAATCGGCAAAGCCCAAGTACACAGGGGGGTATACAAACAAAATGCCTAAATACAAAGCACATATCTTACAACTGTGGCATCTAAAGAACTATTGAGGTCAGGTACTAAAAATTGGGTTGAAGTCAAGAAAATGTGTATAAAAACTATAATATCAACATTTGAGGTACATCAGATTTCAATGAGTTTAAAGCCAACAAACTTGGTATATTGGTAAGGTTCCATCAACACAGCCAAAGAGCATTTCCTCACCACAAGAATTTTAAATTCCATACAAAATGTAATTGAAAATAAACAAACATGACATATTCTATGGTTTCATCAACTAAGCCAAAAAGCACTTTTTCACCACGAGATTTAAATTATATACATGTAAAAACAAAAGGCAAAGGTGCTCAATGGATATTCTAAATCCAATGATTATCACCAACCCTTGGGTAGTTCTGCTGAAAGTAATCCTGCACAATGGAATATGTGCCCATCAAATAAAATGAAAGTAGTTTTTGTTGGGTGCTTAACATATTAAACTTACGCTAAATCTGCCAAGGATTTTGATTTTATCACAGCTTTTCCCTCTGGGAGTTCAAGGGAAGAATAATGCATGATCATTTCCTTCAACGTGTGCTTTGTGCTTTTAATGTCATTATCCCAAAAGATGCTCTGAAATCACATGTAGAGAACCAATTAGCCCACCCAAACTTCAAGATGACCTACTAGAATGCAATTCTATTCTGCATGGCCATTATGACTTCTATAAATATAGACTAAGTTAAGAATGAATATACTACAAAAGTAAACATCCTTTCAAGAAATAAATTTCTCTTCAAATCTCTCAAACAAACGAGAAGACACAAAGAAATTATCACACACAAAAACACACACACACATATATCATAACCTATTCAGGGTTGTTTCAGAGAAGAGTAAGCTCTCGCTTAATCTGGCGAGGATCAGGCTATTTCAATCTCTCTTAGGGGTTGTTTGGATACAAGAAGCCTCTCAACTTGTCTCATCTTATCTAATCATTACAACTTTTCTAAATTCTCACACAAAATACAATAAACAATTCAACTTTTTCAAATCTCAAAACAAAAATAATATTAAAAATATTATTCTAACAATATTTTATTCAACTTTCATCACATCTCATCTTATCTCAACACAAAAAGTACATCTTACAACAGCTTTACAGATCAGATTTGAAGCAGGAAAACAGATGCATTTTGAGGATAAATAGTTAGCTCATATTTGAGAAGGCTAGATAGGAGTTGAGGTTTAAGGCATTCAAAAAGATAAAACAATTCTACAAATGTTATAAAGGAATCATCAATACATTATCAATTTCATCAAAAAGTTTTAAACCCATTCACACACAACAAGAAATGTCACAAGAGAAATTTACCTTCCTAATATATTCTCTTTTCACATCTTCCCATGGTACTTTGCCTAAGGGAGAGAAAATTGAAGCATTCCAAAGAGCTCCTCTGGCAACCATCACTGATGAAGCACCTAAAGAAAACCAGTATTTGTTTGAAATTGTATGTATTAATAAATATTATAACCAAGAAAACAATAAATATTTATGAACGTAAGGGCAAAAAAATAAACAACAAGGGGAGAAAGATACCAAGAATACAAGCCATAAAAGTCTGAAATATTTCTCAAACAGTTAGCTTTTTTTCCTGATAAGTAATCCCTCAGACAGATAGCAACAACCCATATTTGCAATCTTTATCCTGCCTTTCCTTCAAACTGACATCTCTACACCTTAGTATACTGGCCAGCCCACCATATCCTCACAATATCCCTTCTTCCATATAAGTCAGGGTTCCTACTGGCCACAATCTCTAAACTTGCCCACAATCACAACAATAAATTGAATTCAGAAAGCAAATAAGTTTCTTTTCATTATTCTCATATCTCCAAAGTGACTATCTCTTCACAATTATTATGCATGCCTACTCTTGCTAATAAATTCCCACTAAACACATACCTTCCTTGTGCCTATGACTTTATACATTTCATCATCAGGGAAGAGAAGATTATAGAGTAAGGACTAAGGAGAGCCACGATGGTATCAAGATTTCTTTAAGTTTTTATTTTGGGGGGAGGGGAGAGAAAAGGGGGGGGGTGTCTGTAGCTGGTATGATATAATGACCACTGTTTCGCTAAATCACTTATTTGTAACACACACATTTTCCTATTGCTTCAAGATGCTGGAATTATAAAAGACCAGATATCCTCACTTAATATGAGATGCCATCAAGCAACACTAGGTTGAGGTGGCCATTGACTTTAAGAATCTGTCTACTTAAGATTGAAACAATGTTTGCAGATTGAACAGAGACAACATTCTCCAAACGCCAAACTCAGACAAGATGAAGTAGCCCTCCCTACACTTTCAGATAAAAAGTGATATGAAAATAAGACAGAAAAATAAACCAACTAGGGCAACAACAGCATCTCTGCACCATATACAACGGATCAACTAGATTCAGAAAGTCTCTTGAGATCCTATTTAGATAAGCTCCAATCCATCAGAAATAGGTCCATTAAATGCCTGATAGTAACAGCACCAGATATCATTTATAAAATAATTTACTTACAAATAAAGAGATGTAACAGCATCAGTTAGGTTTCAAGTAACATCCTTTTCAATAAAAATTAAAAAAAAAGTAATTGGTAATCAAGGTATTCATTCATAAGAATAGGCAAAGCCCAAGTACACAAGGAGTATACATAAGAAATACCTAACTAGAGTTTACAACTGATGGTAAAAATCCTTTTCAATAATAAAATTGAGAATCTCCATTGTGAGGTGGCTAATAACCTGTGAACATCATCTTTGGAAGGACGGGTATTTCTTGGGTGATGCCTAAAAGGATTGTTAATCTTTTAGCCTGCTGGAAATATATTGGGCAGAGTTTATCTTTTGCTGCTATTTGGAGAATGATCCCCTTGTACTTGATGTGGCACCTTTGGCTTGAAAGGAATAGGAGATGTTTTGAAGATAAAGAACAATCAATGGAAGAAATTAAGGATTTTTCTTTCAAAACTCTTTATTTTTGGGCTAAAGCCATTGTAATGACTGGTGATGATATGTGGGAGTTTTTCTAGTTTTCATTATTTCTCTTTTGTCGCTGTCGTGGGTATTTTCTCAAGTATACTCCCTGTGTATTTGGGCTATGCCTATTTATAGCAACAAATCTCTTATTAACTATAAAAAAAAATAATCAGAATTTTTCAAATACATGTAGCATCTTTGATGCACTGAAAATGATCATACTCAAAGGCATCACCTCACATAAGAATAAAGTAAAATCATTTACAATAAATTAGAGAATCTTTTAACTACCTGTAGCATCTTTTATGCATTGAAAATCATCATACTTGAAGACATCGCCATTTGCTATAACTGGAATGGATAAGGCTGCTACAACATCAGCAATTTCATCCCACTTAGCTGGATCCCTGGGCCTATCAGCAACTCTTCTGCAAGTAATTGAACAGGGAAACATAAGTTCTTATACTAAACAATTAAGGTAATTTGGTATATTTAAGTTTGCTAGAGGTCCCAAACTCTAAAAAAATGGTAAGTTCACAATCCCACTTGACATTGCAATTACAATCCTACAGTTTATTTTTGTTTTTTTGTTTATCAGGATGTTTTTCTCTTTAGCATTATACAGATCTACACGTTTAGCATTATACATATCTACACGTTGGTGCTCCGTAAAAAATTGCCATTACAATTGATGACACTTCAAAAGCCTTATCTTCAACCTCACTTTATTGAGTAAAACTTTTTCCATCTACCACTCATGGTTAACGAAAGTACTTTAGAAGCCTCAGTATGTCCTCATTTTGAATTCTGCTAAACAAGTCAACAGTTGAGGGTCTGCTACCTCATCTACTACTGGGTTCTACTAACCTCCCTCCTTGTCTTCTCTGGCCTAAGACACTTACAATTTCTGCCATCAACATCATCTTTTTTTCCACTGCTAGCCTTCTCCCAGCATTTTTAGCTTCCATGACACTCTTAGTCCATCTCATTCCCCAATTCACAGTTAAGACCCATTCTGTCTAGTTAGACCAAAATGTTGGCTATATGTATACTCTGTTCTGTACTTTGCTTTTTCATGCTGTCAAACTAAAAGTAAAAAAAGGGAACCATTCAGAGGATACCACTGGAACAAAAATCCAAGGGGGGAAATAAGAAACAAGAAGCTCTCATGCATCATTTCTCTCCCTTTTCCAGGAATCAAAATGGTGGGGCAAAGATGAATGGATCTATTTCCTCCCTCCCTCACTTCCGTTTTCTTCCCCCTTCGAACTAAACATACCAGTAGGAATATGATCAAGTGACAAGATGCACCATGGAGGTTGATATGATAATAAAAGCCTTCATGACAATAAAAGCCAATGTTTTTCTTTTTTTTGAAGAAGTGGAACCTCTCCCTAAGGCATGGCCCTTTGGACCCACTCCTGGAGAGTAAACCCGTGAATACACAACCCTATCTGATACAACCATGTATCAGGTAATCCAGAGGAACTCCTAGCAGGGAATAAGACTCAGGATGTTTGAGTTTACAGATCATCCTAAGCCTGTGCTTCAACTACTAGGCTGCTCCTAGAAGGGTAACTGAAAATTATAGAGATCTAGGACAAAAAAGAAAAGTGGCAATTTTTTTTTTTTTTTTTATAAGTAAAAAAGAAAAGTAACAATTAAATACTTACCTGCCATGGACAGCAAGAGCAGAAACACCAGTTTTCTCAATTCGCCTTGCTAGTTCTACGGTATCCTGAGGTGATCTTAGAAGTCTAATCTTACATGTAACTGGTATCTCCAAGTTCCTCCTTAATGTCGTCAGAATCTGGTTTTCAAAGTAATCAAGGGTCAAGGAAAAACCACAAAAGTTGCTCACAGGAAAGGGAGGGAAAAGACAGGAAAGAGAAATAAAGCATTTTGAGAGGATAACCAGTGCATACATCATGAATTAGCTCTGGTTTAGTCAATAGTGCAGCACCCATGCCCCCACTAATGGAAAATGACTTAGGGCAACCCATATTGATATCCACTGCTGCTACATCTTTACAGCTACAAGAAGGAATACTGTGTCAGCAGTTTACTCATCACAGCGAATGAAGGTAAAGTTATAAGCCAATCCAGACTTTATTTTTCAACAGATACATTGTACAGACCCAGAAAAGAAAAATGGAGAACCTGCTAAAAGTGGGAGAGGTACTTTGTACAACATAGAGAACCTAAAGAAACAGGAGGATAGATAGCAGACATGTAAATGGAACTAAACTCTGACAATTTTATCCAAAAATTCTTTGACATACAAGTAATACTTTCTATCTAAAATTATAAAAACACAAGCATAGAACTGAGTAATTATTCCTGTTAAATTATCCTAATCTCATGATAAAGAAAGGCAAGGCACAATTAACTTACACTATTTGTGCAGCAGTGAGAGCTCTCACAGCATCAGAAGTGCCAATCTGAAATACCACCCGGTTTCTTTCTTGGTTGCAGGTACTGAAAACAACATTCTCTGTCCCCTTCTCGACAAAATCAATGCATCCAACACATTCTGACCAAGATTGAGACAAATGAGATTCCCCAAAAAAAAGTTCGCAACAAATAGGCTGAATCATTTCCTTCCAAGACATACTCCCATTTCTTATAACAAAAAAAAAAAAAAAAATCATTTCCTTCCACGATTGCTGTCAAAAACTTATTCTTTATTGACCAATAACAGTATAGATACTCCAATCACCTTAAATTCAAATTTTCAATTAAAAGAAGGGAGGCTATAATAATATGAAAGAGAAAAGGAAAAAAACACTTTTTCTATGTATTGTTTTTCTGTTGAAAAACATAAAGAGTAACAATTGCTTGCACAAAGACCATTGATAAGCAATGTAACCTGAACCAAATTGCTAATACACAGCACAGGGGTAAAGGTGCAATCTCCAAAGTTTAAAAGAATTCCCAATGGAACCCTCACCCTTGGGTGGAAAAAAAGATCCAATGTTTTTTGGAAAAGTAAAAATGTGCAAATTAAAACTTCTAAACCAAATTCCTTAAGTAAATTCATGTTTTATTATCTCACTAAGAAAATTAAGTCTAAGACCTAGCCCCTATGTTAGGCTTTTTTTATATATATATGTAAGTAAATCGATAGCATTGATAGAATAGGCGAAGCCCAAGTATATAAGATGGTCTACAAGAGACAAGACCTATCTAGGTCGTAGATGGTATGTAATATAGAAGAAAATCATGAAAACGAAGACCATTGAAATCTACAACTATGGCCCATAGAAATAAAGTACGGAAATATTAAGATTGAAACTCCTCTAGTGTTCATTCCTTATCATCCAATGTTCGATTGCGCTCTCGCCATATGCACCACATAATGCAAATAGGGAACATCTTTTCAATTTTGTGCCGCTCTACTGAAGGTGACATTCCATTGAATTTGGCTGCCCGAATGAACCATGAGGTCTACCATAGAAGCTTATTGATCACGTGCCAATTGGAATACAAATAGAAATGAGTCCTTTAGAGCTTCTTCCCCATACCAAATATCCTTCCAAAATTTTATCCTCGTACCCTCACCCAACACAAGTTTGGTATGGCAAGTGAAAACCCCCCAACCTCGTCTAATGTATTTCAAAATTCCCACTCCATATGCCCCGTTCACCTCTCTAGTACAACCCCCCCAAAAAAATAGACCTCCGTGTTTGCAATCTACCACCAATTTTCATAAAATATCCGGTTTCGTATTATACCTCCATAACTATTTTTCAAGTAGGGCCCAATTGAAGGTTCTTGTATTTTTTATAGCCAAACCACCTGATGATATTGGCCTGCACACCTTGTCTCAACTGACTAAATGAAACTTGAATTCATCTCCTAGTCCCTATGTTAGGTTTACCAAATAAAATGTACAAAAAGCTCATTTTCTTATTCACTTTTATAAAGAAAAAACCTTAAATTGTCATTTTAATGAGTTCTAATTCAAATAATACTTCCTCCCTCCATAAGAATTGGATGGAAGGTGTAGTTATGGATGTAAGACCAACTAAAGGCATGCCCTTTTTAAAAAGTTCTAAATCCTCACCTCATGCATTATTTAACGTACCTAAGAAAATCATATATTTTTTTTATGTCGGGAAACATTTCCAAGGCAGGACCTTTCGCATCCACCCCTGCAGAGTAAACCTCAGTCTCATGCACCATACCCTTAGAAGTTTTCCTACACGAAACTAATTAAATCGCTGGCTTTTCACCAGGGAATGTAGTCCCAAACGATTGTTTGCACCCATGAAGTGTTGAACCTTAGACCTTGAAGGGAGTAATACCCCACGACCAAGGCCTTCACCACTTGGACCAACCCCTTGGGGTTAGAAAATAATACCTTTATAAAAAAATTAATGTTGCTTGTGTAAAATACTTGAAGCACACTTGTAAGAAACTCCTAGTTAAGGGTCTATACACCCCTAGAATTAGTCAAAACTTTGTTCTCGAATACGAGGTGCAAAAAAAAATTTACTTTTAACTCCTAGGAGTTAGCTCAAGTGGTAAGAACTATAATGTTGGCGGCATGCTCCCTTCAGATCTAAGGTTCAAAACTTCTTGAGTGCAAACAAATTTAAGGGTCATCGGATTGGGAGAGTTCCCCTTTGAATTACTAGAAGTGCACTTGCAGAAAACTCATTGTCGAGGGCCTGTACACCCCTGAAATTAGTCTAAACATTGTTATTGGACACCTGGTGCAAATTAAAAAAACAAAAAGTCCTCATTTCTCCTTCCCTAGCAAGTTTGTATAAAACTTTATGTTTTATGTCAGTCCTCGCCGAGCTTATGACATACATCATCTATTCAGTACAATCAGCTGTGCCCACAGCATTTTAGTACTGATCTTAAACATAGAGGACAAATTTACCATATAATCTGCACTCACGACTTGATTAGTCCCTGATCAATACTCTACTCCTAGTCTACAGGTAACGTAAAAATCCATCATTAGCCCTATGAATAAAATACTGTGGAACTCAATTAAATTCAGTGAACATGAAAACAACATCATTAAATTCAGCAAACATGAAAACAACACTGAATCACTGTGGAAGAGTACCTCACATTTTACATGCAAATTGATTATCATCACAATTTTTTTTTTTTTAAAGAAACCACTAAGGAGACCAGATCTGCAATCAACCTGCTAGTCCGCTAACTTGTTGACTATATAAACTGGGTTCAATATTTAAATCCTGAATGAGTTCAGTGCCACAAAACAAACTAGGAAACCCATACGAGAAAATGAACATTTGGCTCTGCGACAAAATGAGTAATTTCTAGATAAACTTCAGATTAACCGCTGAAAGAAAAGAAAAAGAGAAAAGAGAGGAAAAAGAAAAAAGGGGAAGCAGATGCTACTTTGTGTTATCTTAATGGTTTTATATGGTTACAAGCCTAGATCCTTCTGGTTGAATCAGATCCAGGGTTTCTTCTAACTGAAAATTGTTCAACCAGAAACTAGCGTTTCGTCTAACTGAAAAGCATAGAACCTAAAAAACTTACAAATCATCCTCTATTTCAAATTGCAAATTAACTCAATTTCTATTATGTCTAACCATTGAAAGCTTATTATTTATCATTTACGGTATTAAAAGAAGGAGAACTAGACTCGGAGTAAGCTGCAGTAAAGGAGCCTAAACATCTATCGAATAGGTGGATGCCTATCTCCTTCTCCAACTACTAGAGGTGCTGCGGCTAGCTTTATTTCTCGAATATCCGCTTGAAGTGAGAACTCCTAGCCACTGGCTATGGCTGATGAGTTGCAGCACACGAATGAAAGTGGGACTGGAATGGATTGATAGAGTGATATGGAGCATTATAAGATCCCCGGTTCCACCACCCCTATGACACTCGACATCAATTGATGAGGGTGCTTTCTCTCCCTCCCCCAAGGTTGAGGTACAATAATGGACTCCATGGGGATTACAACAACCCATACGTCTTCTATAATCGATATGCCTTAAACAAGGAATGCTGGACGAAGGGAGGATGATTTCAGTGGTTGCCAGACCTTCATGTCTGATGATCGAAGGAAATAGAGGAGGGAAATAGGATATTATAAAAAGAGTGGGTGGGGGGGGGGGGGGGGGGGGGTTAATAACACAGACGATAAAAAAGGCAACTTACCTTTTGAAGACCCAAAAGATCACACAAGCTCTTCTCATATACAGCTACACATCCCTGCCTTAACCCAAGCAACGGCTACATAAACTCATTCCATGCAATGAATGCAGAATCTCCTCCAACAATCACGCAAACAATGGCTACACAATTTCCTTCCAGAATTCATGCAAGCAACAGCAAGATAATATTCCAGTTTTATTTCTTTCATTAATTTCTTTATTTTATGTCAGTACACAAATCTTGTATTGATTAATTGTACATACTATATAAATCAATAAAGACTCTCAAGCTCTCACGTCTAGCAGAGACATTTCAACAAACACTTTCTTGCAATTGTTTTCATGATACCAGAGCCCATGTGAGAGAGTCTTTCTCCTATGGCCACCATCTCCCTCAATGTTGGTAACTTTGTTACCTTAAAACTCAACAACACAAACTACCCAGTTTGGCAAGAACAAATATTGGCCTTGGCAGAGAGCCGAGACCTTGTAGAGCATCTAATCAATGCTCCACCCACCCCAGAAAAGAACAACGACAGTGAATCAGCCTCCAATTCTGGTAAAATAAAACCCTCCCAAGCCTTCATTCAGTGGCGGAAATCAGATCGATTGCTCCGAGGCTGGATCATCGGGACACTTTCGAAAGAGGCTCTCGACCTCGTTGTGGGACTCGATTCTGCCCACCATGTTTGGGTGGCTCTCAAAGCGGCATATGCTCATGATTCTCAAGAAAGAGAATTTCATCTTACACAGCAAATCACCTACTGGGCAAGGAGCCATTGACGCCACTGGCTGATCACTTGCGCACCTTCAAAGGCTTGTGTGACAGCCTCGCTTCAACCGGACGCCCTGTGCAAGACAAGATGAAAGTCTTCTCACTATTGAACAGCCTTGGCGCAAAATATGAGCTGTTCACTACAGCAATGTTGAAACCCCCCATGTCCTCCTATGCCGAACTGATTCCTCTACTTCAAAGGTATGAAATTCAATCCACACTTCATGATTCCACTAATACTTTTGCTTTCTATGGACAGAGGAATGAGAATCAGAACAAGGAGTATCAGCGCCCATCTCAACATGAATCTCGAAGCCAAGGCCGTCCTCAAAATCGAAGCTTTTCTTCAAGAGGGGGTGGCTTCCATCCCTCAAACCATTCGGCTAGAGGAGCACCTTCTAGAGAAGAAAACCAAAATGTGTGTTTTGGTAATGAATCACACGGGCCGAACTCAAAGCCTTCTGGTGACAGGTCCAACAACAAAGGTCGTGACTTTCAAGGGCCTCCACGTAGTGAAACTTGCCAAATTTGTGGTAAAAGTGGACATGTCGCACTCAAATGTTGGGAGCGGTTTAACCACACCTATCAATCCGAGGATATTCCTCAGGCACTTGCTGCAATGGCACTTGAGCATTTTTCAAATGATGTTGAATGGATGGCTAGCACTAGTGCATCTAATCACATGACTGGAAATCCAAGTATACTCGAAAATCTCCGTCGTTATTTTGGCCATGATGTTGTTACTATTGGAGATGGCAGCTCTCATACTATTACTCATATTGGTAACACGTACATTGATAATGGCACTTATAAAATCAAATTAAGTGATGTTTTATTGGTTTCTGATTTAGCCAAAAATCTTTTATCTATTGGGCAACTTACTACTGATTATCTTTATACATGTGAATTTTATGGTGTCGGTTTTGCTATTAAGGAACAGGAGACCAACTGCATTTTCTTGACCGGACGACAGAAAGGTAACCTCTACGCAATTTCCCCCCTCTTACGAAACCCACTTTTCCACTCGATTCTGACGTTTCTCTGAAGATGTGTGGCATCAACGGCTGAGACATCCTCAAGCTTCTTCCTTACAAGTCTTAAAAATCCAAAGGACTTATTCAAATTTCTAATTCTAATAAAAAACCTTTTTGTGATAGTTGCCAATTAGGCAAACTTTGCAAACTACCTTTTTTACCTTCTTGCACTATTACTTATAATGTGTTTGATAAAATTTTCTGTGATTTATGGGGCCTAGCTCCTGTTATATCTATTGGTAAATTTTATTATTATGTATGCTTTGTTGATGCATTCTCTAAATTTACATGGATTATTCTCTTACGCAATGAATCAGAATTTTTTTTCTGCTTACCTACTTATTGGAAAATATGTTGAACGCCAATTTAACACAAAAATTAAAAAATTTCAAACTAATGGGGGCGGTGAATTTGCCAATAACCAGTTTATTTCTCATTTACAAAAACAAGGCATCATTCATCGCTTTTCTTGTCCTTACACCCCTAAACAGAATGGTATGGTTGAACGCCGTCACTGTACAATTCGTGAACTTGGTATGACATTGCTCTTCATAGTGGTGTCCCAAAATGCTTTTGGGTTGAAGCTTTTACCACTGCCACCTTTCTTATTAATTGCCTACCTTCCACCACCATTGACTTACAATCACCTTTTTCAATACTTTACGGCACCTATCCTGACTATAGTTCCTTACAAGTTTTTGGCTCAAAATGTTTTCCCTATCTTGGGATACCAAACAAAATAAATTTGACCATAAATCTTTACCATGTATTTTTATGGGTACAGTGATAAGCATAAAGGGTATAAATGTTTTCACCCTCTGTTTGGTCAAACCTTTATTTCCTGACATATGTTTTTAATGAGACCACATTTCCTTTTAAACAACTCGGCAATCTTCACCTCCCTTGCCTCACCGAGCCGATTCCCTCTACTTTTGACTCGTGGACTACACCACCTACTTCTTTACCTAACTCACCTCTACACATTTACCTACTGTAACTCTAGATATTCCTATACCACACATCACCACTCCCATGACCTCCCATATGACAGGTCCCTCTAGTAGTGACAATATTCTACCAAATTCTCCTTTACAACACTCTGTTTCATCCCCGACTGCACCCATTACACCTCCTGACCCTTCCACCACCTCAGTGGTCCCTGATAACACCATTGTTACATGCTCTAAGATTGGCATTCACAAGCCCAACCCCAAATACGCTTACATGCATGACATCACCTTTATTCCTGTTGAACCAAAGCCCATTTGATCTGCTCTCAAACATCCTGGTTGGCTACAAGCTATGCATGATGAGTTACTTGCCTTACGTGTGAATAACACTTAGACTCTTGTCCACCATGATCCCACTACGCCCATTATTGGTAATAAATGGATATTCAAAAGCAAACTCAAAGTTGATGGCACATTGGAGCGATTGAAAGCTCGTTTTGTAGCTAAAGGCTTCCATCAAGAGGATGGCGTCAATTATCATGAAACATTCTCCCCAATTATTAAACCTAGCACCATCAAAATTGTCATCACTCTTGCTCTCATCAACCACTGGAGCATTCGCCAATTAAACGTCAAGAATGCATTTCTTCATGGTGATCTCAGTGAGTCCATTTTTTTGGAACAACCTCCAGGTTTTATTCATCCTACTCATTCCTTTTATTTTTGCAAGTTAAATAAAGCTTTGTATGGTCTCAAACAAATTCCCCGAGTTTGGTTTGACAAATTTAGTAGTTTTTTATTAACGTATGGCTTTCTTTGTAGCACCGCTGACTCCTCGTTATTTATTTGTCATTCCTCTTGTGGTACTCTTATTTTACTATTATATGTTGATGATATTTTATTGACTGGTTCCTCTACTACATATCTTAGTGAATTTATTACTACTCTTCATAGTTAATTTGCCATAAAAGATCTTGAACTTTTACACTATTTTCTTGGTATTCAGATCACCCTTGTCGCTAATGGACTTACCTTGTCTCAAACCAAATATGCTATGGATATTTTAAAACGTGACCAAATACATGATTGTAAACCCATGAGCACCCCCATGATGCCCAAAACCAAAGGTCTTTCATCTCAGACGCCTTTTCTTGTTCCCACACATTACCGTAGTATTGTAGGTGCACTCCAATACGTCACCCTGATCTCTCTTATAGTGTTAATTTTGTTTCTCAATTTATGCACTCTCCTACTAAAGCACACTATAAAATGGTCAAATGCATTCTTCGATATTTAAAAGGTACTCATTTAAAAGGTACTATTGATCTTAGTATTCATTTTAGTTCCCACTCTACACTTGATCTTTATGCCTTTTCTGATGCAGATTGGGCAGGATGTCCCATCACCAGACGATCCACTACTAGCTATTGTGTTTTTCTTGGCAGCAACTATATATCTAGGTCTGCAAAAAAGCAACACACCATCTCTCGATCCAACTATGAAGCTGAGTATAGAGCAATGGCGCACACCACTGCTGAGATGACTTGGATATCATTCTTACTACAAGATCTGGGAATTAGCCTCACCTCTACTCCGCTATTACTTTGTGATAATACCATCGCACTCTATATGACTATTAACCCTGTCTTTCATAGTTGGAGCAAGCACATTGAAATTGATTATCACTATGTTCATGACACGTTGCTCTTGGTCTTCTCCATGCTCGACATGTCTCTGCCTCTCATCAACTTGCGGATATTTTTACTAAGCCCCTTGGACGGCCTGCTCTCACCGATCTTCGGACTAAACTTGGCCTCGTCCCTCAGCATAGTTTGAGGGGGCGTAATAACATAGACGATAAAAAAGGCAACTTACCTTTTGAAGACCCAAAAGATCACACGAGCTCTTCTCATATACGGCTACACAATCCATGCCTTAACCCAAGCAACGGCTACATAAACTCATTCCATGCAACGAATGCAAAATCTCCCCCAACAATCACGCAAACAACGGCTACACAATTTCCTTCCAAAATTCATGCAAGTAACAGCTAGACAATATTCCAGCTTTATTTCTTTCATTAATTTCTTTATTTTCTATCAGTACACAACTCTTGTAGTGATGAATTGTACGTACTATATAAATCAATAAAGACTCTCAAGCTCTCACGTTTAGCAGAGACATTTCAACAAACATTTTCTTGCAATTGTTTTCAAGGATGCATAGAACTGATATGCCCATAGGGAGGTATGGCTTTTAAAAAAGGGAAACTACTACACAGACTGACAGCTGACAGATTCATTTTTTTCCTAAGTATCTTCCTTCTTTTTTCCAAGAATGTTTCATTGAATCTTAGCTCTTTACAGATCAACTGTCTTTATATCTACCCTAAGATGTAAAAGCGATAGATTAATTCACAAAACTATTGAGCTTACACTATCAAACACCTCGCACATTATGAATTTTGCTTCTAATTGTACAAGACTAATCACAAACTACAATCAAAGGAATAAAGTAGAACGAAATCAGTCAAAGCAAACAACCAGAAACAAAGTTTGTATTGTTTAACATTTATATTTTATGGCAGCATGATCAGGATGTTATAGAAGGCCCAAGGATTTACACCCTAGAAAACCGGCTTGTTAGAGGAAGGTTCCCCCAAACTTGTATGCACACATATCATTTGACTCCTAACCAATGTGAGACCATAACATACCCCCACCCTTCAGGACCAACACCCACGTTGGTCGAGCAATATAGGAGGCTTGTTCGTTCCACTGGATCCATAGCTGGCCACTCCGCAAGCCTAGCCCGTTAGGCTATGCAGCATGGAACCCACAACCGGCTTTAATACCATTTGTTAGGTGCCTATATAAGGTCCAAAGATTTACACCTTCGAATAACTGGCTTGCTAGGGGAAGGTACCCTCAAGTTTATATGCACGCGTGTCATTTCACTCTTAACCAATGTGCGACCATTACACAGGATTACTTGAAACCAAGGCCGCGAATATATTAACAGTAAGAATAGTACCGTACCATTCACTCTTCTCTCGCATTTGACTAGTTTATGGTCAATAATCTCTTCCCCGTACGTGATATCAGCACCATACTGAGCGGCTAGTAATCTGAACGGTAGCGTTCCCTAGAAAATAAAAATAAAAATAAAAATAAAATACCACCAAACACAGTAAGTTCCTCATTCAAAATTGGAACACCAAAGTTTTCTTTTCCTAACTGTTTCCTCGGTTTTCTCCGAAACCGGACAACGAGTAATTCCGAACGATATATCCATTTAGAGGTATGTAAAACCATGATGAAGGCAATAAATAAAGAAATTAATTTGAACAAAAGCTTCGACAAAGTAAAACTCCAAGAGTTTGGAAACTCACAACGCGAACCATGGGAGCGAGGACGAGCTTGTTCTCGTACTCCATCTTCGTCGGGCAGGCAGCTCAGAAGTCAGATCGAAGACCCGGGTTTGACCAGTTTGGAGGAGTCCGTATTCAGCATGGAAATTGCCACAACTGGCTGATCAAGATTGTCGGGGGAAACAGTGGGCTGGACTTTGGTTACCCAGCCCAATTAAGCCATTTGCATTTTCTTTTTGCTATATGATTAAAGAAAAATTATATTCATCATCTATTTTTTTATCATCTCTTTATTATTTTATAATATAACATTTAAAGATAAATTTACAAATATAAAAATATATAATCTTCAATTATTTAATATTACATATGATGAGAAAATGAATAATGACTGACATCACTCATGGTTAAAACAACCTACTCACATTTTAAGTAGAGAAAATTCTATTTCCAATTCTAAGTAGGGAATTATATGTACAGTTTTATTGATTTATGGGAGCAAAAGAAAAAATATATTATTTTAAAAAAATATTATTATATTAAAAAAAACAAGTTTAAAATTGTTTTTATATATTCGTAAACATGAACCATAATTTAGTAAATTGAAGTTTGACTCTGTTCAAACCAAAATTAAATTTGAAATTTAGGTTGTGTTTGGATAGTGAGATGATTTCAAATATTCTGTAAATAATAATAATAAGATAATAATAAAATACTGAATAATAACATAAAGTAATGAAAATAAAATAAAAAATTATAATAAGATCATAAATATTAGTAGATTATTCTCATAATACTCTAATACCCAAACTGATAATTAAACCCAATTTGATGCCGGAAGTCCAGTGGAGAACCCGCGTTAGCCTTAGGCCCTAAGAAATTTGTAATCTCATATGTTTTTTAAAATTTTCTAAAATTTTAATGTATCTAGAAATTTCTCTCTATTTTTTTTCTATAGTGTCAAAATTGTGTACCACTATATTATATCTTTTCAAAGATGTGATTTTACAAAAATTAAATTAAGATTAAATATGGGAGAAATTAATATGGATCTTAAATTTTTTTTTATTATATAATATTAAGTTTTTTAATATGAAATTCAAAGTCAAAATACAAAAAAAAAAATCATTTAAAATTTATGATTTATATGAAGAATAGTTGAAAGTTTTATCCTCTACATTTCATTGAGCAAGAAAGAATTTATTTAATGTATTAATGATAAAATTATATGTTTAATATAATTCAAAAATATCTAAATTTTATATCAAGCTTAATAAACTAACTTACATACTAGGTAACTAGACTATAAGATTACCTTATAAAAGATCGCTAGATAGTTTATATGAAAATATAAATTTGAATATTTCATTAGATATTTTATAATTTTATAATTATTTTATATAAATATGTTATACGGTAAATTAAAGAATTGGTCCTAAAAAGGATGGTCGGTACCGCCACTGCAGAAATTTACAAACTCCTTTGAAACAAATCAAAGTCATAATCTAACCCCACTTAAGAAAAATATTTTAAATATAAAAAATTTATTTATAATCTATTTATTTATCATAAATAGATGTGATATTAAATAATAAATTTAAAATCATTTTATGATGTGATATTAAATAATAAATTTAAAAAATAATATATAAGTAAATATAAGTAATAGTTTTCAATCATTTATTAATACATCATGAAATGAGATAAAGATAAGAAAGAAGATGACAAGTAGTATTAAAAAAGAATTATTAAAAAAGAATTATAAAATTATTTTTATTATAAAATAGATTTAATTAATTATATAAAATTATATTAATTTATGAATTTATTTGAGGTTTTTTTTTTTGGTATATGTAGCAATTTTTCCCACCAAAATATCGTATTGATGAATGAATATGATAAGCACTGTTCCACGTGTAAGACTGAGATTAATCGGACACCACACCATAGGGCATCCTCCCGTTGGTCCCCGAACTCCAACCCTGGAAATTCTCTTTTCTATCGTACAGGACCACCCTCTTCTATATGAGTTTTTTTTTTAATCATTTTTTAAAGTATTTTTTTAATATTTTTAATCATTAATAAAAAATTTTAAAAATATTAATTTTATAAATATTTACATTCGTAATCATTAAGTCAAACTAAAAATTAAAAAAAAATTACATACAAAAATAATTATAAAATAATAGTATATATATCGTTTCTCCTTCTTTATATTGATAAGTGAGATCAGTCACCCTGTCGTTTAGCATATCATTTCATAATTCCCGGACCCATATGTGCATGGCTGCAACAATCTTGATTACGACTCTCTCTGGATCATATGCGTATCCGCGGTAATTAAAACGGGAGCCCAATCCATCCAACACTTCTCTTTATTATTTTTTAATATAAACCATATATCTTTTTTATAAATATTTTTTTTTATATATATAAGCAAGATAACTAAGCATTATTTTTGGTATCGTACTGTATTAGTTGGTATGGCCAGTGTATACCATACTGGATACTTGGGCGGTACAGGTATACTGTCTGTATCGTACCAATTTATATCGATCATACCGATTTTTTTTTTTCATTTCTTACTTTTTTTACTTCAATTTAGATTAGATTATTTACATATATATATATAATTTATTTATATATTGACTATTTTTTAAAATATAATTTATATATGTATTTATATATATATAATTTTTTATATATAGACTATTCTGAAACGATATCAGTACGAAATATTTTGTTCCAGTATCTTAATCGATCTGTTCACCAATATAGTATTCAAAATTTTGAGACTGAATGATGAGGTTGTGAACTTAATTAGTACCAATGTTATGATGTTTTACAAACATAATTTATGTTTACAAATAATGATGGATATAAATATTAGAATAATTATATTGCTAAGCCGATATAACCTCTCCATACAACACATCATGACATGGCAAATCCAATTTAGCTGCCATGTCACGATTTTGCTAAACCGCTCGAAATGAGAACCCTTCAGAAATTGAGAAACCCCAATCTCTTCTCCTTCATCTCCCCAATCAAAAATTTAATATCTTCAAAATCAATTCGCTCAGCATTTATCCAATCTCTTCACAAATTCAAAAATCTTAAGAAAAAATGAGGAGCTAAACAATTTGAGCCTTCGAGTGGGTCATCGACAAACCCCAATCTACGCTTTCCTCTTTCTCAAAATCTTAGGAAAAAAATATACTTAATCTATAAATTTATTAGTTTTGACAGCTTTTATGCAAGAATTGTGGCTGGCCGGACATTTTCTTGTGTATGAAAGCTTCAAATATCACCTCTAAGGAATGACTGTTCAGTCTGTTCTCTCTGAAATTGCAAATCCTGCAAATGTATCTTAAGAATATCAGTAATTCCTCTTCAACGATGAAGAGTTCCAAAAACAAAAACTTCAAATTTCTCTCTCTCTCTCTCTCTCTAATTTCATTTCTCTACAAATCTCTCTTGGAAAAACTGGATGACAAGCCAAGTTGAGGAAGGGGCAAAACTAGAAGGAGAATGGTTGCTCCACAAATTGAATCGAATGAAATGAACTGGAAAAGTGAATCAGAGAGTAGGAAAAAAAATTAAGTTCCAAGTTTCCCTCAGCCCAAATAGCTTTTTCTTAATCATCTACATCTTTTTGCGCTACAATCTAGAGTGAAGAAGTGCTTTTCAATTTTCAGCTTTGGGTGATGAAGGAAAAACTAATTTGGGGATGGGATTGGAGATGGCACTTTCTAGAGTAAAACACATTCGTTTTACTGTAGATTAATAAATAAATAAAAATAAAATAAAATCCACATACGCAGCAAGTGTGTGGTGTTGGCAAAATATAGGTGTACGTGTAGAATTGTCTAATATTAAGAGTATGTTTGAGATTGTAGTAAAAAATATTAATTTTATTTTAAAATTTATAATTTAAAACTTAATATAATAAATTATACTACTAAAAAATTATTTCTTGTTTGAAATTCATATGTCTGAAGTATTTTTAAAATTAATTATAGTATTTTTTAAAAATATATAGTTATTTGATAATAAAAAGACTTTGATTTAATATATTTAGAAAAAGTTGACTTTCAGTTTTTTTTAAATATTTTTTATAAAACTATTAAACATGTTTTTTTTAAATACTTTTAATTACTTTAAAATATTTTTTAAATTTTTGAACACAATGTCAAGTATACTTCTGATACGACTCCAAACGACAACTAAAAATGATAGGTTGAGGTGGATGGACACTAGCGAGAAACTTCGCAAACAGATTAATCAACACCACAAAAGAAAGGTAACAACAGAGGGAGGGCATGTGGGATGGGTTTGGTCATGGGAATTGAAAGGGGAACTAATTACATCAATCAGCTTCTTGCACGTCCGTTGTGGAAAGCCCAAGTTCTTGCCCATTGACATTGAAGTTTGAACATCTTCTTTTGTAATATTCCAAGTCTCCAATTTTTATTTTTATTATTTTTATTATTTTCTTTTAACAAAAAGATCTTTCACGTCAACATTCAACGTGGTGAAATTATTAAAAGCTCACGGAATTTG
The DNA here is from genome assembly GCA_036898215.1 of Platycarya strobilacea. Classification (NCBI taxonomy): domain Eukaryota; kingdom Viridiplantae; phylum Streptophyta; class Magnoliopsida; order Fagales; family Juglandaceae; genus Platycarya; species Platycarya strobilacea. Next base: position 39,517,496 of record CM072555.1, read on the forward strand.
ACCATTTCCCACCACGGACCATTATATAGGTTTTGTGCTGCTTTTTATTATAGGTAATTAAGACCCGTGATAGAAAGAGATGGTCGTCGGCTTATCCTCTCTACCCAACTGTTCCAAAAAGTAGAAAATCTGACATTATGATTTACCCACAAACAAATCACGGTAAAAGCAGAGAAAAAATTAAATCATTTTTCTTCACACGTTCACATAAAATATCTAATACAATCCAGCACACCAAATACACTAACTTCATCCAATCACATCCAAAAGAAATTTTTTGTACACTGTATCACCATCTCATTTTTATTCTATTAATAATATATAACACACTTATTATTATTGAAGGATCATTATTACATATGTTAGTTTTACTTGTTCACAACCAATTCATAACAAGATTAGCGTTGTAAGTGCCAAACTCAACAAGAAATTAAAATACGAACATTTAAAGTTAAGAGCAAAAAATAATAATAATATGTAAGAAATTACATAGTTCGACCCTAATGATTTTCATCTACTATTGAAATAACATCTACAAGTATTTATATTGATAATGCTGAAATAGTACAATCTTGAGCAAAACAAATTTGTACAATTTGTATTCCCTTTATATCAGAAACTCAAATCCTACGAGTTGAAAGACTCAGTTTTCTTTCTTGCGAATTTGAAGCAAATATAAAACACAATTGAATTGCACAGTAACAAAAGAGAAAAAGCTTATATACAAGTTATTACGAAATTTCAATAATGCCCCTTTATCTCTCTATAGCATATAAACTCGATTCTTGACCTACAGATGATCAACTTTTGCACACATGTCCAAATCATAAAGCTTAGCAATTATAATAACATGCTTTTTTATTATCTACTAATAATAAATATATCACATTCTATACTTACTCCATGATAAAGAACAATGCGACTCATTCATTTATTTATTTCATACATATAACGGAATAGTATTATAAGTTAAAATGGGAATTTCCAATCTCCACCAACCTTGGAAGTAACCCCACCACACCCCTTTTGTTTATAAATAAAAAATAAAAAATAAAAAATATTAATTTAGATATCAAAAAAACAGTAGTCACCTCCCTCTAAACCAGACAAATCCTGACCATATCAAACCTCCACAGGAATCATGCAATCCCTGAATTTAGCCATCCAAACTCCAAAGTCACGAGACTTTGAAAAAAGCTCAGAAAAAAGGGGCATAAAAAGGAGGCATTCAGCCTCTACCGCATATCCCCTCCCCTAGCTGCAACTAATTCCTGTGGCTGGGTCATCAACTCTTTCAACTATTAGTAAAGTGAAAACTTAATAATAAATAATAATAAAATAATAAATAATAATAAATTATTTATCCAATACAAAACAATCTCGACCGCTTCATCTTTTTTAATTGACGTCCACATTTACAGAAACTTTTATTGGGATTTACGATTTCAATTACTTCGGATTGGGAGACTTCAATTTTCGTGGTGACCCCTCTAATCATGTGAACGGGTGGGTGAACGAATGGCCAGTTGTTAGATATCGACATCACCTTGATCACGAATTAAAAAGGAAACATGCAGATACTTTTGATAAGGTTTTTAGATTCTCTATGGTTAGCATGCACCTCGGTCCCGGTACATACAAGCCAGAACCAGTAATCATCTTTGACTGCAAGTGCTTGTATTTTTATTTTTTATTTTTAAATGATTAATACTAAGTACAAGTTTTAACTGTATAAATTGTATACAGATATTTTGTAAAAATATTAGCTTCATCAATAAATAAATAAAAAAGTTTTTCATATTTTATTATTATTATTATTATTATTATTATTATTTATAAAAAAAATTGCACAGGTCTTCTGCATTTGAAACTTATATATATTATATTCCAAATGCACAAGCTTCCTACAAAGTCATTTTATTAAAAAAAATAGACCACTAAAGAAAAAAATAAAAAATAATTTATGATGAACCCACATTTTCACTAAAAATTATGCAAGATTTGTACATTTAAAACTTATACCAAGCACACTTTATCTCAATATTCAAATACCACAAATACACTTTTTAATTACAAATCTTAATATTTTTCATACAATTATTAACAAATTACCATAATTTTTTTAAATTTTCAAATAAAACATAAAAATCAATTCAAATCTTATTATTAAAACAGTACTTCTATAGACAACAGGGGTGGAGAACCCCCGGGGACCTGATTGATGTCAGCCAATATATATAATTAAAAGAAAAAATGAGAAAACATAAGCCAAAACAGAGGATGTTCGTCGTTTTTAAGTCCTATTTTTTTCGATAGCAGAGTGGTCGTCGTCATCCTTGTGATTTTTCCACATCTCATATAACATGGACTCTGTGCTTTCCATGAACGTGCACTCACTATTTTAATTATTTCCGATAATTCTGCTTTTAGCAATTCACATTCATATAATATATGAAAGGACAGATGCAAAGTAGTCGTAAAAATATAAAATTTAGATATCAAGATTGATGCTGCCCCGCTATATTTTTTAGTTTTCTTGCAGTTTAAATTTTGTACTCTGCTATCCTATTGTATGAATAAAGTCGTCATTTTCAAAAATTCTTGCCAGCAATGGGGAACTCGTGGGCATACCGCATATTTCGATCCCAATGAGGTGAGCTTCATAAAAGAACTCTACAAACGCTTTTACAATTCTTCTCACAAAGCCAAAACCAGTTCAAAATGGAAAAGACAATTGAGTTGCCTTCATGGGTTCGTGGAGACTAGATCTGAGTGAAGAAGATGAATGAGCTTCGATGGTGGTTTCTAAGGGACAAGACAAAGGGTTTCGTGGAATTCAGCTCTAAGAGGATTAATCGAAGGGAGCTTCGAGGTTGCTCTAAGTGAAGATATTGATGCAGTGGTCTTCGATTGTGGAGAAGACGAATGAACCTGCTTGGCTGTAGTGGAGAAAACGAAAAAAAAAAAAGGGTTGGTTGGAGTTGAGAAGACGTGGGCAACGGTGCGTTTTGACCTTTGAGTCATCTCCACGTCGACGACAGTTTTCCAAAGGTTCCACAAGGCGGTTGTGTATAGTATTTTTCTTATTAAAATATTATTAAAAATTGTGTTCAAACAATATTTCAATTTTATAATATTTTTTATTTAATTTTATCTCTCTCTTTTTTCAAAATCCCATAAAATATTTTAGATTAAACCATTTCTACTTATTTAATCTCAACTCAAATATCTCATTACTATTTATAAATTATCTCAATTTATCTTATCTCAATTAATTACTATTTAAATTAAATCTAATTAATACGCATACTGCATAGTTCCATTGAATTTATTTACCTCAAATCTCTTAAACCCATCTCTCAACCCCATCACCATGGAATATGTGAGTCTCGCACATAAACTCAATCGCATTAGACCTTAGGCCTTATTTGCCAACGAGTAATGGAATGGCCAGATAGAATTTCTCTTTTAAGAATCGAGAAATAAAATAAATTATCTTATTTATCTTATTATTATAATTTTTTTAAAATTTTAATAAATAAATATAAGAATAATTTATTGTTTAAAATTTTAAAATAATAATATTAAAAAATAATATTATAATAATATTTTATTAAACTTTAAACTTTTATTTCAATTCACATCATCCTTAACTCATTATCCAAATGACGCTTAAATTCTAGTAGAGAAATGCTATACTTTAAGGTGAAATATACTATTTTAGAACTGACCATATACTCTTCGTAATAACATATTTTATAGGATTTTACGAAAAAAAGTCTTAATTTCACCATTCATGAATTATTCGCCCGAGCGAATATCGAATAAATTCTCTGCCCGATATTCGATTGGGCGATTTATCCCATGAACCTTGAGCAAATTTTCCATCTTCCATTTTTTGAAATCACTAAATGGGTCAAAGAGTTTTTCCAAAAAGCACGAGGATCAATCCAAGCCTTATTAAAACTCCACTAAAAATTAATAATACATTAATGTCAAGTTGAATCATCAAATCAGGCTCCTATAAATATAAATTAGGCTCCACAAGGCACAAACCCAACACGCGAACACCACAAATATTACTTATGTGAAAAGTCATATTCTAAGGCCATGTTTCATTGACGTCCTTTTACAAAAATGTTCTCAACTCCAATCCCAACATTTTTTAATCTTAAAAAAATCTTTTATTTCAAATTTTTAATCTAATTATTTCCTAATTTTTAAAGAAATTTTAAAAATAATAATAATTATAAAAACAAAAAATAATAATAATTACCAATCAAACTTTATAATAAATAAATTTCTCAACTCTGCCTATCCACTTTTAACCCTATTATTCAACATTTTAATTAAGATACAAATCAAAATTTCCTATTTACATTTAAAAACTCAATAAATAAAAAAATGAATTAAAAAATGCTTGCTGAAGGAAAATTTCTTCACCGGGATGTCAAAATAATTTCGTCATGATCAATAATCAATAAAGTAAAAGATTTTATCAGCTACCACTTGAAGGGATAAGTTCTTCTATTTCTTTTTTAATTAAACATAAGAAATTCTGCATCCAACTTTCGTATATTTTCCAAATCATGTGTATCTAAAGCTTCAAATTTTCAAGCCATGGAACCATTCAACTCCATTTTGTCAAATATAGCTCGATAGCTTGACTAGGTAAAGCATCATTCCCTCGAAAGATAAAGGAATCAATGGGTCCGTGGACCGCTCGTGTGCTTAATAGCTCCCTAGCCAAATTAGTATATTCAACGAATGGGTGCTTGCGTTAATGAATAATTTAGTATTAATGCAGATTAACATGAGAACTATATAAATGGATGGTGACTTGGTGCCATGTCCCCTTGCCTTATTAATGGGTAGATTGTCTTGTATACAATCTCTTTGTATAGTTTATCAATAGAGAAATGATTTGACCGTTTTATGAAAATAAATTTATAAATTTATTTAATTTAATGTGATATATTATATAATAAAATTAATTTTATCATAAAATCAATTAACATATTATATAAAATTTATTATGTCAATTCATAGAGTTATTTTTACAAAAAAAAAATATAAAATTGTGCCGGTATCACTTTTCACGATATTATAATTTTTAAAAGAATATACTTAAATGTCACAATATAATTTAATATATCATGATTAATTATATCAAAATTATTTTATTCTATAAGATCTTGTGCGAAACAGACATTTATTTACTTTGAAACTTACGAGTTAAAGAAATAGAGGATAGTGACTTGACATGAGATCAAATAAGGTAAACTTAAAAATTGAGACCTAATTTATTTTTAGAGGTGAGATAAAATAAAAAAATATTATTATAAATTTTTTTTAATATTAACTTTGTTTTAGAATTTAAAAAAATAGTTTTAAAATTTGAAAAAATTAAATTTTTATTATATTTTATATGAAAATTTTAAAAAATATGATGAATTTGATAAGAATTTGAAAATTTTAGTTTTATTTCCTAAAATAAATCTGGCCTGGATAAAATGTTATTTTTAATATATTATTATTGTTATGATATCTAAAAAAAATTAAATTATTTATTATATTTTATGTAATAATTTAAAAAAATTTGAAATAAAATATTACTTCTATTAAAATATCCTGAAGTTTTCCGAAATTTTATTGCCTAGAAGCGAATTAAATATACTTATTTTATAAATGATAATTTTATTTTAATGATTTTTTTATTAGATTATTTTTTTATTGTTTAATAATAATAAATATACTTATTTTATAAATGAAAATAGATAATATAGTTTTTTTCTTATGATGTCACATAGCCGGAATTTCTCGGGATGTGCAGTTGAAATGCTTAAACCTCGGATAGTTTCAAGCGAAGACAAATGACGTGGTGCTTCTTTTCCTAGCCGTACTTGATTCGATGATCGAACGATAAGCGGCTGATGTGGACGTAACGATGTGAATGCATCAATAACGACGCGTCGGCAAAGAATCCGAAAAGGACGGGTGGGGCTCGTATCATGAAAGAGCACAACATTTTTTTTTTTTTTTTTATGTAAAGAGCACAACATTCATTTCCCTCTCTATGTACAATGTATACATAAAAAAAAAAAAAAATGTGTATAAATTTTAAATGGATATATTTTATATATTTAAAAAAATATATATTTTTTAAAGTGAAAAACCTTTTTTTTAAGTGAAATTTATTTTTTTAATAAAAAAATTTGTATGAACCTATCTATTTAAAGTTTGTACATTACATTATTTACATGCAAAATCAATTTTTTTTAAAATGAACAAGGTTAGTAGTAAACTACTTTGTGTATTTTTTTTATGAAATTGGTGATGTGATAAAAATGTCACATCAATTAAAATATTAAAAAATAAAAATAAAAATAAAAATAAAAATAAAAATAAAAACATAATAAAAGAAAAATAAAAGTAAAAAATATGAATAGTTAGATTAAAATATACGTAAAAATAATATTTGTATATAGCATATATGCAAAAAGTATATAAACTGTATATAAATAATATTTTTCTTTAATGATTAATTTTTCATATCAAAAAAGATTTTTATATTAGATTATACAATGATAATAAATTTTTTTCCTAAGATTATTGTTTTATATATTTTATAATTAGCACCCACTACAAATTGTATCATTTAATCTATGCTTAAAAACATCGATTTCATGCATCTAAATATTACCAATTTTATATATCAAGATGATTAATTTTATCATTAAATATTAACACGTGTTAAAATACATTTTGTATTATCAACTCAATATAAATTTCATATTTCAAAACCAATTTGAAAGGGGTAGGAGAGAAAAAAATAATCAAATAATATTTAGAGAGTAAATAATTTTTCTTCAAAATTAGCAAAATTTTGAAGATGCATAATCCAATATAGACTAATTTGGAGTATCTAGAGATATCATGCAAATATGAAAACAAATATATAGATACATAAGTCATTGCCAATGCTCTAAGCCTAAAGAGTGAGGCTTCATTTGAATTTAGAGATAATCTCAATTCCTCCTATCAAATCTCATTTTATTAGTAAATTTTTTCTAAATTTTCATACAAAATATAATAAACAATTCAATTTTTTTAAAATCTCAAAATAATAATATATCAAAAAGTAATAATAATATTTTATTCAAATTTCAATTTCATCTCAACTTATCTCATTTCAACTCACTATTTAAACTCACATATGCCATTCTTTGAATTCGAAACTCATCTCATTTCATCTTCTCATTATAACTTTTTTAAATTTTCACACAAAATAAAATAAACAATACAATCTTTTCAAATTTCAAAACAATAATAATATCTAAAAATAATATTTTAATAATATTTATTGGACTTTTTATCTTTTATCTAAAATTATGTCGTCTCATCTCATCTTATTATTATTCTGACACTTGGTGGTTGGAGTATCCCTGTAAATAATAATATTTTATAAATTTTATTGAGAAGTATATAAATATAAATAAATTAATTAAGATATGTGGTTGAATATAATAAATAAATTAACATGAATTTATTTATTTTTTGTATAAAAATCAAAATATTAATAAATTCAATCAATATATAATTAATTTCTCTTTGCCTTCAAACATAACATTATAGCTACACATCTGGAATTGCCTTATGCATGGCAACCGCATTGTCTAAACTGCTAAAACATTTCAATGCGCGCAATTGGTTTTTCCTTCAACAGTCTTAAATTATTTCTAAAATGTTATTAAGCAAGGATTTTTTTTTTTTGAAATTCTTAACATTTGCAATTTTTAGTATTTTTGTGTGTACTTATGTCAATGTAATTACAAATTTTGTAATAATTGCGGGGGTTATGTGTATTTCCTCCTTTTGTTTTTTATATTATATATATGAGTAACATAAATAATGAACTTCATAAGATATGTCTTAAAGAAAAGAAGAAAAAACATAGGCCAGATATCATGAGGATTTTTTTTTAATTTTTAATTTTTTTTATTTTTGGGGGGCAAATGCATGATATGAGTTACCAAACTACGCGTAATGCATAGCATAGAGATAAAAAGTAATTTTATGGCATAGGGGGTACAATTTTTGTGGTTCACCAACAAGATAGGAACGGTCGATTATTCGTTTTCAATGGTTATGGGCATCTATGTCTTTCTTACTAAGTGGACAATATATATATATTCTTATATAAATAATTTTTATTAGAAAAAAATAAAACTACTAATATAAAAATAATAATTTATATTGAAAAATAGAACAAAAAATAGATGGCGGGGAGAATGGTTTTCCTTCTCCGTGTGGACCACCAGGTGATAGCCTAAGCTAAACCCCTTGTTGGATCATGACTAGATTCGACCACTCTATATATGGTGCTCACTATTCTAACAACCGGGTGGCTAGAATAGGATTAGCACGTGGCATTCTTACCAAATTCCACGTGTTTTGTATGAACTTGGATGGATATTGAGATTTCTAATGAAGGAGATTTATTCAGAATTTATAATAACACGAGAGACTGTATAAAAATAAAAGAATAATTCTAATTATTACACACTATACATTACACTTATTTATTTTATTATAAATATGTGATGTATAAATGATAAATAGAACAACTCAATTAATTTAATATATAAGAATAAAATAAAATAAAATAATAATTATAAAAATAAATTTATAATGTATAAAATGTATTGTGTGAGTGATGAGTAGTATCCCTCAAAATAAAAACACTATGTGTGAATCTCAATCAGAGCATCACACAAATAGCTAGGTTAGAATTAATTGACCAAATATACACACATATATGAGCTTTTCTACCTATTATTTTCATATATCACAGACCACACACTACATTTATTTTTTTATTTTATTTTTATAAATTTTTAGATTTTTTATAATTTTATTATTGTTAAATTAATTGAGTTTTTCTACTAAAGATTTATATATCACACATTTAATAAGAGAAAAATATTAAAAAATTATATATAACAAGTAGTATGAGAATAATGAGTAAAACTTTTCTAAATAAATACCTAAGTATAATGAATTGTAAAGTCTTGTGTCCTTTACAAAAATAATTATATCCATTATACATGATCTTATCGATACTCTTTTTATTTACATTATAATATTATATATATATATATAAATGTTAATGATTTTTTATTTTAGAAAGATAAGTACGTAGAAATTTGTTTATAATATATCCGAACCACCACGTTTGCTACATAATAATATAAATAAATTCAAAATATACAAATTTCGTATAGCTTTTTTTTTTTTTTTAAATAATAATAATTGAGATCACTATAAAAATATAAGATATTATTATTATTTGTTTTTTTATAGGGTCGACCTTTTGAAACTTGTTCATAATATTATTACACTTGCATCTATTGCTGCATTCAGTCGTGGTCGTGGACTTGTGCTATGAAGTCACAGCAGATTTTAGCGGGCCAAGGTGATGGACGGCTGATGGTCGATGTATAGATCTGTCCTTCGATGGTTCGTGGCGAACAGACGCCGATGAGCTTCGTGTAAAATCAAACTAGAGAATAAAAAAGCACCCAGAGAGAAGGAAATTTCCGGAACTAAAAATGGAATTAAATTCAATTGAATGTAACTACTACCTAATGGCGAAGTGAACGTGTATGTTCGCATTGTTGGTGCATGCGTGTGGGGGCTACGTTGCTATCTAGCTGTACATGCATGCATGCATACATTCCCCATTCAGAGAAAATCGGATGAGGATAGGAACACCGAACCTCTATATATAGTCTCGCCATAAATGTGCGTGCGGTTTTTTTTTTTTTCTATAAATGTAAAATCTTCAAAAAGTAATCTAATAAATTTCTTACTATTACATTTTTCAATTTTTAGATAAATTATTTGACCTTTTTAAGTTAATTTCTGGAATATTGAATAATAAAACATTCTTCTAAAAAACTTATATTTAAATGAAAATACATAAAATTTATGTACAAGAAGATGTTTTTTTTTTTTCGTTTTTAAAATGCAGAGAAAAGGAAAGAGCTCGTAGATACGGTGGGCGCGAGGAGCACCAGATTCGTACTCCCTATCCGAGCTCAGCTTCTCGTTTAATGGGTTTTGGAATTTTTCTCTTTTTCGAGCTTGACCCTAGAGGAAGATAGGATTTAACTATGGTTACCAATCCACTTGGGTATGGTTGAAACCCTGGTTAAACACGGTCCAATGAAGCTTTAAAAGGAAGCGCTCCCTCGCCATTTTTTCCATCACCTCTTCTCGTTTGTTTCCTCGAACCAATATTGCAATTTTCATGGTCACAACCCTCCCTATACATTTCATTTTCTTTTGATTCGCCTTTTTGCTTTTTCCTTCCTCATTTTCGTTTCGAGCTCGCAATCTCTGGTTAGAACTCTCTCTCTCTCTTTTCTCTCTCGCTTGTAGTTTTATTATCTATAGCTCTCTCTGTTCGTTATTATCTTCTCTAGGATGATATATAACTTGAAAAGCTTGCTGATCTGTGTTGCATGGCTGTTGTCTGAATGATCTGCTAGATCGTACTTTTGATTTTCAACCATACTTTCAAACCAGATCAGTGATCAGATTAGCTATATATCATTCTTTCAGACGTCAGTTTAAAGTATAGGAACTATGACGTAAATATTGTGATGAAATGTTATGTCTTTTTTTGGTTTTGATAATAGAAGTTCTTTGTGTGCAGAGCAGAGATGGCAGGTAACGGAAACGTGAACGGAGAGTTCAGCTTCGGGACGACCACGACCGGGATCGGAAAAGGGACCGGGACGGCAAGGAACGGCCTAGCGAAGATCCAGACAAACAAGAAGACGAACGGGATCTGCCACGATGACAGTACACCTCCCGTTAAGGCTCAGACCATTGACGAGCTGCACTCGCTCCAGAAGAAGAAGTCCGCACCCACCACCCCTATCAAGGGGACTCAGGGTTCGTTCGCCACCGTCTCCGAGGAAGAGCGCCACAAACAACAACTCCAGTCCATCAGGTTATATACAATATTTACATCACCAATTAAACGGTAAAGCAATATTTAAAAGCAAATTAAACAAGAAAAAATTGCTCTGGTATCTGGTGAATGGGACCCACTAAATAAGCGGACCCGAGCTTTTCTTTTTGGGAATGACTCTAAAAGTAGTATGATCAGACGGCGTAGACATATGATGGGCGTTGGATGGACGACTGGGACCCGCGTATATATTCGGTGATATGCCATCTTTTGGAAACGACACGTTAGAAGATGCAATATTATTTAAATCATTTGCTTGATTCCCGAAAATCCGATGAAATTATTTATTAACTTCGGATTGGAAAGACAATACCCTTCAGTGGGGCCAGCCGCGAGGTCCAATGATAATTAACGAAATTGTTTCCGGGAAATTTCCCAGCGAAGAAATTGCTTTGATTATTATTATTATTATTATTATTAATTAAAATAAACTGAAGTTTTTTTCGTGTTGCGTTGAAACAGTGCATCTTTGGCGTCACTGACAAGAGAAACTGGACCCAATCTAGTGAAAGGAGACCCGGCTCGGAAGTCTGAGACACCGAAGCACGTGTCGCACCACCATTTTACCCCGGCGTTCAACGTTAGTGACAGTGCCTTAAAGTTCACACATGTCCTCTACAATCTCTCTCCCGCAGGTACATCTTCTGTTTTTTTATTATTATGTGAATAATTAAAAAATCATTTATCATATCACTAAATACCACAAACAAAAGGATTTGTATTTATGAAAATCTTAATTAAATATAGTTGGCTATATACGTTTGTTACTAACAGACAGACGCCGCGTTTTTAAGATTAAAAAAAAAACTGAATTTCTCTATTTTTCATCTTACATATTACATATTATTTTTATTTTTAATTTTTTAAAGTAATTCAGTTCTTTTATTTGTTATAAAATAATAGTTAAAAAACATGTATAAAAGTACTGAAATTAGATTAATTTTTTCAAAAAAGAAATTAGATTAGTCAAAATTATTATTTAAAAAATATAAATTTGTACATATATCAAAATTTTTTTATTATATTTAATTAAAAAAATGTAAAAAAAAAAAAGTATTTGTAATCTTTAAAAATAAATAATAATTTTTTGATATGTGTGAATTTATATTTTTTGAAATAAAAAAGTTAATCTAATCCGGGTTGGTGATGAATAAATTTTTTTAAATGAAATAATTCAGGATAATGACAAATGAACTAACAAGCTTTTGGGACTGGGGATTTGGTGCAGAGCTATACGAGCAGGCTATAAAGTATGAGAAAGGGTCATTCATCACAGCTACCGGTGCCTTAGCAACCCTTTCTGGAGCCAAAACCGGCCGAGCTCCCAGAGATAAGCGCGTTGTCAGGGATGAGACTACCGAGGATGAGCTTTGGTGGGGAAAGTAAGTTTACCACTTTGATCTTTTGTCGGCAAATTCCATCTATCTTCTACCTTAAGTTGATCTCTTTTGTTAACATCACAATCTTTTTTGAATATGCTGTTTATGAATAGGGGTTCACCTAACATTGAAATGGACGAGCACACGTTCTTGGTTAACAGAGAAAGAGCAGTTGATTACTTGAACTCTTTGGACAAGGTTATCTTCTACACCCTTTTATTTACTTTGCCAAAGCAGTTTTGATTTATTTAACGAGTTTTGGTTAAGAAAATAATCCCCTTATAAAATGATCCGAAAGAGGAACATGAAAGAAAGTTGTGATCTTTGAATCCTTCCCCTTTCGGACAGAGTGATATCAAGTGCTGGTATCTACTTTATTTTTATTTTTATTTTTTTTCCAGTTGACCAAACGGCCTATGATTCTCTGAAAGACCTGTCCTTTGTTTGTACGTAAAGAAAAAACTAACTTGCTCTGTTGCTTGTCCGTGTTATATTGGTATCTTTTATTTTATTTTTTCAAAACAGGGTGATATCAGTGCCGGTATCTACTTTGTTTTTTATTTTATTTTTTTCCAGTTGACCAAACGGCCTCTGATTCTCTGAAAAACTTGTCCTTTTTTTGTACGTAAAGAAAAAACTAACTTGCTCAGTTGCTTGTACGTGTTATATTGGTATCTTTTATTTTATTTTTTCAAAACAGGATTTTATTTAATTATAGATATGTCTTATTCAAACTGACCGATTCAGCAACTGTAGCCCAGATATTTATAGAGGTTGATGGTAATTGACAATGAGCTTAAACTCATCATTTTCAGGTTTTTGTGAATGACCAGTTCTTGAACTGGGACCCAGAGAATAAAATTAAAGTCCGGATTGTCTCTGCCAGGGCATACCATTCCTTGTTCATGCACAATATGTAAGTATAAAGTATGATCAATGATAATCAATTTACAATAAACTTTGTTGTCTCTTCCACAGAGGTCTAAGCCTGCCAGATAAGTCTCCTTTAACGTTGACACTATATATGCAAAATTTATCCTATATTGAGTAATTAACCTCCCTAGCTAGAATTCCATGGAGGAAACTCGATGAGAAATGTAATGGTCTATTAGCTTAGTGTACAATTGGATAACTGGGTGGGTGGCAGGTGTATCCGACCCACTCCTGAAGAGCTGGAGAATTTCGGTACTCCGGACTTCACTATATACAATGCTGGGCAGTTCCCATGTAATCGTTACACGCACTACATGACATCCTCTACTAGCATAGATCTTAATCTTGCTAGGAGGGAAATGGTCATCCTCGGCACTCAGTACGCCGGGGAAATGAAGAAGGGTCTGTTCAGTGTTATGCATTATCTCATGCCTAAGCGTCAAATCCTCTCCTTACATTCTGGCTGCAATATTGGAAAAGATGGAGATGTTGCCCTCTTCTTTGGTCTGTCAGGTATAGTATCATCGGAGCAGGGCATGATGTGGCTCAAAATGATATGTGCCTTCTTACTCTTATCTTGCCGTCCTTGACCCCTTATTTGCTGTAACTATCATGAAACAAGATTTAGCATGTGCGCTCAAAAAAAAGAAAAAGAAAAAGAAAACATTATTTGGCATGTGTCATTTTTATATTCTCTCCCCTTAATCGCTCATGGGCTTTATTTTCATGTCTTTATTTTTAGGCACTGGAAAGACAACTCTGTCTACTGATCACAATAGGTATTTGATTGGAGACGACGAACACTGTTGGAGTGACAATGGTGTGTCAAATATTGAAGGCGGTTGCTATGCCAAATGCATTGACCTCTCAAGGGAGAAGGAACCTGATATCTGGAATGCCATTAAATTTGGGACTGGTAATAGATGAAGTTAAAGATAATACAAAAGGATCCTATTTTTACTCTTTATCTTCAAATATTTCTTTGTTATTCATGTCATCATTAAAATAGTTGAATTCAATGTCAATGGCAGTGCTGGAAAATGTTGTGTTTGATGAGCACACCAGAGAGGTCGACTATACTGACAAATCTGTTACAGGTAAACTTTCCTTTATTCAATTTAGTTAGATACGATGAACGTCATCATCGTCCAAAGAATGGAAAAAACTTGGAAGTAAACCCAAAGAACTTATGATTTGAATATGATGAGTACCATCACTACTGTAAGTTAACAAAGAATGGGAAGCTGACTTTGTCAAGTCAGTGAATGGCTGAAATGGATAATTTTAAGGGATGAAAGTCTGAACATGGTATACCAATATGCTTATGTATGACTAACTAAATTATTCAACTTTTCATGAGGTTCTATTCTTGTTGAAACAGAGAACACGCGTGCGTCCTACCCTATTGAGTACATCCCCAATGCAAGGATACCATGTGTTGGTCCTCATCCAAAGAATGTCATACTTCTGGCATGTGATGCTTTTGGTGTGCTCCCACCAGTGAGCAAGCTGAACTTGGCACAGACCATGTACCATTTCATCAGTGGTTATACTGCTCTGGTAATTTTATAAATGCATGCTCTGGTTATGAAAGGAAAGGAACATGCACTTCTTCTCCCGTTTAGGGAAGAAACGTGCGATAATGGTTTGGAAACAAATAAATTTGGCTCCCGATTTATCTGACTGAACCACTTTTTAATGAAAATTTTAGGTAGCTGGTACTGAAGAGGGTGTGAAGGAGCCACAGGCAACATTCTCGGCTTGCTTTGGTGCAGCATTTATTATGTTGCACCCTACCAAATATGCGGCGATGCTGGCTGAGAAGATGCAGAAGCATGGTGCCACAGGATGGCTTGTCAACACTGGCTGGTCAGGTGGAAGGTATGAATTGAAGATTCATGTCTATTGAGCTCATTGAAGTTAATAAACACTAATTGATATTTTCCTCATTGCAGGTATGGTTCGGGGAGTCGAATCAAGTTGCCATACACACGAAAAATCATCGACGCCATACACTCTGGCAGCCTCCTCAATGCAAATTACAAAAAGACTTCAGTGTTTGGACTTGAGATCCCTACCGAGATTGAGGGAGTACCTACTGAAATCTTGGACCCGGTGAACACTGTAAGTTTGCCTTCTACTTGATACTTTCACGTGTATTTGGCAACAATTCTTTTTCATTAACCCTATGCATGTGATATTGGGTTGCAGTGGTCAGACAAGAAGGCTTATAATGATACACTGTTGAAGCTGGCTGGTCTGTTCAAGAAGAACTTTGAAACATTCACTAACTACAAGATTGGCAAGGACAACAAGCTGACAGAGGAAATCCTTGCAGCTGGTCCAAACTTCTAAGCCCCGAGCAGCCGCATCCACAGCCATCAGAAGGAAGCAATAAACTATGAACTATCTTGGGAGGTTTTGATCGATGGAAAAATAAAAATTGGCTTGGCTTGGGATGTGCTTTACTTGGTTCAGTTAACTATATGTAAAATGGTTGGTTTCTGTATGATGCTACAGAATGATATGATATTTAGATGAAGTTTGATCATTTTATGTCCAAGTATTCTTTGATGTGGAAAATCCTTTGTTTTTTTTTCTTGCACTTGGTGTTCGGCTCTGTTGTCTGTAGAGCTTCATCCAAATTGCCATGTTTCCTTAGTTGGCCTTCGATTATTTGCGTATGATTGAGGGCTTGAATATGAGAAAGGAGGAATAATGTCTTGAATCCATGAGTAGCTTGTGAAATCATGACCTATGTCATCAACATATTTATGAGGTCTTGAAAGAAACTTCAACATCTTTGGGTGATTCTTCTTAAAAAGTAACATTAAAATGAAAACTATGAGACATTCCCGTGGTCTGAATTTTTTTTTTTTCAAAATCCCAATTTTAAATAAGGGAGGAAAAAAAAAACTACGGAGACAGGAGATTTTTATTTTTGTTTTTATTTTTTCCAATGGGGCAAATGGGATTTTGAAAATCAAGTTAAAGTTTTCCGAGTCACACAAATCCAATTTACCTGCAGCCTTGGCTTTTCCCATTTAACTCCATAAATTTCAGTGCACTTTCCTTTTAGTTTGTTGCTATCCCCATTAGAACTGGTGCATCACTATGTTGATCTAGTAAAGATTTTGGGATTTTAAAAACTCCTATGCTATAAGTAGGAAGAGTTTGGATGACAGCCTTGAGGATAATTTTCTACCCTGCTTGAGATATAAATTTTGACCTCCAATTACTGATGTTGCTCCTGATTCTATCAAAAATGTATTTGAAAGCCTTGTGTCGAGATCTATCAATGAGAGCAGGTAAACTAAGATATTTTTCATATGATGATGAAGATATGATTCCAACAATGCTAATTATGTTAGATTATTTTAAATTTAAGTTTTAAATAATCTATCCAAATTTTAAATAATCTATTTTTTAAAATTTTCTCTAAAGTATTTATTCTTAATCCCACATTAGTTAGACAATAAAATTTTTAATAGTTTATAAGTAAATATATTTCACTATATATAAAATAAATTAAAAGGTAGACATACTTTGGAAGTATCACTTAGTACGAAACACTGATTGCACGCACGCACGCGCATAGATGCTTTAGAAGCACTTAATATTTACGTATCGTCGCAAATAAGGAAATTTTTTTATTAAACAAAGTAATGTGTTTGATCACATTTTTTACAGTTATGATTAACCATTAGTTATAGTTTTTTTTATTCCATTTCAGACAATAACTATATGTTCAAAAAGTTAGTGTTCAGAATTTGTAATCTACACACTATATAAACTGTATTGTATCCTGAGGATATAATTGTTTTTATTCCTTATTGCATAACATTATACGAGTGAGATGCATTATTTATTTAAGAGATAGATTAACAATCGCATCACTATTCACTTTTTCAATCTCTATTCATATCTCTATTCATATACTAATTCTAACAAATTATAAAGTCATTGGCCATTGAAATGAATGAAAGTCTTCTCTTAATCAAACTTTTGTCATGAGGCACTTTCATATAGATTAAGAATATCAATTAATCTTGTCCATTCAAGGGAGTTGACTCTACAAAATAGCAAGTTATCGTTTGCAAAAAACTAGTAGTTAATACATAGTTTACCCCTACCAATAGAAATGCCATAAATGATTTTTGATTTCTCTACTTGGTTGAGTAAGGAGTTAAGGACTTCATAATAAAGGATAAAGAGAGAGGGAGATAAATGCTACTCCTGTTTAATATCCCTTATAGGTTGAAAGAACCCTTTAGGAGTTTCATTAATAAAAATAGAGTAGGTTATGAGTCATCACTAGTATGATTCACATGTCATTGAACCCCAACCTCACCATCACCTCTTTTAAGAAGCTCCACTCCATCCTATTATGAATTTTGCTCGTGTTCAACTTCAAAGTCATATACCCTTGCTACCTATACACCCTTGAATTCATAGGGTACATAACCGCAAAAGTTATGGTTGATATTCTATATATACCAATTAATGTTGATAATTATTAATAGCTTTCTAATGATTAGAGCTTGGATTAGTTTCTATAAAAATTAACAAATGGGATTGGCATGAGTACTTGCTGATTTTCATAAATTTAGTTGTTTTTTTCCTTTTTTTTTTGTAACAGTAGGAACTCGACATATAACAAAGAGGAAATAAAATATCTAGAAAATGAGATGGTGATATTATAATGACTTTTTTTGTAAGAATTAATTATAAGAAAAACAATTTCGTTTGATAAATAACAATCGTATCAGTTGCTATAAATCTTTATTATTACCTTCAAACTATATTTGTTACGAGAATTCTTTTTCTAATGTTCTAAACAATTGCTTTTTTTTTAAAAAAAATTTTCTCTTTGTGAAAATATAAGTACAATGGAAAAATTATTTGGATGAAAGTTTCTTCTTATTTGTTATTTGATGAGTTTTGGGATGTCCTTTTAGTTTTTGTGACTGATAATTTATTCAAATAACTTTAAATTAAGGCCACATTTTTATTTAGAGTGATCTCAACTTATCTAATTTATCTCATTTAATCATTATAATTTTTTATAAATTTCACACAAAATATAATAAACAATTCTATATTTTTAAATCTCAAAATAATAATAATATTAAAAAATAATAATTTATTTAATTTTAATTCATGTCATTATAATTCACTATCAAAACGAAACAAAAAGTTCATTGTCAAAGTTTAAAGAGCAATATTTCAATATCTAAGAATTAAATAATAATATTGATAATATGCATTTTCTTGATTGTCAACAAAGAACATGAATTATAATCTTTTATATCGACAATATAAAAAACAATATCGCTAAAGAATGACAAACTATATTTATGAATTATATTCACTAAAAAACAATAATTTTTTTTTAAAGGTGCTAAAAAATATATATTTTTGTTGAGTCATAATAAGAAGCTTTCATTGCATATAGTCAGTTACATAAAATGTCTTGCCAAAGCTTTCAGTTACATATAGTCAAAGTATGAGCCACACAATTAACATCCCTTTTGACATGCCTCACTATTCACTGATTTATATTCATAATAGAGTGGATTCCTGATAGTAGGTACGTAGGGGACCATCAGTTGATGACCTACTATTCACTGCTTGGATCACAGACAATGCCATCCCCTTCAAGAAGGACCTGTTACAATTGTAATTGGGAACACAAAATTACGGCTTCCATGATACCCCGAGCCTCAGCTATAGTAGGTTCCATGCAATAGCTCATATGTTTCATAATACTGAGCAAAACCCTGCCTTCATTATCCCTTGAAACCATGCCAATACCAAGGGTGTTCTTGACTGCTCGAATAGCCACATCCTAATTTAGTTTAACCCAAGTCTGGGGGGAACCTCCCAATGTGAAGTCTAGGTTGTGTTGGTGCTTGGTAATCTGCACTGGGTTGCTCTTGCAGCCAATGCATAGACATAGAATGAAGAGTAACTGTGATAAGATGAGCAGGATCTTGACAGGTGTTTTCAAAGATCAATTTATTCCTCATTTTCCAGATCAGTAAAGCTGTGATAGCCAACAAGGAGAAATTTGTTTTGTTTAAGAAAAAATTTATACAACCTTCTACTATTCACACAACCTCCACATACCACATTTTATTTTATTTTATTTTTATTAAATATTAAATATATAAATAATTAATAAAAAAATAAAATTATTTTAAAAAGAACAAATTTAAAATAAAAATATTAAAAAATTAAAAGAAATTAAAAAATGATGGTGTGTGGAGGTTAGGGAGGTTGTATAGAACAACCCTTTATTTAATGTATCTTGCATCTGAGAGACCACAAAAATAAAGTCTTGATAACTGATTGCAATTTTATAAACCTTAGCTTCTCCCAAGGACCAGACATCTTGGGCTGAAGGACATGACCACAATATATGAGTAGTGGTTTCTGGTTCTAGCAAGCAGATGGGACAAAGATTATCTGCCACAATGCATCTCTTATGTAAATTAACCTTTGTAGGGAGGGCATTGACACAATTGTACTCTCCATAGAAACACAATTGTACTCTCCATCGAAACACATGAACTGCATTGAAAGTTTCATTTGCATAGCAGGGTGATAAGCAATTTTCACACCGAAAAAACCTGAGGTGGTGCAAGCCCAAATAATCTTAACAAGCCCTGCTGTGGACACCTAGGGAATCTGCATGATCTGATCAACATTTTTTGGATTGAAAACTGAGTATAGTAGAGGGAGATTCCACCAACCAGCAGTCCAATCGATTAAATCAGAAACTATTGTAGACTCAGGCAAAGTATTCTGGTATGTTTATATTCGACTAGTAGTGGTATGGGACAACCATTTATCTTTCCATACATGGACTAACTGACAATCTCCCATACTCCAAACCATACCAGCTTCAATTAACCTGATGGATTGCCATAGATTTTGCCACATATATGAAGGTCTGGACCCCAACTTAGCATTCAAAACAGGATAGGAGGGATCATATTTTGCTTTAAGAATCTGGCTAGCTAGAGAACTGTGGGAGGTAAGAAGATGCCAGGTTTGTTTAACCAGTAATGAAACATTGAAGGCCTCCAAATCTCTGAAGCCCATACCATCAGAAAGTTTTCCTCTACACATCAAATCCCAAGATTTCCAATGAATAACAGTCTCTTTATCTTGACCGTTCCACCAAATCTGGAAATCAAGTACTGAGATGTTTCAACAATTTTTGAGAAAGTTTTAAAAATACTATGGAGTAAGTAGGTAAGGCTTGAAGAACTGCTTTGATAAGGATCTCCTTTCTTGTCATGGATAAAAACTTTGTCTTCCAATTTAGCATATTGGCTTTAACTTTGTCAATTAAGCCATGGAAAACCCTTGTTTTTATTTACCCACCATGGAAGGAAGTCTAAATACTTCTCCATGTTAGATGAGTTAATGACTGCAATTTGCATGATGTATTGCCAAGATTCTGTAGAGGTATTGGAACTGAAAAAGAGAGAAGTCTTGTCTCTATTGAGGTGCTAACACAGGCACTTTCATACCAGTTTAGCAAAGACTCAAGCTTCCCCCATTCTTATGTATTAGCTTTATTAAATAGAAGACGATCATAAAAAAAAAAGACTCATTTTAACAGTTCCTCTTGCAATAGGAACCCCTTACAGCAGCCCTCTTTGCATAGTTTCATTGAGTTTGGCACTTAAAACTTTAGCACAAAGTATAAAAAGATAGGGGGCAAAGGACACCCTTGTCTTAAGCCCCTTGTTGGTAAGAAAGTATCATAGGATTGACCATTCACTACAACTGAAAAAGAAGCTGGTGAAATGCATTTAAAGGCCAAAGAGACCCACTTGGCAGCAAAATCCAGTTTAGTCATCACAACAGCCCAAAATTCTCACTCAACACGATCATGTGTTTTGCTCAAACCAGTGGGATAACTTCCCCCACACAAAAGGCATATTGACAATCATTTTAGTGATGACTTTATAAAGGATATTGCATAGACTTTATAAGTCTATATTCAATAACAAACCTTGGGTTATAGCATTTGGGGATCATATTTGTATTTGAGACTCACTTCAACTCATCTCAATTCATCTTCATTTTATCATTACATTTTTAAAATTTTTTATACAAAACATAAATTTCTATACATATTTTTCAAATTCTAATACATATTTTTTAAATTTCAATATATATTTTTTAAATATCAAAATAATAATAATATGAAAAAATAAATTAAAATCATCTCTACTAATCTCATCTTTAAATCCAAACAAGGATATGTGGAATAATTAATGGCTACAATATCACCTCCCTCGTTTAAAAATGAAAGTACTACTTTACATACCTCTTCGTCAATAGTAGGCCACCATCAATATTAAAATTATACGAATGAACTCAAAAAATTTGATAATTTGGATTTATTACCGTTAAAAAAAGAGATGTTTTTCCTGACAAAATTGTTTGTTATAAGAGAGATGTTGGGGCTTGTTGGGTTGCCCCCAACATCAAAAGCAGCCAAACGGCATTTGTGATGTTTTTTGATGATAAATACAATAAAATAAAAAATACAATTAAAAAAATGAAAAAAATAAATAAATAATACAATAAAAAATAAAAACATAATTAAAGAATAAAATGAAGATGAATTTTAGGAAGATTCGGCCCTCAGCTGAATGAAGCTGCCGGAGGCGATGGTGGCCGACACTACCCACCCCATCGTGATCAGCGGGCTCTGGCGAGTTCACCCCTGCGACGACGACCTCTAACAAAATCTCGACAGCGTTAAATCCGAAATGGGTCCTAACGGACAATTATCTTAACGGACCTATTTCGAATTTAAGGCTGTCGGGATTTCGTTGGAGGTCGCCGTCGCATGGATAAACTCACCCGAGCCTGTTGGTCACGATGAAATGAGTTGTATCGGCCACTGCTGCCTTCAACAACAGACTGTTTTTCTCAATCGGGTCTTACCGACCCCAACTCTTCTCTTGTTATAATTATTAATTCAAAAACAAATAAAAGACAGTGATAAAAATTAGAAAATTGCTTTAGCAACAAGTAAACGAAGAATTAAAAAAAAAGGAAAAAAAAAAGAAAGAAAGAAGAAGAGCCAACGAGGAACCCAAAATTTTTATCAGAAGTCAGAAGACTCGGAACAATTCAGTTTCAAGCCTTCTAAAGTTATTCCCATCGATTCACCTAAGACGAAGAAATGGCGAAGATACCCAAAGAAGACTCGGCACAGAGTCCTTCGTGGTTCACCCCCAAAAGGTACCCGCATCCCTCCGTTTTACCGGATATTTTCAGTGAGAATATTGTATTATAAATTATGTTTCCCAAAATATTATCTTCTGAAAGTTCTGACGTTGCGTCTGATCGTTTTCTAGGTTTTCTTTGATGTTGCGCTTCTATTTGAGGGGGTGGAGTAGGGTTGACCGTTGAAGATTGGTCTATGTTTTTTTTTTTTTTTCAATTCTTGGGTGCTTCGTGAGAAACTATATATCAGTCCAAATTCAGTCTCTTAGAAAACACAGGAAACTGGAGAAATATTGTTTGTTGATGATCTCTTTAGTTTGGAGTGGCAGTTGGGGAACTTCTTAATTTCTTTTTCCTTTCTCCTGTAATTACACAGCAACGGAAATGGTGTGATAATGGATGGATGAATTCATTTGGACTGAGTTTGCCTAGGACGACTGCAAATTTTTTTGATGATAGAGAACCAATAGATGAGCATTTGTAGTTTACATTTAAAAAAAAAAAAAAATCTTATAACCTGGATTTTAATAATTAAAAATGTAAAAGGAGCTTTTGGCTGCTTTGATACAGTTTCATCTTGCGCAATTAGTTGGGTATTCCGGTAAATTAGGTACATGTGTAGTGAGTTGGTTGTAGGACTGTTGGGCCTTTCAAGCTTAGGAGCCATTCATTTACTGCAAACATTACTTTTTCTGACCTTATTTTTATCATGCAAGAAAATCTGTGATTTGGAGCTCGGCTTGGATTGTAATGTTTACTGAATGGAAGTCTGACGTGCTTCACGTTCTTTAATTGTAAAAATGAAATTAAATTTCCTAGTTCTGGCTTTTGCTTATTATAAAGGATTTATTTCTTGTTTGCAGGCTGCTTATGATCTTTTGTGCAATTAACATGATAAATTATGTGGATCGAGGAGCAATAGCAAGCAATGGTGTAAATGGTAGTCTTGGGACGTGCACTGATAGTGGCATTTGTTCTTCGGGTAGCGGAATTCAGTAAGATTTACTGGATGATTTCATGTCATTTAAATACTAGTTTAACAACCTCAATCTAATATGCTACATGATATTTCTCGTGCTTACTAAGAGTGCATCTTATGTGAATTGAATACAAAGAAATTTAAAGTCTCCTTCCATGTCATGCTATTTTCTTATATCATACCTTCTCTTATCATCACCAACACTAGTAGCTTTGTATTTGGTCAAGCGTCATTGTGACACTAAAGGATTTTATAATTCCTAGGTGGCTATGAAATGAATTCTAAATGAATATACTTGAAATGATTGTGGAATGGTTATTTGGAAGTCATATTCATCCAATGCTATTGCATGGATATTTAGGTCATGAAACTGGTGAGCTCTAACTTCATTGCACCTTTTCTACCCATAAGAAAGTGGTAGAGGGGTATAGTCATGAATTCAAGATCCACTAGGTGTTCAACTCACTCATTTGAAAGTAAAAAAAAAAAAAAGGTCATGTGGCTCTTGAATGTGCTTTTCCTTCTTGTGCCCCATCCTCCCCTCCCTCTCTTTTGGTGCTCATAAAGGCATGGCATGTATTTATGTTCCATTGTAACAAGCAAGGGACTTTAATACCATACATGAAATGCAACACCAATGCATCAAACTTTTTACATTACACATTAATTAATTGGTGTGCTCACACTTACATATATGTGTATAATATATATATATATTCTCTAGGGGCCATCGGATTGGGAGATTTTTTTCTTGAATTATCTAAAGTGTACTTGCAGAAAACTCCTTGTTAAGGGTCTGTGCACCCCCAGGATTAATCGGGACACTGTTCTTGGAACCCGATGCCAATTAAAATGCACACATACACACATAGAAATTGGTTTGCACATTGGTACATTCTATTGTATTATCCTTATCAAATTTAAAGATAGAAAATTTGTTCAAGTCTTATAGAACTTAATATATGTGTGTAATATAATTTTAAATTAGGTATGAGGTATGCAACTTCTTAAACCAAAACACTGATAAAAAAAAATCTTCATATGCCAACACACAAGATTGTCTTTTGGTGTGATCTAAATGGTGCCAACTAATTTGTTTATCAATCTTAGTTTTATTGATAAATTCTATATGCATGTGTGGGGTGCTCATGTGTTTGTAGGGCTTGTTGTTGGATCTGTGCTTGCTACACGCATGTTTGACAAATACATACTGGCACAAGCAAGCATCAATTATTTGGCTATTTACCACCTGTAAAACATGATTTGTCTTAGATGGTGACATGACCAGGCTGGCAGCCTTCATACACGCAACAACCATGCACACACTATGATCACTCCATCCCTTACATGCTCACCACAGGGACATGCTCTGTACATTTATTTCTGAAGATGTTGCTTTTCTTGAAGTATTGGTTGAAAAATTTCAATTATCATATTACAGAATTTTGACTGGTAGTTGAGCATTATATGTTATGGCATCGGTTTATTAATAATCTTGGGAGTTTTTCATTGGCTTGTCATATCATGATGCTTGCAGGGGGGATTTCAACTTGAACAATTTCCAAGATGGTGTTCTATCTTCTGCCTTTATGGTCGGACTTCTTGTAGCTTCTCCAATATTTGCATCCTTGGCAAAGAGGTGAATTATCTTCTCTACACGCTAGTTGCTGACCAGTTCATAATTTAAGATTGGACAATGATGTCATGATGATATATCTTTGTTAAGATAATTTTTATCATACGATGGATTACTATCTTATCCTCTACCCTTCTGGTATCCATATAGTTATATATAATACATTATTCCTCTTGCAGCCACAATCCTTTTAGGCTTATTGGAGTTGGGTTATCTGTTTGGACATTTGCTGCAGCTGGTTGTGGTAGTTCATTTGACTTTTGGTCCATTGCAATATGTCGCATGTAAGTTAAACAAAGTTGTTGCTTTCAACAATGTGGTTTTCTTAAGTGCTTTTATCATCTTCTTGAACTAGGCTGCAAATTTTATTGTGGATGTTTTCTGTCTAGGCTGGTTGGTGTTGGTGAGGCTTCTTTTATAAGTCTTGCTGCTCCATTTATAGATGACAATGCCCCTGCCACTCAGGTTAGTTTCTTTTTGCTTATTTGTTCTCTTGTTAGTTTATAATTAGAATTTTGGAATTTGCTATGTGAATATGTGCTGATTTTGCAATTTACACTGTATGAGTCTTTGTGATGGTTCCAGAAAACAGCATGGCTTGCAACATTTTACATGTGTATTCCAACTGGAGTCGCTCTAGGCTATGTTTATGGTGGACTTGTAAGTTCTCGAATCGGGATAGTTAATCTTCAGATTATATTTGTCAACTTCTATTCTCTTTTAAAATTAAAATAGCAACTTTTGTTGTTTTCTTATATGAAGGTGAATTTGGTTGTTTGTAGTTCGCTTAAATTAATTAGTCTTTTTTAACGTTTCTTACACCCATTCCATAGAGACTATATAATTTCCTTCATTCTGTCAAAAGGTTCCCCAAAAACTGTAAATTGGATTTAGGCCCTCTCGGGTTTATGACGAAATTTGCTATACTATCCCTATTAGGATGAGGGGCTGTTCTCTGCTATCCGGTCAGTTAGTGTGACTGATTTTCATTGTGACGTATTAAACCAGGGTAGTGTCATTAATTAGCATGATTTGGTTTTAGAACCAATATTATAATGCTTCAAGAGTCTGCTTGTCCTTATCTCTTTGGATGTGTTAAATCATCTCCTATGGTCACTCAATTTATGTACTATTGAGTGACTTATTAAAAAAAATATTATGTATTAGTTGAGTTAGTGGCAATCTTTATTGATTTTACTCACCATAACAGACTTCGGTATTTTTTTTCCCTTTTTAGGTTGGAAACTCTTTAAATTGGCGTTATGCATTCTTTGGAGAGGCATTTTTTATGCTTCCATTTGCTGTTTTGGGTTTTGTGATGAAGCCTTTGCAATTAAAAGGTACTATTGAGTTACTTGTTTGTAGTTTTTCTTACAAAGTTTTCTTACTAATTTTTTCTTAAAAGGTACTCACCACAATTGGGTGGTTTTGCTTACCAAAAAAGAAAAAAAGGTTTTGATTGTTTTTTATCCTGCATTATTAATTTATTTTTCCTAATCTGGCATCGAACTTGTAACCACAGGTTTTGCCCCTATTGAGCCAAAAAAAGATTTGACATCTATTGATGCTGTTGCTTGTGCCATTGAAGGTATTATTTTTTCATTTTTCATAAGAGAAATTAAAAAATGCAAAAAGGGGCTCTACCCAAGTATGCATGAATTAACATGGCATATGCATAATCAAGAGTTAAAAAGAGCAAAAGATAATCTTGGAAGCTAGAAATGGAAAATCATTTATAAATAGCCATCTAGAGGTAAAGTGAGTTGAAAAAGGCCTAAAGTCCCACCACCATCTTCTCAGTCTTAAAATCTTTAATAATTTCTCTTTCGTCATCCAAGCACACTCCCTTTACTCCATGGAAGCCGAACACACTAAGGTATGGTTTGGATAGTGAGTTGAGATGAGATGAGTTTCCAATCCAAACTGGGCCCAAGCTTTCCATTTTGTGAGCCAAACTACCATCATTTATTCTTCATGAAAACACACTCCCTTACTAAAATCCATGTATCCAACCACACAAGTTCTCATCTTGTGATTAAAAGCTCCCCTCAACTTGCCTTATACCAAGTTCAGTTCTTGCTAATGTTATTCATGCAACTGTTGCTTGCCCAAAATCTGAGTGATTATTTGAACCCCAATTCTAGCAATTTTTATGTTCATAAAGAAGCTAAGATAAGGGATTCTCTTGGTATTTTTGTTTATGATTAGGCTTGATTTTGGCCTATTTTGTTGAGGCTTGGTGCTTGGGAGCCATGGGAAGAGATTAGGAGATTGAGGTGATCTGACCTCCATGATTGCCGTTGAAGCTGGAGGCTGACAACTCATCCCATTCTTTGATTGTGTTGGTTGTTGGCTTTAGAATGAGGAGCTGGATTTGAGACTTGCAGAATGGGATTTATAGACTATGTTGCTCTTGGACCGGACTTGCTCCATCTTACACTTACCTTTTTATTCACCCAGAATTTGCATCAATTGGCATTGTCTAGGGGTGATGTGTGGTCTCATGCGAATTAACAGGATTCACATTATTAGAATTGAATGGAATGGCTACATTGAATGAAATTTAGGTGTTCAATGAGTAAATTGTTCAAATAAAAAAGAGAAATTCTTCTTCGTCCTAGATTTTTTCAGCCTCAATCGCCTTTGTTGATGAGCACATTTTAAGTGGCTGTTGAGTTAATGGTTTGACATATTAAGCTACTTTAAATATGCCATATCAGCAGGCCTGACTTGAGTGACAAACTCTAGGATGAAGAGTAGCATTGTTCAATTAAAAATAGAGGAATCAACCTCACAGCACATGTGAACTTGAAGCGACTGATTTTGACTTGGGCCTTAAAATTTCCGGTTGTAGTAATTGTTCATTATATTCTTCTTTTGATTTGAGGTTTCTTTAACTTATTAGTTCCCAGTTATAGATTCAAAGGTTCCAAATGTAAATGGCTATGTTGTGGTTGTAGATGAAGGTTTTGGTGCTCAAGCCTCTAATAAAGCTTCCAAGTAAGTGGCCCTTGCGGCTGTCCTTCTCCATGTCTCTTTATGCTTACATATGCTTTTACATGTAATGGCGGCTGCTAATGAGAAAAATGAATTGGTGCCTTCTTTTATTACATTTATAGATATTGAATTGGAAAGAAATGAATACTATCATTTTGTGAAATTCCTTTATTCTGGGTACGATTATCTCTTCTCCTTTTGTATTTCAGGTCAAGGGGTGCATTCAAAATTTTGGATGAGTTCTCTAGATTTTCAAGAGAGATGAAAGTGCTTTTGCTTGATAAAGTCTATGTTGTGAATGTTTTAGGTACTTTTTTTTATAAGTTAACGAATATTTTAGGTACTTTATCAACCCTCATTTTCTGCACAATGCGACAATTTTTTATTCGTTTATATACAAACTGGAGAAGTACGAGCACAAGAAATTTTCTGAATTCTTATGATATGGATATGAAATTATGGTCATTTTCACGATCATGGTTCTTGTTATTGTTATTCCAGAGTTTCTAATGGAGTGGTGACTTTCAGGTTACTTGGCACATATGGTAAATATGGGGTTTTAATTTTGTTTTTGTTTCGTTGGCAGGCTACATATCGTACAACTTTGTCCTTGGAGCATACTCATACTGGGGGCCAAAGGCTGGTTATAATATTTATCACATGGTATGACACTGTTTTAACTTCCATCTGTTATCTTTTTAGTTCTTGTCTTGATTTTTTTCCTGTTAAAATACACATTTTCTTTGATTCAAATCCTCATTTCTTGTATAATGAGAATGCCATCTCTTCAGTTATAATAGTTACCCTCTTGTTACTTGGGTCTTTGGGCAGAATAATGCAGATCTGTTGTTTGGAGGGATCACAATTGTTTGTGGAATTTTTGGGACGTTAGCTGGAGGCCTTATCCTGGATTACATGAGTGCCACGATCTCAAATGCATTTAAGGTGAGTTCTGTTGCATCTAGGGGACACGTGAGGCAGATGGTTCTTTTAGTGCATAAATCATTCACTCATCATTATCCCAGGCACTGAATATACTTTAATACAAGTTTGTACTATTGAACAAGAAATTATTAAACATTTATATAAGTCCAATTGTACAGATATGAGCATTTGTTGATGTTGCATAAATGCAAGAACTTTCTGTTTGAGACTTCGATATGATTAACTTGAACCATTTTGTTCATCTAAATAATTGCGGAAATAATTTTTAAAGAAACCTCACAATTTCCCTCTGAATCTCACTGAACTGTTTCTATTTCACGTCCTATAATTTCTTTAGCACATGAAAACGTACACATTATATTTAGAGCAGCTAAATTTTGCTGGTTTTCTTACTCAGCATTTCCTGTTATTTCTTGAATAATTAGTTTTTTTTAATTAACTTCAATTCTGCAATTTATCTATTTGTAATCACCGTAGTAGTCATACTACTCTTGAAGAGGATGAGTTTTACATTGAATTGAGTTTTTCTGACTTCTTTCCATGTTTGTATGCTGGTGTTGGTGGAGAATTTATCATCTGCTGTTCATTAGAAATTTTAAATTTGTTTTGTATTCTCAATTTCTGACTCGTCGGACAATAACTTGTATGCTCTTAATTGTATTCTACATTTCTCTACTCGTGTTACAGCTTCTTTCTGGAGCAACCCTATTAGGTGCAATATTTTGCTTCAGTGCCTTCTGCCTTAAAAGCTTGTATGGTTTCATAGCTCTTTTCTCGGTGGGCGAGTTACTAGTCTTTGCTACACAGGTAAATTTGTAACTGTCTGAGTTGGGTTAAAATTTGATGATCCATGGCCCTTTTTTTATTTATTAGTGTGCATGAGAGAGAGAGAGAGAGAGAGAGTGTCTGTGGACGGATAGTTGATAAAGGGGGCATTGCTGTTGGAAACAGTTGCATTGTGTGATTTATGGGACTCAATGGTTCCGAGCTGCCAGCGATATTAAAGCCATTGTCTGGCACATGACATTCCATAAAAAAATAATGGTAACCTGTGAATATAACTTAACATGTATTATATGATGATGGATTCAGCCTATTAGCAGGTGGATGGGGACAAATACCTATGTTATTAACTTTGTATCATTCTTATTTTAACTGCTCCAATTTATGTTAGGGATGCTGAGGATTCCTTTCAGCATTTGATCATGTCATTTGGTATATGTTGATATCATCCTGTCATTGCAATGAGAAGTGATACCTTTAGAAAACTTGGTGATTTGTACAGACTTTTTGTTGTATTTTGTGTCTTGCTTAAAAAAAATCCTATCTTCTTCACCTTGTTTCTTTTGAAGTCTTTAAATTACACATGAAAAGGCCTAGAAATCTTGAGGAGACTTTTATAGTTCACAAATCCTTTATCCAATGTTAAGAGTGACAAACTTTAATTTTATTCTTATATAAAAAAAAAAGAATGACAGAAGTTCTAAAAATTGTAAGGTGAATCCCTTTTTCTTGGTTTTTTCTTACTAGTAATTTCTTTCTTTATTTTCTACTTATATATAAAAATAAAAATTCTTTGTTTTATATGTTTAAACTTTTTGTTACTTTAACGATATTCTGTAGATTTTTGGTAGTTTGTTAAGAATTTGCTGAAGGTTATTGCTATAGTCATAGAAACTTTTCGTTAGCACAAGATATTTTGTAGACTTTTGTTAGCTTGTCAGGGATTTGCTGTAGGTTATTGCTATAGTCATTGAAAATGTAAGGTTGATCTTGTTGGAAAAAGATGTTTTTGATTTTGGATCCTCAT
This sequence comes from Platycarya strobilacea, assembly GCA_036898215.1. NCBI lineage: Eukaryota > Viridiplantae > Streptophyta > Magnoliopsida > Fagales > Juglandaceae > Platycarya > Platycarya strobilacea. The sequence continues at coordinate 39,548,474 of CM072555.1, forward strand.
CAGAATGGTTGAATATATGATGCATGTATAATATAAATGACTTGTTACTATCAATTTTAAGAACTTAACACAATTTACTACTTTATTTGTAAATGCTTTGGGTTTCAATTCAACTGACTATAGACTTGCATGTTGATGCACTTCTGCACATTGACATTACTTTCTGAACTACTTTGTTCTCAAATAACATCCAGAAATTTGATCCACCCATATTTCCTTCACAGTATCAATTTGCTTTTGCAGGCTCCTGTTAATTACGTTTGTCTCCATTGTGTCAAACCTAGTATGAGGCCTCTGTCTATTGCCATGTCCACCGTTTCAATCCACATCTTTGGCGATGTGCCTTCATCACCTCTTGTTGGGGTTCTTCAGGTGTGGCTTTGAAACTCCATTGATTTATATCTTTGAGGAAGGGGAGAGAAATGTAGTTGATATTACTTTGCGTTTCCTCACATGTATATGCTAATCCAACAGAAGTATGACATGTTCTACTGTGGAAAAATAATCTCGTTACTCCATTTTGTCCTTTAACAGAAGTTATTGGGGCAAAAGCAGTTTCCATTTATATAGTATTAGCAGTAAAGTGCGTTTGGTTAATAACTATTAACTTGGGTCAAATCTGTTGTTCTTTCAAAATCAGGAAAAGTTACTTTCGGCAAAGTATAGCATGTTTTGCTGTGGACGATAATCTTGCTACTCCATATTTTTCTTTAATTGTGTGTAACGAAATATGTTGTGGGCCAGATATAGAATTAGCAGTAAGAGCATTAGGTTGATTTTTTATATAAAATCTGCAGTTCTTTCAAAATAATGAAAAATGACTTTCAGAGTACTGCCCCACGGGCCAAGCATGTGTGGGAAAAAATAGTGAAGAGATGGCCAACTGGAGGTCTATGAGATTATGGGGCTAGAAATGGCCGCATTGAAGAAATTCTTTGGCCTATAATCCGGATGAAGCAGGATGTGGTGGACCCCAATCTTGAGAAGCGTAAAGCACACACTCCAAAGTCCAAACACATTTATGCTCTTATTAACGTTGGTCAGGAAAATTAAATGTACATCTAAGTATTGACTAAAATTACTATGTTCAATGTTTGAAAATGCACTCGCAATACCTTCTCCAGCTTGTGATGATAAAATTTCTAAATTAATTTCAATCATAAAAAAAAAAAAAAAATCTAATTTGGTTTCCTTAACTGCTTTGGATCCTTAGTCTCGATCCCTTTCTTTTTACTTATCATCTAGTTTTTGACAATGTTATTTTGGCTTTGGTAAATGTCACTCACAGGATTATGTTAACAATTGGAGGGAAACAGCACTTATTCTAACATCCGTTCTGTTTCTTGCCGCCGGAATATGGTTTATAGGTGAGTGACCAAGAATCGGATAAATTGCTTGTATAGATGTGATGATAAAGTATTTTAATGAGATAAAGGTACTAGTGTAACCAATGTATTCAGAGCGGCTCTCTTTCAAAGCTTTGATTGACTGCATATCAGGTGCTAGGGTGCTTTTTTGTTTAATTCTACTTCAACACAGCTTCCTTAACTTTCAACACCCTGGTTCTTTATGAAACATCTCCATTCCTCATTTCACTAAGGATATGGAGACAAAGTTTTGTGGCTTCATTCACAAATCATTCTGCTGAAGTACTAAAAATAAAACGTGAGCTTGGGTTGAAATAGAAGTCCATATAACTTGCTTGATTTGTTGATGAAATATACAAAAAGTGAGTTACAATGCAAATTGTATTTACTTTTACAGGGATCTTCCTGAACAGTGTGGACATGTCCAATGAAGAAGGTGAACATAAAGGCTCCACGGATGAGAAGGCTAGCACAAAGCCTTTGCTGGGAGGAAACAGAAATCAGATGCTAGGCAACTCTGTCGAAGCATAACTTCTATATGCAAAGCCTGGAGTACCTGAAGGAATAGACTTGAGAAGAAGGAACTCCGACAACATACTTTTCAAGAGTATGTATGTGAGAAATTATACTTATGTTAATTCTGTACAGTTCTGGTGCCCTAACATGTGATATGAGTGCAAAGTGTTAGGTTCCCTCCCACTTGGGGTAAAAATTGGTGTCCATAAGAGAACATGAAAAGATTATTTTCCCTTGGAGTAAAGTCAGAACACAAGGAGCTCAATGTTGAGGTTGGGCATTGCTATTTGTTTCACAGACAACTTGTAGATAAGAAAAAGCATATAATCAGAATATTTGCAGTACGATTTTCAGCTGTATAATCTTTCCATTAATGTAAAGCTAAATTATTTCTGCCAAACTTTATAAAAATGCTTGTACTATTATGTTCCTTAAACTCTGTAAATCAGTTTCACGAGCGACTTGGCCTAATTTGTGAAACAAGACAAAAAAAAAAAGGAAGAAGCAAAGAATGGAGACTTCCTTCAGCACATGATATAGAAATGGCAAACCCCACCTTTGGACCATATGACAAGTTGGAGAAAGACAAATGAGATGGTATTAGGGGGAATAGGCCGTCGTCTTCTTGTTGAATAATAAATTGAACATTTATGTGTCAACCACCAAACTGACATTGTTGTATTCATTCACGGGGAATTCCAATCCCAATGCCAATGCAATATCATCTATTCATCTTCAGAGATGGGTGTGCTGTGCTACTCATTCAAGGATCCATCCTTATCATTCCAGATAGATTTTACAGTGAGTGCTATGGCCTCTGACCCTAACTCGACTTGGCAATCGGTTTGTCAGCAATACCGATTCTTGTTCTCCTTATCTGTCAGCAATCTGAAGAGAAAAAAAATAAAAAATAAAAAGTTTCTTTTTTAGTAGATAGGTCGTATAGTTCATACTATTACCATTTTTTGTAAAGAAAATTTTTTCTATTTAGAAGCCAGTGTCCATAATATTTAATAAGTTATTTATCTGTCATGATTTTATTTAGAGGATAAATTTTAAAATTTTAATCTTATAAGTTAAATATTACCACTTAAGTAATGTAAATAATAATTATAATATGCTCTACAAATCGACTCAAGAATTTAATAATTCTTTAAAAAAAGATAAGAGGATAGAGATAACTAGTGTAGACTTTATCATTCAATAGTTTGAGCTTATTTTTTGTTCTATCATTGTCTAAATTATAGAAAGCGTTTGAAAAAATTATTAAAAATAATAATCTTGATTTTTAGACTTTTTCAAAAAATAAAAAAAAAAATGAAAAACTCTGTATAATTTCAGTCAAGAATAGTTGGTGGAGAAAGCTATGGCAATAATACAGTGTAGAAAATGTAGGGTTGGGTACTCAATCAGGTGAGAGGCGAAATTAATCCAATGCGTCTGATAATAATGAGTGATTATTAATGAGGTCTTAGGAAATTTGGAAATCCTAACCTTTTGGATGGGTTGTGTTACATCATCTGGTTGCCACAAATACAACGTTTATGGAATAATTAAATTATAGGGCGCTCATCATATACAATGCATAAATCTATTAATAGAAAGTAATGTTAGATACAATTATGTATTATATAAGTAAGAAGAGTGAAGTTTATTAAAAAGTTATTTTTTACATAAAATCTATATTTATTTATTTTTTTCAAAAAAAATATAGGCGTCATATTGCATACTTTAAAATTGTAAACATTATTTTTTAAATTCTTAATATTAGATATCCCTATTTTTCAAAAAAAAAAATATATATATATATATATATATATATACTACACTTGCACATCATATTATTTATCTTTAAATATAATGGAGCCAAATAGCATAACTCTTTTTTATGGTTGTTTTGAATTTGATCATAATTTTTTGAGGTGGATTTTCCGTCTTTTGGGCAAGTGAATTTCCCAGGAATCTAACCCCTCTTATCTCAATCTCACAAAGGAATTATGCGTTTGTTTCCCATTACTTTCTTTTATTATTTTATTATTTCTCAAATTTATCCAAACATCTTTTAAGCATTTCTCTTCAAACATTAATCCAAATAAAGCTAGACTACACACATAACCGGAAAAAATACACACAAAAAAAAGCCCATCACAATGTCCGATTCACCGGAAATCATTGTCAACCAAAAAGGTAAAAGAAAATATATCATAACCCAAAACCACCAACCCAACCACCATCCAACCAACCCCTTTTGTTAACAATTACACTCCATTTTCCCCAATATTCCAAAAAAACCTCCCAAATCAGACACCTCTCAGCCACATGATCCTACTGGGCTCATTCCGGACTTAGGTCTTTTAAAATTGCTGTCCCAACTTTAAGAAATGAAGGGTAAAAAAATAGACACATAAAATACATTTTACAGTATTTATTAAGTATTCATTGTTGTTTGAGAAATTCATTCATACAATTATAAATATTATAAAACTCACTTTATGTATATATTGCCATCTTATTCTAAGGCCACGCTAAAGAATAAAAATATTTATTCTACTCAGCTGCCTTATAACACACCTATTGTATAGAAGAACCCTTTAATTTTTTGGCTCAATAAATGTGTAATATAAGTATGCTGAGTATAATTTCTCAATACAAATTATGTCTAACATATTTCTTAAATCAATAAACATAAATTTAATCCACAATATTAATCAACATGATTAATATTGAAAAATTTACATTCCATATTTTTATATTGGGCAACAAAAATGATCTATTTTCATGTGTAACACCACAACATAAATTGTTTCTTTTCAGCATCAAAACTTGATTCTGATACCAATTATAACTGCTCGAGTCTACCATAATATGTGTCCTTTTGATATTCAAATTAGTGATAGGTACCATTTATTTGCTCAATAGATGATTTTTGTTGAATCACATTTTTAAACATTCCATGTTTCGATCCTCAAAAGTAGCTCAAGTCTAGTATATGAACATTTATTTATGTCGTGGTAAAACAATTTAGTAAATATTATTTTTAATAGTTTTCTTGTATTTTAATGTGTTTCACAAAGTAAGTCAACAGAAATAATTTTGATAAATAAATGTTTTTATCTAAGATCAGTCTCAACTAATAAATTTAGATAACTAATTTTTTCAATCTTGCTCGATAACTCCTGAGTGGTAACTGACACTCTTTGATCATTCCCTTGCTCCTTTCTTAATTTCTTAATTTTATATTTTTAGCTTCAAACAACAAGATCAACTTTCAAAGAAATATTCTAAAGGGACAACCAAATGTTTAGTAAGATTAAATGCGTGTTTATCTTTCTTAATTATAAAAAAATCTTTTTACAACAAATATTATTTGAATTTCAAAATATGAAAAAATTGAATACTAAAAAATTATTAAATACTTTCAAAATGTGTAATGCTACTATAACTTAAGGTTATATAACTCACGTTGCCCTACTAACATGATAACACATCGTGGTGCCATGTAGCATATTAAAAAAAATTAAAAATACAAACATAAAAAGATAAAGAAAATCTATATATATTTTCAAGCTGTACCATTTTTTTAATACATATTTTCTAATTTTTTAATAAGTCATGATATTTGTAGTGCGATGAACAAGGTAAGTTGTATAAATTAGGGATATAATAACATGACAAATGATTTATACAAATTCCAAGTAGATATATACTGTAAAAATCTTGATGAAAATATAAACCTCAGCATAAAATAAATATAAAAAAATTAAATAAAATATTTCTCATAAAATTAATATAAAATTTATGTATTTAAGATCGATATGTCTCATTAAAAACATTAGCTGTCCTTAAGGATAATATAAAATTTTCACGAGTTCGTTCATGTGTTTAACTCACTAGGCTATACTAGGCTACTTACTAGCTGCTCTTTGTTCCATCCCCCACCTGCGCAATTTAAGTGCTGCCTACAACAGTACATCACAGTACGATACACCGTAGAACACAGAATCTTTCTCGCCTTTTCTTTCTTTTTTATTCGTCCACTACCTCCCATTGCCACGCCCTTCCAGTACGGGAGCCTTTTTTTTTTTGAGCTCTGGCATTCGCATGTTTCCTCTCGGGTTCTGCATGCAATCTTTTGATCTTTCTACTTTTTTTTGAACTTCTTGCTCTTCAGGGAATGGCTGATATGTACGCTTTCCAAATTTCTCGCAACACAATGTGGTTCGAGAAAATCAGTGGTTTGGTTGCTACTTGTGGTTTTTTGATGGAAAGAACTTTGTACTGATGAAAGCCTCTTTTCCTTTGAACTTTCCTTGTGTGTGTGTGTGTTTTTTTTTTTTATTGAATTTTCTGCTACTGCCCGTTCACTCTGCGAAGGGAAGGGACTTACCAAAATGAATCCGGGCTCGTTTCTCAAATCAAAATGAAGTGCATTTCTGTGGAAACAGAAAGAAAGCGACTCTCCCGCTATTGGATTTAGTTTAGACCTGTAAAAATGGTATGAACAATCGTTTTTTTTTTTTCTCCTTTTCGAGATTTCAAAACCCGATCCGATTTGGTAGCTACAGCTAAAGGCCCTGTGATACTTTGGAAATCGATGTTAAAGAATCATGCCGAGCATTAGAGCTCCTGCCGCAAAGAAAGCCACCACACTTACGGTGAATCTTTCATTTCTATACCAGTCCAGAAATCATTACGTTGCCTTTTGTTACCACTTTCTTGCTTGATATTTCTGTTCGATTTTGGCCACAGGTTGCCGTAAAATGTAGGCCCTTTACAGAGAGAGAACGGGGTCGCAACATTGTCCGAGTAATTGACAGTAAGGTGTGTTGGTGATGGATTTCTTCTTTAAACCTATAAATCTTGGTTTCGCTTCAAATTATGTTAAGTTAGTTCTATTACTGTTTTTTGAGAGTATGCTAATGCTGTAATTCGTTTTATAGGAGGTGGTTGTGTTGGATCCCGACCCATCCAAGGATTACCTTGAACGCATACAGAATCGAACAAAAGAGAAGAGATATGGTTTCGATCACGCATTTGGTCCTGGATGTACAAATGTGGTATGCTGCATTTTTTAACGTAGTGGAGTTATGTTCTTTTATCCATTATGATTAAAATTTCGTACTCTTTTTGGCAAAATGTTGCAGTACTGCACAGAAAGACACAAATATTGACTTTTCTCTATGGTTAGGTCTCCTCATCTGTGATGGTTACTTAGGCACACGTATCGTGTAAAATAGTCTAATTTCGGATAAATTGTGGTCGCTGCAGTCCTGATTGTTCATATGCCACTTTCCACGAAAATCTTAAGAGTATTAAACTTTTAGGATGTGCAAACTGCTGATATTTTCGGGTTAATATAATTCCTCCAGTCCATCAACATTTACTAAAAAACTCTACTCAATGCATAGGCCAAACAATCTTCAGTATAAAAATATATTTGCTTTTTCAGTTTTTTTTTTTTATATATTTTTTAATGTTATTATAACCTATCATTTTGCTTATACTCATCTATCCAGGATGTCTACAGAAAATGTATATCCTCTGTAATCTCAGGGGTTGTTCAAGGTCTGAATGCAACTGTGTTTGCATACGGTTCAACTGGAAGGTAACTAACAAGATCTATTAGTGTAGTTGTTTTGCTTTGTATCGTCTCTTAATGTTTTGCCTGATTTTATCTCCGTACTGGATAAGGCAACTTCCTTTCCTTGGTCATTATTTATCTGAAAATTTGGGTGACTTTTGCTCTGTTTGTCCATATTTGCTGCCATCAATTTCCAAGATTCCCCATATGCATAGAGTTGATTTCTATGGCATGGTTTAGGAATGGCATCAAAGCATAGTGGCTAAATGCAAATCTGGTAAAGAATTTGATCATTAAACTCAGCCTATAACATATTTGTTTTGTTGTAACTTCGAATTTTTTCGTGTACTAGGATAAATTTTTTTAACCATCCATCTATATGAATGGTATTAAAAAAATACCAATACAAAAAGCTCTATGCTAGTCTCTAGAATCTTAACAATTTTAAAATCAAAAGTGGAGCATTGACCTAAGAATATATTCTAATTTTTTTCATGGTATGTAAGATTTTATAAAGCTGGTGGCGCACTTTAACTATTCTTCTGGGTAAAGCATTGAAGTTTGCAGTTAGTCGAGATATGAATATTATTTCATGAGACAGTTCAATTGGCTGCATATAAGTTTCCTTCTTTTGCCAGCATTTGAGATCAAGAGAAGATTTAAGTTTTTAAAACGATTAGATTTTAGTGTCGTCTGTAGTCACAGATGTTGTATTTCTCAATACTATATTCTTAATTATTCTTTATTTATATATGGTAATGGTAATTCCACTTGTGAGTCTATCTGATCAGAGATGCGCATTGGTTGTAAAGTTCAGCATCCTCATTAATGGGCACTGTGAATAATTAAAAAGTTTGTTAAATCAACTAGTATTCATTAAAAAACTTGATATTATATCTTTATGTATTTTGATTTTTGCTCTCATTCTCCATCTGTTAATTCTCTTTGTAATGGAATCTACCTATTCTTTTATTACATATCCAGTGGTAAAACCTATACAATGGTTGGGACTAAAGATGATCCCGGACTCATGGTTCTCAGTCTGCATACGGTTTTTGATCTGATCAAATCAAACAAAAGCTCTGATGAATTTGAAGTTACTTGCTCCTACCTTGAAGTCTACAATGAAGTAAGGTTTGCGTTTTCATTAAGATATTGATATATATATTTATATATACACACATATACATATATATTGCTCATGTTCTAAGTCTCTTAACGTTTGATTTCACATGAACTTAGGTTATCTATGATTTGCTTGAAAAATCATCATGTCATTTGGAACTTAGAGAGGATCCCGAGCAAGGAATAATTGTTGCTGGGCTGAGATGTATCAAGGTTCATTATTGTCTCCTCACTCTCTCACAACACCCCCCCCCCCCTCCTTTTTCCCATTATATGATTAATCTGGGTGGTGCTTGAAATTCAAGATGCAAGCCCTTATTCTGTGTTAATAAAAAAATGATCTTTGGGCTTTAGCTGGAAATTATTAAAGCAATCAAAATAGATTCTATGTGCTCGTTTGACCTTATGGCCACTTATGGTTTAGTTAATTCTTTTCTCATCCGCCATGTTTTCCTTTTTTGACATAATTAACCAGTTACTCTATTTTATTTTCATTTATCAATGTGCATTCTGGGTCTTTGATGTATCCATTATGTACTACGGTTAACAACCAGTTAGTGATTACTTATGCTTCTAATTCAGGTTCACTCAGCTGATAAAATCCTTGAACTTCTGAATTTGGGGAATAGTCGACGGAAAACAGAAAGCACAGAGGTCAATGCAACTTCTTCACGGTGAGCATGTGTTAATTGGATTTCTTACTTGCCCCAAACATATCATCATTGCTGTCATCACTAGCTGTGTATGGCATCCCTTTTCTCATAGGCTATTCATAAATAGCCAACTAAGGACCAGGTGCTACCACTCCAACCCTATGCCAACACCCACTCCCTCCCCCAGTCTCTTACGGGCTCTTTGTAACTAACAAATATCCAATAAGGAAAAAGTGACTACACATGCTGCTGCGCTCTCCACATTAATTATACTTAAACTTTCCTGGTGCTATAATAATTATAAGCACCAAATCATCATGTTTAGAAATTTCTCACTTGTCACTTCACTACAGCTCTGATCATTATCCCACTATCAGCTTTTTGAGATATTTCTAACATGGAGCCATCTCTAATACTCTGTGGTGCAACCTTTTTGCTTGATCTCATGTGAAGTTGTTTACATGTAACCAGATCACATGCAGTTCTGGAGATTACTGTGAAGAGGAAACAAAAAATTAAGTTTCGAAATCAAATAATGCGAGGAAAACTTGCACTTGTAGATCTTGCTGGCAGTGAACGAGCTTCTGAAACAAATAGCGGAGGCCAAAAGTTAAGAGATGGAGCTAATATCAACCGGTCACTTCTTGCTTTAGCAAACTGCATAAATGCTTTGGGGAAACAACAAAAAAAGGGTCTTGCCTATGTTCCTTACCGCAACAGGTGACAGATGCTACTTGTTATAAGCTTAAGTTGTCCCTGCTTGATAGCTAATATACATTTTTTGCAGCAAATTGACACGGATACTTAAAGATGGTCTGAGTGGTAATTCTCAGACAGTCATGGTTGCTACAGTGTGCCCTGTCGACAGACAGTATCCTAACACTGTGAATACCTTGAAGTATGCTGACCGAGCAAAGGAAATAAAGACACACATTCAGGTGGGACTTTGCAAAAATTAATAGGGGATACATCTAATCATCATTTTTTTTCTTTTTACCTATAAAACAAATTATCATTCTGGAAAGCGTGAGTACTGTATAGTTATTTATGGCTTGCAGTGCTTTACTTGATGTTCTTTTTGGATGAACACAATTCTGCTGGAAGGCTAATACTCAGCTCATTTTATATTATTGCTCTCAATAATCACTACTTTTTTCTTCTATTATAGTTTGGGGTAGCTTCCCTTTTGGCATCAGAGTAAGGTTATGTTGTTTGCTAATTGAATTGTCAGTATTCAGTTTATATTCTGTCACAGTAAAGCTTATCTTTTACACATGCTTCTGTTTAGCATCTACATGGTTTACCAGGCTTAATTCAGTTATCACTCTCTGTAGACTCACACCACATGATGAAAACTCTGTAACGAGTTTTCATCATGCTCTTGTTTCTCAACAGAAAAATATAGGCACGGTAGATACACACGTATCAGATTACCAACTGATGATTGACAGCCTTCAGGTAGGCTATTAAATGCGGCTTTATCTGTTTTTTAAGGCAGTGTAGCGTGTCTTGGAATATGACATATTTGATTTCACAGGTTGAGGTTGGCCGACTGAAGAAAGAACTGGCTGCAAAAGAATCACTCAAAAGTGTCAAACCTGCTGAAAAGGCTGCAGATGATGAGCTCTCTTGGTTGAATATATTGAGCCATGAAATAAGTGAAAATGTTCAGGAACGGATAAATTTGCAGAAGGCATTATTTGAGCTTGAGGAAACTAACCTTCGTAACCGAACTGAGCTCCAACATCTTGATGATGTTATTGCAAAAAAACAGGTTTGGTAGTGCCACTTTTATCTTGCAGAATGCATGTTGCCTATTCTACATCAAGTCTAAGAAATAGATTCTGTAACAAATTGTTCATTTCTCTCTGAAATCTGATGCCTGAAGAAATTCCTTAGAATTAGATTCTTGCACGTTGCATTTCTAAATTGTTCACCAAGATTTCAGTACCAAAAGAGGGGCAAGATAGAGTTCCGAATGTCTGCTTACCATACCAGGACCAAATTTTTATATAGTTTATACCAACAATGAAGTACATTTTTTTCTATTGCTGTCGCAGGCTACTGGAAAAGATGGCGCATTTGTGGAGGCTTTGAGAGCAAGACGGCAAGTCATTCTAGATAACATCCGTGACAATGATGAAGCTGGAGTCAATTACCAAAAGGTAGTGCTCTCCACATACTGGTGATCATAAGATTTACAGTCATTAACGCTTTTGTACCATATTATCTATTATCTTTTGCAGGAAATTGAAGCAAATGAGAAGCATCGATGCCAATTGCAAAATATGATTGAGGAAGCCATTAGTAACAATGGTAACAAAACTTACTTGAGCATTCTCAGTCAATACAGGATCCTGGTGAGTAGAGATAAGTAGGACTCAATCAGTGAATCTACTTGTCTTGGAATTGGCTGTTATGATTGTAGAAAGTCTGATACTTGTAACTGGATGAGCTTAGCTTATATTATTACAAGAAGTCCTCGCTTTTCAAACAACACTTGGTGAGGGGATCTCTATGTATAAAATGCTCTTGAGACTATTAATCACCTCAACCTGGAATCTATTCTGAAGAAGTTTACTCTTGTCACAACATGGTCATTTGTCTTAAGCTCACGTTGGTTCCTTTCTGTAAAAAATGATGACTGGGCATTGCCATACTAAAAACATTGGTTCAGGAAGAATCTAAGGCTTTATGTGATGTTCTATAAACATGCCTTCACAGTCTAACAGTTATTCTGCATTAATGTAGGGGATGGCTAATACTGAGCTTCAGTTTGAAATGGCAATGAGGGATCAAGTCATCCATGACCAAAGGGAAACACTTAGAAATCTGTGGAACTTGCTCATGGGATTAGGACTTGATGAAAGACAGATATTTGACCTTGCAGCCAAACAGGGAATAACAATTGAAGATTGGACATCGACAGCCTATCTTGGGATTTCTGACAGGAAACAGTCACCAAATCTAGCGGATGGAAGATTTTCACCCTTGCTATATTCTTCAGCATCTTGCATCTTCCAGCATTCTCAACGCTTTGGTTCAACCTCATTTTTGAGAGGGTCCTGGGATTCAGCTGCCACATTTTGCAGAGATGAGCATCTTAACTCCTACTGCGTACTGTCACATGATCACCCTTCATCAGCATGTCTGAGGCTGAGTAAGAGTAGTGAACATTTTGTTGGTGGCAGGCCAAGTTCATGGTTTGGCACTCTAATGAAGCTTCCTCAAAACTTGCGCCGTTCTTATCCAGGGATACAAACTCATTCTTCACTGCATGGTGAAAGCTGCATCTCCTCTTCACGTCACAGTGCTGATTTTGACACTCGGCATAAGGTATGTAAGCTAATTATTATTATGGTAGATTTGCTTCCTGGAGTTTTTCATGCAGCTGTTAGCGTGTTGTTCTAGTCCTTATTCACCATGGGTTTTGTTAATCTTCTTGTTAAGGTCTTAGACGATCATTTCTTCTTTTTACTCTTATCAAATTATCTGCAAGCATCTTCTTTACCGCACACATATTTGGATTTAAATTATCTGGTTCTGCCTAATCTCTTGGGGAAATGTTCAAATTGGATGAGCTATGATGGGATCATTTTGAGAGTTTTGTTAGAAATACTCTGTACCCTTAATAATTTTTCCTCCTCTCGTGAGGTTACTATTGTGTTTTAACAATATCCTACATATTTCCATTTGCTTTTGTAAGTCTGCAATGTTTTCTTTATGCTAATTGCATGATTACTCTATTTTGACCCATGGTTATTTTCCACACAGGATGCATGGAATACTACCATGAGGAAACATTAAGGTTGAGAGTCCTCTGTTGCGACGAGTAGTAGCCAAGACTTATAGGAAGGAAATTGTTTTTTCCAGAAAACTATACTCAAGACTTACTCAGATCTGTCCCACATCCAATTTTCTTCTATGAGGCCCATTCCATTTGGTTACCATAATCCCAATACTGAAGGTCTCCAAATACTGAAGGTCCCCTTTCCAATTTTGTATGATATTCTTGAATGCTAGATCATCTTTTCCCCTCTTCCCCTTCCCATTTTTTCATTTGTTTAGTGCTAATATACATATCTGAAGCCTGAAGGGGAAGAGAAAGAGGGGGGAGACTAAACGAGGGTGTAGCAGGGAATGTAGTCTAGAACTAGCCAACAACAGTTGTAGTCTGTGCTTTGCCTGTATATATTTGTGTACATTTACCTTATATTGAAAACAGAAATTCTCATCTTTCCAATTTGGTGCTAATTGAGAACTTGCTTGATTGAAATTTTTAGTCAGGTGGTCTCCAAAGACAAAAAGGGGCACTCTCATATTAAGGACACACAGCAAGTATTCTTGCAGATTTCGGATTATAAATTGATTCATTTCCAAGAACAGAAACTTAAGATATTCTAGATATACATGTTATGCCTATATCTCTCTAGAATTAATCCATAGACTTAAGTTCTATGTAGTGTAATCACATCTACAGATGAGCTTTCTCAAAGAATTGTTGTCACTTTTTGTAGTTATAGTGCAAGAAGAAAAGCAAACGTAAAGGTGTGAGCTGACAAGTTAAAGCAAACCTAAGGGTGAAGAAAAGTTACAAGAAACGGAAAAGTGAAGAAAAAAACATAAAAAAGTTAAAGAAACGAGACGGAGAGAGTGTGGATAGCATATTCTGTCATTTCACTACTTTTTCTGTTTTGTTTTTGAGGTCCTGTCATTTCACTACATTTGAAAGACCAAAAGAAGCAAACACTTCTTGAAGCGCTCTCACTGGATTAATTATTACTATAATATAATTTTAACTAATCTGATTTAAATTTTAATTTTGGACTATTTCATTCACATAAAATTTATATTAAAATAATTTTTTTAAATTTATAATAATAAAATAATATAACTAATTTTTAACTTTGATTATTCACATTAAATTTTTATATTAAATTATTCATTTATGAAAATACATAATAATAAATAATGAATAATTATTATTATTTTAATTATTTGCAATTATAAAATTAAATAATTTAATCATATTGGACTATTCTATCTATTATATGTTAATTAATAATCATATTTTAATTAAATTATGAGTGTAAAAAATAATAACTAATAATATTATATTTAAATTAAATTAGTAATCAATATTTTAAACTAATAATTTTTACTTATTCCTCATTCAACTAATTTTTTTACTAACTTAATAATAAAAGGAGGAGAGAGTAAAGTAAGAAAGAGAAAGAAAAAATTAATAAATTAAAGATTTGTCCAGTCTTAAAATTTGTTATATTTCACATTATTTGTTATTTTACTATTTACTTTGACTAAAAGATTTAGTTTTTGATCAATTTAACGTGAGATGAAAATATTAATAAGATTGGTTATTTAAAATCTTATTGAATTAAACTTTTAGTCCATCCAATAAGAGTGTTAATATGCCTCTCAACCACTTCTAATCTAACATGTCTCTTCAACAAATTGCTGTCCACAAATAATCTATTTTTCTCTTTTTGGGTTTCAATCTCTTTACTCATAAACATATATACCAATGGTATGCTTTTTTTTTTTTTCTCTCTCATAGTCTGGGCGTTTATTTGGGTTAATTTGTTAAATTGAGCAAGTTTGGAAGAGGGTTTTTGTTTGTGGGGTTTGTATTTTGACAATGCTATTGTTGTTCTTGTTGGTGATTGTTAATTTTTAATAACAAATCTGATAGGAGGGTTTTTTGTGTGTTGAGATTTCAAATTGTTACTTATTAGTGCATTATGTATTAATTTTTTAATTATATTATTGACTATTTTTTTAAAAAAAATATAAACTTAAATCTGATTTAACTGTAATTTCTTTTTATCGATTGAAATAGAAAGTTTAGGAAACACATTCAATTGACTGATAATACTCGAATGGAAAATGAGAAAATTAGTTTATACGATTAGAAGTTGGCCTTTGAGGATCAATCCTAAATAGCTGAGTCCCCTACCAACCAAACTATGAATTCTCAATTGTTTGTCCGATATTCTTAATGTGATTCAAAGAGTGGATTAGTTAACTAGACTAATTATTGAATAAAATAGATTCTTAAAATTGACTCAATTTCCTACCTATAATTTTTTTTTATAAGAATATAATCAAATCTAATAATTATTATTTAAAACATTAAGAAAATCTAAAATTTTCCTTTGTTGATTTTTTTTCTCTTTTCATCAGTAATGGATAATGTTAGCGTGCTGTCTGGAGCTTACTGCTCCATGTGACCGTTAGACAAAATTTTTACTTTTATTTTTTTATCATTTTAAAACATTTTTAAAAAATATAAAAATATTAATAATTATTTTTTTAATTATTAAGTAAAAAAATTAAAAAAAAAAAATCAAAATGCATATAGTGTCAAATTGACGTAACATAATTGGTAGACAAAGTATTATTTTCCTTCAATAAAATCTAAAATTTTAGTTTTCTGAATTATATATATATATCTATTTCTTATTTATTATTTATTATTAAAATTATTTATATCTAACATTACTCTCTTATATTTTTTTTATACAATTTTTAAAATTTTCTCTTAAGTAGGCGTAGCAGCACTCTTTTTTACTAGTCCCGACTCTCGCCGTTTTTCACGTTACCAAATCAGTCCGTTTGCTGAAATTTTTTTTTTTATTCTTATTATTTTTTATTAAAATTAATTATTCGTACATTAGTCTCAATTATTTTTTTAAGGTAATGATATTATGCTTATTTTATTTGATAATTTTTTTTGGACATTTTTTATATTTTATTTTTATTTTTAATTTTATTTAATAATTAATAAAATAATTATTAGTATTTTATATTTTTTTATGTTTTTTAAAAATATTTAAATAAAAAAATAATATTTTATTATTTTTTGTCATTTTAAAATATTTTAAAAAAATATAAAAAAAACCATTACACTAATATCACTTCTTTAATTATTAAATAAAAAAATTATTAAAATTATTAAAAAAATATAAATTATCAAAACTAAATATTAAATGAAGTCAACATAATATCATTAATTTTTTTTTTTTTTTAAATACAATTTCTTAAGTTTTGCAGCACTCTTTCTTATTAGTCTCGACTCTCGCCGTTTCTCACGTTCCCGAATCAGTCCATCCACCATCCAACAACAATGGCGACTGATTCTGAACCCTCCCTGCCCTTTAAACCCTACACCCTCACCCAAACCCTGACCGGCCACAAGCGCGCCATCTCGTCCGTCAGATTCTCATCCAGCGGTCGCCTCCTTGCCTCCTCATCCGCCGACAAAACCCTTCGCACCTACTGCTTATCCAACTCCGATTCCAATGCCGATCCCACCGTCTCTCCGCTCCAAGAATTCCACGGCCACGAGCAGGGAGTCTCCGACCTCGCCTTCTCATCTGATTCGCGTTTCATCGTCTCGGCCTCCGACGACAAGACTCTCCGGCTCTGGGATGTCCAAACAGGGTCGCTCGTCAAGACCCTCGCGGGCCACACCAACTACGTCTTTTGCGTCAACTTTAATCCACAGTCCAACATGATCGTCTCTGGCTCCTTCGACGAGACGGTCCGCGTGTGGGATGTCAAGTCCGCCAAGTGCCTCAAGGTCTTACCCGCGCACTCCGACCCCGTCACATCCGTAGATTTCAACCGCGACGGCTCCTTGATCGTCTCCAGCAGCTATGACGGTTTGTGTCGGATTTGGGACGCCGGGACCGGCCATTGTATGAAGACCTTGATCGACGATGAGAACCCGCCGGTCTCCTTCGTCAAGTTCTCGCCCAATGGCAAGTTTCTCCTTGTTGGCACTCTGGATAATACTTTGGTAAGTCTTTCTTACTCGAGCGATGTGGTTTACCTTAAAATTTCGGCCTTGGTTTAATGGCATTGCTGTCCTTGTGTGTTATTTGAGGTGCTAGTGATTCTAAAATCTTAGTATATGGGAGGTGTTGCTTCTACTTGTTTGTTTAAATGTCGTTGGGCACACACAGAGGCCTATATGATTCGTGGCAAAACGGGTGTACTGCCTCTGTTTGTTTAACTTTTCTTTAGTCTTGGTCCTTCGCTTCCTTT
Source organism: Platycarya strobilacea (assembly GCA_036898215.1). Lineage (NCBI taxonomy): Eukaryota > Viridiplantae > Streptophyta > Magnoliopsida > Fagales > Juglandaceae > Platycarya > Platycarya strobilacea. The sequence continues at coordinate 39,565,783 of CM072555.1, forward strand.
TCAGAACCTCCCTCTGTTTTAAATTGATCCTCAAAATCTTTCTTTTCTGCGTTTCGGATGACCCACAGTTGCTTACATAGTTTTTATCAACAAGTTTTTCACTTTTGCCAATGATCACCACAGTTTGCGTACACAGTTTTTGTGAATTAGTTTGCTTTAACCATCCGGAGAACACGACCTCAATGACATATTTGGCAAATAGCATCAATTGATGTTGTAATGAAGCCGTCCATGTAGAGGAATCTTTTACTCTCTGGTCATTTTTCCAATTTATCATACGCACAAGTCATCGATAGGTGAAAACTGAAAACAAAAAACGTCTTTATGGAGAAATGAAACCTTCAAATGACTCATTGATCACTTACTTCATGGGCTTTATCTAGAATATGGCAAGAACAAAATCTAAAATCCAAAATATTTTCCTTAATTTATTAGTAACACGTTAATTTATGTACAATAACTTGAAAATTTAATTAAAGATATCATTTATATATTTCTTTGCGCACTTTGAAGTGGACTAGTGAAAAAATTGAAGTCATTCTTTTCTAGCTGGTCCCAACCATTTTTCATGATTTGGGCGTTCAAGCATACTCGTGGATGATGTAATATGGCACAATGTCAATAGAAGGCATCACTTTAGACTGGGTTGTGGGTCTGAAAGGATGCGCCTTCCTGTGTAACTAGAGAAGTTTCTTAACTTTCAGGTTGAGGACATGTTAGTCTGTGATGTTGTGCTTCAAATGCAGCTTACTCCTAACTTGACAATCTGTACTCGTAGTGAGTCAAAGGATTTCTGATTTGGAATCCTTTTTAGCAGTAGGACGGGATTGCCTATGCTCCCTATGCAAAGCAAGACGACATAATCCATAATCTTTAATGTTCTCGCACGTTTCGAATGCTCACCACAGTTTGTGTACAAAATTTGTATCAATTAGTTTGTTCTATCCATCTAGAGAATACGCCCTCAATGACTTTTGGCCGGTAGCATCCATTTCTGTTTTAATGAAGCTTCCCTGTAGAATCTTCAACTTTCTGGTCACTTTTCCTACTTATCATACACACGTCATTGATAGGTAAAAACTTCAAAGAAGAAACATCAAAGAAGAAACACCTTTATGGGGAACTGAAACCATCAAATGACTTGTTTGACCACTTACTTCGTGGGTTCTATCTTACAATATGGCAACGGCTTCAAACAGAATATTTTTTTGGAAGAGGATAAAATCATGGTTATATATAAAAATACACTCATTTATAGCGGAGGAATACCATAGTAACAAAATTACAAACACCTTGGGGGTCACATGTCCCAAAGGCCCCAAAACCAAGGTGCAAAAACCACATTTCAAGAAAAAAATCTCCCAGTTTGATGGCTCCTATAAATTATTTGCATCCAAGAGGATTTGAACCTTAGACCTAGGCGGAGCATACCCCTAAGCCCAAGACCTTTACTACTTGAGCCAACCCCTAGAAGTTACTTTTCCTATTTATCATACACAGGTGATTGATAGGTGAAAACTGAGAAAAAAAAAATACCTTTTTGAGGAAATGGAACCATCAAATGACTTATTTGATCACTTACTTTATGGGTTTTAACAAGAATATGGCAAAGGGCTTCGAACAAAATCTAAAACACAAGATCTTTTCCTTAAGGCTATTAGTTACAACTTATGTTTATATGATAACATGGGGATTACTTAAAGATATCACTACAAGAAAAGATAGTTTATGTATTTGTGTGCTGAAATTTTGAAATTGACTTGGGAAAAAAAAAGGAAGTCAAGTTTTTCTAGAGGTACTTATTGGTTTTGTATGACTTGGCCCATTTGGGTGTGTAAAATTGTTGTGGTTAATGTAATATGGCACAATGTCAATTGAAGGCATCGCTTTACGATGGATTTTGGGTCAGAAAGCATGTGCCTCTCTTTAAAAATAGAAAAGTTCAATAACCTCTCGGTTTTAGGACATGGAAGTCTGTTATGTTGTACTTCAAATGCTGCTTACTCCTAGCTTGGCGATCTATACCTGTAGAGGGTCAAAGGAGTTCTGGTTTGGAATCCCCCACTATGAGAAGCAAGACAATATTATCCACAAATAGGCTTCTCTAATGTTCTTGCAAGTGCATACATGAAACAAATTTGCTGCTTTGAATTGCGTATATCATTCAAATCATTACATTTAGATGTTTTCATTGTCCTGTCTCTCCTTCGGGTACTATTCATTTATTTTGTTGGCTCATCTATGTTGTTGTCTATGTTGTGTTGTGCAGAGGCTTTGGAACTATTCGACTGGGAAATTTTTGAAGACCTACACTGGTCATGTGAACTCCAAATACTGCATTTCGTCTGCCTTTTCTATAACAAATGGGAAGTATATTGTTAGTGGTTCTGAAGATAATTGTCTATACTTGTGGGAGCTGCAGACCAGGAAAATAGTTCAGAAATTGGAAGGTCATACGGACACTGCTATATCCGTATCATGTCACCCCACTCAGAACATGATTGCTTCTGGTGCACTTGGCAATGACAAAACTGTGAAGATCTGGACTCAGGATAAAGATTGATTTGCCTCTATTGCATCATCAATGCATCATGTCTGCAAGTCAGATTGCATCTAAACCTTCTTTTAATTTTAATTTTTATTAGCGTGGGTCTGAACTGAAACACTTATAACATTAATTAATGTAGCCAGCTTATTCAGTCAATGTATGTAAGAGTAAGGGCCTAGCTTATTTAGGATCGGACCGAATTAATGCTAGCTAATGTTGTCCAAAACTGTTATTCAATATAACCAGGGCTGTATCATCTTGTGAAAAATATTGTTGATGACTTGAAAGAGAACTAAGCCTGCGAATGCCCACAAATCACTGGCAATTTTACTTATATGACTCGTTTTGTCATTTTTTGTTTTGAAAAAATTCAATTTTTTTTTTTATTTATAATTTTTAGCATTATCAGTAATTGATACGTGGATGACAATATTTTCAAAAGATCAAAACCCCGAATTAGTTTGATACAAATGAACAAACATCTTGATGCGCCCTCGTTTGACCATGAGGCCAGGAATCAAGGAAGATCAAGGAAAATTTTATTTTATTTTTGGTACTGGACTTAATAAAAACTGTGATAAGATAGCAAGACTCGAGAGTTAATCAGCTTGTGATTCCCACTGTCGTCTCTTCTGCCGACACAAACATATATACTTCATATCATAATTATCTTTTCTATTTTTATTTTTCTCAAATATTTTTCACAACTTCAAAAAGAAAAATGTAGTATTAATATTTAGTACTGCAATTATGTATCTTGATCGAGTGATTAAATACTATAGGGATTTCAACAGCTAAGGACATTTCGTGAACTATGCACCAGTACTATACCGTTCCCTTGTAGAATAAAATTAAACAAAGGTTCACAAACTTAGAAATTAATATTATTCTATGTTGTTTATTCTTTACCACATCTGCATAACCTACAATAGTAATCCAACACCTGCCCGGGCTCCATAATTCATTTATTTTTTCTTGAATGAATTGATTTTATTAATATAACGTCAAAAGAAATAGCAGGAAATCTCGATAAAGATTTGTGATAATTGCTACAAATATTGTGTAATACACCCCCCCCCCCCCCCCCCAAAAAAAAAAACAAAAAAAGAAACATTTTGTATGTGATGGGATAGTACGTACGAGAATATGCCATATATATATATATATATATATATATATATATTTTTATTCTATTATAATGAGTATTATCTAACAACTATTTAATTGATTTTCACCTTTTTTTTCTTTTTTCTTTTTGGTTAAATGATCATAAAATTTAACAACTATTTATTATATCTAAACAACAGTAATTTTCTAACAAAAAGATATTTTAATTTTCTAAAAAATATGTTAATTTAAAACCAATTTTAAAATTTTAGAATTTTAAATATATTTGTAGAGGTAAACTGATATATTACATAAACATGAATGGATAAATTTGTAATTAATTGATATATTTATTATATATAAACAATAGTAATTTTCTAACCAAATATATTTTAATTTCCTAAAAAATATATTAATTTAAAAAAAAATCTAGAATTTTAAATTTTAGAATATATTTTATAGACGTGAATTGATATAATATGTAACGTAAACGTAAATTTGAATTGATATATTTGTAATTAATTGATATATTTATTATATCTAAACAATAGTAATTTTCTAACAAAAATTTTTTAATTTCCTAAAAAATATATTAATTTAAAACCAATTTTAGAATTTTAAATTTTAGAATATATTTGTAGACGTAAACATAAACGTGACGCAGACCACCATAACTGATATATTTTGTATTTTGATATTAGTGATATATTATGTAAACATAAACCATTTAATAGATAAATATATCTATTTATTAATATATATTAAATAAATATAAATAAACGTAAACTATTTATAATTATTGTTTCAGTATGAAACGTGAAATCCATTCACACATCGGTTTATCTATTTGCTTGGAAGTTCAAAATTGTATTTTTGACTATTAATTAGGAATGACAAAACAATTTAATTTAGTTTGTGAAAGTAACTCATAAACAATCTTGTCTACAATTATTGAGATTGGCATGTTTAAATTAATGTTATATAGCTAACTAAGTACAATTTTATAGTTTCAATTTAGGGTATATTATAAAATCGTTATAGAAATTTTGAATAGGAATCTTTATCTATTAATCTCCTGCCTCATCCTAATATTCATTGATGACAAATCCTATTCACGAGAGGAAGGAAACCAGAAATGATCATGGCGCAAACCAAGTTTTACCTTTGAGTTATTTTTATTTATAGATACTTGTTAATTTAATTTTCTTTAATTATATTATTTTTGTAAAAATTCTGTTTCATATAATTAGGTAATATGCTTTGTACGTTGCTCTTAACCTAGTATATGTATATTGTTAAGGACGTATTATGCAGTCTGGTTTATCAAATCCCGACCGACCGTAAATTGCAAAACAAGAACAAGGGAGATTGGGGTCTGAGACCGCTCTGACGATCAAGTTAGTTTTGGGGAGAAAATATATGGATGATTGTATGAGAGAATTTGAGAATGTACCCTCTTTTCGTCGTTGGTTTGGTGTTATTTATAGGTGTTCCCTTTGAAGGAGGGTCTTTATGATAAAAGAGCTGGAAATTGGGACATCACTCGATCGTCATCTTCGATAGGGAAAAATCTGATCTGATTCGGTCGGTCTCATCGCATTAATTGAGTATCCCTTCATTTAATGCTCAATTAGACCGAAATGGAAAGGGGCATTAAATGCCGCTATATATTTCGTCAATCTAGTAATTAATGATGTGCGTTTGCAGTGTCTCCGCATTTAAGAGGGGAGGTCTGTAGTCGGTGGCTGTCTGGTTCTGCATTTAAGAGGGGATATCTGTAGACCGGCGGCTGTCCGTCGTTCATAAATGCGGGAGCGATCTTGATGTGAGGCAGATCCAGAAGACATATCAGTACGTGAACCATCGTTCTGGCCTTAGCGTGTCCTCGAAGCCGATTTAATCTCATTCTGCCGAGTCGGGATAACCAGGGACTTGGATCGTCCCCGGTTTCAGTCTCCCTAATTGAATTCGGACACCGTCTCTCTAGTTGAATTCGGATACCGCGTGGTGATGGGTGCAGATTACGGGTCTTGAGCCTGACAACCCTTTTGGGCTCGGGTCCGGATGGGTTGGACACCCTTTCATATATATATATATATATATATATATATATATATATATATATATCTATCTATCTATCTTGACTTAGAGCTCAAGACATGAGTTTCATTCCCCTTATTTGTTGCAACAAAAATGAAAAAACTGATGCAATAACTTGCACATGAATGGTATGCACTCGATAATAACTACAAGATGCCATTAAAAAAAAAAAAAAAGAAGAAGAAGAAGAAGGGAGGGTACGTACAATGGTGTGGCCTCGGACTCCAAATTAGGCAAAAGTAGTCACCCAAGAAGTAATGAATTATGTAATTAGATGGGTTAAGCACCCAAGCAAGACATGATAAGATCAACAGTATTTTGTATTTTTCTTAATTTATTGGATTCTCCAGCTGGTTGGCCAGATTCACCAGGTTTAGTGCTCCAATCGTGGGGATTGCAGAGACTCTTAATAAATTTGCCACGTATGGATAACCATAGTTCATTCATCATAATATCATATGGATCTGAACTACTACATCCAATGGGTACTAAACCTGCGTGAGTACTCGGTCAAATATTGGAACCAGCTATGACTATGAGGAAATATTTTCCCATGCGCGCGCGCGCACACACACACATATATATATATATATATATATATATATATGGGCTGCACATGCGATAATTGAACCTAAATATAATTTATTAATAATATAGATCGAATCAGTACAGTCGGAAACTTTGTTTTTATTGCTTGGCGTACTAAATCTTCCCGGATTCCCCCCACGATGCGTTCGCTTGATTACGATGAAAATAATACTATCCTCATGTACCGTTACTACAAACGTCCACATTTATGATCAACATCCATAAATTTAATGCAGTCTTCAATCTGCCTGCACTACCCAAACTCCCGGCCAAGCTAGTTAATGTGAATATATTTGAGAAGTGATACATATATATATATAATAATATATATAATTAAGGAGATATAAAAACTAAATTTATAAACTAATGTGTAAGTTTTATGTAATCTACTGGATATATTTTATAATAAAAATAATTTTATAATATAACATATCACATAAAATACAGACATATATATCGACTTGTACATTTATTTCTATATAACTCCTTCACTAAAATATTTTTCTGTATTGATGATTTTACGGTACTAGCGATTGATGGTATATTTTTTATTTACTTCTTTGTAGATAAGAGGAATGGATCTTTGATTATTTGGAGACACATTAATGCACTGTTTTAGGGATGACAATTTGTTTTACAATTCGTTAACCCAATACGAATACGATACGATAATAATAGATTAAGATTTAGTTGTAATGGGTTTGGATCAAAATTAATGGGTTAACTTTTTAAGATAAGATTATTAAACGGATTGAGAACCAGACAACTCGTTTTGACTCGCTATAACTTATTATAATACATTAAAAAAATTAAAGTTACAATTATATTCATATATGGTATACCTAAAACTAGAATTGTTAGTATTTTAATTTGATGTTTTTTATTATTTGGATTGCAATTTTGAATTTGTAGTACTTAGTTTTATAATATTTATAGATATTATGATTTTAATATTTACATAAAATTATGTTAAATTTAATTAGGTCAAACGAGTTAATTTTGAGACTATTTAACTCATTTATGTAAATAGGTTGAAACAGATTGTATTGTGTCGTGTTAACCTATTTCGTAATATTCACTAATATATCAAAATTTTTATACGACCCGACTCGTTATTTTAACAGATCGTGTTAAAATCTGAAATTTTGGTACACGATAAATTTAACTGATCAAGTTAAGATTAATTTATATAATATAATATACATGTCTTGGTATAATTCGTCAACTCATTGATACAATTTTACACTCGTATCTGCATCCACCTTTTAAATTTATTTTTTGTTTTTACCTGCATTGTAAGAAAGGAGAATAATAATAACAATTAATAAGTGTTTCTCTATCGGGATAAGCCGATACAACGGCCTGTTCGGGAATAACAATGGAATATTAATGGCAGCAAGTTATTCTGTTAATTTGCATAGATCTCGCTTCCATTCCTATGAATTGGGCGGTTGACCATGAAATTAAGATGATCATGTGGTGGATTATTTCAACATAAAAATATGGTCCAGAGATTATATTGAGCTGGACAATGCTGGCCCGCATGATTCATCCGATCGAAATCCGGAAAACTGCATGCCATTATAAAAAGCTCCAAAGCTACTAGCTAGCTTCTCAATTTTCAATTTCAACAAGCCAACTTGTGCAATATTCATTAATGGTACTGGTTGCTGGCCATAAAGCAGTATGGATCATCAATATTTTATTTCAAAGCAACTAATTTGTATTTATTTTTTCATTTTAATTCCTTAGCTGCCAGCTGCGGCTTACGTCTTTAATATCATCTTCTGTTGACAAAAGGATTCCGAAACAGTTGGATTAACAATATTTATAAAAACAACTTAACTTAATTAACTTCTTTTTGTTGGGTAGAGAAGGGAAAAACATCAATCCTCTCAAACTTGGACAAGAACTTGAAATTAATTATCAAGTAGAAGAGAGAAAGGAACATGAAATATTAAGTTATACGTACATGGCCATTAATTAATAATTGTCCATATAAATATTTCGGACAGATATTAAATTAATTAACAATAAATATATTATTACGGCCATCTACTTCATGATAAGTCTATTATACATTCAAATTTGAACTTGAAGAGTCCTGGCCGAGTCCGAACTCTGTATCGTATTAATTAAAATCTTAATTATGTAAAACAAATCTCACTAATTGCGAGATTTTAGTACTCTATGACACAGAGCAACTGATTTTGATGCCACAACAACTTGGGAGCCCCAATTTAGCTTAGGTTAAGGAACATGTTGTTTGTCATTATATGCGACAGATAATAACCTATTAAAATTTGTTATTCCCTCATTTCGAGAAGGAATCATCCCTCCAATTAGTTCCAACTTAAAATATACTACAAAAGAATTTCTAAATCAGATTCTAAAAACAAGCAAATTATAAATTAAGCGATCGAATTAGATTAAAAAAGAAATGTACTAGTATACAGATTGGTCTATAAATATGCTCGTATATATAGCATTATTCAAAAGAAAATTAAGGATCATACTGTACTATACGTACGTACAGCTATATATATATATATATTAATTTATTATTGATAATATAAATTACTATCTATATATAGCAAGTAGCTAGCGGCCTGCTTACAATATATATATATATATATAGAGACATGCTAGGGAGAATCCACATCCAAGAGCACTCACTCACATGAACAGTGATATAAACAGTACATATCACTGTTCATGTGAGTGAGTGCTCTTGGATGTGGCTTCTCCCCATCATTTTTGATATATATATTGACGGGTTTCTCTGAAGTATCTTCTTCCATATCCCCTGATAACACTTTGAATTGAGAGTTAGATCTTAATTAAAGAGGAGTAAGAATAAAGGCAATGACTTAGAAAGGGAGGAAATATATACTAACTCCCCAGAAAACATGAACATAAATAAACCATGTGATCATATATATCACACTGAAAACATAAATAAACATAAATTAACATATGCGTGCGAATTTGATGAGTGTTAGATTTGCCATCGATCCGCTAAAAATTCTGACAAGGTACTACTTTTGCAGTGCAAAGCAACCGGAATTCTCACCCCAATCCGGCCAGCATATATAATCCTTAGATAATAATGTACGTACCACTTCAAGTTATATATATATTAGCTTTGTTTGAATAGGACTCCACATATTTATATATATATATATATATATATTCACTTGCTTCCATATATTGCCAAAGATTTTATAGGATCATTAAAATTTGTATATTGCATTATTAACGTTGAGTATTGATCTCAGATGATCAGCTTTTTCTGTACTGCAAGCGCATGCAATAATTCTAATTTTCTAATTTTCTAATTCAGATACCCGCGGTTATTTACACCACAGATTAAAAAAAGAGAGGAGTTTGCTTATGCCAGTTAACCCTACCTTGATAATTTACAGGGTCAAGAAAGAATATAGTAACAGTACCAGAACGCAAACGGCCAGTAATATTGACCTGTCCTGAACTTAATTCAGAGGAAAAAACATTTCAGCGAACTTTGTGTTTTTGCGCACGTAATAATTAGAAGACCAGCATTCACGTTTTTTGATTTCAGAAGCTGGTCTAAATAATTGAGTTCTTTCGGCCTCCACTTGGGGGCAAATATTCAGTTTTTTTTTTCCTTCCTAATTTCAGCAGATCCGCTATCTCTTCCCAGATCAAGTTGTCTTTTTTTTTTTTTTATTATTATCGATGATCCACCTCACTCTGTGTGAGAGAGAGAGAGAGAACCAGCCTTAGTTTGAATGATTGAACAAGGATGTCGTGCACATGGCTCAAAGTACAACGCGGTCTACTAGTATAAAAGGTGAAGGAGTTGGAGAACGTTATCATGGGTCACTTTGAAAACTACAATAACTAGTTAGAGATCAAAGCCTTTCCAGAAGAAAGGTAAGCTTCAATATCTCCCGTTCTATTCATAAATGCTTCCATTTTCTTACTTTTCTTTCTGTGCCTAATCAATATATTTGAAATCTGAAACCTTTCAACTTTTGCTCCTTCAAGGATTAGTGTCTTCATATCTAAGATTCTTGCGCCTATCCTACCCTTTCGGGGATCAACCTTTAATCCATATCTTGAGCAAATAGATCAGGAGTCGCATTAATGGAAGTACTCTCATCCGGGAAATGGCTTTCAGAATTGGTGAGATTGTCATATATATGAATCTATATCAGAAGAATGATAGTACTATATATTAACTCCAAATTTCCCATGGCTTTGTTATATATCGACTTTGAACATGATTTCCTAACTAATCGTTTTTGGGGTGACATGCTAATTCTATAGGAAATGGATGATTACGAGTACATCGCCACTGCAATGCAAGACAACTTTCAGCAATCTTTCTCTTCAGAAAGCTATTCTTCTTACCCTGCCTTCAGTACCGAAAACACCATCACCCCCCTCAGTAATTCTTCAAATGAAACATCACGGAACAGCTTTGAGAGGCCAGCCAAACAAACAAAGATTGACACTACTTGGATCAACTCTGGCAATATCATAAAGCATGAATCACCAAAACCTTCTTCCTCCCCCCATATTCTTTCATTTGGGAACCCGAATTCGCAGCTTCCAGAAAACCCTAAGCAGTTCTACGGGAATCCAAAGCATGAGGTTGTTTCTCCAGTAAATATACACGTACCTATGATTTCCAGGGGGGTAGAGAATCAAAACCATGCTCCAAAAGCCAGCCAGGGTGCTAAGCGGGCCAGCTCAGTGATGAGTAGGTCAACACATTCAAACGCTCAAGATCACATAATGGCAGAGAGAAAGCGTAGAGAAAAGCTCAGCCAGCGGTTCATAGCACTTTCAGCCATTGTTCCTGGGCTTAAGAAGGTAACATATTCTGAAGATTTTTTTTTTTTTGAAAGTGTATGCTTTTTAACCAACACTGCATTAATACCTTTTACTTATAGATGGACAAAGCTTCAGTTCTCGGAGATGCTATCAAGTACGTTAAAGAGCTTCAAGAACGTGTGAACTTGCTTGAGGAACAGACCAAGAAGAGGAGTGTGGAATCATTTGTTTTTGTGAAGAAGTCTCAGCTTTCTGCGGATGATGATACCTCTTCATGTGACGAGAACTTTGAGGGTCGCTCTGACGAATCATTACTCCCAGAAATAGAAGCAAGAATTTCAGACAAGGATGTACTCATCCGAATTCACTGCGAGAAAAACAGAGGAGTCGTTGTGAAAATACTAGGCGAAATAGAGAAGCTTCATCTATCTGTTGTCAATAGCAGTGTCTTGCCATTTGGAAACTCCACACTTGACATAACCCTAATCGCTCAGGTAATTTCAGTTTGTAATTTCCATCTTTTCATTATATGGCAAAAGTATAAAAAACAGAACAAAAAAAAAAAAAATATTATGCTGTTACAACTTTTTCACTTCTTCAGGGATTTTTTTAAATAAAAGAACGTACCCTAAATTTTTGCAAACCTAAACTGAAAAGACTTGGTGAAAGCCCAGCACATGATTAGTCTAATCTAGATTCTTTTGCAGATGGAAAATGAATTCGACTTGACCGCAAAGGACTTGGTGAAAACCCTACGTTTGGCTTTATAAATTAGATGTAAATTCAACAGGGTAGACCAAGATCAGCAGCTCGTGCATCATGTGGATCTCTCCTTTATCTATTTTTCATTTTTTTGAGACCATTTGCCATTACCAAAGCTTAATTAATATAGCTTGTCGTGAGGGTTCTAATTTGCTGAATGGTTCTTTCTTGTTCTTGATTTTTCCTTGGTTGACTCATTGACCACGTTGAATCATCCGCTCTTATCTGTAAACAGAAACCTCAAGGCTAGCTATATAGTTTATCATAACCGGGAATATTTCGAGGTTTGAGCCTTCATTAGGCTTATAATCCTAATGGAATCTCTTTGATCTTCCCAGTTTGTTTTCCTGGCATGGTACTTATGGTACTTATAGAGAAGGCAGAATTGTGGTCTGTGTTCTTGTAGTACTGCATGCACAGAAAAGCAGGAAGTCTCTTGGGACTTAGATCCAGTTTTTAGTAGGGGGAATATCTCCAGTGCGTTTATGTTAAATTTTACCTCTGTAAAATGTACTTCTATAACTGTAAATCTCTGAAAGTATACCTAGCTAACTCTTGAGGAGTACGGTACAAAATCTCACATGCAACGTCTATTTTTTGAATGATTTAAACAAGATACCTGATCAGCCTTTTGAAGTATATCCATGCCAATATTGCATGTTTTTATTTACAAGTCGAACAGGCATTGATTATTATTCTAACTATAGAGGTAATATTCTATTCACGAGTCGAGGCCAATATCATTGCATTAACAGAGCAAAAGCGCATCTAGATGAGGGAAAGTGGAGGGCTCTAATTATTCTTGAAGGAAACTGCTGATCATAAATAATACAAACCATCATCATAAGTTCTCTGCCTAGTTGCCGCAAAGTGTATATATAGAAATGTTTGTGTTGAGATGTGGCTTGAATGAAGCGCATCAGATTGCACTTAGAGTTTTCAACCCGTAACTTCGCTCGACCCTCGCTCGACTGTCGCTCGAGTGAGACATCAAACGGAGAGTTTTGGATCCAGACAGAGACTTCGCTTGACTCTCGCTCGACTTCCCGCTCGAACGAGAATCAATCCTAGGGTTGCATCTCTTCCAGAAATTAGGGTTAGCGCCGTCTGGAATAGTGTTCCGCTCGAGCGAGAATGTCTCGCTCGAGCGAGATACAGCCGATATAAGGGTCTCGGGCATTTGTGCAAAGAGAGAGCGGAAGCAGAGAGCTATGGTGAGTAGGCGATTTCGCTCGAGCGAGATTACGAACACAGGTGTCCGTCTCCCATTTTCTTCTTGTTTGATTTTGTAGATCAGTGAGAGCCTACTTGTAAAGGGTTTGAGAGCCTTGTGAGAGAGAGAGTTTTGTAACCTCCAAGAAGTGTACTCCATCTTTATTTATTATAGTGATTTAGACCGACCCAACAGTGGATGTAGGCTCAGTTTGAGTTGAACCACTTCATATCTGGTGTCCATTTCTGTTATTCATCTTTAGTTTTATTTCTCTTTGTTGCGTCCGCTGCGTGGCTCCGTATTTACTATTTTTCTGTCGACCCCATCCCCAACAAACTGGTATCAGAGCGTTAAGGGATGGCCTCAGTAAATTTTAGAGTAGAGAAATTTGACGGTCAGAATAGTTTCAGTTTATGGCGCTTGAGGATGAAGGCTTTGTTGCGTCAGCAGGGTTTGTTCAAGGTTGTAGAAGGAGTGACTGGTGAGCCTCCTGCATCGTCAAGGAATGAGGAAGAATTGGCTCACAGTAGTATTCTATTATCACTATCAGATGAAGTTTTGAGGGAAGTTGCAGAGGAGGAGACCGCGGTTGGTCTGTGGAACAAGCTAGAGAGCTTGTATTTGAAGAAATCTCTCACTAATCGGTTGTTTTTGAAATAACAGTTATATACTCTCAAAATGGAGGAATGTACTTATATTTCTGTACATCTAGATGAATTTAATAAGATTATTATGGATCTGAGGAACATAGACATTAAGATTGATGAGGAAGATCAAGCCTTAATTGTTTTGTGTTCATTGCCTATTTCGTTTGATAATTTTGTAAACTCAATGTTGTATGGTAGAGATACAATCTTCTTAGTAGATGTCAAGTCTGCTTTGAATTCTAAGGAATTGAGAACAAAATTTGGGGGTTTAGGCATGACCAATCAAGCCGAGGGTTTGTTTGTAAAATGTTCCTCTGGTTATAGATCCGGGGAAGGATGTTCAGGGAAGAATAGAGATAGTTCCAGTTCCAGTAGCTCTAGATCTAACAAGAGAAAAGTGAAGTGTTACCACTGCCATAAGTTGGGTCATTACAGAAGTGAGTGTCCTCAATTGAAAAATGTGGAAGAAGAAGAAAGTTCCTCTAGTAGTGATGACAGTGAAGACGATGACAGTTAGTCTCTTCTTCCTTGAGGGCAGTGTGGTGACAGGTGGAGTATCCTCACATGCTCTATATTTAGATATCATTCGCATGTGTCACGTGCGAATCTGCCAGACAGGATAGTCATTTATGAGTCAGCATCTTTTGCTCGGTGTGATCAGAAGACAGTAATCTTAGTTTTTTTGTTTGCATTGTATTCTTGGGAAGCAGTGTAGAATCAGGGTTCCTGTAGTATTTTTTATCAGGATACATCTTGTATAAAGTCTTGTTTTGTATTAAACTCATATTTGTTTCATGATCATTGGAAGTTTGGTTTTGTCTATCTGTTTCTTTGTGACGTGTTTGGTGTTCAAACACTTGTGAGAAGACAGTGATCTACAGACAAGAAGGTAGAGCGTTACTCAGACCATACAGTTTTGTTTCACTCCACGGAGTAACTGAATGGAATGAGGTGTGCTTTGAGTGACAGAGTTTACAGTTTGCTTTTGGTTTGCCAGGCTTGTCTACAGATCGTCAGTGAAGCGGACAACGCATCTCGCTATTTAGTGAATTTTCTTTTCTTTTGTTTCCATAGAAAGGAGAGAGAGTTATAACAAGAAGGTGGAGTTGCAAAGAGCTTCATAGTTGATTGGCATTGGTGCATAGTGAGAGCAGGTCTACAGTTGGTAGATAAAGGGGGCAGTTGGTCACCTTTTGTGTATGCTCATGCAGGCTTTTGTTGATTCTTACTTTGGCTAAAAAATATTTGATTGTCTTCATTTGTATTCAGAAGCCGTTTGTTCAAGTAAGCAGTTTGTATTGTAGTGCATTGCCGTTTGTGTGAAGATAGTGAATCTTCAGATGTTATCTATGTTGTTGAAGGCTTTAGTGTGGAAAGTAAGTTCTTCAAAGATAGACTTCGTATTTCGTGTTGGGTATTCCTTCCGTGGTTGAAGGAATTGTGGGTCTTTTTGTCCAGAATCATTTTGTGGGGCTTATTCAAGCCAAGGTGGAGATTTGTTGAGATGTGGCTTGAATGAAGCGCATCAGATTGCACTTGGAGTTTTCAACCCGTAACTTCGCTCGACCCTCACTTGACAGTTGCTCGAGCGAGACATCAAACGGAGAGTTTTGGATCCAGGCAGAGACTTCGCTCGACTCTCGCTCGACCTCCCGCTCGAGCGAGAATCAATCCTAGGGTTGCATCACTTCCAAGAACTAGGGTTAGCGCCGTCTGGAATAGTATTCCGCTCGAGCAAGAATGTCTCGCTCGAGCGAGATACAACCGATATAAGGGTCTCGGGCATTTGTGCAAAGAGAGAGCGGAAGCAGAGAGCTGTGGTGAGCAGGCGATTTCGCTCGAGCGAGAAGGGCTCGCTCGAGCGAGATTACGAACACAGGCATCCGTCTCTTATTTTCTTCTTGTTTGATTTTGTAGATTAGTGAAAGCCTACTTGTAAAGGGTTTGAGAGTCTTGTGAGAGAGAGAGAGTTTTGTAACCTCCAAGAAGTGTACTCCATCTTTGTTTATTATAGTGATTTAGACCGACCTAAGAGTGGATGTAGGCTCAGTTTGAGCTGAACCACTTCATATCTGGTGTCCATTTCTGTTCTCCGTCTTTAGTTTTATTTCTCTCTGTTGCGTCCGCTGCGTGGCTCCGTATTTACTATTTGTCTGTCGACCCCATCCCCAACAGTTTGTAATGTAGGGTCGTACAATTACTTGGACCTTGCAAAAATAAAGGACTTTAATTAATGACCCTTGCCTCTGTGATGCTTCAGGCTTGGCTTCATAAACATCTTCCCTCTTGTTGTCTTTACTTTAAATTACCTCGTAATTAATTTACCTTACGAATTAAAATCAAGTTGTTTTCCTTAAAAAACTACCAAACATGATTAACTTATTTGCTGTTATCTGTAGCCCGAAGTGGTGATGGTTTTGTTGGCCAAGGCCGCAGTGGTACTAGTGCTGCTGTTACTTTGCCCACCTGTGCTATTCATTTGCTGCTCAATGAAACTGATATTCTACTCTAGAGGGAAGACAGGAGAGACTATTTCTGAAATCTCTCTAACTAAATTACTTCTCAAGTGGAGCTTGCATACATTGATATTTATAGGCATGTAGATTCACCTAGCATTTACTCTAATACATGAATGTTCCTAGTACATGAACACCCAAGTACATGACTATCCCAAATACATGAATTACTTCTTTCAAGATGAACCTTCACTCTAGTTCATGAATCTACCAAAAGACTCAACTCTTCATCTAACATTTGCTAAATTAAGTTTATTATTCAACAACCGCCATTAAACTTAATTCTTGGTAACTTAATTTGATAAATCATCCACTTCTTTTGAGCTGCAAGATAAATAAGATCATCCAGATCGTCTCTGATTGTGCAACACTAGGGGCAAAGACTTCTCCATAATTAATAATGAGTTGTTGGCTATTTTCCTTGGCCACCAATCTTGCATTGAATCTTTCTACTTCTCCCTTGACATTCTTTTTTACTTTGAAATCCCACTTCACACCAATGGGTTTTTTTCCCTCCGATAAAGTCACCAATTTTCAAGTATCGACATTCTTCTTGATTGATTTGATCTCCTCATCTATGGCAATTCTCCACCTTTTCTCTTGTACCGCTTCTTGGTTTTGGTTCACAACCAATAAAGTGACAAAAAAGAGTTAGATAATCACTTAAATTTTTCGTTACCTCATAAAGATCTTGGAGACTTCTCATTCGGAATTTCCTTTCACTGGATCTTCTTTCATAAGAAGACGATGAGGAGTACTAGAAATTGTTGGTGATTGAGGAGGTGTCGTGAGTTCTTATATATTATTTCCTTGATCTTCATCTTCAGGGAAGGGAAAGAAATCACACCAAAATGCTAGTTTGCTTATTTTCTTGGACCGGGACAAAAGATCTTACAGTACCCTGCACACCTCCATTAGGTTCTGGTGCTAGTGTTGTACTGCTGAGTTAGGTGTTACAAATTGGCATTACACGTTAAGCACATAGAGTCGGTTAAAACATGCATTATGTGTGACTAGAAATTAAATAAAAATTAAATTTGTGATGAAGAACATAATTTCCCAAGCTCAAATTATAAATAAGTTGCTAGTTTCGATCGTAAAAATTAAATTTGTGATGAAGAACATTATAATTTCCTAAGCTCAGATTAGTTACACATCAAATTGTAATCTGATGAGTAAAACACACATGAACTTATAATTAAGAATGAGATAATTTATTAAGAGGCGTGCTACAACCACCACTAGTGTGAGTCTCGTTATTTGCTTTTTTTTTTTTAAATTCTTTTTTTTTTTCATTATTTTCTTAACCTTCTTAAATATTTTTTTAAAAAATAAAAAAATAGTGATATTAATAAAAAAAAACAAATTCTTACTCATTTTTAAAAAAAAGAGTAGCGGTGCACAAAATAGGACTCAAAACGGTGGCCTTATCATTTTTCATTTATTAAAGTTATCAAGAAAAAAAAAAGGTTAAAACGCAGGTAATTTTTTATGTTTGCTAGTATAATAGACAGCTTTCAATTATATCAGTATATATTAGAATTGCAAAAGGAAAATTTTTGAAGTACTGAACACTCGGCCAAGTAATAGCTTATGTTAAAGCAGGTAAAACTGATGGCCCTAAGTCTGTTTGTAAGAATGCCTAGAGGGCCTTGTATTCATCAAAATGGAAATTAAAACATCTATTTTGGGTTCCTTACCCTATGACTTTACAAGCATTCATATTAAAATACAACCAAACAGATCACTCTCGCTTTTTCAGATATTGACACGTGTTTATTGGAATATAAATTGCTACAAAAATATTCCTCGATAAGCTTAATGTTGCTCTATCTCTTGAAATGCAATGATCTTTTGTTTTATGTGTGGTTTCGCTGTCATGAGCTGCTGTCGAGATGGTGATTCGGCAGCAGTGGTTTCTTCTTGTAATATGGCATGCTTTGCAACGACTTTAATTTCCTTAACATTCCCTCGTGATTCAAGCGACACTTGAGTAATAGTGAGACTTGAACGTAGGAATGTAAATTTGGTTGAGGAGAGTGGCTTGGCCAAAATGTCAGCTATTTGATCTTTACTTAGAACAAAGGATAAAAGAAGTGTTTTTGAGACCACCTTATCCCTAACAAAGTGATAAACTAATTCCACATGTTTGCATAATAGGATTAATCGAGAGGTAGGTAGTCCCTAAGTTATTACATCATAGAGTGGGGAATTTTGGTGAAGAAATACCAAGTTTTTGAAATAGTGATTGTATCCAAATCAATTCATATGCTGTATTTGCAATAGCTTTGTATTTAGTCTCAGTGGTTGAGCAAGCAACTATGGGTTGCTTCTTGGAGTCTCAAGAAACTAAGTGTGAACCATAAAAGACACAAAATCTACCAGTAGGCATCCAACCCAGTCAGCATTAGAGTAGGTTGTGAGATCAGATGATACATGTGTGGAGAGATGAAGTTTGAGATGTAACGAAATTGGTTTAGCATTATGCATATTGGTCTTATGTAACAAGTTTGAGATGTAATGAGATTGATTCAAGAATAAGCCTTGAGTGTTTCGGGAAACTTGAATCCCTAGAAAAAATGTAAAATTCCTAGATCCTTGACTAGAAGTGTAAACCAAGGGCGGAGATAAATTAGAATTTAGCTTATAATTAGAACCAGCCACAATAATATCATCAAAATAAACTAAGACAAACACAACATGCTCAGAATTTCGGTAAATAAACAAGGATGAATCTGAATGAGATTCTTGAAAATTGAGAGTGATGAGTTGAGCACTAAGCTTATGAAATTATGCTCTTGGTGCTTGCTTGAGACCATAGATTGCCTTTTTGAGTTTACACACATGGTTGGAGTAGTCCAAATTGACAAATCTAGGAGGTTGTTGCATAAAAACTGCTTCTTTGAGATCACTGTGTAGGAAAGAATTTTAGACGTCTAGATGATGAAGGGGCCAATTGGAAGACATGGCTAGGGAAAGGAGGACGTGTATGGTGACAGGTTTCACAAAAGGCGAGAAGGTTTCTGTGTAATCCACCCCTGGTTGTTGATGAAATTCTTTGGTAATAAGGCGAGTCTTGCACCGTTCAAGGGTACCATATGCTTTTCTTTTGGTTTTGAGGATCCATTTCAGACCCAAGACAGTGAGGTACGTGTAAAAAAGGACAAGTTTCCAAGTGGAGTTATGTAAGAGAGCTTGAAATTCAAATCTCATAACATTTCTCCACTCAATATATTTGGAAGCCTCTGAGTAAGAGCTTGTTTCCTTAGGAACAGATGGAGAGGAAGCTTCGATCAGAGAGCATGAGGGCTTGGTCAAAGGCCAAGGGATTATTCCATCTCATCGAACTCTTGAGCAATGAATATTGTCTTTGGCCTGTGTGATCATATGGTGAGGACCCGAAGATGGAGGTCTGGCAGGGAAAATTTTAGTAATAGGTGTCGTGGGAGAAGAAACCCTAGTATTCAAAATGGGGGAGGATGGATGCAAGGAGATAGCTAGACTTGACAAAGGGTTGGACGTAGTAGATAAAATAAGTGTTGGGCCATGTGAGTTGGAGTGGTTTGAAGCTGGTAAAGTGAGAGGTGGTGAACTGAGAGCACATATGGGCGTGGGAGATGTGAGTCTGTGTGAGTTGGAATTTGTGTGTGTGGTGGTCGTTGGGAGAGATGATGCTCTGGGCTAGGCCGATAGGAACCAACAATAATTGGTTCAATGGAGGGACCAAGTGTACTGGAAGGTGTGGCTTGAGATCTAGAATTTGAGTTGGGTTGCTCAATGGACTTGGCAAATAGGAATTGGATGTCATCAAATAGGAATTTGAGTAGGTTTGGCTCATAGGCACATGAAGACAAAATTACCCTTTGTGGTCGGGACTGTAGCCTATAAAAACATACAATTTTGATCGAAAATCCATTTTGTGTTTATTAAATGGGTGGAGATTTAGCCAACACGCGAATTCAAAAATATGGAGAAATTTATAATCCGATGCATGGCCAAATGATTTTTGAAATGGTGACTGATTTTGTAGGATGAACATTGACATTCTATTAATTAAATAAACGGTCGTTTGAAACGCTAACATCCAATATTTGTTACGCATTGATGCATGTGCAAGGAGAGAAAGTCTCGTCTAGACAATATGTCGATGAAGTCTTTCTACACTATCATTTTGGGCATGAGAGTATGAACATGTGAGACGATGTCCTATGCCATAAAAATTTTGAAGGGGTCAAAATTCTCCCCAACTATCTGTTTGAATAGTGTGAACATTTTTGGAAAATTGATCACTAACAAAACCGAATAAAGGCAAGAAAAATAGATGAGACATCTAACTTAGATTGTAAAGGAAATAACCAACTATATTTAGTGAAATCATCATCTATAACAAGATAAAACTGACAACTAGTTGTGGATAAAGCCGGTGCCAGTTCCCATACATCAATAAATAAAAGTTGAAAATGTGTTTGGAATGTGGAGGGAGAGGAGGGATGGGAAAGAGTACGAGATTTAGCTTGTAAATAAGATGTACATGTGGGGGAATCAATTTTAATTTCTAAAGGAAGCTTAAACTTGTTGAGAACAAAGGTAGTGATTGTTGGAAAGGTGTGACCAAATCGCTTGTGGCAAATGGGATGGGAGGTCCGAATGCCAATAAGTGCTTGGGGTTTGAGAACATTGCTTGGTGAGGTGGAAGCTGTGGAAGGTAGAACGTAGATTCCACCCTTAACGATGTCCCAAAGTCGAACCTTCTATGTTTGAGAATCCTTCACATAAAAACTAGTGGAGTTAAATTCAAAATAGACATCATTATTCAAGAAAAATTGACGAATAGACGGCAAATTTTTTGACATAAAGGGGACATGCAAGAGTTGAGTTAAGAGAAAGTTGCCATTTGGTGTATAGAGATGAGCCAAACCAGTGTGTTGGATGGGAATGGTGGAGCCATCTCTGATGTTGACTTGTTTCGAGTCTTGATATGATATGGAGTCTAGGTTGAGATTGTTGAAGTCTCCTGTGAAGTGATTGTTGGCAGCATTATTTGGGAACCAGTGAGTAAGGTGTGTTAGGACAGATGGTGGGTAAGTGGTGGTATGGTGGGCCGAGAATGAAGGTAGGGTGGTGCTTGAAAGGCATGATTGAATCTATAATAGCAAGACACAACAGAGTAACCAGGTTTCTGATATAGCTAACAAATGGGGTGGAACTCATTCGATTAGTAAAGCGATTGGGTGTTCCACGGCCACCCCCACGACCCCGTCTCTCACCTCATCCACCTCTACCGCAATAAGGGGAGGACATGGATGAGTTCGGTTTAGTAATGGTGACATTAGTAGAGAGAGGATCGCTTGACAGCAGGGATTGATTTTGATGGGTGAGCCGAGATTCATGGTTCAACAAGAAACTATAAATTTGTTGGGGTGATAGTGGGTCAGCTCTAGTTGAGATAGAGAAGTTACCAATTATTCGTAGTCAAACCCAAGGCCAACAAGGAGGTACGCTGTGAATGCAGTGGAGATGAAAGGTTGACCAGCTGCACTCAAGGATGTGGAGAGGGACTTCACTTTGTGATAATATTCTATGATGGTTGTCGAGCCTTTCTTGAGGCTTGCTAGCTGCAGATGCGTTTGCATCATGTGCGCTGTGGATTGGGAAGTAAGGAGCCTTCTAGAGTGGTCCATACCTCGTGTGAGGTGGTGCATTCCATGACATGGGTAAGAACATGTTGATAGTGAAGAGTTAATGGCCGAAATAATGAGTTGGTCAAGTAGTCACCATTTTTTGAACGCCGAATTGGGATTATTGTTGAGCATGAGGGGTGGCATGAGGGAAGTTCCATCCACATGCTCATAGAGTTGGTGATCTTTTAGGAAAGGTACCATCTATGTTTTCCATAACAAGTAGTTGTCAATAGTAAATTTGATATTGACAAAGTGGCTTGCTAAGTTAACCATGGAGGTGTTTATGGTGATTTGAGAAGTGGGGTTGAGATAATTGGTGGACACAAAGGAGTCCATAGCCTTGTAGTTGAACGACTATGAATCTACTGGCCTCGTGATACTATGTTAAAGCAGGTAAAATTGATGACTTTTAGACTATTTGTAAGAATGCCTCAAAGGGCCTTGTATTCATCAAAATGGAAAGCATCTACTTTGAGTTCCTTACCATATAACTTAACAAGCATTCATATTTATATACAACCAAACAGATCACTCTCTCTCTTTTAGATATTGACATGTGTCTATTAGAATATAAATTGTTACACAAATATTCCTCGACAGCCTTAGTACTGCTCTATCTCTTAATATACAATGGTCATTTGTTTTATGTGTGCTCCTTCTGCCATGAGCTTCTGTCGAGATGGTGATTCTGCTGCAATGGTTTTGTCTTCTTCTTCTTGTGCTATGGCATGCTTTGCAACAATTTTAATTTCCTTAACAACTTGCACATCAAATATAAATATACATATATAAGCTATATATAATATGTAGGTAAGTATTGCAGATCTGAATTTCCTATCATAGATATGAATAATCAACTTTATATTATGTTTTGCATTTATAATCTTGCCATGGATATGCCTATCCATGATAATTAATTAAGGTCTTCGAAACATGAATCATGATGATGTCTTTTTGTGTTTTTTTGTTTTTGTTTTTTGTCTTTAATTCGATCTTGCTATATATATATATATATAGATAGATAGATGTATGAACAGAAACGCACATATTGGTCGTGATATACATGAGTACTGTATATGATCAGGATTATCCATATATGACAAGATTAGGGCTGAACAAATAAGCCGACTTTTCGACCCGACCCTTTTAGCCGCTATGTTTCGATCCGATTACCCGACCCGATTATCCAAAAAGTCGGAAACGAAATACTTGTTTTACCGACAGCCATTCATTTTTGATTTCCTATTCCTTTATTTATAGTTTTACTTCTTCATTTTTCAATCCTCTCTCTCTCTCTCTTCTCTTCTCTCTCTTATTCCACCCTCACCGCCACCTCAAATCGCTGGCGTCCACCTCCAAATCCTACCAGACCAAGCTTCTCATCGCCGGCGTCCATCCTAAAAGTTTGACATTGAAATCTTCCGCTAAGTTTGATGGGTATTCTAAGATTTTACACGATCTCTTTGCTCTTCTGCAACCACCTATGTTTGGCTGCGACGGCGACCTCACTTTTCCTGTTTCCAACTCACACGCAAGCATGCATCGTCAAGGACTAACGCAATCATGGAGAGACCAAAACCAATCCAAGAAAAGTTTTTGGGTATTTTTGTTTTCTGAAAGGTTACAATTTCTTTTTTATTTTTATTTTTTTATTTTATTGAAAAGGAAAGGTTAGGCTTTGATTGTGGTTTGAATCGTTTGATTGTGTTGATTTTGGTATGAATGAAGCTTTTGTGTTAGGGTTTTCTGAAGGGATATTGTTGCATATTGCGAATGAAGGTTTTGTGTTTCTAAAGTCGTTGAATTTGGAAACTGCCGAACTAGGTAAAAAAAAAGGGAAGAAGATGAAGAACATGGGTAATCGGGTATTCGTGTATCGGGTGAGCGGAATGGATGTGTTATTGAGTCGAGTTAGAATCTCCTGATTCGGGTCGGGTCAGGTTGGCTGAACAGCCCTAGACAAGACCTTTGAAACAAAGACGTTGCCGTCCTTTTATTTTGATTAATGTTTTGTTACTACGAACGAGACAGACGGCTTAGTCGTGGTACGCATGCATCATTGAGGATTTACGGAGTAGGTATCTATAACGATAATTCATAATAGATTTATCTGTTTTTAGCTCAACAATTTCCCAGATTTCAGGTAGTATGTCATACGTACTATAACGCAGAATGATCCAAACACATTGTCGAAAAACAAGATAATTAACAAGAGTAGTAATGCTATAGTACTACCTATAAATTCAGAACCAAAAAAGAAAATATATAATAATAATCAGCTCCCAAATATATATATATATATATATATATATGTGTGTGTGTGTGTATGCGTGTGTAAAACAAAAATAAATTAAACAAGATGTTGGTATAGGAAATAGAAAAGATCAATCCTAAATTATGGATCGAAAGAAGAAGTGGGGAAATGGGTCATGAAGAATTAATCATATATCTAGCAAGTGTTGATGATCTTGATCAGGATATATATATATATATATCATATTTTAGAAACACTCAAGATATATATATATATATATATATATATTATATAGGATTGAGGTCAGTGATCATGAAATGGCATTATGACACCGATAGGATAAATGCTAGCTGTCGGAGGTTAGATTTGATTCTTTGAGTTAAATTATTAATGCATGCTTAGTAATGGATCAGTTGTGTTTTGGAGTCCTGTGTTTTGTACGTATTTTCTAGATCGATTTTATATGAAAGTTATGATCATATTCGCAAGACGCGCAATATATTATTATTAATATTAGAACAGACTCAATTATAATGTTGATTGTTTTCTATATGAATTAAATTGTAGTTTTTCTATTGTCGATTCTTAGCTAGCTATTGTTTGTTTTCTTACAATATACGATAGCAACTCGATCTCTCTCTCTCTATATATGTATATATATTTCCCTTTCTCCGATCCCGACCCCGACCCAATTAAATTCTGCTTGCATGTAGTTAGATCATGATATCATCGATGTTTTGTGGGCTATTAATTATGTTGTATAGACTCGGTTAATTTACACGTGCCTGCCACCTACGTACATATGCGTGCATGCACGTCAAAGAGGCTAGATCTAATTCGACAAATACGAGTTTTGAACAATTATAAGAAATATCACTTCTATTAATTCATGAAAAACTGGCTCGACATATAATATCATATAATAATATAAAGTCCCAGTACCTGATATTTGAGATCATCAAAAACAAATTAAGCAAAAATTGAAAATGACAAACATTCTGATCATATCAACGTTTTAATGATGATTATTATGCAGATCTATATAGTTGAGTCGGGACTAATTATTGGTTATATATATGTGTGTGTGTACGCACGCACGCACGCGGAATTCTCAGACCTTGAGCCAAGCGTACTTGGAACACCTAGTCGGCCATTGCGAGAGCAGGAGGAAATCAAAGCCGACACATGCTTTGAGTTTGAGTTCCCACTATATTCGTATGTTTAGATTTTGCAGGGTACTATGTGAGGTAGAGTCTCAAGTCTTTTGAGCCAGACTTAGTTGACCTAAGATGATTGCTAGAAGCCAGCTGAAACCTAAGTTAGTGCTTGAGTTGAGCCATCCTGAGGCCTGTAGCCCAAATCACCAATCGAAGCCCAGATAGCGGACTCATCGAGGAGTATTAGGTGCCTACAGTATTGCATGGAAATCAGCAATCGTGTAGAGTTAAGCTACACAGAGCCACCTAGACACTTGAGTACTGATGGGTGGGCAGTCCATTGTTTTTAATTTCGTTTCGTATCGACCAGTAAGGCCGAAATATGCCGTATTGACCGGCACAAGAAACATACTGTTTCGTTTCATTGTAAATTTCAGTCGTTTCGGCCAGTATCGGCCGAAATACAGGATTGCGGTTTATACCAGATTTCAGAATTCGGCCTACAGTTTTTTTTTTTTTTTGCAATTTTTTTTATATAAATTTGTATTTTTTTTAACTTTTTATATATATAAAAGGTATATTTTGTTTGTTTGAATTATAAAACGATTAGTAATTTTATCTTTTTATAGTTTATGTGTGTATATATATAATTAATTCTTATATAGACTACTATGAAACGGTATTAGTACCAAAATATTTCGTTTGATCAGTGCTTTAACTGGTATGCCCACCGATACGGTATTCAAAATATTAGGGCAGTCTCAAGTAGTACAATCGACCATGTCAGGAAGAACCACACTACATTTAATGGGGACCAAGCCGCATTTAATAAAGGACTACCGGAACACGGCATGACATGAAAGTGCCTCCAGCCATCGGACAATAGACTAACATAAGGTGCGACTTGGTTACAAACGACATCCCTGAGCCCCTCTATCAGAGGATCTCCCTACAGGCATTAAATATCCCTCACACTCTTATATGTGTGCTCTCTATGATCTTGATTCTTACTTGCATTATTGTCAATCGAATCCTTCTATTTACCATACTGATTTAAATATCAGAGAAACCACGGCTACCTGAGCCCTCTTCCGACTCTCAATATATGCAAGTTGAAGACAGAGTCTTTATGACGTGGAGTTGTTCAGGCCCGTGGAATACGACATTAATAATATATATATATAATATGGGCTCATGAACTAGTTAGTATTAGAGAAGATCATAAAGAAAACAATCTCAAACCCATATTAATATATTCATTTACCTACACCTTATAACTTTCGTTAATTCTAATTTTTTGGAAAAAGAAACACTGCTGGAAAATTAAACGTAAAAATTAGGAAAGGCAAGATGCAATATAGATATATAGATATATATATATATATATATATATATATATTATATTCCTGCATGCAATTTTCAACCATGCACGCACGTTTATCATGTGGCTTCAGTACCCGCCATCTGCTACCCCCGTTGCTGCTGTGCTCCAATATTAAACTTATATTAATATACTTCTGGAAGCTCAATCGACCGGCCTACTTAAGATTTATTCCACAACTGGTATATATGCAAACAAGATTAATAACGAATATTATCGAATACATTATATATAATACAAAGTGTAGCAGCTTTCTGATTTTGGGAGAAATCCAAATTTGGCCTACTTTTCATATTGCCTAGTTAGCATTTTGATGATCTTCCTCTTTTTCTTGGTGGAATATATACCATTAATTAAAAACTTTAACAAGCAATATATAAATTAATATGATCATGATCTTTGAATATTGATGATGATGATGATTACATATATTAATGTATATTGATAAGGCTAGCTAGTCATGATCATGATGCACATTTTATTATATATATAAACCTGAAATTTTTAAGTTTTCCACAACTTGGAAATGTTTATTAATTGAAGTTGACACGATATATAGCGTCTTTATCGAGACATCAAGATCGTGACAGGTAATCAATAATTAGATCCTCACGATCACCTTAATTTTAATAATTTGCTTATGAGAATTTGATGCATATTATATATTATTGTAATATAAGACCACCACTGGAAAAAAAATAAAATTAAAAGAAAAACAATGAACAAACAAAGAGAGATCATATTGCAATTTTCACGTCTTATTTTTCAAAATAATGTTTTTAATTCGGACAAACTACGATCTTAGATATATATTGGCAAGTGTCGATTGTATCCACATGACTCACGGATTTTGCTTATCTAAAATACTGGATATTATGCGCAAATATAGATTCATGTCCCTCTTAAAATATCACAGATATCACGAGTTGCTTTTTAGTTAATTAATTCGTCACATATATTATTAAGAAATTTGGTATATATATATATATATGTATGTACACACCCACCCACCCACACACACACACATATATATATATATATATGAGGGGTGCTACTCTCGGCTTGAGTAGTTATGTTCTCTGTACTTAGGCAATAATTATAATCTTCTTATTTTTTGTAAGTTTTTTTTATCATTTTAAAATATTTTTAAAAAATATAAAAATATATCAGTAAATTAATAATCACTTTCTTAATTATTAAACAAATTGTTTTAAAAAAAATTAAAATATTAAATATCAAAATAAGATATCAAAATGAGTAAAAAATCAAAAAATAACATTTCTCATATATTTACATACCGATTCAACTAAATAACTACCCAAATCTTTTCGATTTGATGTGCCATCTCTATTTCTCTACTAATCGATCTTTTGTCCTTATTTATTGGGGCGAAGGGGGAACAAACTGTTATATATACACACACATACACGTAGTGGTGCAATGTGTGAGGTACTTTGCCTTGTATCACTATAAAATAAATAAAAATAATATAAATATTTAATATAGAGAAATTTTGAATGAATTGAAATAAAATAATTCAATCAAGTTGCAAGCTAATAATTTAACATTTTGTAGGTAGTGATTGTCTAGTGAAAGAACTTACAAATATCATGAATTGCATTAAAAAGTAGAAAAGACACCGTCATAAAAAGAACTTTAAAATTGTAAATTATATCATCTAAATTATGGATTACATCCTCTACATCTTTATGTTGGTTTTCGTCCAACCCAAAGACTACATAAAAAAGTATACCTTAAGAGTAAAACAAAAGAGATGATTAATGATTTTTAGAATAAAGAGAAGCAAGAAAGATAGAGAGAAAAATAAGAAAGATAAGAGAGATTATATGGAGAACTAAGAGATGAGATAGAAAAAGTGGGGCAAAAATTATTGTTTATCAGAAACTGCTAAGAACAATACAAAAAAATGTTTTAAGAGAACATAATATAACCCTCAGAGTAAAAGAATCTCATGGTACATGAGCTGATCGGCATGAAAAAGTAAAAATTAAACCCAAATGATAAATAGAAATCAAAGTATTACTACAGGAAAAGGCACCATTTGCGGTGCCTTAAATCGCTGCTAATAGTAGCTAAAATCAACGCAAATTATAATTTGTGACGATTTAATGGCGCCGGTTGTTCAACGGTATCGAAAAGCTACTTATAACTATTTGCAGCAAAAACGTAAAATCGCTGCTAATAGTAGACTATTAGCAACGAAATAATTCGCTGCAAATAATAACAATAAGTGCTGGAAAGTGGTTTGACAAAAACGAATCCAACGTTGCGAATACTATTTAGTAGTGAAAATGTGTCGCTGGAAAAACGAGTTATTCACCGCAAATTAATTCGATTTGGCTCCCCAGATCGTTGTTGTGGCGATTTATTTCGTCGTGAATTATTATTTTTGCTCGACAGTTTTATTTGCAGCAATAAAATAACGCTGCGATATCTATTTTGCAGCGATTTTCTCGACGTATTTTAATTGAACGTTAATTGCAGTTTTGGTTTTGCAGCAAATGTTAATTGAACGTTATTAATTTGTAGCATTTTTTGGGCGTTTTGATTTCGTTGGCTTTTTGGGAGGTTTCCTGGAGCTTGTTAACAACATTTCCAAATGTACACAAGCAATAATTTTAATTTTTTGATTAAACCAAAAATGCTAATCATCCAATATATATGAAAGCATATACCAAAAACACCAATCATCCAAAAATACCAATCATCCAATAGTACATTGATTATCCAATAATTTTCAATTTTTGATTAAGTTTAATTTCATCTATATGAAACCATAAGTCCTGGTCATCCAATAATACACTGGCCTGGGTGCATTAATTGAGGCAATTAAATACTACATAAGAGAATAACTAATATTTCATTTAATCATGCCCATTAGTATTTGTGGCAATAAAATATTAATATTAAAATTTTCTCGGCCCACTATTTCACCAACGCATCTTGCTTGAGGTGAGAAGGTCAAGTACGTAGTGTTTTTAGTGCATCTTGCTTCTGTCCACAGATTTTTCCAATAGTACTCTACATCATGATTGTTAAGTGAATCAGTTTCAAAATATAACATATGAGAAAATCATATATGACTTAAGTTTGAAACTATACCAAACTTTATTCTTATATAAGAATAAGAAGAATAAAATTTTCTGCCGTCAATAGAGATTAATTGTAAACATATTTCATGTTTGAAACAACAGCAAAATCATTTAATTGTCATGCATATTTAGCACATGAGAACAAGTAGAAAAACAATAAATTAAAAAATATTGCCACACGTTACAATGAATGTGGAATTCAAGCTAAAAGAATTGACCATCTCTTCTAGCTCTATTATGCATTGCTCCAATACCAAATATTCAAAGCATCTCAACAAGTACCTGAAAATTTCATAGAAATATATAAATCATTTGAAATTATGTATTATCAACTAAAAAATAAGGAACTGCTGAATCATTGATTATCGTCATGCATAACACCAACTAGTAAACTCAACCTAATGAAATGGGGGTCAATTATATATAAAGAGACTCCTTTAAGATATCTTAAACAATTTTACCATTTGTGCACCAAACTATTCAAAAGAAGAAATATAGAAATATTCTATAATTTAAATGCACAACTAATTGACGTAATAAATTATAGAAAACAACAATGCCACACATACCAGAGCCAAAGCATATTGTATTACATAAGTCAATTTTTTGCCCATATTAATATGCTATGGATAACTATAAATATCTAAAGTGTGTAAAAACATGAAAATAGGCATTGATATTAAGAACTTTTATTGATAGCAATACAATTGCCCATGCATGTACTAGAATTATAAGCCTGCAAACCCACCAAGCCAGATCAGCTACAATTCCAAAATACCATTCCCAGCCATGAAAGATGAATTGGCTAACATTTTCTTCATTTTCTAAACTATTTTCGAGCTCTGAACATATTGATCATATTACTCAATAATATTACCATAACTTAACCTATTTTTCCAACCCCTTCTACACAAAAACTTTAAGCCAAGAAACCCCAATATTTCCCTCAAATATTGGCTGGTAGCAAAAATAATAGCAACTAATACATTTTGTGTTCACTCTTTTTGTTTGTTCTGTATTTCATTCACTCCACAAAATTTTCAAGTCATAATGACCTTTATGTTTGCTCTTTACTGTCATTTGTTTAAATTTAAAGGCATATTCACAAACTTCTGTGATTAGATGAGGAAAACAATACCTGCAATAATGTATCTAGCAGCAATGGCACATTTATGATTGAAGTTGTCGAACTATTGGATAGAAGATCATCTCCAATGAATCCCATTAGTCGGAGAGATACAATTGCATAGTATCTCACACCACCTGCAGCACAAAAATGAATGTTATATGCAAGAGTTAATTAATGTAGATGCAAACTTATTTTTCATTATTACAAAATAATGAATGAACAAACTTCTCCACTAAGCTTATTCTCGTAAATTTCCTGCACTTTTCAACATGATCTCACATATTTTCACTCTCAAACGTGCAAAAAAAAAAAAAATTATTCAACAACAAAATGAGATAATTAGCCTTAGCAACTATAAAAAATACTAATAATTAGCCACACTTATAAAAACTATTACATTAATAGATACCACCATCAAAGCAGTCCATATCACCATCAAAATAGTCCAGACTATCTACATTTTGAGAGTGAAAATATGACTTGAAAAGCCCATACCACCATCAAAACAGTCCATACCCCCATCAAAACAGTCTAGACCATCTACATTTTGATACCATCTTTCAAACTCAAGAATAGATCGAAATACTCTATTTGATAACAATGTAAAGAGGGCAAAGAAACATTTTCCAGCACTATTGACTCTTTATGTCCTTTGGGCTATTTTTTCTAATTCAAAATTTGCAAAGCACATAATTTTTTGAATCTGAATCTTTTCTGAAGACTAGCAAAACCATTGTGACCTATGTATCACATTTACTATTATATTGAAGTCTGAAACTACTTCTAGAAACCAACAAAGAAGCATGCACATACACACAAAAATATAAAAAGTGCTTGAAAACTAAAATGGTCTGATTTGGAAACTTATTTCCATAGAAAAGTCTCAAACTAACATCCAGCACGTACCTGAATCTCCAACATGATAAGTAGTAGAATTATCCCCTTAAAAAATATCATCAAACTACAAAACAGAAAACTTAGATTCAAACACCCGAAATCTGGAATACCATAGAAAACATGTGCAAAACTTAGATACTTATATTTCTGATATTACCTTCTACTAAGACAATACTCCTAGGAATGGCCAAAAAATTGCTTTTTACAACCATTGTCGCTCCCACATAAAATATATCAGTCCTAACCTCTTATTATTGTATATACAGAGATCTATATATATATATAGTTGTATATTGTCAATACTATGTCAGAACTACACAAAATATACACCCAAAGACCTCACAAAAAATTTCCCTCAAAATATGATTATTTCTTGAACACCAGCTTATTGTGTCTCTTGACGAAACACATCGATGGACGAATGCTGGCCCAACAACTCTCACATCAGTCGGTTGGTTTTCTCTTGTTTATGCTCTATTGCAGCCAACTTCGCCTCAACATTCTCCAACTCACGGGTGGAAGCTTCAGCTACCTGCTTATGCTTCTCAATTGAAGCCAAGTACTCTTTTTCCCTAGCCTGGTCGCGCTGCCTTCTAGACTCTGGGATCACCATCTCTCCCAGTCCTCTTGCGTAACCAGGTCTATGACCAAGTACTTCCCTAAATACCTCTGCGGCTACTTCATTTGTTTGTTGCTCCGGTTCTAGAGTCTCGAGTTGTTCAGCCATTTTATTCTGCAATAGGAGATAATAAACAGATTACTTACAATCTAAGGTATACAAAAAATTACATTAATCATACTTACAGAACTAGCTTGAAAAAAGGACAAATAAAAGTGTTCATTGGTGCTCGAGAATGTTACTCACAAAATTTTCTTTAGTAGCTTCTGTGACAAAAGAATTTTTCTTCACGGACCAGTGGGTAGTCTTATAGAAGTCCACCATAGTTTCCCCGTCATCAAGCTACATGTGTTTACAATGTGTATTATAAATGTACATGTTCAAGCAAATAAAAAAGGTCAAACCTACTAGCCACTTCATTTGGACTCTAAAAGCTTTGAGTGAAATAAGGAAAGAAAAATATCATTATTCCCTCCACTTGTTATGTAAATTAAGTGACATAGGACAATGTGTGTACATCAAATAGGGAAACAAAGTGTTTAGAGATTATACCTTCTCTGCCAATTTCCTCACAAAGGATTTACGATTAAATGTGTGGTTTATTTTTTGCTTTTTTCTGTTCTCTCGATTCTGCTCTTATATTTTCTGGCATGACAAACATACATTATGAAACACAATCAAAGTTATAAAACACCAAAGACTTGGATACTTAGAATTTTGTTCAAATACATTGCCGGTTTGGATTGAAGAAACTAACAAGGTATATACCTTGAAGTGCTCGCTGCTCCATCTCATGCAGAGCTTGACCCAGACCATGGGGGTGACCAAACTACACCCAGCCGCCAAAGTTTCATCGTTGTTTGGAAATGAGGTATAAATCTTATGCAGCTCATGGTAGAATGCATTAAAGCGCTTCCTTAACTGTGTAGTCACTGCCAGGCGATGGTTCTCTAGCTCCCATTCTAATTCAAAATCACCCTGCACGTCGAAATAATACCATTATAGGCAATCACCAAATCCATCATTTCCATTGTGTAAAACCAATAGTACTGCCAAATCAATTTGATTAATTTGATTTATTTCCATCTAAAGTATAGGCATTTATAGTTATATAATTAGACTCAAATCAATGAAAATAGTATGAAAGCTTTTTTGCCAATTCTCTGCTTTGCCCCACTTACCAATTTATGCCAAAAAAGGGAAAAAAAGTGCCAAAGAGATTTAAATAGAGGTAAATTACAAATCTTAGCTGCCAAAGGAAAGAAAGAAGATAAAAGCCCCATGAATCAGCCCAAGTTTGTACATGAGTTTTTGGAGGTAAAGGTAGTATGCAACAACAGGTTTTCTACGTAAAATATATGTTCATATCATTTATATTTTGAGTTTTTGTATATTCAAGTTAACTCCCTGATATCTCAAGAATAATTCATGCATATATGTATGCATGCCCCAATTTGTATTTCAGTTTCATGCAGTATGAAGGTGCAGCTTTTGAGGATGGCAAATGATTAAGTATGTGGGATTATTACAGCCACAAATATTCAGGGGCCAGGTCTCTCTCTCTCAATCTATTTCATTTTTGTTTTGTAGAATATAAAGTTATTGAGATAATTGATTATTTAAAATGATATCAAGCCCGTACATACGTGCTCTGGAGTTGTAACCTACATAACTAACCAAATGATAAAGAAAATATCATTTTGGCTCAATGTTGATTAAAAAAAATGACTGCTGCCTCTAATTGATGCAACCTTATGTCCTTGTTTCATCCCCTCTTTAGCCTTTACCCCTTCAAGACCAGTCCTCTCCTAACTTGTGTTTGGGCTATAAAGTGTTATCAGGTTTATACATTTTCAAGTTCTTAACATAGTAATTTCCCAACATATGAACATACTTCTTGGTCAGTGTGAGTTAAGAGATTAACAATACAATATTTGTCCTCTTATTTGGGTCCAGCTAATCTGGCTATAACAATTGTTTATATATATACATACATATATATATATATATGCATGTATATATATAAATAGTTTCCATTTATATCAGTAGTATATATGTATATATATATATAGGATGATGCTAAGTGAATCGAAGTAATTATCAATGCTAATAGTTGACCCATCAATAAACAACACATCTAATTAAACCCATGCAAGATCATAATTTTGCTCCAATCAAAATCTAAAATACCACGTTGTATAGAATAAATTTCAAGCATGTTTAAATAAGTAGAGATATCTAGTAAATCAAGCAAAGAATAAACTTGAAACCACGTTTAAACAAAACCCCAACCTTAAAGCATGTTTATATGTAGTAAATCAAAAACCCTAATTTATCCCCACAAGACTGAGTGTTAAAAATTAGGTAGAGGTCTCACCCCCAGAGCAGTAGAGCGTTCTACAAAAGGCGCAGATGGGGGAGCAATACCCAAACTCAGTCTCGGATTCCTCAAAATCAAATCTCTTGAAGCTGCGAAACAACAGTACTTTCTGTGATTAGGAAACAAAAAACAAGTATTTTCTACTAGAAATCGTCGTTTCTAATGAAATAATTGAGAGAAAGTTTCGGTTACCTAAAAAACTCGAGAACGAGAAGCAGAGTTCCACGCGCAGATGGATTTTAGGGTATCGCCGGTGAGCTGGTGGCACCCGTACGTCGCCGGTGGGTTTCTGTAATGATGAAACTCGAAATCGGTGATGAATCCCGTAAAGTTTCTGCACCGATTCCCGTAAAGTTCTTTGCAGACCAAGGTTTTTGTGGGAGGGAGGGAAAATGCTGAGTGCGGGAAAAATAAAAGGGAAATGGTGGGTGGGAGGAAAATAAAAGTATAAGAGCGCTGAGGCTTCGCACGCGGGTTCATTAAAAGGTCTTTTGCGGCGATATAAAATTTCGAAACTACGGATATAACGATGACTTAATTCACCGTAAAAACGAGAAGACATATTGCGGCCCAATAAATCGCCGCAATATTAACTAAAATCGCTGCAATAAATCAGTTAGTCATCGATACGTTATAAATTTGTAGCGGTGTCAAATTCGCTGCAAATATTAATCTTACCCATCGAACTCATTATCGGCACCTATAAAATCGCTGGAAAAAATACATTTTCTTGTAGTGTGTAGTGATAGTTACAAATACAAAATAAATAAATAAATGCAAAATAATGAAAAAATAAGTTATTTTCATCATGTTTAGGATCTGGATTAAAAGTTAGCTATTTGTATCTTTAAACAATGTAAGATTTTTATATTTCCAAATTCTCCAAAATATAGTGAGAAATATAAGAACTTTATAAGAAATATCCAACTCTATCAATTCTGACAATAATGCATTATATTAAATTTGTCTCCACAAGTATTGAATCACATTAAACTATTTAGTAATGCATACTGAAAAATATTTTGACAACACAAAGAATGATTAGAAATATTTATCACGATGGTGAATAAAATCCATATTCCAAATATTTGTCATCATATATGCTAGATATAGATTATGAAATTGCCAAAAATACAAAATTATCTAAGTTTTCTAAAATACTAAATTGCGCAAAATATGAAAAATAAATGATGTGTCCAGAAGAAGAAAGAAAGAGATTACTAATTTGTCTAGATTAAAAAGAAATTCACTTGAAACTGAAAGGAAGGCACTTACCAAAAAAAATTTCATATATAGTTAGCTACGCGAAACAAATAGATTTTCAGCACAATAGACTTCCTTTTGATGAGCTAAAAAACAAAAGCATTTCCTTCTTTCAAATTATTTTCTCTTACAAATAAATTCTATCCCTTTATCATTATCATTGATGAATAATAGCTATTATTATAGGAGCAAACAACATACCATTCTCTTGTATCATCAAATGTTTGAAGTTTGACTTTTTGGTTATTCGATAGCTATTTTGCAGCAAATTCAACAAGCACATACTACACAACAAAAAAAAAGTTTAAATCAAGTACATATTTTTGAAAAGTAATTGACTTTGAACAATAGAATGCAATAATTATATGTTTAAACTGTGAAAATTCGTAATTTTATTCCCTTGGTATTTTAATACTTTAATATTTTAATATTTTAATTTATTGGATGTTATGAGTTAGTTGCTATTAATATTAGTTTGTTGTGCTTGTGTTTAAATATTTGGATATTTCATCTTTAGTTAAAATTTATTTTCTCATATTATTTTATTGTGATGCTTTTATTTTAATACTTGAATTTAATCTCCTTGTTTTATTATGTTAGTATTTGATTTAATGTATCTGATTTGATTTGATTTTAATTGATTTTCGGATTCGCCTATTTATGTTTAGTTGTGTTGAGTTTGGGTTTTATATGTTTTGGGCCATGTTTAAGTTTGTTTTGCAACTAGCCCGTAGCCCATAACCTAGCCCTTTTCTTTTGTTTCAAACGGCAACGTTTGATTTAGTGAAGTAGTAAAATTCCAAGCCTTCTCCATCACATGTTCAGCCATCGTTCTCTTCTTCCTTTCTTCTTCTTCTTCTTCTTCCTCTTCCGTTTCTTTTCATTTTCATTCCCCTGTTCGTCTGCTGCAAGACGTGAGCAAAGATCGAATCTTTGTTAGCCTTTTTTATCTTCATTTCATCCACGTGTTGCATTATCAGAGACCTGGTATCTCGCTATTCATTTCTCTTCTGTTTTCATCTCGAATCCGTAAGTCACATGTACAGATTTCTAGTAAAACTGTGAGCTTCAACCCATGTTTTTGCCTTCGTTTCTCATCTAAAAGCTGAAGAATCTTTCTTTTTATAGCTTGCTTGTCTTGGCTCGGGTTTGGTTGTGTTTCATGTGATTTATCCCACCTGAAAAATTATTGTGTTGTGCTGGTTTCATGCCTATAAAATGGGTGGTCGACCTTTGCTTCAAACCACTCCAAAAATGCTCTATTTTCCCCTTCAAAAGTTGTGTGTTTAGTCATCTTTTTAGAGCTATTTTCCTTCTCAACTCAAGTATGAGTTTTCTTCTTCAGATCCCCTTTGAATTTGAAAATTGGAAGGGCCTAGCAAGGGCATTCGACAATGGGGACTTGTTTGTCAAAGCATAGGGGAGATGCTGGAGTCAGCGGTGAGGCCAGATGACAGGCGGTGAAGCCTAGCTCTGGCTGGTTGCATGCAAGATGTAGATAAATCCGTATTGAACCCATTACAAGAAAATTGGATATCTGTAGCCAACTATTCTCTACCAAAATGGTTATTTCCTACCAATTTTTGCAACAAATAGTCATGCTGGCAAAAAATAGTTGGCCACATATACTCAATTTTTTTGTGGTGACCCGTTTCAGATTCTGCTTGCGTGCGACTGAGGGAGGGTTTGGCAGGGGCATTCGACCGTGGGGATTTGTTCGTCGAAGCATGGGGGAGATGCTAGAGACTACAGTGAGGGTAAAATGACTGGCGGTGAAGCCTAGCTCTGGCTGGTTGCGTGCATGGCTGAAGGAGGTCCGAAGGGCATTTGTGTGATAAATGGGTGCTCTTGTGTGTCACTCAAGGGGCAATTTTGGGTTTATAAAAGTTAAATAATAATTACTGTTCAATACTTTTCAAATTGGGATAGATGCTTTTTAAATATAAAGATATACCATTTTGCTCTTCTATCTTTATATATAAATGACGTTACCTTGTCTGAAATGGGCATGCATTACATGGGAGTGACGTGATTTATTATGATCACAAG
Organism: Platycarya strobilacea; assembly: GCA_036898215.1. Classification (NCBI taxonomy): domain Eukaryota; kingdom Viridiplantae; phylum Streptophyta; class Magnoliopsida; order Fagales; family Juglandaceae; genus Platycarya; species Platycarya strobilacea. The sequence goes on from CM072555.1 coordinate 39,604,008, forward strand.
GAATTAGGTGTAGAGAAATGCATGGCAGCGTGCAATAAATGAAACCGATTGAAACCTTTCTGCACCGTGTCAAACCACTTTTGACCTTCTCGTACCTGTGGGAGGAGCCATCCTTTGACCACCCAATGTAGTACGTCGTACACGCCAAGCCAACTAATTAGCTCGGTGCTCTCACGATAGGATAGAATGCGAGATCGAAGATAAGAAAAAAAGAAGGATCAGGTTTACAGTTTAGGACAGGGAATAGAAACCTATCCGAAATATTTAAATAATTGGCAACGCCAACCAGTCCTGCAATTTCTCGAATGCTTATTAATTATTTGGATTCGCCGCCTTTCGAATCACTTGTCCATTAGTCTCATCGATCTTTATCATGTATATCAATTTATTTTGCGGACATTAGAATTACACTGATGATATGATACTATAATAAGCTAAATTGATTAGTATAAGGGTGGCCGTCTTCAATTCATGGAATCTCATTGTTGAAGAGGAAAAAACTCAAGCCCCTTATAATAATTGTTAGGGGTTTTCAAGATAATATTAAGCAAGCATTATTATCAAGTACAAACCTAGATGATCATGCATGAGATTGAAGCAAAAAGAATAGATATCCGCTGAAGTACTTCACTGTAAATGAAACAATATCCAATAGCCATCATATTTATGTCATGCTTTTATTTTCATAATTTAAATCTTCGATATTAATGGTCTTTATTAAGATGTATATTTCAAGGTACATGTGTACAACATACTTTATTATATGCTTAATGTGATCAATGTATAGACACATGGATCGACTTTGTATATAAACCGAACTTTGTAATCATTTTATTACATCACATTAATGAAATCAGATTTGATTCCTCTTTGGAGAGATCTCGATACTTCTAATATGGTATCAGCAGAAATTGATAATTAGGGTTAGGTCATCTCTTTGATACACTTCTCTTTGCTATCTCTCTTTCGATCATGGCTGAGGAAGAATCCTCCTCTTTGTCTTCCACTGTTGAATATGATCCTCGCAGTCCTTATTTCCTCACCACTATGGATTATCCTGGCATTCTTCTTGTCACCGAGAAGTTGAACAACAACAATTACCACTCCTGGTCCCGTGCAATGTTCTTATCCTTGAAGGCATGCAACAAACTCAGATTTATTGATGGATCCTTACCTGCTCCAAAATAGTCTGATCCTCTGTTTTCTCCATAGAGTAAGTGCGATACTATTTTTCTTTCGTGGTTGCTTAATTCGTCATCTTCTAGAATTGCTCAAAGCGTGATCTACATTCATTCTTCTTTCACGATGTGGCTTGAGTTGAAAGAGAGATTCTCGCAAGGTAATGGCCCGTGCATCTTTGAATTATAGACTGCTATTTTTGATTTATGTCAAGAAAACAAGATGTCAGTATGTATTTCATTGACCTTAAGGTTCTTTGGGATAAGTTGTTGAATTACTAGCCTTTACCCTGTTGTCATTATAGAGGCTATAAATGTAATTCCTTTAAGTTTTTTGCTGCTTATCATTATCAAAACTATGTCATGACGTTCCTATGGGACTTAACAATGTATTTGACAATGTGCGGGGTTAGATCTTGATGATGGATCCCCTTCCTCTGATTACCAAAGCTTTCTCTCTTGGTCTCCAATAGGAGAAACAAAAACTTGTTAGTACTCGAGGCATCTCCCCTGCCTCTGTGGATTCTGTAGCACTGGCTACAAGAGTATATTCTGTTAAGAATTCTAAGCCTAATCCACGTAGTAAGCTTCTTTGCACTCATTGTGCTCTTATTGGTCACATTGTTGACAAGTGCTATAAGTTTCATGGATATCAATCGAAAAGTTTCGAGACAAGACTAGGACTTCAGCTTCTACCAATGCTATTCAACAGTCTTCTTGGCTTTTGATTCTCCTTCCAGTGTACCTTTGACTATGGAGCAATACAATCAACTCATTGTATTACTAAAACCATCTCCTCCAGCTACTTCTACAAAGATGGCTCTGGTTCAAAAATTTTCAAATAATTCTAAAACCTTCTGTGTTGTTGCAAATTTAGTATCCATTTGGATAATTGATTCTGGAGCAAGTGATCACATGGTTTGCTCTCCATCTCTATATACCAATCCTCCTTAGTGTTTTTTTTACCTCTGTTTAAACTGCCAAATTGATCTTATGCAGAGGTAATTCATATTGGTACAATCATTTTGAGTTTAGCTCTTACTCTCACAAATGTCCTTTGTGTACCTATTTTTTACTTCAACCTTATTTCTGTCAACAAACTAACTCATACACCAAATTGTTACCTCATTATTAATGCTGACAAATGTTTTTTGCAGAACCTAGCAACTTGGAAAATGATAGGGATGGCTAAGTTGCAAGGTGGCTTATACAAGCTGGTTATTTTTATTCCTTCTCATAATATTTTTTTGTCTTCTAATTGCTTGTATGTCCAATCTGATGTAGCCTTATGAAATTATAGATTAGGACATCCTTCTTTGTCTAGGATGCAACTTTTGCATAAGTGCATTCTTGGTTTGTCTTTGAAATTTGAGTTTTGTATAATTTGTCCTATTGCTAAGCAAAAATGATTGCCTTTTCCAGTTGGAAATAATAAATGTAATGCTTATTTTGACTCGCTGCATTGTGACATTTGGGGGCCCATGGCCACTGCCACTAATGCTGGTTTCAAATATTTTTTTGACTCTTATTGATGACCATACACGAGCCACTTATATTTACTTCATGAAATCCAAGTCTGAGACTGGTCCTCTTTTGAAATCCTTTTTCATCCATATAGATACTCAATTTTCTGTCGGCGTCCAAGCTTGTGCTTGAGATCGTATGCAAACTGTGACATCGGGGATAAGCATCACAGCGAAGTTCACCCATCGTCTTATCGTGTACTGGATTTTTCTTTTTATATATATCGCAGCGGATAAAGGTTAAACATTTTCTATGCGTGTATCACATGGCTTAATACAATAATATCCCAAAATATTATCTTACCATTTATATAAACATAAGGATTCTTCACAAGTGTTCATTCTTCCAAAACAACGGAAGAGCAAAATACATGCAATTAAATACAAAATCTGCATAGAGGATCCCCAGCTATCACTCTCTAATCCAACGGTTCCTTTTTATTCCTCTTGAAGTTTGGACCTTAACGGAGGCGGTCCAACTCCAAGGCCGGTCCCACCTCACAATTCATCCCGAAGGATGACTTATAGAGGCGGCCAACGTGAAGGAAATCGTTTATGCCAGGAATTATACAACACCCGGTAGGGCGTACACCCCAGACATACGTAGCTAGGAGTAGTGACTCCGCCGCCCAGCGGCTCAGATAGTCAAGAGTTACTAACTCGGAGGTGACAGACTCAGTCAGGCCCATGGGGGTCCCAGACACCGTCTCTGGGGTTGTACTCTTTATGGTCGTCATTACCTGCAACTACTTCTTTCATCCTAAAAAGGTGATAGTGGAGAGATAAACAAGGGTGATATTTTAGGAGAAATCTCAATAATCACATTTATATTATAACAAAAGTAATTTAAACATACTGATAAATGAATAACAAACAATCACTCATACTTTTTGCATTATGAGACTCATGACTTTATGGTATGCACATGCTCATGCTCGTGCCATGTCTTGAAATTCCTCTTTTTCTTTTCATATTCTTTTCATATGCTTATTCGAAATCTCAGAAAGCAAAACACTTATGTTTTTTTTCAAAATTCCTCTTTTTGCAAATACTTTTCATTTTTTCATTTTTCTTATCTTAGGCGTCACTTATCATATCATATATGGCCCGAAAGCCTATCTTTTGTCATGACCTCTATTGGACATCTCACGGTTCCCTTGCGTACCGTGTGTTCCTACTAGTTATCATAGTACTCGGCGACCGTATCAAACCTAAGTAGCTACGTTTTGCACCCTTTCGCGCTCTTCATCACTCGACGATTGATTATTCACCGAGTAACTACAAACTTTTCTGTATCGGTGAAGCTGAAGCCAACACCGTCCTGTATGCACCCACTAGCTTTAGGTGCGACTACGTTCTGGACATCCCTTTGGAGCCATACATGGTTTGCCGACGGCTCTTTGTCGACCTAGGGGCTTTCACTCGATTTTAGTCACTCCTGAATGAACAATGAATTTCACTAGGACACTACCCGTCCCAACTTTTGGAGTTCTTATAAAATTTTAATAAATTAATTTTCTTTTAAAAACATGTTTAAAACATGATTTTCATGCAGTATGCATGAGATGTGAGACTCATGTCAAGGAACATATGCAATAGATGACGAACTCAATGCTTAATATACGTTAAGCTCTTTAAAAATTTTCGCACCTCATAATTTCACTTATTTCCTTCCCAAAATTATTTTATGCGCCTCTACTACACTTAGGGGTGCTCGGCCCCTTCCCATTAGGGTTGGGCCGAGACCCTCCATTTGCATCTTCCTAGCTTTTTGTCTTGTAATCTTTTTCAAGCACTCAATTTCAACTTCAATCATTTAAGTGTATTTTCCTAATCCTAAAAACAAGGCTTGGCCGAAACTCTATGTCTTTTAAATTTAATTTTTTATTCACTTTTTCTTCCAAGATAACTCACCCAATGATTTAGGTGAAAACCACTAATCATGCTAGTGCAACCAATGTATTTATATGCATCTAATGTCTTCAAATATTTAAGCATATCATCATAATATAACACAATAATCAAATCAATAATATCCACTCAAAGAAGTCTTTAAATCCGAAATATATGCATGCAAAATCCAACATTCTCATTTCCAAGTCAGAAATCTAGCAAACTTATTTTCACCTTTACTCAACTTGTTGATCATACCATATTCTTCTCTCATATCAAATATTCAATTTCTCCACATGAAATAATTTTTAATCTTAACAAGATATTCAAACTTAGACATGGATTTTTTTACTACTAAAGAAATAACGCTAAAGGCATCATCCAATATTATGATATTAAACCTTCAATCAAACATGCATTTCCTTCATTCCAACTCATGTTAAGTAACTAACTAAACCACATATCATTTCAACTTCTCAATTTAGAAAAAATATCATAACTTAAACATGAATTCTTACTAAACTAAACATAGCAAGTTTTCCCTCTAAAGGTTTCATTTTCTACATACATACAAAAAAATCAAACAAAACAACCAAATTCATTCAAAGGTATACTAAGATTGCTAAAGGTAGGATAAGAATGCATTTACCTCTTCACAAGCGATTCCTCCTCAAAATATTTGTTCTAGTTTCTTTCTTCTAAGAATATAGTGGGGTTTAGATGTTAGAAGAAAGTAAAACAAATGAGAGTTGAAGGAGAGATGGGGTTTGGCCAAGAGGTAGAGAGAAAGAGGTTTGTGTGTGTTTGTGAGTTAGCTAAGTGAGGGGTGGTCTCCTCAAGGGTATTAGGCCAAGCTCTTCTCTCTAGGGGTTAAGGACACTTCACCATACCTTAATTTGAAAGACATAAGACTAGGCAATGGTGGTTGCATAGGAAAAGAAAATATATGATGAGAAATGGGGGAAGTGAGGAATTGGATTCCTTTGCCTCCCAAGGTCTCCACCGAAACCTCCTTCCCTCTCTTGCCTCATTCTCTTGTCATTTCCATCCTATGACACACTCAACCAACCACTCTCAAGTCAATCCCCAAGATTCTATGACCATACCTTTGGGAAAGAGAGCTTGCATGATCCGGCCATGCCTTGAAACTAAGGTTCATCTGAAACTCTCCCTCCCTCCATTCCTAATTTGCTTCCATTTCAAGCAATCTCCACTCAATTCCTTACACCACCATACCTCTTACACACCTTACATCATGTACTTTATCTCTTTACACAAGTCTAAGGTATTCTTTTCACTAGATTTGCAAGTACTCTTAGGAAAACCCCAAGGGATGCATATGGCAACCTCACCCGAATCTCTCATTGCTTTTCTTCTTCATTTTCCTTTCCTCTTCCTCATGACACCTCACTCCACTTGTCAATCACCTTGTCACTTCCCTCTTACATGATCCTATAGTGATCATTAGCTTAGATTAGAGAGAATGACATGGGAAAAACCCCTAAAGGGTTTCGACAACTAGCCTAACCGAATGCCCCTCCTCACCTCTTCTCTTCCACTTTCCACTCCAATGCACAAGTGTCACTCCATTAAGCATGACATGTACTAGATAAAATACAATAGGCCATACCTTAGTATCTTCCAAAAATATTCCAAAGATGGGAAAATCCTATCACAAGATTTTACACTCAACCTCACCATTCACCCACTAGTCAACTCCCACTGAATGGTAATTTCTCATTCCTACCTACTAATTGTAGTTGACTCACTAGGGTTTCCCTATGGGTGACAAGTGTCCCATGTGTGGGCTTGGTGGGTCATGGGTCAAACTCATTGGGCTTGTGGGCTTGCTATTCATTCCTAGGCCCAATAACTCGTTCTAACCTTCAAGGCCCTAATCTTAAACCCATTCCCTTTTTCCTTACCTTTCAATATAATTAATCTAATTAATTAATTAACCACTTAATCAAAATAAATATTCAATTAAATAATACGAATTGAAAATCTCGGGTCTTCACATTTTTTGTCCCTATTAAAGCGATTAGGTCAGATAATCGTCCTGAATTTGCTTTAAAGGATTATTTTGCCTCTAGAGGTGTTTTTCATTAGTTGAGTTATGTTGCCATTCCACAACAAAACTCTGTTGTGGAGAGGAAAAATCAACACATCCTATCTGTACTTCTCTTTCAAGCTAATCTGCCTTTAACTTTTTGGGGTGATAGTGTTCTTACAGCTCTCTACTTAATAAATTGAACTCACACTCCTCTCCTTTCAAATACGAGTCATTTTGAGCTCTTGTACCACAAAACACTTTCTTTCTCTCATCTAAGAGTATTTGGTTGTCTATGTTTTGGCTCAACACTCTCTCATAATCGTGCTAAGTTTTCTCCAAGAGCTATTAAATATGTTTTTCTAAGTTATCCCTTTGGTGTTAAGGGATATAAATTTTTTAATCTAGAAACTCAGACTTATTTCATTTCTAGAGATGTGATAATTCATGAGGATGCTTTTCCTTTTGAAACTTTCGCCTCAACACCAGTTTCTAATTCCAACTCTCATTTTTTTTTTTCTAAAGACAATTCTTAGAATTGTTCTATTCCTTTTCCTGCTCCTAATGCATATTTGTTTATCCCTTCCTTTATTCCACATAATAATTCTTCTATTTCTCCAACAATTCATCCACAAGTTCCTCCACCAATTCCTCCACCAATTCCTCCATCAGTTCCTCTTAGAAGATCAGGTAGGACTAGCAATCCACCTGCTTGTCTTCAATCTTATCACTGTAAACATGCTAGCTTACACTCAAGACATTCAAGTGATCAACTTGTTGCTAGTTCTTCAAGCACTGCCTATCCTTTCAATAATTTTTTGACCTATGACAAATTATCCTTACCCCACAAATCTTTTGTGCTTGCTACCTCTACTTTATTTGAACTCAAGACATATTCTCAAGTCATTTTATACGCTGAATATAGAGCTATCATGCAATTAGAAATTTCAACCTTAAAGGAGAATAATACTTGGGATTTGGCCTCTCTACCTACTAGTAAACATATAGTTGGGTGTAAGTGGGTTTACAAGCTGAAGCTTAAATCTGATGGAATTGTTGAAAGGTGCAAAGTTAGGTTAGTGGCTCGTGGTTATACTCAATTGGCTGGCTTAGACTATTATGATACATTCAGTCTAGTAGAAAAGTTAACCACTATTAGACTCTTTTTTTTTTTGTCTATCTACTATAAAAAATTTGGCACATTATTCAAATGGATGTGAATAATGCTTTTTTGAATGATGATTTACAATAAGTTTACATGTCACTTCCACTTGATTTTAACAGCAAGGGGGAGCTGAACTTAGTTTGTAAGTTGAAGAAGTCCTTATATGGTTTAAAACAAGTCTCAAGACAGTGGTTTGCAAAGTTCTCCTCTACATTAATAGCCACTAGTTTCACATAGTCTAAATCTAATTACTCTCTTTTCATTAAAAGAGAAGGTGCTTCAATTATCATGCTACTTGTTTATGTAGATGATATATTGATAGCAAGTAATCATATTTTTGTTGTTGATTGTTTAAATACTAATCTTCATATACATTTCAAATTGAAGGAACTAGGACCATTGAATCATTTTCTAGGTTTAGAAGCTGCCAAATCTTCAAAAGGAATACATTTGTGTCAAAGTAAATATTCACTTGAAATAATTGAGGATTCAGGTTTACTAGGTTGTAAACTAGCATGTTCTCCAATGGAACAAAATTTAATTTTGAAGGAAGATGATGGTGATGAGTTGATAGATGCCTCATAGTATATGAGATTAACTGCGAGATTAATCTACCTAACTATTACATGGCCAGACATTGCATATTCAGTTCAAAGGTTGAGTCAATTCATGCACAAACCTAGAAAATCTCATATGGCAGCAACAATTAGAGTAGTCTAATATATTAAGAATTCAATTGGACTTGGTTTATTTTTCTCTTCCACTTTAAGCAACTTCTAGCTGAAGCTCTATATAGACTCAGATTAGGCTGCATGCCCTAACACAAGAAGGTCTGTAATTGGTTATACAGTATTTCTAGGGGATAGTCTTATAAGTTGGAAGTCAAAAATGAAACATATAGTATCAAGATCTTCTACTAAAGTAGAATACAGATCCATGGCAGTAGCAGTTTGTGAGATTGTGTGTCTTAAAAGTTTGTTGGCTAATTTTCACATTATTCATTTTCAACCTGCTTTGATGTATCATGATAGTCAAACTGCCATTCACATCTCCTCTAATCTAGTATATCATGAAAGAAAAGCATATAAAATTAGATTGTCATGTTGTTAGAGAGAAATTGCAAGTTGGAGTTATAATGATGTTTCATGTTGCTTCTAGCCACCAAATAGCAGATGTGTTGACAAAAGCTCTTGGTTTATATCAATTCAATTATCTTATAGGCAAGATGAGACTAGTTAAAATATATAGTCCATCTTGAGGGGGAGTATTAAGATGTATATTTTAAGATACACGTGTACAACATATTTTATTGTATGCTTAATGTCAATTTATAGACACATAGATCATCTTTGTATATAAAGCGCACTTTGTAATCATTTTATTACATCACATTAATGAAATTAGATTTGATTCCTCTCTGGAGAGATCCCGATACTTCTAATAATCTTGAATCTTAATTTTCCGTGAATTTTTGTTTGACTCCGATTTATTTATAGTATTTCGTCAAAGGTGGCTATTTATTACAGGTTTTATTTTAACAGATATGAAAATGATTGGATTATGCAAAAACACAAATAATTGTTTTTTAAAAATAATTCATGTCGAAAACTTAAGCATTCGAAAAGAGATAATTCTCAAAAATAAGTTGTGTGACACATTGTAAATAGGTATTTTTATATCAATCATATATTTGAAAGTTTATTTATTAAAATGTAGCATGAAAACAAATAAACAAGCATATTTAGTGAAGAAATTTAACTCCTAACAATGACGTTAAAGGCGAAAGATATGATTATGATTGAATTATGCATGCAACAATATGATTTTTCAAAAATTATTGTCGGAAACTCTAGCATTAAAAAAGAGATGAACTTTATATAATAATGATGACACATTATAAACAAATAATTTAATATATCAATCATTTAAAATTAATTCACTCCTTGAAATATAGCAGGAAAACAAATTATAAAACCATATTAAGAGAAGAAATTTAACGTTGTGAGCGCGAAGATAGTACGAACGAGTAACGTACTAAGGTGCCCGTGCCGCGCCGTCATGATAATATGTCCGTGCGAAGACATGGGACCCTTAGCTGGCGAGCAAAAGTTGAGTATTTAGTAAAAGCTGACGTGGTGATAATATTATACCTAAAAATGTAGAGGAACTCATAGTTTGACCAAATGAGTACTGAGATATCAGAGAGATCCAGGAAACAGCCATTGTACGAACAGTAAGGGGAATGAAGGCCATAATATTTTCACACGTGCAAATGCAAGTTTTTAGTGTATATTTATTAAAAGATCAAACGCGTACGCGTACGCGTACGCGTTCATTCTATATATAAAAAGTCAAAATTCTTTCATGAACAAATAATATCTCTGATCTTGAAAGATAAAGAAAAGCTTTGGTACTAGTACTGGTCTGTCTTAGATCTCTTGAAGGTAAGCTTTCATGATCATGAAGTAGTATCTCTTCTGGTTCCTTGGATTTGTTCTTTCTTCTGCAAGGATTTTCCATTTACTCCATACATGATATATGCTAGGAATCATGGTGATCTGTTGAAGTTGAAAATTGCTTTCTTTTTGCCTTAGAATTTAATATTTCGGTGGCCGCTCGTTCATTTTTCCCAGGTGTCCTGCAGTTCATTTCTAAGGAATATAAGGTTGCTTTAATGGAAACCTCGTCAGCCGAATGGATATCAGAACTGGTAATATTAATATGCATCTTATACTTTTTTTTTTCAAGTTCCTTAATTTGGGTATTTGGATAATTCTTTTGGAATGTGTTATTTAACAGACAGTGGAGGACCCCAATTCCTTCAGCCATGATCAATACGACTTGAACCCTTTCGATTACTCACTCGATGGTCTAGATCACGATTTTCAATCTATTTCTGCTGAGAGCCACTCATCTTATCCAGTTCTCAAAACTCCCAAATGCATAGACACCTTTAATATTGTTGGGTTGGGAGAAAATCATCAGACCGGCATGGATCAGAGACCGGCGAAACTGCTCAAGATTAGCAGTTGGAACTCTTTCAGCACCGACCGTATTGCTTCGAAGGCTCCAGCTTCTTCCCCCTCGTCGCAGTTGATTTCTTTCGAGAACGAGAACTCACCACCGGCCTCTTATCAGCAATTTTATGGTATAGACTGCACCATTAACCCAAAGAATGAGGCGGGTTCTGATCAAGGAAATAGGAGTTTCCCCCCAACTTTGATTTCTGAGAAGCCCTCTAAGATGCAAAATTGTTCACCAAAACAAGAGCAGTTCCCCAAGAATAGGGTTGGTTCAACGACTAGAACTCCATTACATGCCCAAGATCACGTAATAGCAGAGAGAAAGCGCCGAGAAAAGCTCAGCCAGAGGTTCATAGCACTTTCAGCCATTGTTCCTGGCCTAAAGAAGGTACTTAATTACTACCTGTTAATACATCTCTCTCACTGTTTCTTGAAGGGTTCATTTCTTTTAAGTACTCATTAAACTTCCAGTATATCACTTTAAGGTATTTTTGCTTCGTAGAATGATGAGAATCAGACGATTATGTTGATCTCTCTCGTGGATGCAGCAGGTTGCCCTAATTAACAAGATTGAACTACGAATCCTTTTAAACAAAAAACAGGCAATATTGAAACTGTCTTAAATTAGAGGTGTTAATATTAAAAAAGTTCTCTAGATACAAAGGGTTCCCACAAATTGATGTGTTTGATATAATTTGTCATATCATAAAATTATATTTATTGTAAAATAAATCTGACAAATCATATGAATAGATGTTAATTTGTTAGATTGATTTTGTGCAATTCCTTTGTTAACACATTATTAATATATGAAGCGGAAAACGGTACTTAGTTGAAGATGTCCTCACGGCCTCAGCATTCATAGTTACTTCTTGTTAATTATTTCGAAAACACGATCCACTGAGCGTGGAGATCATAGAAGTACACGCGGATTATTACCTACATGAACACATTGGCCGTGGAACCTAGTTTATATTCCTAAGTTCACTATAATTTAGGGAAGCTAAAAGAGAAAAATGTGTAATTAATGTTATGTACGCAGATGGATAAGGCTTCTGTCCTGGGAGACGCTATTAAGTACTTGAAACAGCTACAAGAACGAGTGAAGATACTCGAAGAGCAGACTGCAAAGAAAACAATGGAAACGGTGGTTTTTGTGAGGAAGACTCGGATCTCGGCCGATCATGACATCTCTACATCTGATGAGAACTCCGATAGCCACTCGGATGAACCACTCCCTGAAGTAGAAGCTAGACTTTCGGAGAAGAATGTGCTCTTCAGAATCTATTGTGAGAAACGCAAAGGATGTACCGCAAAGATACTAAGCGAAATAGAGAAACTTCACCTAACTATCACAACTAGCAGCATCTTGCCATTTGGAAATTCCACCATTGACATGACTGTTATTGCCCAGGTAATTAATTTCCATTGATCATTTTGAAATTTAAGTACTCCATTATAATTTTCAATTTGAAACGAGCTTTCAAAAGGCGTAGCTGCTCCTCATCACTTGCCATTTTGGAGAATATGTAGAGATGTTGAACTCAATTGATTCTACAAAACTATTTTTCATTTAACATCAGTAGAAATTTCTATTTATTTCGGAAGCTTAACGTCCATATATAAGACATGTTACAAAAACCTATCATTCTTGCAGATGGACGTTGATTTCTGCATGACAGCGAAAGATCTGGCGAGAAACCTACGACAGGCTTTGCTGAAACTCATGTGAAATTGTAGGTTGCAAAACTAAAAGAACTGTCGTTGTTTTTCTTTCTTTTTTTAGAGTCTTTCACACATCAGAAGCGTGGATTATCGATGATGAATAAGCTCTACTTGCAGATCCATGTCTCCTTTTTTTTTTCAGTGTCTTTCTACAACCTCTTGATAGAAACGAAGGCCTAGGCCTGTAAACTCTCACTGTAATTATTGTGGCGAGACTCAAATTCGGGAGCAGGTTTTTTCACGTTTTTCTCGTGGCTTTTTGCGTGGTTGAGCCCTTGACCATGTTCAATTACCCTGCGTTGTAAACGAGACTCGCAGCTTTTTGGGACGGGGTTTTTTAGAGGTTTTGACTTTTCAACACCACCTCTGTCTTCCCTCTTTACTTGAAAAGCATTGCTTTTCTTCTGTATTGAAGCACAAGTTAATAGACTTTCTTCCCATGGAGGTTTTCTTAATATATTTGTGATTTGTCCTTTTCGATCGAAAAATTCTCCTGTATCATGATGTATTTACGACTCAATGATTTTCTGACACTTATTTTTGGTGGAATAATTTTGATTAATATATGTTTCTTCATTGTGACAGCTTTTACATGTATACAATTGCTTTCGTTTTATATTATTTATTCATTTATTCTTTGAGATAACCTCATCCTCATCCAACCTTAATGGGCAGTTTTTTGTTTCATGGTGCAATGTGTTTTATTTCTTTTATTAATTGGATGTGACGCACCGACCATTTTATTTGAGTATATATATGAACAGTTGAAAATGTTGATACTAAAATAATTAGACGTACATTGGAGGCAAATCAATGGGTCCACGTGGGTTATTATATAAACCAGATTATAGGTAAGTTTGGAGACAAACTTAGACCCACAAGAGATTATGTGATCTTTGACTCTATCTCCCATAATTCATAGCCATATTGTTTTACTCTAATTTTAATATCATCACCCTCTTTGCTTAATTGAGGAAAAAGCAGTGAGAGAAGAAGGTGCAGATAGAAACTCACCAGATATCTCACCCTTAAGAATTTATTATTTCCTTAAAATTTTAAATTAATGTTTACTTGTATTAAAATAATAATATTTTTTTAATCAATAAATGAAATATTTTAAGATGAGAAGTGTTATATCATGTTAAGATAGAATTTAAATAACAAAAATGCTAAGGACAAACAAAGGACAAACGTCAACTAATAACTTGTGGTGCTTAGTGCATGTTGTGTGCTAGATGCACCATATCTATGAGTTGAGGAATAAAAAAAATATATTCGAACTTGAAAGAAATGAAAATGGCAAATTTTGTTTATAATCAGGGATAGCTCAATACAAATTAAGGCCTAAGGTGAATTTTAAGTAAGTAAATTTTAATTCTAATATAATAAAATATAAATTATTATATTGAATTTTTTTTTTAAATTTTCAAAAAATTAGGCTTTATTTAAAATATTTGAACAAAAAATTTTGACTTTATATTTAATACAACAATTTAAAATGAGGCATCACTGTAAATATTATGCTTCAATTTAACAAGATCATAGAAAAATTTATTGAAAAATAGAAATTATTCACTGAATTAAATATTAAATTTTAGTATCATGGGGCCTTCCACATTTTTTTTATAATTAAATTTTTTTATGAATGAGAATAGACCGTCTAAGTACACAAGAGGTGTAAACGAGTTTAAACCTAGTTAAGAAGAAAAGATAAAAACAAGAACATCATTAAAATCTAAACCATTGCAATACATTGAAAAATATATAAAAAAAATAATAATATACTTAATGAAATGCTTGTAATATATCTTTAAAAAAAATTATTAAAAATATATTTTTATTTTTAATTTTAGAAGCCTTACACAAGATGGGTCAATGGCTTAATTGGGTTAATGCTTGAGTCGACCTTATTTATCATGTCATATCAGTTCATACCGCTTGTCTGCTATTTATCCCTAGCATTACTATTTAAATAATAAAATTTATGTATTATCATCAACTTAATTTTTTTTTTGACAAAATATAATTTCACATAATATATATATTAGAAATTTTGAATTTGAAGCCCATCTTTTCTATAGATGAAAAACATGGGTTTGAAATATGAGCATCGATCGTACAACAACAACTATTTTATTATGTTCTACATAATAAAATATTATGTTTTTCAACATTCAAACACATAAAAATAAAGGTTGAAAGTTCAGAACTTCTGTTTTTCAGATGTACAAAAAAAAAAAAAAAGTAGTTGGTAGCCACTTAAGTACCAGTAGTCTTGGTGCCAGGTGCCAATTAAAACACGTGTTTTCCTCTTTGTGAAGATTACAGTGAAAATAGAACGAAACATAGAAGAAAAGAAGCTCAACTACTTCCGTTTTTTGTTCTTGGCAATGGTAAAGGATTAAATTATAATACTTATTCAGGAGTATATAAAAGAATAAATATTATATATATATGAGATCAAAATTCATTATACTGATTAAAACATGTTTTAAAACTGATAAAGTTTCCATAAATTAACTCTCCTTAAAAGAAATGGACAAGAATAGATTTCGAGATCGATGGTGGTCTTCCTTCAAATTATATTAAAAACGAAAAATCATAAAACTATATCTTACCGTCCAGCATTTTTTGGGAAAATGAAAAAATATATATATCTACAAGCTCTAATATTTTCTTAAAGGTGATCTTGTAATTAATGGTACTCATGGTAGCTGAAATATTATCGGAACCAACATATAAAACCGACCAAAATTGGGTAGCAATAGGTGACAAAAAAAAAAAACTCAATATTATAATTCACAAGAACAATATAATTTTTCTTAAATAAAAACTATTCCATGAAAAAGTACTACGCAACAGTAAATGAGGTCTATGTTCAAACTGAAAAAGGAAATTAAACACATGTTAATTGGATCAATGCACGTGTTTGGTAGCTACCCAGTTAATTAATGCAATAATTCTTGAACTGGTTTCCCGGATCACTTCGGCCAAATACTCCAAATAATGGTCGGTGATGATCTTATATATACTGTTTACAGGAACTGCTCAATATATTTTGTAGTCTTAGGTATTATTAAGTATATTATATTTTAATTTTAAAAAAATAATATTTAAATATTAAATAATAAAATTTTATTTAAAAATTTTGAAATGCAAATATAATAATATACTTCTTTATAACTTAAATACTTACTTTTATTTTAAGTAATATATATTTCTTTTAATATTTAATTTTGAAAATAAATAAGATTTTTAACATCAAAATACATATTATTTTACTACTTTTATACTAATTTTACTATTGTTTAATATTTTTGTACATTTTAAATAATTTTTATTTATTTATTTTCTTTGATCAAAATTTCCATATTTTATACAAAATAAGAGGCGTACTCATGATAAGGAGTTTAGGTGGTGACCTAATTGACTACGCCTATAAGCCAGCCTTAACTGTTCATTGCCTTCATATTTTTTTTGGTCATCAGTGTTTTTTTCTAAAGTTTCCACCCTTAAAACGCTCACTACACCCCAAAAAAAAGTACATCTTGGGAATTATTGTTCTCGTTACGTTTCCTTTCTTTGACGAGAGAAAAATTGAAAGGAACATACAGATGATTGACATTAATTGGTACAATATATAATCTATATTTATTTTTTAGATTTAGAGTTAATAATAGAGTACACGTACGGAAGATTACTACACCCCCTCATAATGAAATTACGAAGTCAATGTGTCCATTTGTGTGTGTTTATTATTTTTTATTTTTTAAAATATATATACTCTTACGTACAAGGACGGAACCAAAATTTTATATTTGGGAGGCAATTGATAAAATGTATACTATATATAAATTTTAAAAAGATGCTCATTTGTGATAGAAGTATTACATTTCGTTATTATCAAACTCTCTAAACGTATTACTTTTCGAATTATCTACATTTAAAAAAAATATTTATTCTTAACTTGCTCATATTTTTTTATGATTAAAAAAAATTATATTTCAAGAATAAATATAAGAAATTTTTAATGACTAATAATATATTGCTGTTAAAATTTTAACAAATTATATCTCTTAATTATATAATTAAGTTAGAGTGAGACTATATAAATGAATATAATCAATCAATTTTGATAATTATATAAATTTATAATTTAAAAAAAATTAAAATGTTAAAGTAATTGTTGTTCTTAGGGTTAGAGATTAACACTAAATACTACACTCAGCCAAGATTGAATGAAAAACCAGATAATAGATCCACAAAATAAAACAGCAAGAAAAATAGAACACGATTACCAAGAAGACAGATTTAACGTGGTTCGATCATTTCGAATTTACATCCACAGGGGGAACTGGCCAGAGATCATTTTATTCCTCTTCAAAGATGCACCAAGAACAGGTTACAAGATTCAGGTCTCTCACTGAGACCTCAGCTCTCTCTCTCACTCACGGAGATTCACAAGCTTTTCTTGCAAATCCTAGATCGCCTCTCAGTCACAGCTCAAATGGCCTCAGCTCTCGTTTTTTATCATCTGCCGTCTACAGTGTTATCGCTTTCTATTTATAGGTCATCACTGAGGCAGCCCTAGATCATCTAGGATTATTACACGTAGCCAGGATAGTAAATATTACAGTCATCCGGATGAGCAACAAATAAACACATGGTCACTTCTTGACCGTTAGATACAGACTGATCTCAAAAGGCAGAAATTACACATATATCCTCTAATACATAAATTGATGACACTTATGCCATCAATCTCCACCTTGTCACCAATTTTGGCTCCAAGGGTCCCCATCTCTGGCCAGTTCCCACCTTTAGTCCCCATGTTATCCTTCTTCCATCTTCAGCAAGTTCAAACAGTGTTTGAATTTGGATCTTGGTAAGGGTTTAGTCATCAAATCTGCTGGATTGTCTTCAGTGGGCACCTTCTTCACTTTAACATCTCCACCTGCAATCACATCTCTTACAAAATGGAGTCTTATATCAATGTGTTTAGATCTTTCATGAAAAACTTGATTTTTAGTAAGATATAAAGCACTCTGATTATCACAGTAAACTGTGATATCACCCTCATATAAACCTAGTTCATTAGTTATACCTTTCAGCCATAAAGCTTCTTTAATAGCCTCTGTCATGGCTATGTATTCAGCCTCTGTTGTAGACAAGGCTACAACTGACTGTAAGTTGGATTTCCAACTCACAGCCCCACCAAAAGCAGTAAATACATAGCCAGTCAGTGACTTTCGGGTATCTAAGTTACCAGCAAAATCAGAGTCTACAAAACCACAAACTTCTTGACCACTCACCACATTATTACCAAAACATAACCCTAGGCTGTAGGAACTTGTTAAGTATTGGAATACCCATTTCAAGGCTTGCCAGTGAATTTTCCCAGGGTCTCCCATGAACCTACTGACTAGGCTGACAGCAAAAGTAAGATCTGGCCTAGAGCAGACTATGGCATACATGATACTGCCTACCATACTTGCATATGATATTTTTGTCATGAATTTCCTTTCTTCATCAGTTTTAGGTGACTGACTAATAGAAAGTCTAAAGTGCTGTGCTATAGGGGTACTTACTGCCTTAGCAGATTCCATATTGAATCTTTTAAGTACCTTTAATAAGTATGTCTTTTGGGATAAGTAGAGTAGTCTGTTTTTCGTATCTCTAATTATCTCCATACCTAAAATTTTCTTAGCAGATCCAAGATCTTTCATGTCAAAAACAAATCTTAGCATTTCCTTTACATGCTCAATTTTATCTTTGTTTTTACAAGCAATGAGTATATCATCAACATATAAAAGTAGATACATAGTGATATTATCAGAACTTTTAAAGTATACACAGCTATCATAATTGCATCTTTTGAAACCATTTTCAACCATATGTGTATCAAATCTTTTATACCATTGTCTTGGGGATTGTTTTAATCCATACAAAGATTTTTTTAACAAACACACATAGTTCTTATTGGATTCATCCACAAAACCTTCAGGTGGTTGCATGTACAAGGTTTCTTCTAATTCACCATGTAGAAAAGCAGTTTTAACATCCAATTGTTCCAAAAACAAATCATGAAAAGCAGTATAGGATAACAATAATCTGATAGAACTGTGTTTTACCACAGGAGAAAAGATTTCATTGAAATCTATGCCCTCCCTTTGTGTAAAACCCTTAGCCACTAACCTAGCCTTATACCTAGGTTTTTCTACCCCAGTTATGCCCTCCTTTTTCTTGAATATCCATTTAGACCCTATGACTTTAACCTTCTCAAGTTTTAACACCATTTCCCAAGTCTTATTCTTATAAATAGATTCCATTTCTTCTTGCATAGCAAGAAGCCAATTACTTGCTTCCTTGCTATGCATGGCTTCTTTGTAAGACCTTTGTTGAACCCAAGATTTCAAGTTTCATGTAAATCTACAAATAGATTTTGATGATAACAAATGAATCCAAAGAATAAAGGAGTCTCAAACTCAAGTTGTCCACACAATATAATCAAGCACATCAAGGAAGCAAGCATGAGCAAGAAGGGAACAAGTTCACATTAAAATCATAGAGTAATGTTGTAAATCTCTTAAAAATTCAAAATTAGGATTAAGGCTCAAAATTAATATTTTATCATAAAGCATTAAAATACATTTTCCACATATGCATGAATATTTTGAAAATTAAATTTGAAAATTTTGAAAGATGATTGATTGTCATCTTTCACATGTGCATGACATGATTAAAGGTTTGAATTTTGAAAATATTAAGATGATTGATTGTCATCTTTCACATGTGCATGTTTTATTTGAATATTTTCAAAGGTGGTGGATGATTTTCTTGACTTATGCAAAAGGTAGATGTCTTTATTTGAAAATTTTGAAAAGTAAAGTGTGCTCCTTTTGTCATATGCAAAAAGTAAAAGATTATGTTTGAAATTTTTGAAAAGTAAAGTGTGCTCCTTTTGTCACATGCAAAAAGTAAAAATATTAGATTTGAAATTTTTGAAAAGTGAATGATGATGTTTTTGACATGGGAATCTTTTCAAATTTGAAATTGAAAACTCATTTGCCTATAAATAGCTCACTTGAGTTTTGCAAAATTCATAACAAGAGCTTACACATCTATTGCTAAGTTTTGCATCATTTCTTCAAAGCTCTCATTCTCTCTTTTCTAAAGTTTTGAGCCTTAATTCTTGTTCTTGTTAAGAGAGATATAGGTTGCGCTGTATTGTTTCTATCTCACTCATTGAGGAGTGTACTTTGATAGTCTACCTACTATCAACTCTTGTATTTGTAAAAGGGTGTGTATAACCCTTGTGTGTGTAGAAAGTGTTCTACACGGAGAATAGTTAAATCACCAAGTGTGAGGTGATTGGAAGTGTAGAAGGTGTTCTACACGGAGAATAGTTAAATCACCAAGTGTAAGGTGATTGGAAGTGTAGAGGGTGTTCTACACGGATTCTTTGGAGCGGTGCTGCTCAAAGGTGTAATAGGTTTCTATCTCCACCTAAAGGAGATTGAATAGTGGATTTGGGAATCCTCAAGAGGTAGCTTGAGGTGAGGACGTAGGCAGTGGGGCCGAACCTCGTTAACATACTGGGTTTGCTTCTCTCTTACTCTTACTATTTATATTTATTGTTGTTTCATATTTTGTTTATATTTTATATTATATATTTGATTTATAATTGTTATTTTTTTAAAATACAACTCAATTCACCCCCCCTCTTGTGTTAGTCATCTGGGCAACAATTGGTATCAGAGCTAGAGCTCTATTATAAGATTAACTATCTTTTGAGTTAAGATTTTATGGCTAACATTGCAGCTTCATTTGGTGAAGGTCAATCCAGCAGTCGGCCTCCACTCTTTTGCGGAGACAATTACTCATTCTGGAAAGTTAGAATGAGAATATTCCTTCAGGCTCAAGATCGAGAAATCTGGAAATGCATTGTAAATGGACCTTATATTCCAACAAAAGTGGTTGATGGAGTAAAGGTCAAAAAGGAAGAAGAAGAATTTAATCGTGAAGACGATAGACTTTATACTTTGAATTTAACTGCTATGAATTTATTATATAATGCTCTTAATGGTAATGAATTTAATAGAGTAATGACTTGTGCTACAGTAAAGGAAATTTGGGATAACTTGAAAGTTACTTATGAAGGAACTTCTCAAGTCAAGGAATCAAAAATTTATATTCTTACTCATGAATATGAAATGTTTAAGATGAATGATGATGAATCTATTTCTAGTATGTACACTCGTTTTACTAACATCATAAATAGCTTGACAGCTCTTGACAAAGTTTATTACAAAGTGGAGATAGTAAGAAAAATTCTCAACTCTCTACCAAAACGTTGGGAATCAAAAGTGACAGCGATTCTTGAAGCTAGAGACCTCAAGAAGCTCGAAGTGAATGAACTCATCGGGTCACTTATCACCCATGAGTACACATTGAAAAGAGGAGAAGAAGAAGGAAAGTCAAAAAAGAGCTTGGCACTTAAAACTGTTCCACATGAAAGTGAAAGTGATGAAGATGAAGAAAATGACGACAAAGATGAAAAAGTTGCGATGATAACAAGAAGAATTCAGAGGTTCTTAAAGAAAAATAAAACTCCTCCAAGGAAATCCTTCAATAAGTTTTCCAAGAAAGATTCAGGTAAAAATGACACTTTAATTTGTTATAAATGCAATAAACCCGGTCATATCAAGCCAGATTGTCCTCTGCTAAAGAAAGATCGAAACAAAGGCAAAAAAGTAATGAAAGCTACGTGGAATGATGATTCAAGTAGCTCAGATAGTGAAGCAAGCAATGGAGAATCAGGAAATCTTTGTCTTATGGCTAAAGATGACATTGAGGTAACAAATTTTGATAATATTGAAGATCCTTCATATGAAGAATTGCAAAATGTTTTAGAAGAGGTATATGAGGAATTTGAAAAATTGGGTATCAAGTATACTGTTTTGAAAAAGAAAAATTCTTCTTTAACAAACGAAATTGATATTTTAAGAAAAGAAAGTATTGTTTTGAAAGATGAAAATCTTGAGTTGAAGAAAAAGAAAACTGATTTAGAAAATATTATTGAAAACTTTACGAATGGAAAAAGAAATTTTGAAAAACTTCTTGGTAGTCAAAGATGTGTTTTTGATAAGGCAGGCTTGGGATATAAGCCAAAACAAAAATACAAATCTTATAAAAACTTCTTTGATAATCCTTCTACATCAAAATCCAATATTCAAAATTCTTTTCATAAAAATAATTTTATTAAAAAAAGATATTATTATAATTACTCAAGTTCTTCATATATGTCACATGCTATTTGCAATTTTTGTAATAGAAATGGTCATAATTATTTTGCTTGTCCTATTAGAAGAAAACATACAATGACTATTAGGGCCATATGGGTACCTAAAAATCTTATTTCTTCTAATACTAATAAATAAAGGACCCAAAGAACTTGGGTACCAGGAATTGTTTTTAATTGCTTTTGTAGGTATGCATGAAGTATTCTACAGGTAAAAATAAATGATTTTTAGATAACGGATGCTCAAGATACGTGATAGAAGACAAAACTAAATTCATTGACTCCACTTCTAAAGAAAAAGGATGTGTGATATTTGGAGACAATTCAAAATGAAAGATCATGGAAATAGAAGGAAAGATCATCAAGACTTAGTACAAGATGCAACCAAATAGTGGAAACATGTGAAAGATCATCCAACGAAATAAATTCTAGGAGAACCTTCACGAGATGTAAGTACTCGATCATCTCTTAGAAATATTTGCAATCATACTGCTTTTCTATCTCAGATTGAACCTAAAAATATTGATGAAGCACTTCTTGATGAATCTTAGATTCTAGCTATGTAAGAAGAGCTTAATCAATTTGAAAGAAATGATGTTTGAACACTTGTTCCCAAACCCAAAAATCATACTATTATTGGAACAAAATGGGTTTTTGGAAACAAGAAACATGAGTCCGGAGTCATTACTAGAAATAAGGCTCGACTAGTGGTCCAAGGTTTCAATCAAGAAGAATGAATCAATTATGATGAGACATATGCACCAATCGCAAGATTAGAAGCTATTCGAATGCTACTTACATATGCTTGTTATAAAGATTTCAAACTTTTTCAAATGGATGTTAAAAGTGCTTTTTTAAACGGTTTTATAAATGAAGAAGTATATGCTGAGCAACCTCCAGGTTTTGAAAATCATATTTCTCTAAATCATGTTTTTAAACTCACAAAAGTACTATTTGGACTCAAACAAGCTCCTAGAACGCGGTACGAGAGATTCAGTAGTTTCTTGATTGAAAAAGGCTTTTTAAGAGAAAAAATTGATACAACTCTTTTCATTATATACGAAAATGATATTCTTTTGATTCAAATTTATGTTGATGATATAATATTCGGTGCTACTAATGAAAATATGTGCCAAGTTTTTGCTAAGACTATGCAGGAAGAATTTGAAATGAGCATGATGGGAGAGCTTATATTCTTTCTCGGATTGCAAATTAAGCAAGCAAAAAGTGGGATATTCATCAATCAATCAAAATATATTAAAAAATTGCTGAAGAAGTTTGGGATGGAAGGTGCTAAGGAAACTGGAACACCAATGAGCCCATCCACTAAACTTGATAAAGATGAATCTGGTAAACTAGTTGATTCGAAAGTATATCGAGGTATGATTGGTAACTTATTATATTTGACAGCCGATAGACTAGATATTATGTTTAGTGTATGTTTATGTGCACGTTTTCAATCATTTCCAAAATAATCTCATTTGATTGCAGTCAAGCGGATTTTTAAATATTTTGCCAATACCATTGACTTAGAGTTATGGTATCCTAAACACACTTTTTTCGATCTTATTAGTTATTCAGGTACCGATTATACTGGTTGCAAAGATGATCGAAAAAGTTTTAGTAGAACATGTCATTTCTTAGGTTGTGCACTAGTTCCCTGGTTTAGTAAGAAAAAAAACAAAATTCTGTTGCACTATCTACTGCTGAGGCAGAATATGTTGCTGCGGGTAGTTGTTGTGCTCAAGTTCTTTACATGAAGTAACAACTTGAGGATTTTAAACTTATGTATAATCACATTCTAATCAAATGTGATAATAGAAGTGCTATAAATCTTAAAAAAAAAAAACCCAATACAATATTCTAGAATTAAGCATATTGAAATAAGATATCATTTTTTTTAGATCATGTGCAGAAAGGCGATATAGTACTGGAGTTCACAAACACACACGATCAGTTAGCAAATATATTCACAAAACTCTTACCAGAAGATAGATTATTTATGATTAGAAGAGAAATAGGTATGATGCATGTTATGAATATCTCTTGAAAGATAGATCAGAGTTCATAAAAACAGAGAGATATTTTTTTAAATACTTTTACATAAACTTGAGGTTCTTAGCCTCATGTTTGAGACGCTCATTCTCTTCATACAATATCATGTCATCCCTATCCATGGGAACTGGCAAGCGGAATGAAGAATCCAATAGAGATTTCAACTTTTTATTCTTCTGCCGAAGGATTCCTTCCCTTGTGTGAGACTCTTGAACAATTCGTTGAAGTACAACAATTTGTTCTTTAAGCTTTTCAACCTCATGATTTTTGACTTGTAGCCGCTGGAAAAAAGCGACAATAGAGGATGAGTAGCGAGTCCCGAGACTCACCAAGTCGTAGATAGCATCGGAGTCTGGCTTATTAGCCAAACTGTTGTTCTCTTGCTGCAACATGGCGCCAATAGTAGCTGCAGAAAGGACATGAGATTGAGATGTAGAATACCTCATGGATGCATCTAGAGGAATGTTAGAAGAATGAGCCATTGAGAAAAGAATTGAAAACTTAAAACGAGAATATTGAAGGAATGCAGATGAGTTATAGAGATGAGAATAAGATTTGATGCAAATCGGATGAACTTTAAAACTGATTTTATAGAGATAGCATAAAGAACAAGACAAACTATTGTCTCTTCAAATCTTATTAGTCAAAAGAAATATAAGATATGCTGGACACACATTGTCAAAAGTTTTCTTACTAGAAAAACGGTTCTCTGCTCCTATCATGGCATTGACGGCCTTATGAGAGAAGATTGATAGTTGATGCGTCAAGGGTTCCTGATTCAAGTCTGGAACATTAGTGGAAGAGAATTGTTCGGCCATTCTATCGTTATGGAGAAACAGAACTTACGTCAAGAAGCAATGTTGTTTTTTGTATCCGATTGGTGAAAATGATTTTTTTTTTTTTTTAGAAACTCAGAGCCTTCAAACCCGTTTGTCAACAACATCAGGCGATTGATCTGCTTTCGCACCGACTGCTAGAGCTAAGCCTCCAACCTTTACAGGTTTTGTTAGATACGCGTGGCTCCGCACCGAATTGCCAGAGTTAGACTTCCAACATTTGCAGATTTTTGTCGGACATGCATGGCTCTGCACCGCATTGCCAAAGCTAGGCCTGCAGCTTTTGCTGTCTTTGTCGGACACGAATAATTTTAATTATTCATCTTCAAATCTCTGAAACATCTAATTCGTCAATAACATCAAGCGGATTTAAATCTTCTTCCGCACCGAGATGATAAAATTCGGCTTCAACGTTTGCAAGTTTTGTTGGACACGGGTGGTTCTAATTTCTACAGTCTCTACTAACGCAGCGTTTTATTTATTTATTGGTTATTGTAGGAATATATCTTATTGAGTTAATTATGATTCCTTTTTAATGATGCCAAAAGGGGGAGAAGTTTTAGACTAGAACTTTAATATTGTTTAAATTGCTAAACTTGTTATATATGCTTGGAATTATATTTATATTTTTGCTTGAAAAACTAACGCACATTCTCAGGGGGAGCTTAAGTATTAATACAAGTTTCAGGTTCTATCAAGTATTTGTCATCATCAAAAAGGGGGAGATTGTTGAACCCAAGATTTCAAGTTTCA
Source organism: Platycarya strobilacea (assembly GCA_036898215.1). Classification (NCBI taxonomy): domain Eukaryota; kingdom Viridiplantae; phylum Streptophyta; class Magnoliopsida; order Fagales; family Juglandaceae; genus Platycarya; species Platycarya strobilacea. The sequence continues at coordinate 39,629,510 of CM072555.1, forward strand.
TGTAAATCTACAAATAGATTTTGATGATAACAAATGAATCCAAAGAATAAAGGAGTCTCAAACTCAAGTTGTCTACACAATATAATCAAGCACATCAAGGAAGCAAGCATGAGCAAGAAGGGAACAAGTTCACATTAAAATCATAGAATAATGTTGTAAATCTCTTGAAAATTCAAAATTAGGATTAAGGCTCAAAATTAATATTTTATCATAAAGCATTAAAATACATTTTCCACATATGCATGAATATTTTGAAAATTAAATTTGAAAATTTTGAAAGATGATTGATTGTCATCTTTCACATGTGCATGACATGATTAAAGGTTTGAATTTTGAAAATATTAAGATGATTGATTGTCATCTTTCACATGTGCATGTTTTATTTGAATATTTTCAAAGGTGGTGGATGATTTTCTTGACTTATGCAAAAGGTAGATGTCTTTATTTGAAAATTTTGAAAAGTAAAGTGTGCTCCTTTTGTCATATGCAAAAAGTAAAAGATTATGTTTGAAATTTTTGAAAAGTAAAGTGTGCTCCTTTTGTCACATGCAAAAAGTAAAAATATTAGATTTGAAATTTTTGAAAAGTGAATGATGATGTTTTTGACATGGGAATCTTTTCAAATTTGAAATTGAAAACTCATTTGCCTATAAATAGCTCACTTGAGTTTTGTAAAATTCATAACAAGAGCTTACACATCTATTGCTAAGTTTTGCATCATTTCTTCAAAGCTCTCATTCTCTCTTTTCTAAAGTTTTGAGCCTTAATTCTTGTTCTTGTTGAGAGAGATATAGGTTGCGCTGTATTGTTTCTATCTCACTCATTGAGGAGTGTACTTTGATAGTCTACCTACTATCAACTCTTGTATTTATAAAAGGGTGTGTATAACCCTTGTGTGTGTAGAAAGTGTTCTACACGGAGAATAGTTAAATCACCAAGTGTGAGGTGATTGGAAGTGTAGAAGGTGTTCTACACGGAGAATAGTTAAATCACCAAGTGTAAGGTGATTGGAAGTGTAGAGGGTGTTCTACACGGATTCTTTGGAGCGGTGCTGCTCAAAGGTGTAATAGGTTTCTATCTCCACCTAAAGGAGATTGAATAGTGGATTTGGGAATCCTCAAGAGGTAGCTTGAGGTGAGGACGTAGGCAGTGGGGCCGAACCTCGTTAACATACTGGGTTTGCTTCTCTCTTACTCTTACTATTTATATTTATTGTTGTTTCATATTTTGTTTATATTTTATATTATATATTTGATTTATAATTGTTATTTTTTTAAAATACAACTCAATTCACCCCCCCTCTTGTGTTAGTCATCTGGGCAACAATTGGTATCAGAGCTAGAGCTCTATTATAAGATTAACTATCTTTTGAGTTAAGATTTTATGGCTAACATTGCAGCTTCATTTGGTGAAGGTCAATCCAGCAGTCGGCCTCCACTCTTTTGCGGAGACAATTACTCATTCTGGAAAGTTAGAATGAGAATATTCCTTCAGGCTCAAGATCGAGAAATCTGGAAATGCATTGTAAATGGACCTTATATTCCAACAAAAGTGGTTGATGGAGTAAAGGTCAAAAAGGAAGAAGAAGAATTTAATCGTGAAGACGATAGACTTTATACTTTGAATTTAACTGCTATGAATTTATTATATAATGCTCTTAATGGTAATGAATTTAATAGAGTAATGACTTGTGCTACAGTAAAGGAAATTTGGGATAACTTGAAAGTTACTTATGAAGGAACTTCTCAAGTCAAGGAATCAAAAATTTATATTCTTACTCATGAATATGAAATGTTTAAGATGAATGATGATGAATCTATTTCTAGTATGTACACTCGTTTTACTAACATCATAAATAGCTTGACAGCTCTTGACAAAGTTTATTACAAAGTGGAGATAGTAAGAAAAATTCTCAACTCTCTACCAAAACGTTGGGAATCAAAAGTGACAGCGATTCTTGAAGCTAGAGACCTCAAGAAGCTCGAAGTGAATGAACTCATCGGGTCACTTATCACCCATGAGTACACATTGAAAAGAGGAGAAGAAGAAGGAAAGTCAAAAAAGAGCTTGGCACTTAAAACTGTTCCACATGAAAGTGAAAGTGATGAAGATGAAGAAAATGACGACAAAGATGAAAAAGTTGCGATGATAACAAGAAGAATTCAGAGGTTCTTAAAGAAAAATAAAACTCCTCCAAGGAAATCCTTCAATAAGTTTTCCAAGAAAGATTCAGGTAAAAATGACACTTTAATTTGTTATAAATGCAATAAACCCGGTCATATCAAGCCAGATTGTCCTCTGCTAAAGAAAGATCGAAACAAAGGCAAAAAAGTAATGAAAGTTACGTGGAATGATGATTCAAGTAGCTCAGATAGTGAAGCAAGCAATGGAGAATCAGGAAATCTTTGTCTTATGGCTAAAGATGACATTGAGGTAACAAATTTTGATAATATTGAAGATCCTTCATATGAAGAATTGCAAAATGTTTTAGAAGAGGTATATGAGGAATTTGAAAAATTGGGTATCAAGTATACTGTTTTGAAAAAGAAAAATTCTTCTTTAACAAACGAAATTGATATTTTAAGAAAAGAAAGTATTGTTTTGAAAGATGAAAATCTTGAGTTGAAGAAAAAGAAAACTGATTTAGAAAATATTATTGAAAACTTTACGAATGGAAAAAGAAATTTTGAAAAACTTCTTGGTAGTCAAAGATGTGTTTTTGATAAGGCAGGCTTGGGATATAAGCCAAAACAAAAATACAAATCTTATAAAAACTTCTTTGATAATCCTTCTACATCAAAATCCAATATTCAAAATTCTTTTCATAAAAATAATTTTATTAAAAAAAGATATTATTATAATCACTCAAGTTCTTCATATATGTCACATGCTATTTGCAATTTTTGTAATAGAAATGGTCATAATTATTTTGCTTGTCCTATTAGAAGAAAACATACAATGACTATTAGGGCCATATGGGTACCTAAAAATCTTATTTCTTCTAATACTAATAAATAAAGGACCCAAAGAACTTGGGTACCAGGAATTGTTTTTAATTGCTTTTGTAGGTATGCATGAAGTATTCTACAGGTAAAAATAAATGATTTTTAGATAACGGATGCTCAAGATACGTGATAGAAGACAAAACTAAATTCATTGACTCCACTTCTAAAGAAAAAGGATGTGTGATATTTGGAGACAATTCAAAATGAAAGATCATGGAAATAGAAGGAAAGATCATCAAGACTTAGTACAAGATGCAACCAAATAGTGGAAACATGTGAAAGATCATCCAACGAAATAAATTCTAGGAGAACCTTCACGAGATGTAAGTACTCGATCATCTCTTAGAAATATTTGCAATCATACTGCTTTTCTATCTCAGATTGAACCTAAAAATATTGATGAAGCACTTCTTGATGAATCTTAGATTCTAGCTATGTAAGAAGAGCTTAATCAATTTGAAAGAAATGATGTTTGAACACTTGTTCCCAAACCCAAAAATCATACTATTATTGGAACAAAATGGGTTTTTGGAAACAAGAAACATGAGTCCGGAGTCATTACTAGAAATAAGGCTCGACTAGTGGTCCAAGGTTTCAATCAAGAAGAATGAATCAATTATGATGAGACATATGCACCAATCGCAAGATTAGAAGCTATTCGAATGCTACTTACATATGCTTGTTATAAAGATTTCAAACTTTTTCAAATGGATGTTAAAAGTGCTTTCTTAAACGGTTTTATAAATGAAGAAGTATATGCTGAGCAACCTCCAGGTTTTGAAAATCATATTTCTCTAAATCATGTTTTTAAACTCACAAAAGTACTATTTGGACTCAAACAAGCTCCTAGAACGCGGTACGAGAGATTCAGTAGTTTCTTGATTGAAAAAGGCTTTTTAAGAGAAAAAATTGATACAACTCTTTTCATTATATACGAAAATGATATTCTTTTGATTCAAATTTATGTTGATGATATAATATTCGGTGCTACTAATGAAAATATGTGCCAAGTTTTTGCTAAGACTATGCAGGAAGAATTTGAAATGAGCATGATGGGAGAGCTTATATTCTTTCTCGGATTGCAAATTAAGCAAGCAAAAAGTGGGATATTCATCAATCAATCAAAATATATTAAAAAATTGCTGAAGAAGTTTGGGATGGAAGGTGCTAAGGAAACTGGAACACCAATGAGCCCATCCACTAAACTTGATAAAGATGAATCTGGTAAACTAGTTGATTCGAAAGTATATCGAGGTATGATTGGTAACTTATTATATTTGACAGCCGATAGACTAGATATTATGTTTAGTGTATGTTTATGTGCACGTTTTCAATCATTTCCAAAATAATCTCATTTGATTGCAGTCAAGCGGATTTTTAAATATTTTGCCAATACCATTGACTTAGAGTTATGGTATCCTAAACACACTTTTTTCGATCTTATTAGTTATTCAGGTACCGATTATACTGGTTGCAAAGATGATCGAAAAAGTTTTAGTAGAACATGTCATTTCTTAGGTTGTGCACTAGTTCCCTGGTTTAGTAAGAAAAAAAACAAAATTCTGTTGCACTATCTACTGCTGAGGCAGAATATGTTGCTGCGGGTAGTTGTTGTGCTCAAGTTCTTTACATGAAGTAACAACTTGAGGATTTTAAACTTATGTATAATCACATTCTAATCAAATGTGATAATAGAAGTGCTATAAATCTTAAAAAAAAAAAACCCAATACAATATTCTAGAATTAAGCATATTGAAATAAGATATCATTTTTTTTAGATCATGTGCAGAAAGGCGATATAGTACTGGAGTTCACAAACACACACGATCAGTTAGCAAATATATTCACAAAACTCTTACCAGAAGATAGATTATTTATGATTAGAAGAGAAATAGGTATGATGCATGTTATGAATATCTCTTGAAAGATAGATCAGAGTTCATAAAAACAGAGAGATATTTTTTTAAATACTTTTACATAAACTTGAGGTTCTTAGCCTCATGTTTGAGACGCTCATTCTCTTCATACAATATCATGTCATCCCTATCCATGGGAACTGGCAAGCGGAATGAAGAATCCAATAGAGATTTCAACTTTTTATTCTTCTGCCGAAGGATTCCTTCCCTTGTGTGAGACTCTTGAACAATTCGTTGAAGTACAACAATTTGTTCTTTAAGCTTTTCAACCTCATGATTTTTGACTTGTAGCCGCTGGAAAAAAGCGACAATAGAGGATGAGTAGCGAGTCCCGAGACTCACCAAGTCGTAGATAGCATCGGAGTCTGGCTTATTAGCCAAACTGTTGTTCTCTTGCTGCAACATGGCGCCAATAGTAGCTGCAGAAAGGACATGAGATTGAGATGTAGAATACCTCATGGATGCATCTAGAGGAATGTTAGAAGAATGAGCCATTGAGAAAAGAATTGAAAACTTAAAACGAGAATATTGAAGGAATGCAGATGAGTTATAGAGATGAGAATAAGATTTGATGCAAATCGGATGAACTTTAAAACTGATTTTATAGAGATAGCATAAAGAACAAGACAAACTATTGTCTCTTCAAATCTTATTAGTCAAAAGAAATATAAGATATGCTGGACACACATTGTCAAAAGTTTTCTTACTAGAAAAACGGTTCTCTGCTCCTATCATGGCATTGACGGCCTTATGAGAGAAGATTGATAGTTGATGCGTCAAGGGTTCCTGATTCAAGTCTGGAACATTAGTGGAAGAGAATTGTTCGGCCATTCTATCGTTATGGAGAAACAGAACTTACGTCAAGAAGCAATGTTGTTTTTTGTATCCGATTGGTGAAAATGATTTTTTTTTTTTATAGAAACTCAGAGCCTTCAAACCCGTTTGTCAACAACATCAGGCGATTGATCTGCTTTCGCACCGACTGCTAGAGCTAAGCCTCCAACCTTTACAGGTTTTGTTAGATACGCGTGGCTCCGCACCGAATTGCCAGAGTTAGACTTCCAACATTTGCAGATTTTTGTCGGACATGCATGGCTCTGCACCGCATTGCCAAAGCTAGGCCTGCAGCTTTTGCTGTCTTTGTCGGACACGAATAATTTTAATTATTCATCTTCAAATCTCTGAAACATCTAATTCGTCAATAACATCAAGCGGATTTAAATCTTCTTCCGCACCGAGATGATAAAATTCGGCTTCAACGTTTGCAAGTTTTGTTGGACACGGGTGGTTCTAATTTCTACAGTCTCTACTAACGCAGCGTTTTATTTATCTATTGGTTATTGTAGGAATATATCTTATTGAGTTAATTATGATTCCTTTTTAATGATGCCAAAAGGGGGAGAAGTTTTAGACTAGAACTTTAATATTGTTTAAATTGCTAAACTTGTTATATATGCTTGGAATTATATTTATATTTTTGCTTGAAAAACTAACGCACATTCTCAGGGGGAGCTTAAGTATTAATACAAGTTTCAGGTTCTATCAAGTATTTGTCATCATCAAAAAGGGGGAGATTGTTGAACCCAAGATTTCAAGTTTCATGTAAATCTACAAATAGATTTTGATGATAACAAATGAATCCAAAGAATAAAGGAGTCTCAAACTCAAGTTGTCTACACAATATAATCAAGCACATCAAGGAAGCAAGCATGAGCAAGAAGGGAACAAGTTCACATTAAAATCATAGAATAATGTTGTAAATCTCTTGAAAATTCAAAATTAGGATTAAGGCTCAAAATTAATATTTTATCATAAAGCATTAAAATACATTTTCCACATATGCATGAATATTTTGAAAATTAAATTTGAAAATTTTGAAAGATGATTGATTGTCATCTTTCACATGTGCATGACATGATTAAAGGTTTGAATTTTGAAAATATTAAGATGATTGATTGTCATCTTTCACATGTGCATGTTTTATTTGAATATTTTCAAAGGTGGTGGATGATTTTCTTGACTTATGCAAAAGGTAGATGTCTTTATTTGAAAATTTTGAAAAGTAAAGTGTGCTCCTTTTGTCATATGCAAAAAGTAAAAGATTATGTTTGAAATTTTTGAAAAGTAAAGTGTGCTCCTTTTGTCACATGCAAAAAGTAAAAATATTAGATTTGAAATTTTTGAAAAGTGAATGATGATGTTTTTGACATGGGAATCTTTTCAAATTTGAAATTGAAAACTCATTTGCCTATAAATAGCTCACTTGAGTTTTGCAAAATTCATAACAAGAGCTTACACATCTATTGCTAAGTTTTGCATCATTTCTTCAAAGCTCTCATTCTCTCTTTTCTAAAGTTTTGAGCCTTAATTCTTGTTCTTGTTGAGAGAGATATAGGTTGCGCTGTATTGTTTCTATCTCACTCATTGAGGAGTGTACTTTGATAGTCTACCTACTATCAACTCTTGTATTTGTAAAAGGGTGTGTATAACCCTTGTGTGTGTAGAAAGTGTTCTACACGGAGAATAGTTAAATCACCAAGTGTGAGGTGATTGGAAGTGTAGAAGGTGTTCTACACGGAGAATAGTTAAATCACCAAGTGTAAGGTGATTGGAAGTGTAGAGGGTGTTCTACACGGATTCTTTGGAGCGGTGCTGCTCAAAGGTGTAATAGGTTTCTATCTCCACCTAAAGGAGATTGAATAGTAGATTTGGGAATCCTCAAGAGGTAGCTTGAGGCGAGGACGTAGGCAGTGGGGCCGAACCTCGTTAACATACTGAGTTTGCTTCTCTCTTACTCTTACTATTTATATTTATTGTTGTTTCATATTTTGTTTATATTTTATATTATATATTTGATTTATAATTGTTATTTTTTTTAAATACAACTCAATTCACCCCCCCTCTTGTGTTAGTCATCTGGGCAACAACCTTGGTTCCAGGTCTTCCATGTCTTGTGCAACAGCTAGGGCATATGCAGTTAAGTCAGCCTGTCCAAATCTCTGAGGTGCCTTTATAATCCTTCTAGACCTATCCCTTACAAGGTTATAAGAATCAAGATTTGTTTCTTGTTCACTGTCTGAGTTGGCTTTAGAGTTGTCAACTGGTTGTACTGTTCTTTCATCAGGCAAGGAGTCCAAAGACTCCACCTCAAACTGAATCCTGTCATTGACAGTAGTAGGTTGTGTCTCAACAGTAGTCAGTTGAGACCTGGCCATCTGTGACTCATTAAAGGTCACATCTCTACTTATTATGCATTTTTGTTTTCCAGGTTCCTCTATCCAAAGTTTTTAACATTTTATACCTTCTGGATATCCAACAAAGATGCACTTCACTGCCCTTGGTTCCAGTTTGTCAGTTTTGGTATGTGCATAGGCAACACATCCAAATACCCTCATGTTGCCCAGATGACTAACACAAGAGGGGGGTGAATTGAGTTGTATTTAAAAAAATAACAATTATAAATCAAATATATAATATAAAATATAAATAAAATATGAAACAATAATAAATATAAAGAGTAAGGGTAAGAGAGAAGCAAACTCAGTATGTTAACGAGGTTCGGCCCCACTGCCTACGTCCTCGCCTCAAGCTACCTCTTGAGGATCCCCAAATCTACTATTCAATATCTTTTAGGTGGAGATAGAAACCTATTACACCTTTGAGCAGCACCGCTCCAAAGAATCCGTGTAGAACACCCTCTACACTTCCAATCACCTTACACTTGGTGATTTAACTATTCTCCGTGTAGAACACCTTCTACACTTCCAATCACCTCACACTTGGTGATTTAACTATTCTCCGTGTAGAACACTTTCTACACACACAAGGGTTATACACACTCTTTTACAAATACAAGAGTTGATAGTAGGTAGACTATCAAAGTACACTCCTCAATGAGTGAGATAGAAACAATACAGCGCAACCTATATCTCTCTCAACAAGAACAAGAATTAAGGCTCAAAACTTTAGAAAAGAGAGAATGAGAGCTTTGAAGAAATGATACAAAACTTAGCAATAGATGTGTAAACTCTTGTTGTGAATTTTGCAAAACTCAAGTGAGCTATTTATAGGCAAATGAGTTTTCAATTTCAAATTTGAAAAGATTCCCATATCAAAAACATCATCATTCACTTTTCAAAAATTTCAAATCTAATATTTTTACTTTTTGCATGTGACAAAAGGAGCACACTTTACTTTTCAAAAATTTCAAACATAATCTTTTACTTTTTGCATATGACAAAAGGAGCACACTTTACTTTTTAAAATTTTCAAATAAAAACATCTACCTTTTGCATAAGTCAAGAAAATCATCCACCACTTTTGAAAATATTCAAATAAAACATGCACATGTGAAAGATGACAATCAATCATCTTAATATTTTCAAAGTTCAAACTTTTAATCATGTCATGCACATGTGAAAGATGACAATCAATCATCTTTCAAATTTTTCAAATTTAATTTTCAAAATATTCATGCATATGTGGAAAATGTATTTTAATGCTTTATGATAAAATATTAATTTTGAGCCTTAATCCTAATTTCAAATTTTTTAAGAGATTTACAAAATTACTCTATGATTTTAATATGAACTTGTTCCCTTCTTGCTCATGCTTGCTTCCTTGATGTGCTTGATTATATTGTGTGGACAACTTGAGCTTGAGACTCCTTTATTCTTTGGATTCATTTGTTATCATCAAAATCCATTTGTAGATTTACATGAAACTTAAAACCTTGGGTTCAACAATCTCCCCCTTTTTGATGATGACAAATGCTTGATAGAACCTGAATCCTGTATTAATACTTAAGCTCCCCCTGAGAATGTGCGTTAGTTTTTCAAGCAAAAATATAAATATAATTCCAAGCATATATAACAAGTTTAGCAATTTAAATAATGTTAATGTTCTAGTCTAAAACTTCTCCCCCTTTTGGCATCATTAAAAAGGAATCATAATTAGATCAATAAGATATATTCCTGCAATAACCAATAGATAAATAAAACGCTGCGTTAGTAGAAACTGTAGAGAATTCGGTGCGTAGCCACACGTGTTCGACAAAACTTGCAAAGGCTGGAGGCCTAGTTCCGGTAATTCGGTGCGGAAGGAGATTTTGTAAAGAGCTGAATAATTGAAACCACCCGTGCCCGACAAAACCTGCAAAGGCTGGAGGCGTAGCTCTGGCAATTCGGTGCAGAGATTTGATCCGCTTGATGTTGCTAAAAAATGAGATATTATCATGATTTGTAAGTTTGTCTTGTTCTTATTTCCGTTTCTATAAGAGCAATCCTTAGTTTTATCTATTTCGCATCAAGCTTTCTTCTCATTTTTGCAATTTGCTTGCATTCTCATTCTACAATTTTTCAATGGCTTGTAGAATTCCCTTCAGTGCTTCTCTTGATCAAGATTTGAGGTATCCTTCACCTCAGTCTCAATCTATTTCTGCATCTGTCGTGGGTGCCATGAAGCAGCAAGAGACTGATTTAGCTAATAAATCAGATCATGACGCCATTTACGAGCTTGTGGGTCTTGGAACTCGATACTCATCATCTATCGTTGTGTTTTCTGCTCGGTTGCAGTCCAAAACTCGCAAAATTGAGAAGCTTAACGAGACTGTATCTGTATTTCAACGACTTGTTTATGAGTCAAACAAAAAAATAGTAGAATTAAAGCAACAGAATAAGGATTTGAAATCCTTGCTTACCTCTTCATTTCGATTGCCTAATCCTTTAGATAAGGATGGCATGATGATTTATGAGGAACAAATGCATTTGAATGATGAGGCTAAACGTCTCAAGTTTCTGTAGGTCATTTAAGATAATGAAATAAAAGTATCTAGCAGATATCCATGGCATGCATCATTCCTATTTCTCTTCTAATCATGCATAGTCTATCTTCTGGTAGGGGTTTTGTGAAAATGTCTGCCAATTGATCATGTGTACTAGTGAATTCTAATACAATATCGCCCTTTTGCACATGATCTCTAAGAAAATGATATCTAATTTCAATATGTTTGGTCCGAGAATGTTGTATTGGATTTTTTGAAAGATTTATAGCACTTGTATTATCACATTTGATTGGAATGTGATTGTACATAAATTTAAAATCCTCAAGTTGTTACTTCATGTAAAGAACTTGAGCACAACAACTACCCGCAGCAACATATTCTGCCTCAGCAGTAGATAGTGCAACAGAATTTTGTTTTTTACTAAACCAAGAAACTAGTGCACGACCTAAGAAGTGACATGCTCCACTAGTGCTTTTTCGATCTATTTTACAGCCAGCATAATCTGCATCTGTGTAGCTGATTAGATCGAAAGATGTGTGTTTAGGGTACCATAACCCTAAGTTAATGGTATTGGCAAAATATCTAAAAATCCGCTTGACTGCAATCAAATGAGATTATTTTGGAAATGATTGAAAACGTGCACATAAACATACACTAAACATAATATCTGGTCTACTGGCTATCAAATATAATAAGTTACCAATCATACCTCGATATACCTTCGAATCAACTAGTTTACCGGATTCATCTTTATCAAGTTTAGTGGATGGGCTCATTGGTGTTCCAGTTTCCTTAGCACCTTCCATCCCAAACTTCTTCAGCAATTTTTTTAATATATTTTGATTGATTGATGAATATCCCACTTTTTGCTTGCTTAATTTGCAATCCGAGAAAGAATATAAGCTTTCCCATCATGCTCATTTCAAATTCTTCCTGCATAGTCTTAGCAAAAACTTGGCACATATTTTCATTAGTAGCACCGAATATTATATCATCAACATAAATTTGAATCAAAAGAATATCATCATTTTCGTATATAATGAAAATAGTTGTATCAATTTTTCCTCTTAAAAAGCCTTTTTCAATCAAGAAACCACTAAGTCTCTCGTACCACGCTCTAGGAGCTTGTTTGAGTCCATATAGTGCTTTTGTGAGTTTGAAAACATGATTTGGAGAAATATGATTTTCAAAACCTAGAGGTTGCTCAACATATACCTCTTCATTTATAAAACCGTTTAAGAAAGCACTTTTAACATCCATTTGAAAAAGTTTGAAATCTTTATAACAAGCATATGCAAGTAGCATTTGAATAGTTTCTAATCTTTCGACTAGTGCATATGTCTCATCATAATCGATTCTTTCTTTTTGATTGAAACCTTGGGTTACAAGTCAAGCCTTATTTCTAGTGATGATTTTAGACTCATCTTTCTTATTTCTAAAAACTCATTTTATTCCAATAACAACATAATTTTTAGGTGTAGGAACAAATGTCCATACATTATTTCTTTCAAATTAATTTAGTTCTTCTTGCACAAATAGAATCCATGATTTATCAATAAGAGTTTCATCAATATTTTGGATTCAATTTGAGAAAGAAAAAGTGTGTGATTACAAATATTTCTAAGAGATGATCGAGTACTTACACTTCGTGAAGGTTCTCCTAGAATTTATTCCGCTGGATGATCTTTCACATGTTTCCACTATTTGGTTGCATCTTGTACTAAGTCTTGATGATCTTTCCTTCTATTTCCATGATCTTCTCTTTTGAATTGTCTTCAAATATCACACATCCTCTTTCTTTAGAAGTGAAGTCAATGAATTTAGTTTTGTCTTCTGTCACGTATCTTGAGCATCCGTTGTCTAAAAATCATTTATTTTTACCTGTAGAATACTTCATGCATACCTACAAAAGCAATTAAAAACAATTCCCGGTACCCAAGTTATTTGGGTCCTTTATTTATTAGTATTAGAAGAAACAAGATATTTAGGTACCCATATGGCCCTAATAGTCATTGTATGTTTTCTTCTAATAGGACAAGCAAGATAATTATGACCATTTCTATTACAAAAATTGCAAATAGCATGTGACATATATGAAGAACTTGAGTGATTATAATAGTATCATTTTTTAACAAAATTATTTTTATGAAAAGAATTTTGAATATTGGACTTTGATGTAGAAGGATTATCAAAGAAGTTTTTATAAGGTTTGTATTTTTGTTTTGGCATATATCCCAAGCCTGCCTTATCAAAAACACATCTTTGACTACCAAGAAGTTTTTCAAAATTTCTTTTTCCATTCGTAAAGTTTTCAATAATATTTTCTAAATCAGTTTTCTTTTTCTTCAACTCAAAATTTTCATCTTTCAAAACAATATTTTCTTTTCTTAAAATATCAATTTCATTTGTTAAAGAAGAATTTTTCTTTTTCAAAACAGTATATTTGATACCCAATTTTTCAAATTCCTCATATACTTCTTCTAAAACATTTTGCAATTCTTCATATGAAGGATCTTCAATATTATCAAAATTTGTTACCTCAATGTCATCTTTAGCCATAAGACAAAGATTTCCTGATTCTCCATTGCTTGCTTCACTATCTGAGCTACTTGAATCATCATTCCACGTAGCTTTCATTGCTTTTTTGCCTTTGTTTCGATCTTTCTTTAGCAGAGGACAATCTGGCTTGATATGACCGGGTTTATTGCATTTATAACAAATTAAAGTGTCATTTTTACCTGAATCTTTCTTGGAAAACTTATTGAAGGATTTCCTTGGAGGAGTTTTATTTTTCTTTAAGAACCTCTGAATTCTTCTTGTTATCATCGCAACTTTTTCATCTTTGTCGTCATTTTCCTCATCTTCATCACTTTCACTTTCATGTGGAACAGCTTTAAGTGCCAAGCTCTTCTTTGACTTTCCTTCTTCTTCTCCTCTTTTCAATGTGTACTCATGGGTGATAAGTGACCCGATGAGTTAATTCACTTCGAGCTTCTTGAGGTCTCTAGCTTCAAGAATCGCTGTCACTTTTGATTCCCAACGTTTTGGTAGAGAGTTGAGAATTTTTCTTACTATCTCCACTTTGGAATAAACTTTGCCAAGAGCTGTCAAGCTATTTATGATGTTAGTAAAACGAGTGTACATACTAGAAATAGATTCATCATCATTCATCTTAAACATTTCATATTCATGAGTAAGAATATAAATTTTTGATTCCTTGACTTGAGAAGTTCCTTCATAAGTAACTTCCAAGTTATCCCAAATTTCCTTTGCTGTAGCACAAGTCATTACTCTATTAAATTCATTACCATTGAGAGCATTATATAATAAATTCATAGCAGTTAAATTCAAAGTATAAAGTCTATCGTCTTCACGATTAAACTCTTCTTCTTCCTTTTTGACCTTTACTCCATCAACTACTTTTGTTGGAATATAAGGTCCATTTACAATACATTTCCAGATTTCTCGACCTTGAGCCTGAAGGAATATTCTCATTCTAACTTTCCAGAATGAGTAATTGTCTCCACAAAATAGTGGAGGCCGACTGCTAGATTGACCTTCACCAAATGAAGCTGTAATGTTAGCCATAAGATCTTAACTCAAAAGATAGTTAATATTATAATAGAGCTCTAGCTCTGATACCACTTGTTGCCCAGATGACTAACACAAGAGAGGGGGTGAATTGAGTTGTATTTAAAAAAATAACAATTATAAATCAAATATATAATATAAAATATAAATAAAATATGAAACAATAATAAATATAAAGAGTAAGGGTAAGAGAGAAGCAAACTCAGTATGTTAACGAGGTTCGGCCCCACTGCCTACGTCCTCGCCTCAAGCTACCTCTTGAGGATCCCCAAATCCACTATTCAATCTCCTTTAGGTAGAGATAGAAACCTATTACACCTTTGAGCAGCACCGCTCCAAAGAATCCGTGTAGAACACCCTCTACACTTCCAATCACCTCACACTTGGTGATTTAACTATTCCACGTGTAGAACACCTTCTACACTTCCAATCACCTTACACTTGGTGATTTAACTATTCCCCGTGTAGAACACCTTCTACACACACAAGGGTTATACACACCCTTTTACAAATACAAGAATTGATAGTAGGTAGACTATCAAAGTACACTCCTCAATGAGTGAGATAGAAACAATACAGCGCAACCTATATCTCTCTCAACAAGAACAAGAATTAAGACTCAAAACTTTAGAAAAGAGAGAATGAGAGCTTTGAAGAAATGATGCAAAACTTAGCAATAGATGTGTAAGCTCTTGTTGTGAATTTTGCAAAACTCAAGTGAGCTATTTATAGGCAAATGAGTTTTCAATTTCAAATTTGAAAAGATTCCCATGTCAAAAACATCATCATTCACTTTTCAAAAATTTCAAATCTAATATTTTTACTTTTTGCATGTGACAAAAGGAGCACACTTTACTTTTCAAAAATTTCAAACATAATATTTTACTTTTTGCATATGACAAAAGGAGCACACTTTACTTTTCAAAATTTTCAAATAAAAACATCTACCTTTTGCATAAGTCAAGAAAATCATCCACCACTTTTGAAAATATTCAAATAAAACATGCACATGTGAAAGATGACAATCAATCATCTTAATATTTTCAAAGTTCAAACTTTTAATCATGTCATGCACATGTGAAAGATGACAATCAATCATCTTTCAAATTTTTCAAATTTAATTTTCAAAATATTCATGCATATGTGGAAAATGTATTTTAATGCTTTATGATAAAATATTAATTTTGAGCCTTAATCCTAATTTCAAATTTTTTAAGAGATTTACAAAATTACTCTATAATTTTAATATGAACTTGTTCCCTTCTTACTCATGCTTGCTTCCTTGATGTGCTTGATTATATTGTGTGGACAACTTGAGCTTGAGACTCCTTTATTCTTTGGATTCATTTGTTATCATCAAAATCCATTTGTAAATTTACATGAAACTTGAAACCTTGGGTTCAACACCTCAGATTACTATAATCAGAGGGCTTACCAGTCCATAACTCCTGAGGGGTTTTGAAGTTTAGGGCAGTGGATGGACTTCTGTTTATCAAATACACAGCAGTAGTAACTGCCTCTGCCCAAAAAGTTTTTGGTAATTTGGCATTAGACAGCATGCACCTAACCCTCTCAAGAATTGTTCTATTCATTCTCTCGGCTAAGCCATTCTGTTGGGGTGTCTCCCTTACTGTCCTATGCCTTGCAATTCCCTCCTTTTGGCAGTAGTTATTAAATTCATTTGATAAGTACTCAAGCCCATTATCAGTCCTAAGCTTCTTAACCTTTCTCCCCACTTGATTTTCAACCAAGGTTTTCCACTCCTTAAATTTATTAAAGGTATCACTTTTCTTTTTGAGGATATAAACCCACACCTTCCTAGAATGGTCATCAATAATGGATAGGAAATAATTCCCCCGACCATGAGAGCTAACCCTAGCAGGTCCCCACAAGTCAGAATGGATATAATCCAAGCTTCTCATGGTTAATTGTGTACTGGGTCTGAAACTAACTCTTGTGGACTTGCCTAATATACAGTCTTCACAAAAGGGAAGGTCACCTAGGTCTTTGCCACCAAGTAACCCCTGTTTCTGGAGTTCCTTCAGGCCCTTATAGCTAACATGACCTAACCTCTTGTGCCAAAGCACAGTATCATTGTCCCAGGGCTTCTGGACAGCAGAGGCATGTCCTATAATAGTTTGGCCTACAAGAGTATAAAGGCCATTCTTTATTTCCCCTTTCATCACTATTAAGGACCCTCTAGTTACCTTCAGGATACCAGACTCAGACTTGAAGGAACAACCAGATTTATCAAGCATTCCCAGAGAAATTAAGTTCCTCTTGAGTTCAGGTATGTATCTTACATCTTTTAGTATTCTTTCCATACCATCATGCAATTTTAATCTAATTGAACCAATTCCAAGAATTTTACAAGACTTATTATTTCCAAGCATGACATAACCACCATCAATATTTGAGAAAGTTTCAAACCAAGACTTGCTAGGACACATATGGAAAGAACAACCTGAATCTAAAATCCATTCATTTTCAGATTCAGTCTCTGAGATACAGAGCACCTCAGCACTCTCATAGCCATCCAATGCAACAGATGCATTCCCTTCAGTTTTAGTCTTAGCCCCCTCTCTTGATTTCTTTTCAGGGCAATCTTTCTTGAAGTGTCCCTCTTTGTGACAGAGGAAACACTTTAGTTGCTTTCCCTTTGATTTGGATCTACTCCTATTTTTCTTTCCTTTATGACTAGGTTTCTCAGGTCTTCCCCTAACCACTAACCCATCACCAGTTTGTGGTTTAGGATCAGGATTGTTCTGAAGTTCCCTTGCATGTAATATTGATTGCACCTCATCTAGAGACAGACTCTCTCTGCCATACATGATTGTTTCTTTTAGGTTAGCATATGTACTATCAAGAGAACTCAGTAACAGAATGGCCTGATCTTCTTCATCTATATTGATGTCTATGTTAGCAAGATCTAGGATGATCTTATTAAACTCATCCAGATGATCTTCAATGGAAGCACCCGGGGTCATCTTGAAGGTATACAGCTTAGTCTTCTTATGAAGACGATTGGCCAGGGACTTGGTCATATAGAGGTTTTCTAATTTCAACCAAATCCCTGCAGCTGACTATTCACTAGCAACCTCCCGTAACACTTTGTCACCTAAGGAAAGAATCATGGCACTGTGTGCCTTTTGTAATATCTCGGGTCTACACTTCTCAGTGGAGGATGAGATCAATTTCTCTTCTGAGGACCCCTTAGGCAGCTTCTTGTCTCCAAGAAGTGCATCTTGGAGACCATGCTGCACTAACAGAGCCCTCATTTTGATCCTCCAAAGACCAAAATCGTTTTTACCCGTGAATTTTTCCACCTCAAACTTAGCAGAACCCATCTCAACCAGGGCTCTGATACCACTTGTTGTACTTAGGGTTAGAGATTAACACTAAATACTACACTCAGCCAAGATTGAATGAAAAACCAGATAATAGATCCACAAAATAAAACAGCAAGAAAAATAGAACAAGATTACCAAGAAGACAGATTTAACGTGGTTCGATCCTTTCGGATCTACATCCACAGGGGGAACTGGCCAGAGATCATTTTATTCCTCTTCAAAGACGCACCAAGAACAGGTTACAAGATTCAGGTCTCTCACTGAGACCTCAGCTCTTTCTCTCACTCACGGAGATTTACAAGTTTTTCTTGCAAACCCTAGATCGCCTCTCAGTCACAGCTCAAATGGCCTCAGCTCTCGTTTTTTATTATCTGCCGTCTACAGTGTTATCGCTTTCTATTTATAGGTCATCACTGAGGCAGCCCTAGATCATCTAGGATTATTACACGTAGCCAGGATAGTAAATATTACAGTCATCCGGATGAGCAACAAATAAACACATGGTCACTTCTTGACCATTAGATACAGACTGATCTCAAAAGGCAGAAATTACACATATATCCTCTAATACATAAATTGATGACACTTATGCCATCAGTAATTATGAGATTAGGTGAATTGAAATTTGAATTTCAACAAAACTAAAAGTTAAAATAAAATTATATATATATTGAAATTAGAGAGAATAATGTTAATAAAACTTTGAAGGGACAATTTTTAATTTTTTTTATAATTTGAGGAGTAATTTAATATTATATATATGTAAATATATATACTACTTAATTTTTTTTTTAAATTTTGGACCAAAACAATATGCACCAAAACATACTCTATATATATATATATATACACGGCCCCTTTTTATTTTTATTTTTATTTTTATTTTTTGAAAGCGGCCTGTTTTAAATTTTATATCTTGATCTAATCTTTATAAAGGAAAATGGTATTATATCGTCTAAATTTGTGATCTCTTCAATTTGACCATTCATACATTTTATTTAGTTTGTACTTAATAATTAAGGAAGTGGTTATTTGTCTACCTTTTTTTTTTTAATTTTTAAAAATATTTAAAAGATGTTTATTAAAATAAAAAATTATAATTTGCATTAGAGGGGCATGCCAATAATCAAACTTGGACAGCATATATATGGTAGATCTATCCTTTACAAAAGAACAGTAGGATTTCTAATTAAATGGTAAAATCTAGCTAATTGCATTATTACAAAAAATTGATTACGATTGTGTTTCAAACTTTCAACTATATAGCACGTAATTAAATTCCTGACTGTTAAATGAGTTATCGTATGTTATTATTATACTCATTCGGTATCGAACCTTCTGTGGGAGTAGGATCGCTCTTTGCAATAATGACAAACAAGCTCGGCCTAGATGTGGATGGACATGCGAGTTCTGGTTTCATTATGGATCTATATGGACGTTTGAGGACGACTCGGTCCATAACTCATGGGCTTGGGCTTTCACCTTAATTAGTTTGCAAAAGTAGATCAGAACATCAACTAATATCCCTTATGATCTTACTCTCATTCCAATATATATGTATATATGATCAATTTTTAGGATTTTTTTTTAAATAAATAAAGATGATCTAAGAGTAGAATGAATTCCACATTATATATATATATAGGCTTATAGCGGGATGAGATTTGTATAATGTAAATATAATTTTTTTTTTGTATTGAGCAATATATGCTACTTTTTATCATTAATGATTTTGTCATCCCATCAAATTTGCTGCAATGATCATACATTCTAAGTTTTTCATTTCTTAATCTCTTAAATTCTAGTCTGTTTTGAATTTACATTGGCAGATATAACACCCGGATTTATATCGAAATGCACTAAATTTTGAACATGACGGCAAACGGACTTTTTGCGACTCTTTGGATCAATTTGAATAGTTAGATAAAAATGAGGTAATTTTAGATGAAAGTTTAAAATTAAATAAAATAACATTTTAAATATATATTTTTGCTAATATTTTTATTATTTTAAGATTTAAACAAGTTAAATTATTTGTTATCTTTTGTACGAAAATTTTGGAAAAATTCATTGTAACGATGAGATAAATCATTTTTCAATGCAAAGGGAGTTTTTTTTTTTTTTTTAATGCAAAGGGAGTTAATTAAGTAAATGACAAATAAGAAGACAATGGTACTTAACCGGCAACTTAATTCACTATCCCATTGATGCAAAGCCATTGGCCAGGAAAGATCAGCTTCCTGCGGCTGAGATTAGGGTTAATAGTACTAAAGAACACATCAATCAGACCGAACTTTTGAATAATGCCAGAGCAAGTATCGCCATCTTCTGCACCATAGACCGAGTTCTATACTAACACTCTGACCTGTGACCTGTCGGCCAATCCCACCTTCACCACATACACACAGTCATTATATAGTCAGTGTATATATATATATATGGAAAATAATATCTTCACTATTTGTTTACAATTTATTTACTCTTTTTTTTCGTTTTTTAGTTTTTTTACCTAATAATTAAAAAAGTAATTATTAGTAAAGTTGTATATTTAAAAAAAATCTTAATAATTTAAGAATACAGTTAAAAAAAATACTTTAAAAAATAATAAAAAATAAATATATGTAAAATAATAAACAAACAGTAATTCAGTTCTAAGATATCACTACCATATATATATATAATATATATATGTATATGTATATATATATATATAATATTGATGATTGACTGCAAGATCAGGATATGTAACCTTGGAACTTACTGCGGAGTTGTCTGCATTCTGTGATGGAGATCGTGAGAAGATCAAGAGACAGCACAAGAACCAAGTTAAGAGAAGTGACAGATTTGTTGTCACAGTTAGCCATTCTTTTTGTCCCCGTTTTTCCTTTTAAAGTGAGGAGTCGAGGATCGCTGTTTCTTTCGGTAGTGAAGAGTTGAGAAAATTAATCACCATGCATGGAGGGTAATTTATAGACGAATTAAGCCCATCAAAGAATCCGAAATATGTGGTAGAACTTTGTCACTACTCACTAGCAATAATCTAGCTTTGCTTTTAAGAAAAAGGGCCGCCTTGTCTGGAGTACTGCAGAATATAATTAATTGTCGATTATTGCCATTAATTATTATAGCTATATGGAATGCATTTTTTGTATTAGTTTAAACTAGACAGATCATTAATTAGGGAATATTTAATTAGTTGTGCTGCGCAGGCCTAGGTGAGAGCTGTAATGGGTTTGCTTGCATAGGGTTCTGCATTGATTAGATAACACCATGCTGCATTACCGCAATAGAGTTATTTTTTTACTTGAAAAATTCATCTACTTATAATATAAAGTAGAATATTCATCGAGTTAATACTAAATATGTAGCCAATTTGAACTTCAAATGGTGATATATCAGATACCAGCTGGAAGCATTCTGGCCTGAAGCATGGGGTCCTTTTCTTCCTGTCTTGAAAAAATACTTCGGTATTATGTATGTATATGTTTTAACTCGATCTGTTAGTTTTTTTTTTTCTGAGTTTAGGATTTTGTGTGATCATGCATTAAGGAAGATATTGATGGTTACTTTTTGGAACGATATTAAAAGAAATGAAAGAAATTTGGAATCAATGACATGATATAAGATTAATTATGTCATTCGACACGTAACAATTATAAGATGATAATTAAAGATGTAATATAACAGACTTACATGATTTCATGCAATATATATAGAGTAAATATTAATGAGCAGGTCGTGTCGGATTAAGGAGAAACAGCTATATATTTGAAGGAAAGTTTCTGGAACCTAAGAAGGTGAAACAGGCAGCTATAGATGGTTTTAATGGATACAAAGAAGCACAACAGAGAAGAGGCAGGTTACTGAATCAAAATCCAAAGTGCAATAGAGAAAAAACCTGGGAGAAACTAGCTTGCTCTTGGTTGAAGGCTAACTGGGATGCCTCTGTAAAGGCGGAGAAGAATGAAGTGGGGATAGGAGTAATTGTAAGGGATGAAGAGGGAGAGATATGGCTGCTTTATGCTCAAAAGTGACTAGCCTTCAAGATATAGCAGTGGGCAGCCCCCCAAACTTTTTAAAAAATTATATATAGTATATAAATATATATAGTTTTTTTTTATATAATTAAAAATTTATCAAAAAATAAAAAATTTGCCCCCCCAATATTTAGATCTCTAAAAATTTTATTAAAATTATTTTTCTAAATTTTAATACTTATCTAATCTCACTCTAAATTTTTACTTCAGTGATGGTTGACACCTAAATTATCTCTCCCACTTTAGTTTGATGTGGGGATGCAACTAAATTTTTAATATATGTTTAGATTATTTAAACTATGTAGATGATTAGAAATATGAATTTTTATATATCATTTACTAATTTATATTGAGAAAAAATTGTCAATAATTTCACTTTAGAAATGATAATAAATTAATTTTATTTCATGAAAGATCATTAATTTGTAGGAGAAATCTTAAGTTCATTTTTTTTATATAATGGGCTCTAACAAATTGTAAAAACTCTAAAAAAAAAAGATAATTTATAAACATGTATTTTTATATATAATTTTATAACATATGATTATTGTTTTTATATATAATCATGTGCAAAAAAAATTTATATTCATATATATCATATATTTTGTCAATCGCCCCCTCTAAATATTAAATCTTAATTTCGTTGCTGACAGTGGAAGAGGAGAGTTGGCTATAAGAATGGCTATGCAACTTTGTAATGAGATAGGATTCGGTAATGTAATTCTGGAAGGGGATGCCCTATCCATAGTCAAGGAAGCAAACAGCAATGAAGAGAATTATGCTCCCTTTGGCAACGTTATTAAAGATGTTAGAAGATGGTTAAAAGATGGATCTTGTAGGAAAGCTGTTTTTATTAATAGGGAGGCTAATATTGTAACTTACATGTTAGCTAATTTAGCTTTTACTTTCCCTAGTGAGATGATTTGGATTGAAGATGGTCCAGTTGAGATCATTCATACTATTCAGAAGGAGAAATCATGTAATACTGTATGTGACTGATGTTTATTAATGGTATGCAGAGGTCTCTTTTCAAAAAAAAAAAAAAAAAACCAAAACAGGTCAAGATTTTTTAGCACAGGCTTCACCTACAGCTTGGACCCGGCCTTTCAGCCAATGTCATACTGAAAATTCACTAAAAAATCACGACAAATTTTATTGGATCGAATCATCAAATTGGACTGTCACACACAATCAGATTCCGTGCATACAGTGGAGTCAGAGATTTACTTAGGGGTAAAATAAAATAAAAATAAAATATATAAAATATTTTTTTGTTTTATTTATATACACTTTTTTAATATAATATAGAATAATTTGATAGTTAATAAGATTTATAATAAAAATAAAATATGTTTAATATAAATTATATATTAAAAAAAGTATATAATATGTCAAGAACATGTCATCATAATAAAAATATATTAAAAATTATCCAATTTTTTTATTTTTTTATTTTTATTTATATCTAAAATAAAAATATGTCATCATGTTATTATATCATTTTATTTTATTTGAGATGTATTTTATTTTTAAATTAGATTAGTGGGGGGCCAAAATAATTAAAATTAATAATGGGGGACCAAAATTAATATTATTCTACAAAATACATCTCATATAAAAATTAATATTAACATTTCATCATGTTAATAGTGGGGGGCCAAAATAATTGTTAGAGAAGGGACCAACACAAATTAAATTTAATATTATCCTACAAAATCATAAAAAAATTAAACATATATTTTTTTCTTTAAAAAAAATATTTGTTTTCAATTTTTTTTAGAGGAGAGGTGGGGTCCATGCGGCGGGGGGATCACCCCTGCCCCAACGTGTCTCTGCCATTGCGTGCATATGTTTTAAAATTGGGATTGTAATACAAATCTAATTTAAAAAAGAAATTAAAATTATAATAATATCTTTTTTAAAATAGTTCATGACTGCAAATATTTATATGTATATACATAAATATTTATAGTGTTAAGAAAGTGATGGGAGAAAATATTTTCTTGTATTTTCTTGATGTTTTACACGCCTATATATAAACTTTACATTGAGCAATTCTATACATGGAAATAATTTGATTTGCTATACAAATAAATATGTAACTGTCAACTAGCTAAAATGATCATGTGATTGTGATTTGTTAAATTTGTAACTAGTGGGATATGGAGATTTTGATTTTGTAACACTTCCTCTCAAGTTGGCGCATGAAGATTTGTGATGCCCAACTTGCGAGAAAAATGATGAAAAATATCACTACTCAAAACTTTGGTGAAAATGTCAACAAGTTTCTCAGAAGAGGGCAAGTGTGTGGCGATGAGAAGACTAGAGTGAAGTTTGTCACAAATAGTGTGGTAATTGATCTCTATATACTTTGTTCGTTCATAGAAGACGAAATTGTGAGCAATATAGAGCATATTGATTGTCGCAATATAGTGTGATCATGAGAGCTTTGTGTGAGACGGCAAGATCACGAAGAAGTTGTTGTAACCAAATGAGTTCACAGGTTATCACAACCATGGCACAAAATTCTATCTCAATAAAGACATGAACAACTATAATTTGTTTCTTAGTGCGCCATGCATTGGGACTGGAGCTAAGGATGACAAAGAAACCAGTGGTAGAATGCCTGGTAGTGGGACAATTGGCCTTGTTAAAATCTATATAAGCACAAATATGAAAGTCATTCGAAGAAGAGAATAAAATGTCTTGTCCTGAAGTTCCTTTTATATAAAGGAAGACACAAGTGGCAGTTGTCATCTAAAGGAGCATGGGACTATGCATGAATTGACGAAGGATGTTAACTACAAAGACAATGTCAGGTCGAGTGATGGTGAGGTAGATGAGGCGTCCAACTAAATGTCAGTAAGGAGGCGAATCAAGAAGTAGGTCACCATCGATGTCGTTGAGTTGAGGTTCTGTTCAATAAGAAAGAAAGCAAGAAGAGAGCCAAGTTGACTACTATGGACAAAAATGTCAAGGGCATATTTTCATTAATTAAGAAAAATGCCTGAAGACGAGTGATTTCAAAGCCAAGAAAATATTTGAGAGGTCCAAAATCATTGATTTTGAAGTGATTGAAAATAGTAGTCTTGAAGAAGTTGACTTGAGAGAGATCATTGCAGACGACCAAGATATTCCTCCACATATATCAAGATGATGGTAATACTAGTGGCAGTGAGCAAAATAATAAAAGAGTAGTCTGCTCAAAATTGAACAAAACGGGCATTAAAAAGAATATAGGTAATTTGTTAAAAAAAACAATTATGAGATGCATACTTGAGGTCATAGAGTGACATTCGGAGGCGACAAACGTGTGTCTCCCCCTTAATACAGTAGCCTGATGGGGGTTACATATAAATTTCTTCATCTAATTCACCATACAAGAAGGCATTGTGAACGTTCATTTGGTGAATGATCCAACTCTTGGTGGAAGCAATGGCTAGGACACCCAGGACGCTTGTCATTTTGGCCACTGGAGCAAAAGTTGTATGATACAATAGAGTCACTTTCGTTTCGTGGTTCTAATACCATATTAAAAAAGTGATGAGAGAAAATATTTTCTTGTATTTCATTGGTGTTTTACATGATGCCTATATATAAACTTTACATCGAGCAATTCTATACATGGAAATAATTTGAAATCCATTTCATCGACAAAATTAGGTTGGAAATTATGACGCATATATAGGGATCAAGAGAAGTACATATATAAATATATAAGCTATATATTCTTAAATGATAGCATCGGGGGATACTAATATCAGTTAATTATCCAAATATCGATGCACGCATGAAGCATAGCGAATCGGATCGGGTTTTCACTCTCTTTCTTTGCCATTGATGTTGAGGTTTGTTGAGGATTCATGCATGGTAGACTGGTAGTACTGTCTCTGAAGATAAGTCACAGTCCAGCTACAAAATTACTCTTTTTACTCATGATGACAAGGTTATGTTTCAAATTATATGAGATCATAAACTCTCGAATGAAACATAGAGCCTATAATAATCTATATTCCAGATCGATCGAATAAATAATTTGTTTTATTTACGTAATTTACATTAAGGAATTAACTATATATACATATCCATGCATATATTTCATTCTAGTTCTGGCTAACAGCGAGAACAAGGATATATGATCAGTGGATTCCCACTCGAAGAAAACAATGCGATGCAAGACAAAATTGATAAGGACTAGTACTTGAGAATTTACAAAAGAGTAGAAATAGCAGAAAAGGACTCGGAAAACTAGCTTCGCCAAGGAAACTCTTCACATATGAAGACAGGTATAAAGACAATATGCCTATCAATAAACCCTGAATCATAACTGGCACAAAATCAGACTTTTGCTCCTTGAAATGGATCTACCGCATTAGACCTTTCCTTTTCAACTTCGTTGCTTAAACGATTAGACGAATTATAAGAATAATATTATCCATTTTACTAGCCCACGCCCATGGTTAAGTCCAAGACGATGATCAATTAATACAGCATCTTGGTCCCCACCGTGCAGCAGCAATAACCAAGCTAACCCTTCACCATATGCTCATGCATGGACCACCAAGATGAGTTCTGATCGATCAATGTAATCACACTAGCTAGCTACGTACGGTGTACCTAAGCAGGGCAGCCTTTGATTTTTCGCAAGCATCCATATAGTTGTCGGGCCAGTAGTGATCGATTGAAAGAATTATCTTCTTGAGTTATCCAAAGTATATTTGCTCTAGGAAAGTTATCGAAGGTTTGTGCATGCACCAGCTTTAAAATTAATTAGTCAGGACTTTGTTGCAAATTAACAAGTGCAAATAAAAAATTAAAAACAAAATCAAGCAAATATTATAACCTTTTTTTTTAATATTTAAAATGTTAAAAAAAGCGTACAAAAAAATTTTAAAACATAACTAAAGGTAACTCCCATCGGAAACTGAGAGCGGTGGCTGTAGCGCTAGCCACCTATCTATCATGCATAGAGAAATAGTTAGCAATTGAAATTGTTTAATAGACCATTTATATAAGTTCAATCATTCTAGTACAAAATATATATAATTAGTTTCTCCTTCAGAAGATTCTTGTGTGCAAGAGAATCAAATGATCTAATTACATCATTTTCAATTGGTTTTCAGCTTACATCCTACTCTTCGCGATCGTACTATAAGAATATCATAAACTACAACAATTTTCATTCTATGCCTTGTTTGAAGAATAATTACGTACTGATCGATGATCTGGCAGCATTAATATTTTTAGAATATTGTTAGCTGAATGGCTGATCAAGTTCATCGATCTTTCCACTTATAACATAGCAGTTGCATGGGTTGCCAAAAAAAAAAAAAAGGAAACTACATTTGGATCTCCGAAATAACATGAATATAATGTTATATTTGTTAATTTGCATATTAATTAATTACTAAACTTGTTGGGTTTTTAATCTTAAAGCATTTTGCTACGTGCATACAATCATTTTTTACGTACTCATGATATTTTATTGGTATGATTGGTCAAAATAATTATTTTATATTAAAAAATAATAACAAATTGGGACATGATACAAAATGTAATCTTTTAAAAATTATAAAGATCAAGATTAAGGGTCCATTTGAATATTGATAAACGATCTCAACACATCTCATTTCAACTTATAATTATTATTAAAAAAATTATTTTCTGTTGAATCCACCCTAAAGAAGTTTTGCATGTCTATATATAATACATATATCTTGAAAGTAAAAATTCTATGTCGGAATTGGACAATAACCAAATTTTTGTTTATATCAGCACTATAATTTCAGATTGGGGGAAGATTGGAATTAAAAATTGATAATAGAAAAAAGTAATGATATGGGCTCGTGTGAGAAGGAAACAAAAAATATCTATTATAGTTCTACCATCAACTATGGATTCGAATCTAAGAGAAATTCTAGAGAATGTTTGCTATCCTGAAATTTTTTTGTTTTTTCTAAATAATAAGGATAAAAAAAAGGGTTCGAAAGAAAATACCATTTTGGAGTTTTATTAACAATTTGCTTAAGTAGGCGGAGCTTTAGTATTTTCTAAATTCTGATGTCAGGAATACAAAAGAAATTCTTTTAGAAAAAATGTGAATTGGGAAATTAGGGATATTTAGGGATTCAAGGAGATGATTTTTCATTATTTGTAATATTATAATTTTAATAAAAATAGAATAAAAAGAATATAATAAATAACCAAATGTTGCATTTTATACTTACATAATTACTATACAATTATTTATTATAATGATAGCTTATTATCATTCAATAATAAAATTATCCCTCATCTAACTTCACTCACTTGAAAGAGGTAATCATTCTAATAAGGCATTCATGAGCTTACCTGTAGTTGGACTAAGCTTGCTTTCCCCTAACTCTACTTTGGACAACTTCTTTCTTCTTGCATGCTCTATTTAGCGGATCACCATTCTTTACATTATACGTTAATATGTGTTTTGTTATTTTTATTTTTCTATTTAAATCCATACATATTGATACATAAAAATGTATATTAAATATAATGACAACAATAAAAGATCACAGAATATCAAATATATGTGGTGCGGAGATGATTATAAGTAGCATTTTTTAAAATTATAAATATTAATTAATTCTTTAGTTTGTGAAAAGGATCAACACAGAGTACTGATCTGTTTTGTTATAATTAGGGTTTATCTCAAGTCTGCAGAAGGTGATCTTTTCTATATGACATTTCCCTTCGGTTATGTTTTTAATTAATTAAGCATCTCATCACTTTTGAAAACACTTTACAGTACTAAGCATGGAGTAGAAAGCCCATGAAAAGAAGAGAAAGAAAATGAATCACTCATTCCGCACAGCAACCATAACAACAACAACCGATGTATGTGACAGTAGCTAGCAGTAGGAGATCACAGCTGAGAGATCAGATCAAGAAGAGGAAGAAGAAGATTAATATAAAATTTGAAAGGGAGAAGGGAATATATACAAAAAATTAACATCCAGTCAGAGGTCTGACATAAATTAGATTACGCCCACTTTAATCAAAATAAACTTTGGAAGTTTCAAAAGACATATATATATATATATGTATATGATATACAGTACATAATATTAAACAGACCAAAATGAGAAATATTTAAGGTCCTTGGACCTGGATCATGAATATATAATATATTACAGCCAAAATTTCTGATGATTATGGTAATAAATTAAGGACGTTTGGGCATGGGGGGCTGCATGTATCTGGCCTTCATCGGTTTAACCTCCATACTTTTCTATACAGCTTTCTCCATCTGTGGGATAAGCATTATTAATCTCTTCTGAGAAATGGAATGCGGTATATCGGAGAGAAGAACGAATCTGCTGGTCCTCCTGATCGTGTAGGATCGGCCAGTAGTAAAATATACCAAATAATTAACCTTTTTACCAAAAAGAAAGTGAAAAAAAACCCATTAAGGATTGTGAACTAATGTCAATCACTTTCAATCACATTACCGTGTGGAAAAAGTTATTACTCTTTGAGATTTATATTTCTTCGAAATGATAACTACTTTATAAGTGGGCATTGGTGTCCGTTGAAAGACATTTTTGCTACCAAAAATTGCTTTTGTGCCAGTTTACAAATGCATGAATTAGCAGTTCGGACTACTAATATTTTACTTTCGTATGAGATCCTCAATAGACAAAAGTAAAAGATGATGAGACAGACAAAGGAATTTGGGGTTTTGCAGGCTGTGATTCCTTGGTGCCGCCTGTGCTCATCCTTTCAAATAATTATATATCTTCTCTCCACACCCTCATGCAGGCAGGCCATCCAGCCTCTTCCTTTCCTGAATTCCGCTTAGGTTTCATGATCATATATGTCTCACTAGTGACACATGGTCTTCATGTATTGGTGCAATTCCCATTTGAAAATCCTAAAGCCTAGGTGTTGACCCTACTAATAATTATAAATGAAGCATCCGAGACCGCATTTATTTTTATTATTATCAGGATAATTGGCAGCTCTAAATAATATTGTGAGTGAATATCCTATGCAAATATATATAGAAAAATATTTTAGGTACAAATTAATTACATAAAAATAATCTTATAAATTGAAATAGTTTGATGTAATTGGTTAGTTTATAAAATTATTTTTATTTTAAAATAAATTTAATAGATTAAATAAAATTACATCAATTTATAAAATTATTTTTATATATTTCTTTTGTGAATATAGCAATATTTATATATATATGTACATTATAATTTGAAAGGAAGAGCATTTTTATATCTATTTTCATGTGCACTTATTCTTATTATATTATAATAGGATATCTCAAATCTCTTTTATAGTCTCAGTGTCTTTGTAAGGTCTCTTAATTGAGACGGTTTAAGTCTTGTTTGGATTCGGAAATGAAATAAGTTAAGATGAGTTTAGTTTATATTTTAATATTATTATTATTTTGAAATTTGAAAAATGTGTATTCATATTTGAAAAATATGTATAATAATTTGTGATTTGTATAAAAAAATTATAAAAGTATAATGATGAAATGAAAATGAGTTAAGATAAGTTTTGAATACAGACGAGACCTAAATCTCACATTTCTTATTTAAATAGATTTTGATACCATTAATATAATAAAAAGCTCAATTTGCATGTCATATTAATATATCCTAAAAAGATCACTTAATAATACAATTAGAATTACATTAAAACATTATATAAACGGAAAAAATTTTGAATTTTAAGCAGTGTAAAATTCCATTTTATCTTACCCTAGTTGTATCACAATTAATGAGGCATCTCACAACAAAAGAAGGATCAAAGTGATCTGAATATTCAGAAAGGCAGGCCAAAGGTGAGGGGCCGACAATAGGAACACCACCCAAGACAGAAAAATTGTAATAACAATATATATATATATATATATATATATATATGTGTGTATATATATATATATATAGAACGTGTTTTCTGCAGTAGGAATAGCTTTGGGCTTGAGGTTGTTCTTAACAGAGCCCGAAGCAAGCCTTTTCTTTTAGTTATTTTTTTTTAATTTTATCCTAGTTTTAAGAGAAATTAATGGGTTTGAGAAAGAATTGAGTGGATACAACCAGCAAATCTGTCTCCACCAACCCTTTCTTCCAAGTTCCAACCCCACTCCCCAATAAAAACAAAACAAGAAGAAAATGAAGTGATCCTCCTTTTCATCCATCAACCTTCAACCCTCATGACCAAAGCTAACCATATATATCTATTTCCTTCCCTCTCAAGAAAGTTCTGTCATGCTATTTTTAATAAAGATCCCCCCATTATCATCCAATTTTGTGGTGCTATCTGCCTAACAACCACAAAAAAATTTGGACCCACGATGCTACATATAAATATGCAGGTCAAATTCCACACACACACACATATATATATATATATATATATAGTTGATGTTGTTGATCCTTGGATTAGGATTTACGGAAGCATGTTGGACACTTCTTTTAACAAACAAATAGACACTTGTTTTATCCCCAAAAATAATAAGCTCAGATCATATTTATTGATGTGACAAGTTTTAAGTGATTTTATTTATCAATTTTGAGAAATTTTACGTAAAAGTTTTAAACCGCCCATATGAGAAATTCTATATGAAAATTTTTATCTGGCTAATATATAATTTGTTATTTTTATCATTATATCTTAATGTTTCAATATTAATGTATTTAAATAAAAATATAAAAATGATAAATTGATTATAAGTTGAAATTGTTTGGTTTAGAACTTTCTTATATCATTGATCTCTTATATATTCATGTAACAATCACTTAAAATATATCACAACTATGATTATAATAATTAACAACAGAAGAGTATTTCAAAAATAAATAAAAATTAACAACAGAACAGTTTAGAATAAATAAAAACATTTGTCATACCGCATGATACTATATATGTATCGAATGTAATGGTCACAACAACCGCAATAAAAATTAAAAAATCCTACCGTACGTTGATAACATGATATTGATCGAGTGAAAGGTTATTTTGAGGTTGATTTTGATATTTGGTCCGCAATTAAACCGGTGCTTTTATTTAAGAATGGATTGAATATCCACTATTTTAACTTTTTGCCCTTTTTTTTTTTTTTTACTTTATATCCATAATCCGATAAGGTCAAAAGTTAACAAATTAATATAGGTATATTTAGTATCCTTAAACTGGGAATAGGCTAAGGTTATTTTTAGTTAACAACGTCAGGAGTACTCACATAAATCAGAGGCTTTTGAGTGGTGCTGATAAAAGACCTTTGCTTAGCTGGCTCTGGATTCCTTCTTCTTTCCAAACCACAATAAGATCCCTAGCTTTCTACCACATTACATGAATGAGGATTGAAAATATTTGAGGATGAGATGTTCCCGTTACCTCGGGCTCGGAGAGGAAAAGACAATTGCAATACAGCCATGATTAATTAATTTAATTTGCCAATAAATAGAGTTAAAAGGGCGTTTAGTCTTTGCACATCCATCGACAACTCCTCCTACGGCGTGTGGTGTCGTGTCGCCTTCTTTAGGCGTCGTAAAAGATCCAATTGTTTGTTTGGTCCATTTTAAATCAAATCATAGAGCGTGCCACTGCCTCTTGGCGAGGGATGTCATTTCCTCTCATATATATTGGGTCACTGACACCTGTACCTGTTGTGACCTGCGCAAGCCGGAACGTCGATCGGTCGATGGGACCGAAGAGGAGTGTAATTGGAACCGCATTTTGAGGCTAATTCAGTAATTCCAAGATCGGGCCTCGTGGTAATAATGCAAAATCACAGCGTCTCGTGTCTCTCGATTGTCAGTCAACATGGTTTGACCAGCTTTATCCAACCCAACAAAATTATTACTGTTTCATTATTACGCATTTATCTTTATGTTTGTTCTTTTTCCTCAGCTCCAAGATTCTGCTCACTGCTCTCGTCGAGGGGATTATTACCTGCGCACAATATCTACAACATCATTTGTTCCAAGTATCTCATTTGATTCTATACGTACGTACATACGTACGTACGCGCGATATCATACAGAATTGAATTGATAAATGTTTATAATAAATTAAATTTAAAAACTAAAGTGATTGATTATATGTTATAAGACCTCTTATTCGATGTACAATGCTGTTTAACTTGGCTAGATTTGAAATTGTAACTACAAAACTACAATTTATAACTACAAAAAGATAAAAATTGGTCTTTCTCGTCTAGATTTAAAAATGTAAACGAGCATTCCGCTTGAGACTCATGACCTAGAGAATAACACTTTTGAAAATTTTCCAAAATAGAAAATTTTTTATCGCTTGCTATGACACTGAGAATATATATATATAATTTGTGTATTTTTTACATACATACCATATAAAAATATTATTTTTATGCATCTTTAAATCTAGTTATTCATTTTTTTTCTATTTTTGTTTCTATTTTACCGTATTTGTCTTTTATTTTTTAGTACATCTTTTTTAATATTTTGATTGATGTAATTATTATGTCATCGATTCTGTAAAAAATATACAAAACTCTATATCAGCACCATTACTCTATATATATATATATATATATATATATGAAGCAAACATACATGGAAGAGAATAAAGTGATAAAATACGAGTTGCATGGTTGAAGAAATCAATAAAGCTCACCACAATACAACTTTTACATGGGAAGAGCAAAATCCTGCCAATCTCAAATCTTTTGAAATTCAAATATACTTTCAATGTTTTAACATGATCACGGAATTATATATTTGGTTGTACTTAACCGATAATGAATACATCGGCACTTATATTATAATGTTGTGATTTATCTTTTTTTTTTATCCTTTTATTTAAATATACGTATTAATTAAAGTGTACGTATAGAGTAAGGTTTGCTTGTAAAATTTTATATGGAATATTTTCATAATAAATAACCTATTTATTCTCTACGGTGAGCCTTAGAAAAAGGAAAAAGAGAGCGGAAAACTAACTTGCCCAAAGTGTCAAAAGACTCAAAACAACGGGATCAGTAGGGAAGTTTTTGGTGATGATTCCCTTTCTTTTCTTTTTTTTTTTTTTTTTTTTTTTTTTGGGCGGGGGGGTGGGGGGGATGGTTTGTTATATATGTTGGGTGGTTTGGTCACAGTGAGTGAATGAGTGAGTGGATGTGCTAATTGGACCCCTCTCATGTTATCCATGCATATGGTGTGTATACCAGATCACTTGGTCGTGGCCCCCATCTTGACTGCCAAACATATGTCATCCCTTGATAGTTAGTTTTAATTTAAAGAAATATTAAAGCGTAATATATATATATATATATATATATATATATATATATAAGACCTTATTTTGCAATCTCTGTATGAGAATTTTCATTTGTCATCTCAATTTTTTTTTTCATTTACGTCTCCAAGTATAATAAAAGATGATAGATTAATGTAAATTATTTAAGTCAGGAAGGGAACTTGTTGAAATATGCAAAATTGTATGATTTTACATTGATAGTATTTGGCTATTGAAAGAGAAATTTTATTTCCAGTCCTCATTTAATTAGGTACTGCATATACAGACAGCTCTTTTTTAAATGAAAATATATATATATATATATATATTATTTTATAAAGATATTATTGTAATTTTAAAAATTTTAAAAATAAAATTATCTAAACTTGCAAGAACATATCCTATTTAAAGACCATTTAAGGACGTACGGTATATATAATGTAACATTACTCATTTTAAAAAGACATTAATTTAGAAAGAAACGATCAGATCTAGAGTTTCTTGAATTATTAGAATAATATATATCACGTATGTGATGGAATTTCAGCCATAACTTTTTATACGAGTATGATCAAAATCACACATAAAATCTCAATTTGCAAAGTTAATTTGGCGTGCACATGATTTTGGTCACCACGATCTGTCTAGTGATCATCCACGTTTCAATCCCAAAATCAGTTGTGTTCACCCTCAAAATGTCAATGTAAATTTACGTTACTTTTTTGCATTTAAAGAATTATTTCGTTTCAACTTTCAGGTGACTTTAATTAATTAATCCAATTTTGGGGCCAAAATTCATGACATAATTCTTGTTTAGTTATGTACTTAAATTTTACGTAATAATTAAATTTTTATTATTTTGAGCTAATTTTGATGATTTTCATAACTACTTGAGCCCGCCTTGTGGTTTTTGTTGCATAATTTGGATTTTATCAATAAATCAAAACTTTTTAGGCCCAATTTGGACTAGGTCTCCTTTCATTTCAATATCTAAATATTAGAAAAATAAATACTTTTTAATTTTTAATTTTTAAATTTTAACTTTGTTTTAATCTAATTATTACTTAATTATTACAATCTTTTCAAATACAATAAAAATAATTAACCTTTTCAAATTATAAAATTAAAATCATATTCTAACAATTATTTTAAATTTAACGTATTTTTATTCAATCTTTTCTCTTTTGTAAGATCTTATTAAATATATTATTAACTTAAACTATTTAAATATTATTATTTTATTATTATTCATAAATTTTTAATCTTATTTTATCTCAACATTCAAATAAAGATAGAGTTTTCTTTCAATCTCAATATTTAGTTTTCCTTGATTCATTATCGGTTAGATTAACTATAAGTTTATATATTAGCAAGTATAATGAAAAGTGACAAAATTATCACACAAAAAAAAAGAAAAGAAAAGAGGATTCTTTTCAATACGTATTGTCTCAATGGTTAGTCGATGAATCCCAAATTTAAATAAATAAATGTCCATTTGAATGATAAAATAAGATGAGATTGGTTCAAATAATCATTTATAAATAATTATTAATTAAGACATATTTATCTCACATCTATATCCAAATGAATTCATCATACTATTAACCGTGTCAAAGCTCGAACGGCCCTACAAGCCAAAAGTAGAAAGGGGATCCAAGGCTTGCTGGCTTGCTTGCTTTATAATTTGTTTCATATGAAGAATTCGGCTTAATTTATTTATTTACTTACTTTTTCCCCAAATTTTACATAGAAATTTGGTACTCTTCTCTCAACTCATCCATCCATCCAACATGAACATGATTATGACAGTCAAACTTTGTAGACCCGATTCTCCCCCAAAGGCATATGACACTTCAAACAGGTTTGGTTCGGCTTCCTGCTTATTTAACTTTAAGTTTAATCCTCATTAATTACCTTTCTCCAATTAAAATAAGAAAAACAACTACCATATTCTTTATGGAAGTGAAAGTATCTAGTCTTCAAATAAAAGGAAATGTTTTCCTTGATAGTTGACACCGTGGCGACTGGCGAGAGAGGAGAGCAACACTCGGCCAAAAAGTGCCAAACAATCATTGCTTCAAAACCTATTTATCCTAAAGAAAAAAAATATATATAAATTTTGACCATTATTTTTATAATTTTTTATGTAATTATATTTTAGAATGAAAATATATTTATAAAAATTGATATTATTTTTTTTAATAAAAATATTTTTTAATTTAAAACATAATTATATAAAATATGATTTAAAATATTAAATCATACTTGCCAATGCTATAAATTTTAAGTGGTTTGATTTGTCAACCATTTACATGATCTTCGCTAAAAATATGCTGCGTGATAGATTCGTTCGGAAACTTAAAAAGATTACCATGAACAACAATATTTCTTATTATGAGGGATTATTTCAAATCAAAATTAAAAAGGAAAACCATAGTACATATGTTTCGTTATAAACTGAAAATTGAAAAATGGAAATTTAATGTCTTTAAAATTTAAGTCACTAAAGTTGAAGCATCTAAGTAAAAGGCAGTTGTCCATGTAATGACTATAGTCTATAAATCAAACCACTTATTTATTGGTATTATATGGAACGAAATTACGAGTATGGTTGCATTGAAGAAGGCATCAAAACATAGCATCAAATAAGCATTACTTTGGCTCTGTTTGATAATAAAAATTAATATTATTTTCTTATTATAATTTTATCAAATTACCGCATAAAATATTTTGAAAAGTGATAAATGTTGGGAGGTTTTAGAAGACATATTTGAGGAGATGGGACCAAAATGGGAAAAAAAAAAACAGTAAGCAACAAAAAGAAAAAAGGAAAGATGAAAAGCAGCATACATTTACAAAATTACAATAAAAGGTTGGGAAAAAAAGGTAACCCATCTACTGACCAAAAGCTAATGCAACTCTTTTTAATTTATATTTCCGTCTCTGTCAATACCAAAGAATAAAAATCACACCCTCACTGCCTCATTTCACTCAAAACTCTCGCACTCCCCACTCTCCATCTACCTTCTTCTTCTTCTTCTTCTTCTTCTTCTTTTCTCGTTCTTCTTCTCCCTTCCTCTTATTCTGCTTCAGACTTCTTCAGAAATTGCAAGAGACAAAAATAAAATGCAACTCTTCCTTTTGCCTTTCCTTCTGCTGTACCTCCATATCCAGTACCCAACCGTGTCAGCAGCGCGCCTACCGGAGTACAAAGCCCTTCTCTCCGTGAAGTCCTCAGTCACCGACGACCCACAGTCGGCGCTCTCTACGTGGAGCGCCTCCACCAGCCACTGCACCTGGTCTGGCGTCACGTGTGACTTCTACCGTCGTCGCGTGACCGCCCTTGACCTCTCGTCCCTCAACCTCGTGGGTACGCTCTCCCCGGACATTTCTCACCTTCGTTTCCTCTCGAACCTTTCCGTCGCCGCAAACCAGTTCTCCGGGCCCATCCCACCCGAGCTATCCTCCCTCTCCTCTCTCCGCTTCCTTAACCTCTCCAACAACGTCTTCAATGGCACCTTCCCCTCCCAGCTCTCCATGCTCAAGAATCTTCAGGTTCTGGATCTCTACAACAACAACATGACCGGTGACTTGCCCCTGGCCGTAACCGAGATGCCCAACTTACTCCATTTGCATCTCGGCGGGAACTTCTTCGCGGGTAGGATCCCGGCCCAGTACGGGCAATGGCAGTTCCTGGAATACTTGGCGGTTTCCGGTAACGAACTCGAGGGCGCTATACCCCGCGAGATCGGGAACTTGACGAAGCTCAGGGAGCTCTACATTGGGTACTTCAATACCTACGAAGGTGGCTTACCCCCGGAGATCGGGAACCTTTCAGAACTGGTTCGTTTCGACGCCGCCAGCTGTAGCTTATCTGGTGAGATACCACCGGAGATTGGAAGGCTCCAGAAGCTCGACACTCTGTTTTTGCAAGTAAATGCGCTCTCGGGGCCCTTGACGGTTGAGCTTGGCAAATTGATGAGCCTGAAATCCATGGACTTGTCGAATAACGTGTTTACGGGCGAGATTCCAGCGTCATTTGCCGAGCTAAAGAACTTGACACTGCTGAACCTGTTTCGAAACAGGCTTCACGGCGTGATTCCTGAGTTTGTTGAAGACTTACCAGAGCTGGAGGTGTTGCAGTTGTGGGAGAACAACTTTACTGAGCACATTCCTCAGGGGCTGGGAAAGAATGGCAAGCTTCAGCTTCTCGATCTTTCATCTAATAAACTCACTGGTTATTTGCCTCCTAATTTGTGTTCTGGAAATCGGCTCCAGACTGTGATTACTTTGGGGAACTTCTTGTTCGGTCCAATCCCGGAACAACTCGGGAAGTGCCAATCTCTGAGTCGGATCCGAATGGGGGAGAACTTTCTCAACGGTTCAATACCAAGGGGTCTCTTCGGGTTGCCCAAGCTCACCCAAGTGGAGCTGCAGAATAACTACCTTACCGGGCAGTTTCCGGATACAGGTTCCGTCCCGGAGAGTCTCGGCCAAATCACTCTCTCCAACAACCAGCTTTCCGGGCCGTTACCGCCGAGTATCGGTAACTTCTCCGGCATTCAGAAGCTTTCCCTTGATGGTAATCAGTTCACAGGTCGAATCCCACCGCAGATTGGAAGGCTACAGCAGCTTTCCAAGATGGACTTTAGCCACAACAAATTCTCGGGCCCCATTGCGCCAGAAATCAGCCAATGCAAGCTGTTGACATTCGTTGATGTCAGTCGAAACGAACTCTCCGGTGAGATTCCGAACGAGATCACCGGTATGAGGATTCTGAATTACTTGAACCTTTCGAGAAACCATCTAGTTGGAAGCATTCCTTCTTCCATAGCGAGTATGCAAAGCTTGACCTCTGTTGATTTTTCTTACAACAACCTCACTGGTTTGGTTCCGGGCACCGGCCAATTCAGCTACTTTAACTCCACGTCGTTTGTGGGCAACCCAGACCTTTGCGGTCCCTATCTGGGGCCTTGCAAAGAAGGGGTTGCCAATGCTTCACGCCAAGCGCACGAGAAAGGCCCACTCTCTGGCTCTTTGAAACTATTGCTTGTGACTGGATTGCTTGTTTGCTCGATTGTGTTCGCAATTGCTGCAATCTTCAAAGCCCGGTCGTTGAAGAAGGCCAGCGAGGCTCGCTCGTGGAAATTAACCGCGTTCCAACGCTTGGACTTCACTGCCGATGATGTTCTGGATTGCTTGAAGGAGGACAACATCATAGGCAAAGGTGGTGCCGGAATTGTGTACAAAGGCTCGATGCCTAATGGTGAGCACGTCGCCGTGAAAAGGCTACCGGTAATGAGCAGAGGTTCTTCCCACGACCATGGATTCAATGCGGAGATACAGACTCTGGGAAAGATCAGACACCGTCACATTGTGAGATTATTGGGTTTCTGCTCAAACCACGAGACCAATCTTCTGGTTTATGAGTACATGCCAAATGGGAGCTTGGGCGAGGTTCTTCACGGCAAGAAAGGGGGCCATTTGCACTGGGATACTAGGTACAAGATTGCCGTGGAGGCTGCAAAGGGTCTTTGCTATCTTCACCACGACTGCTCGCCCCTGATCGTCCATCGTGACGTGAAATCAAACAACATTCTTCTCGACACCAGTTTTGAAGCTCATGTTGCAGATTTTGGCCTTGCCAAATTTCTGCAAGATTCGGGCACTTCCGAGTGCATGTCTGCAATTGCTGGTTCATATGGATACATTGCCCCAGGTTAGTACGCTTTCCCAGCTTGAAGTAATTATTATCTTTATTTGATTTCTTGTCAATTGTGTTTCCTTGGAGATGTACTAATTTTGGGTTTCAAAGTCTCAATTATGTCAACAGCTCTTGAAACCCAAATTCAAATTTTGTCTCATACTGTGTGGTTGTCTCGAGCTCTGATATTGCTGTGATTGTGGTTGTCTCTTTCATATGAGTTTTGACTATAACCCACTGTACCATGATTCTCTTATCTTATAATGGATGAGAGATTCTTTATGATGATAATAAATGCTGATGTTCTGGCCTTCTTTGAGTAACAGTGTCACTACTGTTACTCCCACTTGAATGGTGCCTCGGATTGAAAATCTTTTTCTGAAACAAATCAATTTATGTTTTTGCAGAGTATGCCTACACGCTTAGGGTTGATGAAAAGAGCGATGTGTATAGCTTTGGTGTGGTTCTTTTAGAACTCGTTACCGGCAGGAAGCCAGTTGGGGAATTCGGGGATGGCGTGGACATTGTCCAATGGGTTCGAAAAATCACAGACTCGAAGAAGGAAGGAGTGTTCAAAATCGTGGACCCGAGGCTCCCCTCAGTTCCTCTGCACGAAGTGATGCACGTATTCTACGTTGCAATGCTATGCGTCGAAGAACAGGCAGTGGAGCGCCCCACAATGCGCGAAGTTGTTCAAATCCTAACTGAGCTTCCAAAACCACATTGTTCAAAACAAGGAGACTCAACGTGTAACACCACAATTACAGAGTTATCCCCATCACCACTACCGCCACCACCACCAGGCACTGCCCTGGACTCTCCAACAACCACCACCATAGACTCAAAAGACAGCCAACAGGCATCACCTCAATCACCACCACCCGATCTTCTGAGCATATAAAGTTGGGGTTTTTAGTTTGTGGGAAAATTTGGGAGTTTGTTCTGAATTTGGATTGTGCTAGTCTTATTTTTATTTTTCTTATCTGGGGGGTTGGGTTTGCTCTAACTTTAAGGAGTTTTCAGTTTTCACTAATGTTGTTAAAAGTTTGTGTATAGTAGCAATTGGGGAGGGGGTGTTTATTTTTCTTATGAAAGCTTTTGTCTTTATCATGTAGTAGTAGTACTAGCTTTACTGCTGCTTCATCCTCTGGTATCTGTTTATTGCACAGCTGTTGCAGTTCTGTGTCTGGCATTCTGCATTTACTGTAAACATCAAGTGGAGGGGGAGTCAGTGTTTTTAAGGTGTTTTTGACTTGTGTGGGAGTGAAATTTGAAAACATACAAAATGGGGTTGGGTATTGGGTATAGGAAACTGTGTTTGTGGTTTTACATTAATATAAAGGAAAATGCGAAAGATGAACTGAAAAGTGAAAACCCTAAAGTGGGTGGATACAGTCAACAGCAGAGCCTTTCAATTACCGAGACTGTTGGGTTTCCTCAGTAGTGTGTGAAACTGAATGGTGAAAATTCCATGCTCCTACTGACCAATTGGCTCCCTTTTCTCAAGTAATGGTGAATTTCAAAACAGGTCAATGGCTTCTATATTTCTCCATATTTTGTACCTAAAAAGCAGTAGTAAACGGCAGAAAACAATTTTAAAAAAAAATCCAACATTTTTTTCTCTCCAATTTTCTTTTATGATGAGTTTTTAACCCGAATAATCTTGTAGGCCATGTTCATAGACTGGATTGCAAGCATAATTAAAATGTTTATGTTTAGTTAATTTTATTTTAAAAACGAGAATTATTTTGTTTGTTTATTACTTGCAGGATTGTAAGGGAGTTCATAAAAACTATATACAGCATTGCTCTTTCCCATAGAGCATAATGCCATAATATATCTAATATTATATACTCATAGATTAATTGAAATTTTAGCTTGATATTACTCAAGTTTTATATAAAAATCATGTGTCTATATTTTTTTCAGTATACAATCCTTTGAAGACCCACTTTTTAAGGCAGGCCCCTCAAATCAGACTTGGCAATTGCCTAGCATACGACTCACATGCAATGCAAAACAGTGTCCAAACTTTTGAATCCTAGAGGGGACAATATCCCTCTCATACAATGTCTAAAATTCCTACATATTTGAACATATAGGATTGGCTTTGAAAACGGAAGCGGGTAACAGCAATACCCGTTAACAATGAAATA
This sequence comes from Platycarya strobilacea, assembly GCA_036898215.1. NCBI lineage: Eukaryota > Viridiplantae > Streptophyta > Magnoliopsida > Fagales > Juglandaceae > Platycarya > Platycarya strobilacea. Next base: position 39,671,324 of record CM072555.1, read on the forward strand.
TAACTCTGGCTTGATACCATTTTCACACACAAACGGAAAATCCATTGATTTCGTTTCCGGCCCTCGACAAATCCTCTTTCTCTTCTCTCTCTCTCTCTCTAGTTTGGATCACTGACTTGAATGAGATTGCATGCCGTGCACAGGCTTGTTTGAGCGAGATTGAGATGTCAAGAACCAAGGGCTTCGTTTGGCAACAGGAAAAGTCTCGAGAGAAAGTCAAAGAAAATAGGAAAATCACAAAAAGAAAAAATGAAAATGGTGGAGAAATAGAAACAAAAGTATGAGTTTGGCAAAAATCCTTTGAACTTAAATAGAATTGTCTATTGTATGCTTCTTTCTTGGCAAAAATTTGGATCAACCGGTTGTTTTCCCAACATTCTTGTCATAGGCTTGGCTTTCCCAAAAAAATTAGTTTTCTCTCATGTAAAATATGGAAGTAGAAATTAGAAAATGATGAATTTATCCATTCGATTCTATTGGATGTTTTTCTCTTGAAGACCTAATATTCCATGTTTTTTTTACGATAATCTTTGTTATATATCCATTTTTCAATCTTTTTATCTAGGTAAAGAACAGTCTAGAGAAAAAGATAATGATGAAATTTTAGAGTCGAGTAGAGTAGAGTAATCGGTATCGGATAATCACTATAGAAAGATTATGGGTTTAGTTAGAATTAAGAGTTGTCGAGTTGGATCAAGTGAACAATCCTACATATAGGTGATATAACCATGTATTTATACGAGGGCACGTTGCTAATGTGAAAGAACGTGTTATACCTATGATATTGAGTTGGTGAATATTAAGTTGTGGAAAAGGACGTATGAGGAGAAATTGCATAATTTGGAGGCAACTTAAGGTCCCCCCGACATAGTCGACATCCTGTTTGACGGTGGTCGATATTGTATGGATCAATAATTCTCCACGGATTTTTCGGATAATCATTTAGACCAATTTTGTTTGGGAGTTTCGATCTTTGTGTTCAAATGTACGATTATATAATTTGAGACAATAGAAATATTGTTTTATCACGATTTTGACGACTCAATTTGAAAAGACAATACAAATTACAAACATGTAATTTATTTATATTATTTCGTTTCATATATGTATGTATTTATATATCATTATTCTTGTACGTATGGCTGTGACTGTCTCTGAGGCTGAGGACTACGTGAATGTGTAATTCTGATATGATATGACAGGGCGAGAAGAGTGAAGGAGTAGGTTTTTTAAACGAAACATCATTTCAAAGACGTGGCAATGTCCCATCTTTTAGAAGGCTTCGGAGGTGGTGTTGAAGAAGGGATTTAACATAACATAACTCATATATTATTAATTATATTGGTTCGGTCATGCTTCCTCTGACTGATTGATGATGGGTTTCGAAGATTCCTCTTCATCTTTTAATAAGGATGATATGTTGGCCAGAGCTGTTTGCACCCACTGATTTTATCATTCATTCATTTATTTATTTATCCAATTTTACTTCGATTTGATCTTTTGAATTTTTTGATTTTTTTAATCCTTTAGCAGTTTAGCTTTAAAGAAAGAGTGAGGACATAGAAAGAAAGCAAAATAATACTGTAACTTTTTTAATTGTTATATTTTTCAGATGCATATGGTATTTAACAGGATAAAAATAGAAGATCAAACCTACTTTGATCATTAAATATATATATATATATATAAACTCCTAATAGCATTATCTCATCTAAAAAAGTCGATCCTAATTGTATATATCCAACACTCGTTACAATTTAAGTTGAAATAAAACTTACTTAAAATTACATAATTGATGAAATATAATAAAGTGCATGCTATTGATCTAGCGAACATCTAATAAACTTTTTCATAGGAGTTGCAGCTTATTTGCCTTGTTTTCTAAGTTCTTTTATGCTTTTGATAGCCGTGCACCATGCAATAATCGATCAATGCCTCATTTATAGGTACATCTAGACGTGAGTATTGACAATTCATCTCTTGATTATTTTAAAAAAATTATTTATTTATGACCAATTATTAATTTTTTGTCAAACTGATTATTTTTTTATCAAAATTGATATATTTTTATTGTCATTATCATTGCAAATAATCTATTATAAATAGGGGTGTTCAAGCGGGTTCCGGACCGGAAATCCGGGTCAACCCGGCCCGGAACCAAATAGTTAAAACCGATTTGGACTCCAACCCGGATTCACCCGGGTTGAAATCCGGGTTGGACCCGGGTTGAAATCCGGGTTGGATTCGAAAATCCGGTTTCCGGATTTCAAACCGGTTTTTTTTTTTTAAATTTATAAAACCGGTATTATTATTTTTTTTTGAGAAATTTGTTTTGAAAATATTTATAAAAAAACTTTTATTTTATTATCAACAAATTTCTCAATAAAAAAAATAATAATACAAACTAAAAAAAAAACGGTTTAAAATCCGAAAACCGGATTTCCGGGTTCAACCCGGATTTCAACCCGGGTCCAACCCGGATTTCAATCCGGGTGAATCCGGGTTGGAGTCCAAACCGTTTTTGATATGGGTTCCGGATTTAGTTTAATATGGGTTGAAAACCGGAACCGGGTATCCGGATATCCGGGTTTCAAACCGGACCGGAAAAAAAACCGGCCCGGATGAACACCCCTAATTATAAATATTCATTAATTTTCCTGTAATGTAAATTTTAATTTGCTTGATTTGTCTCTAAGTTTTACATCCTCTTTTGTCTCTATTAAAATTTCCTTACATACAAACAAATTAAATACATATCCGAAGCAACTAGCAAGTCTCTATATATCTTTCATATTACACACTAAATATTTTATTTTCTCTCCATTTTTGTCTACGTTTTCTAAACTGGTCTGTTGCATGTCTATTGCATTTAACAATTAACATGCATGCATGTCTCTTATGAGAACGTACGAAATAATTTTATATCTTCCTGACTAAGAGAGAAAGAACAAAAATGGGATGAAATTAAGGTTAAAGATACCAGCTAGTGCACTAGAGGACAGAAAGCTTCTTAAGTTTATATTCTTATTACCCTTATCCCAATTAGATCATATGTCTGGACTCTGATCAATTCATTCGGGGTTAGGTTTAGGTCTTGTCTCTTAAACGCGTAGGCCTACGATCATCAGTACATGTTAATTAGTTGGTAATTAAGTAGTGGAATGATGAATTATTTAAACCTAACCCAACCTACTCTCACTCACAAAGAAGAAAAAGTCCAAACCTATTAATATTAACTTAATAATTAATTAAAATATTGATCACAAAATAGAAGCTACTTCCATGGCATTATATATATGGATAATTGCTTCATGATTGATCATGAACCAGGACATAAAATTCAACAAGGAATTAAAGACATGTCTTGATTCCTGATTCATGTGGAAAACCGATAACACTAAGCAGAAGAATGAAAAAGCATTGGTAAAAGCTAAAGTTTATTAGGGGATAGAGAAAAACATAATCGTTTCCAATATATGACAAACAACTTTTTAAGAAAATCTATCAACCATGGGATTCCAACGTGGGGTTACTTTTCTTGTCTGAAAGAAAGGTAACATCTAGTCTATCAAATAGTCTCATTTTTCGACTCATACTCACTTGTCTTTTGTTATCTTTTTGAGAGATGACAGTCATGCAAAGATGTGTGGAACTAAAGCATAGAAAACATACGGAATTATAAGCAGTTGTATTTTATTTTTTCATGCATATTCTATAGTTCTGATCATGGCGGAAATTGAAGCTTTCATAATCTAAAGGCAGATTCTCAAAAGAAAATGAATTTAGCTGATCAACAAAACGGACCGACATTAGAAGACAAAGAGCTGGAACATTCATGCATGTGTCGAATGTCTGTAGTGCATGTTTTCAGGAACATTAGGTTTGGACGGAGAATTTGGTCTGAGCAATAAATTAAGGCATGCAGCATTGCAGATGATGATAATAATAGGAGAGATGGTCGGAGGCCACGATGTAGATAATAGATATGCCACAATTGATGTCACACCCACAAAAGAGACCTAATTTAATGTTGCCATGATCTCTTTGCATTCTTTGACTTCATTCAATGTTTTGGACCAATAAATGTCAGCTGCATTTATAGTCGATTCTACAAACGGCATGCCTTGTAAAACATGCAACTGAAAAAACGATATATATATATATATATATACTCACAATTTCAGAAAAACACAATCAATAATGTTGGAACATTCATGCACACGATAAACAACGATATGATCCACACTTTAAATTTGGTCCGAATTATTGATATTGTCGAATCGTCAAAATCTTGATCAGCAAGTTATTGTATGTTTGGCATATATTGGTTAGCCCACTTGTGGATGTTTTAAGCATTGGATATATTAATGGTCACTTATGTAATATCAGAATTCGATTAGATTAGAATTATAATACATATAATTATTTTTGCATATTTTATTAATGTAATTAGTTAAAATAATTATTTTATATTAAAAACTTAATGCAATTAATAATATTAATAAAATGTGCAAAATATATGCAAAAGTGATTGAATAAAGTTTTTTTTATTATAATTTATAGATTTATTTTTATAAAATATGAATAAAGGATTTTTTTTTTTTTTGGGTTATATATATCGCTAATAATGAACAGTAAAAAACATTTAATTACAAGTTCAATGACAAGGATCGATTAAAGTGCGATGAGATCATGATGGATCAACAACTCCCCAATTCTGTTTTCTTCCCAGAGATACTGGCCGACGCAGGAATGTTATTTCTTTTTTGTCATTTTATTACTATTAATTAATCTCTCACATCTTCAACCAAATTAGGACTTCCCATGAAGAGATCGAGACCACGAGGATCAAGCTCCATGCCTTTTTATTGAAAGTGCTCTCGTATTATATATATATTGCCAACCAAAAAGTGGAAAGATAAATTAATTAAAGATGAGTGACATGAGAATAGTCCAAAATCATGTCCACTAGACTAATTAAACTGTGGAAGATAATGCAACTAATTAGCTAGACTTGGTAGGAAACAGAAACACAGCTGTGAGTGTGGACTCCAATCTTGTTTCTGCTATGCTCCCACGGAAACATGTACACATGATTCGCACGTACATGTACTGTACAGTGTATATATATATTATATACAAATAATTCTTTTCTGGGAGATCACAAATTATGTAAAATATTTTTTTAATAAATTTTGTATAAATATATTGGTATTAATATATGTTTCCGAAAATATTATATAGTACAGATAATATATTTTAAGAAGAGGGATAGTACGAAACCTCAATTTTATTAATAATCATTGTTTATATATGCAGGTGGAAGAATATTAGTAGTTTTTACGAAGGAGAGAAGAGCTTTGGAGATTACATAAATTTCAAAATTAAAACTCTTACGTAAAATCCTATATTTCAAAAAGTTAATCCATACAATAATCATAAACATAATTTAAGATATAAAAATCATAATTCTCGCACGTCTTCTTCCTTTTCCTTCTCGAGATCATTTTTTCTTTTATATATATATATTGATCTATATATATAATTATATAATTATATATGTGTATACGTAAAGCAATACATGATGATCATGACCTCCCTTAAAAACAGGATACATGCACATATATTGCATGATTCCACTTGTCGACACTGCATTTAATTTCATTGAAAAAGGAATGCACTAGCTAGGGAAGAAAAAATGAAAGCTTCGTTATCAATTAATTAACCCACTTTTTGTTTGATTGAAACACATTTAATGCTGCAATTAATTTCATGGAAAAAGGAATGCACTAAGCCGAAGAAAAAATGAAATATTTATCAATTAATTACCCCACTTTTTGTTTGATTGAAACACATTTAATGCAAATTATGCAACGGGAGGGAGTGAAAGGTAGACATTTGAGGCGATGTTGGAAAAAGCCAAAAAGGAAGACGTGACACTCCCTTTCATGTACATAACTTTCTTTTGAAAAAAAAAAAAAATCCAATAATATAAGAAAGAAAGTGGTAGGCTAGGAGACACAAACGAAAGCTGTAAAGGGAATCAAAAACTTTTGCCCTAGCTAGGTTGAAACTTAGGTCTTGGTACGTAGTAATTAAATTATTTATTAATTTTAGAACCAAGTAACGTACATGTGTAACCAATATTTAAGTGACACTAAAATATGTGATGTACAAGATATTTCGAACATGGGGACCAACATCTTATGCAATAGAGGTCATGTCTTTCAACTCAAGTCCACTCTCCACTACTACTTGTATTTATATTTAAACCCCACCATTTTTAACTTTTTCCTTTTTAACGAGATCATAATGGTGAGATTTAGAGTTATCTTTAACCTAGCTAAGTCCACTCCCACTCCTCATTAATTTAATATTAAACCTCTGTTATAAAACTAAAAATAAAACTACTACTATTACAAGAGAAAAGAAACTCTTAAGAACTGAAACTTTCTTTCTCTCTCTATATTTTCTCTTATGAATTTCATTACAACTGAAGCCCATATTTATAGGCGTTGAAATTACTATGCAAGTTACTATGCAAGTTACTATGCAAGTCACTATGCAGATTTAAAATAATAGTGGTGGGGTCATTCACATAATTTAGTGGTGGGCCATAGGGGCGGCGGCCGACGTTTATAACACTCCCCCTTGAATGACCACCCATAAAGAATCTGCCTCGTTAAAACCTTGCAAAGGAAAACCCAATGGGATAAAACCTTAGCGAAGGAAAAAGAGTACAGTCTCTTTATGTATCCACAAGTGCTTTAAGATTGCCTCATTAAAACCTTGCAAAGGAAAACCCAATGGGATAAAACCTTAGCGAAGGAAAAAGAGTACAATCAGCACAAGTCTTCAGGACTTTTACTCCCCCTGGAAAGTGCATGACAATAGTTTTTGAGTCTTCACATTTTAATATTCTGCACAATTTTCTTGAATGCCGCAGTTGGTGATGTCTTCATGAATAAATCTGCCAGATTATCACTTGATCGTATATTTGATATATCCTCCTTTGATTTGAGCGATACAAGTAGCATTATCTTCATATAAAATTGTTGAGTCATTGATCTCAGCCAAATATACTCTTGACTTGTTTCATGAATTGCAATAATCTCTGAGTGATTTGAAGATGAAAAATAATATCTGATTGACAAACTTAATAGAAATCTGATACCTGCAGTAATACTTAAATTCCCCCTTGATAATATGCGTTAGTGTTTCAAGTAATAAGCAAATATGATTTCAGTATATATAACAAGTTAAGAATTCAAACATGATCTCCAACTAAATAATGCATTAGAGAGAGTATGATAATATTTTCATGTAAAATTTTCTCCCCCTCATTCGGCGTTATTAGGAAGAACTTGTTTATATACGGCGGAAATAATATTGGAAACCATCTATGTATGATAAAAGCTGTAAAAGCTTTGAGATTTAATATTATCGGTTCGGCGGAAAATCAAATCCGCTTGACATTGTGGACAAACGAGATCTTGAAGAGATTTGAAGGCTTCGGGTTGTTGTTTTAAATATAACCAATTTTACCATTGGTTTACTCCAGCAAAAAGATCTCGCATTCCTCATAGATTCAGTTGTTGTTCATCCAGAACAATATTATGTCTGATAGAAATTCTAATGTCCCAGATTTAAACCATGAATCTTTTATACCTCAACCACTTATATTTTCTCCTGAGGCTGTAAACACCATGATAGGAGCAGAGATATATTTATCTAGTAAATCTGATCCTGAAATTGTTGCAGCATCAAGAACCCTCAGTGCTCAATATGCTGCCTCTCTTACAACCATGTCTTAGAGGCTATTGGCGAGAACGAGTGAGGTTGATCATCTTAAAACTCAAATATCTGAGTTGCATCAAACGCTTGCAACTAAAGATAGTAAAAATAAAGATTTAAGACAAGAAAACAAGGAGCTGAAGAAACTTGTAGATTGGTATTCTCGTGACCTGAAAACACGAGTAGAAGAGCTGGAACGAGAGAGAGCTCAGATACAAAGTCAACAACAGCAGCTAACGGCAGAGGTTCAACGTTTACAAGAAAATAGGGATAGCTGTAATTAATCTCGCTGGCTTTTGAAATTATGCATCCAGCATATCTTGTAAAGTGAGATTTGAAGAGATGATGCTTTGTCTTGTTCTTATTTCCATTTCTATAAGAACCGTCTTTAGTTTCATTTAGTACGCATCAAATCTTCTTCTCATATCTATAATTCATCTGTATTTGTATTCTTATTCTACAAATTTCCAATGGCTCATCAATTTCCTTTTACTATTTCTCACAATCAACATATGAGGTATCCTTCACCTCAATTACAAGTTGATCCTGCATCTTCCGCAGGTGCAATGTTGCAGCAAGCAAATGATCTGGCTAATAAGTCAGATCGTGAAGCTGTTTATGAGCTGGTGACTCTCGGCACCCGATACTCCTCCTCTATTGTTGGATTTTCCAACCGATTACAATCCAAAAATCGTGAGATTGAGGAGCTTAACGAGAAGGTTTCTGTACTTCAACGACTCGTTCAAGAGTCTGACAAAAAAATTGCAGACTTAAAGCAGGAGAATAAGGATTTAAAATCCTTACTTGCCTCTTCATTTCGACTGCCTAATCCTTTAGATAAGGATGATACGTTGCTTTATGAAAAGCAAATGCATTTGAGAGATGAGGCTAGAAGTCTCAAATTCTTGTAACTCATCTATGAATTGAATAATAAGATTTTTCCTTTTTCAAATGCATTCCTTGAATTTATAGCAACCCTTGTGATCTTTTCAAGAGTTCTAACAAGGTAAATCATCAACGTAAACTGCAATAATGACGAATCCAGATTCTGATAAAACACATGAACATATAGGATTATTCTTAAATCCTTCTTTCAATAAATACTCGTTGATTCAATTATACAACATGTGTCCGGATTGCTTTAATCCATATAAAGATCTTTGAAGCTTTATAAAGTACATACTCCTAAATGTACTTGGATTAGATGCTTCAAGTATCGTAATAATCTAATGATGCTTATAAATATGCAGTGACCAGATTCATTAACTGCATATCTAATCCTTTTGTAATAACCAAATCGATTAAAAATATGAATGTGATTGCATTCATACCAAGGAAATATGTTTCCTCATAATTGCTCTCGGGTTTCTACAGGAAACCTTGTACGACAAATTATACCGCATAATTTCATTTCGCATTACGCTTTCGTATAAATACTCACTTATATCTGACAAATATTACACCATTTGGTGTTTGGACAACAGGTCCAAATGCATCTCGCTTCACTAGCGAGTTTAATTCAGTTTTAATAACTGCTTTCCATTTTGGCCAATCATTTCTACGTCGACATTCTTCGACGGTTTTTGGCTCATTACTTCTGGTAATATCAAGTGTTATCATATCTGTTGTCGACAACAATTTTATTTCTATCCATAAATTTTCCAGTACTCATGAAATGTATTGAGATCTCATTGTTTCTCTTCAGGGGAAAACATTTCATGAAACACCTCTACAGGAGGTTCCTCTTCAGGAGGTTTATACTCTTCAGGAGTTTTCTCTTCAGGAGTTATACTCTTCAGGAGTTTTCTCTTCAGGAGTTATACTCTTCAGGAGTTACCTCTTCAGGAGGTTTCCTCTTCAGGAGGATTATATTTTGTACAGAAAATACGGTCTCTTCATGAGCACCGATTTTTATTTTTCTTGTGCACCAATAAGTCTTCAACGCTTCAGGTGTATCTTAGACTCATTTATTTCTGTTTTAACAACTCGTCCTTCAGGGACTTCAATTCCTGCTTAAGTATTAACAGCAGTAATATATGATTTTACAACACCTTTAGTGTCAGTAAATACATCATGTAATTGATTTGCAACATTTTACAGATAAATAATCCTCTGAACTTCTGGTTCACATTTATTTGTAAGAGGATCAAATTTAAACAGGACTTTATTATCCCAAGTAATTTATTATCGTGCTTCAGGCACCGATATTTCATTATTTCAAAACATGATGAAATATTAATAAGCTTATATATAAAAACTTAGTATAAGTAAATCAAGTACTTGGCCGTACAACAGGTACGTGACTACTGTTTAGTCATATTATATCTATGACAAACATCTTCATCTTTTTATGAAGAATTATTCTGAGGGCCTTTACCCTTCTCTGAGTTTGATCACTTCTGGTGATACGATATATTTTTATCATCTTTAGTGTTGTCGCTTTTGGGACCAACACTTCTATAATTTTTCTACCACGTCTACGCCCTTAATTTCCATTCACTTCTGGGAATTGTGTAAATTCGATATCATTAATAGGACGTAACTGGTGTAACAAAAACTCATCATTGGAAGACAAAATAAAAGTTCAGAATATTTGTTGAACTTTCACTCTCGATATTGCTACTGCAGGAGCACATTCGAGATATGAAAAATAATGTCTTCTTTTATATATCATCATCAGTGACATTTTCACTGTATAATTTTAATATTGAGCTGGTTTTAAAGAGTGCAGAATATTCAATACCACTCTTAAAATCTTGCAACTTCAGGTGCAATAAATCATAATGATCTTTTGAGAGGATTACATCTTCTGGTGCTTATATCACTCTCTTAATTTATTTCACACAGTATGATGATCTTTCATCATGAGATACACAGCACGGTCCTTCAGGGACACATGAATTCCTTCTATGATTGTATCTTTCAAGTTCATCATCATATCCAAATAGATCTCATCAAGGATCTGGATAAATAACATTTTTCAGAAATGTCAATAGTAATAAATCTCAATATTTTATATTATATTACAAAAATAAATCTGTGAATTTAATAAATATATTCACATTATCATGAGAATAAAAATAAAATTTTATCAAGTAATATTCAGCAATATTACCTTTAATATTTATCTCAAGGACTGCAAATAATATATTGAAAAACTTACTTGAAGTAGAAGACCATTAGCTTCAGTATCGGTAGAACCTCGTGCTGATAACGTGTTATAAAACTAAAAATAAAACTACTACTATTACAAGAGAAAAGAAACTCTTAAGAACTGAAACTTTCTTTCTCTCTCTATATTTTCTCTTATGAATTTCATTACAACTGAAGCCCATATTTATAGGCGTTGAAATTACTATGCAAGTTACTATGCAAGTTACTATGCAAGTCACTATGCAGATTTAAAATAATAGTGGTGGGGTCATTCACATAATTTAGTGGTGGGCCATAGGGGCGGCGGCCGACGTTTATAACACTCCCCCTTGAATGACCACCCATAAAGAATCTGAGTGATACAAGCAGCATTATCTTCGTATAAAATTGTTGAGCTATCAAAATACCACACCTCATCATTATTGTACTTCTTTTTAATGAGATAATGGTGAGAGACAACCTAACGGAAGAAAGAAAAATTAACAACAAACAAAAAAAAAATAACGAGGAGATTAGTCATGTGTCATAGCTAAACTAAACTTCTAGAACTACAATTACAGCGATTCATTGTACATGCATGTGAGAATATATATATATACATATATATATATATATATATATATATGAATATATGGTTAAGTCGATATCAAAGATTAATCATGGAATCAAGTGGTCAATACAAAGCCAATATCAGAAATCAAATCCAGATCATAGGGTTTGTGCTTTTAAGTTGAGCAACGTCCTAACATGTCTCATCAATGATTAATTTACTTGATGAAGATTCGACTATTAGTACAAACTAGTAAGGAAAATAATAGGCTGCTGGGTACCTTTGATCTGTTGGGCCTCTATGTGTTCAACTTCATTGTTTTTAAGGCCATATAATCCGATTCAGCAATGATTCGTATTATTTTCAATGGAAATAGCTCCGATCCGATTTAGGATTTACTATATATTATATTATATATTCTAGTGCTGCACTGTATAATTTGCTTATCATCTGAAATATAATCATCTACATGAATTCCGTGGATAAAAATATATTATTGAATCGCGTAAATCTTAAATTGTGTGTCACTAATTTTGCTTTTACTTTTTACTTTTTCTCCAATGGTTGTTTAACACTTTCACGAATGAAAGAGGTATTCGTGAATAACAAGTCTATAAAGCAAGATTTAAAGCTAAATCGCACGTCTCTTTAATTAATTATACAAAAACCTCACTCAAAGTCTTCCTAAATGTTTATCTTCTAATTAATTAAACGTATTTGTCAAGCATAATCATGCATTGATCACATTCTTACACTACAACAAATAAGATTTTTTGCTACATTTTTATTTAACTGGGAGTTAAATTCTGTCACAAATAATAGCATTTGTTGCATTTTCTCGTCGTAAATAATAGTATTGCTTCGAGAAATTAAGCATTTGCAGTAAGAAATTAGGTTTATTGTCACACTCAAATAGTCGCAATTAACCTGCGATCTTAAAAATGCAACAAATGACTTTTGTCATGATTTTGAAACTTTTATGACAATTTTGAGATTTTTTGCGATAATTTTAAAATTTTTTGCAGCAACTTATAAAATGTCGCAAAAAATTTATATGTTATAGTGTTAATACTTAATGATCCGGACTATAGATCTCTGTTTAAGCAAAGGAAAAAATAAGAGACGTTAAATTAATATGATCGAGAGAGAGAATTAGAGCGATGGGTCCCATATATTCATGAATATAGGATGAATGTTTTATATATACAAGCAAAGACACAAACAGTAGTTTGTGTTGTGGGGTCTGATCGCCTCGCTATCTAGCAAGAAGGAGATCATGAAGACAATGAGTCAAGATTAATGAGGAGGGCAGGAATTAATCGAGAAGAGGGGCAGATCCTTTAATAATGTAATGTTTCAGTGGCAATTCTTCTTAATCATTGTTCACCCAACCCAACTCTGCATGTATCATAGCACTGTCGTGGTTAGTGGTTATCTTATCAATTACGCGCAGGTCAATAAAGTTTAATAAATCAAGTACAATTCTTTTCCATCATATAATTTTCCTTTATTTATTCATTTACCAACCAACCAACCAAAAAGGAGACACCACTGCAGAGTACTAGCTAGCCCTGTTCTCTTGCACGCACGTACACATGTTGTTTGTCCATGCATGCGCACGTGTATACATACTCATTACGTGGCCCATGCATCATGACTTTGAGATAAGTCCTCATTTCAGGCTGCGATTAACAAAAGACTTGATTATATGGTCTTGTTTGGTTGGAAGGAAAGTGAAAGCGAGAGGAAAGAAAAAAGGTAGAAAAGATATACATGGGAGAAAATGGTAGAGATAATCATTTTTTCATTATGCGTGTCTGTAAAAGATCAGTTGGAAGAATAAAAAAATAACGGGAGTAGGGTTTCGATTTCCCTTGTTTGATGCGAATGGTACCAAAATAGGGTTAGAAAAATCCCAAAAAATATATAGAATTAGTTGCTTCGTGTTGACGATATGAAATCAAGCCTGAATTTAAGTGTAATATGTTTGCTCATGAACAGGACTTGAATGGAACAATAATTAAACAAATAAATAAACTGTTGTTATTATTATGATTTGACACATAATTGAAGGTAAACGTCGGTGACACTGCATGTGAGTTTGATCTTTTGATCTTTTGTTTTTTAAGGCCTAATAATTTTGGCCAATATTTAAGGTGAAGAAGCATCTCTTTTATTTTGTTTAATATAACTATAATTTAAAAAAAAAACAAAACAAAACAAAATATTTCTTTCGCTTTAATTTAATCCCATCATCTCACAATTAATAACTAAAAACTACTGAAGGCGTTACATTTTAATCATGATTGTGTTAAAAGTTGTCCAAAAGTTGTAACCCTATCAACTTTCTTTTCTTTTTCTGTAAACCAATAACAATGTCGTTTAAATGTTTGGTCATGTAATTGCAGGCCCGGCCCCGCATGGCATGTCATTCCAACCCAACCCAATCTTTCTGATTTCATTTCGACTTCAGAAGTCTGAACCAATCAGTTCGGGTCGAAAGATTTTAATCTCAAGAGTAACTCGGATTGGGCTGGGATTGATAATTATCTACAATAGCAGGCCTTTGTAGTGTGGCGTCAGTGGATCTCGCAGCCCACCCCCAACTGCGCATCCATCTCCCTCCTTTGAGCAGTAGTAATTGAACACCAGTTTTTTAATATTTATTTTCATTAGAAGTATAAACTATAAACGTCTTTTTTAAAAATTTAAAAAAAAAAAAAACTTTGGAGAGTAAATTTGTCGAAAGATATAAAAAAAATATATATTATTGTAATTTCAAAAATATTTTAAACTAAACTTACATTGCATTGCAGTCCTCAAAATAGAGCATTACTCTTCAGTTTTAGTATGGTTAAAATTAGCAGCTTAAGTCTGAACATATAAAAATATATTTTCCTAAATATTTTACATGTACGATCAATAACATTACCTAATCTGGCTTGAATCTCTGGCAGAGGCTCTGACAACTAGTTTTATTATTATGTTAAACACTTGAAAAACTTAAACTGTTAAAAGTCCCCTTTCCGATGCAAGGAAATTGTAATATTGGAATATGCACTCCTTGTGGTGTCAAGAAAACCAGAAAACCATGCCAACAAGAAAGCAGAGGTTGTATGCGATATCGGACACAACCAGTTCACTGTATAGATATAGACACCCATTTGATCTTTTTTTCATTACGTGAATTTCGGCTGTGCCCTAAATGATCAAAACCTTTTTGTGGCTTGAAAGTAGCTACAGTTAAGGACGCCTACTTCCATCTGATATTGTTGAAAGAAAGACAACCAATTATTTTGAGGAACCATGATCTCGAATAAATAGGTTTAAGACCCATTAGACAAGGAACATATATCAAGGGAAGCCAGCTTATTGTCTCCTTCTCATTTTCTGATAAACGAAACTCCCTTCTCAATGCTTGCCGCCAACTCCTTCTTTGCCTTCTCCAAGCCAGCCCTGTCGATAATCATTGGGAATGTTCAAACTTACCATATCAGATAGAAAAGGAATTGAATTAAAGACTTCCAACCGGTAACAACTACAGACCTCTCGTACTCATTCAGAGGGCCAAGAGCATATATTTCCTCAGCTCCAGTACGGCCAAGCCGTACCTTAGATGCAAAGAAAGGAAGTTCAGTCACCTAAAACAGGCAATGCATTAGTCGTTCGAAACTGCTAGACAAATAAAGAAGAAGAAAAATGCTTAAAGATTCTTTGGTAGATGGCACTCCTAAAACATACCGTAGAAGCTACAAATGAACATTCAACAACGCCTGAATCTCCTCTCAAGCCCCTAAGGCATGCATCAGCAAATTTAACAGCAGCATATGCCTGCAATGGTTTGTTTTTTATTTTTTATTTTTATATTGAAGCAAGTCCAATCATTAAAGCATGCATAGTCTTGAGCAAAATTACAAAATAACTGACCATAGACAGTGTTGCAGAACCAGTTCCAGCTTTTGCCTGCAAACAACGTAAACAGTCCCGAGTCAAATAACAATCTACTGTCATAAAACACAACAGTAACAGGCAGGACTAAAATAAGAGTTCAGTGAAGATGTACCAATCAAAATTCGAGCAAAAGCTGGGTATCAAGTTACATTTTTTAAGTCATAATGTCATGAATCTAGTAGCAAATACTTTGCAATAGGAAATATAATCATCTAGAAGATGAGTGTAATGAATCAATCAACTGGGTTATAGATTTTTATAAGCAGAAAGATTTATGGTATCATGCACACAAGGGTGTCGACTGTGTTTCTGGGTGCTAGAAAATAGTTTGCTACATATATGGCAATATGCATTCCGAGAACTACTTAATCCTCACATTGTATTATAGATGATACATTGAAGAAAACTGTGCCTATAAAAACATACCATAGCACCGTATCAAAGAAACTGTAGAGAGCCATGCTTACAGAATCCTATTACGAGGCCATATTGCTAGTCATGGCTATCAATGTGACTCTCATCCAATACCCTTCATCACTCACACTAGATTCGATGATAATAGGTCACTAAATCTCGCTTCATCAGGCCACATAACCAAAAAGAACTTGCACCTTTGCTAACCCACCTTCCAATATTAACTTATGGAATAGCTATTCAAAAATCTTGTGTCTTAAGGTTTCTAACTCTTGTGCAGGTCACTTCTCCAGGGAAAAGAAAAAAGTCAGTTCTCAAGGCTTTATATATTCATCTCAACATAGATTTTAAATCCAGTCCAAACAAAAGTAGCCCTGATATGACACTCCAAGAAGAGCTAGTCAGTGATGTCTCAGTATCTGTCTACAGTCTGGACCCCAACTCACACCTTTTCCTGCAATTGAAAACCAAGGTAGCCATTTCTACACAACCAAATCTCAAGAAAGAGAAAGCACCCTCTGAGCAAAAGAGGATATTAGATGCTTTCTCACTGCATCAGAAAGCCATAAGTAACATCAACTATAATAGTCATTCTTGAAAAAAAAAATTTCGTTTGCCCTTTCGGACTCATAATTTCAGCCTTAAGCAATCTAGCAGACCTCAAACCATTAAACCTTTCTGTTTGCCGAAGTGTGTTGCAGTTGCAAGTTTGATTCTTTTATTGTATTTTCGCCCATAGAGCAGTGTAATTGTTAATTCCCCTCTTCTCTCTCTCTCTCTCTCTCAATTCCCTTTCAATGTCTTATTTAGGTAGTTATTACACATTAATGCAAATGGGTTAGTTCGCCCCATACTGGCAAACGGGTCGTATAACACATTTTTAGCCACAAAGGCAAGGCCTATGAGACCAAGATCCATTAGGCCAAGAAGGTTGCCACAAACAAGCCAACAGCGTCATTGGAAGAAACAATAGGTGTAGATCCATGTCGGTTATGAGATCAGATGGATGGTCTTTGCTAGTCTATAGAATAGCATAATCATCTCTGAGATGCCATTATGTGTTTTCATGCAAGCCCACATATGTAGTAGCATAAAAAAGAGGAGGAGAGAAGGGGGGGGGGGGGGGGGGGGGGGACCAGAAGATATATATTTCCATACCTCAACAACTTCTGTTCCACCATTTTGAATTCGATCTGTCAGGTAGTCAATTTCTTTCGGGGTGAAAGAGCTTGGAGGTCTAACCTGTATATGATCCGAAGAGCAATCAAATGAGCAAAAATAAGGATCTGCACTAGAGCACAGTACTGGAATGATGTAAACTCAAGAATTTAAGTAATACTCTTGGACCTGAGATAGAAGAGGTAAAATTGTAACCCCTGAATGCCCCCCAACAACTGGAACATCAACTTCTCTAGGGTCAAGACCTAAAACTTCTGCCTGCAGTGAATCCAAAAGAAGACAAAAGTAAGATTTGAGTTATGTCAAGAGAAAATGAAAAAACAATAATTGCCTTAATCCCTCCCCCTCATCCCCCCACCCAACCTTTCCCTAAGTGGGGGTGTCACCAATAGGCTACAACAAGGAGTGTCATGGAATACCTGTTTTAGTTCTTTTTTTTCTTTTTTTTTATCTCGGACATATTTCATGGTCTTTTTTTTTTTTTTTTATCTCGAACATATACATACAGTCACTGACTCTCTCCCTAAGTGAGGGGTGTCACCAATAGGCTACAACAAGGACTGTCATGGAATACCTGTTTTAGTTCTTTTCTTTTTTTATCTCAAACATATACATACAGTGCAGACATAGTAAGTCATATATCTCTGAAGATCTTCCTTTCGAGTCATAAATCAACCAAATTACATCTATCACACAAGAACACTGTGATAGAATAACATACTCCCAACATCGCGTATGATAATACACATTGTTCTCTTAACGCTGGCCAAAAATAGAAGGAAAACAACTTCTACCCCATGGTGGACTCGAACAAAGCCTTAAGTCCCAGCAAAAAGAATTTATTGACTTCCTCATAAGTGCTTATAAAATAGAACATGAACTTTCAGTGTGAAATGTGTAAAATAAAAGGAGGGACAGGGACTATTCAGAGAGCTCAGCCATAACATGGCACATCTATCAAGAATTCTTCCCTAGCTAATTCAAATTCGATGGTCAACAATCCCGCTAAACAGAACCCACACAAAGAAACATACACATACCACAAAAGTATTAGCTCTAACAACGTCAAGCATTGTGACACCCAAAAGCCGTTTTGGGTCATAGGTGCCTGCTTTCTTGAAAACTTCTGCCGCAATTGGAACTGTGGAGTTAACAGGATTACTGATCAAGTTGACAATAGCATTTGGACAGCACCTAGAAATTCCTTCACAAAGTGTCTTCACGATTCCAGCATTGATGTTGAACAGATCATCTCTTGTCATTCCTGGTTTACGGGGCACTCCAGCGGGGATGATCACAAGGTCCATGCCAGAAAGCGCATTATCCAGCTGCTTCGGCCCCAAAAACCCACGCACCTATACATATAAAGGTGTCAATTCCAGGTGCCACATCAAAAAACTTCACCCGATAAATTTGAGACCTTCTAATAAAAAACTATGGTGAACGACTCTTCTACTGAAAATTGCTGACACTTGATCATCACCTATAGAAGTTTTGAGCTCAAACAAAAACTCTGGACACGTGGCTTTTTTTTGGTCTCTCATTAAATTGATAAGTCCCACGCAAACTAAATATAATCCAATGGGGTACACGAAAATTGAACAAAATAGTTCAAAGATTATTTTCAAAATCACCCATTAAGTTCAAACACTAAATGCACAATGAGAAAGAGGAATGAACTTTACCACAGCACCGGTGTCCATGTGACTGATATCAGCCGTAACACCAGGAGTGTTGACGACATCATAAAGATGAAGAACCGAAACTAGAGGATTTATCTTCATCAACAGGGCTAGAGGCTGCCCAATGCCCCCTGCAGCACCTAAAATCGCCACCTTGAATCCCGGTGCCCCACCTTTTGCCCGGCAATTAGCTGCTCTCAAACCCGAATTCTCCCCCATCTTTTGATTCGCAATTCAAGATACGTTTCCGAATTTCAACACCACCAAAACCATGATTATAACAACAAAAATATAAACTTATATTCAATAAATCGATGTAGCTAATAAACGAACTTGGGAAGAGAGAGGTAAAAACCTGGAAACCAGGAGGGTGGAGATGCGCAGAAATTCTTGCAAGGCGTTGGTTGACCTCTGAAGTGGGCTGCATCTTCCTCTATAGTTTTCCGAGTTATCGAAGCAAAGGACTATGAGATATCTCTCTCAATCGGAGAATATATATCTAAATGTATAAATACAAAGGAAATGAGGAATGAGGATGACGTAAAAGCTTTTACTGGAAAAAATTGGGAAGTGTGGAAAACTTATCTTATCCGATTCCTAACGGCCCAAAATTTGGCTCTTCCAAAAAATGAGTTCAATTATGAGGAAAAATAATTAAAAATAATTATTCTGGTCTACAACATGAACATGGCGGATCAGATCTTCTCCGTATTTGGTGGGCCCAAACATAGCGGTGTGCTTGAAGATTACATTTTGCAGCCCATTTCCCATTATAATGGGCTTCCTAATATGAATGAGGCTGAGGCCGGTGAATCTAAGACAATTGAACATCTCTATGTGCGCTTTAAAATAAGGTGAGGCCGTTGGGTTGGGTTTGAAAGGAAAATGTTGGGCCTCTATGTGTAGAGCCTGATTGTGAGTGGCTGCTCACTAGTCACTACAAACACATCATGTCTAAATCTTTATATGTTTTGTGAGTTCTTTATTTAGGTTCTAAGTGATCCTGCCGCTATTAGCAGGTAATAATTGGTGTATCAGGTAAGTAGGTTTAATTAATTTGGTATTTTTATTAAACTTAAACAAATTTAACACTTTTTTTTTAATAAGCATGTATGAAGGGTTCTTGCTCAGAAAATTTATTTCTGCATTGCATAGTAAATGGTAAAACATCTCAAAGTAAATTGGTATTTTATTAAATGTGTTATTTGAGTCTAAAAGAATAATGGTTTCATATATATATATATATATGTACACACACATATAGCATGAACATCTAAGCAAGTAATCATGGCATATTCATAAATCATTATTTTTTAAACTTCATGTGAACTATGTTATGGTTACGTGAAATGATATATGGATTTTATGTTGGTACAATATTGTTACCAAATTATGTTTTGGGGGATAACTATACCGAAAGATTTTGAGAAGATGTAGACCCGTTAAATGATAAGTGTATGAGGAGCATAACTACATTGAATTAAGGACATGGAGAAAGTGTAGACCCTAAATAAATTAGTAAAGGGATGGGCAGATTTGCAGGGGTACACGAAAATGGAGAAGAAAGTGGAGGAAAGTGGGACTCGTCACTCGGGATTCTAACTAGAGAAGAAAATGAGGGGAAATTACAATGGTTTCGGGAAATATTTGGCGCCCCAAGACATTAGCGTAGAAATAATTCGACGCCACAGGTAATTTGCTTTTTGCATCGATATTATGCATTGCAATTTTCAATTAAAATGCTGAAAAATATAATGTTATGGACCCATTGGAAAGTTTGTGCTAAAACACTATGGCGATAATAAAATCATTGGTAAGAACTATCTATTGCAACGATTATAAATCACCACAAAAATCATATTTTCTTGTAATGGGAATGAGCACTACATTGAAAGACATTGAGAATGTGTGGATCTCAAATGAAGAAGAGCTTATGGGAATGATCACTACCCTTGGAAGTTTCCTATGTGAGGGAATTTTTGGAAGAACTTCTTTTTGTGGTACAAGATTTTCAATCTATACTCAATAATATGATTTCATTTATCGTATTTATTTTCAGTTCATTATTAATTTTATAAAGAGAGCTGCTACAGTCATAAATAAATCCTACAAAAAGATCTCACAAACTGATGTGTCATTGTGTCACACCATCTTTTTTTCTTCCTTCTTCTAGAGAATGAACAATCCATCCCATTCAACCATTCCACACTTTCCTGTTTCCCTTTTTCATTGGGTCTCTCTCTCTCTATCTCTCTCTCTCAAGCACTTTTTCCAAGTTTTTTCTTGTAGTATGCAATTGGTAGCTGCTCTCTCTAGCATTTTTTCCAGTGTTTCCACTTTCACCCTTGATTTCGATTCTTTATAATCACATTTCTGAATCAACAACTTTTCACTTTATCTAAAGAAAATTAAGGAACAAATTCCCTACCACGACATCAAAAAGAAAAGTAAAAGCATGAATGGACAGATAGAGATAAAGCTCAATCTGTATATGTCTTCAACCACTGTAGGAAAATTGAAAACCTCATGAATTCAAGGCTATTAAAACAATTAATCAAATAAAATGAAAAACCCTTTGTGCGTAGAGGGGAGACCAATTAATCAAAGTGGAGACCAATCAATCAATAATTCACGGCTACTGCAGTAATAGGGTTCAAGGAACGTAGTTTTTGGGCGACGGTCTGATGCGGTGATTCTCACGAATTATGGAAAAGAAATGGAGCAAGGGAAGAGGGAGAGCAAGGAGAAGGAGAAAAAAAATAAGGAAAAATGTCGGGGTGGGGGTGGGGGTGGTTCTCACGAATTATGGAAAAGAAATGGAGCAAGGGAAGAGGGAGAGCAAGGAGAAGGAGAAAAAAAATAAGGAAAAATGTCGGGGTGGGGGTGGGGGAGGGAGGAAGAGAGAGAGAGAGCAGGGAGGGAAAGGGAGGGGATCGAATAGAAATCATGTGACATATCATTATATAGGATTTGTTTGTGAGATTTGTTTATGGCTCTAATGTTTTCCTTTTATAAATGAACCCCATACTTAACTTAATCAATCATACCTACTAAACCATGGACTTACCTACTACTACTTGTAAAATCTCTTATTTCAGAGATATTAAAGAGAAGCATATCAATAAAGAGGCATTATAAGAAAATTACTTATTTGCGACTAGTTATTTTTAATGAAACAATTAATTTTAGCTAAATAAATGAGATTGTTTTTTACGCAAATAGTCTATTTCGTTATAAATAATTAATTACAAATATACATTTTTCTTATAGTGAGGCTTAGAGGACACAAGCCGGATAGTTAGAAAGAGACCTATGGAATAAGTGTATAGAATAGTAAGACTTTTATTTGAAATACCCTTTTATGAAAGAACAGTTTGAATTTGTTTACTGGTCCTAACTCAATTTATTATGGAGATTCATTAACTCTTGTTATTATTTAAGTTACCATTATGACGCGGAAAGATTGACCCCCATTATATATTTAAGAAAAATTGGGGTGTGATTAATTATTTTGGTGGGTGAATTATCACCATTATTCTAGAGGACATGTTTAATTGAGAATGATAGGATAGTTTAAGCGTGCAAAAGAGTGCTTTTTTCCCAGTAATTTACCCTTAAATACTAGCTCAGGAATTGCAAATCCTGAGCAAGTTTGGCAATGGCACAGGTACCAAATAAAAGATTTAAGGGAAATGCTATTATATGACCTTACTTTGTCCTTTCATTTTAACTGCTCATATATTTATTTTATTGTTTTTAATTTGTTTAATAGTCAAGGAAGTGACTATATCAATGTATTGATATTTTTTTATATTTTTAAAGATACTTAAATATGTTTAAAAATATTTAAAATAAAAAGAAAAAAATAGAAACTAAAAATTATAGAGGCGCATGCACCAAGTGAAAATTTTGAGAAGGCATGCATAGTAGCTCTACTCAAAGATTATTATGGCTTCAATTAAACCCTATTTCCCAATCCGTTTATTTTTAGCTGCCCTTTCTTCTTCCAGAAAGAGAAAACTCACCTCCCGTGAAGAGGAATTCATGGATGTTAACCTTGACATTTTACTTTTTTTGGGTGCTATGAATTTAGAGCTTCAACTTTTTGGCCGGTGCTGTGAAAAGCCTATATATTTTAAGCACTTCTGCAACTTGCATACGTACCCGATCGAGAGTCCTTACCATAATTAATTAAACTCCCATGTAAGTACGTAATATTAGCATAAACTGATCAAGTGCGTGCCTATGATCAAATACATGAGCAAGATCGACATACCCAATCACTGTAGAATTTTTGCTTGAAATTACGTATACTGATCTACACTCTCTCTCTCTCTCTCTATATATATATATATGTGTGTGTGTGTGTGTGTGTACGTACGTATGTCATTTATATATTGTTTTAGAAATCAGCTGTTTAATCAAGTTTCCATAACTTGAAATTAAAGTCGTACTATATGAATGATCAAAGCTTGATCATGATCAGAGAGTTGTAAACCAACTACGTTTATGAAGAAGGTTGAATATATATCACCACTAATAATTTGTCAAACCACATATTTGATGTACATGCATGATCTTGATATGATTATTATAAACACAAGTTCGTAGACAACGTACTTCTTGATGATCATCTGATCATGACTAATTAACTCGTGATGATTCAGGATCTTATTGCCTTCTTCCACATGATCATCAGTGCCTCAAGTACTAATTAATACTGCTGCTCTTAGGGTTTATAAGTTCTTGACAATGATTAAGAAGAATATTATATATATAACATATAATTATATATATTATATGCGAACATCTTTGAGGTTTTCAGTCCAAGAAACACTTATGGAGGGCTGAGTGCGCAGTGAGAATCGGGTGTATATTGAGAATTATTCTGTCGGCCTTCTCATTCTACACTCATGAGCATTCAAGTATATATTTAGTTTCTAGAAGTGGAATGTCGCTTTTGGGGTGAAATAATTTGGAGAGGCTTTGATGGGTTTCGTTGAATTTTGTGCAGAAACATTGACGTATAAGGCAAAACATAGCGTTATTCCTTCATTGTCAAAAAGCTGTAGGGCTATCTCATTGTGAGGCAGTATTTGATATACCAGACACACACGGTCGATTCAAT
Source organism: Platycarya strobilacea (assembly GCA_036898215.1). Lineage (NCBI taxonomy): Eukaryota > Viridiplantae > Streptophyta > Magnoliopsida > Fagales > Juglandaceae > Platycarya > Platycarya strobilacea. Next base: position 39,695,175 of record CM072555.1, read on the forward strand.
AAATAAATAATGTCGGATTTATTCCACCTTATCCATATTATATATTAATATCTCTGCAGTCCACACGTCCAAAATTTAGATCCTAAATATCATCTTAATCATCATATTATAAGGCGCCCATTCATGATTAATATTAGTATCCAACAAAACGTGAGAAATTAAATAAAGGTCATGATCTGGGATTCCCTAGCCTCACCAAACTACAAATTATCGCCTGTAATTTAAACCAAGTATAAGAAGGTGCATGGAGTTCGGGTGAGACTTCTTCAAACCTTATATATTTAATCAAAACAATTTAAGGTCGATAGTTGATTAATGTTGTTTTGGGGAAATTAATAATGTCATCAACTTGGACAAACATAGGCTGCAGGCCGCCGTTGCAACTGCCTGCTGTTTTTTTCTTCAGCTGCCAGAGAAAATATTGTTCCCGGCCTCTGATCTAAATATATATATGAAGGCTCTCGTTCTTGGTGTTTTTTTCTATCTAATTACTTTCAAAAGAAATGTATATATATATATATATATATAGAGAGAGAGAGAGAGAGAGAGAGAGTTACTGAAATATTGCTTGGAAAGACTTTAAACTCTTTCCTGATATATATTTTAATGGAGAAAGAGAACCCTCTTTCTTTCAGGTTCCTTCGAGGAAAGTGCAGAGTACTAGATAATTAGATAGAAATCCTAAGTATATAAACCCCAGGGTTTTTCTCAAAATATATATATATATATATATTTATATATACTGATCATGACACATAAAATATTCTGGACTTGTCTTGTACGATCCTTTTTAGCTGATTTATTGTTTGTTAGTGATTTCATCTATTAATATTCACTACAAGAAAAACTGGCATACTATTTTTATCACAAATAATTATTCTGATTTTATTAATTGATTATAAATGTCATCTTTTCTTGTAGTGATTATTGGCACGTTGTGACTAATTGTGACTGATTTCTAATCATAGAAAAGGGGGATGAAGATCAAATATTGCTGTATCGTACAGCTTGTTTCTTTTTTCAATTTTTACCTCTCTCCGAAAGATCATGTCCACTTCGAAAAACTTTCATGAAACATTTTTAGAAGTAGCATTATGCCTTTTATTTTTTCTTCATAATAGTATAATTATGCATTACTAGTTTTGACATTTTCTTATAAAACATGGTCCAAATTAGGACGAATGTTAAAAATTATCTCCTTGTTTATTTGACAAGATTCTTAATTCTATCAAGGTCAAGGGAACATAACATGCAGATCAATTATAATGAATCATATTTGATGTCTAATTTGATTATCAGATCGATCATGAACAAGCCATTGGAGCTGGCTCAACAAAAGGGGAAAGATTAAAATGGGAATGAAAATAAGAAAGGCAGTGTAAGTACTTAGTACCATGCAGTATACTGCTAGTCCATCCATTCATATGATATGAGTCAATAATATCTCACACAAAACTTGAGTACTGACTACCTCAGATTGCATGGGAAGTTCATGAGTTGCTGGGTTAATGTAGTGTGACCTTTTAATTATATGAATAGGGTAAATAGGGACCAGGAAAGGGAGAGTTTGTGTCTTACCAGAAAACATACCAAAGGGTAAATTGAAAAGGGCATTTCACCGGCCACTCAGCCGAAAGCACAAAATGCTTGGCCGAATCAAACAACATAATATAAGGCCTCTTCGAATCCCACCACCTGGGCCCTCTCTCCTTATATACCCATCTCTCTCTCACTCTTCTCTCTCTCTGTGTACAGAGAGAGAGAGAGAGAGAGAGAGAGATCATAAGGAAGAGAAGGAAATTAGTAGTAACTGGTGGGGTTGGGGCATATAGCGCCAAAGTCAGAAATGGCTCTAGGTGGACAAGCACTTCTCCTCTTTCCCAACCACCCATTGCTAATTCTTAGACGCAATGACCCAATTGCTGATCTTGCAAAAGAAAGATGCTCCTTTATGACATTACCTTGTAAATCATCAGAGGTCATTTTCGAGCTGTTTCGAGGTGAAAGGAGTCCAATGTGAGGCTCTAGCTTTGTTTAGAGCTACAACAATCCTTAATAGTGATGAGGCAGACAGGATGGAGCCAGGCAATTCTAGTTATATTTCCGTTCCTTCCATTCGGTAAATGTTACAGTTATGTAGTTCAGATTTTTCATATACTACTCTGATCTAGTACTACAGCTAATCCTTGTCTTGTTATCCTGACAACTTTGTTGAGATTCGGTACAAGGAAGAATAACAAGTACTTGTTTCTTGAAGAGCCTGTAAAGTACATGAAGGATCCGAAGTTTTAGGATGTTTTTAAATAGGTTGATGTTAGTGCATGTTCTTCCTAAATTCCATTCATATTGGAATTGGTTTCTGAATAGATCCTCGATATATATGTTGTCTGGCTTCTTCTTCTTCTTCTTCTTCTTCTTCTTCTTCTTTTCGCTTTGCCATGCTTTCCTGCACTATTATAATTTATAACAAGCGCTGTATGCCATGGATGAGCTTTCTTTCTCTTATACCTTCTACTTAAATACTGGAGACATTGAAAAACAGTTCATTTTTGTTGATTGGATCGCCAGATCGATCGGAGGCAAGATCAGTAGTATCCAATTTATTACCATGTTTCATTCACGAGACTGTATTCTCCTTGATTATCAGTTTGATCATATACATGCGGATTGAATTTGATCATAAATTTGGTTTGTTTTATGGGTTTGAATGATCAGCAATGGTTATTTACCTAATTCCAAACCCTTAATTGTAGGACAGACTCGATCCTTCAAACAACAAGCTCTCAGTTGAGGGCAGACACGTGAGTACGTACCCAAACTCATTTTAGGATTGACAAACGTTCGTGTCACCGTATACCCGTCCCTTAAAATTAGTTGCTTCATTGATATTCTGGCAATCATGCATCTGGCTGCAGGATGGAATTGGATACACGGTATGCTGCTTTTTCCATGTTTCCTAGGCCAATATATATATATATATATATATAGATGCTGGTAATTATGGGATGGATAAATTAGGATCGTCGATGAATGAGGCCGTAATTAGCAAAGCAAGGACTAATTAATTGCTCTTACGATCCGTTGATTCGCGCGCGCATGAATACTGACCTGAATCCATTAATAAAAGCTTCCCCAAAAACCGAGGTCTTGATTTGTGAAATAATACCTAATTTCTTGTGAGGATGACGACTTGCATGGCCTGTCATCCTTGATTTATTTATTCAAATACATAATGAGACTAGGATCGAGAAACCCTATCTCTGATAATTTTTAATTAGCTGGTAAGTACATACTGTAATTAAGGGACTAAATATTCATGATCTCGTAGAAGCTAGCTAGCTAATTATAAGGCTAATTTATAATATTTTTTAAGGTATTTTTCTAATTCTAATCTTGGTTTCGCAAAAGGTACTACTGATCATGAACTAGATCATGATCATGTTCCCTAGAGCCAGACACGATGGATGCGACGACAAATTATTAGCAAAAAAAGAGGCTCCCTTCCAATTAAATTTGGAGAGTCGACTATATTTAAAAAAAAAAAACAGCTTTCCTCTCCCCGGTTAAAAAGATGTGAAAGCGCATCTCTCTTTATAAAAATGGCACATTTTGAGGTATGAAGTACTAGAAGAGAGGAATTTTATAATTGGAGGGCATCATATATTATATTTTAGATCGAGGAAGTTCTTAATCTAATTTGAGTCATATATATGGATCGAGCTAGCTAGCTAGGTGTGACAATGATCATGTTGTTATCTGCCTCGTGAAGTTTATGCATGTGTCATGATATATATACCTACATGCCAAAACAATAATCAAACTCACCCTTCGAAATAAACAATAATATTGATATTTTTGCCTAAGAATTAAGCTTTATTCCTAGTTGATCAAGAAGTTGATCACCTTTAATTCAAAGGCAATTTATAAGTTGTGACAACTACATAAAAATTTATAAGGTTGTGAGTCAAGCATTACTAGACTTGTGAAGTTATGATGATCATCATGAGTAAAACTGACAGGCTTGTTTGGATTGAGAGATCCCCAGCTAGTTAAAGGCGTGCTTATTTACTTCAAGCGGTGGCCAGGCTCTGGAGATCACAAGTTATTTACTGGCACACTGAGTATGAGCCCTGGATGTATTTGTAAATGTCGTATATAGATTGATCAGGAACTATATATAATATATGGCCAACCGGTATGTATAGCTAGCTAGGAAAGCTCTACAAATTATTTACTCTTATCCCATTAATGTAACGAGATTATAATATTATTATTCAAACTTTTGAATTTCTTCTTTAATAACTTAAAAGATAAACAAAAGGGAATTAAAAAATTATCAAAATTTACATGATAAGATGATAGTAAAAGGAGAGCATGATTTGTAGCATTACTCTCTCTCTCTCTCTCTCTCTCTCTCTCTATATATATATATATGTAGTTGTACATCTATGGTGCATTTATATATATCCTTGCTAGCTAATACGTTGTCGTTTGGTTTAGTAATTAATGACAAGATCGATCAATGTTGAAATATGTGATTTATATCTGATAAGTATATAAATATGGGGGTATTTTTGTAAACTTTTTTAAATATGTTTATTTAATTAAGATCAGTATAAATACATATAATTTTGAATGATAGTGAATTTTTTATCGTTCGCTTCTGTAAATGTAAGCATATTGTCAAACTATGTAAATCTATGTATGTGACTTTTCTCTTATTTTTTTCTTATGATTAATTATGTATTATTGATCATAATTATCGCATGATCACATTAATCAGAAATTTCGTGCTTAATTTACAATTAAATTCTCTTCCTAATATAGTAAATAGGGATTAAGAATTCTCCAAATTATTTTCTGGATTTTAAAATTTTGAAATAGACATATGAAATGGAATCATAATATTGTATTAATTGATCATTTAATATCATTCAAAAAAATATATCATGATTTCTCTCACTTAAATCTTAAATTCTTAAAACTATTTTTTCCAATACAAATACATCTCGGGGAAGCTAATTGGCTAGGTGGGATTTTACGGTATCTTCGTGGGCCCGAATTGCCTTTCATGACCATAAGTACTGTGCGTGCAATTGGACAGCTTCGGCCTTGGGGACGTTGGGATGGTAAAACCCGATAAAGATTTGGTAGGTCATTTTATATTATTTCAATCAATTGTCTATTCATTCGAATTCTTTCCTTCTAGAATCACCCGTTACAAAAAGATAAGCATTCATTTCCTAGCTTTCATATTAAAGAATAAGTTCTTCCATATTAAAGAACAAATAAAGTCTTCAGAGAGAGAAAAAAAAAAGAACAAATAAAGTAACCACTTCTTTGTGAATGGATGCTCTGAAAATCATTGCAGTAAAGTGAAACATTGATTTTCATTTACTAGGAAATTAGGGATGCCCCGCCCCTATCTGCCTATCTGCCTATCTAGATGGGACGATGGCTACCGTCTGCCGGATGCGGTGGCAGCACAATTCACTCACATACATGCACCGCTACGCATACATGGAACAAACGGAGCTTGCATTTATCTCGCCTCGCACATTATATAATATATAATTTATACATTAAACAAAACAACATTTTAGATATTTCAAGACGGCATTATTTTATTTAATATGTTAATTCCTCTATTCTCGACACTTCTCTCTCAAACTTCCTCAGCGCGCTCTCGCTCTCTCTTGCCTCACAACCCACATATACAAACCTCTCTCTCTCACTCGTCACCCTTGTTTAGTTTGTATCTCTCTCCTTCTTCTTCATCTTGTAAGTATATTGAAGACTCTAAATTAATTTTTTTTTATTTTCGGATTGGATTATAGAAGATGGGATTCATGAATGGATTGAAGGATGTGTTTGTTATTTGTGTGCTATGGAGATATTTATGTGGATTTGTGATGATGTTTGGTGAAATTTGTGATATAAAATTATAGTTTAGGTTTCAATCTAAAACCCTAAGTTAAATTAGGGGTCTCAAAGTTGAAACTCCTTACTTAATTTAGCAGTCTGTTTTGAGGGTTTTCATATTAAAATCCCTCAAATTTAATTTTAGGTGTTACAATTTAACGTTCATGACCATATGTATGATTTTATGAAATTGTGTTATGATTTTTTCAACATGCTATCTTATGTGTCAAGTTTTTGTTAGTTAGCAAGAATAGATAATTAGGCGAATCCAGCCACTAGCTTTGGTGCTAGATCTCCTTACCCTACCGACCCCCTAACCCTAACCCTATGCCAATAGGCCCACCAAGTAAGAAATCAATTTTCATTTGTGGTCTTACTTTGCCAAAATACAGGATAGTGAGCTCAATAACTCCGAAGTTAAGTGTACCCACTATGATAAAATGTATAGATGTCACTGTATGAGATATAGTACATCCCAATTGAAGGTTCATTTAGAAGAAGAATGCAAAAAGAGTTAATATAAACTTGAGATTATAATTTTAAAAAAATAACAGAAGAGAGTAGTGGGGGACAACATTGAAAGGATATATTAAATATGACTCGAATGAGTGTAGGATGTATCTAGTTCATATAGTGGTGATTGCCTACATGTAAGAGCACTCTTAATGGACTGCTAAATTACCTTTTTCCTTTAAAATATGGTTAAAAGTGTCCAAAAACCCACTTCATCAAACACTTCAAAATTAAAGAATTTTGAAGGCGTGAACAGTGATCCGCTACATGTAGCAGGACCCTGCTCACCTTCAAAAACATATTTTATTATTTTAGATGTTGTTATCGAAGTGTTGTTGGTTTACTGGGTTGCATTTTGTAGTTAGCTTTTGCTGTTAATTCTAAAATTGCATCTTATCACATGATTTTCTATTGTGCTTCTTGTATCCGTTTGTAGGATAAATAATGTTGTATGAAAGCATGTCAAAATAGAATATTAAAGATTCCACAGAAGAGTTTTTAAGATCTTTTTCGCCATTTTAGCATTCAACTGAATGATATATATTGGTAATTTTGAAAACTGAGTATGGAATTTTTGCCATTATTATATAATCTTCTCTTTTTATTTATTTTATAATTTATATTTTAGTTTAAGTTATAAAATTGAATTAATACAAAATAAAACATAGATATATAACATTATATATGAGGAGATGTTGTAAATATCAAAAAATATGAGGATATCATTGATAGTTAGAGAAATTATTCTAAATGAATAAATAAAGATTAAAAATATAATATTTAAATGATATAGAGAAAAAATAGATTAGCTGATGGATGGTATGTTGTAAAAGAAGGTAGCTAAAATATAAAAAGTGAGATTAGGTAGTGTGTTTTGACAAAAAAAAAAAATAGCTACCTCATTAGAAGTATTCTAAGATGTGTATCACATAATGTAAATCTTATTGTAACTGATGGTTAAAAAGATGAGCATGATTCGATTGTAAAGGCTAAAGATGCAGTGAGGTTTGTGAGGTCTTTACTAGTATGGTTTGATAAATTCAAAATTACTATAAGGGCTACGGGTATTGGGTGCATGAAGAGGTTGTGTATTTTATATTTCTATAAGGTGAAATTCAATCTTCTTGATGTTAAAGACAAGAGTTTGAAAACATCATTAAAAATATATCAACTATATTTTTAGTGATGAGGGATATTCGAATACAACCTAGCTATATATATTCAGCACCATCTCGTATCCTTTCAATCTCAAAATTACTCATAAAAACATTTTGTAAGATGTTTTACCTTTTAAGGACGTGCATGAGGAGCCCAAGTTAGATTTTATTAGATTTGTTGATACTGGAAAAATCAATCAACGGGCCGAGGCGGGAGAAAGAATCATTCCCGGTCCACCAGTATGAATTGGGCTTCATTTGGTATCGTTTGGGGCACTCGGCAAGATTTTAATGCGGCTGGCGAGTATGTTGATAACAGATAAAATAAATAGACATAGGTATAGTATTTACGTGGTTCGGCGTAAGGCCTACGTCCATGGGCATTTGGGAAGGAGAGTCCACTATAATTAGTATTTTGTAGTCTCTCACAATTCACTGTAGTACAAGAAAAAATATATATAAATTTATGAATAAGATCCATTGGTTGGAGCTCTCGTGTCCCGCTGTGAAGACGAAGAAGACAATACTGGAGAGGAGACTGTGGGCTGGTCTACGAGAGTCCCTTGTTTCATCTAATTGTTGCCATTTTTATAGTCTTCTGGGTTGCGTGACTAGTCCATTTCTTTATTCCTCTTCTTTTTGCTTTTCCTTGTCCGTGTGCCTCATGCATTGACACCCTTGGTCATTTCTCACCTGCACCCCTAGCCCCTACAACTGCCAGCCTTCATTTCCTTACCACCCCATTTTTCTTTTCCTCACAGTACTCCATGAATTCTCAACAAAGATACTTTGGTGGAAATTTCAAAACATCCGTCATCTGAACTCTAAAAAGGTGGTAATTCAACTTCCAAGCCCAAGGTAAGAAATAAAAACATGCGATGAATAGATAAATAGTAGAATGCTGTAATGCGCTAAAATTTCAAAACTTTCAATGGCGTGAAGTGCAAACATGGGGCTCGGTTAAGGCGGGAGATAGGCTCGACCACAAGAGTGGGACCGCGAAGTGCAAGCGCGGCAGGAGTCGGACTCTGTAGGAGTGACAACTTGTGAGATCATAGACTACGTGTATTTTTACGTATTGTTTTATTATTATTGTTGATTATTTTAATTTATTTTAATAATATTATTAGTTGTATTTTATTTGTTTAAAATTATTATTTGAGCTATTAATTATTTAATATTAGTTTTACATTGTTTTTATGTTCAAATATTGAGTTACATTGCTTCTCTTTTTAATTTTAATGTGAATTAATTATTTTAACGATTGGAATTAAATTTCTTTATTTTATTATGTGATTTATTTGATGTGTTTTCTTTATATTAATAATTGTATTGTAATTAAATTGTGTTTTGGCTTAATTTATTTTATTGTTGGGTTTTAAATATTTTATTTTATTGATATTAAATTGTAGCATTTTCAGTTGGCTTTTATTTATTTTATTTTATTGTACTTTATTTCTAGTTAGTCTTCATTTCTTTTCTTTCCCTTCCTTTTTCTTTTTCCTTTTTCTTTTTCTTCGCTTTTTCTTTTCTTTTCTTTTCTCCCCAATTTTCCCCCCAGCCCCGTGCGCGACCCTCCCCTACTTCCCCTCTCTCCTGCCCATTCTTCCTCTCTCCACCCAATGCCGCCGCTCGCGGCTGTGGCCGTCACCACCCCTCCTATTCTCTTCCCTACAAGCCGGTGACCACCCCCCCTTTAATTTCAGCCCAACACGTACCGCTGTTTGCCGCCATGCCTACCTCCAAACCGCGGCCTTTAAGTGCTCCAGCGCCGTCGTTGCTCTACCACCGGCCACTATCTCTTCACCACCGGCCTCCCAGCTACCTAACCCACCCTTCCTCAGCCCCGATCCGCCACCCTTGCGGTCCCTTGAGCTACAACTCTATTTTATACTATTTGGCCTTCTACCGCCGCCCACGCCTCCACCCACGGCCAACCACCACCACCAATCACTCCACCAACACCTCTAAGTCATTCCCTAACCATCTTAAGTCTTAGTTTGTTCCTACTCAAAAGTTGGGTTTTGAGACCCACAGTCGTTGCCCGTTTTGCATTGTTACGTTACTTTGCCATTGTCGCTTGCACCTTCGTGGTCCAAATGAATTTTAATATTTAAATATATTTTTGCATCGATAAATATTGTATTTGTTTGACGTTGGGATTTATTGATTGATGTTGGAATTTATTAATTGTTGGTTATTTTATGTGTTGTGGTATATATTATGTAATTACACGCTTGATCATGTGTATATTTGGTGTTTGGATTTTAATATGAGATGTGGTTATTGGGTTTATGGATTTTAATAGTTTTTGACTGAGTCATGACAGGGACGGCGATACGTAACGCCCATTATGATCAGTAGGTATAAAGGACATAACGGAGACAGCAATACGTAACACACATTATGGTCATTGTGTGTGCATTTCATATCGGAGACGGTGATACGTAATGCCCAATATGATTAGTTGTTTGTGTCATAATGAGGACGACAATACGTAACGCCCATTATGATTAGTATGTATATCATATCGGGGACGGCGATACGTAATACCCGATATGATTGGAATGTTTGTGTCATGACAGGGACGGCGATACGTAACGCCTGTATGACTGACATGAATATGGGAGTAAGCAGAGATGGTGGTAAAGTCCCGCCTGCGATACCCGTCTATTGTGTTAATTGATTTTATGTTGATTATTTTCTGAGAAAAATGGTTGTGGTTTTTAAAGGATTTACGGATATTTCTTTTTGGAAAATGATGGATGATTTTATTAGAATTTTATCGTGGACCAAAATTGGATTTTGGCGTGTTAATTTATTTATTTTGAGAAAGATGATTTTTGAAATTCATGCATACGATGTCATGTAAATTGTGTGAGGTTGTTGTTGTTGCATGAGTATATGTTATATCTTGTAGTTTGTTTGGGTTGTACTTACCTGCGATGCCATTTTTGGCGTCGTAGTTTTTAGATGCAGAGTTTTGTGGAAGCTGAGCCTGAGGAGACGACTCCGCTATTGAAGTATTCAAATTATAATTTGTTACCTTGGAAAATTTTTTCTCCTTTTTATAAATATGTATTTGTGTAATTTTTATTTCAGATGACTATATTAAAATAATTCTAAAAATTCTGGTATTTAGATATTGACTTCAAATTATCCGCTACTTTTATTTATGCATGTCACGTATTCACATACTGAGCACTTGACGTTGGGAGTGCGTGACCCGTGTTGTCAACATCTCGACGCCTCAATTCCCGTGTTATTTTAAGAAAAATTTGGGAGCGTCACAGTACTCGAGGCGTGAGCACGGTAGGAGGTAGACTTGACCGCAAGCGTAAGAACGCGAGATGTGAGCGCGGCGGGAGGTAGACTCGACCACAAGCTTGAGAACGCAAAGTGGGAACGTGGCGAGAGATGGACTCCGCAGGCGTGAGAATGCGAGGCTTGAGCACGACAGGAGGTGGACTCGACTAAGGCTAAGCACCACCTTAGGCGGAGTCGGAGAGGCCATATCGGAGGGGGGATATGACCTCTAACTCCGCCTCCGAAAGTAAAAACCACCGTTTCGCCTCTGACTCCGACTTGTCGAAGTAGAGTCCATGGTTTCAATCAATTTTAGGCTTTTCATGGGCCTTAAATATTTGGGCTTATATTAGACTTTTTAAAGTTCATGATGTCAAATTAGGTTTTTCGTGGGCTTTAAATAAGATGTCAAATTGACTATTTTAATATTTTTAAAAATCACATTTACGCCTTTGGCTCACTAATAAAAATCCAACTAGTTATCAATTAAAAATCACATTTGGGCCTTTGGCACACTAATAAAAACTCACATTAAAGAATGTACTTCTTACATACAATAAAAACCCATTAAAAATTCACTAATTAATATGATGAAACCACATTCAAAATCATTCACATCCAACTAAATCACTTTTAAATTTTAAAAAATAAATAAATAAATATCACTTCAAATCTAAACATCCACATCCAAAAAAAAAACATAGGATAGGCACAACATCCATATCCATCATCTACACTTCACAATCATCATTCACATCCACATCCATTATCCACCCTTCACATTCATCAGCCACACTTCACATCCATCTTCCACACCCACATTCCACACCCATCATCCACATCACTAATAATAATAGGTTCTTACAAGTTTATAAAATTACAACAATTAAAATAAACATATTCTAAGTTCTAATTTTAACAAAAACTGGGTACCAAGTTTCAATCAAGTAAAATATCAAATTAAAAGTGTTAAACTCCTAACAAACATATTTGATATTACTAAAATAATAAGCTTCCACCTTATAATGTTCTTCTCTACAATGCCTAAAAAAAATGAAAATATCTTAATAAGCATGAGCAATATATAACATGAGCAATATAACAAAATAAGTTACATATAAAATTATAGATTTAAGAACATCACAAGAACTCAAACCTCAATCATCCCCACGTAGTAAGTTCGCCATACAGTAGTTAATTCTACATTAAGATGTCAAAGAGTAGGAAATTAGTATCACTAGAAATGTCAAAATTAACATATATACAAGTTTAAAAAATATATATTATCTGTGTATAACTTATAACCTTCCACATCATTAATGGAATCCAAATAATTCCCAGTCAAACATATAGGAGTGGATTTCAACCAATTTTGCGTGCTCACAAGAGCCTCTACAGTCCTAGGAGCCAAAGAACTCCTAAAAGGATCTAATACATGGCCTCTTGTGCTAAATGCTGACTCAAATGCTACGATGGTGATCGAAATGGGCAATATATCTTTATCCATCAGAGCAAGAATCGGATATTTGGTGGAGTTGACCTTCTACCAAATTAAAATGTCGAAATCCTCAATGGGAACCTCAACCTCCTCTAGCAAATACCATTCTAACTCTAATTTACAATCCAACAAGCTCACAATGGTAGGATTTTAAAAAGAACAAGGGATCAAGCCTAGCAATAGTACTCCTCGTTGATGCACTACCTTCACTTTGAGAAGTTGACTTAGTTAAGGACCCACCACCAAGCCCAACATATTGCTGATACAAATATATCAAATCCCTCTTTAAGAGTGCAACAAATTCCTCACCTCTCTCCTCGCCCAATGTTTCATTGAACCAATAATCTTGAGCACTCAATTTGTACCGTGGATCAAGAATGGCAGCAATAAACAACAATCGATTTATCTTTTCCAGATCACCCCAATACTTTTCATACTTTGCCTTCATTTGGACAGTCATTGTACTCAAGCGAAAATTAGGATCTTCCATATAAGTATCCAAGTTTGCATGAATATTAATTAGTTCTTGAAAATACAGATTTGATGTAACATATAATGGCCCAGAAATACACATGATGACATTGTAAAACACTTCTAGGAACTTCGCAAAGTTTCTAATGGTCTTTCAATCATCAACTCTAGGAGCTCCTAGACCCTTTTTCCCATACCCATCCTCAGAAAAATAAACTCGTGATTAGGGATTCTCATCAAGCAGAAGTTTGAATGCTTTTTTGTACTTTTCAGCCACATTCAACATAAGATAAATCGAGTTCCATCTAGTAGTCACGTCAAGACTCAAGAAACTAGAACATCCAACTTTTGACCTATCAACACAAGACTTGAAAGTAGCAAGTCTTTGGGGAAGAGACTTGACATACTTAATCAAATTGTAGACCCTTACAATTGAGTCATCAACCTCTTTCAAACCTTCAGCCACAACAGGATTTAAAATGTGCGTTGTACACCTCATATGAATAAACTCATGATTCGCAACACACTTATCACTTTCTATTTGCATTGTTCTCAACCAATCAATAGTGAAATCATTAGAGTTAGCATTATCCACCGTAATTGTTAATACTTTGTCAATGTCCCAGTCAAGCATACACTCCTCTAATTCCCTCCCAATCGTGGCCCTTTTGTGATCACTAATCCAAACAAATGAAATTATTCGCTTATACAACTTCCAACTACTATCAATAAAATGTGTCATCACACACATATAGTTTATGTTTTGGATAGAAGTCCAGGTGTCGGTGGTTAGGCACACTCTCTGTCTAGTTGTCAAAAATGCTTTCTTCAAGCTATCATTATCTCTCAAGAATAGCCTCATACAATCCCTCATTAAGGTAAATCGAGAAGGTATAGGAAACCATGGATCAAGAGATTTAGTGTATTCTCGAAACCTTTGGCCCTCAACAATTCTAAAGGGTAACTTATCCACTATTACCATCCTAGCAAGGGTTGCCCGAATTTTTTTCTTATTGTACTTGGTCATCCCTAAACTCTTTACTACTTCCCCTCCTTCAATTTTTGCTTCTGGGACCAAGAACTATTGAGTCTTGTCCTTTTTATCGTTACGGTTCTTTGGGCAAACTCCGATATGTTGTCTCATAGCTGAAGTGCCAACCCTCTTGGCATGGTATTTAAATTTCCTTTCACAATGATTACAATGTGATATGGGTTCATTGGGATCACAATCAACAACTCTTAGGAAGTTGTCTCATACTTCAGACCTGTTCTTTTAGATTCTACTACCAGGTGGAAGGCGAGTGCGAGGAGTTGAATGGCTAGTAAAGGGAGTGGCTATCGAATCATCTAAGTCTACATCTATTGGTCCCTTAGACTCGTCAACAATGGAAACATCGACATCGATGTTCACTAGGTGTTGTGGTACTGTGCTTTTTTCTCTTACAATTGGGATGGTAGAACAAGATATATATGTTAATTAATAATCAATATAAAATTATTGTTAAGAACTACAATACACATATTTAAGAACTACAATACACATATTTTAACTGTCAATGTAAAATTATAACATTATGAAAGCTTGTGTCATAGATAATTTGTGATGGATAAGTGTTTGCAACAAAACTTTGGAAACTATTGATCTTGTTGAATCATAGAATTTACTACATTGCATTACAGAGTAATTATCTTATTTGCTATTCAGATTTACATCACCAAATAAGTATGTATTACACACATATTTGCATATACTTAGTTAATTGAAACTAACTTCATGCCAGTGTCAATGACAACATAAGCCCCAACAGCAACCACTTAATCCAACCTCAAGACCACCCAATTGAAGCACCATATTTCACCATTTTTTGGGATCTGTCAAGACACAGATAATATCTCTTGTTTATTTTATTATTCCCATTATTTTCATCATTTGACCTAATGCCCTTTCAAACCCATTCTACCTCATTATGCACTAATTCAGACAATCACATTTGACCTAATGCCCTTTCAAACCCATTTCGCCTCAACTGTGGAATTAATTTGAAAAAATATTACTGGCATTGATTGATCAAAGATTATAAATTTTCAAGCAAATGAAGAAAATGAACAAACGATGAAAAAGGCATTTGCAGTAAATGAATAAAATTGGTAGCCAATATCTTAGATTCTCAAGCATCAAACAAATAAAGCTATGTCTCAGATTTTAAAGAAAATCCAAACATGGTGAACGTGAATGGAAGGATTGTCATCAAAATAGAGTTGTGCCACTGCTGCCACGTGCGCCAGGAGAATGAGACACCGTGAGGAGGAGGCGAGGCCGCAAGGAGGAGGCGATGTGAACGAGGTATGGAGGCGGCTGCTAGGAACCTAGGGTTCTGAGAAATGAGATGGTCTGATGGAGAAATGGACTATGGAGTCTGATGACTCGTGCGCGAGGAGAATGAGACACCGTGAGGAGGAGGCGATGTGCGCGAGGTATGAAGGCAGCTGCTAGAAATCTAGGGTTTTGAAAAATGAGATAGTCTGATAGAAAAATGGACTATGAAGTCTGATGACTCACGCGGGGGCAATAAGAACACTAAGATGGGCGTTTTCATGAAAGCTTAGGAAAAATAGTGTCATTTCTCTAGAAACGACGCCATTTTTATATACTTCATTTAAGTTGCCCTGCAAGGTAATTTTGTAAATGTGTATTTTTTTAAAGATAAGTTAAGTTATAAATATTATATTTTATCTCTAAAAAAATTATTATATTTTAAGATGTCTACTATACATTACTTTATAATAGTTTATTTTCAAATTAATAGATGTCTATTAATTTAATTATCTATTAATATTTACTAGGACTTAAGGTTTAAGATTTAGGGTTTAGGGTTTAGGGTTTAGGGTTTCTAAGTAGATCATATGAAAACATTAGCTAATATTATTATTCAATTTATTTAGTCTTTATATAATAGTCTCCCAACATTAGCATTACACGTAATACTTATTAGTAACTTATAACTTATTACTCTATACAAGTTATTACACTAGTAGATGTCTATTATATTATAAATTATTATATTAGTAACTTAAGAGTTTATATCATTTATACATTAGTAACTTAAAATATTTTTTTTAAAGAATAATTTATAACACTTACACATTAGTATTATGAGTTTATAACTTATAATTTAATTGCATTAGTTTATGTCATTAACTATTAATAGATATCTACTATATTATAAATTACTATATTAATAACTTTACTAACTTATAAGTTTATATCATGAATATACATTAGTAACTTATATCATATTAATACTTATTATACATTAGTAATCTAATTAATTGTATTAGTTATGTCATTAACTATCAGTAGACGTCTTCTATATTATTAATTATTATATTAGTAACTCATAACATATTAACATTTATTATATCCTTAAAAAAACACTTATTGCACATTAGTAATCTAACTAATTGCATTAGTTTATATAATTATATATTAGCAATAGATGTCTACTATACTATATTAGTATATTAGTAACTTTACTAACTTATAAGTTTATATCATGTATATACATTAGTAACTTATAACATATTAACACTAGCTAATATTATTATTAAATTGATTTAGTCTTTTATGTAATAGTCTCCCAGACATTAGTATTACATTTAATACTTATTAGTAACTGATAACTTATTACTCTATGCAAGTTATTACATTAGTAGATGTCTATTATATTATAAATTATTATATTAGTAACTTATAAGATTATATCATTTATACATTTGTAACTTATAATACTTTTTTTTAAAGAATAGTTTATAACACTTACACATTAGTATTATAACTTATTACATTAATTTATGTCATGATATAATAGTAGATGTCGACTATCTCATAAATTATTATATTAGTAAATTATAATTATATTAAATATTTACTATATTATAAATTATTATATTAATAATTTTACTAATTTATTAGTAACTTATAACATATCAATACTTATTATACATTAGTAATCTAACTAATTGTATTAGTTTATGTCATTAACTATTAGTAGTCTAATATATGTCTATCCATTATAAATTATTATATTAGTAACTTTACTAACTTATAATTTTACTGTAATAACCCAAATTTTTTAAGATAAAACATTTACTTGAGAATATTTTAAATTTATTGGAAAGATATTTTTTTCATAGGATTTGAGGCTTAGATGCATTCGAAGAAAAATTTTGGATTGACTTTTGGGAATTTTAGCAAGGTGTCAACTAGAGAAATTCAATTTGGACCTAGAAAGAGATAAATTTGTAAATTTTGATAAAGAAATTAAAAGGGAAGTGATAAAACAAAACATCAAACACTTGGTGTGCCAAAATGAGTTCTCGGACTAATCCATCGGGTTTTTGTGTAATAATCATAACTCATTCATATAAGATCAGAACGATTTGATTCTAATTCTTATAGAACCTTAAGAGATATATCTAGAACTTTCATGTTTTGTATTTTTTAAGATAAGGAATGTATCAAGGACTAAAACTAGTGTGAAGTGGGCGGATGAGAATGGGAGTCAACTGGTAACCGACTTAGATGGGTTATCTTATGTTCGGCCATGTGATGAAAATTGTTATTGGCTATAAATTTTTATGAGGTCTTGACATGTGTGGGAATATGTAGAAAGTTTATAAGAATTCATCTAAAAGTCTTGGTACGCAAGAAAACAAAGGAAAATAAATAGAGAATTTGGATTGGGTGTTCTCGAGTAAGTTTTGATATGTTTCAATGAAATAATCATATCTCTCTTATCTGATTTTGTAATAAAGTGATTTAAAATCATATAGAACCTTAAGAGAATTATCTTAAACTTTCATGTTTTGATTTTTTGACAAATCGAATTGTACCAAGAAATTATTTGGACTGAAACATGACTAGCCCCTAGGGGAGGCCAAGTGGCCAGATACACCTCATTGGAAGATTTCCTATGATGTTATCTTGTCTTTACCCCCATGTACTAGAACTCTTTGAACCATTAATCAAGATCATTTTATAGGTGGATTAATCTCAATCATGGGATTAAAATATCAGCAAATCCCCATAGGATTAGGGGTGATCATGAGACCATAAGTATAGGGGACACCTCACTTATGCAACCAAATGGAGTTGCAGAAATGTCCAAACTATTTCTCGTTGCATCTCACGCCTTTTATGCCTATAAATAGATGCATGGGCTTCTCTTCTTTCCCCATGAGAGATACCAGTCAGCCATAGTGAGAAATACCCAAGAGAAATACAAAAATCCACTCACATCACCTAAGTGTCAAAAGAGAACTAATTGAGAGCATTAGAGAAAAAGTGGTGCAAGACCAACCATAGACATCTAATTTAGTTTTGGAAAAATTTACAAGTGCATATATTAACTTAATCTTGGCATAAAATACGTGGTTTGGTGATTGGATTATGTTTGATATTTATTTGAGTTTAATCTTTGTTTCTGTGTTAAATTGAAATATATTGAATTTTGGAGTGGTTTTTGCTATGACAAAATGTTAGGAAAATTATGAGATTTTATAAATATATTATATGATGTTAAATGAAGATAATTATGTGAAAATATGAGATTTTTCTATGGAAAAGAATGAAGAAACAACTCTAGTGAGTTTTGGCCTAAATAGGATTATTATTGGCAGATTTGACACCTTTTGATAAATCAGACATAACTTGTTCGTTTGATATTGGATTTGAATAATTCAATAGGTTATGTAAATATAAGAAAAAGATATACAACTTTTATGTTTTGAGTTTTAAGAGATAAGGACTCAATAAAGGATGAAATTGAGATTGAAGTGGCAGGACCGAGTTTACCATAGTAAACATTATTCGTTAAGTTTTGACGTTACGAATTTATGTGATGTAAGTGCATGTATATGTGATATATGTTTATGGGATATGTTTTTATATGTCACATGAATTATGAAGACATGAAACATGCATGTCATAGGCCTAAGTTATGTGATCATTGTATTTTGTCACATATATGTGTCATCATAAGTCATGACGTCTATTTTAAAAAAAGTCTATCTTATATTTCATCAAGTAAGTGTCATTATAAGTCATGTCAAGTATTAAAGAAATAAGAAAAGATATGTCATGGCCCAATCACGAGTAATAATAGTGGCATGGCCTAACCACGAGTAATAATAGTGGATATAAGTAAAGATTTATAAGAATAAGAATTTTAAGATAAGAATGAAAAGTTCATGCATGATACAAGTTTATTTAGGAAAGAAGGATATCAGTATAAGTCCATATAAGAGATAAGTTTAAGTCATGTATAAGTCATATGAAGCATGCCATAAATGCAGATTCTAACTGTCTGGCTTATTTGTGATTATTTTATGATGTTTATACTTTTATTAAGTTACATATATACTTATTGAGATTTTTAAGAAAATCTCACTCTTCTATATTTCTATTTCTGGAAATATAAAATTATGTTGCAAGATTGATGATTGAGATAGAGAAAGGCCCAATGACTTAAGGAACTCAGAGGAGCCTGGATGGCCATAAAATTAGTCTAAGTTTTGAGAATAAATTATGTACATGACTAACAAAACTAACTGGGTTATGTATGTAATAATATAAGGTTATTATAAAAATGGATGAGATAGATATTGTGGTTGTAATTCACCATGTGATCATTAGAGAATTTTTATTCAAAAATTTTCCGCTGCAATTTCGATAAATACGAGGGTGAGTAGCCTAACCATATTTATCCTGACATTTCAATTTGCATTGAATTACGAACATAAATTAGGGGCGTCAAATTTACAATACTTATACATTAGTAACTTATAAGTTTATAACACATTAAGACTTATTATACATTAGTAATATAACTAATTAAAACTTATATTATAAGTAGATCTAGTCATCTAAATGTTTATAACTTATAACATATATTAGATGTATATTACAACTTATAACATATTAAAACTTATTATTACATTAGTTTATGTCATTATATATTAGTAGATGTTTATTATATTATTAGTAAATTTTTTTAGAAGTTAATTTAATTATATATCTATATTTATATATATACATATATATAATATATCTATATTTTTATATTTATATGCAAAATATCAGAGTTTGAGTCGAAAGTAATGTCAGAGGTGGAGTCGAAGGCGATGAGTTGGAGACAGAGACGGTGGAGGTCCCTCCCTCCGACTCCGACTTCAAGAGGGGAAAAAACTCCGACTCCGACTTGTCAGAGTCAGAATTGAGTCGAGTCAGAACTAGTGTCGAAGTCAGTGAGTTGGATTTCTGCTCAGCCCTAGACTCGATCGCAAGCGTGAGCAAGCGAGGCATGAGCGCGACAGGAGGTAAACTCCACCGCAAGCATGAGAACGTGAGGCGTGAGCATGGCAAGAGGTGGACTCAACCACAAGCGTGAGAACGCGAAGCGCAATCATGATGGGAGATAGAGACTGGTGAATCAGCGTGCGAGGGCTTACGAGCGGGCAAAGGCCCTAGACTCGACCCCACAATTTGTCGATATTTTGCTAATGAAGATGGAGAGGGTCTATGAGTATACTCGGCTTGGGGCCGTAACCTTGAGTCTCGAACTTATGACAAATCGTGGTGCGGAAATTTAGGAATGGGCTAAAACCCAAGACTCGACCCCGCAATTCACTGGCATCCCATGTGTGTGACAAGAGCGTGGAGCTTGTTCCATCACGAGAGATGGACTAGTGACCCACGTATGATGAGAGCATGGAGCTCGTTCTATCACGGGAGAAATGTTTGTTTCATGCTGCAGAAAATAACTTCATTAGTAAAAAAAATGAATTCATACGCTGTGAGCGATACCAACCGGAGATTTTAAGTCGCCGTAGTTGACACTCGTGTAATTGGGGTTGTTGCATCCGAGCTTGTGCATGCTAAGTCGAGTTGAGTGCATTGCTAGCCCGAGCCAGAGCATGCGTAGTTAGGGCGTAAACTTTGTCGAAATCGAGCTCGTTGTGTCGCCAAGTTTGAGCTCCCGTGATCCAAGGTGATGAATAACCTATCCAAGTAATCAAAAAGGAAGAAGCAGACAAGTCTCAAACAGGAGAGGCTTGGCCGGCAAGTCCCGAGCGGGATATGCATGCTGTGTATAAGTCTGTGAGTTGAGTCCCTTTTTTTCGAGTATGCATGAAGAGCTCATGTTTCCTGAGTTGCTTTCTTGTGTGTGCACAGCGAGGGCACGTCCCGAATGTGAGAGGCGAGCCCTTAGTGGAGTGAGTGATGCAGGTGTAGATATAATGCGGTCTGTGCATGGGAGGAAGGCTTATGGGGGAAGGCTCGCCCAATCCCGTGCACGGTGTCCTGTGCATGTGTCCTAAGCTGGTGTTTAGAGTGATGGAGAATCCGTGAGGTAAGTTTTGAGTGAGGCGGGCGACCATGAATCCTTGGTCCCGAGTGGTGTTCCCGTGTAGACGAGTCCTCGAGCTCCCGTGAAGGAGGTGGCCCCAAAGGAGGGTCTCGAGAGGTGAATGTCCAACGAAGTGAGGCAAGGGAGTGTCCTGAATTGCTCTCTCGTGTGTGTAGCGAGGGGCGAGTTTGTGCGTGAGGCAAGGGAGAGTGGTGAGGGGCGAAGCCGTGTGTGAGGCGAGGGAGAGTGGCGTGATGGTATTTCCCGTGCGTGGTGAGTCCAGGTTATTGAGAGGGTGGTTGTCGAGTGGGAGGTGAGTCGAGTGTGGGGACTCTGAGTGTGGTTTGCCTGATACCCATCTCAGGTGCACTAGGCAGGCACCCACTGGTGGCGACAAACATGTACCTTTGGCAGACTGGGGATGTTATGGCGAAGGTAGACAAAGTCAGCGACCTCTTTGGTGGCAACTGGTAGCCCACCCATGAGTCAGAGGAGCTGGGTCATGCATTCTCACCATAGGCAAGACATAGCTAGGGTGGATTGGTTTCCAACGAAACCACGTAGGGGGTAGTCCCGTCAGAAATAGAAGGCGTCGACAGTTCGCCTGGTGGCGGTGCCCACACCCCCTCCCCCTCCCCTTTCCCGCTCCAATGCAATGGGGTGGCACGATGGGACATTACCCATGTGCCCTCGATGTGATTTTTCCCGGCAAGATAACCTGCCGATTACCTACCTGCCGGGAATAGAAATTGCCGGCGGTCCAAACGACAACCGTCGACAGGTCCATAAGACTCACAACATGGTGCCATGAGTCACAAGGTGCACCACGGCGTGCCCCCGTGTGGTATTATGCATGCATGTATGGGCATGCACTTGTGCATGCATGCACAACACGTGCATGTATACATTGTGCACTTAAGTGCATAATGCCTTCCCACGCCTACCATTCACTGGTCCCTCTGTTTTTGTGCTACCATGTACAAAAACTCCATGCTCCAGAGTGAAGGACTCAATCTTAATCCCTAGGCGTGAGAAAATAATTTTTTTCTCCTTGCCCACTTGCTCTTCTTTTTACAAATACGAACGCTTAAAAATAAAGGCAGATGATACTCATATGAGGGCGTTCTTTGCTCGTCTGATAACTTGTTCAAGACATCGGAAAATTATCTTTCGCCCACCTCCAGCTTAGAATGTGTTCAGATCCCATAAACAGTGTCATTGTTGATGCTGAAAAAATCAATCAACAGGCCGGGACGGGAGAAAGAATCACTCATGGGCCACCGGTGCAAGTTGGGCTTCATTCAGTATCGTTTGGGACTCTCGGCGAGATTTTGATACGTACGTTGATAGCAGATAAAATAAATAGACATAGGCATAGTATTTATGTGGTTCGGCGTAAGGCCTACTCCACTGGCATTTGGGGAGAGGAATCTATTATAAAGAGTGATTTACAGTCTCTCATGATTCATTGTACAAAAAAATGTATACATAAATTTATGAATAAGATCCATTGGTTGAAACTCTCGTGTCCCTATATAAAGACAAAGAGGATGATACTGGAGACGAGACTGTGGGCCGATCTGCGAGAGTCCCTTATTTCATCTTATTGTTGCCTTTTATAGTCTTCTAAGTTGGGTGACCAGTCTATTTCTTTTTTTTCTCTTCCTTTTACTTTTGCTTGTCCGCATGCCTCATGCATTGACTCTCTTAGTTATTTGTCACCTGCTCTCTTATGCCCCTACAATTACTAGCTTTCATTCCCTAACCACCTCATAGTCTTTAGTTCATCCCCTTACTCATGTCCTTTAATATAACAAACAAGAGGTCTGGATCTCATTTTTCTTTTCCTCACGAGATCTTACATGGCATTAATGTAATTTGTCCATATATGCTGTTAAGAAATCTAATGAGATTGATGGTGATGTTTAATTAGAAAAAATCTGTGGAATTAACGAGGGAGGGTGAAAATTTAAAAAAAAAAATCAAGAATCTTTTTACAAATATACAAAATCTCAAGGATGATAACAAAATTGATTACGGGTAGCATTACTCAAAGATGTTTTTTTTGTTTAGAACATAACCTCACAATCTACCATTGAGCTTCTGGAAAAAGAGGTTTGTGAGTCCTAATTTGGATTGGAGGTTTTTAAAAAAAATTTAAAATACTTTCAAAATTTACTTTAAAATAAATTTAATAAAAAATAATTGATACACACAAATTTTGTACATTGATCAGAAAGTTTTTTTGATATAGTGTTGTAGTTTAAAAAAATAGCAGTGTTCATTGAAATGATATTTGGACATAAATATCTTTGTGAGTTTTTTTAAGGTTTTATGAAAGTTATTTTGGATATATTTTATAAAATATCAAAAAACAATTAGACTAAAATTATTTTTGAGATGAAAAATTGTCTTAACGTTTATAAGAGTATTTTTATTAGGCTGTCTAAAATTATATTTTAAAAAATATAAATTTATATATTTATCAAAATAATTTGGTCATATTTAATTAAAACTGGGAAGATAAAAGTGAAAAGAAGAAATAAAAATATTTTTTAATAATAGTAAAACTAAAATTTTATCCAACATTAATCAAATTTGGCAAAATTTTAATTTTATTATTTACTTTTAAAGATAAAATAATGTTTTTATTCTCTTTTTTTATATATATATTTTTTGATCAGATATAATTATTATTTTTTTATATGTATAAAATTATACTTTTTAAGATTTAACTTTAAACCATCTAATTAAAAATGGTAAGATGCTTAATTTGAAGTGAAATAAAGAAAGTGAAGTGAAAACATCAACAATTGGCCGCATGACTACACAGTCCATCCTCATGAGTCATGTGGACCCAGCGAGAGGGAAAAGGGAGGCGTCACCTTGACTCTCGTGGAAAAGCATTTCGGAAAAGAGATTATTTGTGGAAATTTCAGTTTCTCTGAAATGAAATTAGAAATTCTATTTATTATTTTCTGAAAAAAAAAATCTATTTATTATATTTTTAATCGTTCTCTCATTGTTTTTTTATGTGATATTAAAAAATTAATCTATAAATAGAATATAACAAATAATTTATAATCATCAGAGAATGGGAATGAATTATGTGTAACTAGAATGGTAGTTAGAGACACAAATTAATCCTTCCTACCATTCCTATGCTTTTTAGTTTTGCCCTCTCACTTGGGTCAATCCATAGCAATCCTCTTCAATAAATAATATTTGTAATTATGAAATATATAAACGTGATATAATTATTTTTTAACAAATAATCAATATATAATCTAATAATTATTTTTAATACTTGCTTTTATTCTTTGTTACAATAATTTAATAATATTTGAATACTCTATAATTATATGTACCATTACTCTATTAGTAAACTAGAAGGTAAAAATTACTCACCTCGCCAGAAAATTACTAGAGTCACAAAAAAATCTTACAATGAAATTTCACAAAGTGACATGTCAACCTTAGATAATTTTAGTAAATATTTTATTTCACATTTCTTTATTATTTCTTACCATTTCATATTTGATTTCGTGCTCAATTCCCCACCCCTTTCCTTCATTTTTCATTTGCTCTTTTTATAATTCCCCCTCCCGACCTAGTCACCTTCCCTCCATGGCCCCACTTCTCTAAGGTTTAGGATTTAGGGTTTAAATCTCTCTCTATCGATATCATTGATAGTTTTCTATCATCAGATATTTTTATATTTAATTGTTAAGAAAATAAAAGGAAAAATTTTGTTTGGTTATCGAGAAAATGAAAGTAAATTTTTATGTAATTGTTGAGAAGATGAAAGAAGAATTAGATTTATTCTCTATTTAGTTATTGCGAGAAAAAATACAATTTGTTCTTGCTCACGTGTTTTTGAGTAATTGAATGGAAAATAACCTTTATTCTTGTGTTTGATTGTGGAGAGAGAAAATTGTTATGCGTTTGATTGTTGGGAAAATTGCAAAAACGAAAAAAAAAAATGGAAAGAGAGGGGCCAAGATAAAGAAGTCTATGTAATGAACGAACGAAATTATCAGCCGCCCCCTGTCCCACCACTAAATTATGTGAATGACTCCACCACTATTATTTTAAATTCTGCATAGTGACTTGCATAGTAACTTACATAGTAATTTCAAAACTTATAAATAGGGGCTTCAGTTGTAATGAAATTCATAAGAAAATATAGAGAGAGAAAGAAAGTTTCAGTTCTTAAGAGTTCTAGAGAGAATTTCTTATTTCTCTTTTGCAATAGTAGTTTCCTTTCTTTAAGTTTCATAACACGTTATCAGTACGACGGTTCTACCAATTCTGAAGTTAGTGGCCTTATTCCTCTGTAAGTTTTTTAATATATTATTTGAAGTCTTTAATATATTTTATTGATGATTATCTGTGTGAATTTATAAATATAAGATACACATATTTATTTCATTATTTATATGTGTAGAAAATGGCAAATCTTACAAAATTGGAATTTGTTGCTCTTGATATATCTGGGAAAAATTATTTATCCTGGATACTTGATGCTGAAATACATCTTGATGCAATGAACCTGGGAGAAACTATTAAAGAAGGAAATCAAGCATTCCTGCAGGAACGTGCTAAAGCAATGATTTTCCTTCGCCATCATCTTCATGAAGAATTAAAAACTGAATATCTCACAGTAAAAGATCCCTATATTTTGTGGAACAATTTAAGGAAGAGGTATGAACACCAGAAGACTGTCATCCTCCCAAGAGCTCGTTCTCAATGGATGCACCTGAGGTTGCAAGATTTTAAAAGTGTTAGTGAGTATAATTTCGCACTTTTTAAAATAAGCTCAGTATTAAAATTATGTGGTGAGAAAATCACTGATGAAGATATGCTAGAGAAGACTTTTACTACATTTCATGCCTCGAATATGCTCCTGCAGCAGCAGTATCGAGAGAGAAAGTTCAAGAAATATTCTGAACTTATATCATGTCTTCTAGTAGCTGAGCAAAATAATGAGCTCTTATTAGAAAGCCACCAGTCACGCCCTACTGGCTCAATATCATTCCCTGAAGTGAATGGTAATAGGTTTGCATCATTCCCAGAAGTGAATGGTGCATCCTTTAGAAGAAATCGGAGGCGTGGACGTGGTAGGAGAAATTATAGAAATGTTGGTCTCAGGAATGACAACATTAAAAGGGATTATAATATACCATATCACCAGAAGTGGTACAATTCAGAGAGGGGTAAAAATCTTCAAAATAATTCTTCAAAGAAAAGTGAAGAGGTGTGCCATAGATGTGGAATGACTGGACATTGGTCACGTACCTGTCCTACGGCCAGACACTTAGCTGATTTATATCAAGCTTCTATTAAAGGAAAGAATAAAGTGCATGAAACAAATTTAGTAGAACCATCAGATGATTTATTAGATTCAGTAGATGTAGACGTTACTCATCTTGATGTATCTGATTTCTTTAATCATCCTGAAGGTAGTATTGAACACTTAATTGGAGATGGAAGTGTTCCACTCAATTAATGTATTTTTTTTTTTCTATCAGTAATAAAAGTTTTGTATATTTTGTAGAATCATGGATCACATTGATGAGTTTTTTATCTCTGAGTTGAATGATAAAGATATATGTCTGGCTGACAGTGCTACAACTCACACAATTCTCAAAGAAAAGAAATATTTTCAAAATCTAACACTAAGTAAAGCCTATGTCCATACCATATCAGTTTCATCGGATTTAATTAAGGGCTCCGGAAGAGCTTATATTGTGTTGCCTAATGGCACCAAATTTTGTATTGATGATGCTCTATTCTCTTCACAATCCAGAAGAAATTTATTGAGTTTCAAAGATATACGTCGTAATGATTACCATATTGAAACGACCAATGAAGGCAGTAAAGAGTATCTTCTTATTACTAAAACAATATCGGGCCAAAAACTCGTATTAGAAAAACTGTCTGCTCTATGTTCTGGATTGTATTATACAAAAATGAGAACAATTGAATCATATGTAGTAATGCACCAGAAGTGCATTGACCCTAAAGTATTTATGACTTGGCATGATCGCCTTGGACATCCGGGTTCTATAATGATGAGACGAATTATTGAAAATTCGCATGGGCATCCCTTAAAGAATCAAAAGATATTTCTACCCAATGAATCTCCGTGCTCTGCATGTTCTCAAGGTAAGTTAATTATTAGACCATCTCCCTCAAAAGTCATTGTTGAATCTCCATCCTTTTTACAAAGGATTCACGGAGATATATGTGGGCCTATTCATCCATCAAGTGGACCATTTAGATATTTTATGGTTCTAATTGATGCATCTAGTCGATGGTCACATGTTTGTCTTCTTTCCACTAGAAATATTGCATTTGCTAGACTTCTTGCTCAGATAATTAAACTACGAGCACAATTTCCTGAGTATCCGATTAAGACCATTCGATTGAATAATGCAGGTGAATTTTCATCTCAAGTTTTTGATGATTATTGCATGTCAATAGGAATAGATGTTGAACATCCTGTTGCCCATACACACACAAAACAGTTTAGCTGAGTTTTTGATCAAAAGGCTTCAATTAATCGCTAGACCTTTACTTATGAAATCAAGACTACATATTTCTGTTTGGGGGCATGCTATACTTCATGCAGCATCTCTAATTCGCATTATAGCATCTGCATATCATAAATATTCTCCATTACAGTTTGCATTTGGTCAATAACCAAATATTTCTCATCTTCGTATTTTTGGATGTGTTGTATATGTTCCAATTGCACCTCCACAATGTACAAAAATGGGCCCTCAACGTAGACTTGGGATATATGTTGGTTTTGATTCTTCATCCATTATTAGATACCTTGAACCCCTTACAGGGGATATGTTTAAAGCACGTTTTGAAAATTGTCATTTTGACGAATCAAATTTTCCGTTAATGGGTAAAGAAAAGTCGGTGCCTGAAGCACGACAAGATATTACTTAAGATAATAAGACCCTGTCTCATTTTGATCCTCGTACAAATGAATGTAAACAGGAAGTTCAAAGGATTATTCATTTGTAAAATGCTGCAAATCAGTTACCGGATGTATTTACTGACACTAAAGGTGTAGTAAAATCTTATATTTCTGCTGTTAATACTCCAGCAAGGATTGAAGTCCCTGAAGGACAAATTGTCAAAGCAGCAATAGGTGAATCTAAAATACGCCTGAAGCGTGGAATACCTATTGGTGCAAAAGACAAAATTCCCAGAAGGAAAAGAATACAAAATGAATTTGGTGTTCCTGAAGAACACGTACCCACAATACAGGCCACAAATATAATTGGTGCTCCTAAAGAGCTTAAATCTTTTATTCCAGAACCTCCTGAAGAGGAAACTCTTGAAGAGTATAAATCTCCTAAAAAGGGACCTCCTGAAGAGGTGTGTCATGAAATGTTTTCCCCTGAAAATAATGAGATCTCAATACATTTCATGAAAACTGGAGAAATTCTGGATAGAAATAAAACTGTTGTCGACAACATATTTTCATATAAAATGGCCCTTGATATTACCAGAAGTAATGAAGAAAGTGAGCCAAAAAGCATCGAAGAATGTCGATGTAGAAATGATTGGCCAAAATGGAAAACAGCTATTGAAGCTGAATTAAATTCGCTAGCAAAACGAGAAGTATTTGGACCTATTGTCCAAACACCAAAGGGCGTGATGCCTGTTGGATATAAGTGGGTATTTGTACGAAAACGTAATAAGAAAAATGAAATTGTGCGATACAAAGCACGGCTTGTCACACAAGATTTCCTGCAGAAACTCGAGATTGATTATAAAGAAACATACTCTCCCGTTATGGATGCAATCACATTTAGATTTTTGATTAGTCTGGTTATTACAAAAGGATTGGAAATGCGGTTGATGGATGTGGTCACTGCATATTTATATGGATCCTTAGACCATGACATATATATGAAAATCCCTGAAGGATATAAGATGCCTGAAACATCTACAAGTACATCTATAAATATGTACTCAATCAGACTACAAAGATCTTTATATGGATTGAAGCAATCCGGACGCATGTGGTATAATCGCTTAAGCGAATATTTATTGAAAGAAGGATTTGAGAATAATCTTATATGCCCATGTGTTTTTATTAAGAAATCAGAATCCGGATTTGTCATTATTGCGGTTTATGTTGATGATTTAAATATTGTGGGAACTCCTGAAAAGATCTCAAAAACCGCTATATATTTAAAGAATGAATTTGAAATGAAAGATCTTGGTAAAACAAAACTTTGTCTCGGCCTGCAGCTTGAGCACTTGCCAAATGGAATTTTTATTCATCGGTCCATGTATACTGAGAAAGTCCTAAAGCATTTTTATATGGACAAATCTCATCCCCTGAGTACTCCAATGATTGTTCGAACACTTGATGTGAAGAAAGATCCATTCCGTTCTTGTGATGATGATGAAAAAATTCTTGATTCTGAAGTACCATATCTCAGTGCAATTGGAGTTTTGATGTATCTTGCAAATTGCACTCGACCAGATATTACATTCTCAGTTAATCTGCTTGCAAGATATAGTTCTGCACCAACTCGAAGGCATTGGAATGGCATTAAACATGTCCTTCGTTACCTTCATGGTACGGTTGATATGAGATTATTTTATCAACGTGGTTCAAGTCCAGAATTGATTGGGTATGCAGATGCAGGTTATCTTTTAGACCCACACAGAGGTAGATCTCAAACTGGATATTTATTTACTTATGGAGATACTGACATATTATGAAGATCTGTTAAGCAGACACTATCTGCTACCTCTTCAAATCACTCAGAGATCATTGCTATTCATGAAGCAAGACGAGAGTGTATTTGGTTGAGATCAGTTATTCAACATATCCAGGAAAAATGTGGACTTCTCATTATCGATAATAGCCCAACAATCTTATATGAAGATAATACTGCTTGTATCACTTAAATCAGAGGAGGATATATCAAAGGTGACAGAACCAAACATATTTCACCTAAATTCTTTTATACTCATGAATTTCAAGAGAAATGTGAAATTGATGTCAAGCAGATACGATCTAGTGATAATCTCGCAGATTTATTCACAAAGGCGTTACCAACTTCCACATTCAAAAAGATTGTGCATAACATTGGAATGTAAAGACTCAAAGATCTTTTGTCATGCACTTTTCAGGGGGAGTAAATGTGCTTATTGTACTTTTTTTCTTTCGCTGAAGTTTTGTCCCACTGGGTTTTCCTCTGCAAGGTTTTAATGAGGCAATCTTAAAGCACTTGTAGATACATAAGAAGACTGTACTCTTTTTCCTTCGCCATTGGTTTTTCTTCCCACTGGATTTTTACTTGGCAAGGTTTTAACGAGGCAGATTTATTATTAGCGGTCATTCAATGGGGAGTGTAATGAACGAACGAAATTATCAGCCGCCCCCTGTCCCACCACTAAATTATGTGAATGACCCCACTACTATTATTTTAAATTTTGTATAGTGACTTGTATAGTGACTTGCATAGTAACTTGCATAGTAATTTCAAAGCCTATAAATAGGGGTTTAATTGTAATGAAATTCATAAGAAAATATAGAGAGAGAAAGAAAGTTTCAGTTTTTAAGAGTTCTAGAGAAAATTTCTTATTTCTCTTTTATAATAGTAGTTTCCTTTCTTTAAGTTTCATAACTCTATTGTTTGTCCAAGCAGATACGATCTCTCTTAGGGGTCGATCTACAGTACATCTTTTTGGCTTAGAAGGCAATTTAAAGCTGCTTTCGTTATTGTCCTTATCAGTTGTTTACTTTTCTAAGCAAATTTTTGTAATCCACAGTTTTTCCTATTTAGTTTGGTTGTTGAAAATAGATGAGAATGACGGCATTGATCATTTGTTGGGAAGAATTGCGATTGGAGAGGGGAAAAGGGTACTAGGGCTGAGGAGGGAAAAATGGTAAAATAAAAAGTAAAATAAAATAATTAGATAGGATGGTAAACATCACTTTATAGGATTTTATTTATAGGATTTTTGTGCGCTTCTAGCAGCCCTCCAATGGCAAATCCAGTGAGTTTTTTTTTTTTTTATAACTTTTTGAGAAGGCAAATCTGGTGTTAAGTAGCACGCGGTATCCCAAAAAGAGGAAGTTATTAAGCACCTGCCTTGCAAATACGCTGCAGCCCTTCCCATGTCAGCGACCCCCTTGAAAGTTGAAACTCCCATCCCTCTTAAACCCTCTCCCGCTCTTCCCCTCGTTCTTTTCACCCCGTCTCCATGCATGTATAAATCCAGAATTTCTCCAACATGTTCAGTTACATTTAGCAAAGCTTTCGCTTTCCCTCCTCCTCCCCCCCCCCCCCCCCCCCCCCTCTCTCTCCTCCCCCCTCTTTTTTTTTGTCTTTTGAGTATTCTAAGATGATGCGTCCAAGACCCAAAACCCTTCTGTTGCTGTTTCTCTTGTTTTTGCACTGTTTGTCTATGGTGGTTGCTCTTGGAGGAGACTACGAGATTTTGATTCGGGTGAAGAATGCCGAACTGGATGACCCCAATGGCAGCCTCGGAGATTGGGTTTCGAACAGCGATCGCAATCCCTGTAAGTGGACCGGCGTTAATTGCGACTCTCGGAATCGATCGGTTATTTCCATTGATCTCTCCGGGTTGGGCATCTCCGGCGGGTTCCCGTTTGATTTCTGCCGGATTAGAACTCTCCAGAACCTCTCTATCTCCGACAACAACTTCAATGGTAGCCTTCCATCCGAGCGCATATCCGTCTGCTCACGTCTTTACCTGCTTAACCTCTCCAATAATTACTTCGTCGGTGAGCTTCCGGAGCTGTCTTCGTTCACTGTATTAGAGGTCATCGACCTCTCCTACAACAACTTTACCGGAAATATTCCGGAGAGCTTTGGCGGGTTACAGTCGTTGAAAGTGCTCACTCTTACTATGAACTTGCTCACCGGTTCAATCCCTTCCTTCTTAGGTAATCTGAGCGAGTTGACTCGCTTAGAGCTTGCTTGCAACCCATTCAAGCCCAATGCTTTACCTCCAGAGATCGGAAACCTGACAAAGCTCGAGAATTTATATCTGCTGGGATCGAACCTCGTCGGACAAATACCAGAGTCAATTGGAAAACTCGTCTCGCTCAAGAACCTAGACTTATCGAGCAACTCTCTTTCAGGCGAGATTCCTACCGGTATTGGCGGATTGAAAAGCGTTGTGCAAGTCGAACTATATGAGAACCAGTTGTCCGGTGGATTGCCTGAGAGCATAACAAACTTGAGCGCTTTGCTCAGACTAGATGTCTCTGAAAACAAACTCACTGGAAAGTTACCGGACAAGATTGCAGCAATGCCTCTCAATTCTCTGAATCTCAACGATAATTTTTTTGAAGGCGAAGTTCCAGAAGTTTTATCTTCAAATCCAAATCTGCAACAGTTAAAACTCTTCAACAACTCATTTTCCGGTAAGTTACCCGATAACCTAGGCAGATATTCCGACTTGGAGGATTTTGATGTTTCCACAAACAATTTCATCGGTCAGTTGCCCAAGTACCTCTGCTTTCAAAAGAAGCTTCAGAGTTTAATCGCATTCAAAAATCGTTTCTCAGGAAGTTTACCAGAATCGTACGGTGAGTGCAATTCTCTTAGTTATGTGAGGATTGCGGACAACGAACTCTCCGGCAAAGTACCGGACAGTTTCTGGAGTCTTCCGCTTGAGCTTCTTGAAATGCATAATAATAGACTTGAAGGTTCTGTTTTGGGTTCGATATCCCGTGCCCGTAGGCTCACTAAGATCTTCATCTTCAACAATAAGTTCGAGGGCGAAATTCCGGCGGAGATTTGCGAGCTGCATGAACTCATCGTGATCGATGTGAGCAAGAACCGATTTTCCGGCGATGTTCCGACTTGTATAACTAGATTGAAGAAACTACAGAGGCTTAGAATGCAAGAGAACCAGTTCTCCGGCGAGATTCCGGGTTCAGTGGACTCGTGGTCCGACATTGTCGAGTTGAACCTATCAAGAAACCGTTTCTCCGGAAATATTCCTGCGGCACTCGGCAATTTACCGGTGTTAATGTATCTAGACCTCGCCTGCAACTCGCTTGGCGGCGAAATTCCGGTGGAGCTGACAAAGCTAAAGCTGAACGAGTTTAATGTCTCAGACAACAAATTGCATGGAGAAGTACCTATTGAGTTCAATAACGAGTTGTACCTCGATAGTCTATTGGGCAATCCGAATCTCTGTAGCCCTAATCTGAAGCCCTTGCCACCATGTTCGAAACCTAGACGCTCTGCTCTGTATCTTGCAGTTATTCTGGCTATCTGCGCCTTGCTCCTCGTCGGATTTCTGTTATGGTTTTTCAAAGTCAAATACCAAGCATTGGGTGGCAAATCCAACCGCCGATGGAAGATAGTCTCCTTTCAACGGATTTTGTTCAGTGAGGAAGACATAATTCCATGTCTAAAAGAAGAAAACGTGATCGGAATGGGTGGTTCTGGTCGGGTCTACAAGGTGAAGCTCAAGCCGGGTATGACTGTGGCGGTTAAGAGACTTTGGGGAGGTACCGCCCAAAACGCAGAGTCAGAAATGGTATTCAGATCGGAGATCGAGACGTTGGGTCGGATCCGCCATGGCAATATTTTGAAGCTGCTGTTGGGTTGCAGCGGTGAGGCGTTTTGGATTTTGGTGTACGAGTACATGGAGAATGGGAGCTTGGGCGACGTGCTGCACGGAGAGAAGGGCGGTGCTTTGTTGAATTGGCCTCGTCGGTACATGATAGCTGTGGGTGCGGCTCAGGGGTTGGCGTATCTTCACCATGACTGCGTGCCAGCGATCGTGCACCGAGACGTGAAGAGCAACAACATATTGTTGGACGACGAGTGGAAGCCGCGCGTGGCGGATTTTGGGATGTCCAAGACTTTGCAGAGGGAGGTGGGGCAGGGGGAGCATCCAGTTTCCATGTCTCATGTCGCTGGGTCATATGGTTACATTGCACCAGGTTAGTAGTAGTTTATTTAGAATAATCTTACAAGTTTTAAATAGACAAATCATATATAGGCAAGTCATATATATATTTTTTATAAAAATAAATATATTTTATTAATAAATTTTTTTTTTTTTTACACTTTTAAGGTGAGATCTTTTTTTTTTTTTAACAAGGATTTTCATGAAATTTATCTTTTTGAAGCGTGACAAATTATTTCTCATTTATTTTGTATCTCTGTTTCTCTTGAAATACTTGGTTCCATCTACTTTTAAGACATGTCGTGGTTGGTTCTTAACTTTCTAATTTGAGCTTTATTGAACTAAATACAGAGTACGCTTATACGATGAAAGTGACAGAAAAAAGTGATGTTTATAGTTATGGTGTGGTGCTTTTGGAATTAATAACTGGGAAGAGGCCAAATGACTCATCCTTGGGCGATGACAAGGACATAGTGAAGTGGGTTCTAGAGATAGCTCTAGCATCTTCTGATGGAGGAACCGGGGAAGCCATCTCCGACGGTTGCAGTAAAGTCCTGGAGCAGCTTATAGACCGGAGGATGGACTCATGGTCGTGCTATTATGAAGAGATTAAGAAGGTTTTGAAGGTGGCTCTACTTTGTGTCTCAGAACTTCC
Organism: Platycarya strobilacea; assembly: GCA_036898215.1. NCBI lineage: Eukaryota > Viridiplantae > Streptophyta > Magnoliopsida > Fagales > Juglandaceae > Platycarya > Platycarya strobilacea. The sequence goes on from CM072555.1 coordinate 39,730,047, forward strand.
CAACAAAAGACCCTCCATGCGAAAGGTGATTGAGTTGCTGAAAGAGGGGAGTAAACTTGCTGGTCCTAATTGATGGATGGGCATTGGAATGGCAGTGGGGTGCTTGAATTTTGAAACACACTACGCATTTGTGGCCCTCAAACTTGTGTCACCGATCTGCATGGTGGAATAATGTATGCGCCATTTTGTAGTTTGTTCTCAATCATACTTGCTTGTGTTGGAAATTCTAAATGATTGACTATTCAATAAATAGAAAAAATGAGAAATCATTTAGTCACAACGAATTTATATAAAAATGAATTCATAAAATAATGTAGTCCTTGAATATGATTAGATATGATAAAATTTAAGAGGACACAAATTATATGTTTTAAATGCGAGGGATTTTGATTCTTTTGTCAAAAAGGAAAATCGTGACGTTTTGCTAATGGAAAGAAACTTTTTTCGCACAGAAATTTTGAGAGAGAGAGAGAGAGAGCAGTAAGGTTTATGTTTGGATTCCAAATCACTCGTCTCAATTTTATTATTATAATCTTTTTAAATTTTTATATAAAATATAATAAATAATTTAATTTTTTAAAATTTTAAAATAATATTAATATTAAAAAATAAGATTTTATTTAATTTGTAAAATTCATTTGATCTCGTATCTCCATCCAAATGAAACAGTATCTTACAAGATCTACTTTTCATTCATCAGGCAATCATTTTGCGCGTTACGGATAGTACTTCAAAACAAAATCATTGCAAGGTCGCACTCTGGATTCTATATTTAGGGAATTCTTTTTCTTTTTCCTTTTCATTACATTATGATTGATTAGCTTTGAAGGGTGAATCACTGAAGCGCTCCGATACAGGCAGTTTGGAGCTGCATCGCTGCGAGGACCCGGTAACGTTTGAAGAGCTTCTCGATAGAAACTTTTTAACATTAAATCAAAAATTTATATTTGATTTTTTTAAGTTATTGTAAAAGTAGGATTTATTGTTATTATTTTTGTAAAATTGATAATTGGCCTTTAAAAAAATTTCTAACTAGGTATCTCTATTTACCTCTTATTATTAGAGCATCCACATTAGATGCAACATCTAGGGGTGAACAAAATACCCGTTACCCGTTACCGTCCATCGTTTCGACCCGACCCGACCTGACATTCTCGACCCGACCCGACCCGACATTCTCGACCCGTTAAGCTTCTTAACGGAAACGCTTGCTTCCGATATACCGAAACCCGTTACCGCTTACTGTTTTCCAAACGATTAAAATACCCGATAATCCCAACCTCATACCCGTTACTCCTGCGATTGCCCATCTTCGATTTGCCCTCTTTCTCATCTCTTTCGCTGTTTGTTCTCATCTCTCTCGCCGGCTTCTCATTGTCGCAGAGTTCGCTAAAGAACTAAGAATCACCAAAACTCCAAGAGCTAATGTTGCCGAAGAACTGAGGCCCGTTAGCTGAATTGCAACTATCGACAGCAGTCACGATGGAAGAATCGTTAGAATTTCTAGCGACATTGTCGAAGAGACAGTCGGTCATCATGGCGTCTTCGTTGGAAAAGTCCAGGAGGTCGTCAACGGTGAAGTGGTCTCCTGGCTTCTATTTTTCCGACGAGAATGGGGAGGCTCCTGCACTGAAAAAGCTTCCAATAAATAGGTCTGGCACTTCCATGGCTGTAAGTATTTGTATTAGAGAGAGAGAGAGAGATTTGTGTCTGAGAAAGCGAGAACGAAAGAGAGAGGGGTGACTTTCTGTAAAGTTATTATTATTATTATTATTAATTAAATCGATTTAACTGTTCTTTTTGTCGTGAAAAAACTAGTAAAAATTACATATATTTTCAAACTAAATTATTTTAATTACCATGTAGTACTTTTACTTTTTATGAATTTATTTTCGATGATATTGCCATATTAGCAATGATGTCCTCTGCATTTTATATACTCGGGTTTCAAAAATAATAGTGAAATTCCGATTGACTGGGTTCAGGACCAAGAATACCCGATTATATTGTCGGGTCGGGTTTCGGCTTATCGGGTATTCGGCTAAACGGAAGACTTGTGTAATCGAGTCGGGTCGGAAGATAGGCTGTCGGGTCGGGTCGGGTCGGCGCACACCCCTAGCAACATCCAATATTTATATAAGTACTAATATACACACAATATATTTACATAATATATTTCACAATAATATTGTAAGATGAGAACATTTATATAAAGTAACATTATTTGTATAAATTGATTTACAGAATTACCCTTCATTTAACTCATTGTTATAAAATTTGTTGTGAAAAATATTATGTAGATATCATTTTCCTATTTATATTATGAAAGATGTTTTGAAGTTTTACTCAAAAAGACTCTTACAACCAGTCTCTTATTTTGAAGAGATCAATTAAGATTATATAATACAATAGTCCCTCATATTTAAAGGTTTATTATATATCTCTAAATTATTATTCACTTATTTATTTATTATGTTTTATTAGAAATAATATTATGATATAAATAAAGTAATAAAAAAAATAATAAAGAAATAATAGAATAATATTATTTTAATAGATTAAAATATATAAAAAATTGGATGTAAGAAGTTTTTGAAAATGAGTAAAATTTAAGAAAAATTTTAAATATCTAAATGTGGATGTTCTTACAAAATTAAAAATAAATTATCACACGGCATAAATATATATACCATGTGTCGGTCTTTAATTGGTTGGTATTGCTTACCATTAATTGTTGGTCCCGATCTAAAGAAAATGTGTATTTTTTAAGTGATTGGTCTATTTATGGATCTTACAAAAATAATTTTATAATAGACGCGGCTTCTTTTTTTTTTTTAGCAAATAAGATCTATTAAATTAAATAAAGCGTTATAAGAGGAGGGGGTGGGGTTCCCAATAAACATCCTAAAACAAAAAATTACAATGTACAAGAGATAGAAAGCGAGTTTATTTGAGACTAAAAAAATGATCCCAACTCATGTTCAACAAAGGGATGCCATCTTAACCAAACACGAAAAAAAGTTGTTCACATAAAACGAACAACCAAGTCACCGTAAAGAGCAATGGTATCTCCGCATAAGGCGAAGAGATAAGCGAATGCATTGTCACTTGATATCTTAAAATGCTTGAAGAAAAAATCCACGAACTATTTTTTGAGATTACTGATTAGGGAAAGCAATAACATAAATGAGAAGCCCACATATGTATCAGATTGCCGGCAACGGACCTGCGACGGTAGTGTTGCATGCATCACACGGGCCACTAGAGAAATAGTTTACAAAAATATCAATTCCTTTTAAAATATTATTGTTTAAAGTATTGTTAAAGATGATGTATGTATATTATTTTTTTATTTTTCTCTTGTCTGTAAAGTAAAGTTCATTCAAAACTTTCACAAGTTTATCATATTAATGCACTTAAAAGTAAGGATGTAAGAATTCTCGTTCGGACCGATGTCTAGGATTAAACCGGACCTATGTGTGATATGGTCCATTTTTTTATGGATCGAATTTTTTCGGTTTGGTCCCGGTCCAAGACATTTCTCTCTCTGGACTAGATCCAAATGACATAATTAAAAATATATATATATATATATGATATATCCTATAAGTAATACTATATAATATTAATATTTATTAAGAGACGTAATATAACATATTAATATATAATATATACTCTTATAATATTAACATATTATAATAGTTGTAGTATAAAAATATAAATTATAGTATATCTATATATAATCATGGACTATTAGTAATTACTAATAAGTTAATACCTTATAAGTAATAAGTGTATTATTATTATTATTATTTTATTTTATTTGGACTATTTTTTTTCTACTTTTTTGTTTAGATTATTTTTCTTTTATCCTTTTTTTAAGAGTAAATTTTTTTAATATTTTCTAACTTAAATATGTTATAAATAAATAAATTGGATTTTGGGCTGTAAGATTTTATGCTAAATTTAGCTCATTAAATCATATCAAGTGCCCCTAGACCGGACCTAAACTGAATTGAAAGGAACCAAACCAGTATAAACCGAATAGGAGTTTGTTCCGATCTAGGGTGAAAAAATCTTTGAACTGAATGGAACTAGTCTATAGCTTTACTGGACCGGACCGTTTACACCGCTACCTGAAAGGTACTTACTCAACTTTTTACTAATATCCTAGTTCAATTGATGTACGATTGAAGGGATTCTTATCCTAGCCCATTGGGTTGGGCTTGGGTAAGACCTTGAAGCTCTTTTTAATTTACATCTCTCAACTCCTAAGAATAAAGGGCTATCAATAAAACCCAATTCACTAATTGTATTGAGAGGTAGGGAATACACTAGAAAGGAAACCAGTCAGGGGGACAAATATAACGCACTAACTCTAACACTCGCATGTGACACGTAGCATTAAAAGACCTATGATGACAAGTAAATGGACAAGAACAACTCTCCATTCTCTAATGACGTGGATGATAAGTGACCATGCTGATCACCTATCATTAAATCCTACACTAGGAATCATGTTGCATTAAGCCACTTTAAATGGCATGCCGCATTGAAGATCATGACTTGGGCAATTGTATACATGATGCAAACCCTTGACACATGGTATAAAAAGTTTCTCGATACCTTGTATAAAAGCTCTACTTCAAGTATGAAGAACTTTCTAATTCTCAGATAATTCTCCAAGAAGAAGAAATACTAACTTTTGCATTTGAAGGCTCCCCGTACCACCACCTAACCACATTTGTCTGTGTTTGCAATAGAAAGATCGGTCCAGGTTGTTGGACCACCACCTAAACCCCATTCCTTCATTGATCTCTTAGGTTGCATTTAGATATTGAGCCAAACTGAGTTGTTTGAAGTTTTCTTAATGAATAATAGTAAATTGAGATGGTTGAATGAGTTTTGTAAGACCCATTTAAGATGAGTTTAAAATATGTTTAGATGTTGGGATGCATTTAGATATATGTGTGAGAATTTGCAAAAATGATGGGCACGTGATTATTTACTTGGAAGTGCTTGTCCCCCTCCATATGCCAACTGATGAAAAATTTTGGAAAAAATAAATTTGACTTGGCTTGAAGAAGAAACGAGAGACAGAGACAGAGAGACAGAGGCAAAAAGTAAAAAGTAGGTGAAAGCTGGGGAAAAAAAGTGGAAAATGTGTGCATGAATTCATTTCGACTGGTCACGTCTCTATTGTCGTAAATTCACAGAATTAAAACTTGATGTAGTTAAGGTGATGTGTTTGGATAGTTGAAAGAGTTTAAAATGAAGAGTATTGAGTTGAGTTTGGAAACCAAATCCAACCTTACTCTTCTCCCTCTCTCTCTCCTCAAATTCCACTTTGTTGTTTGGAACCTAAATCCACCTTAACTCATCTTATTTATCTCATCATTACAACTATTTTAAATTCTCATACATTTTCTCAAATTTTCATACAAAATATAATAAATAATTCACCTTTTTCAAATCTCAAAACACTTATAATATTAAAAAATAATATTTTATTCAACTCAACTCAGCTCAGCTCGATATTTAAACTCAAGCTTAACATCTCTTGACAGCCAAACTATAGTAAGAAATAGTTTTTTTTAAATTTTTATAGTGCATTTAATTATCGAACTTTATTATAAAGCTCTATACTTTAGAAATTGTTTATTATTTGATAAACATGTATCTAAAGTATTTTTAAGTTAGACATTAATTATTTAAAAAGATACAATTATTTGAAAGAAAAACTTCAATTTAGTATTTTTAAAAAAAATAAATTTTCAATTTTTTAAGTGATTGAAACATTTCTTAATTTACCAAACATATTATTTTTTTGTTTAAGAACTTTTAAGTTGTTAAATATATTTTTTTAAGCTTCCAAACTCAATCCAAAATAGGTCCTCTCTCTTTCTCTATATTTGGTGTTTAATCATTATGAGAATATCTTCAAGCAGGTGTCACTTGCAAAGTCTTAAATAACAGAGACTAATAAGAAATTGCCATATAAAAGATTCATAGGAAAAAAAACCTCGCAGCAGTAGATTGAAGCCCCTCTCTGCTCTCTCACTCTCCCTCTCTATGCTATATAGCCTGTCTCCTTCCCTTAGCATTGAGCTATACCATTGCTACGAAAATCAGGTTTGTGTCTTTAGAGAATTCTAGCTTGCATTGAAGGGAAAATGTTGCTCAAAACCTAGACAATACCCCCAATCCCCTCCCCCCTTCTCTCTCCATTGTGATTTCGAAGGTCAAACATATACTACCCCTTTTTGTTTCAGATTTGGTTGATTATTTCTTTATGAGCAATGTCAGGGAGAATCCAACACTCATTACACATACTCATATAAACCGTGTACATAAACAATACATATGTATTGTTCATGTGAGTATGTGTAATGAATATTGGATGCTCCCAATATTTTCTTTCTTTATTTAATTTCCCTTACATTTTTACTATTTCCCTCAACTTATTTTCTATGATTAGCTCTTTTTTTTTTTTAAATATTTCTCCAAGTGTCAATTCTAAATTTTCTATCTTTTCTTTTTTCAAATGAATTTTTTGAAATTTTCTAAACTGATGTGAAACCCGAGAATGGTTTTTCAAATTGCGCTCTCCCTCTCTTTGCTTCTCGACTTGCCTAGTTCTTTAGGTTCATTAACGCGTAAAAGCTTCATCAGTGAATTAAAAAATGATTAGAACTCAAATTGATTAAAAAAGAGAGAGAGAGAGAGAGAGAGAGAGAGAGAGAGAGAGAGAGAGAGAGAGATGAGGTTGGATTGTGATTTTCTACTTTGCATTTTTTTTTACAATTTGTAGACTCCCTTACGTGATAAATGATCATTAGTTTTTGATAAAAGTCACTTGTAGGGATCACCTACCCAAAGACTTTCTCAATGGTTATTATTTTGCAAAACGATTTTCAACTAGTTTAGGATTCTTTTTATTATGAATTTGTTATGTATTTAATATTTTATTATTGATTTTATTTTTTTTAAAATTTTTGGATTTTATTATTTTACTATCTATCAAGCTATTTATAAATTTAAAAGATAAACAAGTATGTACAAAAATCATTAACATTATTTAGAGTTTCAATTAATAGAATTTTAGTTTTGAAATGCAAAAAATAAGATAATCATTCAGGGTTAAAAAGTTTTCACTTTTCAATGATTGAAAAGTTTTTAGACTTAACTCAATTATTGTGATAAATTAAGAGATATTTTGAATTTTTTTATTAATATTTAGTTTCAAATAATTTCTAATCTTTTTTTCTTTAGATATGAAAAATGAGATATTCGAATTTAATTTTTTTATTTGAAGAATAATCCTTATATCATTTGATTTAAAAGACTTTAACAACAATTTTTAAAAAGTTTATTAATCTATTATTAAAACTTTTTAAGGTGTGTACTCTAAATAGTAAATATGGTAGGGTAAACCGATGTGATGAATGGGTATTTCTTAAGAGAAAGGATAAATTTACAATAATTTATACAACATATTATATAACATATGTGATAAAGAAAGAATATTTTTATAAAATAATATAATTTTATAAGATAAATTACAAAAATACCTTTATTTTATAATTTATATTATATAAATATTATAAAATATATTATATTTATCACTTCCCATTTCTTAAACCAAAATCCTGCTTTTGGAATTTGGATATGCTTTTCACTTTTCCTTTTCATCTAACGGTGGATTAGTTGCCACGTATGGAAGCAATTCAAATGACAACGAAAAAGCCGCTTCGCTCGTGGTCCCTCCCATTTCTGTCTCCCCCCCTCTCTCAGTGTCTATATAAGGCCCACGCGAGAAACCAGATGCGAACAGCGTACACAAATTGCAAACCGCAAGCAGGGGTTCTGCGTTAGATAGGCGTCTTGATAAACGCACTTCTTTCGTTCTCTCTCTCTCTCTCTCTCTCTCTCGTCCTCATCTCCTTCTTCATCTGCTCGTCACATTTTTCCGTTTCTCAACGAAAATGAGAGAGTGCATCTCGGTCCACATTGGCCAGGCCGGTATTCAGGTCGGAAATGCTTGCTGGGAACTCTACTGTCTCGAGCACGGCATTCAGGTATCCTAATCCTCCTCCTTTGCTTTTATCCATTTCTTTTTGTTTGTTCTCGTGGCCGCTTTTTATTGTTTGAGATTCGAGTGGATCTGCGGATCTGGCGTATAATGATGTACATTGACTAAAATCTGCCAGATCGGGGTTGTTTCTTGTGCTCATGTGATATTTTGTTGGATCTCTGACAAAATGTTGAGTTTGATGCGTAATGTGATGTAAAAAGCTATGATATGATCTCGATTAGGGTCAATTGCTCAGATTTGTTACCCATATCTTTGACATTTTGCAAGATGTTAGGTTTCTAAGCTACACCGTTTCTTATCTTGACGGACACTTCACAGTGTAATTTTTCACGAGATTGGTCTTACCTCCTCGCCGAGTGAATCTCCAGAATATGTAGATCTGACCGTATATTTCTATTATGCAATAATAATTATATGTAATTGAAGTGCACGTGCTCTTGTGACCTTGTCCCCATTTTTTTTAGCTTCGATTTGTCGGCATTGGAAATTATTTCCTGTAGATCTAGAACCTAACTATTAAAACACTTCATTTTGATCTGATCTCTAATTTAAAAATCCGATTCGAGTTCATGCCAAGTTATTATCTTCGTATTCGGTCTTACATGAAATTTATGTTATATTTTGGTCGTTTTACAGCCTGATGGCCAGATGCCAAGCGATAAGACTGTAGGCGGCGGTGATGATGCTTTTAACACATTTTTCAGTGAAACTGGTGCTGGGAAGCATGTACCCCGTGCAGTTTTTGTAGATCTAGAACCTACAGTTATTGATGAGGTCAGGACAGGGACGTACCGACAACTCTTTCACCCTGAACAACTCATTAGCGGCAAGGAAGATGCAGCTAACAATTTTGCTCGTGGCCACTATACCAGTAAAGATCTCTCATTTTCTCTCCCCTTTTGACTTATGCAACCCTGTTTATTTTCAACTGCTTATGCCCCTCATTTGATTCAGTTGGGAAAGAGATCGTTGATCTGTGCTTGGATCGTATCCGGAAGCTTGCTGACAACTGCACTGGTCTACAAGGGTTCCTGGTTTTCAATGCTGTGGGTGGGGGCACTGGTTCTGGTCTTGGCTCCCTTCTCCTCGAACGACTTTCAGTTGACTATGGCAAGAAGTCTAAGCTTGGGTTCACTGTATATCCCTCACCACAGGTTTCTACCTCCGTTGTTGAGCCCTACAATAGTGTCCTCTCTACCCACTCCCTTTTGGAGCACACCGATGTTGCTGTGCTGCTTGATAATGAAGCGATCTATGATATCTGCAGGCGTTCCCTTGACATTGAGCGTCCCACATATACAAATCTTAACCGATTGGTGTCTCAGGTATTGCCCATCTGTCTCGTAGAATCCAGATCCTGTTCTATTTCATCATGGAAATGTCTGCTTTAATATGGCATTTGCTGTTTGTTTCAGGTGATATCATCGCTAACTGCTTCTCTGAGGTTCGATGGTGCCTTGAATGTAGATGTGACTGAGTTCCAGACTAACCTGGTCCCATATCCCAGGATTCATTTCATGCTTTCATCTTATGCTCCTGTGATCTCAGCTGAGAAGGCCTACCATGAGCAGCTATCGGTTGCAGAGATCACCAACAGTGCATTTGAGCCTTCATCCATGATGGCCAAGTGCGACCCCCGCCATGGCAAGTATATGGCTTGCTGTCTGATGTACAGAGGAGATGTGGTGCCCAAGGACGTGAATGCAGCAGTGGCCACCATCAAGACCAAGCGTACCATCCAATTTGTTGACTGGTGTCCAACTGGATTTAAGTGTGGCATTAATTACCAACCCCCAACCGTTGTTCCTGGTGGTGATCTTGCCAAGGTTCAGAGGGCAGTGTGCATGATCTCAAACTCCACCAGTGTTGCTGAAGTGTTCTCCCGCATTGACCACAAGTTTGACCTTATGTATGCAAAGAGGGCATTCGTTCACTGGTATGTCGGTGAGGGGATGGAGGAAGGTGAATTCTCGGAGGCCCGTGAAGACCTTGCTGCCCTCGAGAAAGATTATGAGGAGGTTGGTGCTGAGGCTGGTGAGGATGAGGAAGGTGACGAGGGGGATGAGTATTAAGAAAGGAATGCTGCTTTTAAATAATATGGCTTGTGTGCTTACCGCTTAATATTTGCTTTAGTTCCGTGGCGCCTGACTTTGTGCCTTTACTTTCCAAATTGTTAACTTGCTCTAGTCGTTGCTCTGGATTCAAGTTGCTATTTCACCAAGTGTGAAGCGCAGCTATCTATGTTGCTTATTTGGTTTACTCTGTTCCTGTGTTGAACTTTTCAATGATATCATGACTATTGCCTATTATATTTATAACTAGTCTCTATTCTGTTTTCCTTGACTAGTTCTTTCGTATTTGTGAATTCTCTGGGAGGCAGCGTGAATTCCTCTATTCCTTGAGATTGTAAAACTAAAATTTACCGGGGAGTAGTTTGATTGAGCTATCAGCTGTGCCAAACTGAATATGCTTGAGGATAAATCGGGCATCATAATCTGTAGTTTGATCATTGGTGTAGTTTCCATGTTCTCGTTCGTTTCTGCTGCTGTCCCTGATCTCTTCTTTGATATGCAACTTTTGAAGAAAATTCAACCAAAATGAACTTAGTTTATTTTTATTTTTATTTTTTGAAATTGACAAGAATTTAGTTGAGATATATATCAGCACAATAACATTAATCATACAGTCTCATTTGCATGAAACAATATAAAAAAGAAAAATTTATTGGATAAAATGAGATAAGTTAAAATAAAAATTAAAAATTAAAAAATATTATTAGAATGTATTTTTAATGTTATTTTTATTTTATAATTTGAAAAAATTGAATTATTTATATTATTATTTTATGTGAAAATTTAAGAAAATTGTAATGATTAAAATGAATTGATAAATTTTCTAAAGAGAAATGATATTTGTACTATCTATTTATAATTTTTTTACATTTTTTAATTTAATTTTTAATTTTACTTAATGATTAAGAATATGAATATGAATAAAATTATATATTTTTTTAATGATTAAAAATATTAAAAAAATACTTGAAAGAAAATGATAAAAAAAATTAAAAAATACTATTAATAATAAACTGTAAAAATATTGTAAAAAGAGTTGTACGTATATTATAACTCTTTTCTAAAATCAAATGAGACCTAGATAAGATTTAAGATTTGAATAATAAGTTGAGATGAAAAATTAAAAAGTTAAAAAAATATTAGTTTTTATTATTCTAAATTTAAAAAAAATTGAATTATTTATTATATTTTAAAAAAAAAAATTAAAAATATAATGATTAATGAGATGAATTTAGGGTATTTTATATCCCTCGCATTTCTTCGCCTTAACTGCGCAAAATTCTCGAGCTTGGGATTTGCTTTCGCACGTGGCCAAGGGCAGTCCAATGACTCCAATCCATCCGGAGTGTAAGAATCTCTCTTGAGGCCAACCCACCTAATTTCACACGGCTGAGGCCCAAGCTCAACTCTCTGAACATTTTGTGGTCAGCAAGTGGACTTGGTTGGAGGGGGATTTGAGTCTTTGAATGCGGTCATGGCCACCATCAAAGATAGCACGGAGTAAAAATTTGAAAATCAAACTCTGCTACAATTCTGCACCCATTCAGATAAAACAAAATTGAAGTCTGTCTAATTTGTTCTTTCTAATTTTTCGGTTGGAGTTGGAGGTGTCTCCGAATTGACTCTACTTTAACTTTATGCTTCGAATCCCATTTTATGATGATCCTAATCCCAAATCCGACTCCGATATTATATATATATATATATATATATGTTAGATATCTATCTATATATAAAGAGCCTATCTAACAGAATTTCTTATTTTAACAGATCTGTTAAATATTTTTTTTATTATAACTGTATACAATTTCTTCTTTATAACGTCTGTTAAATATTAGTGCCGAGTGCTTTACGTCCATTTAATATTTACTGTTTATAAGGCCTGTTAAATATGTGTGCCGACTGCTTTTATGTCTATTTAATATGGAATATAAATATTTATTGTTTATAACGTCTATTTAATATGGAATTCTTCCGCATTCTCCTCCCCACTGAAATTCTTCTAAATACAACGTCGGAATTTAATATGCATGCTGTACTTCATTCTATTTGCTCCATTCGAAACTAATATCGGTAAAAAAATATTAAAAGGCTCCATTAAATTGACAATTACAAATTAAATTCATAATTACCGTTTAAATCTGTTTAACATACAATTAAAATTGTGTCCATCCATCTGCCATGGATGCATGGTCTGATTCATAGTATTTACTATATTACACACTAATATCGTTGAAGTAATGTTAAAAGACTGCATTAAATTTACAATTACACATTAAATTTAGAATTACAGATTTAAAGGTCTCATTTGCTGATAATACATCAAAAAACAAGAACAAAAATTGAAGAAAACCCTGACAATCTCTCAATCCTAGGTCATTGACGTGCAGCATTGTTCAGGCTTACAAGCAATCATTTACTCTGGTTGAAGGTATTCATCTATACTAATATTCATTTTTTCTCCCAGATTACTTCTTTTACATCATTATGCACTCATTTTCAGTTTATTTCTGTCAGTTTGACAAAAACTTTTCGATGTAATCTAAATTATCTATTTGTTTGTTTGTTTCTTTATATTTTTATAAAATTTGGATTGTGATCCGGTCTTTTAGGTCAGGGCTGTAAAAGACCGGATTACATACTTACAAATACTTACAACTAAAAGCTGTAAGAAAGAAATACTTACAAATACTTACAAAGTTGAAAGAAAGAAATGCTTAGCTTTGAAGCCTTCCAACTAAAAGCTGAAAATAAAACACCAACAATAGAAGATGAAGTTACAGTTTGTTTTTTAAATTAAATTTTAATTAAAAAAACTAAATAAAAGAACATGCAAAATAATGACACAGAAAAAGGAAGAAAACAAATTTGACAATAAAACAAAGAAACAGAGCACTGAAATTAAAATAAATACTTACAAAGTTGAAAGAAAGAAATTCTTAGTTTTGAAGCCTTCCAACTAAAAACTGATAAATAAAACACCAACAATAGAAGATGAAGTTACAGTTTGTTTTTTAAATTATATTTGAATAAAAAAAACTAAATAGAAGAACATGCAAAATAATGACACAGAAAAAGGAAGAAAACAAATTTGGAAGTATGATCTCGGATTTGATGGAAGAAAATAGAAGATGAAGTTTTTTAAAAAAATTATCAAATCCAAAAACTATGGCCAGATTTTAAGAAATAACAAAATATAAGAATCTATAAAATCTGAAAACAGGGAATAAAACTTACAAACTCAAATAATAACACAGAATAAGGAATTAAACACGATAACACCCTTTTAAGTGGACTGTCCTGTAGAATAAAAATAAACATATCAGATAAATGACCAAACAGAAGAACAAACATAATCTGTTTTGTTATTTGAAAGTAAGCTCGCAAATAATACAACATGTATGGATTTAATTAAATAGATGCTTACAAATAATACAACATGCACTCAGAATGGAAATAGAATAATTGTCCTATAAAAAAAAGGGGGATTGAAAACCAGAAAACAATATATAATCCGCAAACATAAAACAATATATAATAAAATATGCTTACAAATATAAAAATAGCATTAAATTTACAATTACACATTAAATTTAGAATTACAGATTTAAAGGTGTCATTTGCTGATAATACATCAAAAAACAAGAACAAAAATTGAAGAAAACCCTGACAATCTCTCAATCCCAGGTCATTGACGTGCAGCATTGTTCAGACTCACAAGTAATCATTTACTCTGGTTGAAGGTATTCATCTATACTAATAATCATTTTTTCTTCCAGATTGCTTCTTTTACATCATTATGCACTCATTATCAATTTATTTCTGTCAGCTTGAAAAAAACTTTTCGATGTAATCTAAATTATCTATTTGTTTGTTTGTTTCTTTATATTTTTATAGAATTTGGATTGTGATCCGGTCTTTTGGGTCAGGCCTGTGAAAAATTTAAATGAAAAAAATCATATACATAGGCCAATGGATAAATGAATAAGATGCATAAACAAATCTTAAATAATTAAACCATATAAACAAACAATTTAACCATCAATGAATAAAAGAAGGCATAAAATGATAGTAAACAAAAAAAATCAAATACTTCACGTTTCACTTAACAATAGTTTCACTTCACAATTCACATTCTGTACACTTGGACTTTGTTTATTTACCTATTAAAAAAATATCTTGTTACTATTTTGATAATATTTTATTTGCATTAGATATTGTAGCTATACTCTTGTAATGAGCTGGATTACTATGTATGTGAATTCTAACCAACTTGGTTAGTATGAATAAACAATTATAACCATCAATGAATAAATCAAGGCATGAAACCACAATAAAACAAAGAAACAGAGTATTGAAATTAAAACAAATACTTACAAAGTTGAAAGAAAGAAATGCTTACTTTTGAAGCCCTCGAACTAAAAGCTGAAAATAAAACACCAACAATAGAAGATGAAGTTACAGTTTGTTTTTTAAATTACATTTTAATAAAAAAACTAAATAGAAGAACATGCAAAATAATGACACAGAAAAAGGAAGAAAACAAATTTGGAAGTATGATCTCGGATTTGATGATAGAAAATAGAAGATGAAGTTTTTAAAAAAAATTATCAAATCCAAAAACCATGGCCAGATTTTAAGAAATAACAAAATATAAGAGTCTATAAAATCTGAAAACAGGGAATAAAACTTATAAACTCAAATAATAACACAGAATAAGGAATTAAACACGATAACACCCTTTTAAGTGGACTGTCCTGTAGAATAAAAATAAACATATCATATAAATGACCAAACAGAAGAACAAACATAATTTGTTTTGTTATTTGAAAGTAAGCTCGTAAATAATACAACATGTATGGATTTAATTAAATAGATGCTTACAAATAATACAACATGCACTCAGAATGGAAATAGAATAATTGTCCTATAAAAAAAAGGGATTGAAAACCAGAAAACAATATATAATCCGCAAACATAAAACAATATATAATCCGCAAACATAAAACAATATATAATAAAATATGCTTACAAATATAAAAAAAGGAATGCCGCTATAAAAGAAATCATCAAATAATAACTTACAATGATACTCGCTTTTAACTGCAATGTCCTCCCATCGCTGATTACACGACTGCAAAACAAAATAAATCAAATCAAAGAAATGAGATTTTGGAGGATCATTAATAAAAAAAAAAATATTAATAAAAATAACCTCCAGATTTTTCTGGGAGTCCTTAATTTTATTTTCCTAACTTTTCTCAGCAACATTCAAGGTATATAAGAAAGAAAGGAAAACGTACATGGCTTACTATAGACAAAGAACACAAGTGGGCATTACAAAGTTTAACAAAACACCTTATGAAAGTATACTAAGTAGGTTACAAATATGAAGGTGGAAATTAGTTGCAGAATAATAATATATAGTCCGAAAGTTAAACTAATGTCCTAATGGGCACCAACAAAAGATAACACTCCAAAACAAATCTTAAACCCATGCATCAAACTTAACTACTATTGAACATAATAAAAATAAAAATTGTTATATAAACCACTCTCTTAGTACTTGCTTGAGCTCCATGGTTAGCTTCTAATGTTTCAGTTGCCTGTACCTTTCCTTTCCTATGTGGCTACTCAACATGCTTGAGCTCCATGGTTAGCTTCTAGAAAGACTTCTGATACATCCACAGGCAAAATACACTAAACCCGAATTTTCCTTCTAAATAAGAAATGGAATGACAGATCTCTGGTTAGTGGTTCTTAGGTTGAAAGCATATACATCAATATCCCACGTGCAACTGAAACATTCAGCGATTCAAACTTTCCAGTCATTGTTGCATTTTGTTTACATAAATGAATGGATTGAAACAGAGGCATTAAAAAAAAAAAAACAGAATGAAACACAATCAAAACAAAAAGGTATTATCAATTGACAGTTAAAATCCTACAAAGAAGTACTTTGAAGTTACAAAAAGAACCAACCATTGTTGTTGGAACCATCTAATACCTTTTTTATATTGGTATGCCCTGATTGTGATGCATAATTACTAATCAAAGTTTAAAAAAAAATACCATTTATTTAATATGAAAACTCCATAAACATTTGTCCCTCAACAAAACCAAAATCGGGGGGTTATATCTAAGAAGACTTCCCCTGTGGCAAACTAAAAATAGCCATGAAAAATAAAAAATAAACAGAAACAAAAGTTCAGAAAACAACTTCTCTATTCTAGAAGCTAAATATCGACGGGAACCAAAATACGCACAAACCCATCAAAAGCTTGCATCTTTGAACGCATAAACATCAAGAAAATGAATCACAAACAACATCTTTGACAAGATATATAACTATTGTAAGAGCAATCAAAAGAACGAAATTAGCAAACTTTTCAAAGTCATTAAACTAAAAAATCCTCAAATGCCAAACTATCTAAA
This sequence comes from Platycarya strobilacea, assembly GCA_036898215.1. Lineage (NCBI taxonomy): Eukaryota > Viridiplantae > Streptophyta > Magnoliopsida > Fagales > Juglandaceae > Platycarya > Platycarya strobilacea. The sequence continues at coordinate 39,746,649 of CM072555.1, forward strand.
CAAACCCGAAATCAAAACAGAGAGAAAAGTCAGACGAAAATAAGGAATATAAAAGAGACAGAATGATGAGAAACAAACCCTAAAATGCTATATCAAAAAAAAAAAAAAAACCAAAAGTGAAACAGAGAGACAAGTTCGGTCGAGCGAAGCTAGACGGAGAGCTCGAAGCCACATCGAATGGCTACCATGGCTGAAAAAGTAACTGTTTCGCAGAGGGAGGGGAAAACTTACGTTCCAAGGTCTCGCAGGTTGTGGAGTGGGAGACGTGGTGTAGGTCAAGGTGGCTGGGTAGGTCATGCGAAGCGCCGCTGCAAGGGGAGATTAGAGTTAGGGTTTTCGTAGGTCAGATGAGGAGCAGTGGAGAGAGGAAGAGAAATGCGGTTCGGATCACGTATGAGCTGAAGCCCTAGGATTTCAGTTTTATACGTCTCGCAAAACGGCAACGTTTTGCCAACTTAGGGGGTCTGGGGGAGGTGCTGAATAAAGGGTCTCGGGTTGGGCCCAACCCACCCACTCACAAACGGCCCAATAAGTTAAACATACATTGTTGTAAAATGTTATTTGTTTTAATCTATCCTCTAATAAATATTTAAAATTTAGTAATTACATTTAAAAAATATATAATTTGCTAATGTCCTATGATTTGTTTGTATTATTTTACTACCATTACAACCGAATAAAATTTACATTGTATTTTGGCTGTTTATATTTTTTTAAAGTTAAGAAACTCACTATACTATTGCGCTAGATTTTTTTTTACTTAACATATCAATTACACATAAAATATTATATTATTCATTTAAAATATTAGAAATAAATAAAATTTACATTATCATAACAAAATTTTATTCATTTTAATTTATATATTCTGATCCTTATCTCAAACTTAATATTATATTTTTAAAAAAAATAGAAGTCGTTAATGTCCTATGACTATTTTGTACTTTTTATTCTTATTGTAGATTAATAGAGTTTAGGTTGCAGATCCAGAGAAATTAAGGAAGAAAAAATATAAGTATTTTAATGTTTTTACTATTAAGATGATGTAAGATGAGGAAAATGTTAACTCGTTATCTTAGAATTATCTTACAATTAAAATTATGGGAAATGTTTATTTATGGGACTATGCTATTATTTTTATTAATGTTGTTCTTCTATTTGTCATTTAGAATATTATTCAAAAGTATTACGTTGTTATTAATCAAAAATTAATTCTTAATAAATAAAAATTCTTAAAAAAAATTAAAATTAAGCAAATACTTGTATTTATTGTTAGGTAGCAACGCAATATTGAATCTTAACTTTTTTTATTTACATAATATCCGTCTGTTACTAATAATCATTGTTGTTACTATTTTGGATTATTTTTGTCTAAATAGGGATTATTCTCTGCATCAAAATATCTCAACATATATAAGACACACCAATCTCAATTCAAATACTTGTAAGTGCATTTATTTTATTTTATATTATATTATAAATATCTATATTATTTACTTGGTGCCTGCTTTTAAATTTAAGTTGGTATTTAATTGTAATAGGGAAATAAGTAATTGTTATTTACTTATTTTATTTTGTTTGTGTAGAACATTATCCAACAATTGAAACAATCATTTCTTTCTTTAACAGAATCATAAATGGTAAGATTCCTTAATTAATTTCAAAAAATTTAAAAAAATTTATATAAAATTTAAGTTTTTAACATTTTTTTGAAGATCGTGGAAAACAACCTGCAAAAAGAGTCCTATATAGAGATTTATCAGAAGAGAAAAAGGAAGAGATACGTAGAAAACAGAGGGAAAGATATGCTAAAGAAAAAACATCCAAAAGAAATTCGATTCATATAAATGAATCAACATCATTAGGGGATGATGATTTCAATACATCTCTTCATCAATATCCAAACAATGATATCCAACATATAGCCAACGTTCAAGACTCCACTCTTATTCAAAAAATATCAAAGAGACAACGAAAATCTGATCTTCATGGTGATATCATTGAAGAAGCCTCGTCTCTTCAAATATGTGTTGTTCGAGAGCAGTCAAGCTATGAAACAAGTATAACGACACCTTTTACGGGTAAGAAACAAACAAATATTACTATTGTAACAATAGTTCCTCAGTTAGATAATTCAAAAAATATGACAAGTTTGTGATTGTTGCCTTATTTTTAATTTTTAACAAAATAGGTCAGCTGCATCATCGCTCTACTGGATTTAGACAGTTATTGAAAGTAGTGCCATCTGAAGCATATTGTTTACCATTAGCTCCGTGCTGCACATATTGCAAAGTAAAGCGATTTCACCATGAAACAACTGGCTTTTGTTGTGCAAATGGCACAATTTCTTTGGCCACAAATGATGTTCTTGATCAGCTTTATAAGTTGTTTACCTCCAACACGGATGATTCTATACATTTCAGAACCTATATTCGAACTTATAATAACAAGTTCGCTTTTACATCATTTGGAGTGAAATTCGATAAAGATCTCTGCAGGAGAAATAGGGGAATTTATACATTCAGGACTCAAGGACAAATCTATCATTATATCAATGACTTGCTTCCTTCAAATGGCCATCCTTCTTATCTGCAGCTGTATTTCTATGATACAGAGCATGAAATAAAAAATCGCATTTCTGATTCAAACAGAATGGATCCATCAATTGTAACCCAACTCATCGATATTCTTCGCATCAATCCGTATTCTGTGTTTTTTCATTCTCTTGGTGATTTGCCAGTTTTGGAAAATCAAATAATTCATATAAGATCAGATGCTGGCCTAGATCAACGTGTATTCAATAGACCGACATCCACACAAGTTGCAGCAACATGGGTAGAAAATGATAATGAAGATGAACTGAAAGGACGTGACATTTACGTCTTTAACCATTCTGGTGGAAGTCATATAGTTCAGTACTATTTTGGGTGCTACGATCCATTGCAATATCCGTTGTTATTTCCTCTTGGCGATATCGGTTGGCATCAAGGGATTCAAAGGGTTAATAGAGGGAGCAGATATACATGTAACGAAACAACTCGATTAATAAATCCTCAACAATCAACAACTGCAGAAGAATTACTTGCAAGGGAACAACGAGGTTAGATTGCAGTATTAATATTAAATAATTCATTTACTAATTACATCAACTTTAGTAACATTTCATTCACATTCTACTTTTGTAGCATTAAACAGAAAAAGGAAGGATCCAATTGTTTCATGCCGTGAATATTATTGCTACAAATTGTAAATAAGAGAAAATGTCAGATCAATTCTGCTACTTTCTGGTCGACTATTGCAACAATTTGTAGTAGATATGTATGTTAAGATAGAGACGTCAAGATTAGATTATTTTAGAAACCAGCAACAACATATTTGATCTGAGTTATATCAAGGTATTGTTGATACCATTACACTTGGGGAAACAAATGCTTCTAATGTTGGAAAACGGATTATACTGCCGGCATCATTTATTGGAGGTCCAAGAGATATGAGAAAAAGATATATGGAAGCAATGGCTTTAGTTCAGCGTTATGGCAAACCAGACATATTTTTAACAATGACGTGCAATCCAAACTAGCAAGAAATTACAAAGGAACTCAGTCTGCATGAGGAAACCCATAATCGACCTGATTTGGTTGCTCGAGTCTTTCGTGCAAAATTAGAAGAACTAAAGGATCAATTATTCAAGAGGCAAATATTCGGTAAAGTATCAGCATATGTCTATGTTATTGAGCACCAAAAAAGAGGTCTACCACATGCGCATTTTTTAATAATCTTACAGAAGGATTGGAAAGTCTATGCGCCTGAATCTTTTGATGAGATCGTATCAGCAGAGATACCTGATAAAAATACAAATTCCCACTTGCATAACGCTGTTCTGAAACATATGATGCATGGACCATGTGGAGTGTTGAATCCATCCAATGTTTGCATGAAAAAAAATGGTTGTTGCAAAAGTAATTATCCAAAGAATTATGCAAGTTCTACAACAGTTGGAAATGATTGCTTCCCAATACATAAGCATTCAAACAATGGAATAATTGTCAAAGTCAGAGGCAAAGATCTAGATAATCGTTGGGTTGTTCCATATAATCCATATCTGCTTGCAACATTTGACTGTCATATTAATGTCGAGATTTGCTCTACAATAAAAGCAGTGAAATATCTATATAAGTACATTTATAAAGGACATGATCGTGTTGCTTTCAACTTGATTTCTGAACAAAGCAATCAAATAATTGATGAAATCCAACAATTCCAATAAGCCCGATGGATTGCTCCGCCTGAAGCTATGTGGAGAATATATGGCTTCATCATCAATGAAATGTACCCAGCAGTTTACAGTTTACATTTACATCTGGAGGATTAACACCCAGTGACGTTTCGAGCAAATGAAGATCTAATCAATGTTGTCAATTCAGATCGGTCTACAAAATCGATGTTAACAGAATTTTTTGCATTAAATCGAGTAGATGAGAATGCAAGAACATTATTGTATAAAGAATTTCCAGAATATTATGTTTGGAGCCAACAATACAAAGAGTGGACTCCTAGAAAAAAGAAAACCGTTATAGGTCGGATTGTTACAGCAAATCCATTTGAAGGAGAGAGGTATTATCTTCGGATATTGCTAAACCATGTAAGAGGGTCTTTGTCGTTTGAGGATCTTAAGACAGTTGATGGTGTTGTGGCAACAACATTCCGTGAGGCAGCAACAATGTATGGTTTGCTTCAGAGAGACAGTAGCTTAGAAGATTGTATGCATGAAGCATCTCTATATCAAATGCCATCCAGTTTGAGACGGTTATTTGCTACAATATTAGTTTATTGTAATCCAACCAATCCTAGAGAGCTTTATGAACGTTTTGAAAAAGATATGTCAGTTGATTTCAATTCAACAGGAGATTCTATATCAAATGTAAGAACAAAATTATTGCGCTCAATCTCTTTTACAATAGAATCAATGGGAAGAGACATTAATTCCTACCATCTTGTTGATGAAGACATATGCTTTGATGAAGAATTACAATCTAGAGATATCGATGATGAATTGGCTGTTGAAATTCCAGAAGAAGATCTTGCTGCATCAGGGTCCCTTAATAGGGTCCCTTAATAGTGAACAACAACATGTCTATAATGCAGTGCTAGAAAAAGTTTTTGCAAACGAAAGTGCTGCATTCTTTGTCGATGGCCCAGGTGGGACAGGGAAAACATTCTTGTACAAGGCACTTCTTGCAACAGTACGATCAAGAAAATTAATAGCACTTGCAACTGCTTCATCAGGTGTTGCTGCATCTATTCTTCCGGGAGGACGAACAGCACACTCACGTTTTAAGCTTCCACTTGATACTAACGAAAGAAGCACATGTTGTATAAGCAAACAAAGTGCCTTGGCAAACCTACTACGTGCAGCAAAATTAATAATATGGGACGAGGCTCCAATGACAAGAAAACAACACATAGAAGCATTAGATAAAATCCTAAGAGATATAAATGATTCAGATATAGCATTCGGGGGAAAGATTGTTGTTTTTGGCGGAGATTTTAGACAGGTTCTACCAGTAGTTCGTAAAGGAACAAGACAAGAACAAGTTAATGCAAGTTTGGTTTATTCCTATTTGTGGCCTACATTGACCAAGTTCCGGTTAACTGAAAATATGCGAGCAAGATTGGATCCATTTTTTTCAGATTATGTGTTACAATTAGGCAATGGAATGCCACCAAACACAGTTGATGAAACTATAAAAATTCCGGATGGCATGCTTGTTCCCTATGATGAAGACATTAAATCTTTAGATCATTTAATAGAAGATGTTTTCTACAATATTCAACAATATTCAATAAATATTGCGACAATGATGAACCGGGCGATATTAACACCAAAGAACAATTATGTTGATGAAATAAATTCCATGTTAATTCAGAGGTTCCCAGGTGAAGTTCAACGATATTACAGTTTTGATGAGACAATAGATGCATCTGAACAATCAGTTATGGAGAATTTCTTAAATACTCTAACCCCAAATGGACTCCCACCTCATGAACTGTTGCTGAAGAAAAACTGTCCCATCATGCTGCTTAGAAACATTAATCCTTCAGAAGGGCTATGCAACGGAACCCGTTTAATTTGTCGGGCCTTTGATCGAAATGTCATAGATGCAGAAATAGCAGTTGGACACCATCTCGGAAAAAGAGTTTTCATTCCAAGGATACCATTCTTACCAAATGTTGATGAAAATAGTGGTTTCCCATTCAAACGAACTCAATTTCCTATAAGATTGAGTTTTGCAATGACTATAAATAAGTCACAGGGACAAACATTGGATTTTGTTGGAATTTATTTACCTCAATCAGTTTTTTCACATGGTCAATTATATGTCGCTTTATCAAGAGCAAAAAAAGCATCCGCAGTAAGGATTCTAATACGACCAGTGTCCACTGAACGGCGTGAGAAGAACTGCACAAAAAATATTGTGTTTACAGAATTACTAACTTTATCATGTTTGAATTAACGTTATACAGGTAACTGCATTCAATTGTATAGTTTTCATTTATTTCCTATTTTATAATATAAATTTCTATATGTCTAATATTCTGTCATTTAATAAAATGTCTATTTCAATTATTTTTAAGATTCATACATCTAAATTGATATTTGTTATACTGCATCTTATATTGTTGTATTTCAAAAAGGAATAAAATGAGTACGGTCTATACATCAATAAAGGATATCACTCTAAACACAATTAACTGGAAAATTAAGATGATCGTCGCAGAGAAGTCACCCAAGCGAATAAGCCAACGCACAACAGTCAAATACCAAAATTTGACACTAATTGATCAAGAGGTATAGTATTTTTTACCATACACTATGTTAACAAATATTTTAATTCTTACAAATTGTTTGTTCTCAAATTCTATCATATTATATAATAAAAATTTTCTCATCATATTTTTATATAATACGCTATTAATCACGATTATTTATATTTTCCATGGAAATCGAGTGCAGGCAGCAATTTTTGGAACTGATATTGACAGCAGAGATGACACTTTAAATATTCTACACTCCTATTACATCAGCAATGCATATGTCAAACCACTGGATCCAAAATACAGGAGTGGAGAATATCAATACCAGTGGATTCTCAATTCAAGAACCATAATAGAAGATGTTGCTCCGAATGAAGAGAAAATAGATGCACCCAAATATAAGATCGTCCCATTCAAGGAGTTAGAGGCTTATAAAGAATCGAATACAGAAATAGGTAATTTACTTTTATTTTTTTAATTAAATAATCATAAAAAAATTAACAATTCATATTTCAATAATTAGATATTTTAGCTGTCGCAATAAAAATTAAGCCAATGAAAGAGGTAACATCAACATTCGGACCAACAACAATCCAAGAGATCTATGTTATTGATGAAAGGTACGATTATCTTACAAGTTCTAATTTTTTAAAAATACAATTCCAATATTAATTTACGGAAATTTTATTAATTATTGTACTTTTTCCAATTTTGTAGCTTAAACCCTATACGTTTGACTATGTGGGGTAAATTTGTCCAAGACGAATGTCAAAAAATATCAGAAATGATTGAAGATAAACCAATAATTCTTGGAACAAAAATTTCAGTTGGATCATATAATGGTATGTTTAATAATTAAGCTGCTTACATATTTTCTTATTTTCTATTATACTTGCATTAATAATGTTTTCAATTTCAACTAAGGATTATCTTTGTCGTCACGTCCGTCAAACACTTTTACAATCAATCCTTTTCTTCCACAGGCAGCTACAATGAAGCAATGGTAATTTTAAAAATTTATCAAATACATATTACTCAATTTATATTACAGTTAATTCTGTTATTTATATATTTAAAGTATATATTTCATTTCCTTATATTCTTCTTCATTTTTGTATTTTAAGGAAGGAGAATAATGATTTGACAATTAAGAGTATCATTGCAAGATGTTTGACATACCCATCTGCTCCTTTATCATCTGTTGGTATTCGAGAAATTGTCAAGAATTGTGATATTGCACAGTTGATGAAGTGTTTGCAACCAATGGCGGTAAATTAAATTTTATTCATATTTTATATTTCTTCAAATTAGTTTTACAATATTGCCACATAACTATTATATTTTATTTATTGTAGAAAGCAAAATTTTGGATAGAGGCGAACATAAATGTTATTGACTTGACTCAATGATTTTATTACATGTCATATATTGGCTGTAATAAAGGAAATGGATATAAATATAATGAAACTTTTTTTTGCATATATTGCAAAAATCAAGTTGTCTGCAAATCACGGTATGTATCTTCCAATGTTAATTTCTAATTGATGATTAAATTAATACTATTTTTATTATAAATAATATTATTATCTAATTTTTAGTGCACGAGCATATGTTGAACTGGATGATACTACTGGAAAGCTAGCTGCTTCTTTGTTTGGCGAAGTGGCAGAAAAGGCATTTGGTTGTTCAGCACTCGAGCTGATGGAACATGCTGGAGAGGTAATTTAAAAAATTTAAATTTAAATTTTTAGTTTCGTAATAATGAGTTAATAAAAAATATTTGGTTTTTAAAATTTATTTAAATACAATATTATTATTTTTCCTGTAGGAACATCGACCATATATCAAAAATATTGTGGACAAATTAGCAAAAAAAAAGTGGAAGATACACGTTTATGGAGATCCAGAAAAAATGAAGGAGCAGAAATATAGGCACTTTAATGTTCTCACTATTGAGGAAATGCAAGATGAGGAAAATGCTGGATCGTCATCCTAGATAAATCGTCCTATAATAAATATTAGCTAAATCATATTTCATAAAACTATGTTTTTTTTATCTTACTATATTGTTGTTTTTATTAATACTCTTCTTTTATAATATATGAGTGTTTTTCAATTTTAGATCACAAATTATTTCTATTTAAACTAGAATCGTCAATACATAGTTATTAATAAAAAATTATTCTAATATAAATTAATTAAGCAAATTAAGCTAACGTGCTTTACACGTTACGTTCACCTAGTATATATATATTTATCTATATATTGACCATATATATATTAGAATAGCTATATAGTTATATAAATATAACTATTCAATAATATACTAATACGAGTTAATTATTATAAAATAATATACATATACTTTAATATAAATGTTAGTTAAATTAAAAATAAATTAAACACTAATATATGGTAAGACACTATAATATAAATATAATATATAAATAAATTAGACAGTACTAGTATAGAAATAATCAAAATTGTTGTATCATGCTTTAGAGATATGCATAGTTAGTTAAAATGAGATGAAATAACATAAAAATTTAATTTAAATACGATATTATTAAATATTATTTTTGTTTAGAAGTTGCATACTATATTTCTTTCTAACATCATACCGAAAGTTAAAGATGGAAAATAATTTTAAAAAGGAAACAACAATTTAAATTATTTTAAGGAAAAAAGTTGATGATATTTTTTCAAGTAATCTTAAACCTACCTCAAAAAAATATTGGTACACATGATTTGTGCCAAAGATCTAGAATATATATATATATATATATATATGTATATATATATATATATTGTCATTTTTGCATTTCTATTAAAACACGCATCAATAACATTTCTCCTAATGTAAATAGGACAAATTATTTTATCTTTATCAGGAAAACTATGATTTATAGCCAGTAATTGCTTTTTACACTTTGCATTCCAAATCTTCAAAAATTGACAGGCTATATATCTTCCAATTATATATATATATATATATCTTTATATATATATATAAAGTGGTTATCCAACGAAAAATTTTGTTTTAATAAAAAATTTTGTTTTTATGTTAAAGTTAACACTTTCTATCTATTTTTGTTAAAATAAATACTGCATTTAATGTATTATTTTAAATATAATCTATTAATTCCATTAATCACTGAAATAATGTTCTTAACATTAAATTTAATTACACCACTTCAATTTTCTATAACGATAAACTTTTTATTTAAATTTTTTTTTATGTAAAATAAATATAGAATAATAATAATAGTATAGAATGAGATAATAATAGTATAGAATATATAATAATATATATAAATAAACCATTCATAACAATATAACAATGCAATCCTCATTTAGAGATGCTAATTTGTACGTTAGAGAGTTTAATTTTATTCATGAAAATTATTCTTATTATATGATTGATAATTTCATTCTTTAAAATTTATTTTATAATTTTAAAATGAAGGTATTATTTATTTATTTTTTGATATGATAAATATACGGTAGGTACAATTAACTATAATTATATTAAATTGGTAATAATAGACAATAAATATAATTAATATATTATATATGTTTGATATATAATTGAAATATATATGATCTAATAAATTTATATATTTAAGATTAAAATTTCATGTTATAAATATAACATTCTTTATATAAATTATAAATTACACAATTTATTTATTTTTTTAAAAATTATATTATTTCTTAAAAATAATCACATAACTAAAAAAATTGTGGATAATTCAAATTTACGTAGATCTAAAAAAACTCAAAAACTAAAAATATAGGTATTTTAATGTCCCCTATTTTGAGACTGTACAAAATGAAGCAAATATTAGATCATCGTCTTAGAATTATAAAAATATAATATTTTGAACGAATATTTTATTAAAGTTTCAATCAAAATTATCTCAAACAAATTTGACATAACTATAAGTTATGTTTATTTGTAAGACTATCTTATTGTTTTTATTAATATCTTTTTTTATAATATATGAAAATGCGTAATTATTTATCATCTATTTAATTATGAATAATCTTCTAATTTTTATTAGAAATTAAACTAGATAAACGTAGTTTGCACGTTATTTTTATCTAGTATATATATATATATATGTATATATATAAATCTTATAAAAAAAATGAAAATAGTTTTGATGACACAATCTTGGTGATTGATAATGGAAGGTAGACATTACAACATTAATAAGTTTGGTTTAATAGGGTAAAATGTTTAGTTGGCATTGGCAAATATATCAAAACCTAGTTAATAATAGATTTATGTGGAGTTTGATTTACTTAATGCTGGCCATTTATTTTATTTGATTTTTTGGCATCTTTAATGGGCCTAAATAGTTACCCCTATATTGTTAATAATTACCTAATGACACCTACAAACTGTATAATCTTTGCAGCCTGTCATGAATGGAATCAAAGGACATAAATTCAATAAGGTGACAAAGACCAAAGATAGGACACCAAAATTAAAATTGGCAATAACTTCTATTCCCTACCAAATATGTAATGCATGCAGCATCATGACCATAAATCATGCCATATGGCATACTCTAAAATGCCTTTTTTGTTTAATAGTCCAAAAAATCTAGAAGCTTTAGGACTTTTGAATCCGGATATGATAAATTTAGTACTGGGTCCTACCGAACCAAAACAAGTAGGCCTAAAGCCCGGGTTGTGTAGGAAGAAAAATGGGCATTAAAATTTTGCAGCACGTTTATTTATGTCATTTTCAGAGACATTGAAATTGTAGAAAAAGTGTCACCTTCCACGAATACTATTTGTGATCAGGCTGAGGTGAACTGATGCTATGAAGCTTAATATTAAAAAAAAGGATTTGAGTTTGTTTTTTTCAATTATGAAGCAAATGGGGGATCCAAGGAAAGGCAAAAATCTTTAGAGAAATATTATAGTTATGAAAAGATTTTATTAAAATAAAATTATAAATTAACATAATATGGTATATTGAATTGTAAAACTATTTTAAATCATTTTGTTAGTTTATTTTTTATAAAATACTTTTCATAGCTCATGTAACACTTAAAAAAAAATCATTAACAGTTATTTTTATTTTTTTAATATGTTAAAGGCAAAGCCTAATCTGCATCAGTTTTGCTGCATTTATTGTGAAAGTAGGCAATTTGGTCTTTGCCATTCTCTTCAGTGTTCAGAGACGAAACATCAATTTGGAAGCAATTGTAAGGCATGCAGCATGACAGCATCCAATTCCAAAGACTCTTGTATCATTGATCCCAACCCCTTTATTAATCTGGTGTGACTTGTTTGTGCTTCTGTTTTCTCTTATTTTCTTGTATTTTTTTTAATTGTATTGAGCTAATTGATGTTAGGTTAAACGCTGACCAAGAATAATTAATGATAGTTAAAATGATAATAATAATATTTCTTTTGATTAATTTAATTGGATCGATGTGTGTGTTTTTATTTATTTATTTATTTATTTGTTTTTTATGATTTAGAGTATCTGAATATGAAAATTAGAAATGTAATCAGTTTGATTCAATCTGAAATATGAGGGTTTGAACTAGACCAAAATTTTTAATCTATCATTTTCTCAGACCGGATTGAATATTCTTATAAATGGGACCAGACTATTATCTATCAGTTTGGTTGGTCCAATTCAGTCCATATGAGTTAGTAATATATTTGTTTTTGATAGATTTAATACAAAAATGATTTAAGTTAGTAAAATTAAAATTAAGTGAGCTTTTTAATATAGATTATGTAACTTACTCATCAAAAAACAATTAATTATAATTATATTTACAATATTAATAGTTACTAACGTAATATTTAATAGTATGTAAATTGTATTATAATATTTAATGCATATTGACCAATATTAAAATTTCAACATTTAATATATTGTTAATGAATAACTTTCATTGGCCACAAATATTTTATACTTACTTGCAACTTAGGTATCTTACAAAAAAAATATACTTAATTACTTTAATTAGGTGTAGATATTAGAGTATGTATGATTGTATATAATATTATGAATTTATGAATTATCTTGATTCATATAATATATTAGTTAATTGATATTATATTAATTATTATATATTTAACATTTTATATTGTCAATAGTGATAGGTTAGATAATGAAAAATAAGAGTTTTAACTTATTTGCCAACAAATTACAATAAATAGGATAAGTTAAGATATAAAAGTATTTTTTTTCCCTAAATTTTAAGATTTGGTGTTTACAATAATACCATAAAAACTACATCTTTGCAAAATAAATAAATGCCTTTTGCGCTTATTACTTATTAATTAATTATTTTTGGAAAAACTCATTATTCATTAAGGATTTGCTATAAGTTTCTGTCCAATGAGTTAAAAGTAATTTTACAAATTTCGCCCCTTCCCTCTCCGAGGATAAAATGCCATATAAAGCAACTAATTAATATTTTCTTTGTAAAATAACCAATTACAGAGGAACAAAAGCTGATGTAATCTAATTTTTTCGTTTATTTGACTTTTTTGTGACTAATGACACGTGTGAATTATAAATAAAAGGTTAGACTATAAATTTCAGAGGATTTATCTTCTTAAAAGTTTTAGCTGTGCTATTAATTGCATTCTCCTCCATTAATTTTTTTTTTGTTTAATTTCTGAATATTCTTTTTCATATTCCAAGTTTTTTATTTTATCACAAAAAAGAAAAAGAAAAAGAAAAAGAAAAAGAAGCACAATATTATATATATGAAAACAGGACAAGCTAGCAGATGAATTTTAGAATTAAACATATGAAAAATACAAGAATTTCAACAATAACAAGAGAAAATATTACACTTTAATCTCATAATGTAAGACTTGATTTCTTTAACATAAAATTTAATAATTCTATTTTTACACAAGAGAGATAAATATACCTCAATTAAAAAGTTACAAAAATATTTATATTTTATTTTATGAATAATGACAAAATTTTATTAACAAAAAAGTAATATCTTATTTATTTTTATAATTCCTCTAAACTCATCTAATTATTATAATTTTTTTTAAAATTTTCATATAAAATAAAATAAATAATATTAAAAAATAATTTTTAATAATATTTTATTCAATATTTAATTTTATATATTTAAAAATCTATATAAATTATTTTCATTTTTTTCTTTGAATTTTTTATTTTCAATCTCGGCAGCTAGCATCACACGTCACCGGTCACACTCCTTAAGGAATCCGTCGTCGGACCCATCCGTCCACAGGTCGTTGCACGTATCGGGTGCTAAAGAGTCAAAGACACCATCTTTCCATAGGGATCTATATGTATTTAAACCACAAGCAATTCAAAGCACAAGAATTCAAAGCGGATCATGGATTTCACTCCGACGATTTCTTCGCTCCAACCACAACTTTAGGAACTGTATATCTGCTTCATCATCTTCTTTTTCTTCCTCTTCTCCCTTTAAACCAGCTCAGAATCCTAACTACCTCATACATTTCCCATCGTAAAACTTCTGACTCTCTGAGCCACTCCCATGGCTACCACAACAATAACTCGATTGCAGAAACCGAACCCCACAAGCACGGCCATGACGATGAACAAGCCCCCCAAGTCCAAGCAAGCCTGCTTTTCTTTTGCTGCTTACGCCAAGAGCCTCATGGAACACCTCAAGTCATCAAACATCCCCATCTTTGAAGGTCTCTCCGACTCCGAGTTCACCTCCGTCGAGTCAATCTTCGGTTTCTCCTTTCCGCCGGACCTCCGGTCCATTCTCCAAGAAGGACTCCCCGTCGCCCCTGGCTTCCCAAACTGGCGTTCCTCCTCTCCCCAACAGCTCCGTATCCTCCTCGACCTCCCTTCATTGGGAATCCTTAAAAGAGTCTCTGAGAGAAGCTTCTGGTGCGAGTCTTGGGGGGTCGATCGGCCTGACGACACTAACGAAGCCCTAGGTTTGGCCAAGGAGTTCTTGGACAAAGCTCCGCCTCTCGTTCCCATATACCGGAATTTCTATCTTCCTTCGAGGCCCAACATGGCCGGAAATCCGGTGTTTTACGTTAATGGTGGAGATATTCGTGTGTTTAGCTTCGATGTTGCCCGGCTATTCCAAGAAGCTGAATTCTTGGACATTTCGACGAGGTCAGGGATCGAGGCTCCGGCGTGGGCTGCAAAGAAGGCGAGAAGAGTTGAATTCTGGACGGACGTGGCGGCGGCGAGAGGCAGCACGCGGTGGTGGAGGAGTGGGGATTTGGGGGACTGTTTGGAGGAGGTCTCATGGAGGTTGAGGGATGGAGGGTGGAAGGAAGACGAGGTTATGGAGATGATGATGATGGACGGTGGTGATGCGAGGAAGAGTGTGGGTATGGTGAGGGGTAAAGAGGGTACTGTATCTCACATGAGAATGTTGTCTAAGGTCTTATTACGGGCGGGATGGAGCAGGGAAGATGTGGTGGACTCGCTTGGTCTTCAAGATGATGATCATGAGAAGAATGATCTTCTAGAGGGAAAAACTTTTTCAGAATTTCAAGCTCTTCAACATCCAAACAGTTGTTCTAAGGTGGAAGAAGACAATCAAAAGCAGAGTTTGAAGCAGCTATTGCTGTTGCACTCTCTTGAGGTGTGATTATACCTTTTAGCCCTCCTTCATTTTCCAAGTTGCCAAACAGTTCTTGGTTCTGTGATTTCCCAGTCAATTCACACAAAGAATTATTTTTTGATCCCCAATATTCATCCTATACAGACATGTATTGACATTAAATTTATATTGTATATATATACTTCTTTTCAAGCTGAAATAAGACGGATACTAGTATATTAGTTTAGGCCATTTTTTTGTTTTCTCTGGTCAAAGTTGGGTAGACAATTAATTCTTTGGGTGCAAATTACCTGTCTTGAATTTTGATGGGCAATGGGCATTAATTATTGGGTTGACCCAGAATGGCCGGCCATGATTATACATAGAATGAGAGGTAACAATCGGTATAGCTGCAAGTATATGATATGATACAGCATGTTAATAATTAACTCAGTACTATGCTAAGGCAATTTACGAATAATCATGGAGGTGGTGTGTTTTTACCATTCCAGGCTCCTAGCAAAACCTTATTGGTACAAATACAATATTGGAGGTTGTCGTCATGTTTTGTTTTGCTTTGCTTTAGTCCTTACAACAAATATATGGATAAAAGACCAACCTCCGATCCATTGCAAGCACAAAGAATTTATTGTTCTTCTTATTTTAGAGAAAAGAGACAAGATCATTTACTTACTCTGCAAGCAACAAAATATATGAACATGAATCATATCCAACTGGCAGCATTCTCCAAATCCAAAAGGGTTAAGGTTTTCCAAATTCAAAGCAATTGTGTTTCAGTTTGTGTTTACACACAAAACAAAGAACACTCTATATCAATTTGCAAGACAACTGTTTGTGTAAGCATACGTTGATGTTGGCTTCTTGCTTTCTTAGGAACGAAGCTATATTTTACAATGTTTACTGAAAGTGTTTTCACATATATATGATCCATGTTTCCATATCATCACGTCAGGACTTAGGAGCAGACACTGATTAATAATTAGTTGCTTAACCAACAATAAAATCTGAAGACTTTGATATATCCTTTTCTCACACACGCCGCATAATGTAAATAGCCGGAAAAAGTATATATATATATATATATATATATGTCGACCTTTATTGTCTTAACTTTCAAATAAAAGAGATAAACATGTAAAGTAGGTCATTGAATATTTACTGTGTATTTAGTGATGTCTAAAAGCTCACAATAACAAACAGGGGCAGAATCAACATTTTATGTTTGGGGGGCGATCGATAAAGCGTGTACTATATATAAATTTTAAAAGGATACTCATTAGTGATAGAAGTATCACATCCGTTGTTATCGAACTCTCTAAACGTATTACTCTTTGAATTACCCACATTTAAAAAAAAAAGAATTATTTGTTCTTAACTTGCTAATATTTTTTTATGATTAAAAAAAATTATAGATAAAAAATAAACATAAGAAATTTTTAATGACTAATGATATACCGCTGTTAAATTTTTAACAAACTATATCTCATAATTATATAATTAAGTTAGAATGAGACTATATAAATGAATATAATTAATCAATTTTGACAAATTATATAAATTTATAATTAGTTTTTTTTTTATAATTAGACTATTAAAGTAATTATGAGATTAAATAAGTTGAAATTTGAATTTTAATAAAGTTAAAAGTTAAAATAAAATTATATATATTAAAATTTGAGAGAATAATTTTAATAAAAATTTGGGGGGAGTAATTTTTAATTTTTTTTATAATTTGATGAGTAATTTAATATTATATATATGTAAATATATATACTAAATAATTTTTGTGGAAAATTTGGGGGGGGGGGGCGGTAGCCTCCCAACGTCTAACGTGGGTCCGCCCCCGATGACAAACAAATAGAAGAAGATTGATCTTGTCCTTAGGTTTATAAAATATGAACTTATGAAATATGGATCCGAATTCCCGAATAAAATCTAGTCATTGTCTGACTCTCATGGTGTGAGTGTCAATTGGGATGATATATGGAGTCTTGTGTTGTGTTTAGTCTTCAACGAAGAAAAACACTAACAAAGAGGCAAAGAAAAGTTGTCATGAATTTGTCTTAGCCCCCTGCAGAAAGAAGTCGGGTAGTGAGGTTGGCTTTGTTTTTTTGTCAAAGAATGTCCAAAGAAGTTTCGGGTGGTAGATATGTGTTATGGTCTACTAAATAACACCGACCAGAGAAAAAAAATGGTTGTTTCGTTGTTTTCTACGTCAAACTAGTCATCACGATTTTTTGAGACTTTGAGAGAGAGATGCACGTACCACAAAGCTTCTACTTTTGTTTTTGGAAATGAAGCGTCTACTTTTGTTGTACCTTGTTTCTCTGTGCATGTCTTCCCCCCCCCCCCCCCCACAAAACAAAAATTATTACTTATGTTGGAAAAATTAGTGAAGTCTATTTATTTAATTCGTGCAAAGGATTTCAATATTTTCTGACCCTGCTTCGACAAAATTTGGTGAAGTTGATTTGTTTTATGGATGAGATAGATAAGAAGAGATAAAAATTTTAAAATATATATTATTATAATATATATTTTTAATATTAGTTTTCTTTTAAAATTTAAAAAAATAATTTTGAAATTTAAATTTTTTATTATATTTTATATAAAGATTTAAAAAAATATAATGTTAAATTTGAGAAGAGTTTAAAATTTTTAATTTTATCTCTTAAAACAAACTAGATTTTTTTTGGGATATAAACCAGGCTATTACTTCCATCTATCTCCCTTTATTTTTCAAGAATTTGACATGTGAGACGGTATGTAGAGTACTACACATAACACATGTATATGAACTCAACAAAACATATCATTTGGCATATAACGTTAAAAGAAGCACATTTTGCCAAATGTTGTGGTATATAACACGATGCATCTATTATTAATGTGACTGCTTTAAAAAGAAAAAAAAAATTGCGCCTCCTCTCTCTCTTTCATTTAAAAGATGGTTCAAGATCTAATTATTTTGCCTAAGGAGAGAGAGCCGTTCTTTCATTTTTTACTCTATTCATCAGTCTTGTTTATCAATATTTATTTTATTTAATTTTATTCAAAGATTGAAAAAATATATCTACAATTTTTTGAAAACCATCGAGAAACACGCATGATATGAGCAAATTTACATATCCAAAATCATTCAGAAGAAAGTGAGAGTCTTGCCTCCACAATTAGTCACAAATTTCAAAGCTTATTAAAGTTAGTCCAAAGTGTAATCGCCTTTTTGTGCATCTATCTTACTATTTTTTTTTTCTAATTTTCTTATTATTAATTAAAAAAAATCGTTTCTCAAATATTTGTTTGAATAAATTGAGTTTTCTCTTTTTATGAAAGATAATGTTGGGTTTTTATTTAGATAGAGAGTGCTGTCTCTAAATGTTTGTGTTTAGAGAGTATCAACAATAGTAAAAATTAGACCACTTATAAAAAGAAACAATGTATTAATAAAGTTGTAGATGTATTAAATTGATTTATGATGTCATATTTGATATGAAAATATCTCATAATATATTAGGTCATATATATATATATAGGGTGACGCTGGAGTGCAGTTGGGCTGCATCCTTATGCCTTTACAGCCCCCTCCAATTCCTTACAAAAATATAATAAAAAATATTAAAAAATATAATAAAAAATACAATAAAAATAATAAAATTAAAAAAACATAATAAAAAATACAATAAAATAATAAAATAAAGAAAACATAATAAAAAACATAATAAAAAATAAAATGAAGATGAATTTTTATAGTAAATCTGGTCTCACCTAACCCTTGTCGCCGCCGCCGATAGTGGGCGACACCGCCTAGCCCATTGGGACCGAAGGGAGCTGGCGGCCTCACTCTTGCGATAGCGAATCCCAATGACCTCCGGTGTACCCCCGGTAGCCTTATACCTGTTTCGGACCCGGACCCCGTTGTCGAGAACGATAGAGGCTGCAAACGGGGGGAGAGTGTTCGGTCGGACCGAACTCAGAATTTCTCATATATATATATATAAGTTTTTTTTAATGAATAAATGAGGACAATTTTTTATTTAAAAAAAAAATCTTCGACAAAAACATTTTAATCAATATAAAAAATAATGGTGAAACGATCATAAAAATTATAGTTTTGAATTCCGTTCTGTTTTGACCGGAGCGGTCGGAATGTTTTGTTCCGATGCCTCAACCAGTGTACCATACCTCCTTGTTCTGTTTCGGCTCGTTCTGGTCCAAATTTCGGCTATTTTGATCCCTATTTCAGTTTAGATTATTTTTGTAATTTTTCTGTATTTGAATGATATTATTTTTTAAAATTTTAAATTTAGATAGTATTTAATTAATTCTAGAATATAAAAAATATATATATATTGTAATTTTAAATATGCCTTTTTTTAAATATCATTATTTTTTAATATTTTATCTATTTTTTTATTTTTTTATCTCAATTCAAATTTACATTTTTTTAACTTATAATTTTTATAAATTTTCAATTCTTCTAATATATACACATATATATGATACACACTATATATCATATATCATATATATGATACACACTATATATATATATATATCTTTATTCTATTAATTATTAGTTTATATATATTTATTATAATATATAATTAATCTCAAAATTACAAATATATATAGATATCAAAATATTCTATTCCAATATCCCAACCTAAACTGTAACCGAAATAGAATCCAAAACTTTCATATAACCTACACGTCGTTTATTTTTGTCTCTGTGACTCTGTTGCTCGAGGGGGGGAGGGATTTTGCACGAAAGCAGCTCAATTGGCATGGAACACGAACCAACCGAGCAGGATGCCTGGAGACTGCCGTTGCCTCACTTATCAATGGCTTCTTCTTTCTGGGTTTCTTGGAAGCCTCCTAATGCGATTACTCGCTTGGCAAATGCTTTTGCCATCTTCGATTTCCCGTAAGCTTTACGCTGCTTTGCTTATAACATAGTTCCGTAGATCGTATGAAACTATGTTCTTCTTATTGATTACTTTTTCTCTTATTCATGATCCATACTAATTATTGATTTCTTTTAGTTTTTTTTTATTCGGTCGAGTTTGATTTGTGGTTGCTCTTGTTTTTTCTGGGCTTTCTTTAGATATGTAATTTCTTTGTACGAATTTTAACGTTTTAGGTTTAAAAGCATATTAAATTAAGTGTTACTTCTTGTATCATAGTGCACTCAAACGCACCTGGATAAAGCTTTTTTACTTTTATTTTCTGGGTTTATGTCTTATGTGTAGTGAGGAATTAAATTTTTACGCCCATTAGGACCGTTATAAAGTTAGAAGAGATATGTAGTTTAATCTACTTTGAAGCTCAGTGCTGCACTTGCGAGTTCTAAATGGTTGAGGCAATGATAAGCAAAAAAGTCGGTCGACTAATACGGACCCATGGAAAACCAAAAATTAGACCAAGGAATGATGCTCATTCGTACCATTTGTTTCCTTTTGAATTCTGATGTATTGGCAAAAGTTGCATTTGGAATTATTTTGTTTTCAATCCGATGAGCAAACATAAGAGAGGTTTACGTTGTCATTTATCCTTTGATTTGGCGTTAACAATGGATTACATAAACATAACAATGGCAACTCGTGTATGATTCATATGACATATTAAGTCAAATGATTTTGGGACAAAGTACTTCAGCTTTCCACTTTGTTAATTAAAATCCCATGGTGCCTTATGGCATAACTTCTGGTTTTAGACTTTTATTTAGAGTGGTGGCCTAGATCCAACTTTAGAGAAGCACATGATGTTATGTGTTTCCAATTCCTCAAGGGACCTTCATGAAGTTATTGGTGCTGGATATGGTAAATACTGAAAACTTGATTTCCACTTAATGTCCGTGTGCAAGAAGGCATATACTCTAATGCACGCTCTCATTCAAGTCATCTCTAGGTTTTGCATGGTGGCCATTTTGTTGATTTAAAGTAATTTGTTTAGGCATATTCTTCAGTCATTATTATAATCATTTGAAAAAATAATTTTGCACGCTCAACCTCTCTGGGTTTTGGCACTTTGTGTCCCAGATTGCAAAAATTGGCGCATTATACACACCAATTACCAAAAACTTACACTTTGCACTCTCATTCAATTCTAACTGCTAGAAGTGAGGTAAAATAGGTTATGTGACACAATTTTGATAGTCAGTCGTATCTAATTGGAGGATGCAATGTGTCACTTTTTGGTAGTTCGGGGGTGCAAGTGTAAAACCCCTGGTAGTTTGAGGGTGCAAGGTATGTTTTCCCATAACCGTTTATAGGTCTTATATTCTAAATAATAGATTAAACAACTTGTAGTTATCTCTATCAAGGAATTAATGGGAATTAAAGCAAATCATTGTTTGTCTACCGAGTGCTCCATTGATTTTCTGAAATGCCTCCTGGTTTCCAATTAGCAGTTCTTATCACCTTAATTACAAATTTACAATAAATATGGCAATGATGAAAATTTTGGAAAGTTGAAAGAAATAATGTGGTGAGTTCAATAACTATTTAAGTATTTAACATTTTAGTTTCTCAAACTTTGTTATTGCAACTTATTGTAACTTAAGTTGACTCAACGACATCATAATAAAAACATCAAAGAAAAATGTACTTTCTTTGAGAACTCCTTGCTCTGTCCCCACTTTGCGTACACTTCTTGAAATCAGAAAAGATTAAAACACTCAATAAAGCAATATGTTATGCATACAAAGTATGGACTGAAAACACCTAATATAATAAACAAGGGATCATAATCACAACTCCTTGATTGGTTAGCTACTTAGTTAAATTGCTCAATTAAATAGTATAGGGTGATAATTTTTTATGACGAAGTATAGGCAGATAATTAATGAATGAATTAACTGTTTTTCTTTAATCACAATGCTTCTCCTCTGACTTACTGAACACAACAATATATTTGGGTATCGGCTTGGAAAGTTTGGTTATGGGGATTTCGCTGTCCTAAATTGATTGATAAATGCAGATGTCTTAAGTGCTAATAATGGGGTTTTTCTTATAAGTTAAAAATGGTAAGAGAAGCAAAATTCATACTTCTGTAGTTAACAGCCCTATAGCCAAATTCTATAGTACCTAACAAAGCATTGATTTAGGTGAGCTTGCTGACCATCCACGCATATGAAGTTTATGACATATAAAGGTAAGAAATGTTCTAGAACTAGATATCCCTGTTGACTTCATAGGTGTTTGGTCTACAAAATTGCTCGATGTCATACAGAATTAGAAGTTAATGTAGTGCTTTCTATAATGATCTATTATCATAAAAATTCTGGTAGAGATTTCAACCAGAGACAGGTATTAAAATTAATATTACTATTGGGAAAAATTGCAATTTGCATCACAAACTTTTTTTTATTCAATTTACATGATAAACTATTAAAACTTTCAATTTACACCATAAACTGAACTATTGAATTTTGAAAAATTGCACGCTCTTACAAGATTTGTCCATTCGGCCATATTTGTCAGTTTTGATGGTTTAAAGTGTAAGCTGAAATAAATGGTGGTACGTTGGGGTGCAGAATGTAATTCTCCTTACTGCTAATCATTAGTTGAAATTGTCAACATGGCACTTTTTACTTGCAATTGACAAATAGACTGTCAAACCATGGTCAGAGCTTTATTTATTTTTTCTTTTCTTACATGGTTTTTACATAATTGGTTGTGGGTAGGGGATATGACTAAAAAAAATTTGTGGGGGTGCTGATTTAGTGAAGTTGTTAATTTTCAGGGAAAGCATTTTTTTCGTTTACAGGACTTATATCATCCTTGTATTTATTTTGCATTTGCTTATGAATTATTCATGACACTGGTTTTATAATTGTGAAGAAATAATGAGAAGAAACAACTAACATTGACCAGTTAGATAAATCACAAATGGCACCACTCTTATTTTCCTTGGTACTATCAGATTGATCAAGGGATGCTCAATATCTTCAAGCTCAAGAGTCTGCAAGTCCTGCACGCTCCTTTGAGAAAAGGGGGATCCACCATTAAAAATAATATTTTTTTTTCATGTGGGTCCCAAATTCACCCACTTTTCCCAAAGGGCGTGTGCGGGGCTTGCATACCATAGGACTGTAAAAATATCATTTCTCCTTGAACCATTTGTTATGCTCGAGACTTCCAAAATAGTAAATGAGAAATTTCAATAAATGGATTGGCATTACTCATCTCTTTAAATAACTGTGCAGGCTTATTGAGGAATTAACTCATAGTCTAGCCTACTTACTAACATTCAATTATACTTTTCCCTTGTGAATTAAGAACATACGATATTTGAAACTCTCATTATTTATCCACAGGAAAGAGATAATTGTCTCATAATTTCATATCACAGAGGTAATAAATGGAAAGCAATGAACCAGTCAGAAATGAGAATTAAATAGGTTTGAGGGTCGGTTACGGCATCAAAGCCCTATAAATTCAGCATCCCTCCTCAGAATTTCTCAAGCCCCATCGCTCTTCAAGTACTTCTGTAAGGTGCAAGTATGATGAACATGGGCAGCAAAAAGACTCAAAAGAAGTTGATGCAAGGAGCAAATGCTTGGCGGGTTTCTTTCCCAAAACGACGATCTGGCCACGTCAAGAAGGCTGGTGAAATTTGTGCCATATATGCTGTTGTTGAGACCGATGATATCAACTTCTCTCCTGGTGACAAGGTGTTCCCCTCTGGTCATCCCACTGTTAAGGATGTAATAAACATGGTTGCCCAGGGAGGGAAGCCAGATGCTGCTACAATTCTGGAAGCAGAGGCTCACCAAGAGAGAGTCCTTCGTGACCTGGAGAAGCAATATTCTGATCTGGTTGAGCAATTAGAAGCTGAAAAGAAACGAGGGGAGGAACTAGAGCAGCTGAATAAGGAAGGCCAGGTAAGCAGCTGGTTTCATACTCCAGTTGAGGAACTCAGCCACGAGGAGCTGAAGATCCATTATGCTGAATTGAAAGAACTTAGGGACGAAGTACTCAAGCACATGGCGGAGCATCTGGCCCAGGGTTCTGTGCCATCTGTTGCTGCCAACTCTGGTGGAGCTTCTGTTTTCCCAGTCTCCAACCCAAAGGCTGCACCTTAGGCCATTAATCTCTGTTATTCTGAATAAGTTGATGGAAGAGAGTCTGGATTAGTAGTATTTTGTTATGGGTTGTGAGATTTATGTGATATCATTGAGTCACTCCCTTCCTCTGCATCTTTATGTAAGATGTTGCTAGTAATAAAATCCAGGAGAAAAAGTCTTCAAAAAGTCTTTTGCTCTGACAATTTATTATCTTATCTCATACTCTATTTAACCATGGTGATTGTTGAAGAATGTCTTGTGGCAAAGATAAAGCCTTGGTCTGTAACCAAGGAATTAAGAAATCTCCATATTCGGTTACACATTGTAGTGAAATTGAACAAAAAACAAATCATTTGCCATCTCGTTGTCAAATTGTGCCAGTACTTACATTTCTTTCTGATTCAGTTTTTTCCATCAGGAAGGCTCAGGCTCTCAGCTGGTTCTGTATAAGCAAAATTAGTATTCATACAGCCTTCTGAACGATAAAATCCAAGTTGCGATTGATTGTTGACCCATCTGGATTCTGGAATGAGACTGAAGTATGCAATTAATTGCCTTTGTGAACGAACAAAGGCATGTTTAGTGTAACAAAAAACCTGTTTGGTTGCTGCTGGTTCTGAGATATGAATGCTATGATCTAGAAATGATTTTGGAGATCTGTAGTTACCATCTCTATCGCTCTGTCAAAAGCAATGGTTTCAGATACTTGCCTTATTGCAATTCATGGATTTGATTTTTCAGATGGAATTTCCTGGGGTTCGGTTGGACCGAAACCTCCCCAAATGCAGCTCCCGCCGCCCCCCGGCAGCGGTGGGCGACACCGCCCATCCCATTGGAATCGGAGGAAGCCGACGACCTCACCTTCGCAACGGCAAGCCCCGGAAATCTTCGGTATGCCCCTGGCGGCCTTAAACTCGAAATTGATTCGTATGTGAGGTCACCGACTTCCTCCTGTCTCGATGGGATAAGCGGTGTCGCCCACCGCTACCGGCGGCAGCAGGGGCTAGGCTGAGGCCAAAACTCCCTTAAAAATTTATTTTCATTTTATTTTTATTATATTTTTTATTATGTTTTTTGATTTTATTATATTTTTTATTATGTTTTTTAAATTATATTTTTTTATTGTGTTTTTTATTATATTTTTATAAAAATTATAGGGGATTAAGGGATGAGTTGAAATCACGCTCGGGTGCAGTCCGACCGCACTCGAGCGTCACCCTTTTCAGATATCCGTTCCATGTTAGAATTGTATTTTTGTTATAAAAGTTAATATTAGAAACGGTTTAAAATATACAACAAATCTCCTCTTAAGTTCTTATCAAAACTGCGAGAACTTAACTTGATGATTCACTTTAGGAAATTTATTAAATATTTATTATTTCCAGAAAATATATGAGAGTAGCAATAAATATTATAGTCAGCCTACTTATGTATCGAATCCTTAATTTAAAGCTCTTAGATTTTAACAATTACTCAATGAGAGAAACGCATAGATTGATAAATTTAACAAAGGAACTCAAAAACTCAAGTAGCGTGTATTTATTAAATATTTATTAACAAAGGACATTGAATATTTATTAACAAAGGATATTTATTAAAGATTTATTATTTTCTGAAAAATATATGAGAGTAGCAATTAATACTATAGTTAGCCTATTTAAGCATCGTATCCTTAATTTTCAAGCTCGAAAAGAAAAGCATATGATTGATAAATTTAGTAAAGGAACTCAAAAACTCAAGTAGCATTCATTTATTAAATATTTATTAAAAAATAACATTGGATACTTGTTGTTGTTGTCGTGCTTTGCGACTTGAATTACTCGACAAAGGTTCAAACAATCCAGACATGCAAAGAGATATAAAAAGGGGGAGATTGAGAGTCGGCGATCACTCCGATGATAAAATCAATAGAGGTTGATGGTGTAGGAATTAGAAAATGTAACCTTGATTTTAAAGGCTTGGTGCTATTTATAAGATCGCTTGAATCCTACTTGTTGGAGAGGAATGTTAAAATGTCCTGTTCACCTGTTTGATCATCATTCGCTTGGTCATGTCAGGTTGGGTAGATATTCCTTACACAGAGTTATCGAGAAGGGTCAATGGACAGATGTCTTGTTTGAGTTGCACTAACTCATTACTTTTTGTTGCCGTGTGATTGGGATTTTCAACTTGTATTTAATATGACATGATTTTGACCTACTCTCTTATTTAATGGTGCCAAGCGTCGCTTGTGTCTCCTCACTTCTGTGAGATTTTCTGCTATGGGACTCGCCATTTCTTGAGTTAGGCGACCGTTGTTTGACTAACTCGGTTTATAGGAATGTAGTCCAGGTGTGTCTCTATTGGATTGGGAGCCCACTTTAAAGGCCTCTTCTTTGTATAGGATTTGGGTTCCATTATATTTTGGGCCTCAGTTCTTCTGACTTAGATGGGTCTCCCTTCACACTTATTAATAAAATATATTTTTTAAATATATATTATTTTCTGAAAAATTTATAAGAGTAGCAATAGATATTATTGTCAGCCTCTATATGTATCGTATTTTTAGTTTAAAGCTCATAGATTTTAATAATAAATCGACAAGAGAAACAAACGCATACGATTGATAAATTTAACTAAGGAACTTGACCCAAGTTCAATGGTTGTATGCGAGTTGAGTTTAGTCAGGTTGAGACCGTCTGCCCAAATATCTTAAAACTCAACTCGAGCTTAGCTTGTATATGAGTTATGAGTTGAGCTCTGCTATATGCAATAATATGCAATTGACGTATAGTTGTTATAAAAAAAAAATTATATGCAGGTTCTATATTTATTTATTTTTTTCAAATTGATTGTGCGTCACTTGCATATTCATGACTAAAACTATTATTAATATTATTATTATTTTTTATAAAAAATTATTATATAAATATTAATCAAGACGAATTAGTTTTACATATAAATTAATATAAGTTTGGATAATGGATTTTAATTTTTATGTTAGGGAACGAGTTTGTTTGATAAAACGAATAAGAATATAATTTAAGAAATATTTTAGTTATAAAAATATTTTATAAAATTAAATTTACATAATTAATGTTCATGTAATTTAGAACTTTAGACTATATCGTTGTTTTACCATTTTATTGTGAAGTGAATTCGAGCTACAATCACTAGCCTATTGGGGTGGCAATCCCTGTTGGTGTCATGTTATGGATATTCAAGTAGTAGATGACTCAACTAAAACCTAAATCTTTATGTTAAATATGTCATCTTCAAATCCTAATCTGAGCAATATATATATAATAGATCATGTTGTATGTCGTTTCAATCCGTTTCATGTAAATGCGTTAAACTAATCCGCATAACTCATTCGATTGTCTTTAATATAATTTCACATAAAATTTAATTATATTTATTAGCGGCCACAAGATCTAAAAAAACAACTAGACTATATATTAATAAAAGATATCAATATTTTTCAAATTTTAAGTTACAATAAAACAACTACAATCTAAATATTAACAAACATGAGTGTAAATTCAGAATTATAATTTCAATAATAAAAACATAAAGATATTAAAAAAAATCAATATTACAAATTTATTGTTACAATTAATTGTAATTGTGAGAAAATCTAAACGGATCATACAAGTTAATTTTGTATTAAGCGAGAAACTCATCCATTTTATATATCATGTATTAATAGGCTTATTCATTTTGATCTAAACTCATTTAACATTAAATCTAAATCTACTAATTTTGTATCGTATCGGTATTGAATTACTTCTCGTGTCACAAATTGTCATTTTATTTTTAGATTGAGAAGTGCTACGGTCATAAAAGAAATTACATAGAAGTAATCTCACAATTGACGTCGCTTCATGACCCATCATATTTATTTTACAATAAAAAAACTTAAATTTACTTTACAATAAAAATAATTTTATAATTTAACAGATTATATTAAACTATATCAATTAGTAAGATTACCTTTTATCTAGTCACTTAGACACTTAGAGCATTCATAATGGTTCTTTTATCTTATCATTTAAAATATATCATCAAACTTCACTTTATCTATTTTACATACTGACTTCTATAATATAATATACGTAATCTTATCTATTTTTTCTTCATATAATTTAGATAATATCTTTTTATTCTTTTTAAATATATATTTTCTATCAATAAATTTGTAATATTCATATGTATTGTAATTCAATCCTACACACACAACATAAAAATATGTAAGCCAAATAAAAAATAAAAATAAAATAAAAATATGAAAAAAATTGAATAAATAATATTTTCAAGATATATATTTTTTAAAAATAAAATAAAATAGAGGTGTTTCAAATGATGAGCAACAACTTTTTTTTTATATATTAAAATGTAAAATTAAATGGAAATGAAGGAGTAAATAAAGTATAAATAATTAATTTTTTTTGAAAGATGAATAATAAAAGCATTGACATTGGATTAGTTAAAAATTTTCTTCAAAAAGCATAACTTTATACAAATAAAAAAAAATGCCACATTTGATCAAAAATGACCCTTTTGAATGTGGAAAAAGATAAAAAGTTACTTTTTGTTTTAAAAAGTGAATAGTTAAATATTAAAACTCTTCAATTTTTTTTTTGTTATTTGTGTAAAGTTGTACTTTTTGAAGAAAATTTATAGCTAATCCAATACTAATACTCTAAATAGCTACATGTAGGGAATTACTGTAACAATTTGTATCTTACACACACACACATATATATATATATATATTATAATCAGATAGAGCTCATTTTTTGAAGAATACTTGAAATAATTTACATTTTTTGTATTTAGTTATTCCACTTAAAATTTATTTTCACATTAGACTATTAATTTATTATTCAAAATAATTATAAAATATTATTAATTTAATAATATATATATTTTTTTAAAAAATTTCTATTAATATTTTAGGGGAATGTTAATTACAATAAATTCTTGCAAGGTATGACTTGAATATCTGAGCATTATTTTCAAAGCAATCAATAATCTCCTAATAATCTCCTATCGCTGCATCCTTCAAATTTGACAAACATTGTTTAGGCTTCATCATGCATAGGATGAGTTGCCAGAGTACCCAAATTTTGATCCATCTGCAAGGGTGATTTCCTCCGCGAGAGCAAGAGAAAGTTTTGGACTTGAATGGCTTTCGTAAGGAACAAAATTGAGGGAAGAGTGAGAGCAGCTCAGAAAATAATAAACAAATATTTGGCTGAACTACAGTGTTCAATCAAATATGATCCAAAGAGAAAAATTACTGTAGCTAAAAGCCATTTAGTTTTACATTTTCTAATCCAATGCATTTTTTTTTAATTATCTATTTGAACTTTTGAATTTGCATTCGAATACTTCAACGAGGATCAAGTAAAGTTTGAATTCGGAAATAAAATAAATTGAGATAAATTTAATTTATATTTTTAATATTATTATTTTAAAAATTAAAAAATGTGTATTAAAAGTTAAAAAATAAGTATAAAAATCTATATTTTATATAAAAAATTTAAAAAATATAATAATAATTGTACTTCAAAATCGGGGATTGTAATTAGGCTTCGAGTATCGTGTATCGGATTTTAAAAGGTTTGGGTTTTTTCTACCTAATATTCTTGGATCCAAATATCATTTGTCGAGGAAATCAGGGAAAAAGAAAGGAATTGAGATTACAAATGAAATTATAGTTTAGTTGAGTCCCTCTTATTATAAATTCGAAAAAAAAATATATATCTTATACTGTGAAAGAGTTTATCCCAACTAGTTAGGGTCGGTAAAGAATATTTTAGACCAGTTGTTTATGAAAAAGTCTCACACAACTTGAGAGTTCTATTGAGTCTTTTGATATTTACATACACTGTGTAGACCATGTACACAAACTATACATTACAAATAGAGGGATGAAAGTAATACAGGAGGGTTCGGAGGGTTAGGAATTTCTTTCCATATTTTGCATTTGTAGCCGTTGGTCTTTGGTTTTTTCCATAGATTTGAATATAGCCGTTGCATGTGGATGACTATTGTTAATATTCCCCCGCAAATTGAGCCGAGGTAGAAGGCCAAGTTTGGTCCGGACGACCAAGGGGCTAGGTAAAAATGTCAGCAAGTTGGGGAGATGTCGGAACTTGTATGTAGAAAATCAAGAGCAACACGTTCTCGTAGAAAATGATAATCGATCTCGATATGCTTGCTTTGGGCATGGAAGACAGGATTGACAATCGTATATAGAGCACTGTAATTATCACATAATAGAACTGGTGTCGAGGGAAGAGTGACCCCAAGATTGTGAAGAAGAAATATGATCCAAGTAAGTTCTGCAGTGGTGTGTGCCATGGCATGATATTTTGCTTTAGAGCTAGATCGTGAGATAGTATTTTGTTTCTTGACGGACTAAGAAATGCAATTGCTTCCTAAGAAAACACAGTAACCTGTGGTGGAACATGAGTATGAGGACAACCTGCCTAATCTGCATCAGAAAAGACATAAAAATCAAGTGTAGAGCGTGAACTAAATGAATCTAGTATTGGTAGTACCATGTAAAAATCTAAAGATATGTTATAACATTTTGTAATGAGCCATAGCAGGAGAGTATAAAAATTGAGAGACAGAATTAACACTAAATGCTAAATCAGGACATGTGAGAGTGAGATATTGGAGAGCTCTAACAATGCATAAATAGTGGGCCAGATCAGGGAAAGGAACATCACTAGTGAGCCCTTTTGTTTTGGGCATCATGGGTGTTCTCATAGGTTTTTAGTCTTTTCATTTGAGCATGTTCCAAAATCTCAAGAGCATATTTAGCTTAGGATATTATAAGACCATCAGAGTTGCGTGTAACTTGGATACCCAAAAAATAATGTAAGGGACTAAGATCTTTCATAGCAAACTGTTGTCCAAGAGCATTAATAAAAGCGTGGAGGCGTGTGGGGTTTGAACCTGTGAGCAAGATATAATCTACATATAGTAATACAAAAAGCGTGTCTAGAGAGGAGTGAGAGGTCTATTGAGAGTCTTTTGATATATATATATATATACATTGTGTAGACCATGTATGAAAAGTATACGTTACAAATAGAGGGATGAAAGTAATATAGGAGGGTTTGGTTCATTAGTAATTAGTTTCCATATTTTGCATTTGTAGCCGTTGGTCTGTGTTTGTTTCCATAGATGTGAATGTAGCCGTTGCATGTTGATTTCTTTCCATTCAAGAATCTATAGCCGTTGCATGTGGATGACTATTATTAATCGGATATTCTAAGATTCCGAATTGGTATTTTAATTCGAAATTAAGGTTCTTTTTATTTTGGAATAGCACGTATGATATTAGGGTTAGTTTTCTTATATTGTTGGTTTCGTGCATGCTTTCTTTGACTGTTGATAATAAATGTAGCTGAAAATGGGTGAACATGAATTTCTTGTCATTCCAATTGCTTTGGTGAGGCAGCATATAGCTTTAAAATCAACATATCTATGACCTTTTTTCAGTTTTGTTATTTATTCTAATCGCTTTCAACTTATGTAATCTTTGCAGGAGAGGCGGAAAAATGGGAAAAGATAACATATGTTGGCATTGCAACATGTACTATTTTGACCATTTATAACCTATCAAAGGGTCATCCCCACTATGAAGAGCCTCCTGTAAGCTTTCTGTTTCACCCATCTGACTTCTCTGATTGTTGTTGTTACATCTTCTCCATGGACGATGCCTGAACAATTTTTACATTAAAGATGGAACCAGAATGATTAGTTATGACTTGTAGGTTCTGCTAATTACTTTGTGCAATGGTTTTATCAGATTTTTCCCATTCATTCTACATTCGATCTCAATTCCTTTTTTTCATATGAAATAATCCAATTTTCTATTGTTATGTCTATTTTTGCAGCCGTACCCATATTTGCACATTCGCAACAAAGAGTTTCCATGGGGTATGTTTTCTAACATCATTACTAAATTACTCTATATTTTTTTTATTGGTAAATAAGATTTTATTGATCATAAGGATAGCTGAAGTACAAGTACACTGGATTATTAAATCAGTTTATTATTTTCAGTGGCAAACATTTTTTTTAAAGAAAAAAACAAATAAGAAGCCAATATTTTAATTTTAGTGTTAATGTTGTTGCATATTCTTAGTTTTTCCCTCCGTTTGATGTCAATTATGGGATGCTATGACTTGGTTGTTGCATCTTTGTTTTGGTCAGCTTCATGTAATATTGAGCTGTTTGCTCTGGGTTGCTTCATTTGTCAAAACATCTTATTTTATTCTTCACAGTCTGAGGTTGACATTTCATCAACATTAACTTGAGTGATGAGCAGCCTTCTCTAGTAGATTGGGAGGTGGATAAACTACTTTAATTAAATCAAAGTCATGAGATGCATTGCGGTCATACAAATGCATCTCATCTATAGTGATCTGCTAGTTGAGCTGTTTGTGATGTGTGGGACTTCAGGTATCCATAATTTTTCTTTTGAGATACGCAAGCACTGAAAGATGCACCCCATGAGAGCAATAAGTGACTATGGCCATGCATAACATGATTGTACTATATCGCCGCAAGAAAATATATGATGGCGTGTATTGGATTTGGGCTGGGTATCGGATTTTTATTCTTTTTTCGGTGTAAGAAATCTAAAGCATTTTTTTTTTCTTTTTTGATTGGGGGAGGGGGGTGGTTGAGTAGTAGGGTTAATCATAGTGCTCGTTGCCAAACCCACTAAGCCACTAAGTTTTGGTTCAATGTGTACCGTCCAATTCCATATTGGGAATATGAATAACCAACAGAGAGTGAGTAGGATCTAAAGGTAGTAATGGGTTTGAAGTCTCGCATTGGCTACTTGGTGAACTTGGGCTTTATAAATCATTTTAGGGAAGCTTATAATTGACTAGTCTTTTTGAGGCTATGGAGCTGATTAAAAGGAGCATCAACACTGACTTATCTTCCCTAAATATAAAATATCAGTATATCTTGTGAAAAATGATAAACAAACAATACTTTTCACAACACATTTCACAATCTTGTTTTAAAATTAGGATGTATTATAAAAAATCTTATAAAAGTAACTATTACCCTACAAAAATACCCTCTTTTGACCTCACTTTACACTGATGTGTTGTGAAAGTGTTATGTGGATATCATTACTCACGTCTCATTATTATTTCTGCCCATCACAGGCTCGTATTTTTATCTGATATGTTTCTTTTGTGGGATCCAGGTCCAGATGGCCTTTTTGAGAAGAAGCACCACCACTAAGATGTTCATGGCCCAACAAGGGGATATTTTCCAGAACCTTTATGTATAGTCCAGTCCTCTCGTTCTGTCAGGTTGTACCGTACTACATCCTGATGTTGATGATAGCTCTTGCTCTGTGTGCATTATTTTCTTTTTTACTAGGTTCTTTTTGTAAATTATCAATAGTGGCTTATTCCTTGCAAGCGACAAGTCGTTTACTAGTATATATCGTTTGTTGTGAACACTCTTTTAGCAGCTAAATAAAATCGATGATGGAGTGTGGTTTGCCTATGAGCTGATTGCTTTAATCGTTGCAGTTGGTTTAAATCTCTATTAGCGAATGGAAGTTAATTGTTAGAGGTTTTGGCATTTGAGCCTTGAGGTATACTGC
Source organism: Platycarya strobilacea (assembly GCA_036898215.1). NCBI lineage: Eukaryota > Viridiplantae > Streptophyta > Magnoliopsida > Fagales > Juglandaceae > Platycarya > Platycarya strobilacea. The sequence continues at coordinate 39,780,760 of CM072555.1, forward strand.
CAGAGGCGAAATTTTGTAAGTTTTAGAAGAAATGTATATGATTGGCATCCTTCCATCAAGGGGTGAGATGTAAAAATTAGAACTTTAAATGCTTCACGTTTTAAACAAGACAAACCAGACTGAAAAAATGAAGAGGCTTAATATAAAGGTGAGATTTTCGTTATTCACGACAGACGAAAATATGGGAACTTGAGATGGCTTTAAGTTGGACAACCTTGATGCTGGCTCCTGTATGTACGTCAACAAGGTACACAGTTACTTTCCAGGCTGACCATCTAATGCATATGGAGGGTGTAACAAAATGTCGAAAGAATTTGGTTGAGGGAAAGTTTTTGCATGCCACCTTCAAGTCTGCTCCATGGTCAATTCTCAATTGCCACGTAAATGAAGTTCTTACCCAAAAATAATAAAAGGAAAAGGATAAAAATGTAAAAATACAGAAAAATAAGATAAGAATTAAAAAAAAAAAAAACAGCGTTTATGGTCAAATGATCCATCTAGGACGAGACCTTGTTAAATCACAAGGTTCGCGCGACACATTCAGGCTAACATGAGGGTTGGGCTGAATGGTCCTTTCAACCGAAGCAGAGGATTTACGGAGACGGCTCAAGGTGGGGTTGCAGTTCCCATCTACACTCGCATGCTTTTTCTTTACGGAAGATTAACGAAAAGTGGCTGTCTTTTGTTTCGAAGTTAATTGGAGGATTCTGATGAACATTCAACAGGCAATATATTTGGTTCAGTTCTAATGTACCATGCAACATCCATAAAAATCAGCTTGCCCTGTACAAAATGGAAATAAAGCCAGCAAAAATTCATCCCATGAAACATCCTTGAATATATGATTATTTGGAATATCAAACAAGTTAATCTGTATAGAAATCTACATCTTAAATTGTTTCACAACACTCAGAATCTCAGATGCTAGTTTCTTAGACATTGAGCACAACAAGCAAAGCACAGACAGGCTTAGAAAAGATAAGTGTGTGTGTGAGAGAGAGAGAGAGAGACGTAAATGAACATGCAATGGTTGCATCGACGAAAATTTCATAGAAATGTCACTCTGCAGCTGTGTCATCGTTGTTATGCCCTTGAGTTGTGGTCTCCGGTAAAGTTTCCAAATCGGTACGAGCCTCTTTCTCCTCTTGAGAGATGGAAGAATCAACTTGATCATTCTGGCTGGCATTGCTATCGCTATATGTGTTTGAGGATGCGTCTTTCTCTTCCTGAGAATCAACTGGTTCTTTTTGGCCTGCATCTGTGTTGTCATTTGTGTTGCTCTGATCAGCATTGCCATTCTCCTTCTGGCCTGCATCAGCACTGTTATCAGTGTTTAGAATTACATCATTGTTTCCATCCATTACTGAAGATCTGTTGGACTCGGTTTGCACATCACCATTCTCCATTCTTGTATAAGTTGTTTCACTTGAATTTTGTTGCTCATTGTTGGCAGCTGGTTCAGATTTTTCAGTTTCTTGTAGGATAACATTTTGCAGGGCAGTGTTAGCAAGGGGGCCATTCTGCAGCCCTGGCTGACTACTCTCACTACCACCATCTTCACTGCTAGTAGCATTATTGGAGTCGCGATTCTCAAAATTTTCAATTTCTTTTACATTCTTCTCTGAGTCATTATGGTTGGCATCAACTGCTTCGGTGCTATTTGTTTTGTTTTCCTGCTTAAAATCATTATTTCCTCTGTTTTCAACCTGTTCTACATCCTTTGAATTTTCCAAATTGCCTAACTCCCTTCCGGCTGTTATATTTTGATTTTCATTTACTACCGTGCTAGCAGCATCATCCCCTCTGTACTGTTCTTCTCTTGCTTTACTACTCCTGTCACTTCCATCTTGAACCTGATCTTCAGATGTACCCTGCTCCTCTATCTTCCCTTCTTTCTCTGCTGCCTCCTCTGTACTATGGATCTCGTTGCTCCCTTCCCTTTTCTCTGCACCTTGATCCTCCTCACTTCTATTTTCCTTGATCTCTTCATTCCCCTTATCTTCGCTTTGCTTCTCTTTGCTCTCTTCATTTTCCTTGTCTTCACTTTGCTTCTCTTTGCTCTCTTCATTTTCCTTATCTTCGCCTTGCTTTTCTTTGCTCTCTTCATTCTCGTTCTCTTTGCTTTCCTTCTCTTTACTCTCTTCAAACCCCTTGTTTTCACCTTCGTTCTCTTTGTTCTCTTCAAAAGCCTTCACTTCTCTTTCCTTGTCATTGCTTTCCTCATTCTCCTTCTCTCCACTCTGCTCATTGCTCTCTTCAGACTCTTTCCCTTCTCTTCCCTTCTCTGGGTTGTCTTCATTTTCCTTCTCTTCTCCCCTCTTCTCTTTGCTCTCTTCACTCTCATTATCTTCATTTTCCTTCTCTTTGTGCTCTTCAAAATCCTTGTCTCCTTCTTTCTCCTCGCTAATGTTTTCCTTGTTCTCTTCCTTCTCTTTTTCTCCATCCACTGAATCCCACTGATGCTCGGTTTCCTCTTCGACTTTATCCTTATCATGTACATCTATCTCATCATCCCCATGACCTTTTACGGCATCATCATTTTCTTCAAACTTGTTTGGTTCTTCTTCTTCATTCTTGTTTTCTTCTTCATTTTCCTCTTCCTTGTGCCTTGCATCTCTAATGGGAGGCTCTTCCACTTGCGGTTTGAGATCTTTTCTCCCCAACTTTGCAATTTCACTCACAGATTTACTACCCTCGCCAAATGATGCTTTCTTATTTTGGGAGTTTCTGAGTTGGTAAAGCAGCCAGATACTAACACCAAGCAAAAGGCATATCTGGAGAGCATGCTTTACCTTGAATCCTTTGGATCTCTGGTTCCTACGAGGCGATAACCTGAACATGACGAATTTCTTTCTCTTCTCAACTTGCAAGTCTCGCCCAAAACCTGCCAAAAGTTCAAGTTCTATCAATAATTGATTCAAAGAACGAAACGTCCATCAAATCAAGTAGCTCCAACGTTGATGACTGATGTATGCAATTAACCAGTAAAAAACTCCCCAATTTTATTAACGTCTTAAGATGTGTTGAGTACTTAATCATTAAATCCTCCAAATTCCCTCATGCATATATCAAATATGACAAAGGTATTATCAACCAAGCCGATCTACACGATTAACAGAAGGACAACAAACATCACTAGTAGTTCAATGATTACAATCAACTTCTGCATGTGAAATGGAGTGCGTGCTTAAAAGATGAGAAAAGGCTTTCCATTTAAACCGGAACACCCTCTCGAAAAACAATCCAGAACAACATCTCCTACTTCGGCAGGAACAGAAAAAAAGAAAAAGAAAAAAACAAGACTCCATTTCTTGAATCACGCAAGTGAATAAGTACCACCAAATCCAACTTTTGGTTCAACCACAGGTATCAAACTCGAATGAAGGACATATAAACCTTAAGAAAGGCGAAAATATAATAAGTCAAACGGAATGCAGAGCCAGAGCAACTAAATTCATCCAGATCTACACGTGTGTGAAAGCAGAGCACCAAAGATCCGACTCCTATAAATATCACATAAATCCAAATCTGGATCGAGATTATTTGGAAAGAGACGTACCCGGAAGAACTCAAGCACCCGTAGATTCTGAGCGAAAGAAAAAAAGAAAGAAAAAGTGAGCCTTTTATCTTGACAAAAAATACTTTTACCAAAATTAAAGATTCAGAGATTGGAAGAATGGCTGCCAAAATTAGCACTTTAAGCCACTTCACCCAAGGCTCTACAAGAGAAAATTTCGAGCAATGTTGCTTCCTTACTTCCTGGGCGTTGACGCTTCAGTACTGAGATTGGGATCTGGAAACAGCAATGTCAGCAACTTCTTGTTGAGAGAGAGAGAGAGAGAGAGAGAGAGAGCAACTCCACGGAAAAGGCCCTCTCACTAATTTATAAGAATGGCTGCAAGTGGGACAGGAACTGGCCCCAATGGCCCCAATGGCAGAAGCCAGATATGTTTCTTTCTCATAAGAACGATGCCGTATTCAAAAATAAAATAAATAAATAAAACGATGCCGTATTAATACATGGCTCTTGACTAGCCACGTGTTACGCCCAATCTCCTCTCCCACTTCGAGTCGGTGACCCTCTGCCCTAAAATTCACTGATCTGTTTATCTGTACTCCATTTATCATTTTTTCCCAAATTGCCTTTCACCATACCGCGAAGCAAAATCGCCATGACTGCGAGACTTCTTGCCTCCTCTTCCTCCACTCTCCGTAAAACCCTCACGGAAAAGCTTAACGCTCATTATCACTTCCTCCGCTGCCTCTCTTCCTCCTCCTCCGCTGCCGCCGCGGCCGATCTTTCTCCTGCGACTGATACCTACGAGGACACGGATGGAATCACGATGAAAGGTGTGAAGATTTCCGGAAGGCCGCTTTACCTGGACATGCAGGCAACGTCCCCCGTCGACCCGCGAGTCCTCGACGCTATGCTCCCCTTCTACCTCTCCCGCTATGGAAACCCCCACTCTCGGACCCACCTCTATGGCTGGGAGTCTGAGAACGCAGTCGAGACCGCTCGCTCTCAAGTCGCTGCATTGATCGGTGCCTCTCCGAAGGAGATTGTCTTCACTTCCGGCGCTACGGAGTCTAACAACATCTCCGTCAAGGGCGTCTTGCACTTCTACAAGGACAAGAAGCGACACGTCATCACCACCCAGACCGAGCACAAGTGCGTCCTCGACTCTTGCCGTCACCTCCAGCAGGAGGGTTTCGACGTCACCTACTTGCCCGTTGGCCCTGACGGGATTATCAACCTGGAGATGCTCCGGTCCGCGATTAGGCCTGATACTGGGCTCGTATCGGTGATGGCGGTCAACAACGAGATCGGAGTGATCCAACCGCTCGAGGAAATCGGGAAAATATGCAAGGAATTCAACGTTCCGTTCCACACCGATGCGGCTCAGGCTCTGGGGAAGATTCCCGTAGACGTGGATAAGTGGAACGTCAGCTTAATGTCTCTGAGTGGGCATAAGATATATGGGCCGAAAGGCGTCGGTGCTTTGTACATGAGAAGAAGACCTAGGATTCGCGTGGAACCTCAAATGAACGGCGGTGGCCAGGAGAGAGGGATTCGGAGCGGGACCGTGCCGACCCCTTTGGTGGTGGGGATGGGCGCCGCATGTGAGCTTGCGATGAAGGAAATGGAATATGATGATAAAAGAATCACCGCATTGCAGGAGCGCTTGCTGAATGGAATTAAGCAGAGGTTGGATGGAGTGGTGGTGAATGGGAGTGTGGAGAGGAGGTACGCGGGCAATCTGAATCTGTCTTTTGCGTATGTGGAGGGTGAAAGCCTGTTGATGGGGCTCAAGGAGGTTGCCGTTTCGAGTGGAAGCGCATGCACCAGCGCCAGCTTGGAACCTTCATATGTGTTGAGGGCGTTGGGGGTGGACGAGGACATGGCCCACACATCCATTAGGTTTGGGATTGGGAGGTTCAGCACAGAGGCAGAGATCGATCGGGCAGTTCAGCTTACGGTGGAGCAGGTGGAGAAGTTGAGGGAAATGAGCCCTCTTTATGAGATGGTGAAGGAGGGGATTAATATCAAGGATATCCAGTGGGCACAGCACTAATATGGGATTAGACGAGCCAACTTCTAAGCGAAATCAGGGCCTGGTTGCTGATATTTATGTCAAATTCAGATGGGACATGTAAGCCAGAACCGCTCCACTGGCCGGAGAATTCCCGTGTTTTTGTTTTGTCCAGGTTTTCTTTCTTTTATAGTTTTAAGTTTGGAAATACACATGACTTCTTCAGCATTTGGTTTGCTTTTTTACTAATGTAAACTACATGAGATCTTGCGGTTCCGAAGGACAATGATAATGGAATGATAATGGTGTATTTATTTTGTTGTAGCTGTAATGGAGTTTTTGTTTTGTGTTGTTTTGTTATTGGCTCTTTTCAGTGTGCTGTGCAGAAATCGTGGCTAGTTATCTCGTGTTATATGTAAAGTGCAGGAGTGTTATATGTTAATTTGGAATTCATTTCAAGGTATTAGATCAAATTAAACTTTATCTTATGTCGGATTACCTCCAGCAGAAGAAAAATGATATCTCTGACTCTGAGAGTGTGCGGGCAATCCACAGCATCTGTGCTCGCTTCGTACATGCATTTTTAGGGTTATTTTATATATTGATCCCTTTCCAATTTAGGTCATGCTCAGTCAGAAGTCATTCTTAACCTGACTTATGCTGCTTGTTTTTTTGGGATGCTAGATCATAGCCATCTGTGCAGGTTTCTAGTACACGAGACTCTTGATAAGATTGTTTGAAGAGTGGATTTCATTGGATTGTAGATTGAATTTGATTTGGCTACCATTTTATTTCAATTAATTATTTGGGCGATAAGATAGGGTAGTAAACAGTGTGGGCTATTTACTTATATAAAAGAGAGGTTATTTGGAGTAATGTTTGTGTTATTATATGCATCTAGTAGGTGCTGTAGATTTGAAAACTGTAATGGTTTTTTTCCCCTATTGTTTCATACAAAGCAGTTCAAGTGCCTGAGGGCATTATGCTTGTTGGGGAGTCCTGAGGTTACATTGTCTCTAGTGTCACCTTCAAGCTGTAATCATATGGTGTTTGGCTTCCTGAGAAACCTTAGCTTCAAATTTATGATGTTGGACGTGAAATTATGAAATTAGGGGCCAGTATTGAATGTTGTTATGTACGTTGCTTTGTCTTTTACTGATTGAAAGACTTGCTGCATCTTTGAAAAAAAACCTTAGTTCTTTAATATTTTTCTGGCTTCTAATGCTTTTTTTCTTCAGAGTGAATTTTGTAATCTCCTTGTACTTGGCTGTTTTTCATGTTGTCTCATCCCTTCCATAAATAAATGCCATCTCATCCTTATTTGTTGCACCAGATTCTTTTGTTTTTTGAGTGTACCAGCATTCACAATAGCTGTAACATGAGTATAGTAAGTGTTGAGGGAGAAGGCATGTTTCTGACTCACTACTGTTAACTCAGTTTCCCTTGGCAGAGTTTTTCTCTGGGTAAGTTCACTGGAAGTAAACTGCCGATGCTATATTTTACTGTTCTATTTATATTATTTTCCCATAATTAACATTGTGGCTACATTTTGTGGCTGGGAAACTAAAAATATTGCAGGTTGGCAGACTTGTTGGGTCTTCGACATTGACTTGCAGTTAATAGCTGAATTTAGATTGCCAACTGTGATTCTGTTTATGCCATATAGAAACTCTTAGTTGCTTTTATTATGGAACTGTGAAATAATCTAGAAGCACCTTGACAAGTGTGGATAAACCAGAATTGCAAGCACCTTGCCACTCAATAGTTCCTTAGTTTTTTCTACATTGATTTGAGTTGCTATAGCTCCTGCCCTCCTGCCCTCCTGGAACCTCCATTCGGATGTGCATGTTGTCCCATCCCTTTCCCCATTCGAAAATTTTGGTGTATACATGACTTTGCTCTAGATGGCATAATGAGTTGCATGATATATCTTCTGGGGGCGAATCTGAGATTCTACAAAATTCCTTTTATGTACGGAATATGTTCATTGGATGGATTGCTCGTCCTGTTTGCAACATGTTTCTTTATTGTGATGTGTTCCAGTTTATTCTCCCTTCCGAAAATGATTGCTTTGGCAAGTTTCGCTTGATCTGATGTAGAAGCTCTAGAAACTTAGAAGGAAACCTTGTGAGGATGGAAGCATTTATCACATAATCCATTCAAGGAATAATAATATGATTAATATCCATTTTAGTGCATACAGAGTGTTCTTTGGGCCGCTCTGGTACTTGTAACAGAATCTGTCTCTACATTGGAAGATAAAGCTCAGGAGATGTGTTTCTTTGATGTGTTTAACATATTTTCTTTGGTTTTTCTTAATGCCCTTAGCTAACTCTGTTGTCCACGAAAGTGTCCAGAGCCTTCCTTATTTATTTGTTAGCCTTGGAGAGCTTTCGGGTTGAGATAAGTTTAATTTTATTGAAAGAAACTATTCTAACAGTGGCAGACTTGAAGTAGTAGAGGGGAATTTGCACGAAACTTTAGCTTTCGCGTTGTCCACAAGCTGACCTAATGAGTGATATGATAAGTGAGGAGTTGTCACAAGTAGCTTTGTGTGCTAAAGGAAAAATCCATTTTGATGCACAGAATATGTTCTTTTAGTACCATGCTTCTTCAATGTGAAGCATCAATACCAGTATATTGTCCCTTCCATTGTTTCGGGGATGAAAGTATTTAACAAAGAATTGAAAGTCTGTTTTAGCGAACAGAGTATGCATCTCCAATGTTGGATTTATATCGTTCATCAACATAGAGGAATGGGCCTATCCAATAAATTGCTAGGATGGGAAAAAATCCAGAGTCTAGGATTATTTAATCTCAACCCAAGGCCTATGGCGCTCACTGCCCATATCCAACGATGGTCTTGGTCCTTGTTGTTGCCAGTGATAATTACAATCTTAACACAATCAATTACTTATATGTGTTGCTGGCTTGCTTCTTGAGTAAGGTTGCAATCCTCTACTACAGGTAAAAAGAGAGATTCTTTTTGCATTTCTGAGTGAGGGAGTGTATTACAGTCTCATTGATAAATGAGTGTAAAAGAGGAAAAAATATTTTTTAAAATAAAAAGGATATCATTATAATTTCAGAACTTTTTAAAACTAAGCTTGTATTGCAGTCTCCAAAATGATGAATGTATGTAGCATTGCTCAGGTAAAAAAGATGCATTGGCATTCACTTATCATAATAGAACTTTGCAATCCTCGATAAGAAATGAAAATGGCGAAGAGAGGATTATTGCAAAAATTTCAGAGTGACTAGTAAAAGTAATTACTTGATCCATATTTGACTAATGACCATTACAGAGGAACTTAGATGGATGAAGTGAGGAAAATAGTATTATGGTAAGCATGATCTACCAATCGACCTTATTTTCTTTGGAACATCATTTGTGACTTATGCTGCTTGCTTTTTTGGGATGCTAGATTTATCCATTTGAGCAGGTTTCAAGTACATGAGTCTCTTGATAAGGTTGTTTGAAGAGTGGATCTCATTGGATTGTAGATTGAGTTTGATTTGGTTATCACTTTATTTCAATTAATCCTTTTGACGATAAATAAAATAGGTTAGTAAAGAGTGTGGGCTATTTACTTATAGAGAAAGAGTGGTTATTTGGAGTAAAGTTTGTGTTATTATATTGCATCTAGTAGGGTGTTGTAGATTTAAAACCTTGAATGAATGCTGATAGTGTCGGGTTCACCACCCCCCCCCCCCCCCCTTCCTGTTTCATACAAAGTAGTTCATACTTGTTGAGGAGTCCTGAACATTGTCTATAGTGTCACTTTCAAGCTCTAACCATATGGCATTTGGGTTCCAGAGAAACCTCAGCTTCAAATTTATGATGTTGGACATGAGATCATAAAGTTAGGGGCCAGTATTGAATGTTGTTATGTACGTTGCGTTGTCTTTTACCTATTGAAAGACTTGCTGCATCTTTTAAAAAAAACTTAGTTCTTTAATTTTTTTGTGTCTTCTAATGCTTTCTTCTTTGGAGTGAATTTTGTAATCTCCTTGTACTTAGCTGGAGACATAATGTTAATTCATGTTGTCTCATCATTATTTGTTGCACCGGATTCTTTTGTTTTTTAGGTAAGTATACCAGCATTCACAGTATCTGTAACATGAGTATAATAAATGCTCCCTCGAGATGAAAGAGGCCGTGTTGCTGGTATACATGGCCTTACATTTTTTCTGGCTCATGTATTGTTGAGGGAGAAGCCATGTTGCCTACTCACTGCTGTTTACTCAGTTTCCCTTGGCGGAGCTTTTCTTTGGGTAAGTTCACCGGAAATAAACTGCTGATGCTATATTTTACTGTTTTTTTTTTGACAAGTATATTTTACTGTTTTTTATTTTTATTTTCTATAATTAACATCGTGGCTACATTTTGTGGCTGGGAAACTAAAAATTTTAAGTTAGCAGACTCGTTGGGTCTTCAACATTGAGTTGCAGTTAATAGCTGAATTTAGATTGGCAACTGTGATTCTGTTTATGCTATGTAGAAACTCTTATAGTTGCTTTTATTATGGAACCGTGAAATTATCTAGAAGCACCTTGACACAAGTGTGGATAGGCCAGAACTGCAAGCACCTTGCCACTCAATAGTTTCTTAGTTTTTCTACATTGATTTGAGTTGCTATAGCTCCTGCCTCCTGGAACACCTCCATTCCGATGATATTGTCCCACCCCTTTCCACATTCGAACATATTCAGTGTATACATGACTTTGCTCTAGCTGACATAATGAATTACATGATATATCTTGTGAATTGAGGGTGGATGTGAGATTCTACAAAGTTCATTTTTATGGCAGGAATATGTTAATTGGATTGCTCTATTGCTGTTAGCAACATGTTTGTTCATTGTGAAGCGTTCTAGTTTATTCTCCATTCCATAAATGTTTGCTTTGGCAGTTTGGCTTGCTCTGATATAGAAGCTCTTGAAATTTAGAAGGAAACCCTGTGGGGATGGAAGCATTTATCATATAATCCATTCAAGGAATAATAATATCCGTTTAAGTGCATACAGAGTGTTCTTTGGGCCGCTTTGGTACCTATAATTAGGGGTGGCAATTTCTTACACGACCCGTTAACCCAACACGAACACGACACAATAATAGCGGGTTAGGGTTTAGTTTTAACGGGTTTCAGGTCAAAACGAGTTGACCCGTTATGATACGATTGCTTAACGGATTGATAACGGGTCAACCTGTTTTAACCCGTTATGACACGCTAAGAAAGTTAAAATTACAATTATATTCTTATATTTAAATGTACATTTGTTAGAATTTTAATTTTGATATTTTATTGTTTAGATTGTAATTTAGACTTATAATTAGTGTTATTAGTTTTATAAATATTATGATTTTAATATTTATATAAAATTATGTTAAATTTAATTAAGTTAAACAGGTTAATTTTGAACATATTCAACTCATTTACATAAATAGGTTGAAACGAATCATATTATATCGTGTTAATATATTTCTTAATATTTACTAATGGGTCATAACGGGTTGACACGATACGACACGCTATGTTAACGGGTTGGGTTAGGATTTGAGATTTTGACACGATAAGCTTAATGGATTGGGTTAGGGTTGACCTATATAGTATAATATATATGTCTTGACACGACATGAACACGACCCGTTAATACGATTTGACACTCTTACCTATAACACAACTTGTATCTACATTGGAATATAAAGCTCAGGAGATGTATTTCTGTCCCCCACTATAGCGGCATACAAGGTCTTTAAGCTCAGAGAGGCCCAACCTTAATGCCCTTTGCTGACTCTGGAGTCCCCGAAAGTGTCCAGAGCCTTCCTTATTTATTTGTTAGCCTTGCAGAGCTTTTCACGTTGAGATAAGTTAAAAATGGCTATTCTAAACAGTTGCAGTAGTAGAGGAGAATTTCACGAAACTTTCGCTTTAGTTCGCGTTGTCTACAAGCTGAGAGTTAATTGAGCGATATGATAAGCTCTGTTGGGAAGGTGAAAGTGATATGTTGTGACAAGTACTAGCTTTATGTGCTAAACGAAAAATCCATTTTGATGCACAGAATATGTTCTTTTAGCACTATGATTCCTTCATTGTGAAGCATCAGTACCAGTTAATTGCCCCTACCATTATTTCGGGGATGAAAGTATTTAACACAGAATGTGTTGAAGGAATCTGTTTTAGCGCACAGAGTAGAGTACGTATTTCCAATGTTGGATATAGAACGTTATTCTACGTAGAGGAATGGGCCAATCCAATAAATTGCTCATATGTCTAGTATGGGAAAAAGTCAAGAGCGGATTATTTCTCGTTTGTTTTTGCAAATAAATGAAAATAAATGAGATGAGAGGAGATAAATTGTGATAAAAACTGAGAATTGAATAATATATTATTAGAATATATTTTTTAATATTATTATTGTTATTTTGGATTTTGAAAAAATTGGATGATTTATTTTGTTTTGTATAAAAATTTGAAAAATTTGTAATAATTAGATAAAATGAGATGATAAAAGATGAAATATGTTGTGAAAACAATCAATTACTTACATGTGTTGCTGGCTTGCTTCTCAGAGAGTAAGGTTGCATATTTTATGCTCCCTACAGGTAAAAAAGATGCTTTGGCATTCACCTGTCATTATAGAACTTTGCAATCCTGGAGAAGAATTGAAAAGGGTGAAGACAGGATTATAGCTAAAGTTCACAAGTGACTCGTAAAAGCAATAAATTGATCCATATTTGACTATTGATGATTACAGAGGAACTGAGTTGGATTAAGTGAAGAAAATAGTATTATGTTAGACTATAGACAGAAGCATGCTGAAACTATAGACATTAGCTTTCTGTTAAGCTGTTAACCACCCTGTAGCTAAATGACTGGAGCAAGTGTATCCATTAATCCCATGGAGAACGGCCTGTACTCGGCCATTCAGATTCTCTCTATAAAAGGTCACTAGCTTTTCCACTAGCATGCTTCTTTCCCCTCTGCCTTTTTCAGTCAATTTGAACAAATGCTCCTCTCTTCCCTCTGCACTAAAAATGCCGATCTTTGCCATTTTTGACCAAAGAAACTTCAATGAAACAAACGGCATAGCTAGCCCCGGCTGGTTCTAAATTGCCTACAGCAAACAACATCATAGAATTACGGGTTGGGTTAAGGTCAATAGTGATGGTGGTAAAAAATGCTAGGAACAAGTAATAATCTGTGGTATTTAGTGTTTGTTGTGTACCGCACAATATCTGTAAGTTGAAAAATGAAGAAATGGATCTGAAATTGAAAAAAATGAAAACGATATATTTTGTTTATCATGTCATATTAAATGATGTTTGTCTACCGTTTGTCTTTAAATTTTATCTCTAGCATTGTTCAATGGCAATAGTTTGGATAATCCTGGGATGACCGACACTATTGGTGTAATTTGTGATGATTGTTGTCAGTTGTGTGCGGCTTATTCAATATTTTTGGGTGAAGGTACCAACATTTGGTCGAAATGAAAAGTTTGTTGGAAAGGATTTGAAGGTGCCGTTAGCTAGGTTTCTATCGGGTAGAGATTGTGATTGAGACCGATTCTCTTATTCTTTAAAATTGGATTTGTAAGAGTATTTGTAATATTTGGTATTTAGAGGACTTTTGGATAGAGCTACTGGGTTACCTTGCTTGCATGGATTATAGAGTGCACCATGTTTTTCGTGAAAGAAATGTTGTGATTGATTTTCTTGCCAAGTATGGTGCTGGATGTGACAACCCAAATTTTCCTCTATTAGAATAGTTAAAATTGTTTAGGCTCATTTGTAAGAATTTCTTGGATATATATTTGATATGCATAATTGGATTTTCTTTAGTATTAAAAATAGAAACAAAAATTATAGAAACAAAAAAGTTAAGAAAGTTGAGGAAAATTTGAAGTTAGGAAAATTGAAAAAGAAGTCAAGGGGTACCATATAGTGAAATCGGATTGGATAGATTTTAAGTAGTTTTGTTTTCTTCTAGTAAACCAAGCATAACTCTTTCATTCAATTTTCAAATAAGATATTCAAAATGTTATAGAACACCAAGAAAAATATCTATAATTTTTATGTTTTAAGTTTTAAGTGATACGGACCCGATCAAGGACGAAATTTGGATTGAAGTTGATAGAATCAAGTTAAGTGTGGTGGGTACAACTTTGAGTTATATTTTCTAATCTTTTTATAGGTATGGATGATTATGTGAAATTAGCTTAATTTTACTATTTTCTACACCAAAAGAATTAGATAATATGTTTATTTTAAAAAATATTCCAAGAAAAAAAACCAACACGAGGAGTTTTAGTTGATTAAGCAATAAATAATTTTAGAATATCCTTAATGGAGGCAGCCAACGTATTGACTGATTTAGAAGGTTTGTGTTAAGGACGTATTCTGCAGTCTGGTTTATTTAATCCCGACCGACAGTAACCTGCAAAATAAGAATAAGGGAGATCGGGGTCCGGGATTCCTCCGACGATCAAGTTAGTTTTGGGGAGAAAATATATGGACGTTGGTATGAGAGAATTTGAGAATGTACCGTCTTTTCGTTGTTGGTTTGGTGTTATTTATATGTGTTCCCTTTGAAGGAGGGTCTTTATGATAAAAGAGCTGGAAATCGGGACATCACTCGATCGTCATCCTCGATAGGAAAAACCTGATCTGATTCGGTCGGTCTCATCGCATTAATTGAGTATCCCTTCATTTAATGCTCAATTAGACCCTTTGGGAAAGGGGAATTAAATGCCGCTGTATCTTTCGTCAATCTAGCCATTAATGATGTGTATTTATAGTGTCTTCGCATTTAAGAGGGGAGATCTGTAGACCGGCGGTTGTCTATCGTTCATAAATGCGGGAGTGATCTTGATGTGAGGCGGGTCCAGGAGATATATCAGTATGTGAACCGTCGTTTTGGCCTTAGCATGTCCTCGAAGCTGATTTAATTTCATTCTGCCGAAGTCGGGATAACCAGGGACTTGGATCGTCCCCAGTTTCAGTCTCCCTAGTTGAATTCGGACACCGCGTGGTGGTGGGTGCAGATTACGGGCCTTGGGCCTGATAACCCTTTTGGGCTCGAGTCTGGATGAGTTGGACACCCTTTCAGTACCCCGCGAGTTTTTATCGAAGGTACTTCGATGGAAATTCCAAATGTTTTAGAGCTAGGGTCTTCTTTTTCTTTGTTTGCACTGTCCTTCAATACCGGGCAGTATTCTTTTAATTCTCCTTCTGAGCGGAAATACGGGGTCGGATATACTCGGGTGGTCCCTGTTGGTATATCGTTTCGTTTACTGACCGGATTTCAGGGGGACGATTTGAATTCTGATCAATTAATGCCGAATCGTGACTTGTCATATTCCGTGTCAGGCATTTAATGTAGTTCAAAATTTAATTGTGCCGTCGTTCCGATTATCGAACCGTCAGTGGTCCGCGATTAAATAGTGATACGCACGCGCGTGACCATCATTAACTGACTAGTCATTTCGGTGCACGCTTCTTACCTCTAATTGGTCAGTTTAGGGCGTGCCTTCCGTTTCCAAGAGTCACGTTTGAGGTGACGGTTCTGAAGTCGCTTCGTTTCCCGTTCGCTTTAAATTTGACTTCTGGGTATAAATTACCCAGAGGTCTTCTCAATGTCCTTCCTCCTTCGTTTGCTTCCCTGTTCTTCTGTTGCCATTGTTTCTTCGTTTGCGTTCCTTTCCACTTGCTCCCATAGCTTCTTCTGACCCATGCCCTTTCTTTGCCGGTAATGGTTGGATTTCCTCAATGCAGTCTTCCGATGCGGACACGCTCAAGAAGAAATATTGTATTTCCTGGCGGCATACCCTGGAGGCCTCCAGGATGGCGGTAGGGCTTGTGAACGCGATGGGAGGGCCTAGAAGGTTGTCCTCTTCTCTCTCATGTTTTTGAAGGGTTCCGCCTTCCCTTTATCCGGCCTGTTCGTGAAGTACTACATTTCTTGGGTTTGGCCCCTGCCTAACTCATGCCGAACAGGTGGCGTATTTTGCTGGCCACTTGCGTGGCGTTTCAGATCGTTCTCTCTGGGAAGAACGATCCTTACCCCGACTTGACTGCTCGGGAGTTTTTTTCGATGTACCAGCTCCTCCGTCGGGACGGGAACGTCACTGGCTTCCAAATAAAGCCGAAGTGCAGACTGATTCGAATGGAAGAAAGACATTCAAGTGCCCGAAACTATCACAAAAGGTTTTTCTTTGTCTCGGGCAGGGAGTGGGAATTCCCTGAGGGAGAGGGGAATGATTTCCCTGTTCAGAAATATTGGGGCTTCCTCCCTTCCCAGACACACATGGAGATTGCCCTTACGGCCCAAGAAACTGAGAGGGTGAAGGCCGTCCTCTCTTGGGGGGCAGAGGATCTCGACCGGCTATGGTCCGACAATCTTCTCACCGAGGAGAACATTGAGGAGTTTCTGACCCGACCAGACTAGTCCTACGCCGAGGGTCAAAGCTTCTTCAACGTTCCTCCTACCTCCTCTCGCAAGTGGGCCTCTGATCGGGAGGTAGAAAAAGAGAGACGCACCAAGATTCGAGCCGGTGAAGCCACTCCGAGCCATGGTGTCCGTCCCAAGAAACATAAGAAGGGGAAGGGTCCACGTACCGAGGATCTGGATGAATGTGTTGCCCCCACAGACTCTCCCGTTCGCTGTCCCGAGCAGCTTCCTTATCGTCGTCCTCGGACGGGCTTCGATTCCTGCAGACCGAGGGAATAAGGGCTGAGGCCGGGAGGTTGGTCATGGAAGCCCAGATCGAAGCGACCGATTTGGCCGGGGTCGAGTCCTCAGAAGGAAAGGAGATAGATCATGCCTTTCAGAAGGCTTTGGATCGTGCCGCCGACTTGATTCCGGGGGCTATGCCTTTTGCGCAAGTCTTTCGACAAGAGTCGGAGGAGAAAGTTGCCAGGGCGAATCAATTGCCCACCCCCCCTGCTTCATCTTCCGAGCGTCACTCGGATTCTTCCGAGGGGGAAGATGAAGTTTTTGGTGAGGCTGACTCCGAGGGCGTCCGTGGGGGAGTCAGTCAGCAAGGAGCTTCGGACGAAGGACACCTGGAAGAGGCCATCCCCGAGAGGTCGGGCGGGTCCGATACTCCAGTGGAAGGGTGCCATGTGGAGGTCTCAGACGAGGGCGGGCGACCCGCCATCGAGCCCGATGAATCTCCTGAGCGTCCACCCCCAACTTTCGAGAGGGGATCGACTTCAGGGTTCATTTTGAGGATGTGCGTCCATCCCCGGACTCGAAAGTTCCTCCCCGACCCCTGTCTCCTTTTCGATTTCGAAGTGGGGTCGCGGTGCTCGGTCGGCTCTTCGAGTCGGATTCAGAAGGAGGACATCAAGCCGGTGAAACTGGTTCAGAGCGGCCTTCTCGTTTTGAACAAGCCAAGGCGGACGCTTCCGACAGAGTGACCTTGATGCTGGAGCCTTTACTTACTCAGATTTGACCGGTAGACTTTGTCGAATTTTGCATGGTATTTTCTTTTCGAGTTGCTAAGTTCTTTTCCTGGTGTTCAAGTCGCCAAGGAGATATCCCGGGCTGTGGGTTCCGAGTTGACCGAGCTCGCTGAATTCAACAATGAGCTCGGAACTGTCTGCAAGTTCGGGTTTTACAAGTTGCAGTAGGCATGGGACCAGCTCGAGCTGTCGCAGGAAACTTGCGGGGGGCTGATCAAGACGGTCGAGGAGTTAGGGTCGGATAAGAGCAGGCTGGAGAAAGCCAACTCTTCTCTTCAGGCCGAATTGGAGGCAACCCAGGAATCACTGGCGATAGCCTATCGGAGGAACGCCCGCCTCGTAGACGCGAGATCGGCCACCGAGCAGGACAAGATCCTTCTTCAGTCCGAGCTAACTGCTCGGACGGCAGAACTAGCTGCATCTTCCCATATTCTCTCATTGAGGGTAGAAGAGCTAGCAATTTTCGAGCAGGCTCGGATTGCTCGGGAGGAAGAATTGGCTAGTTCAAGGCGCGTCCGAGAGGCTTTGGGAGCGGAGCTGGCACAGTCCGAGGAAATCCGAGCTGTTCTAGAGTCCGAGCTGGAGGGGGCTCGCCGCGCATTAGAAGAGGCTCATTCGAGAATTGCTGATTTCGAGTAGCAGATATCTCGAGTGGTGGCCATTCGTAATTACGCGTGGGGGTATGGCTATGCCGAGGGCCTCCGCCGAATAGGAGCCCAGCTTCTGGTGGACCCTCAGCTCGATCCTCGGAAGATAAGTCCAAAATCTCTTCGTCCAGACCGGGCTGCGAAGAGATATGTCAAGAAAATCGGGAAGCGTGGCTACACTCCTTTTGACGACTTGAATCCTCCTCCTCCCCCTCCTGAGGCTTGACCTGGTCGATGTATAAGTTGTTTTTTTTTTTTTTGTAACTGAACATGACGTTCGAGTTCGATTCGAGCGAGTTTGTATGACTGAATATATATGACATTCGAATTTAATCTTTCTTTAGATGCTTTGTTCGTTCTGTCTTTACCCCGCGAAATTTTTTGGTTAAGTGTAAACTTAAGAAAAAATTTTATCGAGCGTACTGTGTGTTCTTAAGATCGAGGTTTAGGAGTTGTGAATTGCTTCGCGTGGGTGGGTGGACCGACCTCGCGGGACTCTTAGAGCGTTTACTTCGAGTGGGTGGGTAGACCGACCCCGCGGGATGCCGAGAGCTTTTACTTCGCGTGGGTGGGTAGACCGACCCTGCGGGACTCCGAGAGCTTTTACTTCACGTGGGTGGATAGACCGACCCCGCAGGATTCAGAGGAGAATACATCGCGTGGGTGGGTAGACCGACCCCGCGAGATTTCGAGAGCTTTTACTTCGCGTGGGTGATTGTGAATGCTTACTTCGCGTGGGTGGGTAGACCGACCCCGCGGGATTGCGAGTGTTTGTTGAGAACTTTATAATTTATAATGCATTGGATATGAATAACATCGGACTTTTTATAATTTCAAGAAGTAAATGATGGTATTCGCCTTACTGACAGCTGCGCGTCGGCTGCGTCCTTACTTCCAAGCCCACACCATATGAGTAATGACCGATCAGCCTCTCGAAACCATTCTCCAGAAGCCTGATACATTCGGCCTATTAGCCAAGTGGGCAATCGAGCTGAGCGAGTTTGATCTAACGTTCCAGCCCAGAACAGCGATGAAGGCACAAACACTGGCGGATTTTGTAGCAGAGTACACTGGGTTTCCAAAAGAGATCCCCGGTGAGCCTCAGGGGCAGGTATGGCAGCTGTACGTTGATGGGTCCTCATGTCGAACCGGGGGTGGAGCAGGTGTACACATCGTCACCGACCAGGGCGTCCAACACAACTACGGTATAGGCCTAACTTTCAAAGTAACCAACAATGAAGCAGAATACGAGGCCCTCATAGCCGGAATGACAATTGCTAGGGTCCTTGGGGCAACAGAGCTGGAGGCCCAAACTGATTCTCAAATAGTATTTCATCAAGTACTCGGCCAATACATCACCAAGAGCGAAAAATTGAAAAAATATCTGGAGCTAGTATGCATCGAGAGAGATCGATTCAGATACTTCCGTTTGTTGCAGATCCCAAGGGAAGAAAATCATATAGCAGATCGTCTGGCAAAAATAGCATCACGAAAAGATGAACACCCGCCCCCAAAAAACACAGAGATCAGAACAGTGGATACTCCCTCCATCGGCAGCGAAGTCAGAGTAGTGGCCGTTGCGGATCCCGACTGGGCAACCGATATCACATAATACCTCCGCACAGGCACATTACCTCCTGACCCGGGCCAGGCCCGCAAGATAAAGAATAGATTAGCCAGATTCATACTAATTGACGGATCGCTGTACAGGAAGGGTTTCTCTGAACCACTACTCAGGTGTGTGACGAAAGAAGAAGGGCAATATATACTGGCCGAAATCCATGAAGGAATCTGCGGGGCTCACACGGGGTCTAAAACATTAGCCGCCCGCACCACTCGTGCAGGGTATTACTGGCCGTGTTTGTTCCAGGAAGCAAAAGAGTTCGTTAAAAGATGCCCGAAATGTCAAGAGTATAGCCCAGCGTTACATTCCCCTTCGGAGGAACTCACTTCGATAACATCCCCCTGGCCGTTTGATCAATGGGGACTAGATCTTATAGGACCATTCCCAGTAGGGAGGGGTGGAACTAAATTCATTATAGTGGCAGTAGATTATTTCACGAAGTGGGTAGAGGCCGAAACCCTCGTTAGCATCACTTCTCAAGCCATCACAAAATTCTTATGAAAATCAATTGTTTGCCGGTTCGGGATACCTCAGAGCTTTATATCAGACAACGGAAAGCAGTTCGATTGCAGTCATTACCGAGAATGGTGCTCCGAGTTGAAAATCAAAGTGAAGTTCGATGGCGGCTGGAACTTTCCCCGGCATTGGTTGTTTTCCGATCATGCTGTCGGAGCTCTCCTCGTCGTGGGGCTACTAGGGCTTCGAACGTATTTTCGGCGTTGATGAATCCGTCAGCCTGGTCCATGAACCCGTTCAGAGTGGTGGGAGTTTTGCGGGCTATCTCCGCCATGAAGGGGCTCCTGGGCCATATGCCACCCAGGAGGGCCGCTAGGGTGATCTTTTCGTCCTGGTTGTCGGTGGTCATTCTTTCTTTGTTGAACCTGGTCAGGTACCCTTTCAGGTTTTCCTTCTCTCCTTGCTTGACGGTCAATAGGTACGCCGCGGGGCGCCTTCGTTTCCTACTGGCCATGAATTGGGTGATGAAGAGTCGGGCTAACGTCTCGAAGCTACTGACTGATCCCGGAGGAATGGTTCCGAACCATGTCCTAGCCATCCCCTTCAGTGTGAGAGGGAATGCTCGGCACGCTACTTCGCCAGGATAGCCATGTAGATTGATATGCGCTTTAAAGGCTTCTATGTGTTCCACGGGATCCTGAGACCCATCATACAGTTCTACTACCTTGAATTTGGGCAGGAGAGGGACGGCCAGGACGTCTGCATTGTAGGGTGTCCCTATGCTTCCCTACGAGGAGAGGTGCCCTGCTGCCGGGTTGATTAGTTTTGCCATTTCAGTATACTTATCCCCCAACTCCTTTAGCTCGGTGTGCATCCGGCGTCGTTCTTCTTCAGAGGCCTCGCTCTCCTCAGGAAGTCGGGAGCTCACATTCTCTCCCAGATTGGTTTCGCCACGGGCCGATGCCTCTTTGCGTGGTTGCCGGAGGGCGGCATTCTCCTCCTTCAGCTTCCTCACCATTTCTTCTAATACTTCTAGTCTTTCTTCCATCGACGGGTCTGTCTGTTGGTCGTGCTTGGTCGTTTGGGACAATGGTAGAGTAGACATGCAAAAAGTACGTTGATCAGAAACAAACTGATCCCACAGACGACGCCACTGTTAAGGACGTATTCTGCAGTCTGTATTATTTAATCCAGACCGACAGTAACCTGCAAAACAAGAATAAGGGAGATCGGGGTCCGGGACCGCTCCGACGATCAAATTAGTTTTGGGGAGAAAATATATGGACGTTGGTATGAGAGAATTTGAGAATGTACCGTCTTTTTTTCATTGGTTTGGTGTTATTTATAGGTGTTCCCTTTGAAGGAGGGTCTTTATGATAAAAGAGCTGGAAATCGTTACATCACTCGATCGTCATCCTTGATAGGACAAACCTGATCTGATTCGGTCGGTCTCATCGCATTAATTGAGTATCCCTTCATTTAATACTCAATTAGACCCTTTTGGAAAGGGGAATTAAATGCCGCTGTATCTTTCGTCAATCTAGCAATTAATGATGTGTATTTATAGTGTCTCCGCATTTAAGAGAGGAGATCTGTAGACCGGCGGTTGTCTGTTGTTCATAAATGCGGATGTGATCTTGATGTGAGGCGGGTCCAGGAGATATATCAGTACGTGAACCGTCGTTCTGGCCTTAGCATGTCCTCGAAGCCGATTTAATCTCATTCTGCCAAAGTCGGGATAACCAGGGACTTGGATCGTCCCCGGTTTCAGTCTCCCTAATTGAATTCAGACACCACGTGGTAGTGGGTGCAGATTACGGGCCTTTGGCCTGATAACCCTTTTGGGCTCGAGTCTGGATGAGTTGGACACCCTTTCAGTTTGAGATCAATATTTTTATGTAATTCTTTAGCCATATGTTAGTTTACACATTAGGCTAAGTATGTGACAAGTTGTGAAAGGTAATTGGATAAAAAAATAAAGGAAATATACTAGATGAAAGTCAGCTAAAATAGGTGCAATATTTAAAGCTCACAGATTGGTTGATTTGAGAAAGCATGGATCGATTCTAACATGTGTTAGTTGTGGTTTTCTCTTACCATATTTTAGTTTATTCAATAGAAAATGGAATGGACAAGTGAAAGGTTCTAATTGGTGGGAAGAAACTTGACTTTTCAAAATAGAATACACGGCAACAAAGTGGGCTGGAAATCAGAATGCAAACCGAACACATGAGATGACTTTTCTCACCCAAAATTAGCTTACAATCTTGGCATAACTTAAGGCACATGGCAAGGGGTTATTGGAGGAAAAATAAATTGAAAAGTCTTGTATAAAGTGGGCTGAAAACAGAGACCAAATGAAAAGAGTATTAGAGTACGCCAGTCACCTCGACTTATCTCT
The DNA here is from genome assembly GCA_036898215.1 of Platycarya strobilacea. Classification (NCBI taxonomy): domain Eukaryota; kingdom Viridiplantae; phylum Streptophyta; class Magnoliopsida; order Fagales; family Juglandaceae; genus Platycarya; species Platycarya strobilacea. The sequence goes on from CM072555.1 coordinate 39,802,885, forward strand.
TTGATATTTGCTTCATTTTTGGATAAAAAACATGACATATACTTAGGTCACCTAATTGTAGATTTGATGAGTGGTCTAAGGGCTAAATATGACACATGTCATTGTGGGATTATAGCTGAAATTTTAGGTCTAAAACACTTGAAGGAGGCGCCACTTATTAGCTGGAAAATTCAGAACACACACCCCCAAGGTTCTCGACCAAATACCCATTTCATCTTCTCTTTTCACTTCATTTCTCCACCTCCCCTTCTAAGACATTTTTAATAGTATAATTGATTAATTTTTTAAAAAAGTAGTGGAAGATCATCTTACAAAAGAAGAGCTTAGAATAGTTTCTTAATGGTAATAAGTGCAACCATACTCTAAAGTTGATATATTATTTAATTAATTTGTAAATTTAATTTTTTGAAGATTTTATTTACTAGTTGATTATGAAATAAATAGATGTTTATTTGATGTTTGAGGTATGGCATGATTATTTATTTATTTTGGATTGAAAAATATTGGTTAGTGATGAGTAGTGTATATGAGTTTTATCTTTTATACTTTTTAGGTAAAATGATATAGTTCTAGTCTAAGATGTATTTTAGAAATATAATAAAATATCTAAAGAAAATATTCAAGGGTTAAAGAAAATAATTATAGGATGAGATTTAAAAAGGAGTAATATGATAATTTAAGAGATGATGTATGTTTATATATAGGAAGATGATGAGTTTGGTTATGATATCTCTTGGCTAGAAAAGAATATAAATAATTAGTTATTTGTTATATGAAAGGGCATATGCTAAGAACTTGAGTTTTAAGTGATAATAATATTTCTAGGATATTTGGTGGATGATTAAAAATAAATAGATACATGGAGAAGAAGGATAATAAAAGATTGATGAAGTTAGCAAGTGTAGTCTAAGGAGAAGGATTTGGCTTAGGTTATGGCAAGCCGAAAGTTTAATTAGTTAGATTTTTTATTTTATTAAACATACAAGGTTCATTTGGAAATATTCGCTAAGTACAAGTTTAGCGTAATTACATTGCGAATTAGTAAATGCTTGTATCACATATTATACGTGTCATGCATTAGGCATGAACGAGAGTTAAGTGATATGCATTTAAATGATAAGAGAAATTAGAATAAAATTAATAAAAGAATAAGAAAATAAAAAGTCACGTTGTCACGGGGAATGTGAAATGTAACTCATGTATGACTGATGTGCCGATAGAGACGGCGATATGTAACACCTGTTGGATGATAAAAAGTCATATTTTCACGAGGAAGACGATATGTAACTCCCGTCTAATTGATATAATTGGCTGTGAAGATGATACGTAATTGCCCCCATAATAAGTCATTTCGTGTCGTCACGAGAAAAGCGATACGTAACTTCCGTAGAACTGACGTGAACAAAAACTTGACGGTGAAGGTAATACGTAACTGTCGTCGAGGTTCAAGATCAATGTGACTGGGGCGGCGATGTGTAGCGTTTGTCGATGATACGAAATAAGTAAGACCCGACAGAGACGGCGATGTGTAACGCCTGTCGAGGATAAGAAATAAGTAAGACTTACAATATAAGAAAGTAAATAAAAGTTTTAAGATGGTGGGTCTATGTAAGAGTACAAGTCTGTGCAAAAAATGTGGTCATCCATATGCATAAGTTTCATAAGGCATTCATGAATAATGTGTTAAGTTAATTTATTATGATATAAGTAATTTTATGTTATTGATATGCTCTGCTAATACTCTTATTAAATTATTTGTATGCTTATTGAAATTTCTTGAAAGTCTCACTCTTTTAGTTTTATCTATCATTCCTTACGGAATAATAGACATTGTTACAGGAGTAAATAATACATCATGAGACTCAAACATTACAGGAAATTCTGAGGTACCCTAAAAGCCCTACAAAATATTCTTTAGTTATTGAAGTGATAAAGTGATTGATGACAAAATTATAGAGGAAGGAAGAAAATCCCCTAAGGGTAACTAGGGATAATTTGAATATTTGTCCTTAAAATAGCATATGTCAGTGAGGAAAAGTTTGGTACAGTGTATTTGATGCTTTATAAAAATATGAGTTTTACTATAGCATACTATGTGATATTTGTAAAGAATTAGATATCTTTATTGAAGTTAGAATTTGACCTTATTCCGCTGTATTATATTTTACGTACTACTATTAAGTTAAGTACATGTACATATTTTTCGACGTAAAATAAGAGATTTGTAATTTAAGGTCACAAGTCACAACGCTTTAATTTATGTTAAATTCCAAACGTAAATCGGGACGTTAAACTGATGGTATTAATATGAATTAGAATGGTGATAGAGATTTGATTCCCAAAAAATTAAGAGGTCTTCTTGGTACGGATAAATTGGGTCTCCTTTATATGCGGATATCCTAGTATCATTTTTTCTGATTAGATGCAATTGGCTTATTGCTTTCATTTTCTATTAGTTGCATGTGCTTCTATTTTCTATCATTATATTTTTCATGAAAGAAATATTGTGATTGAGTTTCTTACCAAGCATGGTGCTGGAGGTGTTAATATGGATTGGAATGGTGAAAGAGATTTGAGTCCTAGAAAATTAAGAGGTCATCTTTGTATGGATAAACTGGGTCAATCTTATACGCGGATATTGTAGTATCCCTTTTCCTGGTTAGATGCATTTGGCTTATTGCTTTCCTTTTTTATTAGTTGCATATGTTTCTATTTTCTGCAGGTCCTTTTACGACGTCTTTTTGGTCCAGAGATGCTTGTTATTTTGCTTGGTTTTTGAACTATGTTTTCAGTATGGACTTTCTAGTATTTTGTATTGTGGTTGTTCAATATTCTCAGGTCTTTTTGATGCTTGGGTTCGGTCTTTTATACTTATTTGTGACTTTCAAGTGTTTAATTGTAATTACGATTTTTCTTTATCAAAAGTGAGAGCTATTAATAAAATCAAGATACCATTTTTTTTTTTAAATTACCTTGTGGCTGTTGGTGCAATTTATACTTTATATATATTTCCAACTTAAAGAGATGGAATCTGTAATTGGGAAGAAGGAAATGCTGATATGTACTCAATAAAGATAAAATGAAAAACAAATATATATATATATATATATATAGTGGAGATTATAAAATAAAAATTAACAAATTATATAATCACTAATTACAATATCTAATTAATGTGATGGTATAAGAAGATAAATGAATCACTTTGTATTTTTCTTTTTCCTGTGATTTTTAGACATTTATATGGAACACAAGATCTTTCCTCATAGGAAAAAAAGTTTAGAAAGAGCAGTACTATATTTAAAATTATTATAATTTATGAGAAATGAAAAATGTAGTCGTTGATTTATAAATGACATGCAATCATTTTATAAAAAAATAAATATATATGAGATTCACATAAAAAATATTAATATTTTTAATAATAAACTTTATTTTTTTATAAAAAGACTATACATCACTTATAATTTTATAACTTAGCATTATTCATCATTTACAGGGCTCACAAATAGGTATTTTTCTTCTTTTATCAACAGAACAAGTCAGACGTTAAAAAAAAAAAAAAAACAATGACAGAACAAGTCAGACTTTTTACAAAGAAAAGCAAAAGCTTGATAATTACTCTTAAAACTAATTCATTCTATTCAATATAATTCACAACTCCTAAAACAAAACCCAAAATAATATCAACAATAAACAAGTATATAATTATTTTGAAAATATTTCCAACAACATGATATATAGTGCTCATGTTCACAAAGTTGAAACCTACCAAGAAATAGAACATTTGAATATTTCAAGGGGAGTTTTTTTTTTTTATACATATTTATTATTCGTATGTCATCGCCTGCACTGATGCTCTAAAGTCTCTGGATGTCATACTTGTGAAACCACGGAATAAGCTTCTAATTTTTTTTATGGATCAGCTCAAATTAAACGGCAAATATCAGTCCAGAATGTGCTTCCCAATATGTAGATTCTGCTGACACCCTGCTCAGATCAATTGATTATCAGCCTGTTTTAGTATGCAGGAGAAGAGGAAAAAAAAAAAAAAAAAGGCACAGGTCCTAGGATTGGAACCCGATTCTAACATCCTCGCGGAAAATGAGAGCTTGGTGGGGGAAAAACAAGACAAACTTTCATAAAGCTTCCATATATATAAAATTTCCCAACCAAATGAAACTTTGCAATCCTCGTGAAGAAATGATAAGGGTTAAAAACAGAAGGATTATTGCTAAAAAGCTCTCCTCTGTTATGAAAACCATCGGATTCTTATGCAAGTGACTTGGAAAAGCAATAAATTCATCCATATTTGACAATGCATTGATGATTATTTAGAGGAAGTTGGATGGATGAAGTGATCAGAAAATAGTGTTATGATACGGATCTCGCAATCCATCTTAGTTTCTTTGAAACATCAACCATAGTTGGCCTTAGCTCCGGATTGGGCTTCATGCATTTTACAGCAAGGTCCAATACAGCTTTTAATTGCCGCTCAACACAAGCTCCTCCTGCTTCTGCCAGGATTGTTGGATCCACAATCTCATTTATATCAAGTTTTCTTATGTAATCTTTTAAAATGTCCCATTTAGCTTGCAATGTCTGCTGATCAAAAGAAGCTCCTTCTGCCATGGTGTTATAATCAACCACAGCTTTTTCACGAAGTTCAGTAGATCTCAGCCCAGAGAAGAGCTCTAATAGAAGCACACCTAAACTATAGACATCAGCTTTCTCCGTTATCCAACCTGTATTTATATAGCGGGGGCATGACAAGTATCCCCAAGTCCCAGCAAGACTGGCCTGTACCTGAGTCTCATTCTCTAGGATTTAATGGCAAATGAAAAGTCAAATAGTTTGGGCATATCATGTTTGTCCAATAAGATATTTCGAGGGCATATAGCTCTATGGATGATGGGTTTGGAAGACGCATGATGAAGATATGCGATTGTATGACCAATTTCTCCCGCAATGTTAAACCTACTTCTCCCGCAATAAATTTTCATACGCACACCTATTTTTTGTCATCAATAAAATCTCACGTTCTCATTTTTTTTTTTACATCTCATAAAAGGCAAGAAATTACTTGGTCTCTTTTTATAAGTTTTTTGATAAATTTACAACCTCATTTTTCCTATTTATTTACACTAATCTATTTAGTTTTATCTTTGCCTTCTATTAACTAATTTATTAATTTGGATTAATTTTGTTAGTAAATATATATGTAATCCCATCAAATTAACAATTAGGGGTGAAGACAAAGATAAAACCACATAACTAATTTGTATCGTTTGTTTACTTAATTTATCGTATTTTTCAACAAGTCTCACTTAATTATTTCTATCATAATTTTTACTATTCACTTAAGTCCAATAAGCTCAAGTGAGCCATTCATATTGGTGACTTTTATAATTTAGTTGTTTCTAGATAATTACTTTATGTGATTAATGTTAAATGTCGGTAAAACACTTTCCTACCTTAAATGTTGGTTATTGTTCACCTATACACCCGACATATTTTGGTAATCGTCTTCCCAAGTACTAAATCTTATTTCCACTCCTAATGCTTATTTCTGTAAATCAATTTGAGATGTAATCGAGGGCAGATGGTCCTAGAAAATGCCCTGACCTCGAGGCTGTTTTACGATTGTCTGAGGTTGATTTTTACAGCTAAAAAAACTTGATCAGAAATAGAATATGGGGGGAATCAGAATCCGTTTGTTTCAGTCTGATCCCCAGTTTTTCAGTTGTCTCTCTCGACCTGTTGCATCTAAATTCTCTTCAATCTTGGAGTTGAGTGTTGTGGGTCCCTCCATGTGAGGAGGAAGCCAATTCATACTCAACTTAACATATACATATATATGTTTTTTCAGTCAAAATAAGTGTGCATAGGAGACAGAGAGATAGAGAGACGGAGAGAGTGAAAAGAAGAGAAGTAAAAACGAAGAGAGAAAGAAACTCTCGTTCAGTTTCAATCGAAAGCCCCGATCTAAGTCATCTGTGGTTCGATTGAGTTGAGATTTTTCAGAAACGTTCACAACTCAAGGTTCTACAATCTGAACGGTGGAGATTAGATTTTGAGTAGTATTTCTGGTGTTCGAGTTCGTGAACAGTAATACGTTTTGGTACTCGAGATTGTAAACAGTACCACTTCTTTGAAAGCTCCGATCTAAGTCGTCTGTGGTCTGATTGAGCTGATATTTTACAGCAACGTTCACAACTCAAGGCTTTACAATCTGAACGGTGGAGATCAGATTTTGACTAATATTTCTGGTGCTCGAGTTCGTGAACAGTGACGCGTGTTGGTGAGCTCTTTCCTAATCACATTGTTTGGTTGCAAAGAAAGCGTTTCTTGAAATCGTTGTTGATTGTATGCCTCTAGTATTATCTAGAGAGAATATTTGTGTACTCAAACATTGTTGATAGTGGAAGTTTTAACTGGACTAGGTCCCGTGGTTTAACCCTTTGCATTGAAAGGTTTTCCACTTAAAAAATTGGTTTTCTGTGTGTGTGATTTTACTTGTATTGTTATCTACTCAATTACTTCCTAATAGGTTTACACAAAGTGGGAGATAATTTTTCCGCTGTTTAGATTTATTTCCCAACAAAGTGGTATCAGAGCGGGGTTATAACCGTTTAATACTTTGTGTTGAATAATGGAAGCTAATTTGAGTAGAATGGTTACTTTGAATGATTCAAATGATAATATTTGGAAGGAAAAAATGGAAGACCTTTTATTTGTGAAGCAATTTCATTTACCGGTGTTTGCTTCTGAGAAGCCGGAAAATAAATCTGATGAAGAATGGACTTTGCAACATCGACAAGTCTGTGGATATATCAGGCAGTGGGTAGATGATAATGTCTTGAATCATATTAGTGGAGAGACACATGCACGTACACTCTGGAATAAACTTGAACAATTATATGCTCGTAAGACCGGAAATAATAAAATGTATTTGATCAAGCATTTGATGACTTTGAGATACCAAGATGGAACCCCGTTGATAGATCACTTGAATACATTCCAAGGAATAATTAATCAGTTGGCTGGAATGGGTATCAAGTTTGATGATGAAGTACAGGGATTGTGTTTGCTTGGTACATTGCCGGACTCTTGGGAGACATTTAGAATGTCATTATCTAACTCAGCCCCGAATGGTGTAATCAGTATGGATTTGGCGAAAAGCAGTGTTTTGAATGAAGAGATGAGAAGAAAATCACAGGGCTCTTCTTCACAGTCAGATGTCTTGGTTACAGAAAAGAGAGGGAGGAGTAAAAGCAGAGGTCCGAAGAATAGAGATAAGGGCAGAAGCAAGTCAAACAAGTTTGCTAATGTTGAGTGCTACCATTGTGGCATGAAAGGACATATAAAGAAATATTGCAGAAAGTTGAAGGGAGCATACAAAGAAAAAGGGAATGAGAAGAAGAACGACGATGAAAAGAAAGATGATCAAGTTGCTACCACTACTACTGGAGACTTCTTCATTGTTTATGATGATAACGATACTGTAAATATCACTTCTCATGAAACTAGTTGGGTGATTGATAGTGGTGCTTCCATCCATGCTACACCTCAAAAGGATTTCTTCACAAACTATGTGCCCAGTAACTTTGGCACAGTAAAAATGGGCAATGGTGATTTGGCTAAAATTATTGGAAGTGGAGATGTATGCTTGGAAACGAATAATGGCACAGTTCTTGTTCTTAGAGATGTAAAGCATATTCCTGACATCCATTTGAATTTGATCTCTACAAGTAAACTTGATGATGAAAGGTATTGCAACACCTTTTATAATGGGCAGTGGAAGCTTACAAAGGGTGCTATGGTTATTGCTCGAGGAAATAGGGTATCAACCTTGTACATGCTACAAGCAAGGCTCTCCAGTAACATTGTTAATGTTATGAAGAATGAGGACACAGTACAATTGTGGCATAAGAGACTTGTCCACATGAGTGAGAAAGGCCTGACAATATTGGCTAAAAAGAACCTTCTATCTGGGATGAAGAGTGCGCCTTTGAAAAAGTGTACTCACTGTTTAGAAGGGAAGCAGAACAGAGTTTCCTTCAAAAGTTCTCCTTCTTCAAGAAAGTCAGGAATACTTGATTTTGTGCATTTAGATGTTTGTGGCCCTATGAAGACAAGAACACTTGGCAGCTCTTCGTATTTTGTGATTTTTATAGATGATCATTCAAGAAAGTCATGGGTTTATCCCCTGAAAAGAAAAGATCAAGTATTGGAAATGTTTAAACAATTTCAGGCCTTGGTTGAGAGACAGACTGGAAAGAAACTGAAATGCATCCGAACTGATAATGGAGGAGAGTATTCAGGCCCATTTGATGACTATTGCAGACAGCAAGGTATTCGACATCAAAAGACACCTCCAAAGACTCCTCAGTTGAATGGTTTAGCTGAGAGGATGAATAGAACACTGATTGAGAGGGTGAGATGTTTGCTTTCACAAGCACAATTGCCTGGATCTTTTTGGGGAGAGGCTTTGAGTACTCTTGTATATGTTCTCAATCTCACACCATGTATTCCTCTTCAATTTGATGTACCAAACAGAATTTGGACTGGTAAAAATGTTACTTATGATCACTTACGTGTCTTTGGATGTAAAGCATTTGTGCATGTTCCCAAAGATGAGAGATCTAAGCTCGATGTGAAGACCCGACAATGCATCTTTCTAGGTTATGGTTTGGATGAGTTTGGATACAGATTGTATGATCCAGTTGATAAGAAACTAGTGAGGAGCCGAGATGTTGTGTTTATTGAAGATCAAACCATACAAGATATTCAGAAAACAGACAAAGCAATACTTCAGTCCAATGATAGTTCAGTTAACTTGGATCCAGTGCCATTGACTGACTTGTCAGCACAAGTTGAAGATGCTATCCAAGATTACCAATAGAGTCCTAGTGATGCAGATCCTTCATTTCAGAATGAGACCCCTGATCAGTTGCCAGAATCAGAGCTGCCATTAGATGTTCCACTCAGGAGGTCTATCAGAGACCGACATCCTTCCATTCGGTATCCTACAGATGTATGTGTTAATGACTGACGGGGGAGAACCCGAATGTTATGCAGAAGCAATGGAAGATGAACATAAGGCAGAGTGGGTTGATGCCATGCAAGATGAGATGCAGTCATTACATGACAACCACACTTTTGAGTTGGTAAAGTTGCCTAAAGGCAAAAGAGCTTTGAAGAACAAGTGGGTTTATAGATTGAAGCAAGATGAACACACCTCCAAGCCACGATACAAAGCTAGACTTGTTGTTAAGGGATTCAGTCAACGAAAGGGTATCGACTTTGATGAGATCTTCTCTCCAGTTGTGAAAATGTCATCCATCCGTGTGGTTCTTGGCTTAGCAGCTAGCCTAGACTTAGAAATTGAACAGATGGATGTGAAAACTGCCTTCCTACATGGTGATTTAGAGGAAGAGATTTATATGGAGCAGCCTGAGGGTTTCAGTGTGAATGGCAAAGAAGATTGTGTGTGTTGGTTAAAGAAAAGCCTATATGGTTTAAAACAGGCACCCAGACAATGGTACAAGAAATTTGAGTCAGTTATGGAAGAGCAAGGCTACAAGAAGACCACCTCTGACCATTGCGTATTTGTGCAGAAATTTTGTGATGATGACTTCATAATATTATTGCTTTATGTTGATGATATGTTGATTGTTGGCAGGAATTCTTCAAGGATTGAAAATCTAAAGAAGGAAATGAATCAGTCCTTTGCTATGAAGGACTTAGGGCCAGCAAAACAAATTCTTGGTATTCGAATTTACCGAGATAGAAAAGAGAAGAAATTACGGATGTCACAGGAGCGATATATTGAGAAGGTGCTTGACAGATTCAATATGGATAAAGCTAAGACAGTTAGCTCTCATCTTGCTACTCATTTTAAGTTAACCACAAAGCAAAGTCCTTCCACAAATAAAGAGAAGGAAGATATGGAAAGAGTCCCATATGCCTCAGCAGTGGGTAGTTTAATGTATGCAATGGTATGCACGAGGCCAGATATTGCTCATGCAGTTGGTGTAGTAAGTCGTTTTCTCTCAAATCCAGGTAAAAAGCATTGGAATGCTGTTAAATGGATTTTGAGATACCTCAGAGGAACTTCCACAGTATGTTTATGCTTTGGAAATGGTAAGCGTATGCTTGATGGGTTTACTGATGCTGATATGGCTGGCGACATTGATTCCAGAAAATCTACTTCAGGGTATTTGATTACTTATTCAGGGGGAGCTGTGTCATGGCAATCCAAACTACAAAAATGTGTTGCCCTGTCTACTTACTGAGGCTGAGTATATTGCCGTAACTGAAGCTAGCAAAGAGTTGCTATGGATGAAGAAGTTCCTAGAAGAACTGGGTCAGAAACAAGAGAATTATACTCTCTACTGTGATAGTCAAAGTGTCATCAATCTCAGCAAGAACTCAACTTTTCATTCTAGGTCCAAACATATTGATGTGAGATATCACTAGATTCGTAATGCTTTGGAGATGAAGTTGTTACAGATTGAGAAAATACATACTGATAAAAATGGATCAGATATGATGACAAAACCACTGCCTATGCAAAAACTCGAAGTATGCAGAGTAAAAGCAGGTTTGATGGAGCCTCTCACATAGTCGGGAGGGGGAGATTTGTTGTGGGTCCCTCCATGTGAGGAGGAAGCCAATTTATACTCAACTTAACATATACATATATATGTTTTTTCGGTCAAAATAAGTGTGCATAGCAGACAGAGAGATAGAGAGACGGAGAGAGTGAAAAGAAGAGAAGCAAAAACGAAGAGAGAAAGAAACTCTCGTCCAGTTTCAATCGAAAGCCCCGATTTAAGTCATCTGTGGTTCGATTGAGCTGAGATTTTGCAGAAACGTTCAAAACTCAAGGTTCTACAATCGGAACGGTAGAGATCAGATTTTGAGTAGTATTTCTGGTGTTCGAGTTCGTGAACAGTAATACGTTTTGGTACTCGAGATTGTATACAGTACCACTTCTTTGAAAGCTCCGATCTAAATCGTCTGTGGTCCGATTGAACTGATATTTTACATAAACGTTCACAACTCAATGCTCTACAATCTAAATGGTAGAGATCAGATTTTGACTAATATTTCTGGTGCTCGAGTTCGTGAACAGTGACGCGTGTTGGTGAGCTCTTTCCTAATCACATTGTTTGGTTGCAAAGAAAGCGTTTCTTAAAATCGTTATTGATTGTATGCCTCTAGTATTATCTAGAGAGAATATTTGTATACTCAAACATTGTTGATAGTGGAAGTTTTAACTGGACTAGGTCCCGTGGTTTTTCCCTTTGCATTGAAGGGTTTTCCACGTAAAAAATTGGTTTTCTGTGTGCGTGATTTTACTTGTATTGTTATCTACTCAATTACTTCCTAATAGGTTCACACAAAGTGGGAGATAATTTTTCCGCTGTTTAGATTTATTTCCCAACATTGAGAACATGGCAAGTTTGTTATTCAAGACCACACGTGACTGTTGCACCTGTTGTCCTCTAATATTCTTTCCCCACAACGATTATCAATTATCATGCAAAGCGGCCACCTCGTCACAGCTGCCTCCATTAGCCTTCAATTAATTAGTCATCTAATGACGAATTAAAACCAAATTATTCTTAGGGGGAGTTTCAAACGTACGTGTATTTACAAGCGCATATTATGTCTATTATTTGCATCTTTCTTGATGTAATAGCCGGGGCACATCAATTAGGTGGTGGCTACCCGCGGCATCCCATTTCTCATATGAGAGAGTTCTCCAAAAACATTGTAAATTTTTAATTTTTAAAAAACATTTAAAAACACTAAAAAAATAAATAAAGATAAATTTAAAAAAAAAATTACTTGTCCATTCGGGAGATTTTCGGACAACATCTCCCGAATGCAAATATTTTTCTCGTTTCCTCGTAGATTTGTTTGCAATAGGGCGCTGGACGTGCTGGCGTGACACCAATTAAGTTGATAAGCAATAGGGCGCTAGGTACGGGCAACTTGCAGAAGGAAGTTGCGTACCCACCTGTGCCACGTCAGATGCCTAATTAAAAAGTGAGAGAGAGAAAGGCGCGTAAAACCTGAAGGAGAGAGAAAATAAAACATGCATACTTCGTAACTTCACGAACGAGCTTCACGTTCACGAATAGCACTCTGTTTTCATCTCCAAGAAAAAACATCATAAAAAGGATTAAGCGAAAACCCGAACTGAAGAAGAGGAATCCGAAATAGTAGATTTTCATCTCCATATTCTTCATTTATTACAGATTTCCGGTAAGATTTCGTGTATTGGTGATAATCCAGAAATCTCTGTCAAGATTAGACATTTCCTTATAAATGATTTGTGCTTAAATTACTTCTATGAAATCTCTATCTTTCTTCTGGATCGATCGTCCCTATGAAAGAATAATGAAAAAATAACTTGTCTTTACAGAATATTTAGATCAATTGTGAAAAAGCGGTAGCTAATTACCTTACACACCTATAGGGGGGGTGAATAAGTGTTTAACAAAAACAATAGCAGTTTAAAAAATTAATCAACAAACACAAGCAATCAAAGGAGAAATCAACACACTGATTTTGGTTACGAAGTGGAAACTCATTTGAAGAACCTCTTCAAAATCTAAAACCACTCCGGGTGTAAGACACCACCTCTAATCCACTATAGAAATTTTAGTTTGTTACAACTAATTTAGAAACACTTACAAACCAACAAGAGCATCTAAACTTGTCTTGCAACACCACGAGTGACCCACTCGATCTCTACACGCATGTAGTGCCGGAACTCCGACCTTTCTATAGCTTCTCACACGAACACCTTGATTTTTTCATCCAAGCACCTTGAAGAACTCTTCCAGCTTGATGAACACGTCCACTCCAATGGACTCACTAAAATTATGAATGTGTGTTGTGGGGGAGAAATATAATCCAAGAGAATGATCCTTGAAAACAATGAAGATGTTTCTCTCAAGGGATGAAATGGGACTCCTTGGCTTTTCCTCTGTCTTTCTCCCCCTGCAGCAGAGAACTTAAAGATGTATTTATAGGCCACCTTCTAAAACGGCGCTCAAACCCTAGAGAAATCCATTTATCACTAACGTCGCTCGAGCGGGATGTCCAGCGAGTGTCGAGCGAAGTCTCTGCCTGGACTTCGCTCGAGCGCCATGTCGAGCGAGTGTCGAGCGAAGTCTCTGCCTGGACTTCGCTCGAGCGCCATGTCGAGCGAGGGTCAAGCGAGATCGCTGTGTTCGGTTTTTCTCAAGCCATTTTGATCCTCTTCATGTGTACTCTGTCCACCATTAGTTACAACTCATTTATATTGGGTTTTTCACTAGAAATTGCCAACTACCCAATTTTACATCAACAATCTCCCCCTTTGGCATTTCTGTGACAAAACCTCTAACCTATACATTGGACCTAATCCTATCACACACAACCAACAGGACTTCCACATGTAGGTTTAGTCTTGGCAAGTGAAGTATCTGCACACTTAACAAACATATAAACGTACCAAAAGAAAACACTTGCAAGGAATTTAACAGGAGAACTCAAACGTAAAAAAATTGCCATAAAAATTTAACATTAAACCTTCAATAGCAATTAGTTCAACACAGAATACATCAAGAGTTCAAAAAAAAATTTAATCACATAGCAAAAACTAAAAACATCAAACGGTTAGGTACTCCCCCTACAATGTAGCTTAGCTCCCCCTAAATCTAGCTACTCCCCCTAAGATCACTCCCCCTTTTTGTCACAAATGGTAAGGGGTCTCAATCGTCATCAGCATCTTTTTGCTGAGGAGGAAGAAACTGATGACGATTGAGACCCCTTACCATTTGTGACAAAAAGGGGGAGTGATCTTAGGGGGAGTAGCTAGATTTAGGGGGAGCTAAGCTACATGTAGGTTTAGTCTTGGCAAGTGAAGTATCTGCACACTTAACAAACATATAAACGTACCAAAAGAAAACACTTGCAAGGAATTTAACAGGAGAACTCAAACGTAAAAAAATTGCCACAAAAATTTAACATTAAACCTTCAATAGCAATTAGTTCAACACAGAATACATCAAGAGTTCAAAAAAAAATTTAATCACATAGCAAAAACTAAAAACATCAAACGGTTAGGTACTCCCCCTACAATGTAGCTTAGCTCCTCCTAAATCTAGCTACTCCCCCTAAAATCACTCACCTGAGTGTCAAGTGTGTCAAACCGAGCATTGATATGAGTATCCAATTGAGTAACCCGAGTCTCAAGGCTGTTAAGTCGGTTATCAATACGGGTATCCATGCTGGTCACGGACTGCTGAATGCTAATGAGAAAATCCAATAGGGTCTGCCGGGTTGGTTCTGTAGCTGGTGGCATCAGACCCGAGCTAGAAGGACCCGAGCTGGACTCAGGAGCGTGAGGAGTAGGTCCGCTCTGGGTAGAATGTGCAGGAGCGGGTTCAACATTAGGAAGATGCACCTGACTTAGTTGCATGGTCTTCCGTCCAATTGGTGTCTTAAGATTCACTCTAAGTTCTTGGGGAGTGATGGACACAGATTGAGCCAAGGCTATCCTCGTAATGAGACATGCAAGAGGAAGACCAGTTCGAAAGTTTGACGACATATGGGCCTCTATCATGACCCGACAAAGAAGACTGCCCAAATCAATAGTGACATCAGTGAGCAAGGCATGTAGAAGAAGGGCACGATCTGGACCAATGTCACTATAGTGTCCAGTAGGGTATATGTTGGTCAAAACAATCCGACTCACAATCTGGTATGCATGGGGAAACGACTTGGTCGTTGGAGGAGGAATCCCAGTCCAAGTCATAGGAGACCTGGTGAGAAAGCGACCCAGATCAGGTCTGCTAGGGGCTGGGGTATGGAGATAGGGGTAAACTGGATTGTTTACTCGTGGTACCCCTAGTAAATGTGCCACAAGATCGGGAGTCACCCGGAAGGTGATATTCCGGATATCCACTTGAAAAGATCCCTCTCAGATGTCATGCATGTTCGAGTAAAACTCCCTGACCAACTCCACCGAGGGAGCGGGATGACCAGTGGTCAAAGCAAGCCACTGGCGCGACTCAAAGATCTGAGGGACGATGGGATAGGTATCCCGAAACTCACCGAGAAGAACTTCACGTTCCACAAGAAGGGAGCGATGAGAGAAATTCTGTGTGTAGAGTTCCGCGGCTTGGGGACTGTGGAAGTAAGTTCGAGAGGCGGATGGAGCAGTGCGAGGACGAACACGCCGAGATGCCATGACAGCTGTAGATGGACCAAGTACAGACAGTGAGACATATATGACATGATGTGGAGTTGCATATGGATGTCCATCATGCCGAAAATGCCTAAAGTGCCTTATATACCTAACATGCCTAAAATGTGACCCAACAATGTTCTCAATAAGGTGTGCAGACTATGAATGAGACCTACATTTTGTCTAAAGAGCAATGCACAAAAGGAGAGACAAAATGGAAGATAAAAATTTCATTGAGGCATTTTATCGAACATGTAGTGTGCATGCTGTGTAATCATGGGTTTAACACCCAATTAATTTTGTCATTCCTCCCTAAATACAACACTATTCTAATAGGTTCATCCATACCAAAAAGGAACCACCAAGTTTCCAAAAAAAAAACTAACATAATGAAATCCAAACACAACCCTATGAATGGAATGATCCGTGAAAAAGAAAAAAGAAACAAAAAAAAAATTAAGAAGAAATGGATAGAGGAAAGCTTACCGTTGATTGAGTGTTTGAGAGAAAATGAGATGATGAGGCTTGGATTGAGTGTTTGAGAGAAGATGAGAGAAGGAAGAAGAAGTGCCGGCAGACTGGCTTATCGCGCGATGTAAAATAATATCATACTCTAAATGCCACGCAAGTATAAAGACTGTATGTCACAATTAATATGACTATGCGTGTTTAGATAGTGCTCTTGCTCAATCAAGAAATTTTAACCGAGAGGTGTGAGTGGGGTTGGGCTAAACAAGAAACCATAAGAGCTTGGGAGACCCGTCAAAGCGCAGAAAGTCAAACCCAATGCTGCTAGGACCTAATTTCTTGTGTCTAATAGAACCAGAGTCAGGATTTCTATTTTGACCCCTTTTTTTTTTTTTTTTATATACAATAATAGAGCCTCTTCATTTTCTTTCCTTTTTGGATACAAAAGTTCTTACACAGGTCATCTAGCCCGAGGTCAATTCTGATCACTTGTAAGGCTCCCCCTTACACTTTTGATTGCCTCCCCAAAGTCTCACATAAGGTCAAATGTCAAGAGATTGAGCTAGGCGTGCAGTGTGTGCGGCAAAAAGCATATTTAAAGTGACACACATCTTACACCTTTGCAACATAAGCCTATGATACAATTTTCACAAGACACATGCTTGAAAGTATACTGTCTAGTAGTAAGGCCATGCATCACATCGAAGAAAGGGCAAATGAATCAGAGGAAAGACAAAGAAGAAGATGAAGACCAGAAAAATAACAATGCATAAGAAAAAAAATGATATGCATGCAATGTATGACATGCATGTTACATCTCTTGTGTTAAAGCACAAATACCAATAGCCTTTCTAAGACACTCAAAACGAAAACCATCTAATGGTTTGGTAAAAAGATCTGCTAATTGATGTTCGGTGGGAATGTACTCAAGAGTAATTACATGTGTTTCAACAAGTTCCCGAATGAAATGATGCCTAATGTCAATATGCTTGGTCCTAGAATGTTGGACATGATTTTTAGAGATGTTAATGGCACTGGTATTATCACAATAGATGCTCATCACACCTTGAGTAATACCATAGTCACGAATCATTTGTTTCATCCACAGCAATTGAGTACAACAACTCCCAGCAGCAATGTATTCAGCCTCAGCTGTAGACAAAGAAATGGAGTTTTGTTTCTTACTCATCCAAGCAACAAGATTTGTTCCCATATAAAAACATCCACCTGAAGTGCTCTTTCTATCATCGGCATTTCCCGCCCAATCAGCATCAGAGTAGCCTGCAAGCTCAGTATTGGAATCTCTGGAGTACCAAATTCCATAATTCACTGTACCATTCACATAGCGAAGTATGCGTTTGACAGCCACGAGATGAGATTCTTTGGGGTTTGCTTGGAATCTAGCACAAACGCCGACACTGAAAGCAATGTCAAGTCTACTAGCAGTGAGATACAGTAGACTCCCAATCATGCTTCTGTACAGAGATTGCTCAACTCCCTTTCCTGACACATCAGCACTGAGTTTTACACTTGTGCTCATAGGAGTTCTAGCATGGCTACTCCCATCTAATCCAAATTTTTTCAGCAGGTCCTTTGCATATTTTGACTGGGATATGAACAACCCTTCATCTAGCTGTTTTACTTGGAGTCCCAAGAAAAAAGTTAGCTCACCCACCATACTCATCTCAAATTCATTCTTCATTTCTTCTGCAAACTCAAGAGCTAGGTCATCAACGGATGATCCAAACACAATATCATCCACATAGATTTGAGCTACAGTTATCTCCTCACCCACTTTCCGGATAAAAAGTGTCCTATCAACACTTCCTCGCAGAAACTTGTGCTCCAAAAGATACGAAGTTAGCCTCTCATACCAGGCTCTGGGAGCTTGTTTCAACCCATACAGGGCTTTCTTCAACCTATAGACATGATTAGGATATTTTGGATCCTCGAAACCTTTTGGTTGCTCGACATACACTTCTTCTTGAAGGATTCCATTTAAGAATGCACTCTTTACATCCATTTGATAGAGTTTGAAACACATATGGCAAGCAATACTCAATAGTATTCGGATTGACTCAAGCCTTGCCACCGGTGCAAATGTCTCATCAAAGTCTATTCCTCCTATTTGGGCATAACCTTGTGCCACCAATCTTGCCTTATTCCGTACAATCATTCCATTTTCATCAGATTTGTTCTTGAAGATCCATTTTGTACCTACAACATTGTGCATTTCAGGTCTTGGGACCAGGTACCACACATCATTTCTCACAAATTGATTAATTTCTTCATGCATGGCATTTGTCCAATTCTCATCATTTAAGGCTTCTTCCACCCTTTTTGGTTCAATCTGAGAGATGTAACATGAGTGGGCTAGTTGACTTATCACTTTCTTCCTCAACCTCATCCCTTCATTTACATTCCCGATTATGTTATCTTGAGGATGGTTTAGCTTCACTCTCGAAGATGGCTCCTTGTGAGTATGAACTTTTTCAGTTGATGAGGTCTCTTGATCTTCATTAACTTCACTATAGTTCTCTTCAGTTCCACTTGGTGTATCAATTAGATTTTGATTCAACTCCTCTTTAGGAGTATCATCTATAACTACATTGATGGATTCCATGACAGTTTGGGTGCGTAGATTGTAACATCTGTAAGCACGACTGTTTCTGGAATAACCAAGGAATATTCCTTCATCACTCTTTGGGTCAAACTTACCCAGATTTTCCCTATCTCTCAAAATGTAACACTTACTCCCGAACACCCTGAAGTACTTCACATTTGGCTTCTTTCCTTTCCACAGCTCATATGGTGTCTGAGAAGTGTTGGGTCGAGGGTAGACTCTATTCACAATGTGACATGCTGTGTTCACAGCTTCACCCCAAAAATGAGCAGAAACATTTTTGGTATGCATCATAACTCGAGCCATTTCTTGGATAACTCGATTTTTTCTTTCAACAACTCCATTTTGCTGTGGAGTAATGGGAGCAGAGAATTCTTGACGAATGCCTTCTTCATCACAGAATTTCTCTAAACTTGAGTTATCAAATTCTCGTCCATGGTCGCTCCTGATTCTAACAATAGGGTTCCCTTGTTCATTTTGAAGCTTCTTACATAAGTTCCTTATCACATTTGAAGCCTCACCCTTTTCCCTCAAAAATTCTACCCAAGAGTATCTGGTGAAATCATCTACCACCACCAGTATGTATTTCTTTCCCCCCAAACTTTCAGTCCTAGAGGGTCCCATAAGATCAATGTGTAACAACTCTAAAGGTCTTTTGGTCAGGATATTTGTTGTGTTCTTGTGGGCTGCTCGAACTTGTTTTCCCACTTGACATGATCCACAAACAGATGTCTCCACTTTCCCAAGTTCGGGCAGTCCAATCACCATTTCTTTCTTAGCAATCTTTGACAAATTTTTTGTGATTCACATGTCCAAGTCTTTGATGCCAGAGAGTAGTGGCCTCACTTTTAGTACTATTGCAGCTGTACTGTGAAATGGGAGCAATACCATAGCAATTGTCAGATGTCCTGGTTCCTTGCATCAAGTATTGTCCATTGTTATCAGAAACAACGCACATATCTTTTGAGAACCGAACTTCGGCACCATTATCACACATTTGGCTTATGCTAAGAAGATTTGCTTTTAATCCATCAACATATAGAACTTCTCTCAATGCCGGTAGTCCAGTAATGTTAATTTCACATTTCCCAATTATGTTTGCTTTTCCACCATCTCCAAATGTCACTGTCGCACATTTGTACTCTTCAATTGTCTTAAAAAGAGTTTTATCACCTGACATGTGTCGAGAACACCCACTATCAAGATACCACAGTGAATTGTTCTGGGTCTTCAAAGCAATGTGAGCAATGTGACATGTGTCTCTTTCCTCTTTCTTGACCCACACTCTTTTGATCTTTGGAGAGTTGACTTGCACAACCTTCTGGGTACTTGTCAGGTTGTCTATCTTGACATTTAGACGAGCATTTTGTCTAGTGAGAACCATGACTTTATCCCATAGATTTATGTGATCTCCTTTTGGTTGTCTCCTTTTATTTGTCACAGAGAGCTTTTTGAGCTCATAGCAGTTAGGCCAGATGTGACCATACTTGCCACAATTATGACAAATGCGGTATTCTTTGTGAGTTTGTTGTTTCCTGACGGGCAAGTCATCCTTAGGAGCTTTTCTGGTGAGTCTTTTAAATTTCAAACAATTTGTTTTCACATGACCCAACTTCCCACAATGATGACACACGGGTCTTGTGTTGTGAGCTATTTGTTTCTCTTGAGATGAAACAAACTTTTGTGCATGTATGACTTTCTTTCCCTTTGCTAGTGGGTGATTTTTCACCATGCTGTTTTGAGGAGTTTTCGAGCTCGTACCCACTTCAAACTTTCCTCTAACATAACCTATTCCACTCTTGTCTCCTGAGGGCTTTCCAAGAGTTAGAATTTTGTCCAGATTTTGTTTTCCAGTGGAAAAGGCTAGCAATCTTCCCTTTAGCTGGGTTAATTCATTTTCCTTAGTTTCCATAGCATCTTCCAAAGTCTCACTTTTCTTTCACAATTGGTCAGTCAGGATATAAGCTTCATTCAGTTTGCCTTGGAGCTCATCATTTTCTTGTTTGCACTGAATTATCTTTTCAGTCTGTGCTTTGTTGACTTTTCTTAATTTCATGCACTCCTTGTAAAGTTTTTCATAGATTTCTTGCAATTGATCTTCACACTCGGACTCATCTTCCGGTATGTTACAATCATCAGAAGCTTGTTCACTGCACTGATCTATGTCTCCAACAGAAGATGTAAACGCCATGTAGTTGAGATTCCTTTTGGGAGTGGAGTTACCAGATGAGTCACTCGATTCAGACTCACTTTCACTTAGAGAGGCAATCTTTGCTTTTTCTTTGCTCTTCTTATAATTTGCACACTCCAAGCGAATGTGACCAAATCCATGACATTCATGACACTGTACTTGTGTCTTGTCCTTGTTAGGCCTAATGTAATTGTTGGAAGCTCTTTCTTTATTCTCTGAGCTTGACCCCTCAATATATCTCCCAAACTTCTTCTTCTCTGGTCTTTGGCTCCTGTGCCTTTTTGCTACAAACATTTTTCTGAACTTCTTAGCATAAAATGCTATTTCTCTGTCATTCATTGCTAATTCATCGAATGACTCATCTGAGTCCTCTTGAATTGTATTAAGAGCAATGGACTTGCTCTTCCTATCCAATGGCAGAGTATGTTCATAAGTTTGCAGGGAACCCACCAGCTCTTCTATTTTCATGACATCCAAGTCTTTACTTTCCTCAATTGCAGTAACCTTGGGACGAAATCTCTCAGGAAGAGATCTGAGAACTTTTCGTACAACTCTATTTTCTGGGATTTTGTCTCCCAAGTTGAACCGAGAGTTTACAATGTCATTCAATCTTGCATAAAAGACATCAAAATTTTCATCCTCCTTCATTCTAATTTCCTCAAAGCTGGTGGTAAGCATTTGGAGTTTAGAATTTTTTACAGCCTTAGTTCCTTCGTGAGTGATCTCAAGAATGTCCCATGCCTCTTTGCTTGTATTACACATGGAGATTCGTTTGAACTCCTCCTGGGACACGGCCATAAAAATTGCATTTAGGCCTTTACTATTCCAGTTAATTTCACTTAACTCATCCTTTGAGTAGTTGTCCACATCTGTGGGAACTTCTACTCCATCAACAATGGTGACGGGCTCTTTCCATCCTCTTATCAAGGACACCCACACACGTTCATCTATAGACTTAAGAAACGCTCTCATTCGAACTTTCCAATAAGCATAGTTGCTACCATCAAAATATGGTGGTGATGAGAGAGATTGAGACCTATCCATTTTGACCACCAAAGCAGAATCACACTCAGGAAGTTAATCCTAACGAAGTGTACCCGCTCTGATACCAATTGAAAAAGCGGTAGCTAATTACCTTACATACCTATAGGGGGGTGAATAGGTGTTTAACAAAAACAATAGCAGTTTAAAAAATTAATCAACAAACACAAGCAATCAAAGGAGAAATCAACACACTGATTTTGGTTACGAAGTGGAAACTCATTTGAAGAACCTCTTCAAAATCTAAAACCACTCCGGGTGTAAGACACCACCTCTAATCCACTATAGAAATTTTAGTTTGTTACAACTAATTTAGAAACACTTACAAACCAACAAGAGCATCTAAACTTGTCTTGCAACACCACGAGTGACCCACTCGATCTCTACACGCATGTAGTGCCGGAACTCCGACCTTTCTATAGCTTCTCACACGAACACCTTGATTTTTTCATCCAAGCACCTTGAAGAACTCTTCCAGCTTGATGAACACGTCCACTCCAATGGACTCACTAAAATTATGAATGTGTGTTGTGGGGGAGAAATATAATCCAAGAGAATGATCCTTGAAAACAATGGAGATGTTTCTCTCAAGGGATGAAATGGGGCTCCTTGGCTTTTCCTCTGTCTTTCTCCCCCTGCAGCAGAGAACTTAAAGATGTATTTATAGGCCACCTTCTAAAACGGCGCTCAAACCCTAGAGAAATCCATTTATCACTAACGTCGCTCGAGCGGGATGTCCAGCGAGTGTCGAGCGAAGTCTCTGCCTGGACTTCGCTCGAGCGCCATGTCGAGCGAGTGTCGAGCGAAGTCTCTGCCTGGACTTCGCTCGAGCGCCATGTCGAGCGAGGGTCGAGCGAGATCGCTGTGTTCGGTTTTTCTCAAGCCATTTTGATCCTCTTCATGTGTACTCTGTCCACCATTAGTTACAACTTATTTATATTGGGGTTTTCACTAGAAATTGCCAACTACCCAATTTTACATCAACAGATTGGAAGAGTTTGCTAAACATTTGGACGAGCTTGTCTTTGCAGTATTGTTTTAGGTGAGCTTGTATTTTTTTTTTTTCTGGGCAGCTCCTGTTAGAAATCAACACACAAATCAAATGAGCTGGAAGCTTCTGGAAGATGAAGTTAGGCACCGTCAGTAGCAGCTGGAAGGTAGGCGCCGCATGAAAATTCAAGAATGTAGGCCGCCGGAATTCCACCGTTATTT
This sequence comes from Platycarya strobilacea, assembly GCA_036898215.1. Classification (NCBI taxonomy): domain Eukaryota; kingdom Viridiplantae; phylum Streptophyta; class Magnoliopsida; order Fagales; family Juglandaceae; genus Platycarya; species Platycarya strobilacea. The sequence goes on from CM072555.1 coordinate 39,825,673, forward strand.
CATGTTCACATTATTTCTTTATTCTATAAATACATGTAAGATTGTAATGAGGAAGGAGAGTCTGAAGTGAGGTTCATTGAAGAGATTAGAAACTGTAAGAGTTGAGAGAAACCAATGTAAATAGTTGGTTTGTTATTTAATGCAAATTCTCCTCTGTGTATGTGTGGACGTAGGCTAAATTGGCCGAACTACCTTAAATCTTGGTTTCCATATTATTTGTGAATTTTCGCTGATCCCAACAGCTCCTTCATCACTTTATTTATACATTTCAACCACTTTTGGTTGAAGTATCATGTAGACTTCATGAAACATCCATATCCCAATATATATATATATATATATATATATAGCATGAAAGAAAAATGGAGTTAAAAAATGTTTGGAGCCACAGAAAGTGGACAAAGAGCTGTTGATAAAATTCTCACCTTCCTAAATAATTCCTTCATACCTCCAGTACCTCATGCTGAGCTTGGGTAATATATCATAATACTATGATCATCCCCTTCACAAAAATATAACATCAGTCATTACCATATGTGCACATTGTGAAGTAATATCTTAACATACTTAAATTCAAACTAGGCAGGCAAATTGATAAATTTAAGCAATTACAAATAAAAGACTTGCCGACGAATTTGATAAGAGACAATTCCTTGCTTCAAAGAAAACCAACCAAGGGAGACTAATTTTCTTGAAAAACAAAGATGTTAGATACACTATTGAATTCTAACTGCACACACACAAACACAACTCTTAAGCATTACACAACAAACAGTACTTCCTCCCTTTACCCACATGGTGCATCTAGAAACTGTAGGCAATGATCAAAGTTAACCATCAGATCAGTTAAACACCCCTTTCCAAATACGGAAGTTTCCTTTTAGCAAATTAGATATTCAATGCAAAGCAGTTTGTACTTTGATTTTCAATGCAAAGCAGTTTGGCAAGACACGAAAATACTGTTTGTTTTACTTTGATTTTCAATGCAAAGCAGCTTTCCCAACAATCACATAGTTTTACTTCGATTTTCAATGCAAATCAGTTTTGCAAGATACGAAAATGAACAACTACGTCTTACAGTAAGACAAAGCAATTTTATTTTATTATTTTTGTTATCATATTAAATATATTTTTTTAAATTTAACTAAATAATCTATAGTCGTTTTTAAGTGTCAATCACTTAGAGAAGAATCAGAATTAGAGATGACTATTCTCATAGTTACCCCAAAAAAGAGAGTTTAATATACTGAAAACGTTCATTAGTAAATTAATTCAAGCCTTTTTATTTAATTTACAATAATTTTAATGGTGGTTTCGATATGATTATCTGAAAAACACCATAAATCTCTCTAGTAAAACCATAAGTTTACAACCAGATTTTTCCCTCTATAGTAAAAGCCGTCCCAAATTCTTATTCAAATATACATGTGTCTAGAAAAAAACAACTAAAATGGAGAAACAGAAACAACAAAGCCAATGAATGAATATCAAATCACTTAAAAAAAACAGAGAGATTCAAGTTTTGGAGTACCTGAACAATGCCTAAGAAAGAATTGGACCACCCATGTTTGGCTGCTTGGGGGACGATGGCGACAGACGTGATGACTCGATCAAAGTTGTTCAAGTGCCTGAGTGCATTATAGTTGTTGGGGATTCCTGAGGTTACATTGTCTATAGTGTCGCCTTCAAGCTGTAATCATATGGCATTTGCGTTCGTGAGAAACCTCAGCTTCAAATTTATGATGTTGGACATGACTAGATTATAAAATTAGGGGCCAGTATTGAATGTTGTTATGTAGGTTGCTTTGTCTTTTACTGATTGAAACACTTGCTGCATCTATGAAAAGAAACTTAGTTCTTTGATATTTTTCTGTCATCTAATGCTTTTTTCTTCCGAGTGAATTTTGTAATCTCCTTGTACTTAGCTGGAGACATAAAGTTATTCACGTTGTCTCATCCCTTCCATAAATAAATGCCGTCTCATCCTTACTTGTTGCATCAGGTACTTTTGTTTTTTAGGTAAGTGTACCACATTCGGACTAGTCTATATATATAAAAAATTATATATATAAAAATATATATAAATTATATATTAAAATAATAATTAATATATGAATAAATTATATATACATAAATATATATATATATATCAATAATCTAGACGGAATTGGTGTAAAAAAATAATAAAAAATAAATATCAAAATCTAGTACGGCCGATATTTGAGCTAATACAAAACAGACAATGTACTTATATCACCTAATTGACCAGTACAGTATGTACCAGCCAGTTTGGTACCATATTTTAAACAATGATTGAGACTTCACATGTTGCCCCTGATCCTGGGTTTGATCCTTACCCTCTCCAAACTAAAGCCTTACTCACCAAGGGGCATGCAGCAAGCACCAAGGGGTGCTATGAGTGATGCGCTGCAATGCTTCGGACTCAAGGGGTGTTCATAGAGACACAAGCTGGTGCCGCGACAGTTGGAAGTATGAAGCAGCACAACCGTTGGACCTAAACTGTTGGACTGTCAAGAGGTATATAATATAACTATTTCAAACAGTTTTTCAAATTATAAAAAGTAATAACTTTTTGTTTATATCTTTTTATTATTTATAAATAAATTTATTGACCTATCATTTGTGATATTTCAGAATTTGGAAATTTTTTTTCTCTCAATTTTTTCACTTCTTCAAAACTAACTAGTTAGAATCTGTTTATTTTATAAAAATAAATTTTTAATTTCTTGATTAAATAATAAAATTTAAGGGTATACAGAATTTAATTTCATTGGTGTATAACGTAATTAGTCAAACAAAATTTATTCTAGACTTCATAAAATTTATTTATAATTCGTGTGCATAATAATTACTAATACTATTATTGATAGATGTGAATATTATATTAAAAAAAATGACATTATAATATCCTTAGACGCAAACTTTCTTTTATTATTTTTATTTTGCAACCCCTACTTTTCTAACATGTTTATTGGACTTTCTAGAGAATTGCGTCCGAAAGTGATGTACATGCAATTTACTGGGACGCGTTTATTGACGAAAGCTTCTTGTCTCCACAGTCAAGTCATGAAGGTGATATATATAGTCACAGAACTAAGACAAAAATTCAGTTACTTGTTTGACCAAAGAAACTCCAATGAAACAAACGGCATGGCTAACCCCGGCTGGTTCTAATTCGCTTGACCGCAAATAACATTATAGAATTACGGGGAGGAAGTCTGATTTCCTACCCTCTTCACGCAAACGTGTTTGAAGGTTCCTCAAAAACTACTTATCATTACAGAATTATAGTCCGCTTGCTCATTTCCAGGATAAAGCTTAAAAAAGGCTTTCTTGAACACCATACGGCCTATGAGCCACTCAAGGGCATCAATACGACTAAAGCCATTGAACAAGTCCGACCTTTTATAAACAAAAGCAGAAGCTTGATAACTTTCAATACGAATTCCATTTATTCAATATAATTCTTTTTTTTTTTTGAAATGAAATTCAAAAAACAAGTATTGATATCAACAAATCCTAAAACAATATAACAAGTATTGATATAATTCTATTCAATATAATTCACAACTCCTAAAACAAATCCCGAATTAATATCAAGTACAATATAATAAACAAGTATATATTTCCATCATGATCTCTACCTAGTGCTCATGTTCACAAAGTTGAAACCAACCAAGAAAAAGAAACATTTGAGTGTTTGAGAGGGAGCCTTTTATACATATTTATCATTCATAGAAGTTGTGAGACTTCGTATGTCCATCGTCTGAAATCACGCTCTAAAATCTCTGGATGTCATACATGTGAAACTACGGAATCAGCTTCTAATCTTTGATGGGTCAGCTCAAAAATCAGTCCAGAATTTGCTTCCCAATATGTTTAACACCGTTCAGATGGATTGATGAGCAGTCTGTTTTAGTATGAAGAAGATGATAAAAATAAATAAATAAATAAAAACGCACAGGTCCTAGGTGGGTGTTTTGTTGGGGGGGGGGGGGGGTGGTGGGAAACAAGACAAACTTTCATGAATCTTTTATATATACAAAATTTCCCAACCAAATGAAACTTTGAAATCCTAGTGAAGAAATGATAAGGGTTAATAAAAAAAGGGATTATTGCTAAAAAGCTCTCCTCTGGCATGAAAACCATCTGATATGTTGAAAAGGTAACCAAAGTGTGAAAAACATCTGCAGCATTTTCTGGTCTTCCTTGACTGCACCGTCCACCTCCTTCAACAAAGTCTGCACCACCTACCTCAATCCATCAATTTCTATTTTGGCTGCACCTACCATATCAAATCTGTGTAAAACCTCTCCTATAAAAGGAGAGGTCTGATATTCGAAATTAGTAGAGCAGAGGAGAGAAGAGAATGTGGTGAGAGCATTTGAGAGAAACGTGAGAAATTTTTGAGTGATTTGTAAATCTCAAAAATTATAGTAAATTTGGCACCTGTGGATGTAGGCAAATTGCTGAACCACGTTAAAATCGTCTTGTGTTATTTTTGGACAGGTTTGAATGCTCAACAATTGGTATCAGAGATCTTGGTTCGTGCTGTCCAGAAATCAAATTGATCAAAATTGATTTTTGACAACTCCAGGCTGTTCCTTGCGTCGAGACGAATCCGTAGGCGCAAACGGAATCGAAAACGGACGTCGGAGAAGCCCGTACGCGCCGGTAGAAGGTTCGAGCGTGTACCCACGCGCCCCACTCGCAGCTGGAGGTTGAAGACGACTGGAAAACACGCTCCACGCGCCCCCACGCGCGTTCCGAGGAAGAAGACGCGTGCAACGCACGCTCCCACGCGCAGCACGCGCCCCCACGAGCTACAGGAGTGTTCTGCGCGTGGTTCTCACGCGCGCACGCGCCGCCACGCGCCTCACGCAGCTCCCGCGCGTGACTCCCACGCGCAGACACGCGCTTCACGCGCTCCGAGCCCCTTCTGGCGCGTGAATCCCACGCGCCTCACGTGCCTCTGCCCTCATCCAGCGCGTGTATCACACGCGCCTGACAGATCTGACCGTCCGATTTTGTGATCTGATTTTGGGCTTGATCTTAGCCATTTGGAGTCCGATTTCGACGATCAAATAGTGCTTTCCAACTATTTGGATCATTCCGGACTCATCCGTACGGTTAGAATTTCGAAATTTGTCTTCTAAAATTTTTTAATTAATATGGAAGGTGTTGGAGAAGTTAAGAACTCTGGAAATGCCAGCAGTTCAGGGCGTAGGTCCACAGTTTCAAATGCCAAATTTGAAGTTGAGAAGTTTGATGGAACTTCTAACTTTGGAATGTGGCAATGTGAAGTGATGGATGTTTTGATCCAACAAGAGTTGGATATGGCGTTGGGAGCAAAACCCAACGATATGTCAGAAAAGGATTGGAGGAAGCTTAACACCCAAGCTTGTAGTACAATCCGTTTATGCCTTACCAAAGATCAGAAGTATTTTGTCATGAGAGAGACAAATGCGAAGGAACTTTGGCAGAAATTGGAGGATAAGTTCATGAAGAAAAGCATTGAGAGCCGTTTGCATCTGAAGAAAAAGCTCTTCAGATTCCAATTTCGTGAAGGTATTAGTATGTCTGAACATTTAAATAGTTACAATCAAATTCTTGCTGATCTACTAAACTTGGATGTTGAAATCCAAGATGAAGATAAAGCTTTACTTTTGTTAAATTCCTTACCCGATACATATGATCATTTAGTTACAACATTATTGTATGGGAAGGAGAAAATTAGTTTTAACGATGTATCTAGTTCTCTGATTAGCAATGAGTACCGGAAAAAGGATAAGCAGGTACAGCAAGATACATCAAGTGAAGCACTGACAGCAAGAGGGAGATCTCGGTCAAGGTATCCCAAAAAGAAGAAAGATTTTCAATCTAAAACTCGGGCCACATCACGTGGTTCATCAGTCGGCAGAAAACTCGCCAAAGATGAGTGTTCCTATTGTCGTGACAAAGGACACTGGAAGAAGGATTGTCCTAAATTGAAGGGACAACAGAAGAATCAATCCACCACAGCAAATGTCGCGAATAGAGATGAAGATCTAGACATTGCCTTGACAGGTTCATCATTGATTTGTCATCCTGATGAATGGATTCTGGATTCTGGATGCACCTATCATATGTGTCCCAATCGGGACTGGTTTACTGACTTCACAGAGATTGAAGGTGGAGCAGTACTTATGGGCAACGACAGTGCCTGTAAGACTCGAGGGATAGGGAGCATTCGGTTGAAGCTGCACGATGGAACTGTCAGGATTTTGACCGAAGTTCGGTTCGTTCCGGACCTGCGGAAAAATCTTATCTCATTAGGATCTCTGGATTCAAAAGGATTCAGAATCACTATTGAAGATGGAACTCTCAAAGTGTTAATGGGAGTTCAGGTGGCTATGAAGGGTTTGAAGCGAGGAAATTTGTACTTCTTGCAAGGAAGTACTATTGTTGGAAGAGCTTCTACAGGCTGTGAGAAGCTAGATGAGACTGATGCTGACACCACCAGACTTTGGCATATGCGAATGGGACACGCTGGAGAAAAAGCTTTGCAAACACTCGTAAAACAAGGCTTACTCAAAGGTGCCAAAAACTGGTAAATTGTCTTTTTGTGAGCACTGTGTATTGGGGAAGCAGACGCGGATCAAGTTCGGAACCGCTATTCACAATACACAGGGAATACTTGACTATGTACATTCCGATGTTTGGGGACCTACCAAAATTGCATCTTTGGGAGGTAAGCATTGGTTTGTAACTTTTGTAGATGATTATTCTCGTCGTGTGTGGGTGTACACAATGAAGAATAAAGATGAAGTGCTGAACATCTTTCTTGCTTGGAAGAAGATGGTTGAGACTCAGACCGGCAGAAAAATTAAGCGGCTCAGATCAGATAATGGAGGGGAGTATACTCTAGACCCTTTCATGGAAGTATGCCGGAGAGAAGGAATAGTCAGACACTTCACGGTACGAGGAACACCGCAGCAAAACGGTGTGGCAGAACGGATGAATCGTACTTTGCTAGAGAAAGTACGATGTATGTTACTGAATGCTGGATTCAGTAAACAATTTTGGGCTGAAACTGTGACATATGCATGCCACCTCGTCAATAGATTACCCGCAGCTGCCAATGGCGGGAAGACACCTATTGAAATGTGGAAAGGTACACATGCTACTGATTATGACTCTTTACATATTTTTGGATGTCCTGCTTACTATCATGCAAAGGAAAGTAAGCTTGACCCTAGAGCCAAGAAAGCAAAATTTTTGGGCTTTAGTTCTGGTATAAAAGGGTATAGACTCTGGTGCATAGAGTCTAAGAAGGTAATTATCAGTAGAGATGTTACTTTCAACGAATCTGAGATGCTTAAGTCACATAAGCATAAAGATTCTAGTGAAGGCAGCTATGATGGCGAAACACCCGGTGATTCGCAGAAGGTGGAGTTTATTACTCCAAATGATTCAAGAGAAGACAGACATGAGGAGGTTGATAGTCCAGTCACAGCACCTCCAACTCAAATTGAATCAATAGCAACCAGCAGATCGAGACGAGAGAAACGTGTGCCGACACGTTTTGCAGACTACGTGACATATGCACTACCAGTTGAAGGGGGTGAGATCCCCACCACTTACAAAGAAGCCATACAATCCAGTGAAAAGGATGAATGGATAAAGGCGATGACAGAGGAGATGCAGTCTCTTCATAAAAACCAGACTTGGGAACTTGTACCACTGCCGCAAGGAAAGAAGTCAATTGGTTGTAAGTGGATCTTTAATCAGAAAGATGATCAAGTTGCTAAAAATAGAATTCGATACAAAGCTAGATTGGTAGCCAAGGGCTACGCTCAAACAGAGGGAATAGACTACAGTGAAGTATTCTCTCCTGTTGTGAAGCATTCATCTATTCGGATATTGCTAGCTTTGGTTGCACAATATGATCTTGAATTAGCACAACTTGATGTGAAGACAGCTTTCTTACATGGTGATCTGGAAGAGGAGATTTATCTGTCTCAACCAGAAGGGTTTAAAGAGACTGGTAAAGAAAAATTGGTTTGCAGACTGAAGAAATCTCTCTATGGACTGAAGCAGTCACCTCGACAATGGTATAAGCGGTTTGACCGTTTTATGATGGATCTGAAATACACTCGTTGCCAATACGATTATTGTGTGTATTTTAGAAAACTTGCAGATGGATCTTTCATTTATTTGCTTTTATATGTAGATGATATGTTGATTGCATGTAAAAGCAAGGTGGAGATAGATCGTTTGAAAACTCAGTTGAGTCATGAGTTTGAAATGAAAGATCTAGGAGAAGCACGAAGAATATTGGGGATGGAGATCAGCAGAGATAGGGTGAAATGTACAGTTCACCTTACTCAGAAGCAGTATCTGAAGAAAGTATTACAACGCTTCAATATGGACTCAAAGTTGAAGCCTGTGAGTACTCCAATGGCCCCACATTTTAAGTTAAGTGCATTACAGTCTCCTAACGATGATGAAGAGCGGGACTACATGAAGAATGTCCCGTATGCAAGTGTTGTTGGTAGCCTAATGTATGCCATGGTGTGTACACGACCTGATATCTCCCAGGCCGTCAGTTTGGTCAGTCGTTATATGCATAATCCTGGAAAGAAACACTGGCACGCGGCTAAATGGATTCTACGGTATATTCTAGGGACCGTAGATCTTGGTTTGAAGTTCGAGAAGAGTGAAGATAGTCTAGTAACTGGATACGTTGACTCAGACTATGCAGGTGATCTTGACAAACGACGATCGACAACTGGATACGTGTTCACTATGTCTGGAGCACCAGTTAGCTGGCGATCAAATTTGCAGTCTACGATTGCACTATCATCCACAGAGGCGGAATATATGGCTGTAACAGAAGCCGTAAAAGAAGCCATTTGGTTACAGGGACTGGTAACAGATTTGGGTTTTGAGCAGCAAGAGGTTACCATCTACTGTGACAGTCAGAGTGCAATTCATTTAGCCAAGAATCAAGTGTATCACTCTCGAACAAAACATATCGATGTCCGATTTCACTTTGTACGTGAAATATTAGAAGAAGAGGACATATTACTTCAGAAGATTGGCACTGAAGATAATCCAGCAGATATGTTGACAAAAGTCGTCACAGGGATCAAGTTCCAACACTGCTTGGAATTGATCAATATTGTAAGTTGCTGAGCACCTTCGAGTGCATTGGCACTTTTGGGTGCATTTGGCGTCTTATGGCGCATTTGTTAGTAGAAGACACTCACGTCAAAGAAGGAGGTGCATTCATTTGAAGAATGAATAAGTTTGGAAGCAGCTTAGTATGGCACACTTCGGTGGAGGGGGTGATTGTTGAAAAGGCAACCAAAGTGTGAAAAACATCTGCAGCATTTTCTGGTCTTCCTTGGCTGCACCGTCCACCTCCTTCAACAAAGTCTGCACCACCTACCTCAATCCATCAATTTCTATTTTGGCTGCACCTACCATATCAAATCTGTGTAAAACCTCTCCTATAAAAGGAGAGGTCTGATATTCGAAATTAGTAGAGCAGAGGAGAGAAGAGAATGTGGTGAGAGCATTTGAGAGAAACGTGAGAAATTTTTGAGTGATTTGTAAATCTCAAAAATTATAGTAAATTTGGCACATGTGGATGTAGGCAAATTGCTGAACCACGTTAAAATCGTCTTGTGTTATTTTTGGACAGGTTTGAATGCTCAACAACTTATAGAACAAGCGTGTTGGAAAAGCAATAAATTGATCCATATTTGACAATGCATTGATGATTATTTAGAGGAACTCGAATGGATGAATTGAGAAAGTAGTATTATGATAAGGATCTCCCAATCCATCTTAGTTTCTTCGAAACATCAACCATAGTTGGCCTTAGCTCTGGATTGTACTCCAAACATGTGAAAGCAAGGTCCAATACAGCTTTTAATTGCTGCTCAACACAAGCTCCTTCTGCTTCTGCCAGGATTTCTGGATCCACAAACTCATCTCTATCTTGTTTTCTTACGTAATCTTTTACAAGGTCCCATTTAGCTTGCAATGGCTGCTGATCAAAAGAAGCTCCTTCTGCCATGTAGTCATAAGCAACCATAGCTTTTACACGAAGTTCCCTATATGTCAGCCCAGATAAGAGCTCTAATAGAAGCACACCGAAACTATAGACATCAGCTTTCTCCGTTATCCAACCTGTAGCTACATAGCTGGGGCAAAAGTATCCCACAGTCCCAGCAAGACTGGCCCTCACTTGAGTCTCATTCTCTGGGATTGGTATGGCAAGTGAAAAGTTAAATAGTTTGGGCATATCATGTTGGTCCAAGAAGATATTTCCAGGCCATATAGTTCTATGGATGATGGGTTTGGAAAACGCATGATGAAGATATGCGATTGCATGAGCAATTGCTCCCGCAATGTTTAACCTACTTCGCCACTCTATCGTTTGTCCTTGTCCTGGAGTTCCGCCAAAATTGTAGGCATAAAGTCGATCACGAAGAGTTTCATTCGGAGTTGATTCGAATACCAAAAGAGGAACTGGAGTCTGGAGGCAGCAACCTATTAGCTTTAGAACATTCTTGTGCGCCCTCATCTTTGCAGAAATAGTCATATCAGTGAGGGCTTCATCCCGTTTAGCACTCTTCTTCACAGAAATCTCTCGACCTTCAAGAGAACCCATGTACCATGAAGTACGTGTATAATATCCTCTATGCAGAACACGGGCAGGATCGAAGTTATTAGTTGCCAACGCAATCTCTTCAATGGAGAAGTTTCGTATGGGAATAGGCCTGCCATTACAAGTGGCAACCAGCTTCTCCAGTGCAATGCTTCCATTCTCTAGAAAAGCTTTCTCTCTCTCTTTTGGACCATTCAAACGAGCTCTGCAATAAGTCACCAGCTTCTCCAATACCAATAGCATGCCTCTCTCTCTCTCTCTCTTCCAGTCTGGTTTGACAAATGATCGATCTCTTCACTATGCAGGAATTGAACGTTGCCAACCTTTAACCTGCTGTCAACGTAAGATCATGTACTGTGTACATTTCGTCGAAACCCCTCGGGAACCTTTCCCATCGTGCCAACTTTGACCTGGCGTGTCAACTGTCAACTAACATAAATTTTATATCTTAATTTTGTTTGTTCTTTTTTTTTTCTTATTTTTTAAATATTTTTTAAAAGTCTAAAAAATTCATCCATACATTAAGACCTCATTTATATTTAGAGACGATCTCAACTCTTTTTATTATTACAAATTTTTCAATTTTTCATATAAAAATAATAAATAATTTAATTTAATTTTTTAAAGCACAAAATAATAATAATATTAAAAATTAATATTTTAATAATATCTTATTTAATTCTCAACTTTCATCTTAACCATTAATTTTTTTCTAAAAAAAAAATTAAATACTTGAACGCGGTTGTGGTGGGGGGGGGAAGCGGGGGGAAGATAAAGCTCGGGAGATGTGTTTCTTTATGTGTTAAACATATTTTCTTTATTTTTATTTTTATTTTTTCTGTCCCCCACTCCGCCGAGATCGAATGTGGCCCAACCTTGATGCCCTTTGCTGACTTTGGCGTCCACGATAGTGTCCAGAGCCTTCCTTATTTATTGCTTGCCTTGGAGAGCTTTCGCGTTGATCATATCCTAGGTTTTATCAAGAACAGGTGGGGGTTGAAATTGGTGCATGTGGTTGGTCAATTGAATCCTCGTAATGCTCTTGTTTGCATGTTGAATGAGGATGATTTCACCACTGTTAAGGCTAGGGGAAATTCAAATGTTGAAGGGGCTCCATACCGTGTATTTCACTAGACATGACCGGATTTTGTTGAAGAAGATGATTCTCCATGGATTCCAATGTGGATTACTTTACCGGATTTACCTCCGAAATATTTTCAGGAGTTGATGTTTTGCAGTATTGGAGGCGGTTTTGGTCATTTCTTAACAAGACTAGGCCTAGAGTAATTTCCTGGTTTGCGGCGGGTAGTTTTAAACTGAATGTGAATAGAGATTCAAGTGGAAATTCGAGACTCTCGAGTGAATGAGGCATTATTCGAGATTCACAAGAAAAAATGATTGCTGGTTTTGCGCATACGTATAGCCATGCAACTAATACAACTGTGGAATGTAGGGCATTACTTGAAGGATTTCATTTGAGTTGTTCGTTGGGTTTAAGATAATTCATGGTGGAATCTAATTCTAGTGTCATAGTTGGATGGCTAGCTTCGGGAATACGTAAGTATTGGTTTTTATGAAATTTTTGGGAGAAAATTAAGGAGATTGTGCAAGAACTTAAGTGAGGACTATCAATAAAATTGAGAGGAGTTACCCATAAATACGTGACCCCTTCTTTTCTCTAATCTAATAATAATAATAATAATAATATATACTACCATAAACACAACCCATACGAAAATTGCTGATCTTCTCTGTTTTTATTATTAATATTATTATTGTTAATATAATTGTTATTGTCTCCACAGTCAAGTCAACCTGATATTATCATAGAACTAGGACAAAATTGCTGGTCTTTTCTGTTTTTGACCAAAGAAACCCGATGAAACAAACGGCATAATTAGCAAATAACATTATAGAATTACGGGAAAGTCTGATTTCCTACCCTCGTCACGCAAACGTGTTTGAAGATTCCTCAAAATCTTATCATTATAGAATCACAGTCAAGCTTGCTGATTTCCAAGATAAAGCTTAGAAAAGGCTTTCTTGAACACTATACCTATGAGCCACTCAATGGCGTCAATACTACTAAATTAGCCATTGAACAAGTCAAGACTTTTTATAAACAAAAGCAAAAGTTTAATAACTTTCAATACTAATTCCTTCTATTCAATAGAATACACAACTCCTAAAACAAATCCCAAATAATATAAACAATAAACAAGTATATAACTATTTTGAAAATATTTCCAACGTGATCTCTAGTTCTCATGTTCACAAAGTTGAAACCCACCAAGAAAAAGAACATTTGAATATTTGAAAGGGAGCCTTCTATACATATTTATTATTCCTATAAGTTGTGAGAATTCGGATGTCCATCGGCTGCAATATGCTCTGAAGTCTCTGGAAGTACTGGATGTCATACATGTGAAACTACGGAATAAGCATCTAATCTTTGATGGGTCAGCTCATACTAAACGGCAAAAATCAGACCAGAATTTGCTTCACAATATGTAAATGCTGCTAAGATTCTGTTCAGATTGATTGAAGATCAGCCTGTTTTAGTATGCTGGAAATGAGAAAAAAAAAAAAGGAATAAAAACGCACAGGTCCTAGGATTGGAACCCAATTCTGACATCCTCAAAGAACCAAATGAAACTTTGCAATCCTGGTGAAGAAATGATAAGGGTAAAAAAAGAGAAAGGATTATTGCTAAAAAGCTCACCTCTGGTACGAAAACCATCAGATACTTATACAGGTGACTTGGAAAAGCAATAAATTCATCCATATTTGACAATGCATGCATTGATGATTATTTATGCATCAAGCATGCATTGAGGATTATTTAGAGGAACTCGGATGGATGAAATGAAGAAACGGAAATCCTTGTTGCAGGCATATATGTGCAACTATTGTGCAAGCAACTGACGTGGCTTAGTAAAAAATTCTGAAAGACTTCTTTTCTCCAGTACTGTCTAAGAAACCTCTCTCAGTCTCTCTAATCCGTTCTCTCCTTCCTCCCACAGTTAAAGAGTTGTCTTCTTCCATACGTTGAAATCGAACACAAGCTGTCCGACAAACAATAATCACAAACAAAAATTGAAGTTTGACTTATAAAATCTTTCACAGATGAAAACATACTCAAACTGGGAAATTTGAAATAAAAGAACAATACTTTCAATATTCTGATATAAAAATTCGAAATAATTGCTCAGGTTTGGTTAATTTCTCATTTCAGGGGTCTTATTTTTCATTCATCTACCACTTCTCATTTGCCCCTTCGATCTCTGTATCTAATTTGTTTGTCTCTGTTTCAAGAATTTCTAGACGGCTCTCTCTCACTTTCAGGATTTTTCGGCACTTCTCTGTGTGCTGTGTGAGGATTTCGGCGTTTCTGTGTTACCTAGTCTGTTGGTGCCATCTTCTGGAACTTTCGGAATTTCTATCTGCTTGTGATTCTCGGCGTTTCTGTTCTATCGCTTGAGCTTGGGAAGAAAGACGCAGGAGAAAACCAGTGACCATGGATGCGTGGGTGCGGCTATGTGGGGGAGACGAAGATGTCTACGACTTGGAGAAAATGAGAGGTAAGTTTCTGCCTTTTTTATTTTATTTTTTTTTTAATTTAAGTGAGCCCATGTTAATATTGCTTGCTCAATTGTTGCGCAGAGTGCTTGTACGTAGTACTGCCGAATGAGAAAATAGTGTTATATATATGAGACGGATCTCGCAATCCATCTTAGTTTCTTTGAAACATCAACCATAGTTGGCCTTAGCTCCGGATTGGGCTCCCTGCATGTTATAGCAAGGTCCAATACAGCTTTTAATTGCTGCTCAACACAAGCTCCTCCACCTTCTGCCAGGATTGCTGGATCCACAATCTCATCTATATCTTGTTTTCTTATGTAATCTTTTACAAGGTCCCATTCAGCTTGCAATTGCTGCTCAAAAGAAGCTCCTCTTGCCATGAGGCTATCTTCAGTTATTTTGTCACGAAGTTCAATATATATTAGCCCAGATAAGAGCTGTAATAGAAGCACACCGAAACTATAGACATCAGCTTTTTCCGTCATCCAACCTGTAGCTAAATGGCTGGGGCAAATGTATTCATAAGTCCCATAAGTAGCGGACTGTACTCGAGTCTCATTTTCTGGGATTGGAATGGCAAGTGAAAAGTCATATAGTTTGGGCATATCATGTTGGTTCAATAAGATACTTCCAGCCCTTATCTTTCTATGGATGATGGGTTTGGAAAACGCATGATGAAGATATGCGATTGCATGAGCAATTTCTCCCGCAATGTTTAACCTACTTCGCCACTCTATGGGTTTGTGAGCACAAAGTCGATCAAGAAGAGTTTGATTAATCGGAGTTGATTCGAATACCAAAAGAGGAACTGGAGTCTGGAGACAGCAACCTATTAGCTTTAGAACATTCTTGTGAGTCCTCATCTTTGCAGAAATAGTCATATCAGTGAGGGCTTCTTCTCGTGTCGCACTCTTCTTCACAGAAATCTCTCGACCTTCAAGACAACCCCTGTACCATTTTGAATCATATTGTCTATGCAGAATACGGTGATCTGGATCGAAGTTATTAGTTGCCAAATCCATCTCTTGAATGGAGAAGTTACGTATGGGATTAGACCTGCCATTAAAAGTGGCAACCAGCTTCTCCAATGCGATGCTTCCATTCTCTAGAAAATTAACATAATTCTGATTTAGAAAAGCTTCCTTTCTGATCTTTTTTCGACCATTCAAACGATCTCTGCAAAAAGTCACCAACTTCTCCAATACCATCTCTCTCTCTCTCTCTGCTTTTTTCCAATCTAGTTTAACAAATGATTGATCTCTTCGCCATGCAGGAATTGAACGTTGCCCAAACTATTTAGCCCCGTTTAGATTTTAAGAATACGTAGAGATGAATTTAATTTATTTTTTAATATTATTATTATTTAAAAATTTTTAAAAAATATATTAAAATTAAAAAGATATATATTAAAATTTAAAAAATATATATTAAAATTTAAAAAAAATATATAAATTTATATTTTATATAAAAAATTATAAAAATATAATAATAAAATAAAAGTGAATTGGATGAACAACCCAACTTCTAAATACAAACGGCGCCTTAATCTCTCTCTGCTGTCGACGTAATTAGATGAACATTTCGTGGAAACTCCCCGGGAACTTTCCCCATCATGCCAACTGTTAGTTAGCCTTTGTTTGACGAGTAGTGCTGCCGCCAGCTTTGACCGTGGGGTGCCTACACAAATTTCAGATCTTAAATTTTTTTTGGACGATGATATCTTAAACTTCATTAGTTCTTTCACCATTTTTTTTCTTTTTTGCCATTTGAATTTGAACTAAAAGATTTTGAAATATCATATTCTTCCACAATTAAAAAAAAAAATTTTAAATCAGCCAACATAATTATATAAATTAATTCAAAATAAATTTAATTTTATAAAAATTGACTCACTCAATTTTTATAAAATTAAATTTATTTTTAATTAAATTACATATTTATTTTAGTTGATTGAATTTATTTATTTTTCTAAATCATGAAAGAAATTAAGTCAAGTTCTAAGATTTTTAATCCAGATTCGAATAAAAAAAAGAAAAAATAGTTAAATAATAAAATAGTAGTAAATGAGGTGTAATGATATCATTATCTTTTTTTTTTCATTCTCTTTTTCATATTTTTTAAAATATCAAAAATACACCAATATATTAAATGTCATTTTTTTAGCCATTAAAAAAAATTAGAAAAAAAATTAATACTCGAACAGTAGGGGACTAGCATTTTTACCTATTTGATATTCTAAAGTCTAAAGAAATTGCTTGCCAGGTCAACTGCAAGCTACTTCGCCACACTTTCTCTGTTAAAAGCTTTCGTCTCCACCTTCATTGTGACACATATAACTTATAAGAATAATTTTTTTTTCAAGTTTATCAAATATGGATTATATTATAGTTCACGTAAAAATGTTTCAATTTTATGATTAAATAAAATAAAATTTTCAAACTTTAAAAAAATTTTATTTGTAAATTAAATTTATTTTAATTAATTTTATTCTAAAATATAAATTTCTTTATTTATTTATTATTTAGACTTAAGGCAGAACCACCATTTAGTTTAAAGAGCTTAGGCTCCCTTAAAATTTTTAAAATTTGAGAAAAATCAAATTTTGAAAAATATTTTTTATGAAATATATTATATAAAAAATTAATATTTATCTCTTTTTAAATTTTATTTTATAAATTGACTCTCTTAAATTAAATTTTTTAATTTTATCTTTATTTGAACTATAAAAAATCTAATTTTGTGACGAAGGGCAAAAAGAAAGGGCTTTAGCAGGGGCCTGGATCTGGAAAGCAAAACAAAAGGCCGAAAGAAAGAGTTTTACTTTTACAAGTTCAAAAAGAATAATACTACAGTCACAAATGCGGGATCTTGTCTAGGCAAAACAGGTTTTTTTTTTCTTTAATATTTTTCATGTTTTTTTTTAATAGTTTTAAATACTTTTGTTTTAAAAAAAACATTATAACATTATTACAAAATACAACCTTCATCACTAAGTAAAAAGATCAAATAAAAAACTGTCGGAATTTTGTTTGTGAGTTTAGCATTTTTCTTCTAGAAAAAAATAGAACCCCAGCTGGTTTTCAATTGCTTGCTGAAATTAACATTAAAATTTACACAGAGAAGAGGAGGAATTTCATGGTTTTCAATTGGTGGTTTTCTATTGCATAGGGTGGTGCTTGAGGAAGTATGGTTTTGACTTTTGAGTCCAGTCCCAACACTCGAATTAAGGCCTAAATTGTCGGACGAAATAACCCACTGCAAAGAATTCAGAGCGATCAACTAGCTAGCACAGTGGTTCACGGGCTGAGGCCTCACACCTTTTAGAGCATTCACATCTCGTTTTTTAATTTTTTTTTTAATTTTCACTAAAAATTCTATTTTCTATAAAGTTTTTACTTATTTTTAAAAAACTTCTTACATCTCATTTTCTATATATTTTTTTTTCATCTATTAAAATAATATTATTTTAATTTTTCTTTATTACATTTGCCATTACTTTATTTCATATAACTATTATCAATAAAATATAATTAAAATTTGATATGGAGACGAATAATGACCTCCAAACATATGGGGTACTGTTCATCTACCCAAATCATCTCTCATTTTGGGAGAGAGTGGATGTAAATGGGCTAAAATTCAGTTTGGCCTTCAAATAATAGGCGACTTCCTATTATAGGAGCCCATTGTGAATGCTTTTAGGTCTCTTTATTTTTTAAATTTTGTTCAATTCATTTTATCTTATGTCTTTTAATTATTATCATTTTTTAGAATTTTTATATAAAATAAAATAAAAATTTTAATTTTTTTAAGTTTAAAAATAATAATAATATTTTATTTAAATTTTAACTTTATCCTCAACTTAAGACTTAAGTCATCTAATCTCTCTCTCATTTACAAAATATCTGAGCATGATGCCTAATTTCTGCAAATCTGTTTGAAATGTAATCAAGGGCAGAGGGTCCAAGAAAATTCCCTGACCTCGAGGCCCTTTTTCCATTGTCTGATTTGACTTTTACAGCTCAAAAAAACTTGGGAAAAAGAATATGGGGGAATCAGAATCCGTTTGTTTCAGTCTGGTTCCCATCTTTTCAGTTGTCTCTCTCGACCTTTTGTATCTAATTCTCTTCAATCTTGGAGTTGAGGACATGGCGAATTTGTTCACTGTTCAAGACCACACGTAGGGGTGTTCAAGCGGGTTCCGGACCGGAAATCCGGATCAACCCGGCCCGGAACCAAAAAATTAAAACCGGTTTGGACTCCAACCCGGATTCACCCGGGTTGAAATCCGGGTTGGACCCGGGTTGAAATCCGGGTTGGATTCGAAAATCCGGTTTCCGGATTTCAAACCGGTTTTTTTTTTAATTTATAAAACCGGTATTATTACTTTTTTTTGAGAAATTTGTTTTGAAAATATTTATAAAAAAACTTTTATTTTATTATCAACAAATTTCTCAATAAAAAAAATAATAATACAAACTAAAAAAAAAAACGGTTTAAAATCCGAAAACCGGATTTCCGGGTTCAACCCGGATTTCAACCCGGGTCCAACCCGGATTTCAATCCGGGTGAATCCGGGTTGGAGTCCAAACCGCTTTTAATATGGGTTCCGGATCTAGTTTAATATGGGTTGAAAACCGGAACCGGGTATCCGGATATCCGGGTTTCAAACCGGACCGGAAAAAAAACCGGCCCGGATGAACACCCCTAACCACACGTGAGTGACTGTTGCACCTATTGTCCTCTATTATTCTTTCCCCACAACGATTATCATGCAAAGCGGCAACCTCGTCACAACCTCCATCGGCCTTCAATTAATTAGTCATCTATTGTCAAATTAAGACCAAACTATTGTCAGGGGGAGTTTCAAACGTAGGTGTATTTACCATTAACAAGCACGTATTGTGTCTATTATTTGTATCTTTACTGATGTACTAGCCGGGGCACATCAATTAGGTGGTGGCATGGCTACCCGCATCCCATTTCTCGGATAACTGTAATATCAGTATATCATCTCAATCATATCAATAGAATATAAATATTTTCTTAAATTAATCATAAAAAAATTATTTAAATGTTTTGGTAGGTAGATGACAAAAAGTCTTATATATATAATATTCTAGTTGCTAGCAGCTCCAGAAACCATTTTAGTCAGCACATCTCGAAAGATTCGTTCAAAAATAGAAAGGAATTACAGAAAAAAGAACTAATTGTGAGATCCAAATATTATAAAAAGTACAATTTTTCCCCCTTATTTTAAATAAATAATATTTTATAAAATAGAATTGTAGGAATATTATTATTTTTCACAAAAGTGCCTCTATTAGAACAAGTGCCTCTACTAATAAGATTTTAATTTAGATTGGTAGAGATGGGATGAGATGGGATGAGATGAAATAAATTTTATAAATATAATAAAATATTATTAGAATATTATTTTTTAATACTATTATTTTAAAATTTAAAAAATTTGAATTAAAATTTAAAAATATTGAATTACTTATTATAATCTGTATGAAAATTTAAGAAATTATAATAATGAAATTGAAATGAGTTGAGATGAATTCTCAATCCAAAACAGCCCAAGATAAAAACCAATTAATGAACCAAATGAGAAGGTATATATATAAGATCATGATCACCAGAATTGCTATATGCACAAAAAAAATTATATAAAAATAATTCGTAAATTAATATAATTTTATATAATTCATTAAATTTACTTACATATAAGGCTGGTCCACTGAGAAAATATATTCTCAACCTGCTAATTGAACACACCATCTATATTACTATGTGAAAAAAAAAAAAAAAAAATATTACTGTACACGCAGCCGGTGTGGCCAGTACGTTAAAATCCAGGGCGCTCCCTGGCACTACTCTGATCCGTTTCCCCCATCGCCTTGTGTCACAAGTAGCAGCCCTAGTTACTGTTTTATTTGCAATAGGCTGGACGTGCTGCTATCTTATATGACTTGATATAAATATTCTATGAATTTTATATAAATACTTAATAGTAATATTCTATGAATTTTATTAAAATATATTAAAATATATGAGATAAATGGAGATATGTTTATCAAAAAAAGTACGTAGATTCTATTAATAATAAGTTTAAAATAAATTAAAATGAATTTAACAGCCAACATTACCTAAAAAATTCCATCTTTTCCGACGTCATTCTCAACCCTGGAAATTTGGATGTTGTGTTGTCATTGATCAGGATGGGCAACTTGCGCGCCAACTGTAGGATTTTTTTTAAGCGTGCAAAAATATTCCTAGTTTGCAAAGTTATGGACTATTATAGAACTCTTGCAATACTCATATCAGGAAGAAAGATGGATGGATATGATAGGAATTCATAGAACAGAAACAAGAAGCTGGAAAAAGATGGAACAGATTGGAAAATCGACCATGAAATATCCCATCTTCTGATCTCCTCTTCTGTTTTATCTGCTACGTGAAACTCATGGAATCCTCTCAAGTCTCAAGTCTCAAGCCTCCCGTGCATTACCGATATTTTTCTGTTGTTTGAATAACTGTAAGTACTGGTTTCTTTCACGTGAACACTAAAGAGGATGAAAAACTTTATACCATGTGACCTTAATATCTTCTTCTTCTTGATTTGTTTTTTTGTTTTTTGTTTTTTGTTTTAAAGGAAAGTTGTCTTTAAGGTTGTCCCTTTTTAATTTCTTTACGTTTTGAGAAGTACGGACTTAAGGACGCTATCTATATATGAGAAGACGGGACGGTGGCGTGTGGTAAAGGCAGACAAATTCGCCTAAGTACTGCTTGCCATTGCTTGTGATCTCATTTGGACTTTGGATTTTTGAGCTCTTCTTGAGATCGCCTCAACAAGTGTGCTTCATCTATATCATTTATATTGGTTTCATTTCATCTAAATAATTATCCTGCGGCTGTTGGCTTTTGACATGGCTGTAATTGATCCGAGCTGAACTTTTGATTTGTCGAGGTCGATTTAAAATACTCAAATTTGATATTTTTATTTATTCTTTCTTTGGCTGACTCAATTAGCTAAATAATTCGAGCTTGGGTTCGAATTATTATTATTATTTTTTAATAAAATTTAAAAAATAAAAAATTAATACTTAATATCTAATTAGTTTATATTTATCTATAATAATTATATTTTATTTGCTCATATATTATTAATAAATATACATAATATAATAATATATGTATTTCATACACAGTTCACACATACTAATATATTAAATTATTAAATTTTATAAATAAATTATTGTACAAATTATAAAATATAGTTATGAAATATATTTAATATATATATATATATAGACATAAATAATTAAATTACATATTACATATTTAATTATAAAAATATTATACTTATATTATTAGCAAAACATATATATATATAACATATATATGTGTATATATTTATCAATATATGAATGAACTTTAATCGAATCGAGTTAATGAGTCGACTTGAGCAAAAAAGAGTGAATCGACGACTCTTAGCCTAGTCGAGTATAGTTTTATCGGATACGTGACATTTACTAATCGAGTGGATATCTACTTTTACTAGCTGTTGATGTATATATATATATATATATATATATATATAATATATATATATAAAATATATACACCAACTTGAAGAGAGGGAATCTGTAATTGAGAAGAAGAAATGTTGATCTGTACTTAATAAAGAGAAAATGAAAAAAATGAAGAAGTTAATATCTAGTGGAGAAGAGAAAATAAAAAATTAAACAAATCATATAATCACTAATTACACCTATCGGAAAACTTTTTTGAAGGCAACTTCAATATCTTTTCCTACGACTTCGATGGTTTTAATTTGCGTTTTAACTTTTTACCCAATATACCTAATGATATATTATCAAACTAATTAACACGTTCTAAGATTTTTGCTCTAAAATTCAAGCAATGGGGATTCCCTTGTAACGATATAAGACCGATTACAATAGATTCATATGCAGATGAGTATTTATGGAACCCATGATCTTTTCCCAGAGGGAAAAAATTTTAAGTTAAAAAAGAGAAACAGCATTACTGTAGTTAGAATCATTATAATTTACAGGGCTCACAAATGGGTATTTTTCTTCTTTGATCATCTGAAAAAGAACTCTAATGCAGTTGGTTTGATTATGGGTTGAAGATGAGATTCCCACATTTGCATTTCCAACTCATGGGCTTGTAGTTGGTACTGTCATCGCCTCTTGCATATGCTGCAGCATTTGAGACCCTGGAAAACTTTCTCTTCCCATTCTGTACTTGCGGATTTGTAGGGACTTGAATGGCTTCACAATGCCCACATGAGCTGCACCTACTCTCGCACCTTGGAGGCCTCGATCCTATTCGAGCTCTAAAAATTGCCTTATCTTCTCTTACTGTCTAATTAAAGAAGCAAAAACAATATGTATTTGGGTTATTTTCCTTCATCACAAACCATATATATCATGTTTAATTCTTTGAGAGAGAGAGAGAGAGAGAGAGAGAGAGAGAGAGTTTGTGCCAAGTTCTCACCTTGGAAAATGATTCGGAAATTGTTCTGCCTGCATGGAACACAAACAAAAATGTTACCTACAATTTGCAAGTATGGTTCATGTTTTTCAAATTCAGCAGTTACTTATTTACCTTCAGCAACGAGTCTCAGCTGCATTAAGAGAAAGATAGCCGAAATACAAAAAAACCAAACTCTACGGCTGCAAATAAAATTGTGATTGCACCCCATTTCGTGAGAGCTAGAGAGGTGAGAGAGAGAGCAGAGAATTCTAAATGAAATGAAGGGGAAATGCTGTTGGAGGAAGAGAGAGGAGATCATCAGAGTAAATAGTCAGATTTTTGCAGATACAAGAGAGCCATGAATGTCAAAAGTACTCTGTAAGTAATGGCAGTAAGTTAAACGACAAATCAAAAGCTCTACCAATCTCTCTCAGTGAGATTGTTGAAGTGATCGAACGGGGAAAGACATATCAGAAAATGCAGAATGCCGAGAGAAAAGAAAAGAAAAGAAACTCAATCCCGAAATGGGAATTGCAGAACCCCAATCCGGTTTGATGTGTCCCAATCCAAACGACCAAGAGATATATATATATATATATATATATATATAATATTCTATGATGTTGGATGGACTATGGAGGAAAGAGAACCAACAAGACCGAGGACAGAGCACGGAGATGAGATGAAAGACAAGAAGCAACCAAAACAGCAAAAATACCAGAAAAGCCAAAGATTTATACAAGGGACAAAGTTGGCCACTAGCGGACATGCATAGACAGCTGTTGATATTGGGTTTTCGCTTTCTTCAATATCTGCTTTCATTTCTTTGCAAGTACTTCTTGACATCTTTTGGTATTTCTTGCAGTCTTCCTCTATACCTGTTAAGAGTAAATAAATGATTTTTTTTTTATTGGCACTGGTCATTCAATTAAAACACTATTATGTAATATTGACACATGATGTTGAATTCCCCATTGGTAGGTAGTTTATTGGTTGAGTTTGGAGATGTTCAAGTACTTTATTGTAATTTTGTTGGCCAAGTTATGATGAGTTCCAAAGTACAACACGTGATTATCCCAGCCAGTGTTGCTCTCGGACATACACACGGAGGTCCGAAAAACATGAAAATTATAAGGTGAAAACATAAGCGACACACCTATATACACACACCACATGAGTCATTGAGAATATACATGGGAATGCATGGTCCAGCTTTCATTTTTGGCCATGATCATGTTGGCTGCATCATACTCTTAAGATATATTCTCGTACGTGGTTCTTATTCAAATTCTTCTATATATATGTGTATGATGTTTTGATTACTGTAATAATTTCCTTAATTCCAATATTGCATGCATTACAAAAAAAATTATTTATTTGTGACTAATTAAATTTTACAAAAATAAGACTGATTTCATTCTAAAATAATTATTATCATTGTAAATAATTTGCTATAAATACTTATTTTCCAAATGATAAAATTATTTGTCGAGAATTGAGCCTTTCCATGTCGTTAATCAAATCTGTAAATCACATGATCCCAAAATTAAATTTCATCCTCGCAGATTTTCGTTAGTAACGACTCAGCTGCTTTAATTTTCACTTTCGAACGCCGAAAATCCATTAGTACAATCATGAAGTTAGGGCAGCCCATCATGAGAGATACAGCTAAACTATATATTAAAAAAAATAAATAAATAAAAAGGGGGGGTTGTTTGTATGCAGTCCCAACGCAGCCTACTTAAACATGGGCCGAAGGTCCATATACATTATTTTATACCAAGAACAAGGAAAGCTATTTAAAATAATAATAATAATAATAATAATAATAATAAAAGGATATATGGTATCTAATATTATTTATAACTCTCGGTTTCAAATGAATGCCACTGAAAAAAAGAATCTGGAGTTTCAACAATATCCGAGAACCAAACTCTTGTGAAAAAAGAAGGCGGCAAATGAAAAATGAGAAGAAAAGAGGACAACATAAAGAAAAAAAATGGTAAATTCATATGTTCAGCAGTAGGTTTTTATCTAATTCAAACAGGTTTGAAGGGTATATTTTTCGAGAAGAATAAAAAAGAATTTAATGATATATTCATGTTAATTTCAAAGTGATCAGTGTTTGTCCAATTCACATTATAATTCTATGGCCAAAAAAATAGAAGCACAACATTGAAATATAAACTAAAATTATTTTTTAAAAAGAAAAATCAGCTAATTTTTTCCCAAAAAAAAACTTCAAAGAGTAAATACTAAAATTAAAAACAATAAAATTAAGAAACTAGTTTTTTTTTTCTTTGAAATATGTACTAAAACACAAGAAAGTTTTTTATTTCATAAGATATGGGTTTGTGTGAGGATTGGCTTCGAATAATCTAGCTAGCAAGATCATTCCATCTAGACAAATTGGGGTGATCATCAGAATTTTATGATGGCTCAATCTGACTACCACATAGGCGACCTAGTTGGTGACAGGTGATGAAGGTTGTCCTGGCCACTATTGATTGGTCATATTTGGAACATCTACTATTGTCCCTCGCCTAGGACTATCTCAGGTGGTGGTGGTCCGGCCTCTCTCTTATTTGAGGATTATTACAGTTAGAATGAAATTATACAAAAATAATTTTACAAATTGATGTGATTTCATATGATTCATACTTAGATATATTTTATAATAAAAATAATTTTATAATCTAAAGAATCGCATGAGGTCACAATAATTTGTGAAATTACTTTTGTGTAATCTATTTGTGAATCAAGTATTTCTCCTTTTATTTTACTTAGGATGTATTTAGATGCATGTTTTCGACAGTTTTCAAATTATAAATAATTCAAAAATATTGGTAATGATTTTTTTAATTTAACTGGAAAATTTTGAATTAAACAATTTTGAGGAAAATTAAACTTAAGGAATTTGATAATATTTAATATTTTTTAAAAATTCGAAATAAAAATTTGAGAACAAAAAATTTTGAAATTAATATTTTAATGCATTGGCGTAATTTCCTCAAAATATTTTTGTTATATAAATTAAATAAATATTTCATCACTGCAACCACAAATTAATTATTAATAAGACTGATTACTTTTTCAACTTTCATAAAAAAAAAAATTAAATTTATCTCAAACTTGCTTTCCCACATACAAACGTATGATGTATCCAAACACATCTCAATGGACCCAAACACTTTCCACAAAATCTCTAAATATCTTAAATTAGCCCGCTATTATTTATAGATAAACTCAAATTATCTGAAACATTTTTAACATTCAAACAGGGTCTTAAATTTTTCTATAGTATTAACAATCTCATAAGTAGCCAAATTACAAACCTGCTGAGAGCATACTTGCTTAAGGCCTAGAGAATAAAGTGAATATAACTCATGTCCTAGTCGTTTCCAAAGAGTGAGAATAAAGTGAATAAAACCAATCTTGATGCTAACAGCCTAACGGGGCTTGATTCCTTTCTTCTTTTCCTTATATTATTTGTTATCTGTTCATTGATATTCGGGCTCCCATTCATGATAACGACTCATGGCATGCTTTTTTATTGAATTTGTTGGCAAATTAATCTCATAATTTGATGCTCAGTTTGTTGGATAACATATACAACAATTCTTACCTAAAGGATGCAGCTTAATCATGCCTATTTGATAATATACCCATTTTCATTAATAGTGCTGTAGGAGACGAGGATTTCGGTTTAGATCTTAAATCTCGAATTCCTTAATTAGATTAGATGATGTATTAAAAGTTTGGATTGAATTTATATCAAATTCAAGATTGGAATAATAACTCTCTTTAGTCACATAATTTGAAGGGTCAAAAGAGGCATAATTTATAATCAATCAAAGATGAACTAAGTTCTTCGAATCTTCAATATGGTCAAGAATCTAGTTGACTTGAATATGGATGGATATATTTTTCTCACCGTATAGATTAATTGTTAGTTAACTGATCTATTTCTAATAAACTAAATTTGTTGAGAGGTGGCTTGAATCAAGCGCCTCTTTAATATATTTAGTTCGAGCGAGACTTAACCCGTAAGGTCATTCGAGTTTCGCTCAACATCCAACTTGAGTGAAACATTAGACAGAGAGTTCACTCAACCCTCACTCAACATCCAGTTCGAGCAAGATTCCAGACAATAATTTCACTTGAACCTCGCTCGATATTCCTCTCAAGTGAGATGCAACCATAGCAGTTCGCTCAATTGTTTGTTTCAAGCTAATGTTCTTTGTACTAGGGTTTATGCCGTTTTCGTTTTAGTTTCGCTCGAGCGAGAGGAGTCTCGCTCGAGTGACTCCTCTTGCTCAAGCGGGAGAGACCTTATAAAAGGTGAACATCGTTCATTTGAACGCAGAATGTGAAGAAACTATATTTTTGTTTAGATTTTTTGAGAGAAGAGCATTTGTGAAGTTAAGAGTGTGAGTGAGAGAGAGTAATTCTTGTAAGAATCTTGTGATTCATTTCCTGTACTCCTTCTTTGTTTGATAGTGGATTCATTGAGACCGACCTCAACATTGGATATAGGCTTACATTGAGCCGAACTACTTATATCTTAGTATTCAGTGTGTTCAGTGTGATTGTCGTAATTTTCTCTTGTCTATTTCCGTTGTATTATTTTCTATTTGTTAGTTAGTTATCTAATCTATTCCCAATAAATTGGTATCAGAGCGTTTGCTTTGTGAAGATCAGAGGGATAGCCACAGGAAGATTTGAAGTAGACAGATTTGACGGATAGAACAGTTTCGATCTATCGTATATCAAGATGAAAGTTTCATTACGACAACAGAGTTTGTCCAATGTTTTAGAAGAGAAGACGACTGATGATTTTCCTACACCATCAAGGAACGAGGAAGAAAAAGCACACAGCACTATTTTGTTGTCACTATCAGATAGAGTTTTGAGGGAAGTTGCTGAAAAAGAAACCGTTGTTGGTCTTTGAGACAAACTTGAGAGCTTATACATGAAAAAATCTCTCACAAACCGTTTGTATTTGAAACTATGATTATACACTCTCAAAATGAAGGAAGATACTTCTATTTCTAAGCATCTAAATTAATTTAATAAAATTATTATGAATCTGAGGAATATTGACATTAATCTTGAAGAAGAAGATCAAGCATTGATTGTTTTGTATTCGTTGCCTATTTCGTTTGATAATTTTGTGAACTCAATGTTGTATGGTAGAAGTATAATTTCCTTGATAAATGTGAAATTTATTTTGAATTCTAAAGAATTGAGAACAAAATTGGGAATACTAGGCACGGACAATCAAACTGATGGCTTATTTGTGAAAGGTTCCTCTGGGATAGATCTGGGGAAAGAAGGTCAGGAAGTAGGGATAATTCAAGTAATAGCTCCAAATCTAACAAGAAAAATGTTAAGTGTTATTACTGTCATAAATTTAATCATTATAAAAGTGAGTGTCCCAGACTGAAAAATAAGGAGGAAGAAAAAAGTTTATCCAATGTTGTTAGCATTGAAGAACAGTCTAACTACTTTGATATCGTCCTAGCAGTCAGCAATCCTAGCGGTTGTTTTGTAACAAGTGGATCATATATTTAGCTTGTACATCTCATATGTGTTCCAGAATAGATTGGTTCAATATCTATGAATTAGTTCAAGGTGGTTCCGTTTTGGTTGAAAATGATATGCTTGTGATATTGTTGGGATTGGTTCAGTTGAGATTGAGTGTATTATGGAACTGTTAGAACTTTGTCTAACGTTAGGCATACTTCTTCTTTGAAGAAAAATATCATATTTTTAGGCACTCTTGATTTCTTTGGTTATGAGTATTCAACTCAAGGTGGAGTCTTTCGAGTCTACAATGGCTCTTCGGTGGTAATGATAAGGAAGAAAACAGATGGTATTTACTTCTTTTAGGGCAGTACAATAATTGGTGGAGCATCTTCACATGTTCCAGATTCAGACATTACTTGCTTGCGACACATATGAGTGTTCCAGACGGATGTGATCATTTATGAGTAGGCATCTTTTGCTTGGTGTGATAAAAAAAAATAGTAAAACTTAATTTTTTATTTGCATTGTGTTCTTGCAAAATAGTGCAAAATCAATTTTCCTGCAGTTATTTATTTATGATTTCTTTGGAGTATATCTTGTGTGAACTTGTGCTTTGATTATACTCATATTTGTTGATGACCATTTGAGAAAGAGTTTGTTTTTGTTTATCTGTTTAGTGATGTATTTGATGTGTTCAAACATTTGATAAGACTAGTAATCTACAGACAAGAATGTAAAGCGTTGTTCAGACCATAAAGTTGGATCCACTCTATAGAAATGAAGTAGTTGAATGGAATGAGATGGACTCATGTGTGAGAGTCCGTAATATGCTTTAGGTTTGCCAAGCTTGTCTACAGATTTTGGGTAAAGCAGACAATACATCTTGCTATTAGATGAACATTCTTCTTTTACATTTTGTTTTCATTTATTATTTCTACAGGAAAGGAAAGCAGAGTTATAGCAAGACGGTGGGGTTGATGAGAGAGCTTCACAACATAGTACATATGAGATTGAGTATGATTTTATCTTTTGATTTTGATTTTGGCATTGGTGCACAATGAGAGCAAGTTTACAGTTTCATCTAGTAAATAAAGGAGACAGTTTAGCCACCTTGGGATATTCTCATGCAAGTTTTGTGGGGTTCTTATTTTGACAGAGAATATTTGTATGTAGTTTTCGTTTGTATTCAGAAGCCGTAGTTCAAGTAAATAGTCTGTGGAGTGGTGCATTGCTGTTTGTGTGAAAATGTTGATTATTCATTAGGACCAAGCCTATGATTTAGTCAAATCATCTATGGTATTGAAGATTTTTGTGTGGAAATTGGGTTCTTCAAGAATAGACGTTGTGTTCGGGTTAGTTATCCCCTTTTGTGTTTTGATTGAGGGACTTGTCAATCTTTTATGAAGAATGAATTTTGTGAAACTTGTGAGAATTCAAGTTAAGGTAGAAATTTGTTGAGAGGTGACTTGAATCAAGCACCTCTTTAGTATGCACGTTTGACTCTCGCTCCAGCTTTAGTTCGAGCAAGACTCAAACCGTAAGGTCGCTCGACATTCAACTCGAGTGAGACATCAGACAGAGAGTTCGCTTAACCTTCACTTGACATCCAGTTTGAGCGAAATTCCAGACAGTGACTTCGCTCGACCTTTGCTCGACCTCTTGCTCGAGTGAGATGCAATCCTAGCAGTTTACTCAACAGTTCGCTTCGAGCTAATTTTTTTTTTACTAGGGTTCACACCGTTTTTGTTTTAGTTTCGCTCAAGTGAGAGACACCTTATAAAAGGTGAACGGCTAAACGTAGAATGTGAAGAAACTCTGTTTTTGTTTAAATTTTTTGAAAGAAGAGCATTTGTGAAGTTGAAAATATGAGTGAGAGAGAGCTAAACACTTTATAAGTGAAAGAGAGTGATTCTTGTAAGAATCTTGTGATTCATCTCCTATACTCCATGTTTATTGATAATCGATTCATTGAAACCGACTCCAACAGTGGACATAGACTTGCATTAAGCCGAACCACTTATATCTTGGTGTTCTGTGTGCTCTGTGTACTCTGTGTAATTGTCGTAATTTTCTTTTATCTATTTTTACTGTGTTACTTCCTATTTGTTGTTAATTAACCAATCTATTTCCAACATTAATGATAACAGACTAATTAAAGATGAAAATTACCTCAGAAAGCTATAGATTTAACATATATCTCTCTCAAAGAATTAAACATGATATATATGGGTTGTGATGAAGGAAAATAACCCAAATATATATTGTTTTTGCTTCTCTAATTAGACAGTAAGTGAAGATAAGGCAATTTTTATAGCTCGAATAGGATCGAGGCCCCCAATGTGCGAGAGTAGGTGCAGCTCATGTGGGCATTGTGAAGCCGTTCAAGTCCCTGCATATCCGCAAGTGCAGGATCAGAATGGGAAGAGAAAGTTTTCCAGGGTCTCAAATGCTGCCGCTGCATATGCAAGAGGCGATGACAGTTCCAACTACAAGCCCATGAGTTGGAAATGCAAATGTGGGAATCTCATCTTCAACCCATAGTCAAACCCAACTGCATTAGAGTTTTTATTTTTAATTTTCAGGTGATCAAAGAAGAAAAATACCTACTGTAAATTATAATGATCATTCTAATTATAGTACTTCTGTTTATCTTTTTTAACTTTTAGAACCTTTTTCCCTGTGGGGAAAGATCATGTTCCATAAATACTCATCTATATATGAATCTGTTGTAATCGGTCTCATATCGTTACAAGAGAATCCCCATTGCTTGATTTTAGAGCAAAAATCCTATAACTTGTTAATTAGTTTGATAATATATCATTTGGTATACTGGGTAAAAAATTAAAACGCAAATTAAAATCATCGAAGTCGTAGGAAAACATATTGAAGTTGCCTTTAAAAAAAAAAGTTTTCTGATAGGTGTAATTAGTGATTATATAATTTGTTTAAATTTTATTTTCTCATCTAAACTAGATTTTTTTTTTCTTTTTCATTTTCTCTTTATTAAGTACAGATCAACATCTCCTTCTTCTCAATTACAGATTCCCTCTGTTTAAGTTGGAATATATATATAAATGCATCAACAGAGCCACAAGGTAATAAGATGAACTGAAACCAACATAAATGATAGAT